>CM057009.1:67995444-72795444 GCA_029891345.1 Dryococelus australis | reverse complement strand
CATGGCACTTCCCTCCCTGCACTACACTGCTTTTGCCCACTCCTGCACCCACACTACACTACACTGCCCGCCGGTGATAATTCGTCTAGAGTATGTGTGTGTGCTGTGCTTGGGAGCGGCCGGCATGACAAACGGCGTAGGGGCGAGAGCGACTCATGCCAAGCTTATGTTGATTGGCTATCTAAATTTTTGTTTATCTTAGGTAGTCTGTTTGTTCATTTTCTGTAATATCTAATTAATTGTTACAATGTTTAATATAAGCAGCATTGTTATGCGTGGTTGTTGCCAAGTGTACCGGTACCTGCAGTAATTTGTTAGAGAGTCTTTGACATGTATGAAAAGAATATTATGTTTCAAAATTGGTATAACATTACACTTCTTAATAAAGTCAACCCCTAAAATGGTGTCTTGCTTTAAGTTATTGACGACTAAGAAGTCCTGCGAATGTGTGTTGCCTGAAATACACAAGTTAATTGTTGCTTTAAATCTAGGCATTGCCAATACTGAAGTCATGCCGACTAAGGTAAACTTCTCCATTAAAGGCTGTAGCTGTTGTGTTGAAATCAAAGTGCTTGCCACGCTACTCCAGGAACATCCGGCAATGTCGTGTAATGCATAATATATCCTGCCCTTTATTTTGACAACAACTCATGGCATCGATGAGCAGAGACCGACATGCTGACAATCGAGTTTCGTGGTGCGGAGCGAATGTTTACTTGCCCTAGATGGAAGCGCAGGCCTGTTCAGGAAGTTATGGCACTTTCTCTCATCATCGTGGGACTGGCAACTCATCTTATGAATATAACTGGTAGTGTCTACGGCACTGTTTTTTAGTCATGCTCTAGATAAATTGTGTTGTGCTCAAGACCGAATTTGTTTTTAAAGCTTCTAAAGTGGTCACCAATATTTGTAACAAATTCGAAATTATGCTGCGTAAAAATGCTACGTGCAAGTATCTTGGGCAAGGCTACATTGTCCCATAACTTTTCTAACTGCTCGACATTTTGTGACGAATTGGCAACGTCGTGTTTCTCTGTGCACAGCGGCAGTGGTGTGGCAATGTTGACCTCGATCGCATAGTGGGGAGGCGAGTGGCGTTTGTCGTTTCTTTCCTGCTCAGGCGGCGATGCATGTGCTATTAGCTGAGGCGAAGGTTTTCGCACAGTGACCACGTTCTCTGTCAACGATGGTGGCGTGAAATCGATTATTGACGTAGTCTGGCTTACTGAATTTTGTTTTATGTTATGCACTTGTCCCTGTGTTGGGGCTGGTATTCTCGTAGCAGTCTGGTCACTTTGCGAAATTAATTTATCAATTTCTGAGTTTAGTCCATTCAGAACAACTTTATTAAAAATTCCTCTATACACATCACGATTTTTGTGGTTGGTTTTGTGATTGGGGGAGACACATTTTGCCCCCTCGTTAGGAAGATTTTTGGCGGCTGATTAGGCCCTGTCCGTGCGCTACCTTAGTTGTGTCCTCTTGTATTGAAGTAGTTCTGTGTTTCATTATGCTGGTAATAATAATTATCATGTTGTACACTTCTACCTCGGTAGGGACCTCTGTGGAAACTACCTCTGCCCCTCTGGTAGACCCAACTGATATGGGCCCTGATCTTGGTGTGAACCCGAGGCACATTCCCTTGTAATAATTATCGGTTGTCGGCTCGTATGCGCTTGTCTGTCCCTCTCATATCCCTGACAAGGTTGGTTATCACAAAAATAACCACTATTCGCTGGAGTTTGAACCCATCGCGGTGGTTGGCGATAACTAGCAGGCGTGAGTTCTGGTTCTGTGCGTGTAAAGTAATTGTCTTTGAATATGTGTGCTTGCGATGCAAGTTGCACGTTTTCCTATTTCAGCTTTATAATTTCCGACTGAAAACGTTCGGAATCGGGTTTGTGGCGAACTTGTGACACGATATGATTGTAACGGTAAATCCCAATTTCAGTATGCTTGAGGTTCTCTTATCATTTGCGCAAGCATGTCATTTGAAAGACCTATCAACTTATCTGCTATTAACGGCAGCAAAGACTTCCAGAGAATGTTCAAAAACTCCTGTTTGGTAACATGGGAATTATATTTCTGCCTATAGTATTGCATCATTTCAATGTGCCGCATGGTGTTTTCTCTGATGTTTTGGTGTTTGGTGTACAAAAGGTGTTTATATATTTCTGTGTTTTCGGTGGTGGTGAAGGTGTTGCGGAGTGTGGTTTGAAGTTCCTGCCATGTAACCGGTGCAGGGTGGGTGCCCAAAAGATTATCTAATGCATGTTTCGTTGTGCATAGTAAATAAAATTTCAGGCTAAGGCTCACTCCACTGGTTAATTTCCGCGAAAGACGTGTGTGATTCTAAAAAGTCTTCAATATTTTTTTCTGCTGTGCCTGAGAATGATGGTGGTTTTTCTGGCTGGTATACGACAATCTGCAGGGGTGGGTGTTCCATGTTGTTTAGTGTGGGTGTGTTTGTCTGTATTAATGTAGTGATGAGTGTTAAGAGGTGGTGTAGTTATGTTCTCTCGAAGGGATTCTCATCCCACCTCGTCATATAAATTGAAACCTCGAAAGTCTTCTGCGTAATGGGAGATGGAATTGTCAGAAAGGTGTAATGTGAGATTTTATGCTGATTCTGACGCCTGTTGTGTTGCTATGTTAGTGGTTTGACAGGGTTTGTCTCGGTCTTCCAACGCATGTTTGAGTTCTGAGGTGTTGATTAAAGCATTTATAAACTTCGATATGGATGACTGTTTCTTGTCGGTGGGTGTGTCCATAAAGTAATGCGATTAGCTGTGATGTGAATGTGTGTTGTAAACACACACTGATATCTTAAGATTATTTATATCTGCAAAGAAAGAAGGGTATTGAAAGAACTTTGAAAACACACCAAAACTAGTGCAATCTTTCTAGCTCACAGGTAAACAGATGTTCCAGCATGCAGGAATAAGCATTAGGCATGCATGATTAGAATACAAGCTAAATTTAATCGGCAGACTGCAATAGCAGTAGGTGGTGTGATGTCGATAAATGCTGTTTGGCAAGGCCATTACCATAACATTGCGAACTGTTGACTAACTAGGAGTAGTGTAACTAACCTTGTGTACTCTCACAAACACAGTTTGCCTTGACCATGTGACTAACAGTTTTTGAAATTTTCGCATGGAAGTGAATAAATGCAAACCGTGCTAATGCTAACTGATAACTCCTACTATTAATATTAAAATGTATTAAGGCAATAAAATATACACAGCTATGTATACTGACTACTGAGACTGATTTACATGAACATATACACATAGAAAGACAATAATATATACACTTCTGACACTGCTGATATATAATGCCTAAGCGCACTGTCGATACATGAAGTGCAGCCACATGTGAAACTCTTACTACGCTGATCATAATCTGTTTGTAATGGAATGGCATGAAGCATAAATATAATACAAAATCCACTAAACAAATAGACTGCTCGCCTAAGTGTGAGGTGGAATGAACAGCGCCTCTATCAATGTAGCATTTCCCTCCTGACTGCCTACTTGCTTCCCGTATCATAGCTAATTTATCCCTGAACCCAAGTCCTATATGGTGACTCAAGTTACTGCAGTAGAAGGAGATAACGTACACGGGGGTTGGTACCTCAGTGGTCAATAAGTACAAGTAACTCTGGGAATTATCTAATACACTATACACTTTTATTAGCATAAATCTTTACATCAAACATCAATCGGAATAATACAATTATTGTAATTCCTAACACAAACTGTATTCTCGTAAAGGATAGAGTTAGTTGACTAGTGTTACAGCCTGCCTGTCCTTGCCAGAATACTAAGTGAGTACCGCCTAATAAAATATCGAGAGATAACTTTATGCCCTACTGTGAACCGGATATGCTCACCAATGTAGATGCAGACGTTGTTGACAATGAGCTCATCAAAGTCTGGACTGGTATGTTCCCTTTGTCGTATCAGCCTTGCTGGGATCTCTGTGACGTGTAGCTCACTCTATACCGTCTGGTCGTTGGTAGGTTTGGGGGGGGTGCACTGCGGCCCTGTATTTATACTCCTGACCGAGTGGTTAAGCATAGCCTGTTTACCAAATATGTGTAGCCAGTGCTTGACTGCTACAATACCTTGGTATATATAGGTTTCTGCTAAAGTAAATTCCTTCTTGTTTTCTCGCCATACAGCATGTCGTCAACTCACTTTGCTTTCTTCTCGAATCTTTCATCATCTTGAAATTAAATAGTATTTATCTGCCATTTTGGGTAAGTTTGTTAGTGGATATTTTATTTAGCGACATAATCATATAATTTTTGTGATACTATCCTTTTCATGCCTTTTTGATATTATGTTAAGCAGTTTTTAGGTACTGGCTTAATCTTGTGGCCAACATTTTCAACATTCATGTGATGTGAGCAGCACACTCAATAGTGGCATGGTCATTTTAACCATGCTTCCACTTCTTTAGGCGGCACTGCAATAACGTCTGAATATCAGAATCTGGAACCAAGTAACCACTAAATTATTTTTGCCCCACTATATATGCTCGGGAGTACTCCAAACTTTGTCTTCTGATGTAAAATCTGTTCTTTAATGACTAAATATTTTTTGGACTGTTCAACTACTATTTTTTTCAACTTAATTATAAGCAAATAAAATGTATTAAAATAATACATTCAGTATTGTAAAATTTCCAATGAAGGGATCATGGGTACCCAACAACATATTTTTGGCCATAAAAATATATTATATAACAAAAAAAAATAGATTATAGTTTGTCTGATACTAAAAATAAGGGTTATTCAAGAAAAATAATACTTGTGGAGCCAAATATTATTTGTTTATTTAATTAGATATATTTCTGTTGTGGCAAGAAAACGTTTTAATAGAACTGTTGTTCAAAAGAAAGAGGGATTTTGTTATTTACTTCCTCAATTAATCACCAATGGATAATATATAAATTTATAACTATAAGTTGTGATTAGTAAAAAGTTGAGCTACACAATGAGTATACCAAATATTTATTTATACCTTCTATACAATAAGTAAAACAGGAATATGCCCATATATATCTGCTTTCAGTAGTAAACCCTAGTCTATGCAGGAATTTAGATCCTACATTCAATTTATATGCCATCCTTATGTTGTAACAAGAGCACATATAGGTGCTTATGTTTGAATCATAAAGGTGTTACATAACATGTAGTTGCAGAGCATGGTTCCTGTTTGTAGATTGGAGTTTTTTAATTTGTGCATGCTTGTTGCATGTGTCCCTTTTTGAGACTTGGGCATGTGCAAATGGTGTTGGCGAGATTATTTTGCTTTTACATTTAAATTAGGTTAAGTGTGTTTGTGTGTGTAATTATTCTTGTGTTCTGGTACCATGGCCTTTTGTATTGTGCCAGAACTCATTCATAAGGATGAATGTCAGTACGAGTGCACCATCAGAGGTGTACAAGCACCTGAAAACGCAGCAGCTGCATTTAGAAGTGTGTTGCACCCTGCTTTAGATTCAAATGTCACTATTTCTTTGGACAAGTTTTCCGATATAGATATTGATGCAGAGTATCGTGCTTGCACTACTAAGATCATTTCTTTACAAGAGTTATTTGACAATCTCAGTGAAGGTAATACATATTACTCATACCCCTGGTTAAAAAAACCATTTAGCACATCTTAAACGATGTTCTCAGTATTCTTTGGCCAAGTTTGATGAGCAATTGTCAGATGCTGCATTTGTCACTTGAGAGCATTTTGGCTCTCTGTCTGTGTTACTGATGACAGTAAAGAAGATGTTTCAATCACCTCAGAAACCCAAAAATTTGCTAGTGTTAATGTTAGTCCTCCATCCCACCATGTTCCAGCCACCATCCAACCCATTCCAGTTAACCTAGTTGGCAACACATCTATTTTGACACTTGCTTCAACCACCCTTCCTTCCAATGCCCTCCACACTGCATCACCTGCCTAAAGTTCATACTCCAACCACTGTTTTCAGTGCACCTGTGCACATCATCTGCACCATCCCTCATGTATTCATCTGTTTTTGGGGAAATCACACACCCACTTGAAATCATGCTGCAAAACTTCCCTGCTACTGATGGTCTTAATGTTACCAAATTTTAAGGGTTTTCAAAGTGATTGTCAAACACCATTAGAACAAAATAGTGCTAGAGACACAACTGCTTGAAGTAATTTACCCTTTCACACAAAGTCTGCTTAGTGAACAGACTAATATAGCCAAGTCACAACATGTTTCATTTGATGCCTATTGTTAAGATATTCTAAATTTTTTTATTCTCTGAAGGTTGATGCATGCCGGGTTAAGTAGTAGTTGGCATGGTCGTTGTGACTTTGTGTTGCGTTAGATCAAACGCATGGCATTAAGAGTCTATTTGGTTCAGTCTCCATTTAATACCCATTACCTTTATGGGGCACGAAGGTTGGTGGCTAGGTACAAAGTTCTCTATAGTCTACCTGGCGATGGGTTTGTGGATAACTATCTGGCTTACACTATATCCCACTGTGGGTTTGTTTCTGGTTGTAATCGTCTAGTGGTAGTTTTCGGAGATACATGGCTTACAAGTATTCTTCCACCAGAGGTAGTGCTGCTGATGTCTGCTGGCTGGAACTGGCGGTGTAGACCACTGGCTGTAGAATTTTGATACAGTGCTGGCTAGCACTGTATCGTAGATTCCAGGTGGCTGCCTCTGGACTTCAGAACCAGGGGCTAGAGACCCTATGTCTCACTTCGGTCTTGTCTGCCAGTCCGTGCAAAATGGGATGGTACTCTTGGTGAACACGTATATGTGGTGGAAAACCTATTTACTTTTTTCCGGAGAGGTCGGTCTCTTCAATAGTCAGGTTAAAGCGGCATGGTCTCGCTCTGCTTGCCTACTCAAAGTAGGTGGGGCTAATACAGACTACTACTCGGCAGCAAGGTAGGCTGTCCTTTGCTCCTATCTCATTGAACTAAGCATTTTCCAAAAAGGCACAGGTTATGATGCCGCTGAATAGTACAGGTGGTGCACCATGGATGCGAGACAAACCCCTATTTTAGTGTTCAGCCAGCATTGGCTGCTGGCATGAGCTTGGTGCTCCAGAAGGCCCCCCACCACTGATGGGCGAACCAGAAGCGTTGAGCCTCATGTGCCACCTTCCTGCCATTACTGGGTGTAGATCGCAACCAAGACCAGGCCGTAACCCTCGAGGAAATACCCCCGCCAGCACCTAGGTGCTCCGGTAGGGATACAACTCAAGAGTACTCTCTCTCCCTGGTTGGATGTGTTACTAGTGGTTGGGGATCTGCTGTTCTATCCCCGGAGGTCTATAACAATGTCCAAGTACTAAGTTGGCAGTGTTCGACTCTTATGTGGGTGTAGTATGAATACTAGTTAGATGAGTCGCAATCGTTTGTATTACAAATATATGGGAGCAGCTCGCATCAGTTCTCCTCCCCCCCCCCCCTTCCTACAATGTGCGATGAAGACTCATTGTGTAAATTTGGTGTAGTAGGGCATGTAGAAGGTACGCCCCCATCTGGAAGTCCTCTGGGAGTAGAGTCGGGAAGAAATAATATGTCCTTCGGTAAGGGGGACTCTTAACATTGGACTGCTTGACAGCTGTAATTCTACTCGCTCTGTGCGCTGGGGCCGGCTGGAGATACATGCGCATGTCGCGGAGGCCATAGTGATGTCTCTTTCTTCAGGTGGGCTTCCTCTCTGCCCCTTGTCCTGGTGAGTCGGAGCACTGCATGCTGCTAATGGGTTCCCCCTTGTGGTGAGTATTAGTGTCAGGAATGACGTGGTGTATTGGGTTCCCACCAGCCTACTTGGTTTATGCATGTTGTTGACAAAAGCTCAGCATAACACTATGGTTAATTACAAGAATATTTACAACAAGAACCTGGAATAAAAACACACAAAAAAAAACAACACGACAAATACGAAGGGCAATAAAAATTTTGTACAAGTCTTACTCGCAGAAGGTAGGGTAGAGTTACAATCATGGTGCGTGCTGTGGTGATTTATGAAAGAAAACTAGCATGCTTTCTGGGGTAGCCTGTGGGTCACACAGTAAGCAAAACTGTTACATGTAACAGGTTAAAATTCGGCAACCTCAGGCCCTCCATCACCTGGATTGACCAGCTAACGAACAATACAAGTACACTTTAAGAAATGATTTTAACACATTGATAATTGGTGCACGTTGGTCTCTACAAACTAACAAACATCACACTGCAATAAAATTGAATTTAAGATATTTTGCACCTGGTTTCACCATGGTGAGTTTATGGGAGATCTGTGACTCAGAGTTCTTTGTCGACTCTTAGTTGGTACATAAGATATTCAAAACAAGTACACAAGAAACAAATGAGAAAAACGTAGTACACTGACACATAACCCTGTGAGAAATGGAATTATTTTTTCGTAGGTTTTGCTTCACAAGAACACTATGAAAAATGCAAAGGCATATTTACATGTATACCTACACATCAAGTCATATATAAAAAAACCTGATCTAGCTAATTCACTTGTTGCGAGTCCATATTATACATAGTTATAAACTCACAACGTACAATCGGCGATAGTCTTTATCTTCTTGTGTACACTGGCACTGTGGAGAGTGTCTTGCTGTGATCGTCCTGAGGGGAGTTGACCATTCACTATATAGGCGGATTAAGGTAGCTAGAGGAAGAGCACTCAGTTCTTCCAAAAACTCTATTTTACTAAGTAAACAACTGTACATAATCCTCAAGGCAGTTGTGGTCAACAATTAAACAAGAAAGGTGCTGATATAGAAATACTCAGCTTAATCACTCAAGAGTAAAGCATTTAATGCTATGATGTGCTGAATCAAGTATTCAAGCAAAGAGGCAATTATTGCTGCTCTTAAGGAGCTTATTATAGCTTTCGCTTGTCCCGAAGTCTCTTGTGCCTTAAGTCGCCTTTCCAGGATGTATATTTACCCTTGAGCGATGTCGACCATGGTGAGGCACTCTGGACAGTGAGCACAACGGACATCGAACCAGGTTCATGGACAGGTGGTGTTCGCAGCAGGCTGTCCTCGGGCAGGGCCTTCGGCATCTCAGGCGAGATGACACTCAGAACTGCCATTGCCCAGATATTATAAATCGCCTTCCCGACCTCGCACTCATTCCCCCAGAATTTGTATCCACAAACAGCAGGGTCGGCTAGCCAAGGTCACCATGCACCTCACGTCAGCTCTCCTATTGCCAACCTTTGCTGTGGGAATCCTTAGCATGACCCCTCCCCCCTCATAGGAAAATACAGGCTTCGTCGTCTGGAAAGTTGGGGTCATTCGTTGTGGGGGAATGACAAAGTGAGGTTGGGCATCGGTGTGACAAGGTGGTGTTTTGCAGGTTAGAAGGCCAGTTACCCCTGGGTTGAAGAGTAGAATCTGCAGGAGAGTGCCTTTCTTCTTCATGGCAGTCTGAAAGGGTAATAATAATAAAGAAAAGTTTTCTTTGCGCACTATATCAGTTATATCCCTAGGACGATGTCAGGCATGGAGGTTTGGGCAGGTGTTATATATAAGGCATAATTATTGTACTGGCATTTTTATGCCATAAATCACATCAAATCTTTTTGATAACTAAAACACACTATATGTTGTATACAAGATTATTAATGTGGAATCTAATTAATTTACTATTTTGATTCACAGTTCACTCATTTTATGTACTATAGTATGATACAAGAAGAGTTAAATTCCTACTCTAGTTATTATTGTGCCGGCAATTAGATACTTCTTATGTAAGGATGCCATTGGTTCGTGTTGACTGTGAAGGAAGGACAGGATATACCCAGTTCTGTGATAGTATTAAACCCCCTTAGAAAAAATAATATGTTTATTAAAAGAAAACCAGTGCCGAACACTTAGGGGAAAATGTGATGGTTGTTGTGCACTTTTGTAGTCAACAGCCTGCAATAATGCCTTAATTGACAGTGTATAGATTTATGTGGTCCTATAACATTATAGAATCATTTTTGTTGTGGAAATGCTGTCTTATTACTCTATACAGTATTAATTTGTCAGATGCTACCCTGAAAACCCCTAATTTGGGCATATATATATATATACACACACACAGTTAAACGTTATCCTATGGATACTAGACAATTTAAAAAAAATTAGCCAATATGAGATATAGATAATGTTACACAAAGATTTGATGTGTTCCATCACAGATGCATCAACCACACAACACAACACTCGACTGATCGCCATTAGGTCGCGGTCCCGATCAGTGCAGGTCGACAAGAATGGTGTTTATACTTTTCTTGCCACCCGGTAACTCGTGGCCTCAGGTCATAATATTTTCATTCTTCACAAAAGGTAACACTCGTGATGAATTGATATGTGGCCTAAATGAGTATGTCCCATGAAGTCGCGACCATTCGATGCAACAGCCATTGGAGGAAACTCTGATAAACAGCGCCACTTATTCCCACAGCTTTCCAATGTGCATGATGTCGACGGGCCTCGTGGCCGAATCCGGAGTGCGATGTGGCTCCAAGTGGTATAAAAAGATGGGGAATCATATTCCCGGATCAAGTGCAAAGTGGTGAGCTGCTCCCTAGCTGCAGTAAATAATTAGAGCCATTTTAGTCATTTTTAGCAGTGATTGCACCACAGTTAACTGGGGAAACTGCCCGCTCCAGCATAAAAAGTTGATGCCCCTAATGATGAAATCTGTGTCTCGTCATATCCATACACATTCCTGTAATTACCACCATAACGACACACGCCGATATGAATATATTAATTATAAGAGTAAACATGTAATCATCTATCGAAAATCAGCCACCTGAAGCATAATTTCATTTAATATCACCCTTCAGTGTGGTGACATACTCACGACGTCACATTCTTAGCCATATCTGGGGCTCCGGCATTCACGAGTATGTCACAAACATGTTTTAGTTCAGTAATCATAATGATGTACAATGTCAGTTTCATTAATCATGTTAATTATAAGTTACATTTTTTCATGTTTTCATTTTGGCACTGGATTCGCAGGACGTGCAGCGAAGGTGACGCTATGTCATTAATCAGGCTTCAGCACTCTAGACAACTGGCAGGACAGAAAGTAAGCTCCGCATTACCCCCCTCGGACCTTCAATTTAAGCTGTAACATTTGAATGCAATACTTAATGTTAATTCCAAAATATTTGATTACTTAGTTAGCCGAGGGGAGGTTTCCCTGCATCCTGGCATAGCATTCCAGGACTTCACGCTTGAGATGTGTTTTATTTAATTAAAACTTAATGACCATGCCTTATTTTCAGCAGTAGCGACCACTGGCAGACCAGAGTGCAGGGTCCACTTAACCAAGGGTACGCATTCCTATGTGCAGCAATATTTAGTTGTACCTTTGTGGTAATAAAACAGTCATACCCTAATAGATGTGTTTTATTCCATTAACTCTCCTGAGTTCATTGGGTACTGCATCCTAATAGCAGCATCAATTTTAAAGTGTATTTCAGTGTATGTTTTGCATTTATGGGGCCTGCCTCTCTCAAGTAGAGTAAATTCAGTAATAATTTAGGCGTGCGAAGTGGCTGACAGCTTCACCCCTTGTAATGGAAATACCTAATAAACATAATTTAACTGACAATTAAATTAGCTCTCCTTCATATTGACCGTGTATCCAGAGTCTCCATCGGCTGTACGACCTCATTCAACATTGTTCGCTCTCCGAATATGGAGCCAGGCACATAAATTCCTGTTCTTCACCTGCTCCCAGGTTGGACACAAACACTTCACAACAACTCTGGAGGTGCAGCGCATCAAGTAGCTTGCCCAACTAGGGCGAAAAACACATCATTATGTAAGGAAAGCATCAACAACATCAGTAGTCTGCTCAACACAACACATGGTCAACAAGCTATGCGACAAAGGTAATAGTGCTACAAAAGTGCTTCACAACAAACAACTACAGTCATTGGTGAGTAACCTGAGACCTTCAGACACCTATCAAATAATGCAATTAAAACAGTACAGTCAAGAGTACAATAAACACCATTAATATCCAGTGCTTTAATGTTTTCATTTGCACACTAATTGTATGATTATTCATTTATAAATTTGTCAGATTTGTTTACACTGTAGAGTGCCTATGTGTTACATCAACAGATGTACAGTGATTCGAGTGGGAAGTGAAATACGTCAACTGATGTACAGTGAGGGCCTACATCTATAAAAATAATCCATTAAGCTGGGTTGTTTACTTGCAATGTCATCGGATGTTTTAACTTTTGTAAACATACACTGGTTAGATGTGACAACTCGTAATGCAAAATACACAATTGTAAGCCAAAACAGATGCAAGTCGAACACACCCACTCGACACTGCAAGTATAAATTGTATGTAAAATTGTACCTGTACTCAACACCGCATGGCAGCAAGGCAACAGCACAGCAGATGTGTATAAGTAAGTGTTATAGTGTTTTGTAAACAAACCCACGTGGTGTTTATCAATTTGTGCTGTAATTGGTAACAGGTTTCACGACCAAAATAAGACGGTATTTTCAAGCAATACCAGTCAGTAATTTAAGATACAAAAGCAATCAAAATTTATTTCCATTGTTTCCAGAATTTTTTGGAAAATTTTGCAGCATTTTCCAAAAATAAAAATTTTCAAACTTTTTCAAAATAAACAATTAACTATTTCAGTGTTTTCCAATGAACAGTAACAAACATGAAGTGCAATGGTTAATTAAATCAATTATTAAAACTTTTCAGAGCATTTTTCAAAATAGTTAAAATCTTGAAGAATTTTCATGGAGTTTTCGAAAGTCAAAAAAATTTTTATGGTCTTTTATAAAGAACACTTTTTCAAATATTTCAAAGCTGTCGTGCGGCAATCATAAGACAAGAGCCCACAACTAATTTAAAAAAAAAATTCAAACTAATTTTTCCGTATTTAAAGCAAGCAGTACACTGGGAAAACACACGCGTCACTCAGGCAGCTGGAACACGTGTTCGCAGCAGCATGCAATGTTCCGTGAGAAACTGTAAATATCCTCCTCCCCTGAAAAGTGCGACCGAGGGGCAGCCATGTAACAACACAATGTTTGACCTTGAAGTCTATGCTCCACAGCACGCCGCAGTACGAGATACTGTCCGGAAGCATTTGAATAGGTGTACAAGTGCAGACCAAGCGAAAATGTTATATTTTATGTGTATACAACCCACAATAGGTACGAATCCACTTGAAGTAATAAATCTGTGTTTTGAAACACAAAATTTGAGAATTCACAAAGAGAAAATAACCGTGGCAAACAGAGTCCGAGTGGGCGAAACTTGGAGTTGTGCCTCAGGTGGTACACCAGCAATTTTGTGTGCCGACTATGGCAAAGTACATCATTAAAGATCATATTGAATAAATGCTTGCTGAGGGTGTGATTGAACCCACCTGCAGCCACTACAACAGTGCCATCACCTTGGAACCCAAGAAAGACGGGACATGGCGCTTCTGTGTGGATTTCAAAACAATTAACCAAATCACACTTAGCGCCCCATCTCCGTACATAAGTGTCAAGGATGCATTGCATAATTTGGGCAATGCCAAGATCATGACATTATTGAACCCACACAGTATGTGCTGGCAGGTTTCAATAAAACCAACAGACCGTCATAAAAGGGCATTCACAGCCCCTGATGGGAGAAGGTTCCACTTCTGCGCAATTACCTTCGACTTGAAGAGCACACCGGCAACTTTTCAGACAATGATGGTCCAGGTACTCGACGGTACATTGGAGATTTTGCCCTCTCGTAGCTGGATGACGTGGTCATCTGTTCCGAGCCGAGACCTGGTATGACCACATCCAACACCTGTCACTAGTCTTGGAGAGACTAGTCCCATTGGCCACCCATACATACAGTTTCTTGGGAACATGGTCGATGAGCACAGAAGCTGGCTATCACAAGAGTATTTAGCCCTTATTAACGACTACAAGGCACTGCCCACGAAGAAGCAACTGAGAACAATCTTCTGGTTGGTGAACTGGCTGCGGGAGAACATAGAGGATTTAGCAATCATAACTGCACCTCTCACTGACATGTTGTCACTCAACGTGAAATGCATGCGGACAGCGGAACACGAAGCAAGTTTCCATGAAATAAAGAGTAAGTTTAGGGAGTGCAAGACATTGGCTCAATACGACACAAGGCGCCACTTATATCTTCAGACAGAAGCAAGTGAACAGTGCTTGGGATAAGTTCTTTGTCAGATTGGAGATAATCAAGAGACGCGCATAATTGAATACAGCAGTGCAATTTCGGGGTAACTGAGGGTAGATACAACATGAACGATAGAGAGTATCTGGCCATAGTGTGGGCCATGAAACTGTACAGGGCATACCTAGAGTACCAACGGTTCACACAACGAACTGACAACCGGAGCTTACTCTGGCTTCACACCATGAAATAAGCCAGGAACAAATTAGCATGCTGGGCACTCCTCCAATCATACGATTTCGAGGTGGAGCACATACCAGGAACTGAGAATCAGCTGGCAGATGAGCTCTCGCACTCCAGGCGAAACTATAGTGATGGACCAAGAAGAGTGGGACAACTACTTCCCCCTACCACAGCCAACCACACAACAACTGGCGAGGGCCGCATGCCGTTGCCGCCATTGAGACTCGTGAGGAAACAGAACTCGTGGTCGACGACTTGCAGGATAGCGTTTTAATTGCACAACTGCAGTGTACAGGCACCCAACATCGTGTCATCTCCATCATGCAGAGAGAACAAGAGTGGTGCCGAATGTACGGCACACGTGTCGAGACACGACAGCATCGTCCTGAGCAACTTGGAAGCTGTATGTGCTCAAAAGTGAATGCCACAAGTGCTACATGATGCACATTATGCGTGCTTTTGCAGGCCACCCTGGCACCTCACAAATCACAAGAGATGTGCAGAACCATTTCCACTGGCCTGGCTTCAACAGAGTCGCCTGGCAATACATGAGGAGGTGTGTAAAGTGTAATATCTGTAAGAGTAGGAGAGCAGATAGAGGGATGTAACAACAACCAGGGAAGCCGCAGGAGCCAGAGTCCATCTAGCTGGACCTGATGGGGCCATATCCGCACACCCCTTATGGCGAGAGATTCATTCTTGTGGTGAGTGACTCGTTCTCAAGATGGAGGGAAGCATACCCTGTTTCCAGTGCATAGGCACGCAACATAGCCCATGTAATGGAGATCGAATTCTACCCCCGATGGGGCTACCCACACACACTCTTAACAGACAATGGTACACAATTTACATGTAAATATTGAAGGGAATTGTGCACAAAATGGAAATTCCAGCATCATGCAATGGCCATGTACCACCTGCGGGACCAATCCAATTGAGAGTAGGAATCAAGACCTCAATACTCAGTTACGCCTGCAGGTAGGAACAAACCACGCAATTTGGGCTGAACATCTGCCTGCGGCCTTGTTTACAATAAGACGGAGGGTAAACCTAGACACAGGTCAATCACCAGCCGCCATTGTTCAGGAAAGAGAGCTGCCCCTCTCTGGAGAATTCAGAATCTGTCAGGCAAACAGCGACGCAACAAAGAGTGCAGCAGGCAGGCGACAGTGCTGAGAGCAAGACCTGGAAAATGCATGCATTCACTAGGAGAGATACATCAGACAATGGGTACCAGCAACAACATGCCCACCAAAGGGGCTCAGGACTGGACAACATGTTTATGTCCGCGAGCACAGACTGAGCAGCGCAAAGCACAACTATTGCACAGGGTTTGCCCCTAAGTGGAACAAACCACACATTTTAAAATCGCTTGGGTATACAACTTACCTTATTAAGGTCAGCAGCAGGCACTATGTGGCTGTACACCGCGACAACCTTCGCCTAGCCTAGCCGAAACTCCTGAGCAAGAGGAAGGGCCCAATGCCCAAGGGCATGTAGCAGAAATGCCCAATGGCGAAGCAGAAGCAAGCTCAAGCACAAATGGGAGTGCTCTTAGGCACCTTTTACCACTGCAACACCCAGCAGTCATACGCCCATAATGGTGGCAGGGGAAGAAGAGGAGCAAAAAAAAGAGGTCACACTATCTCAAACATATCAAGACATTAACATCGCAGGTGCTGAAAACCGAAGAAAGCCAGACCGGAGTGTCACATAACCCAGTGTAGAGACACTGCCTTCGGAAGACGTCGCACAAAGCGAGTCAGTGGGGGCAACTGCGAGCCCGATCAGCCCACAGGGAAGCTGCCCACAAGACTTCGCCACGACGCCAACGAGGACTATAAAACTGACTGACAACACCATTGGTGAATCAGATCAGGGGCGTAGGTGTAAGGTTCCTCAGAAGTAGCATCAAGTCAAGCAAGGGACAGCATAACCTTCCCCTCGCCAGAAGAAGGAGCATCGAGAGGTCCAAAGATCAGCGTCAGCATCAGCAGCAGCAACAAGTCGACAGAAGAACATGGTCTCGACTCATCCCCGCTGCTCCAAGCATCAGTATCTGCATCGGCCGGTGTGCACCACTTGCGACAGGAACATTCACCTTCGTCAAGCAGGTGCCGCGGCACATCATCACCATCAGCAGGGTCATCGTCCTGGAGCATCGGCAGGCAGCGCAGCACAGCATCATCGCGTGCCTTCCATCTTAAGACCCCGCAACCAGCTTCTACTGGCAGCATTCTGTTGTGCCTAGCGGCATGACAGTTCCTTGGGGGTCTGCGAGGACCAAAATGTCATCAGAGAGGGTGTGTTTGATGTGTTCCTGAGGTCCATGTATCCCTTGTGCCCGTTTGTCCCATCGCAGATGCAGCAACCACACAACACAACACTCGACCGATCGCCATTAGGTCGCGGTCCCGATCAGTGCAGGTCGACAAGAATGGTGTTTACACTTTTCTTGCCATCCTGTAACTCGTGGCCGCAGTTCATAATATTTTCATTCATCACAAAAGGTAACTCTCGTGATGAATTGATATGTGACCTAAATGAGTATGTCCTGGGATCATTTTGTGCTTCTGTTAATTGTGGAATTGTAGTTGGAGAAAATATATTGTACATACTCGTCCCAGTGTGGGTGGTCTTAGTTTGCTCAGGCTGTAAGTTGTTGTGAGAGAACCTTATTCACCTGTTCCGTTAAACTGTTACAGGCTGGATTGTATACGGTTGTTTGGAGTTTCGTAATATGCCATTTTCGGAGTAGCTCGTTCATCATGACATTGTTAAAGGATGTTCCTCTGTCAGTTAAAATTGATTTGGGGCATCTGTATTGGAGAATGACATCTTTAATGAAATTTGCCCAAGTGGCTGCATCAATAAACTTGATTGGGCAGGCGACTGCGTAGCGCATAAAAAACTCCATCATGATAAGTATGTATTTATTTCCGGGTGCAGCCATTTGGAAAAGTCGTTTCGCATCAAGACTCCAGGAATTTAATAAGGGAGGGGTAGAAGTTGAAGTCACAGGCCCAATGGGTTTTTGATGCGAGGGTTCTTGATGTACTCTTTAACATCTTTCGCCACAGTATCCTATTAAAATTGGTTTTTAACTTTTGCGAAGGTTTTGTATTCACCGAAATGTCATCCAACAGTAAGGCATCTTGGTGTGCCGTTATTATTTCAGGTGTGTAGTATTGTAGTACTAGAGTTAGTCATTTTACGCCAGATGGCTTACATAATTGCATACAAATCTCCCCATTTCTGGTAATCCCGTATCGTCTTGCCAGTCGGAGGTATTTGACTGTGGCTTTTTCTGGTTCTGTATTGGCCAACTTTTATTGTGTAATGTGTGGGTCTTTGGCGTACTCATTTAGGAAGGGGGGTGTGGGTGTGTGTGTTTTTGTGAGTGGTGCTATTAACAAAAGGGTCGTCTTCGAACCTTATGATTCTTGTTCGTGAATGTATGCATGGTGGTAGAATGGTATGTTGTTATTAGTGGTTATTATTATTTGGCAATTTAGTCTGTGGTCGAGGCATGGTCTGAGTAGTTGGAGGCATGGATGGTCGTGACGTCCAGGTCATTTGTTGAGGTAGATGCACCAGGTGTAGGGTATTGGGAGGTGTAGATGGTCTCAACGTAGTCATCAGTCGCCGATCGAGCGGGAGGTATATTGGGCCTTTCATCCTTGATTGTGCCGACGGGTGGAGTTTGCTGCTTGGCAGAAGTTGGTGCGGAGCCTTGTCGTCGACTGTGCTCGATGCCCCTGCGATCTTGATTCATCGGCGTCAGTAACAGGGGTCGGTTTCGTGGAAATTGAAACGACCTTGATCCCTGTTCCGGGTGTTTCTGCCAGTACAGCAGTCGTTTCTGGGTCCATGGCATCTTTGCTGTCTGATGGTCCAGTGACAGGTAGTACAGCTTCCTCACATTCAGAGATCGACTTCGTAGAAGCTGGCACGACCCTTATCTCGGGTTCGGGAGGTGTACTAGGTGGAGGGGTAGGTGCTCTGGTTGTTTTACCCCCCTCACTGATGGCGGTTCCGATCGTTCGTTGATTCGTCTCGATCGGCAGGGTGTCTGGTCGTATTCCTGGTTTTGGGGGCTACACCATGACACTTCGAAGCAGCTAGGGGTGGCTTTGTCACATGTGGCTGCGACTTTCGTATGTAGCTGCAAGGCACCGAGGGCAATGATCTAATGGAAGCTTCTTCTCAGCACTGGTCTAAGTCTATTCTACAAGGTGCTGAGTAGCTTGGCTCCCTATCGGTGTCTGTGGTTCGTGCCTCTGGCATCCTTGCTGGCTTTGGCTCGATTTCGGAAGGTACCATGATTGGCATCGGGAGGTACTCGTCTTCGGAATGCCAGGGAGGTGTATCTATGGCATCGCTGTCTTCTAGTCTGGGCATGTTGCCTGGAAATGGTCGGATCTGACCTGTGGTGCCCTTTCAAATTCGACCCTGTATCCACTAATGTTAATGGTGCATATACTTATTTGTCGCCAGGAGGAAATGGGGCATGTGCATTATTTCATTGGGAAACTGAAGATGAAACATTAATTCTGCTTAAGGCTCTTCACTTTAAAGTGAGCACTTTTGAAAGTCTTGCGTAAAATCTACTTGTATGCACATTCTGTCTTCTTCAACCACATGTAAAATTAGCATTGTGTAGCTTGCTCCCTTTCCCTCTAATACTTCCTACTTTCTGATATCCCTATCTTTCACTCGCAAGGGCTATTCACTGCATATTATGAATACTGTAGGATTGGGAGCCACACTCAGGGGGTACATAGTACTCAGAAGTTACTCTAATAATGTTAGAATTGTTTCTATAAAACACATTTATTAAGACATTGATTATCACTTGACATAGGACATTGCCATTGACACCACATAGCACAATAAGCATGAATTATTCTTACAGAAGTGGCAATACTACAGTACAACATTTAGGATGAGTGTAGCTTTAACCCTAGCCTTGTCAGAAATATTACATTAAGGATGATGTTAATGGGGACTCGAGAGTAGCATAATGCCTACTGTTACACGTATTATGCTCACCAATGAACTGACTGTAGAGTGTCCTAGAGCTCCTCTAGACCTGGACTGTAGTGAAGCCCTCTGCTTGGTAATCGACTCCGACAAGCAATAATCTGACTGCCATCTTGAAGTTGCGGTGACCATCCGAGTGGAGTCTTGGCGGCTCGCCAGTAATGTGGAGCATTTTTTTCTAAACAATTAGCTCGCCCACAATCCATACTCCATTCAAACTAAGGAGGTTCGTGTGCAGTGCCTTATTTGCTGCTACGCTACGCCCGACTAAAGGACAGCCATCACAGCTGCAGCAGTAGTGGTGGGAGTGGAATTATGAAGAATCTTCGGGTGAGTATATAGGAATGCTGTAGAGGCCAAGGAGCTCAAGCTAGGCGACGAAATTAGGTGGATGGTGGCAAACTCGACAGTATTGATAGGCAGTATCGGAGATGCAAAGCTAAGTTCGAGTCACCATTTTACAAAGAAGGTATAACTATGTTAAACTCAAAAGTTAAGGTTTGTTCTTATGCAAGTCGCAAGGCAAAAATAAATAATGGCAGAAATATGCGTTTAAATGTATATACATGAGAGGTTATTAAAGTACAGTAATAATTGGGCGCCCTTAAAGATGCAATAAATAACTCAGCAAGACCTAAGCACATTGTATAATGTGACCACAGGGGAGAGGGATGTATGTCCAACACCACATTTAATTATTATGGTAAAGAAGCCCTCAAGAACTAGGCAGTTGGACATGAGGAGAAGAAATTTTGAATTGTATGTGCTAGGTGGCACGGCGCTCGACAACGTGCCAGGGAAATATTACGCTCAGAGAAAAACTATCATATAGTTACCACACCTGCTGGCAGAAATATAAATATTGAACAATACAGAATGCCATGTTAGTAATGAAAAATTAACCTTAGTGTGATGTTAAATATGAAAGGACCATTTAAACATGTTGGCAATGGTGACAACAGGAGTACATGGAGAAATGTTTTTCGCCATTTGGCAGCTCTGGATGGGCGTGCCTTCATTTGTTGCCAGTGGCATCTAGTGCGACACTGATGTGGCGTTTTGAGCCGACCTGCGGCGCGGCCTGCGAATTTACAACCTCAAGTTACTTAATGCCAACGTTATTATACACGGCATCTTATAAAGATACAGATAAGTACAGCTTACACATAATCAAAAACACTTATTGTGAAAATTAAATGGAAATTAATTAAGAATACAATTGCATCTGACACGATATGGTGAATGTTAAGATGCATTTTGGTTGTTATACAAACTACACAATCATACTCTCATGCTTAAGTCTAAACTGATAAGAAAATCCAAATGTAAAATACATATTGCTTGAGTCATGTACAAAGTAAATATTATAATCGCTGTTGGCAGTAAGACTATAGAAAGATATCGAACGTCTTGTGAAGTTCTAGCACTCTTCAGATTTCGAGGGAAGTTCAAAGCACTGTTCAGATTCATAAGTTCACATTTAACCTTTTACATGTGAGAAGCACTTTTATGCATTGGAGTGTCTGTCACCACACACGTTTAATCTCAGTATGAGCATATGTCACCAAGAACACCATTTAGAGTTCTTGGAAAAGAGTTCTGTTTATAATATATATTCAAAATTTGGTGAGCTTTTATTCCATTTTATGGTGTCTCTCTGTTTTATGCATTAATAAACAATCAAAAATTTGTCTTTAACAGTTGTAGGCTTTTGGTAGCATTAACAATTCATTGATACTCATTATAAATACTTTAGAAAAATGCAACACAATAGAACAATGACTTACGTTTAAGGTAATGAGTACATGAAATTGTGAGAATACTTGTTCTCTTAACATATAAGTTAAATTACTAGGTAACAATATTTTCTTATATACTATATACTAAGTGTCTGGTATTGTAAAAAAGAATTTATTCACCTAATAAACATACAACAGTGGAACACTATAGCAAATACCTGCAGGTAATAAAGATAGGGAATAAAAACACAACAGTAAAAATAACTTATTTAGTAATAAGACATGAAAGACAGTAACCTAGTTACTCGAGAGTACATGAAAAAATGTATAAATAAACCCATTAAGTTTCTTTCAGTTGCAAAGCTATTTCACAGTAAGGTAGCATTGATTCATAGATACTATTGCTGTTGTAACAGTATTGTCAACTGCAAAACTTATTTGTCATTGGAGACATAATAATAAATATTATTAGCAAAAGCAAGGTAAAAATGAAAGAATTGCAAGTAATTAATAATACTTGAACCCTTTTCAGAAGTAATAATATACTCTTTAATAATATTGAAAGACCTGTAGGTCTGAAAATAAAATACGTAGAACTACACAAATTTTGCAGTTAATACTCATTGCCATAAGCGTAACTCGATGTCCTTAAGAATTGGTAGTACTCAATTATGAAGGAAAGTGAGGGTTGGTGCCCTTGTAAACACAAGTTAAACTGCATTTTAGTTTTTTGTTAATATCGTATCACTGTTCATGGGCAGATTATGTCTTTAGTAACATTTTGTATACGTGACTAGCTAATGTAACTTATGGGGTTGGATTGATTCACCCCAACAAAATAGACAGTTTTATCGACTTGATGTAGAATGCTAATACCGCAGCCACAAGTAACAGAATTATTCTCGTAGCATCCTGAACTTACCACCTAACGATACTGGAACTATGTCTTGACGTACTGGAAATTCTGTGTGGTTGATGTGCCAGTCAGTGTCAAGTGCAGCAGTTATGATGTAAAAGTGCATGCCGTCATGGAGGGAAAGTTGTGGTAAATGAAATTATCGATGTGTGAGCCAGTGAACAGGGATAGCAATTTGTTGAAGGGGGATGGTTGGCGCATGTACATCACACAGATGCGTGGCCTCTACAAGACTGTGGTCAGGAGTGGCAACCTAATAGCCTCAGGGCACATACAGTTTATACTGTTCCTGTTATGATTGGTGATATTTGCATTTAGTGTTTTGTTCACACAGTCTTACACTGTGTGTGCAAGGGGATTAGTCAAAACATATTGGTGTGGAAATAAGTGCATCATAGAAAAATAATTATCATGGGAGCAGTGGAATTTGCATGCTGAAAACAATGGTTTTTCGTCTGACAGAAGAATTGCTGCCTTTACACATTGAGAACTCTCACACATCAATTATTGTTCATGGATGAATATAACATCCTAACATCCTGGGGCAGGTCTGGTGAGTGGGTGATTGCCTTGAGGTCAATCGCAATTGGACTTTAATCGCACATGATTTGTTGCCGAAATTGTAGGGGACGGATTGTAAATGGTAAACTTTCCACGAGGCATGAAGTCTAGTAACAGACACCTGCAATTTAATTACTAACAGGTTTTGGGAAAATTAACATTCCGTCAAGTCATGTGAATAATACTTAAAGATGTCTGAAACACCAATGCTCAGAGTTAAGTTTAGTTTCAAAAGTTGAACATTTTTCTTACCGTAATCATGGGACAGCTGTGATTTGTTCACTGCACTAAGTGGTAGCCTGTGTAACTGGCATGAGTGGATGAAAGATGGAATAGCATTTTCAATTACTAAATTATTCAGTAGCTGAATATAATGGTGACTAATAAGTTGTACTGTGTTTCAATGAAGTAAAGTTTACCCATAGCTGACTGGTGGATTTTCAAAACATTAGAAATGCCATTTATGGCTTGAGAGAGGGAGTAGGACTTTTACATCTACCTTGTGTTTGATTTCATTGACCACCTTAAAACTTTTATTAAGGGCTTTGTTGTTTGAGTGTAAATTGCTAGCAAGAGAGTTCGAGCCTGTATTACGACCTCTAGTTACAAATCAGGTAAAATGTTAACTACCAGCTCGTGCAAAATAGTGTATTGCGGCCTCTAGATTGCTAACTAGAACTGTTATCAAGGGGTTAAACTACCTATCACTTCCAGCGCTAGACAAGCATTTATACCTTTATATAAGCTTAAAAATGGTGTCTCAAACATCAAAATGTGGTGTTTTGCTTACATGTAAGTTGGTTTTGGAGGTTAAATAAAATATTAATTGAATTTTTTTGCTATTTTGTGTGTTGTGAAGAATAGTTCTGCAAAATACAAGTAAACCTGGTGAATATCGATAACGACACAGAAGTTTAGTTTTGGAAATTCTATTATTTTTAGTTGTGGAAAATGTATTTTGTAATAACAAAGAAATCGGAAATAAAATATTAGCACTAGACAATGTTATTTTGAGGAATCGGATTCCTTGAAATTTGCGAAATAAGATATTTCCCCCTTCCATTCTCAACATATTAAAAACTATAATTAAGAAACACAGGCACGAACCTAAATCTTGAATGGTAAGAAACCGAGTCTTATGCATTGTGATAAATTGTATGGAGACTAAGCTAGCTGCGACAGGATTTATATCACCAGCGACAGTAATAATTATTAACAAATATGTTGTTTACCCGGGTTTGGTTCATAGTTTCCATTAATTCACTTTTGCTAAAAAAAAAAAAAAAAAAAAAAAAAAGCATTGATATATATATATATATATATATATATATATATATAATGTGAAACACATTTCGCACTTATTACTGATAACTGAACAAAAGCCATAATACCACAAATATAATGATTTTTATTACCAACATACACAGTAACGAACCAAAACATTGGATTACTTATCTAAAGGAAAACTTAGCTAATTGAATGTTCATATTACATTTTACCATCAAATAGTTTATCTATGGAATAGCTATTCCACACATTTATATAGAGATCGTTAATACAGGCCCTTAATCTGCTGATCTAACATGGCAGTGTTTTAGAGAAAATCATGTAAGTATTTGTTAGTGAGCAAGTTGCAGCACCAGGAGCCCACATCTCCTATTACCTGGATGCCACATTTGCCCCTAAACTGTGTGCTGAAGTCAGTGTGGTATTCTCGCAGTAAACCATTTTCAACTACCTGCAAATAATTATATAAGCCTTTTCCCATGAACACACGAAGTTGAATTTCTGTCAGCACACACAATATGTAGATACTGGTCAATGACTTCTGGCATGGAGGGGATTTGTATTGTAACTTTATAAATTAGTGGAAAACTTTGCTCGTACACAAATTTGACGTCAACCAGGGAATAGTAGATCCCAGTGTGCGTCCGAAATGTGGTGGGCACCATCAGGACATCTGAGACGAGAACACAGAGCAAGGCCGTGACCTTGGTTACTCTGAAGACGATGTGGGCTGGGAGTGCGCCCCACTCCATCTTGTGGGTGTGACCATTGTTGCAGGTTGCCATGGTGATGGCTGGCGCAATTGCAGAGCATACTCTCACCTGCGCACTGTTGCCAACTGTGTCTGGCATTAAGACTAGCACTTAGTTGTTGCTTGAGCGGTTGAGCACTGGGGATGGGTTTGACAGCTGTGTTCCCCTTCTCCATGACCCCAGGTCGCTCAACATTTGCTCGTAGATGCAGTATCAGATAGGAATACTCGGCGTACGCCTCACACTCGCTTCTTCATGCTGTGTGACGATGTACTGACTCCGGGTGTTGTCAGCATGTCCCAGGTGCAGTAAGCACAAGACCCCTTGTGGAATTGTGAGCGGCACCTACAGCATTTCACGTCACGTTGATGTGTTTAATTCTTTACCCACATATAATGTAACATATTTTATATCATATATTAAACACTGTACATACAAAATAACAATAATTTTAGTTCAGAACTACCCAGGATTAGTGCGTAAAGGCAGGTAAAGTAGGTCTAGTACATACTGTATTGTATTTTGGGGTTCCTGTTATGTTCATTTGAACATGGATAGTAGACTCTCCTAGCACATCTGTGACTTTATAGGGTTCACAATATTGGTGCGCAAGCACCTTCTCTCGACCTCTGTTTCGAACCCACATGAAATCGTTTATGTGCAATGTGTTCTTTTTACGGGAATGTTCAAATCGATTCTTTTGTATTGCTTGCACCTGAAGTAAATTTATTTAGCTCATGAGCTTCAAACAACTTTTGGCACCTATTGTGTGCCCTTTGGGAATGTTGACCTGCTACAACTTGTGCCGGTAGTGCTGCTCCTACCCCGTGCAATAGGTAGATTGGTGGAAACTTTATTGTAGTATTAATACTAGTGTTGTAGTTAAAACAAATGATCTCTAAAAAAAAATTCCAGGGTGCTTGATCAGTGTTGGTGCAAGCAGTAAGTTGTTGCCCCAATTATACGATTGGAGGCTTTTACAAGCCTGTTACATTTAGCATTATAGGCTGTAGTTATCCATTTATTTATTCCTAGAACTTTGAGCAGATGACTAATAAGTTCGTTTTGAAACCTGGTACCTCTGTCGGTTAAAATTTGCTTAGGACAACCAAATTGCAGAACGACCTGTGTAATAAAGTCTGCACAAGTGGTGACGCCAATTGAGGGGACAGCCTTGGCAAAAACATACCGAGTAGAGTACTCGGTCATGACAAGAATGTATTTATTTTTGCGCACAGTGGAAAGGAGGGACCCTTTCACATCTAATACCCACGTCTTCAGAAGAAGAGAGGTGGGATAGACATCATCTGACCCATCGGTTTTGAATTGATCGCGTTTGTTTTCTGGCAAACAGAACATGCCCTTACGCATTTCTTAACATCAGTGTTCACGTTTTCCCAGTAATGTGACAGCCTAATTTTTTCAAGAGTTTTGAGCATCCCAAAATGACTTTCACCGAACATCGCACCATGGTGGGCCTGTATAATCTCATTAACATAAACTTGTGAAACAACAGTTAACTTGGAAGGCCCCTGAGGCGTAATAATTAAAACAAAAATTCTCCATTCGCTGTAATCGCATATCGACGACTCAATCGGTGGTACTTGTCGGCCAGGTATGGATTGAGTAATGCTAACTTAAGTTGTTTGATGTGTGGGTCACAGTCGTATTCGCCTACGAAAGATAAGGTGTTAACAGTAATGGAACATAAATGAAAAATGGAATCGTCATCAATTTATGTTATATATATATATATATATATATATATATATATATATATATATATATATATATATATATATATATATATATATATATATATGTATATATTCCTGGTCGTGTGTGTATACATGGAAACCATGCAGTTTATCTAATTCATTAACAATAAGTATTTTACATTTGAGCACAAGATCAATGCATGTTGTCTCTAACTCAGAGGTGCTATTGGTGATTATTCCACATTGCATATCTAAATCTCTCAAAAACTATTGTCTTGCGTATCCAAAGGTTAAAAATTCTAGACAAAAAAACCACCAATAACATATCCAATCGAAACTCGGAAAAAGCCCAAATAAAATACTAAGTTCCCCCTTGTGTATCCAGTGCACCTTGAAAAAGCTGGTTTTTACCGAAAGTTTCCCTTTGCATATCCAGGTGACAAATGGTGCAGGTCCGAAAAGGACGAAATTACATATCCGAGAGAGGAAGGGGGAAATTAGTGCCATACCCACTTGTTTCTAATTGCGTATCCAGCCAAGTCGGGGCAAATTTCGACCTACACAAAATTATTTCCTATAGCATATCCAAACTGAAAATGGAATATAGGGTAAAATACCCCATTTGTTTCCTGTGGCATATCCAGGTGGCAAAAGGAACTATTGCTAAATGTTTCCTATTACATATCCAAAAAATTAACTTTTTTTCGTATTTTTCTCATCCCTGTTTAAATACACGTGATTCGGGATTCGTAATTTTTTATTTATTTAAAATTTTTTTTATTATTTGTTAACATTTTTTTATAAATTCATTAATTTAATACAATAGTTTTTACATGTATACCATCATCAAAGGGTATGGTGTACAGTTAAAAATCCAATTTTTGATCATTTTAACCATATTGATTTTTAATTTCTGTATATACGCAATCACTTTTTTTACCTCAAAACTTGAAACTGGCAGGTCCAAAATCTGCAAAACCGACAGCGTTTGCAATTGCATCTGCAGCCGGCCGAACCAGTCATGCCAGTCACGACCGTGCCATGACTTTTCGGGATCACGAATGAATGTAATATTTTTAAAATCAATTTACCTCAATATTTGAAAATGGCAGATCCAAGTTTTTCGGATGCAACAGATGCAAGAACATCTGTCGTCTCCGGGCGGACTCATTATGACCTACTCGACTATTTTAGGCTTTTTCCAGATCGTGAATGAATGTTCACACAAACAACAAGTCATTAAAACTTCTTTTTAAAACCAAAACAAAATACATGTCATTCAAATTTTTAAAAACCAAAACAAACAACATGTCATTCATATTTTTTTTTAAACCAAAGCAAACTACATGCCATTCAAACTTTTTTTAAAAAACCAAAACAAAAAGCATGTCAATCTATTTTTTTACCAAAACAAACAGTATGTCAATCAAACATGGTTTTTTAACTGAATCAAACAGCAACTCAATTAAACATTAATTTTAACTGAAACAAACAGCTACACTGTCTCATTCGCACCTGTAAAGAAAATCAAACACCAGCTCGGTCAAACATTAATTTAAACTGAATCCAAAGCAACTCAATAAAACAATAATTGTAACTGGAATCAAAGAGCAACTCTATTAAACATTAATATAATATTGAATCATACAGCTACTCGATAAAAAATTAATTTTATCTTGAATCAAACACCTACTCAATTAAACAATAATTTAAAATTGAATCAAACAGCATGTCATTCACATTCACGCCTGTAATTTAAATCAAACAACTACACAGACTCACTCGCCCCTGTAAATTAAAACACATAACATGCCATTCAAGCATTAATTTAAACTGCAACTGCAACAAAAACTCATTCCCACTTGTGTCTGAAATTAAAACAACCATAACAAACAGATACCTGTCGAAATAGGGATAGCCTTCGCCGCCATCTCCTCTGCGCCTATTACCATGGCGCATGTCGGTGGTGTGAATCAGCAAAACGTGTAGTCGTTCTGCGTACGGATGATTCTTTTTCCAGGCATATTCCACAAGGCAGCCCACCCAAGATTTTTTCCGTTGGCCTAAGCAGGGAATGCTGTATCGCACAGAACACCAACTTCTCTCAATGTTTTGAGTGTGCTCCCTCAACATCTCGCCACTCTTCATCTTTAGCGTGTTTCGAGTGTTTACCATTCCGCTCTTTTTGCAGCACACAAATTCCCTCCTGTGATTCACCAGCATGTGACGGTAGCCGTGAATGTCCAAGTTTTTGTAACCCCGCCAGAAGTCTGAAATTTTCGTCGTGCCCAGAGCGATCTTCTCCGAATGATTTTAGTCAGGGTTGCAGTGTTCCTCTTTTCCACTGGCACCAGGAAGAGTTTCGTCGGATCGTCCCTCTGCACTTCCCCCGAAAACCCACTGGCTGTGAACTTTAAGTCATTTGTGGTTCTTGCGTTTGCCCAATTTCGACTCGTCCATCTCGACCACTTTGCCTGGCTCACCGATGTGTTTCCTGTACATCAACACCCAGTATATGCACACTTGGCGGTAGAAACTCGACCAGGCGACGACCATCTTTCCCGAGCACAAAAGTTCGTTCACTCTAGTCTGCTGTCGAGGTATTTAATCACACACCAGAGTAAACACAATTCGATTATCTTTCCCATGTAACTGCTCTGTCTCGTCGACACTTTAAAGTTGCATTTAGTACCATCCTCCATTCGCAGTCGGCACCAGTAAAACAAATCACGGTTTTCCACCAATTTCACTTCTCCTTCCTCGCATTATTCGCAGCATATCGTCGATATGAGATTGTCGTGCTCGATGAGAAACGTATTTATGTCTGGCGAGCAATGAATAACTTTCCTCGCATTCAACATTGTGATTTTACATCCCTTGTACACCATCTTACGATTAACAAGAGAAAATTTGTGAAAAAATTGCTTGGATACGCGATACAGAACAATAGTTGCCGAATTTGGATTCGCTAAATGGAACTTTGCTGGATATGCGAAATGGCACTAGACTGCAAAGTAAACAATTAGGATGGTTACTTTATAGTATACAATATATGTTTGTATTGTTTTCCCATTACGATACGCAATACGGAACACTTACCTCCTCTTCTCTGCTGCTCATACTCTTCTCCCAGATGGTGGCTATGTGTCTGCTACTCTCGGCGGCAAATGCCTGCAGGCCGCGCACATGGCTCGGGGGATGACATATGCGTTTGGTGCGGCGGAGGGACGAATATTCCTCTGACCCCATCTAGTCGCTGCTGCTGCTTTTTTCTCTTTGCTGACGATGGTTATGTCGTATTGCAAATATGTCGGTATGGTCCCGTGGATCCTGCGACATCGACTTAGAGGCTGATGAACTCGATGAGAGAACAGGAGATGCAGGGCGTCTGTGACGTGTCACAGTGCTATCAGGCAGAAAAATCATCTGGTGGCTATTCTTGGCTTTGGATGGCCTTGCTGTTACACTGTTAGTGGTGTCTCTGTTGACACCTTGCACTGGCGAAAATATATTTGGCAGGCTGAAGTCTGCTGTAGTGGTGCTTTCAGAGGCATCCCCATTAGACACGGTGACACGGGGGCATCGGGTGTCGGTGCATGCGGCACACTCCTTTGCTGCCGATCTTGCATGTTGCTTGTGGACATCTTCACCTCCGAGACCGACGCAGATCATATGAGCTTGCCGACTCAGCTCCATCGTCGTGACTACACTCCTGCACTTACTTGCCATTCCATTGTGTCTTCTCCTGCCCATCAAGGTCGAACTTTTCTTCTCCTGCTTTTCACCTCCCTTCTGTGCTGCGGTTTCTCATTTGCTGTTTTCAATTGCCTGTTCTACTTCGCTCTTGCATAATGCCGTTCCTGCGCTGACATCAGTGCGGTGTGGTATTAAGTTCCGAGCCTGGTGGTCCATGTGATGTCTGACGTCGGTGATTCTCCTACCACCGGTGCGGTGATCAACCCCCAGTGGGATGTGCTAGACCACCTTCATCCTTGATGGCCCCCTTTGGGAGCTCGTCGTGCTATGCGCTGTCTTGGGGCTGTGCAGGTCCTGGTGTGTTGTCTCTGCCGCCATCTCCTGTGACGAGGCAGATGTCGTCCCTATATGTTCTTCCCCAGCTTTCTACCCATCTGAACTATGTAGGTAGTCGGTCCTTTACTGTGGGCTATCACGTGTGGTCCACTCTATTTAGCGGCTAGACCCATGCAGAAATTCTGTCGAGTGGTCGACTGCGGGTGAGCTCTTACATAAACCAGTTGTCCTGCATGTTGAGCGGGGGTTGATCTCGTGGTGTGCGGGACACACCTCACCGCATAACTCCTCTGCTCTTCCCGTTGCTAGTGCCTTCTCTGTCAGCGGTTTTCCTGTTGCTGGCCGCTACTCGCATTTCTACTAATTGTGGTGTTTTTAGGACGGTTCCATTCGCCTGGCAATGCAAGGTTATTTCCCAATAACATGTCCACGGGTGTTTTTCCCTTGGCTGCGTTCACTCTTTGGCAGATGGTGAAGAGGGTAGTGGGCAGGTGTTCCACCCAACTGTTGTGCCTATCGCCCACATGGAGTCATAGGTGCATCTTCAGGTCCTGATTACGATGCTCCATGGGGCTGGCCCGTGCATGGTAAACCGCTGTTCTGAGGTGTTGTACCCCCACTGATTGCCTAGCTCCTGCCATTTACATCCTGCAAACTGCACGCCATTTTCTGTTAAAATTTGAAGTGGGAACCCACACTGTGCAAAGAATACATTCTGTAGTGGCTTGTTTATGTTTGGTACTCGTATGCTGCTAATCGCATATGCTTTAGTCCACCTTGAAATGTTGTCGGTAACTACAAAAATGAATATTTTCACCCCTGGGAGGATCTGGGGCAAGGGCCCATTAGGTCTAAACTGATAGTTTCAAACAGCCGCTTTGGAAACTTCAGTTGTTGTTGTTGTGTACCATATGTGCGCCATGATTGAAATTGCTGGCATTTCACATATTCCCTTACATATTGCCGCACATCACGTGACAGGCCAGACCAGAAAAAACTCTTTCACACATTTCTTACCGTTTGGTCCGTGCCTGGGTGACCTGCTCTACTACTTGCATGTGCGTTCATAAGAAATTTCCCTCGCATTTCCATTGGCACAATGAACCGCCATTTGCTCTCATCTTTTGGCGCGCATGTTTCCAGCCTGTTGTTGACAATCTGCCACTGTTCTACATGCTCATTTGCAAATTTATCAATTTGCACTCGCGTGAATGGGTAGTTCCCCAACATTGCTTCTGCTTCCTTGTACAGTGCACTCACATTTATTTCTGCCCATACTGCATCCAATTTGTTCAGTTTCGTCTCGCGCACTTGTTCCTGCGAATCTGGCGGAAGGATATCGTCCCATTCTGCCTCGTCACGTACGACAACATCCGTGTTTGGTGTTTGCAACAATGCATCTGCAATCTAATTTTCCTGCCAGGGGACGTGTTATACAGCAAATTCATATGGCTGTAGCAACAGCGCCCACCGGGTGAGTTTACTACCTGCTTCTTTGATACTATTGAGCCAAACCAAATATCAGTTATTTGTGTGCAAAGTGAATCTTTGGTACTCGACATAAACATGGTTCTTTTTGATAGCCCACACTATAGCCAAACATTCCCTTTCGTTTATATCATATCTATGTTCCGTTGGCCCTAGTTTAGCGCTCGCATACTCAATAACATGCTTTTTCCCGCCTTCTTCACACTGGTATAAGACCGCACCCAGCTCCTCCTGACTGGCATCGGTCTGCAAAAACAATGAATGTCTAGGATCGTATCGTGCTAGTACTGTACATGCTTTAAACGGTTCTTTAATAGTTACAAGTGCTTGCTCTGTTTCATCGGTCCAAACAAATCGCTTCTGTGGTAACATTAAGGCTGTTAAAGGTGCTGTGATGATTGCAAAATCTTGTGTGTACTCTCTTATCCAAATGATGAGGCCAAAAAATTTGCATAATAGTTTAAGTGTACGTGGCAGACGTTGCTGTTAAACAAGTACTATCTGTTCTGGGGTTCGGTATCTTACCTTCTTCGCTTACCACATGTCCCAGGAAATCTAACTTCGTCTTGCCGAGGTGGTGACATTTCTGGACCGCGCATTTTAACCCATTCATTGCCAACCTCTCCAAAATTAACGACAGATGTTTTACATGCTCTTCCCATGTCTCTGAACAACCTATTACATCGTCCAGATAATATAAGGTGCATTCGCCTTACAGGCTATCCATTACTCCCAACATCATAGCTTGGAAGGTGGCAGGTGCACAACTAAAGCCAAATGGCATGATGCAAAACTGATAACAGGTGCCGTCTGTTGCTACGAATGCTGTAATTTCCCTGCATTGCAATTTTACCGGTATTTGTCATTAACCACTTAAATCTAGAGAGGTGAGAATTTTTGCTTTTTCAAGAGATTGAAGGGCGTCTTTAATGCTTATGCAAGGTCGTAGGGCACAATGTGTAACTTGATTAATAGGCCGGAAATCGACACAAAAGTGCCATCCTCCATTCCTTTTGGGGCAAGAGTAATTGCAGAGTTGAACTTACTACGCGTTGGTTCTATTGCATCGTCCGCCAGCATTTCGCTTATCTGTTATTTAATCAATTTTGCTTGGTGTGGCATGCAACTGCACGGTGCAGTGTAATAAGGGACCTTCTCGTGTCAGTGGTACTGCATGTTCTGCAACAGGGGTATGCTGATTGTGTCGTGCTGTGCAAATACTTCAGTGCACTCATTTAAAACCCTTTGAAACACGGCTCGATGTTGTGCCGGTATTTCGTAATCAAACTCGGTCAGCTGTACTACCGGTGTGTTGTCTAGGCTATACCGGTCAATATTATAAACAGTACGACATTCAGTGGAGCCAAAGTAAATATGTCTGGCAGTAGGTTCTACTGCAGTATTCTGCGCGCTAAGCAATGATATACCTAATATTGCCTTTTCAGTAGTCTCTACTGTTACAATTACTGTGGTGATAGTCACTAAATTACATACCCTGACAGTGAAAATGCTTGACCTTGCACACTATTGCTCTCCTGTCCTGTTGCCAACTTAATAACATACCTGGTAGGGGTGATATCTGCTTTGTTTACAAACTGAAGCTGCAAACAATTATGTAAGGCGGCGGTATCTATGAGTGTGTGATATGGTTTGTTTCTAGCATGAACCAAAATGCGGATGAATTTTGCAGTTGTACCACTATCCTGATTAACCAGTGCTTGCTGGGGTGTCATATCCGGTTGTTGTTGCGAAACTGGAACATCAGAAGATTCAAGCCTTCTTACCCCCACTTTCTGTTTACCTGCTGCATCTTGACTGGTCCTTGATAGTCGTCAAGGTGTGGGTTGTGGGGCAATGACTATGCCAGTAATATTCCACTGTGGGTTGGCAGTAACAGCAGGGATTCTGCTATCGCCCTGTCGGTTCCCATCGAAATATCTTGATATACAGGTCCCCGCACGACGCTGTTTTGCTTGTTAAATCCTTTATTTCTTGCACTGTTCACACTGTTGCTAACACTCGGAAATTTTGCAGGTTGCTGTCAGAATGGTGTCTTGTGAAAAGTTTTCGGTTGTGCAGTGTCACGTATATTGCTGTCTTCTCATGACCCATGCCGCCATTATGAATCAACACTCTCACAGTGCGGTTGACAGAGATTGCATTGGAGTATGATTGCAGCTGTCATGAGTTCCTCGACTGTGTCGTTTAGCAGTGTTACTACTGCTGCTCTATATTCAGGCATAACTGTCTCTGCCACTACCTCCATCACTTCTCTTTCTGGTAGCTGCAGGTGGAAGCGCGTTACTAAGTGGACCTTGCGAGTGATGAACGTGATGAGAGGCTTGCCAGGTTGTTGTGCTTGCAATGTCAATTTGCTCTGGGCTTGCAGAGACGAAAATGCGCCTCCAAATCTGCATTGAAATCCATGAACGAATTCTTGCCAGGACAAACCATAGGGGTTCAGCGAATTCCACCAAATCTTCACTTCGTTCTCCAACTGTGACCCCATGCATCTTGCCAATTCCTCCTCCCATACTCTGTACCTTTGGAGTCATGTGGTACAATCCCAGAGAAATAACCGTGGGTCTTCTGTGGGAGCTACCGCGAACATGAGTATCATCTGAAAGTGTTTCAGCATCTTCTTTTGCGCTGTTGTTGACTTCTGTTATTTTGCAATCCTGTTTGCAGTGTGTTGTATGGTCTCCATTGATGTTCGTTAATTGTTTCTGACCAATTCGTCGGCATGGGTGACACTGGAATATTTGTGGTATAGTGAGTAAACATATGTTGGAAGTGCTGCGGAATTAACGGGTTGTGGTAAAATTATGCTACAATTTGTTGATAATGAGTGAAAGGTATGAGTGGTTGAGGTGCTAGGGTCAGGTTGGGTTGCTGTGGGATCGCCTATACCTCTCTGTTCCTTATGCTGTCAGTTGCCACGTGCATTTTGTTTACATGTGCTCTCAGCTCCATGTCCTCCTATGCCATGCAGTTATCACACAAAAATCCTGTGCCCTGTATAGTTGTTCTCTCTTGCTCTGTCTGACACTTCTCATGTACCGGTGATTTACAGTTGCGACATTTGAAATTTTCTTCCTGGTCTTCACCCAAGCATGTCGTCCGCAAGCCCGGCATGACATGTCGGCGAAACACTGTGGAAAAATTCCTCCCAGTTGAACGGAAGTGTAGGTTTCTGTTGCAAGTTTTCATTACACTGTTTACATACGTACTTCTCGACAGTTGCGGTCTCTGCTTCCCTCTCATTGAGGCACTCTCTGTGACATTGAAATTCGCATTGCATACAGGTGGGAGCTTGCGTGTTCTGTCTTGTACACAATAGACAGCTACACCAATTTTTCTGTGGTCAGTGTGGTTAAATTTTCTTCATTGGAATTGTCCGAAATGTTTATTTTCTGTTTCACACTTTCTTCGCTGTTTTTCGCGATGCACTTGCATGCTCGGTTGGACTTTCGGCGACAGTGGCAGTTGTTGTTGCCCTACTCAAACTTAGCCCAAAAGTCTTGGGTCTTACGTTTTAAACAATGCAGGCAGAGGAGTGCGGGAGCACTGTCCTCTGTCCAGCCAGCCATGGTTAAATTTGTAATTGCAGTGATGAGATAATAGCCCGACTTGGGCCAGCCATTTTGACGGCATGCAGGTACCATGAGGTGTAGTTCATGGATAGTGGTCCAGGAGCCAGAGTGAAAATTTGGAAAATTACATATTGTTGAGTGGATCTGTCTGGAATTAGGTAAATTGAGTGAAGTAATTTACCCGGGGCCAGGCCCTACCAGACCTAGTGCCATGAAGTGGTAGAGCATACTCTTCTCCTCCCTGTGTTGTGTCGCTGATGGACAAAGTAGCTATCCTTGTGAGCTGCTACACTCCTCTGATGATTAATGAATGGTACACATATTACGCAGTGGATTATTAAGGGCATCCAAACCCCTATGTTACTGTACTCTCTGAAATACTTTCAAAGAAAAGCAGTTCCACAAATGTGCAGTTCGGCGAGAAATTATAAGTGCCTGTGCCCTGAAATGCCTTGCAGCTTACCTCAATTAAAACATTCGGTTTCCTACATTAAATTTATTAGGTGATACTGGAACATGCCCCGATGACAACACTTTTAAAAAACCGAACGAACAAGTATCAGTCGGCAGTAGTAATACTGTGCGAAAATGGCACGAAGCTCGTGTGTTACATTAGGTGTGTAATCATGCGTCCCTAGGCGATGCAAGCAATGGGAAGTGAGAGGCGATGTCCTGGGCTGCTAACGAAAAAGGTACAGATGTACATTAGACTATTGTAGTGAAAAATGATTGGTATTAATGGCGAATGCTGCCCGGTTGCAGAACCAGACGGTACGCGACCGACCTCTCCGATCTCTCCGAGATGACAGACTTTCCAACATGGTGTACTTGCTTGGGTTGCCGCCAGAGCGTGCCACGTGGGACTACTTCCTTGCACCTTGCACAATAAAAACTGTTCTACATAACCATACCCTTTGCAGCAACATATAAGAGATCAACAAATACAATAACCCTTTGCAAAATACGTGTGGTGATGTGAAGGTGATGACACGTGAATGAAAACAAAACAAAACACTGGAAAATCACTAGCAAAATTATTCTAGGGCTTTTTAGAGTTTGTTACTGGTTTACTACCTAGAAATGTTAACTACTCTAACCCTTTTAAAATATTATGTGAAATTAAAATACCATGGGTTAATATTTCCTGTATTAATCCGCCAAGCGCACATGGTCTCATGGCCACTGTGCACCCTGTTCAAAGCATAGTGACTGAAACAAACACCTGCACTGCAGTACACTGCACTGTCTTGCTCACGTGATGTGTTGTGCAGCAGCACGCTACAGCACATGGTAGAGTGCACCTCCTAGTTGCTGCTCCTTTTGTCGATCTCGGGCAAACGGTCTAGGGGCTGGGAGCTTGGCTCACGTCATAGTGATATGAACAGTTGTTGCAGGGACTGATCAGGTTTTGCTAAACTCGGGTGGCTGCCGTCCAGTCGGCCTACCCCAACTGTGAGTTTCCCAGTGGTGAATCAGCTCTGTTGACATTTTGCTCTTGTCCCTTTTGACACAGACACCGTTTGTTCCAGTGTGGCCTGCCACACCAACAACACAGGTTGGACAGGGCCCGACTCGTAAATGGCAACCATGACATGGTTGCATTGTTCCTTGCCGGCACTGAGGTTGCTATAGTTCTGGGTGATTCTGACATAGGAGTTTATTTTGACGTCACTGTAGACTACATTTTTTCTACGTCACTTGTGTCCTGGTTCTTCGATGCAGAGCTTTCGCGATGCGGTTGCCTCCATCCTGGTCATGTGGTGGTCGAACGGTAATACTGTAGTTCAGCAGGCTGATAATCTGTATATAATCATATCCTGTGGAGTGGATAAGTGGTGCGAGTGCAGCACGTTATTCAGCCCATGCTGTATTGGCCACAATCTCTAGGATGTCAGTCACCGAAAGTTCTGAATGATATGTTCATACTAGACTTATCTTCTGTGTCACAAAATTGTACAGGGGTTCCTCGCCCTGTTCCTCCAGGACTATCTGACTTTGTGCCCAAAGCAATGCAAAAGTACCCTCGAAGTGGCACAGAGACATATTGCGGAATTAGTCCGATGTGGTACCATAGTGGGCTACTCCCCTACACCATAACTTGGCATCGCTGATGTGACTCTCTCCGATACTGATTGACCAGTCATCTGCATCAACACTGTACCGACTGAGGCAGCTTTCCCAATATTGAAGAAATGGCACTTGATACCCGCTTGCGATTCCTGTGTAGATCGACAGTGTCTGAAAATGTGAATGTGTTTTCGCGGGGTGTTCCACAAAACAATGTATTTCCAGGACACGTGGTACAGCAGGTTCTGTTATGTTGTCTTTGTTCGGCACCTTTGCTGTCTGCATTAGTGTAGTGGAGTGTGCGGGGGGAGCGTGAAATGGTGTTTCCTCCTCACACTTGACCACAGGCATGTGCTGCAAGAACATTTGCTGTACACACGGAGTCCATGCTGAGTATTATATTTGGGTATTCTCTCTACCAAACACTGGTTTATGTAGGTAATCCTCCGCCTGGGTGCAGTTCGGTTGACTCGTAGTGTTTCCCACGAAAACTACTGCGGGTAGTTCCGCCTTGGCTGTTATACATTTTTGTTGGTTGGTAAGCTGTACTTCTGCATTGCATTGAGCACAGTCGATGTAAATATAATCCTTGGTCGTCCGTAATGTTGCATGTTCTTGTGATGAGATACACAGCACATGGTACAATCGGAAACACCGAGCGCATACTAGTGTTGTGGTGTTTACTCCTTCACACCATCTGTAATATGCACATTTTTGTAATGTTTGCGAAAATGATTTGGTGAGTGTCCTTGCATTATTTTGTAGCCAGTGCATGTGCAGAGCACTGGTATGCAGATGGGGTTAGGGAAGCCCTGGACCTGGCGAGGTCTCATACAGCGCACACACACATCCTCCAGTGTGCCAGCCATTGTACGTCCCACTACTCTCTCTAACAGATCTGGGTTATTAAGCTCCACCTCCGCTTGAAGCTGTGAAGCTGCAGTAGGATCATGGCAGATACACATATTTCCCTTCAGGAAGTCTAGGAGAAACAGGTCTGGTGAAAATGCGGGAAGCAAACATTTCCTACACAGTGAAGTTGGGTTCCCGCTCACAGTTTGCCATTCCAAACAATCCGAGTCGCGCATGTGGCGCAGTTGACACAAGAAGATCGCCATCGTAGAAGTTCGTGTTTACTCTCGGCCACGGGGTTTTCACCCATGCTAGTGAGTCACATAAGGGTGGTTTCCTGCCCGAGTGGTGTAATATTGTTGACGGGAGAGGGGTGGCAGGTGTTGTTCCCCCCATTGTTAATGGATGAGCCCAAGATGGCGGTATGGCTGACACCATGAACTGGGGTGATCAATAGTGTGATGCACAGGCCCAAGATGTTAGTCTTCCTGGTGTTGATTTTTTTTGTCCAGAAGTGGCATAAACAATGATATTTGTGAGAATTTGCCAGTATCAAAATTTTAAAAGTACCAGAGGGTTCAATTGGATTCTAGTTGTGAACACGTGGTCACGGGGGAACATGTACTTAGAACAGGAATACATTGCATTTTAACTTAATGAAACAGGATAAACTGCAAGAAAACAAAATACAGAGGTATTTTACGGACAGGAAAGTGGTGGGAAGTGGTTCTTGGTGAGTAAGCCCCTAGTTGGGACAGCCAATAAATGGTGCTCGGCCAGACCATTGGGAGAGGAAGGTACTGGATAGGTAAGATGAAGAATTCTGTAAGGTTTTCCAGGTAGTGCACCAGCTCAGGGAGAGCACAAAGGTACAGGGGTGGAGTGACCTACAGTCTGTGGCTTGTCCCAATGTCCTCCGCCTCCAGAAGTACTGCTGCTGTAGACCCTACTGCTCTATATCCTGTAAATGCTTGTTATAGTGGGGGCTGTTGGCCTCCCCCAGCAGCCACTCACTGCCGAAGGGATGTAGACCTCCCCACACCATTAATAAATACGTAATTTCGTGCATTATTATAGGTCAAATGGTCGAGATGTGACCAAAGATAAATAAGAATGCAGCTTTTCATACACATTGATTTATTTGTCTTAATGTCCCCACATAGGGCAGTTATGCGTGCAATTTACCATTCAAGTTGGCGACCACTTATACAAAACAAAAAGGCACATGACCTGCATGGAATTACAGATGCATCTTATGCTCTGGCCTTGAACAAATGGACCAGAGATGTGGGGTAGTGCTCGCTCTGGGCAACAAAAACAAAGGTTTCAAGTAGTTAAACATAATTACATTATGAATGGCGAATCAAACTATGAAGTCCCGTGGCGCGATGATGCGACCTCCCCACTACAAAGTTCGGACACTACTAAAATGGCTTTGGAACGGTGCCCGCTTGTTGGCCAGTGATCCCGCTTCTGATCATGTGACATGTTCGGTGTGTGATATTAATATTCTAAATGAACTGAAATGGCTCGTGGTCTTGCAAATGAGATGACGACTCTAACCATTACTTTAAAAACATACAAAAACCCTTCAATAAAATACAATTAAATATATTCTGTTCATGGTATGCAAGCTTGCCACACAAAACTTAACTTACAATTGTCGATCACATCTAATGTGAACCAGGGTCTCGCGGGATGGTTCATGAGTTCAACTTATTACCTATACAAACATTTAACCCTGATAAAACTCTGTGGCCATAATAAAACACTTAAAATAATTATAGATTTAAATACAAGTAGGGTTAGGAAATAATTCGCCATGGGATTTCCTCCATAGCCATTCTGTGGTGTTACTACATATCCATGGAGTCACTTGGAAATATTCGGACCCCATCTTTCCCAACTACACGTTAAGTCACGTGATGTACATATGTTAATCTAAAGACCCTCCCCCACTTCCCCCCCCCCCCAATGGTCAAGTAGGTATTGTTCTCCCGAAATATTTAATTAAGTAATCCCCAACAAGAAGAACAATAAATGTTGGAATGTGAACCTAAACTTTAATACCCCACATTGATTACTGGATGGAGGTTAGCTAATGTGCCATAACTTCCACAATACCTGCTATATGAGCCTGCATACAAGCTGACATGCACGGGGAGCCCAGGGTCGGAGGGGAACAGCCTTACCCAGCCTGAATTTCAGGCAGGGGCAATGCTGGGTAGAGTTGCCCAGTGCCATGCTCAGTGGGAACAGTTGTTGGGTCATAGGCTGACGGCCTAAAGGGACCTCTGGAGCCTCTCTGCCACTGGTTGTTGTGTCGTCACACCCACACTTATCAGTGTGGTTTACTCATTACTCTGATTTCACCTATCATGGGCCATACCACACACCATGTTACACTGACTCTAACATTTATGTAGTAGTTACAGCCAGTAGGTGTAGCAGCTTAAATGTTCTGAGGAAAAATGAATGTAAACACTCACATGAACATTGAAAGATATACTTCATCTGAAACTCTACATCTTTATGAAGTGAGAGGTGCATGAAAATGACTCGGGTCTGGTGCTTACAGTCTGCTGATAACTTAAATTGCACAACATGGCTTATGCCATTGATGAACTTACATGATGTGCTGTTGTGTTAAGTCTCCAGTCTTGTAGATGTCGCGTACTACCCTCGGTGTTAGTTATGGAAAATTTTTGTATATTAATGTTATATTGTAATTAACACGGTGAAAAGCCCTACATGATGTGCAGAAGGGGTTTGCATGAGAAAATATGTGTGCATCTGATTCATTCGCTGGCCCAAGTCCACGTGCCAACATGGCATCGACATCTGCGCCAAGCCTTGTGCCGATATCAAGTTGACGCTGTTTGAAATGAAATGTTGAACACTCTTAAAATAACATAATACAAGCACTGCACTGAATTTATAACACATATTGGTGAACCCTCCCACGAATAAACAAATATTCATTTGGTTGCTTAAAGTTACATTACCTTGGAGTGTTACAGCACTTAAATTATTAATAAAAGAACTTTGCCCTTTAAAGGCAGTCCTGCTCAAAAGAAATGATAGAAAACACTATTTATTACATAATGAACCATTCAGAATATTGGTGGAATAGAAGCACTGGCTCTAGTGCGGGGCACTTCCACCTCCATTTTACAAAAGATATATCTTCTGTTGAAAAGATGAAAACTAGAAGAAAGAACCAACACTTTAGTAATATCACATGTGATAAGGTGTCTCCATGCGTGGCACAGTGAACTATGTGTGGTGTTACTACACTTGATTCACAAAGAAAACTTACTCCACTTGCACTTTTGTAAGTAAGAAGTTTTGAGGGTAGTTGGGCAATGCTATTCCAGATTTATTTGCTTAGACACTGGGGTATGTAGCACTATATTATAGTCACTAAGCTCGCCGATGAGATGCATATTGGAAAGGCATAGAATGCTGTTGCGCAGGCAGCCCCTACATTCCCTCCAATTGCCTGTGCACTCGACAGCCGTGACTTCGTGGAGACACCATAACAAAGATCTTGCTAATTCTTACCAAGAGTTACCTCTTGGTAGAAATCGGCAAAAAATGACCGATAAGAGATATGCGATCTGGGTCACCAAGGAAAGACATAAATGGTATCCTCGATGGCTCAAACCAACATACTGTGGGATTCTCCTTTTGCAGAGACGTGCTCTAAATGCAATAGTTGACTGCAGGCTACAAATTCTCTGGAGAATGCAATCGAGCACTGTTTCACATCAAATGATGTGATTCCAGCAAGCATTTGGCCCCGCAGCCCCCCAGGTGTCCTGTAACGTCCAAGGCGAAACAGGTGGTCAGCACTCGCAGTCAATTACGTGGCCTCAGCTGGTATGGCCTGTGTCGTTGTGAGTGGATTCTGGTGGCTGCTGGACCAAGGTGCTGGCCTCGACATGGATGGAGTGGTGCATTATGCATGCATAGGTGTGGGTGTGCCCACCACATGCTACACAAACCTGTTGGTTAAGGTGGTGTGTCCACTTGGAGTGACGGAGAAGGGTCGACTCCATCTCCTTTGGCATCTTGTTCTCGTTGAAGCTGCTGCTGTTGCTGATGAATTCACTGAAGTGGGGATACTGTTTCATTGTGGGTGTAGCTGAGGGGGTGGAGGTAGCCCCAGTGAAGTGCTGTGGGAGCCTATTATGTACCCCCTCACCCCTTATTGTTGATCTGGCATCCCCTGATGTGATGTATACTGCTGATGGCATTCCATAAGGTGTCGTGGCTGAGTCCTACATTGAGTTGTTCTGTGGACAGTACTGATCCACATGTGTTTGGCACCACGACCCTTTAGTCGAACATTTTCAATTCAGTGATATCGGTTGGTTATTCTCTTTCAACCTCCAGCTGGAGTGACTCTCCAATGCACATACCTGCCTCCCCCATGTCGCTTCTGGGTGTTTCGATGCCAGGCATCGTGGTGGAAAACAGGCATTGGATAGTATCTCCGTCGCTTCTGGAAATTGTGTTTCAGGCGGGTCCTAATGGCGAGACTGGTGTTGACAATTCATCGGCTTGCATTTGTTCTGGTATTGTTGTTGGGGTGCAAACGACTGCGATGTTGGGTGCTTCCATTCCCAGTCAGAGAACATCGAGGTGCAGGATGACCCTGTTTCCACTACTCGTTCGAACGAAGTAGTTCCTACGACCTGACAGCTTTCCAACTGGCAGTGCCCCACGTCTTTGTCAGCTGTTTCATGGTTGTGTCTGTGCAGTTCCTTACCGAAACAACCTGCTATTCTCATGCACATAGTTACCCTAGGTCTGGATACCAGCAATCAACAAATCCGTTTCACTTCGTCCTACTGCTGCTTGCTCCTGGTGAGTTGCGCATACAGTATGCTGTTGTGGTTTTGTTTATTTCGGCACCAATACCGCCAATAAGTGCCATTCCTGTGTTTGAATGGTTTGCTCTTATAGGCACATGCCTGTCTGGCCAGTGGTACAGTCGTGTCTCGTGTAGTTATTTTAACAGGCTGTTGGCAGCAGTATGACTGCTGTGTCTCCGCCTGACAGTCGGTAAACAAATGTTGTGACGGCTGTCCTTATCAGTGTGACACTCACCATGGTAGTGGTAGTGATGACATTGGCATTGCTCTTAGACTTGCCATACGGGCCACCCTCTCTGCCGATAATATATGGTGCATGGTAAAAACTGTAGGCGATGGAAGCTGTATCTGTGGTGAGGGTGGCGTTGGGATGTCAACCACTGACCATGTCTTTATCAGGTCTGCTGATTTCTGTCTTTTGGAACACTTTTTCGTTTCGTCACTAGTTGTGTGCCTGCATTTGCAATGTATGTTTGCAATCGCACTGTGCTGTCTCGGCAGTGTTGGGATGGTGGATGGGCACATGAGTGTTTGTAAAATTGTAGCAGTTGGTGTCGGCGATTGTGCAGTCTTTACATCTGCTGCATATAACCCATCCCTTGTGTATGCCTGCCAAAACTAAGTCGTCCGAATTTATACACTCGTAATGATATTGGCACGAACAGTGTTGACATTGCATGTGTCTGTTCCTGTCCCTGGGCAAGTTACTTTCGGGCACCTGCAGAACACGATTATTTAAAGCAGTGGTGTGTAGGATTTAGTGGGTATTGGCGAACAAATGCACTGTGGGTGATTACTTGTTAATTCGCCAACACATTTCAGTTTGTTGCACTGCTTGCTTGTTAATGTGTGCATGTCCAGTTTGAAACCTATGATTCTGATGTGCTTTTGGCACAGTGCGTTAATAATCTGTTATTTGATGCGGCTCGTGACTGTCCCACACTATGTGTTGGGGGGGGGGGGATTGGCACTGACACATTTGTCATTGTGACAGCTGTGATGCTTGTCCTCAGAGGGCATGGACCTGCCTCTCTGTACGCCGGCGCAGTCGGGAAGGGTCCTGTTATGATCAAAGTGCCAGGGGGAGGTGACAGTTTCGCGCCCGCCCCACTGGTGATGCGCCTGCAGCCCACTGCGGTCCGGAAAGTGGGTGGTGGGGTTGTTCCTTGTCGGTTACCTGTCGTCCTGCGACGGCGGTGCTGAAAGCCATTGTCTGTTGTCCGGCGCACAAAAATAGCTTGTTCGTGGCGAAATGGAATTTAAAAAGTCCAAAAGTATTCTTTTGAAAGTTCTGTTTCTACAGTTGCTGAGCGCCGTGTCTGCTTCGACTCGTTTTTCTCCATTGGGAGCACTCATTCACTACAACAGTGTGTCCTTAAGCACTGGAGCTGGACATTTCTACACCCCATGTGTTTAAGAGACGGGTACTATTGCATGTTTATCAGTTTTTATTTGCAAAATATTTTATTGGCCTTTTGAGGCACATGAAAAAACATTACCTACTCTTGTTTCTTGGTAGTACTGAAAGTTTGTTACATGTCCTGTGTGGCACATGTGAAATGACATGTAACTGTATTAATTATTACATGTTTTGCAGGTGTGAATATTGCAATTTTCATTCACTTTCCATAAAGAAAATAGTTACATGGGTTGCGTGGTTAACAAGTACTAACATGAAAAAAGTATTAAAAATTACTACAAAGTCCTCTGGAAGGCATGTGGACCTACATGTTGCAATTAATGATTTTGGTCAAATTTTTACGTGTTTTCATGACACATAGAGATGCACAAATTTTTATACAATTTACAAATTTACCCTTAAATGTCCGTATGGATCTGAAAGCATCTTTTGTGATATACTTTCCACTGTTTGCTTACTTTAAAATGATCTGGCTGAGAGTCATAAATTCTCATGTCGTTTATGACATGCTACCAAATATTGTCCGTGGACGTGCGAAATGGCCACACAGAGCAGCAAATTATTCTGCAGTACCTGAGTGCAGGAACATAATCATGTTAATTTCTGTGTGTTGTTGTGGTGTTTCCACAATTGTATTTACTGGTTTGCTGTTCGCTGTATCGCTGTTGCTTACCCCGCAGGTCTTGAAGGCTGACTCATACATTTGCATGCTTCATTTGCCCCTAGTTGGGAAAGTCATTTTGATGTGCATGGGGGGCTAGGATCAGTGAGGTGCAGCATTACCTGCCCTGAACTCTCAGGCAGGGGCAAAACTCGGTAGAGTTGTCCTGCACCATGTTCAGTGAGAGCAGTTGTTGGGTCATAGGCCGACAGCCTAAAGGGATCCCAGGAGGTTCTTTAGTGGTTGTTGTGTTGTCACTCACACACTCACCTGCCCGGTTTACACATTACTCTGCTTCCACCTATCAAGCATCTCTTTAAGGGGAATGGTGGGCGAAAGCTGTTTATTTACAAAAATTTTGTCACAAGTTGTTTTACAAAGGATTTTTAAAAATTTTAGCAACATCAGGATATTAATAATTGTATTGAAAAACCTTCTTACATTTTCAGATATTCACTGCCTTTGTTATTCTCAGAGCACTTATGGAAGATAATAAAGATTTTTTTCTTATTTTTCATCAGTGCTCCAAGAGTAATAAGGGCAGTGAATATCTAATGATGAAAATGGTGTTCACAATTATTATTTGCACCTTGTCGTGCCAAAAATGTACATAAACCTTCTGAAAAACAAGTTATAATGTAAATTGGGTTAAATTTACTGCTTCCATGCTCCATTCCCCTTAATGCAATGCCGCTTGCCTGGTTACACTGACTCTGACACTTTGGATTGGTTACAGCCACTCTGCATGCTGAAAACAATACATTGGGTACCCTGGGTTGGCTACAAGAAGGTGTAGCACCTTAAATGTTCCGAAGAACAATGTAGGAAAACACTCACATGATTATTGAAAGATATTTACTTCATCTGAAACACCACACCTTCATGAAGTGAGTGTTGCATGTAATTGACTAGGGAATGTCGCTTATGGTCAGCCAAAAACCTAACCTGCATAACATGTGATGCTTGCCTGGGCTGGACCGTGGAAGGAATAAAGGTTATGTGGATAGGTGATGATACCAAACTGAATCTCTCTGGAGGGTGACAGTGCTCTATGGTGGGTAGAGCACAGTGCTAAGACAATCTCAGGGTCGTTCGGCCGACGACCAGTTGGCGCTCCCCCAGTAGTCAGCATCTTGCAGGTTAGGTGTCGATGTTGATGAATTTAACACAAGCCAGCTATTGTTGATATGCTGTTCATATTGTGCAACCCACTTTTGGGCTACAGGACATCCGTCTTGTTTATTGATCAAGTGAGTTATTACCGTTGTGAATTCCAGAGATTGCTATAACATTGTTACATTCTTGCATTATACTCATAGTGCCATATGTTCTCGTGCGCCTTGGTGAAAGGGGGATGTAGGATATTCTCCTACACTCTTCTTCGTTTCGCACTACTTCTGTTCCTGGTGTATGGGATTTGTGGTCGGCGAGCTGATTTTCTTCTCTGGCCATTTGTTGCACCTCGAAGTCATAAGCCTGCATTAAGAGAGCCTAGCATGTCAGATTAATTCGGATCTTCTTCATGCTGTGTAGCCACAATAGGCAGCGGTTGTCGGTACTCAGTGTGAAGTGCTTGTACTCTAGCAAAGCCCTCTATTTTTAAAGCTCCTCACGATGCAAGACAATCTCACATTGTACTGCTGCCCTACTTGGCCAAATATGCTGCTCCTGAAACCAACAATTTGTCGCTCATTATCATTGGAGAGTTGAAATATACAACCCCCAGCCTTTGTGGTAATAAAACACTCATACCATAATTAGGTGTGATTTGTTGTATTAACGCTCCAGAGTTCATCGAGTATTGTGCCCTCATATCAGCTTCAACTTTAAAGTGTCTTACAGTGTATGATTTGTATTAACAGGGCCTGCCTCCCTCAAGTAGAGCAAATTCAGTGGGAAGTAAGGCATAGGCCTTAAGTTAGAGTTATGTAAAAACACGTATCGCATGTGAAGTCCTGATATGCTACTTCAAAATGAAGGGAGACCTCCCCTCGGCTAACTAAACATGCTTAAATGCTTAAATGTTCTTTAGTTACATTAACTATTGTGATGAAAGAAAATGTAACCTAGATTGAATTGGCGAGGGAGTATGCTTAGCTTACTGTCTGCCTGCAGGTTGCCTGGATTGCAAAAGTCTGACAAACGACATGGCATCGGCTTCTACGCATGTCCAGCGAATACAGCGCCAAAATGAAAACAAGAAGAAATTGAACTTAATAACTAACACGATAAATGAAACTGACATTGTACATAATTAGGATTATTAAAATAAAACACATTGCTGGCATAGTAGTGAATGCCGGAGACCCAATTATGGCTAAGAATGTGACATCTCGAGTATGTCACCGCACTTGAAGGGTGATATTAAATGAAATGATGCCTCTGGTGACTGATTATCGATAGATGATTACATGTACACTCTTATAATTAACATATTAAAATCGGTGTGTGTTGTATTGGTTATAATTATAGGAATAAGTGTGGATGTGACAACACACAGATTTCATCATAGGGGTGGTATATTATCTGCTCTCAGTGCAAGAGCGGGCGGTTTCCCTAGTTAATTATGGTGCAATTATAACTGAAAATATGCCTAAAAATTCTCTTAGTAATTAATGCAGTTAGGGAGTATTTCACCACTTTACACTTCCGCTGTGAATGTTATTTCCCATATTTTGATACTACTTGGAGCCACGTCAGAATCCGGATTCGGCCACGGGGGCTGTCGACATCGCGCCACACTCGTGTAGGCCACATACCGATTCATCACAAGAGTTACCTCTTGTGATGAATGTTAAATATCTTGACCTGTGGCCACGAGGTACAGGCAGCTAGAAAAGTGAAAGCACCATTCTTGTCGACCTGCACTATTCGAGACCGCGACCTAATGTCGATCAGTTGAGTGTTGCTGTGTGGTTAATGCGTCGGTGATTAGACAAACGGGCACAACGGAAATGTGGACATCAGGAACACCTCACATTGCACTAGTGTGTTGTGTTCGATTTCCCATTCGAACAATGCATGGATCGCAATAGTGTGTGTGCATGCCTGGTAGAGTCATGATGACTGCTGCGTTGAACTGGGTAACAGTGGGGTTGCTGTCGGTGTCAATTTCACTGTTCCATGCATGGAAACATCTCGTCATGTGTGATCTCACAAAAGTGTTGAACAGAGGATTTATCCTGTTAATAAATGGAGGCAGAATTGCCACTCACTAGTGCCAGTGCTTTATTCCTACAATATTCTGAAGGGTTCATTAAGTAATAAACGTGTAATATTTTGTATCATTCCTTTCAAACACGATTACCTATAAAGGCCAAAGCTCTTTCATTAATCATTCAACTGCAGTGAAACACCCAGCTATAATGAAATTTTTATCAACCAAACAAACTTTTGTTTATTCACGGGAGTGTTGCCAATATGTTTTATAAATCCTGTGCAGTGCTTATATTATGTTATTTTAAAGGTGTTAAACATTCCATTTCACACAGCGTCAACTTGACATTGGCACAAGCACTTGGCATGGATGCCAATGCCAAGTTGACACTTCGACTTAGGGCCAGCTAACTAATCAGATGCATCACGTGTTTGCTCATGCAAACGACCTCGGCACTTCATGTAGGGTTTTTACCATTTTAACTACAATAGAAACAATAATGAACTAAAACTTTTGCATAAATAGTATCTTGGGTAGCATGCGACATCTCCAAGTCCAGACACTTAACTCAACAGCATATCACATAAGATCATCAATGGTGTAAGCCATGTAAGGTCAACAGAGCCTTGGCCTCAGGCCCTTCACCACATCATGCTTGCTAGAACGTCGGGATATGCCGCAATGTCTCGGAGCAGTGCCACATGTATGTTTGTTTTGGGTGTACGTTGAGCAAAAAGTCTAGGAAGGATCTCTTTCTGTTAGGGAAAGTGTGAGCGAGTGCTGTTTATTTATAAAGTTGTTTAGTTACGTAAGTATAGCAATGCCCCATGTGTTTTGTTAGGTTAAGTATTCAGTGCCCCATATTTCCATTGTTATGCTTTTATTTTTATTCCATATTGTGCACAAGTTCACACAGCCAATATAGCCTGTGCCTATTATTTACTTGAAACATCAATAGTATTCTAACCTACTGACGTGTGCCACGTGTCCTGTCCGAAGCACACACATGAGGAGTCGATTTATGCTGCACCAAGAAGGTATCTACGCCACCAAGCAAGAATCATACGAGAGCTGGTGAAAGAAATTATGGCGAATGGCGTCATATAACCAAATAAAAGTAGCTACAACTCCGCAATCACACTCGCACCGGAGAAAGATGGCAGCTGGAGGTTCTGTGTGGTCTTCCATCCCATATATCAGGTGACCTGCAGTTCCTTACCACCATATGTGTGTGTGCAAGATGTGTTGAGTTCCTTGGGCAATGCGAAGATTATGGCATCGTTGGACCTGCGCAGCAGATATTGGACAGGTGCCCGCCAAGCAAGACAATAGGGAGGAAATAGCATTTACCACACCGGATGGAAGGCGCTATCAGTTCTGTGTGATGCTGTTCGGATTGAAATGTGCGCCTGCCACGTTTAAGTCAATGATGGTTCGAGTCCTAGACAGACTGATTGGGGAGTGCATGTTACCGTAATTGGACGACGTCGTGGTCTGGTCTATCATTTGGGAAGACCACGTGAACCACCTATCCATGGTCCTAGAATGACTAGAAATGAACGGACTCACCTGCATGGTGAATAAATGCCACCTAGGTAAGAGCAGCCTGAATGGACACGTCATGCAGGAGAATTAAAACTACCCGAACCAAGAACAACTACAGGTGATCGACAACTAACCCAAGCTGAAGACCTGCAAACAAGTCCATAAGTTCTTTGGGATTGTGAATTGGCTGTGTGAATTAATTGCCAGTTCGCCATAGTTACAGTGCCTCTAACCGATCTACTCTTACCAAAAACACATGTTTGTGTGGGGCGAGAAAGAGGAGCGTATAATCCAAGAAAGGACTAACCGTTTCCGTGCCTGTCCGATGTTAGCAAGATATGATGCGAGCCAGCAATTATAACCGCAAACAGACACAAGTCAAGAGGGACTTGGAGCTGTACTCTACAAGTGTGGATTCAACAACACATGAAAGGTAATTGATTTCGAGAGCGCCAAGTTAGGAGCAGTACAGCAGAAATATGACCTGAACGAGTGTGAGTACCTCGCGGTAGGGTGGGTGTTGTAAAAGTACGGCACCTTACTTGAGTACAGGCAGTTTGTGTTCCGCACCGACAACCATTGTCTTGTCTGACTCCACAACACCAAGGAAGCAAAAAGCAAGTTAAGCAGGTAGGTGCTGCACCTCAATTCTTATGACTTATTGGCGGAGCACATCCCGAGAAAGGAAAATCAGCTGGTGGATCAACTGTTATGAGACAACAGGAGCAGCACAGTAGTGAACGACAACGCAGAATGGGACGACGACCTACCTCCAACCAGTAAGAAACTCCTACATGAGGTATATGTAAATGCAATGAGCACATTGGAGGGCAATGTACTCGTGAGTGACATATGGAGGGAGGTAGTGACAGTGAATCATATGTGTTTGTTTATGAACGAGGTGAAGGCAAAGTGTGAAACACATCGAGTGGAGAATTGGCACATGATGGACGGTTTAACAGACGTTTTAACTTTTGTAAACATACACTGGTTAGACGTGACAATCCGTAATGCAAAAGACACAACTGTAAGCCAAAACAGATGCAAGTCGAACACACCCACTCGCCACTGCAAGTGTAAATTGTATGCAATAGTGTAACTGTACTCAACACAGCACGGCAGCAAGTCAGTAGCCCATCAGATGTGCATAAGTAAGTGTGGTAGAATTTTGTAAACAAATGCATGTGGCGTTTATCAACATGTGGAGTAAGTGGCAATAGGTATCACAACTATCAAAGTAAGATGGTATTGTCAAGCAATACCAGTCAGCAATTTAAGATACAAAAGCAATCCAAAATTAAATTTCATTATTTGCGGAATATTTCTGGAAAATTTTGCAGCATTTCCAGAAATAAAATTTTCTAACTTTTCAAAATAGAAAATAAGCTTTTTCAGTGTTTTCCCTTGGACGATATCAAACTTGAAGTGCAACTATCAATTAAATCAATTTTTAAAACATTTCTGAGCATTTTTTACAATAATGAAACATTTTAAGCATTTTAACAAAGTTTTTCAAAGCTGTTGTGCGGCAATCATAAGAAAGAGCCAACAACTAATTTCAAGAACCTTTTCAAACTGATTTTTCTGTATTTAATGCAAGCAGTACACTGGGAAAACACATGCGTCACCCGGGCAGCTAGAACACGTGTTTGCAGCAGGAAGCAAGGTGCCGTGAGAAACTGTAAATATCCCCCTCCCCCGCAAAGTGCGACCGAGTGGCAGCCGTATAACAACACAATGTTTCACCTTGATGCATACGCTCCACAACACGCGGCAGTACGAGATACTGTCCAGAAACTGTTATGTTTGACGGTTTGTACAACCCACAATAGGTACCAATGCCCTTAAAGAAGTAATATTTCCGCGTAAGGAACCACATTTTTAAAAAAATTAGCGAAGAAATAATAACCACGGCAAACAGAGCCCGAGTGGGCAAAATGTGGAGTTGTACCTCAGGTGGTACACCAGCAATTTTGTGTGCCGATAGTGGCAAAGTACAACCCCTACAAAGTAAACAAGGTTTACCAAGCAAATTTGTTTGTCAATATTAACAGCTGAATTTAATCGATTTCAATTCCTCATTAAATTATATTATGCATTGGAAAAATGGCAGGTGCGCGAAACAAATTATGTTTGAAGGAAGGGGAAACGGAACTGTAATTTGTGTACAGTGTTGATGTAATTTTCATCCTGAATGCTTGAGCCAGACTGAAAAGGCCACCACAGATTAGCAAGGCCGTATTCTCTGTGAAACGTACGAACGCATTATTTTCTGAACAGACAAAATTTTCAAAACATTCAAACCAGAAAATTTTCAAACACATGAACAGTATCAAGAGGAAATTTGCAGGCAAGGGCCACAAGAAACTGTGAGGTGTGACACGCGTGGACACAAAATGCACTGGCAATGTCTGACCGGGCAAGACATGGCAAATCAAGCCATCGGAAGATTCCACTACGGACTATGCGCATTCCGCGGTCAGATGTCAAGTCAGTAGTAGGGGCGGAATTGTACAGTACACATAGTTGTGCGCGGGAACATTCAGATTGGGCCAGTGTGTACCAAAGCCCACTGGCACATTTAACACCCTTACCCAGAAGAACAGAAGTACCACAGGAAGAGACATCACAACCCACTCATGTCACATACCTGCAACAAAACGATCATAATAATCCAGAATTATTTGCAGCAATAACAAACGCCGTTGTACCTGGTACAACCCTGGCCCGATTTAAACGGTTACCAATGTTTTCAGGTCTACCAAGTGAGGACCCACAGGCATTCCTAAACGACTGAACAACATGTTTAGAGAGAGATACAGGTGTGCCAGCAAGAGTGGCCAAATTATATAGGGACTCAATTGGCCGGCGAGGGAAATAATTGGTGGAAAACAATCAGTCATTATGGAATTGAGTGGATAGAATTTCTTAACAGCTTTCAAAGTCGATTTGCCAATACCTACACCTTATTGTAAGTACAGAGCAGGGCTGTGCTAGAAGTGCAAAAGTGGGTGAGTCCCTGACATTTTTTGTAATGAGGAAGATAGGGCAAATTAAAAACTTTCATCCACACATGAGCGAGCATGAGACCCTCGAAGTAGTTGCGTCAACTGTAAGAGTGGAAAGCAGGCTAGCAATTGCACCATAAATTCACAGTAGCACGGAGGACTTCATTTGCTGTGCTGTTTTGCTTGACCATGGCAAGAGAGAGCAAAACATGGCGACTAGAGAGGGTGATGGGTATCATTCGCGCCGGAGAAAAGACACAGAGCAGAGGGAGCGGACAGAGGAGCACCCGACAGTGAATAAGGTACTAGGAACAGGTTCGTTCCGGACAAGAACATAACCCGAACGCAGGATGGCAGTGCTGACATCAGCAACCTCGGACATGGTTAGGAGGCCCACATGAACAGCCATTTGTGTGCCTTTATTGCAAAGGAGAATGCAAAATGCATTGGCCCAATCAGTGCCGAAAACGCAGTCAACCACAGGACATCAACAAACCACCGATGGGAAATGGACCTCTGGGGTAGGCAAGCCGGGCGCTCACTACCACAGAGCAATTGGAAACCATGGTACAATGCCTCCTCAACAAGTAGAGCAGGCAGAAATCAAAAGTCAGCAACCAAGCATACAGCAAATCAACAAAACACAAAATAGAATTATTAGAATTGCAGTCCATTTAAATCAGCAACCATGACATGCATTAATAGACACAGCAGCCAGTCATAATTTAGTGCTCATCAGATTCGTGGACATGAGCGAGATTACACCGAGTATACAGGTACTACACCACGAAATGAAGCATAACATGGGGGAATCGATAGGAGAGACACTTATTACCATCCGAATGAGAGCAGTTCTTTATCAAATTGGAGATAACCAAGTGAAGTGCATCATTAAATACAGCAGTGCAAAGTTCGGGGCAACTAAGGGCATATACGATGTGAACGAGCGGGAGTTTCTGGCCGTAGTTTGGGCCATAAAATGGTACAGGGCATACCTAGAGTACCAACTGTTAACACTACGAACTGACATCCGGTGCTTACTCTGGCTTCACACTATGAAAAAAGCCTGGCGCAAATTAGCATGCTGGGCACTCCTCCAAATGTACGATTTCGAGGTGGAGCATGTACCAGGAGATGAGAATCAGCTAGCAGATGAGCTATCACGCACACCAGGCGAAACAATAGCAGTAGACCAAGAAGGGTAGGACGACCTACATCCCCCTACCACAGCCCACCACCCAACTACTGGCGAGAGCCGCATGAGCTGTGCCATTTTTGAGAATCCTGAGGAGGCAGAACTCTAGGTCGAAAGGTTGCAGGGCAGCTTTTTAACTGCACAACTACAGTGTACAGACACCCAACATCGTGTCACCTCCACCATTAAGAGTGAACAGGAGTGGTGGGGAATGAACTGCATGCATGTCGAGACATGATAACGTCGTCCTGAATCAGCCTGGAAGCTGTACAGGCTCAAAAGTGCACGAGCACAGGTGCTACATCATGCACACGATGCACATTTTGCAGGCCACCCTGGCATATCAAAAACCACAAGAAATGTGCAGAACCGTTATCACTGGCCCGGTGTCACCAGAATTGTCCGGCAATACATGAGGGGGTGCATAAAGTGTAATATTTGCAAGAGTAGGAGAGCAGATGTAATAACACAATAACATCCTTGGAAGCTGCAGAAGTCATTCGAGTCCATCTCGCTGGACCTGATGGGGCCATATCTGTGCACCCATTATGGCAAGAGATTCATTATTGTGGTGTGTGACTCACTCTCAAGATGGAAGGAAGCATACCCAGTTTCCAGTGCAGGGGCACACAACATAACTTGTTTACTGGAGACCGAATTCTACCCCCGATGTGGTTACACATGCACCCTATTAATATACAATGATACACAATTTACAGGGAAGTATTGGAGAGAATTCTGTACCAGGTGGGCTGCTTTAACATGAATATTACTATGTAACCTTTAAGGCGTAAGGTGGCCTATAACAACCTGTCGGGAGTGAGCATGAGTGTCTGGTGGCAGCTCCGATAACCCTCACTTGCCCAGGCTCATTAGAATATTGGGAGTATGCACTTCTGCAACAAGTGTAACTTCAGAGTCGTCGGACATCGAGGAGCCACTTGATATGTTGCGCCTGCAGAGGTGCTGTGATGTGTTCGTGTTCCACCTTACAGCATGTTTAGAGCAGGAATTGATGATGTGCCCGGCACCACGTTCGGAGAGTGAATGATGTTGAATGGGGTCACACGGCCGATGGCCTACGGCGACTGTGGATACACGGTCAATATGGAGGCAAGCTAATTTAATTATCAGTTAAATTATGATGAATATAAAATATTTCCTTTGAGGTAAAGCTGTCGGCCCTTTGCATGATCATTTTATCACTGAATTTACTCTGCTTGAGGGAGGCAAGCCCTGTAAATGCAAAACATACACTGAAATACACTTTTAAGTTGATGCTACTGTTAGGGTGCAGTACCCAATGAACTCAGGAGAGTTAATGCAATAAAACACGTCTAATTAGAGTATAACTGTTTTATTACTGCAAAGGTACAACGAAATGTTGCTGCACATGTGAATATCTACCCTTGGTTAAGTGGACTCGGCACTCTGGACCTGCCGGTGGTCGCTTCTGCTGAAACATAGCATAGGCCTTAAGTTTTAATTAATTGAACAAGTGTCTCATACGTGAAGTCCTGCTATGCTATCTCAAGATGCAGGGAGACCTCCCCTCGTCTAACTAAGTAATCAAATGTTCTGGAATTAACATTAACTATTGAATTGAAAGATTACAGCTTAAATTGAAGTGCCGAGAGGGTAATACGGTGCTTACCGCCTGCCTTGCTGGTCGTCTGGAGTGCTAAAGTCTGACTAATGACATGTCATCGGCTTCGCTGCACGTCCAGAGAATCCGGTGCCAAATGGAAACATGAAAAGACTGAACTTCAAAATTTACATGATTAATGAAACCGACACTGTACATAGTTATGCGTACTGAACTAAACCATGTTGGTGAAATACCCATGAACATGGGAGCCACAGATATGTCTTAAGAATGTGATGTCGCGAGTATGTCACCACACTTGAAGGGTGATATTAAATGAAATTATACCTCAGGTGGCTGGTTCTTGATAGATGATTACATGTTCACTCTAATGATTAACATATTAATATCGAGATGTGTAGTAATGGTGATAATTATAGTGCACTGATAATTCAGCACATTACATACAAACAACAACCGTCTTTCATGAAAACAGCATTTTAATTCACTTTCAATACTCAACAAGTATGAAGAATGTTTGAATCCATTAACAACGTAGCTAAAATTAAAACTTTATTATCACGTAGTTTCAATCTATAATATTGGCAAAGGTATTAAAAATCAAAAGCATACAATAATTAATACTGATCGGTAAGAAATTATGTGAATACTCACTCAGAGCATATAAATCATTACATAAAAATATATTACCCCGACAACACACCACATTTACTAGACGACATGCAGTGCCCAAAATATCTCAATGAAAGATCAAGTACAATTTCATTAATATTACCAGCCAGTCCAAATTGCTCAAAGTAATTTTCACTATTATACCCTTTTTTTTCTCCAGAAGTTTTTACAGTCACAATTTATTCTGATTAAATTCCTGTAATTTAAATGTAGCTGGCCACCAAATCAAATTTTATCAATCCTCTAATACTACAGTTTAACAAGCACGAACTCATGTGTCTAAATGTTGAATTTAACTGTTAAAATGTACTCCTATTACCAGTGAGTCACATTGACTGATTCTTGAAGTGGTAAATAGTATGCACACCAGCTTGCCTTTATGTTTAATATATTCCTCGAATCAATTTGTTGACAGTAGAGGACGAAAAACATTGAAACTTACTTTTTGGGTGATCACAATTCTTATAAAGTGCCAACACTTTTAGTTATTCAAAATTTTCCTCAATACTCGCTGCTCGCATTTTAATGTATACCATGAACATGCACATTAGATATGCAGTTTGGTAACAGAGCATACACATGATTGTTAAATATTACTTGGCTCCAAGCATAATTTATATTTAAAAACCTAGCAAACACCGCAGCCAAAACGACCCTTCAAATGGCATTTACCATAAAAGCTACACGTAAAAATGTATCACATTAAAAGAATCTGAAAGGCTTAATTTACACGACGGCACCCAATATAAGTTAACGGGCCTCCTAAGCATCGTGAAACTGAATATTAAAATTTATAGAAAAGACAATTAAAAAGTTTCTGCTTCAGCCAAAGTGTGGACAGTTCGATGATACAAATATCATTGAGCCGGGCTGGACAAACAATGCAGCGGCTAGCAAACTAGACTATCTGTCTGCAGTACAAAATGCTGAGACTCAAAATTAATTACACAGATGGTTACCATTTAAAATTTAGAATGTGCAAGTTATAAAATATACAAATATGCTACTCTAGAAATTAAGGCTGCTCACCACCAAAAAAAAAGCACTTTTAACAGTTACAAGATAATTTCAAAGCTTGGCCCATTATATTTTCTCAAGATGTCCAGCAGACCATCTTACACAGCTAGAAATTAAAGCCATTGCAAATAAATAATGACAAACTGAAATGGACGTTACAATTTCAATCGCGTCATATCCGTTATGAATGCCGACGATGCCCTCTTCACAATATGCAGGTCGCCTCGATGTGGTGATCGGCAGTAGAATAAATTTGAGAGAGGTCAGCTCCTCTACCCTCCAGTAGTCACGTGACCCCCTCCAATGAAATTTGGTCACATGCTTGGTGCAGAAAGGGAAGTGGAGGAAGAGAAAGGAGAATGGAGGGTGGATCAGCTGGCCATGGAGAACATCCTTGCATGCTAGCGACAGTGCCGATAGCGTGAACTAATCAAAAGAGTGCAGCACCACTGCAACTGAAATTCGTATGGATATAACGACACATGGATTTCATCACTAGGGGCAGAGATATGCCCTGTCTTCTATGGTATGTTATCAACTCTCTGTACTGGAGTGGGCGGTTTCCCTGGTTAATTGTGGTGCAATCACCACTAAAAATGACTAAAAAGGCTCTAATTAATGACTGCAGCTAGGGAGCCACTCACCACATTTCACTTGCTCTGAGAATGTGATTCCATAGTTGGCCTATTTCATCCTCCTCCACTGCATCTCAATGGCAACGACCGGCTGCTCTGCACCAGCATGCTCTTGAGCGCTCCACTGTGCTTGATCGCACCAGTGACTGGGTATACACTCTACATTGTGCAGAGCACGCTGTACCGCTGCAGTGGCATTGCAGGCCAAGGCCAGACGAACGGTCTAAGGAGTAGGAGCATGTAACACATATTAATGCTTGCCAATTTCTACCAAGAGTTACTTCTTGATAGAAATCAGCAAAAATTGCTGGTGTGAGATACGCTGTATGGGTCACAGAGGTAAAGCATAAAGGTTATCTTCAGTGGCTTATACAAATGTACTCAATGATGTTCTTTTCGCCCTGGCATGCTCTAAATGTGATAGTTGACTGCACGGTACAAATGGTCAGGAGAACGCAAGTGGGCGCTGTATTCATGTCAGAGCAGTTACACTCGAAATACCTCGATTTTGTATTTTTACTTCACCTGATAATTTGTTTTGCATCCCGGGACCACACAGTGATTATACATTTTAACTATTAAATTTAAATGATTACTTGATTTGCTTTCATGTTAAACCTAAAGCGAAAAAAAAATCACACGCATCGCATTTTGGGAAGAATTCGCTTTGTTGTTGCGATACACCTGATAAGTAATAACCGTTGAAATAATGATTTTATAATAAAGTAAATCTAAACTGCAGAATCAAATAACTGATGGAAGGATATTTATACACATGTGAGATACGAATTCATAATTGTTTCTTTACAAATATGCAGTTTTAGTATTAATACGAAATGAGTTAAGTTTCTTAGAACGGGGAAGCTTAGTTTTTCACTATATGACACGCCGCGCTAGGCAGACAGCAGAACTATGTGGAGACATTAAGTGAGTCGTTTTTGTTTGCTGGCTTAGATAGGGAGTGTCCTGACCTCCCCTTCTTAGATCGTGCTCCTGGTCAGAGAGCAATTAAGGAGACAACAGTTGACACTTCCATGTTGTAAAGATCTTCTTATTTTAAAGTCCTTTTTAAGGGTGGTCGGTGGGTGGTAGGTGCGTGGATAAATACCAACAATATACACGCGTTTCCAAAAAATTATCACATTATATAATAAATAAAAAATCCCTTTTTAATTATCATTTTGTGATTAACACGCTTCATTGAAGTATTTAATAATCATGCTGTGTTGAATGTTTAATAAAATAGCTTATTTTCAAAAAAGGAAATTATTTTGTGTTTTTTACGGCTACTGACGGGTAGTATTTACAGTATGTTTACAGCTTATATTATACTTGAGAGGTTCTAGAACTAAGTTTTAAAATTGCCTGATTAGAACCACTTGACTAACACAATTTACCTAATGCTATTTTCGGTGATAAATAAATCATAACGGTGCTGTTTGTGTTTGCCATGTATTTTAAATATTTACGTTACCTGCAAATTTGACCATAGAATAGAATAGATTTTGCACAAGTAGTGCAAAAGACGGATTAAATATTTCTAATCCTTTGTTTTTAATTAAGCACCTGACATATATAGAGGTTGAATCATTATGTTTGAGATACAAAACACCCATAGTTTTGACTCGAAACCGATCTTTTCCAAAAAAAATAATTAATTCTTGTGGCAAAATGTCTATTGTGGTGTTTCCACAGGCACTTACTTCAAATAACTCGAATGTAAGCCCTAACTAATATCATTCCTCGCAGTAGGTTTATCCGGGTTTTGGATTTCGGAATACTTGTCAACCTACAGCGAGTACACTCCGTGTGGTTGAAAGGAACATACGTTATTTAATTTTAAGTGTTCTCAATGCGTACGAAATCTATATCAGTTATATTTTTAAACTCATTTGTGCCCTTTTACCTTGGTCTTTTTTAACAAGCTTGTCGTGTGTTGAGGTTCGTGAGGGCTGAACGAATCAAAATACTTGATGATCAGTGAGTTATAGGAACCTGTACTGATCTTGTATTTACTCATTTATTTACTGACATATCCAGGTATCATTCCGTACAATCATGTGGCAGTCACTTTGGGAATCGTCGAAAAGCAATCCGTTTGGTTCTCCATTCACTACAGCGCTTTGTGAAGGACAGCAGCCCAATGACACAGCACTGAGCCCAGTTAGGACGTTGTCTGCAGCGAACGCTGTTTCTTCACAAGGAGGTTAGTGAATATTGCCCCATTGAGTAATAACCACCCACAATTAGGCTACCGCCTGGTAGCGAGCTCTCTCACTTCTCTCCTACCCAATCAAACACCTCTTCCACGCCCCTCGCAGATACCAATTTCACCCGCAACACATTCCACACACTGAAGCTTTTCACTGTTCCCTTTACCTCTTCTAAACACTCCTTTACTTAGCTGGCAATAGAAACTTCCCCACCCTCCCTCTACATTCATAATTCTGTACATCCTGACCAGTCTTTCAACTTTCCTCCAATCCTGCAAAGAGCTCCACCCCATTTCTTTTGTCATCATTAATGGCCTATAGATCTCTTCATCCTCGCCATCTCCACTTACCCATCACCCAACTTACTGCTCTTCTTTGCACCTTTTCTAGCTCTCTCACCTTCACCACCATTATACAGGTTCCACACTGCTGCTGCATATTCTAACATCGCCCATGCCGTTTTGCCATATGCCTTCTTCACCTCATAGCTGACTTCCCTTTAGCACCCTTCCTAACATACCCAGAGACCTTCTTCTCGTGCAAACACACACACTAACTGTATTTTTCCATCTGAGGACTCCCTGCAATACAATCCCTAGACATTAATTTATAGTCTGCTGCTTCTTTCTCTTGCCCCTCCCATCTGTACATGTTCCTGCTTTTCACTTTCTTCCGTTAAAACTTGCTACCTTAGTTTTTCTTACGTATATCCTCATTTTATTCTCTATGGTCCACAACCATATCCTGTCAATATCTGTCTGCAAGTTCCCCCCTCCCACCTTTTCCCTGCATACAATACACAATCCTCTGCAAACAATTTTATTTTTCCCGGAATCCCCAAAACCCATGTAATTTACCATTATGATAAACAACAGAGGGCCCAGCAAGCTTCTGCGGCACCCCTTACGTAAGCTCCCCTTCCTCTGATATTGCCTCCCCCACTTTCACCCTCTGTCTTCACGCCCTGAGGAAGTCCTTAATCCATGCCACTACCAGCTTGTCTGGCATTAGCTCATCCACTTCACTGTTTTAGTTTCGCCAGTTTAATGTAACTTGTATTATTTTGTTCAACTCCTTTTTGAGATTAAAAAAATTTTGTTTAAAATGTTATGTTTTATGTGTGTTGCTCTAATACAACTTCAATGTGAAATTTATAATGCATGCAGCACTTTACTAAGCGACTATGTAGACTGGAAGTTAACCTTAGGCCCTGTCTACAATCTAGGCCTTCCCAAAGTGTTTTCATTTAAATACTAAAGTCTGGACTTATGTACCTAGACTGCCTATAGCAATAGGCTTCCATGGACTTCATTTAATTAATTAAATAACTTTTTAAATGCATGCATACTCTGATTATGAACCATTATGCAAATTTTATGTACATACACACGCAATTAGGCTACCGCCCGCTGGCGAGCTTTCTCAACTCTCCTTCACCCAATTAACTCCTTTTCCACTCCCTTCCTGAATTAACCAACCCCTCTCACAGATACCAATTCCTCCCTCAACACATTCCACTCCCTCACAGACCTCGCAAGCATGGACTGCCTACCCCGCTCCGTTCTCCACCACACCCTCTGAAGCTTCTCACTGTTGTTTCCTCTTCCCTTAAACACCCCCTTACTTAGCTTGCAGTGTAGCCCTCCCCATCCGCCCTCTTCATTCACCACCCTGTACATTCTGACTAACCGTTCTGCTTTCCTCCTGTCCTTCAATGAGCTCCACCCCATTTCTTTCATCACTGATGGCCTATAGTTCCCTTCTTCCTCACCATCTTGCCCCTGCCTTCTCCACCTACCCTTCACCCATCTTGCTGCCTTTCTCTGCACCTTTTCCAGTTCTCCCACCTCCACATATTCTAACATTGGCCGTACCATTGTGCCATACTCCTTCTCCTTCACCTCACAGCTGACTCTATTCAGCACCCTTCCCAGCATACCCAGAGCCCTTCTTCCCTTTGCAACCACCCTCTCTACCTGTTTTTTCCACCTGAGGTCTCCCTGCAGTACAATCCCTAGATACTTATATTCTGCTACTTCTTCTATCTCTTGTCCCTCCCATCTGTACATGTCCCTGCTTATCATCTTCTTGCTTGTGAACCTCACTATCTTAGTTTTTCTTACATCTATCATTTTATTTTTTCTGGTCCACAACCATATCTTATCAATGTCCGCCCCCTCTCCCACCTCAGCATATACAACACAATAGTCTGCAAACAATCTGATTTTTTCCTTAATCCCCAAACCCATGTCATTTACCATTATGGTAAATAACAAAGGACCCAGCAGTCTTCCCTGTGGTACCCCTGACGTAACCTCCTCTTCCTCCGATATTGCCTCCCCCACTTTCACCCTCTGCCTTCTCCCCCTGAGAAAGTCCCCTATCCATTTCACTACCCTCCTGTCTGGTATCGGCACCTCCACTTTCCTCATCAATGTTCCATGGGGCACCTTATCGAATGCCTTCTCAAAATCTATGAAGCAGGCATCCACCTACTTCCCCTCATCAACTACCTGCATCAGATCCTCTAATAACCCAGCCAGCTGAGTCTCACATGAGTATCCCCTCCTGATACCCCGCTGGGACTCCTCCAACCAATTCCTATTGTTCATTACCCTCACCACATACTGCACCACCAGCCTCTCCATTACTTTTCCTGTAGTTGATGTGAGACTCACCGGTCTGTAGCTGCCAGGCCTCTCCCTATCCTCTCCCTGCTTGTTTATAGGTACCACCATAGCATCCTTCCAATCTTGTGGTAACTTACCCTCTCCTAAGGACTTTTTAAACAGCACTTCTAAATATTTCGCCAACTCCTTGCCATCAACCTTTAGTGCTGCGTTTCCTATCCCATCTGGTCCCCCTGCCTTACTGCTCTCCAAACCCCTAATTACCTTTTCTATCCCCCACTCCCTCATCTTAAACTCACTATACACCCTCCGAACCCTGTTTGTCCCCCTATTCCAACCCTCCGTTGCCTCAAACACTGACAAGTACTGTCTTTGCAGCATCTCCGATTTTTCTTGGTCATTTGTCGCATGCCTACCATCCCTTCCTGTTAGCAGAGGGATCTCTTCCTCTCCTCCCCTTAACCTCCTAACATACCTAAACAATTTCCCCCATTCCTTGCCTTTTCCTTCTTCCGCCATGTTCCCCAGAAATACATTCTTTGCCTGTTTGATCTTTCTTTCAAGCTCCCTACCCATATGTTTCATCATTTCTTTAGATCTTATCATCCCTTCATTTCTCCACTTGGCATGTAATTTCCTGCACTTCTTCTTCATTTTCAAAATCTCCTGTCCATAATATGGGGGATCTCCCCCAGTCCGTAACCTTTTCATTGGCACAAATTTCTCCAACATAACCTCAATTAATCCTCTAAACTTCCTCCACAACCCCTCTACACCCTCCTCCATAGACCATTTTTTAAACCTGTCTCTCAGGAATATTTATGCCCCCTTCTTGTCTCCTCTCCCATACTGCCACACCAACCTTTCTGCATTTGCACTTCCCTCATTCTGCCAGTCCCAATTTCCACAACCTGGATATGATGGTGGCTTATACCATCCAACACTATTGCACCAACTACAGCATTCCCATGTCGGACCAACACCACATCCAGCACCTACCCAACACCCTCCTCATTCCATCTCGTAGGTGTTTCTACTACCTGGACTAATCCTCTGTTGACTAACTGTGCTGCCATTCTCTGCATCATGCTACCCATCACTATATCCGCCCCATATCCTTCAACCTTTCCCCAGAAGGCCTCCAGCTTGTTGTACACACTCCTACAGTTCACCACCATTATCTTTAATCTAGTACTCTGCTTTACCATTCTACATTGCTTACCTCCTATCTCCACCCCTGCGGCCTCATCAATGCTATCCTCTCCGTTTCTCACCCCTTCTGTTTCCTTGCTTCTAACTGATTGCTATTTCAACAACTGCTGCTCTGACCCTCTCCATGTAGCCAGCTACTTCTCGACCAAGCAGATCACCTAGAACCCTCTTTCCCTGTTCTGTCAGGTGAACCTGGTCCCTCCCTACACTTTCCCAGCTTACCCATTTCCTACTATCTATAAATGTAGCCTCCAAATACCTACACACCCTCTCATATACCTCACTCGCAGCCACTGCCTTCCTGTAGGATACTCCTTTCCTAACCAGCACGACACTGACTATTGCCCTGGCTCCAGGGAACTTCTCCAGCACTTTCCTCAGCAATCCCCTGAGGTCCCGCTCTACCTCCCGCCCCACCTCCCTATGAGCTAGGTCATTTCCCCCTACATGAATGAGAACAACCTTTGCCACCCTGCTACATCTCATACCACTAACCCTTTCCTCCAAATCCCTGGTATTCTCCCCCCCCCCCAATTGCTGCTTTATATGTAATTTCTTTCCTGATATTCCTCAGCTTCACCCCCTTTACAATAGAGCTGCCTAGAAAAACTACCACTGGCTCCCTTCCTAATCACACTGAACACAAATTTAATATGGGCGTCACAATATTTGCAGTACACATTACCAAATGCTATTTGTCGGGAGGGGGGACTATGAATATCAAGGAAATTATAGGGTAAAACACATTAAAATTATATATAAGTACTGACAAATTATACATAATTTTTGTGCATTTTACTTCACAGTTTCTTTTATTTTCATAGTCCTCTCCACTATCATGTTCAGTAGTATGTACTGTGAATATTATGATGACCATTTAAAATTTGTTTAGTGTAGTGTCGATTTGTAGCATTTCCAGAGTGTTTTTTTTTCCAGGAAAGCCACTTTTTTTAACTAAGAAGAATTACTACTTTCCCAAAATAATATCTGGAAAACTTTTAAAATTCTCTTTTATACCGGTTTTAATATTTCTTTTTTCACCTGCAGGGAGACCTCAGGTGGAAAAAAACAGGTAGAGAGGGTGGTAGCAAAGGGAAGAAGGGCTCTGGGTATGCTGGAAGGGTGTTGAATGGAGTCAGCTGTGAAGTGAAGGAGAAGGCGTATGGCACAATGGTACGGCCAATGTTAGAATATGCTGCAGCAGTATGGGACCCGTATGTGGAGGTGGAGGTGCGAGAACTGGAAAAGGTACAGAGAAAGGCAGCAAGATGGGTGAAGGGTAGGTGGAGAAGGTAAGGGCAGGATGATGAGGAAGAAGGGAACTATAGGCCATCAGTGATGAAAGAAATGGGGTGGAGCTCATTGAAGGACAGGGGGAAAGTTGAACAGTTAGTCAGGATGTACAGGTTGGTGAATGAAGAGGGAGGATGGGGAGGGCTACACTGCAAGCTAAGTAAGGGGGTGTTTAAGGGAAGAGGAAACAACAGTGAGAAGCTTCAGAGGGTGTGGAGGAGAATGGAGCGGGGTAGGCAGTCTATGTTTGGGAGGTCTGTGAGGGAGTGGAATGTGTTGAGGGAGAAAGTGGTATCTGTGAGAGGGGTTGGTAAGTTCAGGAAGGGAGTGGACAAGGAGTTGTTGGTTGGATAAAGGAGAGGTGAGAGAGCTCGCCACCGGGTGGTAGCCTAATTGCGAGTGTATGTATATATGACACCTACGGGTGTATGTAGATGGGTACCTACATACTTGTGTAAATGGATAAAAATATGCTAGAAACAAGTCTGGTAATGAAATAAGCCAATATTTTATAAATGTAATTAAATATAACTTGTTTTCTAAAATGACCTACTTTTTGCAGGGGCTCAAACAATACCCTAACTTCAGAAAATCAGGCTTAGTTCCAATATGTTTATTCGATAGTAGATTGGATGTTTTGGTTATAAGCTATTTGGAAAAGTTAGTTTGCCCATTTTAAATTGTTGTAAATGTTTTTACGAAGGTCTGCACACATTTAAAATGACTTGTTTTGGTCAGTAATTTCACTATGAAATAGGTGATGTATTCGTGATAGCCACTAATATAAAATTAATATATTTTTGAGCACATGCCTAAATATGGTTGAATTCTATCAGGTTGTCCACCCACAGGGAAAATATGGAAAAGTCAGGGAATTTTCACCTGGGTCAGGGAAAATGTAAATAATTTCTATAATGCAGAAGTCGTTAAGTGTGTGAATACAGAATAATGTAATTTTGATCTAATGCATATTAATATATTTCAATTTTTAAGTTTTTGAATTGGCTATAATGCTTTTTTTGCCAAGTCACATATGGCCTATATATACAAAATAAAGTATTTGTGTGTTTGTAATGGGCATTCGTGTGAAGTGAATAGTGTGTATCATAAGAAGTGTTGATGGGCTGAATAAAATATTTGTCCTGCTTGCTTGGTTTGTTGCAGTGTAATTTAATTAAACTTCACTGATAGCATATTTGTTCTGTCAATAGTGGAAAAATGTGGTCCTAGGTTTTGGTTCTAAGAAGAGGTCAGGGAAAATGGTAAGATTCTGCCTGGAAACATGAGAAATTCAGGTGAATTCCAAAATCAAATTTTTAGTGATGAAACTACTACTAGATGAAAGTATTAAGCTCGCATTGACAATGTGAATGCGAGCTTAGTAGTTTTAAAAATTTTGTGGTGCAGGACACTGTATTTAAAATCTACACTGCTATAAAGCAATAACTGTTACACATTTATTTTAAAATCTGAGTGTTAGTCATCTGGGAGTAGCTCAGATATTTTTAAAAATGAAATACATTAAAAGTGTTAAAATTTCATCCAATTCTGTTTGGTATTGAGGCCGTACAAGGCCTTTTTTATTGTTGCTTGTGAATATCTTGCAAAGTGCCTAGCCATTATACTTTGGGGCGTGGTTTGGCTAGCAAATGGATGACAATATTAATTAAATAAATATTCTGGTCTCTTGGATGTAAAAGTATATTGCTTCGATATTTAGTTACAAAAGTTTAGTCATTTTATACTTGTTATTAATATGTCAAGTTACGTAGCAGTGGTGCTATCTGTGGCAACTTGCTCAAACTTCTTGTCTTCATTGGAAAAGTAGAGATGCAAGAAAGTGTGCTTGGAAAAAAAGATACTTTTATACTATCTATCGTAGAGTATTTTGACAACTGTACATTCTGGTCATTCCATATGAAATTATCAAATTTAAAAAAATGGAAGCTGCAGCATTTTTGATTTTGATAAAAATTTGTTTGTATGTTACGCTATCCTCTATGTGAAAGAAAAACATTAAATTTAGATTTATCTACAAGTGGATGATGGCAGCCATTTTTCATATATCTGCAAACAAATTTCACGTATTTCTGAGGTTTACGCAACTAGTCGTTGTGTTTTTAATAAATCACCTATTGTGGATTTTTCATTGTCATTTAAAAGCTTACATAAAATACTAGTACATTATATATTTATATTATAAAATAAATTTTTTATTTTCAAGTTGACTGCCATTTGCTTTCAACATTCAGATTGTTTTACCTCACTTAATATCCCACCCTGTTTCACCAAAAATGCATTAGAGATCTGATACTTTGTATCTGATACTTTGTATGCTTAGTTCTACAAGTAAAACAGTGTACAAGTTATCTGGGTTGAAGACTTCTTCCTAGAAAAAATAGTCTCCAACTTGGGAAATAATGAAAATTTGTTTTCGAAAAATTAATATGGGGACGAAATAAACAATTGTTTATATTTTTAAGATAGATACTCTTGATGAATAGCTATAAGGCGCAAGTTGCTCCATTCTGTTATTTTCACCCCTTTTGAGTACACAGACCTTTGAGAAAAAAAAGTTCATTTTCAAATTAAATCCATTGTGCATTATGTAATCCCACTTCATTCTTAATTTGATTAATCTGTGTTAAAGGACTTCAAATGGAATTACCTTTGCTTTAGTTGAATAGTGTGCCCATATAAATTTTATTCGTGCTGGCAAATAACCTCAAAACATAGAAAACAGCTTTACGCATTACAAATACCTAATCACTGCACAAGTTAATTAATTCTAGCTATGGTACCAGTCAAATAAATGTTACTGCTTTGTGTACATTTTAGTATTCTTTTTGTACATGTAGGCTACAATTTAATTTTCACTCTAATTTACAGTCACTGTACACTTTGACACAGTCGGGTGAGACATGAGACGAACATTGACACAAATTACTTACTGTAGGTGGTTGCCAGCAGTGCTTCCCAATCACCGCACTGTTGAGACTCAAGGTTCTCAAGGATACTGTAGGTTCTGTGTGTTTGTCTCACCCGAGCGTACTTACGATACACATTTGCAATACTAAACTTCAATACTATAGGCTGTTCATAGTAAAGTGAGCACTTTTGAGGACCTGGTTACTTTTTCCTTTCAGCCATGTTTTATTCTTTAACCACCTTTTTAAATAAATATTTTCATGTAAGTAATGAACACAGTGTTGTATATTCCACCGCACATGACAATTAACGTCTAAAAATAAAATATATTTATTGACTATTATTCCAAATGAGGGGCCTTTCAAAAGTGCTCACTTTACCATGAACAGCATATAAACAATTTCAACACTTGAAAAACACAGGTGGCAAGGACACTGTCACTACAAAATAAAAGAATGAGTCACTGTGAGACTTGTTTTATTTATATTGTGCGTACAAATCATGTGCCATGAAATTTAATAATACACTTGGTCATGTCTAGCTAACTCCGCTTGGGTGCTCCCCAGCCCACAGTTACTCTAGCGCATGCCTAGATGAATGATCTCACCGTGGTGTATGAAAACACAATCTTCACAAGGGAAGAGAGTCGACAGCCGCTACGGTGGACTGATGATTTTTCCCTGAAGACAGGACACTGTAAATTATACAATGAATCAACTGATGATACATAAACACATGTGATTACTTGGCATCACTAGCACAAACTCGTTGGGGTTCATCCTCCAGCACGTGGATAGTGTGGTGACGGCCTATACACATAGCCAGCTAGGACACAAGTAATATCACCATACACAAATACAAAATTACATAAATACCCTTAGAAGATGATGGGGCACAAGATTATTCACAATAAACTTGCACATGCATGAAAAAATGGTTAAAATGTCGTGGATGCCGCTGGATAAAGTTTGTAGCGGACCATGTGGTGCAGTGGAATTGCAATATTTCTTCGTGGAAATGGATAATTAAACGTGCCTAACAAATTGCTTTTCTTTACAATTAAAGCAGTTACAGGCTTGTAGCAGGCCTGATGGCGGCAAAGGCAAACATTGAAGTGACAGCGTGGAAAAACACAAAAGCATCAATTTACGTGAAGATTATACAGAACCCTGAATGACAATACATAGAACCCTGAAATAAATTATTGCACACGATATTACACAAATAAGTTCTCCAAGCGCAATGATGGTGTATACAAAGACTTGGCATCGGTCGGCCACGTGGTTATGCGTGGTGTTTCCGTAAAATATTCTAACATGGAAAATACCCTCAAATACCTACATAAAAACAAAGCCCTTAAAATTGTATGTAGCAATAATGCAGAAGTTACAGTGAAACGCCATAAACATAGGCGGATGGTGCCTGATTCAAGTTGCGCGGGTCGCGTGACCTCTGACATCTTTCTACTCCTCCCTGTTAAAAATGCTACAAGGGCACAATAAATTAATAAAGCGGAAGCATAATGCTGAGGAAAATGTCTTGCAAAAACGTATGCAAGCAAAGGTTGACCTGTAAACTAAATTGACTATGGAAACCTAAATCAGTGAACAAAAGTTGTAGTGCGTACGTGACACAGTGTCTTACCTCGCCAGCTCTCCTCGACAGACTGTCAAGAGACAAGCATCGCACGGACCTACCATGGCCGCCTGCGGGGTTTGCATAAGCGGATGTGCTATACACGCCGAGTAAAATATTTTATTATAGAAAATAAAATGGCACAAATTAAATTAATTATTTTTTTACTTTTTTATAATTGTCATGTGAAATTTCATAATATTTCAGTGTCTCTTTATGATTGAGTTCATGCCGGAATATTAGTATTCTTAATCTTGGTGCCATGAGCACTTTGAATTTCATAACCAAACAATTTAAAAATAGCAACAAACACTTGAACACATTTTAGGGCATATTAAACTCTGCAAAGACAAATATAAAACATATTTTACACTGAAAAATAACATTTATATGAAAGTTCAAAATTATTGGTCTCTTTGTGCATGTGCAGGTACACGTAACACGCGTGTGGTGAGCACCATCATGGGCTCTAGCACAGCTGGTTGTTAGCCGGTGTCAACTTATACTAATATTTACAAATTTACAAACTCCATGTTTATTCAGCAATGCTACTGTGTAGTAAGTTATGTGCCATTCTCTCTATGAAAATCACTAATAACATTTCACTCATTGTGTTGCTTATGTTGTATGTTCTTCCATTGTAAGTTACTACCTCAAGTGGTGACCGCCTTCTTAAATTATTCACATGTTTCACCCATACCAATTCCTTTGTAAGTTTGAAGTTAGTGCTTGGCACTTTAGGATGAAAAAATATTACCTTGTACTCGTCTTCCTCCACAGTTTTTTTACCTGTAACAGTTCCAATCCACCAGTCACCATCATAAATAAAACACACATAATTGTTGAGGTTTGGCAAAACAGCTTGTTGTGGTTTGGTGAGGGATACAACTAAACAGTTCTGTGATGATGAGTATTGGTAGAAAACAAGATTATCTCCATCTATTGGAACTAAACCATGATATTGCCTTGTGTTGGGAATAATGGTTTCAGCTTCTGGAAATTGTCTTTCAAGTAACTTCTCTTCGCAAACAGTAAACAGTATCTTCTGACGGTACAAAGAAAAATATTATTCCTGGCATTTTGCTTGAACAAAATTTGAACATTTTTTGTGGCGATACAGTGTGGTTTTCAGTGGTTCTTTGTAAACTAACTTTTGTCACAAGATGAACTGTTCTTCTGGCACCATCACACTGACTTTTGTTATGTGATGTGGTAAAAAATGCCATTCAGCAGACAAACCAAAATCATCTTTGTGCTTAACCAAGTTAACAGTTTTTTTAAATTTTTAGCAGCTTAACTGTCACTAAAATAATACACTTTCGTCCAGTGGAGAAATTTGTCTTTAAAATGTGAAGCAGAAGTTTCTGAAAGATGTGAAGTGTGTGTCAAATAGTTACTGACTACACAAAAGATTCCACACTTTGTGGAATCACTTTCTATGTAATGTACAACTAAATGACTGCAATGTGACTTGTGCGTTAACCCAATGAGATGTCTGTAGGTAATTCATCTTGCATCATGAAAGTATAGTTTTCTGATAAATATCCCAAAATTATGCACTCAGTAGTAGTAAAAAATTTTTATTTTATTTTAGAAATGCAGACTTGACATTTTGCAATAAAGGGATGGGTTTTTAATTTTATCAACCTTTGCTTCAGATCAATTTCTTCTATACGTTTCACTGAGGTGGCAAGCTTACAGAGGTCAGTTGAGTGTGCCACTGGCACCATAGAGCACACAACACTTTGGCTTTAATGAAGCAAACTTTGAAAACCCTATCTTTATACATGGATGTGTTTCTTTAAATCTAAAGTAAACTTCATAAAGTACCCTACTAGATATTTTTATTTTGCATTTGCTCCACTTGGAGATGTGACTGTTACACAGCCTTATTTAAACCAGGTATGATTATGCTACATCATAACTTTTGTAAAAATCTATTACAACTTTTACTGGTTTATTACATAAGCGATTTCCACTATTTTTTGCTATCAATATTTGGGAGCATAAAGTGTTTGCCTTTCAAGTGTGTGCATTTCTTACTAAATATTCACTGCACTTAAATTGAGCTTTAGTTTTAGAAATGCTGTAGCATTTTGGCAGCAAACTTAAAATTTAGTATTTTTTATCAAATGTGCTATATAGTGCTAATTTTTCTTTTTACGCTTTAATTAATTCAGTTAACGTAAATTGTTATTTAGAGTAATTTATTTATGGTTAGCATCTTCGGAAAATGCTATACTTGTTTCTAATTTTCTTCTATCTTTACATGATAGGTTATCAATTGTCTGCTCCATTCTTTGTCTTCTTTTACACTGAGGAAACTTTTGTAAACGAGTTGGAGATTCATCCAGAGCAACACATGTGTGGTTAACCAATTCTACAACAATGAATTTTGGCTGAAAATTACCATCATTGTTGTGTTTTTCTCACTCAAACTGATCTGTGGTTTTATGAAACTTTCCAAAACAGCGTGCAGAAACAGCCGTACCTGAATACGATTCAAATGTTCATGTCTAGCAGACAGTTGCATAGTGATTTCCCTTAAGGAATTTAAGATAGGTTTCTTGTGCATGACAAATAGGTCACAACTCACAATACTTATTACCATAGAAATGAAAGAACGTAACATATTTCTTGTAATGGTAAGAACAGATATTTACAACTTTATCCACGCCTGTTCTAAATCTAATTGAAGTTTTTATTTCTTCACTTTACCGAGCAAGGTGACGCAGTGGTAACTCACTGGACTTTCATTTGGGAGGACTCAGGTTCAATTCCAGGTCCGGCCATCCTGATTTTGGTTTTCCACGGTTTTTCGAAATTGCTCCAGGCGAATGCTGGGATGGGTCCCTAACAAAGACCATGGCCAATTCCTTCCACCCATTCTGTCCCCAATCCCTATTCCTTGTGCAACTTGCACCATCTCTGATGACCTCACTGTCGATGAGAGAAGTCCAACTACCTACCACATTTTCATCACTTAGTCACTTTCAACTATTAACTCTGATGGTCTAAAGTAAACAACTTTGACACACATCCTTAACAAAACAGCCAACAAAACACACTATTGTCACTTGAATACAAAATATGCCATCAAGACAAGCAACGAAAGACTGTAGCTTCAGGTAGGATGCATCTAATCATGTGCTTATCTGCATGATGCAATCTCATGAAACAGTTGCATCATCTTCAGACTTTCAAGCATTACAGACTCGTTAAAATTACTGTTACAACATGACATAAAACATCTAGTGAATTTTGCCTGTGATTTTAGTTAGTGTCCATAGTTTTCAAATTACAGTGCAGTAGGTAAACATTTTTTTAAAAATTCTATGTATATAGTTGCAAAATTGTGAATTTTACAATATTTTTACATTGCACTGCCCAGTGTGTTAGCACTACCCAGTGTATTAATGACATTCAGAATGAAGTGGGATTATATACTTTTTCTACTGTATTGAATTGTCCTTTAATGTGTAGTGAGTGTATGGAGCATTTTTGAGTTTTTTTATTTCTGCCATTGCCGAACATTTAATAGGTGAATACAATAAATTGTGCATGGTATAAAGTGCACTCTGTGAAATGCAATATTGGTTAGTTTCTATGGATAGTGCTGTTTACACTTTGCGCACATGATTACAGGTAACCTATGTTTCCAAGTTAGAATCTGAAACTTTTCCTGACAAATTAACATGCACTACGGTAAAATATTATGATTGGTAACTTTTCACCAAAAAACATGTTTCAAAACTAATGTTTCTCGTTGGCATATGGAATGTGCCTAGGTAATTTTTTCCGCTCACTAACATGTTTGCGATGCTGTGTTTACATTAACATTGTTCATGTTTGCTGTTTTAAGGTTAGCCATAGTTTATGTATTCAAATTTACAATGGTTAGTTTAATTTATCACTAGATTATGGTTTAATTAATGTATATACTCACTTATATTGCAGAACTTTTTGTGTAACACGAGTAAACTGTGAATATATGCTAAATATGATTCAATTTCAGCTTCTTGGCATAACATTGTTCTTGATACTCAATTTTGTTGTATAGAAATGCACTCGGTAAGTTTACAAGCAAGACTGGTTTAGTCAGATAAAGACGGCATCACCAGACATGATGGCAACTTAAACTACATAGGGTAACATGATACATAATATGTATACTATCGACCAAAAAGTATTTGGGCACCCTTGAAGATAGGTAATTCAGTATGTCAGTTGACTTGTGTGGCCGCCATATGCTGCAGGCCGGTGTAGAACCAGTTGACAAGGAGATGGCACAAAGCACAGAGCTATCATACTTTGATAAGGGCGTGATAGTAGACTGCCATCTCAGTGTGCTGTCTAGCCGAGAAATTGCACGGAAGGTAAACAGGCCCAAATCAACAGTCGCATTCATCCTGCGTAAGTGGAAGGTCGATGGGCATTGTGCCAATACTGCACATTCTGGGTGACCTCCAATCTTGACAGACAGAAATCGCAGAACCCTGAAACGTGAAATTATCAAAAATAGGGCACAACCCATGGCTACCATATGACTGGAGTTTCACGCAGCAACCGGAGTATCGGTTTCCATTGGAACATTGCATATAGAGGCCCGCCGATTTGAATATTTCAGAAGAGCAGCTGCACATAAGCCCCATATCACGACAAGTGATAAAGCTTGGCGACTCAGGTGGTGTTTTGACCGTCGCAACTGGACACTGGAGCAGTGGAAATCGGTTCTGTGGAGAGATGAGTCAAGGTTTACATTATCCTGGTTCAATGGACATGTATGGGTGTGGCATCTACATGGGGAATGGCTTCTGTCGGAGTGTATAGTGCCAACTAGGAAATTCTGTGGTAGTGGAGTGATGGTGTGGGGCTGTTTCACAGCCTTCGCGTAGGACCGCTGGTGTTTGTCCATGTTAGCATGAACACAGAGGCCTATTGTAACATTCTGGATAATGACATGCTCCCAACATTGTGGCATTTTTACGGAACGGATCCGTGTTACTTCCAGGATGACAATGCCAGGTGCCATGTTTCAAGGGCTACTATGCAGTGGTACGTCGACAACAATGTTTGCCTATTGGACTGGCCCGTCCAGAGCCCCGATCTCAACCATGTAGAACATCTTTGGGATGAATTGGCTCACTGGGTGAGGGTTCGTCAGGCGCTGCTAAAATCCATTACTTAACTCATGGAATGGTTGCAAGAGGAATGTCGACAAATCCCTGTGGATGTCCTGCAAACACTCATAGAGAACATGCCAGACAGGGTGGCTGCTGTTATAACTGCACAAGGTGGCCCTACGAAATTCTAACGGGGTGACAACCACCGAGCAAACATTGTGAACAGGTGCCCAATTACTTTTTGGTCGATAGTGTATTATAGATTTTGAAATACAGGATAATGCCACCACTATTTCAAAATGTATTTACTTATTTACTTACAAAATAAATATGTTTGACATTAGACAATCCTTTAGTTAAAATGTCAGCTGTTATTTCATTTGTATGTAAATATTTAATGTTCATCAAATTATTTGTTACAGCCTCCTTCACAAAATTATGTCTTTTGACCTTTTATGTAATATAAGTTTCACAGACAGTTTTTTTGCACCTTGATTTTCATTGTTAACAGTTATTTTATTTTCAAAACTTATTAATTCAGATAATACATTTTTTAAGTATATGGCTTCCTTTGCAGCTTGACTTAGAGCCATGTATTCTGCCTCTGTGCTAAAGAGGGTAGCTGTTTTTCGTTTATTACTATCCCATGAAACAGCACCACCCAAAAAAAATATAAACAAATCCAGTGTACGACTTTCTATTCCTTTTATTGCTGGCCCAATCAGTGCCCACAAAACCCTTTAAACAACAATTATTCTTTGAAAATTCTAAGGAATAGGTTTTTGTGCCTTTTAAATATCCTGTACCCTTTTGGCCTATATCCAATGATAATCAGAATAGCAATTGAATTTGCTTAAAAAACTAACAGGAAAAGCAATATCAGGATGTATCATGACTGCTAAATGCATTAAACTACCAATGAATCTGATAAGGCACTTTATCACAAATCCTGATTTTGCTTTCAGTGCTATCACCAAAGCTGCCTAATGGTGTTGTCACAGATTTACAATTGGGCATGTTAAACCTTTTTATAACTGTTCTTGATCTAAGGCTATACTATTACTATATTCTCTTTTAATCTTTACTCCCAAGAAGTTCTTGGCTTCCCCAAGATCTTTTATTTGGAACTGTGTACCTAACTCAATTATCAATAAATCTGTGTAATTACAATAATTTGAAAATATGAAATAATCAACATATACAGCTATATATATAAATAGTGTATGAATCATTCTCCTTGTCTGTATAAATGCAAGGTTTTTGCAATGAGTTTTTATAACCTAGTTTTAACAAAAAATCATCAACTCATTTATACCAAGCTCTTGACGATTCATTCAATCCATAAATGCCTCTTTTAAGTTTACAATTTTTTTCCCGAGCCTTTCACAACATAATTTTCTGGTTGCCTCATATGCACACACTCCTCAAGTAATCCATTAAGGAATGCAGTTTTTACATCTAAATGTGATATTTCTAAGTTTTATATTATTGACAAAGCTATTAACAATCTTAAAGTAGAATAATTACTGTGGCAAATGTCTCGGTATAATCTATACCCTCTTTTTGAGCGTATCCCGTAGCCACTAATTGAGCATGATAACTAATTTTATTGTGAGCATCACTCTTTATTTTATACACCCACTTGCACTCAACAACAGTACCTCTATCAGGCAAGTCCACTAAGTTCCCCGCTTCATTATCTTGGAAAGCTTCAGAGACTCTGTGGTACATTTTCAAGATCAGTCTCATCAGTACATTAATATGTCATAAAGTTTTTATGTTTTCTTTTCTATCAGATCTTCTCACTACTTCTGGTTCCTCATAAGGTAGAATAAATTCAATATTACTTGTGTCATTATCTTCAAGAAAAACACTTGAATGTTTAGTGTCACTAAAAATATCCACCTGATTTTCATCCCCCGCTGAATCAGTCTCTTCCGTTGTTTCTCTTTCAGGCTTGTTTACCATAATACCAACCCAACCTCACTCTTGATATTTTCCATTACTGTTATAGCTCTTCTCTTTTACTTGGGTTGTACATGCTGTATCCCTTGTTTTCACCATACTCAACTAAAATGTGTTTTATCTCCTTTTTTCTTTTGGAACATGTACCATTACAGTAGTTCCAAAAATTCTTAAGTGACTCACATTGGGTTTAACACCTGACCAATATTCATATGGTGTTTTGTTCAAACATGAGGCTAACAATGTGTTACGCAATAAGCGGCTGTGTTTACTGCTTGTGCCCAAAAAAATTTTTCATGTTAGGGTCAAATAATCACCACTTAGCATTTAAACACTTTAAATGCTCTGACATGCCATTTTGTTCTGGGGTGTAAGGGATAGTTTACTGATGAATAGTTCAATTGGATTTTAAATACCTTTCAAATTTGTTTGAACAAAATTCACCGCCATTGTCTGTTTTCAAAATTTTAACTGTTAGATTTTTTTGATTTTCAACCATGCTTTTGATTGGCTGTTAAGTACAAATATTTGTGTCATTTGGTGGGTGCTTCCCCATGTTTTGGCATATTTTCTCTCTGTGCTGAATCATTTTTTTCAGCATGTGCCCTTGATATTTGTGTAATAGTCATTGTTTATAATTATCAAATTGTTATTTTGGGTTTTTGTTTTTGGATGTCTTTAATTATTTATTTCACTTTTTGTTGTTTTTTTAAATTCACGAAAGTGTAATAATTACCAGTTTTGTATAATAATTACTTTTATAATAATTCCACAGTTTCGCTTGACTGACGCATGAATAAAGTGAAGAGGCCCATGGTAATGTTAATTTTACATAAGACGGAAGAATACACAACACGCATACAAGTAGATCTTAAACAGGGCTTTAAGAAAGGCCCATTTTACCGTGAACAGCTTATACAAATCTTTATAGTTTTTGTCTGAAAAAATTAATTTTTTTATAGAATATTTTATTTTTGACAATTCACAAACTTAAAGTGCTTATTTATTAGGCCTTAATAACTTTCCCTCACATTTTGATTTTCAAATTATATTAATAAGTTTTATACACAATTGAATATATATGACACATTCTAAAACCATACTTTGACCACATGCTTATATTACCAGACCTTTACAAACATAAGTGATTTTATGTAAAATCTTTGCTTAATAATAATAAATCTAATATAACCAATCAACATCACTGTTTACATATTATTTCCTTAAAGTGAAGCTGTCATTTAGAAATTTTTTTTGGTGTGATATTCTTGGAATTAAGGAGTGACACAGACTGCTACCTCACAGTCTTTGCAAGTATATGTATCTTGTCTCATGACGAATTTTGTGGTGTGTACACACTATACATTTTCGTGTGGGAAACTTCATACCATGTGACTCAAGTGCTATTGGGAAATGTCTCTGCTTCAAATGTAAAGGCGTATCTTCTTCAGACATCCTTCCTCTGCCTGATTTACTTCTTTGGTGTGCATATTTCCCCAAAAGTTGTCTTATTAGAGCAAGGTGGAACTGGGCAATAGGTAATATTTTACCGGCACTACTGTATGCAATGTGTGGGCGTTCAAAACAGCAAGGTCTAGTAAATGGAAAAATAATTTTTTGTACCATTTTAGTGTTTTCCTTACAGATTTGATTGTAATGATCATCATGTCAGTTCTATTTACCGACCGCATACATGAATTATAATCAATAATACATTTTTGGTTTCATGATATTTTGCCCACTCCTTCTGTCAGTCTTAAAAGTTTCCATCATTTCTGCAGTATGACAAGTACTTAGCATCCAAACCTCCCTCTTGTCACACCACTTCAGTGCCATTAAAGGGCCAGATGACTGGAAAGACATTATTTCCCATTTCTAAATTTTCTTTTCTATATATGCTGAGGTGGGAGAGGGGGGCGGAAATTTGCAGGCGGACATTGATAAGATATGGTTGTGGACCAGAAAAAATAAAATGAAGGTAAATGTAAGAAAAACTAAGGTAGTGAGGTTCACAAGGAAGATGATGATAAGCAGGGACATGTACAGATGGGAGGGACAAGAGATAGAAGAAGTAGCAGAAAATATAAGTATCTAGGATAGTACTGCAGGGAGACCTCAGGTGGAAAAAACAGGTAGAGAGGGTGGCTGCAAAGGGAAGAAGGACTCTGGGTATGCTGGGAAGGGTGCTGAATGGAGTCAGCTGTGAGGTGAAGGCGTATGGCACAATGGTACGGCCAATGTTAGAATATGCTGCAGCAGTATGGGACCCATATGTGGAGGTGGAGGTGTGAAAACTGGAAAAGGTGCAGAGAAAGGCAGCAAGATGGGTGAAGGGTAGGTGGAGAAGGCAGGGGCAAGATTGTGAGGAAGAAGGGAACTATAGGCCATCAGTGATGATGAAAGAAATGGGGTGGAGCTCATTGAAGGATAGGAGGAAAGTTGAACGGTTAGTCAGGATGGTGAATGAAGATGGAGGATGGGGAGGGCTACACTGCAAGCTTAGTAAGGGGGTGTTTAGAGGAAGAGGAAACAACAGTGAGAAGCTTCAGAGGGTGTGGAGGAGAACGGAGCGGGGTAGGCAGTCCATGCTTGAGGTCTGTGAGGGAGTGGAATGTGTTGAGGGAGGAATTGATATCTGTGAGAGAGGTTGGTAAATTCAGGATGGGAGTGGAACAGGAATTGGTGGGGTGAAGGAGAGGTGAGAGAGCTCGCCACCGGGCGTCAGCCTAATTGCGAGTGTATGTATATATGCATGTTATATACAACATTTCGATATTTTCCGTTTTGGACGTATGTTTTCTTGTTTTATGGATGGTGCCACATGACCAATTGTAGAGCCACGTATAGAGCTATGGGCTCGAATACCATTTAAGTACAGGAACGGATTCAGTAAAGTAAAAAAATAATCATCTGATTTTTCCAAACCACTTTCGTCACTTTTTGAACCTGTGTAAACTAGGGATGAGTCAATACTACATTTCTCGATACTCAATGCCAGTTTCGATACCAAAACATTTTCACTATACTAGATACAGATACTTTTCTCGATACTAAATTAAAATTGTCATGAACACAAAACAACTTGGCCAAGAAAATTGCTCATTTTACTAGTGTCATTGACACATATTGAAACTGTATAAAAACCCACATTACGTTGGAAACAAAGGGTGGATGGCCTGTAATCCGAACTTTCTTACCAGTGATGAACCAACACAGTCTCCTTTGATTCTGTAGAATGAAGTTTCCACAGTAAAGGCTGTAATCAAACTGAGGAAAATGATACGTCAATACACACTTATTTTGCAATTTTGCTGTTTTTTAATTTTATTTTGCGACTTCAAGGAAATTACTGTAACGTTAAATAAATATTGTAATTATCTGATACACCCGTTTGAGGCCTAACCTGCAGAATACGCTGATCCACGGGCTACTCCACGACAGGTGTATCAGATAATTATAGTATTTATTTTTGTGAATATTTAGTAATGCAGTTGCATCAGATAATTATAGTATGTGTGGGATGTACAATAACTGACTGCTCAATTTGCTCGCTCTTGCCTATCGCGCTCGCCTGCAACTCTCTACCTGCGTTTATTGTACCTGACATATATATACCTTAAAAGTGATTCATAGGATAAAAATGAATTAAATGAAAAATTTTGGTGCAGAATATAATTGTGGTATGTATTGGATGTACAGTAACTACTCAAGTTACTCACTCGCACCTATCGGCACATGCTCGCAACTCTCAACCCGTTTTTTATACCCCAATTATGTACCATAAAAGTAAATGTTTTCAAAAATTATAATTGTATGTATGAGTTCCCTAAAAACCCTCTCAAGGTACTCACTGTGTGAATATTATGCTATGAATAAAATATAGTATATTATGGTACCCTTGTACTTAAATTATGGTACATTTTTCAAAATAGTACATATTCCAGAAGTCACAGTACACTTTTCGAAATTATCGTACTCATTTCAAATGTTATGGTACATGTGTACCACAATTATGGCACAAGAAAATGGGTATTAAAACTCTATACATTTGGATATTCTCATGCGATACTTGATACTATAAACTATCGTGATATCGAGGGTCCCATCTCTAGTGTAAACAATGAAGTCAAGCACAAAACCACTTTTAAAGTAATATAACACAAATGTTATGTCAAATCTGCTCCTCTGCGATGGTAAATACTGTTTGAAAAGAAGTCTATCTTTGAAAAGTAGTGCATTTTCATCTGCACATAAATTCTTGAAACGTAAAAATACCTTGTGAAAATACTCTCATTCTGTCTACAATAGCACAAAACCACTTTATACTTGCTAAGTTTATTTTTTTTTTACTCGTGGTATGAACATGCATACTGCCAATACACAAAATATTTCTTCAAAATTTGTGTCCTTTCATTGTTTCAATCTGGAGTGTATTAATTGCGGAAGGTGTTCAATAGCATACTTGTAGTAATTGTTGCCTTTCTGCCCTATAAAAGTCATCAGCTCTTCAATAAAAAAATTAAAAAAAAAAATTCTAATATTGAGCTGTTCAAATTGAGATTAGCTCTAGGCTACATCCTGAATTTGTCATCAAAATTGTCTACAATAGACCTGATTTTGTAGAGCCTGTCACCATTAGGATTTACATTGTTGTTGGAAAAATGTAGCATCTGTAGCAGTAAAAAAAATCTGTCCCGTGAAATTATTTCTCCAAATATTGGTGTATGGCAAAAGGAAATCCTTAGACCAGTACTTGCTAAGTTTATTTTTTTTTTACTCGTGGTATGAACATGCATACTGCCAATACACAAAATATTTCTTCAAAATTTGTGTCCTTTCATTGTTTCAATCTGGAGTGTATTAATTGCGGAAGGTGTTCAATAGCATACTTGTAGTAATTGTTGCCTTTCTGCCCTATAAAAGTCATCAGCTCTTCAATAAAAAAATTAAAAAAAAAAATTCTAATATTGAGCTGTTCAAATTGAGATTAGCTCTAGGCTACATCCTGAATTTGTCATCAAAAGGGTGAATGGTAGGACACAAATTGTTTAAAGACCATTAAAATTTGTTACTTTTCTTACTTTGTGTATAGTCATTTTGGTCGCTATATGTATTTTCTTCAGATTCTGATGGTTAGTCTTTAAATAACATTCGTGAACTGCTAGTTGAAATGCCAGTCTAGTGGATGGCTGCACATTGCTGCAAGGAACAGCGGTTTTTGACTGGACAAATAATTTTTCTCTATCATTCTTGTCCACAATGGCCTCATTATCCAAATCACTCAACAAAAATATTTGTCGCTATCACTTCTGGTTAGAAACATCTCAATGGCTTCCTGGTCTGCGATATATTTTTTCCTGTTCATTTTTATTGGCTAACTGATTTACACATAGATGCAATAACACTTTACTGATAATTGAACCAAACTGTCCAAAAATGAGTGTTCAATGTTACACCAATATAGCAACACAAACTGAACACTGTCTACAAAATGCAAAAAAACTACATAATTATGTACCATTATGTACTGTACGTCAAACCTCCACAGTAAAATACCCAATTGTTTGATTTTTATTGTGTACAACAAGCTTGCTTGCTTCATGAAATGTGCTGTTACATTACTGCATTATAAACCTCTAATGTTACTAATTTATTTATTTATCCATTATAGCTGCTTATTAAAATCAAATAAGAATTTGCAGATAATTCACCAAAAATATTAAAAAACAAGCGAGAAGATGTAAACCGGGAGTGGACAAAGTGTATGTGAGCGTACTGTATCAGCGCTTCATTGTAGTGTATATGGTTCATAAATAATCTGTCCGAGGTCATTAAACACATTGGTAAAGCTCTGTAGTACCTCAAAACTATACACATATAGTACAGGCACAATGAGTGAGATAAAACTTCAACAGCAGCTCATGGCAAGAAATGTGTATGAGTTTTCTTGTCCTTAGCACCACATGCAAGCCAAGCAGGAGACATGATATCTTGTCCATAGCACACGCAGCAGAAATATCGGAGGATGAATTATCTCGTCCACAGCAGCTAAACGATGAAACTGTCTAAAACAATTAAATAATTCATGCTTTATCTTGTTAAAATGTTCAAGTCATTCAACTGAAATCATCTTCAAAAGACAACAAATCTAGAACCGCCCAATGACATGGTTTCCATAGTCCTCAACCACGTCAGCATGTGTAACGTCTAACAAGTTCTGCTATTACCTTTGTGAGAATGGCAATCTTGATTGTTTGCCCTCGCAACACACCACACAGTTCTGCCTTTGAATTTGAACCTCACCATTAAAATTGAGACCTTCAACCAAAGCATTTTTTATTTTTTGTAAATACAGTGGAAGCTCGGAATACGGCGGCCCGATATACCGCAGGGCAATTTATGTCCCCCGACCTCAATAAATAAATAAGTGGAAGGCATGTGGTCTGTCGACAGGTGGTCGTTAGTCGGGGACATTGATGGATGAGGCGGAGGGAAAGGGCGCGCGTTCTCCCTCCTTTCAGCGCAGAGATCTGTTTTACTGATTCATTACAGCTAATAGTGTATGGTTTTCGGTAAATGCAAATAAAATGGGTTCTTATATTACCATATTGGCGAGTAAGGCCGTGTGCATGTATAGGCCACGTCAGAAGTTTTTGATGAAAAGTTCGGGATAATTAATATTTCAAGTAGACGGCACTAAATTTGTATATTCCCGTAAACATTGCCGGGCCTCATTATGCCAGTGCAGAGGCTAACATGCCGCCTAAATTTCATAGAAATTCAACACATTGACGTGAATCGCATCAATCAGCATGTTTTCCCAATACTGGGCCACTGTTATGAATTGAACCAGCCCTGTAATGACGGCAGTGGCGGCGGCCGTCCGCCAGAATAATCTTGTAGAGACCGACCGACAGCTGCCCAGCCCTGACGGATCTAGGCATGAGCGACAGCAGCAAGCCGCCGCGTCAATCTCCTAGTGGTATAGCTCTATATAATCATTATAATTATGATGTATAAACTTGGATTATAATGTTTATATACCGGCTATGCAATATATATGTCTTCCTATTTTCGAAACAAAAATTTCTGAAATTTGAGGCAGGCCTTGAAATTCATGCTTTGAAGTAATCTACAGGCCTATAATTAATCTATGGGGTATAGCTCTAGGTAATCATTATAATTATGATGTAGACACTTTTACTATAATGTATGTATACCGGCTATACGGTAGTTCTCCCTATTTCTGAAGAAAAAAATCCTAAATTTGAGGCGCGCCTCAAGAGACATGCTTCAAAGTCATTTACAGGCCTATAATTAATATCATACGGGGTATAGCCCTACATAATCATTATAATTATGATGTAGACACTTTGATTATAATGTGTATGTACCAGCTATAAGGTATGTCTTCAGATTTTCTGGAAAAAAAATTCCGAGCGGATGAGCTATTGTGGACAAGGCTTAATGCAGAAAAGTGACCTTTCTTGGCATGTCACATATAATTTGCTTTTTTTATGTTTTAGTTCTCCTTTTGAAAATATAAATCAGATGAGCAAGCGACATGTTTCACAACATGTGAGGCACTGATAGATCCCATCTGCAGTGCAAGCGTACATTCCACCTTTGTACGTGAGCTTCCTTTTTAATTCTCACTTCCTCCCATACCAGCCCAGCAAGAGGTGGGGGGTGAACTCCCTTCTCCAACCCATGTGACAATGGCTTTTTTAGCTACTGTACTCGGTCACTCCCAGAATAGCGCAGAAAGATATAACGCGTGTCTGAGTTATGTCCCCCAACAGCCGCGTTTTATCAGGCTTTTACTGTAGTTACTATTCATATGGCCATATCCTCTGTACCATGCATTTCATGTGGCTATGCAAGATGTAAGTAAACAACTTTTGTCTGTCACAATTATTAATTTATACACACCATCCACAAGATCAGTAGTAGCAACTAATTCATGTTTATTGCTATATGCTATAGATTTCATAGCAGTCTAACCCAAAATTTACTGTGTTTCTTTTTTTTATTTGCTGGCTTACAGATAAAAGGTTTGTAGTCAGTTCGAGTACACAAAGAACATTTTTAACTTCTGTGTTAATCTGACATTCTTCGACAACTGTTTTAAGTTCAACAATACATGAGCAAGTTACTTGACTCTTGTTTCTGTTAGCCACCATAATTTCCTTTATGTCTGGAGCTTCAGACTTGTTTCTAATAAACTATTCCTTTGCAGTAAGCTGAGAACTAGCCCCTGAGTCCACATACCAATCAGTCTTTTTTAAATTCCCACTAATAAACAATACGCTGAATGCATTCAAAGCATTTCTGCTTTTACTATCACAATTTTGCTGTAAGATTTATTGTTTGGGCACTTGTTTTTAAAATGTCCAGTTTGTTTACAGTTATAACACTTGACCGATGACAAATCTGTAATTTTTCCGATTGTCACGTACGTTGTTGCCACCTCTTTTCTGGTAGTGTCTACTGTGAACCCTGCAAAAGCACTACCACACTCACCACCACCACCTTCCATATCCAGACATTTTGTTTTGATGGAATCTGTAGATATGACAATACTGGAGTGAGCTAACCATTATGATAGGGAAAATTTTTCAGGCAATCCCGCCAAATGTAATGCACCAATCCATTCGTCATCAATATTGAAACCCATGCCGCTGAGTTTTTGATTTTTTCCACATTTTATTCACGTAATTAGCCTTTGAATGACAGTTTTCAAGTTTGGTGGAGATTATTTTCAATAAACCAATTTTCCTGATATAACCTGAGTCATCATATAACCTCTTCAAGGTGTCCCAGATTTTCTTAGCATTTTTTGCTTCTTTTATGTGAATAAACAGCGAAGGAACAGGTGTCTGTACTAATTTTGCTTTGGATTTAGCTTTCTTATCTCTGTCAGTCTCCATGTCATCCAAACACTTTCATAAAATCTCAAGTACAAGATAATTTTCCACAGCGAAGTCCAATTGCTATAATTTTCACGGCCTAGCAATTTTGGCATTACTGGCATATAATTCACTGCCATTTTGAGTCTACAGACACTTATATTCCAGAGTAATCCAAGTTTTAACTGAAAAATATGGTTCTTGGCTCATAACCTATTTTATAGAAATTCATTTTTTAAGTTTACAAGCAAGGCTGTTTTATTTAGATAAATAACATGGTATCATTGGACATGACAGCAACTTAAACTACATAGGGTAACATGATACAGACGTAATATGTATTATAGATTTTGAAATACAGGATAACAAGAAATTTAAAGTCGAAGTAGCATTTTAAGGTTTGATTTTTGGGGAAAATACCTCGGCCTCTTTTAGGGTAAATACAGTATGTTAATTGGGTTGCTTTACCATGGTAAATGCAGGAAGACCTAACTTCATTTAACTTCAAGATTGATTCACAAGGGGTATGTGCAAACATGCTGAAATGTCTGAACCCCTCCCCAACACTCTCTTTTGCGATTCATTTTACTTGAAATACCAAGCTTAGTGGATTAGTGTGCTTCACGCTCGCTACCTACAAAAAACTGTCAGCGTGTATTGAATCACTGTTTTGGGGATTTACTCCCCTGCTGGAACTGAGGACTCTGAGCGTGGTTTGTTTGGCTTCTCTTGAATATTATTTTTGAGTGTGTGGGGACTATACTAGAATATAATTTACATAGGATCACAGTAATTAAACACACAATAAAATCTATAACTGTAACCTATTGTGAAGGTAGGTTTAGTTCATGGTTAGATCTGCTTTTGACACTGCTATGCACCAGTAGTGCACAAGCCCTTCATTTCCTACACTAACATGTAATATGATGAAGTACAATTCACTACATTAAATAAAATTTCTACGTAAACATTTGACTGTACAGCACAGTAAACTGATTGACCAAACATCAATGACATTACTTGCTAATGTAAGTGATCCATACATCACTTTGGTAATATATTGCTGATAACACGCAAAATATGTTTACGTTGTAATAAGTCTAAACTCTACAAACACTTGTATTTCTGCACAATAATTAAATGCAACATTTTACACTGTAAGAATTGCAGAGAACTAATTGTATGATCAGCATGAGCAGCAATAGACTAATACATTTTAATTAACTGTAAATTATACTGAAATGGCTTAATCAAACAACAAGCATTCACATGGTCAAATTCAGAAGGAACACATAATGCACGCCGCAACACTCCAGTTACCACCTGTCAGCATTACTCATTCGCATAAATGAGTCAACTGATAGCTATATGTTACGTAGAATTGACTGTGGATGGCAGTCAACTTCCACATTTGCTTCCTTTCTTTACGGAATTGAATGGTGAATATATTATGGCAATACACTTAAATCCTCGTAACTCTTGTACTATATGCAGTCGGACCTTGAGTAACGAACATGAAAATAATAAAATATCCTTGTTAAAATGGAATAAATTGCAAAGAAAACCTAATAAAAATACATTAATTGGCCCACTGCAATAATATGTATGTATTTATCAGTAAGTATCCTTAAACCATCAGTTGAAACAAAAAAAATGGTTAAAATTAGTTTAAAACAACAGTGGTGATTTGAGTTGGTGCATGTGTGCCTAGTGAGTTAGACTTTGTGCGCACATGAAGTCACAAAGGTCTCCTTTGTTTTTCACCCTTCCTACCATATCATGGCCATCTCACTCCTAAGCACGTAGCTACCATCCAACCATGTGCACATATAAACAGCAGTGGCCTATAACAGGAAGAGTTACAGATCTTCCCTTTCCCTCCCATGAGTACCTTTTATCTCTTGACTATGCCATGTTCCTTAGGCTTTGTGTGTGGTGTTTCAGGATAAGAATTTCAATAGTGCTGTTATAACTGTGATTTTTGGCTTCTTGGATTTTGATTGCGAATTGCAATTCGATGTGATTCCATTGCCTGTTGTTAACCTGCTTGCTTTATTTTTTATTAAAATAAGATTTAATTTACAGTTTTGGATTTAGGTTTTGTTGCTTTTTATTGATTACTGGGTAACGATTTTTGCCTTCATATTTGGGTACAACACTTTACGTCAATGACAGCGTGCCAGCAGTGTCCACTCCTGCTGCAACCTGCCTTGCTTCTCTGTTGCATGTGTCACAGTTGCCCTTGAAAAATGGGTTACGTCTTTGCCCAGCTGTGTGCATGCATGTCTACTGACTATATGTACCACTATCAGCCATCAGTTTGTTGGATAAATGAAGGTATAATTGCGGTGCAGTGTGCAAACAATTGTTAATTTATTTATTACATTTTAGGAAGAAAGTTCGCCTTCACACTTACTAAAATTGTTCTCTGGTGAAAAATTTATCTGTAGGCCATGTGGGATGTATATTAGTGTTCAGAAGACTTCTTATTGAAATAAATTTGTGTTTCGTTAATAAATCTACTGATTTTTGCACAAAGTCACTGATAATGGATTTCGCGCTTGCTTAAATTTGCGGCCCCCAATATTTGAACTTAGTTCTCGTTAACATGAGGTTGTTTATGATCTTGTGGATACAATTTTATTTGCAGAACATCTGCCTAGTGAATTACATTAGCATTTAATCAGGGTGGTTACAGACAAGGAAAACCTGAAAAACGGGGAAAGTCAAGAAATTTCAAACAATCAGGGAAATGTCAGGGAATTTTTGTACACAGTAAATTGTTTAGATTACTTTTGATTCTCCTGTGCAAAAATGTTTGATGTTCCTACAATTGGTGGTATTGTGAAAGCAACATTTGCTGAATGCCGCTGGTGAGTTAGAGCATTAGTATTTATGGCATACTTCAAACAGGAAACCAGTATTCGGAAGTCTCCTTATGGGGTGCCACAGAAGTGATATTTCATAAAACATGAAATAGTTTGCTGACTTAGTTAGAGTAATCTGCCAAAACTCTGGTTGACTTGGCCATGAATGGCTTTACACCTAGCTAGGGATCCTCTTCGCCTGCACTTATGTAGTGTAGCTGACTCTAGTACCTTTTTTTATGCCATACAGCCGTAGGAGTGGTGCAAAGTGGTGAGCTAGGAATGAAGCTATTGCCTCAAGAGTCTAACCTTTGGTGTAACCCAGTGCCAACTGCCCTATGCAGTCTAACCCGTCAGGAACGAGCTCAAGCCGCCAGACAACTGGAGATGCCTCACCTCTCAGCCCCGCCATGCTCCCTAGTTCAGCCTTCCTACAAGACCACCGGTGAGCCACATCCAGTTGTTGACTTCTGCCAGGGACTCTTTGTACCACTAGGTATAGCGAACCCATTGTTCCAGCCCAGTAGGATCAGCAGCCCTCCGCATGCTCCTACCCGCACCACCAGTCACAGCACCACCTTCGTCTAAGGACTGGGCACGAGTTCAGCAGGCAGCAACAGCGGCAGAGTCAGGAGCTACCCCGGGCTACGCCCACTCTGGTTAAATCAGTGTGTAAATCAGTGTTGTGGAGGACAGTTAAACCCACACCAGACTTTGTGCCGTGCTGTCAAGCCATGCGCCTCAGCTTATATACTAGCGGGGTCTGGTTAGCAGCCAGTAAAGTCAGTCTAGTCATATTGCCCGTGTGTCTGACACACACTAAAACCTTGCTGGGCCTTTATATCGTTGTCAGTCACTCAATGTTGCGGGTCAAAGTATTACACGACTTTTAAAATTCCTCTCATTAAATGGATAACTGCAAGAGTGTAAGTTCATAAACATTTATATTAGTTTGTGTACAAGGCTTCAATTAGATAGAACTTATAAAAAATGTGATTTTATTTCATTGGCATAGGTCAGGGGAAAAAATGTGATACAGGGAAAACCTGGAAAAGTCAGGGAATTTAGTTTTCTGTAGCCACCCTGTTAATTTAAGCAAGTGTTATTTTGCAACATTGACAACGAAATACTGTTTTAAAACAACCCATTGGTCTTGGAGTGTTAATTAAAAAAGGTAAGTTTGAGTTCAATAAAACAGCAAAATTAAGTAAAGATTTTCAGGTATCGTGACATTTTTTTAACTTAGGGTTGTACTGTATATATTTGTACTTTGCAGGGTGTATTAAATTTTATTCCCCACACAGTTTAATTACCATTGTTTATTTCTGTTATTCCTTACTGTAATGTTTATGACTCTCTATAGTGCATCAGAACACCCACCCTGTGTCATGTATCATGAAGTTATGTTTGGTTAGGTCAGCTTGCATTTAACAAGTTTAAGCAACCTGACTGACAAATATTTTAAATAAATTTTTTGTGTGTGACCCCACAATTTTCTTGTTCTTAATCAAGCTCTCCCCACTATTGTTGGGGCCACTGTGGAGTAGTGGTTAGGCTACCTGCCTCCCACCTAGGCAAACTGGGTTTAATTCCTGGTGGGGTTGCTCCCTCCCCCAATTTTCACATGTGGGAATTATGTCGGGCAATGCCACTTGCCGGCAGGTTATCTCTGGGATCTCCCGTCCCCCCCCTTCATTCAGGCGTTGCTCCATGCTAGCCTCGCTTCGCCCTTATCGGCTCTCAAGACCTCGTTAGTCGCCCAATCTCTTCTCTTGCCCACTATTGTTTCATAGTAGGTATTGTCAATATTGTGATGCCTGCATGAAATTTGTATTCAGCATGATTAATAACGTTGATACATACCAGTTTCTGTAAAAAAAAAAAAAATTCCTGAAAAAGCTGTGATTCTCAACTATTACTGGATGTTCGTACCTTTAACAGCTAAACTAGTACTAGTCTCACTCCTCCTCTGATGCACATTTGACTTAGTTGAATAGTATTTGCTTGTCCATATTCAATTCTCATATTCAAAGTCACTAATACCTAGCGACAGGTGTACTTCGTGAAAAGATTTCAAGACCAGTTGTACTCCAAAACACTTTTGTTAATATGCTTTTTCGCGGTTAGATGATTTCAAATGTCACATTGCCTCAAGTGTCTGCCTGCAAATCATGGACGTTCAGTATCAGAGTACTTTATTACAATTGGCACATTCAAATAAAAACATGTCTTCTCAAGTAGACAACGTGGCCAATAACCAAAGGAAGTTATGGTTGTGGACATAGGAAATTGAACTCCAGCATGGCTATAAATATTTTCGCAAAATACACCTGTCCCTACTAATACAACATTACAAACATTTTCTTCCCAATTGTTTGTGAAGTGTCTGTAAGCATTTGAATTATATACTTCCCCTTTGTGAACACAGAAATTTAATAAATACTTAGGTGTACGTTGGCTTGCTGTTGGGGTGGTTAGGGAAGTTTTGTTAACCTGGTCAGGGAAATTGAAAATTATTTGTGTGTTACATTGGAATACAATTGTTTTATCTCATTTTGAAAATCATCAGATATTTTTGGCCATTGCTGTATAATCATTTTCATCACTGACTCCCTGATAAATAATGGGAGCCATTATTTAGAAGAAACTTGAGCAATAATTTAATCAGTGTTATTTTTCAAGTAGAAACTGAAACAGGAGATGATGATCTGATTTCATGTATGTGTCCTTGTTGAGCAAGTAACTACCATAGCTTGGATGTAGTTTATACTGTTGGAAAGAGGCTATCAACTTCTTTCAAAATAATGTTAAATGAAGAAGCATAGAAGATGTGCCATTGAATGTTGCACCAATTGTCATTTAGGAGGAGAAGCACGAGTCAAATTAGTGTGTGTGTGTCCCCCCCCCCCCCACCCCCCATCCAATCACTAGATATAACTCACTTTTCCTTTGGGACCATGAGTCATATTTACTAGTCTAGTCGAGATAATTACCTTTCCTACATATGCCAGGGCAAATAAGTTCTGCATTTATCGTGGGAAATCCAACAAAATTGAGACCCAAAAAGTAATTATTAATGACGGCCAGATGCCCAACGAGTAAATAAAGTATATTAAATGGTAATTTTTAGGTTTGTAAAATAGCTTAATTTTTTTCCAAAAGCCTTGTTTTAAATTAAAATTCTTAAACTGCATAGAGTGAGGATGTTGTAGAACGAAAAATTGACACTTGGCAGTTACAAAATGCCAAAAAAAAAAATCTACACAACAGAATTGCAACTCCTGTAATAAAGAGAATATGCTTCCATGGATTTTGACTATAACATAATATATGTCATACATTAGGTATTTTGAGCAAGTGTACAACAATGTTATTCACGGTTCAATGGTGCTGATTTCAGTTATATGTTAAGGGGTCAATAATGAAAATGTATTTGTTATGAAAGATCACCCTACCTCCCCAATAAAGTTTAGAGAGGGGGACCCCCCCCCCCCAGGAATATTAAGATTCAAGGTGCAAAATGGTGCTATTTAAGAATTTTTTCGTCCCTAAACATTGAATATACTGCTTTTAGAAATCATTATATTAGGGGAGGTTTGTTTGAGTGGTACAGTTATAAAAACTAGCGTCTTGCCCACTCAAAATCAGTATTATATTATCAGGATAAACATTAGCCCTATATGAATGTTACATACTGCGATTCAATACTTTTTCCGTGTATGATAGTGCCTTAGCTGAAGCAGATTTATTTATAGAAATTTTTTATATTTGAATAATGTAAGCCCACATTATGTTAAAGAGGTAAACAATGCTAATACTTTGTTGCCATTATTCTGCATGTGTTAAAAATGTTAACATCTCAACATGATGAAATTAACATGATAGAACTTATTTCAAATATGACTCAGAGTACGTTTATTGAAGAAATGTCCTATTTATTTGCTTAGACACCAAATGTATAATTTTCATTGAGAAATGCAGTTCAATGATGTAATGTCTATTTTATTGTCTCATTTTGTGCAGTGAAGCAATGTTACCCAACCAGATATAATGCCATAGCAGCCTCCTTGTTGATATGTAAAATGCTCACAGAATTTAACCATCTGTCTCATCGTTGAATGCAAGTACCTCTTAAGTTTTTTTAAAACCAGAGATAACTCTCTGCTGTTGCTGTTGAAATGGGAATTATCACAGTTTGAAAAAATTGGAGTTCTGAGAGCAAAAACTTAAGATCACATTGTTTGAAGTGATCTGTGATATATTTTACGTTAACAACTTTCCCTTTATTCTGCAGCAAATCATGAAATATCCATCTGTGAAGCAAAAAGAATTATCAGTGTTGACATCTTTGTAGAACTGCACAATTTATTTGTTTCGATCACTCCCAAGCAGAAACAGCTCCACTTCCAGCAAAAGATTGTTAAATTCTGTTTTGAAGAATAGACACTGGTACCTTTGCTCCATTGAATCAAACTACTCTGTTGAGTTATCTTGAAAATTATTGTATCATTGGGGAATCTTCTTCCTCCTGGATAAAGTAAGTGAATATATTTAGGCAGTTTTTCTCTTGCTTAATACCAGATTTATTGAAAATTTCCTCTGAAAAATTCAGTGCTTGCTTTCAGGGTCATTATCAATGATCGTCTTTTAAGTGAAGCAAATTCTTTTACAGAATACAATTTACAGTGTCTACCTGACAAACTAATTTGACAAGAACAATTAATCTTGAAAATCAGACAGCTTTAGATCTAGTTTTGGTTGACTCATTTCTTGTAATGGCTGGAAATATTCCCATAAAATCTGTATAATTTGAAAGGACAGATGAGTGACATATTTTACTGTCCATCTTGTTGAACATATTGGTAATACTTAAAACCGTGCATCACATGCCAGTCAAATCAGTGATAGTCTGTCAGGACTCTAGGATTATGTAAGTATTATTGCACGTTGTAGCAATCCCCTTCCTCCTAACACTCGTCTTTGTACTCACTTCTCCTCTGTCATTACGGACTTCACCTTCTAATATGTAGATGCAGTGGAAGGGGTATCACTCACGGAAGCGTAGCTGTTAGTTATTGAACTAATAAGAGGAGAATTCTCTAAACACAACACTTTTATTAGGATGTTAATTATACAATGAACAAAACATTTAACATAAGATAAATAATTAACTCCGACTGATTTACACGAGGTTTGCAATTACTAACGTTTATACAAGAAGTTGAGATTATACGACCTAACCTTGGCAACACTTATTACTCAAACGAATGGAGTAACGGGGTCTCGAGATATAGACTTGCGTCTAACTGCCAAGTGGAATTGTGCTCACCATATAGAAAAGTCTGTAGAATGGCCCAGAGCTCCTCTAGGCCTGGTTGTAGTGATGCCCCCTTTTTCAGTGTTGGCTCCAACAATTACATGCCTTACTGCTTCAATCGTTCTGCCGTGTCTGGGGGTGGGGGGGCAGCGCGCTCCCTATATATAGTCTTCAGGCAGTGGGTCATGCTGTGCTTATGTCAACAGGTGGCTTGCTCTAAGAGCTATATCTCATTGAACTTTCAAGTTAGCTGTGTGCGGCCCCTTAGTGGCCGCTACAACGTGGATCATTTCTGATCATACAGTAAAGGAGATAGGTGTTGATAAAGAGTTCTAGTTTTTAACATTCTTGGAAAATTTACAATTATATAAAAACTACATTAAAAATACAGTTTTCTGACCATTTTTAAATGGCCTTAGAGATAAGTATTGTTGATAAATCTTGATACCGTCCTGATAGGACCAACCTTCTGTTATTACCAAAAAACATTGTCACTTTGTCATTCATTCTCATCACAGAAAATTTCTAGCAATCATATTTGAACAAGTGTATTGCACATACTTCTAGCATGTTGGAGGTGTACAGAAATGCTGTAAGTTGGTGACTTGAAGCAACTTACCACTTGGTATCATACACTGGCGGTAGAACCAACCTTCTGTTATTAAAAAAAAACAGTCACTTTGTCCTTCATTGTCACCACAGAAAATTTTGAGTAATCATTCAAGAATGAGTGCACTGCACATACTTCTGGCATATTGGAAGTGCACAGAAATGCTGCAAGCTGGTGACTCGAAGCGACTTACCACTTGGTATCATAAACTGGAGTGTTAAACTGATATTCTTCCCTTTTTTACTTCCATTTACGGCATGAGCGTGCGCACACGCAAACACAGATATTATACTGCAGCTGAGATAGACCTGCTGTGATGCACACTTTTATGTTACTTTACAGATATGTAGAAGTTGCCTGGATCAAATGCATGTCCACTTGCAATTTTAATGAAAAAGTTCCATAAACTGTTTAAAATGGAATATATTGTTATACAAGGACACAGTAGTGTTCTGCAACATTTGTCAACAAATAATTACTTTGACGCATGTCGTGTCTCTCCTTCCTTAGCTAGTTCGTCCCACTACACCAGTGCGGCTACGATGCACCCTCTACTGCGGACAGGTTGACTCGAATGTGGCGGTCACCCATCCCTAACTCCAGCACCAGCGACATGCCAGAGTGCATCCCATCTTCACTACTCTCCAAGCACCACTGGAGTCAGGTGGCTGTCCCTCTTTCATGCCCTCAAGAGACATCTTTTGAGGGCATGAATTTGGGCAGCATACCAGCAGAGAAATGAATGTAGCTAAGGGGTCACAACAGTTACAAAGTTTCAGCAACCCCTCGTGTGCTCCCTGACATTTCATGTTTACGTCCCCATGCATGTGTTGAGTGCAGTGTGTGTATGTTATTACTGCGTAAAATTATAGGGAGTGTAAATCCAATGTCAAACATGCCATTTTATAATACCTGTAAAACAAGCTTGGTTTTTAGCTGAATTGAGCATGGCTGCCCACACCTATTCCTGGGGTGAGAGTGGACCCAACTGCGAGCCATCCACTGTGACCCTTCAATTCACGGAAATGAGGGTGCAATAATATTTTATATTTGCTCTAAAATAGTACCAAGTATATTAGTAACACATTCAGACAAGAAACGGATTGGAAAAGAGAGCACCAGCCACTATACAAATTACATTGCTAAATAAATCATATACCAATACATTTAATTTTTACATGTAAGTTTGCTTACGCAAATTTATCATTAATGGTTTCTCATGTCTTCTTAACTAGGGTAAGAGTCTTTGGAACTCTCCAAACATTTCTGAAAACCTTGTAATGTAAGTCTAACCTTCCTTCTTCTGAGACCATGACATTCCATCCACATATAAATAATAAGATGCATGAAAATTTTGGAGGGGCAAAATGGCCCTCTGCCTCTAGTGGGTAAACTTTGGTTGGGCAAAAGTAGCATTTCCATCCTCCTCGAGAAGTTGGCACCAGTCACTGTTAGGTTTATTGGTGGGAAAAACAGCTCTTTTGGTAGACCAGAATGCAATGCCAAATTTGTTCTTCAAAACAGTATTGGAACAAATTACTGGACATATTTTTGTTTTAGAATTAGAATTCACATTATCAGTGACATTCTTTTACTGACCAGATGCACAGAATTTTTATTCTTGATTTGGTTTTACTTGTATGATACTTTTCAGGCTTTTAACTCAGTTCTCTTAACAAACCTTAGATCTGGCAGGCTGTAGAATTATAATAGAGAACATCTTGCATAATATACATTTGTGAATCTCAGTGTAATCTTCTCCATTATATATAACGGTGGTATTTTTTAATTTGGCTCAAGTTATTTTGGGTTTGGATTTGCAGATAGCTGTGAATTTGGATCAACAAAGTACTTCCTTCTCTGTGGCCTGGGAGGTATTTTGTCATGTGGCATTACCCACACATTGGTTGTGCCTCTTGATCTGGTGAAATGTCGCATACAGGTGGATCCTGCAAAGTATAAATCAGTCTTCAATGGTTTCCGGGTGAGTATTATTAATTTTATATTAGATTTATGTGGAAGTTTCCATTACTGTTGATCCATTTCATGTTACTAGAAGTATGTTTATGGTTTCATTGGTCAGGGTGGCTAGTATCTAGGAAAACTTGGAAAAGTTAAGGAATTTTGTATTTATGGAAAAGTTATGGAAATGTTTGGGATGTCAGGGAATGCAGATAGAGTAGTTACAAATGTCCGTAAAAAGAAAATAAACCTAAGATTCTAGCACTTGTGCTATAAGCCATATAGGGTATTCACCATAAAGTGAGCACTTTTGAAACATTTTCATTTGGAATAATATTAGATTAATACATTTTATTTTAGCCTTAGGCTTTAACTTCAGAGTCTGGTGGAATACACAAACTGTGTTTATTACTTATGTGGCATTAATTATTTAAAAAGGTAGTTAAACTATAAAAAATGGCTGAAAGAAAAAAGTAACTATGGCTCTGAAGTGCTCACTTTACCGTAAACAGCCTATATAATGAATTATACTGTGCATTAGTTTGCTTTCTTGAATTTTTATAGGAAGGTACAAAAGCTTGGGGACAATTCTGCAGCTTTGTGTAATCATAGATATTATGATATATTTTTGTGATTGAATTATTTCTCGTTGATACTGCAAGCATTTTCATAGTGGAAAATGTTGTTTCAAATGCCAGCTTACGCAATAGAAAAAAACAAGTTTTTCTTGTTTACAAGAGGGACTGTACCGATAAGGGTGGTTTGTCGCCCACCTCGTCTATCACACAACGGAAAGCTGACTCGCTCAAGGTTATTGCCAGTGGCCAGTAGAGTCAAGGCCATATGGTATTTCCAGGTGTGGTAGTAAATGCTTAATAATGGGCATGAAGTTCCCTGGAGGAAAGAGAATATGAAGCCAGTAGGGTTGATCAGTGAACAGTCTGTCACGGTGTCCTGGCATGGGTGGGGGTGGCAAACTCAGTGTTTGTGTGGAACACTTGGCTAAATCCAGCAATGACTGTAAGCATAATGGGCGTTCCTGTAGGCTTGGCTAAATCCAGCAATGACTACGCATAGTGTGCATTCATATAGGCAGCTAGTACAACCATGTTTTCTCGAACCCACCCTAACTGCACAGATACAACCAGAACAACAGAAGTGATTTGAACTAGTTTTTAACTCCAGGACCTTCTTACATTGTGACTTTCTCGTTAGATCAGAGTGAATTCACTATAAAGGTTCATTAGCTTTCCTTTCACTAGCATTAAGGAAATCAACCATTATATTTTTGCCCTTAGGGGCCACGGTAGTGTAGGGGTTATACTACTCACTTCCCACCAAGGCGAACCGGGTTCGATACCCGCAGGGCCACCCCCAGATTTTCGCATGAAGGAATCGTGCTAGACGATGCTGCTGGTCGGCAGGTTTTCTTGGGGATCTGCAGTTTGCACCACCCTTGCATTCCAACACTGCTCCATACTCGTCTTGCTTCACCCTCATTGAAGACCTCAAGCTATTCACTCGCACACTTGTTAATTTTTCCCTATATATTTAAATCACAGGCTTCATGGATATCACGTTCAATATTAAGGCCTTGTATCTTTCTAATAGACTCATTTAAGTAGCCAAGCCTCTGGTGTCCCACTGAAATATTCCTGAGAGCTGTGACATCACTGACTTGTGCACAATCACTTACAGTAGTTAATATGTTCACAAAGCCACTTTACTTTCCCTCTGTATACAAAGTAGAAGCCATTAGAAACAGGAACATTAGAAGGAATTTCACCTCCATCGTAACCTAGTGCTGCTTTTGCATTAATTTATGTATGAACATCTTAACTGGTATTTTGCTTACAGATAGCAAGTGGTAAATGAAATTTGATACATAGAACTCATCCGATGCAGCCAATGTCCACCCACCACATTCTTGAGTGGTATAGTGTTTTTATCTCTACCGAACTCAGTCCTTTCACTTCTGCAGTATCCTTTTGTCCTGGTACAATACAGTTCCAACATGACAAAACTTATTGTTGACATTTACATGCACAAAACAAGTTACAGTATTTGTGTTAGTATGTGTTATATTACAGCTACAATTTTATGCTCACGTCCTTTGAGTTTTATACAAGTGTATTTATTTCATATAGTCCAATGGTCTATAGGTGACACAAGTAGCTTATCTGTATGTTTCAGAAAACACAGCTACGTAATTTCTTAATATGTGTGACACATTCCACGAATGTTATTGACACACTGTGATAGTGCCATAAATTTCTGTCCACTCTTTATGATACCAGCCGGAATGTGAAAATTTATACTGTTTTGCTGAACCTAGGTGGAGAAAAAGTTACTAAATCTGGGGTAATAATATCTATTTTTTACTTGAATCTGAAAATTAAAAGAAATGAAAGTTTATATTTGGCTAGGTATTGAAATGTTAGTATTCTGGTGCAGTTATCTCCTGTTATTACAGCCATTCAAACTTTGCAAGTAAAAAACTATTGACTTTGCACTACCTATATGACAATTGTCATGCTGTCGAACACTGTGTGCTATTTTATTTTTGCTGACGAGTGAGACTAACATTTTGTTCAGGGATGCCACAATTTATTTCACTTGCGAATCAACTGATGTTTATTTCAATTGTGATGTTATTCTGATGCGCTTTAAATATGTCGGCAGCCTTAGCTGTATTAGTGTGTTGTTCTTGTACATGCTTAATCATTTTCTTGATTTTGTACTATTGCAAATGTTTCCCATTGCCGTCTGCGCTGTACCTATGTGTTTTTTTTCTCACTAAAGAGTAATGCATGGCAGGAGTGGATCTAGACTTTTCGTGCTGGGGGGGGGGGGGTGGCACTTCCATATGGTGCAGGTATAGACTTTCAAGCCGTAGCATGGGAGAAGGGTACTGTCTTGTCATAATTTTAGGAAATATGTAGTATTGAATTAATCATGTGAAATCTGTATTGTAAATCATTATTATATTTTATTTCAGTTTTAAACCTTCACAAGGCACTTCATGTGAAAGAGGGCTTTTAAGGGGGGTGTCATGTCCCCTGTGACTCCTGGATCTGTCGTAGAGTGCTGTTGAAACTGACTCCCCCACAAGATCTGCAAATGTAAATTGTGCTTGTTTATGTAGGTTGTTAAGGAATGGAGAGGTGCTTTTAACAGACTTGCTGTGGAGATACTATGGAAGAGGTAGTTGACACTCTACACTCCACAGTGAAGTAAGTGAAGAGATTTGGCGGCTCTTAATGTTGAGGTCTTGAGAGCTGACACACCACAGTAGGTTGTCATTCTCCACTCTTCCATTAAGTAACGCATATACCTGATGCGTACCCCAGTGCAGAATAGATATATTTATGAATACAATAAAAAAAATTATTTACATATGTAGTGTGTAAAAAAGTTTACTTTCCAGTGCAGTATGCTAGATTCCTTAATAAAACATTTTATATTTGCAAAACTTGGGTTTGTAGAATATTATTACAGTAAAATGTTATATTTTCAAAACAAAAATATAAACTGCCAACGCCATGTTAGCATTGTCCACGCAGGTCTACACAGCACATGCGACACTTCACCCGCGCTCAAAGAAAGGTCACAAAATCCTGAACTCGCCTAAATTTGACACATATGCTACGCCCTGATAGCTGCATTTTACAACCATTGTGGAGAATTGACCACCCGTTCAAAATACTACTAATTTTTTTCACATAATTCCGTGCGTATCTCGTCTGATGTCGTTGCCATCTCTCCACACACACCTTTTTGATAATCTAGTTCCTTTGCCCCTCCACCTCATGCATACTGCACCGGCAGCCTTCAGACTCAAACTGGCCAATCGGAGCACAGCGTGTAGCCCCAATGGTCAGCACACAGCATCAGGTCAACACCCCCATGCACTGGCCTTCCCTGTCGCCAACGAATTCCAGCATGTGGTGAATGCCCGGCGCTGTCCTCAAAACCAATCAAACTCCTTCGCTGGTCCCCGGGAGACTGACTGCCATGTCGTGGACCGCAGCATGCATGGACCAAGAACAAAAAAAAATCAAACTAGCGAAGACTTACTCCAGTCAGTAGTCTCTGTTGCAAAATGGTTTTTCACATGAAATGTTTATTTACTTCAATAGGCAGATGTTTTCCTTATTAAGTTATACCTTACAAAGGTTTGCAACTCGCTCCCCTTATTACAAAACTTAATACGGAGCACTGTATGCATTCCAGCACTGCTAAGCTCATATTCGGTTGCTTCTTTGGGAAAACACTGAGGTTTTAAATAAAACGTGTACATTTATTTCAATATGTAGAAATTTTTAGAATGCAGAAATATCCTTAAAGTTTACAAACAACTACTTAGGGATGCCAAAAATAATTTAAACAGGGCAGCACATAACTTTTTTGCAAAATCCATTTTCAGTTTCTTAAACCACCTGCTCCACACAGTGCCCATTTCTGTAGCAATTTTCATACTCATTTTCTGCTAGTGTTTCGCTTACATGATAACTGTATTTTTGTCCTACATATAAACTATTACAAGGCTCATTCATAGGATATGTATGTAGCTCAATGGGTTTCTGCATGGCTGTGCACTATTTAGTTTTAGGTTTTAGGGGTAAAATCTCTATCGTGCAAAAAAAATTTTTTTACTGCTTTTGTGCAATATATTATAGCTGTTTATAACTTATGTTCTAGTTATAAAATGTTTAGTTCTAGAATCTGTTTGACGCAGTAATAGGAAAGTAACTGAAAAATACATTTGACTGGTTGTGGTTGTTAGTTAATCAAATTGATTGGTTCTAAACTAGATAAATTGAGCTGTGTAGCATAAGTTATTTTAACACACATACAAAAAATTTTGCCTTTGTGATATTTTTGCCTTTTAACCGTAAAATCTTGTTTAGTTACAGAAAGCACAAGAAATGATTAGGGTGCATGTTGGAGTAAAATATTTTAATATTTTGCTAAGGTTTTAATGAGTGGCATAAATGTCAGTCATGCATAAATGGGAATAACTAGTTTTCTATACATATGCAGTGCTGTTACTCATTTTGTCTATAGATTAGTACTCATACTCAGAAATTGAGATAAATGCGGTCTTCAGGGGGGAAAATGATCTTTGTATTTTTAATGCATCACAAAGTGCCTACACAAAGGTTTAATTGCATTTATACTGCTGACATCTGCGAACTGTCTACCATTTGCAATTTGAGTGTTTGCTTGCCAGTTGCAATTTCCTGTTATGAACTGATGTATTCTTTTTTCTCTTCTGTGGTACAATCTTTTATACTTTCTGTTGGGCCCATGGGTATAACAGGAAATTAGGTATTGTGTAGAGCTTCAATATACCAGAAATTTAAGTACGACCACACTATGCTAGTGAAGATCTAGACAGATGGCAGTGTAACTTTTAGTGTAACATAGTCCATTTTCAGGGACTCCTTTTGAGAAAATTAAATATTTTTTAGTGAGATATTACTTTAATAGTTGGATACCCCACACTGCTTCCTAGGGTCGAAAAAAAAGTTACAGCTGTGTAAACAATTGAACCAACATGATGAAGTTGACATGGAAAACATAATTTTTCTTACTGAACAGGTACATGTATTGAATTTTGATTTGTTGGCAACACTAAGAGCTGTAAATGTTAACTTCATTATTAGCCTTGTTTTATTTTCTGCTTCTCAGTATTCTGCGAAATTGGCTTTAAATTTGACTCAGTTTGACACTGTTGCATTAAAGACATCCACACTTAAAAATTATTTGGTATGTTATATACACACAGAAGTTGAACTATGCACATATCATATAGTCATTTTTGAAACACAATGCAGTACAAAAATGCATTGACAGTTGTAATTTTTTAAACAATGTCATGACTTTGCAGAGTTATTGCCATGTCCAGGTTTTTAATAATTTGAAAGTACACAACAGAAATCTGAAACAATCAGTAAAATAGTCAAACAAAATGATCCAGTCAGTAGACTGGAAGGTTGCAGTTGGGGGTGAGAGGCATGATGTAGTCTTGCTATTATTGGATCTGCCTATTGCTATGCATGCAGGATGGGAGTAAGGAAAGGTGTTTTGGTTGGTAAAGTAGGAGAGAGGCATGGGTAGATAAAATAATCTTATGTGACATGTAGGTGCGATGCCTATTGTGCAAGGAGCAAGGCTGGCACCCCACCCCTACTTCATGCTGGCTGTAATTGTTTCCAACAGATATTTGCCTTTTTTTGCCCTCCCCCCCCCCAAAGTAAACTAACAACATAACTGCTATGTTTTTATCAGTGTGAGTTAGTAGACATATTTTTTAATGGTTTTTCTTACGATTTCTTAATTTGTTTAGGGATTGTTCTATTTTCATGTATTTTTTGGGATTTTTTTTTGGCAGTTCTAAAAATCACTTCTTAAAATCACTATGTTCGTAAAATCTGAGGTTGTAAAATCAGGGATTACTGCATACTGTGTTACTGTGAATTTTTTGACTTTGTAAAAAATGAAGCAAGAATGTAAATTTAAAGATGTAAAGGCATTGATTAGCTTGTTCCCCCACCCACTCTCCTACAGCTGGACTGGACACAATCACCACCACTTTACTGGGGACGTAAAATATTTGGCTACATGTTGTAAAAGCTGTAAAACTAAATGTTTGTATGGATCTTGTAAAATTTGCATCAAAGTAATTATTTACATGGAAGTATGCAGTTTGAAGCAAATCATTGTCATAGTTGGCCATTATTATCTGTGAACTTGGCTTCTGCTGTTGTGACCAACCATGGTTCAAAAGAATTTTTATTTTAATTGAAAAATTATTTATGAATTTCAAGAAGACAGAACTTGAATACAAGACCATAAGTGATTTATCTTCAATATAACTTTACACACCTTTTTTCAGAAAGAGACCTTTAATTCGAAAGTTAAGTACTTGTATTTATATAAACTAATGAAATAGTGTAGTTTCAATTTCTTCATATTTTGACTTTTCTAGTTTCTTCCATCTGGACTGAGAAGAGTTTGCCTTGCACAAAAATGTTTATGTCCTGGTATAAAATATGTACTTTGCATTATTAAAAAAGTAGACATTGCTTGCCTACATAAGCGTAGCAACATGTTGATTATACTGTCAACACCGACTTGCCTAGCAAAATTGTTTACTTTTTGTACTTTTTGACAATTGGACACATTGTTGTTTGCACCAATGTTTGTGGTTTTTATGTAATGGTGGGTTAGACAAAAAAATTTTTAATTTGTTGAACATGTAAGATTAGTGTTTTTAATACTGCATATATTAGCATAGATCCATCATTTCAAGTGTTTATCTCACAGGTTGTAGACTAAATGATGCAGTATTGTAAACAAGAGTTAGCATTCATTATTATTAAATACTAAGGACTTTGCTCCACACACCCATAACTTTAGTTAGTATAATTGAGTATTAATAAATTTGCAAACTGTACTTACTCACGTATATTGACATGTACAAATTGAATAAACCATCATGTTGTTAAAGTTTGATGCTGATCCAGACAATGGTGTTTGGCAAATAGCATCCTTTACGTGTTAGACAAGTTTGATATGAAATATGTTATACTTGTATTAAATACAGTTGTATGTGATGTGTTTTAATGAGCAAATATTTTTTCAGATGAAACACTTCCTGCTAAGGAAAATATAAATTGTTCTTATGGGGATATTTTGAGGCCATATAATGTTTAATGTGGGTTGCTTAGGTGTGAAAATATCTTTCAGGTAAATGCACACATACACACATTTTCTTCACCAACCTTTCACATTCTTCCACTCTTTTTCGGTCTTCCTCTCTCTCTTTCTCTCCCCCTCCCCACCCTTTGTCTCTTCACACGTTGTTGATAAATCCCTTTTCATTACATCAATCTAATGTATAATTTTTTTTTCAGATCACAATCCAAGAAGATGGTACCAGAGGTTTGGCAAAAGGTTGGGCACCTACATTCATCGGTTATTCTTTACAGGTAATCATATCTGTAAATTGCTTCAGTATGTTGAATGTTTGAAGGAAAATATTTTTTTATTCTAGTATGTTTTTATTTTATTGTAAGGTATATATATATATATATATATATATATATATATATATATATATATATATATATATATATAATATATATATATATATATATATATATACACACACACACACACACACGCACAACCCCCCCCCCCCCCCTTGTTTAGTAGTGACACAGAAACCATTGTCCTGTTCCAAGTATTTGTTACTCCATGTCAGGAAGTTTTGCTTCTTAGAGGTCTTACTAAAAATCACATGTTAAATGCTTCTGCTTGTGGCATTTAGATGTTATTTTCTTAGTACAATATGCTTTGTCATTGCGATTTGTGTCAATTTTACAAAAATATGGTGAATTTAAATTGTGTATGCCATTACTGATAGTATACTAGTAGTTTTATTTATACTATTTTTAATTTGGAAAGTGAGAATGTTACCTAGTAAGATGATGTGTGGGGAAACATTTCTTTTTCTGTGCACATCAAATGTATGTCTTGTCCTAAAAGTGACTATAATTTTCCTTGAAACACATTTGGGTTTTCTGATGTATTGTAACTAATTTTAAGCATGTTTTCCCATTCGTGTATTTCATTTTATGTTACTCTTAATTTATGCATATTGTAGTGTCTCCCTTTCTTTAACTCCTATTCTGACTTGAACCAATAATATCTTATTCAATCTGTATCAAAACTAGGACAGGGTAAACGTACTTATTCAGGGACATAGCTCTACTAGTTCACTAACAACTTCAGCAAGTTCATAAAACAACTACTTTATTGATATATATATATATATATATATATATATATATATATATATATATATATATATATATATATATAGTAATTGATGCAACACATTACAATAAATGATTAGTTAACAATTATTTAGTTACAGTTACTCATGGGTGACTCAGTGCCGTTTAAGTTACAATATATTCAAGTACCTAACCTTGCTAGTTAATATTGATTATCGTTAAGGGGACAACGAGGTCTCGAAGGATAACGTTAAGTTATGCTCTAAATACTAGTCAAGTCATGCTTACCAATTAACACAGAGAGAACCCAGAGCTCCTCAAGGCCTCAGTGTCCTGATGCTCACATTGCCAACTTCGGCAGCTAATGTGGTACCTCAAGAGTCAAGTTATTGGGGGGTGGCATTCAAGGCCATTTTATACGCCTCGCCCAGTAGGTCAGCATCGTGTGCTTATAAAACATTCTCAATCCATAACCCATCATAGTTTAGGTGGTAACTTTCATGTGACAGTCTTAGCTTAGGTGATAATATCCTGAGCAGCCCTTCCTGGCTGTTACACTACTTCCCAGGACAAAATATCAGCCGTCCCGCTTGTGGCAGTAGTGGAGACTTACGCATGTGTGAGTATTAAGTGATTTTTAACTGGTTTAAAGAATCCACTTCATTTTAAAGAATGGGGCCAGCCCTTTGTACAAACACAAATAATAACCAAACCACCAATAAAGCAAAATTATGTGGTATTAATACTCATACGTAGAAACGTACAAACATAGAAGCGCCCAACAGACAACAGACGAGACAAAATACTTGAGATTAGGGCTGGGCATCACCGCAACACGAAAGAAGGAACATATCCCGAAGGTTATGCCATCACTTTACGTGTAGTTAAGGTAATTATGGCAATTAATGCACATTCCATGCATTGTGTACATCGTACATGCGTACGTGGACCCTCTATGTTGTAGATGAAGAACTCCGAAACCGAAATCAAATAAATAAATAAAATTATCACACTATTCTACAACTTGGCTTCACTACACTACGTGATGGTGTGTGAGGAACACCACTAACAGGACCTCAAGTCCCCGAAAACACCATCCCGGCCAGTACACGCGGAAGATCCGATATGATGCAGACAAGTCAAGGACATTAAGTGACGAGAAGGTGGGGAGGAGGTTAGATTGTGGTCAGAAACAACGACCCATCAAAATCAAAACAATCTGCCCAGATAGTTACAACGTCGCCGCTAGATGGCAACAGGAGTATGAAAGTGACCAAAACAGATGCACGCGTTAGCGACACTCGCTAACTTTCATGTGATCAAAAGAAAATTATGTGCAATCAGGCGCCAAGCACATGATTGCACAAAGACTTTGCCCACACAGCCATGCCAGAAACGAAGTGTGGAAGGGGGCAGCGAGGACGTGAAATACAATATCTTGCCAACGCTGCTGCGTCCATCCGGTCGAGCCAGCAACGAGCTGGTGAAACAGCTGCTGGGAAAGGCTTTAGTGAGTTTAAGAATACTCTATTAGAGTATGAAAACTGAGCCAAATTGAAATTACAAGGGAAATACCATTGAGGGAAAATTTGTAATCAATAGATAATTGACGCAAAATGTTTCAATAAAAGTTAAGTTACACTACCAAATAAAACGAATATAGAAATATATATCAACACGAACACTGAAATGGATGTCAGACCACAGAACCTCAACAAAAGAAAAATAAAATAAAAGTCAAAAGCTTCAAACAGAAAGCAAATGTATAAATTACCAGACAAATAGATTTTAACTAAACATTAAACAACTCTGATCATTCAAAATAGGCATAAAGCAATTAATTACTGCAACAATCAAAGTAAACAATTTCACAAGACAATTACTAATTAAATTCCTCGCAATCGTGCTAATGACTGACAAGTGAAATACTATACTCGAAACCGATAAAAATGAAGTGAATTATTAGGAACCAAAATAATTATAAAATTTGCCCTCACAGTAACTAATACAAATATTAAAAATTAAAATTTACAAATAGCTTAAAATTAGTTCAACTCAGTGACAATATGTAAAATTCAATAGTAGCTTATATCAACTCACAAGGATATATTGTAAAATTCTCAGTGTCGCATAAAAAAAAACTATTTGACTCATTTAAAAACTAAGTGTTGGATTGAAATTAAGGAGGCATGCCAATACGGCACAACACTCCTCCTCTGAAATGACTGCCACTGGTCTTATCAGACCCCAAGTGAAAACCAGAACATAAGCAAAACAAAATTGGAGTAGCAGGAATTTAAATAAAATGTGCCTTGCGAAAACTTACATAAATGACACATGACAAACTTAAATCAAGACTAAAAGCTGTTTTCAAAAATAACATTCAATAAACAACAAGAAATTACAACTGACAAATAATATCTCAAACATATTAAGTGGCATGCAAAATTCACAAACAAAGACAGATGAATAATGGAGGCACAAGTGACTGCCAGGAACTAGTGAGAGTCTTGAAATGCAGATGGGACATCAGTCCACCCACAACCAAGAATAACACTAGGCAGTTACATACTGAAACTGACACAAAACTTCCAAAAAAAAAAAAATTTATGGCAACCTACACAACCGAAAGCTAAACAGAAACAAGTGTGGTTAGGTTGCCTCCCAGAACTTCAATGAAACCCTATTCAGTAGTACCGTCCCATACCAGCGCTACAACACAGAGCTAACTGATGTACCCTTATTTAACAAGGAATGTTCTAAATAGTGTGGCACTGATATAATGAGGGGAAATGAGAAAAATAATGTTTAAATATCATAGTAAAAATCATATGATCATGTTCGCAAAGATATATTATTTACTGAAATTAACATGCATGTATTTATAGTGTATACTAAAATAGATTACAGCTGCCTTCTGACCAGCTGATTAGCATACACCACCTGGGAGTGTTTGCATTATAGAGATACTGCGGAAGGATACGTAACGGGCTGAAAGTAAAAAAAATAAACAGGGCTTTCAAAAATGCACACTTTACCGTGAACACCCTTTACCAATAATTAACATGCAGTGATATACACAATAAACATATCACTTTCATAGTTTTACTGTACAATTCTTAAGTGAAATTTCTTTGCAATATTGCATACCAACATTTTCAACTACCTATCATTTAATACCACACAATCACAAAAATTAGGGCCCTGAAGAATTTGCGAAATAATTTCAGGATGGTAGTCTACACTTAAAACTCACATACTGTCCATCTCATATAAGATGGCAAGATTTTGACAGTTCAACAAATGTTTACTTAAGTTTTTGTATCCTTTAGCCATCAACTGATGCGTCAGTTGGAGGTTAGACGAAAACAAGGAAATGGATTTCTGGAGAAAAACATGGCATGTTTAGGACATAGACAGACAATTACTGCTGCAATAGAAATGACTAGTAATCAAAATTGCTGTACACAAAATATATGTTACTTTAAAAATTATGCAGAGCTTGCGGAGAAATAAAACTATTGGTATCTGTTCGTAAATTTATTTTACATACAAAACATTTTCATTTGAGCTATATAGCTGGTAAGGTTTGAGAAAGAACACATGGATGGTGCGCATAACATGGTAAAAGCATGTGAGCCGTGCACGGTACCAACAGATAGCAGCAGGTTCACCGCCTCTAGATCCTACTTTTTAAAACTAGACTTTTCTCTTATTACTGTTTCGAAATGACAGTAAATTGAAATATATTTCGTCAAATTATCTGAAAAAATAATTCAATATTTTCATGCAATATTTCTGTAGGCTTTTGGAATTATCAAGCACATATGGAAAGCATGAATGGACAGTGGGAATACTACATAAGAAGATCTAAGGTTTGAAGTCACGTTTCATTCTGCTCTGAATCATCTTATTGTGCATTTCATTTCGAATACCTATACATTACTACTTTAGCACGAAGATTAGTTTGTAACACTTACAACCGCTGTTTTGTGACCACGTAAAATAAAATATATTAATTAATCTATGAACTCTTTGTTATTGCGTATTTTGCACTTGTCTGATGTGCATTGCCATTGCACTCAGAATAGCCAACTTAATATTAACTTTTGTTCGTTCGTGCATCAGCTGATACATGATTTTGTAAATGGCACTGTTTGTTTCGTATATGTCAAGTTGCCACTCACTGACTGCAAAATCTTGCCATCATATATGAGAGAGACTATGCATTGTAACTGGCTTGCTGCTCTATTTGACACACCCTGGAAAACTCTGGGACAGTGAGAAACCGTCATTAAACAAAGATCAAGTCCCATGATACCCAGACAAAATGAACTTATCATTGAAAAAATATGCAAGGTTCAAATCAAATGTATGTAGGAGAATGTAGTCTAGCTAGCATACAGGTCATTTTATTTGTGAAATCGTCCAGTCCCTGGCAGTATTAATTTAAGTTCACTAAGAATTCAAATACAATTGAAGAACCTAGTATATGATGTTACTATTATTAACTAATTGTAATGAGATACAAATTTTTTGGATCAAACATGCATCTATAGATGCTTTCACACGCAGAAAAATATAACGATACGTAAACAACATTACATCTTTTTCTTTTTACTACAATGAATTTGGTCTCTCGCCTGCAATATGTAAGTAATTTCTCTGGCAGAAAGTTTTTTGGAGATCCTTCCATGGACTATTCTGGAAGCGTACAGTTCAAATAAAACCGACCGAGTAGTGGCAGCATCTTTTCTTCCCAAAATCTTGCATCTCTTTCAATACACACTACAAAAAAGTCTGATGGAGAGTACACGACAAAATCACAAAACCTCTTTGCGATATTCATTTGGCCTTGAACTTGGAAGTATTTGTCATGATGTCTTTTGAGCTGCAAACAACCATCTTTTCTCAACTCCACGCAAATAGTGGTTTTTTGGTCAACAGCTGCTTCTAGCAAAGACTTGTCTCCAATTTTGGGGATGCATTTGATTTTAACAAGGCCATCATTGACCACCATACCATCTGGACTTGCACCCAAATATGGTTCATATTCTGAAACAAACAAACCACATCTTTCTGCTGCAACTGATTTTTGTTGTTCGTACAAACCAGAAGACTGCGCACACATCTCAATTTTTAACTAAAAATAAAATAGCATAGACAATTTTTCATTCTGGAAGTTCCAAATGTCTGCGATAAAAGGTGTTCAACAGATTTGCCGAATATGTTTATGGGCTGTAATTTATAAAAATATCACCAAATAACGATCATCTTCTAGTATGTAGAATCCTACAACTGAATGGTAACTGAAACAGTTTGTTACAAACTATATATTAGAAGAGGATATAATAACATTTAACATAATAGTTACGGTTGCAACACAATGTTCATACAAACCATATTTTTATATATGAAAGATTGCAATTTTTGCCAGTAAAAAACCATTTGATAAAATAACAACCAGCGTTAAACTATTTTGAAGATATGTACTGCGTGGGTGATATACAAAATATTTTGAAAATGATAGTATTATTGCAAATATTTCCTTTGTATTTACTCTGGTTTTAACCCAAAGTAAATACTCGTAATGGTTACGAGTTACTTGTAAAGAGAGATTTAACCATGTGCATATTTATGGAAATATAGCATAACCAATACTTAATGTATTGGATTTGCAATAATTAGTGTGAACAAAATAATACCTGGACATCTGTATTCTGAAATATTGTCCATTTTGTGGAGATATTTTGAAGCAGCAATAAAATTCTGTAATATTATTTGCTTATTTATTTAGTGTTTTATCTTTTTTACTTGGCTGCACTTCCTTTAATAACTAAGTGGTAAATATATTTAGCAGGCGAAAGTAATATATTTGAGCAAAGTTTATTAAATTGTTTTTTCTGATTGTTGTTACAATGTGTGCATGCTCTCCGCCAAGCCAACTTATAACTAAAGGTGGTGGAAAATCGTTTATGTGAATTTTCGCGATTAAATGCTATAATTGGATTTAAGTGTGAATTAATACGAAAATGTCTTACTGTCAAAACATTCACAAAATAGTGTATGTTTAGAATACATTTGTAGAAACAGAAGAAACTGTTCACCTATGTGCCAGTGGTTGTCACAACATAATTGATTGGCAATGCATGGCAAACTTAGATTTCCCGTTGTGCAGGTTTCTCCAGACAGGGAGGGCTGCTGGCACCGTAGTCAATACGTAGATAAGGGAGCAGTGTGGGCTAGGAGGCGGGTTAGTATGTTGACAGCTGCATCCTGTTGGGATTGGCGACCTGTCGGCGAGTGAGGCAGCCGACTTGAAATGGGAGGCAAGAGGGAACCGAAACATGCTGGGCATGAATGGTCTAGGAGTGGTGGAGGGTGGTTGATAGGAATGGCCAGGAGGAAGGTAGAGAAGAAAGCAGAGGCTGGTCAGTTGTTAGTTGGACTACTGCTGTTTTGAGGCAGCAGTTGCCGTTCTTATTATAAGAACTAAACTGACAGTCTGTCACTCAACAACTAGGTAGGGCGGGCGGGATAAGCCACCCCGCTGAGAGATAATTATCTACGGGATGTGGAGTGAGAGTGAGATGTTGCTCCCACCCCACTGTGACCGCTGCCTGCCAGCTGTGACAGGACAGGCACTGTAAGAGATAATCATCTACAGCCTGTATTGCGGGTCGCCGAATTACCAGCTTTGCAGGGCACAGCAGTTCAACCTTGTAATTTCCGTACTTAAATCTTTTAAATGCAGTATGCATGTCAGAGCTTAAATTTTACTCTCTTTAAAATATAAGGGTGTACTGAATTTAAAAAAATGACACATATTAATAATTTTTAATTTTCTGAATATAAACAGTGTAATTATGCTGAGAAATGCGACACACAACCTCGTAGATTAATATTTTTATTTTGTTTAAAACATAATTTGTTTAAGTTGCCCTAACCTAAGATTAGTACTAAAGTATTTTTTGAGTGTTGTTTTTATTCTCCAATTTTGAAGAATTTATGTGAACTTTATTTACCTATTTTTTGTATGTTTACTTCAAGCATCAAATAGTACATAGTGTAATACTGACTTAACACAGATTTCCATCAGCTTTCCAAAATACTTTAGGTGATAGTAGAAGGTATTCATTTAATTACTCATTTTCATTGTATCCGTATCGGATATCTGCTGTATCGGCAAGGAAGTATTAGCTCGTACTGGTATAAATCTGTACCGGCTCAGCACTAAAAAATAGTATGAATTAATGTAGATATATTTTTCAAGAGTATTTTCTACAAATAACATACCTGTTTATAGAAAATATTTTTTTTAGAGCAGTAGAATGATTTCTATTGAGTGTGTGTTTTAATTCAATAAACAAAAGGAATGCCATTTTCTACCAACTATATTGCTGGTAAATTACTGCTTACTATGTAAATATAAAAATTAATGCTATTTTCCACCACCTCTACTTATAACCTTGCAAAACCTACAGTCGAGAAAGTATAATGCACACATTATGTCTCGCTTAAAAATATATCAGTTCGTAAAGACCTGCATGATGTTTTACAGTGTTTTCGATTACAGATGTTTTATAATACTATTTCAAGAAACTGTGTTCACATCTGGATTTCAATCTTTTAGCGGTACAAACTCAAGCCATCTTGTTCCACACCAATTTTCTCTTCACAGATAATGAAAGATATTTGTTTGGCTTCTTTTTCTCATGTTTGATAGTTGGAAACATATTTTCTCACGGAGAAACTTCACGAAGACTGAGCTACGTGTAGGAGAGAACACTGCATGGGCTTGCTCAACGTCTGGTAACCCTGCGTGGGCTGACTCGTCACCGTCTTACTCCGCATTCGTGTCTGTCGCATGGAGGATGAATCCTGCCCGCCATTACGACCTCGACAATTTATACTTTTACCCACAGTTTCTACAATATTAATGTTAAATATATGCCCTCGTGATGTTTTGTATGCATTTTTTATACTCGAGTGCCCAGTATAGACAAATCTAATGTAATTATGGTAACCTGTTAGTTATAGGGTTCTTGAAACTTTAAAATGACGAAAATCATATGTTAGACTGTTTACCATTAAATTTTGTTCATGTAGCAGTAATTATGTTGTAAAACTCTTGCATATGCCTTTCATTTCACGTTTCTATCTTAATTAGGCTTTGTTTGCGACAGACACTTTTTCCCTATCTATTGCTTGGATGCTGTACTGCCTTAAATTGTGAACAGTTTGTTTGGGACAGGGTCCAGTGCCACCCATGGAGCAAACATACCTTCTCCCTCCTCAGTCCTTCCCTCCAACCATTATTGCTCAAAAGTATGTCCACTCACAAGGAAAGCAGGGAAATGTCAGGGAATTTTCATCTGGGTCAGGAAAAATGTACATAATCACTACTATGCAAAAGTTGTTTGTTGTGTGAATACAGGATAATGTAATATGCATTTCGAAATTTCAATTTTTAAGTTTAAGAATGGGCAAAAATACATCTTTTCCAATGATATAAGGCCTATCCAAACACAATAAAGTATTTGTGTTTTTGTTATGGACACTTGTGTGATTTCAATAATGTCTATCACAAGAAATATTGATGGGCTGAATAAAATGTGGCTGTGCTAGCTTGGTCTGTTACAGTGTAATTTAATTCAACTTCAACTGTACCATATTTGTTCAGTCAGCAGTGGAAAAATATGATATTGGAAGGTTTCAGTACTGAACATAGGTCAGGGAAATTGTGAAATTCTGCCCGGAAAACAGAGAAAAGTCAGGATTTCAAAAATGGAATTGTGAACACCCAATTTTATGTTCAGAAAATTTCAGAGTTCTGTAGGCCTTTTTCAGAAGTTTTCATATTGATTGAATGCTTAAAATGCCCAACCATGAATCTGCAGTTAACAGCCAAATGAGATGCTGCTGGCGAACTCTGATTACCCTTATTTGCAACTGTTTGCAAGATGTGAGCCAAACATGGTTGGTACATGTGGAAATTGGACTCTTCCAGTGCTTGTACAACAATTCTTCTATTATCCCATACAATCGCCACTAATTTTGCATCTGCAGTATTCCAGTCATCAGAAGTTTGAATTATCAGATTTTAAATATTAATACAAGTATGCAACACTTCAGGGAAAGGAATTGCTTCCAAATATTGTTCTGTCTATGAAGAAAATGATGTGTAAACAAATGCAATAATCAGTATATGTTAGAATTCCAACTTAATTTATTGCTGGTAAATGGGATGGGGAGGTACTTTAGTTTAACATCTTTCGTGAGACTGCTTGTGGAAAATTTTGCTCATACAGACATAACATTCAAAATTATTATAACCTTGAAAATTTTTTACCCCGCCGAAAGAAGAAACTGCTATAAATATGTAGTTTGTGCAGATTTATATATATTTCACATTCAGTACATAATATTTTTTGCGAAGTTGGATTTTCCATATAACATATTATTTTTACACTACAAAACAGAGGTAAAATTATAGTTTTCTAGGTCATATACATTTCAAACATTCTAATAACTGTTTTGAAATACATTATTTACAATACACACACATTTACTATTAATAATTACTATTTGTGACTCCTGAACCTACATTGTATTGCAATACTTGAACAAGTTTGTCTGCTACTGATACAAAATAATTTTCAATATCATTCAGTAAATACGATACTTCACCAGTTTTCAGAAACTAGTAAACTGCGGAATGAAAATAGACTGTGCCACTTCATAACGGTAGGGAAAATGGTGGACCAAGCCATACATGTTGATAATATACACTAACTTTTGTGAAAAATGCAAAACCAAGGATACATGTGATTGAAATGAAAATTATACTTCAGATTAGGTACAAGACAATACACAATTGGCAAGGATCGCAGAACTGTACATGATCTCTGTCCTTTAGAATTCAGCATGGTGTGAAGCCCACACATGCTGCAATCAGAGCCTCTAAACATAGTGGCATAGAAACAGACGACCTGGATATGTTTTTGGGGAATTTCCCTCCACGTGGTTTGTATGCGAGGCCATAAAGCATCAACAGCGGTTGCTGGAGGACCGTGATGAACAAGTCACGGACCAACCATATCCCAGACATGTTTGATGGACGACATGTCAGGCAAACGTGCAGGCTAGGGAAGCAGTGGTACCCATTGTTCATTGAAGAAGGCTTGCACATTCCTCGCCACATATAGCTGGGCATTGGCCTGCTGAAATATGGCATATGGAGTTGCCTGAAGGAGGACCAGTTCCCTGGGCTCTTAAAACTTCCCTGATGTAGCGGTTTCTATTCAGATTGCCCTTAATACATGGGAGTCGAGATTGCATGTTGTATCCAATGGCACACCAAACTATCACACTTAGTGTTGGTCTGCTATGAGGCCATTATTGTAGAACAGGTTGAAGTGGAACTCGTAAGAAAACACATTTTACCACTAGGTATGCCAGCGATGGTGTTCATGTGCCCATTGTAGTCCAAGGCAATTGTGGTTTCTGGACAATGGAAGCCAACATGATGGCATGCATGCCCCCAGTCCGGCCCGCAGCAGACAGCATCAGTCAAGCCAGACAGGTCCACACCCGTTGCAGTGCTCCAGTGTTGAGTCAACACTGTGGACGAGGCTTTACGGTCCGTTAGGGCCATGCGGACAAGATGGCGGATATCCCGTGATGTGGTTACATTGTATGGTCCAGTACCTGCTTGTCACTTCGTATGACCCTCTTATATCCATTGGTTCGACACATGCATCACTGTGGTAGCAGCATGCCTTGTACGAGCCGAAATATAGTATGACCAGCCCGTTTCCCAGAGACAGATCATTCTGCCCTGTTCTAAGTCACTCACATGCTGATATGCCGCTCATTGACGTCGACAAGGCATACTGGCACGTACATTCACTTTGTTTTGAAGGCTCTTCACAGACAGCTTGGTGTAATACTGACATTTCCGGTCACACAAGAGAGGGTGCTGCTGGGCCTATGTGTACTCCATCCCTCTACAAACGTAATCACTTATTGTACTGTACAATATTCTACACATCCTCAGAGTTAGTATTCATTCTGGCTATTCTTTCTGGGTGTTGCAATTTTCACAAACAATAGTGTATTTCACACATCAAATGTATTGATGTGCACATAGCGATACTTGATACTTTCTATACGTTCCAGCATCAAGGTATCAAATAAATACCAAATATTATCTAAAAATGAGACATGATACTGCTTACGTGAGGAATTGTAGGCTTATATTAAATATGTGTGTACTTCGCCAATCAGCATCGTCTAGTGAAAAGCAATTCTGCAGTCTATACACCTGAATTTACTAGAAAATTTAATTCAACCACACTCAGCCTAAATTAATAACATATTTGAAACAGACTGTATGTTGAACTTAAACCACAATATGTTTATGCTATAACTTATTAATGGTTATTTATAACTATTTAAGTTCATGTGATCACATAATGCAGGAGCATTAGACAAAAATATGAATTGCAGAGAAAGCAAAATATATGTACCTCATTGACGTATCACTGCTGTCTTCTCTGGTTTTCCGAATAAATTACATTATCCTCACTGTGGTGCCTTGTTCGGATCACAAGCCATGTTAACACTGACTGGAAGGAAATTTCACACCAGTACCTGCTCGACTAACAGTACTACCAGCAGACGAGGTTTGGTTTATGGTTTTATCCCTCAGAGGGACTGCACACAGCGTAACGGACATGGCCCCCAAGCATTTGGTTGTCATGTTCATGATGGCTCAGCATGATGACCAATCAGTGAACACTGATGCATGCAGTGTTTGTTTATAATGGGGTAGATAAACAGATACACACACACACACACACACACAACCCCCCCCCCCCCCCTCGTGAGGCTCCTCACGCAATGGGGCCCAGGGCAGAGTGTGCTCCCCCCCTTTTTTTTTCTCTTGGGTAGGCCTCCGGGCAGTGTACAGTCAAAATTAGGGGTGGGATTTGTTCTCATTTGAGATGCTCCTGATGTAAGTGGAAATTATCAAGTAAAGGTCAGCAGTGCTGCATTCTGAGAATCCATGTAAAACAACTAAACGAGGAAGCATCTTGCAGCTAAATACAGTTGTAAAGGATTTGCTTTGAATGCATACATTCTTCAAAGGACATTTACCTGCAATATCCACAAAGTTCATTAAATATAAAATAATATTTTCGTAAGTGAAAATGCATTGTAACCAGAGTTCACAGTGTGATGGATACAGAGTTTATCATGCCTTTATTAGGTTGATCTACATGGATGAGAAATACATACCTACAATGAACTGTTTGGGTGTTTAGCTACTGTATATCCATATGATTGGTAGGGGTTTATGTATGATTTATTTTCTGCTGAGACCCAGTAAGGAAATAATGTGCTTGGCACTTAATGCAAAATTGATAGTTCAAGCCGGCCTCCCAGCTATATTTGATAATTTTTTAAAATTATGTGTAATGATTTTGAAAGATGATGACATAGCACATTTTATACTAAGTCAATCGTAACACACACACACATTCACACGCACACCTAGTAGTAAGCCTTTAAATGTAAGTAAGAACCTGAAATTGTAATTTGTAAATTTTCTGTCAAATACAGTAACTTTGTAAATATTTGTTGAAGTCAACGTATATTTTTCAAACATAACTACGTACATTATGCACATAGTGCTAGTTAGATAAAAAAGAAAGCAGTATGATGTTTATACTCAAATAATTGTACACACAGCTTTATATATAGGGAAAAGAAAAAAAAATTAACATTCTTAAACATCTAAACACTATGTTACTTCATGTTGCTGCACTGTTTTTTTTTCCCCCCAGAACTGTGATTTTTATTAACTAATTGGCCATTCAGTCTGCTTCTTTACTTATAAGCACCATGACAGCTAAGAACTAGGTTAACTCTTTCAGTTTTTCTTCCAGAAGTGTAAGGCATTCTCTGTGCATTCTAAGTATGGTTCTTCCAAGTATCGCTGGACCTCCATGTCTATGCTGTTATGGTCACACACGTGGTTTTTATAAGAAACTTCACCAGGAAAACCCATAAGGTATTTAGAATTGCTGAATTAATACTTTCTCCACCTGAATTAAAAACACGTCGTGGTGGCTTGATATTTAGGTAATTAGTGTGCAAAATAGGAGTGAGCACATCATTCAGCAGAGTGCACCTGACTATCAAATGTCACAATGCGTCATCGCCATCTCATCTCTCAGGAAATCACATTGTGAGCGGTATTTTAATGCTGCTCTTGAGCTGCACCAAGAATATGCTCAAGAAAATTCTCTGTACGCTCGAGACTCCATGCCTCATCTTTTCATCCCTAGTCAAAACCTATTTACAGTGAAACTTCATTAATGGAAACCTGACATGACCATAATTTGGTACTTTGTAACAAAGTTTGTATCAAAGTAAAGCAAAACGTTAACTAGTTAACAGATGAGTGTAAATTATGGTACATAAAATTTAACTAATTGTGTCATGTGTGCCACTGTTATCCATTACAATGCCAATAGAAATAGTCGCTACTGTGTAATATAATTTGACTTCTGGGAAAATTTCATACATATTTACATAGCAAAACTTTTGATTTGTAGGAATTGTGACAAGCGCATAAGTTAATTACCAGGTTATACAAATTTTTGTATCAAAGGTCCAGAAATGGTTATTTTTACTCACAAATATTTCATTTGATACTGCTGGATTAGATAAGCTTGCATTTTTTTTGTTTTTATTTATAACTTCAACTATCTATGCAGAACCAACACATGAGATATTTACTTCAGTGGGTTTACAATCTTTGACTGTTTTACTGTATTTAATTTCCATATTCTTTTGTAACATGATTTTTCGCTCTTCTGTTTTTGTATGAAGTTGCTAACTTTTATTTATTTTCCATTATTGTAATGCTTGTAAATATCAACATAGTGCACAAGCCAACAGAAAATTTGCATATTAACTAAACTAGTAACATTTGTGGATATCAGTTCCAGTAATATTTAAAAGTTTGGTGTTACGTATTGGCATCATTAATAATACTTCATATTAAATTAATTACCAACATCCTACAGCTCACTTAATTTTGCTGGACTTAGTTACTAGGCACAAATGACAGTTTCGTACTACCCTGTAATTTTTTACAAGTTTTCACTTACTTTTAAGGTGCAAGAATTCATGCACTCCAGTAGTGAATGTCCACAGCATCCCTTTTGCACAACTGTTATGATAGTGTGAACAGGCCTAATTTGACTTCCAAATTATCCTCTTCCCCTCTTTGTTTTATGAGTTTGTGCCAATATGGTTTTGCCATTCTAAGTGGTGTGTTTTTAGTATTTTTCATTCCGAGACTGTTCCAAGGAAAGTGTGAGCTTAAGTTTTCAGTGCTGGTAATAAACTTGTGTGTATTAAATAACAGAATTGTTTGCAGTCTTAGATGTATGTTGCATGAAAGTTAAATGGTTTGAGTATAATAAATTAAATTATATTACATATTTTTGTGTAAGTTTTTACTAATAAATTTTTTTAACATCTAATAGCATGTGCTGTTTACTTTTATAAAATGTTAATTGTGGTTACTATAGACAAGTGTTTGAATCACTAACATTCCAAAAGTCCTTTCTTTGTACAGGATTGCATTGCATGGCATGTAATGTGTGTGTTACATTATTTTGAAGAAGAATGCAAATGATACAGTGGAAAAACACTACTGGTTTGAGTCTTGTTTTTTATCAATAGTGGATGTCGGTGCTGTATAACTAATGCAACTTGGTTTGGAGCATTTGCCATGAAAAAAGGTGAGAGAATAATTACATATTTTTAAAATTATTTGTGTTTTTGATACAGTTGTGAAAATGTTACTTTCCATGAAATGAAAATTAACAACTTGCATGAAGGTAAATATCAAAAATAAAGTTGTGGTTCTAAACAAACAGCTGCGATTTTATGAAGTATTACTCTTAAACACTAAGACATGTTCAGTAAGTCCAATTTATCTGCAGTATGTGGTTCTGGGAGACCTGCGGATGTGCAAAACCACAAATGTTAAAGATACCTACCCATGTAAAACAATAATATAATGAAGTATCATTACAAGTGTGCATTAAGTCCCACGTATACAGCATAACTAACAAAATACCGGAGGATCCTGCAAACATAAACAGGAAGTGATAATACATGAAAGAGAACAGTATGTATGCACAGAGAATACAGTGTTGCCTTATTATTATAATAAGTGAAACCATAATAAAAATGTTTATTCTGAAGTAACAAGATCAGAACTTGTGATTGATGTAATAATTCATTATTTCAATTTATTAGTTCTAAATTCTTCAAGAAATTACAATCTAACATTTTTATAAATAATAATGTGTTCTTACGAAACACACAATGTTTCTTTATAAATCATGGTCGGCTTTGTTCAATGATCTTTCTGGGTTTCTGGAAAAAGTTTTTGAAGTGGTTGGTGGTGTATTTTAAGACTTATTTTTACCATTCCCCTATTTGCAAAAAATTGTTTTGGAATTTCAGATAAACAAAATTTTGCAAAATAATTCTATCTTCATGGTTCAATGAATTTTTTTCATTATTGCATAGGATAACATTACTCTCTCAAATAAAAATAATTTGGTGGTAGTTCATAAAGTAATGAATATAATATTTTCATTGCATATAATGATTTCACACACACAGGGCTGTTAACTTTAGCAACAAATATTTTTGTTGCAGACTAATTACACTGATCTGAACATATCGTCAACCTTAATTAGAAACATTAACCAAACAAATGAGACATTTGTGGATCACTTGGGGAATAACACTCTTCCTTTGGGAACCTAAAACTGCTGTATGAGTGATACCAGTGTTAAGAGTTCCTGCATGTAGCAAAGGGAGATGCTCACTTTGAATGATTGTATGTGTGAAACTGGTGTTTTCCTGGCAAAATCCATGGATGCCTCTATGTAGTAATGAAGATCCTTGCAGTCTTCTGCCCAGCCTGATTCATTGTGATTTGTCAGCAAATGTATGAAGGTCCTTGTTTACTTTTAGAGTTCACCTGGTGAGAGTTTTGAAGTTAAAGCAATTCTTTATAAAATGCTTGCTGTTGAGCAATCCTAATGCTTATTGTCAGAAAAGTTCTTTGCTTGATAACACTGTTGTTTTCCTTGCATGCTTTTATGGTCTGGAATTGGAGATGAGTTTCAAGCAATAAGCCATTTCCCATTGTAGACACAATAAAGAAGATAAATTTTTTTATAATTGAATCAACGACTGGCCTTGTTTTACAGTAAGATTAACAATGGTTTGTCTCCGCTCTGGAAATTCATCAATAGTTTCTGGTGTAGTACTTGCAGAGAGCATTTGTATGGTGACTAAAATAGCCATGTGTGATCATGCCACCAGATGCCAGTTTGTAAGAGAACACTTGTATTATTTCCTCAGAATAGAATGTCAGCTGAATTGTTGTTGCCAGAAACGTGATTCCAGTCTTGAACACTAGAATGTTCATAGATTTTTACTGCTCTGTTCACAATGAGAGTTTTCCATTTACTTAATTGTTAAATAACACATCCAGATAACACACTTGAATCAGTCCACACTTAAGCAATGTTGATATGGAGATTTAGACTGGTCCTATTTTCCTTTATTGTGTTAACAATAATGGTACATAGTGTTCCAAATGAGGGCTGTACAATACCTTTAACGGTGCCACCTGTGATATTGAACAGATCAAAGCCACTAAAATCTCAACTGAACATAAATACACTAAGTATTTATGCCACTTGGGATGCATCTGCAAATACATGTAGTTCTAAGAATGTTACTGTACTGTGGCCAATCGCTGGTCTCTATGGCAATTGTATTAACATCTGCAAGTTTAGAGTAAATAAGTTGCCATTCATGAAACAGTGGTTAGGGGAGGGAATCATTCAATTGCAGCATGCCAAAGTTTTTGTAAGATCTTGCATAATTATATTAAAAGACTGGAATTTAGGTACTCAGTGTAGTACTCGTTGATAAGCATACGCAAAGGATGACACATTTTCCACTCAGCTGCGCAATTGTAACGTTTCGCTGGCTAAGCCAGCTTTATCAGGTGGCAAGTTGTAGAACACTGCAGTATGGTGGAAGGGCGCTGTTATTGGTAAATGTAGTGGCCGTGTGGCGAACTAGGGTGCGGCAGGAAAATTGAAAAATTGCCGGTATAGCTAATGAGTGTGGTAGGAGTTGTGATTATCTTATGTTGAGACCTGGCGGCTGCCTGCATTTTGTTATAAATTGGTGAGCTAATTCCCACTATCTGAGTTCTGAGCTATTGCTTGAAGGTGGTAGGTCTCTCACAACTCTGGTACTGTAGCAGGAATCAAAATTTTTGTTGTGTGATGCTGCGTGTGCTGCAACTGGTTTGTCATGTAGGTTAATGGTGTGACCAATTATGGCGTGTTTGGTATCTGCTGTGTGGCCATTCATTCTCTGCTTGAGTGTGTTGGTAGTGAGACCGATGCGTGCTGCGTCGTTGTAGTTGCCTTGGATGGGGTATATATGGCTAGTGAGTCTGCTATTGAAAGAAGTTGATGGTTGTTGGATGGCACAAGTGCCACAGCATAAGCTATTGCATGTTTGGGATCCTTTATGGGCAATATTTTGGTTGGCATTTGTGGTGGGCTGCAGCTTTGGACAAACCTGTTTTTGCAGAGGTTATGTGGCCTTTTGAAGATCAATCTGTGTAGTTTGGAGAGCAGGTCTTGTGTTTGGGGTGAGGAAGCCAGAATTTTGTATTCAGAGTGAAGAATGTTTCTGAGTTTACTTAGGCTTTTGTGATATGGGACCAGCAAGGGCATATCAAGAGTTGTTGACCTTGGTTGGTTTTTCGGTATTTGAGATGGCTTGCTGAATCTGTTTGTGAATGAGGTGCTTGGGGTAGCCCTGTCGAGGAATACTCTGGCTATTTGTTCACACTGTTTGTTGAGATCACTGTTGATGGAGCAGATACGTTTAGCTATTGTGGCGAGGCTGTAGGGTAAGGATTTCTTTGCATGATATGGGCAGTAACTCTCAAAATGTAAGTACTGGAGTTTGTTGGTAGGTTTGGTGTGTACAGCAGTTTGAATTGTGCCATTGTGGAGAGAGAGTTCAACATCTAGGAATACTGTGTGTGTTTTGGGGTATGATCAGGTGAACTTGAGTGAACTGTGTGCATTTAAATTGTTTAGAAAGTGAATTAAGCTGTCTTCAGTGGAAGTCCATATCATGAAGATGATGTTGATGAAACTTTTCCAGCAGTGTGGTTGAGTTGTTTGGTGACTAAGGAAGTTTTCTTCTAACCTGCCCTTTAACAGATTGGCATAGGATGGTTCCCCTGCCCTTTAACAGATTGGCATAAGATGGTGCCATACATGTACCCATTGCTGTGCCTTTTACCTGAAGGTAGTACGAGTCTTGAAATCTGAAGTTGTTGTTGCTGAGAGTTAACCAGGCCAGTTAAACAAGGAATGCTGTAGAAGGTTTGATGTGTGGGGGTCTTTGCTTGATGTAATATTCAATGGCCGACAGCCCAGATGAGTGGAGGATGTTAGTGTAGGGACATGTAACATCTATGAATCTTGGGGAATGGGACCCAGGTGTCTCAAGCGTTTCAGGAAGTGGCCAGTGTCCTTGACGTAGGATGAAATCTGCTGTACCCAAGTTTGAAGGTGGGCATCTAAAAGTGCCGAGATTCTCTGTGGGCCTGCCAATCCTTGATACAATGGGACATTCTTGGGGTGGCCATTGTTCATTTGTATCTTCGGAAACAGGTAGAGAACTGATGTGGTGGGTTTATTTGGAGTGAGCAGTTTTAATTGAAGCCTCGAATAGGTCTTGGAGGGGACCCTGGGACACAAGATCTTGCATGTTACAGCTGGATCCAAGAAGGTGGCTGCAATTTTTCAAAGCAGTTTGTTGTGTAAAAAGTGTTGGGTGGTGGCAATTAAAGTTAAATAGAAATTGATCTGAAGAAGGTTGCCATAAATTAGAGGAAGATTTTGTGGTTTTATTTTTGTTGAGGCAAATTTAGTTTTTAAAAATGCCAGATTTTAGTGTTATCTGTTTTATTATTGAAAAAAAAAAAAAACTTAATTGCTAAGGTGTGTTATTACAGCCAAAATTTTACTGCGTTATTTTAATGCAGATTTTATTATTCAGAATTGCAGATCAGTTAATTTTGGGTTTCAAGTTTTCCATAGAAAGTGTGCATTTTTTGTCGCAATCACACATGAAGGGCTTGGCTATGGTTTCATAGAGAGAAAAACACTCAATCTTGGAAATTAAATGATGTATTTTCTTTTACAATTTTGCTTTTTGTTAAATTTTTGTTTTAGTCTTATCTGCACAGTATCTGATATGCTGTTATTCATTCAGCCTTAATGATAACCTAAACTTAACTTTTTATTTCCATTATTTGAAAAACTTAAGTTATTACTATATCACCACTTGGTTTATACATTTTTGTATACAATTGGTTAGTCATAGTTTCATAAAAAGTGTGTTTTGGCTGAATTTCTGTGTTATGTGGTGTATTAACTTGCATTTGTATTTTTTCTGTTGTATTGCTATTCATCTTATAACCTTGACTCTTGCTATATTTGACTCTAAGCACAAGTGACTCTACCATTATTCATAGTGATCGGTGTAGCCTTTTCACTTAGCTTTGCTGGAACAGCAGTTATGGCTTCTGAGCAGTTTGATGCCCACTTGCATAATTGAAAACCTTTACGAGACCGATTAGTTCTGCTTGTATTTTCAGTACATCTTAAGGGTTTATACACCACTTATTAATTTGTTCTATCTATTCCATCTATGGAATAGTAATCGTACGTCGTTTATTTAAAAACATTGCAACATAATACAAGTTTTGTGTCTCAAATGTTTTGTAGTGGAGAAATGAAGTTGGAATTTATTATGTTTGTATGGAATCATAACGTACAATATTTACAGGAATACAAAAATGCAGTTTAGCCTATACATGCCAAATATGTATTTCTGAGCAAGTGATTTTAAAAGAGGTGTTTAAATATGGTGTTTATTAAATTTGAGTGAGAGTATACCGGAAAATTTTCTTTAATATTCCCATTTGCATTGATTTAATTAAATTAAATTTGACAAATACCTAACATAGGCCACTCAATATGTTCAAATAAAGTATAATAAGGTGTTTTCTTTTTTGGGTGACAAATATATCGTATCTGCAGAATGTCCACATCTATAGAATTTTTATGTTGGTCCCCTGAAACTTGATTGATAGAGTTTCCACTGTATGTGGTAAAACTTCAGAAACAGCACCAAGGTGTAACAGGTTTCTGTCCTGTCCTCGCGTAGTTCTCAGTAAACACCAACGAACTAGCTCAGCGTGAGTTGGAGACTTTAACTACATAATAATGGAAGTTTGTTGATACCAGGATTGCCAATAAATACAAGAAGTTAAATGTTTACTGGAGATTTATTGTCTTGCCAAAAAAAAAAGCTATTGACACTCGCAGCTTACAGAACAAAAAAAAGACAGAATGGCAGCCTTCATAAAACAAAACTTTCACTTCAAGAGTTACGAAGACGAGAGAGAATCTTTACTTTTCTCTCCCGGCACCCTATTGATTTCTCGCACCTACGGAAAATAAATTTAATAGATATTTGAACTGAAGGTTAGTCGTGGGCGCTGGTCAGTGCGAGTAACATGATCACTCGTTGCAGGCTGTCGGACTGACAGCTGACAAATGATTGTGCTGCAACAAACTGTTGTGTTAGCCGAGAAAGGTCGTGCTTCCCTATATATTGATCAAAAGTTCTCATTGAAAACATATTGTTTTTGAGCAGTCTTTGTCACATCAGCTGAAGGTGACCTCTGTTATTTTCCTGGTTTCACCATGTCATGCAATGTGGTGGCAATGTTTTTAGTTTACTAACCCAGTGAAAAGGAAAATATGCGCTATCATCCTATGACTTCTGTTGTTGTCGTCTGTTACTACTGATGAAACGAGGAAAGAAAGATAATAAATTTGGAAAAATGAAAATATATGAAATACAAACAAGTGGTCATTGCCACGACCTTTAAAATATTACATGAATTACTATCCTTGACAGAAATATAGACAATTGAAATACTTCCCGAATATACCAATTATATATGTCTAGCTGCAATGCTGAAACAGCACCAAGAGAAGTAATGGTAATGAATCTGCACTGCCTTTATCACTGAATACCACAGTGAATTACTAATATGATGTCAAGGTCACGCAGAGAGATGTTAGGAAATGAAAGGATGTCCGTGGATTCCCCTGCTGTAGACAAAGGTGGCGGAGGTTGGTCTATTGCTGTGGTGAGGAGGTGGTGTAGGAATGCCTGTCTTTGCACTACAGCCCAGCCTGACTGCTTCAGCTGTTCTAGTTGTATACTGCAGATGTTTTTGTAATGAATGTTTGTGTGCGTGCATCACTGTGCTTGTAAAGTAGTGTAATTCAGCTATTTAGAGTTCTCTCTATGCCTTTGGCAGACACTAACATGCTGAAGAATTTATACAGAGGATTCCAAACGTAATTACACAGTGCAACAAATTTTATTAATTTGGTGTGGTATGTAGGTATGAACGTGCTTTAAATGTGATTAAAATTTTTATCCAACCTCTGTTGATAAATACTTATCTCTATAACTTTCACTCCATGTTCGATTACAAATTTTTGTGGAGTGGAGAGATTTGGGCTGCTCTTAACATCAAGAGCTTGAGAGTTAGGGCAAAGTTGAGGTGAGTATAGAGCAGCACCAGAATACAAGGGCAGGGGAAACTGGAGATCCCCGAGAAAACATGCTGACCAGTGGTATCGTCTAGCACGATTCCCACATGCAGGAAATGAGTGACCTGCCATGAATCAAACCCGGTTTGCCTAGGTGGGAGTGGAGTAGTCTAACCACTACACCAACGTGGCCCCTACATGCTTTCATATTAATTATATCTGTGCATCAAAAGTAATGGGCACTATGCAAGTTTTACAAACTGAGGATTTGGATTGTCTGGCTGTATTTTTTGCACTATTTCCGGGTTGCAAAGCACTATAATGCACGGAATAAGCAATTTAGCCAGCAGGAAAAAGCACTGTGTGCCTTATGGTATCGAGGTAAACTGCAAACCTGTATTTTAATATTTGTAACATAGTATCTTAACCTCCAATGCACAGATTTATGTAAAATATCATGAACCGCAACTATTTCACAGGACCATGCGACTACGCAAGGTGTTAAAAGATTCCTTGCGGAAGCAAACCTTAGTGAACAGGGAGCAATACTTGTCTGTTATATCATGTTGAATGATTCATGTAAGAACAAGCAATATGTTCTCTCAGAACAAAAAAAAATGTAGCTATGAAAATAGTCTTAATTTGTGGCATCTGGGGATCGTCATTGCTTTGTGTTAATAAATATTTAAAGATGTTTGTGTTTCCCACAAGTAGATTTCATGTTTTATGGGTCTCGTCCAGTTTTATTGCAGCATTTACTATCACATTAAAAATAAAAAATATTATGCCTTAAAGTTGCTGGTGGCTTTTTTCCTTCCCCCTTTTTACCCCTTCGTTTAATCTCTCTCTCCTCTTCTCTCTCTTCTCTCCCATCCACAAGTTCCCTAGCTGTGCCACACCCACATCACAGACAATTGGCCCTGACCATAAAGTAGCAATTCACTAATTGCTTATGGATGGCTGTGACATCATGACTGGCAAAGACAAGCTTGCAAAATTGGTTCCAAATAAACAATTGAAGACGAGGTTTCATGGAAGAGTCGGGTGTGCATGGCACAATTCTCAGTCTGTGTTCAAATTGGCCATTTGGTATAATAGTATTTAATAGCATTCAATTCAGACACTGTTGCGATTTGGTAATGTACATAATATTTTAAAGTTCTGTTACATACTAAATACTATGTTCTAACGTACCAAATATCTTTTTAGCAGACTTATTTGGGTCGCATGACTTTTTATTAAACTTAAATGGCCAATTCGAACACTGTCTCAGTACAAACGTTGGACATGTATAAATTTAGGTTTTGAACTGCATCATATTGTACTCAGTTGTGACATTGTTGTCTTAGTATAAAATAATCATAAAAATAACTTTTGAATAATTATAAAGCTCTTAGATTTGCATGTGTCACAATAGATACGTATTTAGTTCTTCATATGGCTAACTTGTAAAAGTCTTCAATGGTGGAAGGGAAAGTCTTTAACTTGAAACAGATTTTAATCAGTGTTTTCAAAAGTATTTTGTTAGTTGGAATTATTTCTTGCTTTTATTACTAAAATTCAAGGGTAACCCAAAATGCTTGCAGCTGTTTAAAATTTAAAATTAAGAAATTGTCGGAAAGTTAACTTCTATTTTACAGTATTGTGTACTGCAGCCATCAGCCAAAGCAACATTTCGGAGCAAATAACAGCTCTCCCAGCGTAAAATGTATCTGTCCACGTTACTATAGAATTAGTGAATGAAAAAAAGATCTATATGCCAGTGTACCAGACACTGCCATAAGGTTGTGTATTATTGCCTTGATTGCAAAAGATGCTGTTAAATTAAAAAAACACTTCTTAGAATTATTTGCCTCTACGATGAAAGTAAACTTCCCAAGGTATGTACATTTATAACCTCTGTGTTATCATTTGTGCTTTTTAAGTTTTAAATACCATTTTTCCCTAGGTATGGTCTAAAAGTGCATTCTCTGTGCCAGTAATAATGTTTTCATTTGTAAATATATATCATGATATGAGACGACCATCACTGACCATGAAAAAACACTAACTTACCGTATGCCCAAGACAACACATTTACACCACACAAACTTTTAACATATTGACAAAGACCACGATTCACCATTTCAAATTACTCAAAACATCTTGGCAACTAAGGTGACTGAATAAAATAGATGGTGCCCCATTACTTCGAAACATCCAAAGGATGACAAATTTGACTGCTTAAATCATGGTGCAGCTCTTCAAGGTCTCTGACAGGTGATGACCAAGCATAGAAAAAAGAAGGGGCGAAAGGTGTGCAACGACTTAAATAAACTGCCCTGTTACCAATAATTATGATGCATGAGAAAAGGGGCAATCAAGAGAGGAGAGGAAAAGGGGAGGGAATCCAAGCTGAGCAAAGAGCAAGCCCCACCGCACAGAGTAGAAAATGATGAAGAAATCTAGTTATGGTGAGCGCTAGCATCGCAAGATTCTTGTTTTCCTTCATCATTTTCCTTTACCACATTGCTTTACATAATCATCATGACCCAGTCACAACTTTGTCTAGAACTGCATCTGTGAAATATACTGATGAGCTATCTCTGGAGCTTTAACCTAGTTGCATTTCAGCAAGGTAAGGTAGTCGTTACTGTGCAGTACTTCTGTATTCAAAAGCATTAGAATATGGTGCCTTTAAACAAACAGTTGAGCATTGATGCCTGGTAAGCAGTGAGACTAAAAAAAATTAAGCTATTCGAGACCTCTTGAATTAAAGCTGGCAACAGTATGAAAATGGTGCAGATACAAATATAAATCTGCTGGTTGAATAAACAAATTTTATTAATGTCAAATGCATCTGCACATGGTTGGAAATTGGGTATCTTCACTTGATAAAACTTAGACATGCCAGCCATGTCATACCACTGTTGAACCTCAGTGAAACATCTCGTTCACACAGAGAAAAACTGCTAAGAAAACATTATGACAAATCGAAGTTGCATGTGTAAACTTAAACTAGAATATTTGTGTACTATAAAGAACACATAACAAAATATGTCATGTCAGGAAATGACACTGTACACTGAGAATGTATTCCGTACTAGCCTTGGTCGGCTCACAGGCTAGGATATTGTGTGGCCCTAATGAAGGTATTTTTTATGTCATGAATTTGGTATGCCATTACAAGTACTTAACTGTACTAACACATCATCTGTTATAATACAGATGTGGTATCAGTCGTGCAACAATTTTGTAACTATACTTCAACTCATTTTTCCAACGAAAACAAATAAGTGATAACATAAAATTTTTATATCAGAAATATGCATAAAAATATTGTTTTACATGGTTTTGTAGATAACATGCCCTGCCAATATTCTTTTTATTTCCTCCCACTGATAATTACGCTACCCTAGTCCGTGAGCAATGTAACTTGAGGCGAATAAACCCAAAATGAGGAAAATTAAGTATAGTGTATGTAGTAATAATGTTTCCTCTGGTGATACTCAAAATTCTATGTGCATGCATGCCCAATGAATGCAGTGGTTCAAACTGGTATATTTCACTGCTGTAAATGATATGAAGGACCGGTGAAACATAATTTTGACTGGTGCAGAAGCTTTGTTTAGGTTTGTAGTGCTCACTTGAAGTGGTTCCTCTTTGAAAGGTGGACATGCAGCATTTTTAAGCATTCCCCAACTCTAAAAATAGTATGGTAAAAAAACTTTGCAAACTTACTGCTTGCCATGTCATGTTTGGTATCATTTTAACTAGCGAGTTCGAGAACATTTAGGAGTACATTTAAACATGAGCCATAACTATACAGTGTCACACTTGATTGGAAGGGATGCTTCAGATGAGTAACACTGGCAAGCCTGCTGCAATTACAAAATACGTGGTTAACCAAAAATTAGAAATTTGAAAAATTGCGCATATTATGTTCCACAATTAACTTGGGATATATATAGACACACACAGGGCGAGTGACCTAGATGATAACTTTTAATATTTCCGGAACCGTTAAATATATAGTTATCCTTTTTTCACTTATATGAATAGTCGTAAATACCTTACTAAACGATGTGTAGCATCATGTCTTAGGAAAGTTCATTATAAAGATATTGATATCAACTTGTTTTTTTTTCTAATGGAACTATAGTAATTTGAGCTACTGGCAATTTCAATACGAGACATTCAATGGTGTATCACTCCCCGAAATCGGATAAGTAGTTTAGGAGAAATGACAGTATGTAGAATATAGGATTTCTCTGGTTGTACCATCAGATTGCACGCCGTCACATGTGGACCTTCATGATATATATATAGCTTGGGTTGGTGAACAAGGGTAAGTGGGCTATACTCGGCAAATCTTTGTTGGAAAAAATTTTAATTTTTTTGAGGGATAATTAGTTTATGAATTTCCATGGAGTGGTTTAACCTGCTAGAAATAATTGTGTGTTCACTTTATCATGTTCTATTTTTGTTGTAGGGAATGTGCAAGTTTGGCCTGTATGAAGTATTTAAGTGTTTCTATTCTGACATCTTGGGTGAAGAGAATTCATATGTGTGGCGAACATCACTTTATCTAGCTGCATCTGCATCAGCAGAGTTTTTTGCTGATATTGCACTAAGTCCATGGGAGGCTGCCAAAGTAAGTTTCTTTAATATGTTTTAGGTATGTAGATATTTATGTGATAAATTAGTTATAACATTAATAAATTATGCTTAGAACATGAATTTCTACAAACAGCAGTTTAAAGTGTTTTTTATAGTCAATATTAATTTAAGGCACTTCTCCTCATCCCCTTTCTATATAGTTGAATTCATGTTGTGAAGTCAGCCTGTATGTTAGACATAAGCATGATATCTGTAATTTATAACAAATGTAAGACTTGTATGTTTAGGTTGTTGTTAAAGTAATGAAAGAAGAATTTTTGTGCTGCAGAAAATTATGAAAATCAAAGTCAATAATTTTACTGAAGAACGCTTCTGTGTGAAATTTCTTAATAACAATGCATTGTCTGTAGCTAAGAATAACCAAGCTCAGTCTTAGTCTGAACAGTGGAAACATACTACATTAAATATTCATAGATTGAAAGTCTGTAACCACAGACAAAATTTTCCATTGTACTGCCAAAATTCCTATATAAATAATTCTAAAATCAATTCTTTTTATCAATTTTTGAATAATACTTTTTACTAGAGCTGCTCCGATATGAATCTGCTTCCCATATCTATAAACTGCAGATAATTTTCTGCCATTTTGATAATTAGTAACATTTTTATGTTAAAAATTTAATTTTGCGATGGGTATTAATTTTGAATCTTCCTGTACATAAACACAATTTATAAAATCAACCCAAATGTGTAACAAAATATCCAAGCACAAAACATTAATAAGCCTACATTTTGCTTTTTCAAAGAATTAGGTTTAACAGTACATATTTTACAAGTAACATTATTCCTGTTTATTACAAAACCAATGAACATATAAACACAATCTGTAATTTTTGTTTAAAGCCTATCACTTTACTGTTAACAGCAATAAAACATTTAAACAACCTTAATCATTATTACTGTTATGCATTTACAAATAAGTATTTTTGTATATAAACAAACTTTTTTCTTTACTTGAATTTGCATGGTTTGTTGCATTACTGTATTTACTTTTAAGACACTGTAAACTGAAATGAGTTATAAATTGCTTTTAATTATGCAGCAATTCACCATTGCCATAGTAATATAGTAAACTAAATTCAACTTAAATATAAGAAAAAGCTTTCTCATACATCTGCAGCACATCAGTGAATCAGAAAACAGCCTTTAATACAAATACAGTGAAAATTCAAACTATCGAACACAGTTGGACTGAAAGTCAGTGTCCACAGAGCATTTTCTGTGACCCGGACTAACTTCCTATGTAAATAACGCTAAAAAGTTGGTTTTTGCCAAAAAAAAAAAAAATAGTTACTGCTTTGATTGGACAAAAATGTCTGCAGCATCGCCAAAAATTACCTGCTTTGATCGTTAAATATTGACATATTAATACACACACCTGTTTTTTGCGGTCCGTGAAATTGGGAATTTTTTTTCTTCAGAAAATCCTTTTATCTCCAAAATTTACTGTTTTTTTTTTGTAAAACTGCTAAATTATCACGAAAATAATGTATTTCTCCACAATCAATATATTAATAGAATCCATTACCACATATTTTCGCAATAATTATAGTGAGAATTGTGATATATATCACAGTTTCCGAGATATATTGCAACTGTACTATATATATAGTGGCACATTCAATATATATTATAATATTGCCTGATAAACAGTAACAAAGTTATGCTAAATAAAGATGCCAGATATGTGTAATAATAATGGTTGTGAGAGTATTTGACCGTAATAAAGAATTTTTCAGTAGGGGTTTCATGTATTTGACGTCAATAAAATACTTGTGTGCAAATTTTGTAATGTACGAATAGAATGGGTTAGAAAGGACACTTGCTAAAGCACATCCAGGGCAGTGCTACTTAAAAGAAAAACAAAGCTTTTAGCAATGAAATTTTGCTTACCAATCTTGTTTCCCGGTCGAAAATTGCGAAAGTTGACAAACAAGAATTTGTTTTGGCAATAACCTGTGCTTTCAAAGAAGCTTAACATTCCATTGGAAAAAGTTGATCACCCGAAGTTACGGGAGTGGATGAATAAGTGCATTGTAGGTATTAAAAATGTTTGTATAAACCTTACTTGGATTAAATCCTGACCCACTGACCATATTTGTGTTACCTAACCTCTAAAATTGTTTAATGTAAAAAACTACCTTATAATCAACCTATGCTGGGCGTAGTCCTACAATATTCCAGACTGCCTTATCTGACTTTTTCACTTTTATAGACCTGACAAATTGAAAAGCTAGTGAAAATAAATGTGTACAGTTGTTCACACAAATATTTTTAATTTCAGTCTGGGAATGTAATTTGTTTTTGCAACCGGCTGAAGGAAAGGAATTAATTGCTGACACACATGCTACGATTTTGTCACAAGCCTATGTTTGATTTTTAAATAAATATTTGGGTATAAAATGTAAAAAAAGAAGAAAGAAATTGCAGTAAGCATGTCGTTGTCCCCTCCACATTCACTTAAATACAGTATGAAAAACAATGCTGATATTAATTTTTTGCTACGTGATTATAAAAATTGAATGACAATACAGCAGACAGTATGAAATTGATGACTACAATGGCATTTAATTAAAGCTGATTTAGCCTAATTTATGCTTGTTCATAAAAAAAACTTTAATGTTTATTTCTACTCATTACAACAACAGTGTATTTGCATGCAAATTTTCAAGCACAACAATTAGGAGTCGTATTATTGGTCTAGCTATAAATACCTACACAAAGTGATATTATGTTGATATGTTTGAATACCCATGTTTTTCACAAAAATTAAAAAAAAAAAAATAATTTCAAGCATGCAACTTTTGTTTTTAAAACTAACAAAAAGTATTCAACTTAGTTACAAAAATGATGAAAAATGTACCGAAATCAGGAAAAAAAAGACAAAATTTTCCATTTTTTTCCACTGTAAACACATGAGACTAATTATACATGTACTTAATTTTTTTTAATACTAGCACTTTTTTTTATCGACTACATTTTTGACTAAATAAAAAAAGTGACTAAAAATATACCAAAATCATCTAATCAAAACTGACTACATCAAGAAAAATTTTCACCAAAAATAGGTGTGTCTAAGTATAACAAAAAAAGTATAAGTATCAACTGTAATCACCAAGGTTTACAAAATTGGTATACAGTACATATGTACAAGTAATACTAATGCAAATAAAATAAATATTCAACACATTGTTTTCGCTTTGTCTCACTGCCCTGCATGTAGTCCTATTTTGGTAATTTACCACTTCTGAAATAACCTGTTGTTTATTTCGTCTCAATGTCGCACTTAACTCTTACTTTGTAACGCGTTTTTTTAGAGAGCACTAAAAAAAAAAAAAGTGGAAATACAGTACATATAATTATGAAATTGTACTGTAAAACTTTATTAGACATTCAGTAAACAATTGGAATGTTTATGGCATTAGCAATACTGACAACGACAAGAAACAGGGGTGCCATATTTTCGAGATATTGATTAGAGATGTGACATTGCCAACACCACTTGCAAGTTTTTCACTTGAATATATTTTCATGAAAATTATGAATGCATTATGTATAAATGTTACTTTAATAAATATGCTGTGAAAGTTAGAAATAGGCAACACAGAATTAAGGAAACCCTATTCACTGCACTTTTATCAATCACAATATTGAAGACCTTTTTATTTCGTAGCTAGTTGCTGTGACGTTACATAAAGTCTAATGAGGTTGTTGTGTCGAGTCAACATCTACAGAATGTCTGCATCTATATATTAATTTTTATGAGAGTTTCCAGAGTATAAATAAGTTTAACTGCAGGATAAATTTATAATTAACTTATTGGAACCTCACTTTAATGGACAGCTTATGTGGGGATGATTTTGTTTTCAAATTATTTGGTATTGCTGAGAGAAGTTTGTTTGTTTGTTTTAAAATTCCCAATATTAACATGTGATTCATAATTTTGTTATAAAATTTGTGTGAATCTTGATTCACAACAATAGGGTTGTAGGGTTTCATCTGGCTGTTAAATTGGGCTTGAGTGTTGTAAGTTGGATCTGAGACATTATAGTGACTAATAACTTTTGTTCTAAGCAGAACTGTAGAGAATGTGCAAAAAAAAGTCACAGCACATTTATTAGATTAAAACAGGATATTTTACGTGAATCTACACCATCAGAAATGTTTTTCCTGTATATTGCAAAGCAATAGAAGTTGTGCAAGTGAATGGAGACTATCCATCGCTGAGCTAGCAGTGCTGCTTCTCCATTCAACCCATTTTATACCTTTAATACAAATCACATACGGTATTCTTCTAATATACTGCAAAACTGCTATGAATAAGAAAGCTGTATTTTGCATGCATGCATGCGTTTGTGCACGCGCAAACGTAACATTGCAGATTTTGGGGTATATTTACATTTAGTCATAGACATTATTAGTTTTATTATAGTATATGATTAAACAGTACTTGCTTATGTTGTCACTTTCTTTTAATATAATTTCCAAAATACACTTTATTATACGAGTTAACAGTATAATCTTTGGATAATTTTAATAGATGTTTGCATAGAGGTTTATTTGTTTCTAGACAGTATTCAGTATTAATGTTCGTTATTTTTCATTACTTCCTAGAAGGTATAATGTAATTAAATTCGGGATGTCAAAATATCTATTTTTCTCGATTCTGATTCTCAATTCTAACAGCCAAATCTTTCACTCAATTCCGATACCATAAATTAGGATATAGTGATTATATACCATAAATTAGGATATAGTGATTATCAACATGTGCATATAGTCATTGTATCCTTTTGAAATTTTGTTTTATAGGACAAATTAGACACACAAAAATATGAAGACAGTTATAGGAAAGACTTTCTGGTCTGCTAAGTGAAGTTAATTTCCTATATTTATGTAATATTCAGACTTATCTAATTGGGCCTAACAAGTTCATGTCATTTTTGATAAAGCTATGATTTATTTGAAATGAATATAGACACAGTATTATACAAAAATGTTAAACAAAAGTTCTCAGCTTCTAAATGCAGTATTTTAGCTCAACTTATGAAGCTAACCAATATGTACACAAATATTGGTGCTATTCAGTAATGAAACTGAAATACAATTAACCTTTCATTTAGCATTGCTGAATAAAAATGCTCCTACTGGACATTTTAAGTTGCAGGGACACTGGATGACTTGCTGCTACACGCATCTTTGCCCAGTAGATTTTCTGAAACATCATTATTGGCAATTTTCGTGTATTTGTCGTATTTACTTAAGTATTTTATAAATTTACTAGATGTGCAACTAACCCAACCGCTGAAATTTTTGCCGAGCACAAACTGCAAAATGCGTAATTTGCATCATTTACGTCAAAGGAAAAATAATTCCACACATTGCTAGACATTTTCTTAGCATCTAAGTAAATAAAATCCTAAGTACATTGAAAACTTTAACACTACCCACTCTTAGAAAAAAGAGATGGTTATTTATGGTAAAGGTAAACACAGAAAAAAAAATTGCTTTCAATACCCACTACCTCAAAAACAAAATGTCACAAACAGGAATTATGTATGGTATGGAAAATGTACGTGTTCTTTATCTAATATACTGTAAAATAATAGGCAAACAAAATAAAAAATACAAAAAATAATACCAGGAATCTTGGTATTATTAAGGATCCTGGTCCAGGATCCTTATGCTCCCACTACTAATAACTATTGCGCAACAGACTAAAAGCCGATGTGTGTTCCGTGTCAGCGACCCGGAACTCAAAGAGCTTGCAGCTAGCGAGGGTTCTTATCTACAAATCAGATCTGGTTGTAGAGAGACGCTGACTTCCGGCGTGTGGCTTATCAACTTACACTGATCGCAACACTTACACGCAACAAAGTGCTATCTCAAACAGTTTCCCCGTGTGCGGTGCGGCAGTGGCCTTTCATCTGTGACTGACAGTTTGTTTTAGTGTTTCGTCCATGCGGATGTTTACAGGTTTAGATATTGTGTGGTATATTTCCACGTGTGTTTGTAGCATTCTTGCAACAGTATACATACACACAGTACTGAATCCTGTTGGAAAATGCACAAAAAAAGTGCTGTTTTCCCATTAAAGCTGCGCCACAGCACATAGTTACGTTGGAGTGAAATGAGGCAGCCAAATATTGATAATAGCTGTCTGCCACATGGCAGCCATCAAGATAAAAATGACTCTTTTAACCGCGAGTTTCAATTATACGAGTATCTCTTTGCCTGTATTATCGTGGACAATCTAGGTTCTACTTTATCATCTTAATTCTTTTATAGTCAAACCATCATTGAATGGTTAATTCCAGTCAACACATGCAAGTTCGGTACAGGTTAATCCTATTTGGAAACCAAAGACCTCTTGCTGTGCAACATAACCTCAAAAAATCATGTGAAGGTGGACAAGGATTTATAACAATTAACCATTCGATTCTCGATTCTTCGATACCTTTAATAATCGAGGGTATAGAGGTATTGACCTTGGCATTTCTAAATTAAATGTTTATTAAATATAAAACTACCCTGGTTGTCTCTCGTCTTACCATTTCTGATTGGCTGTGTAATGTCATGGTCAGATGACAGCCAATCAGAGGACCTGAGACAACATCAGTAAGGCTGATAGCAAAATAGAACAAAAATTTCTTTAGAAGGAATTCTCACAAGCTCCAAGGATGGATGTGGGTATGTTAGTATAAAAGTTTTAATGATATATTAAGTTATACGATAGAACTGAATATTGAATACAATTTTTGCAAGATGGTTTTAACTTTGAAGAATTGTTAATGTAACATAAATGATATTGATTTTTATGTATTTGAAAAAAAAAAAAAAAACTTATTTGTTAAATGTTGTTGGAGGAGGAGTAAAATAAAGTATTTGAGAATATTTTAATTGTAACTTTATAATTTACACTAAAATGTTACTGCAAATGTGCATGACAGTGAGTAAGCTAGCCTGTTTTTGTTGTAATAATAAAGTTCATCCCTCTTTTGCTCACAGAGATGACTTTACATAGCTAACAGAATCTTACAACACTTAAATGGGTTATTTCAATTTCATTGTAAAGTGTTTTGTACCCTCTTATTATTTATTTATTCCTTTGGCATCAATGGACAAGTAAAAGTAATTTTGTAAGAAATTATTTTTCCTACAGACAGTATTGATTGTATGTGGGTAGTTGTATTTTCAAATTGGTCTTATTTGGGTACATTCTATATATTACTGAGAGAACTTCAGAAATAAAATCAAGATTTTGTGGTTTTTGAATTGTTTGCTTTTTACTTCTCTTCTACATTAGTTTCTGAAACATTTTATGTGTTTTTCATCAGGTACAAATTCAAACCAAGCCTGGTTTTGTGAGCAAACTAAGAGAAGCATTACCCATAATTTATAAAGATGAAGGCATGAATGGATTCTACAAAAGTTTAGTTCCTCTTTGGATGAGACAGATTCCATACACAATGATGAAATTTGCTTGTTTTGAGAGAACGATAGAACTCCTGTACAAGTAAGTTTTATTTGTTGAAATACTTTTTTATTGAGATGGTGTGGAAATGTATTATTTGTAGAACTTAATGGTCACTCAAGGTCAGTGTAAGAGAAGTAGTGTATTAAGTCTTGTAGCCAGATTCATTGTTGTCTGTTCCATCACTGAAAAATCAATTGTGAAAACATATAAGTGAAAGTGCAAAGTGAAATGTGTGGATAAAACACCTAATTAAATCTACAATGCATGGAATTAATTTGAGAGTTTGTTACAGGGTGTCCAGAAACTGGGAAAAGCGGGAAATGTACATGTTATGTAATGCTGCGGGAAATGTATGGGAATTTTTCAGAACGGCAGGAGTTTTTTCTGGTTTATAAAATCTGAGCCGCCTTTAAAAGTCTTAATGCCACAGCATGTTACTTATAACTGCGCCGAGATCATGCTGAGAGAAAACAGGAAATAATAAAGGCTGTTGGTGGAACCCTCCACCCCCATCATCTTCCCACTGCTTTAAAGGACGAGGATGGGGGGGGGGGGGGGGTTGGTTTGTTGAGTGGAGGGGGTATTGTAGGAATGCATGTCTCCTCTTCACTCCAGGGCACTGACTTACTTGTATACTGCAGACAATTTTGTAAATAAAGTGATTTGTGCATGTGCAGTGTCACTGTTCTATAGTTGTCTAATTATGCTGCTTATGCACTTTTACTTTACGTTCTTGGAAGACTACTGACATGCTGAAGAATTAAAGCAGAGCATTCCATTGTAATTATGTAATGCAATGAATTGTATTATTTTGGTGTTGTATATAAGTATGTGCTTCAAATATGATTTAATGTTAGACCAACTCTGTTGATATTGACGTGTTAGGTAATAAATACTCTCTTGTCTGAGGCAGTAGACGGTGTCCATCTTTTTGGCTAGGAGCTAAGCCATGCGCTCCTATATTACTGGGGGTTTCAGTCCTGATGGGGCACTGGACCCTTTCCGTTATATACAGTAAAACTCGCTTATGACGTTCCCGCATAATAGGTTTTCCCACCTAATATTATGATGATGATCTGAATTCCCTAGATCTATTCAAGTTAGCTCTGTTAGTAAATTCCATACAGAAGGTTTTTGTGGAGGAAAGATAACCAGCATATAACGTTCAAATGCTAATGGACATTTATTAAAAAAAACATCAAATTATATAATTTCCAATATGCATTGTTCGAAAAGACATCACAAATAATTTATAAACGTTTAGCAATAACAAAACGTGAACCGTAAGCTGCACAGGGTCCAAGGAAGTTTTGACAAAACCTGAACCGCACACCGCAGAATATTCCACGTTCAACCAATCATCTGCTCGTGCTCATATTGATCCAATATCGCTTTTCTAACTGAATGCCAGTGCCCCAATATTGTAACGGCCATATTGTGAAACCTGAACAGCATGCCGCAAGTTGATCCATAACTTTGGCTGTTCACGTTATTTGCCAGTGCTAGTGCAAATAATGTGTATTTTTTCAGGTGCGAAATCTGTAGAAAGCTAACAAATGCTGTAGTCTTAAGGGGGTTTGGTGTCTTATATTACTATTAATTATTCGATGGCCTTTTTTCACAGTTACGCTCCTATGCATTTAAACATTTGGAAAAGGTTAAGAACCGGTGGGAAAAATGGGATGTAGGCAGACGTGCCGCTGGCTATTGTTCATTGGTGCATGCTCAATGTTTATATTGACAATTATTTTAGTAAAAAGATAGGGTTAGAAGCAGGTGTTATTTAAAGTAATTTTATTATTTAAAATGTTAGTGTTATTGTAAATATTTTTAATATGGGTTATGGATGAAATAAAACAAACAAAATGATTCGTAACACACCATAAAATTGTCTTTATTTTTCATTTAGAATGTGTTTGTTTTTAATTGTGTTGTGCTCACTCACTCGTCACCCAGACATTGACAACTCCAAAGGCAGTAAATTTGTTATGAGAAAAATATGATGATTTAATTAGCTACTTTTCATTTAATTATTGATAGAGGAATTATCTTTGTTACCATACAGATGCGGTATGTTGCATTCATAACTTTGCTGATGCGATAAGAGCGACTTGTGATTGCACTAGTACGTGATTTGTAGCGTGTGTTCATGAATGTCGACTGAAAGTTAATTTTTGTAATTTTATGTAAATTATGTATATTTTAGTACCAAAAATGGAATGAAAAGGGTGAAAGTTCCATAATAGAAGTCATGAAATTTTAATGAAAATAGCAGTGTACTGAAAACATTAAGACAATGTTTTTAAACAAACTTTAAGTTACATGTTTTCTCACGTCTAAAGTCCAATTTTTTAATTTATTTATTACAAGGGATTTTCCTATTATTTAGAAGCAAGTATATTTAAGAAGTGTTCCGAACCCAGAGGATTAATTCATAGTGCAACAACCAAGTGTATAAAAGTATTGAAAAAAAAACAATATGACTTTTCTAGCTAGAATCTTAATTTTTAACACAGTTGTATGTTTATTTTTTATTTTAATGGAATAAGTCATAATAAAATGTTATTCTTTAGGTCACAAACTCTATTATATCCTAAAATATTTGTTTCGATTTTTCCAGTTGGAAAATTTAAGATCCCCGCCCAAATTTTCCAGATGGCTAAATTCATTTCCCGCACACCATTATATTTGCATATATATGTGCATTTAGGCCTCTGCAAAAAAATATTTTTTTGTATATGGCGATAATTATAGTGCAGTAATTAAAACACAGTAGATGTGTGATGTTTAAATCAATAGGGCATGTGGGAAATTCATAGATTATAAATAACTTGGGTAAATTTTTTTTGAAGATTCTGCAATTTTTTTACATTTAAAGCTTCTTTCCCTCCTGAGACGTTTTCCCTCCCAAGAAGTTTTCCCTGATAAGCAGTTTTTAGCATCAAGTCCTTTGAAAAAACACCTTAATAGAGTTCTACTGTAGAACTGGCCATGTCGCTTTGTGGCAGGGCACAAAGTCAGGTGTGGGTAGAATAATTCTATGTTTAGGTACCACTGGTTTCTTGCGATACCTGGGCAATGAGTTGTGGGAGTTGTGCCTGTGTTGGAAGTAGCAGGTGAAGAGGTGCATTGGAGAAGGTTGGTATGAACTGCAGCGATGGGCGAGGTGTAGAAAGCAGTACGGCAGGACCCAAGTAGGCGATGACTGGCGTAGCAGGTTAGTCAGGGTGGTTCAAGTGTTCTGCTACCTACCAAGGGTATTTAGTTGGCCTGTTGCTCACTGGTGTGTTGAACAGATCTCTGGGGAGGTTGAGTTCCACTGGGTCTTGTAAGTACATGAAGACCTGGGCTTGAGCTCGTTCTAAGCTAGCTATGTATGACACCAGGTTAGGCTTAAACTTGTGCAGACAACCAGAAGTCAAGAGAATCTATCAAACTTTCTCCTTCATTCCCCTCCGCTTAGAATAGGGCATTGGGAGTGGACTTAACCCTTCTGCTACTGTACCAAGATGGCAGGCTCCTTGTGCACAACTTATGTGTGGCACCACATGTAGGCCGGAGACTGGCAGACACCTTATTCCAACATCTGACTCAGAATGCAGTCCACGATGGAAGTCAGGCCTCACCTGTCGAAGGTCACACATGGGTGTGTGGCTTTGTCCGAGTCTTCCCAACTCAGGGAACACCTGTCTCTTGGTGGAAACCGCTGTGGCGAGATTGACGGATACCAAGTCGGCAAGCTATTTCAGGACAGTGTACCTATGTGGCTCTTCCTTTCCTCAAACCCAGGGGTTGACTGGAAGGGTGGCCTAAGCGAGTGTGTGTGGTTAAAAGTTCACTGCGTTGGCTCATCTGAATATGTAACCCAGGATCACCTATGGTATTGTTACGTGAGGGTAACTACGGTGTAAGAAATACTTTGTGGGGGAAAACTTTGAGAGAGAAATAAAGTTAACGTTTGCCCCATGTATGAGTATTAGCCCCTGTAAGAAAACTGGTGAACCCTGCTATGGTTTTCTAGTCAAATGTAAGGTATACAGGCATAATTCCATAATAAAGTGCAACAACCCGGGAGAAATTCGTAGCAATAAAATTAACATCAAACAATAGTCAACTGGTAGTTATTTTGCATAATGCAAACCATCGTCGAAGTTGCTGGTATTCGCCACCGACAGAATTTCAATTATCTGGATAGCCCTGCTCATAATCAGGTTCTGTGCAGCCCCCTGCATAGCTATACAACACTACAAAACACACCGGAAGATAGAGGCACCAACTATGTATTTATTTCAAGCAATGAAAGGCTTCCAATTTTTAAGCAATAATTTAATGTGGAAAAATATCATAGAAGTAAATTGCCTGAAAGTTTCATTCCTTGGTAGTGTTAAAAATGCAAGGGATATGCACACAGCAGCTGGACTAGGTTTATAAAGATATCTCTCATTATGCCTGCTACAAATGCCAATTAAGTGAACAGAGTATATTTGAAAGTAAAAAAAAAATATTACCTAGACATCTTGAATGTTGCACACACTTGAGTAGATTTAATTCACTTCAAAATAAAAGTCGCTAATGTTCTCACACTTGGCCGTTACAATCATTTACGTGCCTGTATAATTACATATTTCAAATGCTCCTGGCTAGCACAGTTTATGTTGGTAGAGCAATCGGATACTTATTTAAATCTCAGGCACTTTGTGACCACTGAACAGTGTCGGAAAATGATGCTGCTTACTTTAAAAGTTTATTAAACACACTCAAGTACGTGAAATGGTCACTTTACATTAAGGTGGGATCATACCTTATGTAATTGTAGAGTTTATCACACTTATTTTATATGTAGACATGTTCTGAAGGTAGTACCATGTACCGTTGGCTTATCACTCAAATTGTAATATACTTTTTTGGGTGTAATTAACCTTAAAACATTTAATTTATATTTTAACGTAGAACTAAGGCCTCACTGGCCTGCTGCCGTTGTGACCCACTTAATTCAAGATGGAGTATGGAAAATTCCGTCACCATACATTATCGGCAGTGGTTAAATATTCATATTAATACATAGTACATAAGGCTTAACACAGGGTGCTTTCCAATACCGTGACAATTAAAAAAGGTGTGCCTAAATGTTGCCAACTTGCACACAATAAACAAGTTACTTGAAACCTGATAAAACAAACTAAAATTACAATTCACATATGGAAAATTAAAATTTCAGCTGCTGTGTGTACATTAATATTACATAGAATTAAGAAAATAAAATAATGATATAACAATATTACATGTGAAACATAGGACAATCATAATATTTGTTTACAAAATAAACGTGCATGTGCTGTTATGATAGATTTGCATGCTAACTTAGTGTCTTGAAATGCAAATTGCACGCATAAAATAATCAGATGTTACAACGGTAAGGTGCTATTGTCTACAGGAACGAACTTAAAGTGAAAGTCAACTCACATTTTATTTCCGTTATGGTGCTTTCACCACGTGACTTTCCTAACTCGTCGGCGGTGCAAGTCTTGGCCAGGAAGCTAGAATACAATATTGAACTGGTCAGTAGAGGCAACTGGTGGTTATACTGGGGAATGCTAGGTGTGATGCACTGAATGTCTAGGCAATATCTTCTTGCATTGTTGGATGTGTAAATTGTGTAGAACGACGTAACGTACAGAAGCTGACCTGTAGCTAGTAATACTAACCAAGGTTGTTTCAGGATAAGTCATGATTAGGACTTGATTAAAGGGTTACCTACAGACACGTCTGTGCACGGCAGGGTGAGTGGGTTTTGCGAGGTATGAAGCTGAAAGAGATCCTAACTAATGTAACATTAAATTCCAATCATCTAGCGCTGGAAGAAAACTCTTATAAGTGGAGCTTAAACAATGGCTGAGTGGTCAGAACACTAGCTGCTAGCGGTGGGAATGAAACGGGACAATTTGGTCAGTTCTGAGCAATTGGTGCTAGAAGTGAAGACTGGTCTGGAGACACAAGCGGTCACTCCTTTTATACTAATTAGGGCCGCTGCCCGGCACTGATTGGCTGGTCCCACAAAGGCGAGGGATGGTCATAGTGTAGGGAGTAGCGAATTCATGGCTTCCCTATCTGACATCACCGGCTGGCTGGAAAGGAAGAAAAGCAATGACAAACTATAATTCTATTACTAGTGCTATCTAGCAAGGAGTAAAACAACTCGTTGCCTGTAAATATTGTTAAGGTGAGCTGTTGATTAAAACAATCTGCATGGCAGACAGTACAATCTCATGTTACGTCGGGACAAATGATGATGCAAACTTCCGTCTCCTGGCAAAACTGAACTATTGAAAAGATTTGTTTAGCGCACCTGTAGATTTAAATAGCTGTATTTCAGCTCAGATATGCACCACCTCCACCAAACTTGGCAGTGGAATGCAGGAAGGCTGTGAGGGTTAGAGTGGAAGTTGTCTGATCTCCATTGTTGAAAAAGACATGCGTTAATTTGCCCCCTCTCTGCAGCAACTGAAGCTCATCCTTGAGGGAGTTGAAAGGAATATTCTCTCGGACAATATGGCTCTCTCTCAGTTGGCCTCCGTCTGAACAGGATGAGAATAGAGTTCATCCCTGAGGAAAGATGGAAGACAATTATACTAGGATAACGCCACTTCTCGCTCAGTAGTTAAAGCTTCAGAGGGATGTAGGTGATTGGTCCCGCACAGGGGAAATGTCCGCACTTGCAGGCACTGCCTTGCTTACCCATTTCCTCCGGCACTCCTCTTGAGTAGCTTTCTGCAAAGGTAAGGGCTGCAACTCAAATCAACCCTTTGGAGAGCAAAAGTGTCTTCCTCTACTAGCCACCTTTGTAGGCAAATAAGCTGACATCCTTGAGCTGAGACAAAACTTACTCTACGTGTCTGGATATTGGAATATCCCTGCAGAAGAATAAGTGTTCTGCTCGATTTATGCTGGCTAGTAGCCTGAAACGAAAGCGTGTTCTCTCTGGTCAAAAATCATCCTTCCTCTCAGCCTTATCATCTTGGAGGGATGAGGGGAACGGAAAGGAAATTCCTTTTTGGGGTATGCAGAGCTGTCCCTCAACAGCAATTTTCCTCTCTCCGTACAAAAAATTGCCACTTATGTGCTGCGGCACAGCATGCCGTCCCCCTCGTATTGAACTTGACCTTCCTAACAGCTGGGAATGGGGTGAAGGTCGTGTGCCCGCTACAACAAGAAATAAAATCTCTCGCTCGGACACTCGTAGCTAATCGTATCTCACTCTCTCTTGCTCCAGGAATAAGAAAGGGAAGGATAGCAGAGCATCAAGCTGGCATCAAGAGGCACTTCATCGCTTTCTTATTAACTCAAGTTACAGTGCATGTACCTTGTTTGTGTTTTGTTTGTTTCCTATTGGGATACACGATGGTCTCTCTCATGGCCTCTTTATTAGTGTGTGCATTCACAAACTTATTTTTAATAGGTGACTCACTGCAAACACGTGACCTCTATGCGAAAAATACGATTGGAAGGAAAAGTCTTTTGACAGACTATCATATAATAAATTGCCTCACCATTTTTACACTTCACTCTTTTATCCTGCAGCACTGCTGTGGTCAGCTACAGGGATGTATTTACAAGATTACATGGTGTCACGCAGCAGGCTACATTTACGCTTTTACTGCTCGCAAACTAAAAGGTTTTGAGTGAGCTGAGCACTTCCTTTCTTGTCTCCTGCTATAAGTGTATCAGTAGAGTGAAGTGGCAGGGGTATAAACTTATATACTAAAGCATTCACCACAAGAAAAGGATAGACTTATAAGAGGAAAAACACTTAACCTTGTAAAATTATTACACCTCAGAACTCTCTCTGATCTTCTGGCAGCTTTTCTCATTTGAAGTCCATGGCTGCTTGCTTAAAAAAATATTAACACATAATTTAGCAACTTGATTACTTTTAACATAATCTGAAAATATGGCACTAGAAACAATTATTTTATTCTTTCAGAATGTGGCTTCTTGCAACCTGCTCTCACAGTTTGTCTTTGTTTACTTAAGCCTTTCTACACATTTATATAACATTTAACACAGTAACAACAGAAAAAGCTAGGGCAAAGATATGTACAGGTTTCACAAAGTTAACAAACTAAGGTGTGTTGAAATTTGTCAAAAGATACACAACACACCAATCTGTTATTTAACTTGTTTTGAGAGCTTTATTCAATCATTGTAGCACAGATTTGATGTGTGGCATGAAGAATACCCTGGCTACTGTGACTAACAGCTGCTGATTCTACATTCACTGAGGTGCTTTTGGGTGGTGCGGCCACTGGAACTTGGCAGGTGGCCACCATGGTGTCTCTCTGTTCTGCCCCGTCGTGACTTGGGCGCGGGGCGGCTGAACTCGATGGTTGCGGACAGCTGGATCCGATGTTGTAATCTAGTCTTGTGAGACTGGCTGTGTCAGTTGCTGACTGACTGGAAGCGCTGCTTGCGCCAAGTGGCAATGCTTGGGACATCTGGTCTGGAGAGGTTGCTGGTTCCCCCACAGTTGTTGGCCGGGTCAACTGGATGGAGGGCGGCTGCGGTCTAGCCCCACCGTCGCCAGGTCCTCGTCGACATTGTGTTAAGCAGCGTTCTCTCAGTCGGAGTGGGTGATCACCAAGGCTGACTGGGCTGCAACTGGTGCTTCGGGCACTCGTTCCGACTGATGAAGCACCTCAGGACTGGGAACTGCATTAGCGATCTCCTCTGGGCAGGTATGGAACTATGTGGCAGCATGACCTCCGGCTGGTTCTCCATGTCCATGGCGGATCTCTATCTCTGATCTGTTGGATAAGGACATTGAACATTTCATAGGTTCAACACGAGGACTAACAACAATAGAATTAGTAGAAATTTCCCAGAGCAATTATCCTCTGGTTCATCCTGTATCTAGTGCTGGGAGCTGTTCTCTGCGGTGAGGTGCATTGGATACTGGAAGGCCTCCGCACTGAGCATCGTTTGCATGGCGAGGTTGGCCATACGATCAGGGGTGACTGTGGCCTTTGGGGTGAGCTGGTCCGACTTAGGCGGCTGGACCTCCTGGACTCTGGTTGCTCGGGATGCTGGCCTTGTAGAGGATGGCTGAGATGTCCATTGTCGAAGGTCCGTTGCTGGCGGTGCTCACGTGAATGGTGGTTGCAGTTGTCATGATGCAGGTTCTGGTGGTACTGGTGTTACTGGCAGGTTCTGGTGGTACTGGTGTTACTGGCTGACGGAGTTCTTTTGGTGCTGGTGGTCGTGCAGAGTCACTGCGGGCTTGTTCTCCAGCCCACGGGACTTATTCAGGATATCTCCGTGGTGCTCGGAGTCCACTTCCCGGGGTGATGTGTGAACTTCCTGCAAAAATCGGAGGGGGTGGATGGTACAGTACTTTCCAAAGCATCCACTCTTCCTACTGACGTGTATCGCTTAATTTATCGGCCGTACAAGTAACATTTGGGACTGCACTAGGTCAGCCGCGCATAAACTAGGAACTTAATTTACCCTCTTTCCGGTTTCCAGTGTTGGCCATTTAGGGTGCCTACTGGGTACAAATCTGTTACAGTTGGATGAGCAATATGCCTGACAGTTGCACTGGTCCTCTGGGGCAACTACGACATACCAGAGCACAGTGGATTTGTCGTTGACGAGGCGGTAGCAGTGCTGCAGGATGGTTGGGTGGACTCCGTGGTTTTCCTGGCCTTGGCAGGGGTGGAGTTGCTGTAATGATCGGCTAGATGTTGGTGATTCCACTCCATTCCTGCCCAACTGTGGATTGGCACGTCCGAGCCTGGTGTCGCTCCCAATGACCAGGGCCCGGACTACCAGATTATCTTCGTAGCCGGTCCTAGTCGGGACGGAGTAGAACACAAAACTCCCAACGGGAGAAGCTGGTATCGCCACGTATCGAGCGGCTTGAGCCTGCCCCCATGGTATCAACTCCCAGAGCGATGAGATTAGCTGCTCAGACCTGTTTCACGGCACTGAACTCTGCATTCTTCTCCGCTCTCTGAGCTCCGTACCTGACATGGAATGGATAGAATTACAACACACTTGATTTCCTTAAAACTGCAAGCAATAGGTGTAGTCCTTCCTACGTGTGTAAGCCGACAATGGCTAACTGTGCGCTCCCTGGCTCCAATCAGTGCAAACACCGAGAGGTGTGGGTCATAGACAGTCTCCCTGCCACTGCCAGGTGTGGTCCACAAAGGCAGGGCCTCCAATCCCAAGCAAATACCCCTGCCAGCACCTTAGCTAGGCACTCCGGTCAACGATACAACTTGAGGTGGCTGTCCTGTCTCGGTGGGGTGTGTATCTAGTGGTTGGGGCCCTACCATTCTATACACCAGGACATACAGAATGGGTGGCCGTCGAAAGATGTGTGTATGACGAAGGGCAGGTTCCCTGGGGGTCTGTCGTCCCCTAGGTTCATGGTAAAACACCCATTCCCTTACTTGCCCTTTTTAGGTAGAATACTTAGTGACGGATAGGTTATACTTCTAGGATAAAGAACTCTCAGATTCATTAAAGAATTAGTATTTATTGCAACAATAAATACTAGGCGACTTGTACATAATACCAAGCAAGTTTGTCCGGCAGAAGTATTAGCTACGCAATTAACGGGTGGAGGTGACCCCCTCCTACGTTATTTAAGGTGCAAGTGAAAAGCATAAACTAACTGACGCAATTAATATCTATAGGGGGTTGCCTAAAAGAGGCCCTAACTTTAAAAGGGGTGACTAGTACCGGCAAGTACCGGGAGGATCGACAACCGAGGTATTAAGTCACTGGTCGATGTCTTCTTGCAGACAAAGGCTTCTGGTGATGGCGATAACCAGAAGGTGTTGAAGATTCTGGAAGGTGGTGGGAGCAGCCACTGGTCATTGGCGAAGAACTTGAAGCTCTTGGAGAGGACTGTGAGGGCCCAGAATCAGTAGAGCGCCCCACCACAAGAAGTGTTGAGGCATACTGGAGACAATAACTCCCGATCTTGTTGGCGCACAGCCTTATATGCGGCTTACCCACGGGCTGGAGTGGGAGGCATGATGTGCCCTTGTAACGTCTGCCTTGAGTGAGCGGGGTGGGAGAACTACCCTTGTGGGCTTGGTATATGGCCTCAGACGCTCTACCATCTTTGGCGGTGGGGCGACACACTGCCAGGTGCGTCGGGGAGGCTGATGTGTCACACAGGTGCTTTGAATACCTGGCGTTTTACGTGCATTAATGGTGCGTTTGAGGTGAAACTACTCTCTGCGCATTCATAAAACTCCGTGCTTGGTTTGCTCCTTCCTCTGGTTTTAATACTTCTTAGTAGAGAGAGAAGGGTGAGTCATCAGGAACAGTCTGGAAACCAAGTATCTTCCATGTCCCTTCCTGGGAACACATTGTGCATCTTAGTTGTTTCCAGTAGCAGACTTGCCAACTTATACGATTTTTCCTTGTAATGTATGGAAATCATACCCTTTTTACGATTTTATGAAAATGCCTAGATTTTCAGAATTTCGGTACTGGGAAAAATTTTAGAGTAAATATTTACTAGAGACGGGACGTTGGATGCTTCAATGTCTCTACTGCTACGTATCGAGTACTGTGACGTGGATATTGATACATTTGTTTGATGCTTGGCTTGGTCTGACATTTTCACAATTGTCTTGAAGCAGCACTGTTTATTTTGGTTCTGTAGTTTACTGGTCTCTGAAAGCCAGTGAAGTGTCGTATTTAATTAATGATTCAGCTAATTAATATGTATCAATGGCAGAGAAATGTGTAGTACGGATTGCAACAGTACATGTATTTAGTAGTTGCAAATAGGAATTATGAACAGTAAGTCAGTGTGTATCATAAATAACGTGTTTTGAAACTGTTATAAAAACGTTTGTTTGAAATGTACGTGGCCTAGAAAACCACCATTTCAACTCTGTTTTGCAGTTTAAATATAACACGTTTATTGTATGGAAAACTAACTTCACCATAAATATTTACATCCTAAGTGTGTGTAATATTTGAATTGTTACTATCTATCTATTTATCGCATTTTCTTTCAGAGAGTTTAAAACTTTACAGGTTATATAATAATTTGAATGTTTCTTTCGTACGAACAAATTTTAGACACTTCCATTAAAACAATATGTAATTAAAAATGGTAGTTCCATAAATAAGTGAGTGAAGAGATTTTGATGGCTCTTAACATCGAGGTCTTGAGCGCAGATTCTCATAAGAAGAGGTACAAAACAACACCGTCTCATGAAAGATATTAGTTAAACTAAAGTCTCTTCTAACCTCATCCAATCCACTGGCAATAAAATTAATGGTGCCCCAGCAGTATAATTTTTTCCATAACAAAAACAAGGTAGGTTTGAATGATAACCTACATTGCTCATAGCATTTGTTTACACACATTGTTTTCTTCATAGACAGAGCAGCTGTTTCACAGTGATGTATTGCGGCCGTGGTACGTTTTTACAACTGTCAAAATTTAGTGAACTTGTGTTCGGTATTCTGAATACAAGTACATATTTTGATTTTTTACTTACCTTGTGTTTACAACCAGTATTTCATATCTATTTTATGTGTTTTGTGTGTGTACAAACTGTGAAAACTACCAACGCAAAATGCTAAACAGAATAATAAATTTACCTCACTTCAGGTAGCGGAAAAATTACTATTGTGGGTTTTTCATCTGGCGATAAACAGTTATCACATTTCCTCTATCTGACTTAATCCTGAAAAAAATCTAATGCTTGTTTTTCTAAATAACAAATTTTAAGCTTTCTTAGTTCGAAAATTGTCATGTGAGAATTGCACATTTTTGATATCCAAGTTTTGAATATCATAATTTTTTAACTTAAATCATTGCAGAATAGGGATTTTGTATATTAGAAATTGAATTTTTAATACTTTTATGGTAAGTACATTAATACTATAAATGTGAATATAAATAAGGCATGGAAGTTATCTGCAATTAATGGATATTTCAGCCAAGGCAAGGAGTAAGTATATTTTTGCTTTGCATTTCATACTAAGCAAACACATTTCCATGATGTATAAGTCTTCTGTAGGGAAAATCCTAGTTTCTGGTCTGAAACATTGAACAAATGTTAGATTATATTTTCATTGTTAAATTGTGGAAATTTTATTGCTTCAAATTAAGTGTGAATGTAACAAAAATTAGTGTATGTGAAATTGCCGCTGGTTTTTATCAATTTTACTGATTGAAAACTTTATAAGTTGGCAAGTTTGCTGTAGTTGTAGAAACGTGTGTATGAGTCGTAGTCGTATTTGGTATAAAGGTATAAGCAGCACGCATCACTACATTAGGAGCCCTTGTTCTAACAGGTTCTTAGTAGTAGTTTGTCATTACCTGTGGCTATCTCTCGCTTGTCCTGGTGGATGGAGACGTCCGTTCTTCCGGGTAGGTGGGCATAGAGATTTGTTCCTTAGCATAATCCAGTGTGTCAGAAGGTAACGATGGCTGGATATACTGAGCAGGTGCTGGGGTGGATTCTGGGTATGGGTGCATCTGGCCTTTAATTGCTTTTCGTATCTTCCCATGATGATCCTCTACCCATTATCCTGGTGATAGATAACCTTGTATGGTCCGTGCCACTTGCCAGCCAACCCGGCGCTGAACTCTTTGCTCCCTTTACTCGGAGGGTGGCTGCGAAGCAGTACAGTTTCTCCCATGCTGAAAGGGTGGACACTAGTGCTGGGAGGTGGATATTTCAGACTTACTAGGCACTTCTTAATTTCCTGGTTTCACCGTTCGGTTGGGTTGGCTCGGGGATGGTACGGTGGCGTCCAGGTCTCAACTCACCATCATTAACAAGCTTTATGCCAGCTGGTAAATTGGTTGCCATTGTCAGTAAGAATACCTTGAGGATATCCCCAGCGTGGTAATACCTCCTGGTTTAACTTGGCAATTATGTGCTGGGTCTCTTGGCTAGGTAGGAGAAAACGCTTTTACCCTACAAGAGAACATATCCGTGATCACAAGTAGGTAGCAATTGCCTCGGGTGCTTCTGGGGTATGGTCCTATCAGATCATCTGCAGCTTGATTCCAGGGTGTGTAGGCCTTGCGAGGCTTTATAGTATTCTGCTAGGCTGGATATGCTTTGTGCTGGCAGCATTTGGGGCAGTCACTAACATGCTGGCAGCTGTCATGTCATGGCTCATGCCGTCCCAGACGTACCGGATGCTGTTCTCGTCAAGTTTTTTTTGTGAGTTCCTGGGTGTCCTGCCTCTGGGTGATTGTGAAAATGGTGGCATACGTCTTCTCGCAGTGCTAGTGGTACCCAGATCTTCCATGGGGTGCCCAGCTAGTGATTGTGTGACCATACAACATTGTCACGTATTTCATACCATTGCGACCTTTGGGTCTAGTTGCTGATGCCATTCAATTTGGCTGAGAGTTAGTTGTAACTGCAGCAGTTGGATTTGCTCCTTTGGCTGAAGTTTCAGCGGCTCTGGATGGAGGTTCCATTCCATATCTTCATCCGATTTGGCGTATTCTCTTGAACTAGGCTGCTGGGACAAGGCTCGGGTAGGACTTTCTGAGCCCCGGGACAATGCTGTACTTCAAAGTCAAACTCTGATAGCAGGAGGTACCATCATCCTAGCGTAGCATTGTTGCGCCTGGGTTCCCTTAGCCACTGGAATGCTATATGTTCGGAGAATGAAGTGGTTTCCTTCCAGGTGGTAGCAAAACTTCTGGAATGCCAGATGACTGCAAGACATTCTCATTAATACATATGGTACTTTTTATCCGTTGGGTTAAACTGAGTGCTCGCATAGGCAATAACCAGGGGACTGTCTTCAGGATCTTCCTGGTATAAGACTGCTCCCAATCCATTCTTGAAAGCGTCCATCTGCAGGATGAGGCATCCTTTTCCCTGGGGGCGATTTAGGCGGTCAATGTGTTGGAAAATGCTTTTGAGAGCTTCGAAGGCTGCTCGGTATTCCGATGTCCATTTTCACCTGACGCCTTTCCCTAGCAGTGGGTGAAGGGTTGCCATCATCTTGGTGATATTCAGAACAAAATCGACGATCCAGTTGCAGAGTCCCAAAAATTGTCGAAGCTGCTTCTTTGTGTGGGATTCCTCGCCTTCCTGAATGGCTCGTAGCGATCTGTCTTGCGGATAGTTGCTCTCCATGGACACAACATGGCTTAGATATTCAATGGAAGTTCTACCAAAGTGACTTTTGGAGAGCTTGGTTGTGATCCCATGCAGTTCCAACTGTTCCAGTACTTTCTGGAGATGGGAGAGGTGCTCATCCCAGGTCTTGGATTGGATTATGATGTTGTCCAAGTATGCAAAACAGAGCTGGCTTATGTATCTGGTTAAAATCTCTGAGCACATTAAGTGCTGGAACGTAGCCAGTGCGTTCTTGAGTCCAAAAGTCATAACCCTGAACTGCAAAGTTTCTCCATCTGGTGACGTGAAGGCTGTGTATGGTCAGCTATTCAGATGTACAGCTATTTGCCAATAACCTGACTGCGTGTTGAGGGTGCTAAAGATCTGGCCTTTGCCTATGTTGCGCAGCATGTGTGCGAGGTCGAGAGCCAGTGGAGGAGTGGGCAGTGTGGCATCATTCATTGCTTTATAATTTATGCAAAAGCGTAACTGCCCATCCTTTTTTGGCACGAGTACTATGTGAGAATTGTAGGGAGAATTTGAAGACTTGACAATTCTTTGCAGCTTTATTTCTTGTGTTTGCTCCATTATCAACTTCAGATGTCTCGATGAGACTTTGAATTGCCAGTTGTAGATGTGGAGTCATTCAGTACTATTTCATGCTGTGCAGTTTGTATTTGGCATAAATTCCCACCAGTTCTGAAGGTGGCCGCGTACTTGTCCAGGACCTCCCTCAACTGCTGAAATTGTTCTTCAGTCAGATCATGTTGGATGTCTTGAGCATCGAGGGTGATAGCTTCTTGCAGTTTAGCTGGATATTCCCAGTGTAGCATGACTCATCATCATTCATTGCCCAGGTGTACCTTGCGCTTAATGTGATCCATATGCATTTCTGCTCGATCCATGGATGTCCAAGGATAACGTCCTCTTCTATATTCGGAGTGACAACGTAGTCGGCATGAGCCATCAGGTTTTGGAGTTCAAATCGCAGGGACATGCATCTGTCCATGGTGAGGGTGCATTCAGGCTTCGTCATCTTTACTGCCTTGGTTTGGGGTTCCAGTTCTTTGAGCTGGTGTTTCTGGAGCAAGTCACTGTGAATGAAGTTCCCCTGATGCTGCAGAATCCAATAGAGCCAAGGTGTTCCTGCCTTTAATTCTAATTTTGATGTAGGGAACCACGGGTGCTTCTGCCTCCTCATCTTGGAGCTTGATGGTTGGTTCCATTTGGCCGATGGAATCGCTCCCTTCTTTCTGCCTGTGTTGCAGTTTCCCTTCGGCGGTTTATTCTGTGAGGCCGTTTCGACCTGGGTGGGTCACAGCGTCCATGTTGTGTCCCGCAATTCCGTGCATTTTGGTGGTTGCTCTGGTTTCTGTGGACAGTCCTTATTAAAGTGGTTCCCAGGATAGTATCAGAATTTCGGCAATCGTGGGGTCTGTAGGAGGAGGAGGTGGGGATGGCCTTGTGCATTGTTCCCCTGTCTTCCCTTCATTGACAGGCTTCCCAAGTTTTGGTTGGTCGAGCACAGCTTGTGCTTGGAAGGTCCGTTCGGCTTCACGTGCTCTGTCAATCAGTTCGTCTACCTATGCAGGTTTGGGAAGTAGCAAAATGTTCAGTATCCGTGGCAACAATAGCCGAGTGATTTGGCGTAGGCACCAGTCTTTGTCCCCATCTGGAAATATCCGTCAGTGCATCTGTACTTTTCTTTTTACGAAGATTTAGATTTCATCCCCCCAGGTTTGTGATTGTGGCTGTAGAATTCAGTCTTTAGGTGGGCAACTACTTCTTCTCCAGCAAAGCTCTGTGCCAGGCGGGTGCTGAGCTGTTTCCAGTCCATCACGAATTCTCCTTAAATGTCCCACCAATCTAGAGCCTTCCCTTTTAAGTTGAACTGGGCGCAAGAAACCCAGTGTTTCTCAGGGATCTCATGGATGTGGAATTCCCGTTCGCATTCTTGGATGAATATGCAGGGGTCCCCGTGCGGTCTTACGGCAAACTCGGGGAGCTGTAGTTCTCCTGTGTAACTGACTTGGCTGCACATTGCATTAGGGCCAGGGTTTGAGTGTCTGTAGTCTGCAGCTCATTTACAAATCTCACACTGATAAACTAGCCCTGGTCTGTTGACCAGCTCATCGGGCCATTCAATACAGGCATGGCGAAAAGTCTTGCTGTAGAGTATACAACGAACTGTATGGATCCCTCGTCCAGGGCAAGTTACCCAGCTGCAGTATGCAGTTTGCCTTGTACGACAATCATTGCACCAGTATTCTAAACCATCAGTATTATATAGAACTGGTTGGGTCGATTTGATACAGGGCACAAAGTCATGGGTGGGTAGAATAATTCTACATTTGGGTGCTACTGGTTTCTTGGCATTACCTGGGTCGACATGTTGTGGGAGTGGCATCGCTGATGGAAGTAGTAGGTGAAGGTGTAATGGAGAAGGTTGGTCTGAACTGTGGCGATGAGAGAGGTGTAGGAAGTTCAGTATGGCAGGAACCAAGTAGACGATGACTGGCGTAAGAGGTTGGTCAGGCTTGTTCAAGTGTTCTGCAACCCACCAAGGATATTCTATTAGGCCGTAGCTCACTGGTGCATCAAACTGATCTCTGGGGATGTAGCGTGCCACTGTGTCTTGTAAGTGCCTGAGGACCTGTGTTTGAGCTCGTGGTCTAAGCTAGCTATCTACGTAAGACACCAGGTTGAGCGTAAACTTGTGCAGACGACCAGAAGTCAAGAGAATCTGTCTAACTTTCTCCTACAGTCCCCTCCGCTTGGAATAGGGCATCAGGATGTGGACTTCCTCTTCTGCTACAGTACCAAGACGGTAGGCTCCTTGTGCACAACTTACACGTAGCACCACGTGCAGGCTGGAGACTGGCGGGGACACCCTATTCCAATGTCTTGCACAAAATACAGTTCACAATGAAAGTCAGGCTTCACCTGTCCAAGGTCGCACATGGGTGTGTGGCATGGTCTGAGTCTTCCAACTCTGGGAACGCCCCTCTCTCTTGGCGGTTACCGCTGTGGGGAGACCGACGGACATCAAGTCGACAAACTGTTTCAGGACAGTACCAATGTGGCTCCTCCATTCCTCCAACCTAGGGGTTGACGGAAGGGCGGCCTAAGCGATTGTGTGGGTAAAAGTTCATTTTGTTGGCTCGTTTGAATGTGTAACCCAGGATCACCTGCGGTATTTTTACGTATTGTTATGCTAGGGTAACTACGATAAGGTGCTATGTCTAGAGGAATGAACTCAATGTTACAGTCAACCCACGGTTTATTTCCATGTGGAAAGTCCGTGGTGAATATCTCCTTATTGACTGCACGATTCTCTGCCAGGAAACTAGAATACAATATTGAACTGGCCGGTAGAGACAGCCGGTGGTTATGCTAGGGAATGTGGGGTGTGATTTGCTGAACCTCTAAGCGATCTCGTCTTGCACTTTTGGATGTGTAAATCGTGTAGAATGATGTAACGTTCTGAAGCTGACACATAGCTGGGAATACTGAGCAAGGTAGTGTCAGGATGAGTCCTGAGAAGAACTCTAGGAAAGGGTTACCTAAAGACATGTCCGTGCACTGAAGGGTGAGCTGGTTTTGCGAGGTATTAAACAGGGAGAGATTTGAACTAACATAACATTAAATTTAGAGCGGTTAGCACTGGAAGCAAACTATCGTAAGCGGAGCTTAAACGATGGCTGAGTGGTCCAAACACAAGCGGCTAGCGCTGGGAATGAAGGTGGACAATCTGGTCAGTTCTGAGCGACTGGCGCTAGAAGTGAAGACTGGTCTGGAAATGTGGGCTCTCTCCTTTTATACTAATTTGGGTCGCTGCCCGACACTGATTGGCTGGTAACACTAAGGCATAGGGTGATCGCAGAGTGGGGAGTAGTGAACAGCATGGCTTGCCTATCTGACATCGCCGGCCAAGTGGAAGGGAAGAATAGCAAACACAAACAATAATTCTATTACTAGTGCTATCTAGCAGGGATTAAAAGAACTCGTTGCCTTTAAGCGTTGTTATGGTGGGCTGGTGAATAAAACAATCTGCATGGCAGACAGTACAATCTCATCTTGCGTGTGGACAAATGAAAATGCACACTTCAGTCTCCTGGCAAAACTGAACCAAGAATAGAGCGGAAGTCGTCTAATCTCCATTGTTGATAGACGTTGTGTGTGAATATAATGTTACAATGGTATTTTCACAATTTTTGAGTGGTCTGAATTTTTTTGTTAGGATCCCTGTTTTTTGTTTTGATCACCTTAATTTTTTCTGAAATGCGTTTTATGTTTTATCATCATCCATTAGGTTATTTTTGTATTTGTCATAGGATTTTGGGAATTTTTTTATTATAGAGTTTTGGTTAGGATTATTTTTCAGGGCATTCCTAGACATGGTTCAGTTTGTTGTCATTTTGAGGTTAGGTTTGTCTTTTTATTTGTTCACATGTGAATCCTTCCTTTTTTTTTTAATATTGTTTTGGTAATGGTTTTAATGATTTAATAATTTTAATATTTTATTTGGATTTTGGTTACAAATTTTGGAAAGTCATTATGCTTCAGTTTTGGTGTTAGGGTCTAAAGTCTTTTTCACTTAACTAAGTAATCGTTGTTCGTTTGAATTTTATTTTGTACTACCCTCTTGGTAAATTGTTAGTTTTATTAATGTTGTGTAGTCAGGGTTCGTAATTGGTTTTTATTGAAAGCTGTTTATAATTCATTTAATACTTTTTAATTTTTGTGAAAGGTTTGATCTAGTAACTTTGTCATATTTAGGATGGGATTTAATTATTTTATTTTAAAAGGGATTTGGGATGTCAGATGGTTAGGTGGTTTTCTCTGTCATCTCTGGAAGTTTCTTTAGTTTGTGATCAAAAGTTTCAGAGCTGTTACTCGAACTGTTTGCCTTGAGTCCAGAGCTAAGTCAGCCGATGCACTCTTGGTAATCAGGCAGCTGTGATCCACTTGGTGTTTTCGCTGTTGTGCTGGGAATTCGTAGTCATCGCTATCCCGAATTGTTTTGTGTTGTCTCGCGGTGGTTAAGAACTGTTTTCGAGCTGCACGTGTGCCGAAAAGTTCCCGGAATAATTAGCCATTGTTAACATTTCGAGTTGACAGCTGTGTGTTTGTGGGCCGTAGCAGGTGAGGGGAGGAGCAGTGCTGTGGTCCCCAGTCTAGACAGCTAAGGGGACAAGGGAGTGGCCTCATGCTGAGCTTTTGTTTGTGGATGGCCGCACATGTCCGAGGAGGGATGCGATTGGCTGGGTGATCTGGTGACATGTATGGTGATGAGAGGCTCTGTTTTGTGGTTGGAGACCAGCTGTGGAGGGAGGCCGGTTTTTAAAGAGACTTAGATTGGGGAGGTTGTTATCGTGACATACAGTCTGTCAGTGAGGAGTTGAGGAGAGAGAAGCCACAGTCGAGAAGTCAGAGCAGGCCGGGAGGAGCCTTGGGGGACCAGACCTTCATGTAGACAATAAAAAGATAAATAGTCTCGAAAATGTAGTTATCGTTTAACTTGTACAACGTTTTGTTGTATGTCTGCGTCGGACATGTCGCACAGCATTGTGTTGCTGTATCATACAATAAATGTTCACCAATAAGCTGCATGACTTATATTGTACTTTATATTTATAGTTTATCGTATAACTTTTTCGCTGTATGGGAATTCTGAAGAAAAAGCAGTAAATGAATGGGAAATTCAATTTAGTCTCGCTGGACATCTGTATTATGTGAAGTAGAGGAATTAGGTACATTATTTTGTGTGTGCAGTTTTAAAGAAAGTTAGTAAACCATTTTAGCCGAATGTTGAGCCAGTTAAACATGGGAGAAAATTTTTCTTAATTTTGAAGTTTACAGCTTTCCTTTTCTGTTTAGTGTTTTCTAAATTTAAGCCTCTACATATATGTACAGTCTATTCCAGTATTTTTCCAGGCATTTTCATTTGAATATCAGGTTATCTTTAACTAGCTGGAGAGCAGAATTAAGTTTCTTGTCAGCTATTTTGAAAGTTTTGTTACCATTTACAATTTTGACTTTTTTCATATAATTTGTAATTGTTACAAAATTACAATAAAACAAACATCCATATAACAAAACTGAAGGGATCAAAATATTTGTTTGTTACATGGATGTTCCTTGATATGAAGCTCATTCACAACTCCTCTAAAATAAACTCAAACAATGGTCATGGGCTGATAGGGGATAATTATAAAATGTATTTCACTAATGGGCAAATCATTTTAGCAAAAAATTAACTAGTGTAGGGTTTATTCTTATACGATGGTGGCCTGCAAGTTACAAAACTAGTGTAACTGACCTAATGATTCAGACAGTTATTTCAGAATAGAAATGCTGCAGCAATGTTTATATTTTGATTGCTTTTATACTATAAATTGGTCAAAAATATTAAACATAAGCAGAATGAAACTAGAATACATTTTTTGGGTTTTTTCTATTCTATGTACAGTTTTATATCTATCATTTGCTTGTTATAAAACTTTAATTTTATGTAAACTTGTTCTTATATTTGGTTAACTTAGCTTTGGTTGTTTCATTTTCCAGATATGTTGTTCCAAAACCTCGTGCAGAGTGCACAAAAGGTGAACAGTTGGTTGTAACATTTGCTGCTGGATATATTGCGGGAGTTTTCTGTGCAATAGTCTCTCACCCAGCTGATACAGTTGTTTCCAAGCTTAATCAAGAAAAAGGCACAAGTGCTATTGAAGCTGCCAAAAAACTGGGTTTTGCAGGTAATTATTTATGTATTAAATCGCCATATTTTGAATGTTGCATACAAAGAAAAATTGCCACTCCCTTCAGCTAAGTGGTTCTCAGAATATTGGGCAGTAAATATGATAACATATATTTTATGTATATCTAAATGCATGCAATATAAGAAATTTAATTTTGAATGCCAATGCAAACCTTACATTCTTAATGTTACAAGTATTCAAACTTTCAGTGCTTTTGTTCTGCTTCTTAGTCTCTTTAAAAATTGCTGAACTAACCTTCCATGTCAGTAGCAAGCTGCTGTATCTCAAATGAATATACTTGCATTTTAAGAAAAAAAATTATACATCAACCGTTTGCATTTTCAGGTTTTTTAGTACAGTACTTCAAAAATTAACTTTGTTCTTCCTTTAATTATTTAATGGTATTAGTGAACTAAAAGTATGGTATGCTTGATCTAAGGCTGGTATTCACAGTGACTTTTGCGATGTAGATGCGAGTCACATTCAATAAGCATCGTTTTGGCAGGGAAACTATATTCTTAAACAATGAGCCAGTTGTTTGGGCACTCTCAAAGTTACAAGTGGCCTTGACCACCCCTAAATGACTGGTAGCCCATTAACCTCTCCTTGTAATTGTAAAAATATCACTTGCCTTACATTGTTTTGATAATTGAGATACAGTGCACTGGCAGACTGGTTATTCCATGTGAAATCAGCAAATGTGGGTTGCTTGACTATTTTGTATTCTTTTTTTTGTTTTAATTTAACTATTGTTACTGTCATTGAATAGTCCATAATCATTAATGTTAAATTTTTTTATCTCTCCATATTGGATTTAGGCAATTTCATGTGGAGCGCCGCGCTATAAAATCTGCTCTTGCAATAGTTTAAATACAGTGGAAACTCTATCCATCAAATTTTAGGGGACTGACGTAAAAATTCTATAAATGCAGACATTGTGTAGATGTGGATTAGACATTAGTATTAGTCGACCAAAAAAAAAAAAAAAAAAACAATCCTGTTTAACTTTGTTGAACACATTGATAGGCCAATGTTAGATATTTGTCAATTTTAACTAAAATAAAACAATGCAAATGCAAATGGGAATAATAAAGAAAACATTCATAATAAAGTAGAATCCTCTTATATAGTTCTCAAGGGAATCTAGAAGTGTTGACCTTATACGTAAAAAAAAAACAACAAACAATCCACTTAAATTTCTTCTGGTATTCACACTCAAACTGAATAAAAACCGTATTTAAACACCACTTTGGAGATCACGTGTACAGAAAGAGCTGCCGATGTAGCAGAAGTATTATCCATAGAGCAACTGACAACAGTTGCAGTTACTAGCTAAGAAATAGGTGTCTTGTATATTGTGATTGATAAAGTGCATTGAATAGGGTTTCCTTAATTTTGCTTTGCATTTTTCTAACTTTCCGGGCATATTTATTAGAGTTACATTTATACATAATGCATTTGTAATTCTCGTGAAATAATATTCAAGTGAAAAACTTGCTAGTGTTAGCATCTCATTGAAAATCCATGTCTTTTAAATATGGCTCAGCTGTTTCTTGTCATTGCTGGTCATAACCAACATGGCTGCCACCGTAAACATTGCAATTGGTTGCTGAACATCTAATATAATTCAACAGTATTGATGCAAGACATCTTTTCAACAATGATTTTAACGACTTTACCTCATCAATGAGCAAGATTTACTGCTTGATTTCCACCGAGTTTTCATTTTTACCACGCATCATGAGACACAAGATTGTAATGTCTACTACGGCTCATTGACAGACACTCCAGCCCAAAGATGAAACTGTTCACCGACCGAGCCACAGAGCCTTTGCATCCAAGGCACTTCAGTACCACTACAAGCTGCCAGATGCCTCAACCAGTATGTTTTGCCCCATCTCAATTCTCCAAGCCGGCCAGTGACGTCACGCATTGAAGCTATGCTACAGCTACCCCCCAATCTCAATCGACCACTCCTATCCAGCTGACTGAAGGGGAAGTGCTAACCAGAGTATAAATAGCGAGTCGCTCGCCGTGACCAGTCTTCATTTCCTTCTCCGTATTTGTGCTGAAGGAACCTCCACTCCTTGGTCTCCCATGCAGCTTGTTGCCAGAGACATCCTTCTATCATGCTTAGTCTTCACCACACACTGTGCCGAAGATCCAACCACCTCAGTCGCCTACACACCTAGACACTGGGCCTCTTCTGGGCAACACTAGTAGTAGTAGTACCAGTTTGTTAGTTTCATAATGCTTCTCTCCCTGTCATTGTTAGTTTAGGACCAGATCACCTTCACCTGGCTCAGTGTAGGTTAAACTTCTGCAAGCTCTTGCCGATGTCAGGTGGAAGTGCAACATCACCCTGTTTATTTCCTGCAAGAAGGAATAAACAGATTGTTTACCAACTAGAGTATTCTCTGTGAAGATTTAGTTTTGGCTGACTCCCATCCCTACCATATGTTTTGTTTCTGGTGGTCTAAAATATGTTAGCTATTTCAAAGAAGCTGAATTTCAAACTATATTGTTCATATTCCATTCACTGTAAATAGTTATAAATGGTATTTGCATGTTACTTAATGTTTCCAGAAATTTGGTAAATTTCTACAATGACTGGATTGTTTGTTGAATGAATTTGGCGGTACAGAACTGGCAGTTTCAATATGTTGAAAACTTATAGAGTAAAATTCTATGATGTTTTTGAAGGGACTGAAAAAAATAATGATTATTAACCAGGAAAACTTCCTAAAACAGGTTAAATTACACATGTGCAAATAGATAAGGTACAAAATTATTCAACTTAATTATTAAGTAGGAATACTTCTTAACAGGGTTCACTGTATTAGTGTAACTTTTGTAGTTGTGTGTGTCTCATAGTGAAATTTTTTTTTTTTTTAATTCCAGGTTTGTGGAAGGGTCTTGGTCCAAGAATTGTGATGATAGGAACGTTAACAGCTGCACAATGGTTCATATATGATGCTGTCAAAGTGTGGCTGCGTCTTCCAAGACCACCACCACCAGAAATGCCTGAATCACTTAAAAAGAAGTTGGGTCTGAAGACTGACTGAAGTGTGCATTTTGTTTCTATATAGGCAGCAAACATTAGCTGATTAAAATAACTGGTTTTGTGACTAGTGAGTCATAGCAGCATTACAGATAGGAAAGTCTGTAATGTTCATCTGGTTATTATAACCACAAACAAATATTGAATTATTTTATGGTTCAGATGTAACCTTGTGTCCCATATTATTAAACTGTGTTAATAAAAATAGTTGTGGCTGTAAATATACATAATTTATAAATTTGTACATCACTATGCCATTTACAAGAGAAGTTATTTTTGTCATTAAATTTTATTAAAATCTGAATTATATCATTCAATGTATAATTTTAACTTGAATTTACCTGAATCCATCGTGTTAAGCTAATAATGTCATGGTAATTTAGACAGTTGTAGACATAATTTTAATTACAAGTAATAGAATAATATTAAGCTCTTCAAAAAGCTACAACAGGCTGCATGTAACCAGTGAATTCGCCATCAGATTTGCGTGTATTGATTTATCCAACCTGCCACATTTAGGATTTTTCCATTTTTATGGAAAATATGCAGGTTTTACTATTATACGAACGCATTACAAAAACATTTGACTCTCGATCTATCGTTACCGAGGGGGCAGTAGATGAGGTTTCTGACATGTACATAAATTAAATTCCACTTATAACCATATAAAAATTTATGTTGAGTATAGCAAGAGCTGTACATTATCTGTGAATAAAGTTTAGCTGATAAAAATAATAATGGTAGTTTTAGAATAAGTATTATTGTAAATGATACATTTCACCTAAACCAGTTTAAAGAAAATGTCTCAAATTACCATATATATTTGAATATAATCCTACACCAAATGCAAGCTGACCTAAAACTTTAAACCCTACAAAAATCTGACACAGAATGCATCACATTTTGAATGTGCGCACTCAACCAGCCAAGAGCACATGGAGAAATGATCAATCGGGCAGTGTGTTCATGACATCTGGTTGAGTGGTGGCGACGGAAGGATTACCCTTCCACGCCGCTACATATTGGCACCCATGGCAAATGTCTGTCTTTTAAAATAATTAATTATATTTTACTGCATAGAGACAAATTAATAAATAAGGCAATTATAATTGATTTATTCACTGTCTTGAATAACTACTGATTCAATCGACTACACCAAATGTTACGAGGTGGGAGAGGGGTAGTGAAAGGGTGAGGGAAGGATCAAATTTAGACTTACTACAGAAATAGTTGACAAGTGAGCCAACACCAAAAGCTATCCTACAAAGCCTCCACCACATGCTGTAACTATCACTTAGCAGGTACAGCACGATACCCTGTAACCTAACCAGCTACTTTAATATAAAAAAAACACACATTTAAAGCAAAAGGGACAGGGAGTAGGGAAATGAAAAAAAAAAAGGGGGGGGGGGGTGGGTGGGTGGTTTTTTTACTCCGAAGGCAACCGAGAGGAAAACTGCGCACGCTTCATGGGTCAGTCAGAGACCATGCATCAAGGTAAAAACTAATAAAATATAACTTATTAGTTAATAGGCACCCAGTGCCTGAATACTATGCTCTTAATTTTATCTGAGGTGTTCTAGACCTACCAAATAGTGGCAAGGGGGGGGGGGGGGTTTATCCTCAACTGACAAGGAAGAACTATGATAAAAAATTAAATTAACAGGTTATTAAATAATGTCAAATAACAGAAACAATAAAAACATTTTACAGGATAGGAGTCAAAAATTAGTTCTCTTCAACCACCAGGTATGTAGGTATAAACAAACAGAATTCATTAAACAAGTATGTATTGTAGGGCTGACACAGCATGTCCTTCACACAGGTATTATAGAAGGGATCTGCACATAGTGAAATTTGAATTTACTTCCAATTACCTAATGTAGTAGCACTCTACCATTTGCCCCTAGGGTTTAAAAGAGAGAAACTCAGGTTCACTAATGTTACTTTATTTACAGGCGCTTATAAATTCATTCTGTTTATTAAAAGATTGGCCAGGAAAATTAGCAGAGAAGCAAGATATAATGTAAACAGAAAACTAAAGAAAAGTGCAAACTATTTTAAAATGTATAAAAGAAAATACTTTCGATTGGTTCCTCCTTAAAACTAAATTCTAAAGAAAATGTCGGGCAACACAACTCCACCACCTACGAACCTCAGGATCACTAAATTACGAAAACATCCGGGCTAGCAGATGGCCAAACATTCCAAGGAACCATCCACAGGACCGGATAATCAAGTTGCGCATAGAATTTTACAAGGAACCTTCCATCGTGGCACACAGACTAAGTCATTATCTTGCACAGTTCTCAGTCTCTGCACATGGTTTTTTTTGTGCATCCTTAATTCCGTTTTGATTCGTGCAACTTTCATGTTCTGTTGAACTTTCAATAATATTAGTTTTTTAATGTGACTTATTTTGCATGCCATTTTCCACCAAAAGCTGTGTTAAAACCCCTTTAAATTATTGTGACCCGGAATAGCTAGAGAAAAAATGGCTTGTCTCTGCTTGTTGCATGATTGGCATTATGTACCAGCTATATTGTAGAAAGAACCAGATTTTTTTTATTTATATAAAAGGATTTCAGAGTGGTTCTAAATACCACAGAGTAGAGCGAGCTAGTAGATAGCAGGAAGTAACTGCAGTGTAATAGTATTTGTTCATGAAAATTATAACTGTAGTTTCGTCTGTAACAGGAATGTATATCTATGTGGGATTTTACCATGTGATATTTGTCTTCTAACATGCCAGAAAAGTGTGTCTTTAATATACTGTGGCTCAAGAAAGAGCTGTACAAAAAATGGCTTTCTTGCGATACAGGCAAGACATCAATTGTTCAGTAAAGCATTCGATACAGGTCGTACGGGAGAATCAGCACATTCCTTAGAAAAAACTTTAAAAAGTACTTTTTTTTTTTTTTCTGTCCTGAGGGAGTACGAAACATTGTACTTTTGTCTTAGAGGTAAGCCCTTCTTCTCACTGAATTCTGACTTCAGGAAGAGCAAGCAAGAGACCAGACTGTTCACTATTGCAAACTTAGAGTAGGATGACAGACCCCCTTCAGGAGCCTGTGCATCACCACACACACATCCTCATCTTTTGATGGCCACCTAGTCTGTATGCCCAGGTGTACAGAATGGTAGAGCCTCAACCACTAACTATACACCCCACCGAGGCGGGACAGCCACCTCAGGTTGTATTGCTGCTGGAGCACTAGGCGTGCTGGCAGGGGAATTTGCCTGGGTCTGGAGGCCCTACCTTTGTGGGCTACATCCGGCAGTGGTAGGAAGCCGGTCTTACAACCCGCAGCTCCAGGTTTGAGTACCAGTTACCCGCACTGATAGAGTTAGCGAGCCTACCGTCAACCACTGTTGGCTTACACTCTAGCCAGGGTAATTGTCAACTGTTTGCCCCTACCAAGGGGATATCGAGTGTTGTTCTGCCTGAATGCCAGGCATGGAGCTCAAGAGAGAGGTAAAGAACTCAGAGTTTACTATTGCCATGCAGGTGTGTGCGGCCAACCTTTCCGGTCAGTCTCTTGAAACTCCATGGGGCCGAGCTCAAGCCGCCCATCACACAGGGAGACAGACTGCTCCTGTCGGGACTTTTGTTTACGTTCCGAACCTCTCTAGGATGAACAACTGGTACCATTCAGTGATTTGGGCTCTAGTTACCGGGAGTGAAACCAGCATCGGGATCACCAAACCTTATTTCAGCAGCTGGGAAGGCACCCAGTGGAATAGTCAGTACGTGCCCGACCACTACAGCAGCTCCATGACCAGCCAAACAAGGAAGGCGACAAGAGTTCAACCCACCCTCTTGCAGTACCTCTGCTCTGCACCGCACCTAGTCATGCCAAGACCGGAGGGCCACAACCATATGCTGTACCCGATGCTCAGCCAGATGTCAACAAGGTAAGGGCATCCTTCAAACACCCCCCTCAGACATCTTCAGAAGTGATTGGTCAGGTGGACCACCACACCACCTATGACCTTCACACTCGCTGAAGGTACAATTGAACAACCTGCTAACCTCCCTGAGGATGAGGGGCCCGACAGTTCCCTCGCTTGTGGGACATCCAGCACCACATGGATGGCTAGCAGCAGCGATGCCTATGCCGTACACCTGCCTGCTGTCGACTTCGAGACCCTGCCTTTCAACACGAGTGCTGCTGAGATTGAAGGGCTTTCCTGCCTTCTGGCCAACAATCCCGATGTCGGGCACGTCGGCGCCCAGGTTCTTCTTGCTGATGGGAAAGGAACCGTAGCAGTCTAGGTGAAGGGCTTACTGTTGCCACTCCCTCGCACTGCCTCTGCATCTTCAGCTGAAGACACCGCCTCACCACCTCGACTCTCCGACAGAGATGCTCTCTCGCACTGCCAAAGCACACGCAGGGCCAAGCCGGTACAAAGAATCGCCGTGGCGATCCATGTCACAATTCACGTGGCCGTACACAGTGCATCACGAACTGCGGCAGAGGGAAGACTGGTGAAGAACAATACACTCAACAAGTCAGTGCTCTGTAAACCGAGGCTGTGAATTAGTGATTGTGATAAACAGAAACTCATAGGACTTGTTATAGCCCTATTTCGTAAAGCCTCAGTTAGCGATAGTAGAAGACACTTTGCCAGTGAAAGAACGAAGAGTTATGTACAAGTAGCAGTAATTTAGCTCTCCACAACATAAACAGTTTACATGTTATACCGAGGACATGTTGATAGCTTTTACTACGAACTGACATTTTTGGCATCAGTTATTCGTTGCCACGTAATAACACTTAAGAGAAAACTATATTGCGTACATTTTTATACACCCACAAGTTAAACTAAACAAACAATGATTAAGAGGCTAGCAGTTGTTTAACTATTCTTAACTAACCAAAAGGCTAGTACGCAAATTAAGAGACAATTTGGCAACAGTCAGAAGTTGCTAGGTACAAAGGTGTGAAAATACATGTACATAATCAGTGAAACAAGATAGACTCATACTTAGAATTAACATGTATTTTATTCTCACCACACCTCGCCATAATCGAGGTAAGTGGCAGACAGCCCATTTCAATGAACTGTATCACCTACAGACACTCTCCACAGTGCCAGTGATTACATGAAGACACACACTTCACTATGTACAGTTAGTTATAAATATATAAAATGGACTCCCTCAACAGAGAGAGAAAAAATAGCTTATCTTTTATAAATTCGTGTATATGTAGTATGGTACACCAGAAATATAACCATGTATTTTCAAGTGTTCTATGTGAAGAGAGAATCCTACGGGATTACATCTACGAACAGATAATTTTTTTTCTAATATGATATTTTCTTTCCAAGGTTATCATGTTCCATTTATTTCATGTTGCATCTTTAAAACTCTTAACTCGACTGAGGGTGAGATTCGTACGCATGTTTTGTTCCATAATAATATTCTTTCTAGTGTACTCGCCTTGAATCAGTGATGGAAGTCCTGGGGTTGGCAACCTCTATTATGTCACATGTAACTGTTTTGCTTGCAGTGAGACCCATAGGTTGCCTAGCAAGGTTTTCTTCCTACCTAATACACCAACGCAAGCAACACAATAAAATCCAGTCCCGATTGGAAGCGACTCATGAAAATCAACCTTTGAAAAACCACTCTAGGCATAATATCACCTGTTTTTTCAATAACCTGTATTCCACAAATATATAACTGTGGTTAACTTTAGAGTACTGTATTATTGAATAAATTAATCTTTATCTTAATATCTTCTATAACTTGTAATATTTCACGTATTTATTTATACGTTTCTACTGTGAACTGTTTTTATGACGAAGTTAATGATTTACATCCATGTCTGTTTATTTTTCACAATGTTGTACCTTTGCACAAAGGGGTTTGAAACACAGTCGTGTAACGTAATTTTCCACAATCCCAGAAGAAAAATACTAAGTTCAACTCGATAAATTTCAATAAACCTAATAAACAGTAAGTAGCAATACATAGAAATATGAGTGAATAAAAGTTATCGTAGGCTTATTTGTGTGCATGTTCACAGCTATCTTTTAAAGTTTGTATGGCAAAAATGATCACCATGAGTTGCGTGCTTGAATTTAATGAGCCTTTTTCCTGATTGTTCCTTCGTTTTAATATTTATTCCAACTGAGGCCATCCTTTTAGAAAAATGACCCAACACATATCAATAACAAAAGGATAATTACAATTAGTACAGTCCTTTGCATCGCAGTTGTAACAGTGCTAAACACAGTCGTGGCAAAATACTAACGTGCAGTACAGGTATTGAGCTACGTCGCGGAAAACAAATATGTTAATGTAAAATAACCATAAGAACTGTCTTCAATTCAGGCATTTTTAAAATGTCATAAAGCTGACCTAAATAATGTTAGAGGCATAAACTGTGAATATTCGTACGGAATGATTTTGGAATGTAACACAATTCGTTGAAAATATGTAAACAGTAAACAACGCATTAGACAGGTATAAAAGCAGAAGTCACATTTCAATGTTTATTTTTAGGTGTAGTGAAAGTATACGAACATATGTACACACACAATGGAAGGTAAACATTGATTTTGACAGATGCTTCATGGCAATGTTTGTTTACATATAGGGGAAGGATACGAAATGGGCCTGCAAGTAGATATTAAGCAGGGCTCCGAGAAAGTTGCTTCCAATGAGGAATGGACTATAGTTCTTTTTCCTCCCTGCCTTCCACGAGTAAGGCTTTGTACGTAGTGTTTTCCCTTTGTTTTCATGTGTCGTTTTCTTGTGTAATTTTCTTTTTCAGGTTTTTGGTGTATATATTTTATATTACGTATCCACAGCATCTATGCTGAATTTGTAACGGCATGTTTAATCATGGAGTTACACCATGTCACCCTTGACAGTAAGCCCACTCCATGTGGCGGAGGTTTGGAAAGGGGGGGGGGGGAAACACATTAGCAGCACATCGCACCGACCGGGCAAGGGGGGGGGGGGGGAACCAGCACACCGAGAGAGACAGAACTACGGCTGGCTTCTTGCCAGACCCGACATATTTTATGATGCCCCAGCACACAGCACGACTGCTCAGATACCAACCCCCTTGAAATTAAGGCATCTGCCTGGAATTTTAATTTTTTTTTTTAAACAATGGCTCTAACATGTTTAGACCTTCCAGAGAGGTGGGATTAGCTCTGTTGTCCCTTTCTCCACCTTTACAGATGATGGATGAAACTTCTTGGAAGAGGCTGAAGGGGGGGGGGGGGGGGGGGGAAATTGATGCATGCTGCTTATTGGACTATTACTGATCGACTACGACTCATACTAACGTGCACTTTTAACCAAAGGAAACAGCTCCAAGATGTGATACAGTGGAGACACATTGATGCTGCTTGGTTTCTGGATTTTTCCTGACCTGCTTTCTCTCTCTACTACGTAGTATTAAAACCTGAGGAAGGGTGAAATCCAGCACGTTGATTTACGAGTGCACAGAGGATCATTTCAACCAGAGCAGACGATTCCTGCACGTGAAACCAATAGTATTCCACACGGCCACGTATTATGTCAGTCAACCTCCCGAAGCACCAGGCAGACAGTGTGTCGCCACACTTGCCGAAGATGGGTGAGTGCCGTCGTGCACATGAGGGTAGTTCTCCCACCCTGCTCGCTCCAGGCAGACATCACAGAGGTGCGTCACACCTCCTACCCTGCCCTGGTGCGCACCTATAATGGAGTCGCATATAAGGCCATGCACGACCGATGTCGGGAGTTATCTCCAGTACCTCGCCTCAATACTTTGTGTGCTGGGGCGCTCTACTGATCTAGGCCCTCAGGGTCCTCTCAAAGTTCTTCCAGCTCTTTGACTACCACCAGTGGCTGCAGCCACCACCTTCCAGAGGCTTCAACACCTGCAATCACCAACGACCGGAAGCTCTGTCAGCCAGAAGACAACGACCATACTTAACAGTTCCTCCTAGGTCGACAGCCACCACTGCTTGCTGGTAGTGGCCCCCGTTAAGTTAGTGATGACAGACACCCTTCAGGAGCCTGTCCGTCACCAAACGCACATCTTTCGACAACCACCCATTCTGTATGCCCTGGTGTAAAGAACAGTAGCGCCTCAACCACTAAGTACACACCCCACCAAGGCAGGACACAGCCACCTCAGGTTGTAATGCTACTGGAGCACTGGGGGTGCTGGCAGGGGTATTTGCCCGAGTCTTAAGGCTCTACCTTTGTGGACTACACCTACACCTGGCAGTGGTAAGGAAGGAGGTTTTACGATCCGCAACTCCAGGTTCGAGTACTAGTTAGCCACATTGATTGGAGTTAGGGAGTGCACCATCAACCACTGTCGGCTTACACTCTAGCCAGAGTAATTTTCAACTGCTTGCTGCTTCCGAGGGGATATTGAGCGTTGTTCTGCCTCTATGCCATTCAATGCCAGGCATGTAGCTCAGAGAGAGGTAAAGAAGGTGGCATTTACTATTGCCAAGCAGGCGTGTGCCGCCAACCTTTCCTCTCCGAGTTTTGAAACTCCACAAGAGCCGAGCTGAAGCTGCCAGTCATGCGGGGAGACCAACTTCTCCTGTCTGGACTTTTGTTTACTTCCCAAACCCTGCTAGGACGGACAATGGTTACCATCCAGTGATTCGGGCTCTGTTTAACAGGAGTGACACCAGCATCGGGATCGTCAACCCTAATTTCAGCAACTGGGAAGGCACCCAGTGGAATAGTCAGTACCTGCCTGACCACTACAGCAGCTCCATGACCAGCCAAACAAGGAAGGCGACAAGAGTTCAACCGACCTTCTTGCAGGACCTCTGCACCACAGAAACCGACTGCTCAGAACCCTGGTAAGTCAGCATTGCCCAAACAGGCTAGTGTTCATGTTTGCCATATTGCCAGACCTGTTGAATCGGGCAGACAGTCAATGCGGCCAGTGTTAGTTTCCAGCAAGAGGTCCAATTAAGTATCCTAGGAACAGTGTAGTGCACGACTGATCTACCACAAACCAAAAGACATTGTTACTAAGAGAGTTAAGGAACACACGTTAGCAGACTTGCCAAGTTTTATGATTTTTCCGTAAAATGTACAGAAATCATACCCTTTTTGTGATTTTACGAAAACACCTTATTTCCGAATACCAATAGTGGAAAAAATTTTAGAGTGAATATTTACTAGAGATGGGAAATTTAATTCTTCGATACCTCAATATAGGGACGTAGTGAGTATCACGATGTGCATATGGATACATTTGTTTGATGCGTGAAATGTTATATCATTGACATGTGACTGGCTTGGTCCACTATTTTCCCAATTGTATGAAGTTGAGTTTACTAGTTTCGGAAAGCTGGTGAAATGTTGTATTATTTAATTATTCAGCTAATTAATTTGTACACATGGCAGAGAAACGTGTAGTCAGGAGTTGCAAATATCAATTACGAACAGTAAGCCAGTGTGAATTGTTAGTAATGTATTTTGAAATGGTTATTAAAATGCTTGAAATGTACGTAGCTTAGAAAACCATTATTTCAACTCTGCTTTGCAGTGTAAAAATAACACATTTATTGTATGATAAACTAACTCCCCAAAAATATTCAAGTCTCAAGCATTTTTAATATTCGAATTGGTACTAACATCATATTTATCGTGCTTTCTTTCTGTAAGGCTAAAACTTGGCAGGTTATATGATAATTTGAGGCTTTGTCCGAATTGGCAGATTTTGTTGACAAAATGATCACATGACCCAATTTGGTATACAAAAATTGTGACATATTTGGTAATTTGGTATTTCATATCTAGCCGATGTCAGCAAAAATACAAAATGACAAAATCTGTGCCATGTTTGTTTTTACCTTAAAATCATGCAAATGCATAAATAAAATGCATTTTAAAACAAATAACTGTACATAAAATATACTAGGCATGTTTTAAAATGCAAGTAAGTGTTGTGCTTTGTTTATATATTCTGTAACTAAATTTTTTAAAAGCCATTATTGCACAATATATTTATAATTATCTTATTTATCAATGCATTCGTAGCATTCCAGTGATAATTCTGTAAATGTTACGTCAGTTTTAAGCATTAAATTTATATGTAATTTCACCATTTAGGTAATAACGCATTGCTGTGAGTGCTAAATAAGTGGCTGTCGAAGTCACAATTGATACCTACCAATTCACGAATTTACAAAATAAGGATCAAATTTTCGACTTCCATTAAAAAAATGATAGTCCCGTAAGAAGAGGTGCAAAACAACGCCGTCTCATGATAGACGTTAAACTGAAGTGTCTCCCAACCCCATCCAATCCATTGTCAATAAAATTAATGGAGCCCCAGCAGTATCACTTTACCATAACAAAAACAAGGTAGGTTGGCATGGTAATCTACATTGATCACAGCATTTGTTTACACACATTGTTTTCTTCATAGACAGAGCAGCTGTTTAATGAGGATATATTGTGGCCTCGCTAAGTTTCCAGAACTATCAAAATTTAGTGATCTTATGTTCGGTATTCTGAATGCAAGTACACATTTCGATTTTTTACATGCCATTTGTATTCACAACCAGAATTTCATATTTATTTTACATGTTTTGTGTGTGTACAATCTGTGAAAACGAACAACACAACAAACAGAATAATATATTTATGTAACTTTAGGTAGCAGTAAAATTGATATTGTTTTTCATCCAGCAATAAACAATTCTCACATTTCCTCTGACATAATCCATAAAAAAAAAAAGTTTGTTTTTCTAAATAAAAAATTGTAAGCTTCCTTAGTTCGAAAATTGTCATGTAAGAATATGTACATTTTTTATATACAAGTTTTAAATGTAATTTTTACATTTAAATCATTGTAGAATGGGGATTTTGTATATTACAAAGCGAAATTTTAATACTTTTATTGTAAGCGTATTAATACTATAAATGTGAAAATAAATACAGCAGGGAAGTTATTTTAAATTAATGTATATATCGGCAAAGGCAAGCCACAAGTATATTTTTGCTTTGCATGTCATACCAAGCAAACATATTTGACGATAGTCTTCTCTACGGGAAATAATAGTTTCTGGTCTGAAACACTGAACAAATGTTAGATTATATTAAATTTTCATTGTGAAATTATGGAAATTTTATTACTTGAAATTACGTGCGAATGTTAAGAAAATTAGTGTATGTGAAATTGCAGTGAGTAGTTTTTATCCATTTTACTGATTGAAAACTTTAAAAGTTGTAGAGCCTACGTATGTACTCAGTGTCCAAGTCACATCTATAACAAACATGTTGGGGGAAAAAAAAAAAAACCCACACTATCTGAATATGTTAAATAGTTTTGAGTGGTACATATTTTTTTCCTGAAAATAGGTGAAAATCAAACATGACCACTTTATTTGTCAAATGGCGCAAAACCAGATGCAGAATTGTTTTGTGACTATTGGGAATACTCAGATGGAGTAACCTAACATATCTATGAAAGTTGTCTTGTTTTTCTTTTTTAAATGTATGGGTTGAGTCTATTTTTGCCTAAATGTATGGGTTGAGTCTATTTTTGCCTAAATGCGCTGTGCTATTAACTCCCATCTCTCATCTTCTGTTTGGCTAGGGCCAGGCTGGTTGATGTGCATCTTCCCTGCTCATTTCTCATTGGATGTCTACTGGAAGAGGATGAGAGGCTAATATACCTGTGTATTTTTTGCTAAGTCGGAGAGGCCATATTGTTATATTTGTTCATATTGGTGATATAGTGTTGAAGCAGAATGATAGGTAAAATTCCAGTTGTACACAGCCTTTAAAATTTATTTTAAACATGTTCGGTTATGTGATTTCTAACAGTTTCACTACTTTTCTTGGACCTTGTCATATTAGTCTTTCTTTTATAGCAGAAACTTAAAATTGAAATTTATATAATGGCAAAAAGAAAATACACTTGCGAGTTTGCTTTTTCAAGTATGTACATTTTGCTTGCATGTGTTGGATGGGAACTGCTATTAGCATTGAGAATTCGAGGGAACCCTCATCAGTTCAAATGGGCTTTGTTTCTTAATAGTGGTTAATAAACTCAGATAAAACAAAGGTGTGAAACTAAAAAATTTCCACAGATGTGACAATGCTTAAGCATTGTATGAAAATCATAATTTGAAAATTTGAAACATAGGTATAATCAGAAAATTCCTGTATTTGTTTTAGGATTTCATAGCACATTACATTCGTTGTATAGCAAGTACTGAGCATTCAGATTTGTGTTTTAAAGTGCAGGTGAGAGTGGGTGATAGTGTTAGGTTAGGTTTGTAATTTTAATGTAATGTTTGTATAGGGTTAGAATTTGTAATAGCATGGCTAGGAATGCATCATATTTTCAGTATTTGTTTCATTAGTGTTTGACTAGACTGTTTCAATAAACCTAATTTTATGAAGCTGATAAAGTGCCCCACCATCACATTGTATATGTTATGTGGAGAGTACTTACTGTATTTACCCGAAAGGAAGACGAGGTTTTTTGACAGAAAAGGAATAGAAAAAATAAGGGGTCGTCTACAATTCGGAGCCGTCTTCAAATCAAAACAAAGACCACAAATACCACAAATGTGTGAAACTGCTAATTCAGTATTTAAGTTCGTTTTACATGCACAACATTACTACGGGCTTCTATTCATGATTTTTTACTCAGGAAGCCGTTAATCCTCCAAAATTGGCATGCCACGCGACAAGAGGATTTTGACAAATGCTTTTCATGCTTATACCATGTGTCCTATGGTTGGACGTATTTTTGTAGTGCTGAGACACTACCTGTCAACTTTGACAAGGGTCCCCTTATCTGATGTCCCCCAGAGACGTAAACCAATCAATGAGGTTGAGGAGGAGTAGTAGTAGTAATAATAGTAGTAGGGGCGGGCAGGTTCTAATTCACTAGGCGAATGACATGTTGATGGGGATAATCTAAAAATAAATTTTGCGGATTAACGGCTAATCCGATAACTTTGCAAATGACTGCTGCAGAGGAAGTGCTTTGCTGGGAAGCAAAATGGCTCAAGTCACGAATGTAACACCCACAAAAGTTTTACAGTGTAAGAAAGATGCTGCTACCATACAGCCAGGTTACACACACCTATTTCATTGTGATTAGCTTTTCTTTAAAAGTAAATAAATATATCATATAATTCATACAATAGCATTTCTTCTTGACGGGTTTGTCATAAATTCATGCAAAAATACTTTCAATCGAAATAATTCTTTTCAGCACTTCACAGGGGTAGTCTTGAATTCAGGTTTAAAAATTTTCCTCAAAAATATTTTTATTGAAGGGGTCATCTTAGATTCAGGGTCGTCATACTTTCGGGTAAATACGGTATGTAGCACATCTCTCGAGTTATTGAGTACCCTATTTCACGCATTTAGCTTTTCACATTGCATGGAAGTTCCATCACTTCCAGTTCATATAGATTCATATTATGGCAGATATTTTCTTAATTATTGTATATCCCGTTATTGTCTCATTTTCTGTTGACATGTTGGTTCCCCCCAGCCTACTGTTACATGTTCTGTTTAATTTTGGGTCATGCATACGTATGTATAGCACAAGTGGAAAGCTGGAGGTGAAGCGTTGTTGTTACATATCTAGCACATTAACCCGTCTGCCATAATTGCCGCTACGGAATACATTGTATTACTGTCCATACTCGACACACTGGCCGGCATGCCAACGACATCCATAACACCTACACCGGCAACCACCTGATCAGTTGCGCCAACCTACACATGTCAATAACCTAACATCTTCATACACAACACCACCTCCCTTGTTAACTTATCTCAATACATAGTCCTTCAAGCGTAATGGCTGTCATCTAACATGTTTGCCTAACACAGCTTCCTGAGGTTCCAGGCCCACCAAGCCTTCGCCCTGAGTTTGATGTTCAAATCCTTTGAATGGACTTGCTTCTGGGCTTGACTAAACAGGATGACTTCCTGTTGTTGTGGGTAGCTGTTGGTCCCCCTGGTGGTCCTGAGGTTCCTCTCGCAGCTGATCCCGAGCAGGGGCTATTGAGCTTGCCGAACTGTCTGCCCTGCGACTCTGCTACTGCTCAATCTGGTCTTGTCACTTGTCTTGCCCTTGCTGACAAGGACTTTATCCCTGGAATCCAGTGCATGCATGGAAGTGTGCCTGCACATTGGTGCTCATTCTTCGTATGTAGGTCTGGTTTCAGAATTTCTTCTCACCAGTTGGTCCAAGTGGCATTTGTAACTCCTGCCAGACGCATCCCCACTTCATATTTGAACTGGTCACGTGCTGCTGTTATGACCCCTTGCAGTCACTTTGCCCCTCCACTGAAATTCCGAAATAGCACCAAGTCTCCTCTCTGAAAATGCTGTGCCCTCTTTGGTTCCATTACCACATGCAGTGACCGATGTTCTGTGTCCTGTGGTCGGACCTGATCCAACGCTGTCCTTAACTGCTGCCCAAACAATATTTCGGCTGGTGTCTTAAGCGTTCCTGCACATGGTGGTTGTACACAGTGTAAAGAGAGTCTGAGCCAGTCTCCTGTCCCAAGTTTCCTCAACTTCCCCTTTACCATTTGAACCATTCTTTCAGCCTGGCCATTGCTTGAAGGGTGGAATGGCGTTGCTTGCACAAGACGGATTCCATTTTTCCTTGCGAAAGACTTCATGTCTTGTGACACAAAGGCTGTGCCATTGTCAGAGACCACACACTCTGGAATACCATGGCAGCTGAATATTTCCTGTAGCTCTTGGACCACAGCCACCGAGGACACTGATTGTACCATTTTGACTTCCACCCATTTAGAGTACGAACAAAAATGTCCTCCCTTTAAAAGGCCCAGAAAAAGTTTATATTCAATCAAGACCAAGGTTTTACTTCTGGGCCCCAACATACGTCCTGCACTGTAGAGGGATTGGCACGCTGTTGTTGACATGTGTGGCTGTGACTGACCATCCCTTCAATGTCTTGGTCCATCCCTGGCCACCACATGTAGCTCTGTGCCACCATTTTTGATTTTATAATACCATTATGGCCAGCATGTAGCATTTTCAAAAGGTTTCCTCGCACTGCTTTAGGCACGGCCACACGTTAACACCACAGGAGACATCCTTTGTACAGTGATAATTGATCTCTCCTGTTCCAATACAGACAGAGATCGTCTGGTATTTTCCCCTGCGGCAAGGCTGCAAAAATATGATGCTTCACTCGTGATAATATTAGGTCTTCTGTCGATGCTAACTGCCCCACCTCAATTGGGGGGTCTGGAAGCACCTCCAGCATAAGAACGTCCCCCACTGCTGGCACTTCAATTTTGGGCCCTTGGACTGGCAGTCTACTCAATGCATCAGCACGTCCTATTTCTGTGCCTGGTCGATACAACGGCTGGAAATCGTACATGGAGAGCCAGAGACTCCAGCGTAATAATTGTAGTGACAGGATATCAGAGGTCTGCTTTGTTGGGTCCAACAACTGCAGAAGCTGTTTGTGATCAGTAATTATTATGAATGGCCATGCTGTCAAGTACTGTCTAAATTTGGTAACCCCAAACATAATCGCCAATGCCTCTTTGTCGATTTGGAAGTAGTTCCTTTCCTGCTTGTGGAGTGTGCGAGATCCAAAAGCAATTGGCCTCTCAGGCCCGTCCTCACAAGTATGGGCTAACACCACCCCTAACCCATACTCGGAGGCATCACAGGTCAGTACGATAGGTTTAGATGAATCATAATGGGTTAACTCTGCATCTGTTTTTAAGAATTATTTAGCTGCCTGAAATGCTGCATCGGGCACTTCCAACCATTCCCATTCTTTCCCATGATCCAGTAACTGATGCAATAATTCTACAATACTTGCCTTGTTGCGAAGGAACCTTTCATAAAAGTTCAAGAGCCCTAAGAATGACTGTAGTTCCTTCTTGTTGGTCGGTGCAGGGGCTTCATGGATGGCTTTTGCTTTTTCTGCTGTCAAATGTATCCCCGAGCTATCCGCCCAGTATCCCAGAAACTTCACCACTGTGGCTGCGAACACACACTTGTCTCTTTTCAGCAGTAACCCTGCATCATCAATTCTTCCCAGCACCTGGTGTACCCGCCGCCAATGCTCGTCCTCATTCACTCTGGTGATCAAAATGTCGTCCAACAGCACCACCACCCCAGGTATCCCAGCCAACAACAGGTATTCCAGTCACTGGAAAACAGCTGGAGCATTACTAATGCCAAAGGGCAGTAGTTTCACTTGAAATAACCCCTTCATGGTGTTCACTGTTAAGATCTCCGATGTTACCTCATCCACCGCCACTTTTAGGTATGCTTCTTCCAAGTATAATTTTGTAAACTGTCCCTCCAAGTTTGAAAATGCCCGATTAAAGGTTGGCAATGGGTACATATTTTTGTTACACACTGTGTTCACTGTGATCTTGTAATCGCCCCAGTCTCATCGATCCAGCTGCCTTATGGACTGGTATGAGAGGGGTAGCACATTGTGAATGTGCCACAGTTTCATAAACCCCTCGCTCTACCAATTTCCTCACTCACTCTCTGCCAATGCAAATGTTACCGTACGGCTCTTCCAAAATTTTGGCTTGGCATCCAGCTGGAGCTCGATTGTCACCAATGATCCGTTGTACTGTCCCAGCTTTGCATTTGCAAAGACCCGTGCATATTGGTTTACCAGTTCTGTAGCCTTTCCTTGTTGTAACGAGTGGCTCCCTTCCACTGTAATGCCCAAGGGGTTCAACCAGCAATGTCCTGAGAGACTCAGACTGTTCCCCTCCACCACCAGCAAGGTTAACTGAGCTGTGGCAGCTTTGGTGCGAACCTGCTCCGTTAATGAACCAAGCACCCTTAGTTGCTCTTGAGACCATGTATGCAACACCAACCTTGTTTCCTGTAGTGCTGGTTGGCCGGGCAATAGTCGTCTGTAGGTCTCATTACTAATAATTGTATGGCCTGCCCTGTATCTAATTCCATATCCAGCTCCCTGCCATCTAACCACACTTTCACCTTGCAGAGTCTTCATCCAAAGAGTACAGTTTTTCCTGCATGCTGTAATTTGTAGTTCTTTTGTTATCGGTGGAGTTCCTGGGGGACCCCTTGCTTTGCCAGTTTTTCTTTGAAATGCATGCTCGTTCCAGATGGCCAAGCTTTGAACAGAAATTACATATGGTACCTTGATGTAGACAATTTTGGGGGCTGTGCAATCCATTGCATCGCCAGCATACTTGTTGCCCCCTTCTCCTTTGATCACCAGATGTCTCCTTGCTAGGTCTGTCTCCTAATGCATACTTCTGCACTGTCATATCTGCCACCGCTGCCACCATGACACTCACTGCTACAGCTCCCACCAAGTCACGCACTGCACCCCTCAGGTCAGGTACATTATGGCTTGCTGTTTCCGCTGTGGTGGCCAGATCCACGGCCTTCTTAAAGCTCAGTTTGCTTTTCAACAGCATGGTATGTTGTACTGCCTTATCGCATACACCACACTCTTAAACGATCCCGCAACATGCGCTCCAGATCTGAAAAGTTACAGTGTGTGGATAGCCGTCCTAGTTCTGCCACATATGCGGAAATAGTCTCCCCTTCTTGCTGGTCACACTTGTGAAACTTGAACGTCTACACACTCTCACTTGGAGTACGCTCAAAATGCGTCGATAGCATCCTTAAAATATCCTTGATGGTGACATCACCCATTGCTTTAGGTGCTACTAACGATGCAACCAAACTATGAAGTTCAGTGCCACACAATGTAAAGAATATTGCTTTCTTCCCTTCCGCATCCTGTATCTTGTTGGTCACAAAGTAGTAATGTAGAGGTTCAGTGTAGGTATTCCACGAATCTCTCCCCGGAAGGAATTCACCAAACAAACTAAAAAACACCATCCCGCATATGAGTACCATCCGTTGAGGTTATGAACTTCAATTCACGCTGATCGCAATTCCGAAACGAACCGACGCCCATCAATACCGAGAATTCGCATCCGCTCATCATCACTGTTACATATTTCACACATTAACCTGTTGGCCGTTATTGCTGCTATGGAATACACTGTATTTATTGTCCATGCTAGACACACTGGCCTGCATGCCAACAACATTCATAACAACACACCGACGACCATCTGACCAGTTACGCCAACCTACACATGTCAATAACCTAACATCTTCATACACAACTATTGTGTTGGCTGTTTATCACAGAATATGAGAGCCGTCTGCATCTCTGATATTGGGTTGTGATGCACTTCAAGAGTCTTAGCTGTGGTTGCCCCTGGGCCATCATCCCCCATGGCTCCTGCAGCACCAGTTGAATGGAATTACCAGAACTAAAATTTTTTTCTTTTGATAATAATGGCTCAGATATTTAGCTACATCACGATGGAAATCAACAATTTACTGGCTTCTTTTGATGGAGTTTAACATTAAAGTAAACCTTCCTGCAGCACATTATTTACAAGAAAATACTGAATTATTCACCATCAAATAATAAGGAATTTTTAAACTTTCTCACTGAAGACTGTAGGAAGTACTGCTATAAGAAAAAGAAAGTTATAACATTAAAGAAAAATCAATCTAGATATACAGAATTGAACTTTTGTTTGAAAGGCAGAAAAATATGAGCAAAAAGATAAAATTACATAAATATACAATGTACACTCTTATCCTGGAAAGCAGCACCACAGTGGCAATATAGGAAGTAATTTTTTCTTCATTGCAAATGAATTTGTAGGACCTCCTGTCTGCACACAGGTACACTGTTGATACATACATCTGGCATGTTTAAAAGCAATATAATATTACACTGTTTGTAAATAGAAAATATATGAGAAAGCTTGACAACTGACCACTTCACTTTTAGCATACCTTTTAGAGGATTAAAACTAGTATTATAAGGAGAAAAACTATACACGAATGTCCAAAAAACCATATTTTTATGGTAGACTCACGGGAAAATAGAATAAAACTTTAGTAAGATAAAACTACTTTTATAAATCTGAATTTTGTAATGATTACACCATTTTTGTACAAAATATTACTATCACTAATATTCTATTGATGGTATTTTTAATTTCTCAAAATCGCTGTAACAATAGCTATTACACCATCTGAGGTTTAACAAAAAAGTCATGAATGTTTCCTATGTTCAACTAGTATGCAAGTAACATGTGAAAATATTAAATAATTATGGATCAAAACTAATTTTTAACATAAGTACAATGATAAATTTTATTTCCAATACAATTTAATGATGAAATGCTTATGAGCTACTTAAAAAAATGCTATGTTGCACGTCTTAAAAATCTGATCACTTTAAGTGTACATTATGACATAGGACATTACATCAATTGTTCATACAGTAAAATTTCAGTACAAAATACTCCACTTTAAAATACTTTTCACTTTATAGAGTACAGCTTTGAAATCCCCAACAGATGTAATATCATTAAGTATATGTTCCGTATAAAGTAGTTTTTAATGTTAAGTATAAAATTTCACGTCTGTTTGTGTACTTTGTAACAAGATTACTATAAGTTTTGAGCTCCAAGTATTAATAATAGAAAATGGCTACAAAATATGTTGCATTTGCTACAAACTTTATTTTATCAACGTATATACAATCAACAAACATTAACACATAATACAAAATGGACCTTCCGTAATGGTTGTTGCAGTTGAGTTTACATCAGGCCAAACACTAGTGCTGTACGTGATGGTGTGTATACCTGTAACAGTTAAAAACAAAATTGTGCCTAATCAAAGTTGGTTTTAAAAGTCTTGTGATTATCATATACACTTATCTAAACCACAATAATAAATTTTAATTTAATGAACAGAGAAAATTACCAAATACTGTATGATGTAAAAAAAAAAAAAACCATGCAAGATACACTAGTCTTTAATTTTCTATCTCATCAACATCGCATTGCAAATGTGTCCATGCAGTGTGTAACAAAAGACGAACCCATAGTCAAAACTGCAATATTATAAACTATTCTGGTTTAACCCACAATATTACAGCCTACTGTACCACCACGTCATTTTTATATAGCTACTAAAAGATGGTTAAATGTCATCTCAAAATGGCAAAGTAATTTTACAAGTATTAAAATACAGGTCATATCAAAAACCATTTAACTAAAATTATAATAATGAAACTTACAATTAAATCACATTAAAATTTTTATGGGATAGATACTTAAAATATCATGAAAAACAGTTAAAAAAAAAACTGTTAAATTCCCAACTGCAAAAAACCGGACACTGTCTAAATAATATAGATGTTTCTGAGAATAACTAATATAAAATCATTACTAGTATCTGAAAGCATTACCTCATTATGTATTAATCTCACACACAAACATTGTTGGTACAAATAATGAATATACAGGCACGGAAATTGGTGTATTAATTTGAATAAGACAGTATAAAGAGACTAAGAGAATACAAAATTGCAGGTATAGTCCATTTCATATAAGTGGTCTCAAATTTGAGAGACAATATGACCAACCTACACACTATGTAAACAGTAAATGCTCTCGCTCCTACACTATTGTATCAGCTGATGAACTGCTGCAGGATCCGTGTTGTTAGGTTGGCTATTTTGACGATGTCTTTGGAAGAAAATAGTGCTCGGAACTAAAAGTTGTAAATTAAATTTTTAATTATACTTACAACATTTATGGTTTAATTATGTTTCTAAAGCAATATTAAATTTACATGGCTATTAGTACCGGGACTTTAAAACATGTTCAGCATTTATGACAGAGTATGTCGACACATACGAACAGTAAATGTTTCCAGCCAATGGCTAGCCATGTTTATGTTTACAGCCCGGTGAAGGAAGTTGTGCGAGCATGTTTTTTCTCATTGTGTTTATTATTCGAATATCTTATTGGTGTTGTCGGAGTATTTAATCTATAGTTAATTATTTTTTATTTGCTTTCTCCAAACATAGTTGGTTGTAGTGCCTTTTCTTGGGTGAAATGTAATATTAATCGGCACGTCGTTAAACTGTTCCTTCCGCCATTTTCCTAACCGCCTTCTACAATGAAGTGACACAAATATAATTTCCGTATATACGTTTAAGTTTGTTTGTATTAGGAAACGTGTGCAGCGTTGATTTTACTGAGTGATTTTGCAAATAAATTATTTAATGCTAGTGAGGAAAAACAAACGTGATTTTAGTAATGTAAACTCGCAAGGATTGCCATAGAAAAACATGTGTTCAAGAGATTACAACAGCAAGTTTGCATGTTTTGTAAACCATTAATATAATTATTGAAATGCACGTGACATGAAAAATGCAGCACTTTCCACACTTTTGTAGTGAGTGAACAATATTTGTTTGTCTACATCGTAAATTCGAGTGTAAGGTCAACCTTCGGTCAAAGTGTGTGCATGTATATATTGCTGCATCTGTACGAATAGGAACAGTGACATATGTATAGCGTTTTGCATTTTAATTAAAGTTATAATTTTTTAAGTTAAATTATTTAAATGTTATTTCCATATGAGCAAAATTTTCCACTAATTCTATCAAAACAATATGCAACTCAAAATGCCTCACACTCATACCGGAATCACGTAGCCCCGACAAAAACAGCACGAAATGACCAAAAACGTAATCATGACACATTTCAATTTGACTACTTGAATTTACAGCACAACCGAAACCATGCTCTCGCCATTTAACCTAACTATTTAGAAAGCGGTGATAGGCTATATTAGCATCAAAGATGGTGATCAAAGGGAAATTTGTAATACATAATGGTGACAAATTGGTATCACTAATGCATACAAAAGTAAAACACTTATTTTTAAGAGTTAGGTACAGTAGTTATCAATTTAATTTTCTAATAAGCTGCGTATTTACCATTGTAGGGAAAGCTTGCAATACAATTTCATTTTGCAATGTTGTACATTCCTGTGTCCTGTCACACGACACGATGAAGAATAGATATAATTACTAATCCAAAAGTGCTGGTCGGACGACAGAATCGGTCGGGCTTACGACAATCTATGTAGTATTTAATTAGTTGTTGGCCAGCGTGTTGTGCACGTTGGGGGCATGTGATTCCGGCATCATAAGAACATCAAAATAATCCCGTCTCATGAAAGACGATAAACTAAAGCCCCCCCCACTCTGTTCACCATTTCCTTTTTCCCTCGAAATAAAATAAAAATGATACCCTGATTGGGCCCACATTTCATTGCTATGAACATTTATCTGTGTTATTATTGATTGAAACTCTAACACTCTGGTTCTGGAGGGTTTCAAAATGTAAAGCTTACTGGCCATACAAACTTGTAAGTTGTATCACTTGAATTTTTTAGAATGTATATAAAATTTGCCAAGCTTGTTACGCAGGGGTACTTGTTAGCAATAATATTTAAGGGTTATTCTCGATTTTTAAAGGCTGTATTTGAAAGTAACATAATGGCATATAGGTTTCAACGTTGGAGTCTTTCATAAATGTTTTGAACATTTTTGTTTTGCAAATTAAAAGCGCTCATATGTTTTTAACATACATTGTTAAGAATATTGTATGAATAACAGAAGAATAATTCACATAAACAGGATTTCCATTAGGAAAGACAACTCTTTTATATCAAGTAAATTACAACATGCATATCAAATATAATTCTTTTAATTTAAGCACCCAACGAAGGTGCTCCAACATCATAAAGAAGTGTCTCATGCATCAGCAGGAACTGCGACATTCCAAAATTTATTCCTGCGACATTCCAAAATTTATCGCTAAGGAAAATGAACTTTATGATGTCTTCAATCTTGGGTAGGTGGAGCATCTTTTTAGTGTGTAAGTATCATGTTCGTTTGATATATTATTGCTGTAGGTCATATCTGCTTCTCTAGAGCGCTTTGTAACATCTCTGAACTGAAATACAGTTTTTCATTAGGTACCTGAGAACAAGCCTAGCACTGTATTCACAATTTTGAGGAGGGATGTTGTGCAACTGAACTTCAGTGTAAATATCAACACTGAGTCAGAAATAAGTTTTTATTCACAGCATGACAATCTGAACACGTAGGTATTTGAGAAAAGTTATTAAAGTATTTTGTATTTAAACCTGCAGTAATTAACATTTGAGTTACTAAATGAGAGTTACTAAAAATACTGAAATTAAGTAACATTTGCTTAAATATCATTTTGTCTACCTACATACTTTAACATCCTGAGAATTATAACCACCATAAAAGTATCAGGCTGTGCAGAGTTTGTTGTCCTGTCATATCATGAAACTGAATTATGTACTTTTAATGCAATAGTAGGCATAGTCTGTATGTAAGAATGTATACTGTCTTTGGGGGGGGGGGGGGATTTCGGTATTTGTACATTCCTGGGGGGGGGGGGGGGATTGTCCTTGGTATTTGGTGTTTGTGGAAACCATGCTAAATTTTTATGTTTACAAGAACTTTCCTCAAGTAATTGTGACAAGATTAGTTGTCATTAATATATTTTAAGTACCGTATATTAAAAAACAGTAAAATATCTTATTCATCTGACAGTCAAAATACAATTTCATTTTCATGCATCCTGGTTACAAATTTCTTGCAAGGTAAAAAAAAAAAATTAATTTATAGACTTATTACATGGACTGTTAGTACTAAAAAAAAATGGGATTGTGCCAACCTGCAACTGTTTGAACAGTCCTTCACAGCTTCTAAAAGTCATTTGGGAGGAGGTACATTCAGTTTGTTTACAAAAAAAAAGGCAGTCATATGTTGTTTGTTTACAAAAACTGGCAGTCACATGGTGTTTGTTTGCAAACAGTCACTTTCAATGACAGTTCAACTGTGGCGGAAAGATACATAGCCACCCAGATGCCATTGGCACTACTTTCCTAGAACTGTCAAATTTGAGACCACTTATATGAAATGGACTATACACCTAAAGAGTGAAGGTCAAGTGGTTTGTCATCTAGGTAAATATGAAATTTCAAATTGACAAAATAGTGCATATTCTTGTCAAAATTAATCTACTTTATACATATATATATATATATATATATATATATATATATATGTTACGTATTTTCTCTTGTTTAAAATCATCAAGTATTATAAACTATAAAAAAGTATTATACATATTTACATAATAATTATAAACACAGAAAAATGTTTTTTTTTTTTCCAGTTTAAACTGAATTTCAAAATAGTATGAAAGAAACATGTAAAAAATTATTTAAATGTTTGTTTACTTATATGCAAACATTTAAATGAAAAAAAAATGTTTACTCATAGCCGGAGACCTGCAAAATTTATGTTATTATTTGGGGACAAGTTAAACTTTAAACACGTGTACCTTTGTAATAGGGCTTCATATATATGCAATAGCCAATGGAGAAACGACGCCGGCTCCAGTAGACAGTACTGTGAAGTTTATTCTGATGTTTAATAATAATGTGAATTTTGCATGTTTCTACTCATAGCTATGAATTTAATTATTCACTATTTAATAGGTCTTTTATTTAATTCACTGTTCTCCCACCATAGTAAAACAGCAGTTAAATAGAGACAACTGACTTTATTGAGGAAAATAATGTTTACTTACTATAAGCTTAATGGAGATAACTGACTTTCTTGAGAGAAAAGAAAAAAATTGTTACTTTTATTAGAATGAGATATTTAAAACAGTAAAAATCTCAATTGCTTAATTAAATAAATGAGGCCAAACATTATAAAGGCTAAGTGACAAGACCCCGGGAGAGGAAGGAAAAAAACACCTAATTCAGGGTGTAGTAAGTAAAGTGCCTATTTATTTGAGAGATATTGTCAAAAGACTAGCAAACCTTTAATTGGATTTTGTTGAAGGAATATTTTATTGAACAAATTCTTCCACTACCTACCTTAAAGAAACTGATTATTAAACTAACTGGATTTCACATGAATACAACTGATAGAAGCATATAATTCAAAATAATGAGCTACTCCAAAGAAAATATTTTTTTGTAATTGTAGAGTCCTATGGGTCATCAAAATTTGCAAATTTTTAATTAGACATTCTTTGACAATAAATGCGAGATCTGACAATGCCTTAAATTAAAATCCACAAAGATAAAATTTGGTGAGCTTTATACCTATGATCTTCTAATTTCCTGTCCAATCCTAAGATTGAAATATGTTCACCAAGATAAGTGTTACAACTGACCTCTCAACGGCACAGTGCTCTAGCTTGCTGAAGGAAAAAACAATAATACCACCTTGAATAAGATGAGTCTGCATTAAGTGTGTAATGATGTAGTTTTTTATAATAATTAAAACTGACTTAATTTTCGTTGATGCCATGTGGGATAGGAATACCTTATCAGTGTTTGACGTTTGGGATGTGTTCTGTCATGCGCTTGCTTTTTCTGAAGTCGTAGCAAGGTTTTGTCAGTTTTTCTTTCAAGATGTTCCAGAATTTCGATAAAGCTGCTGTGATGCAGTTCTATAGAGCACGGGAGGTGGTAGATATGGGGGTCACACAGTTGCCTGCCGTGAGGGGGAGGGCGTGTGGTGACCTTGGCTCTGAGTATCTGTTGTGTACAACAAATTACAACTAGTAGTGGAGGAGGCAACATGATGCGACACATGCTCGAAATAAGTAAATTAACTACTGCAGCACTGATAAGTTTTATTTTGTCTAGATTCTGTTCACGACTCTGTATTCCTGGAAGAATGTAACCAGTTATTTGGAATGTAGACACACCCAATACGGAATAATACAAATATAGCGCCCCACGTTGGGCACCATGCGTGTAATATCACAGCTGGTTTCGCTTACTTGGTAGACACACGAGACTTAGGCGCCATATTGAAAAAAAAATTGTAAAAATTAATGTCATTCTCGGATTAATGGTTCCATTTTGTTTAAAATTCCCAATCACAGGTTCACAATCTTCAAATAATATTCACAGTCACGAGCGGAACCAACTTAGCCCACTCCAGCAAGCACCCACGGCCTCAACTTATTTTATTTGCAATTTAAAGTACTTTCGGAATACAAACTCTTTCTACAAAATTATTTTTGCTGGTGTGGAAGGTCATTAGGGTGTCAGGAGGGAAATAATTTTTTCCCCCTGCCTTCATAAATTAATCTCGCGATGAGAGTTTTGGAGTGACAATTAATTAACTACTGCAGCGCTGTTCGATTTCCGGTCTCATTGATTTTGTTAGTGACTCTGAATATTACTTGAAGATTGCGAACCTGTGATTGGAAATTATAAATAAAATGGAATAATTAATCCAAGAATATAATTCAATTTTATCATTTTTTTCAATATGGTGCCAAAATCTCATGTCTACCAAGTAAAGTTGAGCTGTGATATCCAGTCATAATTTTATAGCAGCTGCAATATTACAAGAGTTTCAAGATTATAAAGTCCTGCTACTGATCACGTCAAACTCACCTTCCCATTTGGAGAATTTTGCTCTCAAATAATTAACTCTTATGGTTACTTATTAATGCAAATATATTAGCAATGCTATTTACGTTTCTACATGCCACACATAATATAATTTCTAATTTGTTTAAATAATTCAGCAAAAACTGATATTTCATGTTGAACTTTTTCATTAAGATCTTATTAAGCTTTAATGTGGTTAGCATTTTTCTTTAATGTTATTTTCAAAAATTTATGAATGGTATCAGGAGGAAAGTGTAGTTAATAACTAAAAGGTCCTGCTAACCTACATGCTCAGCTAATCTTTGAAGAGTTTGTGTGTTAATTCTGCACTTTTAATTGGTGTACTAGGATATCTAGAACATTCCCCCATCATTAACTCACCCTGGTCTGTAGAGTTTATTAACTAATCCACAAAAGCTTTGTCTTTAGTTTGTTTGTAAAATCATATTTGAAACACTAGTGTCCCTGAATACAGGGTTGTTATCTATTGTTGTTCTGTATTGATTGCTCATAATTCCCTGCAACATTAAAGCATCAAAGCTTAGTATAGCGAAGTACATATTGTATTTAAATCAATTAAATTTTCATCATCATAGCAGAAATATACTTCCCACCCCTCCCCAAATTGCTTTTTTGCACTTAATCCATAAAAAATATATACAAGATAATCTGGCCAGGATGTAAGTGTTGATAGGTGGAAAAAAATAAACAGGAATTGAAAAAAAAAAAAAAAATAATAATAATAATGTGGATTTGGAAATGCAGCATTTAAACGCTAGTAGGTGGTGTTGAGTAGGTCAGACGATAACTGCTGGCAGCAGCAGCAGCAGCAGTAGCGTGAGGCATTAAGTCCCTACTGGGAGCTTCACCAGCATGGGTTGTTACGCTGAGCTTGCGAACATTCATTTCACATATGGGGCAGCGAATGGAAATGGACGAGTAATTCAATGGTTGTATGAACAGCAATGGCCGATTTGGCAAACATTCGTACATGTGCATTCACAGCTTTGGGAAAGTGGTTCCTTCGGTGATAGCAGACGTTACGTGAGCCGTAGATAAACGAACAGTTGAAGTACATACATCCACAAGCACGAGAGGTATTGCCCATAGCCTCCATTTGAGGCATTCACTTGTATGGAAGATTTTACATGGCAAAAGAATTCACCCATTATTCCATTTACAACAGTTGCAGGCGTTGAGAGTGGAACATTACCATTGCTGTGAAGACTTTGCCTGTTGGTACCTGCAACAGACTGCCCTACAGCCTGACTTCTCTTCATACACGTTATTCACGGATGAAGCTACATTTCCATGGGAAGGCCTGTTGTGGGCACATGAAAATCAGCATGCGACAAGACCACATGCCTACCAGAAACTATTCTCGATCAATTTGTGCGCAGGTATGACGCACAATTACTTGATGGAACCGTACATCCTACTTCGTCACTTGAACGATGGCACGTATTGTATCTTCCGGCAAAAGACATTGCCGGAATTGCTGGACGATATTCCTGGGTTTATTCAACGATGACTTTGTTTCCAGCATGATGATGCCAATACACACTTTTCTGCAGATGTCAGGCCTCACGTGGATGGTACATACCCATCACTGGATTAGTCGAAGGGGTCCTGTTCCATGGCTACCATAATTACCCTAACTATTATTTTTGGATTTATTCATATGGAGGCACCTGAAGAGCATCCTGTACGATGCCCCTATTGACTGAGCAAGACCTCGTCGCCAGACTTGCTGCTGCAGGTGGATAGGTTCGGGACATATCGGAAATATGTGAACATGTATGAAAATCCATGTGCCAATGGTGTAAGGCTTGCGTGCATGTTGGTGGTTGCTCTTTCGAGCACCTACTTTAAAATCAGTACACTATAAATGTTTGTTACATCGTATTTTGCTTGCCTTTTATTTCACCTTTCCCATCTTTTAAACACTGCATTTTTCAACCCTCATTCTATGCCAATAAATTTTAATTTTGGTTCCCTCTATCACCCCTTACACTTTGGCCAGATAGTTTCCAAACACCCTCTAAAACAGCCAAAAAATGTATTTACAAAAAGGCTTGAGAAAATTAATTACAGTAGAGCTTCGCTGTAACAAACCTCAAGTGACAAAAAATATGGCTAGTTTGTTACAGTGAAGTTCTTTATAGTGAAGCACAAAAATCATTTGTTGAGGTAAAATTAGTTGCGGCAAAATGTTATGTCATAGTATTTGAATGATTTTCTTTATTGTGTCAATAAACTATGAGGAAAAAATTCTAAGAAAGCAAGAGTAAAGAAATACGAACCCTTAGTCAACTAAAATTTAATATTGTAAACAATAGGATATAAAAATCTGCAAAAATTATTTTTGCATTTGTAGTTTAAAATTTAGGCTGCTACCTTTCAAAACAGGCACTGAAGAATCAGTTTTTAGGAATCACTACAAAATACTACTGCAAAATACACAAAGTATACTACTGTTTTAAAAATAAAAAAATTATGTACATAACTTTTGAAAAAAAAAAATCTCTGATGGATGATGACTTTTTCACAGCTCCTATTTCCCTTGCTACATCCCTCTCCATACTTTGTAGGGCTGCCATATGGTGAGAAAAATTTGTAGAAATCATGCAGAACCTCTCCAAAGAGTCTAATGCACTGTAGACTTCTTCACGCAGAGGACGTTTAATTTCAACCTTGTTAGAATCATCCTCATCGTGGCCACTACTATTGTGTACCTGAATGTTCTCCTCTACAGGTGTGTTATCAGATTCCGGAGAACAAGCTGCTAGTGGATTATCGACTGAAGCAAAATCACTGAATAATCATTCCCCACTGTCAAACTTTGACTGAACTTCAACCCATTCAGATACACACTCATCTGTTTCATTATTACAATCATTCTTATCAGAGCCTGCAGGAAATCCTGCCTTGGCAAAACAATTTGCAATAGTGCTAGGCTTTAGTCAGCTCCATGCCAAGCAAAGTCTGTGCATAGCCTGCAAAATGTTTCATTTCAGTGCACTTGTATTGTTCCTACAATCCATTTGTTACAAAAAGTATTGTACCAGTTGCCTCTTATAGTCACATTTGACCTGTGCAATGATACCCTGATTTAGAGGTTGTAACAAACTGGTGCAATTTGGAGGTAGAAAGATAACTTTAATATTCCTGAGTGCATTCATATTGGCATTGTGGGCTGGGTAGTGATCAATAATTAACAGAATTTTCCTGTTTTTGGACCCATCGTAGTTCACGAAAAATAGCACGGTAAATCGCTCCTTACTTCTCTTATCTCCATGACAAGTTGTTCCTTTAACTTCTAAAGTTCTATCACCATTAAAAATGTTGCTCTTTTCGTATCCTGAAATCAGGGAGTCAAGTTTGGCTTGCCATTCACCCTGAACCTTCGAATCAACTGCAGCAACTTTTCCACAAACTTTCAGGGTGCTTAAATTACACTGTGCCTTAAATCGATGTAGCCCCCACCAGAAGCCTGAAAATTCTCAATCCCTAATTTCAGGGCTTCTTCGAGTGCTTTCTCTTGTAAGACATTCCAGGCTACTGGTATGTTTGATGCTCTGGAGTGCATCAACCAGTCAAACAGTCTTCTCCAGTGCTTCGTATGCAGCAGAGGAGACACGTTTTCGGCCAGGTGATAATAAGTTGTTTTTCTCTATTTCAGAACTTTGACCTATTATTGTTAAAAATGCAGATTTTGCTATGCCGAATTCCGTGGCGATTTCTGTTTTTTTCCTTTCATTATCTACAGCTGTAATTATTGCAAGTTTTGTTTTCATGTCAATGGCCTTTCGCTTCCTTGGCATCATTTTTGAAAATAATCAAGAACGAACTCCTTATAAGAGGGTAAAATTTATGTGCAATTTAGTGAAAATACGTTTAGACGGTTAAGGTAACCGCATTTACAATTCACGGTAAAATATGCAGATGTGAGAATAGGCCTTAAAAGATGGTAAAGTTTATGTGCAATTCAGTGGAAATACGTTTAAAGGTTAAGGTAACCTTAGTTTCAATTCACGGTAAAATATGTCGATGCGAGAACAGTCCACAGATATAGCGACAGCATTTTGTTGTACGTAAAAGTTCGGTGAAGTCAGAAGCTTGTTATATGTGTCTACACAATGATGTAGCGCATTAGTTTCAGCGATAAACACTAGTAGCATTGCGCTTCACGATTTGTGTCTTGTATTACCACACCAATGTATTGTATTATCTATGACTGAGTTATCTACAAAAAAAAAAAAAAAACAGTTCGTTTGCTTAAGATTTTTAATATTGAAAGATTAGAAAATTAATGTAATTTTGCCAGGACTAAACTATAAGTTTGTTATGGTGAAGTGTTCATTTACTTGAAGTTTGTTAAAGTGGTGCTCTACTGTACAATGTTTCCCACACACTGAACATTGATTTTCGCATTGCATAAATGAAAACTCATGCCATTTATATTGTCGCCATCCGCGGAGGTCGAGGTGACCTGACCACGTGTCTGCAATTTTAAGATGCAAGATGGATTAAATGTCCAGGGTGCCAGTTAGATGCGGTCAAATAACACATGTGAAGAACGAGTCCACAGGGTGGCGTAGATGAGTTCAGCCAATGGTCACTGGTTATAATTGCTGTAGCTGCCACGTTGTAAATAACACAACACTAAATCTGATGGAAAATTACAAGGCCCTTCAAACACATGAAAATAAATGTACACTACCAGTCTAATGTTCTGTCCCTAGGAATGACGTAAATTTGAGTCCCGCACAAAATCTGCTGGCCGGTATGCCAATAAATCTGGAACCAGAGGCACCATAGCCCTGGCATAAAAACCTAAAAGTGAGTCTGCAAGTGGTGAGGGCAACCGTAGGGACAAGAAAAAAATAAAGGTTGTGGAATTAAATTATGATACACACAAAAATTAATAAATCAGTTTAGCAAACTCGTAGTGCAGGCTCCCCCATGAAACACACATCTGTCCCTTACCATTGTTGCTCCTAAAGTGGCAGCATGGCAGCCAGAAGGCATTCTCTCCAGGTATCCCTCCCACCGTTACCCTACATTTGAACCAAAAACCAAACTGAAAAAACAAAATATTATTTATTTTACATAAAATATTTCAAAAACAAAATAATCCTTTCCTTGTGTTGAAACATAGTTTCCTAAATTAGAAGTACTGTACTTTGAATGGTTTTGGCCCAGGGGGCTGAGATTATATGCTGTTGCCATCTTGAGAAGTTTGAGTGTACACGTCATGCGGTGCTTGGGTGCCACAGTACCCACCTGTGAGGTTAAGTTTCTGCAGCACACTTTAAACACTTACATGAGCACTGGGAGTGTGTAACATTGCAGTTTTGCATGTTATATTATTGTCTTTTGGTTTCAGATTATTTGGTTGTGGTGGCGAGTCATTAATATAATTCTCAGATTAAAATTTGGAGGTTATTGTTCATTAGCCCTTAGAGGGTTGTAAGTATTGCATTTTTGTAAACCACGTGAGACTAAAGAAAATTATCCTGATTAGCTCTTCTCTCGCCACAGCTGATTGGATGAGGAATGTGGCGTGGTCAGCCGAAAACCAATCAGAACATAGGTTGCAAGAAATGTGATGTTGAAGGTTGAGTCAAACTTTTACCTCGTCCAGAAACACTGCCATTACCACTGAGAAAAGACGTATAAGTGCTTATAATAATACAAAATGATATAATATAATGTAATTGCTACAAGATGTTTTAAATTTTCATCACTGATAATGGAAAGCAAGTGATATTTGTTAATTTTATTTTGAGAATACAAATGATCGATAAAAATTGAGAACAGAATTTCGGCACCCTGATTAAAGGAAAATGTTACATCTGGCGACCCAAACATGTGGCTGAAGAATGAACTTTGAGAACTACTGTGTTCGGAAGCTGTGAATTTCGTCAGAGGGAAGAACCACGCCCATGAAAGAAATCTTGCTACACTTCAAGACTTCGGGAGAGCAGAAATATGGTGTCCTGAGGGATGCAGATTACTATCTACATAACATTTGAAATGCATTTGCACGTGGTGTACACATTTCACTATACCGAGGGACATCGGGGAGCAACTCGCTGTGAACTGCAAGTGTCTGAGAATTTTTTTTTTCATTTACAGATTTGAAAAAAAACATTTTAACTACCTATTCTTTTTTCCTAGGTCTACATAGGGCGAAAGTAGGTTGGTACAAAGGTTATTGTACTTGGTAATCTCGAATTGTAATTTGCACAAAAAATTCTTTTATTTTCGGTCAATTTTAGCGACAGCGATGTTGAATGAACAAATTTTATCTGGTTTGGGGACACTGTAATTCCCGAGACTACAATTGAGAGGCCAAAGCCTAATATGGAGAAAGCATTTGAATTATTGTTAGAAAAAATTGAAGCCATATAGAAAGAAATACAAATGCGTAGAGTAGAACAAAATAGTGGGTTTGCTTTTGGAGTAAATATCTGAATGTTTTGAGCACAATCATACAGAATTGCATCAAAATTTAAAGTACACGCATGTTGAACAACATAAATTAAAGGAAGCTGTAGCTGAACACAGCAAAAATATTTCCAAAAATATGAGGAATAGGGAACATTTGGGTTCAAGCAAATGAACAAGAAAGAGAGGTGAAATGTAAACAACATTGTATGTAAACTTTTAATCAATTCTGCAAACAGGGGTATGTATATCGAGATGAGGATTTCTTGTCTTCAGACGAGTGTTTGAATTTTGAAAGGGCAGTGCCAATATTTTTTGAAGATAACAGGGGACACACACAATTCATGCACAAGTGCGAACGGATGCTGAATTCATTGGCGGGGTCAGATTAACAACAGGTCCAACCATTCAGAAGTAGGATAAGATGGAAAGAAATAGGATGGGCAAATTTTGCAAATGCACACAAAGTGGGAAGGGCTGGGAGGAGAAAGAAAAGAAAGGTAAAAATAAGGGGGGGGGGGGGGGGAGATTAAGATTGTAACACCCTCCTGAATATTAATTACTCTTAATCTCTCTGGACTCCAAGTTCTCTATACTCGATCTAACGTTAACTCTGGTATACTGCAATAGGAGGCAAGGGGTGTACATGGGGTAGTCAAGATGGTGGCTAAATAAATAATATCATTTAAGAAAATACATATCTTTACTATAACAACAATTCTGAATAACAAGACACAATATATTTACGTTACAGGACAACAATAGAATTACGTATTACGATACTGACAATAAGGATACAAATACATTATGCCACAAGGGCTTACAGTTACACTATATCACAACTATGAGTTCACAGTTAAGTTATAAATTATACTCAATCAATGATTAACTGGATTCTTAATATCCGCAGCTATGCCCTAACCTTGCCGCAGTTACTTTACAAGGGGAATGGGGAGGATGGCTCATAACAGGAATGGCTCCCTACCGCAAACGCGTTTATGCTCACCCGATATATTTGAAGTTCTGGTAAGCCTCAGAGCTCACTGGGCCTAAGTCGTCTACTTCCTCTTCAGTCTGCAATCTCACTCACAAGTATATATAAAGCTTTCATAGTGTCATCTGGGGGGCATCGTCGTGTGGGGTCGCTTTTATAGCTGGGCCAAGTACAGCAAGATTGCAACATCACAGCGCCCAGCCACTATTTACTTGCAAAATAATTAAGAAATGAACTGTGTTACTTTGCCGTTTTGAGCAAAAAACACACACATTTCGAGATATCAATTGCAGTGGTTGGTGTGAATTGGTACTATCGCGACTTTCGATAGGTCAATCCACTTCCGGAAGTGATATTCAAAGTATAAATAGAACTTTAATGTGTAAATATTGCAATGTGAGGATTGCATGGCAAAGAAAAGATAAGTCCGTTAAGCATACTGGAGACAGTGTGGCACACAAGACAAACGAGGAAAGGCTTCAAGAAAGTGCAGAAAGACAAGTTTCCTTTACGTCAGCAGTATCTACAGCAAAAAAAGGAAAAGTCAATAATAATGAATTTATTATATCTAGGACTCTGGTATTCATGGAAGTTAACATTGCTCTGTAAAACCTAGATAACCCCAAACTTCGGGTATGTATGGAGAAATACATTCAAGGTATTCATACAAAAATAATTGTTTTTATTAATTTTTGAATTTGTGTAGTCATTTGGAATGATGTAGGCTGGTTTTTGTAAATGTCTTTTACTACTGCCTAGAATTAAATATGGTGTGTTTTTTTAACAGGACACTACAGGTTGCAGCATAATTAGGGTTCTCTAATTGATAGACTAAGTAATAGATCCGTTCTGATTATTTAACTACTTCTATTTTACTTTGTTAGGTTCTGGAGATTTGTCTGCAGCAAATGTACTGCGTGAAGGTTATGTACCCAAAATCGGTTGTGAGGAGGAATTAAGATTGAAGGCAGTAGTGAAAGACCAACGTGTTTTGATTCTGTGTGATGAAACCACAGATAGGAAAGGACAGTGTGTCTTCGTAGTCCTTATTAAAGTGCTAGGTTGTAGGGATGATTCAGTCCAAAAATATATGTTGGGGGAGTAAAAGTTCTGAAAAATGCAAACGCCACAGAATGTTCTCAAGCCATCGTAAGTGTAGTTTAGAAGTTAGACATTCAGTATGGCAACATAGTCTCTGTTACTTCTGATTCTGTTAGGTACATGGACAAGTGCACCAGTGCAGTCAGAATTTTAGTGCCAGAGGAACTACTGCAAACCCAGTGCTGGGCCCATAAATTGAACTTGGTGGGCAATGTTTGGGCAGTAAAACTTAGGTACTGACTTGAACAACTATGTGTTGCAAACAAAACACTTATTTTAGAACACACTACTAATGAGAAAACATGCATACATTCAATTCTTGACAGGAAAATATAAAGATGAGACTATGAAACTAAAAGTTTATCCCATCTCAGTTGTTACTCGCTGGAACTCTTGGTTCAAAACTGTGAAGTATCTTTGTGAATACTTGTATGACATAGTTGAATTTGTGCAAAGTGTTGGTGATGAGAGTATTGCTGTAAAATATTTTATGGCTTTACATCCATCAGAAGTAAAAAACATTCACTCTCAGGCTGTCATGCTTTCAGGGCACTGTTCTAAATGTTGTAATTTGCTTTTGTGCCTGGAAATTAAACAAACACCTCAAGCTCACACTCTTGGTTCAAAACTGAGTGAACTCTGCAAAAGCTTTGTTTTTCTTAAAGATGGGGTTTTCTTTGAGAAAACTTCAGCTGAACTTTCTCAGTTTTCAAAGCAGGGTCAGGTGGAGTTGACATCTACGTTCAAGTCTGTTGGTGAGCAAAGTTTACAGAAATTACACCAGTTAACTGATTCAGATTTAAGAAGAGACTTCATCTCTTCCCTTGGTCAACTGTTTGATCCAAGGAATGTAGTACAATGTGCATTATGGCATAATGATGTTTGCAAGTTAACGAGCAAACTTCCATTGCTTAGCAAGCTTCCATAAAGCCGTATTCAGCATTCAGGGAAAGGATTTGTAACATATGTAAATAGGACAGACACACTGATTTAATTTTTGTATGTACTAGTGTCACTGAAATCTGAGTACTGTTGTTTTGTGGATGCTGCCGTAAAATCACTGTGGAGTCCAGTGAACAATGTTGACTGTGAAATATCTTTTTTTATGTACAGCTGTGTAATGTCTGACAGGAGGTCAAATCTAATACCTGACAATATGCTAATTAAAGACTGATCATGAACATGTTACATAGATACAAATAAAAACCTCAAAAACTTAACCCAAAAGGAGGGTGCATGTAAAAGCTTGTGTGTCGTTGCACATCACAAACTACAGCTTGCCAACACAAAACTATTTGCCTAAGTTGTACTAAAACTACATATTTTTTTCAGTTGACCACATTACATAATAAATAGAGAAAAGGGCATACACTGCAACTGCGTCTTTTTCAAAAGCACAAGTTCAGTTTCTGCTGTGGCACAACACGTCTAGCTATAACCAAGAGTAGATGCGAATGACCCTCGGATGAGAGTCCCTCGCGGAAAGATACACGTGTTAGTGCACCCCTGGCGGAGTGATACACTAAATATTAATTAGAGACCTGCAGATAGATGGTACGTGGATGCATAAAAGCTGTTCCTGAAGGTGCAAAAGGGGGTTTTTTCTTCTATGGAGACATCCACAGACTGTGAACACAGCAGAAAATTTACTGTGACCAACAACTTAATTTTCCCAACTGCTTAGCATGAGCGAGTAACCATGAAGTGCCTGGTTATCCATTTCAAGAAGAAACTCTCTGTATTCCAGAAATTGTCTAACCTTGTCAATACCAAAGATGACTGCTAAAAACACTAACTCATATACTGACGAATCTTTTCTTTCTGATGGGTTAAGATGTGTGATACAAAGGCAATGAGTTGGCTCTACTCATAAATTTCATGCGACAACAAAGCACTGAGTGCTGTGCTTGAGGGATCTGTTTGGAGAATCAGTGACATAGAAAAATCATCAGTCATAAGAAAGGCGGGCTAGCAATAACTTGTTTCAAAACTCAAATGCTACTTGCTGCTCTTTACTCCAAACAAATTTTCCTCCTTTCTTCCTCAAAGCATTCAATGGTGCAGCGTGATCAGCAAATATGAGAATAAAATTTGAATATAAATTTACTATCCCAATGAAATGCGAAATACCCATTGTATCTTTGGGTGGCGTGAAATTCCTTATTGATTTGATTCTGTTTGGGTCAACTGAAACTTGTTTCTCAGAAACTACATGACCCAAGAATGAAATTTCTTTCACTGCGAACTTTACCTTTTTTTAGATTTGCAGTAATACTGCCTTACGTAGTCTTTTAAGCCACCCCTTGGCGCTCCACATCAGTGGACAAGAAAAACAGCCCAGTGCTTTCCAACAAAAGGAAAACCCCAGCTGCCCCAGAGGACGTGAAACAAAGTATCTCCACTCCCAAGTGCAATCCTTCAGTGTATAAATAAATAATCACGGAGAAAGGAAGCCCAGCTCAAAATAATTATTAAACATCTAACTACACTCTCTTATCATGTTCTCCATTCAGGTACACTGTTGTGGGTTTCATTTAATACCCATCAAAAACCACAACACACTAGAGCTCTCATCAATAAATGAGTTAAAACATGAAAGTGCATTTACAAAAAAAAGGTAGTAGGTATTAGTTAATTTCTTTTTTTTTTAACACATAATAAAATTGTTATCTGGTTTGGGTTTTTATTTGACACTTTTTTCTTTCTTACCACACACACAATGAGAAGAGATAAAATATATAATATTTAAACAAAACAATAATTGGTATTATGAGTATTACAGTTGCTTCAAACTAGTTACAGTTAACAGACTTCCTTTTTTTTATGTTTCCATATTCTTCTTATTCTTTATGTTTATATTCAGCAAAAAAAAATTACGATGCACCAGAAATTTAACATTTTAGCTGCAACTTCCTCGCTTTCTCCTTTATTTTATATTAGGACCAACAAAACTTAAAACTTTTAAATAAAAAATTCTTATGGTTGTCCACACCATTTCATGCCAAGACCTCTAACAAGGTAAGTATTACATTTTTAAAATATTGTTTTCAAGGATATTAGAGTCCAGTATAAAACATTGTGCAGCAAGTTGAAGGCAGCGACTGTTGCGGTGTCATGCAGTAATCAAAAAATCACATGTGGGGGAAAAAAACAACTCCTGACCAAAAGGATGAAAAGGTGGTGGCCAAGGAGTCGACATACCACAGTTGCTTAAATCATAGCGTGGGCCGCGGTCCCATCACTTGAAAAGCACGAGACTGAGATCACATCACCAAAATAGATAGGTCGTATAGACAGGGAACAGCACGGAACAAAATTACAAGGGAAACACAATAAATGAGCACTGATAATGCAACAAACAATTACTGCAACCACTTACCAAAAGGTAAGTACAAATCACTCACCTAGACGGTAAAGTATGGCACTTATGCCATAAAAAAGGTGAAAGTCAGGTAGTAAATTTTCAAAACCAACTACATTGTGTGGCAGTAACAATCGTAGAAGACAGGGTCAGCACATTTCTTCACGTACGACAGTGACTGTACGATGTTCCAAACTTAAGACGTGACCAGTCAATAATTATCGAAAAGCCATATCACAGAGTTCAATACAATGAAAAATAACATATTGCATTTAAACATCATTAACGTAACGACAAAACACATAAAAGGCTTGACATTAAATAAATTACAATAAAGGTAACAAACAAGCATAACACATTACAGCCAGGAAAATAAAAACTTTGATACAAATATTTTACGTTATTACGGTATTAGTGCTGCCACCTATCCTAGCGGCGGATAGACACAATCATAGAGACACAAAATAAAGTTGTTAAAAATGAATAACAATGTGTTACGATACTGAGTTTTTTTGCACTGTTTATGGCAATTGAACATGAACTATATTATCCAGTATGGTTCAGAATTAACACAAAGTGTAGAGTAACATTAAGAAATGTCCATATAATAAACAGTGTACACACTTAATACAGCGGTAAAATGAGTGATTTGGAGAAATTTCTAAAATGAACATAACGACAGTATTCATTATGTTACTGCCATCTGCAGTGAGAAGCGGCAGATAAATAATTACATAATATAGTATATTATGGCTTTACTACCTGGCAAACAAGAGTGAAATGAAAACAATATTTTTATCGTCAGCGATAAAGGTTATAAATGCCAATAACCTTAACACATTTAATTTTTTTGGTTTGCACAGTTAAATAAAAAAAAAACCCCTTTTTTTACATTAACACAAATGACAAATTTGGTATTCCGACTGGAAACAAGGAAAGATCATAAAGAAAGAAGAAAATCAAACAGGCTTTGCAAAAACGTGTATTGCTAGAAAAGTAATAGGAAAAAAAAATTAGGTCAGGAGAGATTATGCCATAGCATGGCACACTTTCCAACCCTTCCTTTAAATGAGTTACATGCTGAACAAACTTTCTGAGAATACCCATAAGTCATACAGGTAATTAAAAACATACTTAAATTTGACATCTCCCAAAACCTGATCAAGAAGACAAGTGAGTACTTGAGCTCCAATAGCAAGTCCACAAGGAACAACCTTAAACTGGTATAAGTTTTATGGTACACAAAATCTAGTGATCCAGTTTTGATTCCTTGGTAAGAGGAATTTGGTGGTACGCGGAATTTAAGTTGAACACACTGAAATACTTCACCTTACTAAACCAGTAAAAGGCTTAATTAAAATTTGGTAATGGTACACTGTCCTTTGTGTTCAAAAAGTGAGTGTCACAAAAGTTTTCTCTCGGGTCCATGGCAATTACTCGTTGAGAATGAGCAGTACAATAAATGTAAATGTACAATAGTATAGGTCTGTCTTTGACTCCATGCTTCATCACGCTGTGGTGGGAGCCATACTGCGAACCACTAATTTTGAGCATTTATGCTTAAGACCGCTGTAGCGACCGAACGGCTCATCCAATTAGAGACATTCTGGTGGTAGTTTGTGCGTTAAGAAAAACAGTAACTAAAAACATTACCAAGAATCATAAATAATAAACACACATAGTTACTTTATAACCAATAATCATTCTCTCTTCAGGTTACAAACCGAAATAGTTAAAAATAGCAGTTAGGCGAAAAGGACACTAATGATATTAGCAACATGAATAGTGCTCGACAAGACAAATCTAATAATAAAAAGATGACTAAGCTACCTTAATATATTCCAAGGTTGTATGAAGAAATTGACGATACCTGCAGCAGCAAAATGTAGACATTGTGATTGCGCTATCATCACATGCCACATCATGTCAAGAGACTAAGACTAAACAATGACACAATCAGCGCAAATGCAAAAAGCACCAAGATAGATTGCAACAATTCAGAGAATTAAAAGCAAAACGAAGGAAGAAGTCAATAAACATGTCTCCAGCAAATACATTAATGACATTTCAGCCACAAACAATGAAGAAGCCCCGATGACTTCCGCAGAACGATCCTGAGCATATTGCCTTATTATTTTTTTTCCTCTCACCACCCATAGACATCGCGTAAAAATACCCATGGCAGTGGCTTATTCCTCAATTGATCTGCAAAAGCTACATTCATTGAATTGATGCAAAAACCTATCCAACTCCACAAAAGTTTGTGGTCTACTCACAGAAATAGCATATGAATGCTCTGCAAGGTTCAATCCATCGAAGATAATTCAGACTATTTCCTTCTCAGACACAGACAAACGAAGACGCATAACTGCTTCCTTAATGTCAGCTATGTAACTTGCTAAGGACTCAGAGTGCTGTTGCAAAGTGTTGAAACATTTTAACCTAATGTTGAGTAACATTCTTGCTGGAATAAAATAATATCTTGATGATACTGTTCAAAATTAAAATTTTTGGCAATAGCTAACATTGTCCTGTCATTCAAAGGAGAACAAGTGAAGGGAAAAATGATTTCCAGCAATTGGTTGTCTGGCATATTACCTTGTCATTTGATTGTAATTCAAAAATGTAAATAACACGTGAATATTCAGATGATCAGTTTCACGGAAAACTGCTAAAACTCTCCCTAAATGATGTGAGAGCTTACCATATGCAGAAAATGAAGATAAAATGAAGATGAAGCCTGGGGGTTGAGAATGGAATGTGGTTGTGAATGCTGCAGGGGTTGGGGATGCAGGTTGGTGAGTGGGGTGAAGCAGCCTTGGATTGGATGCCAAAAGCTTGATGAAGATATTTTTGTAAGAAATTCAAAATGATGTTTGGTGTGAAGGGGGTCGGAGGAGTGTTGTGGTATACCAATATGGGTGTACAAGGGTAGGCCAGATGAAAAAGGGGTGGAAGGGTGGTAACAGGGTAAGATGTGCCTGCTGACTGCTGGGGAGTAAGTATTTGTGATGTGTGGCTAGGTGGATGTGAAAGGGGTTGAAAATGAGAACTGAGAGGGTGGGAGGTGGTTTGGGGTAGCTGGGGTGGATGAGGGGATGTTGGAAGGTTATGGAGTAATTGTGGAAGAATTCTGAACAGACTGGGGAGCTTGGAATGAAATAAAAGGTGGGGACGGATGAAGGTGGCAAGTGTGAAGTGGCAACTGGTGTGTTAACATTTGTGAAAACCACCACTACAGAAGTTAAATCATCAACATTACTACCGCCTTGTGCCTCAGCAATATCAATACACACCAATGAAGTGGTGATGAGGTTCAGTGAAATGACAGTGCATGATATATGAGCAGTATTGAGTGGTGGTGGGGTGGGTGTAGAAGGTGAGTGTGAAGGAATGGACTCTAGCGATTATGTTTCCACATCTAGGATGCAAACACAAATTATTTTTTTCTTGCACCCTATATTTGACACATTTCAAAACAAATGAGCCATTAAAGACTCAGAAACAGAACCTGTGGTCTGAACAGCTGTTGCATGTTAGGTTTCACCTGCCAAAATGCCCAAACGTTTCTTAACAACTTCAAGGTTCATTTTCACACTTTCTAAAAATTTAGTCACTTCATTTAGGTGCTGTGTGGTTGTGTAGCTGTAATACAATCAATCTGTGAATTACATGTGTTAATCTTGTCAAGCACCTATGTAGGTCAGCTTGATGTGAACTAATGTCATTTATCTCTGAGACTTTTCCCGTAACAAGTAGTAAACTTGTCCATCCAATAGATGTTTTTTACATAATTCACTGAGGATGGAATACCATCTTTCAATGCTACACACACTTTGTTACGTAACTGCTGCATGTCTCCAGAAATGTCCAAATTACAGGCATGCACCTCGTAAATAAGTACATCTTTGATCAAAGACGCCAGGAAGATAATACTGTCCATTGTTAATTCACAAAGTTTACTACAGTTAACTAAGAAGACAAACAACTGATGAGCTCAGCATGCACAAAAATTACCATGTAAAATTTTGAACAGCACTTATATAAAATAACACCCATGTATAAATTAACCAAGCATATTTAAAATTAAACAATATCTAAAACCAACAAAAAAATTCCCTAGTATATTAAGGAAACACCATATTTTGAAGAACAGTTATTGCCACGTAAAAATGTAAACATAAGCGAGGCAAGATGGCTACACACAGCAACAAACAAAGCACAATACTAACCATGTGGAATAGCAAGGAGCCGTGACAGAAAGAGATAAAAAACACAGATAAATACAGAACAATAAAAACAGAAAGTAAAGTTACCTGTTTCACTGCTGACGAAAGATACTGACTCAATACACACACTACAAATAAACACATGAAAATGTCACACGTACGAAAGTTAACTCAAAATAAATACGTGACTGGCAACTGGACTTTAGTCAAACAACTTAACCACATGCAAACATAACAGTGCTATTGTCAAAACCGCCTCTGGTATGCTTTATTTTGGCAGTAACCACACTCGTGGCTACCATTTGATTTGTGCCACTAACAAATATTGCTACCCAAAGGATACACTAAGAGTGTAGGAAATTGTGTGCTGGAAACATGTGACACAAATCATTATAATGAAAGACTATGGCAATTTCATAATATTAATAAATACCAGTGGATACACAATACAATTATAATTATCCTACTGCAAATTTGGTTCTCATGTTGGAAAAAAAAAGGTAACCACAGTGAAGCAGATATAGGATCAGTGGGTCGAGGACAGATGGACCGAGTAATGTGCAACAAGTCAACAGCCCTGTCACACCAACAAACACGAGGATAGGCATATTTGGTGCAATTTATATTTACAGATTGTACAGCCACATAAAACACCCTTTCTCAGGAGTTCAGGCATGTGGCACATTAATCCATGTCCACACAAATAGTTCGTTGCCATCTGCAACATTAAGCCATCTTGTCCAGGCATCCATTACTGCGGCTGCAACTGACTGCTCACCGCAGGTGCCTGTGGCTGCAATTGTGTGTGGAACGTTAGGCTTGATGGAATGAATGGCATGCCACTGTCTTCTATGACATATCCCATTTCTGTTTGCAGCACCATGATGGTCACATCCATGTTTGGAAGCACCATGACACATGCTTGGCAGTCCTCCTTTATGCACCATCATATCAGTCCCATCACCTAAATTAGGTGCAGGGTGCCATCGGATTCAAGTCCTACTTGTACCTAGTATGCATAACTGGAATGCTGACCAGCAACTGTTACATTGCAGAGGTATTGGAGCCTTTTGTTGTCCCTTATCTTCAGGGTCAGCCTGGGACACTGTACCAACAGGACAATGTGTGATTGCCTGGGTCACACATTGTATGACCATTCTTAGATGACCACCATATGACATTCTTTCGTTGGTCTGCATGTTGAATGGTTCTCTCGCCCAATGAAACTGTGTGGTCCACGGTTGGATGACAGATAGCCAGCCACAGGACACCTGCAGCCTTAATGGATGAACCGTAAGTATACATTGAAGCAGCATGGCTGTAGATAGCCCAGACGAACATCCAAAGGCTCTTCCTCTCAATTCCACGTTGCATAGCAAGGGTTATTGCAGCCTTTCATAAGGCCACACATTACTTATTTTCCCATGTGCTGCACATCATACTGAGCTGCAAATATATAATTTATGTACGTTACATATTCCATTCAATAAATTTTGTTGTGATAGCTCAACTCCTCCTTGTTGCAATTTTAATGGTCAGTAGTGTATATTTGTAGATATTATTAATAATTTTTCATTACATACAACTGCAGTAATCAATATAATGCTTGACTTATATGTCATAAATATGCTTTCTAAATAATACAATATACTTGAATAAAAATGTAATATCTTCTTTCATACGCAACACAAATAGTACTTTTCTGACAATTCTGATAACAATTCTGAAACTTTTCAAAGAGTCTTTTATTTCGTATAGTCGGGTGCTGAGTTCCATTGAAAGACACACTACTTCTACCTTAAGGTTGAAGTAAAGCAACTGCCTATTGAGCACTGCACTTGACTATACAATATGAAGAACTCATAAAAAAAGTACTGTAGTACAGACACGCTAAAAATTGTAATAAAATGTGATTAATTCTGCATATGAAAGAAGAATGTATATACTTTGCAACATTATTGAATATTTAACTAAAAAAATACTCTTTAAATGTAAAAACCTAATAGATTACAATAGTCTGTATTTTTAAAAGAAAATTTAAGCATTTTCCATTTTGGATGTTCCAGAAAAGCAGAATTTGCTAGAAAATCTTTGTCATGGTATATCATCATCACTGTTACTATGCTTGCATGTAAGAAAATTATAATAATAATGTAGGAAATAATTTTTATAATTGATTTTATGTGCATCCATTTGTCACAAATATTTATGGCTGAAATCGACATAAATAAAGTTAATTATAAAATTGATAAGATATATTATTACTATGATTTTATTACACATGAACACAGTAAATGTTATGACGATCTTCTTGATGAATATTTTCTTGTAAATTCTGCTTTCTGAAGCTTCCAAAACGGAAATGTGCTTAAATTTGGTTAAAACTAAGAACTCTAACTGATAGGTTATTTTTTTACATTTAAAAAGTATATTTTTGTAAATATTTTATAATGTTACAAAATATATACATTCTTCTTTCATATATAGCACAAATCACAATTTTCTGACAATTGTTATGGTGTCTGTACTAATTTTTTTATGAGTTCTTCACATTATACAGTCAGGTGCAGTGCTCCATAGGCAGTTGCTTTACTTCAACCTTAAGCAAACATTATATTTTCATAAGCACATTGGATTAATACGAAGCAGGGAAGATAAATTGTACTAACACTAACCTAACGTGCTAACCTAATATATTTTAAAATGTAACAATTCAACTAAACATTAATATGTTAATATTTTTACATATAACTTATTTGGAAAAAAAAAAAAAAAATTATGTACCCACCAATAATGAATGTTGTCTGCCCGCAAATGCTTCTGGAAAAGTAAGATGCTCAGTGGTATTATCTACTCTCTTGAAACCACCAAAATGCTCATCATCCGAGTTGAGTACAATTCTATACTTGCCAGGAAGTTCGACACCAACACGATAGTCTGTGAAGCTCTTGGTAGGATGAAAGTTGAACACAAACAGTAATTCTGCTCGTTCAAAAACAATCACCTTGTCATCTTCATGTTTCCAGCTCACATAGCCCTAATTAACATATCAGAAAAAAAGGGAAGAAAGAATTATAAAAACTTACACATCACATGTAATAAAATTTCATAATTCTCATGTTCACAATCACAGTTGTACAGATGTACAATCCTTTATCCTACATCTTTGAGACCAGCAGCATTTTGAATTTCAGGATTTTTTAGATTTTGGAATTACACAGATGTAATGTTAGGTTATGCCAGGTTAGGTTATAGGGATTCGGGCAACACATTAAAAAACAAAAACAAATTACATTAAAGAAGTTTATTCAGAAGATGTTCATCTTATGAAATGAACTATTATTTCAATAACAAATCTTCTTTAATTTTCAAGCAAGATGTATTGGACTTTGCACTCTGTAAAACATGCCACTCCAAGTTATAATTAACCTTTTTGGTGACAAGGGAGTACCATTTTACTCTGAAAAAGCCAACCTATTATTTAAATTAAAATTTCACGCAAAAATCATTGTAGTTTAATATAGGAGATTTTTAAACACAGTTTCCAAGGGGGTACTAAACAAAAATTATAACATGCAATTTCTGAATTTTTTTAGGGGTTATAATTATTCAGTTTTTATTTTTAGGAGGGTAGAAATTTTACACAAAGTAATTCTCGAAACTGCTGGATGTTGTGTGATGCTGGGAAGGAATTGAAAATAATACAGTAAAGTGCGTTGTTCCAATACCATGTTTTCATATACCGATACCGCGATACCAAAAACAGATACCAATGCCCTTCACACTGAATTTTAAGAAAAAGTATTGCTGATAATAATACATTAAAAACATTTTTCCTAGACTCATTTAAATAAATAAAATAATGTCTTAAAATAATGTATATCATTTATTGTAATCAGACACAAAATGCAAGCTGACCTAAAACTTTCAAACCATCTGAAAATGCAAATAATATGACACCAAATGCAAGTGAAAATTCAAATGTCCCGCATGTACTATCAGTTAAAAGTGCACAGAGAAGTTATCAATCAGACAGTGTTACGTCTGTTGGTTTACGAGGGGAAAAAAAAGGGGGGGGGGGGGGGGGTGGACAATGACCTCTGCATGCCATTACCTGTTGGCGACACCTTGCATGCGAGGCAAATGTCTGTCTTTCAAAGTAATGAATCATATTTTACTGCAAAGAAAATTTGTAATTTTGACACACAAATGAGGCAATTATAATTATATATAATATAAATAAATAAAATTGATTTCATCACTGTCTTTAATAATTAATCATTAAAAACCACGCCCTCTGATTTTTCCTGTCATGAGTTACACTGCACTCGGCTCGGTGCTTACCTACCCATTATTAGACGGCAAAAGGTGTCGAATACGTACTTACATATTATCAGTTTATTCAAAAATGTGTGTCTATTGAAATAAATTAATATAAATCCTCAGATTTTCCCGCAAGAAGTTACTGAAAATGAACACTTATAATACAAGTCGCTCAATGTTTTAACATTTTTTTGCTGACAAGTGGTAGAGTATATGCTTTTGGGCATATAATTTTATTTGCGAACAAGCTGCTCTTTGAGTTAAGTTTTAAAGTCATGTTAATTTTACATCAGATACAATGAAACACCTACCTTACCAGATAAAACAAACTTTAAACACTAAAGAAAACATATTTACAAATAACAATTCCCCGTTAAAATGTTTTGCATAACATTTTCAGGTGAATCCATTTGCTTTGAAATACAAGTGATGTTAGGTGCAACTATATTGAGAGACGCATACCTTATTTACTTGTGTATAGCTCGCACTCGTGTATAGTGTGCACCATGATTTATGCAACAAGTTCCGGGGGGGGGGGGGGAACTGCACCAAAAATTTGCGGCGCTCTGTTAGTATTTTATACATTAATGTGTGGTGATTGTGATATGTCTGGGAAATATTTTAATTAAATAACTTGGGTGCAAAAAACCAAAATAAAAAAAATTCCGGAAACCTTCCCCTCCTACTAATCAATATTTCCAGCTTCGTTTTCCTTTTTTTCCCTTTATCCTTTTAGCAGTGACCGGCTTTTTTTTTTTTTTTTGCAGTGCTAGAATGTCACACTACCCAAGGGTCTCCTCATCTCCCCCTCCCCGAACATGGCTCGCTAGCCTCTGCCATGGAAACAACGAGGGCTTGGCGGAATTATTGACTAGCAACATCTGGGTGTTATTTGAAGGGGGGCCGTAAACACGTTGCAGCTCTGGTTTGCGGCGTGACAGGAGGTCATTAGGCGGTATGAGGGGGTAGGGGGAGGGAGCGGATTTCGACCTACACATAACTGAAGGGTCGCTGAGAGAGAAAGAAACAGCAGGGAGAGGAGTGATATAAGTGCAAGAGATGAGACAATAGACAGTCCCGCCACTTCCCTCAACATCCCCGGACAATTTATGGCTACCACTTCCCCTTCCTCTTTTTTTTTCCATGTATAGCACACTCCAGACATTTTCCCTTTATTTTGGGTAAAAAGGGTGTGCTATACATGAGTACATAATGTATTTGAACTTATTTTTTCTCTTTGTTTTAATGTGCAGCATATACAAACCGAAACACGGTAATTTTTGTGCCTAAAGAAAGTAATAACCTGACTTAATTGTCTACAACCGACACTAAAGTATTGGCCCAATACAGATACATCGGGAAAAGGCTAAGTATTGGCTGATACGGTACTAAATATCAGTATCGGAACAATTCTACAATTAATGTGCATAAAGTATGTCTTCAACACACCTATCTCGCTTATCACATGACTGACATATGTATGGTGGCTGCTGCCATGTGTAATGGTGGATGTAATGGTGTGCCGAGCGAACACAGAGAAAATTTTGGTTTTCAGAGCTTTTTGGATACCTGAATTTCAGATAAAGGATTGTGCATCTATATAAATATAATACATGGACACACTTACTGTATTTACCCATATATATAAGACCTCCTAGAAAATAAGCTGCATCCCACTTTTTTACTTTTATCTACAAGAAAAATTTATTTCTTGACAATTTATTTGGTTATATAATTTAGCATAATTGTTTAATTTTGGAAGTTAAAAGAAAATAACATAACCAAATTTATTACAGTTATCAATATACTGCATAAAGAACACTTCAAATGCATTTAAAGGAATCCCACTTTCTTTGTCTATCCCAACTTTTTTTTCTCACTAATAATAAAGCACAGTGTCTTAATGTATTTAAGATTTTATTAAATGGCTCGTAATGTAATATACATAATAAAAAAGAAATTGACCATGACTTGTTACTACTAAAGTGAAAAAACTGACTTCAAAATTTTTAGCATGTGAAAATAAGATTACCTCCAAAATTTGTAAAGTAAAAATTTGAATGAAATGTACTTTTATTTTGAGATAAATACTGCATATTACATAATTAATATCACAAATCAACATTATTTCTGATTGGAATAAAAATGTAATGTATTGTAATATACATTACTGAGAAATGTGAACAAGTATTTCTTACTAATTCTTTTACTATATTTATAACAGTTTAAAATAATAACTATTTAAATTTTTCTGACAATGAAGAGCACTAACTGTATCTTTGTGGAGCCAACCATATTGTTCCTCTAGCTTATTCATTGCTTGATCAAAGTTATTCAGAAATTTGTACTTCAGAATTTCATCATCAATTAAATGCCACTGTCGTCTAGCATAGTGATAGGAGTCATTGTTGCCAGCCCGAGGAAAGTCAAGCCATTCAGGATGACCAAACTCATTACCTGTAACAAAACTACAATTAACAAGGCAACTATAAATGCAACTAACTAGTAATCATATGTTAATTCAACATTCGCCAGACTTGATTTTAATGAAATCTGGTAAATATCATTCACATTTCTATAGCAGTCTGTTGATAATTTTGGTAAAACCTTTGTCCATCAGGCATAACAGATCAAAGTGACACTTTAAATTATTTTCTGGAACACACAGGTTTTTTTATTTGAATCTATAGGTAGTCTAGTAAGTTACCACTCCACAGTTTTATGAGTTTACACCTTCATTTGTGAATGTGTGATGTTCTTTAAGGTTATGTTAAAAACAATAAGAAAAGGAGTTCTTAAGAGTAAAGTGGCAGTCAGTGTCAACATTACACTTACTATGCACATAAAAAAGTAATTTATGGTAATCCTTGAGTCAGAAAAAAATTGTTGTTTTGAAAATTAAATTTTTTTGCCTAAAGGGATGAAAATCCACTAGATTTTAATGTAGTAACAAGAACACAAAACACTTTCACTTATAATAATGTTGCTACACAGAAATGATAACTGCAGACAAAATTAAACGAAGCAAAAGAATTTACAGAATACGTACTTAACGAATTATACTCAATACAGCATATAAATTAAAATAAAATGGTAACTGTCTACATATAAATGATATACAGCGTGTAAATCAAGAACATTTAAAGCTGTTTGTCACATTGTAGAGGATGCTGAAATGAGTAAAATGATATAGCACACTTAGGGTTGCGGCACCCAGGAAATACCTGAAAATCAACACACAAGTTTCTTTCTGTGAGGTTCGCAACTTGTGTTGAAGTAGTGACAACTCACGCCATGTGCAGCGCCAGAACGTCACATGGGGCAAGCTGACAGTCTGGTCCTGTACATGAGCTTTTGAGTGTTGATGAGAATGAGAAGTTAACTGTAAAAACTTTTGACGTGTGCCGCTTATATCACTATTTAATACGATTGCAAATCATCTCACTTCAAACCAAGTATACCTACTGCTAACCACATGAGAGTCGAAACCCGCACCAACCTGTACATGGACGTCACAGCCTGCTACAATCCTGGAGGGCAGCCAGACACGTGGATACGAGGGGTTGCACAAGCCACATTGCTACATCATCATGAAGCCATAAGAAAAGGTCTTGATTGGTTTGTATTTCATGAGCAGCCACAGTGATTCTAGGGATCAGAACCATTTCAGATTCCATGGGTGCGAGGTAAATGAGATCTTTCATGCAACCTCTGAAGGAAAAGTCTACCATGTTATTTAAATCCAGTGATCATGCCGGCCCAACAACTGCTCCACCACGCCCTATCCGCTGCTGAGGATACTCGTCATTTGAATGACTTCGAACTCGCAAACTGTAATGTGCAGGGGCATCATCATGATGCAATCATGTTCAATTGTATATAAAGTGAAACATTGTCACGAAGTTTGGGTAACACGTCACGCAAAATTATGTAATTGTTTTGGTTTAATCAATGTGGCAATATGTACAGCCCAATCATGTGGTTGACCAAAATACTCACCAATACATCAACTTTAAAACTTGTCTTGATGCCCATGTTCATAGGTAGTATGTACGTTTCCTTTTACTCAGCAGATGTTGTTTATTGAGTAGAAAATACCCTCCTCAGAATATGTTGCCTCATCACTGTACATGACAAAAGAAGGGAAATCGGGTTCATGTTGGTATTTTTCAAGATACTACTGGCAGTATCAGACTCATGGCTCATAGTCTTGTGGGTTCAATTTTGGAACATTTTACTTGTATGGGTAAAGATCATGCTCATACCACACCCGCCAAACTGACATACACGATACACAGTTTACCCGCAACGCGGCACGTGCTCATACACTGATCCTCTTCAATGCGCGACAACACTATATCCAAACTGGTGTTGTTGCACATTGTGATGACGTCTGCCCCCTTCACGGTGCCCAATTTGTAACAAATCATTCACATACACAACTTTACCTGTGTTGTACATTAATACATGAAGTGGTTACGTCTGTGTGTGATTACCTACATTCACCATCCCTGTTTCACGGATGCGATGGTATATGCTTGTAAACAACCCATGGCTTGGTAAGTTACACTGAGGAAAGAGCTCTGCATAAATCAGCTTTGCTGTGAGTGTATGTGAGTTAGCTGCACCAAAGCAGAGATGCATGTCTACCAATTCATTGAATATGTAATTATTCATTTTGTTATGTCTTTTGATCATGCTAGGTAGACACCTAAGTACTGCCGCTGATACACGAGTAAGACTGCATTACTGTTGCTCTAACTGGTATTACACGCAGAGGGGCCAAGAGAGCTGACAGAGTCAATGGGAGAGATGCAGTGCCATGCCAGTTGTCATTACTTCAACGCAAGTTGCAAACCTCACAGAATGCAACTTGTATGTCAATTTTCAAGTATTTTTCAGCTGCTACAACCCTAAGTGTACTATATCAATTTAATCATCTCAACATCTCCATCAACATTATGAACAGCTTTAAACATTATTTAGTGACATAACGTATAATATTAAATTTTTTCAGATAACATGTGCAAGATTTAAAATTTAAACCATTTTTTAAATAACCATTAATTATGAACTTTTATTTACTACTTATTTCTTTCATTAATCATTCTATTAAATGGACATAGATGGCTTCTAAATGCTAGGAGAAAAATAATTAAAACAGGGTACATTTAAGTATAGGACAATTTCTGATATATTTTTGCAAGGATATTGGACTATAGCATATTTTTGTCAACAATTTTTATAGACCTTCAGCAACTAGTTAAAAAGACTTTTGATAAAGAATTGCTGTATTATCTCATCCTACTTATGTTGTTGCAGAGTTGATTCTGAGCATGCACTGAGTGATCAAATGTATCAAGACAGCCACCTGAAAATGTAGTACAAGTTTGGCTGGCCTACAACAGGAACACTGGTGGTCAATATGGTGTTGGCTAACCCTTAGTACTGATGACTGCCTGCACTCTTGCAGGCATACTTTCACTCAGGCGGCGGAATGTTTCCTGGGGAATGGCAGCCCCATTTCTTGCAGAGAGCTAAAATTAGAGGTATCAATGTGGGCTGGTGTGGTCTAGCATGAAGTCTGCACTCCAAAAAACCCCAGAAATGTTCTATCGGATTAAAATCACGTTTCTGCGCAGGCCAGTTCATTAGTGGAACAACTATGTCGTCAAACCACTCCCTCATACACCCTGCAGTATGGATGGGTACTCAGTTATGTTGAGACACACTGGATCCTTGAACTGGTCTTAGAACAGCTGATGTCAATGTAAACTTGTGCCCTGACAGTGCCACATAAAGCAACAATGGTTTTCCACTATTCTATTGTCCAGTTTCAATGCTCCTTACACCACGTGAGGCGGTGTTTGGCATTTGCCTGTGTGACGTGTAGCTTATAGGCTGCTGCTTGGTTATGGAAACCAAGTTTTTGTACCGCATGCCGAACAGTCATAGTGATTAGAATAGATTCTGATGCAGGATGGAATTCCTGTGTGATGATCGATATAGATGATTGAGCATTATGTTGTATAACCCTCTTCAACACTTGACGGTCTCTAATGATCAACATGGGAGGTCGGCTTGCACGGTTTTGGGTTGTACACATTCTTTCACGTTTCCACTTCACTATATCAGAAACAATCTGTCCTAGAGATATTCAGGAGAGTGGAAATCTCTGGCATAGACCACCTACACGAGTAGCACCCAACAACATCAAAAGTTTGTGAGTTCGTGAGTTCTTCAGACCATCCCATTCTGCTGTCTCATGCTGTCTGCTGAAAACTGCAATTGCTAGCCATCTGTTCCATGCAGCAAATGGCAGTACTATGTTGCCATCTATGTTACACACATGTTTTGCAGGGTTTCCAAATACTTTTGATCACATAGTGTGTGTGTGTGTTTGTGTTACAGTGCCTTTCCTATAATATGACTTTTATTTTTCATTTATTACTTTCGCAATACAAAAAATATTATTCTATTAGTAATTTCATAGGTGGTATGTTTAACCAAAACAGAATGCTATAACCACCTACATTTCTACACTTTTTCAATTTTTTTTTTTTAGCATCAATACTGTGCTTTATGAGACAGAAACAGAGGCACCAATAGTCATATTAAGTCTACATTAATTTCATCCTGGTCAGAAAAGTACATACAGCATAATTCAAGCCCCAACTGACAGGATTCCAAGTAGTGCACTGATAAGTTCCATTATTAACTCTGAGCTTTCTGATGATAGAAATAAACTCTTACTGAGGCCATATCTGTCCAAACAAACTGCTTTTCATTCCAGCTCTTCCATCGGCCTGCAAAAGCTTGTCATGGGTCGTGCATATACAAGGTGCAAGACCAGCAGTATGATCACTGCACGTTACTTTGTAAGCATTTTTATATATTTGTTTTGCTTGTGCACTCCTATGCACGTCTTTGTAAATTTAGTGTTAATATTATCTTTCCTTCCATTTTGATCACACTCCATCCATCATATGTGTGTTCGATTAGGGCCACCACTTTTGGTAGAGGGGATGTGACTCCGACAGCCATTGAGAAATCACCTTTCTGAGCTCATTCCAGATGGGTGCGTGCCATAATGTCTGTGGGGTCTAAAACATTGCTTTCACTGATTTGGTAGTTCTGTTTGTGTAATTTATTTTAAAACCCTTTAATTTACCCCAGCAGCCTGTCACACGGAGGATCAGTAAATAATTATGTTGCTTTATAGCCTTTGACTGAGTAACTTTTGTGTTTATCTCAAGCAGGATCAGATGAGGCATCAAATAATTTGGTTTCACATAATGGCTTTTGTAATATTATTAGTTATTTGGGGATATGTGTATTATGCCTTCTGTGATTTAATGTTCTTTTTGTAGGTAATAAATGCCTGATGGCTCTGGATGTAATATGCACATGGTCCCCTCAACTCTTGTGCTTAAATGTTGATCCTACCCTTCCACTTGTGTTTGGAATGTTCCACGGCCAACAGCGGAAGAGAAGAGTTATTTTAAGTTATTTGGCGGCAATTTAAATAGCCAGGTAGCGATGTCATGACCATAGTAAGAGATTGCTCTTACTAAATGGCCATATGCAGAATCACAGCCTGGTGCTCTGGTATTTCAAAAACACCTGAGAACTTGCTACTACTCGATACTGATAGCAATGTGACTTCTGGCAACGTGTGCCTTCCATCAACTCCGACCAACATCTCAAGAGAAAACAAGTACTGTGGACAGTGTAATATAAGGGAACAGTGCTATGTTATTTGCATGGGAGACTTTTTTTCTCGCCTGGTGCAATAATATTAAGGATGTGCGCAGAGTGTAACAGAACTTGTCAATACCTACTCGCCTGGTCAATTCCTAAAAAACTGCAATGTGAGCTTAACAATTAGTACAGGCCTGCATTTGCTGTATTTGCACCCTCACAGATGTCAGGAGTCTACGCAGTAACCATGGATAAGAAAGTTTCCATGTGTGCAGATAATACAGGGGCTAGCAGACAGGACTTTGTCCCAACCACCAAATTGCAGGTACAGTGCACAGTGCTAGTTTGCATTAGCCCAGCTGGTGAGATGGCTTGCTGTGTAGGGTGCCATGTTTGTAAACACACACACTGTGCTAGTCAGGATGAATGCCTATCCTTCACATGTGAGTTTTTTTATACGTGAGGCATGTTTCGCTTCACATATTAGTTCAGATGGAGTTGTGATGAACCAGACTTGTCTCTTGTACCAGGTGCACTCAGCAGCCATGTGTCAGGGTTCCCTGCTCTTCATGTGCCATCCGTAGGAAGCGCCAGAAGAGTTCATAAGACAGGGCAAGGAAAAGCTAATCATACATCGCATCACAACATATGAGTGGTCAAGTCGCTAGGTAGGTCAGTTCTATCACGGCACTATGGATTTGTGGTCCTGCACCAGTACATTCAAAATGCTATGGTCAGAGTTTACTTCAGCTGTACAATACTGTTTCAATAAAGAGAAATAAAGGGTGGCGTGTCGTATAGGACTGTGCCAACAACAGGCCGAGGGCAAGTGCGCAGAAGCTTTCACAAGGGAAAAGGTATGTATGGTTTACAGACTGCATGAGGGTAAAGGAGAAAAGGCCTAACAATAATTAATTTTCAAATTCAAAAGCCATCACGGCAGGAAACTGACACTAGGAGGTGTCAGATAGGCTGGGCCGCAACCCCTCAAAGACTTCTGGCCACCAACTTCTCACGACAGCGTGGGTGCCGACAATAACCCCTTCCCGGGGCAAATCTTGGCAAGCAATAGGGCTCTCCTACGCATACTGGTGGACATCAAATAATTCATTTACATTAAGTAGATTTGAATTGCGAAATTTGAGTTTTGATTATTTAATCATCAATTTACTTTTTCAAGGACAGCCCTGGTTGACTCAGCGACGATGCACAATTTCATCATAGCTCACCTACTGCCCATCTACCAGGTGATTCCAAAGCCAGGGTTTCTCCACATCACCACTAGGGGTACACTGATGGAGACACAAGGTAGGATGACGACAACGACGACGACGACGACCACCACCACCACCACCACCACCACCACCACTGTTTTTGTGATGGAGGGGGTGCAGGAGTAAATCCTCCTGGGTTAGCCTTGGCTACGCAACAAGATGCCAACATCGAGGAAAACAAGGGTTGACTTCATTTTGGTACTGTCCGCCGATGTACTATGTATAGCATCAATACCCTTCTCCCCATCCTCTTCAGGGGCCTGTGTTGCTGGACAAGTTTAGTCATGGAGTCCTGCCCGAGCACATAACATTGCTTGAAACTGTATTAAATCAACATACCAGAGTTTGCTGTATCGGACATGTTACTCTGTACCACCATCACTCAGCATACGATTCTGACTGTCATAAATGCTGCAGTTTTCTTATGTTTCATCACTTATGATGGCCCAACACAGAAAGATATCCTAGATCAGCTCATGAACATGATTAGTGACAGGGTAATTGAACCTAGCTAGAAACCCTGCATTTGCTAAGTGGTTATGGCGTATACAAAGGATGGTCCACTTAGGTTTTGTGTTAACATTATGCCTGTTAATATGCATGCCTACCATCTCACACTAGTAATTGAGAGATTTAAGACTCACACCTTCACATGCATTTCCCACAAATAATGCCACATCAATGTAACCAAACTCCCGTACCTAGGGCACATTGTGAACAAGTAAGGAAACTGCCCGTTGCAAGAGCAGATGCTTCTGACCTATGAGAAACCATACCCCCATCAAATATATAAATAACTGCAGAGTTTCATGGGAGTAGTAAGTTAGCTATGAAACTATATTTAATACTTTAACACTGTCGTAAAGCCCCTCACTAACCTACTTTTGCCAAAGTACCAGCATTGCTGGTTGGACGCAGCACAAAACACCTTTGATGAGCTAATGCACAAGTTCTGCGAATGTCACCTAGAAAGCCTATACAGCTGTTTGATACCATAGCCCTCGATGTTATGGGTCCCTATCCCAAGACTGCCTAGAGTATACGGTTCATTATAATAAACCTGTTCACTCATTGTGTGGAGATATACCCACTGTCCGTAGCACATGGGCTCGCACAATCACGCGCCTGTTAGAATCAAAGTTCTTTCCCTGGTGAGGTTACCCCCAGGTACACAGTATGCAGACAGGAGATGACAAGATGACTGTGCCTGGTGGCATGTGAAATACAACACCTACCCTGTCTACCACCCACAAGGTAGCATGATTAAGCGCCCAAACTAGAATGTGAAGGCCCAGTCATAGGTATGTATTTACGAAAACAATAAGTTGGGTATGCACCTGCCATGGTCAATGTTCTGTTTGTGAAAGTGCACCTACTCTGCAACAAGGGTATCACCTTGTTACACTCCCGGCCTCCTGGCAAAAGTGTAAACTAGACATATGAAATTATAGCCAGGGCGACACCATTGTTTAGTAAACTAGATGTGTAGCCGTCGTATTGCACAACATGGTGAAACAAAGAAAATACAAAGGTAACCCTTGACTGACGTGACCGGCTGCTCGCATGCAATACATTTGATTTCTAAAGCCAAGTCCCAGTATATGGGCTACTTTTAGACATTACTAGACCACGCGATGCTACAATTGGACCACGTTTCGATGACGAGACTTTCAATAAATAAACAGGAGAAGCATGACCTTTCTCGGGCACCACAAACGTTTGTCAGTAGTCAGTCGAACAGTCTGCAACGAGTGATCATTTGACTCACACCAGCAAGACTTCAACTTTCTATCTTCATTTCGGACATTTTCTTTATCTATCAAATTTATTTTCTGTCGGGGTGAGGAGTCATTTGGGTGCCGGGAGAGAAAAGTAGTTACTCTCTCCCGTCTTCATAATTAATGATTCTCTAAGTGAGTAGTTTCGTTTTGTAAACTTGAAAAGGCTGCCATTGTCTCTTGATTTTTTTTGCTGCAAGGATCAATTGTTTTTCTTTTTGCCAATAATAATGATGAAACAGCAATAACATTCAGTGGACAGTATCAATAATCTTTTATTTCACTGAACATTAAAATTTTTTTGATCAGAGTTTCTTGCATTCATCTGAGTTAATTTTGAGCTAACATTTACTGCAGACTCCACCTGAGTTACGTACAGCAAACATTACACACTCCTGGTCAGAGCATAAACAAGACACATGATATGATAGCCAGTGCGACACCATTGTTTCCAACTACAGTACCATCTTCCACAAAATACACATTCAAAACTTTCCTGCAATTATTACCTGTTCACTGCGAGGTAAATATTTTTTTTAAAAAGAAGTTTTAAGTTTTGAAGAATACACAAAAGACCAGAAATTTAGTTGTTTCTTTTAAGTTAATTAATTTTTCTTTTGTTCATGTCATACTTGTTAGAGAAAACACTTCACATTACCTCACGGCCGACTTTTATTGCACTTGCCATGTTGTGAAAACTGAACCATCAAGTTACTGCCTTATTTTTAACTGAGCTGATAAAAGTTGTGTCCGATCATGAACACACATACCATATGAGTTAAGGCACAAGTTCCTAGCTAAAAGGCCTTTATGACGACTTGTACAGAACTTACTAATTTACATGTTTAATTTTCTTTAGGTCAGAAATCCAAATGAAAAAATTTTTTTTTCGACATGGCCTTCCACCTTTGTGAGTGAAATTGTTCCGCCCTCTTACATTCCTTTAAAATGATTTTCACTGGGGAAACTCTACAATCTTCCCATTCTATGTCACAACGATTTCTCCATCAATTTCTGTTGCCCATACCATGGCACCGGGCAACCACATTGACAAATAAGCTAACTCTTAATTGGCCCAGCCTGCTTGCCTGAAGTATCGTCCCACCGATGACCTAATTACCTGCCGTCACAGTAACACCAACCTTACATTTTTTCTACCTGCATAGCAAAATAAACTAAATGCCACAGCTGAAAAATAACAATAAACATATATCCCTGAATTAATATAAAAAATGTGCCTTGCAATACCAAACAGCTGTAGTTATTTCACAAGTACAAAAATAATCTATATTACCCTTTACAAAAATTATATCTGACAATTCTCCTTTTATATAAAATACAAGCCTAAAGGCATACCAGCATGATTTGCAAGATCTGCAGACAAATTAAAAATATAAATATTCTTATTTGCTGGACATGAAATAAATAAAAATTAAACCAATAATATTAGTAACCTGCAATGTCACAACCTGTGCAGTTGTTGCAAGGACAGGAACTGATGAGGTGGGATCAACTAGGAGTGTAGGGCCTGGAGGAGCACCAGAGATAGCCTTCCTGCAATGAGGGGGGAAGCAACAGCACAAGAGGGATACGGCACAAACACACCAGGCAGCGTACATAGTGGGTCACATACCTGCCTCCTCTCACACCCTTCTGAGTTACAACCATCGCAGCTTGTGTATGCATATGCACACCCTGTCAGCAGGAGAGAGAATTTCGTGCAGGATCAGCACCACACTAGACACGAACCAAGACACTAATAGAAATTAAAGGTACCTTGTGCAACTCAGCACTGACAAACTACAAAACGTCCATCAGGATGACCTGCATGCTGCAGGTGAGCCAGTCTGTGACATTGCCTAACTGGATGCATGTGTCCCCACCCAGCTACAAGACCAAGGGGGTGGTATGAACTTGGATGCAGTGTTCAAAATTCACCCCAGCACTGATCCACAGAACATGAATTACATGAATGGGCTTTGTGGTATTTCGATCAGTGTGTTCCACACCCAAGGGCACTGGGTTCACCACTTGACCCACTGCCAGGACTTCTTGTGAGACAGACTGTTAACTGACCACACCTACCAGCTTCGTGGGCTACAAGGACTCATGCCCCAGCAGGTGTGTAGTAAACTGCATTTGCCAAGTTACAACCCCCAGTGAGTGATACTTTTTGTGCAGCTCGGTTGTCAACTTGTAAAAAATATAAATTATTGGCATGCAAGGCTGAGGAAAAACATTAATAACTTTCCTTGTATTTAAGCTAGAATATTGATATAGGGCTTATTTGAAAGATACAAAATTGGTTTTTAAGGAGAAAAAAAAGTGTTTCCAAAGTGTTAGTTAAGTTTATGGCCATGAAAATTTTGAAAAGTGTATTGGGGGGGGGATATGTGAAGAAGAGTGTTTTTGGCTATCAGTGATATAAGTTTCATTTTAGTATGGCCCTGGGATCAGGAGCTACAACAGGATAACTGGCTAGGGGTGCAGTGGACCTGAGCCACTTTTGCACACAATGTGCCCTGAGTAAGTTCAAAAAAGCCTATTCCCTTTGTCATTGACATCAGAGAAATACACCTAGTGTGAATTTTCTGAAGTTTTCTCTTCTATAGATGATTGCTAAGCTTTTCACTAAGCAGTTATGGAGAAGAATTATATAAATACAGAGTGTGACGCCGGCTAAGAGCCAGTAACAGCATGCCCATGACGGCACTCGCCTTTAATCTAACAATTGGTGGTAAACACATATGCGGTACCACCACACAGCCTTTCCCAAAACGGGATAGTTGATTTCAGTGTACTATGTATTTCTTTTTCAGGGTTAAAATGTTTGTAAAGTGGAACATGTTTTATTACAAGGTTTGTGTAATGATAATAGTTGAAATTTAAAGTGCGTGCAGCGCCGAAGACAGAGACATTGGTATTCAGGTGAAAACACCTTCAAAAAATAATTTAATATTTACTACAAAACATAACTTTGCACACTAAAAAACTGAGAATATGTGATTCACACTAAAAAACATTCTTTCAGAACATCCATTCAATGGTATTCTGCCGCGACTAACTGGATTGCTGTGCACAAAAGTAAAAAAGATACTACAAAAAGAAAAAAAAGCACTTGGGGTAAAATAATACACTTTGGCATGCCAGAAAGCGTATGAATCAATTTCAGTGACACTACGATATATATGTAAAGATATTAGATAAATAATGTAAACACCCATGTACTTTTCATTATGTATAAGAAGCAAAGATTATGATGTTTCTCTTCCAAGAAGAGTGTCTGGCAGTGGCAACTGCCGTTATACCGAGTGCCGCCCAGTTGTTGCTCAGTGCTTATACCAGGGCCGATGGACTACAACACACTGTAGGAGTAGTCCCTATCCTTAACTCCAATTAAGTTCTTTACTGCTACTCCTGGGTCTTTGGCTGCTACTAGTCAGCTTAACATCAACTTGGTAGGATAGGGGGTTTACGTGGGGGGGTAGATTTCTACAGATGGCTATTCAATGAGCGGGATTACTACAAAACATATTTATTACAAAAACTATATTTGGACACAACAATACATTAATACAATATGACATGGATACTTTGATACTGTGAGATAATTACCAGAGAGACAAAGGATACTATACGGAAAATACCCTAACCTTGCCATGCATTAATTAAGTTTTTATAACGGGGCCTCGAGATCGGGGATGACACCCTACTGCCTAGGCGGAGTTATGCTCACGAATATTTGAAGTGCAGATTGCCGAATGCCTGGAATTCTTCCAGACCCTGTTGCCTTATGCTTCGCGCCGCTCCAGCACTGACGTCGACACAGTACAATCTCTCGCTGCCACCTGGAAGGGGGGGGGGGGAGGATTTGCTCAGATCATTTATTATATCCTGGCTGTAGTGAGTCAGCCAGGTTTGTTGAATAAACAGGGGGCTCGCAAAGGAATCTATACCCTGTAGTACCTTAACTTGTGTGCTGCCCCTGAAGCTCGCTACCTCCCAGGTCGAACAATCAGTCCGTCCCGGCTGCTTTATAGGGTAGATAGTAAATTGATATCCTTCTGGTAGGTGGTGGTTGAGTTGGTGGGGTCGAGGAGCTCAGGCATCGATCATTGTCTCGTAGTCGGTTGGCATTCGCAATTATACACGTAGGCAGTGTCGATGGTGAAATACCAAATTCGAGGCACCGTTTCACAAAGATTATGATTTGAATTTCGATTAATTTGAAAAATTTTGGCAAGGTAGAAGAAATTAAATAGTATTACATTAGAAGTTACTTACATGGTTTAAAACGCTGGAAATGCATATACACGTAATGTAGTGAGACCACATTTAACGTTTAAAAAGCCCCCCACAATACTAGGCGGTGGACGTGGGTAATAGGGAGTGGAAGTTTTCATGCGCACAGGTGGTACTTCACTCACAACGTGCTAGGAAGTTAATCTCAATCAGTTTAACATTTGACTTTACGTGCCTAGTGGCTTATGTTTGAATTGAAATTTACACTCAGTAATTAAAGGTATAAAAAAATTCTTTTTGTTTAACGGGGAGACTTAGATTCTAGATAGTTTGCTTTCTGTAAGAAAGAAAGTTTGCATGTCAATGTTGGCTATGCTGCATGGCAAGACCATGTTCTATTAGGCGTAGCGATATTCCTAGTGAGCTGGCCATTTGCCAAAAATCGGCTTTTTATTTTTATTTAAGAATTGTTCTTGCGTTACTCATCAGTGTATAACCCTTAACCAGCTAAGTATTACACACTTACATCAACGATACTTTGGAATTATATTAAAAGTAGTTACAATATGTGATGCTTATGTTGGCCTAAGTTACATATGGGAACCATTAACATTGCTAAGTTTTAGTTTGAGAATAGTTTTAAAATCTACGTGTACAGGAACACTTACGCTAAACATACATGGGTGTTACATTTTAGGAACAATATTGTGACAATAGATAATATCTTTACAGAATAAAATTGCTGATATACATTTGTTATTACTACCACGTGGTTGTTAATCATTGAGAGTGTCTTTTGCACTTTTCATGACTGTCTTCTTTTATAAGTTTGTTGCACTTTTAGTGATGCACAGTTGTTTTCGTTGTGTCTTTGAACACACTTTGGAACATTGTTTTTATGTTATGTGTGGACTTCATATTTTTCACATTGGCAGGCACTCCTCGCAGAGTAAATGTCCTTGCTGCGAGTTTCACACTTACAATTCCCTTGTTAATTTTACAGCTTTTTAAGTATCATAAACATATGCTGGATTTTCTTCAAAAGTTATAATATTTATTGGACAATATAAAAAAATATTATACTTATATCTAATATAATCTCTTATCTTACTGATCTAACTTATGACTACTCTGTTCTAAGTTTTTATTTTCTGACAGTATACATCTACATATAAAGAAATAGAGGTAATATTTTTTCTTAATAATTATATGCGGTAATAACCTTGTTATTCTAATATTAAAAATATAAATATACAGAGATGACAAGGGAAATAATGTACAAAACACCTAATGGTACAGAAAGAAAGCAATTGTAGCTAGTACATCCTTTTGATTATTATAATATGACACTGTATTTATATTAGAAGAACGCCTTTGATTGGCTTTATATTATTTGTGCTACCTCATGCCACTTAATTGACTTAAGTTTCAAATTCATAAGTTATGACTATGATGTGATACAAACTGTAGGGAAAGCTATTAGCTGAATTACATATATTTAGAAAAACTTAACAGCTGAGAACAAAATAGGGTTAATCTTTAACTCTTGTAGGCCTTGGCCTCACTTAATATTGTATACACATTTGCTAATTATAGACATACATATATAGTGGTAAGTTTTCATCATGATTGCAATTGAGGATTACTTAATTGCACATGCCTTAAGTGGCAATACAATCTTAAATATAACAAGCACTTTCTTAGTCCACAGGTTGGTATGACACAATTCAACATCTACATTTATTTACATAATCCATTAAGAGGCTGTCATAGCAGCAAAAGCCTGAAACTGGCAAATACAAGGATTCATAATACACCTTTGTGATCTGGTACTTTGTATTAAAGACTCAGTGGTCTAGTAATTCAACAATTCCAATCTCTGTTGAAAATGGCAACCAATAAAAACCTGGCAAACGTGTTGTGGTTGACCACTACTAGAGTAATTAATTAAAAATCAAAATTATAAGGCTTACTTCAGAGGACTGCAACACAGTATTGTATATTATATAAAACTTGGCAATTTAAATGCCAAAAAAAAAAAGCTGGATACAACTTACGAAAATACACAGTTTACTAAGTACACCTATACAACCAATATTAACATCTCGTGATAATGCAATTGAGCCTGCTAAACTGCAAATACTTTTAATTGGCGAGAACTTATTTATAAGATATTGTGGACTAGTTACCGAGTTGACTTGCTGTGCAAGAAGAAAAATTTATCAAGGTCATTTACTTTTTAAAAGTATACTGAGAATGTGCAGAAGTTCCAGATGGGAACAAAATAAGTTTTTCTAAGGTATTGACATGGCTTGGCCTTAATTGATATTTGATATTTTGTGATTTTTGAAACTTAATCTCTTTATACTCCAATACATTCATATACTTAAAACTCGTTATATATTTGCACCAGGCTATCTAGAAGCCTTATGACAGTTATGTTTGCTTAATTAGCAGTTTGTAGACGTGAGACGATGATGGTGAGCTTGAAACCTTAGAACTTTAATACTTGAAAAACATTAATGCATATAGGAGTAAAAGGGAATGCTTTACAGGGTACACTGTTAACAATAAGAAATTAAATACTTGTCACTACTATAAATCAACGGGTGGCATTCACTGGATATCATAATAAATATAGTTATTTGTATTAATTCAAAAGACTTCAATTGGTGAGAACTTATTTGAGAAATGTCATAATTGAGACATTCAGTTAACTTTGCAATTAGGCCTAATTCATCAGTGTGTTTTGACATATACATAATTTAAAAAACCCATTGTCTTATGTTTACTTACACTCATCATGTAGAAAAGTATGTTACCGAAGGGAACAAAATAAAGATATTCATTGGCAATTGAGAAGTTCCTTTGAATTGATAATTAATACTTGAATTAGTAATGAAATTTAATATTTTTACACTATGTGAAATGAGTATAATATAATACATCAATGTATGTGTTTATGGTTGTCTGGAGAGTGCACAGTTGTGTGGCGTCAACATTAGATAGCAATAGCTGCGCTCTGTTATTGGTTTGACAGGTTATTCTAAGAGTACACCATTGGTGCCTACCTAAATATATTCACTATTTTTCTATTCATTCAGCTTGTTCAAATGTTGACCGTTATTGGCGACGTGTGTGTATTTCTTATTTAATTCATAATGTAGTTTGTGTGAGTGACATGGTAGTAGTGTGCGAGTTCGTGTATATGACGTGTGATCCGCACAGACTGTGTGTAGTGTAATTAAGTACTAGGGTGTCATCATGAATAAATTAAAAAATGGCTGGAAGCCAAAATGTTCCACGTAGTGCGAAATGTGGCCGAAATTGTGGGAACAGCTGTCGGCAGAAACATATTGCAGCAGTGACCTTGAGCAGCGACAGTGGTGAGTGAGCTCCTCCCTCCCTGCTGTGGGTGGGGCTGACTGCTCTGGTTTCCATGGCTACGGCTGGAGCATGCACAAGGCGTGCCTCGCGCCGGTGTATGCTGCCAACCGCATCTGGTTGTGGGAGCAGTGGCCCACTGCTGTTGTAGTCGCATTGCATAGGATGTGAGGTTGGCGGACCCTGGCTCATGACTCCGCCCAGGGAGGTGTAGGAATAGTCCCTATCCTTAACTCTAATTAAACTCTTCACTGCTACTCCTGGGCCTTTGGCTACTGCTAGTCAGCTTAATATCCACTCGGTAGGATAGAGGGCCTACATGGGGTGTAGCTTTCTACAGATGGCTCTATCTTTGCCATGCATTAATTAAGTCTTTATAATGAGGCCTCAAGATCGGGGATGACACCCTACTGCCTAGCCGGAGTTCAGCTCACCAATATTTGAAGTGCAGATTGCAGAATGCCTGGAATTCCTCCAGGCCCTGTTGCCTTCTGCTTCGCGCTACTCTGGCACTGACGTTGACACAGTACAAGCTCTCGCTGCCACCTGGGGGGGGGGGGGGGGGGGTGTTTATTTGCTCAGATAATTTATACCCTGGCGGTAGTGGGTCAGCCAGGTTTGTTGAATAAACAGAGGGCTCGCAAAGGAATCTATACTCTGTAGTACCTTAACTTGTGTGTGGCCCCCTGGAGCCTGCTACAACTACAATACTCTGGTTGGCTGGTCGGTCCGGATCGTGAGAGACCATGCCTCTTAGGTACCCCCCCTTCCCCTGCTGGGGGCCGGTCGCAGTGACTACTCAGGCAGCCAGCCGCCATCACTACCGTCCTTACAAAGCTGGTTCACATTGTATCAGTGGGCCTGGTAATTCTGCATGCCCATGTACGACGCGAACCCCACTTTTGGCAGTGCTAATTTTGGAAAAAATTATGTATTTTGTACCTGGTTGTATACAGTAATGTAACCCGAAAATTCAAAGACTTTTCAAGGCATTGATTAAATGAAGCACATCTCCAAGGCCTTATGACATGATTAAAATTCCAGGACTTTCCAGGACCGCACGAACTCTGGATCACATAGTAATTGCTTTCAGCTTTAGACAAAATCCTGTAAGCAAAGCAAAGTGGTTTTTCCATATCATCAGGAAAAACATGCGACAAATCAACTGCGATCCTCTTCGCGGATGCGTTACAGGTCAAATTAACTGGCTGGTCCGTCTCAAAATTGACCAAAACTGAGGAGAGAGAACAGCAGCCATAGCAATTACGAGAGATTCCTCACACTTATCCCAAAGTTCAAAACTGCTCCCTTTTTTTTTTAAAGAAATCATACAATGGACATAGAATGGTTGACAATTTAAGTATAAACTTCTGGTAATAATTCACTGTGCCCAAAAATGCTTTTATTGTATCTACATCAACGCAGCGGGCGGGGTGCTTCACTAAAAGCCCTGACTGTCAGGGTTCTTTCAGATGCCTTCTTTGTCAATGATATAACTCAAATACTGCACCTTGACGTGACCCTCACTGCCCTGCTCGGGTGGTAGACCAATGCTGTTCGCTGTGTATCAGTTAGGCACGGCCGTGCATATTGTGCATGGTTCACTGTGCCGTTCATACAGGAACAGGTCCTGTGACCGTTTAGTGATCTAGTGTGTCTGTGATTTAATTGGACAAGTGTTGTGATCCCCTAAAAGCAGAGCCTAAAGTAAATACGGAGTACTGTTATCTCCTGTTCGCTTCCCCTCAGTGCTCTGTCAATTAAAGAGTTCCCGGCCACATGGTTAACGTAGTGAAAGAGACTTACATTTGGAGATGCTCTAAATTCAATGCATAATTTTTAAGAGTTGATGCTATGTTTATGTTATTTCTAAGAGGATGTATTTATGTTTTCAGTTTTCTTTAACGTAAACAGTAAATTGATCTTGGTAGTTCCAGCAGCCAACATGCCAAGCGCCCAAACTTAAATACCTAGAGCTTTCACTAAATTAATGTTTTAATTCATTGAAGTATTTTGGAAGGGTCTCTTGCATGTAAAATGTTTTGCATAATTTTTAAATGATTTTACACTTCTTTCACAAGACCTTTTCCAAGTGATCATAATTTTCCCAGACACGCATAGCAACAAAGACAATGAACTATTGAAAGAAATAAAAATGTGTCGGAATGAATAACATAATTTCTCCAAGTGTTTTGCTATGTTGTATTCAGTTTTACATGTACTTGTTTGCAAGATATGTGCAACTGCTTTCCCCTCACGGAACTGGCAAGAGATCTTTGCTTGGTAACGGGATCTCAAAACCAACCTCCTCAGTCTAGTTTGGCGGGCCTAGGAGAGTACACATGTTCCACATCGCAGGGGAACATCATTGCCTTTGTCTGATCATAAGTATAATAGTAAGCGATTTTTATACCGGACATTCAATTTTTTCTTTTCTCCCCGGTTCCGCACTCTCATCTCCGTAGACTCATGGCCCCGGAGCCTTAAACTGTTCATGTGCTAACGAATGCTTTCACAATGTCAGCCAATGGGGGGCCTTAAATGCCATGCCTGCTTCGAGGAATTACGTTTAGTTTATTGTCTGTATGTTTCTCTTTCAATCAATATACATAATTGCAGTGTCTCTCATCTTAATTCATTTTAATGTTAATTAATGACATTGTATGTCATGGAGTTTCCTGTGCCATCACTGCATGCCCGATTCTTGGCGTGCGTGCTTGTGTGGTATGGGCATTACGCTGACCACTCACCCCACTTAGGCAGGTCTACCGGGTGGCTACCCGAAAGAACCCTTCATGCACGTGGGTTCTTGTACAACTGCAAACAGCAGCGGCATGGAACTTCTGAACATCATGTTGGACACCAAAGAAACGTGTGCATCGTGTGGGAAGACTGCCTCATTTGACCCATATGAGAAATACAGACTGCAAGCCGACATCTGCTGCCATGTACTGGAGGTGAGAAGTTTGATATTCGCTCCTGCAGTCACGTCCACTAACAGGGTTGCATGCTGCTCACACCCTGCTTGTGACAATCACAGCATGATCACGATACACTGTGAGGTGTGCCACAAGGGAGCACACTTCGCCTGCCTGACAGCTAAAAGAATGACCAATGCTGCGACGTGACATTTTCACCTGCCAGAACTGCACATCCGAACATGAACGTACCAACATCCAGGCCAGCTAGCCCACGGCAACACAGCTGTTCGCACCCAACAAATTCCTGCCTATAGCAGAACGCCGAACAAGTGAGTGCAAAGCTTGACTATACCATGGTGAAGGATGTGTTATTGTCGCATGCAACTTGTGCAATAATAAATACTATCAAACGTGTGTATTGGAAATTGACTGGAGCAGTTTTCACGAAGGAACATTCCACTGTGAAGAGTGTGTGCCAGTTCTCATCAACAAATGCAGACAGCATTTGTGGACCGAAAAACAGCTGGTCAACCGACATTACCAACACCTGTCCACAGAAGATGTGTTGGAATCGATCATAGAGACAGTGCTCCCAGATTATCGACCGACTTTGAGACAGATAGTGTACAGTGGATTCCAATGTTTTACAAGGGTTGCAGCGAGTATTGCGCGTGATTCAGAACCACAGTTACTTTTTGGACTTTCGGGACTCAAAATATGTGGTGAAAACAAGTGACAGTTCCACAAGCTGCATATACACACCGCACCATGGGTTGAACGGCCCTGGCAGTTGTCCGTCCACGTGACCGGCCGAGCACAGGCATAGCATCCCGCGACTGCGAACAACGGTTCAAGTGCCGCGACTGCCCAGCCGCCTAGCGCTGCCAATGCAGAGGTTCAGTGCCAGGCGCCACTGTGTCGCATATGCCGTGACGAACAATATCATTAGCACTGACAGTACCCTAACAGAGAGACTACGGTTACGGGAAATGCACCAACGGGATAAGACCACACCAGGGGCCTGCCTACTCCGCCAGCGTGTCTGCTGCAGCGCCCCCACCCGAGATAAACAACCGGTCAGACAACTATTTGGGACAAAAGAGTACTACCACCGACAAATTACTGAGAGTGCCTGTGTATGTATTGCATGTGTCAACTATTGCCGTGTTCGACACAGCGGCTTCACACAATTTTGTCCACAAAGAGTTTGTCGAATTCTCAGATATCCAAGGTACCAACTTAACAGGAGAGCTCGCTACACTGCATGGCAAGAGTAATATCATTGGCGTCACTCAACTTGACGTAAGACTCGGAGACGTAATGTGTGTAACAACCTTATTTTCAAGAGTAATATGTGAAGATGTTAGCTTTGGAGTACATTGGCTCGTAGATCAGGACATAATTGTAGAGATTCCGAGAGACAGAATCCATTTCTGCAAGCATGTTTACACACCGTTTACAATCTAGGCGGACGTGTAGAAGTCAACTTGCAGCCTGTCAAACTAAATGACTTTGATCATGGTGTCCCGGCAGAATACCCCGCCACTTTGAAAGGCATCCTGAATGAAAGGAAAGCTGTTTTCACACCAGCCGATTCGCTCAAATGTACAACAGTTGCCGAACATGGGATAAAAACCATTCACAATAACCCGCTTTGGACATCGCCTACAGATTACAATGTGCACCACTTTAATGTAATAAATTGCCAAATCGCAGAAATTTTACGTGATGGAGTAATTGAACTGCCAGAAAACAGGTACAACTCAGCCATAACATTGGCGTCTAAGAAAGACAGAGGGTGGCTGTTTTGTATCAATTTTAGGCCCATAAATCAGATTACAGAGAGCGCCCCACCCCTATTTATTAGTGTTAACACAGCACTAAATGTACTCAACAAAGCACAAATTCTGTTATCTTTTGACCTGAAAAGTGGTTTCTGGCTGATTCCGGTAAAATAGGAAGACAGGCACAAGATTATGTTCATGGCACCAGGCAGATGCAAGTATCAATTTTGTGCCATGCCCTTTGGGCTTAAGTGTGCACCGTTTACTTTCCAAAATATGATGGTGAAGTTTCTAGAGGAATAATTGGAGAGTTCACAATGGCCAACCTAGATGACGTGGTCGTGTACCATGCCCGTCTATTAGCAATGGTTCTGGAGAGACTTGCTATTATCTGTCTGACCTGTGCCAACCAGAAATGTTGTATAGGTAAAACCAGTATCAAATACCTCGGTCACATGGTTGACTGGGAAGGAAATCGCCCTACACCACAACAGTTATCCCTCATTGACGAGTATTCAGTGCCCACCACACGGAAGAGATTACGAAAATTTTTTGGCATGATCAACTGGCTTAGACAGTACATACAAGACTCTGCCGTAATCACCACCCCGCTCACTGAAATGCTCTCGCCCGCTAAGAAATACAAGTGGGATACCAACATGCAGAGTGCGTTCGAGGAAATAAAGTACCATTCCCCCCAGTGTCATGCCCTTGCAGGTATTGACACGAGCTGTCACCTATATTTGCAAACAGACGCCAGCCAGGAGGGTATTGGGGTCGTACTATTACAGTATAGCGGCGACCAAGAGTGTTGTGTCATTGATTACGCCAGTGCCAAGCTTGGCAACACTGAGAAAAGTTTGAGCGTGAATGTTTGGCAATCATCTGGGCCATCAAGCGATACCGTGTTCATTTAGAGTATAAGCAATTCACACTAAGAAAACATAACCAGTGTTTATTATGGTTACACAAGATGCGTGAAGTTCGTAGTAAGCTCATGAGGTGGTCGATGCTACTAAAAATCTTTATACTTTGTAGTTGAACATGTGCCCGGCCGAGACAATCAGCTGGCCGAAGCCCCCTCACATTCTCCAAATGAAGGAGAAGTAGCAGTAGATGAGGAAGAGTGGAGTACTACCTCTGGAGAATAACGGCACAACTCCACCCGTGCTTCTGCAACACATCGCAGCGAGCGAAACTAAATCGTGCCCGCTAGCCAAAATGTGCACAGACAATCTGCATGTTTACATCCTGAACCAACAACAGATGTCCATGGAGGAAAACGAAACTAAGGAACAGTGCGAACAAGAAATGTTGGAGGGATGGCGAGGAATCGACAATCACTTAGAGACGTGGAACAACAGCAGGAATGAGACTGGTGGTACCTCTACGTGCCACCAGGGGCATGCAACACTGTCATTCATGTCACCCACAACATTCGTATGTCAGGACACCCAGGCATAGCAACAAACTGTTAGCAATATCACATCATCCTATTTGTGGCCCAGCTACACAAAAGACGTTACAGAGAACGTGCGTCAGTGCAGTGACTGTAATGTGTACAAGACCTGCAGATCTAACAGAACTGCATAACAACGATCCATGTTACTGTAATGCCTGTTCAAAACAATTGCATTGGACTTGATAAGCCCTTACCCACATTCATCAGGGAGAAAACTGTACATTTTAGTGGTGACCAATTTGTTTACACATTCATGCAAACTGTACATGTTGCCAAGTGCGCGAATACGACACACAGCCGTTGCTTTGACGAAGGAGTTTTTTCCATGCTGGGGTTATCCAAAAACATTCCTCAGCGATAACGCCACACAATTTTCTGGACCAAGCTGGAGTGGGTTGTGTACCAAATGGCATGTTGAGCACCACACGACTGACACCACGCCCGTGCCAACCCAACAGAGCATAGAAACCATGAGATAAAGGTACAGTTACGCCTTAGAGTAGGAGACGATCACACAACATGGGCCCAGCACATACTGGATATAACTTTCTGCTTGCGAAACCGTACCAACTAAGCCACTGGGAAATCTCCTGTGGAAATGCTATACAGTGCAGGCCTAGCGTACCCAGGGGAATTTTCCTACAGTGCACTGGATTTGAACCCAGAAGCTGCAGACACTGAGGCGAGAGAAAGGGAAAGAAATTTATGTTATCAAAAATCGCATGCCAACCAGAAACAGTATGTTCAAAAATGGCTCCTGGAAATGGAACGACCTCCAAAACCTTTGTTGCCAGATGATCATGTTTACGTGTGAGCAGAATTTTTGTGTGGGGCTAGCCCCTAAGTGGACGCGCCCAAATCAGATTCTTGAGAAAATTAGCCAGACATCATACCTAGTGCATATCGGACCTTGGAGGAGATGTAAGGTTCATAGGAACGACATTCATGTGGCGTCCCTACCAGACATAGACAGAGAACAACGCCCACCTTACAACCAGGAGGAAGTGGGAAAACGACAGACGGACTAAAATTTGGAAAGTGTTGCAGAGGCAGAAATGAGTGACATTTTGCCATCTAACCCAAGCCAAAGGAGCAATCCGAGTGTAAGTTCTAAGTCGCCAGGAGGGAGCTAACCCCTTGATTTTCGTAGTTTCGAAGTTATTACACCATATGTTACTATGCCTGTCACAACAACTATGCATAGGCTGGCAACAGAAGAAATAAGTGACGTGTGGGGAGAGGAAACGTCATTCCTAGAGTTTCGCGGCTTCCCAGTTGCCGCACTACCTGCTGAACACAGTGCAAGACCAGCAATGTGGTCATTGTGTGTGATGCACGTATCACCACATTGTACATGATGCACCAGGACCAGAGGGCCCACATTTGAAGTGTGAAAGGGTTTTATGTTAGTTTGTAAACATTTTTATGCATTTGTTTTGTTTGTGCACTCCTGCATATAACTTTGTAAACTTTGTGTTTCATTCCATTTCAACACACTCCGGTCTTCATATATGTGTTTGACTACGGGGCCACCACTTCCGGTGGAGGGGATTTGACCCTGATTCCGACAGCCATTGGGAAATCACATTACTGAGCTCAAGCCAGACTGGTGCATGCCGCAAAGTCTGTGGGGATTACAAATTTTGTTTAACTGATATGGTAATTCTGTTTGAGTTATTTATTTAAAACATTTTGCTGACCCCAGCAACTGGCTAGGCCCTTCTGTCAAATGATAGGCCTGTAAGTAATTATATTGCCTTACAGCCTTGGCCTGTGTAACTTAGTGTTTACACCAAACTGGATCAGACAAGGCATCAAGTAATTTGATTTACACATAATGGCTTTTGTACTCTTATTCGTTATTGTGGTATGTGTGTGTAACCCCTCATACAATTCAACGTGCTTTTTGTGGGTAGTAAATGCTGGATAGCACTGGATATAACATGCACAGGGTCACTCTTTAATTGTTGTGCTTAAGTGTTGATCCTACCCTTGTATTTGTGTTTGGTGTGTTCCGTGAACAACAGCAGAATAAAAGTTTTTTAAAGTTATTCAGTGTCAATTTAAATAGCCATGTGGCAATGTCACGTCCCTAGTTGAGAGTTTCTGCTCACTAAATGGCAGTTTGCAGAATTACAACCTGGTGCCCTGGGAACTCAGCTAAAACCTGAAAACTAGCTATTTCTTGATTTTGGTAATGCACTAAAAGCACTTACTCACTTACTTGTGGAGGGAAATTCCTTTTTATGCCATAGCCAGGAATAGAGATGTGTTTGTCAGCTACATTATTTGTATTTCATTTCTGTTTATTTCATCTTAATATTATAAATGTGAAATTTTTGTATTATTGATTGGCCATCAATCATGTCATAACGGCTCAATGGATTTGGATGAAATTTAGTAAAGGGGTAGATTATATTGTGGATTAGCATACAGGGTACTTTTTATCCTGGAGAAACAAACAGTTTCTTCGGGAATATAAGAAATATGCCACCCACCATTTGAGTCGGAGCTCATTGGTGGTCTATTTTTTATATTTTGCACGTGGGTGGAGCCATGGGTAACAACTAGTTACATTATAAATACTTTTATCAAGTAGATGAATGAAAATTCAGGGAGGTTAGGATGAGATGGTCTCCGTTAAATGCAATTAAAACCACTGAGTAGGTAGCAACACTTTCACTACTGACAACCAATAACTGGTTTAACGACAGCTTCACCATTGACAGAAAAAACTTAGACACACTTTCACTTCGAGTATCACCAGAGCCTAATCCTGTCCTGGGATGAATTAATCTGCAAGACTCAAGTTCGAGACTGTTGGGACAATACGAGATCCAACCGCCAGGAAAGAATCCACTCTTAAATATCCTTGTTTTGAGACTGCATCTCTGAGCACATGCCATGCCAGTGAATGATAAATCATATACAATCACTTCATACTTAAGGAACTACTGTTAAATCTTTTTTTAATCATCTCATATTCACCTCTCAAAAATTGAAAGCATTTATTTAATGAAATTAAAACACAATAAATTTGTTAACTTGTGTATTGTTCCTATAAATTTTTTTTTGCAAATTTCTTACAATTTTTTCTTTCAGTAAAAGTTTGTGAATGATAAATTTACCATGGTTTAGAGTACATCAATAAACAAAAAATAAGTAAAAATTTATAAATGAATGCACTAAACAGAAGTGAGATGTTTTTAAATGTGGCAAAAACTACAGGTACACGGAAACTGTTTAAGTAAAAGACAAAGACACGAATCTGATTTAAAATCTACGATTTCCACTTACCAATGAAATTCAGATAAGCTTCTCCACCTAGAGCATGTGTCACTAGACGGATCATCTTGTGAAGTGCAATACCACGATCAATGACTGGTGAAGGCTCTGAGAAGAGGGACATGTGAGTGTACATTTCCTTATCCATCAGCCAAAATGCAATGGTTTTATCACCAACTAAAGCCTAGAAAAATAGAGTTAACACAAAATTATTTACAAATAAAATTGCATTCATCAGCACACAGGAAATTAGCCAATGCTGAATTAATTTTGCTTGATAAAGCAGAAAGATTGGTATTCACAGGAATGGCAAAAGTTTGATAAAGATTGGTATTCACAGGAATGGCAAAAGTTTGATAAAAATAGAGGACAGTTTTGTAATTAAGCAGATATGGTGTACATGCAAGTGTATGAATGGATGCAAATGTAGAAAAATTTAACGTAGAATAAGTGTTGATATACTCTGCAGACCATTAAAGTTTTAACACCAAGAAGTACATGAGTTACTACAACTAGATATATTGGACATAATACCCATCATGCACAGGTGATATATTTACTCTTGCAGCTCAGTATTGTGCCAGTTGTATTGGTACAATTTAATTTTTTTTATTGATGTTATTCAATTTATCCTCCCTTAGTTATTTACATTTTATTGTCCAAATTATTTCATTTTCAATAAATCATGCTACAGTTATTTATAATTGTTCTATGTAAAAGATAAGCATTACTGTGTAATCTAAGAAGTTGTTTTATTCACTACAAGTTTTACCTGTTTGAAGAAATTAATTTGTGTTTTCTATTTAAAATATTGTTTTATTAACCTGCTTGGATACATGTATTTTGTTATATTTAATTTGGATTATTTTAAAATGTGTTAACAATTTTTATAAATCATAATTTTGACAATTTTAAGTTAAGGTAACTTAACGAAATATACAGTTATTATGTATTTGGAGGTCTTTCTGTTTCTCTATGTTTAATCGACTTGCCGCCACAGGTCGAAATTCTGAGCACACTCGATTCAATATATATGCTTGAGTACAAGGTCATTGCTTTCTTCGCCAACCTTGTATATATACAGCATGTAGTCAACTTGTGAAAATTGTCATCCACATATACCTGCAAGCATCCGTTGATGTAGTTTAGTTTTTTTTACCGCCATTTAGGGTAAGTTTGTTTACCGAGTTTATTTCTTGCAGGCTTTCCTGTTTTAGTGTGTACAGCCACTTTATTTATTTTTGTAAACTTTAGCAGTTCAACTTTCGTGGCATCTGGCATGGCATGTAACTATGTGATGGGCTAGTTCGTGGTTCAACATCCTTGCTGGGATGCTTTCTGCACTCTAGTCGGGACGTGGTTTGCAGCTAACTAAGAATCCTCTTCTAGTAAGCACCAGTCCGTGCTTGCACTTCTGGAATCAAGTAAACTTTTTTTCTCTTTCTTTTATCACACATGCCTGCTCAGAACCGGCCAATAACATTTAAATAACTGCAGATAATATCATTTAAACTACTGGAACTTGAAAAAAAAAAATGTTATTTTTAAAAATCTAACTTAAGTTTGTTTTAGTAATCAAATCACCCTAGAGGCCAGTAAATTACTTCAAAATGTAATACCTGTAACCAAATGCGAGGCTTTATGTAGTCCTTATTAATCAATATACTTATATATTGATTATATTGATTTGACTGTCTTGTAACAAGACATTTGGAATACCCTTAAGGTTATCTTTTATTACAGGGTACCCTGATGTTTATATATATATATAACACATGCACGCACGCTGGTGTGCACACAGACATATTTATATCAATCTTAATATTTCCATCATTGTAGATTTACCAAATATTCAACCAGATGAAATAAAGATACAATCTATTAATTAATTTATTGCCTTTTTTAGCAAAGCATGTTTGTACGAAATCCTTGTGATCAAAGTGTATGTTATATATATATTTTTAAAAAGAACATTTTCTTATTTACAAAACCTCTGAACATAATGGACTGGTGTTTCAATATACCAATATAACCTTGTACAGAAATACATAAATTTTTATTTTTCGAGTGAAAACAAAAAATTTTATTCATTAGATTTATTTTACATACATATTTACATGTTTTTCATATATTGAACCTAAATATTTTTGTAAGAAAATATGCACATATTCTCAGTTGTGTGAAAGTCGGAGCATGTCACTAAAGTATTTCTGAAGTATTTGCTTAATAACTTTATATCCGATTCCACACAGAAATCTAGATCCCACCTTCTTTCTTGTGTGTCTTCTTCGAGTTGTTACAAAAGCACGTGTTTGGGCTGGAGTCTACTTCATGAGACTGACACATAATAAGTGGTAGCAGCAGCTTGTGGTTGCTGTTGTGGATTGGAGTTTTTTTGGGGAAGGTTGCATGTGTCTGCCTTTGAGACTAGGGCATCCATGGTGATGGCAAAAGTTCTGTGTTTATTATAAACTTAGGTCAAGGGTGCGTAATTATAATTTTTGTTTGTGTCTGTCTTTAAGTGTGTGATTCTTGCAGTCATGTTATTTTCTATAGTAATTGCTCTTAAAGGATAAGTGCACCTAAGAGTGCACCATCAGAGAGGTTAAAGTCCCCAAACAAATTGCAGCTGCATTTAGGAATGCATTACGAGCTGCATTAAATAATATAGTTCCCATAGCTTTGGACAATTTAGCTGACATAAATGTTGAATCAGAATATTGTATCTGCACTACAAAAATCATTTCACTTCAAGAGGTTTATGATAACCTCAGTGATGAGGATGCTGGTTCTTACCCCAGAGTAAAGAATCGCCTCACCTTGCGCATCTTAAAAGACATGCACATAACCATCTTTCTATGTTTCCTGACCAATTGTCTGAGGCCCAAGTGCAATCACTTCAGAGCATTGTAGCTCAAATACAGTCACTTTTTGAGGCTGTTACTAATTTGGAGTCAGTCTCCATGATAGCTTATTCAGAAGCAGATGTCCCCAACACCACCATCACCACTATCACCCAACAGCTTGCCAGCATGAATTTTACTTTACCTTCAGATGTCCCTGTTACTATTCAATCCATTCTGGTGAACTTAGTTGGAAACCTACCCATCTCCTCTATAACCTCAACCACCATCCTATCCACTGCCCCCCACAACACCACACCCATCCAAACATCATATTCCTTTTACCCCACCATAGTTTCCAATACACCTACACACATTTCATCCTCACCATCATGCTCATATTTATCTGTTTTTGGCAAAATTCCACATCCTCTCAAAACATGCTGCGTCATTTTCCTGCAACTGATGGCTTGAGTGTACAGAAATTTTTAGATTTCTTAAAAGCTATAGTCGAACTACACCAAAGTAAAACTGTGCCAGAAGCACAACTCATTGAAGTGATTTTTCCTTTTACACAAGGTCCTCTCAGTGAACGATCCAGTTATGCCATCTCGCTACAGACATTTTAAATTTTTTTATCCCCTCAAGGTTGCGTGCTCAGTTGCAACTAAAAATGTTCACCAGATTACACAGGAACCTGAAGAACCCCTTTCTGTCTTTGCCAGTAGTATTAAAGAGGCTGCAAATATTTTACACCAATTTGCCAGAATCAGAAGCTGTTGGCACTATTTTAGAGGGATTGGAGCCTCAAGAAAGTTCATGTCTAGTTTTCTTTTCCAAACCCAACACATTTGCAAAATTATATAGACAGTATATTTTAAGACATACAGGTCATTGCGTGGTCCAGACAGAAAAAAAAAAAAAAAAAAGACTAATGATCACTCCACCAAAGCAGTTACTGAAAGTACTGAACATAAAGAGCAGTCACGGAAACCGAAGAATGACAAATTCACCTTCAACCTCTGACTCTCTTACCAGCGAAACGTCATGTAGGTACTCTAAGAAGCTAGGCCACACTATTAACCAGTGTCAAACTAAAAAACAAGGTACGCGAGGACAAGTGAGCGATTATCCTCATAATTCAGGAAAGTTTGCCAATTCTCTATACAATGCTCACCCACCTGTTCAGTCACATGAAACTTTGTCAAACTTTCAAAGGTTGTTTGGTCCTTATGACCATGTGAGCAAAACAAAATTTGAAGTATGCCATGTTAATTTTCCTAATGTTGTAGGAATTCAAAAGGTTGGGACATCACATGTTGAGGTAAAATTAGGACCATTGTCAGTTAGTGCTCTTGTCAACCCTGGATCTGCTAGCACAAATATTTCAGTTAGAAGTTTTGAAAAAAAATGAAAGAATTTAAATTAATTAAAGTTGTCGAACCTTCCGATGTCCAATGTTATACTGTTTTCAGGCAGGCTGTGCCAATTTCTTGTTGCACACTGTTAAGTTGAAGATAGATAATTTTACTTGGAGTCATTAATGCCTAGTTTCCAAGAAACTGGGCTGAGACTTCATTTTAGGCACTGAATTCATGGCTGCTACTGGTTTAATTCTGGACATTCAAGATGAAAAAATATGTTTTTTTTAAGTTTACTCCAGGCACTAAAATACCATTGGTGGGATCACATACCAAACAAAGTACTTCCCATATTGATAATGCAGAGTCCAACAAGGTCATTGATTCTTTTGAGCACCTTAATCAACAGCAACGCTCTATGATTGAAAATCTTTGCAAAAATTATCCTAAAGTACTTACTAGTTAAGCCTCACTAATTTACTTGAATACCAAATCAAGTTACTTAACAAAGATAACATCAAGTGTCATCCATATAAATTAGCACCTCCCCAAATATAAATTTTAAGGAAACAAATTAAAGAATTATTGGACAAAGGTGTAATCGAGCAATCTACATCACAGTATGCAAGTCGCACCTTTTTGGTACCAAAACACAATGGGAAATATTGTATGGTTGTGGACTACTGTAAACTTAATAAAAATATTGCGATAGACTCAGTACCTCTTCCTGATCTTCATTTGGCTTTCAATTGGTTTGGAAAGGCAACATTTTTTACCACAATTGATCTGAACGTGGCGTACCACCAAATTCCCCTGTCAAAAGACTCCAAACCAATTACTAGTTTTTGTGTTCCTTGAAAATTGTATCAGTTTACTCATGTGTAGTTTGACTTAGTCAAGTACTTACCAGACTTTTAGATATGGTTTTTATGATTATAAATTTAAATTAGTGTATAATTATTTTGATGATCTTGTCATTTACCGACAGTTTTGAGCAACATTTAGATCACTTAAAAGACGTACTCACTCGTTTAGAAAAAGCAGGTTTCACTGTTAACCCTTCTAAGGTTAGGTTTGCTATACAAGAAATTTCATTTTTAGGACACAGAATTTCTTCTAGTGGAATTTCCATTGACCTTGACAGGACTAAGTTCATTAGAGATTTTCTCCCACCACATGATGTGAAAGGCATTGCGAGATTCATTGGTGTGATACAATTTTTTGTTAAATTTATTCCTAATTTAGCTGAAAAGGCATCACCACTGAACAAACTTAGAAAGAAATCAATAAAATTAGAATTGGGTAAGGAGCTGCAAAAGGCATTTGACACATATAAAAATGATATCATACATCCTCCTATGTTACTTATGCCAGGTTTCAGTAAGGCGTTTATCCTCCAAACCAACGCTTCTAGTCAAGCTATTGGAGCCGTCCTGGTTCAGGAGATGATGGCTGTCATTAGCCAATTACCTTTGCTTCTCGTACTCACTCGCCAAGAAAAGAAATCCTCTGCCATTTATGAACTAGAATGTTTGGCTATAGTTTTTGCTATTGATAAGTTTAGGAAATATCTTGAGCATGCAGAATTTATTCTTGAGACAGGTAACCAGGCTCTGTCGTGGCTTTTGGCTCATCCATGACAGTTAGGAAAAATTGGTAGATGGTTGTAAAAATTTCTTCCCTGAAATTAAGAGTACAGCATATTAAAGGTACTCAAAATGTGGTTGCTGATGCTTTGTCTCACATGTTTGATGATACCCATGTTGAAGCTGACATTCTTCCAAATTGTAATGTTTTATTAAAGCTTTTACTGATGTCAAAGAATACCAAGAAAAGGATAGCAAGTTGAGTCAAATCATTTCAAATTTAAAATTCGACATTGAACTAAACCTTACTTTCTTTCAAAAAGGGCTCCTTTGTTGTAGGTTTCATGATAAAAAGAAGTGCACTGTATTGCCTGATCACCTAAAAGCTATGATTTTTTAATATTTTCATTCATCACCTCTAAGTGCACATCTTAGACCACGTAAAACCATTCAGGCTATTTGTCAGCATTTCATTTACAAGGACATGGAGGCTGAAATTTCTGAAAGTGTTAAATGTTGCAAAATTTGTGCTCTGAGCAAGCCAGCACAGAATACACACTTAGGTTTTCTGTCTTCAGATGTAGCTGAAAAACCTATGAAGAAAATGTTAATTGATTTGGTTGGCCCCCTTTCCTAGAAACAAATTAGGAAACAACATGTCATCAGTGTGTGGTGATGCTTTTTCTAAATTTGTTTGGTTAGTTCCACTTAGAACAGCTGATGCTATCTCCACCATTCGTGTTCTTTAAACACGTATTTTTCAAAACTTTGGTACACCATCTATTGTTTCAGATAACTGTTCTCAGTTTACTTCCCACCTGTTCAAAAACATGTGTTTTTTTCATGGTATACGCCACATAAATTTATCCCAATACTATTCTCCTCCTTCACATGCGGAGCATTTTAATCAAAACCTTCATTCAGCACTCATTGCTTTTCATGCGACGGATCATACAAATTGGGATCAAAATCTTTCTTGGCTTCAAATGGTTTTCAACTTTGCCAAACATGAATTTCACAAAACTATCCCATTTAGTCTCATGTTTACTTTTGCTCCAAATAATTCTTTATCAAATTTGTGGCATATAAATTACTTGTTGCCGAACAATCCTAAGGATGTTCGTGATGTTTGGGCATCTGCCGCCGAAAAATCTGAAGTGAGCTCATTTCAAGAGCTGTGCAAAGTATAATAAAGGTCGCATCAATAACCCTTTTTGTGTTGGTGACTTTGTTCTGTGCAAAGCACACCCTGTCAGCAGGGCAGTTGATAAAAAAAAATGGAAACATTTCCTATTGTTAGCCGGGCCCATATCAAATCCAACGTTTTTTGATGCCAGTCTCTGCCGCTTTAGCTGATCTTAGTTCAACAGCAAATATTTTAAGAGCACATGTCTCACATCTGAAAAAATTTCATGTAACTAAATAATAATTTTATTTGCGCTGTTTAGGAGCTGCAGACCCTAATTGTGCACTTCTCATAAAATCACTCAGCATCAGCTGTTATTTGCTTGATCCTGACTTCGCCTTGTTCATGGACTGCTCACCCATCGAACCGAGTCATTTTTAGGATCTATACTTTTTGTGAGCTCACTCTTTAGTAAAGACCCGCTGTACTAATTAAGTTGTTTTTCATCTAAGTTGTATTGTTTCTTGTGTAATTGCTTTTGTCCTGTTGCAACAGAGTCATGTGTGTGTCTATATATATGATGATTCCTGAATTCAAGGGATTTACCGTCACAGACAAAGCGTGCAACCGACAACCACCAACAAAATCCCCAGGACCAACATGGTGAAACCAGTGAAATCTGGGGGGGGGGGGGGGGGGGGGAATTAAAGGGTAAGGTGGCAACAAAAGTCTACGCTGTGAGTACAGATACCTAACATGAATTGAAATTAAATAAATGTTACATAATACCCACAAAAGGATAAATAACATCAAAACTAAATATAGAAATTATTCTTAGATGACACACACAGCTCAAGACTCAAATACACAAGAGAGTTTCACATCAAAAAATTAGTTAGGACCCTATCTAGTTCAACACCCACAAGTAAAAAAAACCACAAACAACTGGACATGGAATCACAAAATTTTCAATTTCTTTTGTGTGTGTGTGTGTGCACACACAATTGAAAATTTTGTGATTCCATGACCATGTTGGTCCTGGGAATTTTGTTGGTGGTTGTCGGTTGCATGCTTTGTCTGTGACTGTAAATCCCTTGAATTCAGGAATCATTTTTGAAAAGTATGATGATATCACATTTTCGGGCAATTTCTATTCTGTAGTGCTAAATTTCAACCTAAAGGAACTTGAAGAAGAATGTGTAGAATTGGACAATGTTGAATACTGTGCTGAATGTCCACCAGAAATTTCAATCCGATAATGGTTCTTTTGATCAAAACTTCAATTTTCCCTTACTACAGTTAAGAGGACAACCTCAGTGCATTTAAAGACAGAAGTGTATACTCTAACTTTACTACTTCTGCAGTTTTACCCAAAACGAAGATGTTATATTTTGGTGTAAAAATTTTGAAAACTGTTTTTGGAACTTTGGAGTACGACGACCTCCAAAATTTGGAAAAAACTTGGTTTCTATTCAGGATAAGCAAGACAAAATTTTGATCAATGTTGCCAACCATATAATTATAATTTAGAAATTTAAAATTTAGTCACACACAACTTAGATAATATTAAGGTCTTGTAGTCTCTTTTCAACCAAACACCACATGAATCATGGGATAGGATTTTGATACTAGATTTTAGGTTGGGTTTAAGCACTATGCTGTTAAGAGTCAGTGAAGCTTTGTCTAGCGCTAGGTTAGTAATTTTAGATCTTAAACACGCCATTGAAACCAGTGTCCATGTACAGTTAAGTTTCACTCAGCAGGGTGGAACAGTTACCTTTGAGAACCTCTTTTCATACTATGGATTCAGTACTGTTCAGGCAATTATTTATAATTCTTCACTGATCTTTGTGATAAATGTGCCATTAGCAAACAAATACGTATTTCAAAGTTATCATGTTTTTGCATTTCCAGTACTTGTGTCAAACGTAAATAGATATTTATTAGTCAAGGTATCTGATTTTCTGATTGTAAATTTAGATAGAAAAGTCTTTGCTCCCATTTCTGAGAATCTGTTGATTAAGTGTAAAACTTATGTTATAACAATTTTCCCTCCTGACTTCCCATTCTTTGACGCCTATGTTAATAGTTGTGAATTCAATTTGTTTTCTGGGTAAACCACATCTGGACTTTCATGTTAAATCTTTTGTATCCCTTGACCTACCCTTCTTGCAAAAAAACTCACCCTCTTTGGCTGTTTGCTACAAAATTCACTATTGATGTTACATTCCTGTGTAGAAACACACCAGTGTCTCAACCCCTTTTTACTCTGTCCTTATCCGGAAGTGGTTTCATTAGCAATGCTTCACATTGCAACATTATCACCTCTTATTTTAAGACTTTGGGGACAAGTGAATTCGTCCATCCATTTTAATCAATCTCTACCTGTACTTAATTTTTCAAACCTCACTTCTTTCCAAATTCCAAATCTACCTACGCTGGCTCCCAATGACTCTCTTACCAAAGAGATTGATTCCCTTCTTGTTTGACACCCTCATGGTACCAATTTCCATGATGATGTGGATCTCCTTCAACCCCACCCTTCCCCACCATCTGAACATATCAGCGTAATTTCCATTAGCTTGTCTACTCTTGCTGTATGTGGTATAGCATTTGTAAAAAATTTTTGGTTGAAGTCCAAATTTTGTGCTGTTATACAATCCTTTCCACCTATCGAACCTGCCCTTCAAGAACATGCGGTAGTCATACCCTTGTCAGTAGTGCCTAGTGGCACTTCCTCTCTTAATGAAAGTTATTATGTGTTATTTTCATGTGAACTTTGTCATGTATTATTTTCGTGGTAATTTTACCTTTTTGCTTCCCCTCTTACAATGCCTTGTCATGTGTGTCCTGGATTTAATAGTGGAGTGTGTGCCAGTTGTATTAGAACAATTTTTTTTGTTGAATTTATCCTTTCTTAGTTAGTACTTTTTTGTCCAAATGATTTCTTTTTCAATTATCATGCTCCTGTTATTTTTAATTGTTTAATTTGTTCTATGTAAAAGATAAGCATTACTGTGTAATTTAAGAAATTGTTTTATTCACTACAAGTTTGACCTGTTTCAAGAAATTAATTTATGTATTCATATTAAAATATTGTTTTATTCACCTGCTTGGATACATGTATTTTGCTATATTCAATATGGATAAATTTAAAATGTGTTACTATTTCTACACATTATAATTCTGACAATATTAAGTAAAAGTAACTTTACTAAATATACTTTTATTATGTATTTAGAGATCTTTCTCTTTTTCTGTGTTTAATTGATTTGTCGCCACAGACCAAAGTAGTTCTGAGCACACTCGATTTGATATATATATACAGCATGTAGTCAACTTATGAAAATTTTCATCCACATGTATCTGTAAGCATCCATTGATGTAGTTTAATTTTTTTTTTTTACAGCATTTTAGGGTAAGTCTGTTTACTGAGTTTATTTCTTGCAATCTTTCCTATTTTATATATGTGCAGCTACTTTATTTTTTATTTTTTTGTAAACTTCAGTGGTTCAATTTTCGTCCACCTTTTGTGGCATCTGGCGTGGCATGTAACAATGTGATAGGTTAGTTTGTGGCTCAACATCCTAGCTGGGATGCTTTCTGCACATCTAGTCGGGGCATGGTTTGTGCCTAACTAAGAATCCTCTTCTAGCCAGCACCTGTCCATGTATGCACTTCTGGAATCAAGTAAACTTTTTCCATTTTCTCTTATCACAAATGATTACTCAGAACTGGCCAATAATATTTAAAGAACTATGGATACTATAATTTCACCTACTGCATCTTCAAAAAAATTTTATTTTAAAAATTGTGCTCATAAGTAGTATCTACATTTTTTTAAACCACTGTAACTAAAGTTTGTTTTAATAATTGAATCACGCTAGAGTAATAATTGAATCGTGCTAGAGGCCAGTGAATTACTTCGAAATGTAATAGCTGTAACTATATATGAGGCTTTATGTAGTCTTTATTAATCAATATACTTATTTATTGACTTGGCTATCTTGTAACATGTAATATAAGGTTATCTTTTATTACTGGAAACTCAAAAGTAATATAAAATCTTAATATTTCCATAAATGTAGATTTACCAAATACTCAACCAGATAAAAGTTAAAGATGATCTTTTATTTAATTAATAAATAATCATATTTATCAAACATATGGCTTGTTTGCATGTTTGTATGAAATCCTGGTGATCAAAGTATATGTTACACTTATTTAAAAAAATAAGTTTGACGCCATCGTGTGATACATGAAGATGAACGAATACACTGGTTACTTATTGGTAGGTGGGCGCCAGCGGTGGTTCCTATGCACCGCACTTGGAGACTCGGGGATCTCAGGGATGCTGTGGGTTCTGTGTGTTCATCTCACCCATGCATACTTACAAAACACTTTCAATACTAAACATTGCACTTCAAAACACTAGGAGAAAGCTGGGCGCTGACACTACAAGAATATATACTGTTCACTGGTAAGATTGGGTTTATTTAACCAAGTTACATTTCGTGCCAGATGAATATTACTATTACTAACACGGACGTGATTAGCCAGTTCTGGTCGGTGATTCCCCCAGCACGAGAACACATCTCCACAGGGTAAGATGTCTACAGCCACTGTGAGGGACTATAGATTTTACCCGGAGACGGGACATTGAGTATGAATATGAAACACTACACATGCATTTTATCCCTGTCAGTAACGCCTACGCATCAGGACACATCCCCGAACCACGTGATGTGTGGCGATGGTCAATACACATAGCGGGTTATGACAGAAATAAATACCGCCGAACAAAAATACACAAATATCACTGGATGAACATGGGGCACGACATAAACAGGCAAAATAAACATGTGAATGCGTGAAAATAGTCTTATATGGTGAGGATGCTGCTGGGTGAAGTTCTTAGTGAACCACGTGTGCAAATGGAAAACTCATTATATTACATGAAAATCTGTAAATTGTTAGTGGCCAAAAAGCTGCATTGGGAAAATTATTCCCTTCAATATGTGAGCATACAAAAGCTCTTAGTGCACCTGATGGCAGGAAAATCCAAACATGCGAAATGACTGCGTGATCATACACAAAAGCAACAAACATGAAGAATATAAGAACCCTGAATAAAAACAATACATATAACCCTGAGATCAATTATGGCACATATATTACAAGAATTAGCCGTCTAAATGTGGCGATGGTGCAGATACGAACTTGTCGGTAGCCAACCACATGGCCGTAGGGGATGTGGCCGTAACACAATTAAATATGATAAAAATCCTGAAATAAGCACATACAAATATTACCCTCAATATTGCTTGTCGCAATTGAGCAGAAGTTACAATAAAAAACCCTTAACATGAGCTGATGGCGCCTGATACACAAGTTGTGTGGGCCGCATGGACTCTCCGACATGGTTTCCTATCATCTCGTTTAAGTTGAAAAAGCTACATGGGCTGCAAATTCTTAGGTTAAGTGGATAGCATTTTACTGGGGATGTCTGGCAAAACATACGCAAAGCAAAGGTTAACCGGTTAACTAAAATGAACTATGGAAATCTAACTCAGTGCAAAAGTATGAAGTTCGTACGTGACAGTGTCTTACCTCGCCAGCTCCTCTAGAATGACTGCACAGATGCAGGGGTCGCACGGACTTACCACGGCTGCCTACAGGGTTAACATAAGCGGAAGTGCTATGCACTCCAAGTAAAATATTAATATATGAAATTAACTGGCACACAAACGTTATGAAAGCAATTTAAATCTGGAAATATTGTTATTAATTAACTGTCTTTTGAAGGCGTTCTTGCCTGAATATTAGTGTCTTGTTCTTCGGCACAGCGCGCACTTTGAATTTGAAAATAAACACTGTACAATATCTGGAAATGAACATACTACACTTTATAACACATTTTAACTTGAAAAGAAATACCTAGCACTCTGAAAAAAAAAAAGATCCTGTTTTGGGAAAGTCCGTGCAGCGGTACCGCACACGTGTTTACCACCACGTGTTCTGCTAGCAGCGAGCGCCGTCATGGTCTGACTGCCGCTGGCTCTTAGCCGGCGTCAAGTTTTTCTTATTTACAAAACCTCTGATATTCTACCTATTTGTCAGTTAACATAAAGAACTGGTGTTTCAATATACCAATATAACTTTATAAAGAAAAATATTCTATTTTTACAGTGAAAACAAAGAATTTTATTCATTAGATTTTTTTAGACATAAATACTTATATGTTTTTTCATATATTGAACCTTAATATTATTTGTACGAAAATATGCCCATATTCTCAGTTGTGTGAAAGTTGGAGCACGTAACTAAAGTATTGCTAAAGTATTTGCTTAATAACTATATATCCAACTAAACACAGAAATCTAGATCCCACCTTCTTTCTTGTGTCTTCTTTGAGTTGTTATGAAAGCACATGTTTGGGCTGGAGTTCACTTCATGAGGCTGACACATAACAGTACAATGTACAGAACATGGGGAAACCAGTACTGTGTGGCCCCACCATGGGTGGCAAAAACCACAACTGACAGCATAAAGAGGAAGACCTTTTTTGGATGTCCGTCTGGGGTTACTACACTCATGCTGCATCAACACATGCCTAAAGATCATCTGTTGTGGCCACGTGTGTTCTGTAACAGGCTAGGCGTCATCCAACCATGGTCCACACATTTTCAATGGGCGAGAGGTCCGATCAACACACATTCCAACGAAGCAGTGTAATATGGTGGTTATCCAGGAACTGTCGGTTAATGTGTGCCACATGCGATAACACACTGTCTTATACAGTAATTTTTCATTCCGGCCGATAGCGGGTTCTCCCTCATGTAAACCTACATTCCGGGTACAAGTTCGGGAGCGACCACTTGCTCTCTGGTACCCACACATTGCAATAACTTACTTGATTGGCTCTCGTTTCCTCATGGATTTGTGCCTGGTGTTCTACAATTTGCTCAGGTGGTATTGGCAGGTTTTGCAGGATGCTCCGGGGGCACTGAGTTCACGACCTTGTACCATCTCTGCGGGTGCCTTCCCGTTTGCCGCATTTACTCTGTTTCTTAGGCAAAACATTACCTCCAGAATTAACTCCACCCACCTGGTATGGTCTTCTCCTAATCGGATGCGTAACTGGATTTTGACGTCTTGGTTACATCGTTCGGTTGGGTTCGCCCTAGGATGGTAGGCTGGGGTGGAGCGGCATTCTGTTCCGCACCTGGTACAGTATTCTCACCACTTTTGCCCTACAAATTGTGTACATTATCAGTTAGCAAATACTTGGGATGTCCCCATCTCAGAAAGAACTCGTTTTGCATCACCTGTGCGACTGTATGTGTACGAACATTGCTGACGGGAAATGACTCGGTCCAATGGGTAAACAAATCCGTGGCGACAATGAGACACCTTTTGCCAGTTTTGGTGCGCGGGTACAGGTCCATGATGTCAATTGCTACTGACTTAAATGGCTCAGCTGGCAGCCTCGGTTGCTGTGGAGCATTGCCGCCTGTTCTCCACGGCTTCCGGGTATTGCACGTGATGCAGCTCTGCAAATGTTTTCTTACATCTCCCTGAACCCCTGGTCAGTGAAAAAATTTCTGCATGTCTCTGCGTGTTTGTTTGGATTCCGGGTGTCCATGCTCGAAACAGTCATGTGCATACTTAAGTACAAGTTCCCGTTCCTCCTTTGGCACATACGTTCTCCATAGCGCACAATTACCACATGGTTTGGTTTGTATTTCCTGGTCCACTGCCCTCCAGTGTTCTGTGTACCGCATGGCACAATGTTGGCGGAGTTGTGCAGCATCTGGGAATTTTCTTGCGCAGTGTGTATCTCTCTTAACACGTCACATACATTCAATGAAACAAGTTCGCCAGGTGGTGTGGCGACAATGTTTTGTACGAGAGTTTGTGTCTCTGCAGTTGGTATTGCATGGCAAGGTGGTAGTGCCTCTTCCCACTCTGCATCGTCAGTTACCGTTATATTCGGGCAAGGATTTCTGGACAAAGCGTCTGCGAGCTTGTTGGTTTTTCCCGCCACGCGTTCTACCTTGAAGTCAAACTCCTGGAGTAACAGCGCCCAGCGGGCAAGTTTGCTCTTCCCGTTATGCAAGCCCTCTAACCACATAAGATATCAGTTGTCTGTTTTGAGAGTAAACTGTCTTCCTAACAGGTATGGCCGGTACTTCCGCAATGCATTTACAATTACTAAACATTCTTGCTCATTGCCATGGTACTTGCGATCCGTCTCCCCAAACTTCGCACTGTGGTAACTATTACGTGTTTTTCCCAGTATGTTCCCTCCTCATACAACATGGCCCCATCTGCTTGCATGACAATGGGTAACTCTGGGTTGAACCTGGATAGCGGATTACAGTTTTGAATAGCAAGTTTGATTTCTTTAAAGGCTTGATTGGCTTGAGGTGTCCATACAAATTTATGTTTCTCACACAACAAAACAGTTAATGGTGCGGTAATCACAGAAAAGTTGAGGACGAACTCCCTGAACCAATTAATTAAGTCAAAAAATTTTGACTTGTTTACGTGATCTGGGTGTGGGTTTGTTTTGAATCTCCTGTACGTGTTGCTGTTCTGGTTCGTGTCTGTTACATAGTGTCCCAAAAATTCCATCTTGCTCATACTCAACTTACACTTGTCAACTTTGCACGTAAGCTTGTTACGTTCGAGCCGTTCAAACACAAGGCTCAAATGGTGCAAATGCTCTTCCCAGCTGTTAGACCAAAGAAGTACATCATCCAAATACGCCATCACAAAGTCTCCTATGTATCCATCCAGTACATTAACCATCAAGTTTTGAAACATTGCAGGGGCACACTTTAAACCAAATTGCACAGAAACAAATTGAAATCTACGTCATCTGGTGTGGTAAAAGCTGTTTTATTTCTTTCCTGTGGGCGGATAGGCACTTGCCAATATCCGGACTTTAAATTGAGTGAGGTGAAAATGATGGCTGGCCCTCATGTTGATAATGTGTCTTTTATATTAACGACTGGCGGTGGCATGTTCACAGTGATCTTGTTCAAAGGGCAAAAATAAACACATAATCCCCACTCCCCATCTTTCTTAGGGGCAAGTGTGATACCTGAATTATCGAGAACCTGCATAGGTTCAATCACATTGTCATGTCACATTTCACATACCTGCTGGTTGATGATGCGGTGAAAGAAAATACCTGGGTCTCATAGCTTGGAGTACACCGGGTCCTCATATGTTGTGTTGATCACATGCTCCATGACGTCTGTGCATTGCAGCTTCAATTCAGTGCGGAACACACTGACATACTGGTCTGGCAGATGTTGCAGACATTGTTAATGTGTAGCGAGCACCTCGTGCTTGAAATCAGCAAGCGGCATGGCAGTTGTTGTTGGTGGCGTTGCTCCCACGGCGTATATGGTCCACCTGCCACATGTCCCCACGTGCAGATGTTCCAGATGTGGCTCTATCATGGCATGATTGTCAATAAGCCATGGCAGTCCAGAATCATTTCTTCGCATAGCTCCGGCACAATGTAAACCTTGCACTTGGTACGCAGCTCTCGGATCCCTACTGTGACATGCAGGACACTTCTTGCTTATCCCTGTTGGTATGTGGTAGCAAATTGCAGACATTGTGGTGGCACTCTAGTTGTTATGGCGTGTAACAAACCCTCATGCACAAAATTGTGATTGGTGGCAGTGTCAATTATGGCTGTGACATTTTCCCTTTCAAGTTCTACATTCACTCGTAACACTCTCATGGTACCGTCACTTTCTTAGAACACTTTCGCACCTTGGACGGCGGGTTCTTACGCTCTGGCGGTGAGATTGGTGCAAGTCCTGGTTCTCCTACCTCCCTACTTAGTTTCACAACCTGTTGCCTTGATACTAATTTTCGAGGTGATTGCTGTGTAAATTTGTTCCATGTCCGCGGTTCACTCTCTCTGGTGTCAACAACGGTGGTGGTGGTCTCGTGACGTCTGGCAACATGGCAGGTGTTGACGTGCGGTGGTTCTGCCATGGTGACTGGTATTCTTGGTTTGCGCATACGTCCCTCTCATACAAACACACTTCTCTTGTAAACTGTTCTATGCTGGCACGTGTCACTCTTCGCAGATACAACCTAATGTCAGGTGTCGATATCGCCACAATTATCTCCAATACTCCACGGGTTGCCTGTCCCAGGTGTAGCCACTTATACAAGCCTAACTTGTGTTTTATGAATTCTTCAATTCCTTCACACTCCCTCTGTTGTTCGTGATACAGTCCCACTTGTGCCTGAATAGCATCTCCGTCAGTGTTGAACAGACCCAGCAATCTCTCACAGAACTCGTCCTACCTAACTCGATAGTCCCTGACTAAGTCCCACCACATGGCAGCAGTTCCCCTTAACCTGTAGGCAGTTACTTCTGTCCAGTCGTCTCTATGCAACCGTGCCTATGCAATTTTTCCTCACAAACACAGAGGAATGTGCCCGGGTCTTCTGAATCATGTCCTGCAAAAGTTGGCTGTAATATGTTGCAATCTGGCCCTGTTAAGCCCTGTGGCATGTAAGTAACAACAACTGGTGGTGGTGTGGGTTTCACCTCTGGCGTGGAAGCACCAATAGCATTGAGTGATTAAGCAGCCAAGTGGGCACAAGTGCAAATAGCTTGAGGGATGATGTAAATAACCAAATTAGTTGTATGAAAGGTGATTCATTGCACGTAAAATGGATTTGAAAATCAGCCCTATAAATAAAGTGTACTATATTTCAGAAATACCATTTGCACATTGGCATAATGAAGAGAAACAAGATTTTTTTTAATATATGGGAGACCAAAACAAACTGTTTATGGTAAAATGGAAAATAGTACAAACAACATGGCTGATGTTTTAAAGGTGAATTCTAAGCTTTTAATCCAAAAATTTAATTCTAATGTTCCAAACCTACTTTTCTTGAATACTGTTACTGAGAAAGTTTTGTATTTATCTTGACAAGAGTTCATCATTATATTGCAATGATGAAACCAAATTACTCTAGCAACAAAGAAAATTTTAAAATATTGCTAGCATTGCAGATTTCACGTCTTATAGACAATGAAAATCATTACAAAAATTCAATCCCTTATAGCAGTTTCAAAATCAATTCAGAACAAGTTTATAAATTAATTCCTCATTATATAAAATACTTTATAAAATATGAACTATGCAAATATGCAATTTTATCTGTTCAGATTGATGAGAAAACCTATATTACTGAAACATGACAGTGTTCTATTACAGCAAACTTTGTCGACTGCAATGGTAAATTGGTAAAACATTTCTTAGGATTCTTGGCCATATTTAATCAGTGCTTAGAACATTGCTTATATACTGTACTGCAATAAGACTTTATAGAGCAATTTCTAAATGCTGCATATTTTTGCCACTATTGCTCGAATACCATTTTTCCCCTCATTATTCTGTTAAATGAACTTGTACCATGGACACAGTTGTGGACAGACAGTTACCCACAGTAACAGTTGATAATCAAACTCAGAACTGCTGGAGAAAATGGTTAGCAAATGGGATAATTTGAAAAAAGTTTTCGAAAAAATTATGGCATGTACTGAATCAGATTAAGCAGCAGATTGATAAATAACATGAATGATTCAGAATTTACATTTTTATCTCTTGTAATTAATGACAATGTCCTCCACTAGAAATAGTTGGCTATAATGTTTTATGACAATTTTTTAATTTCTCTACTTGCAACAAGAGGAATGATGAGGTTTACTGAACATTTATGAACAGAAACAGCTCAGACAAAAAGGGAATTTTCTGTGTGGAGGAAAGTACGAAAATTTACCAGAAGAAAATTATTTTTTCAAAATTGCAGAATATATATATATTTTTTGAGATTCTTATAAAGTTCTGATGGAAATTTATACAAGTTTCCAAGATATCAACCAACAAATTATTCTGATTGGCTAATACCGTAAAGTTCAAACAATTTTCAATTGATTTCCCTGCAAATGCCCTATCTTCTCGGCAAGGAACTTACCCCAATTATTTCAAGAAAATGTAATGCTCTAAAACTGTACTTAATATTCTGTATCACAACAAAAAATATTGTAACATGTTACTTCACTTCTTCAAAAACAGATCTATAACAAAGTGTTTAAGGAAGCAAATGTACCACAGCTTAACCAGTGAACTGTGCATTGTGATATTTTAATTACAAACAAGATGATATATTATAACACCTTTTTATTTTATTTTATTTTTTTACCTGATCATGAGATTCTGCATAAGCTACAGTCTTTTCTAACCAGCGTCTATTTGCAAGTGTGTGCACAATGTGACCAATGTTCCAATCATCATCTTTGACTTCCTTTAGTAATTTTATCCACATGTCTGGTATAGCCATTGCCAACCTGTAATCGAATCCAATTCCACCTTCTGCAACAGGGCAGCATGAAGCAGGCATTCCTGAGACATCCTAAAATACAAACAGCTGAATGTAATTTACAAGCTATGTACAGCATATTATTAAGAGGGGGCAGGGCAGAAATAAGTACAAATAAACACACAAAAATAATACATAAGTATTCTGCATTTATGAAATCAAAGGACATATGAAAAATATAATTATTGCAACACATTAATCACATACCAATTCAAATTATATACCACTAATATAAACACAAAGATCACTTAAAATTAATTTTAATAAAATGAAGTACACTAGAACGTAACTAATGTGACCCAAATTATTATGACCATCTCTCCTTTATACACACAAAAAAAAAATATATCTGTTAAAAAAAATCCCCTTGTAAATTTTAGGGAAATCTGCTGAAAAATAAGTTTGTTGCACTTTTTTTTTTTGTTTCTGCATGTTGCACTTTTTTTGTTTCTGCATGTTGCATTTCTCTGAGGAAGCACTGTATTGCAAGCAATGCATATCTCAATATAGATACCACCCTCTTAAGCTGTCAGAGCTAGCCACTACCCATTGACTCTGTCAGCCTCTTTCCTCTTACTCATCAAGTGCTTCCTTGCACGATGTGACTATCTTATGTCACATGCTTGTCTTGCCATTATGATCTTGCGTGTGGATATGGTACCCTCTCTCTTTGCTTGTTATTACTACTTAGAATTGTGCATGGCTTGGAGAAGGCAAAAGTTGCTAGAATCAAGTATTGGTAAATATAAGGTTGACAATTAACAATAGATGACAGGTAGATCTATAATATATATCAACTGTCTTCCCACACTGCATAACTCTATCTTCCCTACTGCATTTACGAAACCTGCACCATATGTGTGGGAGCTATCATTAAGTAACACTGAATTAAAAGGAGTAATAGGGATGAAATGGTTTTCTATTCCCAGCAGATGGCACGGTGCAGCATCAGTTGCTTTGCCATCCACTGAAGCATTGCATATGCAAGATGGCCAGTTCTCAGTGATGATTGTGAACTATATTCACAGTAATTTAGAGTTGCAGAGAATGAGAAACAAAAGGGACATGTTTTAATAAATGAGTGCTGTGCTCATATTTACGTACATCGTATTTGATATGGTTCATCATGGCATATTAATAAATGATCACTCTAGCAAACACATTATAATAAACCAAATTCAGTATAGTGCTTTTCACTACAATATGTTTTATGGCAATACTAACTTCATATGATTTGTCTCAACTAAAATACTTGCACATTAATAGTTACTTTGCTGTAAATTTTGCAAGGCTTGTCAAGACACACAGGTTTTACAGCTTTAAAAATTTTATATGTACAGCTACAGCAACATGTTACGCCACCTTCCAGTCAATATATGCAAGAAGTCTGTATATGTGGTCACACCAGGTGAGCGGTATCTACCCTGCATAGCCCAGCAGTCAGAGGGGGTTGGGGGTAATAGCCACCCTCCTCTCGCCCAATCAGAGCAAAAGTGGACATGCATGCTAGGTCATGACACCCAACCTTACAATCTACAAGACCTGTGTAATAAACATTTAAAAATAAGCTGACATTTCCATTATAAATTCTCCAATTTTCTTGCATGGTGTCAGTGAGGATGAAATTCACACATATTAAGTTTACACAATGTGCTGTGTTCAGTTTTTCGGAGACAAGGGGCAGTCCAGTAGGTCCTTCTATGGTATCATTTTTTTATAAACACATCTGCTTATTAAAATAAATTTCTATTTTATTTAAAAAAAATCTGTTATTTTTGCATTAGAGAAAATTTAACATAGATTACTTATGAAAGATTGTAAATTTTTATGTTTTGGGGTTATGGCTGGGTCAAAATAAAAAGTCCAAAATTTCCCAAAATATTATTATGACCATGCTTCACTAATGATCCTATTTTTGGAAACCATGAGGGGTCGTATCAGTCAAGTTCTAGTGTATTGATTAACAACACAATCCTAGTGTAGCTGGTAAAAACTTGATCTACAACGTGTATCGGAAACGTGTACAAACTCGGGCACATGATTTGTGGCCGGAAAAGAGGAAGAATGATGTAGGACACTCATGGTCCATCTCAAATAATAAGGGCTGTAGCAGCCCCTAAATGCGGTGGGCAACAAGGACATTACATGGGATATTAGACAAAGTACTTGCATTAGAAGAACACAGATTAGTATACGGAGCATGTATATATACCAAGACCTTGGGTACACGGTAGGTATGTTCCATCGTACACATCCCCATCAAGTAAATAATAAGGGTTGGCACCCTTTGATTGCGTGCAAACACGTACACTGTGAGGTTAAATTGATAGTGAATACCATGGGATGAAGCATGACTATGTAAGTAGCAAATAAGCCCTCCTTGTTGTAACTCTCTAGGACCCACTGTTTCTAGTTAAATCGTAAACGAAGGGTACAGTGGTAGCAATAGCATGGCCTAGTGGGTAGGCAAGCCTTCCCCAGAGACATTTGACGGAGAGTCCCCGTCGAATGCGTGAAGAGAGAGTAGCAGCACGTAACGCGAGGTCTTGGGAGCCAATGAGGTTGATTGAGATGAGCATGGAGCTGCACCGGAATGAAAGGGTGGGGTACACGGGAGATCCCCAAGAATACCCACCAACCAGTGACATCATCCAGCACGATACCCACATACGAACATACGGGGGTGACCCGGCCGGGAATTGAACCCGGTTCGGCTCGGGGTTCTTCCGTTTACCCCGCCCTTTCATTCTGGCGCAGCTCCATACACACCTCAATCACCCTCATTGTCTCTCAAGACCTCGCTGTTACGTGCCGCCACACACTCTTCACGCATTCGGTGGGGACAGAGTGTTGAATTCCACTGGATGCAAAAGGGTTGCCTACCCACTAGGCCATGCTATTGCTACCACTGTACACTTCGTTTGCAATTTAACAGGAAACTGAGAGTCCTAGAGAGTTGCAACAAGGATGGCTTATTTGCTACTTACATCGTCCTGCTTCATCCCATGGTATCCACAATCAATTTGACCTCACAGTGTACTTGTTGCATGCAATTAAATGGTGGCAACCCCTATTATTTACATGATGGGGGTGTGTATGACAGACCATACCTACAGTGTAAACAAGATCTTGGTATACTTGCTCCGTATACCAATGTGTTCTTTTAATGCAAGTATTTTGCCTAATATGCCACATAATGTCCTTGTCACCCACGACCTTTAGGGGCTGCTACAGCCCTTATTATTTGAGATGGACCATGGGTGTCCTATGACAATCTTCCTCTTTCCCAGCCACGAATCATGTGCCCGAGTTTGTACACAGGTTTCCTATATACGCTGTAAATCTGCGAGGCTGCAGGTTCAATCTTTACCAGTTCCAATATAACACTTTCTTCCATGTGGTTTCCAGCCTAAGTCATGTTGAATACTGATTCTATGCTTCTCCACATCTATAATTGTTAAGACTTGTTTCCTGACTATAAAATTTAACACAAAATGAATAATACATCATCATACATGTATAACCTGAAGAAATAATATCCAAGATATTAATCTTGTAGGCTTAAGCAAACAAAAAAATTAGTGCATTCAAGCGAATTCAAGCAAATTCAAACCATAGTTTAAATATGTACATAAATTTGTGCAAACAATGTACTGTCTTCAGAGTAAAATTTTAAGTGTACCTTCTACTAGTGGCGTTAACTTTTAACAAACAAATGCAAGTTAAAAATATAACTCAAGAAGGAATCTATTACAAATATACATTTATAGGTTTTCTTGACTATAAAGATTTCAAAACAATAGCTATGTTTTAGTACAAATTATCAAACATTTTTCAAGTGATTCGTGCACATTATTATTTTCACTGTACAATGTGAGGATAATAAATTACCCCATTTTTTTTGTAGAAAACTGTGGAAAAAAATTACTGGTAAACATACGAAGCCACAGGCTGAACTACCACTTCAGTAGGAAATTTAATTTCAGTAGGAAGTTTAATTTTTCCTTCGTTAAAAAATGGTTTTCTATCAAAAAAATATTCCTGTATTTATCTGATTACCAGACGAGCTTTAAATTTTTACTTTTACTGGGAAGAAAAAATATTATTGGCTGAAAAAGTAAACTTTGGGCACCACCAGTAACAATGAATTACATTCTTTAATGACCACAGTGGTTAATGCACGCTCTTCCTTACTTACGTTTTCGATGAACGTAGTCTACTACAGTTTTCTCAATGTCCCTGAAAGGACTTTTTTTAAGCCTACACCATGCTTTGAGAGTTAAATCACAATTTTGAACTTCTCATTCAAATAATTCTACCATCACACATTCACTTCAGATATGCCAAAGTGTCTTGAACCAGCACTGCCATTTTTAAATATTATGTTCAGAAATTACTTGCTCCAGCATATCTGACTGCAATAAACTTAAAATTAGCATCATGGTATGTTCTACAATTTTTTACAAAAAAACTTAATGTTATTTGCTTTTTAACACAATTCATTTAGTCTGAATTAGCAGCCTTAACTATCATGTGCAACACTTGGTGGATACTAGACGATTGTTACTCCATGCACAGCATAGTGGAGAAATAGTGACTGCTGTAATTAATGTGCGGACCATGTTTCTAAATGTTTAAATACTATATTAGGATGCTGCTAAGCCTACCAATTTTTTGTTCTATTCTTCAACAAAAACAGCACGGCCAATACACAAATGATTGTTTGATAAGTCAATCGCAGTTGTAGTATATCAAAATTTTTTTGGAAAAAAATGTGCGGCTTAGAATTGAATAAATACAGTACGAATACTAATCTTAGATAGTTTGTTTGGCATTAACACAGTAACCATGCATTTTTAATTAAACACAATTTTATGGAACAAATCAAAATACGACTGATAAACTGGGGGGCCTTCCCCTCAGTGTACAGGGCAGGGATCACCATGAGGGAAATCCCACAAAGGTACAAACAACCCTGATCATGAGCCTATCCTGTTTATTTTAATTCCTAACCTAATCTGGAATAACAACCATATTTAAGCAGATCATACTTAGCAGACAAGCTTATTTTAGTACACAAATATAATTAAACATATGCATATATACACCTTTATAATAATTTTTATGTTAAATTTATTGATGGTGTAAGAATATAGTGCATTATTTAGTATACGTAATCTAAGACAGTTCCTTTGCAAGGGTTCAAGAGCTAAAGAACAAGCATAAAATTTGCCGAGTCAAAGCAGGAAAATTAAAAAAAAAAGTAAGTTTATATATATATATGTATGTATAATTTATTACGTATCATTTTACAACACAACATTCATATATAAATTGCTACTCTCTGTTACGTAAAATGCACAAATATAATTCCTTAAGAGCTAAGTGTAATAAAATAAAAATAAAAAAACGTACAAAAATAATGTGTTCTTAGTAATATATAGAGCATAACAAAAATGCACAACAATGATTTTATGGTTATTTGGCCAGTCGTAGCTGTGACAGATGTTTATGTAAATTTAGTATACACAAATTAAACTCAGACGGTATTCCAGTTAATGATGGACATATTTGGTATGTGGAAAATAAAAATTAATTTCCTAGCAAAGACCACAATTGTGTTCAGAATGCACTCATATATAGATTTAAGGATATGTTCTTCATAATGGGGACATTGGTGCCTGAGAAATTAGTTTTTGTTGGTCTGTCACCAAGGCGATTTTGGTTTGATTCACTGTAGGGTTACATTTGAATTTAAGCATGTGGGAATATGGGGCGAACATTGTCCATAACCAGAGGGCCTCAGGGTACTCCCATTTCACTTATCTTAAATTCGGTTTGCGGCTCCGTCACCTTATCACCATTTATCCGTCTCTGATGACCTTGGTGCAAAAACAGGTTAAGCTCTAAGCCCTAATCACAGTCCCCATCATAATTAACTTAACGAAAGGGAATCACTGCTCAGTAGAAATTCTTTAGTTAATAAGATACCAAAGGTTACTTCTTTCTTTTAACTTTTGCATTATGTTTTATACATTGTCTCTATGTCAAATCTGTAAAATATGTATTCTAATTGTGCAAATAAGATTATACCAAGGAAATAATAAGTGGAATAAATTCAGATAAATAACTGTATGTAAACTTAAGTACGTTTTTCAGTTATTTAGTAAAATTTTAATTTTATTTAAGTCCATAAAATTTTTTTTATGTTATTAGATAAAATATAAGATTCATTACTAATGACATATGTTTTAATATTCTTAGTGCTGACCTGAAAATGGTGATTTCCTAAGTGTTCCAAATAATAAGAATGATTCTTGATACCTCCTGAACTGATGTGGCATTAGTAAATTTGAAATACTATGCATCATTATGCATTTTACAGAACTTCACTGACTTCAGAGATGTGTGCGTGATGGCGTAGTAACTTTGTATCCGGTAGTACTAATACTTAAACAGAGAGTTCTCTGTTTAGCTTTTCCTTGGGAAGGCCAGTGTATTAAAAATTTTAAATATGGGTTTCTGATTGGTTTGAGTAGTATGTGAAGAGGCCCTTGTATTGAATATAAATTTTGGACATGCATGCACTGTGTGTGTAAATTTTGACACTACTGCCTAGTGAAAGCGTGCAAGAAAAAATGATATATATTTTCATTACAAAATGAGGACACTATAAAATTAGATGAAAAACATACTCAACACCTGGGAACATAATGTGGAACACAATTTAAATGATTTTTCTTTCCTAGAACACTAAAGAGGACCTCTGATTGTTAAATGTTCTTGCAATGTTGTTTGAAAAAAAAAAACCAAAGGTCCTCAAATTATATATTCTAAACCAGTTCACACAGAGACACCATGCACACATGCACCTACACATTTTTATGCGCATACACATATTTTTTTTCTTTCACACATATCTGCACACACCAACATGTACTATACACACATCCCAACAAATACATACCAATACATGCACAGAAACACAAGTACAGAAGTTTGCATTTATAATAATGTACATGCATACATTGCACTAACAGGCCTTTACATTTTCAGATCTCGTTTTTATCACCTTCACCATGAAAATATGGGTAAATATTTCCAGAGTTCACCTTAATTTTTGAGACTGCAAACCATCAATTTGTCAAAATGGTACTACCTAAGTACAGACTGGCTGCTAAGTGACAACAGGCGACAGTTCACCATCTAGAATATTATTGTGGACACGTTAGCATTCCGTAACATGCCAGCTGCCAATAAAAGACACATTTTGATCTAACAGGCAGGAAGCAGTGACTTACCAACACATGTAACTATGTAACTACCTGGTTACAAGATATTGCATTATTATGATATTGCAAAAAAGGTATTATTGCTGCATTTTCTACACTTATCAACATAGAATTTTGTGACCAAGAATGAAACATTGGATTCAAATGATGGCCTATCAAGGTGATGGTAAAGACAAAAGAAGTGAATACATTATAATTGCATCAGGATAATTTTCTGCTTACCAATAGCACAGAAGAAGAGAACCTTCGTTACCTTGTCAGAATGCCTTGAGCCTGACAACATGCATCAATACAATAATGCATGGAATCAAATAAATGCTACGCCTTATCCTGCTGCAGATTTACTGTTGCAAACTATGCTAAAAATCACAACTTTGGCATAGAAGATGTTAATGTCAGAATCTGGACCCACATATGTTTGATGAGTAACAAATAAGCTGAATGGGTGTGCCACAGAAGTATTGAAACACTTTGTAAAAACTTCTGGGAAACCAAAGCTATTGTCCATTTCATATAAGTGATCTCAAATTTGACAGACAATGTGACCAACATACACATTATGTAAACAGTAAATGCTCTCGCTCCTACACTATTGTATCAGCTGATGAACTGCTGCGGGATTTGTGTTGTTAGGTTGGCTATTTTGATGATGGATTTGGAAGAAAATAGTACTCAGAACTAAAAGTTGTAATTTGAAATCTTAATTATACTTATAACATTTACGGTTTAAATTATGCTTCTAAAGCAATATTAAGTTTTCTTGGCTATTAGTTACGGGACTTTAAAAACATCTTTAGTATTTATGAGATTATATCGACACATACGAACAGTAAACGTTTCCAGTCAATGGCTAGCCATGTTTATTTTCCAGTTTCCAGCCTGTTGCGCATGCACTTTTTGTCTCATCATGTTTATTATACGAATATCTTATTGGTGTTGTTGGAATATTTAATCGGTAGTTAATTATTTTTTATTTTCTTTTCCCAAACATAGTTGGTTGTAGGTACCGCTGTAGTGCGTTTTCTTGAGTGAAATGTAATATTAATCGCCACGTCGTTAAAACTGCTAGTTCCGCCATTTTCCTAACCACCTTCCACAATGAAGTGACACAAATATAATTTACGTATATAAGTTTAAGTTTGTTTGTATCAGGAAACGTGCACAGTGTAGATTTTACTGAATGATTTTGCAAATAAATTATTTAATGCTAGTGACGAACAAACGTGACCTCAGTGAAGTAAACTTGCAAGGACTGCCATTGAAAAACACGTGTTCAAGAAGTTACAACAGTAAGTTGCGTGTTTTGTAAATGTATTTGTAAACCGTTAATATAATTATTTGAAATGCACGTGACATGAAAAATGCTGCACTTTCCACACTTTTGTAGTGAGTGAATAATATTTGTTTGCCTACAACATAAATTTGAGTGTAAGGTTAACTTCTGTCAAAGTGCATGCGTGTATATGTTGCTGCATCTGTACAAATACGAACAGCGACATATGTATATGTTTTGTATTTTCATTAAAGTTACAATTTCCGAAGTAAAATAATTTAAATGTTGTTTCCATACAAGCAAAATTTTCCACTGCTCCATCAAAACAATATACAACTCAAAATGCCACACACTCATAAGAGGTTTGTTCGGGTGATCTGAGCTTTTTATTCTCGAGAGCAAGTTGAAAATTTCTGAGAGCAAGAAAGAGCAAAAAGTGCAATACTCTTTTCTGCTACCAACTAAACGCCAAAAGTCACGGAACTGTTTACTACTAATCAGCTGATCACAACATTGTCAATCTGTAAGTTTCAACTTGACTGAGAATGGCATTGTATGGCGACGGACAGCTTTGGGGAGGGCAAAAAAAAGGGCATGTCCAGTTAAAAGAGGATGCTTGGTAACTCTACTAGCATCAAATACTGTAAAATGGGCTATGCAATGACAGTCATAATTTCGACATAACCCTAATCTTGCGATACCTGATAAAATAAAAACTACACTATTGCCAATGTTATTATTTATTAGGGACAATTCAGCGTCACTTTTATTACTTGCCACATTAAAGTGGCCTGTGTTGGTAAAGACAAGTATTCAATAATCACTGCGATTATCATTTTAACACTTGCCTTCAAGGATGAATATAATATTTTTATCACTATCTACAATTACAGTTGAATGCCCTACAGCAGTTCTCAAAGGATGGCTAAACATATTCTTAGATAAATTAACGCAACAGAAAATATTCTGAACCAAAACTAGCACTCTCTCGTAGTCCAGACTATAAACACACAAATTTGCCACCTTTTTTTTTTGCTCTCAATCTCACTGCTTCTCTGCTCTTCCTCGACAGCAAGAGCAGGAAGTTCATGCCTCTTTGTGAGAAAAGTAGCAGTGCTCCTGACGCCCCAACAGCCAACCAAAAAAACACTTCCGGTCAAACGAATGCTCAAAATGAAAAAGAGCAAGAAAAGAGCAGAAATCGTAGAAAGCTCAGGTCGCCCAAACAAAACTAAGAACATCAAAATAATCCAGTGTCACGAAAGATGATAAACTAAAGACCCCACCCCCCTGCATCACTGCTCACTTTTACCCTTTTCCCTCGAAATAAAATAAAGATGGTACCCTAATGGGGCCCACATTTAATTGCTATGAACATTTCTCTGTGTTATTATTTATTGAAACTATAACACACTGGTTTTGGAGGGTTTCAAAATGTAAAACTTACTTTTTTAGAACGTATATAAAATTTGTCAAGTTTGTTACGCAGGGATACTTGTTAGAAAATAAATTTAAAGGATTTTCCTGTTTTTAAAGGCTGTATTTGAAAGTAACATAATGGCATATAGGTTTCAATGTTGGAGTCTTTCATAAACATTTTGAGCATTTTTGTTTTGCAAATTAAAATTGCTCATATATTATTAACATACGTTGTTAAGAATATTGTAAAAGTAACAGAAGAATAATTCACATAAAACATGATTTACATTGGAAATACAACTTTTTGATATCAAGTAAATTACAACATATATATCAAACAAAATTCTTTCAATTTAAGCACCCAACGAAGGTGCTCCAACATCATAAAGAAGTGTCTCATGCATCAGCAGGAATTGCGACATTTCAAAATTTATCGCTAAGGAAAATTAACTTTACGATGTCTTCAATCTTGGGTAGGTGGAGCAACTTTTTAGTGTGTAAGTAACATGTTTGTTTGACATATTTTTTCTGTAGGTCACACCTGCTTCTCTAGAGCGCTTTGTAACATCTCTGAACTGAAATACAGTTTTTCATTAGGCTCCAGAGAACAAGCCTAGGGCTGTATTCACAATTTTGAGGAGGGAGGTTGTGCAACTGAACTTCAGTGTAAATATCAATACTGAGTTAGTCAGAAACAAGTTTTTATTCACAGCATGACAATCTGAAAACGTAGGTATTTGCAAAAAGTTATTAAACTATTTTGTATGTAGATCTGCAATATCTAACATAAGTTACTAAATGAGAGTTATTAAAAAAATTATCAATTTATAGACATGGTCTGTTAGTCATTTACATAAAACATTTATAAACTAAAAAAAATTGGATTGTTGCAAATATGTAACTGTTTGAACAGCCCTTCACAGCTTCTAAAAGTCATTTGGAAGGAGGCACATGCAGTTTGTTTACAAAAACAAGCAGTCATATGTTGTTTGTTTATAAATACTGGTAGTCACATGGTGTTTGTTTGCAATCAGAGTCACTTTCAATGACAGTTCAACTGTGGCAGAAGGATACATAGCCACCCAGATGCCATTGGCACTACTTTCCTAGAACTGTCAAATGAGACCACTTATATGAAATTAACAATACATGCAGGTAAGTATCATCGTGCTGAAAATTGGCTCCTGGATACTCAACCAGGAAAGGTAGTACACAGAGCTTCAGGATATCTTAATCTCAATGCTGTGGGTTACACAAACATTTGCTACTATGACGAGAGATAATCACATAGATGGCTCCTAAGATCACTATAATGGTAGTATGGGATGTATGGAACTATAAATTGAGGTAGACTGTAGCATTCACCCACAGCCTTTAAAACCCTGGCACAGTGATTGCCTATTCCAAAAGAAAAAAAATGTGATCCATTGCTTAATATAATACATTGTCAGTCAACAGCATTAATACATTTCCATTCAACAGCATTCTTCAACACTCTCTGCTGGCTCCACTGCAAATGATGGTTAATACCAGAACACATGAAGGTTTTCAAGAATACAGATATGTCTGTGCTAGACATATGTAATTACTTCTGGTAGATATAATGCTCTAGTGAATCTGCCACATGTAACTGAATGATGGCCAAGGAAATTGCAACTCTGTATAGCTTTCTTGCACATCTACTCAGCATGTCCATCACTCAATCATACCTAGCAAATATTGTGGATTATGTATATATGTCACTGCACAAAAAAATATAATTTGTTTGTGTATCATCGACTAATGTAGCTGTTTACCAATGTTTACAGTTACCAAAGACATTTACAAGGAACACAAATTTTTAAGGGAATGAGAATATTTTATCCCAGTTAGGTCAACAGAGATAAAGATCTCTATTTCCTAATTACAGAGATAAAATCTCTGTTTTCCAATTATAATTTTTACATTTTCATATTACATGTACAATCACTCGGGCAACATTTCTAATTTACACGCAGAATTACTAGAGAAGAGAGAACTGACAATCTTAATATATGAGAATCTCAAAATCACTAAAGAAAATGTTTATATTTTATAGCATATAAAATTAATCTATTGTATTTATGTGCAGAAAATATGAAACTTTAACAACTAGGCCTACGTCGTCAACCTAGCTAACAAAAACATGTTACTTTTAATGCATATTTTTTGTGAATATTGGTGATGTATTAATTTTCAAATCTCCTAATAATAATAATAATGCATTATTCTACAGTCTACCATTCACAAGTTATAAGAAATTGTATCTCCTTAGTTATGAAACAGACATTTCATAACTGTGATACCTTAAAATATATATTTACACATTATTACAACAAATAATACAAAATTAAACAATTATTATCATACCTCAGCTATTGTAACTACTTCAGGATAACAAGTATGCAACATATGATTAGCTAACATGAGGTACACCAGTGCTTCGGTATCAACATTCAATCCAAAGTATTCATCGTAATGACCACTGAATCCTTCACCAATGCCTCTAGAGTGGTACAGCATAGATGTCACTCCATCAAACCTATAAAAGAAATTTCAAGGTAAATGCGGTAGAAAAGTTTATTTTTAAAAATTAAACATAAATTTTGATAATGAACATTTGTAAATATATTAGGCCTATGCCCAGAAACATTCATGTTAAAAGGTAGCGATTTTAAAGTGAATTTTGAGTGTAGTATTTGGATGTAAAAAGATGTCTCATTAAAATGGAATCATATGCACATTAATAGGATCATTTAAATTTTCACAAATTGTGTGCGCAGCTGTCAAATTTGGAGCATAGGTAAACTCAAGAATAAAGGAAAATTAATTGCTTCCAGCCAATAAAATATACAGTAAATTTAACTGGTAAAAGTTATGCATATTTGACAATTAAATGTGCTCTGATTAAAGGAATGTCAAATTATATCACTGAGTGGATTGGAGAGGTTTGGGCAGCTCTTAACAGTGAGTTCTTGACAGCCAATGGGGATGAAGCAAGGTGAGTATGAAGCAGCATTGGAATGAAAGTGCGGGGGAAATGGAACTTCCCCAAGACAACCCGCTGACCAACGGCATCGTTCAACATGATTCCCACATGCAAAAATAAGGAAGCAACCTTGCCGGGAATCCAATCCGGTTCACCTAGGTGGGAGGGAAGTAGTCTAACCACTACACCACTGTGGCCTCCTAATAGCATTGAAAAATGTTGTGTTGCAATACCATCCTCTCAGGACTTTAATAGACTTCTATTAAAGCTGAATTTATCCATGGTAATATTTTCTGCAGCTAGTTTCATTTATATTTTGTATCTAAATTGTTGTTCATATTGTCTTCTTAAATCTTTTTTCGTAATAAAAAAACTGATGTCATATTATCAGCATCACAAACTAAGTTCTGTATGCTAGTATTTAAACAATTGAAGATGTGAAACACTAATATGCAGCAAGGCAGTCACTATGAAAATGCATATTTTGCTATGACATTTCCCAACTATTATATACAGCAATCACTGTTTACATCTATAGATTCGTACCTTGACTGACTTGTTTTCGAAGACTGTAAATGGCAATAATTTTTATCAGTATTTTTAATTAATGTACTTTATTATATTGTCCACCTGCTTGCAACCATTTGATTTTTGCTTTGTATGCATTACATATGTATTAAAAACAGAAACTGACAAATACCCCTAGTCAAAACATTCACTTAACTACATAATATCAAAACTTTTGTACTGTATAGGACTGACCATAAAATTAAAGAGAATACCAGATGTCTTGGGTTCTCTAGAACATTAAAGCCTCAGTGCACACCATCAATTCAAACAGCTTCTTCTGCTAGGGTGAGAGTATTACTAGAGAGGAGGATGAAATCTCTGGGTTTCCTCTTGTCTTTGCATAGTTAGGGTCTCTGGTGTCCTTACTTATCGCAGATTCTCCTGTTGATGGATGACTGAGGGTGGAATATTGTAGATTCTTAAGAATAAAGATATGGTGAGGCTGGGACGAATACCAACTTGACCTCTACTCATTTAATTGCATTATAGAGGTCAGATTCAGAACATCAACTTCAGATATAATCAGTCTAATGTTTCAAATTATAGGGTTTATTAACCTAAATTATTTACAGTGCCGTCACTTTGAAAATAAGTGACTGAGCCACTTAAAACATGTAAATTTAGGTTGCCAACCATAGCAATGTGTGTGTGAACAATTTGGTGTAAATCGGTTAGGCAATTGGTTTCTGAGATACGGCATAAAGTATTTTATTTTCTTATTTGGCGCTGTTGTACAAAAAAAAGATCTCTGTATACAATGGTTTAACTATAAACTGTCAAAATACAAAGTTTGGTTGAATTTAGTTAAAGTGTTTAATAAATGTGGCAAACATATCAAAATTATTTATGAAGCCACCATTTTGACATTGTCGTCTTACGCACTTAAAACATTTAAGTTTAAATGGATTTCTGTAGCCTTTATGTTGTGCACAATTTAGTGAAAATTAGTTTGACTGTTCTACAAATATGGCGAAATGTTCAATTTTTTTTTTAACGGGCACTATTTTGCAAATAAATTGAAAAAATTGGATCTCTGTGTGCACAATTGAAACTTCTACTGAATTAGGTAAGTGTAAAACATTTTGTTGAATTCTTTATAGATACAACATACTAAATTATTTATATTAACACAATTAAAAAAACTGGCTACCCTACGTGAAATGTATCAGTGTACGTACTATAATGTAGCACTTCTTGGGTGTAACATTTGGTGGGAGGGGCCACAGTGACTGAGTGGTTTTACTGCTTGCCTCCCACCAAGGCAAACCAGGTTCAATAATGGCCGGATTACCTTGGATTTTCGCAAGTGGTTATTGTGCCAAACAATATCGCTGGTCTGATAGTTTTCTCGGGGATCTCCTATTTCCCTCACCCTTGCATTGACATTGCTCCATTCTCATTTCCTTTAACCCTCATCTGCTCTTAAGATCTCATTGTTAAGAGCAGCGGAAATCTCTCATTTTGTGCAAATTGGTTGATTGGTCCTAAGGATATAATATAAAACCTCTATATTTTTCATGTGACTATCTCAATAAAGGAAGGCAAAAATGTTATATATTAGCACATTCAATGATTGTCTAATAAGAGCATACAAAGTTAAGTTAAAATGGATAACATAGTTTTGTAGATATAGCAAGCTAAGCTAAAATGATTTTGTAGCAGCCATTTTGAAAATAAATGTACGTCACACTTAAATAATATGTGTACTTATATGACCTACCACAGTACAACTTCTACATTATTCAACACTATTTGTTTGCCAAATTTGTTGGGAATGTGTCAATCCCCCCCCCCCCCCCTTCCACCCGAATATCACATAAAAAACTTTATTTATACATAATATGATTTTACCTTAGAAATAGTGGACAAAATACGCTTTGGGTAGATACATTTAAGAGTTGTAATATCTACTTCCAGCTTACAAAGATAAATTGGAATTGATTTAATAGTTCTGACAATAAAGAATTCTCAATAAAAATATCTATGCGCCTGCCATTTTGAAAATACGTGTCTGTTATTTTGACGGTGCTGGAACACCATACATCTGGCATTAATACCAGTACAGAAAATTGTACGTACTAACACGGGATAGATCGTCAAGGGAACTGATGCTTACCATGTTTGTGACCCGTTCAAATTAAGTCATTGTGGCTGTGTGGCTTGACAGGTGAGCGCAGACTGTCCACGTGGAGGCTTGAAGCTGCCTCCCTCCTTCCAACGTGAACTGTATGGATGGTGCTTAGCAACTGTCCGACGCTACCTTCGATGTCATCAAGATTTGAATGTTACTGGACTTGAACCAACAAAACTTCCTCGGATGTTCCTCAATACCCTGGTCAATGTGTTTCCCGACTATAAAAGGTGTTTTCTTTCATCTTGGGAGAGAGAGTGGATACAGACCTCATGATGAGAACATTATAACTTAGTAGAAGGCATATCCTACCATGTTCGATGATGGCATTTTATAGGGCTTGTATTGGGAACAATTTTAGATAAGTTTTTCTATTCTGTAATTGTGCAATGTTATAATATTTGAGTTAAGTATGTAGTGCTATGGGATCCCATAATTAAATATAACTTCATGTAATTTTAATAACAAACATTATAATTATAATGTAATTTAAAGCCTGTGTGGTTATTTGTATTTTTACAATTATTTTATTTTTGATATGGGCAGTTTATGAGAAAAAAGAAAGAAAATAAGGTCGCAGATACAGGAAACGAAAACTAACAGTTTGTTGAATCATTTCTCACAATTTTGGGGATTAATTGTCTTATATTCCAATTCATATCAAGGGATGGTTGAATTGTCGCATTTATTGCAAGTACATTATTTGTTTGTACTCTGCTATTTAAACTCTGATGCTTGAAGGTTTTTGGTAAGACTTAGTTTGCTTAAATGAGTGAAGGTCACAGTCATCGAATGGTAGGGTTTCCTGCAGGTGCTCCCGCTTTGCAAAAGGTGAATCTTACGCCACCTTGCTTCCATTCCTCTCAGTAGGTTTTAAAATCAATTGTTTTCAAGTTTCTTTTTAATGAAAATCGAAATTGTGAGAATTTACATAGTGTTGGTGATTTTTGTAATTTTGTGTATTTCTTTGCTAATCGAAATTACTTCTGCAGGTGGAGTGAGAACCAGTTGGATTTACCATCTTACCAAGGAAACACTGCACGCCACTTTGAAAGAAGCGAAAGTCGAGTTTCCATAGGCGGATAACATTAATATGCTATGCAAGCCGTTACGTGGGGTAGTTTTGAAAGAGAGTGCTGTCGTGGAAGAAAAACGTGTGAATCCGTTCCTTTATTATTCAAAATTCTTCATTCTATTCCTCCTGGAATAGACAGTAAAATACAAAGTATTAAATCCTGTAGTTTAACCGATTTAGTAGAGTTTTTGATAGTATTGTATAACATCCTAAATTTAGGATTGTGAAAGGCAACTATTATTTATTCAGCTGCATTGCTCAAAAAGCCAGTATATTTACCGTCAGTTTTGAGTCAAGTTATTTCAAGAAAATGGGGGTTTGAAGTACTTTGCAGTAATTTATTACAGCAGGTTGGTACACCAGTCTCTATTTCACGTTTTCACATGAAAATCCATGAAAAGTGTAAAAGTTCTACACAGATGATGTGGAAGTGTTCATGAAAGAAATAATATGGTTAGTTGCAGTGTTAACTAGTCTGTATGATGATGCCTACTTAACCAAGGACATGTTTTACAATCTCTTGCCCGGCAATCACAGATTCTTTTTGTTTACGAAAAAGCCACAAAATATTAAAGAACTGTTAGCATTAGTTTCTCAGGTTGAGCTAACCATTGGGGATTGTCATAGCAGGCATGAAGTAGTGGTGACCAAGTCAAAACTGCCATGTAAATACTGTTTATGCACAAACCACGTTTAGCGAAAATCGCTTCTTTAAAGACAGCTACAGCAAAAGAGATGGTAATGAGTTTCATGCACGTAGGGGTTAAATAACATGTTGAAAAAGACATGAAAAAGCCTAAGTATAAGCGTGATGTGTGTACACAGGCAGATGAGGAGAATGGGTCACAACAAAATGAAAGTGAAAAGGAAAAAAATGACATCCGCATGTGTTATGTTTGCACAAATTAAGGGCATTTGTGGTACTCCCATAAGAAAAAACCATTGGGCAAAGACAGTGTGAATAAGTTTTCATATACGGAAAAAAACTGGGATTATTTTGACGCGTGTCGCTCCCACGTATTTTTAATAAAAACAATGACTCGTCTAACTTATATTCCTACTAAGCCCACGTAAGAGTCTAACCCTGCCAACTTACTACACTGACATTACGGATCACCACAACCCTGGACGGTGCTTCCGAACACATGGAAACTAATGTTGTGCAAGCCAGCGAGCACGCTGCCCTCTCCTCCCCCCATGCTGAGAGCCTACACGCCGTCAGCTGCCTTGGGACACAGCCGAGCGCCACCGAACATGCACAAAGTCAAGAGAGAGACAGAGAGGGTAGCTACCCCCACTCCGACATCGGACTAGAAGGACGTCATGAGGAGACGTCACACCACCCACCGCGGCCCGCAGCTGCACCTACCTTTCGGACTACACAAGTCAGTGCGTGGCTGGGCTCGCGAGTTATTTCTTCCTAATTCTTGAGCTCGCTCCACCAAGCTCAAGTCATACCCAGGCTTTATCAGTATTCCAGAACGTTATAATGGCAGCTGAGGGCCTAGATAAGCCACAGCCGAAGCCTTAATCCTAGGGCACTGACATCGCTGATTTATCCTTGGTGCAAATGAAACCTACGCATACGCAGAATGCATATCATTTTGCCGGAGCCGGTAGCATGACGAACGTTCAAAAATGATGACGCGTCCAGACCGTTATACGCTTCGATGTAATTATTTATCTAAAAATAAGGCAACCTACACGTTTAAGCAATTTTTGCAAATAAAAGGTAAAGTTGGCAAGAATACTGTGTAATAATGTACAACATGTTTTAAAATCCTCCACCATTAGAAACAACACAATACATGTAATCAGTGTATAGTATATATATATATAATTTATTGAGCTCTATACCGTATGTGTTGTGTTATCACAATTGGTATCGTGTCCGATCACGAAGCGGGAATTCTGTGTTCAAATCTGGGTCGGTGCAAAATTTTTGTAAATTTTTAAAATGAACTAGAAATCTCATATTTTCACAGGCATTATGTTGAATAAAGTCTATTCATATTAATAACTGCGGTAAGTATTACAATACTTTATGATGGGTTATTAACAGTACAATTAATTGTGATTATTTGACAATATGACTTTTTTATTGATAATAATTACATCTCTCAGAACTTATTCAACAAAGGCCACTAGTCATGTTCGAAAATCATTTTGCATCTCTCTTTTTATTGGAGGACACTACAAGGCAAAAGAAAATAGTATAATCTGTGTAAAAATGTTTTTTTGTGAACTACGCCTCAGTGGCGGGACGAGTTAGGACGTTATGTTGACACAACTGACAACATGGCTTGTTGACTGTTGAAGCTGGCTGTTAGGAGTACCTTTCACCCCATGTGAAACTCAAAATTACATTACAAACATAGTATACGTTGTGTTTTAAACTATTTGCATGAGGTACAAAGTTGTGTTTCTAACGTTTCGACATTTCAGTGGAGGCGTAGTTCAGCATGTCATGTCAATTGCACAAGTGATGTGCGGGCATATGAAATGGCGCTTACCCATGGTGTAGCCGTTGGTTTCATACATGACTGCAAAAAATGCAGTAACAACGTTTACATCCATGAACAGCTGTTTCGACTGTAGTAATTTTTTAAATGTCATGTATATATGTGTATATCACAACTTTGTAACACTTCTGTGCAGGTTTGAAGCACAATGAATTAATTTGCCTTGTCTTATCTGTGATTTGAACATTTACCATGGCTCAACAACTTGCAAAAATGCTGAATTCCAGCCAGAAGAACTCATTAAATAATACTTCAATAAAACTAACGTATGCAGTAGAAAGTGTTTGAATAGTGTATTTTTGGGGATATTTAATACTGCACATATATCAGTAGATACATTTTCAGGAATCACCGGGGCGGGTAACAAATTTTTGTTACCAGAACCTAAAATAAGGTAATGTTTCAGTTCCCATATTGTTTAGTATTTTTACATTGGGGTTATGGGCTTCATAGACATGCTATTTTATCCCTTGACTCCTGCTTCACCAATACAATTGAATACAATACAGCTCTGAACTGCAGGACCGTAAAATATTGTAGAATTATTTATTAGCATAAACAGGTAAAAGTTACAATTTTGCTGTTAAAATGCATGTCCACTATTTAAAAAATACGTATATAATTTTTCCATTGCAAACACGAAACATTGGCATACCATATAATGTTCCATAAGTTGTCACGCAATAAAGAATAAAATAAATATATCATGTCAGACAATAATAACTATTACTAGTTTTTATTACTCTATGCAATGTTATTTCAAGTCTGTAACAAATGCCAGTGCTACAGATAATGTAATAAATAAACCGCACAGGTATTTATTTTCGCAAAAGCTACTGTACACTTCTGTGTCACTTTCATTTGTTTGTAGCCTCCCACGAGGTGGCAAATAATAAACTGCGGCACATCCGTTACCATCTCAGGACATAGATAAAACTCGTTCAGAAATACGTTCCACGAGTTAAGGATTAGTCATGGCTTATCTATTGCCCGAGATGGTAGCACATATGTAATGCCAAACTGAACGTTCTGGAATTTTAATTAGCCATCAAAGTAATTTACTTTCTTGTATAGCCTAGGACCAGGTCACCTACACCTGTACAGCGTAGGTTACTTCTTTACATACCATCTGCTTGCTTACGAGGTAGCACGTGTCACTGTATTTATTACGACATTAATAAATACAGCTTTGTTCCTTTAACTGAGGGCATTCTTCCTAGAGAGTTTTTCACCACAACTGCTAGGAACATACAAGTTTTGCACTGCCAACCGAGACCAGGCGTTTGACTATACGAATTAGATTAGGACTGTGGATTCCCATCAGGAATCCAACAGTCTAACACACACTCATCATTCGACGGCCACCTGTTCTAGAACTCTGGGGATAGAACAGTAGAGCACCAACCACTAGTAACTCATCCAACCAGGGAGAGACAGTACTCTTGAGTTGTATCCCTATCGGAGCACCTAGGTGCAGGTGGGGGCATTTGCTAGAGGGTTACGGCCTGGCCTTGGTTGCGACCTACACCCACTAGTGGCAGGAAGGCGGCCTATACGGCTCAACGCTTCTGGTTCGCCCACCGGTGGCGGGGCCTTCTGGAGCACCGAGTTCGTGCCAGCAGCCACTGCTGGCAGAACACTAAGATAGGGATTTGTCTCGCATCCGTGGAGCACAGCCTTTACTGTTCAGTGACATCATAACCTCTATGCCTTTTGGGAAATGGCACGGCTCAAAGAGAGAGGAGCAAAGGACAGCCTACCTTGCTGCCAAGCAGCACTCTGTATAAGCACCTCCTACTTTGAGTAGGCAAGTGGAACGAGACTGCGCCGCTTTAAACCGACTATTAGAAAGACCGACCTCTCCCGTATATAAGTACATTGGTTTTCCGCCACATATATATGAGTTCACCAAGAATACCATTCTGTCTAGCACGGACTGGTAGACAGAGGTGAGACACACGGTTTCCAACCTCCGGTTCTGGATTCCGGAAGCAGCCGCCTGGAATCTATGATACCATGTTGGCCAGCACTGGTTCTGACTAAACTGAAGATCCAAGCAGCACATTGGCTGGTGTGTCATCTCATGACTGTAGACCTGTCTTCCCTGTCACAAGCTCTAGTTATGGTGTATGGTGCAGATAACAAGCCTAATGTGATGCACTGTCTGCTGGACAATGCAACTCAGGCATCATTCATCTTGGAAGCCTCAGCAGAAGTACTGTTTCTGTCCCTTCATAAGGCCCGTGAAAGAGTTTCTTGTCTTTTTCAAAGAGCTGTCAATCCAATTGGTGTAATCAGTTGTAAAATTCAGGCATCTATAGAGCCTCAATGCACGGGCTTCTGTGGGTCACCATGTCCGAACCCAGTTCGGTTCCCTTCCTCTAGCAGACCTTCAATTTGACAAGCCTGCACCCATTGACATGTTGTTAGGGGCTGATGTTTATGCACAAGTATATTTGAGCAGCAGATTGGAGTTACAATAGCATATGCCTGTGGTACTGGAGTCAAAATTTGGTTGGGTACTGCTGGAAGAATATCCAAAGTCTTCCACTGAATTGGATCACAGTCTTGTTTCAATGTTTGTTGGTATGGATGATTTGTTGGATTTATTTTTGAACCAATTCTAAGAAATAGAAGAACCCCTTTGTTCCAGTACAAAGTCACCAAGTGCTGACTGCTGCAAGCAACATTTTCAGGACACCCATTCCAGGGATGATTCAGGTAGATACATGGTTCACCTTCCTTTTAAACCTCTAACCCAACCTCTTGGAGAATCGTACTTGACTGCAGAACGTAGGTTCTATTCTCTGGAAAATAATCTTGCATTGCATCCCGACCTAAAGCCCATGTACACAGATTTCATGGCTGATTATATTGACTCAAAACATATGGATCCATATGTCCCCTCCAATCAGCTGACCGGTGCTAGGGAGACACCTGAATATTTCATTCCTCATCACGGTGTTCTAAAAATGTCGAGCTCAACAACCAAACTGAGGGTGGTATTTGACATAAGTGCCAAGACCACAACAGGAGTTTCACTTAACGATGTTCTTTCAGGACTCAAACTCCAGAATGAGATCTGTGATGTAAGTTTGAAGTTTAGGTCGTACAGTGTAGTCTTCTCATGCGATATAAAGCGATGTAGTGACAGATTTGGATCCACAAAGATGACAGACCTTACCAGCAAATTCTCTGGTTTGGCAATCCATCTCTTCCACTTGTTGAATACAGTAACCTATGACCTGCTCCCCCTCACCATTCTTGGCCATTCGTACTCAGCACCAGTTGGCCTCAGATGAAGGTGCCCAGTACCCTCTTGCAGCAAATGCTCTTCAAAACCACATAGTTGTCGACAATATTGTTACAGGAGTGACATCTGTAGAAGAAGCACATGTTTTGAAGTCTCAGGTGATTGATTTTTTGTCTTGGGGTGGGTTTGAACTTTGGAAACGGTCGAGCAATAACCCTCATCTTCTTGAGGATGTTCCTGTAACTCATTGTGAAACCCCACGAGAGCATGACTTATCATCTGTCCGTCTGGTAAATATTCTGGGTATATACTGAAAGCCGGAAAAGGACTCCTTTTCATACCATTTGAACGTCACCAATGGTGTAGCAACCAAACGCTTTGTCCTCTCTCAAAAAGCCCATATATATGATCCTATGGGTTGGTTGTGACCAGTAATTGTGAGGGTTAAAATGCTAATGCAGTAGTTGTGGTCTCAAGGCCTAGGTTGGGATGACCCCCTTCCATCTCCAGCAAGGTAAAAGCGCAATCATTTCTTGAATGGGTAAGCAGAACTAGAATCATTTTGTCTGTCTCGTTTCATGTGTCCAGATGTTGTTAGTGTGGAACTACATGGTTTCTCAGATGCATGTGAGAAAGCTTATGCAGATGGTGTATCTAAAGAGTGTGGATACTTGAGGAAATGTGTGTGTACATCTTGTTTTGGCAAAAACATGGGTAGCTCCACTTAAACAAGTATCTCTCCCTTGATTAGAATAGTTTGTATGGTGCTCATCTACTAGCCAATCTGATGGTTTATTGCCATGCCTTACTAGTTCAGTACTTAACTGCTACCCATACCTGGACCGACTTAAGCGTGGCTCCAACTTGGATAAAGACCCAGCCATACAAAATGAAAACCTTTGTGGCAAATTGAGTTTCGAAAATCCCGGAGTGGGTCCCTACCCAGCTGTGGAAACATGTTTGCAAAGACAACCCCTCCGACTGTGCTCCTCGCAAAATTCTTCCTCTAGTATTTCAATGGAATTCATCATGGCTGAAGTTGGGCCCTGTCATGGTCTATGTGAAGCGTTTCCTCGAACGCACTCAGCATCAACTTGTATCGTTGGCATCCTGTCTTTAGCAAAGTTGGAGGAAGCTGCTTCTTTGGTGTGCAGGTGTATCCAACGTGAACATTTAACAGAGGACTTGCAATGCCTTAAAAGGGGGAAAACTTGCTCCATGCAAGTGCAAAGTTCAGCACCCTTCTGCGACCAAAATGGTGTGCTCAGGGCTGGGGGCCATTTATCACATGCTAAAATGGAGTTTTCATCAAAACATCCTATTGTACTGCCAAAAAAAAAAAAAATGTTGCTGTTCAATATCTGGTAGATCATTACCACATTAAGTATTTGCATGCAGCACCTCAGTTGTTACAGTCACTGCTGTCCCAGAAGTTTTGGATTCCTCTCACCTCAATCCCTGGTTCACTCTAGAGTTTTCAAATGTGTACATTGTTTTCGGTCTCAGCTGGTGAACAATCCCCCGTGATGGGTGACTTGCCTCCGGCTCGAGTCACATTTGCAGGAACTTTTGAACAGACTGGTGTGGACTATGCTGGACCCCTCACCGTAAGGCTCAACAAACTGCATTGCATGGTCACCCAGAAAGCAAATATCTCCATCTTCATCTATTTTGTGAGAAAGGCCATACATATTGAGGTGGTTACTGATTTCTGACTGTGGAAGAATTTATGACACTCTCCACTAGAGTTGAAACTGTCGCCAATTCAAGGCCTCTAACCTCAGTGTCTTCCGATCCAAACAACTTTTCTGCCCTCACACCTGGGTGTTTTCTGATCGATACGCCTCTCGTAGCTGTACACGAATCATGTGGTGATGATATCTGTTTATCTCTACGGTGGAAAATTGGGTGTGTAGACTCGCTAATCAGTTTTGGAAGCGATGGTATGAAGAGTACTTGAGTGAGTGAAGAGATTTGGGCTGCTCTTAACAGCGAGGTCTTTAGAGCAAATGAGGGTGATTGAAGTGAACATGGAGTGGCGACAGAATAAAGGGGCGGGGGAAAGGGGAGATCCCGAGAAAGCCCGCCCACCAATGGCATCATCTGACATGATTCCTACTTGCGAAAATCCAATGACCCAGCAGAGAATTGAACCACATTCGCCTTGGTGGGAAGTGAGCGTGCTAACCGCTCAGCCACTGCGGCCCCATTAAGAGTACTTGCAGCAACTGCAACCAGGGGGCAAGTGGCACACCCAGCAACCAGTACTCAAGATTGGAGATTTGGTTCTAGTTGGGGAAGAATGTGTACCACCTATTGGCTGGTGTCTAGCTGAAATTGTGAGGCTTCATCTTGAACATTACTGTGTGGCTAGAGTGGCTGACCTATGCACTGAGAAGGGACAGCTGTTTATGCCAGTGCACAAGTTATATTGTCTTTCAGCCCAGTAAATTTGCCATTTCTCGATTCATGCAATGTAAATATATATACTGCAAGTGTTAAGACTCTTTCTACCTAATCAAGAGACCTCAGTCGGTGTCTATGGGCGGTATGTTACATATTGTGTGATAAGACATGCAATATTTACACAAAGCCCTAATGATGTGTTTATCTCCGCATGGACTAATTTCTTAAACTACATGGCATTGCTGCAAGTAGTTCGTGGCACCAGTGTGATTCAAGATGGTGACATGATAAGCGAGCATGTGCGACACTATTTGTATAATTTTAAGTGTTTTTATAGTATTCTCACAATAGTGTCATACTTTGTAAAATAAAACTAAATAGTGGAAATTTGTCAAAACCTTTGACCGGGCCATTCCCAGTGCATGCACTTGCGTTAGGAAGCATGCATGACTCATGACAATGCAAAGAAGCTATGTCTCTAGCACTCTTCTCTCCCTGTTATTCTCAAATGCGTGTGTAGTAACACTGTTAGGCATTCCTAATTTTACTAGTATGAAAAATATGAGAATATCAATTTTCAGGTAAATCTCAAGTACTCTAAAAATTCCAAAAATTAAAGACAAATAAAGTAATAAACGCAAGAAGTTGTAAACAAAAATCTATTAAAATTATATAAACTAGAGCAAAATTATACTGTATTTAGAGTATTGTAAGCTAACATTTTTTTTCCTACCAATTTGGATACTCCAAAATCACCCCTTGCTTAGAATCATAATCAGCAATATCATGTACACTTCCAATAATATGTATATTATATGGGCATTTTATATTTACCAGCACTAATACAGGCCTACTATCGAACTAATTACATGATCTTTGTTTAAAACTAAAATTCTCCTTCTTTACTCTATGTTGCATGGGGTAATGGGAGAATGAATGACACAATTCCACAAATACAGTTCTAATAACATCTGGAGGAGCGTACACACTTGTGACTAAGAAACTCACAGTGTGTCACAACATAAAACTTACAAATTTGGACGGACATACACCGCATGGAGACAACAGAACTACTCCAATGAAAAACATATACTACCAACACTACAAATGAATATTTCCCCAAGCAAAAATGTCTGAAAGCATTAATGTACAAATAAACATTACTGCCTAGCAAAAAAATTATTAAAAAAATTTTACAATTTAAAAGTAACAATCTGGATCAATTACACACCTTTGTTGAAGGTTATACTGGGATGGTAGACCACACAATTTTATAGCTGCTATTGAAAAATCCATTGGATGTTTTGATGACAAACTCTTGCAACTCTGTCATTGTCAGGATGAAGGGTCTCAATACTGACAGTATGCCACTGAAGAGGGGCCAGGTGATCTTCCCTTATCAATACAAGATTCCCAACATTCAGTTCTTCTCCCTTCGATATCCACTTTTCATGCTGCTGTAATATGTAGATATACTCCTTGGACCAGCACTGTCAGAAATGTTATGTGGCATGTTACAATAGCTGAAAATGATCTCATATGTTCATGGGAAGATGTGTTACATCTGGAGATGGTGGAGCAACCAAACTGTCACCAATAAAGAACTGTGCCGGTGTCAATACACAAAGATCATCAGGGTCAGATGAACGGGAGCATGGTGGTCTTGAGTTTACAATTTCTTCAATATCGGCACACAATATTGGCAGCTCCTCGAAAATCAGAACCTGTTAACCCACAACTCTTCTTAGATGATGCTTGGCTTATTTTATTCCTATAGTACTCCAAAGTGTGGGGCGGATTGAGGATTAATGTGATACCTAATGCCCTTACTGGATAAATGTGTTTCCTCTTGGGCTTCATTTGATGGGATATTTGAGAAGCAGTTCAAGATATGAGTTGTTGATGTGCACTAACAAAGTTACTTCCGCAGTAACTATATATACATCCTAACACAAGCCCCTCCATGCTATAAACTGTTGAAATGCATTCAAGAATGCATTAGTTATGAGTGCAAACAACCTCCAGGTGGATTGCTTTAGTTGCAAAGCAAATGAATAGAGTTGAGTTGAGAGATTTGGGTGGCTCTTAACATAGTCTTGAGAGCCGAAGAGGGTGAAATGAGGTGAGAATGGAGCAGAGCTGGAATGAGAGGGTGGGGTAAATGGGAGATTACAGAGAAAACCCACTTATCAGAAACATTCTCCGGCAGCAAATGAAGAGACATAAACAGGCCTTCACAATACTTTTATTATGAAAATAGGCTACCTTCACCTGAAATGGACCCCCTACTCAATACCTACGTTGAAAAATGGTTTCGCCAGTTGAACATGAGTCGCAGGACGACTCCCCATGACTGTGTGTGTTGAAGCACTTCATGCACTTGAAAATCCTCATATTGATTTAGCTTTATGCTGCTGATACTATCTAGTACATGGTCTATATCATAGCTACAGTGGTATTTAGTCCCCCATGAAGGCAAACATGTTGATAAAAATTCTTTATCAGATAAGTCACATGGCAGCCTTTGGGCAGAAGAATTCATGTTTCTCACTGTAACACACTTTTGAATTTTGCAGATGCTCACTCACTTGCAAGATACCCTCAAGCTCTTGATTTGTTGAGCAGACTAGAATTTGTCTCAAATCATATATCTCAGTCGTGAATGAATCTTGCTAGAACTGCTTCAAGCATAGTTTACATGCTGTCAAGTTTCAATGTGGTCAGGGGTTCAGTCTGGTAGTCAGCCTTAGACACCATGAGATTAGAAACAAAAAATAACACAGGACATTGTTCTCTGCAATGATAACCAAGAAGAGTATCTTACATGAAAATCAACAATAAGAGAACCTTGTCTGCCTGCTAAAACCATTACATCACCCCCGTCGGATGAGTTTCTAGTGGTCATGAGACTACTGTTCGATCCGCAACGGTCTACAACTGGTGGCCGTCGAATGGTGTGTGTCTCAGACATACGGATTCCTGAAGGGTCTTCGCGGTCCTACTCTATGGTTCGTATAAGTTAAAACCCGGTTTTGGTCGACAACATACAGTATAATATGCTCCTAGTGGTCAAGGGAAATACCTCTAGAACAGATACTCATTGGGAAAGGAACCAATCTTATTTATTAAATGTCATAAATACAAGTGACGCGTGCTACCTCCTAATCAAGCAGAGAACGCGTATGGAAGTAATCTATGCTATACAGGTGTAGGTGACCTGTTCCTAAACCACCCAAGATAATTAGTGGCGTCGATGGCTATGGTAACAACTCAGTCGTAGCTACAATATTCAAGGGGCATCTACAAGATACAATAGAAAAAGGGTGCCAATACTTTAAAAGAGCAGTGGGTAGTTGCCTCTAACAGCAAGTAGAGGGGACAGCTGTCCCAGGAGGAGCAGCAGTGGAAGGTGTGGTGTGGTGAAGAAGAAGAGCTTCTGGTAGATGTTGGTGGTTGTCGAAAATTAAGCCTCTGGTAGCTGCAGGTAGCTGCAGCAGAAAGCCACTGATGATGGCACTTGAGCTTCTGATAAAGGATGCAGGAGCCTCTGGTAACGTCAATGGTAGCAGCCTCTGGTGGCTGCCGAAGACTGTTGAGCAGTAGAAGGCCCCAGCAAACGAAGTAAGAAGTGAGCTACTGGATAAGGAAATAACTCCCGAGCCCAGTTGTGCTCCGACTTTTATAGTCCGAAGAACAGGTGCAGCACCAAGCGGTGGTGGGAGGTGTGACGTTGCCTCATGATGTTCCTCTTGTCGAGGCTGGGGTGGTGGTAGCTACCCTCTGTCTAGCTCTTGGTTTCGTGCATATTTGGCGGCGCTCGGTTCAGCCCTGAGGCGGTTGACAGCTTGCAGGCTCTCAGTACAAGGGGGGGGGGGGTGCTCGCTGGCTTGCGAAACCTTATTTTCCATGTGTTTAGAATCGCCGTCCCGGGTTGTGGCGATCCAAGACACTCGTGTAATAAGTTGCCGGGTTTGACTCTCCCTCAGGTGAAGTAGAAATACTTGAGTCAGATGAGTTGTAGTATTATATAGGAAATGGCATGCATGAAAGTTTTAATTTAAGATGTTTTAAAAATGGTGGACATCATGTACCAATAAATATTTGGCAAACAGATGTTAATTAATTTAACTTTGTTTTTCATCATGGTGGAAATGCAATTGTATTGTTTTTGAGATAAAACATGAATGTTTCAAGTGAAAATGCAGCAGCGTATTAGAAAACTCCACAAATTATGCGGCTGATGATAATTATTGTGGCACAAAGAATTTAAGACGTGAAATGTTCCTATCAACTACAAACGTTCTCTCACACGTTTTAATCCTTGCAGCTTTAAAAAAAAACTTTAACTCTGGAAGTATGGGTACCGATTCAAGGACAGATAAACAAGACAAGAAAATTACAACTGAATCGAGAATTAGTATCGGTACAATGTGGAAAGGTTCCATCACATTACTCTTGGCTGATGAAATACACTTACATCTCTCAAGGGACTGGGAAAAAATGTTGCGAATTGCAGGAAGTGTAAAAAGGGGGAAACTTATGCTGCAAAAAAAGATATTGGGACCCAAAAAAAGCATGTGTAAAATGTAGGAAAGTGTAAAATCAGGGGGTGTAATACAGGGGTTTCACTGTTGTCTAAAGTATAACATTATGACACACAAGTGGCTGTCATTATATCTTTTGGTAAAGTAATGTAGTAATTCTTAGCATGCAGAGATTTTCCCTGACTTAATGTTAAATTCCCTGACTTTTCAGAATAAAATAATTCCCTGACTTCTCTCTTTTTTCCAGATTTGTAGAAACCATGTCATGGAGCCATAACAGAACTACTACAACATAAAAAACACTACCAACCCCACAAATGTGTATTTCCCCATGCTATAATATCTCAAAAGTAGCACTGAACACACTAACAGTCTTAGCGTCAAATGCATTCCATAGTGGCCAAGTGCTCTGACACCCGGCAAGGGCCAGGCAACGTTGAGTTGCTCTCTCTCTCTTTTGTGCTCCTTCTCTATAGAATAAAACTTTCCCCTCGTGTGGCTGAAGTCTCCCACCATTTACTCCAACATCATTTTCTCCTACCTCCCCTCCCTCTACCACTCTTCTACACCCTCTTTTTTTTGTCAACAGTAATCTGCCAATTAGCCTGATGCTCGGGACTCTGCCCTCACCCTTGGTCTATTACTTGGTCACAAAGCTGCTTCAGATCACCCCCTTCATACAACACAATTGTTGTCTGCTGAATTTTTAATGTTTTCATGACAATAGCAGTTCCTGCTTACCTAAAGTTAAGGTTGTGAACAAAATATATTATTGCACAGTGCTGACTTCTTTGGCTTTTATACTGTCAATTCTCATTTTTGTTGTACGGCTGTTTACATGTAAAATTGTGAAATTTTTGGCCATCTCAAGTTATGGACTTGAAATGTTTATTTAAATTTAATCAAAAATATAAACTTTAAAGTGATTAATAAAATGAAATTCCCAGTGAGTGAGTGATTGTATGTGTGTAAACACATTTATTTTTCAGCTATCGCCTAAACAATTTTTCAGTTCCCATTTACTATGTCTGATGATTTTATATAAATCATTGGATGAACGGACCTAAGTAAAGTTGCTAGATAAAGGTAAATTTCTTCACAAATAAGTGTAAAATTGATACAAAAAGAAATGCCTCATAGAAATTGAAATCTAAATTGTGGTAGGCAGAAATTTTTCAATGTTCACTGAAAAATGAATGGAAAAATCCCACTTCTAATGATGAACAAGGCATCTGAATTATGGTAAGATAAATTAATTCTGGAAATATAGACACACAAACATTCCTTTTGAAAAGCTAAAAAATTGAAATATTTACACAATTTTGCCGTAAAATTTAAACGACTTAACATCACATTAAAATAGAGGCAGAAAATAAAGATAAAATTATACTCACAAATTTAAATAACATAAATATACATAGCGATTTAAATCAATACAGCAAATATTTATGCAATATTACGTTATGTGGTTTTCTATGTCACGTAATTTATTATAAAAAGAACACAAAATTGAATAGCACATTTGCGTCATTATTAAGATTCCTGTAAATGATGTGTAAACAATTTTTTTTCAGATAAAAAAGTGTTTTTTTTTTTTTAATTAAAAATCAAAATAACTGAATATTTTCCCTTGTTTGTACTTCCATTGCTTAAAAGTATTTAACAAAGTTCTCTGTGAAAGTGTTTTCTTTTACTTAACCTATTACTTTCGACATCTTTCCTTTTCAGTGTTTCATTGATGAGGCCTTCACTTGAGCTCTTGTTATCCATGGTGGATCCCTAATTGGCATTGAGCATGTGTAGCAGGGGTCAACTAGCTCTAGTAGTACAGTCTACATAAAATTTGGTCACGTAAGGTTCCATTTCCTCCTTCCAGAAATACTCATCTCTCTGGATCTCTAAGATTTTGACACCCTTCGATGACCAAATACAAAAGAGGCAATACTCCCTGCCCGTCACACACAATTGGCCTTGAACTTGATAGTGATAATTATGCCTTCTATTAATTTCAATGTGGTTATCTATTACTTTCAAAAACTCCAACATTCCATCTTCAGCAACTTGTCATGGGTGTATTTGTTCAATTCCTTGAGGATATTATATTTGAATGATTCCTTTACCATCAGTTATTAACCCATCAGAAGTTGCTGCTAAGTACAGGTAATTACTGTCAAGAAAGAAACCACATTTCTTTGTATCCTTTCCTGTTGCTTGCTCAACAGCCTTCAGTAATAAGCCCTTCAAGAAAGTGTCCATAAAACATGTCTTGTGTACACTTTACCATGCCGTAGAGAAGATAACAGCTTACATATTGGCAGCTTGTTGTAGGCCTTTATTTGCAGATCTTTCCAAAGTTAGATGCAGTTACTCTCTTCCGGCGTTCTTCTACACACTATGCCGACTCATTTTGCTGTCTAGTTTTCATTATTTAAACTAAGGCTAGCTAAAAATTCTTCTTTTTGCTGTTTCATTTCTTTTCCAGACATGTCAGGTGCTTGAACATAATCTTTGTCGTTTTCAGTTTCTAGTATCTTCCTGTAAATTAATAACATCTTGTTTTTGGTATTTTGTTTCGCTTTTCCCTGTTGAGTTTAAATTTCATTTTCCTATTTGTTCTACAGGTTTTTCAGAACATCACTGGGCTGGTGCCAAACATAGTTTTGTGGAGGTTGTACTGGGACATGCTGGTATGTTGCAAAACAGTATCTTGGCATCTTACTTTATAGCTTTTTCTTGCAGTGAAGTTTATTCTTTTCCCACTTATGAACTTTGCAAAGGCATGGTTAAAATGTTCAGCGTAGTATAGCGGCTACCAAGGCACCGCACACAAACCTCTTAAGGTATGCTGGGATATAGCTTGTGGAACAAGGTAGCTGTTTGTTAAACATGCTCCATGTAGCCGACCGCCTGGTTCCTATAAATATGAGGCGCCATGTGCCACCCCCCCGCACCCACCAACGCTCACCACCGTGCAAGAAGTCTGTCAGTGTGATATTCGTCAGAATCGACCACGAAGAAGAGGGCATCACTATAACCGGGCCTGCAGGAGCTCTATGCCATCCTATAGTCTGCATGTATGGTGAGCATAAATCTACGTGGCAGTTAGGCATAACACTATCTCTCGAGTCTCCGTTACCCAGTTATCCTAAGTGTTAATATATCTGGCAAGGTTAGGCAGTTCCATTTAGACTCTTGCTATTAAGAATAACTTGTAACTTCTTGAAGAGTTAATGCTTGTGTAACTTAGTCTTGTGTTGATAATGTATATCCCAAACGTGTAGTAATTGTTATGATAAAGGTGTTGTGTTTTTGGAATTCTGGCTTACCAATCAATCATAGAGCTATGTACCCCATAAGTAGTCCCCCTCCTATGATGACTGTTACATATATTAACTGAGTTCAATATCCAGATAGCAGGTTTAGGCTGTAATATAGGTTAGGAGGAAGGGTGATTGCTACAGTAGTTGCTGTCCACATCTTCCAGCAAAATAGACAAATTGTTGTTCAGCAACAAACTTGCATCTTTAAGTTTTTAAAAGAAACTACACTCTTCTAGGACAGGAACTAAGTTTTTAAAATTCTGCTTGTCAGTAACACCGCAAAAGTAGTTTGCACATCTGGTGTGGTCTCCAAATACATTACGGGGTTCATTTAATATATCCTCTTTAAGAAGCATTATTTTACTCCGGTGATTTTATTTTTCCTGAAGTCTACTGCCTTTGTAACAGTATATCGCTGTTTCTCAAAGTTTTCTCCCATACATTTACTTAAAACCACCAGGTAGGAATTTTTTTCATTATTTGCACAATTTCATGTATTTTGTTGCAATAACTGCACAGCATGTGATTACTGCACTCAATTTTCTTGGTGGGTAAGTTTTTATAAGGTCTTTTGTCAACAATTGTTTTGTAGAAACTGCTGTCTCCTTCTGCAATTAAGTTGCCGTATCACGCTTCATACACTGCTTCAATGCTTGTTGAGCTTTGGCTTGATCTCAGTTGCTTGTTCTCCAGATTCTTCAGCCTGATAACACAGTGCAGTATTTGTTTTACTTTCATGTAGGAAACTTTTCTTGTGTGGTATCCCACAATAATGGCCTAAAAAAACACAACACAGTTATCAGTTTTTAATTGTTTATTGAACGTGACAGTCAACTCCATTTTTTTTATACCTCTGTCACTTCTTTCTTATGTACTGTACACCATGTGAGTTAATAATATAACATAAATTATTACTCTGAATTATTTTCATATATCGGATAGGTGGTGTTGCTATACTTGAGGCCAAAATTTTTAAGTTGAATATAATAGAAACTGCTATATCCTTGAGACACAAGAATTCCTTGTTTCTGGTAACTGACAAAATTAGGAATTTCTCAACGGTTAAAAAAATATATATCACTCGCACTACAAAAACCTTTATACTAAAAGACACTACTTTTCTACACAAATTTAATTATCCACGATATTCAACCAAATGTCATGAAAAACATTGTTTACAAATGAAATTTTTTTTAGAAAACATTAACTTTAAATTGTATTCCATAATAAATTTGGGGCCACAGTGGTGTGGCGGTTAGACTACTCACCTCCCTATGTGGATCGGGTCAGATTCTCTACGTTTCTATCTAAGTGGGAAATGTGGTGGATGTCACAAGCCAAAAGGTTTTCTTGGGTAATCCAGTTTCCCCTATCATTGCACTCCATTACTGTTCCATTCCCATCTCATCTCACTTCCTGAGCAACACGACTGTCCTTCTGGTAGGACTGCTGGCTTCAATGACCCAACCCATCAATGAGACTGCCTCCTGTGAAAAAAAAACATTTATTGCCATTTACTGTTCAATACTTTTTTACAAGGACCAAGTTTCATTGAACACACAAGCACACACATAAGTGAGAGGTTAATTTCATTGCTTGCATTTATAAGGCAATTTGATTTTGTTTGTGGCTTTAAGTCTCATTGTGAGCCTGTCTTTAGATAATGTATATGAAGGACATGGAGGGTTTTTCAGTATTTGCTTAGAGCGATTCCCGGACACAGAGCGAATCTCTGGACACACAAAATTGGAATGGCCTAACTATGAATCAAACCCAGGTCCTATAGTTTTAGTGTCCTAGTGTTACCACTGCACCACCTACTATCAGTAAGGCTTTTTTTTAAAATTAGGTTCCCATTAATTTTCTTATCTTCCTCCACACCCATCTGGAGGAACAGACACATACTGAGAAACAATACAACTCACTTAACGTGATGTAGTTCGCCGGGAATCCAGCATACACTGTGAAGGGTCCTCCCGGGATGTGTGAACCTTCAAATTATACATTTGTTTAGCATTAGTATAATTTGTAAGTCACATCACCTTTATGAAGCAACCACATCAATAATAAAACAATTAACAACTAGTCCACATAGGCCTACAGCTAAACCATAGCTTGATAGTAAATTATTTGTGGCATTAGGAATATATGCATATTTATATTTACTTGTGTGCACAATTGGAATGATTTCGGAAGTGGTAAAACAAAACATGAAGTACAAAATTTGTGAGGGCAAGGAAACTAATGATTCATGATATGCACAAGTGAAAACAAAATATTCAACTTACCACTCCAGACAGGGAGCTGTATTTGGTACAGTGTGACCTCTTTACCCACGCACCATCTGCTACTACTGTCAAAACGGGAGCTCCATCAACATCAATGTCTCCCCTTTTAACTGCTTCCTTGGTGGCTTCTTTCACTGTAGCATCCATTTCCTCCCGAGCAGATTTCTCAGCGACAAGGTAGTGATACTTCCTTAACGTTTTGTACGACATGCACAGGATATTCATTTTAGATACGATATCTTCAAGTTTAGTGTGACCCCTCCAGTAGAAAAGTTCCTGAAACAGCTGCCATGTTGATGTCCATTGCATTATCTACTTGAGGATCCATAAGTAGAGTTCTTCTAGTTTTACACATCTGACACTGCATATCAAGCAAGGACTTTATACCATATCTTTACTCCTTTAATACAACCATATCCTTGAACCCACAAAGAAAAGTTGTTTTGTGGTAATTCATGTGTTTATTTGGTCAATCACAGAAGAGAGATTAATTATTTGCCTTCCTTCTGGTGTGATCGAATGTGGCTCACATAACATGCTTTTATTCATCATTCCCAGTTGAAAGTATTACATTTCTCATTTTCCATGTGAACCCTCTCTTCACTTACACTGCTTTTTAGCCTACTTTCCGAGGGAAAGATAGGCTTATGTAATCACTTGAATGTCTGTCTGGAATGTATAACCCCCCCCCCCCCTAATAACTTTTAAACTCGACAACCGAATTTACGAAATTAAGTCCACATATAATATTTAGTAATGGCATATGATTTTCATAATTTTCGATCATGCCCGGTACTTATATTCAGAATAGCAGCAATTTTAAAGTTTAGGGCACTATGTTATATCTAGAGAACTATTGAACAATTTCAACTAAATTTGGTATGTTGATAGTACATTTTATAAATATTTAAATTAGAAAGCGATAATTTTCACTGGAAGACAGTGAAAATTGAAAATAATAAAAAAAAATTTTTTCTATTATATCTCGATAACCATTTATTTGATTTAAACCAAATTTGGAATGCTGGCAGTGCATAACGTAACCATTGCATTTTGAGGCTGATAATGTTATTTGTTGGCCATTTTGGAAGATAGTGCAAACCAGAAAAAATTTATTTTCAATTATATCTCGGAAAACTATTAACCAACTTAAACCTAATTTGGTACAATAGCAGTGCATGGTATAAGCATTAAATTAAAAAAGTGCTGTTATTGTTTGGATATCTTGGAAGATAATGTATTATTAAAAATAAAGATTAATGTTATATCTCATAACTACACAAACCATTCCTACTACATTTGGTATACACATAATACTATTGTAGGCTATGTTTATCTACGCAATTTAAATGGATGACACTTATTTCCAAAATGGTGGCAATATAGCTATTTTAGGTTTACTTGCAATATCTACAATACAGTTTCACCAGTTTTTGCCCAAACTGTTATGCTGATAATATCTTCAACAAACATAAAATGTGTCTGAACATAGCCTATTTTATCCACAATTTTGTAATATAGCACCACATCAAAAATAAAGATTTAATGTAATATTTTGGGAAACAATGAACCAATTCTTACTAAATTTGACACTCAAGTAATACTACAGTATGTTATGAAAACTGAAATGCTTCAGTTGGTCAGAATATTATTTTCAAAATGATGGCCACATTATAAACTACCATGCTATATATAATTCAATCTTGACTTCTTATGCTAGCAGTTTCTATGGAAGCATCAAATATGCTAATATACACTCATTTGTCAGCCATTTTGGAAGATAGCACTACATGAAATATAAAGCTTTTATGTCCTATCTTGGAAAACAATTTACTGATACCCACCAAATTGAGGCTACAAGATATACTTTTGTAGTCTATTAAAATTTATATGACTCAGGCAGGTAGTTACAGATTTTCAAAATAACAGCCATGTAAATATTTTAGGTTAAGTATATGTTGCAACAATTTCAACCCACTTTAATATGTAGCCGTTCTATTATAAACACAGAATGTCCCAACACAGTAATGAAAATATCACCACATGACAAACTGGAGCTTTTATGTCTATGTTCAGGACCAACCAACAGATTCCGACTGAAATTTGCACATAAATAGTGCTATAGTCGGTCATGTTTAAGTAAGTCTGGCTTTATTTACAGTATGGCAGTCATATAAATCATTTAAATATGTTTGTTACATCTGTTAAACAATTTAAACCATTTTTTATTAAACTTGCTATGGTGAGAGTAGCTATCAGAAGCATCAAATATGCTTACAGATTATCTTTTGCCCACTTTTTGTAAGATAGTGCCAGTTGATAAAATATAAAATTTATGCCATATCTCAGGAACAAATCATTGGAATTCCCACCATATTTTGTACATGAGTGGTAGGTACTAACTTACATAATTTAAGTGGGTCATATATTTCTTTCAAAATGGTGCAATATAAATTATTTAGATAATCTAACATATTTATTAAATAATTTTACAAATTCGAACCTGGTTACAATTTGAATAAATAAAAGCATCATCATTTCTATCATCTCTCTTTAATGCTACCACAGTATACACTGGATAATTACGCCACCATTAGGCCATACTACTACTAAAACAAAACAGGAAAGCCAGAACCAAAGACCTGACACATACCATATAATAACACTACAATTACAACTAGCAACTTCAACAGTCCCCCTTAATCACAGTGCTATTTCAGTCCTAATCCTACTAACAATCTTTCATGCTTGGTCTTACCAAGTCCCTTGGTCAGAACATCAGTCACCATATTTTCAGTCGCACAGTACTCCACTTTTATTTGATTTAGTTTAATACAGTCTCTAATAAAGTGATGCCTAATGTATACATGCTTACTTCTGTTATGAAAAACTGGATTTGTGTTAAATTTCTGAGCTGACTGGTTATCATTATACAGTAAGACAAAACTCATTTTCCCCAACATTTCACCCATGAACTCCTGTATCAATATAGCTCCCTTAGCTACCTCCAAGAGGGCCATATATTCAGCCTTGGTGCTAGAAAGAACAACAGTCTTTTGCTTCCTAATTTCCCATGAAATTGCCCTTCCAGCCAGGATGAAAACAAAACCTGAGTAGGACTTTCTATCTGTATCATCCCCTGCCGAATATGCATCAACGTATCCCCGAAGTGTGTTCATTTGTGCTTAGAATTCTAGTTTAAGTTGTTTGGTACCCTGTAAGTAGCGTAGAATCCTTTTAGCTGCTTTCCAATGTTCCAAAGTGTAACAATTGTTGAACTGATTCAAATAGTTTACTGAATGCGCTATATCAGGCCTCGTACATACTGCTAGATACATTAATGAACCTACAAGGCTCTGATATGGCACACTTTCATTAATAACTTCCCCCTTTTCAGGTTTTCTTAGTCTTGATCCTGGCTCCAGTGGAGTACTGACCGACTTACAACTTGACATATTGTATATACACAGAATGTTTTCAATGTACTGTTCTTGGCTCAAGGAAATTTTTCCACCAGCCTGTTCTATACTTATACCTAGACCATAACTTTCCTTGCCTAGATATTTCATTTTAAATTTAGAAGTCAACTGTTCCTTAACTTTAGTTTGTTTTCCACATCATTACAAAAAATCAAAATGTCATCCACATACAAGGCAATCACAACCAATTTATTCGCAGGCTTCTTTATAAAGAAACATGGTTCTTTATTTGACATAACAAAACCCAAAGACTCCAACACTGACTCTGCTCGCTCATACCATTCCCTAGAGGATTGCTTTAAACCATACACAGCTTTGTTGAGCTTACATACATAATCCTCTTTCCCTTTAACACAAAACCTGCTTGTTGTTCCACATATACAGTCCCTTTCAAGTCACCATTTAAGAATGCTGTGGTTAAATCCATGTGATCCACAGATAAATTTATTTCAGCTGCTAGTGCAAACAGAAATCTAAGAGATGAGTGCCGAACTACTGGAGAAAAAGTTTCTGATCATAAACCCTTGCTACTAACGTAGCTTTATACCTAGATACATCATCATTCTCATCCCCTTTAACCTTGAACACCCATTTACTCCTAACTATCTTTTCATCTTTAGGTCTCGGTACTAGAGTCCAGGCCTCATTATCATCAAATGATTTTAGTCTGTGCTATTAAGGGCTTGTTCTAGAGATTCTGGCTCCTGCACATTTGCAACAGTGACTTTGTATGTAACCATATCTGGGAACTCTGTAGGTTTCGTATCCCTTTTTGGCTACCTAGGCTCCATCCCAAGATGTGTTTCTAATTCTTCCCAACAAACCGGAATGTTGACAAGGGTATTGTCAGAGTGATACATTCCCCCATCTGTGGAATTTGATCCCTTTGCACCCTCACTTAAATGGTCAAACCCCTACACTCGTCATCTCCCTCACTTACGATACTGGGCTTTCTGTTTAGTCAACTTCCCTTTTGATTACAGGCTCAGACACAACATGTTTATCAATTGAGTAACGACTACCTGTATCCAACTGCAACACATCACCCCCTCGAATGAAGTTTTCAATGAACCTAATGTTTCTTTCCTTTCTAACTCTAGTTGGATACTGAGGGTCTATTAGTCTATATGCTTTAGAGTTCTCACAATACCCCACAAAAATATGCTTTTGTGACTTTGGGTCCCATTTTCTTCTCCTATTCTCTGGTACTAGTGCAAAAGCTCTGGACCCAAATACCCTAAGGTGAGAAAGGGTCACCTTTCTCCCTGTTCATGCTTCTAGGGGTGTCATCCCTTTCACAGCTTTAGTGGGGCTCCAATTTTTAAAATAGACAGCACAATTGACAGCTTCCTTCAGTACCTTTGATTCAAGCCTGCCTCGTGTAACATTGTTCTAGCCTTTTCTACTATTGTCCTATTAACTCTTCCTGCTACCCCATTTTGTTCTGGACAATATGCAACCAACAATTGATGAATTATACTATGTTTCTTTAGGAAGTTATCAAAACTATGATTTACGCATTCCTTCCCATTGTCCGAACGTATTACTTTGATATTTCTGCCTAACTGATTCTCAACAAGAAGTTTAAATTCCTGAAATTTGATGAATGCCTCATCCTTCTGTTGAAGGAAAAATACAAATGTTTTTTCTGGTAAAATCATCTATCATAATGAGGAAATACTTTGTCCCATTCCAAGTTTCCACCTGCATTGGCCCACAAATATGTGTGTGAATTAATTCTAGTGGTTCAGTTGTCCTTGTAGACCCAGTTTTTTTATATGGTTGTTTCACTTGCTTCCCCCACAAGACACGCTACACATTCTTGGTTAGGTCTAGCCCCTCTGAGTTTCATGCCATGTGCAAGTTCAAGATGCTCGAATATCCCAGGTGTCCCAACCTTCTATGCCTACTAGGCACAATTTGTACATACCTTGTTCCTCAGATGCAGAAGCAATTATCTTACCATTAATGTTTAGATCATCCTCCTTATATATCATACAGCATGCACTGGAAAATAAAACACTCAAACCACAACTTACAAGCTTGCTTACACTTAGCAGGTTTGCTGTTATGTTGGGCACAAACATGACATCTTTAATGGTGGTAATGCCAGGAGTATCTTTAAGATAAACTTCTGCTCTCCCTAACCCTTCAGCTGTAAGTTTTTCATTATTGGCACAAATAACTGTTGTTGCACTAACCTCACACAAGTCCTTAAGTATGTCTTTGTTGTTGATCATGTGTGCTGTTGCGCCTGAATCTAGATACAAACTCTCTACCTGCACAATTGCTGTTATGCTGCAAATAGAGTAAAATCTTGATTTTTTGGTGTGGCTTTCCATGGTTCTCTCCTGTTGGGATTCTTGTAGCAGTTAGCAGCACAATGCCCAAGCCTACCACAAATGAAGCAGCCCTTCTTTTTAAATGTAACATCTTGATTGTTTTGCCCATGGTTCTGAGTGAAAAATGCCCGGTCCGAGGGTGCCTTCTCTTCCTCCGGGTGTGTATTCTTGCTGTAGCAGTTGTCCCTTAACATAATCGGTTGTGAGCTGGACAATAGACGTCTGGAGAGTGATTCTTAGTGGTTGAAATTCTGATGTCAACCCTCTAAGCAGTAGCATAGCAATGAGAGTATGTTCCAATTTACACCCAGCATCCGTAACCTCTTGTGCCGCACCCAATATTTTTGTCACATATTGCTCCATACTTGAGCATTTCTTGGGCTTGATGTCAAACAGTCTTTCCAGAAATATGCACACTATATTTGCACCAGTGTTCTCATAAGCGACCTTTAACGCTTCCCACATTTTTTTTGTTGTATCTTTGCCTTCGAGGAGAACGTGGCACTGTGAATGCACAAGCATACCAATCTTACACCTTACCTTTGTGTCCCTCTTATGTTGTGCTTCTGCAATTTCTTTGGTCGATCCCTTGGAATTCGATACCAAATCCCATAAATCTTCATGGCCCAAGTAATATTCTCTTTGAGTACACCATTTCCGATAAGTTTTTTTCCTTGCAACCTCTCAATCACGACAAAATTATTCTAACTGGCCATCATAGGAAACAATCAATTTAAAACACATTCAAAACACAACGCAGCTACTGGAAACACAATTTTTGACTTTTGTAGACAGACATGAAGCATGTTGCCATTTCGTTTGACTGAGCTTTTCATTTATTTCCTTTGCCGTAAATATACATTTAGATATCCACAGAACACACAAGCATTACTGAACGTTCCGAGCCCATAACTGTTAAAATTGTAAATGGTTACGATTTGAATAAATATAAGCACCATGATTTCTATAATCTCTTTAATGCTACCACTGTATACACTGGATAATCATGCCGCCATTAGGCCATACTACTACTAAAACAAAAGAACGCCAGAACCAAAGCTATAACAGAATCAAATATATGACACATACCATGTAATAGCACTACAATTACAACTAGCAACTTCAACAGACACATCAGATATGTCTATAAAGGGTCTTTTTTTGGCCTTTTTGGATGATAGCGTCAAATGAGAAACTAAAGCTTTTATGCCATATCTCAGTCAACCTAATTCAGTGATTCATACACTTGTTTTCAAAATGATGCTCCTGTAGATATTTTAAGTTGCTAAACCTAGCATATCAAAACTTTCAACTGATTACTACCAAAGTTGATGCTCCGAATCCTACCTCTGTAATGTAGTTGTCTGTATGCCGGCTTACTGTGTCCGAGTACCAGGTAAGTGTTTCACTAGTATTGCATTTGTTTCTGATTGCATCTTTAATGATATTGCTTTCAACGAGGCATTAAGACCCACCAAACACATAACTTTTTAAAAACTTGATCAAAATTATTTGCATCCATGTAGGCCTAGAGGAAAGCTGGCTCATTAGTTATATAGATAACTTCTTGTTGCTTCATCACTCATTTCATTCACATTCGAGGGTAAAATGGGTATAATCGAGTAGAATCCATCATTGCCCTGTAATTTCAGCAATAATAATACCTTATATGAAATTTCTTTAGTAATTACAGAGTAAATTTCAAGCATATTTCCATACATGAATTTCACTTATTAATGGTATACACAGATACATATTATTAAATTCTTTACTAAATAAAATTATCTTTCCCATGGTATATTTGTATTATTATTTTATTTTATTGTGTGTTTCGAGTGCTCTCTAACAACAAGGCCTTAGTAGAAGAACACTAGGACTAAGAAATGGGAAAGGAATTGACCAGGGCCTGTTTTAAGGAACCATCCCAGTATTCGCCTAGAGTGGTTTTGGAAAGCCCTGGAAAACCGAAATTGGGGTGGCCAGACGTGGAATTGAACACACATCCTCCCGAATGCGGGACGAGTGGCTTACCACTGCACTACCTTGCTTGGTACCTAAGTGCGATATTGCACAAGCAATGAAATTTGATCGCATTAACACACTGAATTGATTGCACACTAAAGGTTCCTACTCATTCATTTTCCAAGCAAAAACTATAACTATCCGTAAGTCCAAAGTATGTCAAATACATACATAATCATTTCTCAAAATAGTTTTTTATCACCTGTATTTTTCAAAGTAAATAGTTTTAACTGAAAATGCAATAAATCAGAACAAATTATTGTTTTTCAAAGACATTTTCTTTGAACTGATGTTGTGAGCCTTCTGTTCACATGCAACAAAAGTCTAGGTCTTGCAGCATGATGTACCGAATTTCGACATCTGCACATTGCTTCTGATCACAAAGCATAGAAAGTAACTTCTGATGCTGAACAAGTTATGAGAGGGATAGTGTGGAACACATGTTATGTTTTAAAGTGTCAAATGTATATTTAATTGTTAAGATGATAACTTCTAACATAAGATGTTATTTAGTAATTTTCTTAACTTTTTTAACTGCATTCCTATTTCCTATCTTTGTTATTACGTTCACTTTTCCCACAAGCCCTTTTCGTTTCACCCCTCCCTCCACTTCTCTATATGCTAACGCTTTGCCTCTGCCACATTACACACTCCGTGAACACACTACCCGGTTAATAACCTCTCCGCACACACTCAGTTGAACAAGCACATGAAGATTTTCAAAATTCAGCTTGCATTCAATGTTGCAACATGCACTGATAGAAGTAGGGACAGGATACGCTACCCACTTCTCCATAGGCTCCATTATCCTCACATAGTTGATCATGAGAGGGAGGGTGTGAGGACACCATGCTGGTTGCTAAACCACCATCTCTCACTTGCCAACCATATAAGAGAAGGAAAAAAGACCGCCCAAGGAGAGCCAAAGCTTATCCCTCTGAACCTTACATATAAATTGCTTTCTGTTTCTCAGTTCACACTTTAGTTTACAGACACCACACAATGCAGATTGTGTATATAACACTTAGGTTTTAATTGGTAGACATGAACCTTTTATTAAAATTTTTGATAATATTTCATTTTAAAAATGTGCAGTTTTTGAGACCGAAGCAAATGCTTTTAAAAAATACAAAAGATAAATTTCCATGATAACAAGAGATTATATCCCCATGTTGAGTGAGCTACAAAATGCTGGATAAACAGATGTTAGTGTTCACTTAAGTTACCTTTTATTGTATTTCTTTATAAGCTGTACTGTATGTATGTGTTTGCAAGTATATATGTGCTATGTGTACTATACTGAGTTTATCCACAATTTGCTTGCCGTCTTCCTTATAGTGAGAAAAATATTTAAGCATGATCTACAATGTTTTTTTTAAAGCAGGATCTATGTCGCTACCAAGTGAACAACAGTTGGTAGCACTGAGTCCCACTTCTAAGAGCTTTGCATGCTTCTTCTTCTTTTCAGGAATTTTCTCATCCTCCTTCCACTGTGAGTACTCATTCTATCTTATGGTAAAGTGAGCACTTTTGAGGCCCTGGTTACTTTTTGCTTTCAGCCATTTTTTTATCCTTTAACCACCTTTTAAAAATAAATACTACCATACAGCTAGTTAATATAGTGTTTATATTCCACTGCACTGAATACTATTCCAAATATGAAGGCTTTCAAATGTGCTCACTTTACTGTGAATAGCCTATAACCAGTTTACCATTACAAAATGTGTTTCATCCTCACCCTTGCTGCCTGCCTTCAGTTGGCCCATGTCAATGCCCAGTCTTTACCTGCTCACTTCCGTGAGTTTGAAGCTATTTTTCAAGGTTTCAGCTTGCACGCTATATTAGGTATAAAATGTGGCTTATGTACTCTTCCTACTGCTCTTGTTGAACTGCAGTATTATATGCTATTTAGAAATGACCATGAAGGAAAAAGAGGAGGTGGTGTAATTATATAGTTTTGTGACAATCTGAAAGCAAAACAAATGAGGTGGTGAGATGAAAAAACTTGTCTTTGCCATCATAAGTGATTTTGAGTAAATTAAGAAAAACCTATAATTACGAAATATAGCATTGTTATTACAATTTATCACTTTGAATGTTTAGGAAAGGGTTATTAAACCATGGAAAAAAAAATGAATAAACTATATTGGTTAATTTGACAGTTATTTAACATTATATTTTCATTAAGGTCAGTTTTGCTGCCAAACAGTAGACAAGACAAGTTTTGCAGACTCATATGTAGGAATAATGAAAATTTTTTTATCATAAAATAACATTTTATTTATTGTATTTTGTACTTGAAGAAATTTTAGCTCAAATACATTATTTACAATAAAATATTTACATAGTTTTATGTGAATACTTCCTTATTAGGACCCTACACATATTGGTTATCCATTACACTGTCACTAATGAAATGAATATTCTTCTAACACTTACATTATACTGAAACTCAAATAATATTAGTTTCTTGTTTCTTTAACATCATACCTTACACCATGTCTCTTAGATAATATTTTATATCATTAAATCCTCGGCATCTTCATGTGCGCACATCTGTTCGTCATTTCCATCTTCAATAAGCTCCTGCATGTGTTGGTTGTCCATAACCTTATTATAGTAACTTAACTGTTCAAGAGATTTCCAATCACTTCCTAAATGTTTTTGGAGGAGTTTGTCTACATTACTGAGTTTTAGTGGTTTATTGGGAACACATGATTTCAGTGGAACTGGTTGTATTTGAACAAGCGATTTTCCTTGTTTCAATAATGATGGGAATGCCAACGTCAGTACGATAATGAATTTCACCTTGGAATAACACATTTCCAGAATGATTTTTGGAAATAATAAATCTTTTGGTATGAGCGAACTTGAAATGTCACTGTCCAGTTGGCTTGAAAACTACTGATACAGCTGCTTTCCAGTCTAGCACAGGAATATCAGTACCAAAATTTTTGATTGACCCAAAATGACTAAATATAGTTTTATATTCCTCTGGTGTAACTATTACATATTATTTTCTCGTTCCTGCCAAATACCCTATCTGGGGGGCAGGAATGAGTGGCCCACAATAGGAAATACCAATTCAATAGTCTCAATGTTGTCATGAGACCTTGAATGTAACCAAGTGGCCAACATTCCAACTACTACGGAGTTCTTGTTCTGACCAGGACATCCATCTGCAAAAAGCCTTATTTTGATAACACTTTCCAAAGCAATACTATTTTGTTGGAACCTTTGTAGCGCTCATTCTTGGACCACGTGTAAATAGTATCAGATTCTTTATTCTCTACTGCCTTTGAATTACCTTGACACACGGTTACGTTGTACTGGTATAGTTGACTGCTATAATAAGCAGATTGATCTGGTATTTTAAGTAGTACTAGGTGTTTTTCGCAGTCGAATCTTAATATTAAAGTTGAAGGCTCCTCTGTCTTTATTAAGTTGTAAAAAGCTTTAGCTTTTAATGTATGAACCATTAAGTGAACCTTTTGCTGACCAACTGCAGTTCTAGATATTTGTGCCTTTAGTTGTATACATTCGGAACATGGATCAGTGGCAGGTGAATTGAAGCTTATGTTAAATTTGTATACAAAGATATCTCTAAAAACATGATATTTCAGTTTCAAATTTGGATCAGCAACTTCCCTGTTGTATACTCGCCAGATTTCTTTACACTACAGTCACTCACCATGTATTGCTGAGAACTACTGTCTCGATTGTACTGAGATTCAACTGGCCTTAGTGTTATAATAAAATTTTCAACAGCTGTTCTTCTACAAGAATAGATTTTTGAGTGACGCTCACCTCCTCTATTCTCTTTAGTGGACGTCCCGGTTTTCAGATGCTGCCTACAAATACGTTGTACATGATCAAGAGAAATACTCAAAACAGAAAGATAAGACTTGGAACATAACTGGGTCAATCATGTTTTCGTTTTAATAAAATACCTAATGGCCACCTCCTTTCGAGCACTATTGGGCACCTTTACCCTCAATCTGTGTGGTGCACTTTGAGACGTGTATTTCAAAATGAAACTGTCCTGAACAATTTATCGGGACATGTCAAAAATTCCTTAATGAAAGCGACGCACATCTTGCTTGCTGAATGTTGAACACTTTTAGGTTTTTGAATTGTGTCCCCACTGCGGCTTTCTAGGTAGAGATTTTGATTTATATCTGCAAAAAGAACCAAACTACACTATCTACCAAAAAGTAATTGGGCAACCATGAAGATAGGTAATTCAGTACATCAGTTGACTTGTGTTTCACTAACATTGGCGTAGGACAGCTGGTGTTTGTCCATGGTAGCATGGACACAGAGGCCTATTGTAACATTCTGGATAATGAAATGCTCCCAACATAGTGGCATTTTTACGGAATGGTCCCATGTTTCAAGGGCTACTATGCAGTGGTATGCAGACAACAATATTTGCTGATTGGATTGGCCCGTCCAGAGTCCCGACATCAACCCTATAGAACATCTTTGGGACGAATTGGATTGCCAGGTAAGGGCTCGTCAGGCACGGCCAAAATCCATTGCTCAACTCATGGAATGGTTGCAAGAGAAATGGTGACGAATCCCAGTGATGTCCTGCAAACACTCGTAGAGTGCATGCCAGACAGGGTGGCTTCTGTTGTAGCCGCAAGAGGTGGCCCTACGAGATTCTAACAGGGTGACAACCATCGAGCAAATATTGTGGACAGGTGTCCAGTTACTTTTTGGTAGATAGTGTATTAGCAGTGAAAGCAATGAATAATTTAGTTAGGTTAGGTAAGATATTCTCCAACTTAGTGATACTTACCAGGCTTCCTTTGATTTTTCTCTTTTCCAAGAAGCAGTTAACCTTTTCCTCTTCCTACTTCTACCCTCAATAATCGGCGACATGACTAAAGCAGCATCTATGCCGGGCAAATGTGAGATATTAAATGGAGTGTGCAACTTAGGTGTAACTACTACCAGTATCCGGCATAAACAATGATTTCCTGCCTATTGCTCAACAGTTGACAAACAAAATATTTTACACAGTGATACCAACTAAATCAAGGAGAGAGTAAAGCAATAAAGTAAAGTTCAGTCACATAATGCACTCTAGGCTTGTGGTATTGGATTAAAACAGTTTTGAAAGTACACATAAATTAATATGGCTGTATTACACAGGATAAGGCAAGTTTTGTTGCATCATGGTTCTATCTGGATAATACAAGTTTTGCAGCCAAGTGTTCAGTGGATAAGACAAGTTCTGAAGCCTCACTCACATTTTGCCATTTAAAATGAGCAGGTTAATACGACATTTGGAACTAACTTTCTTGCATATAGATGTGTCTATAACTTAAAAGCTTACACAACAGCTAACTATTTTTTAAAATGTTTTTGGATAAGACAAGTTTTGCAAATCACCGCCTCAAATGAACTCTTGTCCTAGTGCATATGAGGGCCATGCTGAATATTTAACGACAGAACTTCAAATAAATCATCACCAAGTGTTGCTAGCAGTTGTTTACAAGCCACTCATGATCGGGAACCTTCGTGAGATAGAGAGTGAATTGATAACTTATTCTAGCAACTATTACCATAAAATTATTATGGGCAACTTTAACACAGACATCAGCAAAGCAAATAATGACACTAACAAACTCCTCAATATGTTTTCAGTGTGTAATCTCTACCTTTGTCGTATTGATATGACAAACCATACTGCCTAATCAAATACCTGACTAGACTCATAACTATGCCAGATTCAACCAGAGCAGTACATTATAACCTATTTCCTACCTCTGGGTTGTCGTGACACGACCTAGTTTACCTTGAATACTACACCCTGTTCATACTCCAAAGTATCATGCCAAAACAGTAACATATGGTATTAAGACTGTTAATATGGCTGATTTATCAAATACAGCTGCCTCGCTACCATGGCATTAAATCAATTTTGGATGCACATTGTAGATGACAAGTTCAATCTTTTCAATGACATTCTGATAAATTTTCTAAATCGATGCTCTGCTGATGGGTTACGCATCCTCTGTCACCATTAATGACAAAAAAATTTTGTCAATGGCACGATAGAATATGGCCTTTCAGCAATATAATAAATTCCTCAAATGTGATAACAAGATGGCAAGAAAATGTTTTGAAACTTACCATGTACTAAGAAACCAGTGCACACAAAAGATACAAAGTGCTAAATTTTCTCATTCCTTACAGCTCTTGAGTCATTGTTTACCCAGTTAGGGACATATAGGAATTACGACGATACACCATATGTAAGTGATACCAATCTGAACGACAAACTCTTATTTCCTGAATAATACAATCCCTATGGTGCCTGATGACATCACATTGAGGAAATTATATATGCAATGTAGGCCCTAAAGATAAACATGAGATATTTACCTTTCATAATGTAACTTCTAAAATTACGTAAAAATTTTTTTTTTAAATATGAAATGTTTGGCTGTTGGCACTGATGGCATCTCCATCCATGTAATAAAAGTTTTGTCTACCTTACTATATTTTTATTCTACTTAATATACATTTAATTTTTCATTAAAACTCATAATATCCTAGTTCCTGTAAAAAAAAACACATAAAGCATGTTCCTAAAACTAAGAATCCTTCTATAAAAGCTGATCATCGCCCTATTTCTAAACTGCTCTCCAAAATACTTGTCTGTAATATGGTGCGTGAAAAAATAAGATTATATTTTGATGAAAATAAACTCCTTAATGAATATCAGTCAGGTTTACATGCCAGTCACAATACTACCACTACTCTAGATAATACAACAGATGACGTTAGACTTGCAACTGATAGGAAAATTGTAATGCTTCTTGGAGATTTAAAATCTAGTAAATCCTTCAATAATGTTGACCATAATGTCCTGCTAGCTAAACTTGAGCATAATTTTAATTTTGCTTGGTACTTACCTGTACCATAGGTGTCTAAGCATCATTATTGGCATATTGTATTCTAACTGGCATTATGTCAAAGCCAAAGTGCTACAAGGTTCTGTGCTTGATCCTGTTATTTTTCTCTGTTTATTCATAACCTATCTAAATTCCTAAATACACACAGTACCATTCATATGCTAATGATTTGCATCAGTATATTAATTTCCTTCAACTGATTCTCTTATGTCACGTGGTTGAATTTAACTCTGAGCTTAAGGCTGTCTCAAATTCGTTTAACCAAATGGACTTTTATAATTACCCATCAATCTCTTCGGCTGAGGTACCTAGAACACCATTGCTTGCATTACCTGCTTCTTTAGCTCCAGCACCTACATCTCCAACAAGCCTGATCGAATCTTTGCCTGAACCACTACGCCCTCATCAGTGCCACTTTTGTATAAGGCAGTTACATAAATCACAGGCTACTGCTTTTAGCAGTAGTGAAGTCTTTAAAACCTATAATAATGGAACTTACAAAAATAACCTAAGGAAAGAAAGAAAGAAATTTAATTAAAATTTTTTAATTAAAACTCTGTCTCTCACCTTAAAAAGAAAGTTAAATTGGTCATCCCCATCCCCAATTCCTCATCCTTCCCCCACATATTACCAATTCCCATCCTCATTCTCATCCTCATCATCCACTCCCACCTCCAAATGACTCCGTCACCACCATCTCATGTAATTGATCAGCTGCAATCACGTAGCAACTCGGTGATTGAATGGTTGGTGTCTGTACAATGTATTAATGGTGCAATGTATTAATGGTGCAGTACAATTGGTTCAAAGTCAATATGATGTCATAGGGCTTGCATTCTCGTACATTAAAAGCAGTAGGGAGGTAAACTGAGAGGCGTAGTTTGACAGCGGCTACTGTGAAAGATACATCGTCTCAGCAAGCTACTACATCAAGTAATCCACGACTGGTTACGCTAATGGTTTCTTGCCATCAAATTCTTCGGGAGTGGTACCGGCAGAACCACCAAAATCTCCAGGAGTGATACCAGCAGTGCCATTGACTTCTTCGAGTGGCATTAATAGTAGCATCACCATCAACCTCTTCGGCTGAGGTACATAGAACACCATTTCTGGCATTACCTGTTTATTTAGCTCCAGCACCTACACCTCCAACAGGTCCACCAAAGTTTTTGCCTGAACTACATCATCATCAGTGTCACTTTTGTATAAGGCATTTACTTTCAACCATAATGTATGGCGACACGAGTGCTTTAATTGTGCACAAATCCCTGTCGTATGTCATATTTTTGTGACAGGTGTGGCAAGCAGTTCAGCCATAGCGACAGTTTGTATAGACATGCAAAGACCTGTAAAGGTGACCTGCATTTCTCGTTCAGTACCTTGGTACTAGGTTTACTGAGAGCAGGTCTCCTGTGATTTTTTTGTTTGTTTTTGTTTTCAAGGTTTTTCAAGGTCATGGGGTCAAGGTCACACATCCAATATGGTGGTGGTAGTGTGTAACTTATTGTGCTTGCTGACTTTTATGTAGTTTTTCTCAAGTTTTTTTTTTTCAAGATCATTCAATGTCACGCTGTCAAGGTAGTCTGCGTCCAATATGGTGGCGGTAGTATGTAATGTATTATCCTTGCTGACTTTTCTATATTCTTTCCCGTTTCTGTTTTAAAGGTTATTCAATGTCATGGGGTCAAGGTTGAGGCCACTGGCTTCCAATATGGCGGATGGGTGATTTCTACCATGATGGTGGTCGCCTACCAAGATGGCTGTCGCCTACCAAAATTTTCGTCAGTTGTACATACCAAGATAGTGGAATAGGTATGGGTGAGGGGCTGACCTATGGAAAATTTACATTTTTAAATTCATTTTTTAAAGTTTTTAATCATTTATAAAAACAAATATTTGGAATGGAATGTTTTAGGAATTTTTTGGATTTTTAGAACAGTGGCCCGACCGGATGTAAGAATTTCAATGTCGTGGACTGTGTTTTTTCTCTCTCGCATGTTCGTGTTAATGTTACTTATGGCATTGTTCGATAGATAACTATTTTGCGATCTGTATTTAATCACTTTGGTCTGTGTCATTAGAGAAGACACATCATAATGATTCATTGTCAATCATGTGTTTAATGTTTGATTATAGGAAGGTATATCGTAATATCTTGTCATTTACTACAGATGTCAACAAGGATGACTGGTGTTGGACAGTTAATGTCATTGATGTAGAAGATATTTACAAGTGTCTTTATTTTATGGGTTTGTACTTTAGGTATAACTGCTAAATCTGGTAACGTTTTGTTGGAATTGTGTTTCTTTGGAAAGTCTCATGTTGACGAGGATTCTGCGCCAAAGGTGATTGGTGATGTTGAAGTTTGTGATATAATATGTTGCAACAGTTGTTCAGTTCATAATGGGAAGGTTTATATTACTGCTGTAATTACTGTATTTGGTAATGGTAGTTGGAATCGCGTATGGTGATCAAGAAGGAACATGCTGATTGGATTTGGTTTTAATGTAAATTAGTAGGTATAATTTTGGTCAGGTATTGTATTTGAATCCATAATAATAAATGGTATTAATTGTAATTAATGATCTTGGATTATTATATATATTTTTTTGTTTTGTTATAGATCGGACATAGTTTTTGATTATGCTATTACAATCAATTTTGTTTTAAATGGTGTAAACTTATTATTTAATAATATGTAGTATTGCTATAAAAGAAGAATATGTAATATAATGTCATTAAAAGAAATTACATCCATACATAGCACCGAACAACCTAACTGCTGCTTGCACCAACAAGGAAAAAAAGTGGTATGCATATAACGCTGATATGCTGGACGTCCAGTGACACATGTGATATTGTGATGCATTGTCATAGTAAGTAATGAATGGGACATAATACAAGTAATACATGGAATGGAATTGTGGATCCAGTTCAAACTGATCTGCCTGGGAAAAACAGATAATTTCTGGAGGTCCTTTTTCTTGCAAATGTATTGATTGTTTAACCATTTCCAACCTAAATCATGTTTTATTTATCTTATACAAAACATGAAAAAACATGCCAATTGCGGAGTCATAATCAGTATATTGTTTACATATACACTGATAACAATAGATTCTTGCTTTCAACTCGCAATGTCAGCGATTCTCATGTGTTGGCATGCAGAGAAGACCCACTTGATTTCTGTTGTACATAAAAACGTGAATGTATAAATGGGAAGCCATATACAAGTGTTTTGGTACCACATCTCATAACAAATAGTCAACTACCTTACGAAAATGACTTTGTAAAATTGTTACCCTCGTAAAAATCTAAACCGATAAATTTGAAAACTTAAAAAATTTATAAATATTATGTTAAAATGCATTTTTTCTTCCCATGAAGATTGTTTTTAAACATCTCTTGAATAAAATAAAAATTACTTTTGTATTAAATATTAATTTGAATCAATAGGAAGATGTCTTGGTAATGAAATTATACCCCAAAAGTGAAAACTGTATACTCACTTGTTGCCAAAAATGTTAATAATATAGAGTGGTGCATTTTACTGAGTGTGGTCATTTTCAAAAGCTATTTTTAGGGATAAATAAGAGTATTTGTTACTGAAACAATTCATTTTGAAAGGTAAAAGTCATTTGAATTAATTTCCATCACTGTTATTTGTGAAGGGTAACAGGTGAGATTTTTTCAAAAGAAACTTCACCATTAAGTAAGCAGTGTATGTTTGCAAACCATGAATTTCTTTATGTTTGCAGGATACAGGATGAGTATAAAAGAATACCCCAACTTTGAAGTTCTATATCATCAAAACCAAATAACCTACAACCTTCGTTGCAAATGAACTGTGGAAGTATGAAGTTTGTTTACCATATCTTCATAAAGGTTCACTGTGACCACCCCGAGTGGCTGAAAAATGAAGTCCCTGCCGGCTCTTCTAACTGAAGAAACAACCACTCTGTATGCATGTCCAAATAAGGGATTCCAGTAACAGTGTGCTCATGAAAAAAAAAAAGGGCAGAAAACTGTGTCTTTGGGTACAGCGCAAAACACATTCACTTTGGGGGAAGTGCGCTCGTGTTTGTGGTTTTACGTGGATGCTCCTGACCCCATATCCGCACGTTGTGCCGGTTTACCTTATCATTTGTAGAAATGTCACTTTCCCCAAAGTGAACGTGTTTTGCCCGTATCAGAAGACACGGTTTTCAGCCCTTTCTTTTTTCACAAGCCCACTGTTTCTGGAATTCCTTATTTGGACATGCTTGCAGAATGGTTGTTTCCTCAGTTAGAAGAAGCAGCGGGGACTTGCTTTTTCCAACAGGATGGTGCACCACCCCATTGGCAACAAGCTGTTTATGGATAACTAAACGAGATGTTGCTGTAATGCTGGATTGGTCGTGGAGCAGCTGGTGACCAGGCTCTTCATCACTGGTCCCCAAGAAGCCTGGATCTTATCTCGTGTGTCCTTTTTCTATGGAAGTATATAAAGGATAAAGTGTTTCGTCCACCATTACCGGCTAACATTGATTACCTGAAAAGGAGAATTACGGACGCCATCTAAACCGTAACACCGGACAAGAGTATGAAATGAGTTTGAGTATTGAGTAAATGTCGCTCGGGCCGCTTATGGTTGTCACATTGAACATTTATGAAGATATGGTAAACAAACTTCACGCTTCCACGGTTCATTTGATTGGTTAACCAAGGTTGTAGGTTGTTTGGTTTCAATATTATACAACTTCAAAGTTGGGGTATTCTTTTATACTCACCCCGTATAATTAGTGCATTTCCATATTTTAGAAAGTACTCTTTCACCTTTACTTTAAAAAAAATTAAATTTTTTTAAACTACATATTAATTTTATTTACTGAAATAACTAATTGTGCTACATTTTCATGGAACCCATTTTGTAAAGTTTTAAAAATAAGAATTTTAGTATAAAGTACTTTCATGACTAAGTATAAAAATTATGGCTTTATTGATCTACTTCATAACAAAATTTTACTGTATGTAAAGCGTGTGTGAAGAAATTTGGACAGCTCTTAAAATTGAGGTCTTGTGAGATGATGAGGGTGAAGTGAGGTGAGATATGGAGCAGCACCGGTGAAGGGGGCAGGGGGAACGGGAGATCCTCGAGAAAACCTGCTGACTAGCAGCATCATTTGGTACAACTCCCACATGCGAAAATTTGGGAGCGACCCTACTGGAAATCAAACCCGTTTCGCCTGGGAGGGAGGAAGTAGTCTAATCACTACACCACCACAGCCCTGGTTTTATAGAATTTAGAAAATGTGTTGTAATGGAAAATATGTCCTGTAAATTAGTATTACAGCAGCACCTTATTAAGTCGGATCAGTTGGGATACTAAACAATATATGTGTTATGTGCTGCTGCTGGCGCCGACTCAATTGCCCCGTGCCATAATTGGAGACCCACCTCGTCATCCCCTCTTCCTGGAACGATGCGCTCGTGGCTATTTCCCCCCCTTCTGAGAATCCAGTGTATGCTAACAGGGGTGAGACTTACTGGCATCACAGACCTCCTCTCGCCCGCTAGAGTTTCCGATACGTTTAGCAATGACTCAAGAATGTTCTGGTGAGACTGGTTGGTGCCTCAGCCCTCCGCGATGCATCACCTGAGTTGGGGAAGATTCTAGATGGTGGCCTAAGACACTATATATACTGCCGCAATCCAGTGGCCGGCAGTCTTTGATGGAGGCCACCTGGTGAGTGTGCGCGAGTGAAGACAAGTGTTGACGACTGGAGATTGCGGGACAATGGCGAGTGAAGCCTACTATGGGTGAGGGTGCTTGGAGGACTCTAGAACATTTCGACTGGTGGGACATGGACTGAACTGAGGTAGGACTGAATGGAAGTGTAATATTGATTTTATTGTAAATATTCGAACTGTCAAATATGGATGCATAAATTATAAAATAATTGAATGGGTTAATACACTGTCTATTGGGACTGATCTTAAATTATTTAATTTCATTGATTTCATAGTCGTATTTATTAAATTTTATTAATTGGTGTCAATTGTGAACAGTAAGTGATTTCACTTTATTGTGAGAATTTGAGTTCAGAGAATTTTGCTGTAGTTATTGTAAATAAAATAAGGAAATTATAGTTAACTCTTTTATTTGATTAAGACCTCCATTCCTTAACGAACTTTCTATAGCCCACTTAATTTCTAGATAGAGAAATTGTAACACATGTTTGAAGCATATTTACAGACTACAAACGTTATCACACATAAATAGGGACTCCAGAAAATGGTGAACCACGAAATACATGAAATACCATGAAATTTGACTTTATTTCACAGTTGTCATGAAATCTACCTGTTAAAAAAAAAAAAGTAAAATTTTGCACGAAAAAGAAATTAACACAATTATTTACATTCTTCAGAAATGGTAAATAATCGTTTACAATCAATTAAGTGTCGACAATCGATTGTATGTTGACAATAGATTGTACTCTGCCAAAATGGTAATTTGCTGCTCTTTGTAGTATTTTCTAGCGATTATTTTTTTGCAGAGACGCCGAAAATACCTACTATTTCTTATCGCGAACACGTAATAAAGCACGTTTCTACAGTTTTGACATCAAGAATAAAATAATGATGTCCAAGTTCTTTAACATGCGATCCGACTGAATTGTGAAAAAGTACTTAGTTGTTCTAGTTTTTGAGGTTAGGTGGAAACAAAGACAAGAAATGTAATGTTGCACAAATTTAATTTTGTTGGTTTCAGGAAACATACACAGTGTTAATTTTATGGAATGATTCTGCAAATAAATTATTTGTTGCTTGTGATGAACAAACGCGATTTTAGTGACTTAAACTTGCTAGGATTACAAATGAAAAACACATGTTCAAGAGGTGCACATTTTACAAACAGGAAGTTCGAATATTTTGTAAATAATGTATTTGTAAACCTTTACTATAATTATTACAATGCACGTGACCTGAAAAAGCCGCACTTTAAACACCTTAGTAGTGTGTGAATAATACTAGTTTATTTGTCTATATACAGTCAAACTCTCTTAAGACGTTTTCTGGGGGACCTTGCATTAAAAACTTATTAAGCAGGAAAACATCTTAAAAGGGTTATTGTAACAGTGTTTTGCTGTAAATGATATCATCAGCACATAATCATATAAATTTTAGTGCTGAAATTACTAGTGTATGTCATTAAGAAATTTTGTAGCAAGTTAAAAGTAGAAAACAGCAACTGAAATTGTTTGGCAATAGTCACACGAGCCAGGTTACTGCTTACATAGTTAATGATATCCAGTTTTTCAGATAGGATAATGCTTTACGTTTAATAATAATAGACATTTTATCTTCTATCCTGTACAACTAAAAAATACAGTAGTATACATTTACACTTGAAAACAACCTCTTTAACCATGTTCATTACATGAAAAAACTGTAAAATACAATTTCAGTATGTTTGACCATAGATTTATGTGGTTGTAACACCACTTACAACGGCAGAGAAATGGTAGTAAAAGAGTGTCTGTGTTCGTGATCATAGGTACAAATCACAATTGAGTATAGAAAATGTGTTTGCAACAGTAAACGCTCGGTTTTGTTGACCACATTGCTGCGACAGCAGTCGTAAAACAGTGGTTGTGCGTCTTTTACCAGTTGTATTATTCTACGGAGTTTAGCTGGTATTCAAAATGGCTGCCTACACTTGTTTTGTATATGTTGATATTTTCTCTCTCGTAGTTTAATACACAAAATATAGCATAATTCATTGTATTTAATATTTGTCATCTTAAATGGGTAAGGTTTTAAAAAAATTATGTACTTTATAAGCAGGATAAATATTCCACCAGATTGTGACATGAAACTACTGCTGTTTCCTGGTTGTTCTACTATTGTTTCCTTGGGTAGGTGTTCTTTTCATTCCGCTCTCTACAGACTGGTGCTTGGCTTGACTTTCTACATCCAGAATCCTGGTATATCGGATTACTTGAGCAGTTCTTTTTTGGCATGTGGGTTATCTACAATAGGCCTTGGCAAACTGGTAGGTTGAAATATTAGTGCTCCCACTTTTATGACACTTGAAGGGGATACAAAGGTACTCTATCAGCAATTTACTTCTGTCAAGTTGCAAAATGGTCACATTCCTGGAATGAAATGGCCCCAATTGCTAACAGTAAGTTTGTAGGGGGGGCAAAGGGACCCAATATGACTATTAAAATACCCCACTGGGAGTTTTCAATGAACACACTTCCATGTATTCACACTCTATACTTTCTTGCATTTACTACTTCTACTTTATAGCAGATTTCCTCTATATCACTCTATCACTGGCTCCTTGTTCGGTCCTTTTATTACCCTTTTCTTTGGTATTTGATAGCTTGTCAAAACTGAGTTTCTCTTTGGTGCTGCCATTGGATACCATCTCATATTGGATACTGGAATGATTTCGGCTATGGTGTCTTCTGCATGCTCTTGCAGGAGAACACAAATTATCCCTTGGTCATGGGCTTATTCTCCTGATATTTCCTTGGTGGTTACAGCAAGCATTGGTCCACCGAGGAAGGTTTCTTTAATTTTTTTTTAAACAAACAAAACAGACCGGTATCAACTTTTTCTCTCTTTTTGCAGCTAACATATTTAGTTTTTGCTTAAAATCAGACAGGCTTTAGGCATTTGGCTGAGGTTTTCTATGTATTTTCTTAAATTCCTGTGGATGCTTTTCAGAGTTGATGGTAGCTCAATTTTTTTGCTGGGAGCTTTAACATTTTTAATGTCTTGCCTAGTTTTCTTATCATACAGGACAGCGCTTCTCACTTAAGTTTAAATCCTGTACAAAAATCTGCACTCACTTTTTTAGATTTTCTCCCCCAGAATAAGGTTCACTAATGGGTAATGCACCTCTCATTTTTCTTGGGCCACTAACACATTTCACTGTCTCGCTAAAGAGATTTTCTCTGCTTCATCTTGAATTTCTTCTGATTTATCTCCCTTCCTATTGCTCATCACCTAGATGGCTTATTTTCTGAATTAAACGCAACTTGCTGAATGAGATGATGGTCACCTGATTATGCCAATGACAGTGCACAAACATGAACATGGATGTTTGTGATCACATGTATGGTGGGTGAAAACCACTCACAGGTTTATCCCTTTCTTGATATCTTCATTTGGGCTTTTGGTGATGTTCATTTGGGAACGGTACTTAGTTTAACTTGCTATCGGCACACTTACTACCATTATTTACCTAAGAATTTGGTGCCATTTATTGTGAGAATGCTACAGGATACACCTACATATAGGTACCAATTCTATTTCAAGGCAGTGTATAATAGTGCATGATTCCATGTTTTGCAAGACCATTGCTTCTATTCAACAAAAATTCACATGTTAGGGTGTATTTCTTTCCTTTACTAGACAGCCACACTTGGGATAAAACCAATTCTAACCATTTCTGTGGGTTTTACTACAATAAGTAGGGTCAGAAAATTAAAAAGGTAAACATATCCTTCATATTTTTATATATTCCCTGCCATAAGTAAAGTTGCGCAATTGCTCACAATAATTCCTAAGTTCCCAGATGAGTTGAAATGGCATAATAGCGAGTTTAACAATTTTTGCAGCACCCATACCTCCTAATGATTTTATTGAGTGCTGGCTCAAGTACAGATACTGTGATGGTTGTACAAAACAATATTAATTAATTATTTTTTAAGTCACTATTTACTAGCCTATTGCCTAACTTCATTAACAGTTAACTGCCTCCATCTCACTTCTGACATCAGTGTTACAAGTTGCCTGAGGGACATATCTGAGTTCATGAGGGATAGCGGTCTTAATAAAAATAAAATAAATAAATTTGATTTCTAATTTATTCACACAGCTATTATTTACAGTAATAAATTAGCTCCCTACACTATTATTCTTTTTATTTCTTACTTTCGGTGTCAAACATCTTGAAGGGTGGATTACCTAGTCCTAGCTTGACTTCTCTCCTCCAGGGCGTGACTCTTACACCAGCTTTAAGGGTTTCCCCACTTCCTCGAAACATAACAGTTCTGGAACCTACTGCCCATTCCGCAAACATTCGAATACCAGGTCGGAACTGAAAAATACTCGCACGTCACCGCAATTCAGGTTTAAAAATGTTCTCGTGTTTTACATGGCATGCATCCCTGACTCCTTTAAGTTCCAGAAACACTGATCACTATCATGTATTCTGAAGCAAACGAAAACACTGCTAGCTTCTTTTTCCACATAAGTAAGTCTACGTTCATTAGAGCTGATACAAATGACATTACTGTTATTAATACAACCATTAAATTAGTTTTAATAACATTCACACCAAAAGTGGAAAGTTTTACAAACTAGATATGTAGGAAAGACAGAGTATTTTTACACATAAGTAAATTTAATATAAGTAGTAAAAAACTTCAAATTTATAAATAATATACAGAATTTAAATTCTAAATAATATGTAAACATCTCAAAATATGATTTATATTTAAGGTTGCTATGAAAGTAAAAAAAAAAGACAAGAGATACAACTAATTACAAACACTTTTTGCTGTGACTATTCTACAAACATAATACTGCACAAAAGTTTACAATAACAATCTTTGAAAAGAATGTAAATGTTACTCCACTATGTGTATTTAAAAATCCTGATTCAATGTATATGTACAAGCCTTCAGGAAAATGAAATGAAACAAAACTATTGAAAGAACTTGTTGCGATTCTCTTACTATTAACGTCCAATGAAAATACACAGGTTATATTACAATGGTTCCTATGGTAGTTTTGCAGACATGCATGACGTATGTTTCAAATACACCAGTCTGAAAAAGTAGTATTAAGCCATGTTTAAGAGTTCCAGAATAATATTTGTAATGTACAAGATGTAGCTTATTTGAAAAACCATTTCACCCTAGTCTGAAGCGTCATTTCTTTTGCTATGAAAACAGACAGCAAACACGTGGCAAAGTTTCTTAGTAAAACATGTATTTCAACCATTCTGCGAAGCAGCTCGTGCATCAGGTAGGCGGATCCTTTGAGTAGAAAAAATAATATAGGAATTAATGGTTTTAGTTCTAGCTGAAGGAGTTCAACAAGTGGTTTTAGATATATAAAAATATCATAAAATGAGTGAACCCGTAGGCTGAGGTGTTACCTGCTGTCTTCCAAACGTTTTAAGCAAGATCATTAAGTATCGTATACTCAAATGAGTTGAGTTTTGGAAATAGAGTATCCAATATTGTCGTAACTGCAGCTAATTATATCCAAAAAAAGTTTAGTATTGATGTCTTTATAAACATTTCTACTACAATAAATTATGAAAGTAATTCACAAAAATAATACATATTTTAAATTTTGTTCCGTAATAATAAGTGATAAAATGTGAGAACGAATTAAAGCAGATAATGAATTGGAAAAAGCTTTATGGCTAGATTAAGCATTGACAGGCCTATATTTCAGTTTTTTCGTCAATATGGACCAACAGCGTTAGGTTTTCAACTGCATCCCGTAAGTGGTAGATACAATATTTGCATAAATGCTAAATCAAAGCATAAAAACCATCTCTACCTTCGAAGTCGTTGGATAGAAGACTTAGTCACCACTGTATAATTAGCTGCTCTCTCTGCTGCTTTATTTAGAGGGACAAGTAAACATTTATTTTTCGCTTCTTTATCACACACACTAACACTGATAATAATTTCTCTTTCCCTCCTGTGCAAGACTTCGTTAAATCTTTTTGGTTACGTGCCACACTCCATTCTCAACAATCCCTGCTCAGAAGGAACCGTACCTAACATGTTTTGAACGCGCTTAGAAAGAAAGGGAGGGCAGCCTCCTCTACCGCCACCTCCCTTCCCTGACACTGTGCTTACCTCACCCCCGCACTAAAAACCTTCACGACTTCTGGAAGCGACAGTAGTAAGCACAATATTTAACATCTATTTTTCCTCTAATTAACAGCCTTCTCAATGTCACTGGTTATAGACAACTTACACATACTCATCATTAACACACATTCAGTCTGTCTGTTGCCATTATTTGCCATATCTTTCACTCATGCATCCAGTCCAATAGTCCAACCTGCCAGTCACACTCTTCATTGGTTAATGCTTGCAATCAGAGAATTTCCTCCCACTGGTCACTTGCGGCACAACTCGTTGCTCTTACAGCTCGTTGCCTGTCGCTTAACATCGCACAATAGCCCAGCCTCTTGAATCTCATAAACTGCTGGCTCGGAGGGCCGTCACATTTTTATGCTATCGCTGGCCTTGATATGGAAGGTTAAACATACCCTGAGTCATGCTGAGAGAAACTAGAACAGTAGTAATGACCACAACATTCTTTCAATATCATCTCAAAGACACCCGAAACCCAAGGTCGGAAGCGGCACACCCCCTGATAAGTATAACAGGCACGCTTTGTAAACATTCTTTTGTGAAAGGCTATTGCATCTAAGGTTGCAACTGATAGTGCGCACATATCCGTGCCTCGCACTCTCACAGAGTGGCCGCCTGTAGCAATACTTTGGTATCATATGTGTTTATATGTCAGTATCCTGACTCTGCGTTCTGCCACAGACAGATTCAAATACCATCACATACCAGCTGCAAACATAGCACATCGCAGTTATGCTATCAGGAGGAGAACATAGTTTATAACATGAAAATTAGCCATACTACACTGAACCTACCATTGATGCATGCTACAATGGACAACTCAAAATATATAAACACCAATTTATAAAATACTGTTATTTTACTCCAAAATATTAATTTTATTAGCTACTATTTTACATCTAAATGCAAGTGAAGTTAAGAAGTTCTATTTGAAGAAATAATTGAGTCCGTATTCATTATTTAAAACAGTTATATAAAATTCAACGATTTCGAAGTTCTGAACATGTTTAGCAAAATACTTACCTAAACCCATCAAATTTGAATTCATCAATGTACCACCGCAGATTTGATAGCAGAAATCTCAACACTTCATATCTGGAACACAAGCAAAATATCTGGAATAGATATAACCCAAATTTTATACACATAATCTATTGGGAACAAACAGAATTTGAAATTGAAAGAAAATTTAGTCAAAACTACTCTTCTGCTTTAATACCCTATACTAAGAGATGTGTAAACACAACAAATCCCGCATTGTTATCTCCTTTGGGAAACATGATTACAACTTGTTTTATAGATATCTTGAGCTCTACCAATTATCTTAGCATATAACATTGATCAGAATTCATGTGCCAAACACTGGGAGATGATTCCTTATGGAAAATAAGGTATGATATAATTGACCAACACTATCATGTGGTGAATATTAAGGGAGATATAAGGTGTTGAAAATCAAAGAATGAAATGTGTGTATGTAAAAATATTAGGAAGTACTCGAGATGGATCGACAAAATCAGAATTACATTTCAAGAAATGGAGCTTGTAAATCTGTTAAAATGTAGCTGGTCAACTCATACCCCTTCATTGCTTAAGTAGGAGGTAGTAGCTTTATTTTCGCAGGTAAATTTGGGAAATGAAATATTCAAGGCAAATTATTACTCACCATGGAAAAAAGATGCCCTCTTGTCTGAAATCACTCTGGTAAACAGTTTTTGATCAAATGTCACTTAAAATTTTGAAGGTGCGGTGTTGCCTGCGAGAGTAGGCAACATCTGCCACCTGTGACATGCCATGTGGATGTAAGTAATCGTTAATTTGAGGGAGGACAAGTATAGGGAACAAGGAACAAAGTGCAGATAGGTGTAATGTGCAATATGTTTATGTAGTGCATTTTCATTAATAGCAGATATAATTATGTATTTACCACTGTTCAAATTTGAGTCCCCAAATCCAACACACAAATGGCACTGGTGGTTCAGGTGCATAAATGTCTTTTATGGCACATACAGAATCAAATGTGCCTATCACACATGTGAATAAATCTTCCTCACTAGCCACAGACATTTCATAGACCAGGGATTTGACTTGATCCCTATAAAAAAATCCAGAAGAGTCACAACTGTAGATACGACTCGTCAATTGATGGGCCTACTTCTGCCAATTCAACAGCCTGCAAATATGGCATCAAGTTGGTGACGTACAGCAGCTGGAAAATGTGGTGGTGCCCCATCATGCTGAAATCACATGGTATGGTGAATGGCAAGTGATACTTCTTCCAGAAACTCCAGCAATACCTCCTTCAGAAATGTCAGGTAGCTGGCTCCATCTCCAGATGAAGATGTCATCCCTGGTGAAATGGGCCTCATCTATGAAGAGAACAGTCAATGAAAGTTTTCAACAGAAACAATTTACTGTGAAAAATGGTTTGATCACAGTGGGTAGTCAACCACAAACCATCCAAACTTCGGCAATGGCACTGTGCAATTCTGTTGCAGAAAAGCCTACCCTGTCTGGTACAATTAATCTCATATCAATCAGGTGGATGTAACTCCAACAGCACTTGCAGATTGATAAAAGCTTTCTGAAATCCACTCCAGTAGAATGGCTTTATGCCCTCGCAAAAGTAGCACCACCCTCTGTTTGAAGATAAGTAGCAGCTAATAAGGAAAAGGATAAAGTGGAACAATAAAGTACCCTTCTGCTACAAGACCCAGCTGTTGGACACATGCTTCATTGGAGACGTGTCCAATTCATGCACAGAAGACAACCTGCTTCGAGTCTCGGAGAATGCACTGGATGTGGCCAAATTCTGGTCAAAAGTTGTACTGTATAATGTTTTTCAGAGTAGTTGTAGCAGTGTTTCAATCATGATTCTGATACGAGAATAAAAACAGCTCATGTAAAGTTTGGCCGCACATTGTATTATTAGAGGAACCATTCTGAGAAAGCAAAACGTGGCATGTAATCTCATTCGCTAAGAATGTGAACCTTCACTGTACGGTAGAGCTGCTTTCAGTTTTCATGCACAACTCATGGGATTGCTGAATGGCCAGCACCAATAGCACTGCCCACAGCCTGTGAGCTCAATATATGGTTCCCGCCGCACACTGTGAAGAACATCTCCATAAAATGCACCCATTCACCTTGTCTACAGTGCTCCAGCATTCAGCCTCATCACTATCATGGAGCCCTCATTCCACAATCACTGATGGAACTGAAGATGTGTTGCACATATAGCTCTACTGCTTGTCTAGCATTTGTGTTGACTGCTCCATACATGGGGTTCAGGTCAACTAGCTCTGCTTGCGTGAAACATTCACAGCTTCCATAACCAACTGCAGGCACATAGTGACTTGCCAGCAGCCTTAGTCACCACCACGGAGGCACAGATTACATCCTCGCATGTTCCTTCAGCCACAAGCATGGTGCGGGTGGTTGTCATGTTGCCTACCCGTACAGAGCAACACTGCAACTTCAAAATTTTGAGAGGCATTTTCTCTACAACGGGGTACCAGAACGAGTTTGGACAAAAGGAATTTTTATCTTCATGTTGCATTGTGAGTAATAATTTGCCTCTAATATTTCATTATTGAATAATGTTCCTAAGTTACCTGTAAAAAAAGGTGACTACCCCTACTTCAGCAATGAAGAGGGATGATTTGACCAACAGCATTTTAACATATTTACGATCTCAGTTTCTTGAGAGACAATTCTGATTTTTGTCACTTCATCTTATGTACTTCCTAATATTTTTACGTCCATGCATTTCATACTTTAATTTTCAACATTGAGTACCTTCCTTAATATACACCCCACCTTATTTTCCATAACAAATCGCCTTCCAGAATTTGGCACATGAATTATGGTCAACGTACAGCAAAGGACCTGATATTTCCTTCACTCAAAATTCTTAAGACACATGAGATGAGCTTTGCTTCCAATTAGGTATTTTAGAGTCTACCAATTCCTTCTATAACTTAATATAAGGAGTTGCTTCAAATGCCAATAATTTCTTTTATTTCACTTTGTATCTGATAATGAGCACTGTGCCTAGCATGTATACATAAGAATCAGTGTTAATTATGTAAGAACCAGAAGTACACATGAACAAAGGATCTTAGAAGATAATGCAATGTTACACTATGACAATATTACAATGCAGCACATAAAAGTAATCAATGTCAACAATTAGAATTTCTGGACTTGAAGAGACATCTGTTAATTTCAAATTTAACTTCAGCAAGCCTTTACTATGTCATTTTAACACAACAGCCGTAGTAATTTTGTGAACAAGTTTATGCAACATCAGTACAGAGTCACCGAAATACTGGGGCAGTGGAATTTCACAAGACATTCATGTATTTATAACTATGAGAAAATTGAAGCTAATTTAATGGATAAAAATATGTAATAACTGTATAGTCTGCTGCGGCTAACCAAGCAGTAACTTAGCTTGAAAGTAATTATAATTGTTTACACATATGACCAGTTGCGTAACACATTACAGTAAAATCATCTGCTCATAGCTTCCAAGCATCGTGAAATAACAATCACCACACATTTAACAGATTCAGCTAATATGGAACTACAACAATAAACAAAAGTGTTTTGTACCATAGCCAGACAGCTTGCTACATGAAGTAAATGTAGCTTCAAGCACAATTTACAATATTTATTGTTGAAAATGTGATTATATCACCATTTCATTTTCCAATACAATATTTTAACTACAGTATATGAAATTATAAGGTTGTTTCTTCCCCTCTCCCAAAAAAAAAAAAAATTGCATATACTGTATTTTTTAATTTGTAACTTGAAACACAAAAATTATGTGAACTTCGTTAATATAATTTGCATCTGGCATAAAACTGTTTGTCCCTTGAATTGAAATTTAATATATATTTGTTTAAATTAAAAATAAATGGTATTGTTACGACACATAGTTTTTGGGCTAATTTTTTTTTTTGCGATTTTGATATAAATTAAATTTTTTTGTCAAGCACAATGTTCTTAGTGGTGTTTTGATTGCTATTTATCCTTTTTTTTTAATGGTTCAGATGCCCTAAATTTTATGACAGCAGGAAGTTTCCTATCCCTTTGTTTTTTTGTTACGATACAACAGGCCTACTTTGAAATTAATTTTTTTTCATTATTTTCATTTGGCATTTCCTTCATTGGAGGTTAGGTTCGGGAATTAGGCTGTTTTGGTAATACCTCCTTATTACCTGTTCTTTTGTTGGTTAATAGGCAAGTATTTAATTTTTTTTCCTTCCTTTAATAAGTAATGCGGTGACAAATAATTTAAAGATTTTTATTCCAAAATTTGGTTTCGGGAAGTTAGTTTTGAAAGTCGTTTTGTTTTGTGGTTGTGTGATGTTTTGAATTTTTGGCCTTAAACTAGACATTCAGGTTTTAGTTGAAAGCTAACTAATAGTCTCTCTTTAAGAATTCATTCCTTAATTTTAAATATTTTTTTGTTTGAGTAGAGATTCTTTAACTTGCTGAGGATTTTATTTGTTTCAATTTATTTTATGGTTAAGTCCTTTCAGTAATGGTGGAATTAAAATAGGAATCAGTTACTTTTAGATTTTAAGTTTTTTTTCCTTAGGAATAAAGGCTTTTTATTTTTGACTGCCGAGGTTCCTAAGGAACTGAGGTCACTCGCTGTTTTTAATTTGAAAGAGTTTAGTCACCACTGGCATCAGCAGACTTCTACTGAAGTGATGGCAGCTGGCCTTATTTTTCTCGGCCCAGGTGCTTGTTAAAGCCCCCCCTTTTCAGCAGTTTGGAAGAACTGTTATCTTCTGCTCAATCAAAATACAGGGCTGCAGCTGTGAGCTGATCCGACACTTTCCTTAGTAAAGACGGGATGTTATGATGAACACGGCACTTTGCCACTAGGCTAGTACAGGGAAAGGGGCATTTGCTTTTGAGCTGAGAGTATCGATAGTGGCGGTGGCTGACTCTGATTGGCCAAGGTGTCGGTCAAGGCCGTGACATAAGGCGAGGCAGGTAGAGTGTTCTCGGATATAGTTGACGAGGTTGAGGGAGTTGTGAGTAGACAACTCTTGGGAGTGGACACAGGCAGTGCGGTGCTGGTGTGCGGCCTGAAAAAAGCTGCCGCAGCACAACCATGATAAGTATTCGTTGAAAATCTTTGTTTTTGTGTGTGGTCGGGATGTTCTTTCCTGCTTTGATGGAAGAATGACTCTGGCCATGCCTTTAAATAGTAAGTTTTTAGTAAATAAGATGTGGATGGTAGAAAACTGTCGTGTAGTATGTAACACATGTAGAGCGTTGGTGTAGGAGTTATCGAGAGAACATGGCATCAGCATGATAGGTAATTATGTCTTGCTCATCAGCTCAGGCCAAGGAGCTATGGAGATTATGTTTATTTTATTATAAATAAGTACCTTTAGCATGTGATGGAACCTTAGTTATTGCAGTTGTTTTATTTTTCAGACCTCTTGGGGAAGCTTAAAGTAAGGTGGTTGTTAATGGTAGTACCTTGAAGTTTTAAATGACTCCGCATGCTTTTTGTGTTCGTAATAGGCGGAGTTGGGTTTGTACTACTGCTTTAAAGTAAACAGAGGTCTAGGTTAAGTTTCCCGATAATTTTTGACAGGTTCCTCCCTAAAGTTAAATTTTGTGCGTTTTCAATTATGCATTTTAAAGTTGTCTGACCTTTTCTTTGGTATCTAAATAAATTTTTGTTTAAGTTCTCTAAAGCTTATTTCCGAATCCAGGCCAATCAATCTATCAAATGAATAAAACCCATAAGCGCATCTTATCAGTTGTGAAGTTAAAATTGGTTTGTGTAATTTTAATTTAATGCACTAATCCTAAAATAATTTGTTAAGGTAACTTCACATTGGTGAAAAACATTATTTACTGTCAATTAATACTTTTGTTACAGGGGACAGTCTACCCCTATTCACTTTTCAGGAACATAAAACACCTTTTTGTTTGTTTCGTTTATACTCACCTCTGGATGAGCTAAACCTGGAGTTTTAGTGAGAAGGGCATCCTGTTAGCACTACAGTAAATGGTTTTTTTTTTCTTTCTTAAATTGAACAATGGGTAGGCCAGCGTGTTTCTAAAATTTAGATTTGTTTGTATATTAATTCACTATACAAATTTTTCTTGTGATGATTGTAAATTTATATTCTTCTATGTAACAACTAACAAAGTATTTACAGCAATTACAGTTTTGTCATGCAAAATCTTTTCTATTTAAATGCTAACCTACTTGGTTTATAGAATAATAATTTTGTATACACACACTGGATGCCAGATAAAGCGTAGTTTAATTTAAGTGAAATACATCAATGCATTGCGTCTTTGTCAGAGTCAGACCCATGAAGCGGCCTTGGCACTTTTCGTCTGCCTTCGAGTAGCACACACACCCCCTCCTCGCCCTTTTTTTCCATTTCCTTATTATTTTGTTTTTTGGGCGAATGAGCCATTTTCTTGTTTTCAAGTAAGTATTTAGGGTACAGGGTATCGTCCTGGCACTGCTAAGTTTTAGTTACAGCACATGGTGGAGGCTTCGCAGGTTAGATCTTGGTGATGGCTCATTCTCCATTTACTGCAATTTTAAATTCTACTTTTCCTTCTCTCCCTACCTCATAACATTTGGTGGAGGTGCCAGGTAACCTTTTGTTTCTTTTAGGTGGTACCTAAGGGTATAGTGGGTCTAACACTGTCGAGGGCAGTGCATGATGGTGGTGTGTTATTAATAACTTAGCTATTAAGATAGTAGTGTGGTAGCTTAACTAGGTGGTTTGGCAACTGTGTTAAATGTTAATTGAATTAATTGTGCTATTGAGCAAGAGTACATAGGGTTTACTAATTTTTTTGGTGTTTATTTTTGCATGTCTGGGTGTAATTAATTTTGTGTCAGGCATGGTAGGCCTGTGGTATTGCTCCCACAAGAGGAGTATTTAACCAGTCGGTTGGTGGTGAGATGACTGGGGTATTTTCCGACAGGGGGTCAGACAGACAACTCTGAGCAAACTATAGAATTGACAAGGATGATGGAAACGAGGAATTTGGTAGAAGGTACAGGACCACACACCAGCCTGGAAGGTGGTAGTGTTTGTTTTGGGAGACCCTGGGTTTCACTTCGGTTGGGATACTGAAGGGGGTTTGAGGTTATAGGGCAGGAGGTAATTGTAAGGTTTACCCCAAAGGATGTTATAAATTGAAATTGTGAATGTGGGTTATGTTAACATTTTATTTTTGGTTTCTTAAATTGAACTAAGATAACATTAAGGTACTGGATGCAGTACCATGAATGTGAATGAGCAGCTAGTAGAGCATCGGACCGGACCAGCCGAGGGATGGTTGAGCAGAAGGGGATAGGGATTGTGCACCCCTCACTCTGCACGTGGCCGATGGAAGGGCTGTTCAATGGGCATGAACAACCTGGTTGGTGTCTGGCCATGGGATCAACAGAGTGCAAGGAGATATGACTTAATAACCCCTATTGCTGGTGTTCACCTGTTAATCACGGTTTGTGAGAATGTTTATGTTAGAAGGAAACCTGTGTTTGTTTGTGAAAAATTTTCACTTGTGTTTGTTTTGATACTTTTTTTTTTTAAAGAGAAACCACACCTACCACCACCAAGTTTAACAGGGGCCATATGTCCGAATGCAGATTTGCTTGGGGAAACTGTTGAAAAATTAGGTGAAGTATGTGCACTTAATTGCCAAACTGGTAAACATTTAACGGTCACTCAAGTAGGGCCTGAAAGATATTTCTTATTTCTTGTTCAATGCAGAGGGTAAGTTAGGTTTAAACTGTACTATGAGCAAAAATGAGACGAGAATGTTAAATTATAATAATAATAATCCTGATATGATTTTGTGGTTGTACCATGAGGTTGCAGTTTATGTTTAATGAAATCCTTTTTTTTTATTGATTGGATTGGGTAGAGTTGAAGCTGTAGTCCATGTTATTTTAGGCCTAGAAATTGGATCCACTGTTGTAATTGTTATGTTGACAGTACTGTTTGTGTTTTGTGTACTGTGGAGATATTTAGTTTAATGAGATTGAAGAAGGGAGGCGCCAGTCCTGCTGTACAGGAAGTCCAGGCAGATAACCCTCCAGAGTAACAGAGTGGTCATTCAATGGACTCCGTACTTGCCCATATCAGAGATAATGGCAAGATCAATGCATCTATCCAAGATGCAGCTGGCCGTAAGGTGGCCTTGTATTTCTCTTTAGAGCATTCAAACGAGTAAATACTTAATGTTAGTTAAAGGTAGAAGCGAAAATTAAGGAAAATATTTTTTTTTGTATAAGCTTATAAGTTATGTTATTGTTGCTGTTGGAATATTATGTCATATAAAAAGTTATGTCAGCTGTTTATTTAGTCTGAAGTAAATACCTAAAAAAGGGTATTTAATATAATGTGTTATTGTTTTTGTTCTGAAGCCAGTCAAATCTGGTGTTAGTAAATTTTTTTTGTGCAATGTCCACAGCACAGTTAAGGTGCTAGATGATGAATTTCAGTTTCTCGATTATCTTGTGTTTTGATTTAGTTTAGGGGAGAACTAAGTGTGACATTATGAGATGCAATAGGTATAATCTTGTGAAGTATCTTTTTAGGTCTTGCCGATTTGTTCTTTTATTGCAGTTGTCATAATTAATTTTTTTTGGGGTTAAACTATGCAATAAGTAAATGGGTGGGCAAGATCAGGCTTTAGATCTTCGCTTCATCCCTGAAGTTCCGTGATGCAATGGACACGGTGTTGTGGTGAACCCTTACCATTAAAGACAAAGTGTTTTGAATAAACAAAGACAATGGGCGTAGTGAGACATAGACTTTCCACTATGAACAATTTTTGGGTTAAACAGTGGTGATGCTGCATTAGAACTTTACTGTAAAGACTTTTCTGCAGCTAGTTATGACGGTGTTGGGGGTGATGGACACACATAATTGTATTCTTCGTCATCATGGAGAAAAGGGTACTCTGCAGCTCCACACCAATTGGACTGTCGACTTCAGGATGGAGTGTGAGCGCCATGGTACTCGTGAATCTCTGAACCTTCCCCTTAAGCAGCTGTTGAGGTGACTTCAATAACAACCCCTCCCCCACCTTTTTCATGCTCGCTCGACATGATGGTGACCAGGACCCTTGGGTAGCTGATGTCTCCAGTAAAGCAGATGAGTGGCTATGGTTCCTGTCCTAGCCAGATGGGGAGACCCTGCCTGCCCTGGACTGCCGAACCTTCCGAGCTGTCCCTTGTCTCAGAAGAAGAAGGTCTTGCTACTACCCCTACCTACATGAAGTGTGTGTGTGTGTGTGTCTACACACACACACACACACACACACGCACGCACGCACGCACGCGCGCGCACACACACACACACACACACACACACTTCCATAGCATAGAACTTTCCTTATGCTAGCTTTAAGGATCGTGTCAGTGGGCCTACGCATGCTATTTGGCGCTGTTATTTTAAACTGCAACAATGAAATATGTTCCCATCAAGGCTATCTAAATATTTAAATATTTCAATAGGCAACGTTTAATTTACAAATAGCATACCAATAAACTATGTTAAAACAATATTTATCTGTGAACTATTTCTTACTTACCGTTGCCAACACATCGCTGCTCTCGCTGTTGTTAATTCATATTTAATACCAAATAAATATTACAAGTTATAGAAGATACTAAGGTAAAGTTTCATTTATTCAATAATACGGTACTCTAAATTTAATCACAGTGTTATATATTTGTGGAATACAGGTTATTGAAAAAACAGGTTGACATGTTATGCCTAGGTTGATTTTTCAAAGGACTCTTCCAGTCGGGAATGGACTATAGGGAAAGATGATGCGGGGTTTGGACTTCCAAGACATTATCATGTCCTTTAACCAAAGAAAGACTTGAAACTGGGTGGCCACTCAATTTCTGTTTCAAGATTCCTTTTTTTTCCCCTTGACCAATCATTTTGGCTTTATTTTTACTTACAACAAAATTTATCATATAAATAATTCATACATTTATTGTATAATCTGATGAGAACTGTAAAAGTGTTACCTTGGTGCAGCAGCCATAATAATATAATTCTACTGTCAGTAATCTAATTTTCACCACATAATGCAGTAATGCTGTTTGGTGGGAAGAAAAAAAAATCTCATGTACATAATGTTAGGTTTAACAATAGATATGGTGTAAAAGAGTTTGCGATAGAGTTTTATCCCAAATAACATGTAAGATTCAAGCATTTCTTATTTGTATCACAACTAACATATGAATGCATTTTTTGAGAAAACTGCATAAAATATTACACCTGCTATCACTGTGATTTATAAGAAAAATTGCATAAAAATGTGATTTTACACTGAAGTTTGCCTTTATGAAGCTAAAAATAGTTTGTGAAAACATTTTGAGAAACAGATATGGGCATGAAAATTTAATATAAACTTATAAAAAAAATTTATCATGACTGCTACAAAATAATTAAAAAAAAATGGTCAAATGAACATGTGTATAATTATTTTTTTTTAATCATGGATATCTACTGGATACATGCTGAGTTTATTTATGTTTCCCAACATGACAGGTTCAAAAAAAATTAAGTTGTTCAGCTCCATATCAAAATACAAAGATGAATGTTAAAAACTAAAGAAATGCACTATAGAGATAATAGTTTATTCAAATTCATATCAATGATAAATACTACAACTAATCATAACAGCTGAAAATAATTGAAACTTTTAATACAAGTTTCTTTGTTGAAACACCATTTCCATAATTTAAAATAGAAAATTCTCATGTCAAAGATTTTCTTAAAAATTTTAATGCACTATAGAGATAATAGTTTATTCAAATTCATATCAATGATAAATACTACAACTAATCATAACAGCTGAAAATAATTGAAACTTTTAATACAAGTTTCTTTGTTGAAACACCATTTCCATAATTTAAAATAGAAAATTCTCATGTCAAAGATTTTCTTAAAAATTTTTCCCTGATGTTTTATATAAATTTTTACAAACTTCCCTGAATTTTCCCTGATTTTTTCTAACCAACAGAATTCCCTGACTTTTCCAGGTTTTCCCTGTTTTCCAGAAGAGTGGCCATCTTGTAGAAATGACATGATCTCCAAATAAGAAGTTAGTTATTCTTATATTTTGATGCAGTTAAAGGCTAGTACATTTATGCCTACAGTAGAGCTTCACTATAACAAACCTCAAAGGACCAAAAATATGGCTAGTTTGTTGTAGTGAGTGAATGATTTTCTTTATTGCATCAATGATCTATGAGAAAAAAAATTCTAAGAAAACAATATTAAAGACATACGATCACTTATTCAACTACAACTTAATATTGTCAAAAATAGAATATAAAAAACTATGACTACTGTAGGCAGCTTAAACTAAAAAACTGCAAACATTTTTTTTGCATTTGTAGTTTAAAATTTAGGCTGTTTACCTTTCAAAACAGGGGCTGAAGAATTTTTTTTTAAGAATCACTGCATATGTACACGAAGAGTACTACTGTTTTAAAAACAAAAAAACTATGTACACTTTAAACTTTTGAAGGAAAAAAAAAATCTTTGATGAATGATTGCTTTTTCGCAGCTCCTATTTCCCATGCTACATCCCTCTCCATACATTGTAGCACTGCCATGTGGTGAGACAAATTTGTAGAAGTCATGAAGAACCTCTCCAACACATCTAATGCACTGTAGACTTCTTCCCGCCGAGGATGTTTAATTTCAACCTCGTCAGAATCATCCTCATCGCCACTACCATTGTTTACCTGAATGTTCTCCTATACAGGTATGTCGTCAGATTCCGGAGAACAAGTTGCCAGTTGATTATCATCTGAAGCAAAATCACCGAATGATCATTCCCCACTGTTAAACTTTAACTGAACTCCAACCCATTCAGATTCACACTCATCTGTTTCATCATTACAATCATTCTCATCAGTGCCTGCAGGAAATCCTGCTTCGGCAAAACAATTTTTAATAGTGCTAGGCTTTAGTCTGCTCCATGCCAAGCAAAGTCTGTGCATAGCCTGCAAAATGTTCAATTTCAATGCACTTTTATTGTTCCCACAATCCATTTGTCGCAAAAAGTATTGTACCAGTTGCCTCTTATAGTCACGTTTGACCTGTGCAATTATACCCTGATCTAAAGGTTGTAACAAACTGGTGCAATTTGGAGGTAGAAAAATAACTTTGATGTTCCTAAGTGCATTCACATTGGCATTGTGGGCTGGGCAGTGATCAATAAACAACAGAATTTTCCTGCTTTCCAATCCCATCCTTGAATCAAAACTCGAGTCAATATTGAAAAATTGATGAAGTTGTCCAAGAATTCCTGTTGTTTGGGTACTTACATAGCAAATGTTTCCAATTTTTGAAGCAGCAGGGCTTTTCAAATTTACCTATTACAAGTGGATCCAATATTTTGGACCCTTCGGAGTTCACGCAAAACAGCACAGTAAATCACTCCTTACTTCTCTTACCTCCTAGAGAAGTTGTTCCTTTAAATTCTAAAGTTCTATCAGGAAATGTTATAAAAAATTCCTGCTTCATCAGCATTAAAAATGTTTCTTTTTTCGTATCCTGAAATCAGGGAGTCAAGTTTGGCTTGCCATTCACCATGAACCTTCGAATCAACTGCTGCAACTTCTCCACAAACTTTCAGGGTGCTTAAATTACACCGTGCCTTAAATCAATGTAGCCCCCCACCAGAAGCCTGAAAATTCTCAATCCCTAATTTGAGGGCTACTTCAAGTGCTTTCTCTTGTAAGACATTCCAGGCTACTGGTATGTTTGATGATCTGGAGTGCATCAACCAGTCAATCAGTCTCTTCTCTAATTTTTTTTTGTATGGAGCAATGGAGACACGTTTTCTGTTGGGTGATAAGAAATTATTTTTCTCTGTTTCAGAACTTTGACCTTGATGCTGGCTACAAGCCAGTGACAGCAAGCCCATGACGGCACTCACCCCCTAACCTAACAGGTGATGGTATACACGTGTGCAGTACCACTACATGGACTTTCCCAAAATGGGATAGTTGATTTCAGTGTGCTATGTAATTTGCTTTCAGGGTTAAAATTTTTGTAAAGTGTAATATGTTTATTCCAGAGCCTCATGTAATGTTGTAATAATTCAAATTCAAAGTATGCGTGGCGCCGAAGAAAAAGACAATGATATTCAGGTGAGAATGCCTTACAAAGATATTTAAATAACTGAAATTCACAATTGAAAGTCTATTTGTAATTCTATATTAAAATGCTTTTGGTACCATTTCAATTTAACTATAATATTTTTTAATCGGCGTGCATAGCACTTCCACTTGTGTGAGCCCTGTAGGTAGCCATGGCAGGTCTGCGCGACTCCTGCCTCTGGACAGTTGTCCTAGGAGAGCTGGCGAGGTAAGACGCTGTCAGGTACGCACTTCATACTTTTGCACTGATGTAGGTTTCAATAGTTCACTTTAGTATACTGGTTAACCTTTGCTTTGTGTACATTTTGCCAGACATCCCCAACATAAGGCTACCCACATAACTTAAATATTTGCACCCCTTGTGGCTTTTTGAATTTAAACGAGATGAGAAGAGGAGATGTCAGAGAGGTCATGTGGACCAAGCTTTTAGTGTATCAGATGCCATCTGCCCATGCTCAGGGTTTTTCATTGTTATTTCTGCTTAATTGCGATACACAATATTAGGGTAATGTGCTTATGTAATTATTTTTAGGGTTTTCTCATGTAAAATTGTTTTAACGGCCACCACATCACCCAATGCCATGTGGTTAGCTAACAATAAATCCATATCTGTGCCATCACCATGTTAAGATGGATAATAATTGTTCCATCTTGTTGGCCTTAATTTATCTCAGGGTTATATGTATTATTTATCAATCAGGGTCCTTGTATTTTTCGAGTTTGATGCTTTTATTTATGACCACGCAGTCATTTCATGTACTTGTATTTTTCCAGTCATCCTGTGCCTGAAGAGCTTTTGTATGCTCATCTATTGAGATCATTTTCCGAATGCAATTACCATTTTGGCTGGTAATTACTAACAAAATTTAAGAGTGAAATAATGCGTTTCACGCCCACACACGTGGTCCACTAAGAACTTCATCCAGCAGGATCCACGCCATTTAAGATTAATTTCACACATCTGTGTGTGTATTTTGCCTGTTCATATTGTGCCCCATGTTCAAATGTTATTTGTGCAAATTTCGTACAGTGTTATTGTTTTCTGTCCTAACCTGCTGTGTGTATTGACTGTCGCCACACACCACGTGGTTCAGGGACTCGTTCCGATGAGAAGGTGTTGGTGCAAAGATAAGCGCACATTTTCATGCAGCATCCCTGAGATCCCCAAATTTCAAAGTGCGGTGTGAAGGAAATACCGCTGGCGCCCATCAGAACAGGTCAAAGTGCCTTGTAATTGTCTCATCCGACTGCATAAACCTATTATTGTTGACAATGTAGGCTGAATTCCGTGGCAAATTCTTTTTTTCCCTTCCACTATCTACAACTTTAATTATTTCAAATTTTGTTTTTATGTCAATGGCCTTTCACTTCCATGGCATCATTTTTGCAAATAATCAAGAAAGAATTTCTTAAAAGAGGGTCAAATTAATGTGCTGCGACGGACTTTGAAAATCCCGCCGCCTTTACTGTAGTGCTATTTGTCGACATGCGCTGTGCTCCTCCACCTCCCTGGAGGCTCGTTTCCTCACCCTCTCCTATATTGACCCCTACCCCGTTACCCCTTCCTCCAGTGCAACCCGATTATTTTAATTAAAGCTTCATTATTCTTTTTACACCGCCGCTAGAGAGAAGTTGCCCGGTATATCCTGCCTACAGCCGACCTGATTCCATTCGCCATCAACTGGGGTTGTCATGATTGAATGTTACACCTTGAGCTCTGCAAGCATTAAATGTCAGTACGGGAGTTTTCTTCTTGTTGGTAACAAGCTTACATGAGTGTTCATAATTGCTGTAATTTACCATGCTGGAAGGTGTAGGGCACCATTTAGCAGTGAGTAATGGATTTATGTGCACTTTCGTATGGGCAAATAGTAGAGATGGGACGAACCCAGATTTTGAAACAGAACCAAGCTAGAACTTAACCCAGAATATTTTTATCGAACTGAACCTGAACCAAACCTTTAAATTTGTACACGAACCAAACTATGCTATAGTTCGTCGAACTCGAACTGAACTCGAACCAAACTTGATAAAATGTCTTACCCTCACACATATGCCTTCATAGTTCAGCCCTAAATTGGTTGGGGGGGGGGAGGGTGTGTGTGTGTAATATATATATATATATATATATATATATATATATATATATATATATATATATATATATATATATATATATATATATATATATAGCGACAAATATGTAGAACCACCTTAAAAATACAGTGGATTATGGATGCTAAACAGTAATCAGTGTGTGCACACATGCATATCTGCAAATTAAGTACTTAACATTGATTACAGTGGTCCCGTGGATCATTTTAGCAGTGTTACCCACTCAAGTAATGAGTTTTGATACTGGACCTCTGAACTTGGCTACGAGATGCAAAGTGTAAACAACATACCATACATACAGCCTTCATAGTTCAGCCCCTATTTGTTCAAGTATAAAACACAAACAAACTAATATAACCACATTTATAATTTCATGTCTAATTGTTTAAACATACACACACATATTTTTTAACATAATACATATACACACACACACAACCTGCACAGTTTCACCACTAATAGTTCCAAAATCTAAAGGCCAAATTTTTTCTAGAGTGGAAAAAAAGTACAAAATTAACATAATATTAACTTTTGGTTTTTGTAGATTTGGTTGATATAATTTATCATAACACTGGGAAATGTATCTTTCTAGTAATTTCAGACTTGGTATGTGAAAACCACAAATTAGCAACAAAAAAAAAATGATAATTGAAAATGTCATTTTTCAAAAACTCAAGCAAATCACTTATTTCGTATACAATCATTTAAATAAAGAATAGTGCCTGGTTTTACACACTATAGAGTTAAAGATATAATGCTGTCATCACTGCTACAAAAACAATAATCAAATATGACTTGTTCAGTAATTTTTGTTGTGTTGCATTGTTATTTTTCAACTTCTTGGAAGTGAAGTACCGTATTAACTCATGTATAGTGCACACCATGATTTTCACAACACGTTCCAGGAAAAACATTTCTTTTTACTAAAATTGCACCAAGAATTTGTGTGGAAAATATTTTAATTAAATAACTCATAGGGTTAAAAGGCAAAATATTGTGGCATTCGGTAGGGTCATGGTAATCCTATGGTCGTTAAAAGAAGAATCTCAACAGTTGAGGTGGGCGGCTGGATTCCTTTCTTTTTGCTTCTTTTATGCAGTGCCAGTTGTTAAAAGAGAAATATCAACAGCCATGGGCAGCCTTTTTTTTTTTTTTTTGCTTCTTTTAGGCAGTGGCATGCTGGTCTTTTTTTGTTTTGCTGGTTTTTTTTTTTTTTTTGCAGTGGTGGAATGTGACACACTACCCTTTTATAAAAAAAATATGTTGCCTCTTCCCTTAACCCTTTAGGTAGCAATCCACTTGACTCTTCCCCTTCACTTCCCTTTAAACATCTCAGGACGGTTTATGAGTGGATAATTTACGACTACCACTCTACCACTTCTAAGAAATGTTTTCTTTTATTTCGGGAGGAAAAAAAGAGCACGCTGTACATGAATAAATACTTAAGTTTGTTTCAAAGTTCATTATAGATGTTCCTTTTTAGCACATTTTCAAACCAAACACGAACTCCTATAAATTTTTCGAACCAAACTAGAACCGATCTTTGACATGGCAATAAATTTTGAACTGAACCGAATATAACCTTTAAGTTCAGGTTAGGTTCAAAATTTCAATGTTCGACCCATCTCTAGCAAATAGTTTTGATGCTTGCTTTTCTTGGAAGTGCTAATGTAAGGTAATATGGGCGTGCAATAACATTTAGCCTTGTTGTTGTTTGGGCCACACGTTTGAAATTATGCACACATAGTTATGGTAGATTTTACAGTTTATATTATGCTAACTCATAATGTTGTTTGTTGTTACTCTTGCCTAGCCACCACTTTTGGCTGCCCAATCAGTTTTCTCCTGGCGCATCCACTACTCACGCGGTAGCGAATTTAATAATTTTAAATCTGATTCAATTTTAGAGCTCTGCAGCTCTGCACCTGTGGTTGCCTGCCAGTTTACGTAATTTTGAATGATTTTAAATTGAAATGTTATGAGTGTATGTTCTTTACTGGACTATTCTATGACACACCCTACTTAATTGAAAATAGCTTGCATGGAATGTGTAGAGGATTTTAAGCACGTTATTCATGCCAGCACGCTTTATTTAATTTAATGGTATTTGTCATAATAGTGTTTGCATGGAATGAAAAACCACTTGTAAGAAATGTTGTAAGTACTGCGGACTTGTTTTAATCTCCACTATAGTTGAATCATTGGCAGATCCTTAACTGACGTGCAGATGTTCTTTACATGCCATGCTTTGGTAATAATTTTACTGTGGTCTCAAGTAAAAATATTTTGGCAACATAAATATTTGGGTGCTGTCAGGCTTGTAATTCTTGGGTGGCAATAAAAATGAAATGGCCATTAGTGTTGTTATAAGGCTAGTGAAATTCGCTTGATTTTTCAGCTGAATGTATATTAAGACGATTAAGTCGCCGTTCATGTGTTCCTTACGAGACTTGAGAAATGTATTAAGAACTTTAATAGCACAGCATTTTATATTTTATAAGGTTTCCTTTTTTCTGCACTGTACCTGATAATGTCAAATAAAAGGATCGTAAGTTAAATGTTATTTGCTTATGTTCTTTGTCAATTTGAACCACATGGTACAGTGCAATTCAGTAAAAATAGGTTTAACAACACCTCATTTGCAATTCACGGTAAAATACACATATACGAGCAAGTCCAGAGATATAGCGACAGCATTTTGTTGTACGTAAATCTTAGGCAAAGTCAGATACTTGTTATCTGTGTCTACACAATGATGTAGCGCATTAGTTGCAGCAATAAACACTAGTAGTTTTATGCTAGTATCGCTGCGCTTCACGATTTGTGTCTCATATTGCCACACCAATGTATTGTATTATCTATGACTAAGTTATCTACAATAAAAGTTGCAGTTTGTTTGTTTGTTTATGTTTTTAACATCGAAAAATCAATATTTTTTATATGTGTTAACATGAATATTTAATACACAGTCCGTACATTTTTATCGAAAACTGAAAGTTATTTGCATATAAATGTATGGTGTTTTGCTGAGACCAAATTATAAGTTTGTTATGGAGAAGTGTTCGTTTACTTTGAAGTTCTGTAAAGTGGTGCTCTACTGCAGTTAACCATATATTAAGTATTTCTGTTACTATTAGGTTTAAATAATATTGGTTTTGCATTTTCATTGCAGTAATATTTTACATAACAATTTAAAATTCAACGAAGCTCTTTTTCCGGTGTCCAAAGTTCTTTCCAATTGTTGGAATACACGGATTAATGGTGGAGCGAAGATCACAGATCCCATGTATTGCTGTTTTGATTGTTCTCATTTTGCTTACCTATGGCATTCTTAATCCATCACAGGAGGGGATAAAAACTATTTTTAGATTAGCTTTGTATAAGAATGCTGAACAACAGTATATAAATATTTTAAAATTAATTACAAGTGGTTTTATTTCTTGAGGTTGTTCCATGCCATGTGTAAGTGAAATATGAATGCAGCACTGGACAGTGTATATATTGATATATGTAGAAAATTGCAGTGATGATGCAATAAATATGTGTGATATACATACACACACATACATGTGAAATCAGTGCCTTTGCTAAAAGGAAGACTTGAAGAAATGTCTACATATAAAAAGCTAAATTAAGCTTACCATAGTAAATTATATTATTTTATAACAAGTTAATTAATCAACTTAAATTTGACCTAGTTTTTAAATATTACTTGCTTATTATTTTAATTTGTAATTTATTAAAAATATAATAATGTACTAATTTAAATTGTTATGATGCACCTGATCTTGTCACTGTGGATTGTAAAATAATAAATAAGGAAAATATATTTTAAAAAAATGTTTAAGAGGTATAGAGGTGGCACTTTTTCATGGGCCTACAGGTGGTGACATGGGAAATCCGGCCTTGTTTTCTTGTACCAACATATAGCCAATCTTTATCTGGCCGCCTTGGGATGCACGAGAAAGAACTCAATTATGGAAGGAGGAAAGGAAATAAATACCTTAATAATTATTTTTCATTAAAATTGTGTTCATTGTATCTGAATAATGTGAAGAAAGGTTACTTACTTTAAGCATGTTTTCTACTCCTCCCCTTGCAACATAACCTCCACATGCACCTACCAACCATTGAATTCAGCTATTGCTCTACCTCCACCTTATTTCACCTCCACTGGTGCTGTAAACCTTAGCTGTTAGGAAATTAAAAGTTATAATACACGTTTTCTTAAAGTCGCAAGGTCCTCATATTAATTTTTTTGGGCTGGAATATCCTCAAGCATGCAAGTTAAAAGTGAGATTCAACATTCAGTTAAGTGTCCTGAGAGCAATATTTGCACATCACACTGATAGATTCAGGTGATCTGTTGGCGACTATTGTTTCCAAGTTGCAACCGGAAGTTACAGCCTGTCACTACATAGAAAATAACAGAAAAAATACAAGAGAGGTTTTGAATGTTATAAATAGTTCTGGACGAAGGTTGGCTGAGCCCAAGGTAATATAAAACTGTTTCACCAACCATCCACATCATCATATTCAAACCAGGGCCAAAGAGAAGCACCACCAATATACTGTCGTATTAAAAGTACAAAAGGTGGCTTGTATACTCACTCTGAATAATTGAAGAGCCGACTGTCCCAGAGCATGTGCTCTCCTCTAGAGCCATCATGGAAGAAACAACTATTTGTGCCATCAAACTGGTTCAAGCCATCAAGCACATTTTTTGATGCATGAGAGTGAACCACATCTAATAAAACAAACAACCCATTTGCATGGGCTGTGTCCACCAGCTCTTTCAATTGCTCTGGAGTTCCAAAACGGCTGAAACAATTAAAAAACTTAATTTAAATTGCTTTTTCAATTAAAACTAAAATACATTCAATCTAAATTTGATACACAACAGAATAAGTTCTTCTCAATGGATTAAATATAAGTCTATCACTCATTAACATTTCCTGTTTCAAATACTGTAATGCAATATCAAACTGTCACTATAAAATTGCTAGAATATTTCTGAAAGGAAAGAAACATTTGTATAACTTTTTAAAATTATCACATTTCTCATTTCCTTAAGAGGGCGAGGGGCATGTGGCTGCGTACCACGAAATCGACGTTCGTGGCACAAGAGATACTGTGAAAACTGTTACATATTTTGAAATCTAGGTAACATTAAGACATTGTGTAAGGTTGGATTTTAGATTGCCATTACCCAAAATTTCAAAATGTCTTTTATTTTACTAATTACATAGCCGTCAATAAGACAAACTTCAATAGATGAATACTAATAAATTTGCATTGCAAATGGAAAACTGCAAAGTGTCAATCCACAACACATTTGTGTACATGATGTTGAAAATTGCAGGATGCATGTAGAAGCAACACATACTGTAAAATCTATTGCGCCTCAAGCCTTGAAAACGGCAGTTCATGCGGGATTTGGCACTGATTAGCTACGTTGTAGTTCATGCGTCCACCCATAGGTGACGGGCTCTCAGCACGCAATGATTCATTACAGTAACGCATCACAGGTGTCACGTGTGTTGGAGGCCGTCATTGTTTACTTTATAATATCGCGAAACCACTCTTTTGAAATTGGCGGGAGACACAACGAGTGGTAATAAGACACAATTAAAAAAGAACAGGGATAGAGGACACATGCTTATTTCTGCATGGCGGAAAAGAAGCCAAGGGAAATCACTTTATTTATTTATGCATATCCCATATTCCAATACACTTTGGAAAGGACTTGTCAATTATTTTTTTTTTTTTATATTTGTTATACAATATGGATATTTGCACACAATTACATTAACATAAAAATATATAACACATAAATAATATAATTAACACACTTCTTAATTCTAGTAGCTCTACAAACATGTAAAAACTACATTTCGGTTGCCGTACAAGTTATTACAATTCATATACAGATATATATTAAAAAATAAATATGTAAAGTCTACATTTGATTGAAACACAAGGTACTGCATGAAGCCTCTTTATATCAGTCTTGTTCTGCATTATAGAAATTCATATTTATTTAAGTATTCTTCTACGGAATAGAAGGGCTTATTTAAAAAGTAGGATTTAACAGTTTTTTTTAATTACTGCAAAATAATTAATTGACTTCAAATGACTAAGTAGGTTATTTATTAGTTTTGCTCGAGCATTGTATGGATTTGATGTAAATTTTGATGTTCTGTAGGAGAATAGGTGAAGATGATTACAGCTTGTCTGATGTAGTAATGGTGTATATCACTATTTTTAACGCCTTTAATGTTTTCCATGTAAAAAAGAATACTACGGTATATATACATGCCATAGAAGAGCGATCATTTTGTTATTTATAAACTAGGGGTTAGCCCATGACAGTGTTTTTAGTATTGTCACGTGCCTAGAACAGTTACGATGTTACAAAAGTGTGTTATCATACAAGGATTGGAAAAAAAAAGATATGAAATTAACTCAACATTGGATATAGTTCTATCCACTAAGCCACTGCGGCCCCTCTTGATATAGTTCTATCCACTAAACCACTGCAGCCCCATTTAACATAGTTCTATTCACTGAGCCACTGCAGCCCGACTTGGAATCTCTCTATACACTGAGCCACTAAGGCCCCACTTAGAATCGCTCTATCCACTGAGCCACTGTGCCCCCACTTTATTAACTCAAGATTGACACGAGACATTTAAAGTAAACAAAAATGATATTTCATTACCTTCATATCTCTATGCAATATTCTCTATGCATTAATACAAAACCTTTCATAGGGAAAAAGTAACTTTAAAAAGTGTTTTTTTTTTTTTTTTTGGGTATACGGTAATGATTGCGTAATCTGATCTTACTGAAATTCAAACTTGACCTGTATTTTACCCTGAGGATTCGCTCTGCAAAATTGTAAGAACTTCTGTTGAGTTTCAAGGGACTTAGAGGTTTTAAAGGCGTACAGACAGACAGAGATTGTCTACTTATTACATAGGATAGCGGCCGACAATGGCTTCTTTTTCCTTATTACTTATTAATCTCACTATATTCTTCTGTAATCTAAAAGCCTTTTTCCATTTTGTCGATTTACCCCAAAATATGATTCCATAATTTATTATGGACTGAATATTTGAGAAATGGTATGCAAGTATTGTATTATTATTACAAATCTTCTTTAAGGTATGTACAGCAAAAACACACTGAACTCAGTTTTTTTTACAGAAACTATTAACATGCTCAGTCCATGTTAAATTACTGTCTACAATGAGCCCTAGAAATTTAGTACTATTTGCTATTTGTAACCTGACTTTTTCTATTGTTGTGCATCTTTCATCCTGCATTGTATGTTTGTTTATTTGCATGAAACTCACGAGCACAGATTTGTTTACATTTAATATTAATTTATTATACAGGAACAAACTGGACATCTCAATCACTGTTTTATATTTCCTTCAAGAACAGTGTTATTTGAACTAGTTACCAAAATGTTTGTGTCATCTGCAAACATTATAGCTAAGCCGTTGGTTATTTGTTCTGGAAAATCATTAATAAATATTAAGAATAAAATTGGTCACAGTATTGATCCCTGTGGCACTTCTACTCGAATAGTTCTGGTATTGGACATAACATTTGTAATGTGATTTTTGTCATAATATCTTATGGAGGTGATCTGTTTTCTGATTTAGACAGATTATTGGTTACACCTCTTATTCCACACTGTTAAAGTTTTTGCATTAAAATATTTTGGTTGACACAATTGAAAGCTTTTGAAAGGTCTGTGAATATAGCTGTTGAGAATTGTCTTTTACCAAAAGAAGTTAATATTTTTTTCAGTAAAACTGTCAATAACTTGTTCTGTGGATTTGCCCTCTACAAAGCCACACTGATGCAATAAAATAACTTTTTTTAAAATTGAGAATTGGGTCAGTTTATTTGCTATCAATTTCTCTAAAATTTTTTAAAAGGACGTAAGATGGGCAATAGGCCTATAGTTATCCATCAATTCCTTGTCACCTTTTTTGTGTATTGGTAATACTTTTGCATATTTGAGTCTATCAGAAAAAATTCCCTGGACAAGACATTCATTGATAATGTAAGTCAAAGGCAGTTTTATTAAATAAGAACACTTTTTTTAGCAGAGTCATAGGTACCTCATCTATTCCACAGGAACTTTTACTTTTGAAAATTTTAATTACATTTATGTAGTCTTCATAGATAGGTGTGAAAACAGCGTAGTGGAAGGAAAAAAGGTATGTAAAAATAATATTTAATAACAGAAATATGCTGTCCTTATGATGATTTTCAAAATTGATTAAAGGTATGTCAATTATGTTGCTTATGCCTGATTAATCATAGATTTAAGAAGTTTGAATTTTACGCAAATGCAGTAGTATTCCAAAGTAAAAAGAAATAAATTACAGCTGAGAGCTTATAAATGAAATATTGCGAAACTTTTGCACCATTAAAAGATGAAATGTAATAAAATTACACTTATTAGAAACTACACTTATAAGCAATATTAAATTTCTCTCTGGGTTGAATACATGGATCCCACAAATTGTTAGTCACAATTAATTGATGTATAAATATAATTTTTGGTGGTTGTGCATGTAGGTAGTTTTCATACATCTTTATTGAAACAAGTGTAAAACAGCATTGATAATGTGACTAATGCATTTAAAACTAATATCATTGGCTCACGGTGTGTATGTGTATATATGTGGCCTATGTATATCTAATGACAACTCTGATAAATACCGTTATTTGACATTTACATTCTAACTAGATTCTTCATTAACCGACTAAGCTTGATAAGTTGTTTCTGGCCTAATGAAAGCTGAACAAGTAAAATCAAACTGACCGAGCAAGTAGTAATAGCAGTAAACACTGAGCTATCATTCTGTAGGGCCGGGGTTTGAATCCCTGTCCGGGCATCCTCATTTCAGCTTTCCATGGTTTCCTGACATAACTCCAGGCAAATGCCGAGATGATTACTAAAACATGGCAGACATTACCACTGGTGGATGTCTGCCAGGTTGTAAGATTTTACAAAGTTTTTTTAGCGGCAGGTGAGTCTACTTTTTGGTTCCCATCAGCGTAAAATAACCCTTTTTATTTCAGTACTTATCGGATTTTCTGCAGTGTTTCAGACAACAGATAAGAGAAGCTACATTTATAAGTCTAGATTTAGAGCTACAATAGCTCTCATGTGTCCGTAGAGAACTCTGGCAAAGTGTTTTCAAGCTGACAGAACAGAGCTGATATTTGTCTCTAATTAGACCTGGAATACTTTTAAAATCTTATGTAACTAATTCAGGACCATTTACATTGGGAACACAGTTTAGGATGAGAGAAGATGCCAGTAGAGTGTATTTATAGAAAATTGGAGGCCACAATTAGTTGATGCTATGTCGGAACCACATTCCAGCAATACTAATTTTTCATGTGGTGAAAGATACAGAGCAGAGATACTGAGCAGTGTTCATTAACTGTCAATTTTACTTGTGGGGTCACTCCCGGATTTTTGCATGTAGGAATTGTGCCTGGATGATGCAGTAGGTCGACGGGTTTTCTCGGAGATCTTCGGTTTCCCCTCTTCCGCGTCATTGTATTCCAAGGCGCTTCTCCGTATCTGCCTCATTCACCTCTCATCGGCTCCAAAGACCATAGCTTAGATGATAAGAGCCATCTAAACCTCTTATTGACTTATTCTGTAATATTAACGTAATTATTCTTGAACCAGCAACTGATTTACAATGTCAGAATTTAATATGATCAGGTTTTATTTAATAACATATAAGAGAGGTATAATACACTACAGGGGGTGTGACATCATAAAAGTGTTTTAAACATGGAACAATGTTTTGTTAAAGTCATACGACAGATTCCGAACACACCATTTGCTCCCTGGAGCGTGACGTCACGAAGGTGCGTCCAACAAGGTTCGCCATTGCGCAATATTCCTAAAGTCACGTGACCCATTTTGAACATACCCTTTCTTATAGTCTCTTATAGCAGATGCCGCCTCTATTTATTATACCTCTATTGATATAACAGACCTCAATGATTATATAACATATTGTGAAGTCCATGTTGAATGCTTTAACATTTACACGTTTATGAGTACAGTTTTCATTGGGTTTGTAGCTAACAAAGGAAAAATTAAATAACGTTTAGGAACAGCCCGAAGTTATGGGAGATTTTGAGATCACTGCGACCCGAATTTTCATATTAGAATTCGTCAGTGTTTTCAATTATATATTTGGACCTTGAAGACATATTTGTGTACAAATTTCCCTGGGTACAGTCTAGGAAGAGGCCCTAAAATATTATCACTGAAATGGCATGATAAATAATCTTGTTTACGATAGCGACGTTTGTAGGGGCTGATAACGCAAATTGTAAAATAATGACTTTTAGTTTGATTTGACCCCCGAATAACCTAGATATCCACAAGTCAACATAGCAAAACAAAATTTGGAGACGTAAGAAATATATTAGTAACATTTTTGGCTTACAAGTCATAGTTTGGTACAGTAACTTAGTTTTATGTCTGTGACCGCAAAACAGACAACTATATAGTAACCGTGGCATAAAGTTTCTCATGCATCCGAAGCTGGCTGCGCTGAGAGAATATTATTTTGAAACTCAGTTTAATGCTTTTGAAGTATAATTAATTATTATTTTAATTTACTGACTTTTACGATAAGTCTAAGAATATTTTCAGTGGCAGAATTAACACTTTCAAGTTTATTCTATTCGAATGTAAGTTAAAATTATTGATTTTCTGAATATCTGCATCAAAGTTTTGATCTATTTATTTTTTGGAGTTAGGCATTTTTCTGAGTGATATTTGTTAACAGTAAGTGTACTCCATATGAAAGAAAAGAAAATTTTAAATTCCAAATAATTTCAAACATTGAGATCAATGATCTTACTCATCTTTTCGTACTTTTGTTCATAATTATTTATGCACAACTCACACTATTACACCAAAAAGAAACTACTAAAAAACAAAATGCACACGAAAATACACTATAATTAAGTTTTGATGAAAATAATTCAATTATACTAGTGATATAAATATAAAACAAATTTCTTAGCATATAACAGAGCATAGTGCTTGTTATGTGAGGACAATATCTCTATGTCTAATTTATCTAGTCAGAATTAATTGATAAACTACAGAAGTATATCGTAAACGTGTTTGCCTGCCTAGTACCACTTCTCCCTCCTACACTTCCTATTATAAATGTTTTGAATAATAGTTTCTTAAATTGCAATTATCATGATCATAGTGTGCAACTGTGAAAAAAGTATACATCACTTGCGTATTCAATCACAATTTGTGATATTCTGTAAACTCAGCATTGTCTTCCGTTTATTATCGTCTGCAATCTACTCTACATTAATTACTAAATATAATCTGTCCAACGTATAAAACGTAGCTTGTCGCGAGGACTGAACACGGAATATTAATATTCTAATCTATTCCACCATAATTTTTTATTCAGTAACTTAGAGTAGTATATCCGTTAGGTAAGTAATCCTTGGAGAGTATTGAGCCAACATTACATAACATGAACTAAGAGAAACTATACAATACGATTAACTAACCTGAATAAATAACATTTATTTGAATAGGTGGTTCACAAATACGTCGGCACTTAAAAAATGGCATTGACTATTTTAAATATAAAATATCAAGTAACTTAACATTTCACCAAGATGGGATTACGTAAAAAAAATAACTTTGATTGTATGATAATCAGTTATCTTGGCCTTGTAACCGTATCTAATTATTGTTTCCTGATCAGCCATTTATATCACATCTAACTTTACACCTGCCACGATTTTGGGAAACCATACAAAACCCTAATTAGGATAGCCGGACCGAGATTCAAACCCAGGTCCTCCCGAAAGTGAATTCAGTGTTTTACACCTGCGCCACCTTGTTTGGTCGAGGTGTACAGTAGATAGAAATAAGTTTATCCAAAAATTGTCCTGAGCATGTTTATAGACATAGATATGAATGCTGTTTATTAGCAGTGTAACAGAAAACTTTTCCACATTTATTCAGGTATGACAATGCAGTTTTGGCGGAAACCTATTAAATATATCTACCTACTTGTTAAAGAGTGTTAAATGCCTTAAAATGTTATGCGTTGAATTGGCGAAAGAGATACACGAATACGTGGTAGTTTAAAAATTTCACAGTAGGAGCAGGCATTTTCTTCAAAGTAGCATATAATATACTGTTTAATCGGACACAGATGCAAAGTGTTTACAGTTATGAGTGTGTGTAAAGACGCAATGCTCAAAATATGTATTTTAAAGCCATCTAGTATTTCTTTTTATACTATTGATCGATATCAAAGACCCAGAGAAAGCCTACTAGCTAACAGCAACATCTGCCTCGTTAAAAAGATGCGAAAAATTCGGATTTGACTTCGCCTGGATTTGACCTGTGTGAGTACTGTCAGTCGCTACACCACCGCGGCACTTCCTGGATGAATAAAACTGGAATTGCTAGTAGGTTATAAATAGATTACTTTACATAAAAACCAGTACATTAACAGGCTAACTGGCCTTAGTTGTCCTTGATAGAGCAGTTCTACAGTTGGTTTGTTCAGTTGTATAAATGTGAGCTGCTCATCGCAAAGCCGTTCGCTGACTCACATCACAAGCATGCCTCCTGCCTACAGATATCCTTATCTGCCTGCATATCATCTTTCTACACTCTTATCCTCTTCTGCCTCTCACAACAAATCTTGTATGCATTGTGTTGCTAGTTCAAGGTAGCTCCACTTAGATCACACTGCGTACATTGTAGCCGTATATGGCGCTATCCTACGAGTAATTATAAAACCATACCAACAGCCCGTGCATGGTAAAATTTTTTCTCCCACGCACTCTTAATGCACTAAGTGCAAAATGACTAAAGCCTGCATTAAAATTTTCTTGACTAAGAATTGATTTAAATGGTTATAGTTTATTTCCACCTAGGCAAATACTTAACTTGGGCTAGAGATCACCAGTTTTGTAGCATTAGATCTCAACCATTACATTAATGGGTTAATTATTGTATTAGTAAATTATACAAAGAATATATTTAAAATAAACATACATTACATTGAAATGAGAGCGAGAGAAGAAAAACTGTTTATTTTAATGCTGTGCCGACTGCACTAACACATTTGTTAAGTGAACAATACTTTTGGTCCCGTTTAGTTACATTGCAGCAGGCTCTTACAGTAATGGTAACATTCTTAAAACCATGACATTAATAAACAATAAAATTAAAAGAAACAAATTTATTACAAAAACCATACTTAATTTTTATCGTTAGGTTTCATCATACTCATAAAAAGTTAATTTATTTTCACTACTTATATTTTTTGAAGAAGAACCCATTTTTTAAATTGACATTTCATATAAATTATATTTTTACTTTAGATGAAATTTGTAGTTGACATATCATTTTTCCCCACAGCCAGAAAGAATATTTTGTATGTACTGTATATCTTAATTTGCTCCTCTTGCTTTGAAAACTGATAACACCATATGACTTGTGCTTAGTGGACACAAGATAATGTGATAGCACAGCTGCTCATTCCATCTAGGGTTGGTGTCTGCACTGTTCTGTAGCCCCAGTACCGCAACAGGCTTTGCAAGTTCCTAATTTTTTTTCAGTTACTTGTATGTAAAGTTTTCTTAGATATTATGGCACTAAGTCAACCTTGTGCCGACACCAGTAGTTCCAAAAAGAACAAGGTTCACAAACAAGGTCAATCTATAATTTTAAGTATGCATTATTTTTTAAACAAATTTTTTTAACTAAATTAGCTAACAAATTTTAAACAAAATTAACAGTTTGACAATGAGACCATGTGATAACAGTAAACATACAGTGCAAAATAAAATTCATACTGGAGACTCCAGTATAGTGCCTTGGATGAAACACCTTGAAGTTGTTACAGTGTAAATTTCCATGTCTGCCTAACACGAGTGTCGAACCTCTTGTACACCGGTAAAATGTAGCGAGGCTGTTGTAGGCCATCTCACACACCTAAAATGCAGTGATTAAGAGCAATGTACTGACACTTATTACATTAAGTTCGTAGTGGGGTTACGAAGTCCTAGTGTCCCAATGTAATCATGAAGCAGCCAGGCAATAAAAATGAGAATAACCACAAGTTAAGTGCAATACTTATCTTTTACTGAGAAACTTGCACTATTTACTAGGGATGTGCGAGTACTCGAAATTTTGAGTACAATCTCTAGCTTTGTAATTACTCAACTCGAGATCATATCATTCTCTTAAGCTCGAAAAATTTGAGTTTTTTGGGGGGGAAAAGTGCATATTGCAATTTTGTCCTGAAGAATACAAGAAAGAAAGCCTCGTTTGATATGCATCATAAAATAAACTGGCCAGATGGCGGACAAATATTGGGAATTTTTCGTTGGTGCATATGCAAAATTATTATCGCTTTGTGCGCACTCAGTAACATTCACCACACAGCTTCGTGCCACCTTTTATGCATACGTGAAGGAAAATGAGAGCATCACCTATTCATAGAGTCCCAAAAAATTCGCAAATGCCAAATAACCATTATAAAATCTGAAAAGTTGCACTATTCAGTATAAAAAGTTAAATTGTTATGATTTAGCGATAAATGAGAAAAACTTCCATAAATGCACCAAATTCTTCACAAATGTCTTTCACTGCATTAGTTTTCAATGTAAATAAAAGATTGATCTTTTTTGAATTAAAATTACTTTCAGACGGTTTGTATTGATGGAAAACGTAACATAAATAATAGCTTTTTCGGACGTCAAAGATATGAGACATGCAAGCAGCACTCAACCAAAAATGGCTCGTCACATCGAACCTAGTGCTAGCAGTGTCGCATTTGATGAAAAACTTGTACGTAACGAACGTGTGCATAGCGAAACGGTTCAAAGTCATTGTGTAACGTGTCGTGTAGGATCATCTTTGGCATGAAGATTTGTAGGAAATGGCGCTATTTTATTTTGTGTTATGTAGGAACTTCTTCGACGTGTAGCTGTGAAGCCAATAGCACGTTTTAATTTTGTGTTGTGTACATAAAGCCTTCAGCCAATAGAATTAAAGGAGCACAGAAAAATGAGTATTTGTTTGAAAATATAATTTCCAAAAGTAGTAGAAGTAAACAAGTAAACTTAGTTGTCTATAGTGTGTTAAGAGAAGTCAATAGGCCTATGTAAAGTAAAAAGAAAAAAAAGTATTTTAGTATTCATTAAAATAATACTACAATGCTGTTTGTATTGAATGACCCACTGTAATTTTTTTTCGTGGGATTTATTACTAAACAGTGAGCTTACATGTTGATGATATTACTGTACAATATTAGATTTTAAAATTAGATATGGGAATAATTTAATGGGCACTTTATAATATGGTTCAGGTAATCCATTAAACTGTATTGTTAAATACCCTTAATTAATAAGAAAATTCTGTAATTGTTTCATGTCCATTTGTGTGAAGTAGGCTGCTAGTAGTTTTATATTGACAGTTTTATTAATAATTGTAGAAACTCGCTCGAGTTCGACTCAAAAGATCAAAGCTTTTTTAAATACTCTGCTCTAGCTCGACTTGAACAAAATTTCAGTGCACGCACATCCCTACTATTTACACATTTCTTGGCGAATCTCTCTCCACATACCCACTCAGAAAATTAATTTGGTGGAAACATACCACTTCCATATGTCTACAAATGAAGTCCTCAAGATTGTGGCACGGACAATGTGACTAGTTCTGTGGTGCATTGGCTCTGCTCATCCCCTACCTGGTCGATAACTACATGCAACCTTAGTCATTCTGGAACAGAGCTCCATTACAGCTGAACAGCCCTGCCATGATTACAATTCCATGCATGTGCCAGTACAATGACAGTGGGTTCACCAAAAACAATTCGACCACAAAATTTTCAGACACTCATGTTTTGGACATAAACTCCCACTTTTCCAACACTCATGCAGTGCAGGACAATAGTCTTCCCAGCAAGTGTGGCTCAAGTGACACAGTACAAACATGCAAAGGCCGTGGACCACCACCTTACACTTGCCATAACTGTGACAGTCAGCAGATACACTGGCACGACGAGAGTCCGAGCCACTGCAAAAAACTCTGGATAATCGCAATATAGCAAATGTCCTTCACGAAATGGTCTTGTGGGTTAAAGAGGTTGACCATCACTTAGCCCTGAGAAAAATGTGATGTTTCTGGACAAACTCCACAACAAACCCTACTCTCACAGATTTGCAATAATGCCAACAAAAAATCCAAATTCAAGTGCTTCTCAGTAATAAACTGTGCTACCTCGCATAACTTTGTCTGCATGAACCTTGCAGACATGTGTATAATTAAACCTGCCAATCAAAAAGTACAGTAAGCCCACTACCACATACACTGTTGACATAACAGGTGAAGTGCAAATTAAATTTTGTATCTGTGACATTACAACTGTAACTTCAGTTTTCGCTTCAAATGACCACTGAGAGGATGCTATATTGGGCATACCCTAGTTAATGGAACAAAGCACTTTGGTGGTACACTCAACACAATGGATCCATTTAGGCCCAGAAAGAGTGCCGTATTCTTTACAACTTAGACCTTAGCCCACTAGTTGCGCAATGGAGGTACAGCTGTATGAACTCAACCATGCCGTGCTGCCCAATTTCAGTGTCACCATCCAAGGGCTGCTGAATGAGTGCTGTGGTGTTTTGCTGCCACTAATCTATCATGCTATACGAACATGGCAAAACAGAGTACTCCACTTATCCATGATAAAACCTGTGTATACTGCTCTTCACTGTTACCGTGTAATAACAATGCCGCATTATAACAGAAGAGATTCGATAAATGCTGGAAGAAGGTATGATTGAGCCAATGGACTGTTCATACAATTCTGCAATTACCCTAGCTCCAAAGAGAGGTGGCTATTGGAAGTTCGGTGTGGATTTTTGGCCTCTATCCATTAACGTCAATGATGCACTCAACAGCCTTAGCCGTAACGTCACTTCACCTCTGCAGAGGATAATGTCAAATGTTGGTGAAAAACAAAGATCATAAAAAACTGCCTTCATAACACCAGACTGACACCGTTTCCACTTCCAGACCATGCCATTTTGTCATCCAGACCATGCAATTTAGCTTGAAGTGTAGTTCAGCAACCTTCCAGTCAACAATGGTCCAGGTCGTGGATGGATACATAGGTGAGTTCACCATGATGTACCTTGATGATGGGAGGATCACGTGCACCCCCCGTAATTCGTACTTAAAAAAGGGATTGTCTTCAACAATCTGATGTGTGTTAATAGTCCCACCTTGGTCCTGTATACAGTTTTCAAGAAATCTGGTAGATGAAAAAGGTAGCAGCCCTTCTCCAGAACAGCCCTGCTTAATCAATAATTATCCATCTCCTAATATTTGAAAACAGCTCCGTACATTTTTTGGGTTAATAAACTGCATTAGAAAAAACATTACATACTTTTCAACTGTCATGGCTCCACTTACAGATTTGCTTTCACTTGCTTAAAATTTTTGCTGGACTAGTGAACATGCAATGTGTTTAAGTGAGATTTAAACTAGTTTCCACTACTGTCCTGTACTCAAGTTTAACAACCCAAGCCATCACCTGTGCCTACAGACAGATGCAAGTGAAAGGGATTAGGTACAATGTTTTTCTAAATCAATGACAGTGGCACAAAGCAAATAATATCACTAAAACCATATTAGGCCATGTTGAATGTTGCTATAATGTATATGAATTTGAGTGTTTAGATGTTATGTGGTCCGTACAGGGATACAGACAGTTCTGGAATACCAAGAGTTCTCTCTATGTACCAGTGTGTGTTTAGTATGGCTACACAATATCTAGAAAGCAAGAGGCAAACTTGTGTGTTGGGCACTATTTTTGCCGTTGTCTGATTTTGAGGTGCTGCAAGCACCAGGTGAGGAGAACCAGCCGCCAGGTGCACACTGCCGGATGCCAGGAGAAACAGTTGCACACAGCAAAAAGGAGAGAGAAGCCATTCTCCACCCTACACTACCAGACTCCTCTCCAGCTACTCTTGGAAGCAGACATGTGCCAATATCACAGCGGCTCCTGTGGAACTCGCATTACAAGAGCTGTGTACACAGGTGACAGGTTTGCGCTCTGGCAGGCAGGAAGGTAAGCAGCAGACAAAACAAGATTGCTGCCTATAGTAGACAACATCCAAGATAGCGGTCATAGGTGAAAACAGGTGAGAAGGAATGCTAGGGCATGAAGTAGTGGTGATTTCATATGAGATGGTGATTCATAGGGGCGGTGTGACTTCATATGGTGACCTCCAAGATGGCCAACCACAAATCCTCAATCCTCACTCATCCTCCAGTTGTCGTAAAAGTCCTTATTTCCTACTAGAGGTCCAGTATACAGAAGCATTACTGTATATTTTACAGTTTAGAACTTGCAGAAGACATTGTGTCCTCGATGTGGCCTTCACTTCCCTGGTCTTATTCCTACTGGGGGAGTTTCTAGATGGTAATGGTCAGCTTAAACCATCACAACCATAAAAGTTATCCCTTGGAGACTTGAACACGGGACAGCAACTTGTCTGGCTGGTGGTGATGGAATGCCAGTGGGGTGCATTCCCACACTCTGTGCTGGCTGTGATGTCATTGACGTGACCATCTGCATGTTCAGGTTGCTGCAATCCCTTTTGGAGGGTGTGCTAAGGGAAAAGTGGCAGCAGGACAAACTGTTGCTAAGGTGGGGAGATGACTCATGTCATATGGCCTGCATTATAATGCCTGCTCTCTGGAGGCTATTCTTCTACCACAGAAAGTTACTCCCTCTGCTGTTCACGCAAGATGCAGCTATATGGTGGTGGTCACAGCCCTTGCCAACGCTGCAGGTAGTAGGGGCCTGTGTCATGGAGTGAAATGCAGGAGACCTCTGCAATCTGCAAAATGTACAGGTTGTGTGTGGTGAGGGACAGTGGCTTGGAGCAGCAGGGGCAATGAGGAGTTGACATCAGATTCTATCTGGGCCCTGCAGCTGGAGGTAGAATGAGGCCTTCAATGGGGTTGCAAAAGATACTGAGTGGGTGGCTGGACATCCCCATCACGTTGTGTGGATGTGCCGGCTTCATGGTTGGATAGGACCTTACTCACCAAGAGGGATACTAGGCCTTCCAGAAGCATTATGGTGCAGCTTTTCATAGGTGAATGAGCAGCAGTGTCAGGGATGGCAGCAGCAGAAAATGTATATATGGCAGTAGGCATGTTTTTGCATCCCCAGAAGGCATCGGGATTCCAGACATTGCAGGGATAAATATGTACCATATGGTGCTGTCATCTGTGGACTCAGGCAGCAAAGCATGAGAGTCGTTGTGCTGTGGTAGTTAGGGTGGTTTAGTGACACCATCAGCTGGAGGAACCTCTGGCCGTGGTGCAGGTCATTGCAGGGGGCACATATGCAATGTGTCCTGCCGATAGGCATGAGGTAGCAAACTTTGCAGAGGCAGCATATTAGTATAGGCTATTCATGGTAAAGTGAGTACTTTTGAAAGCCCCCTTATTGGGAATGATAGTCAAGAAATCTATTTTATCATAGCTTTAGATGTTAATTTCAGAGTGATGTGAAATATACACACTGTGTTTATTACTAACATGGTAATATTTATTATGAAAGGTGGTTTAAGGATAGAAAATGGTTTAAGGAAAAGTTACTAGAGCCTCAAAGTGCTCACTTTAGCGTGAACAGCCTATAAGTGCAGGCCACTCCACTTGGGTGCAAACCCAGCATGGAAGTTTTAGGCTGTGGCCAATAAGTGATGTGCATGCATATACACGAGTTGGCCGGGATGCAGGTTTGGTGATGTTGAGTAGTGGCAGGATACTAGTACTGTGTGGTGTAGCATTGGTAGTGGTGGCATGCCTCTCGCAGCACACACACTCTCCGTTGCTGGCACGTTCCACTGCTATCAGGACTGGTGGCACTATCTCTCGGCATGCATACAAGCTCTTACGGGAGGGGAAGATTGCAACCTTGCAGCAGCTCACTGATGTCTTGCCGGTGACATGGTGTTGACACTTTTGCAGAGTGCAAAGAGGGAGGCGGGAGATCAGCCAATCCTGTGCCTATACAATTAATTTCAAAACAAAGTTAATCATTAACAATAAATTTAGTTCACTGAACCACACAGCAAAATATAAAAGTAAATATTTGTATCTGCTATTTTTATGCAGCTGTATCGAGTTTTGGCCATTGCTCCAATACAGCAAAATACTGGCAATATCAGCACTCACCGAGCATGATCAGTACACCACTACCTCTACAAACCTGGAGATCAAGTCAGTGATGACCACAATAAATAGTTTTCTAATGACTATATGAGGGTATGGGCCCATTAAGTCCAGTGCTCCAGTCTCAAAGCGTTTAGTGGGCTCTCATGGCAGCTGTTGTTGTGTCCCATCTGAGTGGTGGTTTTTCAGACAAATATCCTCTACACATGCATGTACAAAGTGGCAGGTGTCCCTGAATATCCCCACTCAATAAAAATAGCTTTGGCCATTTTTCTGAGTTTGCACATTGCCAGGATGTCTGTCCCACTCACTGCAGTTAACATACTGGAGCACTAAGTCACTCGTATTGCAAGGCACATGAACACTCCATGGGTCACTGGTGGCATTTGCACAAGTTTCCAGCCTGTCATCTATCACACACCAGCATTTGAACACATTGTTAAAATACTGTTCAATCTACTTTCATATGGGGTATTTAGGTTCAGTATATAAGCAGTTTTTTTAAATCCAACATGTTTAGGTAACATGTTGCTGCATCTCTAAGAACAACTAGATCAACTATCCTATCTTCTTGTACATCATATCAAACTATCAACTTGTGGCCACCTTGTTCCCTCCAATAGCATGGATTTTCCAGGGACCAGTAATGGATGTTGTGCCCATCACTCTGGCCTTACACATAAATGGTTTCATATAAAAACAATTATTTTATAAGGGAATGTCTCCTCTGCTTTTATATACCCTTAACTTCTGATATACTTTCAGTTTGGCAAAAGTCATGCAAACATCGGGATCTGGCAAACACTACTTTTGAACACACCTATCTACAAGGATCTGAAGTTAATTGGCCTCTTCACATACTAAAACTGCAATGTTGGTCTCTTCAGCATCTCTTCAAGGTCAATTATGCAAACCTTTTGAAACTTGTACAAAAGTTTGCTCACACGGGTGATAGAATGACTAAAAATATGTAAACAAGGCCATTTCTTACTGACTTTGGCCACCAACCCACACAATGACCTCAAAGCATTATTTTCTCATCAGTCATATTTATCAACCTAAAAAAACAGTAAAGGTATTTTATACTTTTTGGGGCATACTGTATGGTTAATGTTGCTCTTAATTTATGTTGATGCTTTTTATTTTATATGCTTACTTATTGTCTTGTACAATGTCCTTTGTTTTTTTGTAACAAATATAGTTTTTTTCCTTCCTGTATTCAGCATTGTATAAGTAACCTATGTTTGTGTTTGTAGGTACAATGGAACCTATGTATATCAACCCCATTTATGCCAACCATCTTTTTATAACAACTCGTTTTTGAGAAACCATGACAATTTGTGTGACGGAAGTAAAAAATTTGATGTAATTCTGCAAAAAAATTAATTTACTGCACTTTTTCTTGGTCACTGCACGTTCTGCCTCTTTTGGTGAGCGCTGTACTGGTACTGGAGGTAGGGGAGACAAAAATGATACCACTCCCCTAGGCCACCAGTGCATGTCAATACATATTGACTCTGCCCAACTGCCACCCCTCAGGCAGGCAAACATTTCTGCATGTAATGAGACTACCATCCCAAGTTTGTCTTGCCATTGTGCTCTCACTCACTTGCCTTCTCACACTTTGCTTGTGATGTTATGAGTTACGACTTAGATTGCTCTTGGTTTTTCATTACAACTTATTATGCTTAGTTTTTTTGTATGCTATCAGCTCCGTGGAAGCCTACTAACTGACTCACAAATACAACTGTGGACAGCAATGGCTTTTATCATACACGGTGTACTACCACAGCACGTATATTTCTCCCTTTGTGACCTCCCCCTCTCACCCAGACCACAACACATGATGATTGCCAGATACTTTCTCGTTTCCTCACTTCCATCCCTCCCCAACTCTTTTACTAGGTTCATCAGATGTAAGCTACTTAAAAAAAGATGCCAACAAAGACAGAACGTGCTGTATCTAAAACATCAGGTGCTGAATAATTTATAATTCTTTCGTTATTTGTACTCTAATTAATTCAGAACAGTTATCTGAACAGTAAATGGTACTTCAAAGTGTAGTTTATATACTCATTAGAAATGTGTGGCTCATGCATGCTGGCTGATGTTCGCATTCTCAGCACTTCTACAGTCATAATAGCATTTTCCATTTTAGCATGATTAGGCTAATATTTATGGCCGGTTTCATTATGTCTGTTTAAAGTATTGGTTATCTGACAATATAATAAATATACACAGATGTTTTCATCATTGATTAGGCTCTTAACTGTTTCGCAAAAGAAATTTCCGGTTAAGAAAGTGTTGGTTAGCTAAGTGCTGGTTAAGATAAATCTGACAACATTGTAGTGATGTTTTCATTTGTGATTGGCTTCTGTCAGGTTGTCATTCGGTGTTTATGTTGTTCTGGTTAGACAAAGTTTGTTGTAAAAACATGAAAGGAAGTACCAATAATAAATGGTGCTGACCAGGAAACTTTAGTAATTCAGATAACAATGTAAAAATTTATTATGTTCAAAAGTATTTGTGTAACTGAAAATAAGACAGCTAATCTAATGCTAATTAATGTAGTCTTTTGCATGGATTATTTATGTGACATGAGATTCCATCACAAAGAAGTTTTTAGAACCGTTGTGTTAGTGATTATATATTACGTGTACCGCCAACAAATTGCTTCCTTATGGGTGTATATTTTAACTACTCAAATATTATGCACATACTTCCAGTATACACAAGTTTTCACAAGCAACAACAATAAAAGCCTCGTACAGCCTCAGTACCAAACAGAATAGGATTACATTTTAACGTGTTTAATGAGTTTCATTAAAATAATATCTGAGCTGCCCCCCAAGAGGAAACAACTGTGTCTGATTTTTTAATGCATGTGTAACGATTATTGCTTTAGAGCAGTGTACTTCTTAAATAGACACCTCAAAAAAGTTTTGCACCACCTGGAGTGCCGAGATACTAGGTTGCTTACGACTCAAGTGACAGTATGGGATGAAAATACACACTCTCTGGAAAGAATAGCACAACTGATTTGAAGAAAACACTAAGGAATAAGAAAAACAAATAATATTCTTTGTCACCATGCATCTGGTTATCAAACATGGCACTCAGACTCTGCTTCTCAGTATGGTGTTACACCACCCCATGCGGTGAAGCATGATCTGACCCCTCGTGCCATGCTGTCTACAAGGCGGTTGAGGCTGTCCTGCTCTATCCTGTCCAACTCTTCGACAACAGCCCTCCGGAGGTCGGCCAGGGTGAGAGATGGGTCCGAGAATTATGTCCCAGTACTGTACACCTGTCATATTGCCCTCGACGACGATGAGTAGCATCTGACGTCTATACATAATGCCGCCCCAAAACATGACAGATCCACCTCCCTGCTGGACCTGTGGGATAGTGTACAGGACTCGTCTGGTATTGCCTCGCTCTCTCCAAATTCTCCTCCAACAATTATCAGCCATCAGACACATTCGGCACTCATCAGTGAAGAGGACCCGATGCCATTCTGTCAGGGTCCAGTCCAAGTGCTCCCTTGCCCATCTGCACCTGGTGCCATGGTGTTGGGGTGTACATGTAGGTGCTCACCAAGGCATGTTTGCATGTAGGTTGTCTTTATGAGGACAATTTCGGATTGTCTGACTAGAGACAGCCCTCCCAGTTGCCTGCAGAAGGGCATTACACAGTCCAGTTGCAGTGTCTTATCGGTTCCTGTGAGCCAGGATTTGCAAGTAACGGTCGTCAGCTTCTGTTGTTGACCACGGACAATCTGCAACATAGTGTGTAACACGATAGCGGCTGTATGTCCGAACATCACTATGGTGTACACCGACAAGGCAGACAATTTCCCTCATGGAGAGTCCTTGTTGATGCAACATCACTTTGCTCGTATGATCAAATGCGGGAATGACCCATCGAGGCATGTTTCATACAGCTAAACAGGACATACACTGTCTTTGCATGTTGTGTCCAAAGGTTACATAAACAGTGAACTCTTCTGGACTGTACTGAGACTTTGTGAATTAAGTCCATGTACACATAATAGGTGTCATTAAAAGTTCATTTAGATGTCATTTTATAATGAAACAACTCTCAAAGTGAACATCCTTCAAGATTGAACAAAATACAGGTGGCGCAAAACTTTTTTTGAGGTGTGTACAATGCACAGCACCACAAAATTATTAATTAAACAATAAAGCTTGCATGGAACTCAATCAAATTTCAGTATGTGCTCACAAATACTTACATTCATCTTATATTAGAGGATGTCATGAATCCATCACCTATTTCATAATGAAATTTTACACGTGAGCAGAACTTCGCAAAAACATTTATAATCATTTAAAACCGACAGACTAACTTTTTCCCAATACCTTAAAACCAAATCCAAAACAATCCACATTTCCTATTGACTAAAGATATTGGCAGAACTCTGCCCAATTTTATGAAGTTCAGGTATTGGTTGAGCTCCTGCAAAAAGTAGTAATTTTATAGAACGAGTAATATATAATTACATTTATAGAATATTGGCTTATTTCATCACCAAAGAAGTGTTGCCAGCATTTTTTAAATCCATTAATATGAGTATGTAGGTACCCATCTCAATAGCGCCCATAAGTCGAAATCATATTTTCACATACATAAAATTGATTTGAAAATTAATTTCCTGACTCTAATCAAGGCCTAATAATCATGACTGACTGAAGTAATCAACAAATTTGTCATCATAATCCTAAATAACTGACAAATTTTCTGCTGACATTAGACACAATTTAAATACACAAACATAACCTCACAACAACCAAGAATAACCACCATATTTGTTGTAATGTTCTAATTAGTCCAGTAATAGGAACCTTTCCCTGTGTTTAAAATAAGCACTGGTTAAAGGCAAATTAAACACTGGTTATTCTTAACCATTTACTGAGAAACCAGAAGTATTGCTACCTAATACTTAATTTTTAACCAGACCTTAATAGGAACAAAACTAGACATTGTGAAACTGGCCCTCAGACTGTGCTGGTTAGACACAGACAGCATGCAATACCCTGTTTATTTATTTTTGGTATCAAGAGGTCACAGATTCCCTTCTGTGGTATTACTTTTTTTAAAAGACATCTGTCTATATGCCGTGTCAAATGTTATTTTTGTAACTGACCGGTGACAAAGGAAGTCAAAGATATCTTTCTATGGCATTATTTTATTCACAAAATGTATCTTTATTAATATAAATTAATATTTAATCTAAATATCCTCAGATTTTCCTGCAAGAGGCCACCAAACATTGAATTTGCAACCAGAAAAAATATTGCAATATCCAAAGTTACAGTTATCCTAATTGTCTGGCAACAAGAGATGTCGCAGATACCCTTTTGTGGTATCCGTTTATTAATATAAATTAAAACTTCAATGAAATATCCTCAGATTTTTCTATGAGAGGCCACCAATACTGAAATTGTTGTCGGGGGGGAAAAGAACATGTTGAATGTTAAAAGGTTTTGTACTTGATTGGCAACACAAGAGGTAGCAAGATACTCATCAGTGGTATAATTTTATTTGGTGGACATCTTTCTATTTATATATATTAATGTTCTGTTGAAATATTTTCATGGATTCTTCACAAGAGGCCTTCAAAAATTGAATTTTCTCATAAAAAAGTATGCAGCATACAAAATTAGTTATTTCAAATGTTTGGTGGCAAGGAAAGTCACAGATACCCTCCTGTAATATAATTTTATTCAAAAAAGTCTATTAATTAACGTACATTTATGATTTGTTGAAATATCTTACGATTTTCCAACGAGAGGCAACCAAACATTGAAATTGCACTCGGAAAAAGCACACTGTGTTGAACGTTACAATTTTTGTAATTGATTGGCAACAATGGAGGTTGTAGTTACATTTCTGTGGTATAATTTTATTAAGAACATGCCTATTTATTAAGGTGAATTGGTCCCTTTCATCTTGGAGTTGGTTTTTTTCTCACTATGACTTATGTTTAGGGGACAATTCAGTATTTTTGGCACAACATAGCCCAGATAATTTTTTGAAATTTTTGAACTTGTTGCAATTTCAATACTGTAACTACTTTCTAGCAAGTAACTGCTGAGAACATAAAAAAGATTATTTTATGTGAATGACAACAGAGGTGACAACATGAAAAGGAATCTTTCCATTAAAATTTCAGGAAGTGTGATAGTCCACACCTTATGCCCTGTTGGTCCACAAAATGAAAAATGAGATCTTTTCTGCCATGTTTTATTGAAACATTTTTTTGGTTTTCCACAACAGGACATCAAAAATTGAACTTTCACTTGTAAAAATGTTTGTAACAGCTCAGACAGGATGTCTCACTTCCTGAAAAATTTTCCGCTTACCCCAGCTAACTCGCATCGAAAAGTCATGGTTTCTGCCCGCCTGAAGGAAATGTGCAGTTATCGTCCAGCAATAATTTAAAGCCTAATTCTGCAAAATACAATAAACTTTTGTTGAAGAACAGTATCTTACCTTAAAAAATTTTAACTGGTGTGCGCTACAGCGATTGATACATAATGCGGGCTCAGACAATAAAATGTGTAGTGAGGTAGGTCGTGGCTCGCCCAGCATACACGCAAACACCTGGCGCAACAATTCTCGGCAAAATGAAAAATGTTCCGCTTACCCCGAGACCCCGCTGGGAGCGACTTGGTCACCGGACAGCATGGGAGATACGCGAGGTTCAAGAACAGACTGTGCCACATGTTTAATTTTTAATAATTGTAATGTTGTTCCAGAACTTACAATTTTTTGATTGGCTAAAATTAAATTCCTTTCCTTACGTCCCATATGTGGAGGGGGCAAGTGCGAGAAAATTTTGTGTATATAAGCCCCAGAAGCCAAGTGCTTGTGGAGAGGTGGCTTCTGGGGACCAACCAAGTTAAGTACATCTTTATGTTGCTAGGCTCTTCAGGCCAGAAAACAGAAGAAATGGACATTTACGTAGCAAGTAATTATTGTAGAAAAATGACAAACTATTGGAATAGATGGATGTTCATTTTAAAGTATTTTTAAAGGTTGTTAGAAAATGGATTTCAAAGTAAAAGTTGTCAGCCTTGTAAAGTTATGATAATTTTCATGAAGTCAAAAATATTTAATAGTTCACATAACACAGTGTCATATAGAGTTACGTAATGTTTGTCAAAGTTATAAGTTTCCTGGCAAGACACTTATAAGTACAGGTTGTTTGAATGATAGAATTTTATTCAGCCTAAATGACATATAAAGATTAGAGTTTTGTGAATGTCTTGAGGAGACATTTTATATTCATGACCAAGTTAAGTAAATGATGTGTGCTTACGCAAAAGTTACATTAAGTTACGTAACATGGTTAAAGTTTTTGCATAAACTTTCCCGAAGAGACATTTAAATGAAGAGGCGTTTTGTTTATAAAAGTTAAATGTTTGTCAGCCTAAGAAAGTCAAAGTTCAGGGCGAGATTATTTTTAGTAATGTTTACAAAATGTCAAGACATACACTATATACCAAAAAGTAATTGGGCACCTGTCCACAATGTTTGCTCGGTGGTTGTCACCCCGTTAAAACCTTGTAGGGCCACCTCTTGCAGCTATAACAGCAGCCACCCTGTCTGGCATGCTCTCTACGTGTGTTTGCAGGACATCCACGGCGATTCGTCGCCATTCCTCTTGCAACCATTCCATGTGTTGAGTAATGGATTTTGGCAGTGCCTGATGAACCCTCACCCGGCAATCCAATTCATCCCAAAGATATTCTATAGGGTTGAGGTTGGGGTTCTGTGCAGGCCAATCCAATCGGCTAACATTGTTTTTGGCGTATCATTGCATAGTAACCCTTGAAACATGACACCTGGCATTGTCATCCTGGACGTAGCACGGGTCCATTATGTAACAACCCCACAATGTTGGGAGCAATTCACTATCCAGAATGTTACAATAGGCCTCTGTGTTCATGCTACCACGGACAAACACTAGTGGTCCTATGCTGAAGGCCGTGAAACATACTGATTTACCTATCTTCATGGATGTCCAATTACTTTTTGGTAGATAGTGCATTAATTATGAGAATTCCAATACTTGTACAAGATACCATTTGAGAGTAAAGTTTGAAACACATTTTACTGTTTATGTGCTGAAAAATATAAAAAATTCTAGTAAGTCCTCAATACTTTATAAAGAGAGTTTTTAGAGGAAATATGTTTACACTATATCTTTAATTAAAGGCATTTTCATACAGTATTATTCGCAAATGTATTGCATCAGTATTACTAGGTCATGTCGGTTTTAATGAAAAGAGCCCATATACAAGCTAGCTTATAGAGTGTAGAATATTCTCATGTTATGTATTGTAATATTGTGGTCTTTCATAATATACAGAATTTTCGAAACTAGTGTGTGTGTGTCGCACTAATTTTATACTAACTGCATTCAAAACTTATCTTTCTGCTGTAACACTTTGGTCTTGTGTTTCTTGTGAAGTGATAAACCTTGTGTCGACCTGTAGCGCAGGGCGTAGCAAGGGATTTACAGCAAATGTTTCAGGTAATTGGTGACCAGGGAGGTCGCAGATACCTTTATGTGGTAGCATTTTATTCAGAATATGTCTGACTATGGAATTAAATTATTATTCCATGCAAAAACCATGTTGATTTATGATTTTATGCCAGAGACGATTGAACATAAACTTACTAGGAATGGTAAATCATTGCACCACTCAATGTTAACATTTTGGAAGACAAGGGAGGCTAAGTACAAGCCCTTCTGGTATAATTTTTTGCAGATGATGACAGCCTTTTAAAATAAATAGAATAAAATTTAAAAAAAATTTGACATGGACTTATGCAAAAAATTGCAAATTTTGACGTATGGAAGTTGGGGGTGGGTCAAAATCAGTCCAAATTTTCCCAAAATATTTACAGAAACATCCTTTCCATAAATACCTAATTTCTGGAAACAGCGAGGGATTGTTTTAAAAAGGTTCTACTGCAATTAAATAAAATTTATTGACCAGGTGCAATTAAGCAGCAAATATTTTAAAAGGGAATTCTTATCAGGGTTCCACTGCAACTAGGGTTATGATTAAGAACAGTACACTTAAGGTTGTGAGTAAAGGTTTTCCAGTTTTCAGATAGACATGATGTGATATCAGCAGTTGTTACAATAATTTTTAGCAGTGGCTGAATGACACAAGAACATAAAGTAGCAAGAACGGCTGAGCAAGCAGTAGTAATGTGTTAGTCCCCGACTTACATCATAAATGTATCTCTAGCAGGTACCTGGACGGGCCTGTGGATTGTCCCTTGCGCGCATCTACTTCTCCTACCTCATCTCATGTGCCCAGACAAAGTACGCAACATACACTGCGATACAGATGGTGGAGTGTGTGTTTTGTCGATTGTCCAAGAGTCGAGGTGTTTTCTCTACTACTACTTAGTGTACCTTGTAGTGCCATTCAGGGACTTGAGGAATCCTTCCCTTACGACTTGTTGATGAACCGTCTACAGGAAACAGTTCTAGCTATCTGAGGTATATCCCTGGGTTGTGGAGACCTTCCACTGAGGCTTGCCTCTCCTCCAGTTGGATTTTTGCCTGTCAGCATTGCCGGACCTCCAGGTCCCACTGTCTCGCTTGGTCGGGGTGGACAGGGCCCATGGTTGGTTCCTTCTGCTGTCTACAAGCTAGTGGTAGGGCTGGGTCAAGTTGATGTCCGAAGAAGTCTGCCAGGTCTTAGTAGGCTCTGGTGAGGTTCCCCATGTTAGCTAGGTCACTATCTGTGTGCTGGGTGAGTTCCTAGGCAATCCTGAATGAGGCATTGTCGCAGGTGCTCTGCCTTAGGACATCTGACACACCGCTGGCCTTAACAATGTCTCCCAGACATGCAGATAGAGGAGGGTGTAGAAACCCTTGATGCATGAGCAGTGTATACCTGATTGAGGGGAATACCATAGGCCACTGACACACCAAGGCTAAAAAAGGGGGGGGGGGGGGGAGGTACTAAAGTAGGGTTATGAAGTATTCCTCGATGTTGAACTCTGATATATCACACTGGCTACCTGAGATGGGGCTGTGCCAACTGTCCATCTGGGGATTCCCAGACAGGGCGTCCACGTACACTGACAAAGGGGAACATCACAGGCCATCACTCATCTGTCAGGGGAATGTCTTTGGCAGTGTCAATCACTGATGTGAAAGTTCCCAGGTGAGTGAGCCGTGTATATCCTGCGGAGGGGAACACCACAGGCTGGCACCCACCTGTAAGGGAAAGCCAAAGATTCCCTTAGCCACAGTATATATCATTCGGCTAGGGGCCCAGGACTTTCCTGCTCTTATTACCAAAGAACAAAGTTGGAGTGTTGTCAGATGTTTCTTTAAACGCCACCCACTAGCCAACTCCCTAACGTACCTTAAAAAGACTTACAAAAATTCCTAAACCCACACAGGGTTCCTATTCTTCCACAGAGGTGAGTAAACAAGTTTCGTACGTCCCTCGTACAACAGAATAACAATGCCAGCCCTATCCTTTACAAGTATGCTTTCTACTAGTTGTGTACTCTGACCATCTTAAAATGGTTGTGCATAAAATAGCCCCTTGGCAGCATGGCTTGTCGTTATTTATACCTGCCCATGCCAGGTGAGGAGAGCGGAGAAGGATCACACTGTGAATCGCATCCACGTGCAGATTGGGCCGTGACTAACAAGGTATTCCCACCCCACACTCGGTCAATGCTTGAGCTTCGACTTATCGATAGTGCCCATGCCCAGCAGCTGAGTATCGTGATCTGCACGTCTGTCAAAGCTGCAGAGTGGCAGGGGTGTTGTTTACATTTAAACCAGGTAATACCTGTACCACAACAACTGTACCCAAAGTCAGAACCTGGTATGAGTGAAGGTGTGGGCTAGGGTCTAGTTGCCTTACAGCAAGAGACTTCAGGTTAAGCAGGAAGATGATGGAGCAGTGGTCATTACCCTTGAAATCAGGACAGAATTGTTGTGCCTCATATTGTGCCCTAGTTAAGGGAAGCACTCCACCCCCCTCCTTTTCCCAACTTTTCAGTTCAGTACTCAACCTCTGTTGGTTGTCTTGTTGTGCTCTATGATATATTCTTCCTGTACCTGAAATCAAAACATCATTAGAGTGCATCCATCCTGGAGTGAGAAAGAAGGGTGGATGTATAAGGTGGGAAGTTTGCTTAATTGTCAGCAGAGTGGGTTTTTTTTAAAATATGTTGGGCCTTTCCATCATTACACCATGGCATGTGCATTATGCACAACATTTTGAAAGCAATCAAGTCTTGTGGTTTGGGGCTATATCTTCACATCTTGCAGTGAGAGTTTTAAAAGTGTCATTCTATCTTAGGGACACTGTACATAAAATACACTATCTACCAAAAAGTAATTGGGCACCTGTCCACAATGTTTCCTCAGTGGTAGTCACCCTATTAGAATCGTAGGGTCACCTCTTGCAGCTATAACAGCAGCCACCCTGTCTGATATGCTCTCTATGAGTGTTTGCAGGACATCCACAGGGATTCGTCGCCATTCCTCTTGCAACCATTCCATGAGTTGAGCAATGGATTTTGGCCGCACCTAACAAGCCCTCACCCGGCGATCCAATTCGTCGCAAAGATGTTCTATAGGGTTGAGGTTGTGGCTCTGGGCAGGCCAGTCCAATCGGTGAACATTGTTGTTGGTGTACCACTGCATAGTAGCCCTTGAAACATGGCACCTGGCATTGTCATCCTGGAAGTAACACGGGTCCATTCCTAAAAACGCCACAATGTTGGGAGCATTTCATTATTCAGAATGTTACAATAGGCCTCTGTGTTCATGATACCATGGACAAACACCAGCAGTCCTACGCCGAATGCCGTGAAACACAAGTCAACTGACGTACTGAATTACCTATCTTCACGAGTGGCCAATTACTTTTTGGTAGATAGTGTAGATTGTCTGCTGAGTGGGCGGCAAGTACTCATCTGATAAACACAACAACTTGATAATGTAGAGGTTGTCATTGGGGAGAAAGAAACCGCTACCATTCAATCCTATTAGATGCTTAGAGTGATAATACCCAAAGGTTTACGTGGAATAGCAAATCTGGTGTTCACCCAAACAATGATGTGGAATAAACTATAATGGCTAATGGGAGTTGCAACACATCCATGTGGCTTCAGATGTGCAAATACTATTTGAGACTTGCTAGTCATCCCAGGATTTGTTTTACACAGTTATGTGGAATCTGGTCTGACTGACACATTTTATGACGACGGGTCCACTTGGCCCACCAGCATTCTAAGTAAAGGAATCATAAGTGCAATACAACACAGCCATTGGCCGTAAAAATGGGAGAGTTCTCGACAAACAAAAGCTACTCACTGTGTAGAAAAGGGACATGGCTAACCCTTGAGTGGACCAAAGTGAACTACTACCACACTCAAGGTGTGTACAAACCAGCTTGAATACCATGACCCAAGCAAGGTGAACCTATCATGTTCCCAGAACACAAAAGAATCTTATGGATGCCTTTGTAGGAGGATAAGATTATGGTAGCAATTACCAGCCCCCCAAGTATGTTAGGTGGTTGGTGATCACCTACTTTAGTACCCTGCTTTAACTTTTATTGCCCTGCTGTCTTCCGGGATTGTTTTTTTTGCTTGTTATAAGTTTTACTGTGAATCATGTTTCTGTGTTTTTTTTTGGTTGTGTTAAATTACTGTAAATCGGTTCCTTGATCTTCTAATCAGGATTTTTGTTCATTTCGGTTGTTGTCCATAATTATTTTGCACAGTTTGCTGCCTTTTGCTCATTGATTCATGCTAAATTGATTGCTAGGTTCAATAGTTTCTACCTTTTTGTAGTTCAATCTCTGGGATGTTTGGTTTTTTGATTTCTTTGTTTTGTTCTTAGGCTTATTTTCAGTCCATTTATATATTCACAGAAATCTTATATTACAATTGCAATTATACTATCAAAGATAAAACACTTATATGTTAACATTAACCTAGTGAAAAATGTTCTATCTACCCTAACCAAAAACCTGGTATACAGCGGATTCTCAATAATTTGTTTTTCAGTGGACCAACAAGTATAAATGAAGCATGCTGCAAACAATAGATGCCAACTTGGATTTTAGATCCGAGAAATATCATACATAACCTCAAAATTCATGTTTATTTAAACCAACACCCTAAAGAGGTCATTAAATCAACTTATTCAAATCAATTTATTATTAAATATACACTTTAAATTAAAAACTTTAATTTTTGAAATTTAGCAAAATTTTTATTTATATTAATAATTTTGCCTACTGTTCCTTTATTGGCTGAGCCCTACTCAATCCCTCGGTTAAAAGTATCACAACTGATTTATTTGCGACAATTTTTGCCAGTCATTACTTGCAGAGTCTTTTTCAAACCTTTAAGATTCTAACCAAACCTGCAGCCAATTGTTTCCAATAATAACCATGCTTGTCCAAATACTGCCATGGCTAAAACCTCTTTCAAAATTCCGTTTCTACGATAATTAGACCATATTGTTAAATACAGTGTCATAGATTGTGTGATTTGTTCTCATTTTTACCAACCTACGAGTGCAGTAAACACATACGGAGAATAAGAATATAAGTTGCTTTCACATTGTTGCTAACTTAAGAATGCAGTAAAGACATAAAAAGAAAATAGAATATGAAAAACTATTGAGGGATGTAATAAATATTATCGAAAGCACCAGTTGTCGATTATCTGCATTGTTTTGAATTTGCATTGTGTTACAAGACAAATGATGTGCATAATCTAAGGTGAATGTACTAACAGAAAATATAGTAAAACGTAAACAAGAACGAATCATCGAAAAACAATTGTTCTGAATATTTTGGGTTTCGGACAGAATATCTGATCAATGTATACGGTAAATTAATGCTTTAAGAGTCATAGCATGCTGGTTTATTTAACATTGTTTATATAGAATATTTTAAGGGATCATCCAAAAAAATAAAGATGTATGGGGAAAACTGAATACGGGATTACCAAATTGAGGTTCCACTGTATTTTTTAAATGATCAGATTTTTACATGAACAAAGAATATAAATAACAAGAACAACCTAATTATTAATGCAATGTGCCTTCAGCATGCTGCTAAAATTTTTACGCAAAGGCATTAAAAAATAGTGACTCCCACTAAGAATAAATAATTTAATGCATAAATTCACAAATGAAAAACTGTTCATTGTGACAAAGTAACAGAGCTAATGTACCCTTCTGACACCTCAAGTGAAGACACGCAAATAATGGGGCCTTTACAGTTCACACAATAGGATGTAGATATGCTATAGGTCTTAAGAAATTTTCTGTTAAGAAGTTTTCTTGCTTAATAAGCACAAATTTTTCAGTATTTTTCTGAAATGTCTTAACAGTGTTTCACTATGTCAAATTTACATGACTCCAAGGAAGATTTACCTAGCATTTCTTAAGTGTGAATCACAGCTGCTCCGCTCACTTCCTGAGTAAATATACATTAATATTTTTACACCAGGTGAAAGAAAATCAAGGACATGGTATGTGTTGCTTCATACTATCATTGTCAAATGCAATAGTGAGGAAGAAAAAAACTAAAATATACCATTGTGCTCCCTTCTCGCTTTTTCAGTAAATATTTACGCAAAACTATGTAGTTAAAAATTAAAAATATCACAAAATTCTTTAAAATATTTTTACAAGCAACTATATAGAGCCAAATCATACAAAATGGATTTTTAATGCGCAAAAATATCTAACCTCATAACAAAATTAATTTCTATTCTACATTGTGTGCTGAACAGAATACCTTGATGCAGCATAGAAATTGGTAACTTGATAACCAAAGCTAGCATAATAAGCATGTTCCATTATCGCCATCAACTGAATAGTATTGTATCCTGTAACAAAATTAATTTTCCATTAACAAGGATAGTATTAAAGATGTTCACTCTATTGTAACTTGTTTTTAATTTCTATAACGTAGCAAACAGGAAAAAATTATGCCACCAAATATTATTTGCTTAGTAATTATCTCAGGCGCAAACTCTACAAGTGTTCTCAAAACTGAGCTAGAAGAGTATCGTAAAGTACACCCAATACAGTATTACAAATTAAAAATAAATTGAGCATATAGCTTTTTAATAGTATTGAATCAGGACACCAAATACAACAGAAGGGTAACTTTTAAATTTTGCAAATATTTTTCTGTTAGAATTGGCACTCATATTTTCAAATTTAACATCAACAACAGTTTATATACAAAAAACCAAACTACAAAGAAAACAAACTACAAATTTTGCATAAGTTACAAATGTAAAATCACACATATTAAATAAATGGTATATATAAAATAACAATTTTTTTAAATTCAGAGTTCATACCTTGTTTAACAATGCGAGGGATGACATTGTGCGCAAACTCCAAATACGATCCCACTTTTCCTTCTTCAGAAGCTATTCCCACATGGCATTCGTATATCCTCAGGCTCAATGGCCTTGAAACTTGTTTGTGCTTAAACACATACCTCTGTACCAAAAAAAGTCATAAAAACATTTAACCAAAAAATTCAAAGTAATTCACAAAAAATTAAATTTCCAATCATTTTCAATAGTTTATTCAATGTTTGAAACTGGTCCTTATACAATGGCACCTGTTCTTGAGGGAAGAGAAAACCAACTTGCTGTAAACCGAGACAAACAGCCCTGGTTTACTGAGCAGCATTCCGACTAGAAATTATATGCCAACACCTGCAGGTTTATAGCCTATATATGAGACACTATATGTACTCAAGTCCAAGTTGCACATTTTTTTCCAAAAATATTTTTGAAAAACAAAGGTATGGCTTAGAATCAAATACCATCAATTTTTTACCTGTAATTATTTTTTATTGCAACTTTACTATTTGTAATAGTTATTTTTAGTTGTTACTGACATACCATTCATTGTACATATAAACATTAATAAATTAAAATATAATTTCCTAATTTTTAAAATAAGGTAAATAAGTTTTAAAAAAAATTCCATCGAGGTCCTGAATAAAATGATTCACAGGTGTACATAATATGTGAAATTGGTGATAGAAAATGCATGTTCTACAAACAGAATCGTATGCAGGATGCGAAATGCTTTTTCACAACAAAACGCATTGCATACATGCTCCATAAGTTGAAAAAATATCCTCCAGAAAACAACAGAAATTTCAGTGGTAGTTAATCAGGCAGATGAGTAAGAATAGGATCTAGGGAGACATACTGTATCTTTTTCTGTAATGAACAGTGCAGCTATCTAGTGGGGAAACTTGGCAACTATGTGTGGAGTAACTGTGCAGCCATCCAGTAGCAAGCGTAGCAACAGCATGTTGGAGTAACAGCGCAGCTACCTACTGGATCACGCAGCAACTACATGCTGGCGAGAAAGTGTGGCCATTGATTGCATTATAGTAAAATTTCATGAGATATACAGTTTCTTGAAAATAATTTACAGATTTTCTTTAAATGAAAATAACTGTGACTGGTATAGCTCAAAAGTTTTTATTACATTTGCAATATTCTAAAAAATGCAGCCAATGATACTTTAAAATAAATAGCAGTCGTTTACACTGCGATTAAGTTTTCAATACAAAAACTATAACTGTGATTGGCATTTCAAATTATTGTGCGTGTATCGACCATGCCGTACTTGTTGAACAATGCGATTCAAATGCAATACTTCGTTTATAAGAAAACAAAAATGAGTGCATATATTTTATTTCTTTAAAATGAAACTTGATTAATTTTGCAGAATATAATGGAAATATAAATAGGAAGATATTTTTAATTGATGAATCAAACTTGGGCCACTGGACAGAAACACGCTATGCAATTATTTGCTTCCAAAAGCACAATATTCTCTTTTGGCAGAGTGAAATGTATTTGTTTTGGTTTTTAAAAACACTTCTAACGGAGACAAAATTAAATTTCATACAGAAATTAAATTTCTTACTGAAGTGGTGGTTCAACTTGTGGCCTCATACCAATATTTTTTTTTCGCCAGGATTTTCCCCATAAATCTAGGTGCAGCTTAGAAACAATGGCAACTTGGAATTGGGTAAATACAGTATTTTCTTCAATTTACAACGGTATAAAAGATCATCACTAAAACATAACTATGTGTAACTCACATTCGTTGTGTAGTCTATACCACAACCAATATTTTCTGGTCCTCCTACATCATAGACTATGTTTCAATATCTCAAGACATCAATTTCAAATACTCTTACACATGTATACATGCATTTTCTGATGCGTGCCCACGCAAAAATGTCTCACAGTTAACTGCCACTATTTACAGTGTGGGTAATTCATATAAACAGACAAAAACATAAATATACATGTTTGGGGCATGATAGCAAACAAGGACATGTAAAAGGTGAGTTAATTATAATAATGGTAATTGTACAGGATGATAAGACAATCTGAATTTGAATGGGCTGAGTTTATTACCAAACACAAGCCAAACGAAAAAAGACCACTATAAAAAAGTAACAAACACAGAACAGGGCAACAAATAACTAGAAGACAGCGGATCCTAACAGTCGAAACATCTACAGTAAACAAAATATAAAAAAAAAAGAACCTGACCTCAACAAAGAACCACCCTAGAAAACCAATCTACAAAATATGATATACTGATCAATGATCAATTAACAAAGAAATCTGGCAAAAAATTTTACACAGTGGCCAAACAATGGCTAAGTCAAAAAATTGTCTTTAAAAAGAAAATTGAGTCCTGGTACTTATACAGAAAAACTATTGCAGCAAAGAACATCCAAATAAGAAAACAAAAACTGACAGGAGTAAAACACAAAAATTTAGTGGATGTTACAAATATTGAGAAAAATGCAATATAGACACACAAACTTCATGATGTTTTGGCCCATGAAATCTATCGTTTCCTCTGCAAGACAATGGAAGAAAAACAATTGCAACTGACCAAGATAATATATTTTCTGGATTGGTTTTCAGTGTGTTTCTCAGTTAGGGTAATTGTCTGATCAGTTTTTGGTTTCTGATAGTTTAGGGTTTACCACCAATATTTTAATAACTGCTGGAACTTCAGTTGCTTCCTTTTTATTTGTCATCCTGTTCTGAGTTTGTTACTTGTTTGTTGTCTTTTTTTCCATTAATTTTTTGTGAATTATGTATAACAATGGACTCTCCAATTAAATTGTTTTATTGATCAGGGTTGTAAACTTCGCTGCGTGGACCTCCTGACTTAAAGAATATGTCCAGCACTGTATTTATGTAAAGTCATGTGTTCTGCACATGCTGGTGAAAGATACCAGTATCAATAGGGTTACTGAACACTAATGTCTTGAGGTGGCCCACACATAGAAGTCAGTCAATAATATTAGGCTCTGGTGATCAGATGGATTATACATGGGGTCACATGCATTAAATCCTGTGTCCATGATAAGTGATGTCAAATACAATAGAGAAAATTTCCGGACAGCTCTATACAAATAGCTTAGGCACATGTGTGAAAAAATAACTTAATGGTAAGAAGTATTACTATTATTATATTTATGGAAATATTTCATTACAAAAGTTATTTTATTATTATCGTTTGTTAGTAATATTTTCCACTTCTGAAACATTTGACATATTGGGAATTAGTTATCATTGTTTAGGTTTTGGTTATTAAATAAACTTTTCCGAGAGGAAATAAATTTTCGTCTTCATATCCACCATTTGGTATCATATTATTAACAAAAGAATGTAGTATTAAACACAGGGGCTGCTGTCTGCTGGCTGGAGGCGACAACACCGCCGGATTTTCTCACAGAAATCTTCAAGCTGTCCAGTATTGGTTTCTAGTGTATCTGGTGGCATCCAAATACAAACAGTTCTTCTGAAATGCACAGATACACCATCATGTCACTTCTCAGATTCGTAAAAAAAAACTTTCATCCAGGTTGGATAAATCATTAAAAAAAAACCTTAAGCAGGCAAGGTGTGATAGTCTGCTGTTTCCAAACCCAGTAGTAACTCCAATGGTTAACATCTTCACTCTGGTGGACACTTTCAGAACGCACCCAATCAGACAACCTTATGGCCAACATCATCAGATATTGAAACACTTTTAAAGTCTTGTGCAAACTAACGTAGGAGATACACCATGGAAATAATAGAATCAAGTAGAACAAAGTAGAAGCAAAATATTTATATTATATAATTTGCTGTTTTTGTCTTGTTACATTTGTGCTGTCCTTGTTTAGTGCTGTTCGTTGTTGGAACAGATCACTGTATTTTTTTAAATCCATTTACATATTTGTGACTTTTTGCAGTTTTATTTTGTTAGTCAATTTTGCTGCTGTTGTACGTTTATATATATATATATATATATATATATATATATATATATATATACATATATATATATATATATATATATATATATATATATATATATATATATATATATATATATATATATATATATATATAATTACTTTGATGTTCACTCTCGGACCAGATCATTATAATTTTCAATCCATTTAGGATTTTTTTCCCTGAGATTTGTTTCACATCTGTTGTGCTGCAACTTACTACTGTTTGTATTTCACGTGTAGCTTTGGATGTTTGTTATATATGTGCTGTCCATGTTTTTTGTTGCTCATTGTCTAATTGGATCATTCTCTTTTGTTTCATATATATGTTAATTTATTTCATCACTTTTTTAATGCATTTTTGTTTCTCATCCATATATGTTAATTTTTTTTGGTTATTTTTCATTGTCACTGTAGTCAATGGAAATCTAATCAAATTTATAATTCAGTTATGCCAGACTATTACCATTTAATTTCAAAAACAAGATTAATCTTTTGCATCATTAGTTGAGCAACGAGATTTTAGATAGCGTATAAGGTACTGCAAACTTGAGAAACTTGGCCAATGCAGATACAACTAGGTTGTGTAGGATGAAGTTAATTTTAGCCACCAACTTTGCAGCTGTTCCATGTCTTAAAGCAGTTATTACATTTATTAATGTTCTTAATAAAGAATTGCTACAACAATTTAAAGAATACCAATCTATGAAGATTCATTATTCCATGTTACATGGGATGGAACAAAGACAGGGGAAATTCGTAAAGAAATTTGTAGACAGGTTTTAAAAACTCAGTGAAAACATAATTTAACAAGCTGATGATACTTAAAGCAGGAAGCTCTCAACCAACAGGCTGATAGCAGATTTTTTGGTTCATTTACAGATGATCTGATCAGTAATGTTGGCCAAAAACTTTAATATAAAATTCTGAGAATATGGAGGAAATAGAAGCAATTGCTCTTACACTAGATTTGACAAAATTACATAAACTACAAAATGTAAGATCTGCACATTATCAGAAAAGCTACGTATAATGCATAATGTTTCAGCTCAGAACCATTGTATGGCATAGGGTAATAGTAATAAATAGAATTAATAATGGCAATCAGATAAAAACTAGGTGGTTTGGCTTAAAATATGTCTCAAGTACTTTGTTTTCATGGTTCAAATGCTAGTGGTAACTCTTATTCCTAAGGGAATAGTTTTTTTATAAGGAAGACAACTCAAGTTTATCAAAGATGACCAAATAAAAGTAATATCATGTGCTACAAGTGTGGCAAATATGGGCAAGGGATGAAGAACTATAGTGTCTCTGGAACTCATGATATGTAGAGCCCCGGAAGGTTTTTGAACCTAGGGTCGGCACCCTTGTTACAGCCTAGTGCTAACAGGATTATGAAATTCCCCAAATGAAAATTGCCTTCGTATGACGTTGAGTTTCACACAGCAGCAATAACTGCTTAAAGAGAAAAAAATGCAGTATTATTCCAGTCACAATACACAATAAACCTTATTCAATATTAATTGATGCTACTCTGATATATTGCTCAGAGAAAGCATCAGCCAAAGAATACACTCATATTAATTAGCAACTAAATGAATTCCAGAGAGAACCTTAATATTACAGATACTTAATATACCAATGTATTGTTATTAGGTAGAAAATGTATGTTCATGTAAGTTCCATGCTGTGTAATCTACATTATTATTTCATGATGTAATTTGTATCAATTTTCTCTCAATAATGGTGCACAGCTAGACCTAGTATGTGAATTCCTTCATATGAATAATCTGTCTGTATCATTGAGAGGTAATCAACGTGAGGACTTGATCACCCCTTGTTAAATTTTATTACCAGATGTAAAAAATAAAGACAATGAAAGAAAACCTGTTTGTCTACTGAAACTTAGAGCTGATATAACTTGCCACTTACATTTCACGTAATGATTAACTTATCACTGAATGCAGTGAGTGAGATGCCCATTCAGAACTATATTTTATAGAATACACTGGATTCTCCATCTATCGTTTCTCAGGTAGGAGACTGTCGAAAAATTTCCATGCACTCATGATTTTAATAGATGAGGAACTTACAGGTACAACAATAAAATACAACTTTTAACCTTTTTAATCTTCATGTTGAGTATAATAAGGTCTGTACATTATCTGTGAATTAATATTTACTAATAAACACAATAAAAATGGGAATTTTTAAGAAAAATTACTATAAATAATACATACAAAAAAAAAGTTTATCTCAACTAACCTAGATAAAGAATATAACATCACAAAGTACCATATATAATTGATTGTAAGCCAACACCAAATGCAAGCTGAGAAAGAAAATAATATGATACCAAATGCACGCCAAATTTTTAAAGGTTTCATGCACACTCGATCAGCTGAGAGCACGTAAAGAGGTTATCGACTAACAGTGTGTGCATATTGTGAGAGACAGAGAAGGGAAAGCGGCAGCAGTGGAAGGAGTGAAACAGTCTAGCCCTCCACAGAAACCTCTCTCTTCCAAATTGTTTGGCAAATTGGGAGGGGGGGGGGGGGGGCGAGGATACCACACTGTTTGCTAAGCAGCTTGTCCCCCCCCCCTCCCAACCTTGTAAGAGCAGGAAGCGAGGATTGCAGAAGCTTACTCAATCCAGACTGCATATCTACACCTATTGGCTCTGTCTATGTGTGTGTGTGTGTGTACATGCGTGCGTGTGTGTGTGTGTGTCAAACATCTGCTTTTTTAAGTAAAATAATGTGTGAGTTTGAAACAGATGAAAAAGGTGAATTTTTTTTCTTACTGTCAACAATAATTAATCATCAATTAAAACCATGTCCTCTGATTTTCATGTACACTTGCATCTCTCGAGAGTTATGTGGTGTTTAACTTTGTGCTTACACATAATTTGACAACAAAAGCAGTCAAATAGGCACTTCCAGGATACCAGTTAATTCAGGAGATGTGTTCGTATTGAAATAAATTAATATAAATCCACCAATCTCCCCACAAGAAGCCACTGAAAATAAACTTCACACTTGGTAATACTTGCAAGGGGAGGTCAAGTACATGCTTCTATAGCATCAATTTATTTGGAAGATGCTGCCTATAAGTAAAATTAATATTTTGTTAAAAAATCATATTGGTTTTACACCAGATACAATTAAACACAAACTTTAGTGGAAAAAACAAAAGAAAACATCTTTGCAAAAAAAACTACCAGTTACAATTTATTGCATAGCATTTTCAGCTGAAATTATTTTCTTTGAAATACTACAGTGATGATACATGCAACTATTATGAGCAACTGATAATTTTGATAAAATTTCTGTGATGTGGGATAGAGTTGTAAATGTTTAAGAACAGCACAGTGCCGTAGAGAATTACCATTGCATACTGGCAACTGCCGTGATCTTATAGAGGCCAGACTCAGCAGAGCACTTAGCCTATCTGTGGTAAAGTGCTTTGACAGTACAACCGTGCGTCAGTAGGAAATTATATTACATCATTAGTTTTATTTAATGCTTCATACATTATACTGATTCCCCTCACGCAAAGTATGTAAGGGGAGAAAGCAAGCACCCTGCAAAAAGAGAGAGAGAGAGAGAGAGGGGATGCAGCTTTTTTTTGCTAGATAGTAACTTTCCCCACACTGGCATATAAGATGAGGAAGAAAGGTGTACGGCTCAGAGAGAAACAGCAAGAGAGGAGGGAGAAGAGGATGGAAAAGGAGGGAGAAGGAGGAAGAGGAAGGGATGAGAGGGGAGGAGAGGAAGGAGATAAAGAGAGAGAGGGATGACACCATGCTGGTTGCTAGGTAACCGCTTCCCCTCTCGTCAGGTGTGTAATGGGAGAAAACAAAATTACACCTGAATGGCCGACTCCCAAGAGTTAGCTGAACTGGAGAGCGCACTAACGTATTTCACACCCATAAACAACCAGTTTTAAAAAACTGCCTTTGCATTAAATACTAAGCAATGAGACAGAAAGATGTTCGATTAATGCAATATTTGATACATACATGATGAAAGCTGATCATTTTATAATTATTTTAATAGGAATTTTGCTGGGACCACTGAAAACTTTTGGTGGATAGTTTTTTGGTTCAGAAATTTTTTGTAATACAGAACCAAATGTATGTTCTGTTAAACATTATGGGACAACATGGTTTGGGTGTAGTTAATTGCTTAATTCCTACCCATAGGAACTTTATTAAGAACCGTAACAGAAACATGAGGAGAGAATTAAAGGTACAAAACTGTGAGGCAGGAAGAGAGAACTGGTTTAGGGCAACAAACCAGTGTAGAATTCAGAGTACCTGTATAAAAAAGCTAGAATTTGTTGTAAGAGGGCCAGCAATGTGATACATCTTTCCAGGGTAGGGTAGGCGTAGATAACTTCTTCAATACACTCAGAAGAGAGACATTTTATCAGTCTGGTGATCGCCCAGCTGTAACAAAGAAAATGCTGTTAAGGCAGATTATGTGTTGCATACTAGAGACAAACCAACTGCTGAACAGGTTGTTTACAGGGTCAGCCTATCACCTAATGTCAAAATATATGGTATTAGTGAAATATATGAATATTACGGACATGACATACACTTGCCAAATATACAGTTGTAGAAACTGCCCTACCTTAGTATTACATTCAGGCATTTCTTGTATTACAGAGAATATACCCCGAGATTATTATGCATCCAACATGTATACAGGAACCGATTTAAAGCCATTGAATGACATACTCGCAGGTCTTTATGCCAATTGTGTTAGTACACTTTTGAGCTTCACAGTGAGTAAGAGTCCCTCAAGAGTTAGTGCCAATATTGTTGCCTTGAAGCGTGAGGTCAAAGAACAGGACGAGGATAATCGTTAATTACTTCCTAGAAATTACTTATTTCTAGGGTGTTGTAACCTACATACAGAAAGTCCTAAAGACGGTCAAAATTGTAAAAAGCTCTTGGTGATATAAAATACACTCATACCTTATTTATACCGCATGTGGTTTATATGGACACCTCATTTGTAGGGAGAGATTCTCAAGAACTGTGAAAGATATTTAAAAAAGTAAAAAGAAAATTAAAAACAAAAAAATTGCAGTGAAAATATATACTAAAACATGGTTGAAAGCTGCAACATTTAAAAACAATACTGGTTCTATGGATTACCTTCACGCAATGCATTGCAGGATGGGGGGGGGGGGGGGGGGGGAGGAGCTTAAATTCATTAAAATTTAATTTATCATCACTAACATTCAGCGCAAGCAAGGTTGCCGACCTGTCAGCTGTTCTACAGCACAACTTCCATTGGTGCAGTTATCTTTAACGCTCTGTACATGGTCTGTCAAGATACACATGCGCAGCATGGCATATTCTACGCTCAGCTCCGTGGCAGCAGCGCTAACCAATGTTGACACTAATGCACGCCATAAGTTGAAGGAAAAAATTCTGCCATCTACTCTGCTTTTTTTTACCTTGTCTGTTCCAACTTTCTTGGTTCCATTATTATTACTGAAGAATCTCGCTTGTTGTTACTGTAGTATAAAGTCCTGATTGATATTGTGTTTACAAAATGATTAATATAATATTTATACTTATAATTAATATTTATATTTACTATAGTAAATACAACTTTCCCAGATTGAGTACTTTTAGTGTTTACATTTATTTTATATATAAAATATGTTTTTAAATTTCCTAATTAATCAGATGTAAAATGACTACTAGACTAATTTTAAAGTTTCCTACAACAATTTTAGGAATGCATCTAAAACTATTTTTTTCCGTTATTACTCTTAGCTGGAATAATACATATTTAAGTAAGCAAGGAAGAATGTGCTAGGGCGATTGTGACAGTAAAATTGTAGGAGGATATGACATCACATTGTGATATCCCGAAGAAGTAAAATGCTTGAGGAATCCTCCTCCTAGGCCTAAACATCTAACATGGCCAGATGTTTCAGTTGTGCCCCGCCCGTTGGCACCTTGATGACAGTGTACGTGACGACTCCAAAGGGTTGAGAATGGCCAGAGTCGTGTAACCAGGATCCATTCTCCTAGATGTGTAAATTTATTGATCCTCTTTATTTGTCAATGTTCTGTTTTCATGTATCTTTCCCTGTTGTGCCTGTATTCTATATATTCTGTCTTTTCGTAGGAGATTGCCAGTCCTGTTTTTTTTTTTTTTTTTTTTTTTCTATTTTGTATAATGTTTCCACTATGGTTTGTGTGTGTGTTCTGTTTTGTGTTATTAATGCTACGACGTCGGCAAATGCCAGACACCACCTCAAATCTTATACAGACTCCTTTCACCCCTTTTTCTTCTAAGGCCGTTTCCCATGTCCTAATGATTTTATCTAGTACAATGCTGGAGAGAATTGGTGTCAGTTCCCTTGTCGAACTCCTGTTATGATTTTGAATGCTTCAGAGAATTTTATTTTGGCTGTAGTATCTGTGAGTGTCTGTTCTATTAGTCTTCTGGTATTTTGATCTATCCCTAACTCGTTTAATGTAAGGAATACTGTTTGTCTGTCTATTGAGTTATATGCTTACTTAAAGTCACCAAAGTGACTACAGTGTTTTTATTCTGGAGTGTTCTAGCCTTTATTATCATTTGCAATTTGAAGATCTGTTCTGCGCATGATCTTCCTTTCCGAAGTCCTGTTTGATTTCTCTTATATGATGTCCTGCTTGTTGTTCCACTCTGTTTAATAGTGCCTTATATATATATATATATATATATATATATATATATATATATATATATATATATATATATATATATATAATCTCATTGTTTACATTACTTTATTTCAGATACATATAATTTTGGTGTTTTTGTTTTTAACATTCTTCAACTTATAGTTATTAAATTTTATACAAAATTTTTCTTTTATATTGGGATCCCCAGAAATTATGAATAAAATTTTTTTTTAATTACACAAGAAAAAAGAAATATGTGGCCATCTTGCAGACCCAAGAATGTGTCAAGGACACATTAAATAGTTACGCGATAAAATTTTCACACAGTTCTTTCTGAAGTTTTCTTACCATTACCATAAAACAGTAACAAAATTACACGAATTTACGATGTTCGTATCCCAAAGACTGCACAATAATTCAGAGTCCAAAAGATGATATTTCAAAGGCGAAGTCTAGGTGTTAGTAAATTTCATGCATAGTAAAGTAGTAGGAATGGCCTGTTTGTAGAATTCAGGCTTCGCCCACAGCCGGGGCGATGCTGGGATGGCCGAAAATTATATCTGAAGGAGGATGCCACATCTCATTGCGATACACAAGGAAGCACTCAAAGCTTCATGATTAGGGCGGTAGTTGTCAACCGCTGACAACAACATTTACAGATAAAAATAAACACTGCCCCAGCAAAACAAACTGGAACAAACATTAACGGGATAAATAAATAACAACTTAAATTTACTGACTATATGTTTACTGAAGATTCAAATGAACTTGTAAACAGACTCAGTTATTTGCTTAAGCTTCAAAAACGCAGGGATTACTCGGACATGAAAGAGATGGTTTTGATTATTAGAGAACTTACGGATAGGGTCTATATCAGATGATGTTATGAACTGCTTTCTTCTGAAATTGTACTTACAAAATAATAATAATAAATTATTATTATAAAATAATAGTTTTTTCTGTATTCTTGTGCATTGTATCCTTCTATAGGTCTTAAAGTTTTTAATTAAAAGAATATGTGTTTAATAATAAATTTAACAAATTTTGCATGTTGTCAAAGTCCTGTATCATGCATGTAGCTATACCATGATTGGAATGAATATTTTTTTTAAAATTAGGATGGAAAATTACAGGTTTCTTATATGTCTATAAAAATACGTGCCAACAGCTCACTGTGCAGTGAAATAGAGAAATTAACGTAGTAGTCAGTAACATAATATGCTTGCTGACTTTTACGTACATTTTCTAGTATTGATTTTCAAGGTCATTCAAGGTCATGGGGTCAGGGTGGTCTCCATCTAATATGGTGGTGGTAGTCTGTAACGTAATATGATTGCGTATATGTATTTTTTCCCAGAGTTTTTGTTTTCAAGCCAATTCAAATTCATGGGTTCAAGGTCAAGGTCATCTGCATCCAATATGGTGGTAGTAGTCTGTAATGTAATATACTTGTTGACTTTAATGTATTTTTTCTCAATTATGTTTCCAAGGTCATTCAATGTCATGAGGTTAAGGTCACCTGCATCCAATGTGATGGAGGGGTGATGCCTACCAAGATGGATGTCGGTTGCACTTACCAAGATGGTGGAATGGGTATGGGTGAGGGGTGACCTCCGGACCTTTAATTTTTTTAAAAATACAGTGGAAGCCCAGAATACTGTGGATTCTGTTATACCGCAGGGCAATTTATGTTCTACGGCCTGAATAAATAAATAAATAAATAAATAAGTGGAAAGTGTGCGGGTCTGGTAGGCGCGTGGTCTGTCAATGGGTGGTAGTGAGTCGGTGACAATGGATGAGGCGGAGGGAGCAGGCACATGTTCTCCTTCCTTTCAGTGCTGAGATCTATTTTACTGATTCATTACAGCCAATATTGTAGGTTTTTTCCGTATTCAGTTTCGTTGGCCTGGTGCAAATATTTGACGAATAATTCCTAGTGGTCCTTTTTTATGTGACCCTATCATACATGATCTGCCATTTGGTTGTAAACATGCCAATAAAAAAAGATACTGTGGTAACCCTTCCATCTTATCTGGGCTTTTGAATAAGTATGGGGGGATGGCACGGCCATATTCCAAACCATGTATCACACTCGCATGTGTCCTGCTGTCACACATTTACTGGCACCTACAAGTTATCATGAAATGTGTGTGTTTTGTATAGCGTAACACATTTAAGCAATTACAATTATTTTATACCAAAATGTTTAGCTAAAGTAGGTTAAAATATATTGGAATACTGTCGTAAAAGGGATGCCGACCTCTGTGGCACATTCGGTATAAAACTGGTTTGAAATGCAAGGGGCTCTGGGTTCAGATTCTGGGTAAGGTATAGTAGGGTATAGTGCTACGTAATCATTATAACAATGCAGTATACACTTAAATTATAATGTGTATATAGCAGCTATAACTGTAGGTCATCCATTTTTGGGGGGAAAAAATTCCTAAATTTTATGTGGGCCTTGAAATTCATGCTTCCACATAATTTACAGGCTTAAAATTAATCTCCTACGAGGTATAGCTCTATGTAGTCATAATTATGATGAAGACACTTTGGTTATAATGTGTATACAGCGGCTATTTATTCTGTATGTCTTCACATTTTCAAAAAAATTATTATGAAGTTCGAGGCGGGCCTCAAAATTCATGCTTCCAAGTCATTTACAGGTGAATCTCCTACATGATATAGCTCTACATAATTATTATAATTAAGATGTAGACACTTTAGTTATAATGTGTATATAGTAGCTATTCGGTATGTCTTCCCAGTTTCGAAAAAAATTCCGAGCGGACAAGCTATCGTGGACAAGGCTTAATGCAGAAAAGAAGCCTTTCATTGCATGCCACAAATAATTCACTTTTTTGTTTTAGTTTTCCTTTTTAAAATGCAAATTAGACGAGCAAGCTACATGTTTCACAACACGCGAGGCACTGATAGATCCCATCTGCAGTGCAAGCGTGCATTCAACCTTTGGACGTGAGCTTCCTTTCTCACTTCCTCACAACCAGGAGCATCAGGGGTGGGGGGTGAACGCCCTTGGTGGAATAAGTACATCCTTTGCTTGGAAAATGCAATATTTTTTAGTTATTCTTGCTGGAATGCATGTGGCCCCCTTTATCATAGCGTGTTTCTCTTCTTTTGTTTCTCTCCCTTGGGTGATGTCAAGCCCAGTGATGCAGATAAAAAATATAATTTCCGATAGTAAGGGACTAAACGTTTCACGAGTTACAGCAGTAAATAACAACACTTGCCCGTGTTTGACAGATAGGTGCCACGCCACATTAAAACACAGGCTTTTTTTTTGCTTCTGTACTTGGTCTCACCCAGAATAGCGCGGAAAGCTATAATGCAGGTCTGAGTTATGTCCCCCAACAGACGCATTATATCAAACTTATACTGTATTTTAAAAATACATTTTTTAAGAGCTTGTGGATTTTTATTGGATTTTCCAGGTCAAAAGTCAAGGTTGAAGGATCTGACCGGTTCATTTTCCCTGACCCAAGGTCACCTGGGTCGCTAATCTATCTCACCTGCTCCGGGGAAAATGGGAAATTTCAGAGGGTCCTATTTTGCAAACAGGAAAAAAGGATATTTTTTAAGGAAAAAGGGACATTGAGGGAAATTTAGTTAATTTTGAGGAGAAGGAAAGGAAATTTTTGTGGAAAAAGGGGGAAAATATGGCAGACGGATGCCAGACGTCAATGTGCCAGACTACTCTATTTACTACTACTCATGTGAAATGGGTATAATTGTCAACTACATCATGTACCTAAATGCAAAATCTTTCATAACTGACACCATATCAAATGTAGCAGGTAAAAAACTCCTCGGCAATTGTGCAAGGTCTTTTGAAGTGTGTAATTTGGTATGCATCTTTTTAGAAAGCTAAGAGGGCTTTCCTGGGAATTGTACATTGTTTATAAAAGATAGTCTCTGCCAATGCAAAATAAGCTGCACCCCACATTTTGTAGTCTCTAGTATGTAAAAATATGCAGCACGTGCATACAAAACACAGCATGTACTTTTGTGTGTATGACTATGTTCTAGAAATTTTATTAACATGGAAAAACTACATATGTTTCTACATTAATTGGACATAAATGGCAATTTTCAGAAGTGCACAAACCTTTTATTGTACCTATTAAGTTGCCAGTTCTATAAATATCATTAAAATTAAGTCAAGTGTACAGCTCCATTAGTAAAATTGATGTCAAAGCTTTTTCAACATTCAACTGTACTTCACAATCAAATTTACTATCTGCATAATGCTAAGGTTTGGAATCATTGTGTAACAAAAACTGTGTGCCCAACGCGTGTACTTTATTTCCTGCTGAGTGAGTGAATACAGTGAAAACTCTATCCATTGAATTTCAAGGGAATGACAAATATTCTATAGATGCAAACATTCTGTAGATGTGGACTAAACATATTACTCTACACCAAAAAATGCAATATCATTAAACTTTATGTTAAACACATTGATAGGCCTATATTAGGTATTTGTAAAGTTTAACTAAAACAAAACATTGCAAATGGGAATATTAACTAACAAAAATTTTTCCGGCACACTCACACTTAATAAAAACCGTATTTTAACACCTCTTTTGAAAACACATGTACAGAAATAGCTGCCAAAATAGCGAAAGTATTACCTACAGAACAACTAACAACAATCACAGTTAAAAATAACTTATTAAATCAATTTAATACTGAAATTGAGTTTAGTATTCCTTTGTCAGCCGAGCTATACTCAATCCCATGGGTAAAAGGACAGCTGATATATTTATGACAATTTTTGCTAATTATTATTTGCCAAATCTTATTCCGACCTTTAACACACTAACCAAAACCACAGCCAACAATTTTGAATAAGAACTACGCCCGTCAAAATCTAGTGTATTTGTTTTCACTTTCAATTTTCAATGACAACAGTGTCATAGAATGTGTGATACATTTTCATTGCCACCAACCTACGAGTGCACTAAACGCATAAGAAGACTAAGAATACAGGTTGCTTTCTCATTGTCACCAACCTACAAATGCAGTACAAACGTAAGAAGAAAATAAAACAGAAAACTCTTGCAGGATGTAAACAATACTATTGATAGCACCAATTGTCGATTAACTGCATTGTTTTGCAGCCACGTAGTGTCCAAAAACGAATGATACACACAATCTTAAGCAAACGTACCAACAGGAAAGGAAATACAATAACATGTAAACAACAGGAACAAAACACATATATATTGGGTTTCGGACAAAATATCTGATTTATAGATGTAGTAAATTAATGCTTTACGAGATGTAGTATGCTGTGTTATTTAACATTGTGTTAAATAAATTAGTGCTAATAATTAGTCGATTATAATCGGCAAATAATGTTCTGTGGTATCAGCCGGTTAATCTATATCGGTATCAGTGCGGCCCATCCCTAGAATAACGTATTTTTTATTGCATTGAATATTACAGTAGTGCTTTTTTCTGTTGATTTTCCGAACTTTGTGGCCTGAAAGAAAAGTAAAAAACAATATTCCCATTTAATTCAATCTTGCATTATTAGTTACTATTCACTTCAAACTTTAATTCACAATGGAAAATTAATATTCACACATGTCTATTAAAATCTTTTTACACACATCCTCCGGTCCCTAAAAAATGAAGGAATTTTTACACAAACATGTTCTTTAAACCTAAAATTACAGAAAGAAATTAATTCTCATAATTTATTTACTTGTTTTGTTAGTAAAATGGAGTAAAATATATGGTTATCCTTTAATCAAGACATTACCTAAGGACTTTATATATTATGTACTTCAGACAGTCTAACAATTATCTCTTGGTTAACTAGCAATATGAAAGGGGGTTAAAGTCCAGAGAAATTAGATCAGCTCAAAAATGATAACAGCAAAAATAAAACACATAACCTTTATTAACAAGGACAAAGTAAACATCAACTATATATATTAGATATGCAATATACCTCATGTTGTGGTGGATTCCATATCTTCTGTTTGTAAGCAATGCCTTCTTCGCGAGGTGGCTGTACAACATAAGTAGCCCATGGTGACAAGCGATCAGCTAGTTCACCACTTTTTGTTCTTACCACTATCTGCAACCAAAAAGGTATAAAATTATGCACATAAACCCAAAATTCCAAAGGCTAAACATTTCAATGACCAAGCATCATTCATAGTTTATACAACAATATTGGAATTTTTTAAACAAAGACTTTATAAAATGAATTCAAAACTCAAAAATAATCATATTTTATAAGGAACCCTGGCATCCCTTAAGTAGCATAGACCCAAAATGCTGAACCTATCAGAAAGTATACTCAATACATGAAGTTGCTTTTTACACTACTGGACATATACTTTTAAATACAATTAAATCTAATAAATGCAAACATGAAGATACCATAATTTTGGCACTATGTAATAATAATGTTCGTTTTAAACAAACAAAGGTAAGAAAGTTCATGAAAGAATTTATTGCCCAACATAATTAGTGCAAAATATGGGTACCTAATATTGAACAGATTGCCATATGTATTCCACTATTTACCAAGTATAACAACAGAAATGGTAACTAGCCTGTAAATTTTTTTTTTCTTCTGAAAAAAAAAAAAAAAAAAAAAAAACTAATTTACATAACGACAATATTTTATTTATAAATTATGTAACAAGCACACATGTTGGCATACTACTAGATTATGCATCATCTATTTATATACAATGTCTAGAAATTAGCATGTTCGCTGCAATTTTTTTTTAGTGCTATGGGATTAGATTAACTTGAATTTTCATTTGTGAAAATTGAAACACAGACGGGTAAAAAACACACATCAAATGGGTATTCAATTTTATGTGGTTAAAATTTATTACAACACTTCCCTACCCTCATGTGAAGTTGCTACAGTTATACTTTTTTCATTATTGTCTGTAAACAACTTTTGCACACATTCCAACAAAAAACTATCAGGATTCTCTAGCAACATCCTGGTAATAATTCAGTGTGGTGTAAGAAAACTATATGTATATCTATTATAGTTACGAGTTTCACAGCTAGAGCTCATCCATGTCACCCTTTTTTATATCATGGTGCACTATGGACTGTATTCATCTGTGGTTGAATGGTTTGTTTAAGTTTCTTGATATTACAAATGTACGTATATTGTATTTGGGCCAGTGAATTTTATATTAACTATATACAAGTATCTGTAATCAAAACCTTGCAGGGTAAAGTCCAATTTGTACTATATATAAACTTTATTTTATAGTGAATAAATTATTTAACATTGTAAAGTTTCCTTCAACTCACAATACCATCAAGATACTTCACACAAATGAGAATATCATAATTAGCAGTGTTCTATTAATGAAATTTCAATGTATCTCCAAGATATCAAAATGTTACAGAATCATTTACAAAGATATAAATATGACATTATTAACCAAGTATAAGCAGTGAGGCAGTTTTCTTTAACAAATCAGGACACAACAACACAGTGGCCTACAACACAAGATTTAATATGGGGCATGTCCTCCTTTGGAGGCAATGCAGGCTAAGTGAGTGAGTGAGTGAGTGAAGAGATTTGGGCGGCTCTAAACATTGAGGTCTTAAGAGCCACTGAGGGTGAAGCCAAGTGAGAAGGGAGCACCGGCAGAATGTAGAGGGACATAAGATATCCCAGAGAAAACCTGCCAACCAGCGACATTGTTTGGCACGATCCCCACATGCGAAAATCAAGGAGCGGCACCGCCGGGAATCAAACCAGATTCACTTAGGTGGGAGGCGAGTAGTCTACCACTACACCATTGTAGCCCCATGCAGGCTGACATGACAAAGTCATACAGAACCTCAATACTCTGTTAAAGTATATTCAACCATTCTTCCTCTTAGCATCAATGAAGTTCTTCAAGCATTTGGGCAGGTAGTGCATGCTGAAGGCGATTATGTCCCAAGCTGGTCCCAAAAGTCAAAGTATGGAGTCCGTACCCCATAAAGTGTTTTGAACAATGACAATGGTATGCAATATTTTACTGCAGAATGAAGGCAGTATACTGTACACATAATAGAAAATGGCATATAATCTCTGTAACATATTGGTGGCCCAAGAGTGCACATTGCACAAACACAAGACTTGTTCTTGAGTCAAAACTAATGGTGGCCCAAACCAAAAAACTTGTTAAGGATACCTATGGTGTGTCCTTCGACATTGCCAGGGCCAGATACAATCATCATCAGCACCCAGAGTGAAGCGTGATTCATTGGAAACAACAATGTGATGCCATTCCTGCACCCACTTTCAGTGTTTGGTGCACCACTGCAAGAGATCCAAAAAAGGTGTGGAGTCAAAAGCAGTCGGCACATTGTATGTTGTGACAATAGTCCACTCTCAGTCAGTCACCAGCAAATAGTCTTCTGGGTAATGCACAATGTTGTTTAGGCCTCATATATGATGCTGTAAGATTTGCTGTTTTACTTCTTTGAACGCAACCGTCCTCACATTCTGTAGATCTATGTATTGAGCCAGAACCTTATCTACACAAGAGATAGCCTTTTATGAGTCCACTATCCTATACTACATTGTATAGTGTTCACATCATAGTCAACACAGAAGACCATTAGTACTGCCCAACCTGCTTAAAACAGTCCCACTAGTGACCATTTAATATAAATAGGTTAATTTTGACAGATCTAGAAAAGTAGCAAAGCCATAATGTATCTTTATACAATAGTTGTTTTGTCAAAGAAGAAAACTTTTGTAAACTAATGCTTTGGGTCCAATGCATACATTTTTATAATCTTTTCCTATTGTTTCCTATCATAGAAAGGCACTAAAACATAGTGTTGGCTAACTTCATTCCAGTTCTTAACATGAGATATTAAACTATGTTTTAATTACATCCTGTCTTATTGTTATAATAATCAAGTATAGCTGCTGGAGCTCTGTTTGTTTCAGGGCGTAAAGGGAGGTGACACGATGTCTTTAGTTTAATATATTTTATGAGACGGCATTGTTTTGCGTTTACTCTTACGAAACAGTGTAATTTAGAATTTTTTTTATGAAACAGTGGAAAATTTTTCTTATACAGAAATGAGATTCAAATAACTGTTAACTTATAAAGTTTTAACTTCAACAAAAGAACAAAATATGATCAATGCCACTGATCATAAAGATGCAAGTAATAAGTACACAAACATTAACTTTACAACTTATTGGATTAAAAAAAAAACCTAATAAAAAATGTTATTTTTACTATATAAAACAGAGGTGACAGTGCAGTTGTTTTAGGCCACAAACATTACAAAAAACATTCTATTAACTGTTTCAAAATAGATTATTTACAAGACACTAAACTCCAATTCCTGATCACAATGTGTTCTATGGCAATCCTTGGATGATTACTTCACTACACTCACGTTAGTTTGTCACGGACAAAAAATTATTTATTTGCAGAATCATTCAGTAAATTCAATACTTTACAAGTTTCCAGAAACAAATTAACTTAAACTTCGGGGTGTAAATAACAAATTTGTGGTGCTTCGCGCATGGCTGTTACAAAATGTGGACCAATCCAATTTACAACGTGATTAACTCAAAACAGTGTTTCTTTTATACATCTCCAGAATGTCACATCTTCCTTAACATATGTCACTCCAATACTAGCAGCATTCACAAATAGCTGAAACCTCCCCCATGCTTGTTTCAATGTATTCTAGGTTTGAAGAATTAAGAGCTGTGCCACTGTGGGGGAAAAAAAAAGAGAGAGAGAGAGTATCCCCAAGCTCTTGCAAATTACTACCTTCCCCTGCAAGAAAAGTTGAGTGCACCACCAAAAAGGGTGGAGTGATGGGTGCCAGCAGCAGAGAAAGACAGACAGAATGGAAGCATGTGAAAATCAATGCTGTTACTTCCAACAACCACTCAATCCCTCCTCTCCCTGCGGACAGCTCAGTCAATGTGTTTAAGCCTAGTAGACATGGGCATCTTTCTTGTACAAGAAAGTGAAAATAAAGATGAACAAGTAATTGAACACGTAAGTGCCCAGTATGCACGGAATTGTGTGATCCATACACATGGCACTAGCTAATGAGCAAGAATGTGGATGGTTGATGTCAACTATATATGATTTAGAAACAGTTTTTGGGGTTATGGGGGTAATTTGTGCATTATAAATGGCATCTGTCATAAAAAGGAATAAAAGATTTAGCCCTATAGGACATATTTTAAGCACTAAATATATACACATGTAGAATATCTACAATCGCTCACAAAAAAAAACTCTACATTTTTTATTTTTGTAATTCATACATAGAATTATTTATGATAATAGGACTATTAACAATTTCATCATAGTAAAAAATATTAACATATCTGCTTACTGCCAGCATCAAGAAAATATATGTTTTGTTTACATTTGACTTGTACAAGAAACATGGCGAAAAATTGGATCATCCCCATACAGCACTAGCTATTACACAAGCTCTTGTATGCTAGTAACTAGCGTACTCGGCGGCCATTCACACAATGCAAGTCAGGGTGTACAAGAACGAGCTCACTTTCTTGTACAAGAAAGATGCCTGTGTGTACTAGGCTTTAAATACACTATTATTTGTGAAAATTGCAATACACAGAAAGAATGACCTGAACTAATCCAAACTTGGAGGATGTGTAGAACAGCATTCAAGCAATAAGTGATTACGATTGCAGAGAGATGATGTACACATAGGCCCAGCCGTCCCCTCTCTTGTGTGACCGGAAAAGTCTGTTACGCCAAGCTCCGTCAGTGAAGAGCCGTCACACGAAGTGAAAGCAAGTGCCAGTATGGCTCAATGACATCAAAGGTTATATCAGCATGTATAGGTTGGCGACAATGAGAAAGCAACCAGTATTCTTATTCTTCTTATGCGTTTACTGCACTAGTAGGTTAGTGGCAATGAAAATACATCACACATTCTATGAGACTGTTGTCATTGAAAATTGAAAGTGAAAACAAATACACTAGATTTTGAAGGGTGTAATTCTTATTCAAAATTGTTGGCTGCGGTTTTGGTCAGTGTGTTAAAGGTTGGAATAAGTTTCGGCAAGTAATAATTAGTAAAAATTGTCGCAAATATATGTTGTCCTTTTACCCATGGGATTGAGTATGGTTCGGCCGACAAAGGAATACTAAGCTAAAAAATTAAAAACATTTTGCTTAATTTCAAGTGAATATTTAATATTAAATTGATTTAATAAGTTATTTTTTATGACATCTTTAGGCTGTTTGTTTAAACAAACATGCATGTTAAGGTTATGTATGGTATTTCTCAGATTTACAATCAAAATCCGCATCAGATTGCCTTAAGTTTTGAAGGTTAACTTAAATTAATAAATTCAGTTTGTACTGAATGGTGTATTGACTGGAGCCTAGAGAGTGACTACAGACATGGGAAATAAATAAAGAAATTGTACTGTCTCAAGATTTTATTTTCTGATGGAACCATCGACACCCCGCTAGGACATCACAGTCACCAGAGCCACGAGCAGAGATGATAAAAATGTCAACAGCCTCCAACAGGAGAGATAAAGAAAGGGCGCTGCAGTACTGAACTCTAAATAAACCAACCCCTGTGGAGAGAGACTAACAACCCCTGCACCCCTCGGACAGCCCACAAGCTGAGATTCCGGGTATATAAGATCCACACACGGGAGTGTTCGTCGTTCCTTCAGCCTGTGTAACGCCGAGGAGCACCGGAAGCCTGAGCAAGGCTTTGCCTACCTGCCCTTGCAACCTGAGCAAGGTTTTGTAGCAAGGCAAAGTTAAGGTGTATATGTTCTGCACATTCAGTCTGCGTAAGACTCAAAGCTAGTACGTCAGGACTCTGATCACTAGGCCACTTGTGCCGCCATTACCCGAGTAAGTTTCTGGGAGTAAGTGCGTTGCTCAGGCACTCCAGTTCGCAAGGATTGAGCCATTTAAGAGAGTTGATGATACTAGTCTCATGTGTCGAAGAAACAGTCTCCTACGCCTTCGAAGAACCACACATCAGCCGATGTAAGTAGACTTCTCCATGCCACCGGCCAGAGATATCTCTATGTCCTCACCTAAAATGCTACCAGGAAATCATTCCCTCTAATATCCGAGGAAGAAGCTCATGACAACGTCCCTCCTGGGTGCCTAGGACTGATCTCTCTAGCTAGCACATTTAGCTCACATTGATATTCATATTTATGCAGATAGCCTTCGCCTGCCATTTGCGTGGTTTTTATATTAATTTTTTTAAATAATTTTGCAGAGCTACGCATCTCAATGTCCTTCCGAACATATTAAATAACTACGAGTATTATTTTGAATTATGTGTGTTGGGTTGAATTATTTCCCAGTGTCATTATGGTTAAAATTACATTTTTTAAAATAATTAATATCAAAGGTCCTGGGGAAATAATGGTTTCACTCACAGAGTAAGTGTAGGTGAATCTAATTTCCTTGGATTTTCTTCAGCCTGCATAATGCCAAGGGTCCTGCAATTATTTGGTCCACCTGACCTACCAGGGATTCGAACTCCAGATTTTTAAGGCCTCTCACCCTAGCTACAACCTCAACCTCAGCCTGAATAAGGCCAGATCCAGGAGGTACGAGCTATTGTCTGAATCTGGAGTTTTTTCTGTAGCTTGTTAAAAGGACCATTGTGTGGTGTAAACGCATCTCATTTTACCTGAACTGAGAGGAAGGAATGAACTGGAGATTTTTGGATATCCCCAGCATGAATACAGCCGGACTAATCCAGGAAGACCCCGAAACGCCCACCCTTCAGCGAGGTATAACTCCAGGACCACAGGCTGGTTTATTATCCTCGAGTCTCATCCCAATCTGCACAAGGCCGGACAAGAGAGGATACTGCCTAGTGGAACCAGATTATATACTGGTAATTTTTTTACTTTGTCAAGATGCCCTATGAGACCATAGGATATAGAAGCACACTCAAAAGACTAGCATGCTGAACAAGGCAGAGATAATTAGAAGCCCAAAAATAAAATTATATTTTGACCAGGGAAAACCCACTTAAAAATAATCCTGACATTGATCCAGTACCCTAATTTGAAGTAGGGACCTGTGTAGGTGACTTCGCACATTTCAGAAGTGGTAATAAGGCAGTGTGGTGATAACCTTTTACGACTGGCATGACCAGTCACTCAGTAGTATATTTGGAGTATTACAAAACCAGACCCACCCATTGCCAAATTGTTACAACCCCTTCCAACCACACCAAACCCAGGACCCGTGACTCCTACATGCCAGGTATGCACAGCAGCAGGTAAGGTAATTAATATTTGCATCCCCCAATCAACCACAAGCCGACGCCTTATAGCGGCACACTCTGCTGAATTCATATAATCTAGCACCCCCACAAGACCGGCTCTCTATAGAGGATGTCATCGGCCGGAGCCTTCCGACTCCATTTAATTGGTTTACATTTTCATTTCATCCCCGTGACTGCTGGCATCACAAACAATTTTGGTAGCCTTCACAGTGAGCATAACCAAACTCCCAGGACAGGGGACGTATTTGGTTTAAATCACCCTGGGGTTTGGATTCCCTTCTTCTGTCAAGGATAACCCGCTTAGAGGGACCAAAACACTTCTTTCCAACGTGGAAAGAACTATGACCTAGCCAGGCAACCATTCTACAAGTAATTCCCCCTCACCAAAGGTACCTTGAATTTTATTGTCCCAGGAGGGAATTCAACCTCCCTACCTCCCGGAATTAAATTGTTTTAATTCTCTTGAGAGGGAGTAGCATCAAAACAAATAAGGTATTTCATGTTAACACAAATATAAAATGCTTGTGGTATACGACATATTTAGGAAGCAAACAAGTATATATATGAAGCAATTTTTCAAAGGTTTAATTCAAAAAGTATGAAGAAAACACAAATAGACTATACACACATACAGTGCTTGCCAAATGTAAAATATTATGCAGTTCCCCCTGTAATTGCTGAAATACCACATAATTATTCCCAGAAACATTTAGAGGAAGATAATTTACCAACTTAAATGTGACGTGATGTAACTATAAAGTGCAACTACAGCAACCAGAGTCTGGTCTGATTGCTGCAGCTAGCTACAGCATAGTATATTTTATTGAGATGAAGATAATTTAGATTTCAAACATTGGGAGATCCCCAAAATATAATAAAGAAGTTGAAAATCACTAACATACAAATTAATTTCAATAAAATATTGAGTACTTAAAGCAATGAAATATTTAAGATAAACAATTACATCTATTTATTGTTTTAACTGGCGACTGCAGTGTGCACAAAGAGATATTGGCGTTTACAAGTGCCATAAGTAGTTTCTCCTAAGTCAGTAAGCATCATGTGTCAGTATATTATTGAAAATAACCTAATTGTTCATCATCAGTCTGGTTTCAGAAAGGACTTCAGAACATGTACCAGCACTTCTCCAGGTCACTGATGACATAAAATATAACATGGATAACTGTATGATAATGAATTTGAGCCTATTAGATTTTAGCAAAGCATTTGATTCCGTTGACTACGAGTTATTACTTGCAAAGCTGAAATCATATTTTAATTTCTCTGAAATGTCGTTAGAATGGATTAAAAGTTAATTGTGTAGCCATTATCAGAGTTATCTGCTGAGAACAACAGTCTGCCTGGCACACAGTTGAAATAGGAGTTTCCCCTTGGACCCCTATTATTTTCTATTTTTATTAATAATGACCTCCCTCAGCTACTAAAACATTGTAACTACCATCTTTATGCAGACAACTTCCAAATCTACCTGCCAGCGCATCCCAGGAATATTACATCATTAATAAACACAATTAACCATGAATTGTCAACAATCTTATAATGGTCAATAAAGCACGGGCTACTATTAAACCCTAAGAAATCTCAGAGCATTATAATTGGGTCCAAGAAGCGACTCATATAACCAAATGTCACTAGCGCTCCTAATATCATATTAAATGGCGAGCCGATTCCGCTAACAAAGTCCGTAAAAAACCTGGGTGTAATATTAAGTGAAACTTTTAACATGGAGAGAACATGTCACATCTGAAATGTCTCTTATATATTCAATAAAAGGCTTAAAAAAATTCTTACCCATAAAATTTATGAAGAATTTAACATAATCATTAATAATTGCATGCCTTGGTTATGCTGATATAATCTTCAATGGCCTGCATAAAGATCTGGCTCTGAGACTACAGCAAATACAAAACATCTGTGTACGTCTTATTTTTAATCTTAATTGGAAAGACCATATCGCCAAATACAAGCACACACTCTCATGGCCTGATTTTAAAGATCTACGTTCATTGCACAAGATATGCTTGTTAAAGAAAATATTTTTAACAGGAACAGGATGTACTCAATACTTCTTGCCTCATTTCTTACAACCCAATACTTTTAAACACTCACTCTTTCGATCAACAAAAGCTTCTAGTACCAAACCCCAACTCATTTTTCACTTCACCTTTCATTGTCAGCGCAACCATACTCTGGAATTGCTTACCCCAGGAAGCAAGAGATACAATTTCAATCACTACATTCAAAACATTAAGTCAGAACTGATTGTTCACTTTATAAATATTTTAATGAAAGTGAAATAGGGGTTTGATATAAATAATTCTTATTGTGGAGGTTTCTCTTTTATAATGTCTGTAATTTATTTGCTTCCTGCTTCATGTGACTGCAGTGATATTTCTGATACTTATGTTATTGTTTAATTAATTAAATATAATGTTACTGTATGTAGGTGTGTGAATGTGAATGAGCAAGTAAACATTAAATTCTATTTTATTTCATGTAGGTATATTTTCAGGTAACTGACATAACTTTCGATGTAGCACACGTAAAATGTCTTATTAATTTTTTTCTTTCTTCACATGTTTAAATAGTTACTTGCTGCAATTTTTTTTCCTTCAGAAATCCTTAAACTAAATTGCAGTTTTAGAATTTTTGTTAATTGCTGTTTATGAAGTTTCTTTTTATAAATAGTACAATTATATGTATGTGAATATATGTCATGTATGTGGGTTTGCATACACTATGTGTATGAATATGCATATACATTGAGATGCCTCGCCATTTTCCTTAAGCACCTTACGAGCTATGATCAAAAATTTTTGGCATCCTGGTGGAAATAATTACGTGCAGCCTGAAAAGGGGACACACTGGTGTTTCTTTACCTTGAACTGAAGTTGGAGGTTTCATCTGTTGGCTTGTGAAACTCGTCCTGCTTGCCAAAAAACTGACCACCAAACGCGACAAATGGACCCACCATCCAGCAGTGACCCCAGCCCGGCAGCTGGCTGTCTTCATGAACGTCAAAATTCTTACTGCCGGTTGAAACGATGGTCGCCCCTAGCGCTGATGGCAGGGTGATCACGTAATTCATGATGTCGCTGCTCGATTCGTCCCCTTACCCAAGCGTTGGTGGAGTTGCAAGACGTACACCTGAGTCAGTTTAGATTGGCTATAATGTCATATGCCAACAAATTATGAAAATTGCATGTTGAGGTACTTCTTCCCCAGGAGAGAGGGGACGTAAAATTCTTGATGTATAAAATGGTCAAGCTGCAGCCATCTTGAGTTATTCTGCTTCTGTCTGCATCATGCATTTAAGATAAGCATTGTATTAAGGGAACCATCTGGTCAAAGTGAATATGGGCATTTTGTGCTACATGTTTTATGTTAGGGTTTCATTATGAAAACTTCAATAGGCATGATAGCCTGTTTTATTGCAGTTTCTTGTAAAGTAGCCTATAAAGTTTTTAATGTTCAATAAATATATTTGGGAGAAGCCATGTGGCTTGTATATTATGTAATTGTCATAAGGTTTGATTATGCTCATGTGAGCAACTTTATATCATGTCGGGGCAAAAAAAAAAAAAAAAAAAAAACACCCCCACAACAACTGGTTTTAAAAGTGAAATGGCACTTGTAATATATCTGAAAGTTATATACCAGAAATTTCCTACTATATAAAATGAAAATAAAAAACATTTTTTGTTTCACTGGATGTGTAAAAGGATTCCTGTGGCGAAGTATCCCAGATTTTCACCTATTCCTTTAACTTATTCTGGTTTTGAATGGATAACGAGTTTTAAGCTGTTTAAGAGAGAGGATTTGAATCAATATTTTCTTATCAGTTTGCCAACTATTGAGTTATTGGTGGTAAATGGACTTGGGACGGTAGGGGTTGTTGGCACTTGCACACATGAGGTGCTGGTGATGATACCCTGGGCCTTAGTTTCTCTGCGCACTCTATTAAGATTCTGGAAAATTTGGAGTATTTAATGCAGTTCTGAAATATCTGTCTTATGCGCAAAACTTTGCCAAGATTTTTACCACCCTGGTGAAATAGACTGGTGGAAGAATTGTAACCTGTTCCAGACAGGAAAGCATATGTTTGGTAAGATTTTTCTTAATACTGATTTAAATATGTTCACAGCTTGGATACAAACTTTGTCGAAGCCTGTTTTGGTGCAGTTTTTTTTAAAGAGGCTGGGGTGGAATTAGCAGACACTGACGGGATTCATGTATTACAAGTTAAAGTTCGTGATCTGGTGCGGAAAGGGAACAATGTCCGTGACCATGCAACAGGTGCAGGTGTATTCAGTCCAATTTTATGAGCGTTATGATATGTGCCTAGTGAGTTGATTGCTAAGTTACCGGAACTTAAGTCTACGTCTTTACCAGTGGTGGTAGAATTTTTTGTAGCATTTAATAACTGTTTCAATTTGAATGATCACATCCCTCAATTGTTGTACGTAGCTATGGTATTTAAAGTTCCTGAGGAATTGCTATATCTTTTCAGTGAAGCTAAACAGGAAACTTGGGCTGTTGTCCGTTTAACTAAGACATGTCTTCAGCATGTTGCATCAGAATGTGCAATAATGAAATAACATTTAGAGTTGCTGAAAAAAAAAAAACAATTGCCACGATAAACTATGCAAATATTTGTTAAGGAAGTCCAAGATTATGTGGGGGTATTAGGGTTGCCATGTGCAGAGGATTATTTCACTGAGATCATTTTTTATATGTTACCTCGGTACAGTAGTGTTACAATTTTTCTCTCAAAATTCAGTGGGCTAAACAAAGTCCATTAAAGGATAGAGGTCTTAAATAAATAAAAAGAGTTAATTATAATTACCTAATTTTATTTACAATATCTACAAACAAAATTCTCTCAACTCAAAATCTCACAATAAATTGATATCAGTTACTGATTACAATTAATGACTCCAATTATACAATTTATAATCACCACAAAGAAATCAATTTAATTAATAAATAAAAAATTAGTCCCTATAGACAGTGTATCAACCTATTCAATTATTTTATAAATTAAGCATCCACCATTTGACAGTTCCAATATTTACACTAAAATCCATATTACATGTCCATTCAGTCTCACCTCAGTTCAGTCCATCTCCCACCAGTCCAAAATGTTCTAGAGTCCTCCTAGCGCCCTCACGCACAGTAGGCTTCACTTGTCTGTTTCACACCCTCTCTTCCATTCACACCACGAACACCTCATCTGCGTCGCACCACACTTCTCTTCGTGCCCACACCCGGCTAGATGGCCTTCACAAAAGATTGCTGGCCACTGGACCGCAGCAGTATATATAGTGTCATAGGTTGTCACCCAGAATTTTCTCTAACTCGCGCGCTGCGCAGAGCATCCTTATTCCCAGAATATTTGTGCGCCTCCTGTCGGCTTCTTCAGCGAGGTGGGGAAGGGGCTGTGATGCAAGCAAGTCTCACAACTGTCAGTTATTCATGGACTTCCCAGAAGCGGGGCAAACAGGCACTGAGTGCATAGTTCCAGGGAAAGGAGAGGTTCAAGGTGGGTCACCCACCACAGCACTGGACAGCCTCCTGGCGCCAGTTGCAGTGTGTAACAGTAAATACTTTACTTTCGTATAAAAACCCACGACATTAGCCCAGTTATTGGAATACGTAATGGAAGTGGAATGCATTATCTGCAAGAACGAATGTGAAAAGGGAATTAGTATCTATAGAAGAAAATTTGATAATTAGGAGAAGGCAAAAGGTGACCATGCACGAAAAGCTTGCAATATTTGTGGTTGTACCAACCATGTTATATAAAAATGTAATTTTACATACAAAGCATCAAAGCAAAGTAGGAGAAAGGTTTCTCCAGTGACGAAAACTATAAAACCGCCTGTAGACACACCGGCTGGTACATCACATGCTGTGATATCATTAAAAGACATGGGAAAATTTTTTAAAGCAAAAAGGGCATATGCATTGCGACTGTCCTGCACATATTATATCCACTGGTTTAAGTAATACCGTCAGTTTCTAGATGGAAGGGAAAAACAGTCTTCTGTTAGTCCCAGTGGAGATTTGTAATAAAGTTAAAGTTTCCATGTTAGTGGATTCTGGGGCTTCATGCTCTTTAATAAGTCAGTCGTTTTGTAATACTTTGACATAGGCAAAAATAAGCTCAATTTTTCTTTTGTATTTTCCCATATTTAGGCTTTTTCTTCAAAAATTTTCTCATTTTTTTGTTTGGATCAACCTCTAATTTAGTTCAGTCTTCCTTCAGGTAGATCTACCCCTCTTTTCTTTTATTTGGAAACCCTTTTATTTTTTTGTTAGGATAAATTTACTTTAGGATTTTCATTTGTATTTTAGGATTTTAGGTTATTTATGTGTGGTTAAGGTAATCATTTTTTTTTGTGGATAAGACTCTTTCTTTGCAGAGTTTTGGTTATGATTTAATAAGTTTAGTTTAATTTAGGTTTTTGGTTATCAATTTTAAAAAGCCATTTTTCAGCTTTTGTATTCAGGTACTTACTCCCCCCCTCACTTTTTTTTCTTTAACGTCATCAGAGTAGTACTATTCTCGTTTGAATTTTAACTTATAGTGGCATTTTAAATTTTTCTCGTTAATTTACTCCCATACTGATGCCATAAATATTTTCTGTCTTAAAAGTCCTTTATTTGTTTTGGTATCAAGGTGTTATAAAATCTACTCTCTTTGGATAATTTAAGATTTTTTTTTGGTAAGGATATCAGGTCATTCACTTTATTTTTCCAGGAATTCTTGTTAATTGTTGAAGCATTTAGAGTCGATGCTGAACGTGTTTTTCAACTTCATTCTGAAATCAACCTCAGCACACTTCGTACCGGCCACAGCTGAGCTTGTTTTTCCGTCGCCACTGTGTCAGAAAGTGCAGTCATCGCTGTTTGTGGTGCACGTGTGCCCGTAACTTCACGGAGTCGACCTTACGGGGGACTTTTCCAAGTTGAGAGCTTGAGTTTGTGAGCCATGGCACAGGGGAAGAGAGAGGGATTCGTGCTGCGTATAGGACCCTCAGGGTAAGAGGGTGAGAACTTCATGCTAAACCTATTTGTGAGTGACCACACATGTACGCGGAGAGCTGTGATTGGCTGAAGGCCAGGTGCTGGGAGCCATGATGTCAGGGGAAGCCAGCTGTACCATGTTTTACAGAAGACTTAGTAGTCGGAGCGAGTGGACATGTTTTGGAGATCGGTTCGGAGGAGGCTGCCAGAGATTCGCTGATGTGATAAGTATTTTTCTAATTTTGTTTGCTTTGCTGGGTCGGAGCATTTTTTTCTGCTTCGCAGGAAAAGTGGTCCAGCCTAGTCTTCAAAGAGTAGTAAATTTTTTGGGTGAGAAAAGATTAGTACAACATCCGACTTGGTCAAGAGAGGGAGAAGTCATGGCAGCCATCTTCTTATGTAATTGGTTAGGAGCATCTCTCGTAGTTGTAAATGGATAGGAGGTACAATGTTGATATGTTCCTGTTTGTAATGAGCTGTGGCTTTCTTTTGCTAGAAATTATAAGTTACATGAACTAAGTAGGAAAAACTTTACTATACTTCCAGTATTTGAAAATTAGAAATTATTCTGTGCACAGGTGTTTTTGGAAGACAAGATTTTTGGGTGGCACAAGTGTTTATTTAGTTTGTACTTTGTTTCTTGTTGCCAGTAATAAGTGAACAACAACTGTAGTTTTACTAAGCTGTAAACACTCCCTTTGTAATTGTTTATGTCAAAATTGATTTTTTTTTCTTTTGTTTCACCTTTTCAAATTGCAAAAATTTCTAATAAATGTTTAGGCCAATAACTTTCAAAATAAAAATATGTTAGGATTGAGATTGAAGAATAAAATAGCCATTAGTTGTTTGTTGAGGACTTTCCATGTATACATGCAGGGATTGCTTTTGATGTTGGAAACAAGTAACGAAATAAATAATAAAACTAAACTTAATGAAATATAAGAAATTGTAATAGAGGTTCACTGTATGTTACAGGGACCTCCTAATAGTACTTAATTTATTATTAGAAGAGGTCTATGTGCCACTGCTTAAATAAATTAAATATGTTATTTTTATTGGTCTGTTTTTTCATACTCAAAGAAATTTTTTTTTTGTGAATTTTTAAATTAATTGAGCCTGACCAGTAGGAAGTATTTTGGATTAACCCCTCATCATAATTTAGTTCTTTTAATTACATATTTGGTTTCAACTCAAATAATCTACAAAATTTTTTTCTTTTTCATTTATTATTTACCAGAACTGTAAATTATTTTCTTTATCAAGTTCAACTGTTTTTAAATTTTGACTGTAAGTGTAAATTATTTTACAGTCACAACTCATACCTAAATGGTAACAATTCCTATGTGATTATTTTATTTTTATTTTACTGTTTTCTTGTTATTCATTGGATTTTAAATATTGTATTTACTGTTATTATTACTTTTTTTTTTTTAATATCTGTTGTTGAAATTTAACCTAACTTAGTATCTGACCCTCTCTCTCTCACCAAAATACATAAAGTGATTATTTATAGTGTTTACTTTTGGCTTAGCGGAATTCACCCTAATTTTAAGGAGTGTTAGTGACTTGGCACACCTTGAACACACCCGTCAATGGACCCAGATACCGCAAAGTGGTCCTAAATTTAGTTGCCGCCCCCTTCCTTCCCTTATAACCACCCCCCCCCCCCCAAATTACACTATTTTGGATTTGGTTTAAGTTTAAAATTTAAATTAAAAAAAAATTGGTATAAACAATACCTTAAGTAATTCATGAGAACCAATAGAGAGCTACAGTCTGGCAGAGAGTTGCGTATTGTTACGTCCTGCCTATCTCTCCCTACTACTTTCACTACTACTATTTCTATCTCTATCCTTTCTCCTTGTTTCTCTCTTACTCTCAGACTAGGCAGATACGCACATGGGCATACTGAACACTGCGGCTACTGAACAAAAGTAGGGAATTCTACAACACTCATTTATTACAACTCTATGATAATATAAAAAAATACTTGAATAATACTACAGAATGACTCTCTTCACAATACTACTTTATGTTTATCTTTCCTACAATCACTTAACAAGTTACAAGGATACAATACAGATGGCTACTACACTGACATGAACTAATATATACAAATAACAAGTTAATAAGTTAATTATATGGATACAAGAATATACTTCGCAATATGCCTTAGCCTTGCCACGTGATTAATACTCTTTAACTACGGGGTCTAGATAAAGGGAATGCCGCCCTACCGCCTAGCCGGACTTATGCTCACCAGGAAGACGTATCTCGTATATGGCCCAGAGCTCCCCGGACCTCAGCATTCTTCTGTGTCTCGCTGACACTAAAGCTTGCCTCACACGTCGTCTGCCAGTGGGGGAAGGGGGAGCACAGCTCTGCCTTAAATACTTTGTCCTCAGTAGGTCGCTCAGGCTTGTTGATAAACAGGGGGCTCGCTTTAAGAATACATAATGTATGCGAGGTTATCTCATGATAATTCTAATTTCTGGTGTTCGAGCCCCCTGGAGCCCGTTACAGTACGATAGTCCTGTTTAACACAGCTGGTTAATTCAATCTCTCATTCTCCCGATAGAGTGAATTAATTCACTTTTTTTTTAGGGTTTATGTAAGAAATTTTTATTTGTGTATTAAGGAATTACTCTTTCTGGCACTTACACATATATTGGCTCCAACTTGTTTAATATATTTTTTTATTAATTTTTTTGACTTTGAATCACACAGTATAGATTTTTGCAGTAATATTTAATTAAGTCCCTTCCCTTTATCCCTTTCATCCCTGTACCTATTTGGAGAGGTAAGCTGAGGTGATTGATGTTGGACTAGACAAAGATGAATATTTACTTATTTTGTTAGCAAGCCCCTTCCCTCCTTTCCTCTGTTCCCGCATAACAATTTGGTGGTTTGAGCCGGGTATTGTGTGTCGTGAGGGTAGGTTGTGCTTGACTTAACCTCACCATAAATATCTGTGGGTATAGTGATGTTTGGTGCTGTTGAGGGCAGTGTAGGATGGTGTCGCTTCTGTTTGTTAGTTGAAGAGGTGTTCAGAATAAGTGATTAAGTATTTAGATGATAAGATTAGTTGATTAGTGGTAATATTTTGGATTGGTCGGTCTCATTGTGTTTATTTTTTCTTTTCGGTTGTTTTCATGACACTTGGTGTTTAGGCAGCAGGCATGGCAGGTGTGTCAAGTTCCCCGAGCTTAAATTGCACAGTCAACTTAAAAAGACATTTGAGGTCCGTAGCCCTAAGGTAAGAATTGAGTTAGTGAGTGAGGTTACAGACAGTGATTCGGATTCTGAACTAGTTCCATAAAGAGAGCTAGGACACAATTTAGACGAGATAACAGAGAATTTGGAATCAGATACAGATAATATACCAACATGGAAGGTAGCCGATTCTTTGTGGATCCGGGATATTATTCTGGTAAAAACACCGAAGATTTAAGTAAATATTTAAAGAACTTTAAACGGGCAGTAGTAGTAGTAAATAACAGGGATAACCAAAAGTGCCTGTGCTACTTGCAGAGTTTTCTCTAGGGAGCAGCAGCCCGGTGGTACAATAGTTCAGGAGACCACAAATGGAAGGCATACCTACTTTTAGGGAATTATTTACAGCATTAAAATCAGCATTTATTAGGGTCGGTGAAGCTGAGGACCAGGAAATGTGACTGCAAATTAGGGTCCAGGAATGGACAAATCAATAGAGGAGTTTGTGTATTATGTCATTAGTATTTGTAACAAGTTAGGTAGAAAATGACTGAGAAGAATAAGATTAGATATATCATACGAGGGTTGAGACCAGCCATTGTTGAGAAAGTCATGTTACTGGAGAACAAGACCGTTCAACAGTTAATTCAGAATTTAAGAAATATTGAGGCTGGTAGCTATTACAATAAGAATAGGCAGGCCGTAGCACCAAAGCGGCCTAAGACTAGTAGAGAAGACAGTAAAAAAAAAAGTAGCACAGTTCACAAGCACCATTAATGCAACAGGTAATAGTGAGATGGCCCAGTTACAGAAAAGTGAGAAGCAAATATAGGTTAGGGTGTAGCAGCTTCATTGGGGATGAAGTTAATTTTCCAGACTGGACCAACCAGAGGTGGGTTGGCCAGAAGGGGGCCGTACGTTGCGAAACCCCACACTGCCTATGGACGGAAAGGTTCTGTTTGGAGGGCAAGAAACGACAGTGACGGTGGCCTGCCTAGGGAATGGTGGATGTTCCACCTAGCCGGCCATGGATCAACAGGGTGTGCTGGAGAAGAAACAGCCACCCCTTTTGCTGGTTCCTTTCTGTTCTTTATGGCTAGTTAGGTTGTTGACTATCAGCCAGGCCAGGAGGTGTTGGTGTACACCCCCACTAGAAAGAAGGGCCTGACTCATTAGTTCATGCATAGTTGGAACGGTCCTGCTGTAGTCGTAAAACGACTATCCCCGAATTTGTATGCACTAAAGAAAACATTTAGAGGAGTGCCCAAAGTAGAAGTCACCAATGTTGAGTGTATCAAGCCATTTTATAGGGCTTAAGGCTCTGGTAGCTCTACAGACAGATATATGAGTAAATCCCCTGTGTTAAGAGGAATAAAATTTTGTTTCTAGTTATTTTATAAAAGTGTTCCGGTGCTATGAAAATGTGGGTTCTAAGAAAGTTTACCACACTTGTGCTAAAGTACGTTCCAAGTCATCAGTGGAAAAAAAAAAAAAAGCGAGGGTACAACGCGTTGATGATGGCAGGCACCTGCTCCATGTGGTGGTGAATGCGATCTTGAGGTGGGCTCGCTGCGACACCTTGGAACATATTGCTGTTGGAGTGGTAGCTGAAGCTCACTTCCAGCCAATGACAAAGGTAACAGTATACTCTTCCTCAGTCCCCCCTACATTTCTAATCAACATGGCCACAAAAGCTTGAAAATAGAGAGGAATACATGGCAAGAACCGCCCCTGCTCTAACTTAGCTGAAACCCCCTTGAATAAATTAAATTAGACTGTGGGCAAATATTTGGTAGAAGCAGACCATGTTAGGCCAAAACACGGATTGACGTTTCTGGACGATGTCGCCAATTGGTGCTGCGAAATTGTTACAGTGAGTCAGATAAAAAGCTTGTTTAAAATGCAGGAATTGGCAGGGAATATTGAGACTATTCAAAAACAGGTTTTAACTAATCATTTAGCCTTAGCCAATATTTCAAATAAAATCTCGGTTGTTAATGATGCTGTTGCAGTACTTTTTGGTAATACTCTAGTTATTAAATTTTGTCTAACTATTTTTTGAGAAACCTTGGAAGATAGTCGTGCAGGGATGATTAACAAACTTTCAAATGTCCTTCAGCCCCAACATTTAATGGCAGCCCTCATGACTAAACAAGTTCACACAGTATTTAGGGTGGAAATTTTAGATCAATGTAGAGCCCATAAGTTACCCGCTGTTTTAGTCTCACCTGAAGAATTAAAGAGAAAATAAAATAGTTTGGCTCATGTGGTTGAAAAAGATAGGTAACGTTTGGCCAATCGCCTACCATTTAAAATGGAATACATTCTATCAGTGTATAACATATGAAACTATATTTTTGGAAAATAAGAATAGAACAACTATTTTTGGTAGAGCTTTTGCTAAGAACTAGGTAAAGACTAACTTTGCAAGTTAGCTTTCTAAGTACGACCCAGATTTTCTGTGTTTACTATTACTGGGGCCCTCTATCGAAAAGCTGTATTTCATGGAGCCACTGTGGAGTGGTTAGAAGAACTGTGTTCTTTTAGTTGCTAATCAGGCTCCTAGTTGATAATCACACAAGTAGGGCCAGAAAGGAATTTTTTGACAAATGCTAGAGGTTAATTAGAAGTGAAGTGTACATTGAGTAAAAATTAAACCAGAATGTTAAATAATAATGAACATCCAGGTGCCATTGACGTGGCAGTACCATGTGATTATAGATTGTTCCTGAATAATAAAGTACGAATTAGTGAAATATACCCTTGAAATTACAATACAAAAACAGTGTTTGACATTATCAATGTTATTTCTGCAGCATGGTCAAAATTTAAGAAATTACATTTTCCTGCTCATCCCACATCAACACAAACAGTTTTCCCTTCATTTAATGATTGCCTTGATGAAAATTGGCCCTCTTCGATACCACATTTAAATATTTCTTTGGACACTAGTATTGGAAGATCTCCACATTTTGTTTTGGATACACCTTTGGGATTTGAGAATTTTTATATTCGAAACCAACAAAGTATTTCATTAGGCCTTGTTATCGTTGTTTTATTGGGCATAATTTTCAGATACCCTTGTCTACTTGGAATAGGTATGCTGCCTTGAGTTGAAGCAGTATACTTTGACACTGTTTCTGTATTGGAAATTGGATCAACAGTTATGATTGTTCTGTTGACAATGTTTTTTGTGCTGTTATATGGAGATTTTATAGTTTATGAAAACAAAAGAACTAACATACCCCTCCAGAGGAAGAACCAAGTGGTTCCTCTATGGGACCCATAGTGAACCATATAAGGGCAAGTGGCACAGTCAGAGCCACAATACAAGACGCAGAAGGTCAAAAGACCACCTTGATGCTCTCAATGGAATAACCATGAAATCAATTGATAAACTATATAACAGTAAGAAATTTTAGCTATAAGGTGTCTGGTATTATTAGTGTGTGTTATTTGTATGTTTTTTTTGTTTATTAGTATATTTGAGAAGTTAGAAAGATGAAGTTCAATGGGACATCCTTGTGGGAAGTGATGTCGATTAAAGGTAATGGAGCTAGGGGAGGACAGATAAAATAACAATTGAACTAACAGTTATGATGTACTCTAAAAAAGAGCGTAGACGTCAAATATGTACTGATTGCATAGTAGATGTAAATAAGTACCTTTTTGCTATGTCTTAGATGCCAGTAAAATAGGCTGTACTTTAAAGAATTGTGTAGGATGAAAAGGTATTGTTTACCATCCCTAAACGTTAATGTTTTAGTCAACGGGAGAATATGGTTTGCCAGTGACTGTTGTGACAGATATAGATGTAGGTTTAGATAGTATTGATCATTATTTTTTTTGTTGTCAATATTCATAAACTTTTCTCTGCTGGGGACAATTGTAAAGGTAGTAGATGGGTGGGCCAGATCAGGTGACAACTGGTCTTCGCTTCACTCTTCAAGTCAGTGTAAAAGACTAGACTTATTCAGTGACCGTCAGCTCGGGAGTGCTTGTGTGAATCGCTCAGACTGTGATTACCATGAGAACCATAAGACTTTCAGTTGAGATCCGTGATGGTTTACAAACAAGGACTAATTCTTCAGGGGGCCCTAGTGAAGATCACCCTGTAAATAGTTGTGAGGGTGTTGAGAGCAATGGTTGCTCTGCCTTAAGGACAGTTACCCACAGCTCCTCTATGATGACACGAGTTTGATGAACTGCGGTGTTGGCACATTTTTGGGAGGTATTCCGGATGTTTCCATGGGTACTGGGGTACTCATGCTTCCTGGATCTCCCACGCTGCTGACGACATCACCGCAAGATGACCCCTCCCTTTTGGCTTGACCCTCTGAACTGGTTCCACTGGCAGAAGACATCGCTGGGTCAGAGCAGATGTGTGGTTGTGACCTCTGACCTAGTCTTGCAGGGCTTGACATGACCCAGTCCAATAAGGTGGCCGCGCCAAACCAGAAGAGGAGAGCAGTGGATGCTGATCTCCAACAGAAGATGGTCTCACCACTACACAAGTGTGTTAGTGTGTGTGTAAAAAGACTTCTATAAACGAACTATCCTGATGCCGGCTAACAGATCAACCAGCCCAGAAGAATATCTTCTGTGTGTGTGTGTGTTACCTGAACTGTTGCATAGTTTTTTTCTGCTTCTTCTTTAAGTTCTTCGTAAGTTAGATTTTATAGAGTTGTGTGAGTTATTGTTAAAAGTGTGGTTACATGGAGACTTACCATATTGTACAATTCAAGTAACAGTTGACACCTTAGACTACTCTTAGTGCGTTGAAAAGATTATCGCTGTCGAAAGAAAAACTAAATGGGTACCAGTGATGGTATTATGTTGTGCCTGATGCTTGACCCCTGTGATTTCAGTTTTGTGTGGAACCAAGGCGAGATGCTCGTTGTGCGGCAGCTGTGATGGTGTCCGCAGTCTTGGAGACCCCTGAGTCTGTATGTTTGCTGCCTTTGGGGTATGAAGGGATCTCCATAAAGCAACAGCCTCCAGTTAGCCTGCACAAGTGTGATCAACCTAAAGTTTGAGAGTTTTATTTAAATTTTTTATTATACATGAACATGTGTATGGAGGATCGACCAATGTTAAAGAAAATTGTAATGGGTTTAACTGACATAGTTAAATATCACTTCTTATAGAAAGAAGTTATGAGGGAAGATGTAATACAGTAAACTAGTATATAAAAAATAGAAAAAAAATTGGGATCTTTCTGTTGACATTAGCAGATAGTGATTGACCTGTTGACAAGAGGACTTGTGGATTTGGAGATTCTCACTACTAATATGTAACCTCACAAACATACAGAAATTCACTTTAGTTGATAACTTGATGGTACTCTTAATATTACACATGTAATGTTATGATCTTCTCAATTATAACTTCAAAATGTATTTGTGAGGGTCCACAAATCATTACGCGAGGGGTAATGTGATGCCGGCACAAATATGCTTAACATTTTTTCTTTCAGATATTTTCTCATATTTAGAATTTTTGTAATAATTTTTCTCCTTTTTTAAGATCTGCCCATAATTTAGGACAGTCATCCTTCAGGTAGACCTAACAATCTCTTTTTTTATTGGAAGCCTTTAATTTCACTGGGAATCACTTTTATTTTTTGTTAAGATATCTTTACTATAGAATTTTCATTTCCATTTTGAGAGTTTAGGTTATTTGAGTGTGTGGTTAGGATAATAATTTTTTTTTGTGGTTACGAGTCTCCCTTTGAAGAGTTTTGGTAGGGATTTAATTTTTAATATTCAGGTTTCTGGTTATAAATTTTCGAGAAGCTCTTTTTCTGTTTTTATATTCAGATACTTGTACCCCCCCCCCCCTCCCCACCACCAGAAAACTCCACGGCCAAATGTTTATGTAATGTTTTGTTTGGATTTTATCTTTCAGTGCTATTTTGAATTTTCTTTTTGTTATAGACAGACGCCTTAATCTTTGTGTCTAGAAAGTCCTTCATTTATTTATTTGTTTATTTTTGTTTGGTATCAAGGTCTTATAAAAATTAACTCCGTCCGGACGATTTCAAAATTCATTTCTTTTAAGATAGGATATTAGGTCGTTCACTTTGATTTCACTAGAATACATTTTTAAAGTGTTGAAGAATCTTCCAGAGTCAATGCCGGATGTGTTTTTTCAACTTCATGCTGAAATGAGCTTCTGAACTCTTCATACTGGCAGCAGCTGCACTTGTTTTTCCTTCAACACTGTGTCAGTAAAGTGCAGTCACTGTTGGTCTGTTATTGTGGTGCATGTGTGCCCGCAGATTCGCAGAGTCGTCCTGACGGGGGACTTTTTCCGAGTGGACAGCTGTGTGCTTGTGGGCTATGGCAGGTGAAGAGAGAGAAATTTGTGCTGCGTTTAGCAGACCAGGATTAGACCCCTCAGGGGAAGAGGGCTAAATGTGTGTTTATGAGCTACTGTCCTGTGCACAGAGGGCTGTGAATGGCCGAAGGCCAGGTGCCACCAGTCGTGATGTCAGGCGAAGCAAGGTGACCCATGTTTATAGAAGTCTAGCAGTTGGAGCGAGTGGACGTGTTTTGGAGTCCGGTCTGGAGGAGGCCGCCAGAGATTCAACAGAACGTGATAAGTATTTTTCTAACTTTGTTTGCTTTGCTGGATTGGAGCATTTTTCTCTACTTCCCAGGTAAAGTTGTCCAGTCTAGCCTTTAAATAGTGGTAAATTTTGGGGTTAGAGACAGAGTAGGACAACATCCGACTTAGTCAAGAGGGAAAAGTCATGGCAGCCATATTCTACGGTATTTGGGAAGAAGCAACTCTCATAGACGTAAATGAAAAGGAGGTATAATGTTGATGTATTCCTGAAGTTAATAAGCAGTGACTTCCTTTTACTAAAGATTTCAACTTAAGCAAACTAAGTAATAAGAGCCATATTTTACTTGCAGTATTGGAAGGTTTAGAAATTATTCAGAGCTCAAGTGATTAACATTTTAATTTCTCATACTTGTTTTCTTGTTACCAGTAACAAATGAACAACGACTGTAGCTATTCTATGCAGTAAGCTCTCCCTTTGTAATTGTTTACATTGGAAGAGATTTATTTTTGCTGTTGCACCTTTTTCAAATCACTAAATCGCTACTAAATGTTCAGGACAAACCTTTTTTAAAATTATAATTAAAAACAAGGTACTAATAAGACAAGAGAAGTAAACAGCCTTTATATGGTTTATTGAAGGTCTCTTCATAGATACAGACAGCATTTGCCTTTGGGGTTGGAAACGAGTAAAGTATTAATCCATTGACAGAAAAATTTCTCTATCTAAAAATAAACATAAAAAAAAATCAAAGGAAACTTAGTAAACAGAAATGAAACAAACTCAGAAATTTAATAGATGTTCATTGTTGATTATTGTGAACTCCAAATACTACTGTATTGCTTATGTTAGTAGAGGCCAACGAGCCAATGTCCAAGTAAACTTAATATTTTATTTTTGTTGTTGTTTTTGTGTTTTCATGCGCAAAGAATGATTAATTTAGGGAAAATGAGCCTGGCCAACAGGCATTAATTTTGGATTACAAATTATTATTATTATTACTATTTGGATTCAACTAAAATAATCAACTAAATCATTTCTTTTAACTTATTATTTAACTAAAACTCTAAATTATTTTCCTGCTTAAGATAAAGTCTTTATTTTTTTGCCTGTACAAATCAAGTCCCTTATACGCATTGTCACATTGTCAAAAAGGGCATTTGTTCCTATGTGATTGAATTTTCTTCTTGTTATTCTCTATTTTCTTGTTATTAATAGGATTTCAAAGGAACGTAAACCTCTTAATTTTTTTAATGACCAACAAAATAGATAAGCCCTTTATCCAAACAATAATTTGAAGCAGCTCCCAGATCAATTTAATCATTCAAATCTTGACATTCCTTATTTTCTCGCTACCATTCACAAAAACCAGTGAACGTCTCAGGCATTGTTAGAATCATAATATAGCAGTCTTCCCTCACAAACTCTCGATGTACACCACTTGTTTCAGGAACAGAATTAACAGAATTAACAGGGATAATCACTCGTCATACAGTCAGGACAAACAGTCCGCAATCACATTATCATTACTCTTTATGTGCACTATATTAAAACGAAAATTATTGAGCTTGGCTATCCACCTCCCTATTTTTCCAACTTGTTTTCGGTAGGAATATAACCACATCAGGGCCTGACTGTCCACATGCAAATTCAATTCCTGGTGCTCTAGATAAGTGGAAAACTTTTCCACCCCCCCCCTCCCCCCCCACACACACACAGTAATGCTTCCTTCGCGAAGTCACTCAGATTGTTCTCACCCTCCATTAGCGTCCTACTCGCAAAAACTATGGGCTTCAAACCTTCCATCTGATACTGCAATAAAACTCCTCCCAGAGCTAGCCAGGAAGCATCAACCTGTAGTGTAAAAGTTTTAGTAAAGTCTGGCAAAGCTAACACCGGAGAATGGGAGGTTGCATATTTTAAGTCACTAAATTCCTTTTCCTGTTCCTCCATCTATTTAAATGGTATGTCTTTTTTACGCAACTTGTTACGAAGAACACATATCTTGGCATAATGATGAATGAACCCAGAGAAATAACCCAGAATTCCCAAAAATCTCATAATACCTTCGATGTTCTTGGAGCTTGGTAAATTTACGATTGGTACGATTTTCTTGGGGACCATAACCAATTTTCCTTCAGACAAAATGAATCCCAGAAATTTTATTTCTGATTTTGCCCAAGTAACTTTTTTGGGATTCACCGTAAATCCCAGCTCTTTCAACTTGCCTAATACTAGCTTTATATGCTTTAAATCCCAGCTCTTTCAACTTGCCTAATACTAGCTTTATATGCTTTGGATGTCCCTCTGGGTCCTTTGAGTAAATACATGTCATCCAGGGAAAAAAAATTACTAAATTAAAGTAGTACTCCTCTAAGGCTTTCTGCAGTATGCGTGAAAGACATTGGCCCCCGAAATTCATTCCAAAGGGAACCCTATTCCACTCGTAATGCCCCCATGGTGTTACAAGGTGATATATGTACTGTAATATATTTCCAATGTTGGGAATCGGGAAGGGGTCTACATTCACTTTTTTATTTAGCAGCTGGTAGTCTACCACTAACTGGTTTCTGTTTACTCACTAAAATTGCAGGAAATGCATACAGAGAATTTGAACGACATATGATCTTTTGATCCAGCAGTTCAGAGGCAATTTCCCTACAAAGCTTTCAATTTAGCTGTGACGCATTGATACGGTTTTAATCTAACAGTGGTGTCATCCGATACCTTAATCTGATAGGACATGGTTGCACAGCACCCTAACCAATTAGTCACTACACTGTTGTATTCCTCTAACAACGTATTCAATTTTATTTGTTGCTCAGGATTGAACACAATGCCTTTACTTGCAATATTTTGGCAAGTCATCGTTCTTAATTTCCCACTTTCTAGTTTAATCTTTGGACCTGCAGGGAATCCAACCCAAAATTTAACATAATGATGAGAGTCGATGACCGTCCTGAACTCATCTAAAAAGGCAAATCCTAAAATCAAAGGACTGGCTAGACCCGGGGCTACCCAATTTTTTTTTGTCCAAGAGTATTTTCTATCTCGAAATGCAATAGTAGCTTCATAGTTACGTTGCACGATATACCGTTAGCAACGTATAATTGGAAGCCCTTACCTACAGTTAAACTTCCTTTTAACTCGGTGAATTCTGTAACTAAGAAACTGGGAAGCTCTTGACATATTAAATAATTACTCGCCCTGTATCTAAAAGGGTAGCAATCCTTTTTTCTTTTACCTGAACCAATAAATGTAATTTATTGTTAACATTATTTTTATGTCCCACCACCGCAATCAAGTCGCTATCTTTTTCTTTGCTTCCTTTTCCCCACTCAACAGCTTTACAATATTTTTGAACGTAGCCCATCACACCATATTTAAAATGTTTTTTCTCACCCTAACATTTTTGCATTGGGCTATAAAATGCCAACTCCTTACCACATCCACAACCATTATAAGTTATTTTGTCCCTCACAGGAGGCATTTTCTTAACCTCTTTCTTATTTACGTGTTTTATTCTTCCCTTTCGTTGAGCATCTATACGCACCACTTATGATCTATTTTCTGACTATACAGCCCATTTCCTTAATTGTTCTAACAGTTGGCGTGAAGTATGCCCCACACTATGTTACCTTACATCAGGGGACAAATTTTCAATTACTAAGGTTACCAGCTTGTCTTCTTCTAACTGGACATTCAAGGTTCCTGAACATTCATTCACTGACTGGTAAAATTGCAAAATGTTCTCCCCTCCCTTTGAAAACAAAGCACGTGTGTCGATGAGATCCTCCTTAACCTGTCGGAGACATAATTCTTCCCAAAGTTTGTCTTTGACAATACGCCATTCTTCCACGTTGGCTATTTCATTCAGTAATAATTCTAATACAATTCCGGTACATTTATTCACTACTAATTGCATTCATATTATGTCACTGGGAAATATTTTCAAATTTTGAACTCTGTCAATTTTCAAACAATACTTAACCAAATTCTCCACACTGCATTCTTGCAGTTCCTCCATCATGCCTAGAGAAGAATTGTCAATAGTACGCGCAATATCTGTGTTCATTTACAAACCCCATCTAACCTACTTCAGTGACACTCGCTTGGCCAGTTTTGTCACCTGCCCTTACGAAACTCACCATTCTCTTTCGCAAATCATCTATCGTTTCGGGTTCTCTACTGAAACGTTAGCCACACTTAGGTTTGCCAAAAAGTGTTGCTTTATCGATATGATATATCCAAGATAACATGGAGGCAAAATATAACAGCTGAATACACACCATTGAGCCCAAAAGGAAAGAAAATCAGCAGAGTTGCACACGTTTGAGACACCCTATACCGATTGAGTATCAGGTTAATCAACTCTGCCTCACTCACTACTACTATTCCACCTGAACATACACTTAACAAATACACTATGTAGTAGGGCCTCGTCTTAAAAATTTTCTTCTTTTGACCCAATGTTATTAATTCAATCACTATACCCATTATATTATAGACTGATCCTTGGAACCACTTTAGCAATGCTCATTCAACAGTAAGTCATTAGCAGGTATTCCATCATTGACAACAATACAATTAACATTTGGTCTTTTATTTTCAATATGCAAACTGTCTTCACTTTACATTTAAATTGACACATCCATAAAAAATATGCTTAAAAATTTCTCTTCAAATACATAGTCTGTATTGTACTACAAACCAGTTTGCTTAAAAGGGCATAAATAAGTTCAACCACAGCAATCATATATGTATATAAAAATCCACACTAAAAAGTACTCTGACCAATATTAAATTTATACATAATGTATATCGGCCAACAAGATGTTGGTGGGAAGGTGTCCATTGCTAATGGTACCAACATGCCACCATCTTTAGTCTGGTCTAACGGTTCATCGAGGGCCGTTGTGTACTGCTCCAAGTCATGCGCCACAGGAGCTTCATCAAGTGTTCCTTATCATATAGGGTGTCAATAGTCTTAACTTGCAATTTTAAAGGGACCTTTTGTATCTCTTTTGCTCTCCCGTGTGCCCACCCACCTCTCCGCCGACTAGCGGCCAAGGAGAGTTTCATTAACGTAATTTTCTTTGTGCTGTTAAGCCATTTTGCCGCATAGGCCCATGGCAGGCCTCGTGCAAGGCCCACTTCAGACATGGGAATTGTATGTTACCACGTGTATTCTCTCAGGTAATATACCTCGCTTCATTGGAACCTGTGTCTTAGTAATTTAACTGATTTCCACTGGCCCTGTCTAGTGAGTGTACCACGTAGTCTCCGACCACGTGTTTGACTGTGTAAGTTTTAAACCATGACTCTCTAACTAATTTGTAATAGATGTGTGCTGCGAGGGGATGCCGCCACAGGCTGTCAACTTGTAAACGACCCTGAGAACAAGCTCTCATGCTTCTCTGAGCCTTTAGAGGAGCTGGCACCCTGGGAATTTCAACATCTGTATCTGCATCCATCAACGATATGGAAAGTCGTCCGTAAGGTAATCTGGCATCGTTCGCCATTTGCAAACCCCAAGTCATGTCACATGGCGCTGCAACTTAGTAGCCAAAGACACGCATTGCGAAAATATTGAGCACGTGGTGGACATTTTCGTGTACCGGAAGTCCACCACTGTTCCCAGAAGCACGTGGGACAATGAGCCGGCTGTAATTGTATGTGTGTATCGAACCCCCTTGAGTCTCCTAGGGTGGAGATACCTGTGACGTCCTCGCGTACTGAGACTTTTCTTCGATGTCATCGCATACCTGCAACCTGGTATGAATGCTTGGTACGGTCTGGCCACGCGCTGACCACTGCATCCAACAGGTCAGGTCTACCCCAAAGAAACCATTTGTGCACATGGGTTTACTTCCATCCATGAGTGAAACAATGGATTCTCAACTCAACATGTGGGACACGGATGAGATATGTGCATCATGTGGAAGAACTGATTCGCTGGATCTATACCCGAAATACGACCTGCAGGCAAACATCTACCCCTGCAGATCCGAAGAACAGAGTGTATTGTTTGCGCTTATGACAGCATCAACAAGCAGAGCAGCATGCAGTACACGACCTGGCTGTGATGGTCCTGGTAACACCATCATCTGCTGTGAGATATGACTGCTGGGAACACACTTTGCCTGCTTGTCTACGGAGGAATGGCCTACTGTACGCTGCGATATCTTCCAATGTCATGAGTGAACGAGCACCCCAAGTAACCAAACAGACGAGGGCAACCAGGCTGAATCTACACATCTGATTGCGCCCGACGCTATTCCATCGCCTGTAGGAAGTCTCGTACTAGAGTGCCAAGCTAGAGGGTGCAGAGAAAACACGCTGTGCCATCGTCGTATGTAACCTGTGCGGTAACTAATACCACTCTAAATGCGTGAATGACAGTGACTGGAACAGCTTCCGCGAAGGGAACTTTCACTGCGAAGAATGTGTGCCGCTCAATGTCAACAACAACAACATGCTACCAGATGTAAACAACGCCAACAGTGACATGCAGCTGCCGCAAAGGGAAGAATGGCATGAGTCACGGCCACGTGTCGTGCACACCCCGATACCATGGCGAATACGTAGTCGAGAACGTGCACCAATGAGATGCCTGGAACAGCAGATGATCACAACTCCAACATGCTTCTAGATGCTCCCGACATTTTCCGGGAAGGGGACAGAGGATTTCAAGGCCTTCCTAGCGGAATGCACCAGCAGGCTACAGAGGTATGGAGACAGTGTGGAAGAGTGGCCTAATGCCACTGGCACACAGCTGTCAGGTGATGCGCGAGATTGGTGGTGATCGATCACACAGTACATGTCCTGGGTGCACTTCGCCATGAAGTTCACAGTCCACTACGCTAACACCTACAACATGCTTAAACAATAGCTGACATTGTTTACGGAGGAGCAGAAACAAGGTTAGAATCTGGAAACATTTGTGAGCAGGAAAATCAGCCTCGCCAACCAACACTACAAACATCTACAAGCTGAAGACGTGTTGGAGTCAACAGTTGAAATGGTACTTCAAGTTTATCGCCCGGCTCTGCACCCCATGGTGTACAGCGGTTTCCAGCAGTTTACCAGGGCTACAGTGAGTATCACGCGTGACTCTGAGCCAAGGCGCACTTACTACATGGGCTCACGGGACTTTAAAAGTGCCAGGAGTAACAGTGACAATGTGGAGAATAAAGTAAACATGACGCACCTGGATTTGAGCTGCCTGTGCAGCTTGCCCGCACACGTGACTGGGAGTGCGCGAGGAGACAACACTGTGACCGCTACGAACAGTGGCACAAGCGCCACACCTATTCAGCTGCAGCGCACTACCCACAGCGACGCTCCACGCCAACCACCACGGTGCCGCATCTGCACAGATGAGCAGTAGTACTGACATAGGTTGTGCCCAAACAGGGCCTCAGTAGCTATGAGAAACGCACCAACGGGGTAGGGCCACCACAGCGGCTCCCTTACTCCGCCAACGTGTCAGCACCAGCGGCCCCACCTGAGGTAACCAACCCAATCAACACCTATCTGGGACAAGTGAGTACTACTGCTGACCATTTATTGAGGGTACCTGTATGTGTTTCAAGTGTCTCAAATGTTGCTTTAATCGACACAGCGGCCTAAGACAACTTTGTCCGCGAAGAACTTGTCATGTCACCCGACATCCAGAACACTAATGTAACCATAGAGCTTGCCACTTTAACTGGTATGAGTAACGTCATCGGTATATCTCAACTTCATGTAAAGATAAGATATGTAGAAATGTGTGTACCTGTCTTAGTTTCAAGGGAAATCCGCGAAGATGTAATCTTTGGAGTGCCTTGGCTAATAGAACAGGAAGTCATTGTAGAGATCCCCAGAGACCGCACTCACTTCGGTTAGCAAGTCAGGCGAACGGTATACGATTTAGAAAGACGAGTAGAAATAAAACTACAACCTGTAACACACACTAAAATTTTACCATGGGGTACCAGCAGAGTACTACATTGCGTTTGAGAGCATTCTATATAAGAAAAAGGATGTCTCTGCCTAACACAAAATCAAGCTTACCAGTGATGAGCCACTCTGGACATCTCGCATTGACTATGATGTAAACCACCTTAACGTAATCAACCGCCAAATAGCCGAGATGATACGTGATGGCGTAATTGAACCGTTCGAAAGCTGCTACAACTCCACTATCACGCTCGCACCTAAGAAGGATGGAGGGTCACGTTTCTGTATCAATTTCAGGCCAATCAACCAAATCACTGAGAGCACCCCACCCCCTTTCATTAGCGTATATACAGCCCTGAACATCCTGGGGAAGGCAAAAATCATGTCAACATTTCATTTGAAAAATGGATTATGGCAGATCCTGGTGAAGCAAGAGGATCGGCATAAAACGGCCTTTACAGCACCTGACGGCCGCCAATACCAATTCTGTACCATGCCCTTTGGGTTCAAGTGTGCCCCCTCCACCATTCAAAACATGATGGTCAAGGTACTTCATGGGATCATAGGTGAGTTCACAATGGCCTATCTGGACAACATCGTGATTTGGTCTGAGACATAGGGGTGCCATTAATTGACCCAACTTGTACAAACCACAAATGTAGTATTGGGAAAACCAGCATCCGGTACCTTGGCCCCCTTGTCGACGGGGAAGGGAACCGTCCTACGCTGGAACAGATCGCTATCATTCAAGAACACCCCATACCAACAACGTGGAAAAGAATACGCAAGTTCTTCAGCCTTGTAAACTAGGTCAGGCAATGTGTACAATATTCTGTGATAAACACCACCCCACTCACAGAAATTCTTTCACCCACAAGGAAGTATAAGTGGGACACGAACATTAACGCGCTTGATGAAGTGAAGTACCGGTTTTCTCAGTGTCACCACTCTCGCACATATCAATACTTCCAGACACTTGTATCTCCAGACCAACGTGAGCCAAGAGGGCATCGGCACGGTACTCTTCCAACACAAGGATAACCAAGAAAGTTGGGCCATTGATTATGCTAGCGCCAAACTTGGCAACACAGAAAAAAAAAATGACATGAATAAGAGGGAATACTTGGCTATAATTAAGGCCAATAAAAGATACTGTGTACACTTGGAGTACAGGAAGATCCCTCTCAGGACAGACAACAGATGTTTGCTGTGGCTACATAAAATGTGAGAGGCCCGGAGCAAACTAACCAGATGGTCCATGCTTTTGCAATGTTTCGATTTCACCGTTGAATGTGGCCAGCATGGGGACAGACCGATATTGCTCGCTGCTGCATTAACCACACGACGTGCACCAGTGTCTCTTGTGTAGCATGCCGTTCACGCATGAACGGGTAAGTGAACCATTGAGTGTCCAAAAGACCCACTTACTAAGAATAACCAGTGGACTGGCTGTTTCCTTTTGTGTTTAAGTGTGACCCCCTTAAAACAGAGTCTAATGCATGCCTGAGGTAGTGTTATCTCCTCCTTGCATCCCTGCCTTAAAATGTAAATTATTACTGAGTGCCTACCCATGTGGTTCGCGTGTGTTCACACAGACACAATTTGGAACGCTCATAATTATTTTTATATTTTTCCAAGTGTTTTGTATTGTTTTAAAGATTTCATGTTTTTATCAAAATATACATTCAAAGACACTAGCAATTCCGGCAACCACAATGAAAGCTCACAGAGAAAATTTCCCACAGCTTGAATATTAAAATTTATTTTATTTAATAATGCTGTTCTTCAAGTGTTTTATGTGCAATTTGTTTTCGTAATATAATTTGAAGTGTATTTGTGTCTTTTGCCTGCCTGTCCTGGCATTTAATTGAGGAACATATAATTAAAAGATACATAGCAACAGCTATAAAAGACTTTTCTGAAGAGTTTTAACAGCCAAGAAATATGTAAAATAATTTCCTGAATATTTTATTGCCTGCAACTGATCTTGTTTGTGAAGTGTTTGCTTTTTGCATTTTGTGAACATTTCCCTCAAAATGCTGGCGGGAAGGTGTCCATTGCTAACGGTACCAACACGCCACCATCTTTAGTCTGGTCTAGTGGGTCATCAAGGGCGGATGTGCACTGCTCCATGTCACACGCCACGGGAGCTTCAGCAAGTGTTACTTATCATGTAGGGTGTCAATAGTCTAAACTTGTAATTTTACCAGAACCTTTTGTATCTCTTTTGCTCTCTCGTGTGTTGACCCTCCTCTCCGCCAACTTGCGACCAAGGAGAGTTTCAGTACCATAATTTTCTTTGCCCTGTTAAGCCATTTTGCTGCATAAGTCCATGGCAGGCCTCGTGTGCCAAACCCGCTTCAAACACAGTATAGGCTGTTCATGATAAAGTGAGCACTTTTTAAGGCCCCCGCAAGTGGCATTAAATGATAATAAATATATCTTATTGCAGCCTCAGGCATTAAATTTTGATGGTGGTGAAATGTATACACTGTATTTACTGGTCACATTGCAATATTTATATTGAAAAGCAGCAGGAAGATGGAAATTGGATGAAAGGAGAAATTTATAAGGGCCTTAAAAAGTGCTCATTTTACTGTGAACAGCCTATAATTATATGTTACCACGTGTATTCTTTCTGGTAATATATCTCGCTTCATTGGAACCTATGTCTTATTCAGTAATTTAATCAATTTCCACCTCGGGAACTGGCCCTATCCAGTGAGTGTACCACATGGTCGCCAACCATGTGTTGGACTGTGTAAGTTAAATCTATTACTCTCTAACTAATTCGTAATAGAGGGAATGCCGCACTGCGAGGGAATGCCGCAACAGGCTGTCAACCTGTAAATGACCCTGAGAACAAGACCTCTTGCTCCTCCGAGCCTGTAGAGGAGCTGATGCCCTGGGAATTTCAACATCTATATCAGCATCCATCGACAGTCTGGAAAGTCTGTTAGGTAATCTGGCATCGTTTGCCCTTCGCAAGCCCCAATAAACGTCAAACTTTTAATAATTTCTACAATTTTCATTATGTTTTGTGATGCCCTGCGATAGAACATAGCAAAAGGGGCACATAAACCAGCCCAACATCACATACAAATAATTAGACAAATTGGAAATATCCAAAACATTACAAAGCAAGGTGTAGAGAGCATATCCCCAAAATCCCAGCAGCAAAACAGGTGAAAAACTGTATACTTTTTTTTATTTGGTAAATATTTTGTTTCATTTCTTTTCAAAATACAACAGTACATAAAAAAATATATATATATAAGTTTTCTGCAAATTTATTCCTTTTCAACACACACACAACATAAAAGCTAAGTGGAAAATGCTATATACATTGCAATACCATATGGGCAATACTGATAGGTATGACTTTTACAGAATACTCTAGAATATTATACACAATCTTAATATGAATTTCTCTTGCAGTCTGAAAATAACCCTTTCTGGCTAATCAAGCAAAAGCAAGGTTTTTAAAAACATTTTTACTAGGCCTGAATCTTTCCATATACAATTATAAATTCTTAGTTTCATTTATTCTTTCCCCACAAGTGGAAAATAATACGATTTCTGGCTAAATACATAAAAACAAGCCAGAAAACACTGTTACTTGGCTGGAATTTCTCAAAATACAAGTATTAATTACTCTCCTCCCAGGTGGAAATCTCTTAAAAAATTAACAATGATTTATTTTTGATTTTCAAAAAAATTTACTGGCTGCTTAGGTAAGTCAGAAGTCACTGAGGAATTTACCTTTTACTTTTAACAGGAAGTTATTATGAATTTCCTTAAAGAGTACCTACTTTTTTTCTTCTAATTCTTGCAAAATTAAAAAATTATTATTTTATTCATCAAGAATAATTTACTGGCTGTATCAGGTAGGTCACAAGCCATTACTAAATTTCTTCATTACTAATATCAAAGATTTTCTTACAATGCAAAGAAAAAATAATTGACTTGAAAGATTTTCGCAAAATTTCCCAATTATAATTTCCTGGTTGAATGAATTTGACACTAACCATTGATGACATTAAACATTACAGTTTCTCAAGGATGTTGAATAAATCTATAAAACTATTTCATTTAAAATCCTTGCACCAGAACTACTGACCTTACCCTACACCCAAAATTCAATAAAATTCTGGTAATTTTAAAACTATCACTTATAGGGAATTTTAAGAATTTCAGCAATATTTCTCATCCTTATGTTTACAGCATAAAAAATAAATAAATGGCCAATTTAAAAGTCTTTCCCGTGCTTCTAGTATAGCACCTATTTCTAAGGACACATAAATAAGGACTTTCAACATGCCCTTCCCTATATGCGACCTTTAAGGGCACTTCCGAGAATTTTTCAATATTCACAACTTCATACTTAACTGTGTGTGAAGCTTCCAGGCTGCAGTGTTCACTGAATGAGCCTGTGCAGGGAGCTTAAATAGCAAAACATTTTACATTAATTCCTAGAGGGCTACCCCGAAATGACCAGTCAATGGGAGGCCATGGAACGGTCTGTAATGTTATTCCATAAAGTTTTTAGCACAATAACATCCGGCAGTTCTGACGTCAGCATCTTCTGGCCATGTGGAGCTGTGTGGGCCGCTGACGTCACAGCTCAGGCCCCCCTAGCGGCGCACCGCTGAGGCCTCAGTTGAGAAAGACTTGGGTTTGATTACAGTTGTGTTGCTGTTTTGCTGCTGCATTGTTCGTCCACTTTGTCTAAACATAGTCCAATGCAGACCTTCCAGGGCTCACGAAAACTTCAGATTGGTGTTTTAGCATATATATTTATATAACCAGGTATTTCAAGCGTAAAAGCGTTGAAAAGTCATTTTGTAACTTAGAATTTTTCCATGCCAGGTAACGGGCTGCATAGCGCCAAGGCAGCCAAATGGAGCAGGTCGTTGCATTTTGGGAGGGGGGTGGGGGCAGGAGTGGCAGAAAATACGTGAAAATGAGACCACCTGTCTCAGTTTTTTATGTCAGTGGTACTTTTGTAGTACACGTCTCATTTTTGTTTTGTCCATGATTTTGTATGTTTGTGTTCGTATTGCACGTATAATGGTGGTATATGTATAGTTTTTGTCTGTCTGTATTTTTGTCACTTGTTATATCTTCTTTGTTCTGTTTTATGTATAAGTTTACATCAACTAAGATCTATAGCCATTTGGGGACACTATATATATGTGAATAAAATGAAAAATGAAACAACTATTATTATTAGCTTCAAACGGAGATGTTTTCAATGGAAAATAAATATAAAAACATGGATTACAATAACTTTTGACAGGATATAGCAGCTTAAAACTGACACATTCTCCATGGAACCAAAATATAAATAACCATAAATATATGTACATAGTACCAAAATAAAATATAATAAAAATCAAAATAAAACTAGTGGTGGGACAGTTCCAAATTTTGCAGATTCTGTTTCCTGATTAACCTCCTCCAGTCTTGTTTTGATTCTCTATTCTTAATTCAATTTGAATTTTGTTATTTAATGATAAACATGTAAGTGTAGTAGAGAAATATTCTTAATTGGCATGTAATATATTGTATAAATAATACCTATTTGAGTTTATGTTAATAGCGAATGAATTTTTTTTTAAACTGCAATATGATTTGCACACTTTATAAATCTTGTAAATCTTAATATATTTCCACAACGTTCCTTTTTTGTGTTTTTAAATACAACGGAAAAAAAAGCAAGTAAATTCCTATGCTAAATTACGTAGGATTCCTAGAGGGCTACCCCGAAATGACCAGTCAATGGGAGGCCATGGAACGGTCTGTAATGTTATTCCATAAAGTCTTTAGCACAATAACATCCGGCAGTTCTGACGTCAGCATCTTCTGGCCATGTGGAGCTGTGTGGGCCGCTGACGTCACAGCTCAGGCCCCCTAGCGGTGCACCGCTGAGGCCTCAGTTGAGAAAGACTTGGGTTTGATTACAGTTGTGTTGCTGTTTTGCTGCTGCATTGTTCATCCACTTTGTCTAAACATAATCCAATGCAGACCTTCCAGGGCTCACGAGAACTTCAGGTTGGTGTTTTAGCATATATATATATATATATATGACCAGGTATTTCAAGCGTAAAAACATTAAAAAGTCATTTTGTAACTTAGAATAATCAAACCATCCCACCACTAAATAAAAATAATATAGGGTACAAGATACCACCTTTCATTGATGTACCTTAGAAATTACATTACGAGTTAACATGCTCACAATACAGAAAATGTTTGCCTATGAAAGTGATTGTCCGTCCATATTCCACATCATTTAAGAGGATGACCTGGGTAACATCAACACACATCCCGGCCATCTGTGCAATGCTAGTAATTGGAAGATCTGTGTAAATGCTTGTCCATGCATTTACCATACACCCATGGCCAAATAAAAATACTCACCCGTCAGCTAACTTTTAAACCCCAACGGTATAATGATTTGTCCCACTGCAAATGTATGTTCCATACATTTGTTATACGTATGTATGAATATACTATACTATTGTGCAAGTAAAAACATACCTTCACTTCTGACAAATGTTTAATTGCACAGGAGCCATCATGGTTGGCTGGAATATTCAGTTCCCATTTACCAAACTCAAGTTTTGTATATGGATGACTCTCTCTATTCCAGTTATCTGTAATTAAACAAGAAACACTACACACAATGGAATAAGAAAATCTTAACAAAAGAATGTATAATATATAATTACATTAATTAGGGTTATACAGAGTTTACATTTCAGATTTTTTTCAATTAATAATATAAATTCTGCCTAAAAAAAGTTACACTATCCACACACTAGTAGAATGAGAGAATTCCAAGTCTGCAATCTCAACACCAACATACACAATGGTGCCAAAATTGATATAAAATTAAGGTCCTAAGATATGAGCCTAAAAGAATTAATACAGTGCTGTCCGTTAAAATTGCTACACTATGAAGGACGTGAGCTATTAACAACCAGATTTATTGGACAGAATACCCATCAAACACAGATTGCATGATTACTATTATAGTTAAGTATAACATACACAGCATGGAGAAATCAGTATTGTGTGGCCCAACCACAGGTGGCAGCAACTGCTGCTGCACAACCCAGCATTGAGAGGAAGAGATTTTAGATGCCTGTTTGGGGTATCTCTGCTCATGCTGCTTTGATGCATGCTCAAAGTTCATTCACTGTGGCCGCAGGTGTTCTGTGGCAGGCCAGTCGCCATCCAACAATGAACCACATGATTTTGATGGGCAATAGATTAAGTGAATGCGTAGCCCAAGGAAGCAGTGAAACATTCACGCTCTATCCTGTTGCTACAGGGCCCTAGGCTGACCCTGAAGATAGAAGACAACCAAAGGCTCCAACACCTCTGCAATGTAATAGCTATTGGTCACCATACCGGTAATGTAGGCCACGCAAAAGTAGGCATGGAATCTGATCACAACCTACATTACAACTCCAGGTGCTGAACCAGTATGATGGTGCAAAATGCAAGACACAGATGTGATCAACATTCTGTATGCAGAAATGGGATTCATCAGAGAAGACGGCATACCATTCGTCCCCCCACTCCCAACCTTCCGTGAACCATTGCAGCCATAGGCACTTAAGGTGAGCAGTCAGTGGTAGATATAGTAATGGGTGCCTGGCCAAGATATCTGATGCTGCAGACAGTGATGAACTATGCGTATGGACAGAGATTGATGTGCCATATGCCTGAAATCCTGAGCAAGGGTGCTTGATATGACTGTATGGTCCATACTTACCATGCATAACAGATGTCTGTCCTCATGCTCATTGGTATGATGGGCCATTGGCTTCCTGCATGTAATTCAGCCCATCCCTCCTCGACTCACTGATCCTATATTCTAGTCACTGTGATTACATTTCTTCCAATGCAAGACCCAATTTTGCAGCAAGATAATTTACAATCCCAATAGATCACAATTCTTCCACAGTTAAAGGCAGAAACCTGTTTGTATGGTTGTCAGGTTCAATGCAGCATGCTGACTCAGATGGCTAGGAAACAATGCTATTACCTCAGCAATTTACTAACATACTGCTTATCAGTGTTGCCATTGGCACACATGCAACACCACTCGGCTTAACAACAATTAACGTCCTAGTCCTATCCTACTCTACACATTACCCCAATATGGGGTCATTTAGCTGCATTCTTCTAGGTGCTGCAATATTAATGGCCAGCAGTGTACAATTTTATTACATTTAAAATGAATGTCTTATTGATACATGTGCAACTCTTATGATACCTATCTTTAATGGACATAAGTTTATAGTAATACAAACAAAAATTGTATGCACCTTAGCACTGTAATAAGGAAAAATTTCTGACTCTAAAATACAGTTTGGTCTTGGTAGTACAAATATTAGGAAACTTTTACAACTACAGTAATCCTGTTCCTACAAAAAAACTTCCTTCAATAATACAAATTTAGTTTGTGAACTCAACTATTGTGTGGATGTTCATATACAACATAATTGAAATTGACGACAGTCAAAAATTGTGTATTATTTTGTTATGACCCTGGCATTACCTAGGAAAAAGGGTTCAAGGACAATGTCCACCGCCTTTTGGTAGCAGTGTTGACCATGTGGAATATAAATCTGCAAGGGAGACAAAATGGTGGTGGGCTACTGTAATATATATTTTGAGGATATGCCAATACAGAAGATTTTTATTCACTGATTGGTCTGCCCAGGACATGCAGCACAATAAAATAAGTATGCGTCATTCTATGTGAGATCATAAAGGGGTGTAAACTGCACCATGTTTTATTTTGATAAAAATTGGTTCCTACGTTACCCTATCCTCAAGGTGAAAGAAAAACATTAATTTAGGCTTTTACCCACAACAAGTGGATGATGGCAGCCATTTTTCATACACTCTGCAAGAAAATTTTTACAGATTTTGGAGGTTTACACTACTAGCAGTAACGTTTGTAATAAGTCACCTATTATGCAGTTTTTAGTGTTATTTAAAAGCCTACATAAGATAGTATTACAAAGTGTATTTATATTGTAAAATAAATTTAATTTTTTCAAGATGGCGGCCATCTGCTTTCAGCATTCAGATTACTGTTTTACCCCAATTTATACCCCACCCTGCTTCACCAAAGTTGCATTCAGAAATATGATCTTTTGTGTGCTTAGTGTCTACATGTAGAACAGACAGTGTGCAACATCGAAGTTATCTGGGTTGAAGACTTCCTTCCTACAAAAAAATTGTCTCCAACTTTGGAAAAAATGAAAATTTGCTGTTTTCGAAGGCAAAAAAAGTTATATAGGGGACACAATTAAAATTTAAGCATTTTATATTAAAGATACTTTTTATAAATAGTTATATGGCACAAGTTGTTCCATTCTGTTATTTGTTATTTCCACCCTTGTTGAGTACATGGACTTGAGAAGAAAAAAACAAGTATATTTTTTAATTTAATTTATTGTGCAATATATAATATCACTTCATTCTCAATTTCATTAACATTAAAGTGACAAAGGTACTATGTGTTAATACCCTGTTTGGGCAGTGCAATTGAAAAGTATTGAAAAATTCACAATTTTGCAACTACATAAAAAATATAAAAAAATTACCTTCTGTACTGTAATTTGAAAACCATATACAGTTTAATTTAAAAGAAATCAAAAGCAAAATCCATGAGGAGATGGTTTAAGTCATGTTATTACAAGTAATGGTAACCACCCTGTCATGTCTGGAGGTCTGAATATGATGCAACTGTTTCATGAGAGTGCATCATGCAGATAAGCACATAATTATTTGTATCCTGCCTTAAGCTTCAGTCTTTCATTGCCTGTCTTGATAGCATTTTTGTATTCAATTCAAGTGACAATGGAGTGTTCTGTTGGCCGTTTTGTTAAAGATGAGTGTCAAAGTTGTTTACTCTAGATCATCAGCATTTATAATTGAAAATGACATAAGTGTAAAAATAAAAACATTTATTATACTTAGAACATGTGTGGATGAAGTTGTAAATATCTGTACATACCATTCCAAGAAATATGTTGACAAGTTCTTTCATTTGTATGGTAACAAGTGTTGTGACCTATTTGTCATGCACGAGAAACCTATTTTGAAGTCCTTAAGGAAAATCACTATGCAGCTGTCTACTAAATATGAACATCTGAAACTTATACCAGCTATGGCTGCACATTCACGCTGTTTTCAGAAGTTGAATAAAAATGTAGAATTAAGAGTTAGATGGAGAATAACACAACAATGATGATAATTTTGTGCCAGAATGCATTGCTGTAGAAACAGTTTACCATGTATGTGCTGCTTTGGATAAATCTCTTACTCATTTACAAAGGTTTCCTCAGCATAAAAGAAAAAGAATGCAGCAAAAGATTGATAACCTACCACATAAAATTAGAAGAAAATTATAAACAACGTTCTCATTTTCCAATGATGCAACTAGCCATGAAAAAATTACTCCAAATAACAATTAAGGTTACCTTGAATTAGGAACAAAAATATCTAGTACTCTTTAATTTAAATTAAGGTTACTTGAAATTCGAAGAAACTCACCCAAGTATAAAGATAGGGTTTTCAAAGTTTGCTTCATTAAGGGCCAACTGTTTCGTGCTAGCTGGTGCCCCTGGCACACATTCTGTATGTGCATGCCTACAGCACCAAAATTTGAAATTAAAGTTGGCAACTACGGTAAGTAAATTGTCATACAAAGATTTAATGAAAATGATTGTTTTTGATGATTCAAAAGAAAGTTGTACGCTTTCACAGTGTCATAAATGTTGTGGAGTTTATGTACTGAATGGAATCATCTTTGAGCAAGATGAGCTACTGAGTGAAATAAAGTACAAACAATGGTTGCCAACTGACAGCCACGAGCTTGTCAACTTAGTGAAAAATATGGAAGAGTTTTTGATTGATCTAAAGGAAAAGTGGATAAAATTAAAAACCCATCACTATTGCAAAATATCAGTCTGAATTTCTGAAATCCAAAAAGGAAGATATCACTTCTGCAGAGTGCATAATTTTGGGAGATTTCTCAGACAACTATACTATTGTGATGCAAAATGAAGTACAGGCATTTTATTGGGTTAATGCACAAGCCACATTACACCCAATTGTTGTATATTACAAAGAAAGTGATTCCACACAGTGTGAAACCTTTTGTGTTGTCAGTGACTATTAGACACACAACACTGTAGATGTTCTGATTCAACATTTGAAAGACAAATTTCCCAACTGGACAAAAGTGTATTATTTTAGTGATGGTACATCTGGAAAAAAAACCCTTGTTAACCGGGCTAAGGACAAATAAACAATAAACACTGAGAACCACAGTGTATTGCCAGAAGAAATATTCAAATTTTGTTCAAGCAAAATTTCTGGAATAACATTTTTCTTTGTGACATCAGAAGATGTTTGTGAAGAGAAGTTACTTGAAAGACAGTTTCAAGAAGCTGAAACCATTCCCAATACACGACATCATCATAGCTTAGTTCCAGTAGATGGGGACGATCTTGCTGTCTACCAATAGTCGTCATTATCACAGAACTATTTAGTGGTACCCATCACCAAAACACAACAAGCTGTTTTGGGAGACCTGAACGATTGTGTGTGTTTTATTTATGATGGTGTCTGATGGACTGGAATTGTTACAAGAAAAGAAACTGTGGAGGAAGAAGAAGAGTACAAGGTCATATTTTTTCATCCTAAAGGCCCAAGCACTCACTTCAAACTTACAAAGAAATTGGTATGGGTGAAACAAGTGAATACTTTAAGAACACTGTCACCACTTGAGGTAGTAACTTACAATCGAATGGAAGAACACACAACATAAGCATACTAAGTGAAATGTTATTAGTGATTTTCATAGAGAGAATGGAACATACTACACTGTAATAATGCTGCATAAACATGGAGTTCATAAATTTGTAAATATAAGTATAAATGTATAAACGGTGATTGTAAATTAAAGTGAAAATTGAATTGTGAATGTGCAAAATGAAAACTAAAATGTAGACGTAGTAGTAAAACTTAAATGATTAATAGCACAGCTAGAATGAATTCATTTGTGCAGTGATTAAGTATTTGTTCTGCATAAAGCTGTTTTTGAAGTTTTGAGGTTACTTGCCTGTATGAAGAAAACTTATATTGGCACACTATTAAACTAAAGCAAAGGTAGTTCATATATGCATTCCTTTGACACACTTGAATTAATCAAATTGAGAATGAAGTGATATCATATATTGCACAATAGATTAAATTTAATTTTTTTTTCCTTCAAAATCCATGTACTCAACAGGGGTGAAAATAACAGAATGGGACAACTTGTGACCTATAGCTATCCATAAATAGTATCTTTCATAAAAACTCAAATTTTTATTTTGTCACCCACACAACATTTTTTGGCTTCGAAAACAGCAAATTTTCATTTTTTACCCCAACTTAGAGACTATTATTTTCTAGGAAGGAAGTCTTCAACGCAGATAATCTTTGATGTTATAAGGAACTTCTGTCATTTTGGTTCTATGAATGTCATTGAACTTTTATAAATTATTGTTACATGTTACTGGTTCGCATTGCTTCCCTTGCTCCATCCCACTTGAGCGAGCGAAATAGTGTAACAAGGACAGAGCGGTAATGTCAGAAGTGGGTGGCAATTAATGAAGGCAAGCTGCTGTGTGTGCGAGATATTCCTATCAGGACTAGCATGCTCCCGACCTTCAGCAGATTGAATTTCTAAGGTTATCTTTTCAAGAATGTTCTGGTAATTGTCCTAGCCTCTCTCAGTATGATTCTGTGTGTAGGGAACCTTCTAGATTGGGCCAGCAAGACTGCTTAAGCTGTGACGAGCCTCTGAGCCGACAGTTTAGAGTTTGGTGGATTGAGTAACCTGAAACACCAGGTGTGCAAAGACAGTGAAACAACGAGTCAGTGGAGCATCAAGTGGCAGCGAGAGTGACCCGTGGGAGCGAAGTCTATAGACTGCGAGAATTGATACAGTGGAAAGTCTACGGACTGCAAGCATTCGTACAGTGACAGGGGGGACTATTTAAATGAATGCATGAGTGTAATACATTTGGCATAATTGGAATAATACAGAGTGTGTATGTATAAATAATGGGTGTGAATTAAGTGATTGATAAAGATTGAGAAAGATGCTAAATGTTGTACTCACTGAGAATAACAAGAGTAATAGTGGAGACAGTTAATTGTTGTAAATAATAGCAGTGTGAATAATTAAAAAAACAAAATTTAGTTCTTTTATTTCCCCCACAAACTCTGATGCTGGTCGCTGGGTGCAGCTACATATTTGGGCATAGTGGGCATGTCACAGGTGTCTGTTGCCAAAATGCAGATCTAAGGTTGGCATCACTGTAGAGTACTCCACTTGATGTTTTTCTGGCAGGGACTGCAGTATGTTTCAGTGCAGGGCACTTCAGTATAGCAGTAAGGAAATACATCCGCTCCTCATCAGTCCAGCCATTCAGAGCGGTGACAATCTCAAACTGGTACTGTTATTCGCATCAGGGTGTCTGGACATAGTATGGGGCGGCCTTAGTTGTGATGCATTTACCCACCCCTGGCAGGGCCCCCAGCTGCTCCTCCTTGGCACTCCGCTCACCTTCTCCTTCCCCCCTCCGGAGTCAGGGCCATGCCTGCCTTGTGAGCGGTCTATGTATTATTAGCTGCGTGTTCGCCGCCTCAATGACTGCTTCGGTGGCCAAGTCTTGCTCACTACTGCGGGCCATTCAATGCATGTTTGTTGATCCGTCATGATTTTAGTCTATGGGCCTTTGGTGTTCGCGACCCATCTAGCCTTAACATTTGAGACTAGACTTGCATTGAAGGGCGGCGACGCTTATGGTGAATTATTGTCGTATTTTTCATAATTACGATGATCGTGGTATTACAGTCAGAGTAAGGGATAGGTGTAAGTGTCCAGATCCAACGACTTAGACTTTCGAAATTCTACTTGGGTGCGCCAATCAAAATTCTATTTATGTTAACTAGTCAGGTTAGTTGGCAGGCTGCGATTATTTTTGGCTAGTGAGTTGTGCCTGGAGGGGCACGTAGACATCTATTTGAAGAGTCATGAAAAGGTTCCGTATCCTCTCATTTGTGCTCCTCTAATCTTTAATCACAGCCTTAACCCTCCCACCTTTTTTCCTTTATTGAGTATCTCTTTTGTGCAATACTTTGGTACAGAGAAAGATTGTGAAAGGAATTGAACAAGAAATTGTGAATAAATTTCTTTTATTGAATCTAGAGGTATCCATGCAACCCACTCGTTCGTCTTACTGGGTGTTGGTTTTTACTAACAGCCTGGTGGTGGAGGAGGTAGCTGAACATCCAGTGTTGTTGTTCTTAAGATTAAATTAAATTATTTTCCTTTTAACTTTTCTCCGAGTGATAACTTTTTCTCTCACCCTCCTCTCCCCTCAGCCCCCACCCCCCAAATCCCTTTTCCAATCTCCTACTTCGTTACAAAGAATGGTGTAGTTCGCTGGGTAATTTCTCCCCCTCTCCAGCATAACAAGAGGTTCACCCCTTCCCTCCCTCTTCCTGTTTTACAATAGAAAGTGCAAACAAGAATATAAATAGCCACGTAACTAAAGTAACCAATTTTGTAGATAAGAGAATAGATAATGTACACAGAAAACTAAACACTGTAAACAAAAATGTAGACAGGAAAATAGAAGGTATTAGCAAGTTAGTGCAAACGAGAATTGACAGTGTGGACATTAAAATTGACAGTGTAAAAGAAAGGAATGACAGTGTTGAGAATTAAATAAAAAAGAAAACAGATGCATCAGAGAAGGAATGGCAGGAATTTTTTTCATCAACTGAGTTTCACTAACATCACATCAGCAGACGAGAAAAGTGGGGAAGCCATGCAAGCAGTAACCAATGCAGCAAACTCGAAGAATAGCCAGCAGCTCTGCAGTATTGGTGTCATGTAGCCAGGAGTGGGAAAGGAGGTCACAATCAAATCCGCATCTTACGATAGTCAGACTTCTTGGCAGGCGTACCAACAACAGTTTGAAAAAGTTGCTACCCTTAATAGGTGGTCTGCTGAACAGCAAACCTACTACCTCACCGCTGTACTGAGAGGCCCTGCACCGAGTACACTACAATCTCTGCCAGAGCAACATCAACTAGAGTACCCCACACTGATGTCAGTCTTGGAGCTATGTTTTGGCAACTGATACCTGTGACATGGCAACCATGCTCGACTGGGAAGCAGCAACCAGGAGAATCACTGCAAGGGTTATGCCATGACATTGTGAGGCTTTCCTACCTATCTACGGTCAGTTTTCTCATCTATGCCATGGATGACGCAGAGGTACAGCAAGTGGTATATCTGGCTGCACCGCATACCATGCAAGACATCCTGACCCACGCAGTGGATGTGGAGTCCGCAAGACAGGTGTCTGCACCCCAATGTCTGATACGCTCAATAATGCTGGACAAAGACAACAAAGACATCAAAGGAGATGCAAACGGCCATAAAGGACATTGCTTCTAGGGTCCAAGATACAGGGCTTCATCGTCCCTCACCCAAACGGCCGGAGTGTTGGTCATATGGATGGCTGGGGCACCTGAAAGCTTATTAGTCACAACAGCGGCAGAAACATGAGGCCACAGTGGGGAAAAAAAGGCTGCGAGACGAAGAACAACTGGCGTCTATGAATGCCGTCTGAACATACGCATAAGAAAAAGCAGCTGTATTTATGGGGTCCCTCTAGTGTGGGCAAGACCAGTTGCTGCAACAGTATTTTACAGGGGGCGCAATTTTTCTATCCAGATGTTGGGAAATTCACATTCCAGGATCTGGATGAAAGATAGTATGAAGTTTTTGAAGAATACTGTCACACTACCACTGTTAAAGTTTTATTAAGAAATTATGCTAAGGTATGTCAGTTCGCTTGCCAGTTAAGAGGCGTTTGGATATAGTTGTTACACAGAAGAAACCATTTTTGGTTAATTTCTAATGCCAAAACAAATACTCAGATTATAGGAACGTAAAAAGAGTAGCAGAAATTGACCCTTTACATATTATTGCATGTAAGAGCTTCAATGTTTGTTGCATTGCTGATGATGGTCACCCCATACTTAACATTAGTCCATGTGCTGTAATGTTTGGAAAAAGAGAATTCGTATGGATAAAAGTGATAAAATAATTATTATTGAAAAAAAAAGAAAAAAAAAAAAAGGTTTGAAATCTCTGACAATGAGGACCATTTGGGAGATGTTAATTGGTGGCCTAAATATGTAGTAGAAATTAATATATTAATTTAATGTTATTTGTTTTTTCAGGAATAAAACAAATCCCTGGACTGAATTTATTGACAACGTAGGAGGTTTCCACAAAATACCCTATTTCATTAGACATATTTTTCTTTGCAGAAAAATCAATAATTACAAAAGAATTGTGCTTTTAACATTTATCATGGGGAATGGGTTTAGGCAACAGTTGTTGCATGTTAATTTTCTGTTTTGTAATAAAGTTTATAGAGGTAATAAATTGTAATTTAAAGTAGAGTACTGATTCCGATTTCGAGGATTGGCCATCCAGCTGGCTTTCTGGGACAAGTCCTTTGCGATAGTAGCTATAATGTTCACTGTAGAGGTGGCTATAAGTGTTGAAATAGTATTTGTAATGGTTAGGTTAATTAAATACTTTTTATAAAGTATGGGTGAATTAATATTTCATGTGGAGAATATGTTAAAAAGAAATTGTTAGTTGTGAAATTGTTTGTGATGAAATGTATTTTGTTATTTAACTTCAAAATAATAATGAAATTTTGAAACAATGTGTTGTGTTGAAAATTTATTTATTTTTATTAATTTCACCTTATGTGTAGGGTCTGAATTCAAAAACTCCCACCTCCACATCCTAAGCTGCAATGTCCCGATTTGCATTGTTGACAGAATTTTAATTTTTTGTCCAAAGGCCTGGGTGATGGAGAAATATTTTTATGAACATCTACATCAGCAATAATGTTTTGTTTGCCAGTTTCTGCACTTGTGTTTGAAGCACTGCCACTCTGTCTGTCTGTCTGTCTGTCTGTCTGTCTGTCTGTCTGTCTGTCTGTCTGTCTGTCTGTCTGTCTGTCTGTCTGTCTGTCTGTCTCTGTCTCTCTCTCTCTCTCTCTATATATATATATATATATATATATATATAATCTGCCATTTTATTAAGTTTTCTCTCAGAATGACAGGCCTACACATTTAACACTGCATTCCATGAATTTATGTGGCATTTTATGTCCTGTTCCCTGGTTAGTTGTCGTGTCTGGAATGACATGATTAATGTGGCAGTTCATAACCCCCAATATAAAATATCTACTTAAACAATATATATTTATCTGTTGTCAATGAAGTGGTACATTTTATAATTCCTTTCTGCTGTATTTCAACGTTGTTTCTAGTCGCGGGAAGTCTAAAATTACATGTACTATGCCGACCTGGTGTGTCTTCATGCAATTTAAGTTGAATATAATAATTAAAAACTTGAAGAAAGTTAGGCCAGGTGCATTTAATTATACTTGCGATATTTTGTAGCAATTCTGGAGCTTCGATGGCTATGTTTATGAGACTTGAAAACAGTTTACGAGTCGATACCTCAGTCTGCACAAAATTTGTAAATGTTATTTCATGAAATACATTAGGTACTGTTTTGTTAGTATTGTGATGAAATTATGTTTACATTGTTGTGGTTATTCTAATATTATAAGCTAAAAGTGATTTTCTCATAAGAAATGTTATGAAAAACTTTCATGTAATAAAAGGATGTCAAAACAAAATCTATCTCGATGGGTATTCATGAAACTTGCATTTAGAGATAAATATCACCATAAAAGTTTGCTGTAAAAATTTGGATCAATTAGGTTTAGCCACCGAGGTTTTACAACAACTATTTTCGGTATTAATAATGTCATCGTAACAAATTCTGCTATTTTCATACACACAATTTGTGTGTGTGTGTCTATATACATATATATGGGAGTAATTTGTGCATTAAGTAGGAATTTTGCCATCAGTAGGAATTTTGATGTCTGCAAATATTGTCAAAATAATGTATGCAGAGCGTGAACATTTTTCAATATACTTCTTAAAAAAATGTGTCATTTAAAAGTGTTTAAGCATGCCATTTTCATTAGTTCTATCTATAAATGTTATTTTTAATAATTATTCTATCATTTAATGATTATTTAACACACGTCATTTGCCAAAGATACTGGGCTGAATATATTATTTTGGAGGGTCAATTCTATGATGGGCAAAAATTTGAACCTTGGACATATTTAATGAGGAATATTCTACATAGTGGTGCTGATATAATAAGGTCAATGAGAAAAATGTTTGACTCGTCAGCAAATCTCAAGACAGCACAAACAAAAATAATTCCAGAATGTCAGAATGTTTATTTCAAAATAGCAACAATTGCAACATCAGTGTTCGCAAAGAGATATAATTTACTAAAATTAACATGTGCATATTTACACTGTACACTATTATTGATAAGCTTATGTTGCATTGTTATGTAAATAAATACAATGGACTTCTGAACAGCTGATTAAATATATGCCACATGGCAGTCTACATTGAAATTTGGCAGAAGGATATGCAAACAGGCTGAAAGTAGAAAATAAGCAGGGCTTTCAAAAGTGCTCACTGTACTGTGAAAAGCCTTTAATAGAAAAACTGTCCTATGGCAGTATTTTAGCATTTGTACAAATCTACACGACAAAATTCACTGCATTAGTTTTTTTTTTTTTAATAATACATACACATGCACAACACAAATGTATTTCTTTAAAATAAATATCTCGTAACAAAAAACTTACTGAATTCTCCTGTAAGAAAAATTTGCACTGCTCCTGGTGCCCACTCTCTGCAAGTTATTGAGTTATCAGAGTTGAAGTGGATGCCAAAATACTTATACCCTTGTGTGAAGTTAGTTAGTCCTCCTTCTTGATCAGTCACTTTATCAACATAATCTTTGAAGCAAGCATATCTAAAAAGAAATAATAATAAATTAATAAAAAAATTAATTTAAATAAAAATTTTCTTTAAAACAAAAGTTTTTTTTTTTTTTAATTAATGGAAACTAAGATGTTTTAACATCATCAACTGGCTCCACGACTACATTTCTACAGGACACACACACCTCAAAAAAATTTTTACATAGCCGGGATTACTGAGTTACTAGTTTGCTCACGGCCCAAAAGAGATTCTGGGATGAAATTACACGCTGTCTGTAAGGAATACCATGCCTGTTAGTTCAATGTCTCTTTGTAATGCACCTACTGCCCCAGAAAATATCATTAATGAGCAACCAATGTACAGGTGGTGCTAAACATTTTTGAGGTGTGTACATAAAACAATTTTTGAGGAAATGGAATCAAAATTGGTGAAGTATTGTAAAACCCTAATTCTCAATAGTAATTAATTGGTCATGCCATAGGTGAAGTTTAAACCAGTTCAGTTCCTTGCGACATTAGCATGATAAACAATCAGGCATGGCACAGACATACTCTTAAGTGAACATGGCAACAGGTTACTTTGGAATGCTAGTTAGGCCATTAATTCTTAACCCCTTGAAATGCCAAAAAGACATCACCAGTTAAATGCATTTCAATATTATTTAATTTATTAAATGTAATTATTTTTTCTATGACAATACTGTACTTCCTTTCTTAGTTAAAAATTATTCCTTGTATTATATCAACAATTAGTCAATTACACTTTAAACAAGAAGTTACTATAATGACTAATGAGCCTACTTACCTCTAGACATGAATGCAAATAATTTTAATTATGTTTTTAAAAGGTTAGATGGTAAGTGGGTTTTCATGTTTTGTCGATAGTGATATCATTAGTGATGCAGCCAGAAATAAATGCAATACTAGCAAGACAATTACAAATACACTAATGCCTTACCTGGGAGTAAAACATAGAATGCCTTGTACCACAAGCTGGTGTGAAAATAACTACATTTCAGAGGTAGTATTCTGAGCATCTACTTTGGTAGTAATCATTCTAAAGTTTTGGTAAACTGGGATTACCAACTTCAAATATTTACAGGGATATCATTTTGAAAAAAGTGCGCGAGTCACTTAAATCATGTAAGTTTACATGGTCTACCATAGCCTTACTTAACTACAGAATTTGGTGGAAATTGGTTGACTGGTTCCCGAGAAATATCATAAAATCTTTCACTGTCATATAAAAGGGCCTAAAAACAGGATCTGTATAGGCATATTTAATGCTTCTAATAAATACAGTTAGCATAAAAAGTTTGGTTGAGATATAAACTTATAAAAATAATTTGTGTTTCAAAACTTTGAAAAAAAAATAATCCTGACCCACTTAAATTATGCACGTAGACATGATCTGCTGTATTACTACTTTTTATGAAAATTTTGGTTGGAATTAGATAATTGGTTCCCCAAGATATGGCATAAATGTTGCACTTTATTACCTGGCACTATCTTACAAAAAGTGGCAAAAGATTATCTCTCTATATTCACAGTTTTGAAATAAAAATTTTGAAAAATCACCCTATGTACGGCATGTTTAGTAGTTTCTTAAATATGCCATTTATCAAAAGCAATTTATACTGATGCTAACATAAAATTAAAACACTTAATTTTTTGTTAAATTGAACTTTTATTTATATCTTATTTATAAAACATGAGATTTCATTTATATTTAATACGAATAAAAGCTGTGAATAAATAGGTGTGTTGGTAATGCCTCATAAGAAATAATTCAAATGAAAAATATTATTAAACTGTGTACGTACAAATGCAGTATGTTGTACCTTTGGTGTAATTTTCTAGACCTGTTTAAGCTTTGTTTGCACAAGATGGAAGAATATCCTGAAAGTAGAACCTAGCAGGGCTTCAGAAAAGTTGGAAGTAACAGTAAATGGACTATAGGCATATTTGATGCTTCTAATGTATATTCTAAGCATGCAAAGTTTAATTGAAATTGGTTAAATTGCGTAATAGATATGAAAAACTTATCTAAATTATTTATATGGCAGCCATACTGTAAACAAAGCCACACTCTCTTAAAACATGACCTTTTGTTACATGACATGTATGCAAAGTTTGGTGGGAATTGTTTGATTGATCCCAGACATACGACATAAAAGTTCCATTTTCTCATGTAGTGATATCTTCATTACGGGAGTTATGTATTGACACAATCTATGTTAGTCATAGATACTGCTATATATTAAAGTCAATTCAAACTGTTTGGGATATATTAAATACTACTCTAAAACATTTACATATATGTTATCAAAAAGGTGGATACATATTAGCTTATTTTGTTGCTTGCACACATACCGCCTTTAAATTGGTTACTTGGTTTCGTAGATATATTATACAAAAATAAAGTATTTACACTGCCTCCATTTTGAAAATGTGTCTGGCCCACTTAAAACTTGTCATTTTACATGGCTTACTGTATTACTACTTGTTTGCCAAACTTGGAAGGAATTGGTTGATTGTTTCCCGAGATACGACAAAACTTGATTTATTAGTATGGTACTATCTTACAAGATGGTGGACAAAAGATGCTCTGGGTAGAAGCATTTGATGATTATATAGATACGTTCAACATAATAATATGTTTGGCCAAAATTGGTTGAATGTTAAGGTAGAAATGAACCTAAAATATTTATTTTGAAAATAAGTAGCCTATCTATTTAAATTGCATATATGAACATGACATACAAGAGTAATCCTTATATGTCAAATTTGGCAGGAATCAGTTGTGTAGTTACCGAGATATAATGTAAAAGGTCTTTTTACATTTTGCACTGTTTTCCAAAACGGTGGACTAAAAGCATTATCACATTCTAAATTCACTGCTTTCATCCACATACCAAATATGGTTTTAATCAGTTAAATGGTTTCTTAGATATAATACAAAATCTTGATTTTTTTCAATTTGCACTATTTTTCAAAATGGCAGACTAATGGAATTGTGGGTTTTAAATGCAATGCTTACATCATGCACTGTCAATGTATCAAATTTGGTTTAAATATGTAATGGAAAAGCTTTAATTTTCCATAAGCATTATCTTCGAAAATGGAGGACCAATAAAATTATAATTTTCTAATTCAATGCTTATACCATGCACTGTCAACATACCAAATCTGGTTTATATGGGTTAAATAATTCCCGAGATGTAACATAGCGCAATAAATGTTAACATTTCTGCCATTTTGAAATTAAGTACTTGATATGATCAAAAATTATACCAGTCAGATGTCCTTACTAAATAATATATGTGTATCTAGTTTGGAGAAATTAGGTTGTCTGATTTAAAAATTATTAGGCGGGAGGGGACATATAGTCCATACAGACATTCTGGTGATTGCATGAGCCTATCTTTCCTTCGGAAATTATAAGAGTAATTTTTTCAATTTCATCAAATTCTTGATTCATAGTATGAATATGAATAGAAATTAATAATATCATTTTTACCTATAATTATAGAACAAAACAATATAACTTCTAAAGAATCAGCTTTAACATATTTTTTTGTACAAACTATTGCATCATTAATACTTCTAATATCTATAATAATAATAACAATAATAATAATATATTAATTTTATTAATAATATAACAGGATAAATATTATTACTAACTTTAATAATAAAAAGAGGAATTTCACCATTTCATTTTTGAATACCAAAAAGTTTAGTACATGATAAATTACAAAACACTGAAGAACATGGAGTGGATTCACATTTATGTTTGCATAGTATACTTTGCACCTCTTGTTAGACTGGTCTTTTGATGGAGTGTTAAATGGAATCTTCTATGGCAAATATACACGAGATTTCCCATGCAGCATCAATGGTGTGTTTCCTGATAATAGGCAGCCTCTTTCTGTAGTTTGAGAGTTCATAATTCTGAAACTTTACTCAGCAACATCCAAGAGAAAAATGAAAAATGAATTCTTCTTCTGTACTACGTTATGTATTGACGAGTGCCGCATTCCCCTCTCCCCAGACAGTTTGCCTACCACAACGGTTTCATCAGCACAGCTAGGAGTCGTGCTCTACTGAGTGCGCCAAGCTATGCACAAACCATCAGCGATAACACTCCAGCGAGTGTTAAGCAGTGCAGTGCAACGACGAGTGTCAATGCAGTGTGAAAGGAACAGAGTGGGTAAGATGCCACACGTGCCCGAGCCACGCAAGGATAAAGGCTGTTCACGATAAAGTGAGCACTTTGAAAATCAACCTCAGAAAAAAGTCACTGCTACTACATGCATATATTTTAACAGGCACCCTTAGTGACATGAGCCCAGTTAAGTTAGTAATGATGGATGGGAAGTAGTTCCAAATCTTAACGTTGAATAAAAAGGGTTAGGAAAACATTTATGACCATTTGAATTATTTGTTTCGCTTTCTGTTTTATTTTAATGCATCAAAGTGTAAAAATGAGCAGATCTGTAAAATATTTACTTTTCTAATAATTTCACAGTTTCACTTGACCGACGCATTAATAAAGTGATGCACATGACAATGTTAATCTTACATAAGGCGGAAGAATACAAAATGTGCATATAAGTAGATCTTAAGCAGGGCTTTCAAAAGTGCGCATTTTACTGTGAATAGCCTGTACAAAAGAAGTAGTGCCCATGCACATTATCCTTTAAGGGTATTTTCAAGACAAATAAGTACATGCAAAGACATGCAATGTTAAATAAAGAAAACCTTATTCCTGCCTTTACCCATTTTCCAGTGCAAGTGTGTTTTATTGTTTTCATTCTCACATGTTCCATCCACAACTCATTTCACCCAGTGTTATGTTTATTGCAGAGTCTATGTTCAGGTGTATTTTTATGAGCATGTACAGCAAGCGAGGTAAGAGCAGAGTATATGTTTTAAGTGTTGATGTTTTAGCAAGTAGTTCCTCTGCCACTTGCCTACCCGCTAATGTCGGCACGCACGCCACTCACCTGAGTAGTAAGCTTCGCAAGATCTGAGGTGTTAGATGCGTCTTTTCCGTGCTCATAGTACGTGGCCGAGCAGCATACAACAGTTACATCCAGTCATTAGTTTATCCATAGTTTAATTTATTCAGGAATGGTTTCTGTCTAGCTACCCAGGACGCTCCACCTCTCTCTTCCCCAGAGCTTGCATTGTCTGGGGAAGCGTAATGCATATAGTAATTTTTCCAGCATCGCACTGTTTTGTCTATATCCCCAAGGCCAGTAGATTTACGTCTGGCACCATTATAAGATGTCTCCTAGAGGGACGTTTAAAGCACCAAGTAAAATGCATCAGCAAGAGAACCACAGTGGTTTTATTTGGTAGCAGCAAGGCATTTAGGGGCACTGGCCCCCACCTCCCGCCAAATTTAAGAAGTACCATTTCAGTGTGCAAAGTGTTCATGTCTGCTACGTAACTACTTAAACCAGTGATTAGGATGTGTGGACAGCCGATAGTTTAACACGTAGAATGCATTGTAGCAATATTATATTTATCTGAGGGTCAAGAAAACACCAGGAAGACTTCTGCCTTGATGGTAGGCCACACGACCCGAAATACAGAAGATTAACTCTACCGTTCATCATGGCATCAACGTCTGTATGATGCCTGGCACCCTGGGTAACACCCTTATACAATATTTACCTTAATTCCAGACTCACCAAAACTCAGAAACCCTTTTGGCCCTACCATACCGCCTTTTCCAAAGCATTGTTGATGGCATCTCACGCCGCCACGTCTTACCAAAATGGCTGCCCGAATGTGTAGCAGAATTTTAACCACATCCTTTTTCACTATTTCACCCTGTATCATTCCACTCCACAGTATAAGTACAATGTGGGCATTGTACAAGCATAAACCTAAAAATATAAAAATATTTTTCATACCTCATCACATATATGGTTAACAGGCTAATAACTGATCTTGCCTATCAACACCTCCCATCTCCTTATTATAGTTTGTAACATATTTGGGTTAACACTGGGCATACCAGCATCCCCCCTCCTTGTACGATGAAAAGGACCAAGTACGATGAAAAGGAGGCATACCGCCTCCTTTTCATCGTACTTGGTCCATCTGTCTATAATTTAAAAAGCTTTGTGCACAGTGTAAAGAATATTCACCACTATCTTGTCATGCTATTTTACCATCAACATACAACTAGAAAATGAATGAACATCTCCAGATCTGGTTTTTAACTGTCAGTTCTTGACACATGTTCTTCCTGTTGCCAGACTGTCCCAACACCATGAATATTTTGAGACAACAACTGCTGGGATAATTCTGATGATGTACTCATATCCTGGTAAAATATTTACCAATATGAGTACTACTACTGCGCTAGCTAAAAAATCTCCCCCCTTTTCTAAATTTTTAAACTTAAACAATAAACTGAACAACTTCTTGGTTATTCAAATCCAGATATAAAGGCTGTTCCCAAATATGTGGGGAGTATTCAGGGAGTGGATAATACACACCAATAAAACACAAAATTCCCCTATTAACATGTGTCCTAAAGTTTATTGTTTCAGTTACGGACCTTCCAACTTTGTACCATACATATTGGTAATCGTCAATCTTTTAGAAGGTGTGCCTGTTAATATGATCAGCTAGAATGGTACAAGTGTTATTAACTCTCTTGCACAGGTGGATAAGCTGTGCCAGACTACTCGCCTGGCCTACATGCTCCCCGGATCTCAATCTACTCGACTATTACCCGTGGGGGCATCTCAAGGCCATTGTTTACACAACCCTAGTTCCGGACATAGAAATGCTTTGACAGCAAGTAGAACAAGTTTGCCAGCAGATTTGTGCAATTCCTGGAGTATTTGAATGTGTCAATCAATGACATATCATGTTCAGGCAGACATTAAAGCACAACGTGACATTTCAAGCTTTTCTTGTAGAGTGATATATCACTGCTGGTACACGAACATGGCTTCAGTTATTTGAACTGGAATGTTTCAGGAAGATAACGAATACACCCAGCACAGTACAACATTGGAAAGTCTGTAACTTGGGACCTATTGCCTTTAGGACATATGTTCATAGGGACGGTATGTGTTGTTTTGGGGCATACTATCCACTCCCCAATTACTTCCCACATATCTGGGAACAGCCTATATACTATTTTGTCTATCAGTTGTTGAGAATTCTTGTCATTTATTGTTTTGCCTGTTTGCATGATTTATTGAAAATTTCTGTCTTAATTTTTACATACATATTGCATTTTTTGTTTATATTTTATATTATTTTTTGTAAAATTTAATGTCTAATTTTTGTGTCCAACAAGACTAACTCAGTTTGCAATAAAATTTCCAAAACATTATCAACTGTGACCTGGATGTTGCATGAATGTATTCCACAACCCTTTACATTGAATTCTCTGTGTGCCATTTGTTATGAATTCAAACTACTTATTTTCATTTATTTCTTGACTTCACCATGAAGTCTATATTGCTGTTATCCCAACAAACACAAATTCACTTTAATCAAAATCATGTTCATTCAAAACTAACAGAACATGATCAGAGAACTCTTTTGTTATTCTTCCAAGGGCTTATAAATTCTAAGAACTCAGCTTACACACCATAGGAATATTCAGGTTGAAACTAATGTAAAATAAGCTACTGGAAACACCTGCCCAAAGAGGGAATTTTACACATTCTTCTTGAACATACACATTCACCACAATCCTTTTAGTACAGTAAAAGCCCAATATAATGCTGCTGTTGGGGGACATAACTCATACCCACGTTATAGTTTCCGCGCTATTCCGGGAGTGGCACCCATCTGTCAAACACGGGGTAATTGTTGTTATTTACTGCCACAACTCATGAAACCTGTAGCCCTTTGATAACGGAGCTTTATTATTTTTAGCTGCATCACCAGACTTGATAACACCCAAGGGAGGGAAACAGATGAAGAGAAACGTGCTGCGATGAAAGGGGTCACATGCATTCAAGCAAGAATAACTAAAAAAGCCCACATTTTCCAGGCAAAGGATGTACTCATTCCACCAAGGGCGGTGTTCGCTGTGAGTCGTTTGTCACATGGGTTGCAGAAGCGAGTTCACCCCCCCCCCCCCCTGATTCACTTTTACGCCTCCTGCTGGGCCTGGTTGGGAGGAAGTAAGAATGAGAACGGAATCTCGCGTCCAAAGGTCGAATGCACGCTTGCACTGTAGATGGGATCTATCAGTGCCTCACATGATGTGAAACATGTTGCTTGCTCGTATGATTTGCATTTTCAAAAGGAAAAAAAAAAAAAAAAAAAAAAAAAGAATGATTTGTGGCATGCTTTCCTGCATAAGCCATGTCCACCAAAGCTCGTTTGCTCGGAAATTTTTTTTGAAAATGGGAAGACATACCGTATAGCTAGTATATATACATTATAATCAAAGTGTCTACATCATAATATAGTGATTACATAGAGCTATATTCTGTAGGAGATTAATAATAACCCTGTAAATTACTTAAAAGCACGAATTTTGTGGCACGTTTCAAATTTCGGAATATTTTTTTCGAAAATGGGAAGACATACCGAATGACTGCTATATACACATTATAATCTAAGTGTCTACATCATAATTATAGTGATTATGTAGAGCTGTACCCTGTAGGAGAATAATTATAGGACTGTAAATGACTTAGAAGTACGAATTTCGAGGCCCGCATCGAATTTGGGATTTTCCCCCCCAAAAATGAGAAGATCTACTGTTATAGCTTCTATATACACATTATAATTAGTGTCTAAAGTATTATTATAATGATTATGTATTACGCTATACAACACAGTCACATTTCATGTTAACTTGTAAGTGCCAGTAAATGCGTGACAGCAGGACACTTGCGAGTATGATATACGGTTTGGAATATGGCAGTGACATTCCCCTACACTGAGCCAATGCCCAGATAAGATGGAAAGGTTGCCAAAGCATTTTTTTTTGTCTGTTTACAACCAAACAGCAGAACGGGTATAATAGGGTCACATAAAAAAGGACCACTAGGAATTCTTATGTCAAAGCTTCGCACCACACCAACGAAATTGAATACGGAAAAATATACAATATTGGCTGTGAAGAATCAGTAAAATAGATTTCTACGCTGAAAGGAGGGAGAATGCGCGGCCGGTCCTTCCGTCTCATCTATCAACATCCTCGACTCGCGACCACCTGCCGACAGACCACACGCTTACCTGACTACACACTTTCCCCTTATTTATTTATTCAGGCCGGGGGACATACATTGCCCTGCGGTATAACCAAATCCGCAGTATTCTGGGCTTCCACTATATCTTCACTTTTTATATCAACAACAGTGCATAAAGTTAGCAAAAATAACCCATTGGACAATACCACTGCTTTACCTTTACCCTCCTCCACTAAACATCACAGCTGAGAGTAATTAAATCAATAACAATACAGACACGCTAATATTTCTACTCATAAGATTCACTAATGAGTATAGAATAAGATTACTCATCACTAAGTCTCCAATTTTAAATCAATTTAATCTGAACTTATGATAACTAGAGAAAATTAGACAGGATAGCATAAACCTTGTTAAACCAGGATATTTGACAAATCTGCCTATAAGGACTTGCGATGGTGGGGCACCCACCCCGGGTTAGTTCTCTTAATGTCATTTTCTCCAGAAGCACTCATCCTCTATGTTGGTGGAGCTTGATCTCCTCCTTCCCTTCCTTGATCCCCTACCTTACCTCCCACCTTGTACGTCACTAGTTTTTTATTTTAGGGATTGAGCTAACGAATACACCTATTCGCCTTCCCATCGTCTTATTCTACCTCTCCTGGAACCACGAACACAATCATGCCGGAGCTGCGTTAACTTCTACAGCTGAGAGCTGTGCAATGGCTAGGGCACTTTGCTAGATTTGTGAAGTTGAGGACATTACTACATTTCAATTATGTTAGGTTAATATATGGCCAACTACAGGGAGAGCGATGTAACGGTGAGTAGTATATGAATGCACAATTTTGTGGGTTGAGTGTGATTTAACATGTTTTGTAATTTTGTGCTTATGTAGTGGGACCTGCATTAGGGAAGGTTTTACCAAATTCTCTTTCTTTGTACATTAGAAATTTTGGTTTGGCTTAACTAAACTGCTTTGCTGTTGGTATCTTGCTGGCTTCTGAAGGCCCATTTGCACTGGATGTCTCAGTCTACTATCACTTGGTTCTGTCGATTTTAAAACTTGTGTTATTAATTATTGTATGGTCTCGGAGCTTTGATGAGGATTCAAGTTATATCTAGTCATTTACGAGTTGCCTCCCAGATTGTTACTTTTTTAATGAGAAGTTTTAATCTGTAGTTTTATAATGAGGTATGCCTTACTGGCCTCCTTTTGGGTACCATCCCTCGCATGTGTTTGTGTCATATTCATGTTTTGAAAGAAAATATTTTAATAGCTCCAATATCAATAATTTGTCATGGTCAACCAATAATCCACGTGTGTCAGAAATTTTTTGCTACGTGAAATATAAAGATTGTATTGCACTTAGGTATTATTAGGTTTAAGAAACAGGTTCTAGTAATTACTCGCACAGCAGAATAATTAGTCACGTGAGATGAATGTTGGCTTGTTATGTAATGGAAGTCATAAAGCAAATTATTGATTACGCAATGCTAAATGCATGGTGTAATGAAATTAAGGCCAAGCTCCGTGGTTTTATGTCCCGGCGATTAATTAAATATTTTACCAGAGCCGTTAAAGTGTATTGTAGTTTTTGAAACAGATGTGCATAATAATTATAAAATATTTGTTATTGATTTAAGTCAGCCAAAAGCTGTGATAACTAAAGAATCGGCTTGTTGAGTGTTAAGTTGAACGTTACATGATTTGTATATGGTGTTAATTTCTGGTGCTTGTTGCTAAACTTTTATGAATGTATAATAGTTATGTTTTGTGGCTCTGTAGTTTAAATTCATATGCCTGTAGCTATCATGATTTAATTTTAGTGGAGCTTGGATGGTTACCTTTGATACTGTTAGTATCTGAGAATAAGGAATAGTGTATTGTGCAGAAATTAAAAAAATATAAACTAGTGCAATCTCAGTGTAATGCGTCATTAATTTGTGTCATATGGCACAGACTTTTTTAAGTGATTTGAAAACTTAATGTGTGTAATTTTCAAATTAAATAGTTTTTACCCGTGTGAAATATTTTTTTCAAGTTAACACATTCATTGTACAAAGAATCTCAACTTTTAGTAAAATACATCTGAGTGATATGAAAACTGTATATTTAGCATTCGCAATAATTATAGTGTTAAAAAACCTCGGTGCCTTGTACAAGGGTCATTTCGTGAGTCATGGCAGCCATGTTATAGCCTGCAGTAAAGGTGCCACAAAAGCAAAACATTATATATGTTTGAAGTGAAAAGGGGGGAGGGGGGAGATAAAAAAGACAAAACTGAATAAAGGCGTTTATTATGAAAAATATAGGAAAGTGTGTTAACAGCCAGGTGGGGGAAATGCCAATGATAGGGAAGGTGTAGAAGGCCAATGGCTAAGTGTGATTGTCTGACACCAGTTGTTATGTGCTTGACAAAGCCTCTTTGTTTGCAAAGCGTCTCCCACACAACGGTGTCTTCAGTATCAAAATTAAATCAATGTTGAATGGATTCAGGTCAGGTGGGTGAGATGGAATAAGGAGTGGGGAGGGGATTGTTTTAAGAGCTCCCCCCCCCCCTTTTGCTGTAAAAGTACCTTTACAGGAGCTGCAGTGTGCACTACACTGTAGCATTATGGAGGATTATAGCATTGTGTAGAATTGCTGGAAGTTTTCCCAGAATTGCACAATGCAGATGGTACAGCAGAAACTATCTGTAGTGCCTATTGGGCATTCAGAGCATGACCCTAGTGAACAGGACAATACAGAAGAACACCTGTGTTGTCATTCGCCAAAATCATTACGACTTTGGTGGATGATGATTCTGTTGAACTTTGTGTATTAATGGTGAAATAGGATGATGCAATTAATTTGACCGACCCTTCAATTCAGGCCATTCATGCTCATATCAATGTTTCATCAAATGAATAATTCAATTTAGTATGTTTCCTTTGCTATGAAATTACTCCAGAAGAATATGACTTGTTTCAGATTGAGTCCACATTTGCACTTCTGTTAACTGAAGTGGCACCCATTTTGCATAAACCATTAGCATCTACGCGTAATTTCATAAAATGTGAAACACTGAAGACTCGGAAATACTCACATATGTGGATAATTCACTGTCCAAATTTTGTTTTATCTTGAGCAGTGTTTAATAATGGCCACATTTTAAATACTCAACCCAGCATGCAAAGTTTGATATGGTAAAGCTGTATCGTTCAACACTTCTTTCAGCTCTGCATGACTCTGATGTACATTTCTACCATAAGAACTTCAATTTTCACGTATGGATATTCCTCAAAATTATTTGCATCCATCTCGAAGCATAGTCTGAAGTAACTGACATTTCCATGTGCTTCTATTGGGTAACCATGTGCCATTTAAAAATACGTCACTGCTATTTTATTCTTGTACCACTGCTAGTGAATTATTTGTAAACAATTTTGAGATCATATTTTTCAGTATTTAAGTCATTTACTACTTTTGCATTTTGAACAAACTAAGATTTATTTAATTGGTAACTGTATTCTATTGGTCTCATATTTATTTACATCACATCTTGTTTTGGTAAATGTTTTATGTATTTTTTTCTAGCCATAGAAATGAAGTTATTTAACTATTTCAGTCTATTTAATAACTGTTCGTCACAGTTAGATTCAGTTTTTGCCTTTGTACTTTGAAAGCTACATTAAGTTCCTTGTGACTGTTTGTCGTATAACCACCGGATGCGCAATACTGTGTTGCAAATTCTTTCTGTTGTAGTCCGTAGCTGCCTTCTTTCCACTCTCCTTTTGGCAGCTGCTGGTCCGGCAACTTTCTTGGCATTACTACGCCGCTTGTTGCATGATCTCACGTAAAAAAACTGTTTTAGATCACATGATTCCTGTCACCTACATAGCAATTTTCGACTCTTGTGGACAGCCCACAGAATCTATTGGCGACGCTCGAATGATCCGTTTGTCTGTTGTCTCCAACTTCGGTTACCTTTTAATCTTTAACTTTTTTTATTTGCCGTTACTACATGCTTCTTAGCTTGTTTTCTGGCACTTCTACTTCAGCAGGGGGGGGGGGGGGGGGCAAGATGGCATGTGGCTGCTATGTTCCAGTCTGTCTCTTCTTTGGAACTAAGTTCCTATGAGAACTATAGTCATTTTCATAATGTAGTCATTTAGTGCTATTTAAGCCATAGTTAGGTTGTGTATTTGTGCAAGATATATTTAGGAATTTTGCTGATGCAGACTACATGGCTTTCTGCATTCATCTTTTTCCTTCGTTGGAGAGTAAAGTTTTTAAATAACTTTTTTCTACCCCTTTCTTAATTTTGCGTAATTATTTAACTGATTTCTTTTTGTACTCTCTGTTGTAGCAGGGGTCTATTTTCCTTACACTAGAATATTGTGTGTTAAGTTTTTCTCTTTTTCCCATACTATGGCGAAGCAAAAGAAGGGTTACGATTTTAACACAATGTATGTATGTTAAATTTCTGATGTTCCATTGTAGCATCGCACCTATGGCACCAATTATAATAAAGGTGTATATACGTACCTTTTAATAACCCAAGTGTCATAGGCTATTGCACAATTAATAAAATTCAATATGGCGGCCATGACAAACTAGATGGCACCACAAGTAAAGTTAGCTCGTGCACGTATTTCATTTTCAGGTTATGGTAAAGCGCATGTATACAAATTAATTTTTCCTCAACTAAACTAGATGGCACCACAAATAAAGATAGCCCACACAAGAATTTCATTCATGGCTTATTTTATTGGAAGAATGTGTCATTAACGTTTCACAATAGTTACGCTTTATGATTAATAATATGTTGGTTAAGCATGATAATTGTCAATCTACATTTGTGTAAGTAGAAAAAAATTGGTAATTAAAACAAATTTATAAAAAAACTAAAACCAGACTACTTAAAAGTTAAAAACAAGTCTTCAATTAAGAGTATGAGAATAATCATAAAACTGTAGTCACACATTGTGTCGTTTAAGACACTTTACATATAGGGGAAGTGCAATATTATGTCACTTATAAATTCTAACTAAGTCTGGCTCAAGACTGTGACAAATGGACGGCATAGGTGAAGGCCTTTGCTCAGCAATGGGGCACAATAGGTTAAAAATAAAATTTTTATGATTTTCGTAATGATGGGTGTAATATTTAACAAGACTACATCATGGAGCCATGAAAACGTTAACAGGCCGTATAGCCTATTACACACTGCTGACCATTTAAATTGCAACATCAAAAAGGATACAACTGAAGAACCCCACATTGGGCAATGTATAGAGTACGGTAGGAATAACATGGTTGTTCAGCTGAGTAGTATAGTTCATGCACCAATAGCAAAACAGATCAGTGATATTGATACGTAATGCTAGTCTGCGCCGCTGAGTTGGCTGCTCCACGCGAGCGAAGAGGACAGAGAGTTGCTTAATGATGGCGGCAGTGGAAGCGATAGGCCGGTGGCAATGTATCAGTTGCAAAAAGCGAACCGACGACATAATCTCTGATGAGGTGGACGCTGCTGACCCTGGTTGTATTGATTCTGCGTTTACCTGAAGAATGCTCTGGATTACTGACCTCATTCTCTCAGCGTGACTCGGGGTGTGTTGAACGTCCCAGATGGTCTGGGCAGATGCTATATAAGTGTGACAGGCCTCCGAGCCAAGGAGTTGATGGGTGACTACGTTCCAAGGTGATAGAAGAACAAGCGGTGAAAGAAATGACCAGTGGAACGGAAGTTTGCAACTGCGGCTAGGCCTATCAAACAGTGAAGGGTGCGGCTGGCAAGCTAGATTATTGGACTAGATGTGTGAATGAAAGACGATATAATTTATGATGGCAACAGATAGACTGAACATGTGTTAATAACAAATATGAGTTATTGACTGTAACCAACAGAGACAATTAAGAAGGATGTTAATTAGAGATAAAATAGACATCAAATATTGCACTCACTGTTAAACAGAAATAGTAAAAGTAGAGACAGAAAATTTAATGCTGTAAATATAGCTGCCTGAATAAAGCAGAAATCAAATTTAGTTACTATACTTTTATTAAGACCTCTATCCCTCACAAAATCAGAAACGCCTATCAGGCATCCGCATGTAACACTGGTATCAGAAGTGGGATGGAGGCAATTATTAATTAATCAATTGTAAATAAAGGTCGAATATAGGCAAATTGTTAATGCTTTCAAACCAATTAATTAATTGTAATAACTATTTCTGCAAATAATTAAGACTGTTTTGTACAACGCAGTGAATGTTAACAAGGAAAATGTCTGCAGAACTGGACGAGGTATCTAAATTATTAGTGTAAAAGAAAATGAGAATATAAATAACCAGATTACTAATGTAAGTGATTTAGTAGATAAGAAAACAGACTGTTAATGAGAATGTACACATGAAAATAGACTCAGTTAATGAGAATGTAAACATGAAAATTGACACTGTTAATGATAATGTGGGCAGGAAAATAAAAGGCATTAGAAAGTTTGCGAATGCGAAAATTTACTGTGTAAATGAAAGAATGGACAGAGTAATTGAAATAGTGAATAGTGAAAACAACAGGAAGGTAATATGAAGAGCACCTATATCACTTACACTCTGTATTCCAGAAAGTGGCCACAGCCAACTTGAAACTGGTTCCTAAGAAGTGCCACCTGTTTCAAAATAATATAAATTTCTTGGGACATGTCGTGTCACCACATGGGATTGAAACAGAACCCGAGAAGACCAAAGTAATTTCAAATTGGTCAATGCGAACTGAAAAAACTGAAGTGCGGAGTTTTCTGGGATTGTGTGCCTACTACTGCCGATTTGTACCTGGGTTTGCCATGATTGCCAAGCCACTACATCAACTGACTGAGACGAAAAGGAGATTTCATTGGACCACTGAGTGTGAAGATGGTTTTAGTAAACTAAAGAAAATTCTGATATCCCCTTCAGACCTGGGTTTCCCAAAAAGTGAGGTTATATTCATTTTGAACACTGATGCTATTGGTGTAGGCATTGGAGCTGTGCTATTTCAGGTTCAAGATGGGAAGGAAAGACCACTAGAATACTTCAATAAGGTATTGTATAAGAAGGAGAGAAATTACTGTGTTACATGCAGGGAGCATCTGGCCATGGTGAAGACAATTTGACACTTCCACCTCTACCTTTATGACAGACTTTTAGTTTAAGAACCAACCATGTTTCATTATGCTGGAAACTAAATTTTAAGAACCCTGAAGATCAAATAGCCCGATGGATACAGCATCTTCAAGAATAAGACTTTAAAACACAGCACAGATCTGAATTCCTTCACAATAATGCAGATTCACTTTCTAGGAGGCCACGTAAGTCATTTGTCATCATTGTGAATGTAAGGAAGTAAGAGTGGTGAATCGCTGAAGATAGAGAGGACAAGAATTCAAGGTTCTCTATCTTATGATGGGACACCTACCTGGAGTGATGAGGGTATTAGGAAAGACCAGATGAATGATCCTACTTTACAGCCATTATTAAAGTGGAAAGAAGCTGGCTGTCTGCCAAAATGGGAAGAGATATCATGTCTGAGCACACCAGTCAAAGCATACTGGGAACAGTGGCAGACTTGCCAACTTTTAAAATTTCTAATCAGTAAAATGGATAAAAACTATTAAAACACGCGTACACTGCCCACGGAAATTTCTCATACACCAATTTTCTTAACATTCACACGTAATTTCAAGTAATAAAATTTCCACAATTTCACAATGAAAATTTAATATAATATAACATTTGTTCTGTGTTTCAGACCATAAACTATGGTTTCCCCTAGAGAAGACTTACATATCATCAAAATGTGTTTGCTTAGTATGACATGCAAAGTAAAAATATACTTATTCCTATCTTGGGTGAAATATACATTAATTTAAGATAACTTCCATTCCGTATTTATTTTCATATTTATAGTATTAATTCGCTTACCATACAAGTATTAAAAATTCACTTTGTAATATACAAAATCTCAATTCTGCAATGATTTAAATTTAAAAATAACATTTAAAACTTTTATATAAAAATGTGCAACTCACATGTAAAGTTTCGAACTAAGAAAACTTACGAATTTTATTTAGAAAAACCAGCATTCCTTTTTTTTTCCTGGAGTAAGTCAGAGGAAATGTAAGAATTGTTTATCACTGGATGAAAAACAATAGCAATTCTACTGCTACCTGAAGTAAGATAAATTTATTATTCTGTTTGTAGTTTTGTGTTCGTCATTTTCCCAGATTGTACACACACAAAACACGTAAAATAAATATGAAATACCAGTTGTAAACAGAAAGAGCAAGTAAAAATATTGAAATATGTACTTGCATTCAGAATACTGAACATAAGATGACTAAATTTTGAGATTTCTAGAAATGTAGCATGGCGCAATGTATCCTTGTTAAACAGCTGCTCTGTCTATGAAGAAAACAATGAGTCTAAACAAATGCTGTGATCAATGTAGGTTATCACTCCAACCTACCTTGTTTTTGTTATGGCAAAGTCATACTTCTGGGGCTCCCTTAATTTTATTGACAGCGGATTGGATGGGGTTGGGAGAGACTTTTTAGTTTAACGTCTTACATGAGACGGCGTTGTTTTGCACCTCTTCTTACGAGATTATCATTTTTAATTATACACTTTTTAAACAGAAGTCGAAAATTTGCTCGTTATTTTGTAAATTCGTGATTTGATAGGTATTAGTTGTCACATGTTTAGCACTCACGGCAATGCATTATTACATTAAAAGTGAAAAATATTATATATCTAAACTTAATGCTTCAAAAGGTCGTAATATTTCAGCAAATATCACTGAAATACTATGAATATATTAATAAATAAGAAAATAATAAATTATGCAATAACTACCTTTAAAAGATTTATTTGCGCAATATATAAACATAGCCTAACACTTACTTGCTTTTTAAAACTTGCCTAGTGTATTTTTATGTACAATTATATGTTTTAAAAATCATTTTATTTACTAAAGTAAAAATTAAAAAAATTAGATTTTTTCATTTTGTATTTCCGCTAACATCTGCTAGATACAAAATACGAAATATTAAATTACCAATACGTCACCATCTTTGTATATTAAATCAGGTCACGTGATCATTTTGTTAACAAAATCTGGCAATTCGGCCACAGCCTCAAATTATCATATAACCAGTCAAGTTTTAACCAAAAAAAAAAATGTAGTTAGTACCAATCCGAATATTAAACATGCTTGAGACGTAAATATTTTTTGCGAAGTTAGTTTTCCATACAGTAAACGTGTTATTTTTACATTGCAAAACAGATCTGAAATACTAGTTTTCCACGCTACGTACATTTCAAACATTTTAATAACCGTTTCAACGTTTTTTTACAATACATACTGACTTACTGTTTTTTAATTCCTATTTGCAACTCCTGAATACATGTTCTGTTACATTCTTACTACATGTTTAACTGCCATCGATACAAATTAATAAGCTGAATACATAAATACGACATTTCACAGGCTTTTAGAAACTAGAAATCACACTGCAGAACGAAAACACTGTTGCTTCGTGACAATTGGTAAAATGGCGGACCAAGCCATTCTCATGTTGATAATATAACATTTTACGTATCGAACAAATGTATCTATACGCACATCGCGATATGTGATACTTTCCATATGCCCTGATATCGAGGTATTGAAAAACAGATAGTCCCGTCTCTTAACTATTTATCCACTCTTAAATTTTTTCCCGTAGCGGAATTCGAAAAAAAGCAAGGCATTTCCATAAAGTCGTAAAATGGGAAGATTACAGTACGTTTTATGAAAAAATCGTAAAAGTTGGCAAGCCTGCAGTGGAATTCCCTCATACTTAAGAATGGTGTATTTTACACACATTGAAAATGAGTTATGGGACCAATAATACATACATTTTTTTGTCTTATCGGCAAAAATCACCTCTCGGAGTTTGTAAGCGATTTTTAGTATCATATGTCAACTTACATACCCTCACTTTCTACAGTCACTTACACACATACATACACTTGTAATTAGGTTACCGCCCAGTGGCGAGCTCTCTCACCTCTCCTTCACCCAACCAACTCCTTTTCCACTCCATTCCTGAACTTACCAACCCCTCTTACAGAAACCAATTTCTCCCTCACAAATCACAAGCATGGACTGCCTATGCCGCTCCGTTCTCCTCCACACCCTCTGAAGCTTCTCACTGTTGTTTCCTTTTCCTTTAAATACCGCTTACTTAGCTTGCAGTGTAGCCCTCCCCATTATCCCTCTTCATTCACCACCCTGTACATCCTAACTAGCCGTTCAACTTTCCTTCTGTCCTCCAATAAGCTCAACCCTATTTCTTTCATCATCACTGATGGCCTACAGTTCCCTTCTTCATCATCCTGCCCCTGCCTTCTCCACCTACCCTTCAACCATCTTGCTGCCCTTCTCTGCACCTTTACCAGTTCTCGCACCTCCACATATGGGTCCCATACTGCTGCGGAATATTTTAACATTGGCCGTACCACTGTGCCATACGCCTTCTCCTTCACCTCACAGCTGACTCCCTCAGCACCCTTCCCAACATAACCAGAGTCCTTCTTCTCTTTGCAACCACCTTCTCTATCTGTTTTTTCCATCTGAGGTCTGCCTGTAGTACAATCCCTAGATACTTATATTCTGCTACTTCTTCTATCTCTTGTCCCTCCCATCTGTACATGTCCTTGATTATCACCTTCTTCTTGTAAACCTCACTACCTTAGTTTTTCTTACATTTATTTTCATTTTATTTTTCCTGGTCCGCAACCATATATTGTCAATGTCCACCTGCAAATTCCCGCCCCCTCCCACTTCAGCACACACAACAAAATTGTCTGCAAACAACCTTATTTTTCCCCTAATCCCCAAACCCATGTCATTTACCATTATGGTAAATAACAAAGGACCCCGCACGCTTCCCTGTGGTACCCGTAACGTAACCTCCTCTTCCTCCGATATTGCCTCCCCCACTTTCACTCTCTGCCTTCGCCCTGTATCCATTCCACTACCCTCCTGTCCGGTATCAGTGTCCCTACTCTTTCTTCATCAATGTCCCACGGGGCACCTTATCAAATGCCTTCTCAAAATCTATGAAGCAGGCATCCACCTTCTTCCCCTCATCAACTACCGGCACCAGTTCCTCTAATAACCCAGCCAGCAGTGTCTCACATGAGTATCCCCTCCTGAAACCATGCTAGGACTCCTGCAACAAATTCCTATTGTTTGTAACCCTAACCACATACTGCACCACCAGCCTCTCCATTACTTTTCCCGTACTTGACGTGAGACTCACCGGTCTGTAGCTACCAGGCCTCCCCCTATCCTCTCCCTGCTTGTGTATAGGTACCACCATAGCATCCTTCCAATCTTGTGGTAATTTACCCTCTCGTAAGGACTTTTTAAACAGCACCTCTAAATATTTCATCAACTCCCTGCCACCAAACTTTAGTGCTGCATTTCCTATCCCATCTGGACCCCCTACCTTAATGCTCTTCAAATCCCTAATTACCTTTTCTATCTACCACTCCCTCATCTTAAACTTACTAAACACCCCCGAACATACACGGTTACAGTTGCTCCTTCCAGAATTCTGGGTTCAACTAGTCTTAAAAGAAATGCTTAATAAGGCAACCAGTGGTCCCTTTGGTGTTAATAAGACACTTGATATAATTAGACTTGATATAATTAGACTGAGATTCTACTGGTTTCACTGTTGGGAGGATGTTGCGAAGTGGTGCCGATTGTGTAACATCTGCACTGCGAGGAAGGGCCCAAGGACCAGAGGACAAGGTCACCTCCAGAAATACAATGTTGAAGGTCCATTCGAAAGGATGGCAGTAGACATTCTGGGTTCTTTGCCTGTCACAGAGAGAGGTAATCAGTAACTACTGATGGCACAAGATTATTTTACTAAGTGGCCTGAGGTCATTCCCCTCCTGAAACAGGAAGCATGTACTGTGGCTGGGGCACACATAGAACATGTCTTTTCGAGGTTTCAGGTGCCACTAGAACTTCATTCTGATCAGGGAAGAAACTTTGAAGCTGCAGTCTTCCAGGCGGTGATAATTCTGGGAATCAAAAAAAAATAGGACTACAGCCTTACACCGTCAGTCGGATGGAATGGTCGAGAGGCTTAACCACTCTCTTAAGCAGTACTTGTCAATTTTTGTGATAGATGACGAGAAGGACTAGAATTCAAAGGTGTCGTTTCTTCTTGCTTACTGATCAATAGTTCATGAGTCAACAAGGGTAACACCATCAAGTATTATGTTTGGAAGAGAGCTATGCCTCAAAAGTGACCTACTGTTTGGCCGACTGACACAAGAGGAAGCTGCAGCCCCTGATTATGCCAGCAAATTATGTAACAGAATTGTTGGCATTCACAATTTTGTTTAACAGCATCTCAGAATAAATAGTGACCGGATAAAGAGGCGGTATGATAGGAGAATGTCAGGAGAGATATTTAAAGGACAACTGGTGTGTCTGTACAACCCACAGAGGAGAAAAGGGTACTGGCCGAAACTACACAATGTTGGGAAGGCCCCTACAGGATTCTGAAGATCAATGATGCAGTCTTTTGGATTTATCGCTAAGGCTCTTGGGGCGAAGCCGAAGGTTGTCCACATCTGACTGACTGGCACTCTACGAAGGCCCGGACATTGCAGAGTCTGTTTGGGATGAACAGACTTGAGGAAGAGGCAGTGTTATACGTTGCTGACATTGACCGCTCTGCGCAAGCAAGCAAGCAAAGATGAGGACAGAGAGTCATTATATGATAGCAGCAGCAGCGACACCAATAGGCCGGTGACCACATATCAATTACAAAATGTGAACAGACACTATAATCTCTTATGCAGTGCATGCTGCTGACTCTGGTTGTATTGATTTCTGCATTTATCTGAAGAATGCTCTGGAGTACTGTCCTCGTTCTCTCAGCATAACTCGGGGTGCATTGAATCTTCCAGACGGTCAGGGTGGACGCTATATAAATGTGACAGGCCGCTTCCAATTCAAGGAGTTAATGAGTGGCTAATAGAAGAATGAGTAGCGAAAGAAGTGACCAGTGAAAGGGAACTCTGCAACTGCGAGTAGACCTACCAAGCAATGAAGGGTGCGTGGCTGGCAGGCTGGACTAGATGTGTGAGTGAAAGACAATATAAATGATGTAAACAGATAGAATGAACACATGTTAGTTAGAGTTCAATTACACATTAAATATTGCACTCACTGTAAAACAAAAAGAGTAAAAGTGGAGACAGATAATTTAGTGCTGTAAACAATAGCAAAGTGAATAAATTAGAAGTCAAATTTTGTTTCCTTTATTCTTTATTGAGACCTCCATCCCTCATGACCTCAGATATTGCCCTCAGGCATCAGTGTGTAACAATATACAATTAGAAGTTCGGGAGCCCCTGAGAGGAAATGTCATTGTGTTTCCCAATAATTTGTGTGCACAGATGGAGCACACCATGCAAAAGAACAAGACAACCATACATACATGTTTTTGCCTTTGACCGTAGGAGAATTGTGGCCTATCAAGATTGTGGGTTGGCCTACTAAGAAATTACTTCTTGCAATGGAAAAAATGCAGCCAATCGGAAGTGGATATAGGATCACTGGGTCGAAGACAGACAAGCTGAGCGAAGTGCAGGAAGCCAACAGCCCCGTAACGGCAATAAAGGTGTGGACAGACTTTTGGTGCACATAGTGATTCAGGACCATAAAGCCACATCAAATACCCTCAGTCATGAATTTACGCATATGGCACATCAATCGGTGTTTGCATGCCCGGTTCATCGCAATCTCTAGCATCAGAGCATCATGTCCTAGGCACTTATTACTGTGGCTGCAACTGACTGCTCCTCACAAACATGTGCAGCTGCAACGGTGCGTGGACCATTGTGTCTGCAGGAACAAATGGAATTTCATTGTCTTCCCCAATTAATCCCTCTTCTCCTGCAGCAACACTAATGTTACAGCCATGTCTAGTGGCACCATGACACACACCTGGCAGAGCCCTGTATTATGCAATGTTATATTGACCCAGCACCTGGAATTATGATATGGGATGCCATTAGATTCCAGTTCAGCTAACACCTGGTCAGATCTCTGGCACACTGACCAGCCAACATATCACAGAGGTGTTGGAGCCTGTTGTTGTCCCCTATATTCAAGGCCATACCGGGGCCATGTACCAGCAGGATAATGTGTAACATGTGGCACACATTGTCTGATGGTTTCCGAATGGCCACCACACCACACTGCTTCCTTGCCCTGCATGTTTTCCAGATCTCTCGCCCATCAAAAACATGTGGTCCATGGTCAGACAATGACTGATCTGCCACAGAACACTTGTGGATACAACAAACAAACTTTGGGCATGCATTAAAGCAGCATGGACAGAGATACTTCAGATGGATGTCCAAAATATCTTACTCTCAATGCAGTAGTAAAGAATCGTATATTTTTTTTAAGGGAACATCCGAGAGCTATGACAACAGTATATTTGGCTTTTGCAAGTTTTACCCTGTTTTAATTTGGTGGGCTTCATAATATATCCAGCATAAATCATACAAAAATAAATATTGAAAGAGACATTCTATGCCTTTGTTTACCAAGTACTGACATGGTATGTCCATTGATTATGATGTAGTGTAGTTGAGAACAGCCAATCTGAAGTTATTAAATTATACAATACGTGTAAATCATCAATCAGTTCAGTCATTTCAATACCCTTTATAGTTAGTTGAGAACGTGTGTTTGAGGATTGCAGTTCTTGCTGATCATATTCGCGGTTCTTTAAATTTTTACTATTACTTTTATTTTGTGACTTTTATAAATTTTTAGCAAATTTTAAAAAGTAGTCATGATTAGCCTTGGTCTGGCTAACTGACCATGAGAATGATTTGCAAAGATAGTGTCAGTAAAAATAATACCAAGAAGGATTTAATAATGGTTAAAATAAAAGAATTTCTCTAAATGGCCCCCTGTAACTTTAAATGGCCAGACATTTTGTAGTGAAGTAATACAATACTTAGTTATTTTTTTAAAGTATAAGAATTTCTCTAAATGACTCCTGTAACTTTGAATGGCCCAAAATTGTAATACAATACAGTGGAAGCCCAGAATTCCACAGATTCGGTTATACAGCAGGACAATTTATGTCTCCCAGCCTCAATAAATAAGTGGAAAGTGTGCTGTCAGGTAGGCACGTGGTCTGTCGGCAGGTGGTTGTGAGTCGGGGACATTGATGGATAAGGCGGAGGGTGCGGGCGCGCGTTCTCCCTCCTTTCAGTGCCGAGACCTATTTTACTGATTCATTACAGCCAATATTGTATGGTTTTCCATATATGCAAATAAAATGTGTTCTTATATTACCATATTGGCGAGCAAGGCCGTGTGCGTGTATAGGCCACGTCAGAAGTTTTTTATGAAAAATTCGGGATAATTAATATTTCAAATAGATAGCACTAAATTTGATTTTTTCCGTAAACATTACCAGGTCTCATCATGCCAGTGCACAGGCCAACAAGCCACCTAAATTTCATAGAAATTCAACACACTGCCACGAATCACATGAATCAGCACGTTTTCCCAATACTGGGCCGCTGTTACGAATTGAACCGGTCCTGTAACAATGGCAGTGGCGGCGGCTGTCCAGCCGCCACCCACCAGAATAATCTTGTAGCGATGGACAGATAGCTGCCCAACCCCAAGGATCAAGGCACGAGCGACAACAGCAAGCCACAGCGTAAATCTCCTACGGGGTATAGCTCTATGTAATCATTATAATTATGATGTAGACACTTTGATTATAATGTATATATACCAGCTATAAGGTATGTCTCCCATTTTCGGAGAAAAAAATTCTGGGCAGACAAGCTATTGTGGAAAAGGCTTAATGCAGAAAAGTCTTTGCATGTCACAAATAATAAGCTTTTTTTTTTTGTTTTAGTTTTCCTTTGTAAAGTGCAAATCGGAGAAGCAAGCGACATGTTTCACAACACGTGAGGCACTGATAGATCCCTTCTGCAGTGCAAGCGTGGAATCAACCTTTGGACGTCAGCTTCCTTTCTAATTCTCACTTCTTTCCATAATGGCCCAGCAGGAGGCAGGGGGTGAACCCCCTTCTTCAACCCACATGGCAAACAACTCACAGCTAACACACCGCCCTTGGTGGAATAAGTACATCTTTTGCCTGGAAAATGCAGTATTTTTTAGTTATTCCTGCTTGAATGCACGTGACCCCCTTCATCACAACGCGTTTCACTTCTGTTTCTCTCCCTTGGGTGTTGTCAAGTCCAGTAATGCAGATAAAAAAATTAATTTCCGATAGGGGGCTAAACGTTTGACGAGTTATGGCAGTAAATAAAAACACTTTTTCCGTGTTTGACAGATAGGTGCCACGCTACATTAGAACATTGGCTTTTTTTGCTACTGTACTCAGTCACTCCCAGAATAGTGCTGAAAGCTATATAATGGGTTTGAGTTATGTCCCCCAACAGCCACGTTATATTGGGCTCTTACTGTACTTGGTAAATTTTCCAAGATAAAGAATTCCTTTAATTGGCCTTTTTGAAGGACCATACTTGTTGTAAGTAATGTATCAATTTTTCTATGGAATTTTGGGTTTGGTATTAGAGAACAGCCAGTAACAGATTCTATTGTCATATATCTAGATTGCCTTCGTTTGGGAATATAGCCATAAATTATAAAATCATAAATAGTCGGCCTTAATTTCTGTTGTATGTGGCTATGGTTTTTTAAGGACGGTATATTGGAAACCACTGTTCCATTAATTAGAAGGTTTTGCTCACCATTTTTGATAATTGTAATTGAGGCGACTTAGAGTTTATAGAAATGCCATGTGGGCATAAAAATGTATATTTTAAACTTCTGTATTTTGTAAAATATACAAAACAAATGTAATTTTTGCTCTGAACAAAACAAAATAACAATTAAGATCAAATCAAAGTGTAATGTCATGTTATAAATTGGAGAACAGGTGGGGTCTCCTCTTTAGATTTTACGTTCAGCCCTCAGTTACTTGCAAAGAGGTTTTTTTTTTTTTTTTTTTTTAAGATATTGGAAATTTGATAATGGTAATGCTTTTATCCTATGGTTTTAAGGACGTATCAAGTTAAAGATCCAAACATGGGAAAGTATAGTTTAAAACAAATACGTCACATGGTTATGGGAATCAAAGAAGCATATGAAGAATACAAAACCTCTCAACCTGAAATGACCATCTCTAGATCAAAGTTTTTTAGTCTATGACCACAACACATTTTGCCAGTAGGAAACATGCGCCATAATGTTTGCATCTGTCAATACTATGCAAATGCAACCTATCTGATTGAAGCCATTTCAAAATGTGATGCATCCTTTCCCAAGACTCACATGGAATTATTGAAAGCAGTTTGCTGTGATACTTCAAGTGAGAAATGTATGGTTAATAATTGTAAAAAATGTGTATATGAATTAAAAACCTTGCTATCAAAGAACTGTACCCTTGAAAAAACTTGCAAATGGAAGCAATAACAAGACATTGAAAAATGACCATCACTCGAAAAACAGTCAACATTAGAATGCATACGTGCCCTGAACTAGCTACTACATTTCTTCAAGAAACATTGCTACATAAAGAAGAAACAAGCAACTTAATTTGATGAGTGCAAAAACAACTTAAAAGACAATCCTTCTGATGCAGTGATGCACATATATTTTTCCGAGAATTACTACCTGGTGCATCAAGATGAGATCCAAAGTGCCCATCGGAGCAAATCACATGTGACCATCTTCATATGCTGCCTCTGGCATAAAAAAGTAGTTAAATCATATATTACCGTAAGTAATGATTTGAAACACTCAAAGTATTCCATCTGCGTTTTTCTCGTCTATTTTTAATGCAATTAGAGAAGCAATGCCTCAAATAGATCACATATATCTAATTTCAGATAACTGTGTAGCCCAATTTAAGAGCAGATGTAGTGTCACAAACGTATGTTTTTCTAAAGCTGACTTTGGTGTCACTATCGAATGGGACTTTTTGCTTCCGGACATGGAAAAGGGGCAGTTTATGGGTTAGGGTGTACTGTCAAGTGACTTGTTTGGAGGGCAGTACAGGAGAGATTTGCGGTAATCGACTATTCCGCCTTGGAAATTTACAATTTTTGTGCTGACAAATGCAAAGGCATTAAGATCTTATATGTTTGCAGTGACACAGTAAATGCATCCGTGCCGCTGCTTGAAAAGAGGTGGGAGAACTTGTCACTCATTCATGGAATAGTCATCACATCACTTTCAAATGTATGATGTGGAACACATCCTTGCAGGGGCAATGCTGAAAGTTAAAATCTACAAAGAAGGATGCATTAAAAAAGTGATTAATCTGAAGGAAAGAGTCAGATATGATGATGTTTATTCAGATTCAAGTAATACAAGCGATGATGATGTTGAGACGGAGAACTGTTTAGCCACAACTCAAGTGACACATACTGACTGTGTCATTCCAAGTTCAAGCCATACTGTCCAACTTTCAGAATCTCTTACTCCTGGAACATATGTTCTTGTCCAGCTAGTGAGTATGAAAGGAAATGCTTACTGGTATGCTGGTGTGTGCCAGAGTAATGTATATGAAGATGGAGACATTGATATATTATACATGAAAATGTACAATAAGAGCAAAACAAGATTTGTTATAAATAAAAGTGATGAGAAGAAAGTGTCATCCCAAGATACCCTGAAGGTGTTGCATAGACTTGCATAGAAAACTATCATGTCACGTCCATTACGTCACATCCGTTACTATGCTAAAAGCAAAAAGCTAAAAGCAAATATTTCTTTTAATGGCTTGAAATTTACTTGTTATAGAAAGTAATTATATGAAGAGAAAGTTGTTTATTTAACTGATGGATACAATTACAAAAACTGTGTTTAACTGCATTACATTAACAGAGTTTTACCCAAATTGTCAACAGCTATAAAAGGTGAGTTGAAATCTTGCCACATCTGTTACAGGTACATTTTTAACATTATGATGAAGTGAGATGATTGTAGTTTCATAAAACCATTAAGGATTGTAAGTTATATAATTAGATATATAAAAGCTTATTCACGCAAGAGATTTAAATATAAATTTTTGGCGTTTTTTCATACAAAATTGTGTGACTGTCACATCTGTTACAAAAGAATCAATGTAATATAAACTACAAATAATATATGATAAAATCATGGCAACTAACACCTAAAAATAAATACTAAACTAAAATGTTTTTAGTGTTTTTGCCAGACTATTCATATTGTTTAAATTATTGTACGATATCTGCCCCTCATGGGTAATTATTTTCACAATTAGTGAAATTTGATTACTTTTGAACAAGAAAAAAACATTATTTTAATTCATCTATAAATTGCCTGTTTTGATTGCACACTGTTCGCTCTTCAAGGGGAATTCGAGGTGGACACAGAACCATCTGTCACATCCGTCAGTCGACCTTCTGTCACGTGGTCATGTGATCTTTGACCAATCTAAAGGCAACTTTTTTTATCTATCCATCAATCCGTCAACTATATCCCAAACTTTAACTTTTGACAGACAGATGGATGGGCCACCACCTTGACATTACATAAGGCTGGGCTACAATTGATTTAGCACAGAGAACATAATTTATGTATTAGCATAACACTTGCTACAATCACGCACAGCACACACACAGAAAGTAGGGCTATATCCTATGATTCCTGTGTGTATGCACCATGAGTGGCCAATCAGAACATCGATACCACAGAGTTCATGAGACTATGAAAATTGCTACAAAAATAGTGAATTTTACTAGAGCTTGAAGAGTTTGGCGCCATATATAAACAGAAGTTTGTGTTGGGTGAAAAAGTTATTCTACAAGCAATGTATGTTAAGATGAACATTATAACGTATTATATTTCTACAAATTATGACGCAAGCAGCAAAGTAAACAAAGATGTCAACAGTATTTTTTTCATTCCAATGTTGCCAATACACACACATGCACAATTTACAGAGAATCGTTTCCTTTCATTTTCATGTCCATTTTCTTTAAAAATTCATTGTTTCTGTGCATGTGCTATTTTGATTGTAGCTTTCAGATTAGAGCTGTGTATGTGTTCTGTGCTATCACACATACTATGCGTGTGCTAAATCAATTGTAGCCCAGCCTGTAGACATGGATACACTCTTCGAAATAAAGTGTAAAGAAAAATACAGTATCAATTTTTATTTTTATCACGTAAAAAATTATTTCCCAAAAATGTTTTTCCAACCAAAATATACTTTCTACGAAAGAACTATCACTGTGTTAAGTTGTCATGTGGGCTGAAATTTTGCCGGACAGAAGGATCAACGGATGGAATGTTGCAAGTATCTTTCAACTGACGGATGAAAAAACATATGGATGACTGACTGACAGATGGGCAACCTACGGTTGCAACGGGGTAACGGATGTTTGTGAGCACAGCTTTAAGTTGGTTCCACAATACAGCTATGCATTGCGATGAGTTGTAGCCAATCAGGATGAAGCAGATTCCATCACAGCACACCGGCATCGAGCAACTTTTGTGCTGCAATTGTCTGCGATAGTCTGCAACGGAAGAGAAGAAGAATTGTTAAGGACAATAAAAACAAATATTTGTTTACGTTTTGAAAACGATTGTGTTTACACTGCAGTCTTCGTATTTGTATTTTCTTGTTGCTGTTTGGATGTACAAAATATAAGACAAGGCTTCTTATGCATATAGAAAATATAAAAATTAAAAAATCGTTTAACAATAAAAATTCTCCATCTTATTATGTCACACGATCTCGCAAGCTTTCATCTCTCAAAGCGTTCATACTGCCTTATTTACTACGCACCTAGAAGAGTGGCAATGTTTTTCGCGTGCCTTTTGTTACATTCGTGAGGTCTGAAACTGTAATTTTCACCCTCGAAATAGATAGCACCATCTCAGACGGCGTCCGTCGCCGACAGTACACCGCTCAATTGTGAAACAGCAAGTTAGCTCGTCGCAGCCCATTTCATCGCATCGCTGTATTGTGGAACCAGCTTTAATAAAAATATCTGCGACCCTTATGAACCCAATAGCCTTGAACTGTTTTGGTTAGGTCACCTGATAACACAAGTAAATTTTAAAAAAACCTGATTACATGAACTATATCAATAGTACATACAACAAAACACTTTTGTGATTTTTGCTATGGAAGTTACACACAAAAATTAAAGACAAAACCTACAACGTTTATGTAAATACCGGTAATTTCAAACAAAATAATATCCTTGGTAATAAAAATAGCAATCTATTTAAAACGTAACACAATAGAATAAAAATTTACAAAATTTATCCCACCTCCAAGAAATAAGGAATATACTTGCCTCCTGCGGAACTCGCGCTCGTACGGTTTTAAATACGGGTCTCTATCTAATAACTGTTTCAAATCAGGCACTTCCACTTCCATTGGATCAAGCACAGACCATTTACCGCCCATCTCGACAGCTGATCTGAGGATTAAAAAAATAAAAACAAAAATACTCACTTCACTTCATGCTTGGTCGGTCTCGTTTATACAGCCATTAGTAAATACAATGAATTCACGCATACAGAATTGTAATATCTCATTAATTGAAATTCAAGTAAAACTTAGTTTTACTGCAAATGGTGCACAATTAAATTTCAGACGCAATGCATGTTTCCCAAAAAAAATTAACAATTAGCATACCATGTCACTAGCGCTACCTTACGTACAATATGGAAAACTAACGGAAAACAAATGTTTTGCTATATCTATTGAGATTATTTCATATAAATAAATATATATATATATGTATATATAAATTTATATAAGACAAGGCTTCTTATGCATACAGAGAATGTAAAAAAATCGTGTAACAATATATATATATATATATATAAATAAATAAATAAATAAATAAATATATATATATATATATATATATATATATATATATATACACACACACACACACACACACACACACACACACATGTGCACACACACACATACAACATTTTGATAATTAATCGTAATACAGGCTTTTCAGAAAATAAATTATATCATGGAAAATGTTCTAAATCGACATTACTTATCGCACAGAACACAAAATTATTAGGGACATTGTGATATTAGTTTGTTTTATTCCTACTGTAAGATATGTACACAGATATCGGACAAGTCAAATTACTGTATACAAAGTTTATACACTGGACATAGTACACACACCACACTCTCAAAAATGAAACACACACACACACACACACACACACATATATATATATATATATATATGACGTGAGTCGTCCTCACCCTAGGCCGTTTGTCATCCCGGCCGCTCCCAAGCACACTATATATGCACTCTCGACGACCGATCACGGACGAGCAGTGTAGGGTAGTGTGAGTGCAGGAGTAGGCAAGATCGGGCAGTGCAGTGCATGTAGCGCCTCGTGCGCCTATCAGCCCAGGAGAGCTGTCGGAATCATACACGGAAACGTGTGTTATGTTTAAAAGGGTCATGGTATTTCCACAAGCACATTTATAGCCACGTAATAAAGACATGTGACCCGTAAATGAAGTTAAATGTGTTAAGATGCCTTTATGACCAATGTTGTTGTTTTTAAAGTATTCTTTTTTTCTGTCACAAATGTTTATTCTCACCACCCCAATGTTATGTTTACCCCATTTCATTTTAACTGAAATGTAAGCTCTAGAAATAATTTTTTACTTTGGTTTTTTGCAGTGTTTAAAAGTATGATAGCAAATAACAGTAAATTTGATCCTCAACGTGTGGAGTAGATCCCTCCACGTCGCATGGGCCTGCCACTTCCAGCCTTCATGCCACGGTGGAAAGTCAGTCAGCAAGTCGCACACAGAAGGGTAGGCATGTCTGAAACTGAGCTCGCGCTTTTCCTACCCTAATGGTATAAACCTTCAAAACCGGTAATTTTTTCAGCAATAGTTAAGTATCAGGAACCTTTTTCGTATTAGCAGTCCAGGATATTCCCCCCTCGCCACCCCAGGAATTGCATCCCTTGGGGAGCTTATAATTTCACTAGCACATGTAACCTTAATGTAAGCTTAGGTCTTTATATACTGCATAGTGTTCGCCGCAGGTTCAAAGGTAGCAATTGTATAAGTTATTCTCCTAGAGGGAATGTTTGTAATAAACAGCACGAACTGATGAGTGTGTTTATTCGATTGCCGAAAGTCTTTCAGGGCATGGGCTTCTTAAAACGCGCCATTACGCGATGCAAGTGTCTATGTGAATTTAAGGGTAAATATTAATTTGTATGTGTGCTGCAACCTAACCAAAGTACCGTGAATACCATTTATGGGCATGTGGTTTGGCCCTGACAATCAACACATAGGTAGTTCTGTTTTTATTATGTCAATATCATATTAATTTTCATTACCAAGCGGTGCTTGGGCCGCACAAAGCGCCCTTCGTTTAGAAAACACTGAGGTCTCCACGTCAAGTGAACTACTGCAAGATCAACGTGGGAATGTGGTCTGAGTGATTGGCCTGCAGCATCCCGAGGTTACGAGGACTCAGCTCTACCGCAACAACATCAGTGATGCCGCCTCAGATACATCTGGCGACTACGGGGTATACAATTCCTTACATATTTTTCCAAACCATGTTCACCACCTTTGTAAATCCCAATCAACCCCATATCATCCAGTCAAGAAACATCAATTGTCGCCCTTCTGTGTGGACAAAATTTTCCACCAAAATACATGTATGAACTTTCGACCAACCTTTCAGAAATTTTCCCACCTCCATATTTCCATCTACACTATCCTAACCCTGTTTAACCACCTATGTGCAACAATATGAAGCAGAGGAGAACAACAGCAGCATCGTAACACCTTCCAGATGCCTGGGAGACACCAGAAAAGGGACCACGAGCTCTGCAGGGAAAAGGGCACACAAGCACTGTTTCATCGCCATTTAGGGAAATCGAAGAAGAAAGGCGAGAAATGCAGCCATCTTTGTGCACCACATGATGTCAGGTATCACATCATCAGTCAGGATGCAGGACAAAGAAAGGGGAGGGAGAGCCACCTGCACCACCCCCCTTCTGGCACCAGCAGCAGCACCCAGCAGAACAGTAGGGAAGAAAGAAGGGAGGATAAGTTGCCGTCCTTCCCCGCTTGCACCGTATGCCGGTGATCAGCTGAACGGGAACTGGTTTGTTGACCCCTGCACCTGCATGCAAGCTCGAGCAGGGATGTCACATCAGGACCACCACGCCACACACATGGACAGGAACTGACATCTGCGCTGCGCACGACACTTGGCACTGTCAACATGGCCAGCTAGACCACATCCACCGGGACTGCAATATCATTGTGTTTGCAAAGCCTCAAAGCACTTCCACTGGACTGTGTCGACAAATTCGAGCGAGGCACGCAGTGTTGTCATTGCGACCGCCGACCGAACTCGACGACAAACAGCTGTGTCGCAACTATCTGCGGGCAACCGCGCACAGTGGAATCAGTTGTGTCACTGGAAAATCTGCGAACAGAAACAGTGCAATTGCCAGTTATCAAAATGGAATCAGACACTCACACACCATATTATTGTGATAATCTCATTTGCGATGGGCAAGGGGCAATCATTTTACAGTGCTGGAATTGTCAAATCAATTCTCACTGTGAATGTTTCAGCGAGAAAGAAAAGACAACCGCAAGCGGGTTAGTGTTTATGTGTGGTACCTGACACATTAATGGCAGAAATTGTAATATACAAAAACAAGTTCAGGACTTAATGTCAACATGCCTCATTCAAGTGAGCAGCAGCGAGAGAAGTATTCAAAATTTTAATTGGCAGGTGGACACAACAAGCAAGTGTGAGTAGAGCCGGAAAGTGTTGCACAAGTCACGGGAGGGGAGGAATGCCTCGCATATGCAGCGGGAACACAAGCAGGAGAGCAACATCCACACGTTAACAGTGCACACGTGGTGAGTGGAGAAGTATGGACACTGTCGATACCAGCAGCGGTGTGTCCACACCATCAGAATGTAACTCCATTACCATATTTACCCATTATTACCTATTTACCGTCATTGCCTACCATTTACCCAAAACTGTTGTACCTATCAATCCTACCATCACTAACTACGCCTTACTCGACCATGCCATATCTGACACCGCAAGCAAGGGCACTACATCAACACCATAAACCGCAATGGAACTGACTATAAAGACAGGTACTGTTGAGCCTAACTTCAATGCAACTACGCCTGGACAAACACATGCGAAGACGCCTAGCAGATTTCAGATTTTGCCCACATTTGCACAATCTTGGTGGAATTCAATAAACCATTACTGGCTACAGTGGGAAGTTTTTCGCTGGCATTCCAGAGCTGTTTCAGGGGTGTGTTCTGCTCTATTCAAGCACAGAGTCGGCTTAAGCTGGAAGAACATCAGCCAAATGAACTGTTAACTGCATTCATAATCAGCAGTTACCGGAACGGGAAGTCTTGTAAAATATTGCGGAAATAGTCAGGCCACAATTCAGGGCAGCACTGATACCGCTATTGAGCAGGACCATTCAAGGCATCATGCATGCAGCAATCCTTCTGGAATGTGACAGCATACAGCCGCAATGCGATCCAGGTGTAATTCGATGGCATAACGAGCAGAGACATGTGGGTACAAGCCGCCTCACGAGCAGTACAGCAGAAGAAAAACAGACAAATCGGCCAACCTAAACAAAATTTATTTCGATCACCACCAGTGAACAGATCAGAGTACCAGAACATGAGGAGATACAATTGAAGAAAGTGAAATACCGCTAGAAGCAGAACCTGTATGGACACCGCCACACAGTTATTTACCACACGAGCTGAGAATCATTAAACATCAGATCCAGGAAATACTAAATGATGGTGTTATTGAGCCAACAGCCAGTATGTACAACTCCGCAATAACACTCGTGCCTAAGAAAGACAGCATGTGGTGTTTTTGTGTCGACATTAGGCAGTTAAACCAAGTTACCAAAAATTCATTACCGCCTTATATAAGCGTAAAAGATGCTCTCAGCTCATGAGGACAGGCAAAATTATAACATCCCTTGACTTGAAAAGTGATTATTGGCAAGTACCAGTTAAGATGGAGGGCCGTAAGAAAACTGCATTTACCACGCTAGACGGGGGCTGCTTCCAGTTCTGTGCTATGCCCTTTGGGCTTAAGTCCCAACCACCTTTCAATCCATGATGGTGGGCGTGTTGGAAGGCCTTATAGGCAACTACACCATGGCCTACTTGGATGACGTAATCATATGGTCCAACACTTGGAAGAAACACTTGCATTATCTGTCCGTAGTTCTAGAGAGGTTAGCAATTAATGGGTTGAGATGTGTGCTGGAAAAATATCGCATAGGGAAACCAGTATTGACCATTTAGGGCGTGTCATAGTTGCAGAGGGAAACCAGCCGAATCCAGAAAGGTTTAAATTAATACCAGAGTATCCACAATCAAAAACAGGGTAGCAGTTATGGAAATATTTTGTTTTAATAAATTGGTTAAGAGAGCACATTAAAATTTTTCAATCATAACAGCATCGCTGACAAATTTATTTTCACCACAAAACAGATTTCAATGATCATAAGCAGCAGAGCGTTCTTTTCAGGAAATTAAGGAGAAATTTCAGACATGTCCAACACTGGCAAGATACGATGTGGGCAAGGACTTGTATTTACAAACCAATGCCTGCCAGGATGAAATGTGAGCAGTGCTTTACCAACTAGTCGATAATGTGGAAAGAAATGTAATTTACTTCGCTGGCGCTAAGCTAGGCCCTACAGAGCACCGCTATGATGTCAACAAACTTGAATGTCTCGCTGTAGTATGGTAGATAAAAATACTGGGCGTACTTAGAGTATCAGTGCTTTACGTTATGCACCAACAACAGATGCCTGGTCTGACTTCATAACATCTGTGTGGCCCATAGTAAATTAACCAGATGGGCACTGCCCCTGCAATCGTTCGATTTCTCTGTAGAACACGCAGCAGGAAAGGAGAACAACTTAGAGGACATGCTATCATGTGCACCGAACCTGCAACTAATTTTGCAAGACGAAGCAGAATGTGAAGAGATCCTTCTGCCATGTTACAGGACTATTTCCATACTAAGTATCCAGCAAGTGAGTGTCGTGGAAAATCACATTTTAATCTCGGAGCTGTTTGAACAAGTAAAGCAAGCACAGCAATGTTGCCAATTTTCGCAAGACAAGACACTGCAGTGCGAGCAGGGAATAGAAGAGAATTGGTGAGTCGTAAATGGCAGGTTAGAAATGTGCTCACTGGGAAACACGAGGAAGTGGACAGTTTATGTCCCTACACGTGCATGGGATCAGGTGTTCGTCCATTCACACAGTGGCAGTTTAGCAAGACACCCTGGGGTGTCCCAGACAATTAGTAACAGAATGGAGTATTTCTTTTAGCCAGGACTCATGAAACACGCATGCAGTTTAGTGCAAAAATGTTACAGGTGCAATTTGTTTAAAAGTCGCAGAGCAGATGGCTGGCAACTACAACAGCCATGCCTGCCGCAAAAGCTTTTCGAGACAGTGTGCTTTGATTTTATGTTACCATACCATAGGCCAGTTAATGGGAAGCAATTTTTGTGGTAGTCACTGGTAATTTTTTAAAGTGGGTTGAGGCATACACCGTCAGTAGGGTCCGTACAAATAACATCACAAGAGTGCTCAGTGATGACATTTTCCCACGTTGGGGTTTTGCTAAAAACCTATTAACCAATAAGAGGGCCCAGTTTACTGGAAAGCAGTGGTGCGAATTATGCACGAGTGGGGAGTGAGGCACATGGCAATGGCAATAAACCCCCCAAGGCCTACCCAACGGAAAGGCATAACCAGGAGTTAAAAGTTCATTTCACCTTAGTGTTGTTGACAAGCTCACAAATGGTCGGAACATCTAGACGCCACATTGTATAGGGTCCACCGACGAGTCAATGCAGCCACCAGCAAAACACCTGCCGAAGTTTAGCTGGGGAAAAAACCTCCGCCTACCAAGTGAGGGAAAATGCGGAAGACCAGACGGCAGTGACGCACCGAGCAGTACTATCAACCGATTTGCACAGAGAGATCGATAACAGCGGTTATGTGAGCAGTACGTGCGATACACAGCACGATGGGTGCCAACAACAACAAGACTGCCACCGGTGCCACAAGCAGGGCAAGAAGTGTATGTGAAGATGTACCTGCAGTCTGCGGCATGAAATGATTTTGGTTCAGGCTCATGGCTAAATGGAGCAGGCCATACTGTGCATTGCAGAAATTGGAAACCACTACATACTTGGTCCACATTGGCAGGATACGAGAGAAGGTGCATCGAGACATCAGGCTCACCTACCGGCTGTCATCCACCATGAGATTGGCTTCCGTGCCCCTTAGTCCCAGGACTGCGATGGTGCTGCCGAGCTCACCGAAGCAGGGAGAGAAGCGGGAGGTGGGACTGCACCTCTGGACGAAGGTGTAGTTCCGGCTCCACAAGAAACAAGCCACCTGGGGTACCACCTGGTAAGCCTCATGGCGGCTTCGTCGGAAATGAGCTCCCTGAGCACACAGGAGGAGGGAAAATATAGCAGTGCCTTCAGCAGGAAGTGATGAAGAGGGGAAAGAAGACCACCATTGCCCGGCGTCACCATGCCTGACAGGGAGCGACTGAGCACTTACCCAGGTCTCTTCGAAGGTGACATGCTTACAAGCGCTTTTATTGCGGATAAGGAACCCATTCTGGTGGCAGTACTTTCGGATGGTGCGACCGCATCAGACTCACCAGCAAGTTTGGAGAAGGACATCGCAAGAGAAGAGGGAGGAGCAAGAGAAAACACCTCAAGCAAACAGGAGGAAGGAGACTGTCCGGATCGCCCCCGTGAAAGGCAGAATGGTGCAAGAGGAGGAGGAAATTCAAGAAGAGGATGAAACAGCGAAAAGAAGAGGAATGGCAGGAGCAGATGATGGGACGGCAGCATAGAAGGAGCTATGGCGGGAGTGAGTGCAGTGGGTACATTGCCTCATTCCCTCTCCGCAGGATGTCACGGTGGATTCACCCGCCCCAGCAGTGCTGCCAGTGGGGGTGCGCTTCGGCCACATGCGGTACAGTTCGCCGCAGACATGCCAGAGCACCGGGAGGAGATATGGCCCAGCAAGGAAGGGCCTACAACTATATCCTCGGAGGATCCAGAGAACACCCGAGTGCTGCAGGTAGCAATGTCCGCCCACAAACGGCTTCAGAAAAGGGGGGCATTTGACGTGTGTCGCCCTCGCCATACGCCGTTTGTCATGCCGACTGCTCCCAAGCGCAGCACACACGTACTCTCGAAGACTGATCACCAACGAATAGTGTAGTGTAGTGTGATTGAACGAGTGGTTGAGATTGGGCAGTGCACAGCAGTGCAGGGAGTGTAACTTCATGTCCGCCTACCAGCCTGGGAGAGTGGGCAGAGTAATACATAGACACATGTATTATTTTAAAAAGAGTCGTAGCATTTCCACAAGAACATTTCTTGCCACGTAATAAAGATATATGCCCCCTAAATGAATAGCTATATGTTTAGACGTCTTTATGCATTTTATGTTGTTTGTAAAGTATTATTTTTTTCAGTCACAAATGTTCATTCTCACCACCACCAATAATATGTTCACTCCATTTCATTTCAAATGCAAGGTAAGCTCTAGGAAAAATATTGACTTTTTTTTTTTTGCAGTGTTTCAAAGTATGATAGCATGTAACAGTAAATTTGTTTCTCTGCTTGTGCAAGAAGATCCCTCCATGGCACATGGGTACACCACCACCAGTACTCGCGCTATGGCTCTAAGTCAGTCAGCAAGTCGCACCCAGAGAGGGAAGCACACGTGAAACCGTGCTCACGCTTTTCCCACCCGGACAGTACCAGCCTTAATCACCGGTCATTTTTCAGCAATAGTTTAGTGTCTCAGGAACATTTTTCGTTTTAGCCACCCAGGATACACACCCTCGCCACCCCAAGAATTGCATCGCCTGGGGAGTTTATAATTTAACTAGCACACATTATTTTAATGTAAGCCTAGGGCTTTAACTACTGTATAGCCTTTGCCGCACATTCAAAGGGAGTAATTGTTTAAGTTATTCTCCTGGAGGGAATATTCAAGTTTGTAATAAATCCCATGAACTGATGAGTGTGTTTATGAGTTTGCCGAAATGCGTTTTAGGGCAGGGGCCCCTTAAAACCCACCATTTCCTGATGTGTCTATGTGAATTTAAGGGTAAATAATAATTTGTATGTGACGAGGCTTGACTGTATGATATGGAATTGATTGGCATTTACAAAGGCGTTGAACGTATTTTGAAAAAGGTGTTAGGAGTTGAATACCTGGTAGGTGCCAGACGTCGCTGTGTCGCCTTCAATGATGTTGCGGTAGAGCGGAGTCCTCGTAACCCCGGGGTGCTGCGGGCCGATCAATTGGACCACATTCTTGTGTAGATCTTGCAGTAGTTCACCTGATGTGGAGGCCTTGTTGTTTTCAAAACAAGGGTCTCTTCGGGCGGCCCAATCTCCGCTTGGCATTGCAAATTAATATGCTCCCTAAGCATGGATTAACAGGGCCAAAACATACACCCATAAATGTTACTCGTGGTACTTTGGTTAGGTTGCAGCACACATACAAATTAATATTTACCCTCAAAATTCACCGACACTTGAATCAGACAATGGCGTGTTTAAAAGGGCCCATGCCCTGAAATGCCTTGCAGCAATCGAATAAACACAATAATCAGTTTATGTGGTTTATTGCAAACTTCAACATTCCCTCCAGGAGAATAAAATGTACAACTGCTCGCTTTGAACCTGTGGTGAAGGCTATACAGTATAAAAGGCCCAGACTTACTTTAAGGTAACATGTGCTAGTTAAATTATAAACTCCTCAGGAGATGCAATTCCTGGAGATGCAAGGTTGAGTATCCCGGGCGACTAAAACAAACACGGCTCCTGATATACTGAACTATTGCTGAAAATGACCAGTGATGAATTTGGATACCGTCCGGGTGGGAAAAGTGCAAGTACATTTTCATACATGCATCCCCCTCTGGGTGTGATTTGCTGACTAACTTCCCATCGTGGCCCGAGGGCTGGCAGTGGTGGGCCCATGTGCCGCAAAGGGATCTACTAACACACACTGATAAACATATATACAGTTACATGCTATCATACTTTGAAACACTGCAAAAAACACAAGTTAATAATCATTTCTAGAGCTGACCTTGTGGTTGAAATGCCATGGGGTGAACATAACATTGGTGGTGGTGAGAATAAACATTTGTGAAAGAAAACAATAACACATGTTAAACAATAATATTGGGCATAAAGGCATCTAAACATATTGAACTTAATTTATGTGTCACATGTCTTTATTTAATTACTAGTAATGTACTTGTGGAAATGCTACGACGGTTTTTAATGTAACACTCGTGTCCGTTTATTACTCCCCCCCACTCTCCCGGGCTGGCAGGCACATATCGCGCTACATTTCCTGCACTGCACTGCACTGCCCGATCTTTATCACTTCTGCACTTACACTACACTATACTGCTCATCAGTGATCAGTTGTCGAGAGTGCGAGTGTGCGGCTCTTTGGAATGGCCAGCATGACATACAGCCTAGGGGTAAGGGCGACACAAATCATATGTGTGCTGCAACCAAACCAAATTACCATAAGTAGCATTTGTGGGTGTGTGGTTTGGCCCTGACAATCCATGTGCAGGGAGTTCTGATTTGATTATGTCAACGGCATATTAATTTGCAATACGAAACGGTGATTGGGCCACCCGAAGAGCCCCTCATTTAGAAAACATCGAGGCCTTCACAGCAGGTGAACGCCTGCAAGATCTACGCAGGAATGTAGTCCGGGTGATAGAACTGCAGCACTCTGAGGTTATGAGGACTCAACTCGACCGTAACAACATAAGTGATAGTGCCACTGCGACGTTGGGCGCCTACCGTGTATACAATTCCTAATACCTTTTTCCAAACTATTGTCACTGCCTTTGTAAATCCCAAACAACACCATATCATCAAGTTAAGCCACGTCAGGCCACTGTGTCACACACTCCCCAGTTTGCAATTTATAAACAGTATCAGAAATGATGTTACTTATTGATACTCTAAATTATCAGAAAAACTTATGAAAGTCCGGGGAGGGTGCGACGACGTACATCCACACAGCTCCGAGGCGCCAACGCAACTCTCTGAGCACTTGGTGGGATGCCGTCTCACTGGCCTGCTCGTCCCGCACAACATATTAAAAAACTCTTTATTGTAATTTCCATTAAATATAAAAATGCATGATACTCTAGGAATACTGCAAATGAGAAAAGAGAGTATTTAAATACCTTCGCAAGGCTCAGCAGTTTCTATTAACGAAAATAATAACAATTATTCTTATATCGATATGCTGCCACTTTATTGTAAGACCAAAGTGCTTACGGCTTCTAAAACATATATTTTCATCACTTGATAATAGGCAAAATAAATCGTCCTTTTTTAAACCCAATAGGTCACTCTGCTAATTTTTATATTGGCTTTCCAGGTTTCATAATGAAAGTTTGTGAATTTGCAGTATTTTATGAGTTGTAGTAAAATTTCGGTTAAATAACCATTGGTCAATGTTTATGTTTGTATTACGTAGTTTGTAACATATCTAACCTCACAATTCTGATATACTGCATTATATTGCCTCACACTGGACTTGTTATGTATATACTAATTATTTAAATAAACAGTGGCTTGCGCTTGTAATTACTCACGTGTAAAATTACATGTTAATTCTCCTTATGTTGTGCCACTGCTCCAAGTGGAAAGATCAGAGTTTATATTCACTTGGGTTCAAGTGTGCTCTGCAAACATGAAACATATCACTCTCAGTTCACATGAAAACCACATTAAAAACTATGCACAACATAATTGATATAATAAAAATTACTTCACCATATATTTTTTGGTTAGCAGTGACTTACCGTGTTTCCATGCATAAAACACAAGGATGACGCATTGGTGCATCTTATTTAGAAAATGGGAATTAAAATTATATATCTAAAATGAATTATGAATCTCAATGAAAACAATGATCACATTCATAACACTGTCCACATAATATCATGTGTCCTTGTTTAAGGTACTTCCTATGTCCAAAACATTTTTCTTTCTTTATATTTTTTACACGCACATGTCTAGATACACACAACCCCCAAAATAGACGTGGCACATTTCTTGTTGCACTGGATACACACAGAACAATTACCTCACGATCTAAAAATGCTATAAACCATATAAACAAACAAATAAAAGAAACTTATTTACAACACATACTATCACTGCACCGATGCCACTGATGTGCACCCGTGTATCAGTACTCTGGGCATAGTGGATTTTACTGTGATATGTCTGTGGTTAGTCTGTGTTGGGCACTGAGATGTGGAGAGCAGCCTAGGATCGATGGCACATGTTGACGAATCCCCACATGCCTCCTTCTCCTTATGCTGTTTGTCCGCCGGACCAGGTTCTGTAAAAACAGCGTTTGTGCGTGCTCTACGAACACAAATGCAGTTCAGTGTGGCAAAGAACGATGCAGGTGCAGAGCAGAGTGAGCGCAACCACATGTGCATGGTGCAGGAATCCGAACATAACCTGTGAAATTTCTGTTATTATCTCATGTGCAATAAAAGGGCAAGGTAAATTCACGCAAGAGGACACAACTAATAAAGATGGCTGCCTTTGCAGCCCTAGAGTCCTCAGTGTTTTCAAAGTGTCTTTTTGTAATTTACTTTAATGTTCATTCATGTGTTTTTCATTTCGTCATCATAAACGCAGTGCAATGTTTTGGTATGATGAATAAAATTTACAGGTTTAATTTTAGGAGCATTATGTAACAAGCGGCACACAGGGTACATGTCCGATTTGCACATGTCGTGTGCAAGGAAGTAGTGCAGCGCGGGGTGCCAGCCCAGCAAGCTGGCTGGCACGCCGCAAGGAGAAGGTCAGTAGTCGTTCGCCTTTGCGAGGGGTATGCCACATCATGTCGGGGCTTGTGTTTCGTTCACTCCGGCAGCCATCACCATGTCGGATTAATCATTTCACAGCAATAGTTACTTTAGCATGCCATAACCTTTTTCGTATTTCATCTGCCCAAGACGCCACTGTCCGTCGCACATACCCAGTGCTTGCATCGAATGTGAAGCCTTAAATTGTACATAAATTATTCATGTGACCACGTGTCTTTTGGCCAATATTACCCGAGCAGCATAAGCAGCACCAAATGCAATCTTTTCCCGATGGGAATGTAATCATGTACTGAATAAATCGCAGCAATGACGAGTTACCACGTGTGAATAAGTTCCAGTCGCCACAAGGCATTTAAGGCACGGGCCTTCTACTGCCAATTTTTTGCAAAGTGTAACTTACTGTGCTAGTATGATTGAAATGGTCACGAGTCGGCATAATAAGTAACAGTTTCATATGGGCGTGTGGGAAGCCCAGATATCCCACAACGCAACAAGTAAGGGAGTTATTCGGTCCTTATTAATTTTTATTCTACGAGGAGACAACAACTGCACTTGGAGGATTTGCCGTGGTCGTCGGCCGAACGACCCTGAGGAACGAGTCCACAGCTGCTCTCCGACTTCACGATATTGTAAACCAATATTCCAAAACTTTAGTCACCGCTCATCACCTAACCAATATCCTTATTGACCAACACCTCGCTCACTTTATGTGCCAGGGGGAGGGGGGAGAATTCCCCTCCGACCCTGTCTCGTTGCTGCTGCTACCAGCAGTGATGTGTGGGTGTCGTCGGGGCGGAGTAAAGGTGTCCCTCCTGTTCCTTTCTGTCACATCTCCTTTTCTGGAGTTTGCATCCCATATGCTGCAGCTGCTGACTGGTGAAACACCGTGGTGTTTACATCTTCTACGGGCATAGTGAAACTGTAGGTAGCGAGATATTCCTGGCAGTCTTTGCCATCTTCAGGGGGCCCTCCCAGGTCATTACTTGCGATGTCGCAATTTTCTTGTGGCTGACTTTTGTCCCGCAGAATGATGTTGTCCAAAATGCTGTCACCTACAGGTGTCCCTGTAGATGTGTTGATGCCACGTATCCAAGTAGTGGGAGTGACAGATGCAGTGTTGTATACATCTTACTGACTCGCTGAAAATATTTGGTGATTTGTTGAGTTGTGTATGCTCTCGCCTGCATAACCTCCAGATCCTGGTGTAGCACCGCTGGGTGTCCCTTTTCTCAAGGCATCTCTGTAGTACATGGCAGTTCTGCGTTGGATTATGTGCACCTTGTAACACGATTCTCCCATTAATTGAAGTATGATGTGTGGCCTCTCATTTTCTCGGCCAGTCCACCACAAAAATTCTTCTGGCGCGCAGATAGAGGATGTGAGCGAAAGTACACCCTTTGGCCTACATGCAGGGGCAGCGGCAAAATCGCAGTTACTGGAATCAATGCATTGCATAACAGCATTGGTTTACCCTGGCCTCTCTTATTACCTGCACCTTCCTTTCCCCTTTGCTTACCTCCTCAATTGTGTTGTTGTTATTTTCACATACTCCACAGACACATTCTCCTGACAAGGAAAGGTCACGCCCTTGTAGGATTTCTGCTGGTGTTGGCCTTGTATTTTGGTTGGTATGCATGCATAGTGTAAAAAATGTGTCTGGAAATTTCTTTGCCAATTAAGTAATTGGGTTTTCATCACTTGATTTCTTATCTTGGTTGGGTTGGCACATAGATGGTAATTTGCCATTGTGTGGAGACGTACCACCCACTTGGTACAAAACTCATACCACACTTTCCCGGTAAATTGTGTGCTGTTGTCTGTCAAAAATATTCTGGGGTAGCCCCAACAAGAGAATAATTCGTTTTCTATGACTTTCCTTACAGTCCTGGCTCGTGTACTTGACCATGTGTATGTCTCAGTCCAGAAGGAAAATATATCTGTAATTTCATTAAAAAAATATTTGCCTGTTCACGTCCACAGATACGGACCTTTCATGTACAACGTTACAGTTTCAAAGGGTTTGCTTGGCAAACGTGGTTGTTGTTGTTGACTTCCATCGGTATACCTTCTCTTACACCTGTTACACATTATGAAAATAACGAAATATATTACGCTGTGTTTGTGCAGCACCTGGATGTCCCATAAGATTATTTGAATGTGTATAATGTAGAATTTTCTCATGTGCTGTGTTAAGCATATGCGAGCATTAAGAGACAATTTACTGATTTAAAGAATCCACTTCATTTTAAAGGACAATCAGTCCTTGATACAAACAGAAATAATAAACAAATAACCAATAAAACGAATTTAACCTGTTATTAAAATTCATATGTACCCAAATCAATAAGGACAGGCCAAACAAACAATAAATGAATGAAGTGACAAGGAAGCAATACAATATGATAGCTAATTAATTAGATATACTGGCTGCTCGCATTTGGCATCAAAAAAGAGTTTAATAAACACACGATCAAAAGAACATACACAAACATAAATAATGGTTATAGAAAAGCCTAGAGGAAATAAGTTGATTTTAAAAAAATATAAAGACTTGGATTTGTGGTGTGCAATAATTATCTCCTTTTTAATTTATTGTTTTCTTTTGTGATCAACATAAAATATATAAATAACGTAACTAATTACACCCTGGTGTGCAATTATAAAACAAGAGGTATTATAACGAGTATTTCTAAAAGTACCCTTATTATTTGCATTTAAAAGAAGGTATAATATAGCGATTATAAAAAACGTCATGTAACCTAATTCTTAGAACATATTAGATTTAAGTATCTTTAATATAAGTTTGAAAAACTTAACTGTATCTAAGAATGTTAAAATTAAATGATATAGAGATATAAAACAATGCATGGATAGCATATAACCTATTGAAAGGATATCCCTGCTAATTATGTTACATAACCTATATATAAAACCTGTGTTATTTTTAATATGCATTTTAATTTAATAATGTTAATGTGCATACCAAAACCATGAATAAAGTATAAACAATACAGTTACACATTGAATAAAGTAAACATTGTCATCAATATTATTAGCGATTTTAAACCATACAGAGAAAGTTGTAATTACACAGAATATATACTCACCGACCCCTGTCTTTCCGGGGGGTGGGGGGGGGGCGTGGGGGGCCGGGGAGTGTGTATGTATATATTACTTGTGAAATAGATATAGATGTGGTTTGATTGAACTATATGGGGTTGATTACTATTGACAACAAATGCGGTGAACATAATTTGGGATAAGGTGTTGGGAATTGTATACCCAGTAGGTGCCAGACATCGCTATGGTGGAGTCATTGGTGCTGTTGTGGAAGAGCTGAGTCCTCGTAACCTCGGGGTGCTGCAAGCCTATTCCTGTGTAGATCTTGCAGTTATCAGTTACAATGTTTTTAGGAAAAACCCAACACTCGAAATAGTCATCACTGAGCACACTTGCGATGTTATTTGTATGGGTACTACTGATGGCATATGCCTCAAACCACTTTGAATAATTGTCAGTGACTACCACTAGAATTCGCTTCCCATTAACTGACCTTTGGTATGGTCCCATTAAATCAAGGCACACTGTATCGAAAAGCTTTTACGGCAGGCGTGGCTGTTGTTGTTGCCAGCCATCTGTTCTGCGACCTTTAAACAAATTGCACCTGTGACATTTTTGCACTAACCTGCGCACATGTTTCGTGAGTCCCGGCCAAAAGAAATGCTTCATTATGCTACTAACTATGTGGGACACCCCGGGGTGTCCGATAACACTGCCACAGTGTGCATGGGCGAACACCTGACCCCGGGCACATGTAGGGACATAAGCACTCCACTTCCTCGCGTTACCCAGCGAACACATTTCTAACCTGCCATTCACGACTCGGCAGTTCTCTTCTATTCCCTGCTCGCACTGCAGTGTCTTGTCTTGGGAAAATTGGCAACCCTGCTGTGCTTGCTTTAATTGCTCAAACAACTCCAAGATAAAAATGTGATTTTCCACGACACTCACTTGCTGGATACTGAGTACCGAAATAGTTCTGTCACATGGCAGAAGGATCTCTTCACATTCTGCTTCGTCTTGCAAAATTAGTTGCAGGTTCGGTGCACATGATAACATGTCTGCTAACTGGTTCTCCTTTCCTGCTACATGTTCCAGAGAGAAATCGAACAATTGCAGGGGTAGTGCCCATCTGGTTAATTTACTATGGGCCTCACGGATGTTATGAAGTGAAGAAGGCATCTCTTGTCGGTGCGTAACGTAAAGCACTGGTACTTTAAGTATGCCCAGAATTTTTATCTACCAGATTACAGCGAGACATTCACATTCGTTGAAATCAATGCTCTTCCAGCGTGAGCCGACGCAGTGTCTGAATAGAGCTGAACACACCCCTGAAATGGCTCTGTAACACATAGCGAAAATCTTTCCCCTGTAGTTTGTAATGGTTTATTGATTTCCACCAAGACTGTGCGTCTCCTGAGGGCTGCATGCTAACACAGCTAGCCCATTCCTCCTGACTGATACTGTAACTTGTGAGCCTGCAGGTGCAGTCATTTAGGAAGGCCAGGGGATCTTCTGATGAAGTTCCCGCAAATGTGGATTTGTCCTGGCAGAGTTGGGTTGAAGTTTGTCTCAGCGGTCCTTGTCTCTCTAGGCAGTTCCATTGTGGTTCTTGGTGTTGATTTTAGTGACTCTGCTTGCAGTGTCGGTGTCATATATGGCATGGTCGGGAAAGGCGTTGTTCGGGGTGGTAGAATGGACGGTAAAACAGTGTTGGTTATATAGTAGGCATTGCCAGTAAATAGGTACTGATAGATAAATAAGGTAATGGAGAAGCATTCGGATGGGGTGGAGCTAACGCTGCTGACTTCGATGGTGTCTGTACTTCTCCGCTCACCACGTGTGGATGTGGCACCCCTTCTAGCATTCCCGCTGCATAGGAACGGCGTTCCTCCCCTCGTGTGACTTGGGCAACACATTCCTGCTTCTTGCTCGCTCTTGCTTATCGTGTCCGCCTGTCAATTAAATTTTTGAATACTCCTATCGCTGCAGCTCACTTGAATGTGACATGTTGACATTAGGTCCTGAACTTGTTGTTGTACCTTACAATGTCCATCATTAATCTGGCAGGCACCACACTAATCCACTTGCGTTGTCTGTTCTTTCTCGTTGAGACATTCCTGGTGGAATTTGTTTTGACAGATCCGGCACTGTAGGATGATTGCTCCTTGCTCTTCGCAAATGAGATTACCACAATAACGCGGTGCGTGAGAGTCTGATTCCATTTTAATTACTTGCGATTGCACTGTTTCTGTTCGCAGAATTTTCCCATGGCACCACTGTTTTCACTGCGCGCGGCTGCTCGTGGATGGTAGCGATCCGGCAGTTTGTCATCGAGTTCGGGTGGTGGTTGCAACGACAACACTGCGTGCTCGCTCGAATTTGTCGACAAAGTCCACTGGAATTGCTTTGAGGCACTACAAGCACAATGGTATTGCAGTCGAGGTGGATGTGGTGTAGCTGGCCATGTTGAGAGTTCACAGTCACATGCACGGAGTGGATGACAGTTCAAGTCCATATGCACAGTGCAGAGGTCACGACGTGGCAGCTCCGCTTGTACGCGTGTGTGAGCACAGGGATCAACGAATTGGCTCCTGCTCATCTGACAACCAGCATGCTGCACGAGCTATGAGAACAGGGAAGGAGGGGAACTTTTCCACCCTTTGTTCCTCCCTCCTGTCCTGCCGGATGCTGCTGGTGGCAGAGGGGGTGGTACAGGTGCACGCTTCCTCTCCATCCTATGTCCTGCATCCTGCCTGGTTACGTAAGAACTTGTGTCATGCACTACACAAAGATGGCTGCCTTTCTCTCCCTTCTTCTTTACTTTCCTTGGAATTTGCAATGGAGCAGCGTTTGCGCGTCCTTTTCCCTGTAGAGCTCGTGGTCCATTTACTGGCGTCTCCCAGGCATCTGGAAGGCATCACGGGACTGCTGTTGTTCTCCTCTGCTTCCTCTCATTGCGGGTAGGCTGTTAAACAGGGTTAGGGTGACGTAGATGGACAACGTGAGGTGGGAACATTTTTGAAATGTTGGTCGAAAGTTTATACATGAATTTGGGGGGAAATATTGGCCACATGGCGACAATTGACGTAGCTTAACTGGAAGATATGGGGTTGGTTGGGATTTACAAAGGTGGTGATAATAATTTGGAAAAATATGTGTTAGGAATTGTATACCCAGTAGGTGCCAGATGTCGCTGTAGTGGTGTCGCTGAAGTTGTTGTGGTAGAGCTGAGTCCTCGTAACCTCAGGGTGTTGTGGGCCGATCACCCAGACCACATTCCTGCATAGATCTTGCAGTAGTTCTCCTGATGTGGAGGCCTCGTTGTTTTCAAAATGAGGGGCTCTTTGGGCGGTCCAATCACCGCTTGGTATTGCAAATTATTATGACACTGACGTAATCAAACCAGAACTCCCAACGCATGTATTGTCATGGCCAAACCACACGCACATAATTGCTACTCATGGTACTTTGGTTAGGTTGCAGAACACATACAAATTAATTTTATCCCTATATTCACATAGACTCTTTAATCAGGAAATATCACGTTTTAAGGGGCCCGTGCCTTGAAACGCTTTCCGGCAATCGAATAAATGAACTCATCAGTTCATGCAGTTTATTACAAATTTAAACATTCCCTCCAGGAGAATAACTTATACAATTGGTCGCTTTGAACCTGTGGCGAATGCCATACAGTAGAAGAAGCCCTAGGCTTACATGAAGGTTGTATGTGCTGATTAAATTATAAACTCTCCAGGCGATGCAATTCCTGGCGATGCGAGGTTAAGTATCCTGGACGGCTAAAACAAAAAAAGGTTCCTAATATACTTAGCTATTGCTGAAATTGACCACTGATGAATGTTGAAACCATCCAGGCAGGAAAAGCACGAGCGCTGTTTCACACGTGCCTCCCCCTCTGGGTGAGACTTGTTGACTGACTTCCCGCCGTGGCGTGAAATTTACCCTTACATGCTATCATACTTTGAAACACTGCAAAAAAACACAAGTTAATAATTATTCCTAGAGCTTTCCTTGCAGTTGAAATGAAATAAGGTGAACATAACATTGGTGGTGGTGAGAATAAACTTTTGTGGCAGAAAACAATAATAATTTTAAAACATCAACATTGGGCATAAAGGCATCTAAACATATTGCACTGCATTTGAGGATCAAATATCTTTATTACATGGCTAAAAATGTGCTTGCAGAATTGCTACCACCCTTTGTAACATAATGCACGTGTCCGTGTATTACTCAGCATGCTCTCCCTGGCTGGTAGGCGCACATGATGCTACACTTCATGCACTGCACTGCACTGCCATATTGTGCCCACTTCTGCACTCACTACAGTATACTGCTAATTGGTGATCAGTCGTCGAGAGTGCATGTGTGCTGTGCTTGGGAGTGGCCAGCATGACAAACGGCTGAGGGTGAGGGCGACACACATCAATATATTAATTAATTCCAATGGTTAGTCCACTCATCTGTCCAAAGTTTTTGAACCAAACCCGTTTGAGTGCTGTAGAAGGCGAGATTTTAAGTATCCAAGAAAGGCAGTGGATACTTATCATTTTGAAACTTGGATAAGACACAACACGCATGAGTCAAACAGGAAACCTCGTGGACATATAGCAGGAATTAAGTTGAAACCCAGGGAACCAGGAGGAACCCTCACTGCAATATACAATACAATTGTATTAAAATAGTGAGTAATAATTAATTAGGAACATGAAAGAGGCAAAACTAATTAAAGAAGTACTCACAATGAGGGTAGTGACGAAATTTACTACATTGTCCAGAAGAATGCGGAAATCATGGAGAGAAGAGCAAAAATTAATAAAAATTTAAAAATTCACATCACCACAAAAAAATACTAGGCTCTACTACGTAATGCACAAAATTTTGATGTAAAGCACAGACGGCCTCATGGGCACTGCATGTCGCCAACACGTCATGACAGCAGTGAGCCTAGGCGCAAAATGGTGAGAAGGTGGGGAGAAAGTTAGGAGGTGGCCAGAAAGAATGGCGCATTGAAATCGAAATTAGCCATCCAGTGTAGTTCCAACTTCGCCACTAGAGGCCATCAGTAGTACGAAAGTGACCAAAACCGATGCATGCTGGTGTGGTGACCAGTAGCCAGGGCTGGCAAGTGAAATGCGAAAGTGCAGGATGGCGCGACCACGATGAGCCAGCTGGTCTGTTTTGAAAACACCCACACCAGGGAAAAGAATGAAGTCCAGGGTCGGTCCTATATATGTCTGGGGCGATGGCGGCTCATATCCATCTTGAATGCAGATGCCAGAAAGACATCTCCCAGAGAGGATCATCAGGCCTGTTGCACCCTCCAACTACGACTCCAGATTGCTGCCACTGCCACCATCGAGGAGGTCTACACGTAGACGTTGATGCTATACCCAGAGTAAATATACTCCCAGTAGGGTGCCCTAGGTCGTGACATATTAGGGATATTAGTGGCATAACTTGGACCCACTCAGAGTCAGTTAGCAACTTAAATATCCTAATTCTAGTCTTGTCATATGTGAGCTTGTTACTGTTGGTACTGCTTGTAAAGAAACGCCATGGGCGATTCATGTAAGAAATTGTATATGGGATGGTTTGGGTTTGGTTTCTTATTGTTTAGTTATTTATTATCAGAATGTTAGGTCTTTTAATTCTAATTAAATTAGGACTAATAATTATAAACATTATAGAAAAAATAAATATCAAATCTGAAATAATAAAACGATCAATAAAAATATCACCTATTATATAATCCTTTCTATAATAAATAATCAAAGAAGAAATAAATAAAACAAATCTTATAAAAATTAATGATGTGAGTTAAATAAACATAGTGTTTTCTATACTGGATTGCTCTATCTATCTAGCTACTACCATCCCCCTTATTAAATGTCCTGATCCCCTCATGACAGGCCACAGCAAATGGCGGGGGCTAGGGTTTGCCATTCTAGTTAAAAACATTAATCAGATTAGTAATTACAAATGCATACCACCTTCCACCACGCCACAGGTTTCTACCCCCAAAAATGTGAAGATTAAAAAAATTCCCTTCCGACACAGCAACAGGGGAGGCAAAGGAGTTTTATACCTCCCATTTCGAACCATTGCATTGTTATTCAACTTAAAGTTCATTGTTGAAGTGTACAACTCCAAATATAGAAAATGGAAGAAGCCTTATATCCCCCCTCCAGGCCACCCATTTGAAAGCTTTAAAGCCAGCCCTGTTCGGTAACCTGGCTAGAAACATAGTAAACAGTAGTGACATTGTGAACATGTTAAATTCATTCACCGGTAAGATGTGTTGCGCTATTCAGCAGATTCTGGCCACGCCAATGCGTGATGAAAGAAAAAGCTGCAATGCACTTCCTTGGCAAGACAACGTGCCCATTATAATGTATAAGAGTGTGTGTGCTTTTGATTTCTTAAGAGTTAATGCATGTAAAACCACGGTCGCCTTTCGGACCATTTGAACCTTGCCAAAAGCACAATGTCCATGAGGGCTTGCACAGTGTGGAAATAATTTCTCAAACACTTTATGTGCATGTGCATGCTAGAGATTAAGATTACATGTTGCAGTGTCAGCCCATGCACATAGAATATTACGGTTAAACCGACAATATCATTCAGAATACTGCCAGGAATATAATTAAACACTCCACATTAGACTTGTCAGAAACACAAAAGAAACTATTAGCAAAAAACAAGAACACATCGGACAAATTTCAAAGACTAATTGATTCAGTGGAATAAAATTTACAGGAAAACCCTGAATGAATTGATCAGTTCAACACCAATTCCACACACATTACACGTAGTCTCATAACAAAAATATTCAACAGCGGCCTTCTGCCGACTACACCACTCCCAACATACGAAAATGTTGAACCAAAGACAACTAACCATCTTACACCCATTCACATTGACACCAGTCACACAGAAAACATTTACGAAAATTCACCATTAGCTACACCACTTGAAAGCACACAAGAGGAACACAACATGACGAACCCACCACCCTTAAACATTATTGTCCAACAATCGATGTCGGTAACAAAATTTTCAGGAGATGGCAATAAGAAGTGGGCAGAATTCTCTGAACAATGTAATCGTGTGGCCGAACACAACAATTGGGATGAAGGAGAAAAATGCAGACGTTTGAAATATTATCTAAAGGGATCAGCAAAACTTACCTTGGATAATTACCAAACAAGCTCATGTAGGTGAAATAACATGGAATGATGTAGTAAATAAACTTAAAAACACATTTTCTATACCAGCCACAGAGGAATACCTCAAACAACATTTATGCACTACAAAAGAAAAATTCTTACGAGGTTTCACAAAAGCATGTAGAGAATTTTACGTTCTACAGGCATAAGTATAACCCAAACATCAGTGACACTGACTTTATTGGAATTGTATGGTTATCCCTTCTGCCCTCTATAGCTGACAAGTTCGTAGGCCTGAAAAACGACACCATACACAATCTTATGACCAATATACAAAGAGTGGAACTAGGCCTGTTCAGATACAATTAAGGGATATCGGGACACCAAAGTAACTCTATCACAGATACATTAAGGGCAGAAGTGGTCAAATTAAAGGAAGAAATTGCAAATCTAGTGATACAAAATAAAAAACACAACAACTACAACAAAAACCCTCAAACACAGCACCAATTTCACAATTACCCTCACCATCAAAATCGGCAGTCTTTTGTTGTGAGGAAGGAATATGTACAGCCACAGAAAAGAAAATTTTAATCTCCACCCCTTCAACCTCACAAAAACAGATGACAAAGAAATTCTAAGTAACCCTCTAACACGTGCATACAACATTAAACAAGAAAACAACCCCAATCACAGGGACAACAAATACTATAAAATAACAGACAAGGTGACAAACAATACAAACGAAAAAACTACTTTATGAGAGGGCAATATGCACCACCCCGTAGACACATCAAGAAGAATGGTGCATTAAAAAAAACAGAACAGTCAGATATGTCCTGTAAGGACACATCACGAAAACACGCAACAGCTGTGGAATGATGCTAGGGACATCAAATTTTATGTAATAAATAGACAGTCAGGGCCCTTAAGAGATGCAAAGTCCCCTCAAGCGCAAACACAGGAAGTTAAAATTAAGGCTAAATAAAACATATTATAAAACCAGAAATTAAGGTTCTACTCGTAGTAAACACTTGGGAGACATAGTTCAATAAAAGAACCCCAACACGGTCCTACACGGAGATTGCTAGATTCAATTCCCACAGGGAAAACTTTCAGTTTCTATGGAAATTTACAAGTAAGGAAAAAGACACTATAGTCAGACAAGCAAATAATGTAAACAAGTCTTCAGGCATCATGCTCCGTAATGCATGAAGCGGGTCAGAATGTATTAACAGTAATTATGACACCCAACACAAGGCCAAACAGTTAAGAAAACCAACCACCGTTCCCATGAAAGCAGACACTCCCTGCATCGCAGAAGCGGCAGCGTACATCGAGGTCGGCGCAAAGGAATACATGTGTCAGTGCAACGGTGACATCAGGGTGGGCCACAATCGCAAATGCCCTCCACGTGCACATTGTGTTTGTACACAGGCCATCGAGTGGACACCTGTCCATTGTTCTCCAATAGAAACCAGGAATTTTAAACAGATATTGCAGCATGTTTCTGTAAGTTCAAACTATGGTTTGCAATTGGCGAAACAAAAATCAAGTTACCGCGTGTGGGAAGAGACACTGCTATAAACACAAATAAGGAACTGGTTGGCAGTGGTGACAAACCTAAGCACAATCTGAGCCACATTACATAAACAACAAACGCTGGTCGCTAAGGACGAGTGCTGCGCTGGTTATATGAAAACATCTACACCATGCGTCCTTGAGCGGCTTGGCGGGAAAACTTACAATGCCTTATTGGACACAGGATGCTCTCACTCCAGCATGGTGCCTACCTTGATAAATAAAGAAAAAAGAACTCCAGTTAATCAAATATTTTCATTAGTAGGTGCCAATGAAGATCTAGAATTGCCCAAAATCAAAACAAATTTAGTATAAATATTTATGGCAATGATTTTTATCAAGAATTCTTATTAATTGACGATTTTAAGTTATACATTATTCTTGGAGTTGACTTTATTAAACATTATGACATAATCCCAGTTCTAACAAACGATACAATGTTCGTTTTTGCCTCAAATAATGATAAAATATTTGACATACAAATTAAGACAAACTCAATTGAATATGATCATAGGAACTGCATAAAGTTATGCGTCAATAAGATAACTACTACGGATGATAATACACTAAATGATCACAAGGAAATATAAACTCTCAATTGCCACCTAATCAAATAAAGGAAATACAAACATGTATTAGAGCAATACAGGGACCATTTCGCCAGTTCAAAACACGAACCTACGGAAATCAATGTGTACGAAATCAAACTAGAACTATCTATGGACAAGCAAATCCACATATGTCCTTACATGATTAATCCAGCGAGGGACCTGCACTGACAGGATGCAGTGCAGCGTGCAGTGTCTGGTGAAGTGTGCCAAGTCAGCGCAATTCAGTGCAGGGTAGAGTAGGGCAAGCCAGGTGTAGCAAGGGGGCAGATTATTGTAGGAATGTGAATATGTGTGCAACCAGATAGCTACTCCGTGTGGTGGAGGAAAATGTAAGTAGTACAAATTGTGTTGAAATATAAAATGCGTGATTAATTCTTCATACAATACAGAAGTGTATTGGAAGACAGGGAAAGGCATACCTATCAAAGCCATTTAAAGGCGTACCAGCTTTCATTAGTGTTCTCTGTAATTTCTTAATTGTTTGCATTCCACGTGCATTTCCCACATCATCCAGCAACTTGTATCAAGGGTTAATTATGTCTGTTGCAGTGTATTTTATTTAATTGTGTGCCTCCTACACCTGTGCTTGACCCCAAGTATGTCTAATGGTACTTTGTATCAGAAAGTAGTGCCACATGTTGCGCAGGCCCGCCCCCACCAGTCCTCGTGTCCGTGTGCCAAGTCAGTCATCGCTCGGCACCTGGAGGGGTGAGTAGCATTAGTGTGTATCGCGTCACGCATTCCTGGGTGGCATTCAATCTTTGTTACGAATCACATTAATTTGCAATAGACTTTAACTAACAGAACCTTTGTATGCTTAGCCACCCGGGACAACACCCCTCCTCTCCTGGTTGGTTTGCATCGCCACCAGGAGCTTACTTGTACTCTAACTATTGTGTAGCCTATATGGTTTTTGTTCAGTTTCACCATCACTGACCGGTCAAGCTCGGTACTCACGTAAGTTGCTTCTTAGAGGAGTATGTAAATTCACGGACGAATAAATAATTTCAGGAGTAAAGTGATTGTTTAATTCTGTCTACGCCTTCGGGCGCATAAGGACATGGGAGCCTAATTTCCTGCCAATTATAAAGTATGCATTTTATGTATTTATTTCAAGAGTGTTCTGTACTGCAGTATTTTCAATTGAACATATTTAATTCAGGTGGCGTGTGTTCCACCGTAAGATTAGTATTTAATTAGTACTCATCATTCTACAAGGAGCCAGGAAAGGAAGGCATTGGTCGTCAGCGGCATGACCCAGAGCATCAGCAAGAGTCAGCTCTACAACTTCGGCACCACCTCTGGCAATGCCTGGCACCGGGCAAAACCTAACCTATGTACCATATTTCCTCTTAAACATTTCTTTTTCACTTCTCCATGCCATGGAGACACCCCACCTGGTGTCATAGGTATTAACACAAATACAGCAGATGTTAGACTCACAAATTATAACTCCTTCGGAATCATTTTATGCCACACTGAGCTTAGTCATACTAAACGACAAGGAGGTACCCGATTCCTCACTGACTTCAGATTATTGTATAAACATTAAAAAAAGGTACAGTATCCCATACCTAGAACAGAAGACATAATAACAACAATACAAAATTCCAAATATATCATGTCCATAGACTTGTTCAGTGGGTTTTATGCTATACCTGTACACACAGAAGACAGACAAAAACTCGCATTTAGCATGGACAGAATAGGTTTATACGAGTACGCCCATATGGCTATGGGCATCGCTACAATCTCCAATTATTTCCAAAATTTTGTCGACATAATGCTCAGACCATTGCGGTTAAATTCTGTGGTAGCATACACCGATAATATATTCATTATCAGGAATACTTTCATGGAACACTCAGAAAACGCCAGAATGGTCATGGAACAGTTACAAAAATATGTCAAAACTAACAGAAAAAAATGCAATTTTGCACAACACGAGATCAAGATACTTTTTTCACTACATAATGCCAAATGGTATTTAAATCTGTCCTGAGAAAGTAACTACAATACAAGAAATGGCCCCCACCTAAAAATATTAAACAGCTTTGGACGTTTCTTGGCCTCACGTCCTACCAAAGGCGGTACATACCGAACTATGCAAAGATAGCAGAACTGTTAATCGAATTAACGAAGGACTCCATATCTTTTAAATGATAGCAAAAGAACAACTGGCATTCCAAAACCTAAAAACTGCATTGACTAACCCACATATTTTAGCTAAATTCGATGACACATGGCAAACCATGCTTGCGCGCGACGTGTCACAAATCACAATAGGTGTGATTCTTTTGCAAGAGCAGCCATATAACAAGGAATGCTCCATTACTGCCTTCGCATCCAAAAAACTCATCAAACGAAAAAAAAAATGGTCGGCAACAGAATGTAAGCTATTGGCCATCACGTATTTTGTAATACATTTTAAACAGTACCTATACAGACGAAAATTCGTCATCGACTCAGATCATGAGAGCTTACGCTACTTAAAATCGATGACAGAACATAATTTCCTCATGCAGAAAATTACCTTTGCACTTACCGAGTACGATTTTGAAGCGAGGATAGTTGAGGGAAAGTTATACACGCTCGCAGATGCAATGAGCCGTATACCCACAGTAGGAGTAGCTGACGCTACAACTATTACTTTTAACAATACAATTTACACGGTAAAACGAAATTGCCTACATTGTCCAACAGTCTACAAAGCATTGGCAGAATCACTACAGCGCTCTAACAAAGATAACGTAATAAAGAACATAATTTCCAAATATATCACAAATAACTGGCCTGAGATCAAACAATTAATAAAACAATATCTCCACACCACGGATAAAACTCGCATGGCTAAAATGATCATTAACTAAGAGTATCTGCCTCTTCAGGCAATTGCTAAAAGGACCACCATGGTTTATAACATCAATTTAGGCATAATCATGCAAAATAATGAAAATAAAATAACTACCACATGCCTTGACCCCCGATTACACTGTTGTATTCGAATTACATGACAATAAGGAAAATATGTCTTACCTCCTAATTTATATTCATGAAAAGGAATATGTTAAAGTCGATTATGACTCTCATATTTTTCTAGCACCCATTATTTACCAGGTAATATCACCGTTTCTCACAGAGTACTCTAACAACATCCATACCAAACAATTAAAAGTAACATTAACAAATTCAGACAATGCTACACCTAAATACCGACAGGTCGCCAGAAGATACACTATCTCCGGAAACTGTGAAATATATATGAAACAACACACACCCTCAGGGGAAAGAAAACTTACTCTAGTAACGAAATATTACGTTCCCGAAATAATTACAGTGCACCACGATGCTCTCCAAGGCGGGGGGCATTTCGGTCAGTTCATAACCATTGAAAAAATTAAAACTGTGTATAATTGGGATAACATGAATAAATACATAAAGAATTGTCCAGTGAGCCTACGAATTAAAGTGTCTAATCAAAATCCAATTGGCCAAATGACGCCTATATCGACCCCACCTCTTCTCCACTCATGAGGCCTTGATGCTAAGGGTACTTTAAAAATGTCAGCTTGGAGCAACAGATTTGTACTCATCGTGATGGAATTCGCCACGTGTTATGCTGTTGCCCGTGCAGTAAAAACCATGTATGCAACAACTCGTGCGAACTTCTTCAAAGACATATTCTACTGTTTGGCTGCCAAAAATCCATCCTTACAGACAGAGGCACATCTTTCAACAATGAAATTATATCTGCACTCCTTTGTAAACTACAAATAAAATAACTCCAGTCCACTGCATACAATGCGGCATGCAATGGTTTGATGGAACAAGCAAAAAAAAATATTTCTAAACATTTAACTTCCTGTGCCAGCGACGATCCCGCACGCTGGGTCTATTACATACCTTATAATTTATTTATTTACAATACGATCATAAATAGAAGTATTAAATTCACACCTTTCTTCCTTCTCCATGGAGTTGAAGCTACACAACCCTCCCATGTCATTAGTTACTCATACTCCCCCATGCTAACGATTAGTGTGAATGCCTCCGACATATCCACAAGAAAGTGCGTGCATACCTGATTGCATCCCAACAAAAACAAAAGAATATATTTGACACCAAATACCGACCCAATGATCTAAATATAGGCTAATTCATGTGGGTAAAAAAACATGCATGCCACAAGATGTTCTCTTTCAAATACCAAGGGCGATATAAAATTGTTTATATATTAAGACCCTCCATGATAGCTGCGTAAATTCGTAAGAGAGGCTTAAATAAAATAGAAACAGTAAGCACAAGGAATATCAAGATCGCCAATGTCAGACCTTGACACCTGCCCTTATGTTACAGGAGGAAGGACTATGAACCAAGGTTAACACAGGTTCGAGATGTGCCATGCCAAACTCTGTGTGCTGCTCCTTGTGCAGCGCTTCACAGCGACTGCAGAGGTGGACACACTTTACAAGACACACCACGGTGTCTACTTCAACGAGCTGACACCGCAGATCCAGTATGAAGAAACTGTGCCACTGCTATTCACGCTGCCACTGCAGGAACCTAGGTCACCGGCTAACATCGACGAGTGGTTCCACAGTGACTGCACTGTTCGCAATTCCACAGTCTGCAGTAATGTGGACAAGCTGAGAGACATTTTTAATGCTACTGCTGTAAATGTTGTAAACTAAATCCTTTCTGAAGTTTCCTTCCAGGAAAGAAATAAAAAGTTCCTCACCTTTCTCGATAACATAGCAACATGGTGTTACGATGTCTTGACTACTCGTCATTTAAAGTCATTACTATCTAGTGAGGAGATGTTAGCTGTACAAATGAATGAGATACAGAATAATGTCAGATCATAAATTAGCAATTTAAAATTCACCACCTATAGCGTGGCTCAAACTAAAAATCAGGCAGAAATATAAATTAACTCTATTTCTAATCACTTTCCATTTTTAACAAGTAATTTTAATACACGGCAAAAGGATGACGCCGACAGTGCCTTGGTCTGAGGCCATTCCCCTTGCAGCGCCACCTTGAGTGCCAGGATGCACCTGAACGGCACAGAATAGCACCTACTTCATGAAACCAGTGCAGCATGTACGTCTGTGATTGTGTAGCATTCGTGTAGATTGTGTATTTTTATGGTTTGTTTAATAGGTTAGAGAAAGTGTGAGTGAGTGTTCTGTGCGTTCATCATGTTGTTATTTACTTAAGTAGGGTTGCAATGACAGATGTCAGTGTTCTGTTAGGTTAAGTATTCTGTGCAACTTATTTCAGTGTCTTGTTTTTGTTTTCATTCCATATCGTGCATGAGAGCATGCAGTAAATATATCACATGTTTATTATTTACTTGAAAGGTCGATAACAGCCTAACCTACAAATGCGTTAAAGAAGCAGAGAGCACACCACATGCCAATGTTTACGTGTCACAGTTGTGATTTCTACGTGTATATTTATTATTTTTTCCAAGGTTATATCATAGTGTTATACTCTTCTGTGTGCCTTGTACCGCATGCAAGCAAGAGACAATTAGTATCTTTTATGTTCTGTTATATTAATGGTCATTTTAATGTTATTTAGTGCTTTGTTTATTTATTGGAGGTTTTGACAATTTGTGTGCTCGAGGTGCCATATTGTCAAATTTGCCAATGACCACCCACAAGGCAACTGTTTCATGTATCATGCACCATAATGATCCTTGTAATTATTTTGATGTTGGGCGAGGGATTCGCTTGGATAATGTGGGAAATTAGGTGTGGTGGATAGGAATTGTTTGCCAGGTTTTAGGGCGCCAGCCCGTGGTGTGAGCACAAAATTACACTTGGTAGAGACTCCCCCTCTCGGGTCATGATGGCCGACGACCGTTGGCCTGTCCCCATGTCCACGTCTTGATAGACTTTACCTGTTGTAAAACCTTTCCGCCAGCTTTGAATTACACTCCAATTGCCTAGTCTGGTTATGTATGTCGGCCTTCCTAATACTCCCGAAGGGTTATTATGGCTACCCAACACCACTATTAAAGACACATGGTCTATACAAACTTACTAAAAAGGTTAAGTAACCAAAAGACCGTTAATTACAATAAAAACGTCTTCATCTCACCAGTACGTATTTATTATAAGTTCTTATTCATCGGGGCACTGAAATACACAAAACCACTGTTCTAGCCAGGCTGCCTCTTACACAGATAAAATGGCCGTAGGGCCTATGAACTTACGTGGTACATTACACCTTGGTCATGTAAAAGACGAACCGAGGGTGAGAGACCAAGTACTTCTGGTGAGCAATGAACCTAGATTCCAGTATACTAAAGTGAATTAAACAGAATTACATGATAGTTAATGAACAAAGATGAAGTGCCCGGAGCACTGCGGCACGGTGGTGTTCTCACGAGATCTCAGACGCTACTCCATTTTGTTTGGCGCTGAGGCTGCTTACTGGCCGATGCTTCCCCCAAACATCACGAGACATAATTTTACTTAAGATGAAACATAATAAATGAAATGAAATGGATTCTACAATGCCGATGAGATGTACATATGAATAAACTCTTAGTAACAAAATATAAAAGCACATATAAGAAATATAAAAATAAATACACACATTCAACCAAACCGCTTTGCTGTGGCAACCAAACCTCACTATCGACACATGCAAAACAACAATAATATCTTTAGAGGGGCTGTCCCTAGTCAAGTTTATTATGTCCATACGATTTTTGCTCGTGGCAACACATGTGAGTTCATCTTACTTGGCACAAAAAGAGTTCAAATTACCTTTACAATTTTGTGGTGGCTATAGCAACGTGACCGTGTGCACCAGCCCACTCTTATGCATCGTTTTGGAACATGGTAGGAAAGTCCAGTATTTCAATACTACCAGTATTGGTCGAACACACTTTAAGAATATAAAATTGAAAAGAATGGTTCGTAATGCATAAAAGTTATGTTAATAATTATTAGCAATATTAAAGAGACGTCTATGTGTTACACTAGCCTTGTCTGTGGCCATTCAAATAAATACACAAAATGGTGCCTCTGGCGCACAAGCTGTCTACAGCTTATTAATTATGGACATGCAAGATTACACTCAACACACAGAAACAATAATAATAAAAATACAAGGAGACAATTTGTCTCGTATTTACACGGTATAGGTAATAAGGGAAAATAAAACAGACATAACAGATGGCACTACATAACACTGAAGCTAAAAAATGTAAACACTAAACGTAAACAAAAACACGTGGCATTCGGCCTTACACATGTACACTGGTATTCGTAATAGTAAGTACCTGGTAGTGTGACAATCTAACTTTGCATACTCGTGCACACTGATGCGCGATGCAGAACATTAATACTTGTGGCAAAAAAAATATGACCTTTACCTTAACACTATTGGCATTGTAGACGACGATGTACACATATAAAAATAAACATACTCTACAAACTCCCAAACGACTGACATAACACTAATTACAACTCTATACACCCCTGCACTTGACACATAACACACACACGGCACTGGTTCGCCGACTCAGGTGCTCCACTGTGCTGTTTTGTTGCATTCCTGATTTCTCCGTTCGAACGACATAGTGAATAGACTGAGGCCTAGGTGCTGTCAACGTAAATTTATGTAGTGTTTGTGCCCTTTTACAGTTATTAAATATTTTTAAAGTTTTTAATTACGTGAAACCAGTATAAGACTGTACCAAACAGTACAAACAGTATTTAAATACTGCCCTTTTGGATTGCGTTCTGCAACACCACTCCAAAGTGAACCGGTGTACACTACCACATGGCCAAATTGCCATTAAGAAATATAAATGTATTTTAACAGTGTTTATTGACATCCAAATATGAACTCACATCATAAGACAGAGATAAAATATGTAGCAGACATAATAAACTTTTTGGGGGAAATGACCTAAAGACTCATTGCTACATTTTTACCAGTGAATCAAGAGGGGTTATGTTGCCACAGCAATGCGGCGTGCTTGAACGTGAATATTTATGGTTATATTTGTAAAGTGTGTATATTTGTTTCATCAAGAAGGGTTTATTAGGATGTCCATTTCACCAGCATTGCAGTGCTCATATCATCTCATTTAATTTAATTTGTATGTATTAATCATGTCATGTGATATCATAGGCAGGAGTCTCTGCCAATGAGCGAGTTCTGCGTAAAGCAGAGATTATTAGTGTCCTAGACCTCGTGAGATGACCACTACGTCGTGGTCCTCCAGGCACATCAACTTTGTTTTGTACTCATAATGCAATTCTGTTCCATTAATTTAGTTTATCACGTTCGTTTTCTAGCCCAGACTACTCGGTCGCTCACACCTCGGTCCATATTTTACATGGCAAAGGCTTAATGTATTTCTCTTAACTATGTAGGCCCTATGGCCAGTTTGTAGCATCAGAGCCCTCCTGGCTTTAACGGCTGTGTAACAAATGTATGTGCCCTGTTGGGGAAATAATTGTAATAAAACACACACTGATGAGATCCCTACATTTTTATTTTAAATAACCCCCTAATGGTTACTTAACCTTTTTCATATTATTCTATGTTACCAAACTACTTATAGTATGGAATTGGGTAGCCAGGATAACCCACCAGGAGTGTAGTGACATATATGGGAGGCCGACAGCCCTTACCAGACTGAGCAAACTGGATACAGCATGCAACTGGTGGAGAACTTCATCATAATCTACATGTAACCTGCAAGATGCTGACTACTGGGAAGGCCAACTGGTCATCAGCCGAACGACACTAAGATCGTCTTAACATTGTTCTGTACCTACTACGGAGTACTTACGCCCACCGGAGACATTCAATTTGGTATCACCATCAATCTACATAACCTCTATTACCCCCCATGGTCCAGCCCAGGCTAGCATCAATTGACGCCGCAACTAGTGGCCTACCATTTCCCGCCAACTGTTCCAGTACCTGCCTACTGCAATTTGTTCATGGCGAATATTTCACATGGTCTTACTGTCGGCCTCTGCCTAGCTTCTTACTTTCGGAGTCAGAGGTTCCAAATCTCATTCTATGTGCGTTTTTAGAAATCACATTATTCAGCTTTGTGTATTTCCCAGTAGATGGCATTTTTGGAAGGTCGTGAATTCTTCGATGTTGATAGATAAGGAATGGTGCAAAGCAGATCGGCTGACGAGCGATCGAGAAGTTCTGTGCCTTGTGTGTGCTAGGCTATTTATCAGTAAATATTAAACATATTCGCTGTGAAAACGGAATTGTTTGTAAATTACCAGTGCTTAAAAATGTCTTATAGTATACATGAAATATTTAAATATTGATAGTTAGGTTTTACGTAAGAGAACTTATATATTTGGCAAGTAAGCGAGTGTTCTTTTGGCACAATAGTAGCTCGCTTGCCTTGTGATCAGTTTTATTTTGATATTAGTTGTCTAACGCCCCTGTCACACTGTCGAATTTTTCCGACAAACTGTTTCCAATAAGTTTGGTCAAATAAAGTAGGACAATTATAATCGAAACGTCATAAACGCCGTCATTTTGGTCTGAGAATGTCGGATGGGTTCAGTTTCCATCAAACATTTAAAAACTGGACCGATTATAAAATTTACTTGATGTTTGATGGTCTCAGCCAACCAGAATCGTACATGACAAAAGTGGACATCAAGAAACTTAAAATAACGAACAATTGCTCGAAACGAATTAAGTTATGAAGATAATTTATGTAGAAGCTGCCTCTGCATGTATGCTATTTTAAGTGAATATTACACATAATATTAAGAACTAAGAGGCATTTATTTCGTTGTACAGGAAAAATATCTTAAAAATTAAATTTTAATTTAGTAAATAAACGAAAATAAATAACAATACTACTTACAGTTCTTCCTGTAATGGACCACATGGAAAAACAATAGCAATATCTCACTATGAAAATGATTTTGAGATAATATTCCAAATTTGATTATTCCAATAAAAAATGTTGACAGTATGTCACATTTTCAAATGCATTCGAGATTATTTGATAAATTTTGTTGGAGTAAAACATTTGATGGCCATATTGTGTCCTCAAATTTTATTGTCAAATATAGTTGAAGGCAAACATTTGACAGTGTGACAGTAGCTTAACGATGTTCCCATCTTAGTATCATAATATACTAAAAATATGTATGTGGTAAAATCCTATTTTCTCAACTCATAAGAAAATAAATTTTATTTGTCATTCAACAGAGGGCTTAGAAGTTTCTCTCTCTTAAAAAAATAAATTATAATCTTGCCTATAAGCTTAACCCTTTGAGTCCCCGCACGTGTCCATGATTGTGGACATGTTGCGCATAAAATATATGTATGATTGGTACTGTACACAGAAAATAATCATTTCACTGTGTTTTGGGCGTTGTCTTTGAGGGTAATCTGATTTGCCGAAGTTTCTGTTGCTTTCGTCTGTGGTATGACATCAGTGAACACACAGGCAGCATGTTGTTCACTGGGTCTGAGAAACATGCTCCACACAAGTACAGTTCATGCCAAAATATCTCACGAATGCAACACTCGAGCTCATCAATTAATCCGGGACCGAACAGGTTAAAGTGTTTTTTATATTCTACCGTGATCTTATTTACTCACTAAGCAGCTTCGGTTTCGCGAATCAATCATATCTGTATTTCGTATAATCTCAAGCCTAAGAGACCACATAATAGAGATTTTAAAAAATCTTAGTGAAAATAAAACATTAAGGGCCGATTAAAAAATGAATAGTTAAAGTATTAGTTATCTGAGCACATGATATTTTCAAACAGAAGTTTTAATCACCGATTTGTCTCTTAATGTTTCTTAATATACATGATGTAAGTACTGGTAAGGTTTATTCTACTCAGGTTATAAAACTCAATGATATTATTTTGACAACTAAAATTTTTCTCCTCTAGGTAAGCGCTAGGGTCGCAGCATACCAAATTTTTCTATTATCTGTATTAAAAACCAATTAATTGAAATAACCATAAACCAATACACTGTATAAAAGGAAGACCTTGGCGAGTTCATCTGTCTGTCTGTATGACTGCGCTAATCTCGACAACTACTGAACGAATTTGGATTCGGTGTTTACTGTTATGATCTGCATTTATCGAGGAAGGTTTATGCATATTAAAAATTACCCTAGCACATAGGAGCTGAGCATAACTGTATTAGTGAATCAAGTCGAGGAAAAAGTTTGCCGCCAGCACACACTCATGGAATACGCTGTCTAATCCTTTAGAGATATAAAAAAATCATGTACGAAAGATTGGTGTAAAATTAAAATATCTACACAAAGTCAGCAGTACCGTATACCTATCATTAATATATAAATAGTAATAAGCATATTTACAATTTAAATTATGCAATAAAAACTAATGTAAAATTCGTGGTCGTTTATAACTATGAAGAACTTGTTTTTTTTTATCAAAATTAATTAATTCATAATTAAAACCGTTTAATGTAGATAAGAAATATCCATTACATAAAACAATTATCGCCATTAATTCAAAAGTTTCGAAAAGTTTTGTAAAAAAGTAGGTACAGGTCATTTCTAAAATCGAGATATGCGCACATGGACCTATACATGTACGGTAGTTGAGATAAATCTGGCAACCATGCAGTGACGTATATTTTGCGATTATATGTTGTTATGTCTTCATCTGCTTTTATATTGCGCTGGCTAAATAAAGTGTTTTGTGAAACACGAAATAAAGCTCCAATAATAAATGATTTTATCAGGAAATCTTGATACTCCAGATTTATTAATTTCCTTTGTTCAAAGATAAGTGATTACTAAAAACACCAGCTATACTTATTAAAATATGAGTGGTATGAAACATGCGATTACAATACATAGCATATTTAAGCCTACTTTCCGTAGGAATGACAGGGTAATGTGTGGTAGGCGTGTGTGTCTGTGTATGTGTCCCACCCTTCTATTTTTGAATGTGTGAACCAAATTTCAACAAACTCGGTAGACCTACAAATGTATTACCTAGTAAGTACACCTGAATCCTATAGGTTTTGAGTACATCAGGCATCTACTTTAAAAATATCTGCCATTTTGGAAGATAGCATCACATGAAAAAGCAAAAAAGTTTATGTTATAACTCGAAGATTACTCAACCAACTCTCGCCAAATTTAGCACATAATTGGGTTCAAATTAACGATGCAGTTATTTTCAAAAAGATGAAAATGTTAATATTTTAGGTTTATTTGTTATAAATTCCATACAATATAACCAATTTCGATGAAATTTTGCATGCTGGCAGTTTCTATTACAAGCATAATATATGGAAAAATTAACCATTTTTGGCAGCCATTTTGTCAGATAGCGCTCATGAATTAGGTTTATATGTCATATCTCTCTGGAAACAATTCAGTGCCCTAAACTATTAGTTTGTAATTTTGCAAATAAATAGTAATGCGGCATGTGATGTATAAAAGTATATTTAAGTAGGCCAGACAATTATTTTCAAAATTGTATTTTAGTTTAGTATGCTACATCGTCAGAACAACGTAATCAATTCCAACTTAACATTATATGCTGAGAGTATATATTACAACCATCAAATTTTTATATGAAAAGACATTTATCCACCACTTTGTAAAATAACGCAACACGAAGCAGTAAAGGTTTGATCATATCTCGGAAAACAATTGACAAACAACTACTAAATATGCCAAACAAATAGTACCAGCAGTACGGAAATGATGAGTTGGGCACAAGGGCATCGGGCATGGCAGTGCATGAGCCGGGAAGCTGCCATGTTGTTACGTCACCGACCGCCATCTCAGATGTTATTAACATTTTATCCCTGACCCACGACCCTTGACTTTGACCTTTGAAGTTTAATCGGGGACCATTGACCCCCAAAAAACCAAAAACCCTAAAAAAACACCCAAAAATGGCTAAAAAATCTAAAAAAATCCCAAAAAATTTGAAAAATTCTAAAAAATTCCGAAAAAAAATTATTATTAGAAAATTATTAAAATTGATTAAAATATATTAAAAAAGGATTTCCAAAAATTTCCAATTTTTCTCAGAGCAGGCGAGAAGGATCAACGACCCAGAGTCATACCTAGGTGACCTTGGGGTCAGGGCAAGTGGACTGGTCGGGACAATTGACTTTTTACTTTAATCTTTGTCCCAAAAATAAAAAAAATTAAAAATTCACATTTTCCAAAAAATACAAAAAAAAAAAAGAGATTCATTAAAAATCATTAATACATTTATTTAAAATTAAGTATTAAAAATTAATCGAAAATAATTTTTAAAAACTTAAATTTATCGAAGTTCCTCCCACCTTCCTCATCTAACAAATTAGTCGGCAGGCCTTCACCCCCTCTCCCATTCCCAGTCAGCCATCTTGATAGCCGACCACCATCTTGGAAGGCGACCATAATCTTGGTAGGCGACCACTAGCTTGGTATATATCACTTGTCCACCATATTGAAAGCCAGCTCCCAATAGCAATCTAACTTTAACATGTGACCCTTGACCCCTGATCTTGATGTTGACAATCATGACCTTGAACAAACTTGAAAACAAAAGCTCGAGAATAAATGCATACAAGTCAACAAGCATATGACATAACAGACTACTACCACTATATTGGATACAGACTACCTTGACCTTAATCTCATGACCTTGAATGTCCTTTAAAACAAAATATCGAGAAAGAAAAACATATAGGTAAGAAAGCATAATACATTACACAGCCATATTAGATGCAGGTAAACTCGACCTTGACCCCATGACATTGAATGACCTTGAAAACATAAACTCGAGAATATATACATACAAGTCAACAAGCATAAGACATTAGAGACTACTACCACCATATTTGATATAGACTACCTCGACCTTAACCCCATGGCCTTGAGTGACCTTAAAAACATAAACTCGAGACAAAAAACATAGAAGTCAGAAAGGATAATACAATACAGACTAGCACCACCATATTAGATGCAGGTAAACTTGACCTTGACCCCATGAATTTGAATGGCCTTGCAAACCAAAGCTCGAGAAAAATACATAAAAGTCAACAAACACATTACATTACAGACCACTACCACCATATTTGATGCAGGTGACCTTCATATTGTATGTTTATGTGACTAAACGAGACCCACCATATTAATAGCGACCATATGCATGACTGTTATAATCATGGTATAGATCAGAATTTATATATGCTTAATTGACTTTAATTAAAATTTCAATACTGCCAGGCTCTGGAGGCTTAGAATGTACGAGGGCAGCTGGGATGATAATCATTCGTGCTCTTCTCAGACACCAATCCGCACACCAGTCCACACCATCCAATTTAAACCCACACAATCCAGACAAATCCACATACCAATCCTCACTAATACTCACCAATCCACACACCAATCCTCACCAATCCACACACCAATCCACATGCCAATCCACACGCCAATCCACACCAATCAATTCTAATCCACACCAATTCACACACCAAACCACACCAATCAATCCCAAATCCACACAAATCAATCCCAATTCACACACAAATCTTCACGAATCCCCACCAATCCACACACTATTACTTCTATCAATCCCAATCCTTCGATAAATTCTTCGGTTTGTCGTCTGCTTGTATGCATACATATAAGAAAAATGGTTCACCTACTGTCTCCAAAATTGGTATACGCCAGCAGAAATAATGTTTGTGTATGCAGTCAGCTGTCCGTGCATTTTTATACTAAATTCATTATTATCATTATATTTCCATATCTTAATGTTTATAAGCGAGTGCTAATGGCACCTTTTTAAAGTTGTGATGGATAAAATGACATGACACACAAAAAAGTATTTTAAGAAACAATTATTTTATAATAATATCATTTATTATTTTGTAATTACATTTTCACAAGAAAACAGTTCATCCCTTAATCTGATATTACCCCGATCCTTAAGATTTTAATAAATTTGTCGGATTTTTTTTATTTGTTTGGGATTTTTTAGTTTTTTTTTGCGGTTAAAGGTCAAGGTCAAAGGTCGTGGGTCAGGAGTAAAATATTAATGACATCCAAGATAACGGTCGGTGATGTAACAACATGGCGGCTCTCCGGCTCCTGCACTCCCATGCTCGTTGTCCTTGTGTCCAACTCATCATTTCCCTACTACTAGTACCACGGCAGGAAATGTAAACTAGTATGTTTTAAGTAGGCCAGGCACTTATTTTTATAATGAAAGCGTATGGGATACCTGCGTGTTTTCTTCTGGAGCGAACGAGTACCTATGTGGGTTTTCTCAGAGTGCTCTCATGTATTTTACATTCAAAATGTATGAAAGAATGCATTCTGTGAGTAGAACCCGGTTTTTTTGACTATAAAAAGAATCACTTTTATATACAAAAGTGGTAGTTGTCGTTCTGAAACCATTAATTTGAAAGGACTCTCTCGTCATACAATGAAGATGAACTGTGAATACGAAGGCCTGCCTTTTACCTCAACGAACATGAAGATGCGACCTACATTAACGTCACCTGATTGTACAACACAACCTACGTCAGTGCTCTCAGAGTCGAAGCCTAATGTTAATAGTATTTCTTGAAGAGATCTGCATTCAGGGATCTTTTTAAATATTATGTTTCACCGAATATGTAAATTATATCGAAAAATGTTTGTTGGTTCCGTCAAGTATGAAACCTAATATGATAAACCAACTTATCTGTGGGGTAGGAAAATGTGGTGGTGCAAAATATAATATGTTACTGGACTGTAGCTATACGAAACCATAGCGCCACAATGATGAATATTGTACCAGAGCATTCAAGATCTCGAATGTAATAGAAATCACTGTTGACGATATTATATATAAGTTATGCCAACAGGAAGAAGAAAAAGTTTTCAAGGGTTCGGGTTTGACCCTGGCTTCAGTAAATCAACTAGAGCTGAGAAGTGAGCTCAATACACTTGACAAATAGGTACTTACTTATTTACTTATACTTGGAGAGAGTTACAAAATAAGATATCAGCAAACCACAACATAAATGCAAAGCCCTCATCGTGCGAGGGGTTAGTAGTGGAACATAATATGTCATTTACCGAGCATGAGGGGTAATTTGCGGATCATGAGGGGTCAGTTTCGGAGCATGAGGGATCGGTTGCGGAACATGAGGGGTAATTTGCGCAGCATGAGTTAAAGATTCAAGATGAGTGAAGAAGTTGACCGGAAGAAACAGTTGAAGATGTAACTGAATGATAATGTGATCAGGGAACTAGACAAAATGTTTGGTTGAATGGATGCATAATTATGCTTATATCTCGCTGATGATGCAAGCCAATGATTGTACGAAGTCTACTGTAGAGCTTTCCTCTATGGATGTACCTTATCCCACTGCTGGAAAATTACATGGAAAACAGTGATACTACTGTGGAAGGATCTTCAGCAAAAGCTGCCATGCTCGGAGACATAAGAGAATGGCCTTTACGAAGGATCATTTTGCCCAATGAAGCATTACATCAATAGACACGTGCAGTTTATACAACGCGATACATTGAAGGAACATATCAAGATTTGCAAGGGTTCGTCTACTGGGAGCTAGCAAGTTATGTCAACAATACCCCTCGCTGCCTCGATGGGTACTGATTTTACAGATGATTATGGCGAAACAGTTAAGAAAAAATCGAGAGACCTACGAGGCTTGGTAGATTCGGTTTGTGTGGAACGTACAATTGCAAGATGCCAGCATTAAGTCGAAGATCTTCAAAATAAACGGTCATCGTCTCTAAATACTAATGATGACAATGCAATTTATAAAAAGAAAAGTAAACTTGATATTTAGGATGAAACCGGAAGTCAATACGGCCGTAAAACCGCATCGATGGTTATGGCTATGAATACAGTGATAGTGTTGAAGATGATGATTATTCTTCCGACATTACTATACATTTCTCCAATCTTCCGAGAGTCGTTTTGAAGAAGACAGAAGGCGCCAAAACTACTCATTACATATTCCCGAATACCCTTAGGAACTTGTTGATAGACTCATGCATTTGATTGACCTGCAAAACCTCGGGGACTTCTCATACATTTTTTAGACATATCCAATCATCGATGAACTGCATGTTAGGAGTTGTATTACATGATGATATGAACTGCTTTTTTCTGGAATCATACTTACCAAATAATAAAAAAATATTATTATTATAAGATAACGGTTTTTTTCCTTTATTTTGGCGTGTTGTATTCTTTTTTCCCTCACAAATTTAGAGTGGTGATATGAGCATTAACTATTAATGCAAAGAACTGCATACATAATATTAATGAGGAGTTTAAGTACAAAAATGCATAGCTAATGTACTGAATACAAAATATGAAGTCTGTCATAATGTACAAATTTGGAGACAGTTGGCATACGGATGTAACTGATATACTTATGGGTAGGAACCAACCGATGGATTGATCAAAGGTTCGATATAGGTGTTGCGATTCATCGAAAGAATGATGGGAATGTTAGAAGACTGAGGGAAATATTATGAGACTGATGGAAAAATTGTTAGATTGATCGAAAGATTGCAAAAGATTGCAGAAGGTTAATGGAAATATTGCTGAGGAGGAGGCTTGCGATAGATTGATGGAAATATTGGAAGATTTATGGAAAGATTACTGATGATTGCGAAGATTGCGGAGTTGATTGAAGAACATGCAGAATTGATTGTGGAGTGTGCGGAGCTGACTGTGGTTCGTGTGGTGCTGACTGTGGTGCACGTGGTGTTCATGGTGAGAATTTTGAATGATTGATGTAATGATTGTGAAAGATATATGGAAAATTGGATGGTGTTTGGACGTATTGGAAGATTGTTGTAGAGATTGCGAAAGGTACTGGAAAATTGATGGAAAAAAATTTCTTAAAATATATATTTTTGGAATATATTAATGTTCAATGTTATCCAAGGGCAAGAGTATGGGGTCAAGGTCACAGATATGAAGTCAAGGTGAATGTCACACAGATCCAACATGGTGGTTGGAGTCATCAGCACCATATAGGTATTGAAAATATGAACAAATGACAAACAAAAAACCGATATGGCAGATGGGGTACATTCGACAGAATGAGAATAGGGGAGGAGGTAGGAGAGGGAAATTTTAATACAATGTGATTGATTGGAGGGGGATGACAGATATGGTGCTAGAAGGGAACCTCTGTAAATGTAAATTTTGTAAATAGTTTTATAGATTTTGTAAATATGTCGGAAATTCTTTGTATTTTTTGAGAGTTTTGGAATTTTTTGGATCCAAGGTAATGAGTCCAGGTCAAGGTCACTTGCATCCATAATGGTAATTGGGTAACATTGACATGGTTGTCGGTCGGCTGTGGATTCAATTCCGGATCTTGTTATGCCCGAGCATTCAAGATTTTAAGTTGAAAAATGTTATATTTACACATTTCAATTTTTTTTTAAATATTTGTTGAAGTTTTCAGAATTATATTACAATTATTTTATAATTTCTTGGAATTTTTGTGTTCAAGGTCAAAGGCCACTGGGGTCAAGGTAAAAGGTCAATTCAATGTCATTGATATACAACATGGCAGCTAAGATGGCTGACAGAACCGAGACGGTGGACGGTCAGCTCTGAATCCGGACCCTGGGACCTGTGTATCGATTAGGCATACCCTATGCCTATAAAACCAATAAGACCGCCACTGATCTGCTCTCGAAAACGATCACCCCAAATTCCTTCCAATGGATCGAAAAATGCCTATTCGGGGGTCTTTTTTTTTTTTTTTTTTGCAAATTGGTGATCGGTGTTTTTTTTTTTTTTATAGGGAAAAATGGGAATTTCTGAGGGAAAAAGGAAAATTTCAAGATGGCGGTGGCCGGTTTCGGCTCCAGTTCCCCGTACCCTTGTGCCAAACTTCACTCAATCATTCTACTTACGTTGTTAGGTATTAATGTTACTTTTAAAATAGATAAAATCCTTGCAAGTTGGCAAACTTCAGTTCGCAGACTATCACATCACGACCTAGTATAGTTATCGTATTCTGTAAGAGTAACCAAACTCCTACCGAAATTTTTTAGATACAGAAATATCATATTTTTCAACATAAATACACTACTGAAAGATCCTACCGAGACCAAATGGCATGAACTTTTCACACTCCAAAATATAGATCATACACTACAATTAATTAAATGATAATGTAATCAGCCTGTATGACAAACACATTCCTGTGGCAACGAAACGCATCAGCCATCCGCCCATACCCTGATTGTAACTTGATGCCACTACAGGACTCATCCTGGCCAAGCTTTGCCAAGCAAGGAAACAAATCACTTATGCAGCCAATATTATTAGAAAAACAGTACAAGCCAATAAGTTAATTGTGTGGCGGATTAAAAGAAAATGTTAAAATGAAATATTTATGTAAGTTAGAAAACTCTAATAATGCGAATTACAACACATGGGGAAGATTTCGTAAATCAGGAGCAGTCGTGGTTAAAATTAAGCAAACGTGTTCAACCAATTTGCCAAACGACTCAAATCGCTACTTTACACAACATGTATAAATTGTACAAACCAGAGCATACGGGAAAAATTCTTAGAACGTATTTATTTTTCTAACACCAACATAAACTCTCTTAACCGAAATCACTTCCCGCGAGATATGCAGAGGTGCAGATCATACTAAATCTAAAGCACAAAGTACAGACAAAATTTCCAAAAAGTGGTCAATTTAACTTTGACAGCTTTGCACACATTTACACATATTTGTAATGTGTCAATGACAGCCGATTATTTCCCACGAAACTAGAAGTATGCTCTTGAACGTCCTATACCTAAATTACCTCATTAAAAATTGCAGCAGTTTATCGTCCAAACTTTATCCTGTACATGCGCTGTCGAATGCTTTAAAATACCTTGTCCATACTCAAGTGCTAAAATATAACACAAAATAATTTCCTTGGTCAATTTCAGTCTGGCTTCAGACCATTTCATAGCTCCTGATGTACTGTCTTTTCTTAATGTGACAAACAATCAAAGATTGTCAATAGACGAAAGATATCTTCCTTTAGTAATACTTACAGATTTCTGTAAAGTTTTTGATTCAGCCAACCATGACTTATCACTAGTTATACTAAGTTCTTTTTATATTTGTTAGGATTAGTGGTAGTGGAAGTATCGTTGCCAACATGGTTACTTGTGAATTAAGAGGTGAACCTCAAGGATCAGTTTAAGGACCTTTACTTTTTGCAATGTTCATTAATGACTTCCACAATTGCCTGAAGAACTGTAAATTCCACATGTATGCCGATGACGTTCAGCTACATACTGCCTATAGAATAAGCATTGTGAGTGAAATATTTAACAATAGTATTGCAGACTTGAAAGAGGTTTTAAAATGTGTTTCATAAAACTAACTGATATAAAATCCATTAAAACCAAAGTGCATAGTGGTAGGTTTTCCTGCACTAGTCGCGACAGCCAAAGCCACTTCAATTCTGGACATCTGGGTTGATGACGCATATATAAATCTCTCGTTGAGTGTTTAGAGTCTTAACCCTTGCTATGGATCAACGTACCCACTGGGTAGAACATGTGTCCGATATATGTACAAGAGTCTACTACACAATTCACGTCATACGGCACCTTGAAATGTTTATACCGCAAAAATATAGACATCGAAAAGGCCTGTCATTGATTATTGTGATACTGTGTATGATTTAACTGTGCTGTTAGCTAGGAGAATACCACAAATTCTAAATGCTTGAGTACCATTATTCTTCAATCTAAATTTACGGGACAATGTTAGTTACGTCTATATAGAAAATTCTTCACCCACACTAGAAAATCGGCGCACACTTGTTGCAAAACTCAAAATTCTCCTCACTGGCGCACTGGCCTACCCCTGTGATCGTTTCACGTGCTTGCTTGCGTATCGTGCACCAAGAAAGTGAACATCTATAAATGTATACAAACACGAATATTAATTAACATTTTTAAGTTGAAATTACGTTAACATGGTTTATGTTGACTACAAGTCAAGAGCACTGGGTCTTTTAAGCCTACTTCCCAGTGTAATAAAAAAGGCTATGAAACCATTTTCCTGCCAGTGTGCCTGTGTGCACGTGCGTGACTTTGTGTTTGGTCTGTGGCCTCCCCCCCCCCCCCCCAAATTAAGATTTTTGTTAGCCTCGGAAGAGTTTCACCAAACTCAATACACATACATAACTAAGTAAGGACACATGACTTGTATAGTTTTCGACCACGCCACGCATTTACTTTCAAAATGGCGGCAATTAAAAAATTTAGGATAACACGTATCTCTGAAACCATTCACCTGATATAAACCAAAATTATTCTCTGTCATCCCAAGTTGTCAGCATTGAATTCATATGGGAATATTGCTTTGGTCCGCCATTTTGTAAGATAGTGCCACATGAATATATAAATTTTTATGTTATATCTCATATTAGCTTTAATTATTGGCAATGTTTAGAGAAAGCTATTCCTCAAGATAAGAGAACATTTAATTCCGATATAAAATACCTATTTATTTTTACAATTCGATATGCCTGATTTTGTAATTCTTCATTTTAAAACTAATAGAAAATTTCGTACTGAACAGTATGTTAATGCTTCTCTGTTTCGTTGTTGTGATGATAGATATATTTCTGTTATAAATGGAAGAAATTAAGTTTTTCCTAAAGAAAATTGGAATCTAGATTTAGATGCTGTATTATTTCACAAAATATATCTAGCATATCACGCTTTTAGAAATTTTTAAACCAAAACTTATACAAATTATAGAAACATTGAGCTTTATTAAAAACCAACGTTAAATCCAGGTGGTGGCTATAATTATTATTCTTATTTTGTTAGATCGCCAATATATACAATTGATTTTACTTATAGGAACAAACATGTTAAAGATAAAACAAATACCAAGTTTAGTGTTGATTTTAATTCAAATGTACCTGCGAATACTATATGTTATTTTTATTTATGTTAAGTCACTGAAATCTTACTTATGATCGATCAATTGAAAGAAAATATTACTGAAGATATATAATTTTTTAATATTATTAAATGAACTAAGAATTTTGCTGAAAATACAGTTTCTATTGTTTTTGGATTAATATCAACATCTATTAATTTAAATATCTTATCAAATTGTTAACAATTAAGATAATATAAGATGATTTATAAACCAAAATTTGTATAATTTTTCTTATTATGATATGGTGATTTTAATGAATCATCAGCATATATTGATATTTTTATACAGATGTTTAGATACCTTCAAAAATTTTTCATTTGAATAAAAATATTTTTTCTAAATAATTTTTTATATTAAATGAACGAAATACAAATTTTGAGTAAACTGAATAACATCAATACGATAAACGTTTTTAAAAAATTGCTTTAATTTTTTGGTCGAATTAGATAAGTTCAAAAGGATTTTACCAAGATGATATCATAAAATTAATTCTAATGAATTTCAATTCATTATTGAAATACATAATAGAATACAATGTCAAAATATAAATTAGTAGATTTAATGTTCAATATTATATAAAATTTCTTTCTCATGGAAACTTGAATAAATTATATTTATATTAAATCTTGTTTTAGAAATAATAGAACTAACAGATTTCATTACTTTTTAAAGGGTCTATTGAATAGCACCTTAATATCTTTATAAATAATATCGAATGTAAGTCAATGACTGACATTCAATTCACTACAATTATTATTTATATAAATTATTATTTTGCCATCTTTATGCCATTTAGTCCCGCTTGTTGTACTTAATATTTTTTATTTTAACATTGTCTCTTGTATTCAATTTACAAATTCTACATTGATATGAAAGATTATCAATTGTCTTTTCATATTCATAGAATCATTTTAAATTGTTAATTATTTACGTTTCGTACATTTTGGTTGTTTTTTTCATTGTGTTTTTATTTATTATATATAATTTTAAATAAAAATAGTTTTCTAGATTATACTTTAGTTAACAATGGGCTTAACCATGGTATTTTTTTATTTTAATAATTTTGGGGCAAAATGGACTTCAGTTTTGTGCTACTTTCTTTTATGGGAGACATAAATGTATAAAGAAGGATGAAGATTGGCACGAGTTTTTGTAAAAATGAGTTATTTTGATGAGAAAATAGAATCTTTGATGAAAATGGAGTAATTTTAATGAAAAAGATGAGATTTTTGATGAAAAAATTGGTGTTAAATGGTAATTTTAGGAGAAAAAAATGAAATAATTATTAAAAAAATATGCTGTAAGCCTTTTAAACACTCTACTATGGTATAGTGCCAAACCTCCGAGAAGGGGAAAGCCTATAGTGGTCTTATTTCCCAACAGAGACTTGCAATTTATGGAGTTAATTGGAACCTTGAGCACACAAAACATCTGTGTCGTTGTGAAATATGGGAGGCTGAAGTTGATGGTGGTCTTATTGTATTTCCTGCCCTCTGAATCAATGGAAAATAATGTTTCTCATCTGAAGGGGAAAAAGGATAATAATTCAAGTAGACATGGATGTGAAGTCGAACTGTGGAATTTTCCAAGAGAAGAGGCAAATTGGTTGCTAACTAGGAGCCTGCAGTTTATTAATCCACCTGGACATATAGAGACATATTGTTTGCCTGCCCATGATACAGAGTCTTTTATAGGTGCCAACCATAGCCAGTGTGTCGTGTGCTGGTTTTATTGGGGAATGGAATGTTTTGGATGGGGTGTCCAGCACCCACAGGATGATCCAGTTACAATACCGACTAGACAATAGGAAAGAGACGATACAGATGAAACTGAGATTCGTCATGGCAAAGGCGATGTGGCCTCGTTTTGATAAAGTTCTCGTGAAGAAAGTGGACGAGTATATAAATAATAAAGTAAACACAGAGTTACATAAAAGAGCAGATTAATAAATGCACATTGTGTTTGATGCCAGTAAAGAGACCACCCCAAGAGTGAAAAAGAAAATCTCCGAATAACGCATCGTGGAATTCTGAGTACAATGTAAAATGTAGGATATACCAATGACAGGTGAGGAGAAGAGGTAGATCGCCTGGATTGAACTGGCCACCAAGAAAAGGAATCTGGATCACCGGGGATTTGTGTATGAAATCCCAAACAACAAGATGAAATTGTCTGTGGATTTGCACTCTCTGAGGAGCAATAGTGAGTTTTTTTTGCAGAGTTTTGAGGACAACGCGCTGCATGTCTTGACCTCTCGGTAACCACATGGCAGCATAGAGGATGAGGAGTATCACCGATCCCTCAGAGATCAAATGATTTTTGAGCCCAGCACCGAAGATGCTGTATCTTTCTTTATCAATAGACACGAGGCGACGAAGAGGTCGGAACACATTCGCCCTCGCGTCACCGACTTGGTTACTCAAGCGGGCATCTTGGTTTATTCGCATCTAGGGGTAAATCTTAGGGACGAATAGGAAGCAGCCCGCCACGGTGACCTACCACCACCATCAGGCATCCCTCAAATTGGAGGCACCACTGGAGAAGTTGGCCCCGCGATGCCTGGCATCTCTCCCAGATAAGTAATTTCTACGATAGTGATGTGGGGGAGTGAGGTAGAATAGTAGGAATACAATCAAATATCATCATTATATATTAGGCAGCTCCTCATTAGGGCTCAAACCGATAATTATTTATACAAACATAAATTTTATAATTAACTAATTAATGCTCTCATATCTCAAAGGTTTCAATGGACTGCCTAAAGTGGCCTAACATTTTATGCAAATACTTATTAAGGGATGTCCCATACCATCCCCCAAATTCAATTCAGACATTACAGCATTTGTATGTGTTGTGTATGGCACACGCATGTTTTCAGTAGGAATTTTCAATTGTTATGTCGCATAATATATTTACTTATTTATGGGAGTAAAAATATCCGGTTTAATATTACTATAGCCATAGTAAAAAATTTAGGAATTTATATGGATGTGCTGCTTTATATAAAACATTTAACCATTCATTTTGAAAAGTTTTTATTTCAGTGATAATAAATATTTTAAATAAAATACAAGTGATTTCAGTTCAATTATATTAGGTAGCCTAAAGTCTATATCTAATATGTTTTGCATGAAGTACATTATCGAATGGGAAAAAATTATTATATGTTTTTTTTTTTTTTTTTTTTTTTTCAGTTTAGTGACAATTTAAGATTTTCGTATTTGCAGACCATGAGCATATAAAACAAATGTGGCTTGTATGCCGGATTATCTTAAGACTTTAATGGGATTTTTTTACTTTATTGTTAAAATATCTTCATGCAATGTTTTGAATTTAACATTTCGAACTTTTTCAAGGTTTTTCTTGAATTTATGATTTCGAGGTCGCCAGGGGCATAGGTCATGGTTACAATTATCCAACATGGCCGGTTCTCTACTCAACATGGCCAACGGCCAACTACAATGAAAGTGAATGAACAGCTGGCCGACAAATCCACAATGAACTTCCTAGCGTCTTTGCACACGAATGAACCAACATTTTCGGAAGAGTAGATATCCGATGGTCGCCAAGTTTTATCGAGGGTGTTCCCGCTTTCCCGACCATTGCAATCCAAACTTCTCTCTGCGTCTTTTACCTTTGGTGTTCATCTGAACCTAACCCACGATATCCTGAACGTAAATCATGTTTGCTACCACACGTTCAAATACGCTCAGTGTAGATTGAAAACAACTAAAATGTCAATACACATATGTTACCACCAACCATCTGTAGCGTGCGAAGACAGTTTTATGGCCGCTAAAAGAATGATCATAATTTTTTTTTCCACTTGGAATTACTCTTAGAACGAACAGCGATACCCACGCAATTAAAAATGTTGAAGTCACAAGCGATAGTATTTTCGTCATTGGTTGCTGCTTAACAGTACCCGCAGCGCATGCGCAGTAGGCCGTCGCGAAAGAAGATGATGCAGTCTCCGCCGGGTGTGGAACTCAGTGTAGTTGGGTTACAGTTTCGCAATTGTTAGTGCAACGGTGACTACGTAGGAAGACAGAATCGCGACGTGAATCTGCTAACTGTAATCAGGTTAGTAACATTACGAAATGTGAAATATGTGCTTTTATGGGGGATGGAAAACCCCGATTAATAATAACGATAATTTACACATTTTTATTGATTATTTTTACTTTCGCCGAAAGAAAATGTTTCGACTATCACTATAGGCCTACATAAACTTCTGAATCTCGGCGACAAACTTTCATAGTTTCTTCTCAAAATTATTGTAGTTCCGTTTTGCGCGCAATGAAATTTCAGCACTCAAATAATGCACTGCTGCTTGAATTTGACACGGAATTATAATCAACAACTGAGTTGTTATTTATTATTAATAAAATAAGTTATTTCCATTATAATCGGTCAATATTGTGAGATTGGACAAAAGTACAAACGACACCTAACGATTTAAAACAGAGTCACTGCTGTCGATGGTCTCGTGTTGCGATCAAGACACAAGTTTTGCAGAAATTCATGCAGGTCGGTCAGCTCTCTTTACTATATATGCACTCTACTCGGCGTGAAAATATTGTGCACTTAGATGTGTTTCTTATAAGGCATACGGTATTATAACACCATACGAGGTATACATTTGTTCTTGTAAATTTTGATAGTATTTTGCTTTTAAAAAACCGGAAAACTATACTGTCAGATGAATGGGGTTCAATTCCCGGATTTTCTTACGTGGCTATTATGCCGGACGATGCCGCTGGTCGGTGGGTTTTCTCGGGGAGCGCCCATTTCTCCGCTCTTACATTCCGGCGCTGCTCCATATCCACCTTGCTTCATCCTCTTTGACCCTCAAGACCTCGTATATTCTGATGTCATATTTTAATCATATTTAAAAGGAAATTACATTATTATTATTAGGTATTAAATGAACTAAGCTCTTATTTTGTAATGCTGAAATGGTTTCTAGCTTCTTTGGATTTCGTCAAGTCTCAAAGCCTTCGCTGTGTGTTATGGCGCAAAGATGAGGAAAGAATTTCGGCTGATATCAGCGCCGCTGTAACATGATCTGTAGCTTCGATTGAAGGAGATAGCGTGCGGCATCGAAGTCGACGGATTCGAGCGGAATTGAGCGGATCTACGCGATTCGCATAGTTTATAACGTTCTTAAAACGTATGTCGTTTTTCTTATTAGATAATAAAAGCTTATAAACTCATCCATTATACAACAGTTTTTTGTTTGGGGTGGTTTGTCACTAACTGTGCTTGATAGTAACTGTGTTGAGTGATACGAACTTCTTACGTAAAATTCGTATTTACAAGTCAGACACCAGTCGAAGTGAGTAACGAAGTTCTAAAAATTAAATGACTTCTATTGTTTAGTGTAGTGTAATACAAAAACCAAAGTTGTATCTTTAAAAAATGTATGGAAAAGAAAACTATTTTAACTCAATCAAATAATCATGATCTGTAATAAACTACCAGTATAAGTTTAATAGTGGATGCGTGTGTGTGCGTGTGTGAGAAATGCAGACAGTATTTAATTTAAATTATACCAGTCAATATCGAGTTTTTAGCCTACTTTCCGAAGAAAAGAATGCCTTAGCAGATCACTTTTCTTTCTGTGTGTCTGTTGTGCGTAAGTGCGTGCGTATGGTTCTGTGTGTGCATGTGTGTCTGTGTGTGGGTCCCTCTAAAAACTATCGAACGTGTGAACCGAATTTCGCCAAATTCGGTATACAGTAAGGACACCCGACTTTTTTTTTTTTCGACCACGCTGGGTGCTTGCTTTCAAAATGCGGCCATTTTAAAATTTACGGTGCTATGTAATATCTTAGGAACAATTTAATCGATTTGAACCAAATTTTGTATGTTAACAGCGAATCATGTAGGCATTTAATTTAAAGATTAACATCGTTGTTATTCTCCAATTTCGGAAGATAGCATCAAATTAATAAGTTTAGCTTTTACGTTATATATCAAAAACGGCTGAAGCAATTCTCGCCAAAATTTTGCATGTATGCAATACTCTGATCGGTCATTCAAATTGATTAGGTACTTACTTCAAAATTGCGCCCATACAAATATTTTAGATTTATTCGTTATATCTAATATACCGTTCAGCCAATTTCGATCAAATATTGTATGCTGAAAGTGTTTGTTACGAGCATAACATATGCCAACCAATAGCCACTTTTGTCTGCTATTTTGCTAAATAGTGCCAAATGAACAAATTATATTTTTACGTCATACCTCGGGAAACAGTTGATCTATTCTTACCAAATTTGGCAAACAAGAAGTACTGCGGCAGGTGATGTAGAATTGTATGTTTTAAGAGGGTCAGACACTTATTTTCTAAATGGCGGCCACATATATGTTTTAGTTTAGTATGCTGTATCGTCAAACCTTATAATCAATTCCAACTTTACTTTGTATGCAGGCAGTATATATTTCAACTATGAAATTTGTCTTCACAGAGCCTCTTTTGTTCGCCATTTTGTAAGGTAGCACCACATGAGTTAATAAACTTTTTTTATCTATTATCTCGGGAAACAATTGACAGATTCCTTCCAAATTTGGCAAGCAAGTAGTCGGTGATGTAAACTGGTATTTTTCAAGTGGGTCACACACTTATTTTCAAAATTGCTAACCATATAGCCACTTTAGCTTAGTAAGCTTTATCGCCGAAACAATGAAATCAATCCCAACTTAACTCTGTATGCGGACAGTACATTTTAAAACAATCAATTTTGTCTATAGTCCATTCCCGATTGGAAGCAACTTATGAAAATCAACCTTTGAAAAACACTCTAGGCATAACATGTCAACTTGTTTTTTCAATAAACTGTATTCCGCAAATATATATAGCACTGTGGTTAACTTTCGAGTACTGTATTATTGAATAAATGAAACTTTACCTTAATATCTTCTATAACTTGTAATATTTATTTATTTTTAAATATGAATTAACAACAGCGAGAGCAGCGACGTGTTGGCAACGACCGGCGAGAAATAGTTCACAGTAAAAATATTATTTTAACCTAGTTTTTAAAATACTATTTGTAAATTAACCGGTGCCTGTTGAAATATTTAAATATTTAGGTAGCCCCGATGGCAACATATATAATTTTTACAGTGTAAAATAACAGCGGAAAATACCGTGAGTAGGCCCTAATGGCGTGGTGTTGTTTTATCGAGCGAGAAAGCATCTGCAAAAATGTCTGCTGGGCGGGCTTGTCGCTTTCTCTCTCTTTCTTCGTCTCTTTCAAACTTGGGAAATTTCACTTCGCTAGCAAGCAACGAAATTATAGACGTTTTAAATTGTAGCATATTTCATACTTATCACGGGAAAATAATGATTTTTGAATTTGTATTATACAGCCGAAAAGAGATTTTATTGTTCGAATACTTTATTAAATATATTTAGATATGATGGCGGGGCAGTTACCAAGTGAAGTTGGCAGACGTGGCGAGTCATGACATGGCGTGTTTTTTTTTTTTTGCCAAACGAAAAGTAAATTATTCTTACTCCGAACAATGCTTCAAATTACTACATCACGTTTGTAGACGTTGTGTTTTTTAAACCTAACTAGGCAAGTTACGATGTCGTGATAAATCTGTGTTTCCACGGCAGTAATAAATATACTGTGACGTGTGTTTCGTTAATTATTGCGTCTGTGAAATGGCGTGCCTTTGTGCATCGTGCTCAATACGCTGGCCTTGTGTGTGCGTGATTTCAAATATTTGATTAGCACTATTTATACGTTTTAACTGTGAACTGTTTTTATGACGAAGTAAATTATTTACATCCACGTCTGTTTATTTATCATAACGTTGTATCTTTGTCGTAAGGGGTTTGAAACACAGTCGTGGAACGTAATTTGCCACAATCCCAGAAGAAAAATACTAAGTTCAGCGCAATCAATTTTAATAAACCTAATAATCAGTAAGTAGCAATACATAGAAATATGAGCGGTATAAAAGTTATCGTAGGCTTATTTGTGTGCATGTTCACCGCTATCTTTTAAAGTTTGTATGACAAAAATGAGAAACACGAGTTGCGTGCTTGGATTCAATGTGCCTTTTTCGTTTGACTGGTTGTTCCTTCATTTTAATATTTATTCGAACTGAGGCCGTCCTTTCAAAGGAATCCCAACACATATCAATAACAAAAGGATAATTAGTACAGCCCTTTACCTCGCAGTTGTAACAGTGTTAAACACAGTCGCGGCAAAATACTAACGTGCATTACGTGTATTGAGCTATGTCGTGGAAAATAAATATGTTAATATAAAACAACCGTAAGAACTGTCGTCAATTCAGGCATTTTTAAAACGTCATAAAGCTGACCTAAATAATGTTAGAGGCCTAAACTGTGGATATTCATACGGAATGGTTTTTGGAATATGACAGAATTCTTCGAAAAGCTGTAAACAGTAAACAACACATTTGACAGGTATAAAAGTAGAAGTCACATTTAAATGTTTATTTTTAGGTGTAGCGAAAGTATACGAACATATATATATACACACACAATGGACTGTGAACATTGATTTTGACAGATGCTACATGGCAGTCACATGACAATGTTTGTTTACATTTGGCGGAAGGATACGAAACGGGCCTTCGAGTAGATATTTATCAGGGCTCCGAGTAAGTTGCTTCCAATGGGGAATGGACTATACACGGAGCTTCTTTTTTTGTAAGCAATTTTGTAAGATAGCGCCACACGAATAAATAAAACTTTTGTGTCATATCTCGCCAAACAATTGACCGATTTCTACCAAATTTGACAAACAATTAGTACTGCGGCAGTTATTTTAAACTGATATATTTTAAATAGGCCATGCATTTATTTTAAAAATGGTTCCCATATAGTTATTTTAGCTTTGTACGCTATATTATATAAACCATGTAGTTAATTCTAACTTAATTTTTTATGATGTTAGTATACATATATATATATAAGCCAAAAAATGTCTCCACACATAATGTATTTTTCCGCCATTTTGTAAAACAGCGCTACACGAACAAATGGTGCTTTTATATCATATATCGGGAAACAATTGACATATTCCTACAAAATTCGGCAAACAAGTAGTACTGCGGCAAGTGATATAAATTGTTTTATTTTGAATAGGTCAGACTTTTATTTTTAAAATAGTGGTCATATAAATACTTTAGGTCTGTCTGTTATATCTACGAAATTAGGCTACGAAACGAATTTAAAATTAGGCCCTATATTTGTATGCTGGCAATATATATATATATATATATATATATATATATATATATATATATATATATATATATATATATATATATATAAGAGCAACAAAATTTGTTTATAAATCTCTCACATCTCCACCATTTTGTTAGATACCCCACAATGAAATATAAAGTTTTTATGCCATATCTCGGGATACGGTCAACATATTACTACCAACTTTGTCGAACAAGTACTGTGGTTCGCTATATTTATTTACATGTTATAAGTGTGCCGAACACTTTTTTTCAGAATGGCAGGCATAAAAACATCTTAATTTAGTCTGCTGTACCTATGAAACTATGAAACCGATTTTAACTTAACTTTGTCTACTGAAAGTTTTATGACAATATTCGAATATGCTAATATATAAACTTTTGTCCTCCATTTACGAAGATCGATACATGAAAAAAATTGACGTTTTATGCCATATCTCGATGACCAATAAACCAGTTCCAAGAAATTTTACACACAACTAGTGCTATAGTATTTTATGTAAACTAAAAGGGTTTAGATATGGCAGAAATTTTTTATTGATTTTAATATAGATAATTTAGTTTAGCAGGTTAAATATATTAAACAGTTCAATAAAAAAAACAACCAAATTTTGAACGTCAACAGTATTCAATAGATGCATAATCTATGCATGCAGACATACTATTTCGCCGGCTTTTTTTTTGCAAAATAGTGTCAGGCGAAAAAAATAATTTGTTAAAAAACTTTTAAGGCCAAGCTTTTATTTGTAAATAAACTAAAAAGAGAAAAATAATTATAGTAGTTACACAATTTGTAGAACTTAAAAGATGTGGTCGAACAGCCATAATAAACTTTACTACAAATTAATATGTTTGTATCAATTTATATTTAGTATAATAAAGCTTGGCGCAAATATTCAAGAGCCTTACGCAAGATATGTGCTTACTATGCTTACGCAAATGAGGCATACATTTTATATTGCACCATGCTTTTATATACTAAATATATTGATACAAACATATTAATTTGTAGTAAATTGTAGTACTGCTGTTCGACCACATCTTAAAAGTTCTACAAATTGTGTAACAATTATAATTATTTTTCTCTTTTTAGTACTTTTATAAAAAAACCTTGGTTTTAAAAGTTTTTTACAGTTATTTTATTTTTCAGGTTTTAGTTTCATCCATTTTTTAAATATTATTATGTAGTAATGCACATCTCAAGGCAAACTTTATGTCTGTTAATGTGCATTGCTACAGACCCTGGCCACCATCTACAACAATCAAATTACTAATCGCGATAAGTTCAACGAAGTCAAACTCGATACATTTACTATGTAAGGAGAGAAATTAATTTAAATCAGCATTTCCAAGACATCGAAGTTTCCCATAAAATTTCCCAACATACTAAAACATTTATGCGAAATGCAATAGTTACGTAATATGAAAAACCAGCATTAATACACTAGGTAACGACGCAACTCGGCTCTGTGTGTGTGCACATGTGCGCGAGCACAGCTGATCGGACGCACCAAACCACCCTGCTTGATCGAGGCAGACTTGTGCAACCCACACAAGGGCGACAGTCAACGACAGTGAGGTCTGGCAACATTGCTGCAGTAAGCTCAATTGGATAAAGGGAAGTGGTTTAATATATGTACATTCTCGTGAAGTTACATAAAAGCTTGTAACTTCCGGCTTCATCATCAGATCAGCTCAGTGGTACCGTCACATGTATTGTCATGGGAACTACACATGCATGCGAAATTTCAGCTCCATTGGATAACGGGAAGTTATTTAAAATCAACTTGCAATATTTGACCTAAACACACCCACATACATACAAGTGAAATAAAAATAAACGGTTGACTTTTCTAATCAAATGAGTCTAAACTCGAAGATTCCCCGTTTAGCTTTAATGCAGTTCCTGTGACCACCTTTCGAATCCATCATCAGGTCTTGCTGGCCATCTACCTCCAAAGGTCTCACCAAGAGCAATCAAATGAGCCCAAACTCAAGTCAAGACTATTAACCGTTGAGGAGTTCCCTGGCGAGGAGATGATCCTGTGGCTGCAGCACCAGGTCGCTGTCGCCATATTATTGCATTGTCATCGGGTTTCTATATGTATACCAAGTTTCAGCTCGATTGAATACCTAGAAGTGGGTCGAAATTCCCTTGCAAGATTTCACCCGAACGTACAAATAAGCTAAGGCAAGTTCAATAAAAGCTTGTAAAAATGTAACATTTTGCCATATTTCCGGAACAATTCAAATAATTTACACCAAATTTCGCACACCATTTGTGTTATAGATTGACATGTAGACTTACATGATTTAAGTGTAATTAAACACTTTTTCTGAATGGCGGCCATATAAATATTTTGATAAATTTGTCATATCTATTAACCAATTTAACCAAATTCAACAAAACTTTTTATTCTAACAGTATGTATTACAAGCATCGCATACAGAAACTTTTTGGCTATTTTGTAAGTTAACAAAAAAAACTCTTTTTTATGCCATATATTAGGGATTAATCACAAGATTTCCAGAAAATTCTTCACACAATCAGCACTTAGGTAGGCCATTTAAATCTGAAGCGTTTTAAGTGGCTCAGACACTTATTTACAAAACGAAGTCCCTGTAAATATTTGAGGATTTTAAACCTTATCATTCAAAACATTAGACGGAATATATCCTATTGCTGATTCTCTGAATCCTATTTTCGAAACATAGCTGATTGCAAGCTGACTCATGACGAGGTTTTCTGGGTCCGAGACTCAGGTAAGGCACTTGTGTATTTGTAATTGTATCACTAATGTTGCATATGTCTCTGGTTTCATCTCTAATGATATTTATGTAAAAAAAATGCGAATGCCTACCTATCATCTTAGCTTTTGAGAACTTCATTAAAATTATTTGCACCAATTTAGAGGAAAGTAGGCTCATTAGTTTTATCAGTAATGTCTTGTTTTACGTATTCTTTCGGATGTGTGCCGACTTCAAAGTGTTATCTCGGTTCAGTAGCATAGCAACGAAGATGCTTTTTTAGCCTATTTCCGAAGGGAAGAAAGGCTTATGAGATCACTTTACTATCTGTGTGTGACTGTGTGTTTGTATCTGGGATTGTGTGTTCCTCCTTTTAATTTTTTAACGTGAAAACCGAATTTTACCAAATTCTGTACACATATAGCAATTAGTAAGGACACCTGACTTGTATAGTTTTTCAGCCATGCCAGGCACTTACTTCTAAAATGGCGGCCATTTTAATATTTAAAGTCATGTCATATCTCGGGAACCATTCAACCGATTTGAACCAAAATTTTGAAATGTGTATTGCTGCTGGTCTACTATTTTGGAAAACAGTGCCAAATAAAAGAAAAATAAAGATTCTACTGTATATTTCGAAAACTATTAAACCAATTTCTACCCATTTAAGCACTTAAGTAATACTATCATAGGCCATGTAAATGTAAGTGGTTGACCTTGATTAAGTATTTATTTTCAAAAGGGCGGCTATGCAAATATTCTAGATTTATTTAGTAAAACTACCACAACATTTAACCAATTTACATCAAATTCTGTATGCTGAATGTATCTATTACAAGCATCATGTATGCCAACACAAGTCACTTTTGCAGCCATTTTGAAAAATAGCATCACATGAGTAAAGAAAATTTTTGTCATATCTCAGGAGACAATTGTCTGATTGCTATCAAATGAGGAAAACAAGTAGGAGTGTGAATATAATGTAAAATCGTTTGTTTGAAGTACATCAGACACTTATTTTCGAAACACCTAACATAAAACCACTTTAGCTTAAAATACTATATAGTCGAAACTATGTCATCAGTTCCAACATATACCTATTTGTATGCTGGCAGTAGATGTTTCAACTATCAAATGTATGTACACGATGCGTATTTTGTCCACTAATTTGTAAGGTAGCGCCAAACACTTAAATAAATTTTTTGCCATATCTTGGGAAACAATCGAGAGATTCCTACCAAATTTGGCACACAAGTAGTACTGTGACAGATGGTGTAAATTGGTATATTGTAAGAGGTCGAACAATTATTTTCAAAATGGTTGCATTTTAGCAATTTTTGTTTAGTATGCTTATTCGTGGAAACCATAACTCGATTCCATCATTAATTTGTGTACTAACAGTGTACATTACAATTATCAAATGTGTCTACACGGATTATCCTTTTTGCCATTTTGTAACATATGCCATATGAAAGAATTAAGGTTTTATGTAATTTTTTGGAAACAATTGAAAGATTCCTACAAAATCTGAAAACAAATAGCACTACAGCAGAGGGTACAAACTGGAGTGCTTTGAGTATGTCAGCCACTTATTTTTAAAAATGTTTGCTATATAAATATTTTTCTCAGTTTATTTTATTAACGAAATAAATTCCATCTTAACTTCGTGTGCTGGCAGTATAGGTATATTGAAAATTTGTCTATACAGAACTTCATTTCTTTGCCATTTCTTAAGATAGCCGCACAATTAAAAATAAAGTTTGTATATCATATCTCGAGAAACAATAAAAGTATGTAGGTTATATCCGGTGGAAAGAGCTGGGAGCTGAGGCGCCATTGTGGCGTCCACAACCTTGGAATTCCCCATATTCCCCCAAAGTTTCTCGTTTTCCCCACAAAATCGACAATTTTCCCCTTTAAATCGGTCCTTTTCACTCAAAATTCCCCTTTTTTCCCCTCGAAATTTTCCCTTTTACAAAAATTTGTGAAATAAGTGCTTGCTCCTCAATGTGCCTGACTGATATCTCAATGTGACTGAGGTATAGAGAGCATCAGACACAATGAGGAATCTGAGAAGGCAATAAAATAAAGTAATTAATTTCTTTAATTTAAATTATATATATTTTTAAAACTAAAAAAATTAATGGCGTAGGTATAGAGTTTTATATATCACTGGGCTCATCTTTTCAGGGCGCATACGATCGCGATGAGACAGTGATTATGTAACCCAATGTCAGGACAACCATACTGTATTTAAGAAATATCCCCCCCCCCCCATTTAAGAACTTAATACCATCACCCCATCTTACCAACACCCCTCGCTCATCCCACCACCACCTCATCTCCTTCTCAACTCCACCCCTGGTAATCATAATAAATATCGCAAAAATAAAAAATCTAAAAAATCGAGACATATAAACATATAACTTTACCCTACCCTACACTTCGCTCATCCCACCACCCTCACCTATTCCCTCACCACCCGCACCCCTGGCAATTATTATTAAAGTTACTAAATAATTCTAAAAATCGAGAAACATAAAACACTAGACCCTCTTACCTTGCTCACCCATCTCCCCCTCACCCCAACAGGACTTCGAGCCATCACGAAAAGCATCGACCGCCCCCTTCCTGCTGCCAGGCACCTTTTCCCACACTGCCCTGGCAGGTCAGGCAGCTGGCTGATATTATTGAAACAATAGTAGAACGATCAGATATCTAGGAATTGATGCATTTGTAAATCATTTAAATTATTTTGTTAAAATTTATTTTATTTCTCATTTGAAAAATATCCAAATCTTAAATATATGCATATAGTAAAATGTCTCTAAAATGTATTTTTAATGCAAAATCGCTTTACAAAAGTTAAATTATGTAAATTTTGAACTTCGTGAAACTTGGTAACATTTTAAAAAATAACAATTACCTCATGGATGGATGGGGATTTGAACTCCACAACTTCTCGAACAGGAGTTGGATGCTCTAACCACTTTTTTTTTTTACCTTCATTTGACGTTGTTATGACATTTTTGACGTTGACGAAGCTCTAGCGAGACCAACTTGTTGACGAATTCCCAATGTGACAATCGAACTGAGCATCCGCCACGTCGGAGGCACCGAGGCGCGAACCCGCGACCCTCCGACTACAAGTCGGCCACCCTACCCCTGAGAGCTACCTAAGTAACAATAACGAGGCTTATTTAAAGTTGCTAAAATTGCCACCAAACGAAGAGGCTGCATTCCCTCATATAATTAAAATAGCGTATTAAATGTTTTATGGTATTATTTTTTCAATCAATGCATTATGGCTCATAACCACATTTATTGGAGAGCTTTTATTATTTTTTTTTTAAATTTAAATTCATCGTAATTACCATTTTGAAAACTTTTTAAAGGCAACATATGTATTAAAATCTTTTCGTTATTGTCCGTCCGGGTCTGAATCACATGAGCCTATGCTCAAAATGAATGTTTTTATATATTCTTTTAAAATCATTATTTAGCAGACTACAATTTTTTTTCACAAGTTGGCTCGTAAGCAAGTAAATATGTACAGGCATTTAGGTAGGCGAATATAATTTTTGAACTCTTAGGAGGCAGACTAATGAAATTCAGTTTGCAAGTATCACTTATAGCATCAAGAATGTATGTTTAAACCCTTTATAACCATAGTGATTAGCCAACATTTGTTTCACAGTGATGTTTTTGACGAAAATAATTTAAACAGACTGGTTACGATATAGGGTTAGTAAGAAAAAATTACATTTTTGTGTTTAAAACTTATTAAAATATACTACTACAAAGACACTCAAAAAATGTTCTCAGGTTGCTTCCATGAGCTGAGGTGAAGAGATTTTCACGATTGCCACTGTCAAAGTAAGCTCCATAAAATGAACCCAGCTACTTATATACCTGACGATGTTGATGTTGCCTCCCGCATTTGTCTCTCGCAACCAAAATGTTTTTGTAGGTATAGGGTATGTCAAATAAAAAATATGTATTTATTATTCGATTTTAAAATTTATTTTATTTGTTATTTATTCTGTTATTTCAGTTGTACTGAAATGGTATGTAGAGTACAGTGGAACAATGCAAAAAGTTCTCTCTACTTCATTTCCGTTCTCCTCTCTTGAAGTCTAATTATTACACGGTATCGGTCTCTGTTAATTGTTAAATACCCAGATGGTTTTGTGAGAATAAAACTATGCTATTTACCTTTGTGACTAAACCAAGCACTATCATATGAGTAACGACTCTCTGCACACATATGACATAATCATGGTATGGATCAGCATCTACCAACACTTTTATAGGCATAGTTGTTTATGACCAATCCTCAGAAATCCTCACCAATCTTCAACAATCCGCACCAATCTTCAGCAATCCTCAAAAATCCTCACCAATCCCCACGAATCCTCACCAATCCTCAGCATCCTCAACAATTCTCATCAGTCCTTCTCACTAATCCACATCAATCCTTCTCACCAATGACCCTCCATCCTGGTGCTATAAATGAAACTTGCAAACTGAATTTCACTAGCCTGCCTCCTAAGAATTCAGAAATTATATTTGCCTACCTGGATACATGTAAATATTCGCTTGCTTTCGAGCCGATTTGTGGAAAAATGTAGTCTGCTAAATAATTATTTAAAAGAATATAAAAAACATTCAATGTGAGCATATGCACATATGATTCAGACCCCGACTGAAAATAACAAAATATTTAAAGTAAAACATTTGCCTTCAAAAGTTTCAAAATGGTAAATACAATGACTTTTAACTGAAAAAAACTCAAGAGTAAATATGGCCATGAGTCATATATGCATTCAATGGAAAAAAAATATAACAAAATCTTTAACACACTATTCGCTCATTTGCTGCAATAATGACACATCTCAAAAAGTGTAAAGTTTCAATAGCACTTTAAATTTAAATTTGTAATTTCGTGGAATAAAGAGTAGACAATACCCTGTAGGCGTACTTTCATGAAATTACATTATATTGCAATGAAGAATATATGTCACATAAGATTCAGTAACTATATTGGAAAAAGGAAAAGAAAAAACCCATTGCAATTGTAACTTATGACAGTCTTGTTGCCATAACTTCTATAAATATATATCATAATTATAAAAGTAACTATTTTGTTAGAAAACGAGTTAAGTAGTTAGTAATGATGTTTTCAAGGGTTTACATGTGTCACAAATATCAGTTGTATTTAGTAAAAGAATAATTAAAAAATCGAAAACATGTTGAAATATGTGGCACAGTTCACTTTAGTCACATGATCCTGTCCTTATTACAGATTTGTGTAAAATGATTTGTAATATTTGGGTATGAGGTTCTTGTGAACCAGGTCTAGAAGATCTTGTTTTTTTAATTTCTGAAATCCCTTGCCTGGAAAAGAAAGTTGGCAGGAATCAAATGTCGGTTTCCTCTGATTTTCTCTTGCTCCTGATAATCGATGCCTGCTTGAATTTCTCTGAATAAGAATATTTGTAATAAGCGATCTTGGAGATTCTCTCATAAATTTTACAGCCTTTGTATCGGAAAATTTTATGGTAGTCATGTTTAGGGGACCGATGTCATTAGCCATGGCCTTGATGTCATAAAAATCTTCATAGCAGAGCTTGTTTATATGAAAGGGTGATCCTTTTTTTTTTGCTGATCGAATGGTGGAAATAAATTATTTTGGTGTATAATATGGTGCATTCTCTTGAGCATATGTTTCATTTTCCGCTCTATTAGTGAGTGAGCAGAATCTCCCTCATTCTACGTGTGTCTCTTGATCAAAAACTTGTGGGAAATTTATCTTATGCCCAGATACCTTACAGCATATAATTAGATAATAAGCATGTATTTATTTTTCGCTGTTCGGCACAAGTGTCTGATTAAAATACGTCTGCATCCTTTTTGATAATGACATCTTCCTTCTTCAAATATTGGGGTACTCATGAACCCAACTCACTGACACCGCGATGGCCATTTCCATCATCCCACACATAACACTCACATGTGTTTGTTTTTAAATCGTATGCAGTGAAGTTGAAAAACTTCACTGCATACTGGTACTGAGGTACCAAAGAATGCTTATAGGTGACTCCACCGTGTAATACTTCCTCTTGAGAGCTATACTTACCCCTATACTTGCTCATATACTTCGACTCTCAATACAACATAATAATTCACTCTAGGACGGTAATGTGGGGGTAACAATTACTCCTATGCTATTAAGGTAGGCAACACAAGTTTTTATAAAACCCTTCAGATTTATTCACTCAACTATACACAATCTGGATACTGAATTATCCTTTGATTCACACAATGCAAACTCTACACAATACTTTAATTTGATCACTAATTTGATTACTGGTTCCTCGCAAAGAAGAACCTAGCGTTAAGGGAGCTGATCGCGCTAGTGACTACTCACCTTAAGGATTCTCTCGGCCTAGACCTGCACCATAGCGTGCGAGTCGTCTTACCACTGTGTATTATGTCGAATGGGCAGAAGCTCCTCTAGACCCAGTTCTCGACGGCGGGTATCGTTCAGTTTTCAGTGGTCTCGCCCCTGGATCGCAGCCCTCTGCTGTTCTGCGCCACGACACCTTCGTCGGACGGCAGCAGCCTCGGGAGCTCGTCGTCGGTGAGGGTGACAAAGGGTGGGGGCGGCGCCCTGCCTGCCTCTTATATATGTGTGGTGTTTAGTAAACTACCTTGCCGCCTGTTTACTGGAGTGTCTTAGAATGCGGGACGGCTGTATTCTCTACAGTACCCCATTTTTTCGAAAAAGTAGCTGTCCCAGCTGCTACAGACTGAGATTGGAGTGAAGTAGGGCTGAACTATCCAAAGGGGTGGATTTGGGTTTGAGGTTGATGTGGCGGGCGAGGAGCCCGTCTTCTGCCACGGCAGTCACACAGTGGTTATAAGAGACTTCTGTGTCAAAGAGAAAATGTTTTATCGACACTAGGGTGTAAACCTATGCCGGAGAATCCGTTACTCTTATCAAACTGGCACTGGGTTGTGAATTTATACAATATTTAAAATTTGCTTGTCATTAATTATAAGAATTAGTTATACAACATAATTTTAAAATTATTGATTGCTTGTTAGTTAACAGTAGTAGTTTTATAGGAATGTCTGTTTGTTTGCTTGTAGGCATGACATAAGTTATACAATTAAGGCATATGATTGCTTCTCAGTAAGCTGAGAATTACATTATTAATAATAATAATATATCATGCTAACAGGCCTATTATCTCGTTCTACATGTCACTGGTTCGTGTTACCACATGATAGGTAAGGAATTGTGTGCAACGCCACATTTATATTTAAAGTTATTATGCCAAAGAAATTAAATTATAATAGTTACTTTCCCCCTAGGTGTTGAACACGGGTTAAAGGTAGGACTGCATTTTTGTGCACGTGTGGTTTTACACTCTGCAATGATATGCCATTTATAATTCATTTACACGTTCATTTACCATTAACTTTTGTTACCATATAATCTTGTTTTACATTATTTGACTAGTATTAGTTTTGTTTCTTAATTATAATTCCTGTACTTAACTTTTTCTACACTCATTTACTGTGTGGCTGCTCACAAGTTGGTAGCACTGCACAACGATTGTCAACTTGTTCTGATTTGTTGCTGGCCTGGGAAGACGGCTGCGTTGGCAGTTTGTAAACTGCCGCATTGTTTGTATGTTTGTATGCGTGGCTCCACTGCTTCTAGATGTCTACTTGTAATCATATTTTACTACAATTCGTTGATGATTTGACACTTAATTACCATTATTGACGGTGCACTGTCACACATTCGCTACTACACTTTTATGCATAGTGTTGTGCTACATAATTTATGCGTTAACTAATGATTTCATACATGCGACTGTTTTCGTCTTATAGAGAGTAAAACTTGCCCTTCATAAAAACATAGAAATATATACATGCTACATTTGCTTAAGAAAATTACTAACAACATTTTTCTGACAATATCGTATCCCTTTTACCTATTTTACTATATACATCTGCAAAACATTATTATTATTTTTGTTTGACTAATAAGTTCTTGTCTTCTCTATTTTGTTTAAGCACTTACTTATTTACACTGTGTATCCGCTCGTTCGTGCTGAAGCTAATAGTTACCTTATACTGCTGTTCCTTTAAATGGCGAATTAATAATATTTACTCTATACTAATACATTTCTTGAGTTTGTATTTGCTTTACTTAATACAATTGGGTCTGCCACTATCTGTATTATATTATTTAAGTATCTTACTTTATACATGTGCCTACAACTGGAACAGAGTACCTAATCCTTTTTGCTAATTTATTTACAAGGGAAATAAACTTTTACTTCTCATATGGACTGTTATCCTTGTTTGGGGTCTTTAATTTGTACTTCGTTATCATGTGAACTTATAACTTTAGTAATGACTTAAGATAATAATTACTCAAGTAGTTCCAGTGATAAGTTTTGTTCTTATCGCTTATCTCTTTTTCATGTTGCTTCGTTTACTCTGATAAGTAAAAGTGACATATTTAGCATTTTTATATATAGGTCCAGCATTCAATTTAACATTACGGTAAGAATACAGACAGTGGCATAATTGTATGAAACTTTATGTAAATAATAAAATAATTTACCTGCTGCCATGGAGAGTCCATAATATCTCTTAGGATTGTCGTCTAGCACTGGCTAGGTAGTATGCTTTATCTGCCAGTGGTTGTCAATTGCTGAACTTACATTATGAAAGTGAATTCCTGCTGTCATGACCAATTGGTCTAGCTCAAACAAATTCTGCTTGAACCAGTGAATTGGTATTACGGTGTGTTCAAGTGGAAGTTGTGGTGTCCTGACATCACAAATGTGTGTTGCTTCTATCAATATTAACTTATTCGCTACTAACTGGCATCCACAAGTGATGTGTAACTCAATATTGCCTAGTTTATGATCTACCACTTTTTTATTGGAAGGACCATTAATGCAAACCTAATTGAAGCCCTTCAAGATATACTGGTTTGGTAGCAACTGTTTGATCGAAAAACTATTGTCAGAAGTGCAAGTGAATTTGCACGTATTGAATATGTGGTGACATTATTTAAGGTAATGGCTTCCTTTATACAGTCATACTTAGGACCTGCCACTGTTTCTTTAGGTATGTAAAATATATTTTCCTTAATTTCTGGAGAATCGAGGATCTCTTTAATGTGGTCATTCTTTTTGTCAATAGCAATTAACGAGTGAGGGATTTCAATAGTACATTATTCACTAAGAAATCTGCATGTTACCTGTATTATTTTGTAAATGTTCCATGCAGATTGATCACTTTTAATTGGCACTTGCAATTTTATGATCATTTTAATATCTGAAAAGGAGCACTCGGTTAGTTCATTGCTATAGTATTTCACTATCTCACTTGTAGGAATGCTTACCTCTAAGTTCATTTTATTCATTTACTGGTTCAGTTTTTTAAGGTCACAACTTAATTGTGACTTATTTTCTGCTTGTAAGGGTAATTTCTTCTGGTGACAAATTTGAATATAGCTATTAATTTGCTCTTCAATCACTATATTGTTAATCATGTGCAAAAGTGTGGTCATTAACCTGTTTTGTTGAGCTTCTATATTATCCATTTTACTGACCGCAACATTTTGTTCTCGTATACTGCAAGAAAGAGCATTTATTGTGTTTGCCAACTGGTTAACTTTAAATTCCACCTGAGTTCTTACTTAATCAACAATTTTAAAGGAATTATTTAATGCCTTATTAGTAGAGGTTGCCCTTGAGGAGAGGTCGTTGAGCTGTGAATTAAGTTGTTCATCATTGGAGATAAGTGCTTTTAAATGATTATTAGTTAAGATTTTGCAGCATCAGCTGCCAACATCGCCTAAAATTTGAATACCTCTTTTACATCTGGTTGTGCCGTTACTTCTGTGAAATATTCTTGTAGCATACCGTGTTCAACCTTCTGTAAATAGTTATAAATATTTTACCATTTTTGCATGAACATGATTCCTGTATCGTGCATGCAATGTGTAAGTATTCATCTAAAGAAGAAGGGATTGAAGGAATTTGCAAGGGTATGGCATATAACATAGGTATACTGTATTCATAATAAAATTCCACGTCCGCCGGTAGCCAGTAAATATCAGCATGAGTCCTAAAGTTGGCGGCTGCCGACAAGGTCACGGCTACGCAGTACCATGCTGCAAGTAACGTGAAGGTTCTACGAGTCATCTTCCATGCTGGCCCTGCCTTGACGTCTCCTGCCTGGCATCGCGATTGGTGACTTTGGCTGGTGACATAGCTGTGTCGCAGTGCACTCTGTTCCCGCACCCCACACACAGTGTGACCAATGGTGACTCTACTAGTTGGTACGATTGTCGCAGTGTCTGACAAGGGTAGGAGTTCACCCCCACCATGTTGGCACACCTGGCTGGTGCCAGAGCCAGACAGCAACGACTCGTTCTGCCATGTGTATCACTGTCTCAGCTACAACGAGCTGCACTGCTGTATCCACATGGCCTCCTTGTAGTCCCACTGCACTGAGGTTCGTCTTGTCCTGGTTTGGCCTGCTGGGTGGCGGTGAATTGCTGACTGTGTACCAGTCACATGTACACTCCACAATTCTGTAACACATTTTAATTTCAATTAGCGATCTTATCATATACACAATAAAGTTATTTATGCTCATCATAATGCCATATTGTTCCTCTTTCGTGTATGCGACTTTAGCATGCCTAGTGCATACTGTGTCATATTTCAGCTCGCTAGCTTTGTTCACTTGTAATTTAAGGGTAGAGTCCCCAAAAATGTCTACGACTCTATATGGTCCCTTATAACGATATGCCAGAGCCTTTCTGCATGCATGGTTCTTAATTCAAATGAAGTCATTGATATTTATTTTGTTTTTAGTATGATGACTGTCGAATTTATATTTTTGACACTGCTGCACTTGCAAAAGGTTTACCTTCGCCTGTTCTCTGTCTTGTAAAAGCTGTTTTCACCAGTTATTGCCATGTTCGGAACAACATTTAGCTACCACCTGTCCTGGTTGAGCGGCTTCTACACCATATAACAAATAGAATGGAGTGTATTTGGTACTTGTATTTCTTGTCGTATTATGATTAAATGTTATGAACTCTAGAAATAAATCCCATTTGGTCGGATCTGCATTCGCCAATGCTGTTAATTGATTAGAAAGCGCTTTATTGGCTGATTTTACTAAACCATTACAACATGGATTATATGAAGTCGTTGTGAGCTTTTTAATTTTTTAATTCGTTCAACAGTTTATTGATTAGCTCATTCTGGAGACTAGTTCCTCGGTCAGTCAATATCTGGCTTGGGCATCCAAAAAGTAGAATCACCTGTTTTTTAAATTTTGCACATGTGACTGCATCAATGCAGGCCTGGGTGCATATGTATCTACTTAAATATTCTGACATGACCAGAATGTACTTGTTTCCCTTTCCTGTGGTTGGTAACGGACCTTTTGCATCCAGTCTCCATGTTTAAAGATAAATTGGGGTCGAAAAGGGGAAAGTGTCCCTTTCAGTTTAACACTAGGTGACTTGATTTTTTGGCATATTTCGCAATTTTTATATAGTTTTTCACATCTCTGTTTATAATTTCCCAGCAGTACACCTGTTTGATTTTCTGAAGTGTTTCGTATGTGCCAAAGTTACCTCCCTCTATCACTGCATTGTGGTGTGCTTGTATTATTTCCTGCACGTAATATTTGGGAAACTAAAGTCAATTTTTGCTCGTCCTGAGGGGTGTGTAACCTTAAATAGATTTCTTCATTTGCGGTCATTCCACAGCATCCACTAAGCCTTCTATACTTGGGTTCTGCACGATTTGGATCTGTTAAGGTGATTTTTAATTTTTGTATATGTGGATCCCTTTCATATTCTCCTTGAAATGGCGATGTGTTAATGTCGACTGTGCGTAGATGTAAGGCTGTGTTGTCGTCTGTTTTGATATATTCCTTTTCGTGGTTATAAACAGGCAAATAGTACAATGCTTCGCCATTCTTAATAATGAGATTTTGACAATTTAGCCATCGGTGTAGTGTAGTTGATTTGACTTTGTTAAAACTGCCTTGGGTAGTAATTTCTACTTGTACTTGGAATATTTGGGAAATAATTTTAGAAATGGCTTTTGATGGAATATACTCTCTGTTCAAAATACTCTTACTTACTATAGATTTGTCTTTAAATTTCATTTCTGTCTTAATATAATTTTTGATGTCGTCCCAATTATTTATTATGTGTTTGGAAATCATTTTATGAATTTTGCCTTCTTTTTCAGTATTATGAAAGTTTGTTTCTGCCAGCAGTACCTTATAAAGTGAATTACATGTTAACATATGCTTTTTAACTGGATATTTGGTGTTGTTACCTTCGACCTTGTGTATGTTAGCTTGTGTTTGTGTTGGTATGCGGCTTAATGCATCAGGCAATGTGTTCAATTTACCCTTCACAATACATGGTTTGAAGTTGTATTCAGACAGCCCTATCGCCATTTTCTGAATTAGAACATTATGTTCCGCCATAGTTAGATATCGGAGGATCGCATGGCCTGTATCTATATAAAACGGCGTCTGTACAAATATTGGTGAAAGTAATTGCAAAAATACCTTATCGATAATAACTCTCGTTCGGCCGTGCTTCAATGTTATACATTCATGGCTAACTTTTTAGATGCAAATGCCATTATTGCTCTCTGTTTCGTAATAGGGTCTTCCTGAAGTAAGACTGCTCCTATGACTTCCTGACTAGCATCGCACACAAGAATAACCTGTTTCTCTTTGTCGAACCTTTGTAACAATGGTACTGTGCTTATTGCCTTCTTTAACTGTAAAAATGCCTTTTGTTATAATTCCCCCCACTTATATACTGCGTTATTTTTGTCAACTCTATCAGAGGTTGCACTTTATTGGCATAATTAAGTATATATCGGTGTAGATATGATGTCATACCTAAAAATATTCTCGGCGGTTTAATATTTTCTGGCCGTGCCATGTTTTCAATAGCTTGCACTTTTTATGGATCCGTGGATATGCCATTGGGTGTAATAAAGTGTCCTAGTACTTTAATTTGCTGCTCAACAGATGTACATTTTTAAAAATTTACTTTTATATTAAATACACATAGCCTCTGAAAAACTTTTTCTATTTTTGCCAAATATACTTGAAATGTGTTACCTATAATAAAGATGTCGTCTATATAAGCTATAACTACTGTCGAGTGGAGAGGCCCCAATAACTTATTTATAAACATTTGTAAATATTGCAGATTTGTTGTTAACCCCATTGGGAGACATTTATAATAGGACTGTCCAATTTCGTCAATGGAAAACGATAACTTACACCTATCTTGTCTCCTAACTGGAATTGAATAAAACCCTGAATACAGAGCTTATGCTGGTCATATATCGTGAGTGCTGAAGTATATTTAATATATCATCTGTCCTCTGCAGTAGTTATTGGACCTTTGTTAAATATTGATTTAGTTTCCTGAAGTCTGTTAAAAATCTCAGACCGCCATGCTTATTAGTTAGCACTAAGCTTGGTGCACAAAATGGAGAGTCAGCTGTTTCAATAATTCCGACTTTCTGCATGTCCTGAATTTGCAGTAAAAGCTGTTCCTGCGCCTTAGGGCTAATGCGATATGGTAGCATTATGATCGGCTTATCTGTGCTTAATTCTACTTTAAGTTCAAAATGTTTTGCTTCAGTCAACTCTAGAATGATATTAGCATACCTGTATTTATACTTTCTTATAAGGTCTGATATCGCATGAGTTTGATTATGATTTAATTTACTATTTATTTTTGGTAAACATTCTGTGTTGTTTTCAATAACTCCTAACTTGTTTATACAGTATTGTATTGATGTGGCATTCTGGTTCTCTATCACCGAAGAGTATAGTGGTATTTTAAACATTTTGTCGGTGTCACTTGCATTTATGAATAAAATATTATATTTTAAAAATGGGATGACATGGTACCTCCTCATAAAATCTGCTCCCAAAATAAAGTATATTTTTAAATTGTCGATCACGAGAAATTCCTGAGGTTATGTGTTTCCTGAAATTCATAAGTCAGTTTTTGTTTTGAACTGTGATGTTTATATATTTTCGGTTTTACCAACGAGTGTAAAGTTTTTTGTGACTGGTTGTAATGTTTGTTTGGTTATTATTGTGCTCGCCACACAACTGCGGGAACACCTGGTGTCAAGAATTGTTTGGAATTGTCTTCCGTATATTTTAACAATAACGTGCGGTGTGGAAGTCCGCATGGTTGCTTGCTTACAGTGAACCTCGTGTTGTCCTTGTTGCTTTTTACTCTTCCTACTTGTGATCGCAGGCTGCCTCAGTTTGTTTAACCTCACTTTATCATCATTGTCTGCCTGGCTACCCGTGTTGTCACAATACGAAACTCTGCTTTCATTGTCTGAATTCGCTTCCTTGTGTACATTAATTTTTGTTTGCACGAGCCCGAATTTGCTTTTGAAGCGGCGGAAGCGATCACCGATGTTTCTTCGAAATTTAAAGTTTTGCTGCAGAAATAACGGAAAATGCCTGGATTTATGTCCTACATAGCAGCATAGAGCGCAAATACTTTGGGCCAAGCTCCATTGACCCGTAAACTTTTCATGTTTTTCAATATGCCACGAATTGGCAATGTCGCTTTCTTTTGTTTGCGCTGGCGGCGACTTGGCAATGGTGCGATTTGGTTTCTGGTTCGCCGGGTTCGGTGTTTGTTTTATGTTCCTAGTTGTGCTCGGCGTGCGTTGTTTTGTTTTGTCGGCAATTCTGTGAGGCATAACTGCATTTCCTGTACTTGTCCCTGGCGTGAATTGAATTATTGACTTAGCCTCCTTTACTACTGGCCATTTGTAAACCTGTCCTAGGTCAGTTATTTTTTGTTTTTATGCAAGGTTGATTCCTTGCTCTTTGAGTTAAACCTAGCGATTTCTGCATAACTTCTGCTCGGTACAACTTTATTAAAGATTGTTTGGCAAGCACCTGAAATGCTGTGGTTTTCTTTAATGAGGGAGGAACGTCTTTCCCCTCATTTAAAAGTTTTTTGAATACCTAGTGTTGTTCTCTTGTAACCTGGTATAATTATGCCCATTCGTGTCTTTCTGTCTGTGTGAACTCTTGTCACCTGTCATTTTGATACCATAATCATTTCTTTTGTCATGGCTCTGCAACGGATTGAAATTTTGACGTCCCCTGTTTAACTGAAATGTGTTTCCTTGATGTAATGCCATATGTGAGCATTCATTAATTATAACTATCGGCTGAGTGCCTTTGCATGTATTCTGGTACATGTGAAAATCATGTCACGATTGGTGTGCTCTGTGGCTGTAACTATGTATAGGTGGCCCTGTATAATGTGGTGGCGACCTGTATGACCTTGTGTCACTGTGACTTTTTCTCTTGTTACTTGTTGTATTTGGTTTTTGTTGTGCCTGAACCATTAGTTTTGTGATTTCCTGTTTAAAATTTTCTATTTCCGTATGGAATTTTTCTGTGTCTGTGTTCTGTGGTGTGTGTACAAGAGTCTTATTATAACAGTACATTCCAAGTTTAACCCATTTTAAGTTTTCCACTAACTGCTCATATGTCTCATTACAAAGCCTGGCAATCTTGTCTGCCATTGATGGTAATAATGACTTCCACAAAATATCTAAACATTCGTTGTCTGTTACCTGTGGATTGTATTTGAGATGATAATATTTCATGGTCTAAACATGTTGTTGTGTACTTTCCCCTAATTTCTGTCGTTTGGTGTAGAGCAAGTGTTAAAATTTTTCTATATTTTCTGTTGTGCTAAAAATAGTTTTTAGTGTATGCTCGATCAATGGCCACTTGACGTCGCCTGGATTGGTTGCTAATCATTTCTCAAGTACATGTTTGGCGGTGTTTTTCAATTGGAATCTTATTTTATGGCATTTCTCTGCATCATTCCATGGAATGATTTCAGCTACGGCCTGAAAGTTCTCTAGAAATTCCTGAACATTTTTGTCTTTCTCGCTTGAAAATGTGAGTGGTTTTTCCTGCTGGTTCACTACTATTTCAAGCTGGAGTTTGTTCTGCCATCGTGACTAGTGTGTTGAATGTTGTGTACTTGTGCTGTTTGTGTAATTGTGTATGTTTGTGTAGGTGTGGTGTGTCTCTAGTGACATAAATAATTCTTTAGGTTTTAAGTACCCTTACTGTAATTCGGTGTTGTGTGTGTGTGTGTGTACCAATGCTTTGCTTACATGCTGTTCAGGACTTGTGTTGAAGGAATAATATTAGCTTTGATACTCTTCTGTTTGAGAAGTTTTTGGCACGTTTTAACTAAGCAACTGCCTTTGTTTGTCACGAATGTCTAATGTTCGTTCTACTTCGCTAGTATCTAAAGTAGCTTGCTTGAGAAATTTTGTTACTGACACTTGTATAGATTTTCTAATGTTTCCATACAATTTCCCTTTATTTACAATGCATAGTAGTGATGTTTGTATGTCAGTGTGTAACTCTCTCGCACTTGTGTAACTTAATTAATTTTACTACTACAAGCACTAAGAAAGATCTCCTTTTAAGCACACTCTCTCTAAGCTGGAGGCTTTCTACGATTACCAATGAAATCGAAAGATCCACAACTTGCATTAATTATAGCATCAAGCAACTACAGTACTACTAAAAGAAGGTGCGGGTCAATGGTTACTTGTAGACATATGAATTGCGATGCTTGCAATGCTTCACGACGACATTACATAAAATGTGCTGACAGCTATGTGAACTGAATGAAACTGGTGGCTCGCTCTTCCATATGATACGTTGCCCTGCGTAATTCACGAACTTAACAACTTGATTACCACTATTAATTTAACACTGCACAGTTAATCTATTCTTATCGATACCAAGGGCTTTATTATTGCAAGTTAAAACAACAAGATTCCTAATTCGCAATTTCGCAGCTACTCGCTCTAACTACTGTACTGGGTACACTGGTAATTCTAATCGCTCGCGAAAGAGGTGGAAGCTCTGACACCTCTACCAGTGTTCTGCTCTAGAAGTCAGACTAATACAATTAATATAATCAGGTACCACAGGCGACTCCACCATGTAATACTCCCTCTAGAGAGCTATACATACTTCTATACTTGCTCATATACTTCGACTCTCAATACAAAATAATAATTCACTCTAGGATGGTAAAGGGTTGGGGGGGGGGGTAGCAATTACTCCTATTCAATTAAGGTAGGCGACACAAGTTTTTATAAAATACCACAGATTTATTCACTCAATTATACACAATCTGGATACTGAATTATCCTTTGATTCACACAATACAAACTGTACACAATACTTTAATTTGATCACTAATTTGATTACTGGTTTCTCGCAAAGGAGACCCTATCCTAAAGTGAGCTGATTGCGCTAGTGTTTATAAGTAATGCCTTAAGGATTCTCTCGGCCTAGACCTACACCGTAGTGTATGAGTCGTCTTACCACTGTGTGTTATGTCGAACGGACAGAAGCTCCTCTAGCCACAGTTCTCGATGGCGGATGTCGTGCAGTCTTCAGTGCTCTCACCCCTGGATCGCAGCCCTCTGCTGTTCTGCGCCACGACACCTCCGTCGGGCAGCAGCAGCCTCGGGAGCTCGTCGTCGGTGAGAGTGACAAAGGGTGGGGGCGGCGCCCTGCCTGCCTCTTATATATGCGTGGTGTTTAGTAAACTACCTTGCTGCCTGTTTGCTGGAGTGTCTTAGAATGCGGGGCGGCTCTGTCCACTACAACATGTTTTTTCTTCATAGATGAGATTCCAGTAACAAATTTCCAACCTTATTTATTTCTCCCAACTCTGTGCGAATTAGGCGGTCATTTATGGCTAACGTGTTCCTGAAAAATACTTTGCACGCCCATACCTTCTGGTCATTTATGTGGAAATAGAAAGCATTGTTGGGTGTTCGTGGACTTTTGGTGCCTCCCACACTAACATAATGGTACTTCGGGTTAATAATCACCATAGATTTTGCAATAAATTGTCTCTGTTTTCCTAAATCTCAAAAGTCCCAGTATGTGGAAAACAATAACTTCCTTTCTTATTCTGAAAACTTGGCAGAGCATTGTAATTTACATTTATCACTGCATGGTGGTTTAATTCCCATTTCTTTCTAGATGTTTTTGCTTAATGTGTGTATTTCATAAGCCTTTCCACTATTCCTAGCCTTCTTCAGCACATTTCGTTTCCATTTTTCTGTGTCCCTTTTTCGATTGATGCCCCCTTTTACAGTACTTAGAGATACACCCTTGTTTGGAGAGAGGGCAATCCTATGGTTTGAAGATTCAATGACTTTTACACTCGAAGAAGCTGATACGGTCTTCTCATCACTGTCGCTCCCCCTGTCGATCTCCAGTACGTATGTCTTGTATTTTACATCGTCGCCACAGTCTTCGGAGAATGAGTCACTGGATAATACACTACTCACTGATCTATAAGAGCACGAACTATCACATGAGGACGAAGAAGAGGATGATCCAGAACTTGATTGAGAACTTTCTGAAAATACATTATGCTGCATGTTATTTTGATTGTTCAGATCTCTGGTTACATGTTTTTCTCACTCTGTCCTCTGTAAAGAGACTCTAACTTCTCGTTTGCTGACTTATCCAAAGCTACCATTATTTTTCCATGGCTGCTCATGGTAGGTAACATGCTATAATGATACCATGAGATATTAACGAAATTAATCATTTCAGGATACTAATTTATCGCACCTTTATAAAGTACTGATCTGTGAATTGTATCAGTGAATTATCAACAAGAATTACATAACTATTAATGATGTACAGTTATTCTTAAATGTTGTGTACACATTTAATGCAAGGACGTCACTTTGACACATACTATGAATGTCACCACGATACATTACATAAGTATTAGTTGTAATAGCATCGTAACACAAAATTGTACAACAGTCATGCAGCATGCTTGCCACAAGTACACAATATTCACAAATGTGACTACGATTATTCTTACAAATATTTTACTGCATAATATCGTAAACCAAAGTAACACTTTATTGATGATAAAATTAAAACCAATAATAGATTTACCTTTGCACGAATATCGTCAGAATTCTAAATATGTAATTGTTGTAGAAAATTGACAACAGTTTCCACTTGCAAAGACGAAGCTCAACTGAAATGTGATACTGTTGCTAACAGTATTGTTCGTAATAACCATAGAGTAAAGAGTGACACACCATTCTCTCTCACGACTAGTTGTAGAATCACAGTTATTACTCTCTTTCACTAAAAAGTGTAGATCAAAACTGTTATCTCTGCACATGTAACTCAAAAGTGGTCATTTTTTTAGATGTGCCATTATTGCAGCAAATGAGCATATTGCAATTGTATGAGGGAATGCATCCTCTTCGTTTGTAGCTATTGTAGCAGCTGTAAAAAAAACCTTATTTTAATTGCTTAATTAGCTTAGTGGTTAGAGCACACAACTCCTGTTCGATAGGTTGTGGGTTCAAATAACCATCCTCCATGAGTATATACATATATATTTAATGTTACCAAGTGTCTTGATTTTGCATTAAAAATACGTTTTCGATACATCTTATTGTATTTTTTTTTAAGATTAGGGGATTTTTCAAATAATAACAAATAATTTTTATAAAATAATTCGAATTATTTATAAATGCATAGATTCCTAGAAGTATGATCGTTCTACGATTGTTTTGACAAGATCAGCCAGCTGCCTGACCCACGAGAGCAGTGTGGGAAGTTGTGTTGGGCAGAAGATAGGGAGCGGTAGATGCTTTTCGTGATGGTTAGGATACCGGATTGTGGAATGGGGGGTATGGGTGAACAAGGGAAGAGGGAATAATGTTATACATTCCATGATTTTTAGACTATTTTTGTGACTTTTAATAAGATGAGCGAGAGGTGGGGTAGGGTATTGTTAGTTCTTCGAATTTTTAGATTTTTTTTTTATTTTTGCGATTTTCATTATAATTGCCAGGGGTGGAGTTGGGAAGGGTGTGAGGTGATGGTAGTGTGACGGGTGAGGGGTGTTGGTAAAGTGGGGTGATGGTAATGAGTTTTGAAATGGGAAGGGGGTAGCGGCATACCTCTTAAATCCAATATGGTTGTCCTGACATTTGGTTACATAATCTATCTATGACTTCACGATCTTATGCGCCTTGAAAATACGAGTTTAGTTATATATAATACTCAATACTTACACAATTAATTTTTTAAATAATTAATTTATTGTAATTGAATTTTTAAAAAATTATTTTATTTTATTGTCTTCTTAGATTCCTCATTGTAGCTGATTTTCGGAATATTTCCGTCACATTGAGGTATTAGTAAGCCACATTGAGGAGCAAGCACCTTTTTCACAAATTTGTGGGAAAACAGAGAAATTGTGAAGGGAAAAAGATAAAATGTTGAGTGAAAGAGACCGCCTTCATGGAAAAAATGGTCAAATTTGAGGGAAAAAACTGGAAATTTTGAAGAGAAAATGGGAAATTCCAAGATTGTGGACGGCGCCTCGGCGCCCAGCCCCCAATCCTTAACCTTTTATTCCGGATCGGCATAGGCCTAACCTATCTACTAATCAACCCATTCTTACCTAATTTGGGGAATAATTTTTACTGTAATAGGCTATATTAATATATGTATTTTTTATGTTTGACAGATACTTTTTCAAAACGCCAGCTATAAAATAATTTTAGCTTAGTGGCTATATATCTGAAACAATGTAATCGATTTTAACTAAACTTTGTATACTGTTAATATACAATCATCGAATGTTCTAATGCTTTAATTTTTGGTCCTTCATTTATGAAGACCTTCACATGAAAAATATGGACTTTTAATGCCATATCTCAAGGACCAATCAATCGTGAATACCACCAAATGTTACACACAAGTAATGCTACGTTATGGTATGTAAACTGACGTGATTCAGGCATGGAAGTCCCTTTTTTAATGGTGTTAAAATGAATTTTGTATCTATGAAATATTTCAACAAAAGTCAACCAAATTTTGTACACTAACAGTATTCATTAGAAGCATCAATTATGCACACAGTGATTCAAGTTTTCCAATCTATTTGTAAAATATTGCCAGTTGAAAAAATTGGATATTTTGCCATATTTGCATAACAGTCACACTAATTTCAACCAAATTGTGCATACCATAAATGCTACAGATGCCCATGTAAACTTACATGATCTAGTGGGTGAGACGACAATGTTCGAAATGGTGGCTTCATACATAATTTATACAAGGTTGTTACATATATTAAACCATTTAACTAAATTCAAACAAATTTTTTATGTCGACAGTGTATATTATAAATGTCGTTTCAAGACCCTTTTTTTAAAGCAACTTTGTACGACTGCACAGAATACGAAAATAAAGTTTTTTATACCATATCTCAGGGACCAATCAACCGATTTGGGGAACTCTTTACACAAGTAGTGCTACGGAAGGCCATTTAAACTTACATGTTTTAAGTGGCTCACTGTTTTATTTTCAAAATTACTGCTCTGTATATATTTTAGGTTATTAAACCCTATCATTCTAAAACATTACACTGAATAAATCCGAGGTTGTTGCTCCGAATCTGACATCCGTGATGCAGTTGATTGCATACTAGCTTATTGTACGTGGTTTTATGGGTTCGAGTTCCGAATAATACACACGCGTATATGTAATTGTCTCACTACTATTGCATATGTTTCTGGTTTCATTTATAATGATATTGCTTGCAACGAGACGTCAAGTCCTACATATCAACTCCGCTTTTCAGAAATTATTTAATAATTAATTGCACTCATGTTGATGAATGTTGGCTCATTAGTTAGGGCCTATATCAGTAGCTTCTCGTTTTTATGAGTTAATATAAATAATACAGATTAATCAGTCATACATATGAACAATTCAACAAAATTAAACTTAATTTGGTACACTAGCAATACTCATTAGAAACATAAATTATGTGTACAGATATTCTCTTTTGCCAGCTATTTTGTAAAATGGTGCCAGGTGAGAAATGAAAAATTTAGCCACATTTCTGGAAATGTTAAACTAATTTCCACTAAGTATCGCGCATCAGTAGTGCTACAGAAGGCCATGTAAACTTACGTTATTTAAGGAAGGCCAGACACTGATTTTCATATTGGCAAAAATGTAAGAATTTAGATACATTTATAATATCTGTTAAACAATTTAACAAAACTCAACCAAATTTTGTATGCTGGCAGGGTCTATTAGGAGAACCATAAACATAACCTCTTTTTTTAGGCACTTTAGAAATGAATAAGAAAGTAAAGTTTTTATGCAATATCTCAGGAACAAATCTACAGATTTACACAAAAATATCTACACAAGTAGCATCACAGTAGGCCATGTAAAATTATACATGTAAGTGGCCCAGGCACTTATTTTCAAAATGATGGCACTCTATATATTTCAGTTTAGTGAACCTTATCATTCAAAACATTAGACTGATTACTTCCGAAGTTGATCTCTGAATCCGATCTCCGTAATGCAGTTGATTGCATGCTCGCTTTTTGTACGAGATTTTCTGAGATCGAGTTCTGTGTAAGGCGAGTAGTAAGGGGGTTATGGTTCTAGATACAAAGGGATGCTGCCTTTGATTAATCGGATCATCAATTTGATATGAAATTGATCGGATTAAGAATTAATCCGATCAATTTTTTGAATACGATTTTAATTCGATGAAATTTTTTTCGTTAATCCTTAATCCATAATCCAATCATATTTATTTTATTTTTGAATTTCGTGTGCATTGGTAAGTGTATAGTTTCGTGCAAAGGTGTTCTAAGGCACTTTACTAATTTCTTTCTTGTTTTAGGGCGGGGAGCAGCTCTGGTAGATATTGACGCTCGGGACTCTGTCGTGGTAATGAGGTGGTCGTGTGTTGGGGAAGGGGTGTATATAGGGGAGCGATGTTCATCTTCTGAGCTCTGGCATTGTACTGAGGTGGGGCGGTGTTGGGGAGAGTGTGTATATATTATATATTGTGTAATATCTTAATTTTTAGAGTATTTCGTCTGACAGGTGACTGAGAGACGTGCAGCACGATCGGCAGGTAATTGGGGAGTTCGGAAGGAATATTTAATGAAATTATTATGTAATGAATATTAATTAAATGAAAAGAGTGATGAATACGTCTACAGCGTGATTTTACTAACCCGTGCTGTATGTTAGCAATAAAATGTACGACAGACTAAATGACGTGAAGGACTCATCGAATCGGAAATACAAAATTCAAACAATCACAACTACGCGAGTCTCCAGGTGTCATAAAGAAATTATGTAGCGAGTTCTACCTACAAGAAATCAAAGTTTTCCTAGCAAAATATAAATTGCATTACTTTAATTAAATGTCACAATAAATACAGATTCTAAAACACTTAGGAAACTGTACAAGCACCTCTCCCAAAACACGTCCGTCCGGCTGTGCGATTAGTGAAGCAATGCCTTGAAATTACGTGAAAAACTCGGAAATGAACGAAAAGAGATTCGAATACGATTTACGTCACAAAATGAATGAAAACACGTATAAATATATAAATTATACTACTTGAATTATCAACGAATTAAAAAACATATAATGAAATCGTACAAGCAGGAGAAACATGTCTAGTAGACTGCGAGGTCAGTGAAGGAATGTCTTATAAGTTGTGTGTGTCGGGAGTATAACTAAAGACTTGGAGCGCGGTCGGCATCTGTCAGGCAACTGAACTGAAAAACTTGGAAATGAACCAAAAGAGAGGTGGATGCGATTTGCGTATAATTACGAAACAACTGTTTCCAAATACATGAAACCTCTGACGTTACCCACAAGAGAAATTAATGAAATGAAAAATTGTAACATGGCAAAGATAAGGACAGGGGTGGTAATAAGGCCCTATCACTTGTTTACATATTTGCCATGTGTTTTTTCCTTGGCCATCCTACCAATCCTGTAACCTACCTAGATTACCATCTAGCGGGGTCTTTGCTACCTGCCTCTGTAAAGGTATTTGGGACTCGCTTCCAAAATGCTCCCCTGGGATGTTACAAAAGTTGGCTAGCTGGGCATTGTGTCTCCTACTCCAACCTTCAACTTAAGCGGACCAAGGTGGTCTCAAGATACTAACCTGTTGTCTCGTTCCTTTGTAAAACTTAATTCATTCGACAATGTTTGATTTTCTCCATTTTTTTTTGTAATTTCCCCTCACCCCTTCAAAGTAAGATTTTAAAATCAAGTTTTAGTTCAAATGATTGTAAGTTTTTTTATGTTAAGAAAACTTCATCTTCTTTGTGAAAGCAAGCAAAAGTTAATAAAATTAAATACAAGTCATTAAATACAAGTCATCATCTTACCATTACTGATAGACACCCACTCATAGCATTGCAACAAAAGATTGTTTTCTCATTATTCATTATACATAAGATATTATTGAAAAAAGTTAGTGACACGGGTAATTAACAAACAAATAACAAGTCACACTATTTTTTTTAAATTGAAAGAAAATAATTTTTTTTAAAAACTCATAATCAGTTTCAAGACAGAATTAATTATACATCTTAGCATCAAAAATACTACATTACAAACTTTAAGTGAAATACAAACATTTTTTTTGCAGTTGCCTTCTGAAAAACATCACAACTTAAAATCGATACTTCATGTTAAATCAAAACCTTAAATGAAATACAAACATTGTGTACCACTGACTTCTGAAAAATGTCACATACCAAAATTGTTAATGTATATTACATCACAAATTATGAAATAAATACAATCATTTTTTTTTGTTCATCATGAAAATATTTACATGTACAAGCCAAACAGGATTTTCAACCATAAAAACTCCCATGTTCACCATTACATAGTTAAAATGTGTTTAGAGTAAAAAAATTTACATTATTATATGATTGAAATAATAATAAAGTTTATTAAGAAATTTTCCTATATAAATGAATGATTATTCTTTAAACTTTAAAAAAATCATTAAACTTTTATAGAATTTCAATGATTATTCTTTAAACATAAAAAAAATTGTTTAACTTTTTCGTTAAATCTGTAAACTTTTAGTAACTTTCATCGCTTTTTCTTTAAAGTCTTTAGAATTTGGACGATTGGTCTTTAAGATTGTAAAACATGTCTTTGGAATCGATAAACTTGTTATCAAATTGTACGATTGGTCTTTGAAAATCGTTAGAGCTGAATGAATTTTCATTAAAATTGTAACACCTGGATGAATTTTCTTTAAATATTGTCAGATATGAATTAATTTTCTTTAAAAATCATTATACCTGAAAGAATTTTCTTTAAAAAATCATTACACCCGAATGAAATTTCTTTAAAATTCACTAAAATGTTATGTTTTCAATCATTAAACTGTAAAAACATTTCCCCCTGTTAGAAGTTAAAAAAAAAATCATTACAATTTTTTTAATATTGAAATTTTTTTTGAAATTATAGCGAGAAGGAGTCGTTCGTCACTGAAAACTTGCATCTAGGTTTAAGACCTAAGCTTAATTTGCATTTGTTAACTTGAATAAGTACTAGTGGTGTAGGATGTGAAAGAGGTGAAGGAAGTTCTGAGATTGGGCTGTAAATTATTTCTTGTAGTGATGGATTGAATATAGGCGGAGGCAGAGAAATGAATTTATGTTGCGGTGTTTCAGGTGACAAAATTTCAATAAATGTCTGACTTGGAGCAGGTGATACAACAAAATTGAATTTTAAAAATTCGTCTAATTCCTGCAACAAATTATCATTGGTAAATACAGCTTTCGGAGAGACATTTAGAGAGGGTGACATTAAATCTAATGGTTTACAACATAAGCAAATCTTCGGTGTTGGCAGTTGTTGCTCACCTGTTTTTCTTCTTATTAAGTCTAAAGCTCCAAACTCTGTAGGTGGGAGCACCATGGTGGATGGTGCTGCAAACTTGAAAGATGTAGATGCAGTGGCTGATGGCACTGTGGACACTCTCTTAGACATTGGCACCATGGCGGACAGTACTACAAACTTGGAAGATGTGGATGCAGTGGCTAACAGCGCTGTAGACACTCTCGTAGACATGGACACCATGGCGGACGGTGCTGCAAACTTGGAAGATGTGGACACAGTGGCTGACGACATTATGGACATTCTCTTAAACATGGGCACCATATTGGACGGTGCTGCAAACTTAGAAGATGTGGACGCAGTGGCTGACGACATTGTGGACACTCTCTTAGACATGAGCACCATGGCGGACAGTGCTGCAAACTTGGAAGATGTGGACGCAGTGGCCGACAGTGCTATGGATGCTCTATTAGACATGGGCACCATGATCGACGATGCTACAAACTTTGAAGATGTGGCTGCCGTAGCTGACGGCATTGTGGAAGCTCTCTTAGATGGGGATAATGTCGCCATCACTGGTTGCAATGCGAAGGTAAACTCCTCTTCCTCTAAAGAAGTTAAGAAACTGCTTCCTAAATCATCCGAACCATTGATTAGTCTATTGAAATACTCTCAATCAAAATCATCAAGCTCTTTGTTCAAATCTTGCGCAGATAAGCCAAGAAAATAATCTTCTTATGGATGCGACATCGCAAATATACAATACATGAACTTATGTGTGCTGTAGCTCCAGGATATCAAATAATTGAAAAACCTAATACATTGATATATCTTCCAGTAATAGTTAATCGCGTTAATAAAATAGTTGTTAGAATCGTTGATCAAGACTGTAATCTTATTAATTTTAGAAATGAAGAAATTACCATTCGTTTACATTTTTAAAAAGCTATATAAACACCTTAATTCTGTTGTGCATTACAATCATAATGGTTATTGTGAACAATATTAAATTCGGACTTAAAGTAGTTGGTTCTTTTAAGAAATATGTTATTAAGATTTTAACAAAGAGCTTGATGATTTTGATTGAGTGTATTTCAATAGACTAATCAATGGTTCGGATGTTTTAGTAAGCAGTTTCTTAACTTCTTTAGAGGAAGAGGAGTTTACCTTCACATTGCAACCAGTGATGGCGGCATTATCCCCATCTATGAGAGCGTCCACAATACTGTCAGCTATGGCATCCACATCTTCAAAGTTTGTAGCATCGTCGATCATGGTGCCCATGTCTAATAGAGTGTCCATAGCGTTGTCAGCCACTGCATCCACATCTTCCAAAAACAAATGATTTTCTTCAGGGTCGCCACGTTCCTCTTTTCTACCGGCACCAGGAAGAATTTCGTCGGATCGTCCCGCTGCACTCCCCTGAAAACCCACTGGCCGTGAACTTTACGTCCTTAGCGGTTCTTGCATTTGTCCAATTTGAACTCGTCGATCTCGATTACTTTTCCCGGCCTGCCGATGCGTTTCATGAACATCAACGCCCAGTTTATACACACTTGGCGGTAGAAACTCGACCAGGCGACGTCCATCTTTCCCGAGAATAAACAAAAGTTTGTTCACTATAGTCTGCTGTCAGCTCCACTATCTTGCCTGGAGATAAGTTTGAATCTCCCACGAAACTGCCCTGTCTCACCGACACTTTCAAGTTGCATTTAGTACCGTCCTCCATTCGCTGTCGGCACCAGTAAAACAAGCCCCTGTTTTCCACCAATTTCGCTTCGCCTTCCCTGCATTTTTCGCACCGTATCGTCGATTTGAGAATGTCGTGCTAGATGAAAAACATGTTCATGTCTGGCGAGAAATGAATAAATTGCCTGGCATTTAGTATTGTGATTTTACATCCCGCGTACACCATCGTGCAATTTGCGAGAGAAAATTTGCGAAAAAAATTGCATGTATACACGATACGGAACAATAGTTGCCGAATTTGGATACACTAAACGGAACTTTGCTGGATACGCGAAACGGCACTAGACTGCAAAGTAAACAATTAGGATGGATACTTTATAGTACACACTGAATGTTTGAAAGGTTTTCCCATTATGATACACAATACGGAACAATTGCCTTTAATTTTCCCAGGGAAGTGAAGCTTGTGTTAAAAATCTGGGTAAGTCTTCCTCAGTACTAGTTTGTCAGTGCTATTGTTACATATTGTAAAAAGTTTTTTGTGCGTTTCGCATTTCGATAATTATTTGATTGGGTTTGCTTAATAAATGTAATTCCATCTACGCAGGATTTCATGCAGGCGGTAAACGAGTTTTCATTTTGTAGGGAAATAGGTTCTGTAATATATTTAGTGAGTTAACACTAAATTTATTTATGAGACCGGGAAATTATGTTTGTTCATTCTGCTGTTTGAAATATATTTATTTATTTTCTGGTCCATTTCTTATAAGGTCAGGAAGGGGGGTAATAAGGCCTACTTTCAAAGTAAACAGCTCCTGTAATTCAGATAATGGAGGCATCAAAAGTCGTTCAAATAAAAGATTATATTTGTTAGATGCTTTACCTATTTAAAGTGATGAATAACTTCAGTAAGAGATACAACTGACGTAAAAGTTAATTAAACAAAACCTTGCAATTGGGCCTTTATTTTATTTAATATTTTGTTTCATATGCTTGAGTAGTGGTAGTCAGCATTTTATTTGTATGCATGGTTGATATAATTAGGTGGTCAATATGATGGGTGGTATGATATTTGACTGGTGTCTGATGGTAATGATGCCATGACATACATGTTGGAGCGACGATTTTTGGTATATTTTAGTGGTTGTGGGCTGAGTTCTGCTTGAATTCTAGCAAATTGTATGAGTGATGCGTTATAGCCCAGTGACAGTTGGAAGTCAGATGTTATGGATGGTATGGTAGAATTGAGTTTTTCTTTAGTTATAGGTAATCACATGTTGGTTGGCCTGGTATCAGCTAGTAATCATTGTTTATCAGATGGTAAGATTGTTTGTGTTGTGGGTTGGTCTGGACTACAAATTTGCTTGATATGCTTGTGTTAACATGGATTTTATCTTGGGTGATATGTTTTCCAATATATGTTTGACTAGAGTCTGATGGTAATGATGCTTGACAGACATGTTGGAGTTTAGATTATTTTGCTTGGTAGGATTGGTTTAACATCGATGACATGTTGGATGATATAGTTTCCATAATATTTGTCTTGCGATTGTTGTTGCATGTCGAATGGTGTGGACAGTATGTGGTTCAGTGAGTATATTGTAGTCTGGTACTGTTTGTAAAGCAGATGGTATGGGTGGTAGGAGTTAAGGAGCTAGATAATTTGAAGAGAAATTCTAAAACATTCTTAATGTCATCAAGAAGCTTGTTTATACCTATGGAGCTATGGAGTGAGTCATTTTGTAATCTGAGTGGTGTGTGAGCTCAGAAGTCCAGCAATGACATCACAGCCAGCCCGTATTGTGCTTGGTTTATTGGGTGGTGCAGTCGAATTTTTTTTGTTATAGGAGATGATTCATAGGGTGTCTGTCATAACTTGGGTTATAATGGTTTGTATGATAGTATATGACTAGTATATGTTTGACTGGTAACGATGCTATGACAAGCACTCACACATATATGCACACACCACTTCTTTGTAAACCACTGCCCTGGACGGTTCCTGCATGTATGCACACCTCCATCCCAGACCAGCTCCTGAGCGCATGCCACAGATGTGGTTGTTATATCTCTTTTTGTGACCATCATGCACCAACCCCTCAGTCCATCGTATCTGAGGGAGCCCTCCCAACCCACTCACTAGGATACAGCAACATCATTACAGAGCGACTCCACTTTCTCATTCCCCTCGCCGAATCAGGCAGGAACACATCTGTCCATTCTGCCTTTCTCCCTCCCATGTAGTAGGACAGAGAGACAGTACTTTGTAGATCCTCAATACCGAACACTACATATATACCATAGCCTCGTACATAGTTGTACATGAGTGAAAGTCATGCTAGGTAGGGAGAGATGCACTTACCAAATGTCTTGAATAGAAGATGCGGTCGATGAAGGAGTCGGCAGTGAGAAAAACAGTGTAATGTTGATCTGAAATGGTGCCTACACAAGACTGCATATAGAATGGCTGATGATAGAGGCTTTCATAGCATATGGTTGCAGGATGAAGGAGGGGGAGGAGAGGCACCACTTCTGACTCTCTCTCTGCTACCCACCAAGCATCATACATGTACGAGCCCTGCATGATATGTTTCTCGCTACCTTCCTCTACAAAACGAGTGGTTGCAACAACACTTCATATATATAGTATATATTAATGTTGCCTTTAAATGTATAATGGTAATGGTGAATAAAAGTATGCACGTGTTGTGTTTGAATGTATCTTCACTATACTAGTACTGGCATTTTAGGTATGTTCATCACCATTTCAGATGGTTAATGTTACATTTGGTATGGTTAAAAATATATACATTTATTTGTGAATATGTATATGGTTTTTTACAATGAATTACCAACACACACACCAATTTCTCACACTATATATATTCACTTATGATTTTTCCAAATGTCTTTGTCTCTCTCTCTCACACACACACACTACATACTGCAATGACAAAACTTTATATTAACTTTAATGCCTAATGGAGCATGCGGATGGTTACACATATAATTAAAATTAATTAAAAATTACATTCGCTTATGATTTTTTGCAAACATTCTCTCTCTCTCTCTCTCTCTCTCTCTCACACACACACACTCACACACACTATGTATCTACTTATACCTCAATGAAGATGCTATACATTTACTTTAAAACCTAATGGTACATGTGTGTGATTACACATATAGTTGAAAAAAACATTACATTTATTTATGATTTTTTTACAAATATCTCTCTCTCTCTCTCTCACACACACATTACATGTATACTTTTACTTCAATGACAATATACACTTTAGATTTAGTTTCAAACCTAATGGAGCATGTGTGAGTACAGAATTACTTGAAAAAAAAAACATTTCTCTCTCTACTTACATTTTCAAATAACATCCAGCAGACATGCCAACAAGTGCCTAACCACCCTTTCTTCTCCATCATGGACAATGCACTCACATCAGGCAGGTCGGATTGCAGCAGTGCAATCCAACCGATGACACCAATGCCTGTACCAGCGCCTTAGTGCGGACAGATTGCAGAGGAGGGCTGCTGCTGCTGCTACTTCTGCTGCTGGCATCTGCAGGCGACATGAAGTGTTTGTTGCTGCATTGTACGCAGTGGCGGCATCGACACATCCGAATGGGTGGTGGTGACATCAGGTACCGGCCTCACCGGCCACTTATGCCTTGGAGTCGATTGCGATTGCATGTCCATTGGGGAGGCGTTAGTGACAGCTGGAAGATAAAGGAAAATGTTTATCGGCAGGGTGGATTGGTGCTTTTTATTTGCTTTATACAGAGTGTTCTCGAATCCGAGCATTGCAGCGTGTGTGTTGTTTCTCGTAAAGTTTATCTGAGCAGTACAATACATCGCACTATGTATCATATCAGTGTTCCCTCGCAACACCAACTTCACTTCCAGTTTCAGTACATGCTTAAGTAACTCGCCTATATCTTCAATCTTATATAATACTGGGGTTACAAGCACCACTATTCTATTACCACCCTCTTCGATGCAGCGAAACATACAATTATGTTGGTATATGTTTGGTATAGAGAAGTAAGTTTGAAAAACTACGAGTGCGATGGACCACAAATCCACCAGGTTTAGCATAGGAAAGTGCATGGAACACAATTCATAGCTATAGCCCGACACAAACAGGGTTACAGACATGACTGATTGTTACAAGTAGTGCACCCCTGTTAAGTATAGTTTTTGTTTGTATATTTAACTTGAAAGGAAACACATACATAAGTGACCACAGTTCCATTATCGAGGTAGTTGCTCTGCCCTGTAGAATTACAGTAATCTCATGCCTCTCAAAATGTTTTAAGTTCTGGTGGCACTCTTAAATTACACTTCCTGTCAAAGTATTGTACCATATAATCCCAATTTTTATATGCGGTCCATTGTGTCCCCAGCAAGAGGCTGGTATCTAGGTTTATTATACTGCACTCAACTCGCCTTAGACGGTGTAATTGGCAATCATGCATAAACACACCTTTGAAATTGTCTGTTTTTAATTAATGGCCAAACATTTGTATGTCGATGTTGGTGAGTGTACTACTGGGTACTGTCCTTAAGGCTACCTCTTTGGCTCAGTCCTTCTCCATTTTCTCTTTCCCCCACCACCGCCTACACAGTAGGATCAAATTACAGCCTGCTGCTATTTTTTACCTCTAGTGAGCACATCCATATTTCTATTGTGCCGAATAGATTCAGCCAACTGCTTATTTTCTTCCTTGGCTGTGGTCACCACCCTCGCAATACTACTTGCATCACCGATAAGACTGTAGAGGATGCCCAGTGCTGGCAAGATAAAGGGGATGCCTCCCTGCTTCCCTACTACTTCTTCATGAGGTTTTGCTCTGTGTCTTCTGGGATTTTTTCTTCCTTCCAAACTTCAAACCCTTTACCCTCTTGACTTTAGTATCCATAATCTTGGACATGTCCCAAGCAGCTAGACATTCGCCGAGTTTTGATTTGGGCGATCTAAGTAACAACTTGGCTTTGTCCATGAGAGCAGTGTAAGCCGTTTGCCTATCTTCCAACTTGCAATGTGGTTGCATAGGCAATGTTCAGTTCCTTGGATGCATCGTCCAACAAATTGACAGGGGCGCCTCTGTGCTTGAATCTCCATGTTAGTAGTGTGCTGGGCCCACAGTAATTGTAGCCTGGAATGTGTGCCTCGAAACAAAGGTTGTTGATCAGTGCATTTACCAGTCCACTTACCCTCTTGGTCTTACTTGCATGGTGCATCATGGAATACTAACACAACTTTATTGTCGCATCTACTTTATATGCTTGTTTCGTGGTGTTTGGCCAGCCACATCACTCGACCTCGACCTTGGCCGTCTACATCACCTGACATTGCATGCTCGGAATGGCTATATCACCGGATCTCGAACATTATCCTGCTTCCATAAGTACTTCTGGTTTACCCATTCACATATCAGTTCAATGAAGATTTTGTGCCACAGACCACTATGCTTCCTGTTCGCCTCACTGCTGATGACAAAACTAACTCTTGTGAATCACATCATGGGAAAATTCTGGCAACTACTGTGCGAGTTATTGTAATGGGACCAAGCAACTGTGGAAAGACATGTATACTTCTCAGCCTTTTGGAGGAACAAAATGATCTTTGTTTCGAGAATTTTAACCTATAATATAAATTGCTACAACAGCCAAAGTACCTATGACTAGTGCAACTACTACAAGCTGTAGATGGTCCTTGTTATTTTCCATTTAGTGACAATGAAGAAGTCATGCTGCCAAGTGATACTTTGCCAAACTCTTTGTTTGTTTTTGACTATGTGGCATGTGAGAAACAGTCAACTATGCAGCAGTATTTTAGCATGGGTCGCCACATAGCTGTGGATTCGACTTACATACGTCAAACATATTTATGCATGCCTAAGCAAATTCTGTATGACAATGCTAATTTTCTTGTTATATTTCGCATGGATGAACAGAATTTACAGCATGTTTACTCCGATTATGTTAAAACAGATATTACATTTGACTGATTTATAATTATGTGCTTATGTTACTGGAGAGAACCTCATGGTTTCTTTGTAATAACTAAGGATTTCCTGCCTTATAAGGGAAGGCACCACCTGGTATTCGATTAGTTAACTATCATACATCAGTAAGCAATGAGCTACAATGTATCCAAGATTTTGGTCATAGTGGCCTGAAGCATGTGGTGAACAGCTGTATTAAATCTACAAATGATGGAAACAGTAGTTTCGGAGGGAAATGGGCCAAGAATCACAGAGGGCCAAAACATGATGGTGATGTTACTAATTTGTCCTTTACCACAGCATCCTTCAAAGGCTTTGCAACCATTGACAGTACTGCATGCCACATCTGCTAAGACTGAGACACATCTTCGTGTACTGATAGCCAGTAAGACTCCAGTCGCTGCTTTAGATACAAAACTCAATAGTGTGGGCGAGCAAATAGCCTGCAGTGTTCAAATGGCAGTGACTACTGAATTACTTGCATTGACTGAGGATATGCGAAAACAGTTTGCTTTAGGCAGGAAGCTCGCTTTGTGGAAGACTATCTCTTCGATATGAATATACTAACCACTGCCACGGATGTGTGGCTTAGCACATTGATATAGAGTATCAAAACCAACTGCATTTGCTTCTGGTGGTGCACTCGATGCTGTAGAAGGATGGGTATTCGGCAACACGAATGCAATATCTGCTAAGATTGAAGATCAGATTCGCACATTTGCTGATGACATTCTCAAACTAGCTGCCACAGGAGGCAAACTATGGCTATGGAGAAGAAGCTCGATGCTGTTGGAGAGCAAGTCAGGGTTCTTACTGGCCTGACTACTAAACTAGATGAGCACCTTAATGTGATGACCGAGGGTACAGGCATGGTTACTACTTTAAGTAAGAAGCTAGATGCTGTAGCCAACATGGAATCGAACCTTGCCACTGTCAATACAATTTCTGGTATGAAGGATGCTCAAATCCATACATTAACTGAATATGTGCATGAACTGACTGCTTTATGAGGCAAGCACACAGAAGTGGAGATAAAGCTTGATGACTTAGGCGAGCAAGTTGACAACATGGTTCTTACTGACCTGTCTGCTAAACTAGACAAGTACCTTAATGTGTCGAACACGGGTAGGAGCAAGCTGGCCACTTTAAGTTAGATGCTAGAGGCTGTAGCCTACATGGAATCAAAACTCAGTCCCATCGGAGATCGAATAGCTAAGAGATTTCTTACTAACATGTCTGATGGGCTAGATACACAAGTCAAAGGTTTGAGTGTGATGCTCATAGATGTTGTAGCGGGATTGTTCATATCCTCTGACTTGTGCTTAAACAATTATAAATGGAAACATTAACAGCACATGTGAGATGCAGTCATCCAGCAAATCTCCAAGCCTTACGACAATATTACAAAGCTGATCATACAACCACATCGATCGAGTCTTCCTATATATATATATACAATGACCATTCCACTTTTGCTTTTAGTACAATGGTCGCTTCCATCGAGGGTTTACATCATGTAATCTAAAGTGTGTGCAGAAAGTATTTACTGACCAAGCATGCATGTATGGAGCATGATGCTACTTTGGAAGAGGCCTACCAACTGATCACATCTCTGCTAAATAATGTAAAAGATCAAACTGTCTCTGCCTGCTGAAATGAAGACTGAACTTAACATCGAACCCAGGAGTAGGAGGAAGTGTAAGATACTTCCGGAAGATACTTTGACTGTTGCAGAAGAAGATGGTTTGCCTTAGCTGCATTGAAGTGTAAAAGACAGATCTAACTTGTACACTATGATCGTTCACAATTACCTGCTTTTGTATACAACGAGGTTTAATGGTGGAACATATGGTGTTTATAGGTGCAATAAGAAATGTTTTTTTGCGGAATAAAATAATTTTTTCTGTCTAATGTTTTTATACAGATTGTTGACAAAGCAATACAGGCATCTCCAGGCCTTTATGAATTCCTATTTAAATGTGAGCCCGTCAGGTACTTGTGCGAGGCTCTTCATCAGTACAAGTGGTTACTCCCCATCACAAGTGTACATTTGGCAGACAAAGATGCTTCCAGCAATTCTTATAAGGATGAGACTCATCCAAAATTCGTAATTGTTGTTGAACTTTTCCAGATGTCGGCTTAGTGAGCGGCTTGGGTCTGACTTCGAAGCTTGATGGAGGCAACCGGCTTGTGCATGTAATCTGGGATGATTTCAATGAGCTTGTATCACATTTATGGCTTCTAGTTGCATCTCAGCAAGCTGGTAATAATTCCCACAGGAGCAAGATTGTGTATATTTTAGAAGAATTGCATGAAGGTGGTTACATGTACTAAAGTTATGTCATATGCACAAATTGCTGCCAATCTCTACCAGCCTGTGCATTGTAATTACCCCAGGCAGATAGAACTCATCTTTGGGCTGAGAGATATGTACCAGGCCAACCTGGTTGAAATGAATCTGTATGTTACTCTTAATAAGGGCTACAGACACATGTTAATAGTAATACGTTGTTTCAACAAATATGGATGGGCAATACCAGTTCATAGGAAATGTGACATCGATGTGAGCAATGCAAGGAAGAATGTTTTTCAAGATAAGGGATCACCCTACAAATTTGCAGATGGATCTTGACAGACAATTCTACAATCCTCCCTTCCATTAGCTAATGGCTGTGAATAATATTAATCACTACAATATAAATATGGCGAGAAGAATACTTGCATCGTGTAATTATATCATCATACACTGAAAACTGACATGTGGCAAGAAGTTTTGTTTCAGGGTAGTTACAAGTGGCTAGACTTACTGCCTCGGTATGTATCATCCTACAATCATCACATATACAGCATTATCTGCATGTGGCTAATGTATGTTCATAATAATAATTTGTTGGCGACCTTGTTCAGAGCTGAGAAGAAATTGGACTTGTGTAAGCCTAAGGAAAAGATTGGTCATTATGTCAGGAAGTCACAAGTGAAGGGAACATTTGCAAAATTGTACACACCAAACTGGAGCACTGAAGTCAACAGACTTGTCAAGATTCGCCATTACAAATGAAGGCCATATCATCAAACCTACTTGAAAGCTCCAGGTTGCATTTTATGAGCAAGAGATCAAGCTGACTAATCCCCAATGTTTATTAGGTTGAAAAAGCATTTCATTGAAAGGACTGTCTGCTTGATAACAACTGGTTGGATTTCAGTCTCCAACATAATAACTGGATATAGCAATCGGCACTTACTGATGTGTAATTGAACACATAGCTTTGCAAGAGGTGTGATTGGACCTATACTTTCCACTGGCATTTTTTTTTATAAATAAATTTATTCTTAGCAAATATATGTACTTGCATTTTGTTAAGTATTCATACATTGTATTCCCTCTCACATTATCTCATGCTTCATTTGTGTTACATGTCCGCACCTGTGTGTTTATTTCTAGACTGGTGTTACTGTGGATGGCTGTTATTTATGGCCATGTAGCTGTGGTTATTTTGGGCTGGGCATGTCCTCTCACAGATTGGATGCATGTCAAGAAAATCCAGCCTGTCAGGCTCACGTCTTTCAATTTTATCTGATTGTTGTTAAAATTCATTAATGTCTGACAGCTAAAGTTAATGGTCTTCCAGGAGATATGCATTTGATCAGTGCTCATTAATGGACTAGGTGCTGGGTATGGACAGGGCGATGTTTAATATTCATGATGGCTAGAGTCGGGGGTGACTATCTGCTGGCTCCAACAGCATTAATTGATGTTATCAATTCCCATTACATTGTTTGTTGTCTACTCCCTCCAATGTATTGTTTGTGGTAACAATGTGGTGGATGTTGCTGCTTTATCGCTGCATTTAATATTTACAGCGATGCACTACTATCATAATTGGCTCTGGGTTGGACAGGTCACCAATGGTGACCGACAGTCCTTTCACACACTGCCATCCCTTAGGTCTCCAGTTCATTGTCATCCTCTGCCATCACTTCCTCAAGCCGAGGTCTCCAGTGTTGTTTAGCTCTTGTCTGGTAGGGAGGATACTTTGTATTCTTGGACTGGGATACTGACTGTTTGTTTTTATTTTGGGATGCTGCATCTATGTTTGGGGTAGTTTTTTCTCTTATCTGGGGGCTGGTAGGGAGGCCTGATAGTCCGTTCTATATATTTGTCTCCCAAGACTGGTAAATATTTCACATTCGCACATGCATGATGGCAGACCAACACATCAATGAACATGAGTTCATCTGCTCACTCGAAGAAGCTAAGGCTGGTGTGTCACACAACCTCTCAGTTGATGAGTGCCATGCCACTGAATCAGGGCTGTTTGTGGGCCATCCACCACCACCTCTCCACAATGACTCTGACGAGGTCTTGTGCCAAATGTCCACCCATGCAGTCACCATTGCAGGGGTTCATCGAGGTCATGGTCGCAGTCTCCACTGGCTCTATGGTAGGATGTGGTATGTCTCATGGTCTTCGAGGCACATCTTCTGGAGGCTCTGATGTCGCCTGTCACATCCGAGGTAGATATTTTCGAGCCACTCCCAGAGGAGGCAGGGTAACATCGACGACGATTCTGCGAACCTCACCGATCTCAGCGATGATGAGGTTGTCGATGACAACATTGGCATGATCAACAACATGTTTGACGACATCGTTGTTGGCATTGGCAATGCTCCAACTGATGCAGTTTGAGAACTTGCAGCCATGCTCGATCTGAATACCATGATGCAGCGGGTTGCCATGGAGGTATAGCTGGCAGGCTAGGCGGTTCACCCTGGAATATCTTGCAGCTTCATGTTACCCACTTGTCATTATCTGATCTGCAGGACATGTTCCTCACGGATCGCGCTGAGCATGCAAGGGCCCAGGTAGTTCGAAAAGCATGTAGTTTGTCGCTATGTGCTATTTAAGGCCATCTGGTGCACTGAATGGCTGGCTTTCAGACTAATACAGCTGCTACCAGTGACAATGACGATGATGATGGTGATGATGGTGATGATGACAATGATGGTAACAGTTGTGATGACAATGATGATGGTGATAATCATGATGGTGACAAGGACACTGACTACGACATGTACATTTGAGGAGGTGGTGGGAACTGAGATGACAAAAACTTACTGACTGACTGTCGACTGGCAGTCTGGCATGCTCTAGGGCAGCATCGACATATCCAGTGGGCTCACTATAATCGTCTTCGAATTCGTCATCATGGACTGGTAAGGGCTTCAATATTCTTTTCTTTTACTTTTGTACTGGTTGTTTTGTTTATGTTATAGATTGATCTCTTTTTAATTTTTTTATTATTGCTCTATACGAGCATGCGAGCCACACATTGGGTGACGTTTGTTTCTTCACACTGCAGTGCTCGCACATCTACAGCTTTTATGGGTCCTACACTTTCCCATTGTGGTTGTGGGCTGTTATTTCGTGCATGGCAAGTGAGGTAGTGTGTATACTCTGTTTCGCCAAATGTCTGTGTGTTTAGTTTGTTTCACCTTAGGGTGAAATCTTTAATGGAAATTATTTTCAATTATCCTCATTTATCATATATATAATAAATGAGCATATTTGAAAATAATTTCCATTAAAGATATGCAGGTCATGCAGGACTGTGGTCGAGGCATGGGATAGACTGGTGGTATTTGTTTTTTTCATGCTATTAAATTATAAACACATATTTTACACATATGAGATACATTTGTATGTGAATGTGCGTGGTGCTTGCTGTCTTTTATGCAATGATGATGTGTTTATTTTCTAGAGATAGTGTGTATATTATTTCTTATCCTAACACTTCGCATGCAATTGTGGTTGTGTTGTAAAGAAGTCGGGTTTGCGCCCCAAGGTGTTCGAAACGATCCCACATGCCTCCTGCATTTTTTGAGTTTGCAAACAACTAAAAAAAATCCCAGCACTCCTGTCGGCCACCATTTGAACTCTGCTCTCCCGATGCTAGTGTGCTTCTGAAGGTAACTAGAGAACCAACACACACAAAATGGCCATACTGAATATAGTGCTCCTAGCCATGACCTGTATAACTTCAAAAACTCTGGTGGTGGGAGCAGGAATCACAGATGGCCACCTACAGCAGCTGACTGGTGGTGGTAGAAATGAAATATGGCTGCCTACAGCAGACAATGCCGATGGTGATGGAGGAGGATGTAAAAAGTGATAGAGTAGTGGGAGACTGGAAGGAATATGAGAAAAACCCCAAGGGATTGCATGTAAGATACAAGAGAGGGTGACTGGAATGAATGTGAGAAAACCCCGAGAGGGATAGAACGGAGGTGAGACAGAGAGGAAACTAGGAGGAATATGAGAAAACCCCCATGGAATGCAAGAAAATGAAGTGTCGAGGTGAAATGATAGAGCAGGAGGGGAAAAGGTAAAATCCAAGATGGCCACTACTGGCAAGGAATGATAAAAGCAGGAAATTTCCACTTGATGTCATTCAAGATGGCGGTTGTGGCACCCCAGCTCCCCATTTAGCATCCAGGATCGCATGAACCCCCTGATTTATAATTACTTCCACGCAGTAAGGCACACATGTCACCTGCTAGTATCAAAGCGAGTCTCACACTCCAACTGGGAATACTGTACTGGCGCACATTGTATATCTGACATGCATAGTTTAAGTACAACCAATGATAATTGAATACACTTAACTGTTATTATTAGCCTGTTTCCGAACAAACACTGAGAATAAGGCAGCACTAAGCAGCAAGCATATAAGCCATTTTCAATTACAGGAACTGCAGGTTTTGCATGCAAGTTAACTGACAATCGAACATTCGTTCTTTAGAAAGTCAGTCGTTTTACATTGCATGAATGACAGAATCAGAACAGCATGTGGAGTTCTTATCAGTGCTGAGGTTCGCCGAGCATCCGCGAATGTAAGACAGAGAGTAGAGTCGTGTCTGCATACTTTCCAAATGAGGGACTGAATACTAAGTACGTAAATAAGCCATGGAAAAAAAAAAAAAAAAAATCTAATACACAAACCTGAATGTCACGTGACCTGTAATGCTGGTGACATGATACATAACACACACTGACAATTTGCAAAATCTAAACAAACATAAACACGTGACACTATCAATCAAAACAAACATCTCCTCTGCACTTCCTGACATATCAAAACATAACCAATTCTGACGAAGAAAACAAACTTAATGTAACATGACAACACGCACTGGTGCGACGCGCGAACGCACTACACTTACACATGTGGAACACTGGCTTGGACACTTCATTGCTCACATGGTGGTGCAGGGTTGTGGAAGCTGATGCAAAGGATGTGTGCAAAGGGTAAGGAAACGTGCAACACGTCTATATATATATATATATATATATATATATATATATATATATATATATATATATATAATATATAGAATGGTCCACTTAATGTGGACACCTCCAAAAATTTCCAAATTGGTTGCAGATCACGAAATGCGGTTTTCGCTAAATTAAATTGCTTACAGATACAAGTAATTTACCACAAAGTTACTATGTGTAACATGTGTATGGACAGAAATAATTAAACCACATATGATTTTTCCCCCTAGAAGAATACATTTATTTCAGCTGAAATTCAGTGATTTAGGATTTACAATGGAAAGTAACAGAGATGCAAGTAGCAACATATGTTTGCCCAATGGTTGGCATTTGGTTGAAAGGTTGGCAATATGTTGGGATAGAAAACATACACGAATAAAACATTAGCCCAACATCGCATGAGAACCAAATAATTTTACTCGAAAATTTAATGAGATATCTTGGAAAAACATACATCAACACCTCACTGTATCGAAAAATGCCACAACATGTTGCAAGAGCAATTATTTAAAACCTTAAAATTGTTCGATAAGTGTTGGCAACATGTTGGTAGACATGTTGGTAATGTGTATGTATTTTTATGTTGGGCCAATGTTGTAAACCAACATTTTAAAGCAAAGTTTGGGAATAGATATTATTAATTAAAACAATGTTCTTTTCCTGTACGTTATGAAATACAAATGTTTTTCACAGTACTGCCAAATTTTTCTTTGACATGTATATAGTTGGTTTTATGTTGGGACAATGTTCGAAACCAAACAGTTTGTGATTGGTCCTTTTTTTGTAGTTGGGCCAACATTGTGAAACTAACATATTTCCAACAACGTGTAATACTATTTTTTGAATGAAAAAAAAAAGTTTAATGTTTAAATAAAATTTAGGTTTATTAATACAAAAATGTTTTTGTTTCAAATTTAATTTGATAGGCGAGGTTGGCTGAATGTTGGTAATAAGTTGGTAGATATACAGTTGGTAATTCGTATTCGTTTTTATGTTGTGACAACACTGTAAAACCAACACTTTAATGTCGAAGTTAGCAAATAGTTATTCTTAATGAAAACAATGCCTATTTCCTGTATTGTATAATATATAAATGTTGTTCATGTTACTGACCATTTTTATATTAGATATGTATAGGTTTTATGTTGGAACAATGTTGGGAACCAAATGGTTAGGGTTTGGTAATTTTTCGTTAGTTGGGCCAATGCTGTGTAACCAACATCATTTCAACAATGATTCTTAGCAAGTTTGGGTTCAGAAGAAAAACATAATTTTCCATGTATGCTTATACATTTGGTTTTTCAATATATGAACTAACAGTATTAAAAATATTTTTCGATGGTCATGGTTGGCTAATTGTTGGCAACTAGTGGGTAAGCATACAGAAATGTTTGTTGGCCCAACATTGGCTTAACATCTGGCTCTGGCATTGGGCCAATGTTAAAAAACAGAAGTTGGCCTAACTTCAAAATGTCACTCAGGGTAATGTTGGCCCAACATGTATTTTTGCATTGGCTGCTAAATGAAAGATGCTCAACCTACTTTATTAGGCCAACGAAAATTTATGGTTTTCAACACGCTTTCCTAAATTCTCTTTCTTGTAAACATATGCCATATCAATCAAAAACCAAAATGCTGTTTTTTGGATTTATGTTGGTTTATTGTGTATATATTACAGATCACTAATCTAATATGACAGAAACCCAACTACTAACTAGTATTAGTGTTATATTTGTTATTCGTAGTATTTTAATAATTGGTTAAATAATATTTGTCTCTCTTTCAGAAAGGCATTCACACAGATTGATCCATAGTTAGCAATGTTTTGCGAATATGTGTTATTGCATACATCATTTCAACCAATAAACATCGTTCTGCCAGAGTACTGTATAACCATCATTTTAAGTCACCATTAGGGAATAAGTATTCTTATTGAAAACAAATCCCCTTCCCTGTATTTAATGAATTGCAAATGGTTTTCACGTAACTGAACATATCTCTTTTAATTATGTTTAGTTGGTCTTATGTTGGGAATATGTAGGAGACCAAACACTTGATAATTATTACTTTTCTTTAGTTTATTGGCCGGCTTAGCCAATATTATGTAACTAACATTTTTCCAACAATACTCTCAATATTATATATGGGATCAAAAAGTTATCAATAATTGTTTATGTTTGACTACCAGTTAGGAGTTTAATACATATTATTTTTGCTTCGAATAGATTTTTATGGTCATGTATGACTGATTGTTGGCAGCATGTTGGTAGACATAGTTGATAATTGGCATGGATTTTGTATGTTGGGCCAAAATTGTATATTCGAACTGGAATATGATACATGCGTATTTCTGCACAAGAATACCAAGTTACAGTAGTCTAGTGAAGAACATGTTTCAGAAGTCTAGTGGATAAGTTGTCTGGCTGATAATCATAGGGTCATGGGTTCGAAGCCGACACCTGCCGATGAGGTTTTCTGGCCGTAATATGAAGTGGTATGTGATAAATAACAATATAGTTAATGTGTTTCTTTAAATTTATTTGATATTGGGTAAAATATAGTTAAAACAATGGAAACCAACATTGGTAGAATGTTGTTTATTAGTTGGTATTATGAATGCAATAACACATCTTCGCAAAACATTGCTAACTGAGAATAAATGACAGTGTGAATGACTTTCTGAAAGAGAAAAGAATATTATTTAGTAAATTATCAAAATAATACAAATAACGCTAAACCAATATAAATCCAACAAACAGCATTTTGGCTTTTTTGATCGATATGGCATACGTTTGGAAGAAGGAGAATTAGAGAAAGCATGAAGAGAAACCAACAATTTTCATTAGTGTAATAATGTAGGTTGAGCATCATATTTCAGTTGGCAGCCAAAGTAAAAGTGCACATTGGGCAGCATTGCCCCGAGTGACATTTTGACTTTAGGCCCACTTCCTTTGTTCAATGTCGACCAAACACCAGAGTCAGACGTTGGGCCAATGTTGCACCAACAAAAAAATTCTACAGGAGAATACACCTAGATGTTATCTGAAAATATGATTAGGTAAGATCATTGGCATGTAGCAGTGGAGATGTATTCACAAATGTAAGCAACAAACACGCCATGACTCATCCTGGCAGGACCGCTTAATAATAGCAATGCAACACCAGTCCTCATAATCTGTTATCGTAAGTACTATTGCAGTGTGTGGTTGTATGTACACAATAATGTTTACAAATTAGGAAAAACTTGACACACTACTTATTTACAAAGAGTGTGGCAGCAATGCCAAGCAAGCCATCCAAATGTATGGTGAAGGGTATCCTAATATGACACAGCAGATGATACAAAGAATTTGCACTCATGTATTTTTATGAGGTAATTGGAATTCCACATGCGGATTACATGAGTGGTGTAGTGGCAAAAGTAGAATTAAAAAGTATGGCAGATGATGTGGTGGGGATGTGGACAGGAAATGAGGGGCTACAAGGCTGTGAAACAGGTTGGGAATTGGAAGGGAGACTGACTAGGATGCTTTGAGCAGGCGGGGATAGTAAAAATGTGGTGGTTACAGTTGTGAGGCCAAGGGTAGCCAGTCGTTCACCAACAGTGGCAAATTGAACATTTTGAAGAGTTTTTTGATATTCGGTAATTTCTAAATTACTCACGGCTTCCAACAAAGCTTGTGCTTGATCCATAACATTCTTCAGTGACTGGGTCTGGATTTCAGCGAGCTGATCAGGGCACAATGTGAGCAATTTATTAGCCCTATGTTTCAAGTGATGTAGCCTGGTTTTAAACCTGAGATTGTCAAATATTCCCTGAAGGGAATTAATCTTGGATGCCCAAACCGATACTCACTATCAACATGGATAGCTGACAAGTATTCAAAATCCAAAGGGGTGCCAGTATTAAGTATTACACACAAGGCACTATGGGGTGCCATCCCAGTTTGTTCAGGGGGTTGGATCACACACTCATAGAATAGTTCATCTTTCACTAAGTGTTCAGGGACAATGGTGGCTATGACTAAATCTTACACAAGTGACACAAAAAAACCCACGAAGGAAGCTATAAACTGACATTAAATATTCAAATGGTTACACAAACAAATGATGCTAACATAACCTCAAAGCAAGTCATAAAAAGGTTTATGCGTGCAAGTGTTTAGGTCACAAGTAAACCACAAGGCCCACGTAAAAGGAAAAGGTGAAACATGCAAAAAGCATGCACAAGTACGCATAAGTATGCACAAGTATGCACACTCATACACAACCACCAGCATCTGCTACCAACATTCCTGTGGAAGTACCAGGTGCACATCACCCAATAGGATGACGGCTGTCATAGCTTGGAAAAGGGATTGGTTGTAGTTACAAGGGTGGTGAACAATTTGGAAGTAAGTTTGTTTGGAAATTATTACCCGGTTGGCTCCAGATGTCGCCATGGCAGCGTCAATGATTATGATGCGGTAGAGCTGAGATCTCCTTGCTGCTCTCGGGGTGCTGTGGGCCAATCACCCAGCCAACTTTCAAGCGATGATATTGTTTGTTTTTTAAATGGGGTGCTGTTCGGGTGGCCCAATCACCACATGGTATTACAAATTAATAGAAAAATACCTTGGTCGGCGCAGTCAGACTCACTACGTGTGGATTGTTCGGACCAACCACACGCTCATAAATACTAGACACGAACACTTTAAAATACGTTGCAGCACACATGAAAATTAATAATTACCCTTTAAAATTCACATAATACTTGCATGAAAAATCGTGGGTTTAGGACCGGTGCCCTGAAACGTCTCTCTGTGACCGAAATAAAATGCACTGCTCAGCTCATGCCAATATATTCGGTGACGTTACAGTTCCCTCCAGGAGAACAACTGACAATGATTGCTCGCTTTTGCCCGCAGCGAAGGCTACACTGATAAACAGCTTTAGGCTAAGTGGAAATTAAGTTTACTGTAAAATTTACAAACTCCCAAGGCGATGCAATTCATGGGGTGGCGAGGGGGAGTGTCCCGGACGGCAGAAAGCAAAAGTTGAGAGCTGTCCGGGCGAGAGACGTGTGACCGCGATTTCACACACATCCTCCCCTTCTAGGCTCGACTTGCCGACTAACTTCCCGCCGTGGCACGAGGGCTGGCGAGCGTGGGCCCACGTGCCGCAGCGGGATCTACTCGCGCATGCTCAAGAACTTCTGCTGCTACATTATGAGAAATAATACTTAAAACCCTGCAGAATCACATGCAACAAGCCCAACTCTAGGCCAATATCTCTAACATGATGGAATGAAGTGCGTAAACACTGGTAGTGGTGAAAATAAACATTTATAAAAACACAACATTGCAAAAACAAAACAAGTGGAAGCATGATGGTTTTTATGCACGTCATCCTTAATTCCTGTACACACTTCCTTCTCCCATGTCTAGAAATTCCCTCAGAATGTTTTAAGAACCCTTTTTATGCATACTACACGTGTTCGTGTATCACCTTGCCCCTGTCTCGGGCTGCTCAGTGTACGTCGCACTGCACCACTTGCACTTTCCTGCACTTGCACTCGCTTGCACCACTCCTGCTCTGCACATTACTAAACATATTCGCCGTTGATCACACGTCGAGTGCAGCTATGTGCTGCACTGGGGAAGCTGCTGGCGTAACAAGCGGCCTAAGGCGGGGAGCGACACATGTCAAATGCCCCCTCCCCCCATTTATGAGGCCGTGTGTGGGCCAATGCCGCTACCTGCAACACTGGGGTGCCCTCGGGGACCTCCAAGGGCGCAAGAAGTAGGCCCTTCCCTGCTAAGCCACTTCTCCTCCCGCTGCTGTGTTGTTCTTGCGGCGAGTAGTGCCAGGGGTGACTGATGCACAGCCACACTGGCGGCACTACTGTGGCGGGTGAATCCACAGTGTTGTTCTGTGGAAGCGAATTGAGGCAATGAACCCGCTGCCCTCACTCCCGCCATCGCTGCTATTGCTACTTGCATCTCCTCGCCATCTCCTGCTGTTTCTCTTCTTCCTGCTATCCTCTTGCATCCATTCTTCCTGCTGCAATCTGTGGGCGCGACCTGTACGATGCTCTTCCTCCTGTCTGCTTGTGTGGTTTTCTCCTGCTCCTTCCTCTTCTCCTGCTGATTCGTCTTTTAAACTTGCTGGTGTGCTTGCTGTACGCTCCCCTCCCTGAGGTGCTGCCATAAGAATGGGTGGCGTATCACTAGCGACAGCCCTTGTAAGTGCTCCATCGCTCCCTGTCGGGCGTGGTGATGCCAGGCAATGGCCGGTCTTCTACCCCCTCTCCTTCCCTCTTTGCCAGGTATGGCTGTACCTTCCCCTCCTCTCGCTTGCTTAGGTAGCTCGTCCTCCACAAGGCCGTCGTGGGGCTCACCAGGTGGTTCCTCCAGATGCGTCGTTTGTGGTGGAGCCGAAGCTGCCGCTTCCTCCTGAAGTGCTGCTGCACCTCTCTCCTCTCTTGCTGCATGGGCGAGCTCGGCAGTGCCGTCGCCATCCTGGGGTTGAGGGGCACTGGGACCAACTTTGTAGTGGAGGACAGCCGGTGTGAGCTGGATGGCCATTTCGTTGTGTAGCGTGCATGCTGTTCGTGTACTTGCTGTTCATGTTCCCTGCATGCTCGTTGGTTGGCAGTAGTGCTAGGTGTGTCACTGCTATCTGGCCTCTGGCAGTTACTCTCCCCTGGCAGATGCAGATTCCTGCCCATCAACACCTCGGCGGGTGTTCTGTCGGTGGCGGCGTTGACACTTCAGCAGTGTGTGTACAGGATAGCAGCATGGTGTTCCGGCAATTTTGCATGGTGTTCGCCCACACGGAGGCACACTTGAACCTTCAACTCTTGGTTATGCCGCTCCATGGGATTGGCCCTGGGATAGTACACCACTGTGGTCATGTGTCTCACTCACCACTTTGTACACAGCTTCCGCCACTGTTTCCCAGTAAACTGTCTCTCAGTGTCAGTGAGTAAGTTTCTGGGAATACCCCAACATGGGAAAAATCTTCACTGAGCATTCGCGCAATGTTACTTGTACATGCACTGCTGACGGCATAGGCCTCAACCCACTTGGAAAAATTATCGGTCACCACAACTAAAACTCTCTTCCCATTCGCTGATCTAGGATAGGGTCCCATCAAATCGAGACATACAGTTTCCAATGTCTTCCTCAGCAGGTGTGGCTGTTGTTGTTGCCGGCCATCAGTCCTGCAGCTTTTGAACAGATTGCACTTGTTCCATTTTTGCACCAAACTGCACGTTTGCTTCGTTAGCCCTGGCCAAAAGAAATGCTCCATAATATTTCTGATCGTCTGGTACACACCGGGGTGTCCTCCTATGTTGCCACAGTGTGCATGGGCGAATATCTGATCGTGCGCACACGTAGGGACAAACACCATCCATTTCCCCAGATTCACCAGCGAGCACGTTTCTAAGTGACCGTTCATAACAAACCAGTTTTCACCCATGCCTTGTTTGCATTGCTGAGTCTTATCCTGCGAGAATTGGCAACCCTACTGGTCTTGCTTCACCTGCTCGAAAAGTTCCAATATTAGCACACCATTTTCTAGTGTGCTCACTTGCTGTACATGAATTTCTGAAATAGTCCCATCGTCGCCTGGTGGACGGGTTTCTTCCCATTCAGCCTCGTCTTGCAAAGTAATCTGCTCATTTGGCACATGTGACAAAGTGTCGGCTAACTGATTTTCCTTACCTGGTACATGTTGTACACACAAATTAGATGCTTGCAAATAAAATACCCAGCCGGTTAACTTTCTTCGCGCATGTTATGCAACCACAGTAGGCAATTGTTATCGGTACGCAATGTGAATCGTTGATACTCCAAATACACCCGGTATTTCTTGATCGCTCATATCACAGGGAGGAACTCGCGCTCATTAACATCGTAGCGCACATCAAACCATTGATCGCTAATTGTTCTAACACAACATATAGGTGATGCAAATGTTTTTCCCTGGTGTTGGACCATACAATCACATTGTCCAAGTATGCCATGGAGTACTCGCCTATTAAGTCGTCCAACACGCGCACTTTCATAGCTTAATGCCAAAGGGCATGGTGCAAAACTGAAATCGGTGCCCATATGGCGCAGTAAAGGCCATTTTCTTGCGGTCTTCAATTTTAACTAGCACTTGCCAGTAGTCACTTTTTAAATCAAGATATGACATTATTTTTGTCTGTCCTGGTGAAGTTATGGCGTCTTTTACACTAATATATGGCGGGAATGAATTTTTAGTAACTTGATTGAGTGGCCTGAAATCAACACAAAATGCCACATCCCATCCTTCTTAGGCGCGAGCGTGATTGCGGAATTATACGTACTGTCATATGGTTTTATCATGCCATCGTTCAACATTTCTTGAATTTGTTGTTTGATTATTTTTGCCTGGTGGGGTAAATAGCTATGTGGCAGTGTACGAACAGGTTCAGCATCTAACAGGATTTCATGTTCCGCTTCTGTAGTTCTGCGTAGAGCATCTCGTGAAACGAATACATCCCAGCGTTCATTCAACAAACACTGGAAGGCTGCCTGGTGTTCGGGCAATAAGTCATGGTCAAGGTCACCTAGCATAACAAACAGTAAATTCTCGGCTGGCTTCCTATCCAGGTTGTACACAGAAGCCTCTATTTTTCTCCGAAATGAATTCTACGTGCAGCTGGTTCTACAAATGTATTCTGCTCTGCTAACCACGTGATCCCTAAAATAACATCCTCCCGGATTTCCGGTATGAAAATAGCTGTTGTTACGGTACTGATATCTCTGATGCTAATGGTGATTTGAGCTTGACCTAATGCGGTACTGTTTTTATTTTTGTAAGCTAATATTTTAGCAAAAGTTACAGTTTGCACTCTTGAGATTGAACAAATTCTGGACGTATTAAATTATGTTATGCTCCGGTATCGACTAAGGATTGACATATATGACCGTTCACGCTCACAAGAATCAGAATGAACTGCTGCTCACCATTACTAACCTGCTGCAACAATGCCTGTTGTGGTGTCTGCTCCGGTTGTTCGCTTGGCGGATCAGGGATGGGAGAGATGTCCGGCCTCTTCACCCCTGCTTCACGTTTCCCTGCTTCTTGTTTGCTGCTGCTAGAATATTTTGCAAATGTGGGTTGTTGGGGCATTTTTTATGCCAGTGATATGCCGGCGTAGAACAGTATCGACACTCAATACTTTTAATAATGGCCATCTTGCCGACAAAAAGGTCTCAAAAACATCTAAAATTGTTTTAAGTTTAAAAATTTTGGGTTCATATTTATTTAACTTATTTTCTAAGTGCGATACTATTAAAATTAATTAGTAATCAGTAATTCAAAACTCTCAAAAGACTTCACGACGAAAAGATGGCTGGAGCAGGTTAGATTTCATTATTAAGTCCAAAAGTTAGTTGTTTCCAAGCACATTCTAAAAGAAAATGGATAAATGGCCTGCTGCAGAAATCCCGGAAAACGCCCGCAGTCGGGACATTCCTGAGATGGCCGAAATGATTGTATTCGAAGTGGGATGCTATATACATCTCAATGCGAAGTAACAAGAAAAGATTTCTAGGCCCCATTCTTTATAACGGTGGATGTTGGACCACTAGGAACATAATTTATAGACACAATAAGCACTGGCCGCCATGAAAAACATGAACAGTTGTTAACAAAATAAATAAATGATAAACTGAACTCAACAGTCGCAGTCAGGAAAGTGGAATTACCGCATAAAAGTGGAAAATCAGCCGAAGTTAACAAACACCAAAATTTCTCACATATTAGATAATCTGGAGAAGAAGGAATTCGTCACTCCCAGAAGTCGTCATGAATAGTTATCGATTCAGAAAACCATTATTGTTATAGAACATTTCATAATCTATTAAATAACGTATCCAATGGCATATTGTTACAAATAAAATTATAAAGATAGTAAGACCTGTTGAACATTTTTTAATATAACAAAATTAAAATGGAGTCCCTTTTATTCTCTTATTGTATCTCATTGTAATATAAAATTAAACAAATTTTAATTCATACCTCAAATGTAGTGATATAATGGTTGGAAATAAAAATTTTCCTTTTGCCAAATATTTCTCTAGGCCAGAGAACTTATCAGTAAAACATAAAATATTTAAAGTAACCAAATGACAGTCTATTCATAATTAGCCTAGAATTAATTATGACATTAGAAACATCACCATATGTGATGACAACATACACATTTTCGTAAAACTAAGTTTTGGGAACCCAGAAGACAAAATTCCTCTGATAAGTTTTGCAACATTAACAAAAAAAAAATTAATGGAACAGTTAACATTACTGGATTACACAAATACATACATACATAAACCAAATTGTGTCACAGTACGACTACAAGCACTTAAAAATTCATGCACGAGTACTTAACAGTATTACAAAAAGCAAACGACTAAATACTGGAACTTAACACTTGGGATTTGCCGCACAGACAAACGAAATTTATTTCTAGAAAGGGAGAACAAATTACGGAAGTCACAACATATATGAAAACAGAAAAGCGGGTGCAACACATACGCCACAGTTATTTGGTATGACCTGATCACATGTTCTGTTGTTTTGGAATTATGACGAAAGTGTAGCTTCGATGGTGTGGAGAGAATGGTTTAACTATGTGATTAGTTTGTAAGAGCGGAATGGTTTGATGGGTTTCTTAGTTAGTATGAGAGGGGCAGAATGCATAGCTGGTATGGTTGGTTAGTATGATTGGATGGTATGATATGGTATCTGGGAAATAAGACTGAACGTATGTCATATATGGTTAAATTAATAGTATTGATCTTATGATAACATGGTTGGAGCTTATGATTGGAATATTTGATTGGCTTAGCTGCTGGCATGGTTTATTTATATGTGTAACTGGTGAAGTTAGATGGACTAAAATGGTAGTCAATATAGCTGATTGATCAGTAAGTTTGCGGTATGTTGGTTGATATGACCTGTATAGTTAAAAGCATGAATGAGGTATGCTTGGGATAGAGCCAATTATATGGTTAGTTGGTTGATACAGTGATTAAATTAATGTCTAATATGCTGGAGGGTTGTTACCTAGTATATTTTAGTTGGTGGGGTTAATGGATAGTGCGGGGTGCTATGAAATGAATATTTGTTATGTTGCATATACAATATGATCTGTGTGGCATGACTGAAGTATGCTGGGGTTATGGTTGGTATAGTAGTCAGCACTCTCAGTCTGCAGGGTTAATCACATTTTGTTTCGTATGGCTGAAGTGTGGTGGTCCGCATTTTTTATTGGTATGGATGGTTAATAGAGTGATTTATATTAATGTCTGGTATGATATTTGGCCGGCATCTGATGGTATGGCAAACATATTGGACTTACGATTTTTGGTCATGTCAGTGTGGGCTTAGGTATGCTTGAATTCTAGTATGAGCTGTGATTATATTTAGTCTGATGATGTTTGGTAGAGCAGATATTTTGATTGACCTGCAAAAATGTTGGCATCTATCTGTCAGTGATGAGATGAATTTAATGATATAATATGTATGTGTGTGTTGCTAACTGTGGCGTCTGTAGTGCTAACTGTGGTGCCTGCATAGCTGATTGTTGTAGTGGGTAGTATGGCTGAATTGAGTTTTCTTTTGTGTATAGGTGATGGTATGTTGGTTGGTCTGGTATCAGTCAGTAATGATGGTTTGACAGATTGTAAGAATATTTGTGTTGCTGGTTGTTCTGGACTATAAAATTTGCATGGTATGTTTGGGTTATCATGAATGGTATGGTTGGTATAATATGTGATATGTTTTCCAGTATGTCTCTCTTGCGATTGATGTATGTCGAATGATGCGATCAATATGTGAGCGTCGGTTAGTCTTGTAATGCTAAGGTATGCTTGAGTTAAAAGTGTTCGGTATGGGTGTTTAGTGTATTTTATCTTTTGTCAACTGGCATGGCGGTTGGTATGATAAGACGTTGATTGTGTCACTGATACGGACTGTATGTTTGCTTTGTATGGTGTGTGTATGAATGGTTGAGGTATGCGAGAGTTATGTTGGGTGGTATAGTTGGTAGGTATAAGTGGTGTTGGTTGGTAGAACAAGTTGAATGGGTGTTATGTTATAGGCTGGTCTCAGCTGTACAGTTGCTCGAATTATAATGGATATTGTGCTTGGTGTATTGGGTGGTGGGGTTGAATTGAATTTTTCTTTGGTTATAGGAGATGGGTGTGTTGGGTGGTCTGGTATGACTTGGGTTATAATGGTTGGTATGGTGGTATAGCGACTAGTATATATTTGGTTGGTGTCGAGCAGAAGAGTAGAAAGTATGAGTAGTAAGTACATTATTGGTAAGGTGAGTGTGGGCTCAATGGTTGAGGTATGCTTGAATTCTAGTAAGAGATATGAACGATGAGTATATTTCGTCTGGTGTTGGTCGGTAGTGCAGATGGCATGCATGAGTTACATGGTACCTGTGAGCGGGTATATAAGCAACCAGGTTCCAGTTAGGAAGCTTGGTTTAACAGTAGTAGTCATGAAAGCCACTTCGTCTCAGCTCGTGTGACAAATGGAATATATTATGGAGCCAAAGGTTGCTGGTCCATAAACGCCTGAAGTTGGCACAGTGCTATGTTGTTGCTACAGTGACAAGATATTTGTTTGCAGTTGCATTGCAAGAAGACGCGAAGTCAACTCTATTCAGAATGTGGGGCGTGGTACTTTTAAATTTGAAAAATGGAAATCGCAGTTTGGTTGGAGAAGTGAACCTGAAGAGACATCTTGAAACCTGTACCGATCTACCTTCACTTCCTGCTAAGTGTTATCTGTCAACATTGCATCTGAGCTGTATTGAGCTGGTAACTGACGCGACAAGCACTGGAAAATCATCGAAACAGAACACATCAGCTATGAATGTCATAGGTAGTACGTTGCTTTCATCAAGACTTCCATGCCGCTACTGTGACAAGACTTTCGCAAACAATAATGAAGTACGAAGGCTTCAAAAGAATGCATGTGTAAGTAGTACCGTTTGCATGGGATAGCGGTGTGAGAAGTGCTCTAAATTGTTTGTTCCCATCGACAGTTTAAACAGGCATTTTAAACAATGCAAAAGTGATGTCTCACCTACCAATGTTGAACGAGCAGATCATTCTTCCTCTGTGCAGTTCACAGCGAAAACTTATCCTAGTGCATTTTCTACTGGTGAATCAGTTGCTATACCTATAAATTCGTTATGGTAAACTACGAAAATAGCCTATGAGATGAAGCCGAATGCAAGTGGATTATTCCAGAAGCAATCTGCATTCTGGTGTCTTCTAAAATATTATATTGCTCCGAATCTGACAGCCTCGACGAAAGATATTTGTTCATTTCTGGTATACATTGAACAAAATTTAACAAACCAACTTACAGAGGAGGTGGAAAATATAGTGGTGTAAATACAATATATGACTGGAATGCAGCTATATAAAATCAGGGCCATACAATGATGAGCATGCAAGAAAAGTATTCAAGACGTCTAATGTGCCTATCTATAATATGCATGACAGCGATGAGAGTGTTGAAAACAGCATAGAGTAGGTATGTCGCGAGGCAGAAGAAATTGTACTGAAAGGCTCTGGCTAGGCACTCGATTTGGTTGACCATCTACAGCTGAGAATGAGCATATTCAGTCCACTCAACACCTAGGCAATATTTTGATACATTCGTCTTTGGTGTGGATTACGAACACATGAAAGTATTCACAGTTTTTGATATCACAAAGTATATATGCAAGGCTCCTATGTAAGTGAGAAGCCTATGGATTGATGATGGTCATAGGCTCGACCTGTATCATCTTCTTTGTCCAGGTTAATGTAAGCTGTAGGTAAAAATTATTGTCTCGTCGACTGCGTGGTCATTTAGTGTGTATTGCAAAGGATTATAAGATATGCATACAAATTTAATTGAGCGATAATTTAAGTTATTAAATTTATGATTATGATAAAAAATTTTAAATTCCCTAAAATATTTTATTTACACATACACAATTCCAACATAGCGATCTTCTAAACAACGTATTGGGGTATAGAGTCTGGCAACAGTGCACACTATCTGTACTGCAGTCTAAGTACCTACTGTACTGCAATATGCACTGAATTTAACCTCGATAACTACTGGCTCATAGTTCGAAGAATTACGCCTATCTGGCTGTCTGTGGGATGGAAAACATGTTCAGTTCCTAATGAAAAAGTGGTACTGATGCTTTGTTCAAGAATGGCAATGACGTCCTTTATGCTTCATGTATTTTGTTCCTCGGCACGTTTACTGTACCTAAATTTAGGCCCTATGTTTTTTCTTGTATGTATACTTTGTTAGATACAAAAAAAGGGCTAACGCACATTTAGATACAAGTGATGTTGTAATTAAAAATATATCCCTTGGTGCCCAGCATATGAATTTATGTTATTTTTAATTTATTTAGTGAAATTTATAGTGCCAACACCAATAAGCAAATATATTAACACCATGTAACTGGTGATGGCTAAATGTAAGCATTGCAAACATTTATGAAATATGATGCGAACCTAATGTACATCATAGTGTACAGCATTCAAACTACTGACAGACCCCAATTTTTAAGAGAAAATCAAAGCATATGTTACTGTACAGAAAGTATAATTGAGACCTGTAATTATTATATACTGTATGTGTCACAATATGTTATCGATATGTCTTTTCACTGAATGTGAATTTTCATTGGGATAACAATAGCCAATATAAGCACATAGAACGTTGGTGCCGTAATCTATCGGCGTAAATTTCATTTGAAATAATTTTTTCGTAATATTTATAACAATCAACCAAAAATTTATACATTCAAATTTCAACGACAAATTTGAATTTCCAAGTTCTGTTGATAAAATTTGATAATATATAAATATGTATGAGTTTGCTTACAATTTTATCATTGCGATCCGAATATTAATACACACTATTCAGTTCGTACAACGACTTCACTCCAGTACGGGTTCTGGAATCTTGTACCTACATGAGAATTTTTTCTTTCTTAGATGTTACCAAATGTCATGGAAAAGTGTGAAATTTAAATCTGTTATACCATTTTTACATTAAATATGCATTTTAGACATATTTAACTGTATTTTTTTAAAAATATTTTTCAGCATTATTTCAAATGATAAATAAAATTAATTTTTTAACAATTTATAATATAATCAATTCTTATATGTATGATATTTTTTGACAAGGCTGCATAGCAGTGCGAGCCATCACTTAAGTTAACATGCACTTGGCTCAGAGGTCATTTACACTGGCTGCCTCTTCCCCATGTGGTGCATACCGACGTCATTGCACATTTCGCATGTCACTACAGGCGGGCCTGTCAGAGGATGCGTGCGTGCATGTGTCTTTACAAGGCTAGGCGACTAAAATTTATACTAAAATTCTCTTTTTAAGCAAAAAAAAAATTAATTGAATAAAGTAAATACTAAAAACATATTGATAGAATTGATTTTTAAGTGTTAAAATTCGAATAGTTTTTGAAAATCCTTCCTGGAATGTACTTCGCAATAATTCTTTATATACCTTCTCGTACATGGAAAATTACATTTTTAGAATCGTAAATAAATATTCACAGGTGCAATTCGCGCACTCTAGCAGGCGATGAAGGAACTACATAAACGGTGTGGTCAAACGAATGTGAGAGATAAGAGGGATAGAGATGGAGAGAGAAAGACAAATCAGAATGAAAGAGAGAGAAGGAAAGAACAAAAATGGGAGGGATTCGGACAAAACCTAAGGGATGTTAAAGAGACAAGAACATAGCATGAAAAAACAAGACATAATGGTGGTATGATATCACGATCGTATGCACCTTGAAAATACGAGTCCGGTGATATACAACACTTAATACTTGTGCCTTTAAATTTTTTTAACTATAAAAATATATTTAATTTTAAAAATAAATTTTAAACTAATTGTATGTTATCGATTCCTCAGATTCCTAATTATGGGGCTGAGTTTATGATATCTCAGCCACATTGACGAATCAGTCAGCCACATTGAGGAATAAATGCTTATTTCACTAATTCTTTGGAAAACGTAATTTTTAAGTGAAAAAGCCCGACTTCGAGGTGAGAATGACCAATTTTTTGGGTTCAAACAAATGCTTCTGAGAGAAAAACGGGATATTTCAAAGATGGTGGCTAACTCTTTTGGAGCCTGTCACCTCCGCCCTAGCCTCTCTGCGCTCGTAGTGGCATAGACCTCCTACATGAACAGCACCTAGAAACTCCAGCAGGTTATTCCTAATGTAGTCTCCCTCAGTGCGACACGTGTTGAGTTACCAGAACGAGGGCATGTGCTGGGAGGGTTGGAGATTTCGACTTTCCGCCATTCTGCTTAAACCAGCGCCACGCAATATATGGGAAAACAAGGTCCCACTCCCTCTGTCTTCGGTTTCCATATCCCACTAATAAAAAACGTAGTTCCCAGCCTTCTTTTCCTGTAGCATTTCTATTTATGCATTGCATATTTTTACATTTACTTTGCCGAGAGGGCTTTTTTTACGGTGTCTAAGACGGTTTCTTTACTCTTTCTCTCTCGCTCTCTCTCTCCGTAGTAATAGTTTACCTATAGTTACACTCAGGGGGTCTTCATGGCGCCAATTGCGGCCATGGCTGCCCAATACCTCGCTGCCGCGATGCATGTCTCATCGCATTATTTCCCTCCCTTTTAGGCGTATGGGGCCTAGTCCCGAGGCGCCCTTAGCTCCCGTCACTACCTCGTTCGCACACTTAACACTTAGAATTATGATAGGTTGGGAACATAATACAAATTGAAGATTTTAACAGAGTAGTCTATTTCACAGCAAGCACCAGTTTCTACCATCGACAAACTAAGAAGAATTGTAACATATTTTGATGATCTTTAATTTCTCGCCCTTTCCTCGATTATGCTGCTATGTCTGCCACGCGTATTTTCGCTGTTAATGTTCTTCAATTTGCATGTAATCCGATTCTACATGTTTCATCTGAACTATCTGCACGACACTGAAGCTGCTGCGTCTATTGGAAGAAGTAAGGCACGGAGGAGTGTGGTAACAACGAGGTCTTGAGAGCCAACGGGAGCGAAGCGAGGTGGAAATGGAGCAGTGTCGGAATGCAAGGGCAGGGAAACGGGATATCCCCGAAAAAACCCGCCGACCAGCGGCGTCGTCCGGCACGATTCCTACGTGCGAAGATCCGAAAGCGACCCCGTCGGGAATCGAACTCGGTTCGCCTCAGTGGGAGGCGAGCACTTTAGTCGAAACGCTACCGCGGCCCATTACTGGGGAGGTGAGAAAGAGCTTGTGTTTTACATATTTCTCGGGATTTCACATGAGTTAGCGAGCGGTTGTCACAAGGAGGCAGTGGCTTCACTTAAGCTAGGGGAGGCTTCTCTAGGATACAAAGGCTGGCAGCAGTTCTCTTCCATCCCCACCAGCAGTATCACATTACATTAATGGCAGGTTAAACAGCAGAGTATGTTTCCGTAGCGGAAGGGATTGTCTCCGATTATATACTTATGTCGACAAACTCTTTATTAGGTCTTAATAGAAGTCATTCCGTTCGGAAAATGTCTAGTTGTGCTCGGCGGCAAACTGCGAATTCCTCGGCACCCTCCTGTGGATGTCACGATCAAGGACAGCAACAATACACTAGTCATAGACTTCTTTCTCCCTCGCTACTTCTCTGGATTGCATCATGTTGCTTCCGCATTTCATACAATTGTTATTACTCGTAAGCTGTGCATATAGTTTCTATAAATAATTTCAGAGGCAACTATGTGTGTGGATTAGTGATCCGAGGGTGTCAAAAGGGGGGGGGGGGGGGGGGAAATTAACCGAGGATGATTAGAATTAAGATTGTAACAATGGTCCTAAAAACCTAACTCAAAAAATTCTAAACTATTTTTTTAACTATCGATTATTGTTGAAATGAATTTTTTATTTTTAATGAAAATAATTTAAACATCAAAATTGAATGGTTATTATTATTATAATCGTTAATTGAAAAATGTTCAGTTGAGTAGCCACTGGGAAGCCTGATAAACCCGTCGCACAACTTGCAAGAGTCAACCATGAAGAATTTTAGCAGCTCTGTTGAGACGTCGCGACAAGAGCGCCGGGAACGGAGCCGCATGAGGGACGCGCTTTTAAATGTCAGGCTTTAACAAGCAGCATGCACAGTGGCAAGGAGTGGCCGGAGAGGGCGTGTGTTTTCCCAGCTGACAGCAGCACTCCTACCTGGCTAATACCCGAATTGTCAGTATACAACGTGTAACTAACAAATACCGGCAAACTTCCAGAGGTGATTCCTGCCGAAAATAGAATGCGAATATATATATATATATATATAGAACGGAAATCTTACACCTGCGAAAATGTGGTGCTTAAAAATCAACCTCCTTCATTAGAAATATAGGGGTGCTGATTCGTAACAAAACACAGGGTGGCTACCCCAATTTTCTTGACGAAGCGGGATGATATTACCAACGGAATTTCCACTTTCACAGGAGTAAGATCTCCATTCTACAAAACACTATTCACCGATTTGTTGCTTCATCGCAAGTAGTTCCTGAAAGTTATAACTAAAATCATTTCAAAAATACAATTATTGGGGGGTTCGTCAGATATCACCTCCCAGAGTTTGTCGGTGTATTTTAGTTACACTTTGTATACTTGTTAAGAACGCACATACGTTCACTTGTCCTGTTATGTACTTGTCGAGACTTCGAACGGGCAATCGCCTCTTCATACTACACTCGTCACACATGCTGGCTGCAGGCAATAGCATTAAATGTAAGAAAACAGACAAATGTGCTGCATGGAGGCACGAGCGTGTTTTAATTACTAGCTGCAATATTCGTAGTTACTTAAAAACAAATAATATTCAAAATATATTATTAATATTGCTGTGTTTTTCAGTCACTTTTAGAGAGACTTGCAAATACTCTCAGAATATCAACTAACTGGAATCAGTATTTCTGACCTGAATTAGGGCCTACTGCATGTACACAAACTATGACGGAAGACAAATGGATATTGGTGACCTAAAACTATTTTCTAGAATTGAATGAATTTTCGTAAATACTCGTTATTTTTCAAAATGGGTTTCTGTATAATTTTCACAAAATTTCGCAACCTGAACGAAACAAATGCGGGGATCACTCCAAGAACACAAACTCAGCCAAGGCCGTGTCCGAATTCAAGTATATACTGGCGTACTTGCATCCTTGCATACTTTACTTACCTTTGGCACAAACCTTGATGCATTCGGACCGGTAACTTCATTGGATTTGAAGTTTGATTTAATTGATAATGTTATTTATCCACATGGCTATATATATATATATATACAATGACAGAAAAGTAGAAATACAATATAATAGTTTACAAGTACACAACACTCCAGCCACAAATGAAAAGGCTATTCTGTCTTACAGGAAACGAAACTGAGACAATAAGGGAACAACTCGACTGTGGCTATAACAAAAAATTACCAATTACACGAGGAAAATAACCAAAACCTCAAAGACTATACATTATATATAAACAAATATACACTCATAAAAACTAATAAAAAGAGAACCAAAACTGGTAAATAAAAGAAATGAATGTGACTAGTGGCAACACAATGACAAGATGTACACAAAGACAGGAAATAAGGAAAAAAGGTTAGTCAGAAATGGTCAATCAGTAAGGGGACTAGAAGCAGGACTATCAAAAATGTACCCACTGCCATGGGTTCAGCGACAATGAAATTGATAAAAACAGAAAGTTGAAGGGTTAAAACAAATATCAAATAATATTTCAGTTGTATTTTCATAACATTTATTATCATGCTGATTGTATGTGAGTTTGCAATTTTGATTGATGGTTTAACCTTAGCTGTAGTAGGTTATGAACAGGTAGGCGTGATACGAATCGATACTTTAGAGCTTCGGCACACCTTCAGATAATTATTAACTCAGGTCAAAATTCTATGCCTACAACGTAGTGAGTTGCCCTATTAGTAATAAAATAAAATAATGATGCCGATAATAAATTGTAACTTTAAATTGCTTCTCATAATAGCGGCACATATACCGCAAGGGCACGAGAAGTTAACATATTCGTTTACTTGTATGCTTGCATACTTCACTTTCATTTCGGACAGCACTTATGATGTAACTTCCGGGGACAGGTGCGAACAAGTATGTACCTCAGGCGAATTCGGGCACGACCCAAGTAAGCAACTTCGTGTACTTGCCAAGAGCAGAGCTTTTGAAAACTTTTATAGGAATTTGGACAGAGCTAGTATACACATGGTGACATCAAGGGTGGGAGCAAGTACAGACATGTGTACACTAGGAGAGAATTTGGACATCGCCTAAGCATTACATCCATTACAGTTTGGTTGTCTGCTCTAATATTTACCGTGGCCTATGCAGGCTGCAACCCATGCCTTTTTATTCAAAATGCAGGTAGAATCGGATATATGCAATTTTCAATCGAGTTATTAAAAAAAAAAAAAATGTTGTTATGGCCGAACATAGTTTTTGGCATTTTCCTTCCAAAAGTATGAAATTCACATTTCCAGCTTTCAGAAGAAAAATAGCTTTTTAATGAATTTATATATTTGTATATATTTATTTACTAAATTAAATTAGGCCAATCCAGTTCCATTTACAGAAGAACCAAAGCCGCAGTTTCCGTTTGCTGTTTATGTTACCAAGCCACCAAGCCCGTTGAGATTATGACCTATTTTCATCCATAAAACTAAGGCGTGAAAAACAATACTGATGTTATGCAATGCTATAACAAGTAGTATTTCGTAATACATACACGCGTCATCAATTGATTTAATAAGTTTACACTGCATTTTAATATTCGCTGTAACTTTAAATTAAGCAGGAATGTGCTTAATTTACTTATTCAGAGTTCAACTTCGAATTATCTGCATAATTTACTTATTCAGAGTTTATCTTCGAATTAATATAAATAGGCTACAGTTATGCTTTAAATTTTCTTCTTGGCAATACCAAGAATAAAATAACTCCACAGTGTGGTTTAAAATGTACAACCATAGAAAACTCCCTGGTAAACCACCACAGTCATCCCAGAACTGCTTTCTTTTATTGCAAGGTGCCCTTAATATATTACATCTCCTACACTAACATTTAGAAAGAAAAATCATTCACTCTGTAGTACTCCATTGAATATCACGCAAAAATAAAACCACTTTTATTTTAAGGAATTTACCAACTCTACGACTTACTTCAGTTTCAACTGTAAAATAACACATCTCTTAGTCACTCCGTAAACACTGATTAGTGATGCTTTGTGCCAGACAGCTGCGCCATAAAAGTGGATTAGAAAATCCGCCGTTCATTTTAGTTTCATTGGTTTTTATTTGTCCGTATATTTTAATCACATCTGTGTCGTATTGTTACATAGAGATTTTCTCTACTAAATCATTTTTTAAATTAATTATGTATGTTAACCACAATGAAAAATAATTGTGGCCTATATATGTATACAATATTCAAACTAAAATTAAATTTAAATATATTATCTAATGAATAGCATTCGAACCATTAAGTGTTTTAATACAATTACTAAAATGCCAGTTGTTTTCCCAAAACATTACACACAGTTGTTTGCACGGAAAAAACATGTGAAGAACTGTTATAGTTATAGTTCTTCTGAGAACTCGTTAAATACAAAGAGACCATCTGAGCGGAAACATTTATCTTGTTTACAGCTCATTTCACGCGCTTGGCGAAGCTCTCAGAGCATGTTGCATTAATGCGAAAGATGCGGTAAAAAACTTTTTATGCTCTGTAAATGTTGACATTTGCTCCACGCGTAGCTGTAACCTTTCATAGAACAGAGACTAATTAAATGATAAGCAAACTCGTATTCTTGTTGAGTATAGCAGATCGCAACAGCCTGTACGGTTTACCGAGACTACAAATATTGAGCTTCAGGTGAAAGACTCACATGATCTGCTTTTCAGTAGGTACAACACTGATGTCCTCGAAATGACTTCTGCTGTAAATCAGCAGTGAGGTAATATTATAAATAGCAACACCAAACCTGCGAAAACGTAATCAGTTGATTAGTTGTTTCCGCTGTTAAGTCGCTGGTTTGGTTTTCTACGTCCTCTGTTTGATGCCAGAAGCTATCGGGCTTGAAGTTTTACAGGCATGAGGGACACGAATATGGGGCGCGGACTTCGTAGGTACTTACGTTTTCCACCTCCTCCTCCTCTTCCTCCTTCTCTTCATCTTTCTGCAACTCAAATGGCATCAAATAAATTCTACTTTTTGATGATTAGAGAATAATTTCGGAACATAACAGTAGATATGTATGGCGGATATCAGGCACATTCAGACAGGCTGGAGGCGAGAGGCTCCATGGAGCCGGCCAACATTTTGGATATTCCCCGTTTTTCTCTCAGAATCGCTTGTTTTCCTCTTGAACCACATGTTTTACCCCGAAAAAGCCTTAAAATTTCCCCTTTCCCCTAAAATTGACCCTTTTATTCCTAGAAATTTCCCGTTTTGCTCTTAAAAAGCACTGAAACACTATTGAACACCATTTTTGCGAAAATGAGCTGTTTTAAAGATTTTGCGGTGCTTGCTTGACACATTTATAAAAAACAATGAGGTATCTGAAAAGTCGATAAAATTAAATTATTAGATTTTTTAATAAGTTTAAAAATAGTTTTATAGGAAAAAATTTAAAAACATAAGTATTAAGTGTTATATATCACCGGACTCGTCTTTTTAAGGCACACATGATTATGAAATCATACCAACATTCTGTCTTGTTTTTTCATTCTCTATCATTCCATGTTGTCTTCTATCACTCCATCTATTTTTCTCTTTCTCTCTTTCTTTTTTCTCATGCCATCTCTTTCTCTCTTTCCTTTCTCTTTCTCTCTTCCTCTCTTCCATTATCTTTCTCTCTTGTTTCCCAATTACTCACATTCGCTTTCTCTTATTCGTTTTCTCTCTTCTCTATCTCATTCCATATCTTTCTCTCTCGTCTCACTCGTTCCATCCCTTTCCTTTCTCTCTTGTTTCTCTATCATTCCATATTTTTTTTCCGAGTCCTCCCATTCGTTTTCTTTCATTCTCTCTCTTTCATTGCATTTTGTCTTTCTCTCTCCATCTCTTTCACTCTTGTCTCTCTCATTCGTTCGACACCACCATCTACATAGTTCCTTCATCGCCTGCTAGACTGCGCGAATCGTCAGTGTGTACATTTATTTGCGAATTTAAAGATGTAATTTTCCTTACACAGGAAAGTATACAAAAATGATTGTAAATAAAATTCTAGGCAGGACTTTGTAAAAACTATTCGAATTTTAATACTTTAAAAGAAATCAATTCTACAGAAATTTAAAAAAGTCAATATATTTTAATATTTAACTTTATTCAATTAGTTTTTTTTTACTGTTGTACGAAAAAGAGAATTTTAAATTAAATTAATTTGCCTAGCCTTGTAACCACGAACGCACGTGCCGACACTGTGCGGGGAAGAGGCTGCCAGTGTAAATGTCCTCCAAGCCAACTGCGCGCGAACTGAAGTGACGACTCGCACTGCTATGCAGCCTTGTGAAAAAACGATCATTTATCCCGTAATCGATGCTTATAAATAGTTAGAATTATTAAAAAATTTATTTTATTTTACATTTGAAAATATACCGAAAAATGTTTTAAAAAAATACAATTAAATATATCGAAAATGCATTTATAATATAAAATCGGTTCAAAATTTTAATTAAGTAAATTCCACACATTGCCATTACAGCTCGTAAACTTAAAAAAAAAATCTTGTGTTGAGGTGGGATTCGAGCCCGAGGCATCTCACTTGGGAGTCGGGCACACTGACCACTCAGCAAGTAAGCTCACACTAATTCATGTGCTTACGTGACATCTAATCAATGAATCAATGGATGAATGCATTGATGGATCGATTTATTGATGGATCGATAGATCTGTGGGTTGAACGATTGATGGATCAAATGATTGATGTACAGATGGATAGGTGGATCGATAGATTAATCAATCTATGGGTAATTTTGAGGTCATTAGGGGTAATTTGGAGTCTTTTAGTGGTGGTTGCGGAGGCTTTGTGATGGTGGTTGTTGGAAAACCAGTCTTTAAATACTTTTCTCATATATTTTATAATTTTTTGGGAGTCCTAGGTCAAAGGTCAAGGCCACATGTGTCCAAATGGTGGTTGGTATTAGTCAATTATATTACGTTGACAGATGGTAAGGAATATTGTGATATGGGCAGGCCTTTAAAGAATGGCTGCTTGGGAAGCAGTGGTGGTGTCTGACTTTCTATTTTGCTATATTGGATTTCAAATATAATTCTGCCTGATCTGGCTGTTCAGTTATAAGTATAAGGTGAATGTTACTCGAAGTGCTGATTGGCCACAGTCTGTTTGAAGTGTATTTCTGATGTTTGGACATGATAAATTTTTTTAAGTGGCTGAAATAATGCTAGAAATGTAGGACATGTGTAAGTATAAATTTTATCTGGACTATGGTAGGTTAGGTTATGTTAGCTTGACAGATAGTAAGACTATTTGTATTGCGGGTTATACTGGACTATAAAAATTTGCTTGGTACATTTGGGTCAATATGGATGGTATGGTTGGTTGGTATGGTTATCTGCTGTGGTGGTTCATTGATAGATTCAGATGGTATAGTATGTTAGTACGCTTGGTTGTATGCCTTTCGACGTCGCATGGCTAAGGCAAGCTAATATTATGGTGAAAGGTATTATATATGTTTCGGTACTCAGTACCATTGGGTTATCGATGTGGTTGTTAAGTATGTTGGACGTATGTTACCTGGTAGGTTTTGTTGGAGCAACTATTATAATGTATGGCTGGAATAATTAACTGGTTTGTTGGTTGACAGAGTACTTTATACTAATGTCTGGCATGCTGGAGGATAGTAACCTAGTATGTTATGGTTAGTGGGGTTAATGAGTGGTGTGGGGTGGTATTAAATGAGTAGTGGTTATGTTGTGTTGTATAACTACGATTTTATCTTCGTGGCATGACTGAATTATGCTGGGGTAATGGTTAACCAGTTCTCCTGGTCAGCAATGTTACTAATATTTTGTTTCATATATCTGAGATGTGGTGGTCAGCATTTTATTGGTATGGATGTTTGGTGTAATGAGGTGGTTTATTTGATGGGTGGTATGATATTTGGCTGGTGTCTGATAGGAATGATATTATGACAGACATATTAGAGTTAAGATGTTTCGCATATTTTAGTGGGTGTGGGCTGAGGTATGCTTGCATTATAGTGGACGGTATGAGTAGTGAGTATATTTAGTCTGATGATGGTTGGTAGAGCAGATGGTATGGGTGGTAGGGATATTTTGCTAATGCTTATATATGTTTGCTTTGTATGGTCTGTGTGGACGAATGGTTGAGGTATGCTATAATTATAGTAGGTGGTATGGTTGGTAGGTATAGGCTGTGTTGGTTGGTAGAACATGTATAATGGATGTTAGGTTATGGGATGGCCTCAGCTGTATATTTGCTTTGTACACTTGAGTTATGATGAATATTGTGCATGTTGTATTGGGTGGCGTGGTTCAATTGAACTTTTCTTTGGTTATATGGCGATGGGATTTTGGGTCGTTTGGTCAGACTTGGGTTATAATGGTTGGCATGGTTGTGTAGTGACTAGTATATATTTGGCCGGTGTCAGCAAGTAGAACAGAAAGTACGAACAGTAAGTATATGTTTGGTAAGGTCAGTGTGGACTACATGTTTGAGGGATTCTTGATTTATAGTAAGAGGCATGAACAATGAGTACATTTGGTCTGGTGTTGGATGGTAGAGCAGAAGGCATGCATGAGTTACAGTGGCTGCTATGGCACCTGTGTGCAGGAATTTAAGCAGCTGGGGGTTCCAGTTGGGAATCTTAGTTTAACAGTGGCAGTTGTGAAATGTCGTGAAGAAGAATATATGGCCAATGGTTCTGGTTAGATGCTTGCTAGCATAGACTGTCTTCAGCTGCGTATAAGTAGATTATATAAATTTGGTGAAAAGTGAGCATGCTGATGTTAAGTAACTAAGTGAATGTTGTGGATAATGTAAGGATTCTGTTTTTATGTTTGTAGTCTGAAGTATGTATGTGTGTATGTATGTATGTATATATAGTAAATAAATAAGTTTTTTTTCTCGCTGGTGTTATATCCTGCCTACTTACACTGATATATAGAGAATATGATGGTGCTTGGTTTAGTCACATAAACACACATTAAGAAAAGCTGAGTAGGATAACAATGTCTACAAAGGATACGAGATATTGAATAATTAACATTGTGCATTATTTAGTCTTGAAGATAGGAGACCCGAAAAGAAGTTGAGAAAATGTTTTGCTGTACTCTACGTACAATTTATGTACAACATAAAAACCTAAATAAAACTTAAAAATTAACTACTAAAATACAGATTTTTTATTTGACATACCCTACACCTATAAAAGTAACATGATTGCCAGAAATATATGTAAGGGGGAACATCAACAGGTACACAAGTAGCTAATTTTTTAAGGTTTTTTTTAGTAATATATTCTAATAAATTTTAAAAAATTAAATTGTAAATACTTTTTAATTCCTTATTATAATCCTGTATCATAACCAGTCCCTTATAAACAGGTCTCATTAGAAAAAAGGTCTCTGAAGCAAATATTATTTTAAGTTTATCACTATGTATATAAAATACTTTAAAAATAAATTCCCGGAGTTAGAAATTATGCTTCCAAAACTGAATCTCACGAGCCTGGCCTTAAGGGATCAGAAATTATATTCTCCTGCTTATAAATATGCTTACAGACCTACTTGCTAAATAATTATTTAAAAATAACATATAAAAACAATCATTATGGGTATATGTACATAATGTAATTTAATATTTAGACCCTGACTGAAATAATTACGATATGATGTAATCCAGCACATCACTTGCCTTAAAATAAGGAAGAACAACTTCGAAACATTAGTGTTCATAAGCCGTATATGCACTAATCGAAAATAAGTATAACCGAATTTTTAATATAATAATTACATTTTACCAGGGGAATGCAGTTTCTTCATTTGGATGCTTATACATATATTTAAGTATTCGTTCTAGTGCGAGCTCGCTTACTGAGTAGTCAGTGTGCCCGACTCCTAACTGAGATATCTCGGTTTCGAGTCTCATCCCAGCATAAGAAATTCTCTTTTTTTTAAATTTATTTTTAAAATTTTTCTAGCCATATTTTCAAATCATTAATAAAATAAAGTTTTTAATAATTCTAACTTCTAACTATATATAAATGCATCGATTCCTATATGTATAATCGTTTTTTGACAAAGCTTTAGAGCAGTGCGAGCTATCACTTAATTTCGCGCGCACTTGGTTCGGAGGACATTTACACCGGCCGCCTCTTTCCCGTGTGGTGCCTACTGACGTCACTGGACACTTCGCCTGTCACAACAGGTGGGTCTGCCTTGCGGGCCTGTCGGCGCATGCGTGGTTACAAGGCTAGGCGACTTAATTTTAAATTAAAATTCTTTTTTTTTCTCCATACAGCATTAAATAACCAATTGAATGAAGTAAAATATTTAAAAAATAATGATTTTTAAAATAAAATTTCGATTGAATTGATTCTTAAAGTACTGAAATTCGAATAGTTTTTTTTTACAAAGTCCAGCCCGGAATGTATTTACAATAATTTTTATATACCTTCTCGTGTATGGAAAGTTACATCTTTAAATTCGTAAATAAAAATGCGAACTGACGATTTACGTAGTGTAGCAGGCGATGAAGGTACTATCTAGATGGTAGTGCCGAACGAATAAGAAAGAAAGAGATAGAGAGAGAAATACAAGATGGAATGAAAGAGAGAGAATGAAAGAAAACAAATGGGAGGACTCGGAGAAAATCAATGTAATGATAGAGAGGTAAGAGATAAAGGAAATAGATGGAATGAGAGAGACAAGAGGGAAAGAGATAGAATAAGAGAGACAATAGAGGAAAAGAAAGAGAGAAAGCAAATGGGAGTAGTTTGGAAACAAAACAGAAGAGAGAGAAAGGGCGAAAGAGAAAGAAATAGAGGAAGAGATAAAGAGAAAGGAAAGAGAGAAAGGGATGGAATGAGAAAAAGGAAAGGAAGAAAGAGAGAAAGATATGGAATGAGACTGAGAGAAAACATGGAATGATAGAGCATGAAAAAAGGAGACAGAATGGTGGTATGACCTCATGATCGCGTGTACATTGAAAAGACGCGCCCGGTGATATAAAACACTTAATACTTATGTCTTAAAATTTTTAATCATGAAAATTTATTGCTCTTTTTTCTTCTTTTTCCATTAGCGTCTTCTAGGGACAACTAGCCAATTTAAATGCTTTGTCCTTTGTTGTTCCTTATTCTTCCTCCACCACTCCTTCATCTTCTCACTATGTATATTTTTCCTCTCCTCGGACCATTTCGAGTTTGTTTTCTTTTTCTTCCTGCCTTGGAATCCTTCCATTTTTAACACTTTTTTCTTAAAAATTTCTCTCTCTGTTGCTTCTTCTTCACTTATACTGTTTCTTTCCAAATATTTCTTAACTTCCTGAATCCAGGTAGTTGTTGATTTCTTGTTCCAAAAATATTTGAAGATCCGTTTGGTTAACCTGTTGCCATCCATTCTATATAAATGCCCAAAAAATAACAATTGTCTCTTCCGTATTGTTTCTGTTATGTTTTCTATGTTGCGATTTATTTCATCATTACCTCTTAATTTCCAGAATTCTGTAGTTTTTACTGGACCAAGTATTTTACGTATACATCTTCTTTCTAGTACTTCTAATTTATGCAACTTGTACCTAAATCAACTTCCAATATATAACCAAACTCAGAATCGTTTCTCAAATTTAATACCTGTTATTAAAACAAATAATTTTAAAATTATTTTATTTTATCGGCTTCTCGGATATATCATTGTTTCGTCTAGAAGCACTAAGCAAGCCCGAAAAATCTTTAAAATAGCTCGTTTTTTTTTCTTCAAAACTGGAAATTTTTAAGGAAAAAATTAAATTTTAAGGCTTTCTTGGGTTAAAACATGCGATGAAAAAAACAAGCGATTCTGAGAGAAAAATGGGAAATTTCCAAGATGTCGACTGGCTACCTGGAGCCTCTCGCCTGCAGCCTAAGCCAGAATTTGCCCGATCTGCCATTACCTATCTACTCATAACCTTTCATTCAGTGTGTATATGCATGACTGAGTCCCTCCCCCGTCCTGAAATTTGAACCAATCCATTGAATTTCACCAAAATTTATACACTTATAATTCTTAGTAAGTACACCCGACTTCTATTCTATAGGATGATTCCTTTAAAAGAGGGCCCGTGGGACATGTGTGTAACGGAACGGTGGAATGAAGAAAAATTCAGACTAGTGTGAAAACGACATATATATATATATATATATATATATATATATATATATATATATATATACACACACACACACACACACACACATATATATATATATATATATATATATATATATATATATAGAGTAATTTGCTGGAAGTGGACAAGGCAGCCCGAGTACAGTTCTATGGGTGGCTTCTGTCCAATATTGCTCCGGAGGTGTTGCAGGATAGATACGTATTCTTTTCCGATGAAGCATGGTACGTAAACCCCCTGAACCCTGCCAGGGTACGTAAACCCCCTGAACATGCGCCATTGATCAGGTGACAATCCACACGTGTTGACAGAAGCTCCACTGCATCTTCAGAAACTCGGTGTCTGGTGTGCCGTGTCATCATGCCGCATCATCCCCGTGTTCTTCCATGAGACTGTGAACTCGGCTCGTTACATCGAACACATTTTAAATGTTTTTGCGGAACAACTGACGGAGGATGAGCCCAACAATGCTTACTTTCAACACGATGGAGCCACGGCACATACTGCACGTGCAACGTTCGCGCGCATTGAGTAGATGTTCCAGTCTAACCGTGTCATCAGCCGCGGAACAAACCAACCTATGCCACCCCGTTCCCCAGATGTATTGCATGTGATTCCTTATTGTGGGGCGCTCTAAAGGGGCAGGTCTACAGCAACAACCCGCACACACTGGAAGATCTCCAGGCCAACATTATCACAGCTATCGATGCCATCCCGCAGTATGTCCTCGCCCGTGCCTTTCACAACTTTTGGTGTCATCTGCACCCCTGCCTCGAGGTCAATGGCGGCCACTTTCAGCACCTACTCTAGATATTTTGTTGTCACACTGGACTGTATTTCCTCATTCCCTCGCTCCGTTACACATGTGTCCCACGGGGCCTCTTTTAAAGGACTCATCCTATATAAGAACATGTTGGATACTAGTTTTCTACACTGAAGCCATTAAAATTAGTGAGTACTATTCCATATCTCGGGAGCTATGGCAGCTTTTGGAACCTTACTATATTATTTCATAATTCAAAATATCATTGATTTAAAAAAAATCACGATTTTCCACCTTTGTTAGGTTGGTTGTAACGCAAGAAAATAATAAGGCTGTCTCATCACATATCGAAAACTACTAAAATAGAATGTTTTCATATCTAGCATACAAAAAAGTGCTAGGTAAAAAGTATAAGAGTTTAATAGATGAGATACTTATTTTAAAAACGGTGGTCGTATTAATTTTTCTAGCTTTGTAAGATATGCCTACAGATATATTTGGTAAATTCTAAGCAAAGTCGGGATTCTGGTAATCATTTTTACGAGTACTGATTATGTTAATTTGCATCCTCTTTCTATCTCCAGGATGTAAATCTCTTAAAGGCTGTTCACGATAAAGTGAGCACATTGGAAATTAACCTTAGGAAATAGTCACTGCCCTTGCATGCATATATTTTAATGGGCACACTGAGTGACATTCGCCCAGTGAAGTTGGTAACGATGGATGGAAAGTACTTCCACATGTCAACGTCGAATAAAAAGTGTTAAGTAACAATTTGTGATCATTTAAATATTTATCTCGCTTTCTGTTTTTTGTGCATCATAGTGTAACAATGAAGAAATTTGTAAAATATTAACGTTTCTAATAATTTCACAGTTTCACTTGACCAATACACGAATAAAGTGACAAGGCCCATGGCAATATTAATTTTACATAAGGCGGAGAAATACACAACGTGCATACAAGTAGATCTTATGCAGGGCTTTGAAAAGTGCTCATTTTACCATGAACAGCATACGCCTACATTATATCTTGGGAACTGCCCAAACGATTACCGACAAATTTGGTTGAAAATTAGTGATGGTGCTTACCACTCTAAAATAATTGGGTTTTAATAGTTCTGACATTTTCCCCCCAAATTGGCAGAAACATTATTATTTGGTTAGTATGATATTTATTCCGAAAATTTAGTCATATTTTAATTAAACTCTGTATACTGGCAGTACACAAGTGAGCATTAACAATAATTTACGTATTTGTAGCTGTCTCTCGTCATTTTGTAAGAACGCTACACAAAGTATGTACCTTTAAATATAATTCCTCACAAACTACCGAAACGAATCCAAATATACATAACGAATTAAGTAAATTTTAATGGATAAATTACTAATTTACACATGACTGCCTCGTTACAATTTGTGTTTTAAACGACATATGTAGTGCAGTCAAAACCCAACTGACATACTAATAGTTACTGTTTGCACTAAATACAACAGGTAATGACCACTTTAATCTGTTGTATTCAATGTTAGTGTTACATGAAATTGAAAACTAAATATTGTTATATATCAGTAATTTTCCAAAATACTTGTACTGCAATTGGTATACCGGTAATATTGTGGATGGGCACCTTAAATACCACACAGAATTATCTTATTTTCGAAATGGCTATACAATTTTTGTGTGGTCATATACCATAGCTCTGGACGCGTTTTAAAACTAAAATAAAACATACAATGATGGAGTATCTGTAGTCTATGCCAAATTCGTCAAGTAATAGGGCAATCATCCGTCATTTTGGATGTAACTACAAATAAATAATTGCCTAAGACTTAAATGAAATTTAGGGAGTGACTAGAGGGATTGCTATCAAATCTGGCGACAAGCTCCTCTTGTTTAAGGATTTTTTAAATATAAAATTGTAGATACGGAATCTGCATCTTGTGGCAAGGACTTGTGGCAAGTCATTGAGCCGTCAGCCATTTCGGTTCGCCTTAAAGCTGGGATCCCCTCGACGGGATGGGATGATCATGTTGGTTTACATTACTGACCCCGACCGTTATTTTTGGAGATAGGTGACACTGCCCTTGATCTGGGAGTCACCTTGATTCCTGGTGACCTTAAACTCTAAAAATAGAGAAAAATCGTAAAAAAGTTCAGGCAAAATTTCATTACTGACACAGACCATTTTATTGGACATGGGTGACCTTTAACTGGACCCTAGTGACCTTGAACTCAAATAATAGAGAAATATTCGCAAAAATAAAGAAAAAATTCTTAAAAATCGACGAAAAATTACATATTGGACACCGACCACTATTGTGAATATAGAAAACTTGGTAAAAACAGAAAAATCGCAAAATCGAGAATAACATTCAAGTTTGACTCTAACCGCTATATTGAATGTATATTATATTGATCGAGATGTCCTTGGCCTCGGAAAAATGTAAAAATGAAAAGAAAAAAAAAATGTAAAAAAAAAAAAAAACCTTAAAATCAGGAGGAAATTTATATTTCCGACTCCAACCATAAAGATGGATAAGACATCTTAAACTTGATTCCAGTAACATTAGAGCCAAAAAATTGAACAAATCGTAAAAAGACGGGAGAAAAATAACACTGAGGGTAGGTAGGTAGTTAGGTAATTGGGCTTAATGTCTCGTAGACAGCGAATTCATCAAAGACAGTGCAAGTTGCACAGGGAAGAGGGATTGAAGAAGGAATCGTCCATGGCCTTTGTTAGGGACCCATCCCAGCAATCGAATGAAGTAATTTCGGAAAACCATGGAAAGCCGAAATCATGATGGCCGGACCGGGAATAGTACCCGGGTCCTTCCGAATGCGAGTTCAGTGAGTTACCACTAGTCCATCTCGCTCGATATAAAATTAATTATATAAGCGCTCAATCTGCGAACCCCCCCTCACTCCCACCAAAGGTTATTATTGGGTTTACATTTCACACGACCCTTCCCCCTCCCCAAGCCATCATCAACTTTCCACCCCGACACAATTTTGCTTACCATAGCTTGACCCACACACCATGCACCAATGTCACCAACCCACTACACGAATCTCCACCCCTTCACCATTTACTATCCGTAACTCGACTTCCTACTAACCACACATGCCACCAACCACCCGACTCTCCGTTCCCTCACCTCCCTCATCCACACTCGTGATTGGTTGTAGGTTCTGCGACATTGCGAACTCTGCGGATAAAGTCATGCCACGTCACAGTTCATCGTCTGATGCGAAGGTAATAGATCGTCTTCACTCCCCTGACCTTCGTAGCTATCATTTAGTAAATTATATTATGTTCGACACTTACGTAACAGTATGGATGCTATTATCGTTTGTGTGTAGAATTATAAATATATTTTCGCACACACATAAAAATCGACTAAAATTTAAAACAACTGTTAGAACAAGCGAATTATTGGAGATAAGAAATCAATATTAATTGTTCATTCAATGGTGTCCCTGCGACCAGCGCGCATACCGAATTCGTCTTTGGTTGTACCATTGCTGACTCCAGCTGGATACTTAAGCTGCCAGCAATATCGTTTAGAAACCATTAGGGTAAGGCTCTTGAAACTTCGAACGCACAATAACACAATAAGCTAAATCAACTCGACAGATATCTTTATTGTCTAAGCCCTTTATAGGTCTAGTTAGATTCTATTTTCATTTTCGAATCATTGGCGATAGAGACACAACCAGACAAAGCGGCCATCAAACCGTCAATACTGATTGGACATATCAACCGACAAGACTGACCAACTTCCAAGGTCATTGGACAAGACAAAAACAATACTAGAGGATGAGGCCAATTGGTTAACAAGGGCTACCAGACCAACAAACAGTACGTGACTGACTAACATTCATTATCGACCAACAATACAGACTGTTCATGCCATCTGATCATACCAAAGATCCATTCCAACCAATCAGGCAACAGCCATCAAGGTCTACTGTACATACCAATGGATAATATCATCAAAACTTGCTGCCCATGCCAAACGACCATACCGACCACCCAGAACAGCCAACACGATCGATCATTCAATAATAACAACCAACCATACAGGCTGCCAATACAAGCTGACCACACAAAACACATATACCAACCACCCAGCAAGACTGATCGAACATGCCAATGGGTAAGTCCAATCAAACAAACCAACGATATCAGCAACAATGCGAACCATTAACGACAGGAAACATAGAGCTAAACATACCAGCCAGCCATACCAGCCAACCATACCGACTGTAGATATTAGCTGACAAAACCAACACCCATACCAAACATGCAGGTCAATTAACCATCAAAGCCGACTGGATATACCAGTGGGAAAAACTAACCGACCATACCAAATATCCATACCAACCTACCAGACCAACCAACACCATCCAACCATACAGATTATCCAAACCAGCTGACCATACCAGACTACCTGGCCAACCGGCAATACAAATGCACAAGACAATACAAACTAACTGTCCATATGGACTAAACATATGAGCCAACAACCAAAATACGAACTGACCATATAAATAACACATACCAAAAAGGTATACCAAATAACCATACCAGCCGACCAATCTATTGATCAAGACCTTGCAACCATTCCAACCAGCCATATCAAGCAACCACATCAAACAACCATACGCACTTACTATACTAGCCACTTATAGGAACAAACATTACCAGCCAACCATGAGAAATTATCATAAAAAAACTACCAATGTGAACCAACCATACGAGCTCCTGGACGTATTACCCAGCAACCAGGGTTCCTTCACTCACCACCAGTCCAGTAGGGTGCGGGAACCATAGAAAATGGCACCACACACAATGAAGCCTCTCATTGAGGCAATGTGTCACTTGAAGTATGGATCGTGATACTTGCTAGGATATAGGAGAATCTCCAGCTGCCATGACTTGTCTCTGGGTGGTGTACAGCAACGCTCATGGAATGCTTGCAGACTGTTTCACGAAGAAATTATCCTCTCTGCTTGTGGTCTGCTGGGGTCGACCCAAGCCTTCTCAACAGGTGCCTGTACTCTCCTGTTCCTACTGCGTTCAACACTGACTCGCAGTGTAGGCAGAATGGTTTAAGTAGGGTGCAATTCGCCAAAACACCCAACCTGCCTTTCAAAGGCCGACGATGAGACCTATCTCAAACTCATCCAGCTGGGCAAAGGCTTGTCGAATGCATCATCGTGTCGGGGCATACTGCGTGTTCTCTGAACATGGCTCTGTGGTCCACACTGCTCACACTGCTACTATGACCTTATTCGGTGTCTAGCATATATGAATGAGGGAGGGGTGTTTATGTCCCCCTAGTGTTACATTCGCAAAAGCAAACTGCAATAAATTTAAATGTGACACATGTTGGTCTATGATGATACTGTGTGGGAATCTTCGTTGCACTCGCGTGATTCGTTCATGGTAATATTTTTTCTTGCAAATTAGTGTATTTTGGGTATTTATGCCGTACGTCCCAAATAAATTCAATCAAACTTTACACATTGGAATTATCTGTGACCTGCAGAGAATGTGCTAATTTGTGATAATTCTTAACCATTTGTCCGCTATTTATGAAGATATGACCATATGCGAAAATGGAGCATTTGCGCCATATTTCGGGTACCAAAAACCGATTCCCACCAAATTTATCTCATATGTAGTGCTACAGTAGGCCATGTAAAATTAAAATTTTTAAAGTGGGTCAAGATTTTTTGAATGGCGGCGATACAATTGATTTATAACCGTAAGCTGTGTCTATCAAGCCATGCAACAAAATTTAACCAAACTTTATATGCTGACAGAATACATTATAAGATTCAAAAATACATACATATTAGAGACTATTTTGCCTTCCTTTCAGTAAGATGACGCAGGTTAAATTGGAAAATTTATGCCCTGTTTTGGGAACCAGTCAACTAATTCCAGTACACACACACACACACACACACACGCATGCTATGTAAACTTACATAATTTAAGTAACTTACACATTTGTTTAAAAATATTGAATCCTGTATAAATATTTCAGGATAGTTATCTATGTCTACCAACACATTAGACTGATAACATGATAAGTTGATGGTTATAATCCTACTTCCGTAGTGCAGTGTTCTGTGTGTGATCTTTGAATGAATAGTGCAATGGGAGTGAATGACAACATGGAGATTTTTGGACATTCGCCATTGCGATGCAGATGTCGGTAGTGGAAAAATTAGGACTGAGCACGAAAAAATACTTAAAAAAGACAAGCATCCTATGGAAAGACAATACACATATGTATACAAAACTAGAAAATTCCAAGAGAGAATAGAGTCAAAACAGAACAGCAACGAATTAAGAAAAATATATGCATTTATACATTACCAAAAGATAACTCATAGAAACCAACACAGGCGAGAAATCTGTTGCAAAGTTAGGACAACACTGACGAAATAAGTAAGAACAAAATTGGACAATACAACAAAGAAATGCACTAAAATACAGCAGTTTAACCAGATAACAGAGCGCAAGTCAGGAATGCTGTTGTCAAGAATATATATGCAAAAAGCCAGAAAATTTCATGAAGAATTCGAGTCAAATAAAACAGGACAGCAAGCTAAATGCGAAAATCTAATTTAATGAAAAAATACTATATAGGACCTACGACCAACAGACAACACAACAAAGACGACAAAGGCTAGTTATCTACTTTCACAAATAAAACAAACACAACGAGGAAACTCGCACAAGAACAAACAGTAGTTTTCCCACGACTGACAAAATGCGACGTTTCGGGAACTGCGATCTGTTCCCGTCTTCAGGCATCGATACACAGGCTCCGAGAACACAAGTGCGACTGACAGTCTGTCAGGATATATTGTTAAAAAAAAATTCACTTGGCGTCGGTTCAGGAACATAGTCTGTAGTAGTTTAAATCGTCGACAAATCTCAAAAGTTACTTGTCGCAGTAGAAATCTTATGAACTCACATGTTGATATGCGATGCTAAAGTACACTGGAGGGCGGCAGCTAGTGACCCGCGAGGCATCTACTTCCTGGGCTTCCTTGGCTTTAGGCCTACGGGCCTTGGTAAACGAACCATATAGTCCAGTAAGTACCACACGGTCGTTCGCGGTTGGCGCACTAAATTAATCCATTTCTTCGGTTTACAGCCCGAACTGACCCCCTCCTTTACTTGACGACCGTCCCGGTGTGCTTATTGGTGGTCTGCGATATGATTCCGGCACTCGCGTCACTTTCCTTAGCTGCACTTAATAAAACCCTACCAGGTTCGTGACAAGAGTCACGACCCGCCTAGACGTAGGATCAGACTCAACATGACGCTAAAACCTCAGCCAATCACATAACGGCTACTTCATTCAAATCAACGAACTATGTTTCCCATGGTAATCGTCCTGTAGCCTTCACTGACAAGGCTATCCAAAACATTAAACAACATATTAATTAATTAACTCTGACACATGAATAGCAACACAAATATCCTGAATAGGCAAATGAGTAAAAACACATTTAAATATATTATATGTCGACCAGTAAATAAATTATCATATATGCTTGCATCTGAATTAGCTTGTTAAATTATTCAGTCCTTTGGCGCATACGTGAGGCGGAAAATTCCCAGCCGTTACCATTTCTAAATCCATCTCTTCTAATATCTGTGTCAACAAGACATCACGGCCTACCCACCTTCTAATTTTTTAAGAACTGAACTTATGTAATGGATAGTGTTTAACGTTAAGAGATATTCACAAAGTGTTAAAGTTCAAACAAATTGGCTTCATAAGTAGGCATCTCAATACACACATGATGACAAAATCAAACGAAAATTTTCTTATAAATCTCTGAATAATTTAGTTTGAGACCAAACAAAAAATAATAAAAAGAGTAGATATAAAATTAGTAAATAATGCTATGAAGTTTGAAAAGTTAATCAGTAATTCAACTTATGATCTAACTGCTATTTTTAGTGTTCTAGTTATCGCCCCCGCCACTCAGCATGACTCGGTGTGCGGGACAGCTTCTGGTTCGTGCCAGTGACACTATTTAAGCCACGACGAGCCTCCGAGTCAATCATTTTATAGTTTGGAGCATTGCACGAATTTAAGAGCTAGGTGTGCGAAGACAAAGAAGCGAAGAGCTAGCGACGAGAGTGCTAGTGATGGGTATTTATGATTTATATTATACTAGTATGAATGTACTGTTCCTCGACATTTCCCTGTTAAGTGATCATGTCCTGTAACTTATTTCGATAGATTGTCTTTAAATCTTTTATTAATTATTTTGGTCTTCATTAGTTTTTCTTCATTATCAAGCGATGGATATGATTATATATACTAGGTATATAAATCTAAGAGGCATCTTTCTAAATTTTCAGAGCACTTTAAAGATTTTCATCACAAACATGACATTGTTGCATTGCTAAATTTTTCTTGTTCATTCTTGATTAATTTTTTCTTTTAATGGTTTTAACATTAGTTTGATCAATTTTTTTTAGATACTTTCTTTAATATTTCAGTAAAAACTTTGCTACATCTTTAACAACATATTGTTTAGGCTTCATATTATCACTATTTCTACTGTCACGAATGCGGGCTGCTTCCCCTAATAATTAGCCTATCTGGAACCCACATCGTAACATATAATTGTTTGTGGAAAAGGCGGGGGGGGGGGGGGGATCTCAAGCTCACTCGCTTATTTTTTCTTTCTGTTGGTAGGATTCATTTTATCCATTTCCATTTCAGTGCTTCGATGCGAAAGGTTAAACCTAGAGACTTATAACTACAACCTGTTAAATATTAACTTATTCTTGGAGGGGAGGATGTACATAAATCACAAACAAATAAAAATAACTACTTAATTCAAAAGTTAATTACTATTTAATAAGCCTTTAAATGAAAGAAAGAATACTCGACATTAATAAATTATTTCAAATCTTTCTCTGGATCAAAAATAATAAAATACATTAGATTAAGTGCAAATTCTAAATAAAATTTCAATTTCTTTTTACGTCACTGGGCAAAATATTAGTTATCTATGTATCACGTGCCGTTGCCAAAGGGAACCCGCACAAAAATGAACTAAACACCTTAATTAAATCTTCGTCTGCCTAAAAGGGGGGTTTACAATTATCTAAACTTAACCAGATTCTACAATACCGGTTTATGCGCTCCTCCATGGGCTGGATCGGCCACACATCGCACTATGACCTACAATGTGATGTCGCCGAAGTCGCCATTTCGTGCGCCCGCACCAACTTCCTCATATTTCCTGGCGCACTCCATGAACGTCTAGTCTTAATCTGCGTCCTGGAGTCAAACCAGCACCCAAGCGTCCATACAGTTTAAGATGCTGGTCATCGACTCTACCACGACTCGAAACGACGCCTGTCCCCGCGACCCTCGACACACAACTGCTGACTTGCGAGAGCCCTGCCGGTGAACTTGGAGCCCTGGCCAGTAGCCCTGGGCACACACATTTCGCAAAAGGCTGGGCCGCATCGTGCCATTTAAAATGCACGATTTGTGGAAGTCAACCGCTGAACTCTTGGGCAGCCAACGTCTCCCGCAAATCGCCAGCTCAATACATAATCAATGCCCCACGCTACTGTAAGATTTCCGGGTCCCATACTTTCTCAGTTGCGGCAAAGAAAACTTAGCACAGAACGGCGACAAATATAGAACTCCAAAAAATATATTGTCGACACTATACGAAAAACTGACTGGTTCATACATGTGATACTTATTATACAACATTTTCTGACTATAGTTCACAAATGCCCATTTTCTTAACAAACATGCATGAGTTGCATACATAACAAAGGTAATGTTTATAAGTTTTCAAGCGTGTTTTTTTTTCTCGCCATTTATAGTCTTACTGCTTTATTGGTTGATGTTCGTTTAAATTTTCTTTACAGAAAAATATGCTTAAACATATATCACGGAGAAAGGTTTGTACATTATGTGTATTAATATGTGCTAAAATTTACTTTGATAAATCTTTGACACAAAAGTAATGACAATTTTTTTAATCTGTAAACTATGGTTAGTTTATACATATATCTTCTTGTTATTTGATTTTTGTACTGGATAATTTAAAATTATTTTTTTATCAGAATAATAAATAGTTATGGAAAGTCATCTAATTTCTCAAATTTAGGCATATATTCAATTTCCATTTACATTTAAATATTTTTCAAGCCGTCGACGATGTCTTCGTCAAAATTTTTATATTTTGAAATTCTATCAACATGATCTATCGCTGAATACAAAGATGATTTTGTGTATTAAATAACACCTTTTTGATAATTAGTCTCACATTATGTAGTGTAGAGAAAACTTCGCAGCTGAATATTTACTCGTTTTTTCTTTCGTAAGCCTTTTTTTCTGGACAAGTTCTGAAAACGCTAAATAGGTTACGTTAATTATGCCCATGCATAGGTGTGGTGTATGTGAACAAGTGTATGGAAATAATATCTTAAAGATCACCTCACACAACCAAATATTCTCCAGTTTAACTTTAAAGAAATAGTTTTGTGTCGCCTTAATCAGATACAGATGTATAGTTTTGTGTGCACGTAATATTTCCAAGCGTAACTGCCACAGTTGAATACTTTATATTTACCCGGATTTATTGGCAGTCAGGAGGATTACCACACCTCCTATAGTTACCTTCAGCAACTCAGTAACGAAGTACACCGTTCATGTATGCAAGACCAATCATAAAAACAAGTAAGTTGTTGTAATTATGTAAGTAATTATGAAAAATACTTGCATGCAGTAGCATTGGAAACACAGCATATTATAGCTACAAATAAGTTAGGCGACCACTGGTGATTAGTTTAAAGTCCAAGATTTTTTATTATTGAATTTCTCATCATTTTTATTTTATTTAAATTCAATTGGACTAACTAATTTCTGAAAACCCTGATGGCAAACAGTAAATATAAATAAACACATAAACCCTTCTATCGACGAAGGACAAGTGGCCGTACCTAACTTCCAATGGCTATATGTAGTTGCAAATGTAGTTCGCTAACTGTCACTAAACTTATTCAGTCGATAATTAAATAAAATTACAAATTACAGAAAAAAAAAATATTTCTTCTGTATTAAAAATTTTAATATTTATTACCTAGCTCAGGGTAAAGTAAGAAATCTATTCAGGTTTATACGTAAGCAAGAAGTTGGCTAAGAAAATTACGTGATGAAAAATGACGTCGTCTGACTGCTTAAGACGTTTATAACCTATATATATATATATATATATATATATATATATATATATATATATATATATATATATACACACATGGGCGACGCTACCAGTATAACCATGCACCACATAGGTATGATTTATTATAATTATTACTTGATCTGAAGTTAGAAATCGCTGTATCTCCTGTAGATGTAGAATCTCCTCTCGTAGTTGGTCATCAACGACGCAAAAGGACCTCTGTAGTGGTGTAGGCTTTGGGTCATCCTGGGCGTTGCGCAGTCTTAGCTCTAACACAAAAGAACCTAATTATACAACCTGACTTCTAGGACTCGTAGAGGGGGCGTAAAAACTCGCACAAGTCAGCTGGCACACTTAGAAAAGACGGGTAAAATAAATAACACCCTGATCTATAATAAAAAATTCTTACTCTCCACCCCCCTCGCAGGGGAGAGTCCTGTAGAGTTACGGGTCTCTAAGCAAAATATGCAATACTTCATTAATGAGAATGACTTACAAATAAGACCAAAAAGAAGCTAATAAAATATTAAAAAATATGTAACACAAACATACGAGGACCTTACTAAATCCTAGCTTAAACAGAATAAAGTTTGCAACCTTACAACGAAAATTAAATATTGTTACACAGTAGTGGGGGGGAGGGGGGAAGGAAGTAAAAAGTACATAAAAAAGGGAGGGGGCATTCACCACCGGATAAGTAGTCACTGAAAGACACTGCGGGGTAGAGCACTATTATCTTTGCCAAATCAAGAGGCGAACACTGGAAACGCTTCATGTCAGTTAAGTCAGCGGCGAGGTGTGTTCAGAGCATTGCAGAGTACTCTATGAACTAGTTTATCATCGGGTCTACTGTAGTAGCCCTTAACACCGAGTGAATGATCAACAAAACCATATACTTAAAACTAATACACTTTATATGTGCTACTCTATCACAGAGTGGAGAGGTTCCTACTGAATTGGGCTTCAGTTGGCGCAAATGTAGGAATAATTTACCAAAGTTAAATAATTGAAATACCAGAAGTTTAAGTTAACACTGAATATTTATTCAGAATTAAAACAAAGTTAATAACAGTGCCATTCAAAAGTTTCAACAAAAAATTATTAAATCATTAATATATTATAGACAATGACAGTCAACATGTTAAATGAAGCTACGCAAATAGTTAACTCTAACACGCACGTGTTGCTTAGAGATAATTATTGTTTTATCACAGTATTGCTTATTTTAGCATTTTAGCATAATTTTAAAACAAACCAGGTATTTTACAGTATGCGGCATTAAAACTGGAAATGCAAGTTACACTTAACTTACGTAGCTCACTGCTGCAAGGAAATTTCCACCAGCACAAACATAAATACTAGTAAATCAGAATATTCAACAATAGCGCATAATGTAAGTACAGAATTGACAATATGGAGAAAAATATACTATTAATGCACAATAGGTCAATGCCAGTTACAAAAAAAACTATAAAAAACTTATTAATGTAGCTGTCTGAGTACTATCATCTGTACTGGTCTTGCTAACATAAGGTAGGTATAACCTAAAAGGTTAAATGTTCAATATCTGAACAAAATCTATAGGTTTGAGTATTATGTGATGGCAAGTTCCATTTATCTATGCCTGGTTGATTTGTTTAACCTCTTAGAGCAACGAGAATGAGTATTCGCCAGGTAACACAATAAAAAAGAACTGTAACTGAACTAATAATAAAACAGCAATAACAGAAATTAATAATAGTTGAGGGTAGACTACATCGAAATTAATGTAGAGCCTTCTAAGTTTCACAGTTTCTCATTTAAAACAAGAACAGTAATAATAAATATATATATTATTTAAATGAATATAGCGGTGCAATCAGACCTAATTCCGAAATTTGTACTAATAAGGATTTGCAATAATTTGCCTGTATTTTCTGTTAAAACAACTGAATATTCAGCCGCACAGTTTTAAAGATTAGGAATCTAAGTTACGATTTCTCAAATAGTTTTTCTGTGCTTGGGTGAGCTTGTATGAAAGAACCATGGGATCTCTTACTCCCGAAAACTACGTATCATAAGCTACAACGTACACCGGGCAACGAGAAGCTTAAACAAAATACGGCTCATTTATTCAACAGGATGAATTAGTTTTTAAAATTAACCTGTTATAGGAATTGCATATCTTACGAAACAATGAAAATAATAACTTTAGTTGGTGCTAGAATGGGACTTATACCAGAATATGTTGTATTTATAAAATGAAAAGGATGAAATCAAAATGTTTATAAACAGGATGCATAAAAGGGCAAAATGTGCAAAATGCCTCAGTCTAGCCAACTTACTGATGCCCATCCGTGCCTATCTTTTAGGTCATCAACATAAATTCCCTTCATATTTCTTGTTTAATTATCTGTCCTTTAAACTATCACTTTAATTTTAACAACAAAAAAATCTGGCCAATAAAACGTATGCATTGCAAGCTATCTCAGGTCGTAAATATGTAGAGTTAACAGGGGAGCGAGGAGACTTAACTTTAACTCTATATCTTAACTAAAAAAGGATGGAGTACCTAGCTATAAAGAGAAAAAATTAACAGAAAATCTTCAAAAAAATTCTACGGTCATTTTCCAAGGTCGTCACAATATCCTAACTTGTTAAAAGTTTAAAAAAATAATTATTAAATATATTATATGTACAGAAAAATGCAAACCATGTGGCATATTACAAGTGCAAATCATATGAAGACGATATTTACATATAGGATAATCAAACAAAAGTGTAATGTGTGTAGTATAAATATTACCATGAAAAATATGTTAATGATATGCCTGACACAATACATTATTTTAGCAGTACAATTGATACAAGTGTTCTTTGTTTTAATTTTAACAGTTAATTAAATTTATGATAAACAGTTCGATGGATTGTCTTTATTTATTCATATTTCAAGATTATTTACTGAGTGTAATGACCAACCTAAGCCTTGTGCTTAAAATTCAATAATTTTTGTCAATATTTAGTTTAATATATTATTTAAGATATAATCTAAATTTGTTGTTATATAAATTATTGAGTTTCTAGTTATAAAAGTAATTTTATGTGCATATTGTCTATTTTTAATGTGGCTCCAAATACTATATTTGCTTTCAGAGCAGTAATATTATTTAGTTTTAAAGACCTATAAAACTTCAACTATGAAAATTATGTTTTAGATGTTTCTGGAACTTCATTACGTGTTTCATAATATATTTCGTTATCGATTTCACTACTTTGTGTTCTTTTTTTTTGAAGGCGACGTATTACCTGTTAATTTAGTTTTTCTCAAATTGTCAATTTTATTGAACTCTTTGTCATTTACTTTAGGAAATGAACATTAAAAAATCCATCTATTTTGCAATGACTTCATCATGAATATTTGTAAAAGGATTTCCCTTCTCGATCATACTACTTAATTTCTGGACATTTTTCCTGTTGAGAATCCGAAAGAATTTTTTCTTTTTGCTGTAGATCATAATTCCGCATATAAACAGTTTCGTAATTATAAAGTTGTGGATCTTTTTCTGCTAGTTTGTTTTCTTTCACTGAAAACATTAGAAACCAATCTAATAATATCTGATTTTGATATACACTTATAATAGTAGGAAAATGGGCATTGACATGCATCGGCATCTGGCATCGGATTCGGATTTGCCTTGCCGCCATGTTGTTATATCACCCGTCCGCCATCATTTTTTCCTTTTTCCCCTAAAAACTTCTATTTTTCCCTCAAAATGGTCCAAAATACGCTAAAAATTTCCGTCTTTCCTAACAGTTTCCCTTTTTAACCTAAAAAAATCCCTTAAAAATCCAACTTTTCCCGGAGCAGGCGAGAGGGATCAGTAACTCCGAGCCAGACAGGAGACCGGTAATCAGTGACCCAGGAGTCAGGAAAGTATGGCCTATGACCTTTGATTTTGACCTCAGACCCAAAAAATTCAAAACATAAAAAATACTACGAAAAAATTCACAAAAAATCCCAAAATTGTGTTATAAAAATTATTTAAAAAATATTTAACATTATTATTAAAAAGGAATTATAAAGTATTTTAAAAAAAACTTAAATTTACCAGAGGTCACCCCTAGCCCATACCCATTATGCCGTCTTGGTAGGCGACCACCACCTTAGTAGAAATCACCCATCCTCCATATTAGATGCAGACTTACTCTATCTTGACCCATGACCTTGAATGAACTTTAACACGATTTTGTTTCAAAAAGTTGCGAAAAATTCATAAATAATCACAAAAAAAATATTAAAATAATTTTTATTTCATTAAATGTTATTAGTAAAATGTATTAAAAAAGCATTTTAAAAATACTTAAAATTACCAGAGGTCACCCCTAACCCATAGCCATTACGTCATCTTGGTAGGCGACTGCCATCTTGGCAGACATCATATGCACACTAACTCGACCTTGACCTCGTGACCTTGAATTACCTTGAACCCAAAAACTCTTAAAAAAATAATTAAAATCCCCCCAAAAAAATCGGTCTCGAAAAATACCAAATATCTGTAAGAATTTATAAAACTGTGTTATTTAAAATTATTAAAAATGTATTATATAACAATATTATAACATTTATTTTTTAAAAACTTACATTCTTGAATTTCCCCCATCACCACCATTAGTCACATTCATTCCATACCCGGTAGACGACTGACTCCCTCGTCTCCACTCCTCCCACCTATACACATTCCGCCATCTTGATTTTTGTTAGTCTTTTTTTTTACATGATTCTGGTGGTAGCCAGCTTTGTTTATTAGTTACTGGAGGTGGCCATATTTGTTTTTTCGTACATAATTTGTTTATATATGTTACTGAAGGCTGCTTTGTTTGGAGGCAGCCATCTTGATAGGTGGAGTTCTCCGTGCTATTTAACTATCATTTGTTTTATAGTTTGCATCTCACTTCGTGGGGCAGCCATATTAGATTTCAAATGTTTACACCACCTTTATGTGACCAGGTGACAGCCATATTTCTGTATGTGTTTAAAGTATATGTTGCGCTAATACGCCGCATGCGCTTCATCGATTAATCACTTTAGTGCGACACTCTCCATACTGGATTCTATTCTAAACACAAATGTAGTATCGGTTAGGCAACCTGTTGTCGACATATATCGAATGGTGACATTGACCAATCCTGCAAAGCATGTAAACTACCATATTTAATTTTTTTATTAAAATAATTTTAATATAAAGTGGAAATTTTTTTATAAAACATATAAAATTCCAAATATTAAATTAATTTAGTTTTCTTTACAAAATTTTACATACAAACATTTCTTTGCGTTGACTTCTTCAGAGGCAAGTGGAGGGTATCACATTGTTTCGTATGTACTAATTCTTAGCTCCAGACGATTTACCGAATCGAGTGTCCACCCCGAACCCTTCATCATCGTTTCTTCTTCCTCACGACATACTTTTTTTATATTATCTTCTTTGCTCTTTTCGATGTCATATACATTATAAACAGGTACACAAGAATACTTGAATGCCCTCTTGTTGATACCTTCATCCAACGGTTCTGGTTTTGTATAATGCATTCTACCCATATATTATATTTTAGAGGCCCATGATTTTCAATATCTTCTGTAAGTAGGTTTATTTAATTTTGTTTCATTCTTATCAGGAACGAGCAAACAGCTTTCGACGAAACTGTCAGATTCATGCAAAAGTAATCTTTCAATATACCCCTGAATGCAGACTGGTTCAGAAGAAATCCATTGCCCTTAGGTTTGTCTAGAACATGAACAGGTTCCCGGACATGAGTTTTACACGTTCTGGCATGTTTGTTATACGATTTATAACATTTTTTTTCTCGGGCGGTCATGTATTTTAAGTCGTACATTTTCTGGAACATCTTCCTGAAATGTTTGTTTAAATTAAAAAGTGTTATGATTGAAAGGCATAAAAATTAATTTGTTGAAATTAATAGAATTTTGTGGAGAACCAAATAATGCTGGACTTGTCCGTTTTACTGACTTTAATTGGAAGCTTAATATTTATACTATAACGTGTTATAATTGGTCCTTTTGATTTGTTCAATGATTATTTGTGCTGTTAAGAAATGTATTGAATTAATATAGGCCTCGAAGCAGCTCCATAATTATTTTTATGTACTTTGTGTGAGAAACCCCGTAGTAAGTTAGGATGTGAGGGTGACTTCCAAGAGCGAACAGCTAACAGCCAGGGCGGGCGCTCCCCTGGTGCAGGGAGTCGCAGGTGTTAATGTTTGATTTGCTGGGTTCCGTCGCTCTGTCCTGAGTGGCTGGCGGATAAAGCAGTGCGCTGCGGAGGCCGACTTTAAAGTGGGGGTGTCGGGAGATATTAGCATTGTTGGCAGAGGAAGCAGGGAATTCTTCCAGGGCAGTGAACAGGTGGACATTGTGTGCGCCATCGTGGCTTCCCCTCTGAATGCCTTTTGCACTTCTTTAAATAAGGGCCTCACCCAAATATTATATTTTGTTAACATTTAAGAATTATAATTATAGAGCCCTGATTGGAGAATGTCATGTTAGTTAGTACATTTTTATCATCATAAATTAGGAGAAGGGATCTATAGTTCCTGGGGTATGTGTAACTTTCTGTTGCATTAGTATGAGTGTTGAACATGGGAGCAGAGCTAAGAATAGATCAATTGAGACGACGTAGAGAGATGGTCGATCTGTTGAACGCCCCGATCTAAAGATGTTGCATAGTTCGCCTCCAGACGCACTGTTTCCTTTGTCGGTAATTATTTAAAATAATTAATCTTATGGGAATGGAGTAAATTCAGATTCTTGGTAAATTCCCACGAACTCTTATTATAATAAAGTAATATTTTGTGGTTAACATGGTAACACAGTGCTGGGGCCAGCTCCTGTGAGGGTAGCCCAGCATCGCGCTCAGGCGAGGCGCGGGGCGCGGGGCGACCTCGGCCAGCTGAGCCTCTGTTTTAAATAACGGATTCCGGGGGATCGAGCACGAGTTCAGAGAGATTATATATAAGCTCAGGGCGCTGGAGGCTTTGGGCGCCATCTTGCCTGCTGCCGCCGGAGTCACTCCCGTGAGACACCCAGACGAGAGAACCACAGCCCGTGGTCCGCCATCGACGCCCGATGAGAGCCCGTCATCGAGAGAGCTGCGCTACAGCGACGAGACAAAGAGTAAATATTGAATCCGTGGTAGGGCGGCATAAGGCACGATATGGTGTGGGACTCGCGATGGAGTGAGCTCAATACGAGCACTGTTTAGTCGACATTAAGTGAAGTTGATTCAAGCTTAATTAAGGGAATCAGCGCCCCTTTGAAGTGAAATGGAGAAGTATTCTAGCAATTCGATATTGTCTTGTAAAGTTCCTTAATGGAGATTGAAGAGCATACTTGAGGCTTGCTTGTATTTGATTAGTTAGTAGTAAAAGTAGTATTTTGTATACAAGTGCTTTATCCATGAGTTACCTTGATCCCCCTAGTCAATGTGCGGCCTGCTCCCTCTGGAGAGGTCACAGCAAATGGTGGAAGTGTTTGGCTCTCCCAACCTCCCCTTAACACATAGTAAATTAAATTGGATACAGTAAAGTAAAGTTATTCGTAAAAACGTGTAGCGCCGTCCACCTGCCTTCGGGGTTTGAATTCCCTTGCGTAGACCGGTACAACGCATACAGAGTAGTAAACATTGAAAGCAATAGTAAGCAAACATTCACGCCAGCATTTTTCTGTCAGTCAACACTTTAATCGCGGCCGCACCAGACAATGCGGGCCAGGGTTGCCGCATTAAGTAAAGCTGCCAGGCTGAACAGTCGTCCAGTTTATGCCTTAGAATAAGCATGTGTGCTTGCCTAAAGTAATTAATGCATGTTAAAAACACAGATCCGCTCTTCGGGCCATATTTAACTTTGCCTTTGAAAAATTTCCACAACTGTGTGGCCAATGTGGAAATAATAGAGAGCAGAAAAGCTTGCTTTACTATTGAGTGCTATATCACACATGTTACACATGCTACACACAAATAAAATTCATGTCAGAAAAACCTCCTACATCTATTGTCAAAACTGCCAGAAAAAAACATGCTAGTATTGATTTAACGGAATCACAAAAAATTTCGAAAGCAAACTACATCCAGTACAGAAAAATTCCAGAATCTGATAGCGTTGGCAGAGAAACTATTAACAGAGAACCCTGACATACTAGACAAATTTGACACTACATCAACACGGTTAACTCGCAGCCTCATCAGTAAAATCAGACACAGTGGCCTTCTGCCATCCACACTCCCACCCTCACATGAAAACATCGAAAAACAAGACACACATTATTTAACACCAGCAATAATTTACACTACGACTGATCACGAATATTCTGTACAGTATGGGTCTTGTACTTATTATTGTGTCTAAATATATTCAAAATTAAATATATAAGATATGTGTGTGATGTGTCCCATGAGAGAATATGTTAACCATTTTTAGGTAAGTGTGCCAAAGGAATTATAAACTTCATTAATTAACCAGACATATACTGTACACTGAAATCAATACTATATATCACTATAATAAAAAGATTCACTAAACAAGCTTCTACACTACACCGAAAAAGCTACATGAATAAGCATATACAATGCAATTTTAATGAAGACATTTGAATAAATCAATTATCACACATGGCTCTCTTAACAAACAACTGATACACCTAAATTATGTAAATGAAGAATAGAAAAGACCTAAACAAACATTTGAAGTTAAATGAAAACACTAAAAAACGGCTTTCAGCTCAATCAAATTATAACTTGGTCCTGCCAACAGCAGATACAATATCACAACCTCGAGAACTTGATTAGGTAAGTTTTAATCTAGTTGCCTCATTTTCATAAAAAAAAATGTTAATGAGTCCTGCTAGTTGTACATCGGAGGCACTCGGGAACTCTAGTTGTTCAAAGAGAGATTCAACAAAAAAATATATATATATAACTTTTATTTTCAAGTTCTCGAGCACTGTATCAGAGTAAGGACTTCTTCATTAACTGATATAGAGTTAAACTTGCAGAAAAGAACTATACTGTAGAAGCAAATTTACTCTGAAGCTGGCTTACTTCATTCATCTAACATGCCATGCAGGAATCCCGGTTTTTTTTTTGGCACCTCGGATTCAGAGAACCTCGAGCAGTTTCAGCCATCCTCGGGTCACTAAATCAAGCACTCCACCATCGCACATCCCTGTTGACAGCTCTCGGTTCCCCATACATCTTCATCTACGGTGTTCGGCGAAAATCATTTCCTGTGGCTCTAAATATCATTTAGCTGTCATTGTGGAGTTATTTTTTGTTCCGGAGTCCTTCCTTAAACATTCCATCCAACACTATTTTTCACTTACTTTCTTTTTCAACAGCTCTCACATTCCAAGTTTGTTTTTCCAGCACTTGTCTTTACCGAAGTTTTACACATAGAGGAAGTTGTAATAAAACTTTCAATTTTTCCTTTAGACAAGGTAGCTATTAAGTTTACTATGGATACAGTTTTGAAGTGACAAACTTATTCAAAATTATCGTTACCACCTGGAGTGCAAATAGGAATCTGTATCTCATGCAAATTAACTAATATAAGTGCATAAAATGGTATGCAAGATCAGAACTTTGAATGTCAGCAACCATTTGTAACATTTCATAACTTTACATCACAAATGTTCATGAATTCACAACTGTACACACTTACCAGAACTCACCTTTGGCATCACCAATACCTGCACAAGAACACTATATGGCGAACCTACCACAATAAATGTAATTCTGCAACATCCCATGATAGTTAACAAATTTTTGGGGCGATGATAGCGACATATGGTCGGAGTTCTTAGAACAGTACAACCATGCTGCCGAAAATAATAATTGGGATGACATAGAGACATTACGCAGATTGAAATATTACATCACAGGCTCCGCCAAACACACACTAGACAATTATCTACAAAGCCATGCAGGACAAACCATGTGGGCCAACACAATTGTTAAAATGAAAAAGACATTCTTGACACCTGCCAAAGAAGAACACTTATGCAATCTTCTATATACAACAAAGCAAAAACTGCATGAAAGCGCAATAACACATATAGAAAACTTATTGTTTTATAGAAGTAAATACAACACCATGGTCACGGACACGGAATTCATAAGAACTGTCTGGTGAACACTGCTCCTGTCCATTTCGGACAAGATAGTAGGGCTTAAGAATGACATTATTGATGACCTCCTTTCTAATATACAAAGAGTCGAAGTAGGATTGTTTCAATACAATCAGGCAATCTCAGGGCAACAAAGTCATTCTGAAACAGACTATCTCCGGACAGACATAATAAAGCTAAAAGAAGAGATTGCCAACCTCAGCCTCCAAAATCAAAAACCCTCTAACAACAGAAACCAACACAGAAAATATGTCACACAGAATCCAAAATACATAAACTATAATCAGTATGGTGGAAAAACCAGTCATCATTGTGAAAGAATATGTACAAATGCCACCAATATTCCACAACACACAACAGAACAACAGAAAACCACCCCAAAACACACCTTCCACACAAACATACAGGACAGATTCAAAAGAAATTTTTGCTTAAAAGAAGTTAAACTACGCATCCCCTTATCTGATACTAACAACACACAACATTCTATAAACAATACAAACACAGTAAACAGTAGCAATAATGACAAAGATAAACCGAGCCACAATAACATCTAAGCCTCGCTGACTGGCAAGGACGAATGTCGTGTGAGATACGTGGAAATGTCGATGTGCGCGTCCTTGTCTGGCTCGTGGGCAGGTCATATAATGCGCTGATTGACATGGGATACTCGTGTTCTTGCATAGCTACTGCACTTGTTAATAAACATCATCAGCAACCAGTTACCGAACAATTTTCATTAGTGGGTACCACAACAGATATCGACCTACCTAAATATAAAACAAATTTAAATATCAATATAGCAGGATACAACTTTAACCAAGATTTCTTACTCATGGACCATTTGAAACTGGACATTATATTGGGAGTAGAGTTTATCAAAAGATACGACATATTGCCAGTACCCACTAAAGACATGATGTACATACACTCCTACCTGAACAAAGGTGTTATTGAAATCCCAATTAACACAAATCAATTGTATTATGAAACAAATAGTATAGAATATTACATTAACAAAATTGAAACACTAGACAACCCGAGCGATGTGATAGCAACAGGTAACATAAATGAAACATTGCCCACACACATGATAGATCAATTAAGAGAAGTCCTTGACTCATATAAATACATGTTCGCAAGTAAAATCATGGAATTAACCGAAAAAAAAGACTACGAGATTAAATTATAATTAACAACAGACAAACCAATACATACCAGACCATATAGATTTAATCCCCAACTGTGCGAACAAGTACTGGAACAAATCCAGCAGATACTCGGCGTGCAGATAATCACCCCTTCTGAGTCGCCTTATGCCATGCCCAGTATTGTAATAAAGAAACACCTGGGCGGCATAAGATTCTTAATGGCCTTCAGGCTACTCAATCAACATCTTAAAAAGGTTCAATACCCCATTCCCAGAACTGAAGATATAATTAATACCTTGCAACATTCTAAGTACATTTTCTCTATATATATGTTCAGCAGGTCTTATGCCATCCCAGTAAGGGAACAAGATAGAGAGAAACTTGCATTTAGCGTGGACAGTGTTGGTTTAAACGAGTATGCTCGTATGCCAATTGGGTTGGCCGCAAGCCCAAACTGCTTTCAAAATATTGTGGGCATTGCGCTCGGGCTTTTCTGCTGGAACACATCCGTAGTGTATATAGACGACATTTTCATTTTAGGCAATTCCTTTCACGAACACATAGACAATATTAGAAAAGTTATGGAAAGGCTATGCAAATTTAATGTCAAAATCAATGCAAAAACATTTCACTTCTCGGAACAAGAGATTAAGATATAAAGACACACTATTACACCAGAAGGGATACGAACGAACCCCAATAAAATTGAGGCAATAAAAAATTGGCCCCACCGAAAAACTTTAAGCAGTTACACACATTTTTGATATTCATATCATACCTACGAATGTATATACTTTATTTTGCCAAATTAGCAGAACGACTTACAGGTTTCGTAAAAACAGCCTTATTAAATCCATCGATACTGGCAAAGTTTCAAGACGACCGTCATACTATAATAGCATGTGATGTATCTCAGAGAGTGATAGGTAAAGTACTGATACAAGAGATTCCAGCATGCAAAGAGTGTAAGATAATCACATTCGCATCAAAAAAGCTTTCGCTGAACGAAAAGAAATGGTCAGCAATGGAACACGAGCTTCTGGCCATTAAATATTTAGTAATATATTTCAAACAGTATTTATATGGTAGAAAATCCACTATCGAAACCGACCATGCCATCCTTTGATACTTGAAAACAATGGCTGGACATAATGTTCGAATACAAAAACTGGTGATTGCATTAACAGAGTATGATTCAAACCCAAAATAGTAAAAGGGAAGTTAAATATGGTGGATGCTATGAGTAGAATTCCCACGACAGGTAAATCAGAAATAACCCACATTAAAGTAGAGAATCAACACTATCCCATAAAATCAGAATACACTCATTGCACATAATTTGACAAAGCACTCGCAGAAACACTAATAAAAAATCCGCACAAAGTCAAAGAAGTCAATAATAATATAGCTAAATACATAACCAACAATTGGAATGCAATACAGCACCTGACTAAAGCAGAAATCATGACAACTGACAAAAGTCGTGTAGCAAAAATAGTTATAAACTAGGAATACCTACCCCTTGAAGTGATAGCAAAAATAACAACAGCAATATACCAAGTCAATTTTGAAATCACGAGGGAAGGCAACCCTAATGTAATTAAGTCAACTTGCACTGAACCAAGATTACACTGTAAAATCGTTATATCCATAAAAAAATATCAACCCCTACACCACCCCATTTACATACACAGCCAGGAATATATTAAGTTCGAAGATGGCACTCACTTATTCCTGGCCCCTATCACTCAAATTCAATCTTTACTATTCTTAGCAGAATATACCAATGACCCCCACATTGTTCAATTCAAATTGACACTTACTGACACACAAAAAGCAACGTCAAATACATAAGATTAGCAAGACGGTATGGTGTAAATGGCAAAGGCGAAATATTTTATAAAGTCCATACCACCAATGGGGAAAAGAGACTAATGTTAGTACAGCAGTACTATGTACCGGTAATCATTATGGCACACCACGGCGCTTTACTAGGCGGGGGACACTTTCGCTAATTAAAAATACTAAAAAAATAAAACAACAATACCATTAGGACACTATGGCCAAAGACGTCATGAATTGTATAAAAAATTGCCCCACCTGCCAAAAGGTCAAACATAGCAATCAAAAACCAATAGGCCTCATGACCCCAATTAAAGCACCCCCCATATTCCATTCTTGGAGTCTCGATGCAAAAGGCCCTCTATAAACAGTGGCATTGGGAAACAAATACGTACTAGAATTGAATGAATTTTTCACACGATATGCGGTGGCCAAACCAGTTAAATCCATAGATGCTAACACGTGCGCGAAGTTTATCAAAGACGTCATTCTGATGTATGGATGTCCGAAATCCATCCTCACAGATAGCGGAACATATTTCAATAACGAGCTTATCTCGGAGCTACTTCAGAAACTACACATTAAAAAATTACAAACAACAGCATATAACCCATCATGCAACGGGATGACAGAACAAGTAAATAGAGTCCTGTCGCAACAACTCAAAACATGCGCCAATGAGGATCAAGCACACTGGGACGAGTATGTCCAATATATAGTTTTAATTACAATTTAACTATAAATAGAAGCACAAAACACTCCCCCTTTTTTTATTACATGGTGTCGAGGTCATTCAGTCAAGCTATGTCGTTGCCCACACCTTCTCACATCGTGCAGAGGACTGGTGCGAACAGCAGCACCAAGCCCGTGAACAGGCATGAGTGAATTTATTTAATCACAAAAACCCAATAATAAATTTTCGATAAGAAATTTCGTCCAAATAAACTTAAAATAGGACAATGTGCACGGGTAAAGAATCATGCCAGACAGAAGGCATTGACCTTTAAATATCACGGCCCATACAAGATACATGACATATTGAGACTGTCGACAATAGCCATCGAAATTAAAAAGCGAGGGTTAACAAAAATATACACATTTAACATGAGAAATATCAAAGTTGCGAATATAAGAAATTAAAACCAATATGTATGTTACAGGTAACGAGTTACTGAAATGGGAAATACGAGTGTGAGGTTCCTGCTGCTACTCACATCCTACGAGGTGACAGCATCCCATTTTCAACATACACAGCGGGATATACTTCCTAGAACTGTCTCCAAACATTACTTACGAAGAGACAATACCATTGGCCAAAACATACCGCTCCACCAACCTGCAGCTTCTAACAACATTGATGTGTGGTACTACCAGGCGTGTACCACCAGAAATTCGACAATTTGCAAAAATGCTGAGCACTTGTGCCAATACTGTACTGATACCACCCAAAACATTGTACAAGAATTTATATCTGAAGTTTCTATGTTAAATAAAATAAAATGTTGCATTACCTTCCTGGGGAATGTCGCAACATGGTGTTGCGACATTCTCACTTTCCGACGCTTAAAAGCACTCCTCACTAACGAAAAATCCTTAGCCCTGCAACTAAACGAATTGGAAAACAATGCCATAATGTCACAACTGCAGTCATGGTTGATGCGACAATGAATGTTTAGAGTGCAGCACTTATGGATTCCTATGGCCAAGGTACCTTTTTCACACACTAGAATGCGCTTAAGTGGCAAACACAGCAGCATGGTTACTATCGCCATATCAGTAAGCTCCATACCCCCAAATAATATAAGTAATTTAATTTTTTGTAATATTGAGTACGGTTAAGCTTGTAAATATAAATACACACCTGTAAAAAAGAATGTAATCAATGCTTACTACATAAAATATCACCATACTCTGAAAAAGAAACGATTTTGTAATTATCTTGTTCAAGCAGGTAAAGTCACACCACAGTGTTAAAGGGAAACAGTTTTGAAGTAATCATATCCCTTAATATAATTACTTTTAAAATTAAATCTAGTACGAAATCATAGTGCTATTGTTGACTGTAGCATTTCTAAGAGAGCTTTACCCACAATCCTCAACCCCACATGTTCGATGCCGGGTTAACAAATACATTTTATTTTCTAAGGGAGGCTTTAATCTAAAGCGGAGTCCAGCATTACCTTTCCCTACTCCAATAATCAACACGACAGCAATAGCGACCGATCATTATATTAAGGTACTGGCACAAAACACTGTTAAGATTAATATATTGTTGAGGTTTTACAATTTAGGGCACCAGTATTGCTGTAAAATATTTTAAAAATTGGAACACATGCAAATCTGTAGAAATAAAGGTAAACAACCTCGCAACACTGTACGTAACTGTTACATTATAAGACTGAGTAGTAAAGGATACAATGTCAGAAAACACTTAATATTCTGGCAACCAGAATAATATGCCTTAAACTCATAATGTAACTGTATAGATTGTACTACATATAGAAATTGCATATTAATCACAACTGTGTACAAACTCTTAAGTAGTGATGGGAAAAGTGTAACAATATTGTAACATAATGTCATTATCTGCCAAATGTATAAAGTGCAGTAATTCTGCTATAAGTAGACTATAAAGAAAGTGATTTATCATTGCCACAGGCTGCCGCTCATGTAATGCAAGCCCAACACTACGTGCCTGACACCGCCTTAGGGAATCGCTGAATTGGGGGGTTAAGAAATCCTAAAATGATACACAAATTCAACTTGGCAACACGCTTACACAACAGCTCTTTCCGTCAGGTTCCTCAACTCCACCAGGGCTTGGACGCCCCAGGCGCAGCTATGTCACCTCTTGACACCATCGTCCGACCTGACCTGGCCGATCCCCTACAACGTACTGCCTGTACTCCAGACGAGGGCATCTGGATGCTCGTAAGAGAGAAGAGAGGGGGTCATGTTGGGACCAGCTCCTGCGAGGGTAGCCCAGTATCGTGCTCAGGCGAGGCACGGGGTGACCTCGGCCAGCTGAACCTCTGTTTTAAATAACAAATTCCAGGGGATCGATCACGAGGTCAGAGAGATCGTATATAAGCTCAGGGCGCTGGAGACTCTGGGTGCCATCATGCCTGCTGCCACTGGAGGCGCTGCCCGTGAGATGCCTAGACGAGAGGACCACAGCCCATGGTCCGCCATCGATGCCCGACGAGAGCCAGTCGTCGAGAGAGCTGTGCTACTGCGACAAGAATAAGGGTAAATATTGAATCCCTAGTAGGGCGATGTAAGGCACTATAGGGTGTGGGACTCACAATGGCATAAGCTCCATATGAACACAGTTTAGCCGCCATTAAGTAAAGCTGATTCAAGCTTAATTAAGGGCATCAGCGCCCCTTTGAAGTTAAATGGAGAAGTATTCTTGCAATTCGATATTGTCTTGTAAAGTTCCTTGACGAAGATTGAAGAGTCTACTTGAGGCTTGCTTGTATTTTATCAGTTAATAATAAAAGTAGTATTTTGTATACGAGTGCTTTATCCTTGAGTTACCTTGATCCCCCTAGTCAATGTGTGGCTTGCTCCCTCTAGAGAGGTCACAACAGTAAAGTGCCATGAATGTCCTCCTTAAAATGGCTACAGTTAGTTTCCAGAGGCTCCTGTTACATAAAGAGTTATAATTTGTTCTTAATTAGTTGGAAAATAACTTCTAATTATTGTTGAAATAGAGTGTTGTTCATGTAAGTTATTATAAATGCGACACACTAGGCGTGAATTTTATTTAAATAAATTTAATTGAAAGAAATTTACATTTTTCATCTGTAAAATTTTACCTTAAATACTGGTTCATTTAAGCAACTGAACATAACTAGTAAGACGAATCCACTCTTCAAAAAAGAGAACATAAAGTCTGAAGTGTACGATTATGGTAAATGATCAGCGAAATGGTTTATCATTTATAATGGTAGGGTTTCGCATCGCAATTGAAGTCTTAAACAAAGAGAGTGTGTATTTAGGATAAACCTAATTCTGTTGGTGAAGGAGATGGTAGCTTGGCAAGAAAGAGAACATATATAGCGTTAGTTTAAAAGAAGTGGTGAAATGAATGATAGTGTATGTTTCAACGGTTAGATTGCCTATTGTGATTTGGATTCAGTAGTTTCTGGTTAACGGACCTTAATGAAGGGAAATGCTTAAGTCATGGAAACCGGTCCGGTTCCACCCCCACAGCCTCAGCTGAAATATTTAGGAAAAGTGGTTAATAAATACTATCCTTTTTGTAAAAGAAGAGTTCATGTGTCAAATCACGTGTTTAGAGTAGTGGGATCTGAATAATGTCCTTGCATAAGCTGTTATGATCATATAGTTGTCCGAGGACATTGCATAAAGTATAATATGACTTTTCATGTGTGCAATTTTTCTACTAACTCAGCAATTTATAACTGAAGGAGTTTATGCTACGAATGAATTGGCTGTATGAATTAACTATTTAGAAGTCAGCAAACTGTCACAGTCATCCCAGGAGTTCTTGATTCTGTGAATAGGAAATTATTAAGGTCCCATCAGTGTATTAATTTAAGTAAAGTTTATGATTGCATGTCTTATTTTCCAGAGTCATTGTGTATTAAGGACTGTATGGGAATATTACTAGGAGAGTTCTCAAAGGGAGAACGTATTATTTTATTGTACTGTATTGAAAAAAATTATTTTATAGAACAAGGGATCACTTTGTGAATCAGGCTAATATAATTGAAAATACTACATATTGAGTGTAAGGCGTTACGTTGTCTAAGAACTTTAATTTATATGTGAAGTGGTGTAGCTCGTCGTATTTCAGTGATAGGTCATAGGTTATGATTAGACTCATTTAGACATCTTTGTAGTCCCGGGCTGATATTCTCCACGAATCTCCACGTCCCCGAAGAGAGCTTTAGGCCGTCGGTTACATTAGTCATCGGCGACAAATGAACGCAACTACATATCTGCGATAGGGTCCCAATCCCCTTGTTTCGACTGAATATTGGGTGGTGACAGCATTATCTCTCCCCTATACCATCTATCGGAGATTCGTGAATCCACCTTATCTACCACCTATACTCTGTCGCCACTGGCACTCAGCTGGTAGCGGCACGACATAGAGAAGAAAAAGTCTTCGTATGTTTTACAGAGCAAAACCTACGATTAAGTAATGTTTTATTCTTAGTCACCTCTTCTGTTTCAAATATTAAAGTTTGTTAAGATTTTCCCAACAATTTCATTTTTATTATTGGATTTAAAAAGAGAATGAAAAGTAGATTTACATAGAATGTGTCAAATTTAAAAATTGTTCATGATAACTGTGATAAGACAGTATGCGTTTTGACTGATCACAATCAAATCTATAAACCTGAAAAATTCGTGAAAATTATTGAGAATATAGATCTGGAGCTTCTGAATGAAAAATATGTTTCTTTTATGTTAAAATGAGAAAAAAGTGGGGGAAATGGGCACAAAAATGCTTGATATGGAGTTTTCTTAATCATATAATTCCGTAAAATAATTGTACGGTTATGTTTACTTTATGCTCATATTTATGCATTCAATCAAAATATTATGTATTTTTAATTTTTCAATGAGTTGACCTTAACATAATTTTTTTGATTAAATATTATGTTTTACTTACGTATTTTTGTTGAGTCAATTGAATTTTTTTGGAAAAACATTTTTTAAATTTTGTCTAAAATTTTTTATGTTTAATTCTGTAATTGGTTTACTATCATTTAAGTTTGGAAATGTTGGGGTCAGTGAACCAGCTCTCACATATATTATCTACTAAGACTACCTTCCTTTGGAAAGGGGACATAAATGTTTTAATGCCTCACAGGGATCGGTGTGGTGAGGCCCAAGTGTGGGCAGGCAGATTTACCGCTAACGGGGTGGTCACAGGGTCTTGACATGAGTCTTCAGTGTCCGGAAGATGTCAGCTGATCAACGAAGGGTACATGAAATATGTCCTGGAACGTCCACGAGGTGACCACCAAGCAACACCTGTTCTTGGCAGGTGGTTAATACCAGGCGACAGTTTTTTGGCATATGCGAATCCTAGTGCATAATAGTTATGTTTATCCCCTACCCACTGGCTGGGGTCCAGGTGTCATACACAGTATTCTTTGGTTTCACCCTGATAAGTATGCAGGCACTGGGTTTTCAGTGTCGTTGGTGCGACCATTCCTTCTCCTCTAAGAGCAGATGTGCCGTTCACGAACAAAAGGATCATGAGGCAGATTTTAATGCTGCAATACCTGGACCAGCTAAGGGTCATACCCTATGGACTCTTAAAGAACTGTGCATATTGGTGCAGCAGGAATTTTATCTTCCTCCCAGCACCAGAAATTTCAGTCCAGTGCAGGTGGCCGAGGTTCATCAGAAAGGCCTATATTTGGATCTTAAATTCGAGTCCACCAAGAGTCAGTGCAAATGTGCCAGGTAAAAGACGATTATGGATAAATTGAGGTACTCTGAGCATCCAGATACACTATCTATTAAGAGTGGTGTGTCCAGTTTGGCCAGAGGTGCAGAGTTGTGCCAAGAGATGAGTCAAACCACCTCTGGTATGACTTTCGGCCTTATCTGAAGATCTGGAGGGGATCCGGGATGTTGGCTTCAATGTGGATATTCTGGGTTCTTTGGTGAGAATGGCTATTGATGGTTTGTGGCCTTGTGGCGAGATCGATTGCTGGCTACGGAGTGTCTTGAAGGTGAGGGATGAGATTCTCCCCCTAAGGAGAACTGGCCAATCCTATGTCGTACCCACTAAGCATGCTCAGAAATGCTATGATTATGCAACTGTGTAAAATATGTGGAAGAGAGATCACATAAGTATTTCCCAGGCAATCCTAACGGGGGAGAAGGTTGGAGCAGCTGTACAGTGACTGCCTGAGACCGCCGAGTGGTGGGCTGAGCTGTTTTCTGTTGGTGAAGGGTTGGATCCTCAGGAGATCATTGAGGAATATCTGGATGACCCACATGGAATGGCTTGTACCATTTCCTTGGAGGAGGTCCAAAGTGCAGATATATCTGGACAGCGTGCTCCAGGCCCAGATGGGGTGCCTGTTCAGATATGGAAGAAGGTTCCCTCTGGTTCAAAGGTTATGTTGTATAACCTGTTTCTTCTTGCTGGCGATTTTCCATAGTGGCTGCTACAAGTGAGAGCAGTTCTAATACCGAAGAATGAGGTGCCTCAGTCACCTGCCGACTTTCGGCCTATCTCGATTGCATCAATCATTCTCAGGCAGTATCATAAGATATTGGCCCAAAGAATCCAAGTTGGTATGGCTATTGCACCCGAGCAAAGTGTGTTTCTCAACTCTGATGGGTTGGCCAAAAATCTTTCCTTTATGTCACAGAGTCTATCTTTGGCGACTTCCCAGCTTAGATATGTCTATGCTGCTGTACTAGATATCAAAAAGGCATTTGACACAGTACAGTACGTGCCTCTATTGAATATATTGAGATCGCATGGTGCCCCATATCAGTTAGTGCGGTATATTCATAAGATTTATGCACTGGACACCATGTCCATTCAACTCCCAGGTCTGATAAGGAAAGGCCTGCCTGTAAACCAGGGTGTACATCAGGGGGATCCTTTATCCCCATTCTATTCAACCTTGTGATGGATGCAGCCTTTGTGAAATTGAATCAGAGTGTTGGTGTTAAGCTGGGTGAACATGTAATTACTTATCTGGCATTTGCAGGTGATCTTGTTCTGGTAGCAAGCTCACATTCTGGTCTGCAATCGAATCTGGATACCTTGGTGAGAGGACTGGCGACTGTCGGGTTGGATATCTCACCCGAAAAATCCCACCTGCTCTCTCTTGTAGCGGTGGGTAAGACTCGGAAAATTAAGTTCCCGACAGAGGGTACGTTCAAGCTTGGGGATAAATATCCTACCCCACTTGGCATAACAGAATGTTGGAAATACTCAGGTATCTCCTTTACAGCTAGAGATGTAAAGGCTTTTAGGAAGGAGATCGAGGAACCACTTAGGTGGATATATGAGGCTCCCCTAAAGAAATTTCAGAGGATGGAGATTGTGCGGATCTTTTTGATACGATCGTGACTATACCAACTCTCATTTGCACGAGTAGGTATTGGTATTTTGAAGGCTGCAGTGAGAAGATAGCTCAGACTTCCCTGAGACATGGCTGTTGCATTCTTCCATGCTCCTCCTAGTGCCTAAGAACTAGGTATTCCATCCTTTTTTAAGGAGCACCCCAGTTTGGATTTTGACATGTCTGAGAAATGTGTCTAAATCGGAATATCCACCAGCACGCTCTCTGGTGGAATGTCCCTGTTTTTCGAGAAAGGCGGAGTGGGACGAGAGGGTGGCAGTAGTTGATGGTAATTTTCTTGACTCTAACTTGAAAGTGAAGAACTTTTGGAAGGCTAAACTCCTTGATTCTGTAGATGAGAGAGATAGTTTCAGTTGCGAGGATGATTCCGGCTAGAGATTACATCTCGCACTTACAGATTGTAAGTAATAGCCTGCCAAGCAAGCTAAGAACTAGTCGTGGGAGGCACATAGATGGAGTGCTCCCGAAATGTCGAGTAGGGTGCAACGAAGTTGAGTTGGCTTATCATATATGCAGCAATGTGTACGAACCCATGAAACTCGTGCAGCGAGACACAATAACATCGTTCATGTGGTGACTGATCGATGCCTTAAAATAGGTTGGAGTGCAAAGAAAGAACCGTACTACCGAACATATGCAGGACTGATGAAGCCTGATATAGTGGCTATTGAGAAAGAGAAGGCAGTCATCTAGGATGTCCAGATTGCCCAAGTCAACAATCTTCGATGGACTTATGACACTAAGGTGAAGAAATATGGGATGCCAGATCTTATTAATACTGTCAAATCTTAGTATAATGTGATAGAGGTGAGTATAATTCCAATTACATCCACATGGAAGGGGAGTTTGTTTCCATGATCAGCATTGTAGATGCAAGAGGTGGTTGGTGAAGGAACTTTTCTGAAGTCCTTGGTAACAAGAGTCCTGTTCGGCATGCTCTTGTGTTGGAGATGGTTGGGTTTTCTTGTTTGATTACATATATATATATATATATATACACACATACACACACACATGGTAGAGGGGCGATCGCTGGCCCAGTATATTTATATAGCAAGTGTATTTGTTGTTTTGTTTGGTTTGTGATTTCTGGTGGTGAATGCTCCTCCTGGATAGTCATAGGAGAACTCAAAACAACAGGGAAGTGGTGGGACATTTCCTTCCTCTCTGGAGGGAGTGAAAGACCTGAAGGAGACGGAAGACACTTGTTCATAGTTTAGCTTGTGCTGCTTAGGAGGGTGAGAGCTGATATGCGTTGGAGGCTCCCTCACAGTAGGCTTGTTGTCCCATGGGTTCCTTTTGAGTCGACATGGGCTGTAAGGTTGTCATCTCTTCGTCGCTAAATAGCTAGTTTGATAGTGTAGCGGAGCGGACCAATCCCTATGCACATAGGACTCCATCTCCACCTAGGTATTAGAAGTTTCATGGTGTCCATTAAACCTTTTCCCACATTGACACCCCCCATTGCCAGATAGGTTGGACCTTTGTAGCCATTCTATTTTCAATGATAATCCAGGAGAATAATGTTTTGTAGTAGTTTCTTCACTATATATCCTCTAATTATGATGCGCAAATGAGAGAATACTTTTTGTTAAAAAGGGCCATGGTCGAAAAGCCCGGGCTAAATGACCCTGTGTCCCCTGGTGTCTGAATACAGTGATGTTCTAAGAGCGACATATGCTCGCATATAGTATAATATTTAGTACACAAGCTGGGATATTATGGCTTCCCAACTCACCTTATCAAACAATGACATACACTCCAAAACAAATACACACGCAGCACTCAAAATATACATGTTTATAAACACGTGGCAGGTATTTAGTGGATATAAGGTCCGTTGGCCTTAAACCTCCTCGACAAGCGAGAATAAATTTACTCAAACACATCCGTTCAATGAAATTGGTTATTATTAAACACTGGCGATGCGATGGTTCAGGATTGAAAATGTAAGCAGGCATGCAGCACAAAGCCCCGCAAAGGCTTAAGCTGCTAAATCGTCGTAGACACAGTGAAAATATTTAAGTGTAATTAATGCTGGAGGAATCCTGAGTCTGCTGCAGATGAGAGTTATACTCGGAGGTGCACGATAGAGAATAAAAACTTTCCAGAAAAAATAAAGTCTATTGTATATTACATTATAAGTACTAAGATGTTTCACCTCCGAATTGCGTGGACGCGACCTGCCCGGACGCCAGTTGAACCAAGACTAAAGGGGTTGGCGTGGCGTGGGTGATGCCTGTAACCGACGCCGGGCCAGAGCAAATATGTCCGTGGATAAAAATATTGCATGGATGATGTGAAATATAACACTGGATGAAACACATTATTTGGTACGTCGTGCAAGACACTTCAATAGAACACCAATGCAATATACAGTATGATAATTACATGTTACTAATTGTTATATCTAGAATAATTTTTTACAATTTAAGTCTTTCTGTGAGCTGTAAGAGAAACATATGAATGGAGGCCTTTGAATTCTTAAATTAAGCTTATTTTACATTAATTTGATGCGTTACAAATTAATGTGCAAGTAATTTAAGTAATATTAATTTTGCCCAGTTCAAAGAGTGCGCATCATATTGGAGACATCAATATGACAATTTAAACGATTTATTACATTGGTTTTTATAAAGGGCTCACTGCTAGTCCTGAAGTCCCCTCACTTTTGTGATTATAAAGCACTAAACACTTGACCACGTGGTCGGCACTTTGCACCTTCACTGCTACGTGGCTTTAATTGGGATTGCGTCATATTCATTTGTTGTGCGCTACTTCAATATCGGGAAAATTCTAATATGTGCAGCACTGCAATTTACACACGGTATAAAAAAGTTACACCTTGTGACATCAATTGACGATGAACTGATTCACTTTGCGGCAGGACTGGTGGTGGCCTCCGGCAGTGCATCGCATTGCCAGCCCTCTACTGCAGGAATTTCTTACCTGAATAGCTAGATAGTGCGCGCGAGTCAAGAAGTGCTGTACTGCTAGCCGCCGATGGCGTCAGTTTCTGTACATTTAATATAATAGATTCGTCAAATACTGTCAAAATACGAGGGCTGATCCAGAACTCATGGCAACTGGGGATTGCTTATCTCCCAAAAAGTACCTAACACAACAAGTGTACTATGTGCAATTGAACGTGTACGACCTGTATGTTTTAAAGGTGAATGCAGCAATGTCCAGTAAGGAACAAAGACAAACGTGACTGCTTCAAATCACCGTTTAATTTATATATTCTTGTACAATCTGTATACACTCATGTGAACGGATTCGTATCGTACGTGTACGAGCTGTTTAACATCCTTCAAAATGGTCTCCGAGGTTGTCCATGGTTCGTTGCCAGCGAAGAGGCAGACGGGAAATCCCATCGTCTGCATGAGATCCGTCAGTGTTCCACCTCTCGTCGAAATGCTGTGACGATGTCTGCTTCATCGCTGACAACGAACCGTGGACAACCTCGGAGACTACTTTGAAGGATGTTAAACAGCTCGTACACGTACGATACGAACCCGTTTACATGAGAGTATACTGTTTGTACGAGAATATATCATTTGAACGGTAATTTCAAGCAACCATGATTATCTTTTGTCCTTTCCGGACATTTCTGCATCCATACCCGATGTGGTGTCACCTTTAAAACGTACATGTCGTAGACTTTCAACTGTACATAGTACATTTCCTGTATTGGGTAATTTTTGGGATGTAAACAATTGTTGCCATGACTTCTGAATCAGCCTTCGTACTAGAATGATAAATATTTGTATTCTTTATAAATATTGTTTCACTAAAAGGAAATCAACATATAGGTATACATTTAGATTAAATTCAAAATGTGGCTACTTTAACTAATTTTTTACTAACTAAAATTACAGTCTGAGTTATGCCAGATCGAAAATATAATACACTAGTGACCCGCCCCGGCTTCGCACAAGTGCAATTAAGATTTAAAAAACTGCTTAACCCGGCGTTAATTAGGTTGGGTAAACTCTCCTAAAGCATTAAAAAAAAGCACAATATAATTTAATAATTAATTAAATAATTTATAATTTAAAGTTTTTTCGCTATTTTTATTTGATATTTTTCTACTTTTTTATAATTTTTCACATTAATATACATTGTATTACAATGCAATTTATCTGAGATAGAAGTATTTAATATGTTATTGTTTGGTAGCAAAATGCACTGTTTCTTGGGACTTCCAACTCGTGATAAACTATCATATAGTTGGCCATGGGAAAAAACACTCTTTTCTTAGGTCGATTCCAACCAAAGAGAAAGTTTGACCCTGGGACTTATTAATAGTAATCGCGAACGATGTTTTTACGGGAAATTGCAACCGTTTGAAATATATTGGCAAATCCGTGGGAATCATGGGAATCCTCGAGATGTTTGCCAGCTGGCCGGCTGCTGGACCGGTGAGGATGGTCGCGACAATCAAATTTTCTTTCAAGTCTTTAATGAGCAATCTTGTGCCATTATACATGTTAGGAGGGCTCATATTCCTTAAAAGCATGAAATGAGTACCGACTTTTAATGATAGTTCGTGAGGTGGCAAGCCAGAAGGATTAAGCGAATTTAGAAAATCTTGAGGAAAGTGGACGATATCGTCAACATTGGTGACTGTGTCAATCGACTTATAGGTTTTGACTTGGCCGGGAACTCTTTGTATAATGAGATCGTTCCTAGGCGATACTATTTCCCTGGAACACAACCAGTGAAAGTCTCTTTCTAGTAAATTTTCGAGGCCCGGATATACTGCTTCTATAAGATGCTGCAGACTGTGGACTATCTGACCTAATGTCTCATTTAAAATGATTTCAGCAGAATTAGTACCCAAATTTAGAGAAGGAAAGCTCCTTCTCCAAGTCTGAGCAACTGTTGTGGGAAATCTTTATGCGTGTCTCCACCAAGATAGGCTCTCATATTCGTTCGCAAATTTAGATGTTGAATAGAACTCCATAAGGAAGATGATTTAAGACATGCTTTGATGATATCTGCACACGTCCCTTTTGTAACTACAGGGAGTGTCTGCCGAAAATCCCCAGCAAACACAAAAGTAACTCCCCCCATAATGGCAGTAGAGCTTCTAAGGTTGGCGCCGTACGCAGCACACAGCACGTTTTATTTTCCGAATCTGTCCGTCCTGCAAAGCTGTAGTACGTTATTTTGTTCAATCATCAATAGTTTTCGCAGCGCACGCAATGTAAGGAATTTTATAGGTCATTTATTTACACTTTGGGTTACATTATTGGAGTTTTAGTAGGGATCCCTAATGATTTTTAAAATAAAATATAGCCTATGACACTCAGTGATAACGTAGCATTCTACTGGTGAAAAATTTTTTAAAATCGGATGAGTAGTTTCGAAGATTACCTCCTACATCCAAACACACAAACACACAAAGTTACAAACACTACCGCTTTATAATTATAGTATAGATTTACAGCTTCAATTAGCAATAATGATAATAACAACATCTTAAATCCTTTTCCTTAAACCTGCTTTGTTTTCATTTAGTAACTTATAAAATATATTCAATTCAATGATATTGATCAATTTCACAATTTTATATTTTATTCAACCATAATAATTAGCCTATATAAATTTCGAAAAATATTTAAAAAATATTTTTAAAGTAATTCATATAATTGTACCAGCTCTAGTCATTAATGTTAAAAAAAAACTATTGGTTTTCATGAAGCACTATCAAATATCTTTGTTATTTCTGTATTGCCAACAACACAAGTAGATAGATAATGTAGGTTCGAGGAGAAAGGGATTCCAGGGATGGGGCGAGAGGCTCCAATCTCGCCAGCCAACATCTTGGATATTTCCAGTTTTCTCTCAAAATCGCTTATTTTTACCCAAAATCATTTTTTTTTACCCAAAATCACTTCAGAAATATATTATTTTACCCAAAAATCGGTCTTTTTCCCAAAAAAATATCCCATTTTGCCTAGCAGCCAAAAAGGACTCCCCAGATATTTCCCCGGGGGCTCTGGCAGCCATATTGAATTTCCTGTTTTTCTCTCAGAATTGCATTATTTAGGCCACACAATGAGTAAATGATAAATTGATAAAATTAAATAATTTTATTAATTATTATTAAAATTAAAATTTATTTTTTTAATTAAAAAATTAAAGGGCATAAGTATTGAGCGTTACATATTTCCAGACTCGTATTTTCAAGGCGCATACAATTATTATGTCATACCACAATTCTGTCTTGTTTATCATGCTTTATCATTCCATGTTGTCTCTCTGTTTCTCTCTTTCTTTCGCTTTTTCTCTCTCTTTATCTCACATTCGTTTGTCATTTGTTTACACATTCGTTCGACCGACATCTTGATTCTAGAGTTGGATGCTAGGGACGCTGCTTATTTAGAACTCAAAATATCATCTGGAATAGTGCAGTATCATACTGCTGGACCTTGGGTTGCCAGACTAACACCTTAGACCACTTGGCTTTCGTGAAATGTGCTGAGACAAGTGTTTATAATAAGTATATAGCTTGGAGACGAATAACTATCTTATCTCTCATTAAATACATTTCTTTTAAAGTATTTATTTTAATTTATACATTTTTCATTTACATATCATTTTCAATTTTTTTTTTTATTATTCAGATTTTTAACTTATATAATTTTTTTACAAAAAATGATACTTTTTTGCTATCCCAACAATAAGTAATTTATATTATATATTTTTTAAGGTTTTTACATTTTAAGCATTTTCAGTAATTTAGATTTAGCTTACATATATAATATTTAGATTTTACTTATATAATTTTAAAGTATTTTAGTATTTAAGTACTTATTTTTAGGTTTTACATTATAATTTTCAATGCTGTTGTCAATGTTTGAAATATAGAACAAATAATTTATTAACTTTATATATCATCACATTGTAGTTTTTGTGGTTTTAATATTTACTTTTTTTTTAATTTGTCTCTTCCAAAAAAAAATTAGATAGAAAGTTTTTTAAATGTCAACTTTAGATAACCACACAGTTCAGATTTTAAGAATTCTTTTATTAATATTAAATTTATTATCCAAGCATTGTACATTTTTCAGAATGTAATAACGACTTCAGTTGCTTTCATAAATTCAAATTAAAATTAATTTTGTATCAAAATTAGTTACCTAGATACCAAAAACTGCCTTTTATAAAATTATAGAGTTTTTCTTTCTTGACATAATCATATAATTTATATTATTAAATATAAATTTCAAAATGATAATTAACATTTTTAATATACTTATTTTATTTATAGTTTATGGAAATTAGTTTTTGTTTGTGCGAAATCCGGAAAAATGAAATCTTTCAAAATTATTTTGAATATTTTCATGGAATAAATTAAATTAATACTTTTATACATTATCTGAAATTAAATTGAAGAGCATTTCTTTTATTGTATATAATTTTAAAATATTTATTCCAAAATATTTTAATAGATTTTCTTCTATATCTGAAATTTAAAACCAAAGGAATCGTACATGATATTTGATACATTGGGTCATCTCCTATTGGGAATGCAAAAATAGTATGAATATGAGAACACTGAAACAAAATATAGAAAAAAATTAATTTGAGCTTTGTTGGCAGATTTTTTCTAATTGTTTTGGCTTGTATTATGTTCGCTGACAAATGTTAATTTGTGCCTTAAATCTAATGCAAAGCCTCAATTTAGGGTATTATTTGTTTAGCATTACTTGTTTGGCATTGTGATAATTCTTACTAACATTATATTGAATATCAAAAAGCACAACACAATGTAATTTTTTTTACAGATATTATTATTTGGTCTACACTTTGAGAAAGGGATGGATCAAGCGAGACATAGACATGCCTTGCGCCTGCAAAAAGTTGAACGATGCTGGGTTGGATTCTTCCAGGATCCGAATATAGAAAGAACAGCAAAACCAGGAACTACAGTTGATGAGATAGACAGCGAAAAAAATGCAGAGATGGAGTCACTGTTAAATGTTCCAAAAGTACCCAAAGTACATATTATGACTATGGGCACATCAACAAATAACAGGTAATAAGCTCCACAGTAATAATTTCAAATATCTCAAAGCTATTTCATAATTGTAGTGTTTAAAGTACACAAATTCAGTTTCATAATATTGTTACCTGGAAGTGACAACCCTTTTTCAAGCCCAGCAAATAAAGTATAACTTTAATCGTATTAAATATTATACTTAATTGTCATAATACCATAAGTAGTAGGGGCTGGATTGTTTCATTTCACTTTTGATTAATCGGATTAACAATTTGATATCAAAGGGTTAATAAAAAGGGCAAATCCCTAATCCGATTTAATCCAATGAAATATTTCTTAATCCGATTTTAATCCAATTAAAATTTTCTTAACCTGATAAAAAATGTAAAGGGTTAAATTTATTGAAAGGGTTAATTTTTTTAATTTTACCCCTTGATTTTTTCTTGTACTTAGTTCTTTCTTTCTTTTTGGTGATGGGGAGAGGGGGTAGCAGGAGCTCTGTACGATGTTGACGGTGTGGTCGCCTGGAGGCGAATGACCAGAGTGGTGGGTTGCAATGTCTTTTATAGGTGTAGAAGTGTATGCGAGAGTGGGCTAAGGCTCATTTTTTTTCTAATTTTTCTAATTTTGAGGTGTTTGGAGCGATGCTGGTGGTAGATAGACGATCTTTACGATAATATTTAACACATAAAAGAATTTCAGAGTGTTTAAACGATTTCTAAGAGTGAGGTTAGTGTAAATTTTTTTTTTTTTTTTGGGGGGATGTTGCTTGTAGACGGTGGTGGGAGATGGCGACTTTGAAAGATGTTATTTACGTGTTAAATGATCTGTTTTCCGAATGCAATTAAACATTAGAGAAATTCAGAGTGTTATACGTATAAATAAATTACACACATCGAATCGCAAATTTCAAACTACTACGTTTAATAAAAAGAGCAATTACGTGATTCTTAAATTTAACATGAGTCATGAGCTTAGAAATATGATTTACATGACAGAGAATTTTAACATCTGGTTTTGACAAGTGTAAACTCACTAAACGAAATCCATCTAGCTACTATGAAATTACACAAGGCAAAGTCTTTAAACGAGTTCTACATATGGATGAATGACACGAGAGACAAGTATAACGAACAAACTACTGTCTTTAAACGAAATCCTGTTGGTCAGTATGAATAATTAACACATCAACACGATTCAGCCTGGAGAATGATATCTTATGGCAAAAAAACTCTGAATACGATTTATACCAGACACAATAGCGTGCGTCTATTCTGATAAGTAAAATATATAACAATAGAGAATTTTACCCCAAATGATTTGTTTCAAAATAACCAACATGCATAGAGAGTATTTCCCCATCACTTTATATATGTAGCGGAAAATATGAACAAACATCCTCAAAGAGAAAATTATTTATTTAAAATAACGAACATACTACAAATTTCTGTAAATAGAGCACACTTGTTAACACAAACAGTATTTTCATCTAGCGAGCACAAAAATTGAAAATCTTATTGCAATATTGACTTAACACATGAAAATTTACATTTTCCCGATAAAATACTTTTATATGAAAACATGTATATTATAAAACATTATCACTGCTACCATTAGAGATGAAGTTAGGTCAGACTTTGCAAATTTATGGAAAAATTTACTGCTATTATTTACATAACTTGAGTTTATATTTATTTTCTTTAAAAGCCAGCTTAATTATATTATGTTTGTCTTCTTCTTATCCAGACATCATCATGTTGTATCTTAAACAGGAACTCTTGTAATCTGTGTACATGTAAAATTAAATATTTAAATTGTTTGCTGGATTCTGTTCGCTGGTTCTGTTGGGTGCAGACGTAAAAGTTTTAGCTGGAGGAAATTCCTTGTAGGCAAGGAGGGGAAGAGGTATTTGTTACCTACCTCTGGAAAGGTATTCAAGAATCGCTTTCAATATGTTCCCCTGAGATGCCACAAAATTTTGTAAGCAGAGCATCGTGACTCCTATTCCAACATTCAACTTGATTGTACCAAGGTTCTCTCAAGAAACTAACCTGTTGCCTGTTTCCTTTGTTCAGTTGTTTTTTATTTCCTCCATAGTGTTTTTGTAATTTCCCCTCAGTCCTTCAAAGTTAGTTTTTATTCAAATTTAAATTAAAGATTGTATGTTTTTTAAGTCAAGAAAATTACATTTTCTTCTTCGTGAAAGCAAGCAAAAAGTTATCCTGAATTTAAATACAAGTCATCAGCTTACCAATACTGATAGACACCTACTCAGTTCTCTTCACTACTATTAAACCATCATTTCTTATACATAATATATTATTGAAAAAAGTTATTGACACTGCGAATTTTAAAAAAATGAAAAGCCATGTACTATTCATTGAATTTACAACAAATATCTGCACACAGTAAAAGTTATATTTCAATCTCAATTTTTATATAGATATATGCAAAACAATTCTGCACATTCTTTAAAAACAATCATCTTCAAACTAAATTGTCGGATTATTTTTACAAAAAGAAGTCATTTTTTCAAAAACAAGATATTTCATCAGTAATAATATGTTAACAACAATCAACTTACAAACTAAAAGACAGTTAATTAATAACATTTTATAAATTATATTTTACAAACTTACAAACATTTCATCATACTTTTTTTTACATCTGGAGCATATCACTACAACTACTGTTACTAAAACTACTATTACTATTCCTACACTACTCTTACTAGTACTCCTGTTACAAAAGTGTCTGACATATATTACAAGAATTAAAAAATATTTACAATAAACCACAAAATATAGCCATGTGTAGGTTGTCTCTTTCCTGATTATTTACAACATCTACACTAACGACACATTCGGGAGGTGTGTTCATAGACGTTTACTGTGGAGCGTTCTTTTGAATGTGTCATATCCGGTATTTTTTAATCAGACACTCACATGCCAAAGACAGAGTGTACCACACAATCACATGCACGCAGTTTCAACTGTCAATATAATTTTATCCTTTGACAAGGGGCAAAGATAGCAGTGGTAATCTTGTGAGGCAAACAGAGAGCAGAAGCATTGATTGGTAACACAATATATAGTTGGTGTAGTCAACTTCAATGAGGATTGTAGCCAGCTGCGATGATGATTGTAGCCAGCTGCAATTATGTTTATAGTCAGCTGCGATAGGGATTGCAGACAGCTGCAATGACTGTGGAACAGGAGGTGCATGTGGTGTCGGCTGATGGATGTCCTTGGTGTTTTGCGGTGCTGGGAGGTCTATAAATTTATTACTGTGTTAAAACTAATATATGGAGGAAAAAAATACATGCCTTCGATAGTTCCACCAAGGTAAGGTTGATATTCCATCTGCCTCAATGTACCGCTTATCATCCATACCTGACAAAACTATCTTTTTTACGTGTTTGGTGTAGACTTGAAGAGCACGTTAACAGGACTGATATTCTGTCCCCATTACACTTGTGCAATTTTCGAGGCAATCTCGATAATCCTCGTACCTTAGTGATTGCAACACATTGGGTTTTACAACCTTTGTCTTACGAGTACATTGCTCATTCGCAACAATGTTTGCATAAAGCTTAGGGTGTAAACCCACAAAGTGTGTGATTATACACCCAGCACATTCATTTTTCATCACCCCAGTACGGTATTTGTTCCAGTGTGGGAATCCTTGTGGATTATCGAGTGCATAGTTGGATATATCAAACTACACATTTAAATCTGGGGTAATTACTTTATATAAGTCATCACAAGCAATAGAATAGACTAGGGAATCGTTGTCACAATAGAGGAGGTGCAAAGCCAGCAGAAGAAATGTTGTACACATGTACTGATAGTGAAATTCATAGAGTATTTTGGAAGATCTAGAATGGCAACATCAGTGTACAAAGGTTTGTTTAATGCAACAGAACTCTTTGACATCTCGATGAAGACTAAGTTTTCATAGATATTCTGCTGTGCCTGGAATGTCGAACATACTATCAGCTTTGCAGCCCATAGATCATGTAATACCTTGAAACAACAATGTTTTTCCACAAACAGATTTATTCATCAACTTGAAAAACTATTTTTCGAATGTGTTCGCAGCCTGGGCAAGTTTCTCAGTGTTAAACTTGATGTACGGAGCCATCCATGCCATCTGCTCAAAGAGCAAAACGCGATGAACAGAGTCAAGTTTGGCCCCATACATCATTTACTGCCTCAGTGTTCCCAGTTGGGGGAATATTTTTTTTCTGGGGCCAAAGGCAGATCAGATTGTTTAGCACGACACTCCTCTGGAAATGACAGATCAACTTCCAGGAAAAAACAAGTGTCACCGTCATTCACTGTGTTTGGAAAATCACATGAAGAGAACACGTCAGCCTCAACCCACTCAAAATTACCATTCGGAAGCTTGGACCGCATTGAATGACTGTACAGCCCATTGATGTCGAAATAACATATATATATTTTGATGCCACACCGGGGTCGTAGTCCTCACCCATGTAAATATTGTTGCCTTCCGCAAGTATTTTTTAAACCTGGGTAATGCCGCCCCTAACCCCACGTTCTACAAAAAGATACATGTCAGGATCAGTCAACAGCTCCAACCACGTGCGTGTCTTTGTCAATAAAGCATCCCATGAAAGAGACAGAGCTGTGACATACATGGCGGGGTCAAGACTGTAATGAGCCAAACATATGGTCCTGAAATTCTTAAAAACATCAGCCAGCAAACAAGTGTCCAGGCATAAGTAATGAATGGCATACTGCAGCAAGTTTATGCAGTTGAATGCATCCAATGCGGCTTGGGCTTGAGCATGATCCTCATCGCTAATGCCTTCGCCTCTCATCACATTATGAAATGCGTCCTTTGGTGGGAGTGACTTGCACATCAGACTGTCTGGCGACTTAACAAAGTTATAAGGAAAAACTCCTTTCGTTTAACCAATTCAAACTGGGTGTTGTCTGGAAACGAGCGAGTGATACTCAACAACTTTGCCTGCCAAAGTATCCAGAGAGGCGCTCATTAATTGGAATGAACCAATAAATCTTAACTTGAAATATGGCACCTTTCAATTGCAATCTGTCCGAATGGGAATCTGTTTTGTGATGCATTTGTATTTCTCTAGGGTCATTCCAATCACTTGAAGTCTTCCAGGATTTTCAATTACCATGGTTCCATTGTGTAATGTTATGTGACGTTCAGCCGAGGGCTTTATAAGAAACTGAGCATCATAATCTTGCAGGTTATGGAAAACAGCAACATGTCTTTTGGGCAGTCGGAAAATCAATTTTCACTTATTACGTGCACAGTCTATGATTTCACCCATCAAATGGCCATGGTCCACCACAATATCATCTGTACCGATCTTTTCTTCACAAATGTGACAACTTTTCTGAGCCACCAACCTAGCTTTATCAGCAGGGGTTTTTGGCTTCATCGAAACACTGACGCTGTAAATTCCCGCAACCCACTTTGTAAGTTCAACTAATTTAGCAATTGTACATACAATGAGCACCCACAAACTCTAAATACTGAGATAAAGTCGGATTGTATGAACAACCCAACAAAATGCTACAAGCATATGGAACAAGTTGGTTGATGGTATTTGTATTACTTGTTTCATCATTAGGCAAGAAAGTGGACATGGGTTTCAGGCAACTTTCTATGTCGCAATAGGCGACGAAACCCTCTCTGCTGTTTGCTGTAATCTTTAAATTCCAAGTACTTTTCGTTCCCAGTGGGGAATGTACTGTGAACAGTTTTTGTTGTAGGCAAAGAATAGTGTGACTAGCAAGTTTCTCCTCAGTTCTGAAATACTGAAGACAACACTTGCAAACAAATTTCTTATTGGCTCTCTTTCTCAGCCATGACAAATTTCTAATGCATACGAAATGCAAATGAGTGGCATTTACACTCGCGCGAATCGCCAAAATATTCAAATGTTTGTCATGGCGTACAGGAGAAATACATATGGGTGCTACAACCCCACCCTTTTCGCAAGTTTCGTTAATTATATTACTATCTTTATCTACCACACAGTAGGCATTGATAGAAATAGAATTGTTCTCCTCAAACTTGCGAATATGCTGTATGACAATAGGTGTCGACAGACCTTCGATATTCAAAACCCGGTGAGGTTTTGCATATGAAGAAGTTCTGTGGGGGTTTTGTGTGGCTGGAAACAAAGATGCTATGTCGGTGTAATGGAAACACATTCCTTCTGGGCAGTCTACATCGACACAAGCAAGACGATTGGAAATAAACTTGGGCAGTTTAGTGTGTGCAGCACCGATGGTGAACGGTCGATATTGGCTCATATGGACGTCTATTTACATCAACATTTGCAAACTCCAGCCAGAACCACGCGCACTAAATTCCTCAAGTCTGCTAGTGAGATAAGGAATGATGTCATCATCATAGATTAAACCCACATCAGATGAATGGGGGACAGAGAGTACTTTGCTTTGAAAATAAAAAGTCTCTGTAGTGCCTTCTTCCACCATGAGGGATTTAAAGTACTTACCCGCTACAGAAATGGATAATCGAACTGGCCAGGGGGATGCCATTAATAATCATAATAAAGGGACCTTACACCTCTCGGAAAAATGAGAAAAATCCACAACAGAATCTAATTGATCGTTAAGTATCTACGTGTCATTTAGTCTTCCAGCGAACGTCGTAGCCAATAGCTGGTACATCAGGTCTGGCAAAGCTTCCACAGAGGCTAGGGAATCGGAAAATGAATTATTTTCCAGCTCCCTTGGCAGAATATCTCTAATCGACTCGAAAGTCGGTTGTGAAATGGTTGGCACACTTTCCGAATCACAAGAATCCTCCGAGTCTGACAAAAATAAGTCGTAATTCAAAAGATCAACCTTCTCATGTTTGGGGGAAGTGGAAACGTTTTGACCTTCTGGTTTTGACAATCCTCCATTAGCGAATCTGTGATCGATTCAATTAAGTAGAGATCATCCTCCAGTAGATTAACTCGTGTCCACTTAGGCGAAGGGAACTGTCTTGACAGCTTGTTTGTCATTCCGTCTGCGATTCCGAATTTGAATCGTTTATGTTAAGATCTTCAAGCAAGATGTCAATACAGGTTTTCTTACGCACACCCATTTTCACCTAACTAAAAACTTTCTTTAGTTTCCCCGAAATGAAAATTCCAACACCACAAAAATTAAATTGAAGTGGCCCCTTCGTTCTGAAAAAAAAAGAAAACACTCTTAATAACTCACATATACACACAATATAACCAAAAATAATAATTTTATTATTAACATCCAAGACAAAATGTTTTTATTATTAATTTTAAAAAATTTATGTTTGTTGGGAAAAGACAGGAGAGTCAGGTACCTAACAGGCGGGAAGAATCCCAATAGGGAATAGATGGGCCAAGGTCTCGGCCACGTGCATGGTGAGGGGGAAATGAGGCGAGAGGCACTGGGCTGATCCGTGCACAGAGCTGTGTTAATGAGAGAATGGGAGCTCTAGTACACTAACCTGCTGCTAGCACTCAGCTGTGAAACTGTCCAGTCGCTCTCCCCTCCCAAGCCCGCACAAGTTTCCATTCTCCTCCACTGACGTGCAAAGCCTGGGGACGGTCATGCAAAACAGAGGGAGAAATTCCCCCGCCTGCTTGACTTTCTCCCTTTCCCCTCCTGCAACACATCATGTAGACCCTGCAGGCATCTCTGTGTTGTGACGATGAATGGGAAAAGGAGAAGGTTGTCCCTTCTCCTCCACCGTGCCTCTCCACCGATTTTCAGTCCACATCCCGTCTCCAGTAATGAATTGACCACGCTTTGCGACCTGCCTCGTCTACCTTTCATAAACGTTTGGAGTGCGTGGACTGTGGCTAACAAAACGATATTGCATTTCATTTTAAGCCCACTTGAAACATTATTTTTGTGAGAGAAAAACTTTACATTAAAAAAAGTTTTGAATCATACACCATCAAAAACATTTATGAATTCCTTTGCACCATAAAAAATTAAAATTTCTATTCCATAAAAAATTATATTTCTATACCATCAATAAATTTTAAGTAGTGATACACCATAAAATAATTTTTATGGTGTTATGAATTTTTCGAAAATAAGTTTAATAACAAAAGTTTTAGCAAAGGAAAATAATCTTTTACTCTCAAAGCATTTAAAAGACTTGTCTAAAATTGAAACATTTTATGATATTAACTAAACATTAGTTTAAAAATACATAAAAATTAAAAATTATATGCTCTAAAACTATACATGCAATACGTAAGCAACCCTACATAAACATTTAATACTCTTAAAAATATACAATTATGAATTTTAGAAGTAAAATTTTCTGAAACTTAAAAAAAATATCTGAAAAAATATATATATCTCACTCACACTCGCATTTTCTCGTAAACTTTGAAAAGGAAATGTCTAAAAACCAACTTAATTACCCAAACCACCATGTCACATTCACTTCAAAAACATTTCATTAGTTAGAAATACTTATGGCTCATATATTCGTCATCATGAATCCTTCACCAGTCAGCTCACACTGAACAATCTTGGGAGCTGAGATTATGCATCTCCCCTATCATGCTTTGCATGAGGGGCATAGTTCTCCCTTGTTTTGGTCATTCCAAAGTGCATACCTCATACATACAATATCACTCCCTTAAACATTTCTTTTAACTATATAAAACTAGTTAAAATTATATGTCTTTTCCCCTGCACTCACACTCAGTCATACAACTATCCAACCAAAATTTCTCAGAGTTCTTGGCAATATATTCTAGATACATTTTCGCATAATTTTGCAAAAATTTGAACAGTGAAAAGAGGCTGTAGGTGCGTGTTATTGACACAGCCCTATTACATATAGTGCAAGATGCAACTACTGGTGGTTTTCCACTCCTCTCAGCTCTGTTAAATAAACTCAAAAGTATGTAAAAAAAAATTACATCTGGAATTAAATATATATGATTTTTCCCTCGCACTCACACTAAGTCATGCAACTACCTAACCAAAATTCGTCAGAGTACTTGGCGATATATTCTAGATGCTTCTTCACATACTTTTGCGAATATTTAAAGAGGGAAAAGGTGCTGTAAGTGAGTGCTATTCACACGGCCCTATTCCATATAGGCACCATGCACGGGTCTGAAAATTGTACTTGTGGTGTTACAACATGTCTTTCCGCATAACTAATTGCAGGACGCCATGGCATGCCATCACATTCATTGTTCAATAAACATGTGTGATATAGAATTGACGTGCTGGTTCCTGCCAATAAAAAGTATTTATATTAGTGAGAAGAGTATATTGAAAGGGAATTTTTTTTTGCATAAGTAGTCATGTAAATAATGTTACAGAAATAAGGGAGGGCGATATTTCTTTAATACAAGCAGAAGTGATTGGCAAACTTCTGTTACTGTCACACCTTACAAAGTGTTACTCGAGGTAGGGTTATCTCTAGCATACTTTGTGGTACTGCAATTTGCAATATTCTTTTATTTTTATTATCCCTGATTGTCTTTCGTATTTTTCGCCCCACAGATTTGTGGTTAAAGAAATGTCACTGCTAGCAAATGCCCTTGCCCGGCAGGACTTGGTAAGTCTTGTAAACATGTAGCTGCAGTTGTTTATTATATAAACAAAGAAAACACTGCTTCGAAAACACACCTCTTACAAAACTGGAGTAAACCAAGTTCCAGAAGGGCTGCAAAAGAAAAGTATTCAAAGGGAAAGAGAATTAGTGACTTGTTTCCAAAGAAAGAACTACATTTTTCAGTGTCAGCATCTCCTTTAACTGTAGATGTGGTAATAGATATACCATGTTCCCTATGCCAGATGTCATTTGCAGAAAACAGAAATGAAGTAGAACAAGACTGTAGAAAAGTAATTAACTATTTGATGCAATCAGTGGAAAAGTCTGTGCTACAGGATGAGTGTAAAAATGTAACTACAGAATTATTACAAAATTAGTGTGACTGCTTGTCGGTAAAGTCAGTTGTCAGACCACTCGGTGAAAGTGAACAGTCGTTTTATGAAAACATTTGTGTTAATGATGAGAAGGCACATGAAATTTCTTTAAGAACATGCAAGCAAGCAGAATGTCTGGAGTGGTTTAGTGAAAGGCATATCTGCATTTCTGTAAGCAGCAAGGCTTATCGAATTAAAGTTAGAAGACAAGATTTTGATACATTGGCGAGTTCCTTAACAGATTACAATGATCAATGCCTGACAGGTGTTGCTACAAGAAACATGAAATACAGAAAGGACATGGAATCTGAAGCCACAGAAAATTATCAAAGTACACATGATACTAAAGTTGTACGTTGTGGTTTGATAGTTCACAAATTACAGCCATGGCTGTTTGGAAGTCCAGACAGCATTCTTGTTAATAAAGTGCCAACTGAAAGAGTTTTAGAAGTAAAGTGTGCAATTTCATGTAAGAATAAATGCATAGTTGATGAGGCAGGCAATATTAATGTGAACTATTTGTATTTAGATCAAAAGAAAAATATTAAATTAAAGCTAAATCACATGTATTACACCCAGTGCCAGATGCTTATGTATGTAACAGGCATGGACAAATGTGACTTGTTTGTTTATAGTAGAAAACAACAAGTTTGCATTACATTGCAACAGGATTTAAAATACGTTCAGACTTGTATTGATAAAATAGGAATATTTTATTTTTCTCACTATTTACCAAGACTGGTTCCAGCTCATCATAATGTAACAAAGTAATAGCCAATGTCAGCAGAAAGTTTATTCATTGTATGTTTTCGATGTTGCCTGACTTTCTCAGTTGCCATGTAGCTCTCTTCTGTGTACTCTAATGGTCTAATATGTTGTATGTGTTTTGTTGTGAGTATAAATACCACAATTAAGTATTTCAGTGTGTTGCAATAATGTAAACCTTGACTTGATTTCACATCTTGAATTATGGGAGACTGCAAATTTACTGAAACACAACACACATGAACAATGTCATCAACATATGAGAGCATTTCAGTTGATAGTTTGTCTAATATGTTATATATTTTAATTCGCTGTACGTCTCTACATAAATTTGAACACTGGCAACACGGTTAGGTAGTTTCTACTTCTTCAGCTGTCGATTTACCATTGTGCAGAAATGGTGGAGTAACAACAATAACCCCTTTGTCGGAGAGGCTTGTTTTAAATCCTGGAAAACCTTTATCAGTCATTACTTCGTCGCCACTCTCCAATAACGTCAACAACCCACAGTCATTTGAGATAAATGTGTCAGTCGACCTTCCACTGTAGCATTTTGATTTGAAGCACGCCATTCTGCTGGGTGTAATGCCTATTATAAATTTAATTGTGTACATACCATTGCAATTTGAGTAAATAAACATTCTTTTATCAATGTTTGGTGGCTGTTCAACTTTAACTTCTGTACAATCAATTATCACTCTGCACTTGGAGTATTTTATTTTAAATACTACTGGCTTTGTTTCCTTAACACTTTCCCTGCTAGCTCAAAACACATATTTAGCCATTGTAGATGCTAGTAACATTAAAGTTGTGGTAAAAATGTGTGATACTCTTATACGATGAACCCGGAACAGAACTCTCAAAGTGGAATATGACAATCCAGTTTGTATTTTCATTAAAAATATGAACAGACTATTTCCTTTACTATTTTTGCTGTACGATTTAATTTAAGTTGGTAACAATGTTAACAACAGGTTGAAAACCACAAATGTCACTCCTGTTGAATCTCGTAGTTTTGTTTAATCTCTGATTGAATAATATCCCTGGAAACATAATTATTAATTTAAAGTATTACTTGTTCCTGAGCTCTTTTCGTAATGTTTCACATATGACTTAAGTTCCGCATACAATGGAATATATGCCAGAATATACAATTCACACCCACTGATCATGCAACAATAAACGAAATCGCTAGGAATGGTTTACCTGATATCTGTCTGTATCGCAACTTCTTGTTTCTTAACAGCAGCACTCGTTGAATATTCGTCTGCTACAAAACTTGCATTTACACTATCCTTTCTTCATATTTCAGCTCTTTCAAACCTTCCCATAGTTTGAGATAAAGAGGTTTTTTTTTTCTATAATCTTGTGGGAAAATACTGGGGACGTATGCTGGATTCTGGAGATGTCCCGACTGCCTGTTTCCAATAAAATGACTGCTGCATATGCTTGATGCGGCTGTTGGCTCCCAAGGTGATCCATCAGGACTGAAAATCAATTAATTACAAATAACAGATTTAAATATATTCAAATAAATATTTATTTATCATTACATAAACATCATCATTATTTTTTCACTGCATTTCGGCAATTAACTAGACAGCCTAATATGTAAGCTTATTACACCTACTAATTTTTACGATGTTAAATATACATTCATTGGGACATCATTTATAGAAAAAAGTAGTCACATAATAGTAAACTAAAAAAAAATATTGCATTGAATATCTTTCCTACATTCTGCCTATGTGTACAATTAAACATTCATAAGTCAAGTAACTTTAATTACTGTTGTTTGTGCACAGCTTGGATCCACAACTTACATTGCTGCTCTTCAGTTTTCCGTGTCAGAAGTGAATTAAAAACTATATCGGGGGTTGTGTTTCCATAAGTATTTGTGCACCCAACAACACAGCAATTTGCGCTGCCTTTCCGCTTTCTTGAGCCATCCATTCTACTAATGGTTTTGATGTGGCAGCTAGCACCGTGTGGTTTCTGTCCCTACTATCCTGCAATTAGTGACCCCCATCTTCGCCAGAGTAGCATGCATGGTGCGTATAGTGCAAGATGCAACTACTGGCAGTTTACCACTCCTTTCAGCTCTGTTAAATAAAATCAAAAGTATGTAAAAAAAATTTACATCTGAAATTAATTTTACGTGACTATCCCCCTGCACTCACACTCAATCATGCAATCTATCTAACCAAAATTTCTCAGAGTACTTGGCGATATATTCTAGATGCTTTTTCACATACTTTTGCGGATATTTAAATAGTAAAAAGAGGCTGTATGTGTGTGTTATTGCCACAGGCATATTCCATATAGTGCAAGATGCAACTACTGGTGGTTTACCTCTCCTCTTAGCTCTGTTAAATAAACTCGAAAGTATGTAATAAAATTTACATCTGGAATTAAATTTACTGACTTTTCCCCTGTACTGACATTCAGTCATACAACTACCTAACCAAAATTTATCAGAGTACTTGGCAATATGTTCTAGATGCTTTTTCATGTACTTTTGTGAATAAATCAGAGTGAAAAGAGGCTGTAGGTGCGTGTTATTGAGACAGCCCTATTCCATATAGTACAAGATGAAACTACTGGTGGTTTACCTCTCCTCTAAGCTCTGTTAAATAAACTCAAAAAAATATAAAAAATTTCACCTAGAATTAAATTTACACGAATTTTCCCCCTGCACTCTCACTCACAGTCATACACTCGCACTCACACCTAATTATAGCCAAATCCCCTCCTCAAACATCGTTAAACAGCCTTAAACATTATTAAACACCCTTAAAAATACTTAACAAATATTCTTAAGTGTGAAACATTTCCATTTGATCTTAAAGAAAAAGCATTCAGGTGTAAAGATTTTAAATAAAATTCATTTGGGTGTAACAGTTTTTTAAAAGAAATTTCATTTAGTTCTAATGATTTCGAAGACCAATCATTCAGGTGTAACGATTTGTAAAGAAAAATCATTCAAGTCTAACAATATTTTTATGAAAAATCTTTCAGGTCTAATGATTTGTAAATACATTCTATTGACTTGTAATGATTTTGAAGAAATTTTATTCAGTTTTAACGATTTTAAAGGGAAGTCATTTGGGTGTAATGATTTTTAAAGAAAAATCATTCAGTTCTAATGATTTTGTTAAAAGTTTAATGAAATCCATACAATTTACTCAAAGTTAAAAGAAAACGCGAAAAACTTTAAACAAAATACTGAAAACCCTAAATTTCTATATTTAAAATTATTCACTTTTTTAAACTCTTGTAGCAAAGATGTTGGTTAATGAAGGAGAACCGAACCAAGGTCAGTTGGGCTGAGTGCTACCCTTCTCTGCCAGAAAAGCATTAGGGTGGCCAGGCACTCTCAATCCCCTCGAGAGCTCCTTGGGAGCCTAGGCCGAAGCCTAGCAAGCGGTAGAGCAAGCTCCGCAGGTAACTTCTCCGATAGGCGAGAAGGGTTGGTTTCACTGTCGTGGTAGAAGCATCGTGCGGGCAAGCGGGTCCCTTGCTCACAAAGCCCCATCGCATCAGGTCCCAGTAGCAGCTGGTGGATGGGCGACCGGTGTCCTTGACATAAGCACTGCAGACTGGTTCACTAGATGTCCATGTACGAGAGAGTAAGAGATCTTGACCTCATGGAGTTACACAAGCAAATGAGTTCCAGTGGGTGGGAGGTGCTATTTATACCTTCACCAGCCTCCCTTGTTGCATAAATCGAAATATCGGTATTAGACTGAAATTGATATAAAATAGACAATGAAAAAGTTTTAAGACATTTTAACTTGTTTTTAAGCATATTTAACACATTAAAAAGAATTGTATGTAATTTTTTTTAATTTAGCATGGATAAGCTGTATTTTAGCCTTTATATCAGAATTCAACGTTTATTTGTCCATTTTTAAGCCATTAGGTTTGAATTGCGTTATTATTTAATGATTTCTTACACAAACAATTGTCATTACAATAGGAACATTTTGCAATATGAAGTGGAATCAATTTAATACTACAATTCAACACTCTTTTTACATATACGAAAGAATTCCTGTTTTTACTATGATTTATTTGTAATTTTAATTGATTAATCCTTATAGTATATATGGTTAACGAATTACAAATTAGCTATTATCATACACTGCCTAGCCTGGAATCGAACCCAGACTATGTATCCACCCAGCACTGAAAATGAGAAACTAGATTACATTCATGCATGATCTAAATGGGAGTCCAACCCAGCTTATATCAACCATGTCTTAGCTGGGAATCGAACCCGCAAAGTATATATTAGAATTTACCATGCCTTACCCGGGATTCGAACCCAGAGCCTCCTTGCCCAATCTGATAACTCTATGGAGGCAGGTGACATTTAACAACTTATTTTATGTATTTATAATTTTTTCCCATGAGAGATAGTTTTGTAACATTCAAGTATATCTTTATCTGATTGTATTTTTTGATGCAGTAATAGTCTCTGATTGTAGTCTGATTAATTTTTTCTTTACAAGACTCTTTCTTGTTAAAGCAACAAACTTTTAACGTAAAATTTAAGGATCTTTCTTTCTCTCTCTCTCTATCTCTCTTTCTCTCTCTCTCACGCACACGCACTGTTGACACAAATGTTATAAATATTTATTTTTAATTTTTTAGAAAACAAGTTTACTTTTAGTAAAGCATAGAGTAAATAAATTTTAAGAAATTGATTCATTTTACATCATATTTATTTACAAAGTATATAAAAATACAGAATGATCAAAAAAAAAACTTTTTAACACTCAAGCAGCATACTATGTTAAAAAACATAATTAAGGTAGTAGAAAAATTTTGCTCCAAAATATACACAAATTGCACATACTTGTTTTAACACTACCAAGTATAGGATGACATAAAACATTTTAATATTATAAAGCAGAATTTACTCCAAACATTACCATGTTAAACAAACACACATGAATTCACAATATATTTACATTTTTTTAACACTAGCAAATACAACATATTACACTAATTATTTAAAGAATGCAGGTAGATCCAAAACTTTATGTAAAAACAATTGCACCTTGCTCTGAAACAACTACAAGGTAACACAAAACATTTTAACACTATCAAATACATTTTTTTAAACAAATATTTTTTTATAAACTGTTAGCAACTTCAATGAACAAACTTTTCATACATTTTCTTACAATTGTATCCAGTTCCCTAGTTCTTGACCTCTGCTTTCAAGGAGTGGGCATTTCTTACACCCTGGTTTTAATCTGTCTGCTTGCACACATACATATTTACAAGTAGGGGTGTGTAAAACAATGATTTATCAAAATCATGATAAGATTCAACATAATGAGAGAAGACATCTTCAATACTAGATGGAAGAGGTGTGTTTGCAGTCATATGAAACACTGGACATTTCTTATTGTCATTGCATTCAATGAGTTTGTGACTCTTTTCGTCTCCTAAAAGAAAGTAAATTACTTTAAAATAAAAAATATTGTCCCAGGATTCCATAAATTCTCACAAAATTCCCTGGCACCTTAGAGCATAAGTTATAATGGACTTTCTTTGTTTGACATAATGATTTGCAGGATGAAAATATGTCATGTTGTTACTTCGACATCCAACACTCGACTGAGAAGACATAGCAAGTAACAATTTATATATATTGATAAATTCATTCTCTAAATTTGCTGGTTGGAACCAGTTTTCGGGCTAAATTTTATTTTTGCTAATTTTAATGCTCGATGTGCCAAACATTTTGATGAATCACATCCAGTATGAGACGTGTAACCACACTTGTATTTGCTATAATGATATAAAGTATGAAGATTATTATCACATTCTTCAAAATATGACAAGGCAAAACAGTGTCTGTATTATAAAAAAGATTTTTCAAACAATTTTCTTCCTCACAATATTAAGTTACAATGCATTCACCCTAAAGTTTAAGCTTTTGATCTACTACATGAGGCCTGTACTAGTTTAGAAGACATTCAGAACTGTTACAGATAGTTAAAGGAGCATCATAAATATTTGGTTTACTATATGCTGACAAAGCTTGAGAGAAATATGTACATTTGAAATGAATCTCTGACTCACACATTTCTTTTATAGCAAATTGTGAATATAATAAGCTCTAAGTTACAGAATGCAAACCTTTAGTAAAAAACACATACTTATATTTCATTGGAATTATTGTTCTGAACTAGCCACTTCACCTGAATATAAATTACACATCGATGGAAAAACTAATCCTCCTTGTTCGAAAATAAAGTTGTGGATGTCTCCATCGCAGGTGTCCTTCCAACAAACGGTGATTCCCTGGTGAGATCTGATGAGCTGGTAATCGATTATTCCGTATCCCCATTCCTATACTATTTCCTCGCTAAGACTGGCAATCATCAAATCTTCTAAGGTTGCTGGTAAGTCACTGTTGGGGTGAAGATATCGCACAACACAATCTTGCATTCTATACATTCACCAAAGCGAATGCTCAGACAGTTGTCGAAAGTATAGCACCAATGTTCTATATAGTTGCTGACATGAACTTGTAGAGGTCTGTTATATGGTTTAAAGAACACTCTGCTGGATCCAATTTGTAGAACCTCCTACATGTCTGAAGGGTTGAAATTTCTAGCCATGACTGACAATTTTATACTATGCATACTCCTTTATATAGTCTGTTAGATGTTCTTGCTTTGAAAACATTGCATTGCCACATGCCACAGGGAAAAGTTAATTCTTGGTCACCATAGTACGTATAATGTTCCTTGTTGTTGCATTTTTCTGTCCAAACCATAGTAAGAGAACAGCAACTACTCTCCTTCTGCATAATGTATTTGATTTTCTTGTAGGTCTTGAAGTTGGTGATGTATCCACTAGGAGCTTCAAATTCTAGTTTACCTTCGTTACAAGGTAGCGTGCTGTCAGGACGTAAATTATGTAAAGGGCAATAATTTCGCCCATAACATACATCGAAAACTTTAAAAGTTTCTATTGGACTGATTAACAGGAAATGCCAATGTTCATCTCCGTTGCACATCTGTATGTGTAGTGGACTATCTTCATCTTAAATTCGAAACCACAATCGCCTGAATCCTGGAGTAACACTATCATATTGAAGTTATGAGTCGAACATCTCCATCGTAACTGAAGCTCATCTGTACGATTCTATTTCTCTTTATATAGACAGATATTATTTCAGTTAAAATTAGTTATTCAACTACAACATTTTTAGATCATATTTACAGACACAAACAATACTGTTCCATACCTCACAGTCCCTGTTCTGCATAGTGCTCTTAAAAGTGCGCTACTGCCTTGTATTTGCATGATGTGTTCCTTATTATTACATGTTTCAGTCCAAAAGATTGTGGCGGTGTCATAAAATTCTCTAATCAATATATATTTGGTTTGAAGAAAACCAGCTTCTTTGGCTATTTCTGTACTGCGATTTTTAATTATAGATCCCAAGAAGAACATGGAAGTTCGCTGTCAGGCCACATATTAAAACTGGACAGTCTTCTTCTTCATCAGACAGCACTCGTTCTGTATACAGGCATCCTCCAAAACTTTTTACGAAATTCCAATGTTAATTTCCATTACACATTTGTGTTTGAAAGTATATGTTGCCTAGAGGGTGGAACCATACTTTCTTGTATCCTCGAAAAATAATTGAGTACGTCTTCTCTGGGTAGAATATCTCCATTTATTCGAACTCTTACAATACCGGGAACTATCGCTTTTTGGAAAAATTAATAACTCTATACATTGGTAGGATATTGGTCTAAATGTTCTCTTAAAGCATCGCTTTTACATTGTGTACAGAACATTAATTCCTCACAGTGATTTGTATTAAAGCATTTGACTATCGAATTAATACTTGAACAGTCATGGTATCTTCTAATATATATTACTTCTGCATTTGTTAAAGTTTTTAAAATTTCCTTTTGTATCGTTCTAAGCATGTGTATGGGATAGTCTTCGAGTAACGCATAATTTACACACTGAAAACACTTTTCGTAAGCTATGTCATCAGTGTCCCATTTCAGGTTATGTATCTTGTAAGTCTGTTCCCGAAACATAATTTTAACTTAAGGTTTTAAAGTATACCAAGGTCTGGGAGATTTAAAGCATAATACTTTAGGGTCATTCACATTGGTTGCATAATAAATAGCAAGCTCCTTAATTACAAAGTTTTCGAAACTCTGAGCACAGCAAATTATTTTTATGTTATTTATTTTTATACACTATTTACAAAAAAGTCACTCTCTCATATCAAATTTTATAAGATGACAGTACTACCCTCGGAATCTACTTCATCAACTCTGGAATGGTCCATTACTATATCTGGAATAATTCTATCATCAAGTAGCTGCCCCAGCCTGTGTTACATACAATACCTCTGCATATGCTGTAAATTCTCATCATTAGCAAAGGCAGGCATGCCATAAGGACAGTCTTCATAACGTAAATAGGATACAATATCCTCATCTGCTTTTAAATGTTCAGCCAGGAACAGATACACTCATTTTATTTTGTGATACACAAAACAAATTATGAATTAATCCAGCAACACTTACAGTTGGGAACACTCTAGAATTAATAAGGTTTTCGCCTGCCCGTAGGCTAAAAAAGCATTGAATGTTTCAATGCATTCACAGTCGTAATTGTCACTGCAGTGTCCTTGGTGCATTTTACCTGATGCAAAGATGAAATCCCCTGTAGATTCTGCATTGATGATGATAATCTTGACATCTGGCATTGCAATGGACACCTGGAGCTGTAGTAGACACTATAGATGTCTGAAGCTGTAGTATATGTTATGGAGCTGTAGTAATCATGACGAACATCTTGAGCTGGAGGTGCCTTTAAGTGAGTGTCTGTTGTTGTAGTGGATGCCTAGCATTGTTCATGTTATCAATGATTGCTGTTGATTTCCATGCTTCCCAGACACTTGTAGTAGACACCTGATGTCGTTATCATTGCTACTGCAATGCACACACATGCACACAGAGTGACCTTAACAGATTCTGAGTTATGACTGAGAATAATTAATTTATCCCTTCTTATATATTGGAAGGTTTCAAAATGGCCACCATTTTCCTGTGAATTTACAAAAATTTGGACCTTTTCATAAAAAAAAAAAAAACATTGAAATCGCTATTTTCCAACTCTAAAAAACATGTTTTCAGCATGTATTCATACAATTTCATTAAACTTATGTTGGAAAATGTTAAAATATTTAAAAAATTCAAATATATACATTTTATTATAAATGGAATGCATTTTTATGATGTAAAGTTTTTGGTTAGCTGTAAAAAAAAGGGAATGTGTTGGTTGAGCGGTTAGTAGGCTCACCTCCCCAGGCGGGTCACCACATAAAAACAAATTTTTTCTCAAAGTGTGGATGTTGTGTAAGACATTACTGTTGGTCGGCAGGTTTTATTGGAGATCTCTCTCTCTCTCTTGTTTCCCCTACTCTCATGCACGCTACTCGGTCTGGGCCGGTACTGACCCAACTCGGAAGGTCTACTTTGAAAAATTGTAGAAAACATTTCTTAGCAAGTGAATAAAATATGTCTTGTATTTCTGTGTGATTTTACCAGGCATAGTTTGCTTGATTCAAATATACTTTTGCTGTTGTTGGAATGTTAAATATGGAGATTATATCGAAGCTTATATTTGGAAGTTGATTTCAGGGACTTGTGAATTTTTTTTCCCTATTCATATATTTAACCTGCTTTGTAAGGTTGGAACCACTGTAAGCCAGGCGAAATCTCTTGGGCTACACATTCAGAGGTCGAAGCAGGGGAGCCAACACTATAAAAACATATCCTGAATACTGCAGCAGGGGAGGGCACATTTTCGTAAAACACTGCAGGAGTGCCAACTCACGAAAAAATACAAAAAAAGCATTCTCAGGTCTGACACTGGGGTGTGTAAAACTGGTTTTTGCGAATAGCTGGCTGGATCGATAATGGAGGTCTTCAGAAAAGTCAGCTTCTGGAGTAGGTGTGTAAGGGGCATGTTCCTTTAGACAAGGCTTGGAGGAGCGGGGGTGGCTGTCAATCTGGGCTCAGATCAGTTCTGAGAGCGAGGGTGGAGGGGCTAGGGAGGCTACAAGCAGGCAGCTGCATGCAGCTAGGCATTTGTCGCTATTTTGACTCAGTTGCTAAAAATGACAATTGCGGGCTGATGGGTGAATGACCCCCAGGAGCTTGCAGACATGGGTTGGGGGAGGCCTGGAGGGTGGTTGTCATCATGGAGTAGGGCCGATTATGATGATGAGGGGTGCAGGGTAGTGGTGGGTGGTTAGGGTGTGCAGGGGTGGCAGGCAGGACCTCCGATGTGAATGCAACTAGGCAGTTGGCACCATCTTGCCTTAGTGCTGAAAAAAACTGACAATCGCAGGCAGTCCGGAGTCGCACTCTTGCGAGGGGTGGGAGGAGGTGTAGGGAGATCTAGAGCGAAGTGACCTCAACTATCCAGTCTCCGCCATATTCAGTTGGTTATAGAAGCTTGCAGGAGACATGTGTACAGCTCTCTCTCTTTCTATCATCTTCATCGGGTGGACAACGAGGTTATGATCGGGGCTGACCTCAACTACAGACCGGCGACCATCTCTAGTGATAGCCGCGATTAACGTTTCATAATGTACACATTTAAATATAAAAGTATTTTATTGGGAAAATATAAATTTTCATGTGTTAAGTCAATATTGCAATAAGATTTTCAATTTTTGTGCTCGCTAGATGAAAATACTGTTTGCGTTAACAAGTGTGCTCTATTTACAGAAATTTGTAGTACGTTCGTTATTTTAAATAAATTATTTTCTCTTTGAGGATGTTTGTGCATATTTTCCGCTACATATATAAAGTGATGGGGAACTACGCTCTATGCAAGTTGGTTATTTTGAAAGAAATCATTTGGGGTAAAATTTTCTATCGTTATATATTTTACTTATCAGAATAGACGCACGCTATTGTGTCTGGTTTAAATCGTATTCAGATATTTTTGCTGTACAATATCATTCTCCAGGCTGAATCGTGTTGATGTGTTAATTATTCATACTGACCAACAGGATTTCGTTTAAATACAGTAGTTGTTCGTTATACTTGTCTCTTGTGCCATTCATCCATACGTAGAACTCGTTTAAATACTCTGCCTTGTGTAATTTCATACTGGCTAGATGGATTTCGTTTAGTGAGTTTACACTTGTCAAAACCAGATGATAAAATTCTCTGTCATGTAAATCATATTTCTAAGCTCATAACTCATGTTAAGTTTAAGAATCACGTAATTGCTCTTTTTATTAAACGTAGTCGTTTGAAATTTGCGATGCGATGTATGTAATTTATTCATACATAGAACACTCTGAATTTCTCTAACGTTTAATTGCATTCGGAAGACAGATTGTTTAACATGTAAATCACATCTTTCAGTCGCCTACCTCCCACCACCATCTGCAAACAATATCTACCCAAAAAACATAAAATTTACACTTAGGTTACTCTTAGAAATTGTTTAAACACTCTGAAATTCTTTTGTGTGTTAAATATTATCTTAAATATCGTCTATCTACCACCAACATCTCTCCAAACACCTCAAAATTAGAAAAAAAAATAGAAAAAATAAGCCTTAGTCCACTCTTGCACTCAACTCCACATCCATATAAGACATTGCAACCCAACACTCTGGTCAGTCGCCTCTAGGAGACCACGCCATCAACAACATACAGAGCTCCTGCTACCCCTTACTCCAACCCAAAAAGAAAGAAAGAAAGAACTACAAGGAAAAATCAAGAAAAGAAATTTAAAAATGAACCATTTCAATAAATTTAACTCTTTCAATAAATTTAACCCCTTACATATTTGATGGAATTAAGATCGGATTAATAAATTTATAGATGGATTAAGAATTTTTCAATGGGCTTCAAATCGGGTTAAGGATTAACCCTTTGATATCAAATTTATAATCCGATTTATCAAAAGTGAAATGAAACCATCCAGCCCCTGCTCCTACCGTAAAAATTATAAGCTCCTATGAAAATTGTGTGAACTTTTATTTTAGGCAAATGACAATCAACATTAGATCACCAGGGCAAGCTCCGCATAGGAAGAATATATTCCGCCAGAAGTCAAGCCTGGAAAGCCAGAGTGTACCAGGGAGTAAAATTGTGTCAAGATTTGTGGTTACGAAAGTGGAGGAGAATATTGCTCAAAGTGATCTGGTAACAAATCCATCATTGCAGCCAAAAGAATGTGATCAATATCGGGACGCAACTAACATGATAGAAGAAGCACCGACCCAAGAAAGGTAACAATTAGTTTTCTTATGTATTTTTTTTTTAATTGAAATAATATATTGTAAGCAGTGTCAGTTTAATGATGCTGGAATGATTATATTTTGTAAAAACGTTCGTACAAGTTGTATCCTTAATAATTCCTGATCACAGATCGCGCTGAGCCGACAAGAAGTCAGTGTTTTCGTAAATTCTTGGTCAATCCAATAGTAAGTACACTAAGTTAGGAGTTATAAAACATATTTGTTTAAATGTACTTTGGGGTGGTAGGTAATATACTCTGGGACAACAGATATAGCTCCACAGTAAATATAATTACTTTAGTACAATTATAGCTACTATTAATTACAAAATTTACAGGCTCCCTTGGAGATGTATGAACAACTTTACTGACAATATTAAATAATATAGCCACAAAATGTTCACAGAAAGGAACAAATTTGCTCTGTATTTCAGCTGGTCCAACACTTATAGAAATAGTCAATTTGCACGCAATGTCTTTAATGGGTTATTCATGGTAAAGTGAGCACTTTTTAAATGCCTCTCATTTGCAAAATTTGTTAATAAATATATTTTACTTTAGCCTTTTATGTCAACTTCTGAGTGCAGCGGAATATACACACTGTGTTTATTACATACACTGCCACATTAATTTTAACAAAGTGGTTAAAGGATGAAAAATGTTTGAAAAGAAAAAGTAACTAGGGCCTCAAAATTGCTCACTACCTTGAACATACATCGGAAGGAATTCTTCCTGTTCAAAATCTTCCATTCAAGACAAAAAGAAACAAAATATTTTACCAAAATTTTAAATACACAGAAAAAATCATCATAACTTCGCGATTGGGAGCACTCTGAGAAAATCCAAGGAAATGTTCAATCAGAATAAAACATAAAGGAATATTAATATCTATAAGATATTAATATTTATATGATAGGAATATATACTCATCTATAAAATAGGTGTATATATAAGATAGGAATATACATAATTGTATATAAGACAGGCCTATAAATATAATGTGTTTTATTCTGGTCGAACATGTCCTTGACATGAAATAATATGTATTTACTATGGAAATAAGAAAAAAGGTGTATCCAACATTGAAAGATGTATAAGTGTAAAGACGAATGGTTGTTTGATGGATGGATTCGCAGGTTAGACAGTTGATTGTCCTTCGTATAACACTGCATCATGCATATTGTTTTTCTACTTAGGCTATTCATACTCGGCAGACCTATAGTGATATAGTTTAAATGGATAACATGTACTAGTTGTTCTGCTGTGAAAACCGTATATAAGTTTGCCTCAAGTAAGAACGTATGGAATCTCGTCAACGACCATGGTGAAGACAGATTATCACGAGTGGCATCATTTACACCTCTACTAAAGATGGCATCAATGGTTGAATACTTACCATAACACCGACAGAATCGCTACAACAGAATCGCTACAAGCATTACAGTACCAATGCTGTTATTATGGAAATACTTTTAGCCGAAGTTGCAATGCATGCCGACATGAAAGGTGCCATTGCATGTTAAGTCCAGCATACTAGTAGTTCCACTGTGTTTACCTGCAGTGATAATCTGTATGTACATAACAAGATGTGTAAAGGTAATATCACCAACTGCACCGATGCCAAACATCATGAAGATAGGAACTACCCATTTGCCACTGTCTACAAGACATGACCATTCATTAACTGCAGTATGGTATATGTGAATAAGCATCCATTGAATGTATACATAAGGAATTGCATGAATGAAGACTAAAGTTGAGCATGAAAGATGAACAAGTGCAAAGAAGTTGTGAGGCCAACCTCACAGGCTAGACAGCGATCGACTTGATAAGTTAACATACTTCAGTCCGGCAACCATGCTGATGTTTGCGCAGTCATCTACTGAGGTTGGAAACGCAAACTAGCATGAAGTATGAACAGTATTTAATCCAACGTCATGTAACACAGATGCCAATTCGCTGGCGAGAGTGGTGGTATATAGCAGACTGTTACAACTGTGTACTCTGCTACAATACGAAGATGGAATCAATAATTAAAGACTTACAATCTGTAACACCATCAGCATCAACAACAGCAATATGCCCTGAAGAGTCGCTACAGACATTATATTATTAATGTTACCACAGAGATCTAGTACTCTGCTGCAATACGAAGATGGAATCAATGGTTGAAGATTTATCATCTATAACACTGTTAGCATCGTCATTAGCAAGGAGCCCTAAAGCATCGCTGCAAGTATTAAGGTATCAGTGTTACTATTGTGGAAATACCTTCAGTAAAAGTTGCCATGCACACCATCATGAAAGTGGACATTGCTTGTTCAACCCAGCATACAAGACATTTCACTGTGATAACTGCGATGCTGTGGTCACCCGAGGCGATAACCTGTATAGACATATCATGAGGTGCAAAGGAAATGTTTGCCCATCGGGAAGCGAGTGCAAGTATTGTGGCAAGACATTCGCTAAGCATGTCAGTGCCAGATGTCATTAAGAGAGTCGCTGTCCATTTGCCACCGTCTACAAGACCTACCCATGTGTTAACTGTTGTGTGGTATATTCAAATAAGAGTGCCTGGAATACTCATGGCAAGAAGTATTCTGCAAAAAAAACAGCCACCATTAATGTTTTGCTCAAATGAAGAATAAGTTGAACATGTATCACACATTAGTATGTAGCCTTATGTCATGTCTGTAAAATAAAGGTAAAGTGTATAAAGTATGTCTATGTTATTCATCCAACAAAACCCAGGCTAATATTATGCCTACCTCCATTACTAGAAAAAAGTGCCAGATTTTGTCTAAGTCTGAAAGGGAATTTAATATTTATAAATAATCTTGAACTCAGCTACCTACCGATGGTTGTTTGAGCAATATATACATACACACACAGATGCTATCGCCATATTCGATTTTCCAGTCGTCCACTAAAGTGCTCAAACATAATATGCTAGAGTCGCAACATTATTCGACCATCTTTGTTACCCTTGTCAGTGGGGGGGGGGGATGCCAACAACGATTATGTTAGAGATAAGGTTCACTAGGAACACTTGTGTCGACACATATGGCCGAAAGCCGACATACACCATGCAGACGCACATGGTTTCGTATCAGTGTTGCTATTGTGTTGTGAACTTCGGTTAAATAAGCTGTAATGTCCGTCAATGGGAGCAAATGATCTTTCTATCACCAGGACCAAACTCACAAAAAAATTCTATGGAATGTCACATACAGTACACTATTTACCAGTGGTGATAATTAGAAGACACGCATTACACGAGCTTGTAAAGTTATACATTTAAACCGGTGGTCATGTAAGAGACGACGACACTGCTATAAACATCTACCAAAGAGTTCGAGGTGCACAAGCAATAAGCTCTGTATATCACATCAGTCGTTACTATACAAGACCAGACATAGGAAAACTCATGTGGTAGCCTTGGTTAGTACAGCAGAACAGCAAACGATCTTTCCACGTGCAGCCTCAGAACGAGTTTGACTACAGTACAGATACACACGAATTCCACTACCAAACAACACAAAATGTGCAAGCATCGAGCAATGTACATCTCATTAGACTAAAATAAAAATACTATGACAGAGTCGAGAAGCAGTCGGAACGACAAGGTCGTCACTGCTACATACTCTTGCAAACAAATATAAAGGAAACTATTTATAAGTACTTTCCAACCAACACATATTACACATGCTAATCAAGAACAGACATTCCTGACTAGTACGGTAGATTAGAAAATGCTTTCCTTATGATTATTTTAATGAAACCATCAAATTCAGATTACAGCCAACACTCACTGCACTAGTGGTGGAATGCACCATCCCTGCGCGATCAACTATCAACATGTGAATCTGAAAAGTAGACAGGTGGTCGACCGATGGTGTAGGTCTCCACGAGTCGAAGGGATGGTACATACACAAGTCGAGAGTCAAGGCAGGCTCCAGGGTGACACACCGACCGAGTCACTCATGCACTTATCTATACGAGAGAACTGCTAGAGATGTGAGTGCAATCTCTCTTGTTTTTTAAACTATTCTATATGGTGACTTGGGTATATTCATTGGTTGACTGGTTTGATGGTGTGTCTTGACTGTATGGCCTATCCATACGGTATTAGCGATGACTGAAATATGTGATTGGGACACTGTATTAGTGTGGGTTCATGGTAGGAGGGAGTTGTTTGATGGAACTGCTTTGTATTTGAGTGTTACATGCCTGTATGACTCTTAACCCAGAGGGCAGGAGGTGTGATGACAGGTGTGATGGTTAGTATAGAAAGTGGAAATGAATGGCTTGAATATTATGGTGGTCCATCTGATAATATGAATTGTATGTAGGCTCATCATTGGTAGAGGTGTTCTAGAATGCTTGTACTGTATAACCTCTCTGCATGGATGTTATAGGTAGCTTATTTTGGTAATATGTTTAGGTAGTATAACTGACTAGTGTGTTTTTTGATTGTTATGGTACATTGGAATAACTGAAATGAATGGATTAACATGATTGTATTGTCTGCTGGCGTATACTGCCTGTATGATTTTGTTTTTTATGGCTGATACATCTTGATGGTACAACCTATCGTTAGACTTGTTTGTACAATTTGTTTCTTGTATGTTTGGTATGGCCATTATGTTGACTGGTATGACTTGATCACATGTAAGATTGTTTTGGCAGTATGCTAAAAGCGTAGCTTCGATGGTGTGTGAGGAGAATGATTTGATTGTGTGATTAGTTTGTAAGGGCAGAATGGTTTTATAAATTAGTATGAGAGGGCAGAATGCTTAGTTGGCATGGTTGGTTAGTATTATTGGATTACATCAGGGAATTATGACTGTATGGATGTTATAGATGCGTAAAGTATTAGTACTAATCACATGATAGCATGGTTAGAGCTTATGATTGGAATATTTTGAATGGCTCGACTGCTTGTATGGCTTGTTTATATGTGTAACTGGTGAAGTTAGATGGGTCGAAATGGCAGTTAATCTAGATAACTGTTATGATTTATTAGTAAGTCTGAGGTACGGTGGTTGATATGGCATGAATTGTTAACAGCATGGATCCGGTATGCTTGGGATTAGAGTGAATGATATGGTTTGGGTCTGTATGTTTGGGTTGGTATGGTTACCTGCTGTGGTGGTTCGGTGATATAATCCGATGGCATAGTATGTAGGTATGCTGGGTTGTATGCCTTTCGACGATGCGTGGCTGAGGCAAGCTAATGTCATGTTGAAAAGTATTATATCTGTTATGGTATTCAGTACCAACAGGGTATCGATATGAATGTTAAGTATGCTGGAGTTATGTTATCTGGTATGATATATTTAGTAGAAGTTAATTGATGGTGTGCAGTTTTAAGATATTTGTAGCTCTTATTTTGCATATACAATCTGATCTGTGTGGTATGACTGAAGTATTCTGTGTTATGGTTGGTATAGTATCTAGTATTCCTGGTCAGCAGGGTTACCCATATTTGGTTTTTGTATGCCTGAAGTGTGATAGCCAACATTTTTTATTGGTATGGATGGTTGATAGAGTAATTTATATTAATGTTTGGAATGATATTTTGGCTTGTTTCTGATGCTATGACAAACATTTTGGAATTAAGATTTTTGGTATATTTTAGGAAGTGTGAGCTGAGGTATGCTTGAATCCTTGTAAGAAGTATGAGTATATTTCGTTTGATGATGGTTGGTAGAGCAGATGTTATGGGTGGTATGTTTGAATTGAGTTTTTCTTTGGCTATAGGCGATGGTAAGTTGGTTTTGTCTGGTATCAGTCAGTAATGACTGTTGGGCTGGTCTATAAATTTCCTTGGTACTGTAACACTTCCCTTCCTCCAGTCACTTAATTACTCTAGTATCCAAACTCTCTATACTCGCACCAACATCAAACACTAGATTACTGAAATAGGTGGTAGAGGTGTAATTTTTTGGGGGGGAGGGGGCTCGTGATGGTGGCTAAAGAAGAAGGATAATTTATAAATATATATTAAATATAACAAACTCTAAGTATGAGAACACAATACATTTAAGTTTATACGACAATAGGAATACAGCTACATTACAGATCAAGGAGATTACAATTAAATAATTTATTATACTGAAACAGTAGCTTTACAGGATTCACAATATAATGCAACTATGTCCTAACCTTGCTGTGATTATTCTTACAAGGGGGAAAGGGACAATGACTCGTTACCAGAATGGCTCCCTACCACAAACACGTTTATGCTCACCCACTCTTGTAGAACTGGTTGGCCTCAAAGCTCCTCTGGGGCCTAGGGTCGTCTGCTTCCTTCATCTTCAGCCTGCAATCTCACTCACAAGTATATCACCTCAATACAAGGTACTGTTTTTTTTGGGGGGGCGCACTGCCATGCGGGGTCCCTTTTATAATTGGGCCAAGTAGGGCATGTTTGTGAAACCACTGCACTTGGCCGCCATCTATACCCTGCACGACCTTAGGAGGTGTAGCGATGCCAGATTATCGTTACACTACCCCCCACCCCGGCGAAATAACAGTCGTCCCGGCTGGTGAAGAGAACAAGGTTGTAGATGAATATGGCAGAGCGTGTGAGTGAGAGAGGCACAAGTATCCTGGGGTACATCAGTGTAGGGGAGCCCTAGGAGCTAAAGGCAGTGGTGAACGTTGCGCAGGGTGGCATACCCGGAGGACTTAAGCGCGGTATCGAGGGAGCAATTACAAGTAGGAGCCACTGTCGAAAAACAAAATAAAACATTTAGGGATACACATGATATATATGAACAAGATATATAAGTTAAATTTTATGTCGTTATATGGAGCAAAAGGCAAGGTGGTGTAGTCTTAAAATACATTACGGTGATACATTACAAGTTCTTAAAAAGTTTTGACACATAAAGGAGGGGGGAGGGGAAGTGTTTATAGCCACATTTAATAATTAAGTAAAAATTCCCCCAATGGCTAGGTGGTTGGCACAGGTAGGTGGGAGGTTGGAATAAGCGCACCTTTAGTGAACGCTTAACAACATGCCATCAATATTTGCTATAAAAGGAGAGAAGGTGAAAGCATGGCCGGCTGGCTTAAGTTACAATTTAAATTATAATACGATGTGCCATGGTTTGCCTGTAGTAGGGCAGCAATAATATAGTTTGTTTGTAAGAGAAAATACAACAAGATCAATGGTTGGCAACGTGAAGGACGTGCGCAACAGAATTTAAGTTTGAGCAGTTGGCTGTGGCAGATGCACGCTCAACTGTCGACAACACAGATTGATGTATGGTGTACTAGGCATGCTAGTGTACAGTGATTATTTTCTATTTAAAACACTCGAGAATCTTGGAATGATTACAGCTACATCGTTCAAAAATATACATACACCTACAGAGAGAGAGTTGCACATATTTGAGAATTAAACTGTCAACACATATATACATTCAGTGGTAATTGGAAGTTACGGCTATATACGGTTGATAGAACTTTGTCTGCTGTTTGTTTTTTAAAAAAAAGTACATTTCTTATAAACCAGTAAACATTGGAGATATAAAAGAAAACATGTGAAAATACAAAACTGAAAAATAATAGACATAGACGCCATTGCGAAAAAGAGTATATTCGGTAGGTGGTAGCCCTGCACATGGTGCTGGAAGTTTATACCCCTCATTATTCATGTTGTTTCACTGATAGTGAGCACTCACGTAGGATTGCAGAAAAAGTATGTTTCTATACACGGAACTGTGAAAGCACTGTTTTGACGTGGCACTGTCTTTTAGGAAAGTTCGCAGCACAGTAATATTTATAAGTGTCTTTCACGTGTACGTGATTGCATTGAGAGAAAGAGGTAGGGCATTCTAGCTGAACTATTAAGTTGAAGTAATATAAACACTTAGGCGAGACACACAATATTATGCCCCACGGTGATATTAACAATTAAACAACGATATATAAGTTATTATGCAAGGAACTTTAAAATACATTTTATGTTGAGAGTAGCATTCTTAAGCTCTACATTAGAACATAGTTACAAACATCTTACTGGTTAATGGTAGTTTTCATTAATTATTTTATTGAACATTACACATATAAAAGAACATAAGAAAATCTGCAGATAAGGGGAATGGATAGTAAAATGGCAGAGTACTCCTCTAAAATTAGCATATAAACAAGAAAGAAATACCATGCAAGATACAGAAACTGTGTCGTTCCGGATATTAATAAGATAAGTTCACGCAAAATAACTCTGCACACAAAGCAGGAAGACATTGAGAAGGTCACACTGGTAACACCAATCGGTAATATTATCACTTGCAAGTGCAATGCACTGAAGTAGGAATGCTGTTTGTTTGTGTGCTTTTGTTGTTTTTTTTTAGTGGTAGTGCCATGAGGTAGGTAAGTGAATCAAATCATCATTATATATAGTGAATCCTAGACTGAAGTGAGGAGCACTGTAAAGAACAAGATTGTACTTCCGTTGATAGGAAGTAAAAAAAATGAACCTAACTGTCCATAGGAGTACATACTCATGACCTTAAAAGAAATAAATCCTCAATTAAACATCCTATATAGAGAGTGGCTACCGCTCTCAATTCAGGAATAGAATGTAAAAGTCTGAAAGTTAATTCTGTACAATTCTGAAGCATAAACAATTAAATTAATATCACGGTTACTGATACCATGAGGTATACTGAATTAAATAGCATTAAAGACCTGCAGACCTAAGTAATAAGCACACTATAGTTCTCATCATGCCAGGAGGCATGCTATATGACTCTGTCAAATACATAATTATAAGTAAGTAAAGCCCCTTGGTCACTGGTACATGAACGTAATATCAACCCTGTGTAAGGAATAATATTCGACGTTATTTTAATAGAGAAGGTGTAAGGTAAGAAAGCATATATTAATCAATGGTGGTGTTACCCTGATCCTTACCAATGTATATTAAATACACTGGATACCTTGTAAAAAGGTAAGAGCAGTGTTAACTGCAAAAACACAAACATTTATAGTCATAGAAATGCATCTTGTGCGAAATATAAATAAGCTGAAGCGTTGCAACATTCAAAACTGTAGGCCTAAGCTCAATAATAATAATATTATCTATAATGCCAGGAGGCATAACACCTTAACTTCAAAATGACCTGAATGATGGCAAAAGTCAGCAGGGCAATATAGTGCTAATATAAAGTCAAATATAATAAAATAACTAACATACACATAACAACGACGTACTGAGGGGGTGAATGTACTGAACACATCTTATTAATGTAGGTACAAATGGAGACAACAGAGCCTGTCTACGATATAGAATTGTGTAAATTTTAAGCTAAATGGAATCACTATACAGCATGTAATATTTCTTGATTCTCTGTTGACGTCGTGGAGGCTCCTTAGGTCTCATAGGAAATCCACCTGAAAATCGTTGAAAAAAAAAAATAGAAACCGTACACACAAGGGGGGAGGAGTGGCACATAAACTGGGTGAAATATAAATGAGTAGCAATGGAGGTGCGTAAAACAATAGGCAATGTAAGTGAGCCTGCTAGAAGGCTTACGAAATGAATGCAGAAAATTAAAATTGACGAAACGTCCATAATAATAGGCCTAGGATGTATTTACGTGAAAGTGGGGTCAAAATAATGCTGCATAAGACAGCGGGGACATGATGCCAAAGGGACGTTAAAAATAATTTATTGCAGTAGATGTAATATGAAACCAGGAGTAAATACAAATCATAAGTCAGGGAGTATCTGATAAAAATAACCAAGGTGTCACAGGGAAGTATTCTGGCAGTTGTTTTTCTTGGAATGGCATGTAGATTGTCTCGTCTTACTGTGGCATCTAGCCTGAAACAAGCAAGATAAACAGGGTCCATAATATAAAATAGCTGTGGGGACAGGAACTTACCACTCGGAGTAACTGGCACATCTTGTATAATTCGCAATAAAGGAGGGTAATTATATACATAAATAAAATTTCCCTATTTCCATAAAATAGGGAAATTGTATAGAAGAGAAAACAATTAGATATTTGAAAAAATCTGTTCTAGGCTTGTGCACTGAAATTAATATAGCACAATACATAATTAATCTAGAAGAGTGAGAGGGGATTAAAATTAAATGCTGGTGTGGCAGTCATCGTTGTAACTACCTCTGTGGGGACATAAAACAAACAGAGACAGTACTTAAATACGGCAGAACATTATTTTACCAAATGTGAAATCTTCGTGCTCGTTGCTAATGATAGACTGGGCAGGGAAGATTAATGGTTATCTTCCTGCTTTGTGATAACAGCACATGCTTATGTAGCGGACGTCAGATTACGTTGTAACATAAGAACCGGCAGCACATGAGCGATAAGTTGCCGGCGGAGGGAACCCAGCTGTGAAAAAAAAAGACAAAACACTAGCGATGCCGTTATGGCAGCGTGTGGGAAGTCGGCAGGGAAGGTGCTCTATCTCCTCAATGTGGAAAGGCCCTGGAAGGCCGTCGCCTTGGCAAGGCCAGGCACCTGTGCAGAATGGCTCCGCCCATACGCAGTGCAGCCAACCTTGGTCGGCGGCGAGAAGGACATTGTAGCTACGCTGTGTGGCGGTGAGAAGTGAGGAGTGTAGTTGGCGAGCCTGGTATTCCCTCTACCACGTGCCGGCCGTGGAACAGTAGCACGAAGGTAGACTTGCCTTTCGGGTGTCTGAAACTTAGACTTATCATATGAGAAAAACATTCTGTGACATATTAAATAATCAAATGGAAGTCACCGAGCATTTGCCGAATGTAATATAGTGAATATGAAAGTCCTGAATGATTCTGAAGTCAAACAAAAATAAGATGTCCTTTGAAAAGACTTTGTGATGCCACTTTACACTTTGTGCAAAATCAAATCTGTGGTCCTTCTCCTGCCATGATGGACCGTGCTTTTCAAATGTGTCTACGAAACTAAAATTTAAAAAGCTCTTATTATGGTAGCAAAATAAGTTAATATTATATATTCAAATTATTTGAATTAGAAATAATTAGTTTGACTGCAACCGTTACGGAAATGTAGAATGCGTATCATTCCTATTATCATACCAATTAACCACCCTCTGTGTGCGTGTCAATAGAGAAGCAAACTATCACGTAACATTGAAATGTGATTAATAATCAATATTAAATTCTCAACATTATAAATAAAGAAACATTAAGTAAATGTGGGCAATGAAATATAAAAATGGCGGTACACATGGATATATAAGGTATACAAATATGGGAAAGCTGAGAAGATGAGAAGGGCTCTCACTAATGGGTAACATGGGAAAACAACTTTGTCTTACATTCTAACACATAAATACAATATGGAACAAGGAAAACTGCACACCATGGCTTAACCTCACCGAGGTTATAAATGGCCAGTGCACTCGTATAATGCTGCCAACGGGACATTACTATGTCGCACAGGGATCCCACAGTAAAAAGATACACATGCCCCTGCTGCCACAAGCTCCTTCAAGGCCAGTGGGGCAAAAAAGGGAGGAATTGTCTGGTGGGATCCTCCTCCCATCCATAGGCCCGGAATTCCGCGTCTCATGCGAAACAAAGGATGGTTTCAAAGGGATGACCTCTGGTGTAAGTATCCATCCTACTGGTTAAAACCGTTAGCCGCAGCGATCCATTTCCTTTCAGGGTTCATGCCATCTTTGTCCATGTCGTACTCGAGGGTAGTGTGTCCTCGAGTTGAACTGTGGGGCTGGGGAATTAGTTGAACTTATATATTACACACTCTTGCCTTATACATATATTATACCAACATAATATTTAATGCCACGGCACTATGTACAACTCTAGTTTGTTTGTTTAACTTTGCCGAAGAAAAAGTTGCTATCATCAATAAGGATTATTTATATAACCACTCTAGTTTGTTTTTTTTAACTTTGCCGAAGAAAAATTTGCTATCATCAAGAAGGATTATTTATATAACCTGGTACTGCATTAAAAACCATGTATAATTATTGAACACTGATAATTGACTGTTGCATGGAAGATAACATAGAATTTTATTAACTTTACATGTGGAAGCTAAATTACGACCGACGCACACAGAGGTATAATCATGTAATTTAAGTTACCTGGAAAATATTGATTATTCGTATATATAAATGAATCTATAAATAATGTTGGTAATTTGTAAATTCAATGACTTAAAAGGGAAGTTACTTAGGAATTAATATGGAAATGTAAATTATTATAAATTGATAAATTAATTTAAGCGAGGGCAGGTGGCGAATCGTCTAAATTAGGAGGTGGACGGTGTAACACGTGCTTGTGTTCGTGTGTCAACTTGTGGCACGGCTCCATTAATACACCTAATAATATGCTAGTGAGGTTGCCATATGTTCTGAATTTGGGATGTAGTGGCGATGTATAACTAGGGTATGCACACTCAAGGCGCCCATTTGGAAAGCACACGCAATTGCAACACGTTGCTTACAGCCGTGGCCGCCATCTGGCTGGGCGGGACGGGCCGGTGAGGGAGGGTGATGGTGAATGTGATGCGTTACTCAAAAACTGGGTCGCAATCCAGCCGGTCGCCGATGCTCTCGTGCTGGTTGCGCTCTATGCAATCCACAGGATTGAATATTTGACAGTGTTACACTATCCAAAACTTTAAGTCCTAATCTATCCTAGGAAAAACATACTTTAAATTTACATATATTCACGACCCGCCATCATTTAAGCTTGAATATGCTTGATAAGGTTTACAAGTTTACCTGCAGCAATTCTAAAACAAACAAAAATTTTGTCTGTTAAACTTTAAAATTTATTCAATATGCCACGACTCCGTTCTCTATAGCACTGTGCTGTTTAATTTGCTCAAATGCTCACTGAGATGACTATTCTACATTACCATTAGAAATGAAAAGTCTGTAAGTAATAAAATTGCTGTAAACATTCTAAAATACATTAATATTATTATTTTTATTGGCTGATAAAAGTAATATAGGTATTTCAAACTTTATGAAAAACAGAACATTTCCATATATTACTATGTCACTGTCCCACTGAATAGAACTTCAATGAACCTTCACTTGGGGATAATACCAACTTTCTACTTGCTGTAAGTCCATATTATCTATACCAGGCAATTGCAAAACATGTGTGATTAATTTGCATAATAAGATGAGATTATTCCTAATTACCTTATTTAATTTAGAACTTAATAAAACTGTATAAGATAAGTTATATTACTTATGATATCTTATATATAGTTTATATTCTGAAAATGAGTAGCTTTGCACTCGTGAGAGTCCCTGCCACGATATGACAATTTGTGAGAACCTTTTCCGTGGCAATTCCCCGTCGCTATGTGCCACGACTACACTGCTCTTGCACCATCGCGTGGTTTTCTTTTTCCGTTTTCGAATTTCTGTTTACCATTATAGCCTCGTGGTGATGTTCGGTGGCCATTTCCATTAGTTGCTACTATTATTTGGTAATAATTGTTCGACCGATTTAATGTGGATGTTTCCTCGCTCAGGCGGGAAACAAAGATAGGGTGAAATACCCGATTAAATTTGTGAAGGGATCTCTAGGTGTGACAGCTGGTAGCGGGTAGTGTGGCAGATTATCCCCCTGCACGCTTGTCACACTCGCAAATGCTGGTGTCGCAAAGACGTAGTTAAATTCGCGCTGACGTGACTCGTCGTCACCTGCCCACTCATAAAGTTCTATAAAGGGATTTTATTTACATGAGTGACTACAATAATTGTAATTAAAACAGTAAAAAAGCAGTAAATATCACAACACTCTAACTACATAAAATAAGCACTCTGAGGGGAATGTGTGGGCGAGTAAGGTAGTTTGGTAAGGCAGCTACGCAGGTGCTGCATTGCGCATGTGGTAAGTGACCTACGATACACTGACTTACTGCGGGAGTAGGACAGCTATTAGCGTGGGCGGGCGGGGCTGGCTGTTACAGACGGGGAAAGGTGACTTACTCTGAATGGTATCGCACATCTGAAAAATATTAATTAGAATATGTAATGAGACGATAATGAAGTGATGTGGGAACAGGTGAAGCTTGGTTGCAGAGAGGAGAGAATAAAACTGTGGTTCCACCAGTGTAACACTTCCCTTCCTCCAGTCTCTTAATTACTCTGGTATCCAAACTCTCTGTATTCGCACCAACTTCAAACACTCGATTACTGAAATAGGTTGTAATGAGTGTCACGGGGAGGGAAGGGGGGGTACTCATGCTGGTGACTAAATAAGAAGGATCATTTATAAATATCTATATTTATTTAATATAACAAACTCTAAGTATGAGGACACAATGCATGTACATTTATACAACAATAAGAATACAGTTATGTTACAAAACAAGGAGAATACAATTACGTTATTAATTATACTGAAACAGTAGGTTTACAGGATTCACAATATAATGCAGCTATGCCCTAACCTTGCCGTGATTATTCTTACAAGGGGGAAAGGGATGCTGACTCATTACCAGAATGGCTGCCTACCACAAATGCATTTATGCTCATCCGATTTTGTAGAACTGGTTGGCCTCAGAGCTCCTCTGGGGCCTAGGATCTTCTGCTTCCTTCGTCTTCAGCCTGAAATCTCACTCACAAGTATATCGCCACAATACACAGTGCCGTCTAGGGGGGACCGCATACGGGGTCCCTTTTATAACTGGGCCAAGTAAGGCATGTTTTTGAAACCACTGCACTCGGCCACCAGCTGTAACCCACACGACCTTAGGAGAAGTAGCGATGCCAGGTTATCGCTACAGTATGCTTCGGTGATCAAGAATGGTATGTTAGTTATATGTTTTCCAGTATATGTGTCTTGTGATTGCTGGTACATGATGAATGGTGTGGATATTATTTGTGTACTGGTGAGTCCTATAAGCTAAGGAATGCTTGAGTTAAATATTGTTTGGTATGGGTGGCCAGTGTATTTTGATTGGTGCCAGTCAGTATGGTGAATGGTATGAGAAGAAGTTTATTGTGTCACTGGTATGGGCCTTATGATTGCTTTATATGGCCTGTGTGGACGAATGATTGAGGTATGCTAGAGTTATAATGGGTGGTAAGGTCGGAAGGTATAAGTGGTTTTGGTTGGTATTTTTGTAAAATGGGTGTTGGATTGTAGGCTAGTCTCAGCTGTATAGTTGCTTGGGTTGTGATGGATATTGGGATTGGTGTATTTGGTTGCATGGCTGAATTGAGTTTTTCTTTGATTATAGGAGATGGAGTGTTGGATGGTCTGGTATGACTTGGTTATAATGGTTTGTATGGTGGTATAGTGGCTAGTATATATTTTAGTTGGTGTCGGCCAGTAGAGCAGAAAGTATGAGCAGTAAGTAAATTTTTGTTATGTTTAGTGCGGCCTGAGGTGCGTTCGAGTAATAGTATGTGTATATTTATTCTGGTGTTAGTTTGTAGGACAGATGACAGGAATAGTTGTGTTTTGGTTGGTCAGAAATCTATATTTTCTGTAAACTTGAGTTATGATGGATAATACAACTGATGTGTTGGGCGGTGTGGTTGAATTGAGTTTTTCCTTGGTTATAGGTGATGGTATGTTTGATCATCTGGTAACAGTAAGTAATGATGGTTTAATGGATGGTAGGATTGTTTGTGTTGCAGGTTGTTCTGTTCTATAAATTTGCTTTGTATGCTTGGGTTATCATGGATGGTATGTTGTGTGATATGTTTTCTAGTATATCTGTATTACAATTACTAGTATATATCGATTGGTGTGGACAGGACATGTGCATCGACGAGTCCTATAAGGCTAATGTGTGCTTGAGTTAAAAAATGTGTTTGGTATGGGTGGTCAGTGTATTTTGACAAGTGTCAGAAAGCATGTTGGATGGTATAAGAAGAAGTTGATTTTGTTACTGGTTGGGCTGTATGTTTGTTTTGTATGGCCTGTGTGGACGAATTATTGAGGTATGCTAGAATCATAGTGGATTGTATGGCTGTTAGGTATAGGGTGTTAAGTTATTGGCTGGTCTCAGATGTAGAGTTGCTCGAGTTATGATAGATTTTATGCTTGGTTTATTGGGTGGTGGGATAGGATTGAGTTTTTCTTTGGTTACAGGTAATGGTATGTTGGTTGGTCTGGTATCTGTCAGTAATGATGATTTGACAGATGGTAAGAAAGTTTGCATTGTGAGAAGAAAGTTTGCATTGTGAGTTGGCCTTGTATGCTTGGTATGCTTGGGTTAACATGGATGGTATGTTGGGTTATATATTTTCCCATATATATTTGACTGGTGTCTGATTGAAATGACAAACATGTTAATGTTATGATTTTGGTACATTTTAGTGGGCGTGGGCTGAGATATGCTTGAATTATAATATGAATAATGAGTATATCTAGTCTGGTATTTGTTGTAATATCAGGTGGTGTTAATGAGTTACATAGACTGATGTGGTACCGATGTTAGCAGCCAGGTTCCAGTTAGGAAGCTTAGTGTGATGATGGGAGTTGTAAAACTTTGTTGTGAAGATGAATATATAGCCAAGGGTTCTGGTTGGGCACTTGCTAGCATAGACTGTCGAGCTGCATATTATATCCCTAGGTGAAAAGTGAGCATGCTGGTGTAAAGATGTTACATGAAATATGTTGGAAAATATAAGGTTTCTGTTTTAATGTTTGTCGTGTGAGATATGTGAAAAAAATACATATACACTGGTGGCTGATTATAATTCCCCTATTCATCGAATAATAGGCATGAGACCCAAGGATATGTAGGGCAACTCACTGCTAAAAACAGTGCATAAAGTTGAAAAATATTTGGATCCCCACAAACCAAAAGCTAAAATTGGTGATGTACACATAAACAGACAAAAGGGTAAGAGATATGCAGGGAACTTGTCTACAGAGCTCTTCATGTTGTTCACATACAACATTACTATCCTTGCACATATTATTTGAAAGATATAGATCATGTGCCTATATGTGGAGCCTTCTACTCAGAATAAATATAGGTCTGGAAATTTTTCTGATACGTATTTGGTTGAGAAGGTCTTACATTACAGGAAAGGAAAAATACTGGCAAAATGGTTGGTTCTACCGCAATCCAAAGACAACTGAGTGGATATTAAAGACATTAGGGACAAGTAGCTATAAGTTTGACCTTTGTCTACATATTTGAATAGCTGGAGAAGTTATATCACAACATCATTCTTGTGTTCGTAACAAGGTGAAATTTTTGATGGAGAGCTGACTCAGTTCTTAAGGCAAGTGGTTCGCAGAAGAGTCACCAGTGACATTGCCTTCAACATTTGATCCATTGCCTTCGGACAGTCTATATACACCCAAAGACTGACCCACTGGACACTCGGCATCGTGGACACCGCCACCATCGAGCAACAGTGCTGTATGCGGTACGTGTGAATCACTGGGCTTTTCAACACCAAAAAGTCCTGCCAAGTATCCCTACAACCTGGAAATATGTTACATAAGGCATGTGATGGAAGAGTAAGCTACTATGATGGATGGTGATCTACAGGAGCTGTGTGGGCTGCAAGAGACCCTTGCTACATTAATGATATAAAACGAACATCAAAGACATGCATTATTTTGCTAATCATATTATATGTGGTGGACATGAACTGTGGCATTAGACATGTTTCTAACTTACATACAATAAGAACACTTTTTTTTTGTTTTTTATACTGTGTGTTTTATTATGTAGTTCTACATCCTATGGTGTTCATAATGTCGATCGGAATATGTATATTTTGTGACGATTTTGGTTATAAAATATATTTTTGAGAATATTTTGTTACTACAATATGATTTTGAATATATTGTTCGTAGAGTTTTGGTTTTAAAATAATAAATCCCATGATTTTTAAATGGTGGATATGTTTTTAAAAATGGTAAAATGGCTATTATAAACTTTTGATACACTTTAAAAGCACTTTGGTTGGTTTTTAAATCTTTCAATACAATCAAGAACACATTTACGACCTTTAAAGATTTTGGAAAATCGCCCTTATAGACATTCCGGTTACTTTGAAATATTTTTGAACAAATATGGTATGGACCTGAACTGAGTGACATATGGGCCGACATGTATCTAGTGTTTGAACGACTTGGTAACAAAGGTTCATATAACATATCAATAAATGTGTTTTGTGTGTTTGGGGCCATAGCTTAATGATAAAGTATCTAGTTGCAAGGCTGGGTTCGAATCCCTGCCAGTTCCAAACATTTTACAAATAGAGAGCTGATGCTCATAAGGTCGATCGGAATATATATATATATATATATATATATATATATATATATATATATATATATATATATATATATATATATATATATGTGTGTGTGTGTGTGTGTGTGTGTATGTGTATATATTTGTGTGTGTATGTATATATAATATGTATATTGGGTAACGATTTTGGGTTTTGAAATATATTTTTTAAGAATATTTCATTACAATATAATATTTAATGTATTGATAGAAGAATTTTGGTTTTAATATAATTACTCCCATGCTTTTTAAATGGTGTTTATGTTTCTAAAAACGATAAAGTTGCTATTAAAATTTTTGATACACATTAAAAGCACTTTGGTTGATATAAAAAACTTTCAATACACATTAAAATCACATTTAGAACCTTTAATGGTTTTGAAAAAAAACTCTTATATCCATTCTGGTTACTTTAAATAATTTTTGAACAAATATGGCATGGGCCTGTACCGAGAGGTTTACGGAGCGACATGCAGATCGCGATAGACTGGTGGCGAAAGTAAGTCTGGGTCGTGACGAACCTGTCCGAACCTGTATGGCTTATTGATAAAGATTCGGGTGAAAGAGGTGGAGCAAAGAATAATGACTACAAAGTTAACTAGCAGAATTAATGTAAATCCAATATGGTGTTACTGGAATTTTTTTTGTTGATAAATTTACAAGATTGAGGTGGAGCATCTAATTGAACAAAGGTGAGAGAAAGAGAAAGAAAGGAAGAGGAAAGATAGAGAAATAATACAAGAGATAAAAAAGGTAGCACTCGGAGCAAACCCTTGGAAAACAAGAGAGGCAACATGGAATGAGAGATTAAGAAGTGGAAGCACAATATGGTGGCATACTGGCTGTCAAAATTGCATAAACAAGATGGCAGAATCCAAGATGTCGGTCACATGACCAGAATGACAGACCGGGAAGTCCAGGAATCAAATATGACTGCAGGAAATTAAGCAGTACAAGATGGATGCTATCTGAGACGAATGACAGATCAGGACAATTCGAGGTGGAATGCAAGAGCAAGTATATATGTATTAGCTGACAATATGACTGAATCCGAGATGGCAGTCGCACGACTGGGATGATAGATCATGAAGCCTAGGAATCCAAAATGGTGGTCACATTACTGGAATGTTAGAGCAGGAAGTCTGTGATTACAACATGGCGGTTGCATGACTGGAATGTAAGAGCATGAAAAAAGATACAGAATTTTGTTATGGCATCACGATCGTATGTGCCTTGAAAAGACAGGTCCGGTGATATATTATAATTAACTCTTTCATGCACAGAACATGTATTTGAAAGAATTGCATATATGCACAGTAATTCAATTTAATAAAAAAAATGTATTCTATTGCTTAAACTTGCTAAAAATGACAACGAAAACCACTTTTCCATATTTTTTATGAATAAATATTAACAAATTACTCCATAAGAATAGGTGGTACATATTTTTTACCACCGCCCTTAGTTACCATAACCTGAATATTCATAGTTACATCGTGTTCAATAACACAACACAACCCTTTACACCCTGTGGTAGTCTTGGAAGCGAGATTTTGTTTTTCCCAAACACAGAGGCACTTTGCACACTGAACAGATCCATTCAGCTCTAATTTGACTCGTTTTTGTGCTGCACTTTGCACACATTCGTCTTGTAGAGCGTTCTAGTTGGTGAGTCGAACCTTATAAACTGACTGCTCTGGGTACATGCAGCTTATTTTTCTTTATTTACACAACATTGGTTGACTTTCTCTTCTTTTGAGCTCATGAATAAACAAAGGCACTGCTAACTAAAGTTCTCGAGATATCCCTGAGAAAGGTCCTAGTAAGTGGGGCTTTGATGATTTATCCAGAAACAGCGAGTACAAGCAAACATTTGACAGCAAAGAGTGTTTTGTAACTACATTGGTGCCAGTTCAGATAATGAGCTATACGGAATCAGGACATATGATTATTTGGCAAAACCCAAGGCCCTCTTCCACCAGGTTTTGTCGTCTCGTGAAATTTCAGTTTTCAAGGGAATCTGTCCATTTAATTTCTGCCTAAAGTGCTCGTATGCAGGAACGAATTGACAATTTACAACCTTTGTATACTGTTAACGTAGTAGCGAGGACCATACATACCGCAGATATATTTGTACATATCTACGCATGGTACACTCTAAATTCAAATTAGTGGAAACCACTGATTCGTAGTGAAATTAAATAACTCGAATCAGGGGAAATGGCTTCCTTTAGAATCAGTGAAAAACCACTGAATTTTTCAGTGAAAAAATTTCACTGATCAAATTAGTGATGTGAAACAATTTCACTGATTCAGTAAGTGACCGCCGACTTCAGTGGCGAATTAAATATTGTTTTTATTGAATGTAGCCTTATAATTACCTGAAATAAACATATTTACGATAGTTTACTATTTATATTGCGCAATTTATCGTAATCTAAAAAAAAGTAAAAAGATTCCGCAGGTCGCAAGAATTACACACCCTTTCCTCTTTGATTTGTAGGGCGTTACCTTACCATCTGCGCAACCAGACCAACTTAAAAACCAATTAGGAAAATATGAGACTTATAGTTCTTATTGAAATAGTGAAGATATTAATTGCATGTCCTTACTTTTCGGCTTTGGTTTAATTGGTACCGTTAGGATTGTTGCAACGAATAATATATATATAAGTACAGTCCCTTCACTGCATTACATGCAGTTTAAACCTTCAAACAGAGCGCTGTGATGATTAGATGAAAACTAAATGTAAAACGTAAAAACGGAATGAAGGCTGAATGTTCATATCACGTTGTAAAATGGTGTTTTGAAAGACTAAACACATTTCAGAAAGTATTTTTTGTTGGTTTCATTAGTTTATTCGTTGTTATTTCACTTGATACACGTTGTATAACTGCCAATTTTGAAGAAAGCTGTTTAACTGATTTATTGGTCAAAGATAAACCGCTGAAAAACAGTGAAAAATATTACAGTACTGATGAATCAGTGGAAAATGTCACTGAATCAATAAGTGAAGGAAACTAGCATTTTTTTCACTAATTCATCAGTTAAATTCACTGAAGTGGCTGTTGAATCAGGCAGGAACTGTTGACTGATTGAAACAGTGAAATTCCCACTGATTCAGATTTAGTGTGTATGGGATGCCCACATCTGTTCACAACAACTTGTTCCATGAGCCTGAAATCATTGATCACCAAGCCACGCTGCCTATTGGGTTATTGAGCGAGAAGGCCAGGAATAAAGATTACAAGTTGTACAGAAGAGATTTCAGCAGAAAAACATCTCGGATAGAAACCAACTACGATTTGCTTAATTCTCTGCTAATATCTCCAGATCCACTCATATCGCATGTGCGGCCTCTACCAAGGCAAAAACTGAAATTGTTACCTGCAGACGTTCTGGACATGTTTAGTGCTCCTGAAATCAAATAAATTAAGTCGGGTGGGTCACATGAAGAAAGTGATGTGAAGTCAGAAGAATTCAGTACTTCAACAGATGAAAGCAACAGCAGTGCCGAAGATAAAAATTATTTCCAACATAATAAAACAAACTTTTTGTCAATTTTGTACATTATAACTTTGGCTCAAATACATATTATATGAGGAACGTGGGCACATATATTAATTTTCCTCGCTGCCAATGGCTGTTGTTATTAATGCTTTCTTTCTCAACTACTGTACTTAACTGCAGAATTATTACAAGATAAAAAATGTTTCTGGTTATGCTGTTCATGTGTGTTACGCTTATCTATGCCTATTTTTCATTTAATAATGTATAATATTTTAATATCAATGAATATCGAAACGTATTATTTGCGGTCAGGTTTTGCGGTCATTTGTTCAACTGTACGCCAGTGGCAGGGTCGTGGAATGAGTGGAGCATTGGAAAAAAAGGAGGGGGGGGGGTGGGTCTCGCTCTTTGTGCGCACATGGGCTGCAAGGATGCCAGCCCTACAAGCTGTCGTGGGACGAGCAACTGGTGTGCACGTTTATATTCCTTTGCTGTCGTCAAGCCGGTGATTACTTCAGGTGTGAAGTGAAGAATTTAGAGGTTTTTAGCTACACTACTGCAACATCTGATTATTCAACACGTGCGACTTGCATTCCAACACCTTTTAAGATAGTATGCAAACTCATAATACTAGTACACGCACGTTTATTTTGTAAACAAATATTATGAATGTCATATGTTTCATATGTAATATTGTTATATCATAATTTTATTTTCTTAATTCTACGTAATATTAATGTACACACAGCAGCTGAAATTTTAATTTTTCATATGTGAATTACTGTAATTTTATTTTGTTTTAATAGGTTTTAAGTAACTTGTTAAATGTGTGCAGGTTGGTAACATTTAGGCGCACTTTTTTTAATCGTCACGGTAATGAAAAGCACCTTGGGTTAAGCCCTATGTACTCTGTATTAATTTGAATATTTAACCGCTGTCGATAATGGATGGTGACGGAATGTTCCATGCTCCACCTTGAATTAAGTGGATCACAACGGCAGCAGGCCAGTATGGCCTTAGTTTTACGTTAAAAGTATAAATAAATGTTTTAAGGTTAATTAGACCCAATAAAAAGTGTATTACAATTTGAGTGATAAGCCAACGGTACACGGTACTACCGTCAGAACAAGTCTACATATAAAATAAGTGTGAGGAACTCTACATTTATATAAGGTATCATCTCACCTTAATGTACAGTGACCATTACACGTACGTGAGAGTGTTTAATAAACTTTTAAAGTAAGCAGCATCATTTCCCGACACATGTCAGTGGTCACAAAGTGCCTGAGATTTAAATAAGTATCTGATTGCTCTACCAACATAAACTGTAATAGCCAGGAGCATTTGAAATATGTAATTGTACAGGCACGTAATTGATTGTAACGGCCAAGTGTGAGAATATTAGCTAATTTTATTTTGAACTGAATTAAATCTACTCGGCAAAACTTTAAGTGTATGTAATATTCAAGATGTCTAGATAATATTTTTTTTTGCTTTCAGATACTCTATTCACTTAATTGGCATTTGCAGCAGTTATAATGAGCGATATCTCTGTAGACCTAGTCCAGCTGCTGCGTGCATATCCCTTGCATTTTTAACACTACAACTTCCGTTCTGGACACCCCTCATTCCCGCAGCTGGTTTTTATACATGCAACAGTTTGTTCCTTTAAAACGAGTAATATTTTCAACTGCCAACCTGTGTGTATAACAAATAACCATTGACCGTGTCACCATTTTCGTCAGCCATGCGTCTAACCATACGATGAGATCGTAGCCATATGGAGAAATTTCACTCCAAATATCCCGCGTTACGCTTTAATAAATAGAATAGTATTTGGTTTATATAAGGCAATGTATAAATAATACATATATGTATGTGCACTTTTATGTATTAACTGACCACTTAAAACGCACAGTTTATATGAATAGTTTTACTTAAATCATACATTATTGTAGGCACAGCCCGTGCTTGCATTCGTCATGTTGCCTGCCTGAACACACAAGAGGGATGGGAAGCTAGTTTTGGTCGGATGGTCGGTAAAACCCGAGGATTGCCGTGGTAGTGAGGTCTCGAAAAGATTTTGCTCTTAGAATAACTATTTGGGCACATTTTGATCCCGATCGTCTCAAAAGGCTTTTCCCGATCGGCAGGAAGCTGACTGTTGAGATCGACATCGAGACCTGCCGATAGATTTCCCCAGAAACTTAGAATAAGCCCCCTGTACTCAGAAACTTTAACAAATAGTGTTCTGTTCTGGTGCACAGCAGGTGAATTTTTATCCATTCATCTTGTGGCACTCTGAATATTTGACACTTGTCAGTTAGTTTAGTGGCTGAGTTTATTTCTTCAGTTCATTGTAGTCGTAACTCTCTAGCAGACTGATCCAGGTTACAGCTGTTGCAGGGATGTCCTTGACAGGTAGCCGGATGATTCCTGGTGTATTACGCAGTGTAATTCAATGTTGATCGAGTGGGTATAGCATATAAATTACACTCCTCATCGTAAACGCATTCTATTGGTTATAGTTCAGGGCTTTCAGCATTCCAATTCCTACTTGAGAGTTATATTGGCCTCTGAACCTGAACTGCGATGGAAGTCCTCTGCAATTAATGACATGTCAATTTGACCATTGGGTTTGCACAACATGCTTTAGAGTTTTCCGGGACTGGATGGTTTCTGGAGCTACCAGAGTGACGCGAGCCCAGTGCTTGTATGTTGTTTCCACTAGAAAACTCATTTGACAGTGAATCGAGGAACATTAATTTGTTAACAAATATCTCTGGTAGGTATGGCCTATTTATAGGCCCCTGGGATTATGCCAGTTTTGCCTTCACTTATATAGCTTCTTATTAGGCAATTTCATTGGGAACAATGGGTGTCTGGTGAATTTTGGACACACAGCGTACCTCACAGAGCTGGGCTATGTACCATCTCGTGAAGAATTCGTTACTGAATATATTCAGCTTGTGATGTTGTTGCTAAGATTTTGAAACACTGAAATAGAAAGTCAAATTACAAATGGTTGTTTTCTTGCATCCTGCTTTGATTCCTGTGTTTCCAATTCACATATCGATAAAGGAATGAAGTGTGATGAAAATACCATCAAGGTAACATATCTATTTAAATGTTACTGAAATAAATGTTAGTTTTAACAACTGTATTGTATGTTTACTTCCATTCATACTCTACTTAGGTGTTAACAAATATAAAAATATGGACTTACTTTAAATAATAATATTACTGAAGAAGTGTTTGATAGAGAAAATTACATGCTTCCTTTGTACTTATTGTAAGTTTATTCTATTAATCAAAATCATTTTGCAGATTGGAAGACTATTAAAAATTATATAGTATGCATGTTGGAATTCAAAATAACCTCTTGTCAATGCGACCGATATTATGTAAGTAGTCCCTAATCAGACTGATGTGACTGCATTTGTGCTATAAAAAATGTAAATCTCCTTTACATACCCATATATGACCAGGGCAAATAATGCAACAGTTGTGGAGAGTTGATCATGAGTAATATTGGGCAAAGGAGTGATTATTTATTGGTGATTTGTGTAAGCGGGGACAATTTTGATGATCCTTAATGTTGATGTACCAGTATGTTGGTTGTTGTAGTATCATCAATATCGAGGGTTTTCAGCGAGTGGTATGTGCATTTTTCGGTGATAAAACCCTGGACCTCCAAGACGAGTTTTAAAAATGCTTTATTTAACATTTAATTTAATTTTTAATTTTATTAAAAAAAGTTTAGGTAAAGAACAGTTTAATTGTATTTATTAATAATATCATTGTAAATATTTTTTTAACTCTGTACAAAAATATATTTTAATAAATCTTTACTAGATTTACAAATGTATTAAAGATTTTGTTTTAGATATTTTAAATATCATATCAAGTTTCTCAAAAAAAAATTAAAAATTGTTTATCATTATTTTGTTGGTTCACATTGTTCCACTCCCGACGAGATGCGAACGAGGGACTCCTACCTCAACCCAGGTCCCCGACAGCATGGTCAAGGTCACTCAGTCATGATTAAGAGCCAACATGTAATTAAAATGAAAGAGCATGAACAAGTGGCGAATGCTTTCTCCATGCTTCATCCCCTCACTCCTTGTTCTAGAACTGTCAATTATATACTACCACTGTATGTCAGTTAATGTTCTCGGGTCATTAACATTTCACACTATTTATATTATTTGCAATTTTAATAGGCCTATCCACAAAATTAGGTGTTCTCTGGCTATTAACAGTTCTTATTTGTATATAACTTGCATCAAATAAACATAACTACTTTTGGAACTTCTAATACTTTCGTTTCAGTTCTTCCTCGGTTCTGGTAGAGCTGCCGGAAGAAAATGTCGTTACGACTGTTGCAGGAGAAGATCCTCACAAAAGTTTTGTAAGAGCATTGCAACAAACTGAACCCATACCAACTAAGAACGTATGTTTTCTCCCAAAGGTATGTTACAAATATATAAAGTTAATTTGGTATTTATGTTTAAATTATAGATACGATAGATATAATATATCTTTGCAATAGGGACATTTTTATCAAGGCTACAAGGGCACATGTAGTCCTTGTTACAAATAAGACCCACTGTCACATCGTGCTGGAGTGTAAGTTCAATTTAGTGTCTATTGAAAAAGAAGCTTAGTAATAGTTGAGTATATTTATACATAAATATATTTTTGTGTTTCTCTAATTACTTTTACTTTGTGATATTGTTCGTATTGAACATAAATCTTGGTATCATAATTTTTACTGATTTATGGGCCAACATGCAAATATTTTTAAATTCACAAATGTACAACAACGACCCGAACATTTACTACAACAATGAAACAAAGGAAAAATTTAACACAAATATCCATACATTTATGAATATTAAATTTTTGTTAACAATTTTGCTTATTTTTCGGTACAAGTGATGGTAAAATGTGCCCTTTAGTGTAGGATTCTAGGAGTAGGAGCCAGTAGCCATCCGACAACTTGGCTGACATCATAGGCGGAGGTCGCAGCTGGCGGCTTGGTGAGGCCATGTTGTCACCCAAAAAATCACTTCAGAAATTAATTATTATTCACTAAAATCACTTTCCCACAAAAAATTTCCAAAAAAGTAAAAATGTCCAGACTGAGTCCTCGAATGAACAAATGGATTAGAGGCTTCTCGATGTGAGAGCAAAAACGGTCTTCAGAGAATCAAGTGGATTCTAGGCTATTAGCACAATTAGCCATATAATCCTCGGAGCAGTAAAAGAGGATTCGAGGCTCCGAGCTAGGTCCAGTGGTCGGTCAGATCAGCGGACATTGGCCCCTCCCCCAACCACCACCCTACACTCCAATCACCTACCACCCTCCTCACCCATTCACCACACCAAATCCACTCCTCAATCACACCCCTTCACCCCACCCCCCATTACCACCCCCCATCACAATCACAAAAATACAGAAAAATCACAAAAACCGAAAAATTCTAATTATTGAGGAAAAAATTACATTGACTACGACCACCAAGTTGGATGTTGTGACCTTGACCTTAATAACCTTATATTAGAAAAATTAGAAAAATGGTAAAAATTGAGGAACATGTTACATTACTGACTCTGGCTCCTATGTTGGATGTAGGTGTTTGTGACAGACCCAATGACATTGAATTTGAAAAATCAAGAACAAATTTACAATAAATCGAAAGAATTGTGAAAAATTGATACACATATTATGTTACCGACTCTAACCCTCATGTTGGAGGTTGGTGTCCTTGAATTAAACCCAAATGACCTTGAATGCGAAAAATCGGGAAAAGATAGTAAAGAATCGAAATAAATTGGTAAAAATCGAGTAGCATATTAAACTACTGGTGTTAGCTACCAAGTTGGATGGTGGGTGACCTTGATAATAACCTCAGTAACTTAATACAAAAAAAAATCTTGAAAAAAATTACAAAAATACCTAATGCGAAAAACCAAGTTGGATGTTTGCGAAACAGAGGGTACGATTGTTATTGAGATGGCAGAGCACGCCCATTCCCTGGTATGACAATCAGCAGGCGACTGAACCCCTTGCCCAATATTTAATTGGCTACATAGCTAATCATTCTTCCGACCACCGAAGAAAATTGATTACTCTGCATAACATAAACACCACATTCCCCTACCCACACCTTCATCAAAACTCTCGTCACTCCACATTCCTCGCCATTTAATCACCATAGCTCGACCCCCCTCAACATCCACACATCAACAACCCACCACCTGACTCTCCACCTCCCTTGCAATTAACTCGCCATAGTTCAACATCCTCATCATTTACTCGCCATTGCTCATCCCGCTCACATCCTCTCACACGATCAACCAACCACAGTACTCTCCACCACGTAGGTGTCCCAACCCCTTCCCATTACCCATCGACACACAACCCTTTCCTCTCATTCCAACAAGTTTCTACCATACCATTTACTCACTATAGTTCGGCCGATTATTCTGTTCCACTATACCCTCGCTAATCAGTTGCCATGCCTCGTATAATTACTTGCTAATGTTCGAATCTCCTGCCCCAACTACTTCCATTTCATTGCCCAATCAATTCAGCCAGCTCTATTTATTCACTTTAACTAGACCCCTTCCACACCATCACTATATTTCATTAACTATTTCGTTGACCCCGAAACCATCTCACCCTCACTCGTGACTGACTCGAACCATAAGACTGGCCATTTGCAAGTTGGCCATACCAAAGGACCATACTGCCCAACCATACTATAAAATGACTGACTGCACACAAGACTGGCTCCACCCAAGATTAAAACCATCCAGTTTGAAACCATCCAAAATAGACACCGTCCAAGACTGAAAATGTCCAAGACTAAAACTGCCCAAGACTTACACCATCAAAAAACACCGCCAAAATATGACACCACCAAAAATGACACAAGCAAAATATCACACCACCCAAGACTGACCCTGCCTAAGACTGGCTCTGCCCATGACTGGCGCCACCCAAGACTGGCACCGTCCAAGACTGGTACCGCCCAATACTGTCACCGCCGAGACTGGCACCACCCAAGACTGGCACCGCCCAAGACTGGCTCTGCCCAAGACTGGCACTGCCCAAGACTGGTACCACCAAAGACTGGCTCTGTCCAAGACTCACTCCGCCCAAGACTGGCTCCGCCCAAGACTGGCTCCACCCAAGACTGGTTCCATTCAAGACCAGTCCCTAGAAAAATGGACAAAACCAACCAGCAAGACCATCTGACCATACCATTACCTATACAAATAGAAGACGTTGGCCAATCTTGAAGAAACTCGCTAATGCGAATCTCACTACTTGCCTTTCCGAACAACATTTTTGCAAAATCTTTGCAAATCTTCACAAAACATCTCACCTACAGCTAACCATGCCAAAAGACCATTCCAGTCTACCAGAACAACCGCCCAACCAGACCAACCATACCATATAAATCAACCATACCAGCTGCCCATATTAATCGAACATATAAATCATTCATACGAAACACCCATTCCACCCAACCAGAACAACAGCCCAACAAGACCTACTGGGTATATCAATGGGCAAGACCAATAATACGAATCAACCATTCCAGCCATTCATACAAACTTACCATACCAACAAACCATGTTAACTTACCATACCAGCCAGCCATAAGAACTTTCCATACCAGCCAACCATAGGAATGTACCACACCAATCATCCGTACAGACCAACCATATGAGCCATCCATATCAGCTGACCATTTGAAACAGCAATACCAAACAACCATATGAATCGCTCATGCTAGTTACAGTTGAGAACTGCCGAATGTCTGAGGTAGCTGGGACCGGGTCCGTTTCGTGCGGCTGGGTGCTAGAATTCAACTCAACTGACGCCCTCAGAGTGAAGCTTCGGCTTAGGGTTCTGGACAGTCTTGTACTGGCGCGTTGGACTGCTTCTGTGTGCAGTTCTGAGGCCATTGGCAGGCTGATCCATGCTTCAATTGTCTTCTCATCTGTTCCCCTTTTGGTCGTCGAGATGCCGGGCATCGACAGAGAAAAAGGCAAAATCTGCTGTTGCGCTGTACTAGATGATGTCCCGGGTACAGTTGGGGCTGTGTCACCTTTCAACAGATACCTATTGGGCATCGGGACGCCAGGTGTCGGTCGTAAAGTTGGCATACCTTGCGATGTTCCGAGTGGCATTCGTTGTGGGTTGTTTGTGTTGAGATTTTCAGCCACTTCTTCGGAGTCCGCTCGATCCCTATTGGGCGTCGAGACGCCGGGCGTCGAGTCAACATTCACCAATATCGAGGCATCCAATCCAACTTGTTGACTTCGGTGGTGTTTGAAATGCTTGTCTGATCGAGTTTCGATCATGCCTGAGTCTGGCCTCTCGTTTCCTTTTGACACTTTTTGACGTATATTGACGTAATCCAAGTACACAGCGAAGTAGTGAAATTAAGAAGAGATGAAAATATTTCCGCGAGCATGGCGGTACACAAAACGATGAACACAAAACACTACGATGATACTGAGCAGACAGGATGAGCAGTGATGATACTAGGTAGTGGTAAACACTAGTCGATGAATACAAACGAGGTGACTAGAATGTAAACAATGACGAACTGGCAATGCAAACAAGACAACTTAGTAGCGACAACGATGAACTGGCAGTGGAAACAACTGGCATGAGAAACATAAACAATGAGGCATTAGCAATTTAAACAACGGGCATAATAAACAGTGACAATGAAAACAATGAGTTTTCCCTTTTGGCATGGGTGGCGATGAGTGGAGACTAACGTGTGCGCTTGCGGGTGAAAACACTGTCTCATCTCGCTGGCTGTCACTCGCTGTTGGAGGCTGCATGTCACGACTTTTGATGGGTTTTCCACGTGCAAATGGGGAATGGCTACACACCGATGAACTCCGCAAACGTGGGGGTGATAGGTTCAGAGGGGAGGTAATAATACCCGCCGATTAACTTTACATGCCCGATTATAAGCAAGTGACTTGTAGGACTCGTGACGTAGCAGTTCAGGAGCATAAACAACGATTTCATACAATAACACACTATGGTATAGGACGGGCACTTCTCAGAATAAAATGCTGGATGTTCGAGTTACTTGTGGTTGGTAGCTGTGATCGCTAATGACTTCGTTGCCAGTATATTTAAAACTTGCGGCGTGCACAAATGTAAACAAACGAACATGCTCAAAACAATGACAGAATGATTGCCAGGAAAGAACAGAGAGAGAGAGAGAGAGAGAGAGAGAAAACCTACGTTCAATAGTAAACAAACATTCTACCCTTGGCGATTACGAATTTCCATCTGAAAGATGGTGTTAATGGTAGATATGCGGCACATATTGGGTTTGGCAGTGACAGTCTCTTGCTAACCTTTCCGATGCGCTTTGTCTCTGCTGCGACGTCCTGCATCTGACACTCGTTGCGCTGCGTCTCGGTGTGGCAGCTCGGTGACGTTGCTGCACGGAAGGTAGGATGTCCGCTCACTCAGTGCCAGTCTGTCTGCCGTGGCTGTGCCGTTGTTGCACGCAGGTCGGCCGAGGCATGCGCTCGGCACGTGATCAGGTTGTGTCCGTCCACCCGCTTCGCTTGCTTGTTTTACGGGTGGCAGTTCTCCAGGCGCTTTGTGTTTGTTTTGACAGCCGATTGGTTTTCTGAGGGATCTCCAATTTGCCCCATCCTTTCATTTCGGTATTGCTCCATATTCACCTCAATCACTCTCATCGGCTCTCGACCTCGCTGTTAAGAGCGGCTCAAATCTCTTCTCAGACCTATGCTCTATCTACAATCCAAACACCCAATTTAAACCAAACATTGTATTTTAAAAGAAAGAGCGAAATTAAATGATTTTTTTTATATCTTGTGAAACAATCTACCGATTCATATCAAATTTTGGAACTAAGTAGTACTATCGATGTCCATGTAAACTAATTTGTTTTAATTTCAAAATGGCAGCCATATGAACATTCTGTCTTATTATGCTATATCATATGAAAATATGAAACGCATCTCAATCTTATAAAGTATCTACCATAAGCATGAAATGTGGCTACAAAGAGTCTCTTTTGTGCCATTTTGTAAGTTAGAACAGCATTAAAAATTAAACTTTTGCCATATCTCTGGAAACAACAGATTTTACCAGATTCGGCAAACTAGTATATGGCTGACCATGAAACTTGGTATGTTTAAATAAGTCGGATAACTATTTTCAAGTTGGTGGTAATATAACATTTTAGCTTAGTATGCTATATCTATGAAATCATGTAACCAATTTCATCTTAAATTTTTATCCTGACAGTATATATTAAAACCATGAAATGTGTATACAGTCAGAGTTTTTGTCCGCCATTTTGTAAGATAGCACCACATTAAAAATTAATGTTTTACGTTATACCTCTGGGAATAATCTACCAATTCCTACCAAATTTGGCTATGAAATAATTCTACAATACGCCATGTCAAAACTGGTATGTTTTAAGTGGGTCAGGCCCTTATTTTTAAAATGGCAGCCATATAAACATTTGAGCTTAGTACACTATGTCTACGAATAATGTAACAGATTTCAAAATAATTTGGTATGCATATAGTATTTATTACAGCAATTAAATATGTGTATACAGATACTTTTGTTTCCACCATTTTGTAAAAAAATGTGCCACGGGGAAAATTAAAGTTTTTGTGTCATATATCGGAAAACAATCAACCAATCAAACTGAAGGGACAAGTTACACTTCGTAGTACATCTAAATTGGTATTACTTAAAGGGTTGTCACATGTTTTCAATGTAACAGCCTTGCCAATATTTCAGGTTAGTATGCCATATACCCTGAATAATTTTCTGCACACAGTTATTTATGTTGTCAGTATCTGAGAAACATTGACTGGGTTAACAAATTTTTCTGCTATTTGTGAATATAACACAACATGATAAACTGAGACTTTTACACCATATCTGGGGCCAATTAACTGATTCCTATAAAATGTTCAAAAAATTAGTACTAATGTGGATTTAGCTCATGTAAACATACATGATTTAAATGCCTCACATATTTGATTTTCAAAATGACCACCTTATAAATATTTCAGTTTGGTAAACCCTGTCCACCAAAACATTAGACTAATTACAATCAAGTTTTATGCTCGTAATCCTACCACCATATTGCAGTTAGTTTCATGCTAATTTAGAGTATATGGAGTGCTGGGTTCGAGTCCCAGGCAAGCACATATGTATTTGTAATTGTCTAAATTGTATTGCTTATGTTTCTGATTTCATCTCAAATTATATCTCTGTCAACAAGAAATCAAAATCTACCTTCAATTTACGCTTTTATGAACTTCATCAAAAATATTGTCTTCCTTGTAGAGGGAAGTAGGTTTATTAGGTATAACAGTAACATGGTTTTGATATTCAAAGTGCCATAACTTTTAGTAGCAGTTTATTAATGGAGATTATAAAGGTCTTCATTTTGATTGCAGATGTTGGAGTTATGTGTTGTTTTGCTCTACAGCCTTATAACTGGCATGACTGTGGGGTTATCCTTTGTGAGTACAGTAGACTTCAACAAACCAGGTTTTTGGACAGGTGTGTATTTTTTGCTTTCTAGTAAATTTAATGTTTGATTGCTAATGAATTTGTAAGGTTGGGAGGTTTGTTAAAAGATGCCCTGTCACTCACCTCACTGTTTGCTAAGAGAATATTTTTATCTTCAATTCCACCCCAATGTCATTAAAAAGGAGATGGTACCATGGCAAGAGACCACCGTTCGGTTATATATGTTATGAACTGATATTAAATAAATTAAACATACCCCATCCCTCAACATGATTTCTGATTTAACTGATGCCAACTTCATTTGATTTCGCGTATATAAGAACATGGGAATGCAGATTGTAACATGAGGTAAGGATGCAGGCTGTAGAGCCAGCAAGCTGACAGCTATGCAGTAAAAAAGTGTCAAGCAATGAGCAAATAGCACCTGCTCATATATAAATGGTATATAATTATTTTTATTTAAACTTATATTTAATGTTTTAAAACTTGGAATTATTGTTATATCAAGCGACGTACTGTCTGACTAGTCTAAGACAAATTTGAAAATGTTGTCAGAACTGGTGATTAAACAATTTTTTATCTGCACTCAAATCGCATCTCCACCATATTGGAATTTCTACTCATAAGCTCCCACCGAGGCAAACTGGGTTCAATTCCCAGACGGCTCACTCCGAATTTCCGTAACTGGGATAACTGGGAATTGTGCCAGAAGATGCGTCTGGTCGGCGAGTTTTCTCGGGGATATCCCATTTCCCCCACCCCTTCATTCCGGTACTGCTCCGTACTCACCTCACTTAACCCTCATCGGCTCTCAAGATCTCGTTATTAAGAGCCATCCAATTCTCTTCACTCACTCTAGGCATAACCATGCCTCTCCCCATTTATATTTAACCACAAACCCCCGATAACACTATTAAATTCAGACTCTACTTGTCACATAAATACCACCAGCGTACAGAATAAGATATACGTACATCTTGCCTTCCATTTAATAATTCGCGCGTGCACACACACAGTCCAAAAAGTGAAACAAAATTAACATTAGGAAGTATAGGCAACTAACAGTAATGATGTAATCACAATACGTCAACACTCCCTCTTAATTTCAAGTCCGTTGAATACAGTTCTGCAATCGCATGATATGTCTTATGATAACCTAAATAACCCAATTCACAGCTAGTGGTAAGACTTGAAATTATTTATATTTATACATGCAGCACTCCCCATAAACAAAGATCAGCATTTTCCCTACAAACACAATTTAACCCTGTTCTCACAAAATTTGGTTGACCCCATAGACTTGGTAAACACATCTGCAATATTCAAATTTGACTTTATAAACTTAACCCTTATAAGCTGTTTAGCTACAATTTCCTTTGAAAAATGAAACATGATGTCAATATGTTTTGAACGTTTTGTGTTCTGACAGTTCCTCATAATATATTTATCGCCCTTTGGTTGTGTATGAGATAGATGCATTTCACTTTCCCCTTACTACCTACAAACTCGGAAAAGAGGCCCTTTAAGTAGACGTGTTTAGTTGCTGCTGAACTGCCTGCGATATATTCCACCTCTGCTGAGCTCAAACATACAACCTGCTATTTTTTCGAGCCCCAGGACACTAGGTTACCACAGTGGAATGATGCCATCCCACACATGTTTTTGCGGTCTGTCCTATCACCTCCCAGTCTACAGCTGCGAAGACGATGACTTTGTCATACTCTTTTGGGTATTTTTCATGAACCAGGTTGCTTTCCATTATTCTCTTCGAGTAGTGATGTACCCTCTTTGCTGCATTCCATACAGAACATGTCGAGTGGCCCAGAAACCGGGTTAGGTATGAATTGCAAAGTTTATGTTGGGCCTGCTAATTTGAGATATATAGATAAAGCTGCCTACCAGTTCTCGAAACAATACGTTCACAACTGAATCAGTGTATCTGAATTCGATTATGTCTTCCATTAGCATTGGGCAGGTTTCAAATTCTTCAACATGAAACCACTTTAGCATATGCTTGATAAGTTTATGCTGACACAGTTCAACTCTGGTTCCCACCCTTTTCACCTCTGTCCCTACGAAACATTGTGTGTCCCCCATATTTTTTGCACAAAATTCATCTGATACATTAAGCCAGTTACTATGTTCCTGACTTCTTGCTGATCAGTAAAATGTCCTCCGCCCATATTACCAAATGTACGTCAGTTCCGATGTTTAAACATTCATCGACTCTGAAGCTCCTTAGTCTATTCACTTTTGCAAACTAGTTGAATATCTTGTTCCAACAGCATGGGGCCTCTCTAAACCCATACAGGGCACATTGGGGTTTTAACACCTTATTTTCCCCTTCTACTCCCTTTTGTTGATATACACAAACATACTTTTAAAGTGTTCCATTTAGGAATGCTGTGGGTATATCCATTTGCTTGACAGTCCAATCCTTGTGTAGAAAGTATGTTATAGCAAGTCTAATAGTGGGGGTCTTTGCTAATGGTGCATACACACGTCCCTAATGTCTCCCAAAGGGGACTTCGGAAGAACCCTTAGCCACTAGTTGAGCCTCCTTAGTTCCATCTGGTTTAGTATTGAAGACCCATTTAGTCTCAATTGGTTCTACGCATTTGGGTGGGTTTGCTTTGACCCAAGTTTGGCACTTATTCTGTGCATACAGTTCCTTTGTATGGCAATTATTCGCTCTAATTAACTGCTTTCTGATAGGTTTGTGGATCGTTGTCTTCATCAAACATTATGCAACATATATTTAATAGACTTCTAAGTGTCTAGGTTTACTCACTATTCTCTTCAACTCCAGTGCTGGTTCTTTATCTTCTTCAAACCCATGGAATTATTCATCTTCTACCTCGTAGTCCACTGTTACCTATCGGCTGTTGCACCCCCTTCCCCTTTTTCTTCTCACGCTCTTCACCCAAACAATTGTAGTGTATCTACGTTTCATTTGTGTTTGACTGTTGTCTGTTTCGTCAAATGTCACAGCCATCGATATGTGTATGTTGTTTGACACTGGGTCCCAAGCCCTGTATCCATTCGATGCAAAACCCACCATTCTAATTGGGGTAGCTCTTGTGTCCAATTTGTCTCTCTTTGCTGGGATATTTTCTCCTAGTGCAGCTGTGGAGAACAGATACAGTTGATATGCAGCTGTCTGGATTGCTTTAAACCAGGAGTGTTTCGACAGACCTAGCTCTGCAAACATGGTCTTGACCTTATCCAGTAGGGTCATTTTTATCCACTCACTGGTACCATTCATTTGAAGTGAATAGGGTGCAGTGTACTCTGTGATGCCCTTATCAGCACAAAAAGCCTAGAATTTTCCTCACAAAAATTCTCCTCCAATGTCGCACATGACTCACTGTGCAGTTTGTTCCAAATTAAGATTCTAGGTGTCAAATGTAATTAACCACATTTTCTGCAGTTTCAGCCTTTGTTTTGAGTTGGTATAATACACAGAAGTGTGATAAATAATCAGTTATGGTTTTATAATATTACTCACCATTACTAGTTTTTTGTGGACATTGATTCCCCAACATCCATGTGCAGTTACTCTTCTATCCAGGAAGATTTCGGAGAAACTCTACTTCGAAAAGGTTGTCTAATCGCCTTTCCCTGTCGACTTTCATCACATACCGTACTTGATGTAGGTAATCCCATTTGTTTTAAACCCTTGCAGCTCAAAAGTCGAAGTCTTTTATTCCACAGGTTCTCTCACTCTGCTAGTGAAACCTTTCGCTCTGTAGGCCTCCACAATGAAAAAATTAGCAACATAAAATATTCCATATGTTCCACACACCATTCTAAGGCTGCTATCGTCCACTATATCTGCCCTGTTAGCCTTAAAAATAGCTCCCTTCCCTGAACTCACCACCTTCTTGACAGACAATAGATTTAGCTTGAGGTTATGTACGATGAATGCGTATAGTTTTATTTTCTATTCATCTTACTAGAGCTTTACTGTTCCTTTTTGGTTCGCTCTCGCCATTAATCACTCTTATCTTGATGGGTGTCTCAGATGCCGAGGTTCACCACACCCATTACATTTTCTTGTTGGTTGGTTTATTGCCACAAATGAAGTTGTTTCCACATGCTCAACATCAGTTTGTGTGTGGTTTTGCTTCAATTCTGCATCAAAGTCTAGATTTAACGAATTTCGAGGTTAATTCTGTGACATAAACCACACATCCACAAGTGCTCACATGACCAATTGTACCTCAGCAGTTACTTACACCACCTTGGCGACAATAGGCCGAGGCGAACGCTCGGCCATGAGCACTACAGACGGTGCCGGCGAGAATGGAACACACCCACTTTGCCATCATTTACTACGTGACTCAAGTGAACATCTCACTTTATTCCCTCAAGACGTAACTCTTGGGGTGAATAACAAGTGGTCCAACACAATATCCTCCCGAACGCCATAGCCTTCTGGTGCACCATCCAGTGGAGGGAACTTTGGGGTAGCTTGTGCCGCGATGCCCAATGTCTTCCCTAGTGATGTACATCGGCCGGCCTAATGGCTTAGGGAAAAGTGCTACGGATTCCCGAAGGCGAGGGGAAAATAACATTTAGTGTTGCACAACAGCGCTTCGAATCCAGTAATAATTAGTTAAAAGGCTTTTCCTTTCTTATTTAGCAAATTGAGCATTGCTACCCACAACCTTTTCTAAGGAATGGACTCGCACAACCCTCCAAGTTGGAACACTTGGACTCACCTACCAGCGAGAATTACCAGAAGTGGGATAGCAGATTTGCAAACCATTATTTTATTATTTTTCAAAATTGTTTTTATTCAGTCTATCATGGTCAACATGTTTCTCCCTTTTCAGCAGACTGTATAAACTGGACTCAGTTATTTAATTAAATTCTTTAGTGCAGTGTCATATCCAATGACCTCACATTCTCAAACATAATTAACACTTTATTAGGGTAGGGTATGTGACCAACATGTATTTCTGCTATGTAAATTTATTTTGTACCACTTTGTTTAGTCATAAGAGGGCTAACTGCATTATTCACATATTTTTACCGCTGACTTTGGCAACCTCTAGCGGAAGCAGACACCATGATATCAGTCAGAACTCAAGACTCGGACCGGCTGGCATCTCGGAGTTTCGCTCCATGCAGACCCCCTCGGCACACTCACTTTAAGCTGTAGCCATTTCACTGCAATAGTAATGTCATGTAATCGGAACCCTTTGTTAATTAGCACCGAGGGGTAGACCAGCTGCCCCCTGTGACGTATTCCATGGTACAATGCATTTTACATCTCACTTTTCATTGTCCATGGCTTAGGCCGTTTATTACTGCGTTGGTCATCGGAAGACCTAGTGCCGAGTCGCTTAAATTTGTGTTACTGTAAGGGCACATGTATAGCAAAGCAACAACTAATTGTCTAAAGCCCACACTTGTGTTTTATTTTTCAACATCCTTTGCATTCTTATGGTTCTGCACCCACTTGCAGCACAACAAAAGCGAGTATAGAAGAGTGTGAGGTGGCTAACAACCTCACCAACACAATGGTGAAAACAAGGTAGGTTTACTTGATTAAATGCAGTATCTAAGTCTACAAGCATCATAGACCTTCTGAGGACTCTAGGGACGCACAGGCCGTCCACCGAACGACCCTCAATTAACTCATGCTCTGAGTTATAGCACTAGGCAAGTTAACTATTCGACCTCCTTAATCTGAAAGACAAGGTAAGGTGGGGACTCATCATCATCATCCCTGGAACCCCCTCACATCATATGTATCTGATGCTTTTATTACAGTTATAATGTCATAGCATTTTGGTAGGGTTAGCCGCAGGTGACAGATGTTATCATCGTGGTTCATTTTTGATCCCATTCCCTCCAGGTTATCAAAAAATGTTTCTGTAAAGTTGTCGTGCACTTCAGAGTCAATAGCTACTTTCACACCAATAACTTTGAAATTGTGCTCTAGCTGTCGAAATCCTGGCTCAAAGTTTTGAGCATGTCTCTTGCAGACCCTTCTTCCCTCGCATATTTTATGTGCCGAGCCATTATAATCTTTATAATAACATTCCTTGCGATAGTAACATTCCTTGCGATAATAAAATTCCTTGCTTGCTAACCTTCTAATTTTCCCTTTTTTAATCCTTCTCCCATCAACACTTCTAGTTACTTGTCACAATTTGTGATCTACCGCACCTCTTTTTCATCTTGCAGCAACATTGCATGGAATTACCAATTTTTAAAACTATTATCCTTTTACTGTGGATTCTGTATCGACGAGCTAGCAGCCATAGTTACAAGATATGAGCTCACCAACTTCCCTCGCGGTATTTTACAATACTTCACTTTCATTAATTGACCCAATGTTCAGAGTGACGCTCTTCTGGGCCCATAACCTATTACAATCAGACTTTACTTATCCCATAAAGACCACCAGTGTACAAAGTAAGAAACATGTATACCTTCTCTTCAATTACATAACACACACACATGCACTGTAATATTTTAAGATTTTTATATTATAAAACCAAATACTATTTAGCTTAAAATGTACGTTTGTAAGGGTCGTACTCAATGGGTTGATCTAGCCCATTGAGTACGATATAATTGACTCAAGGCTTACCCCTTCCGTGGTTGGACACAATATTATTTGCCTCTTGGATTTTACATATATTACATTGACTGAAAACATATCGGAGGAACTTGAACTTAAAGCATTTAAGTTATTTTAATAAAGCTTAATGAAACCTAAAGGAATCAACTATTGCGGTTATTTACTGGACCGATCTTTCTCACCTTGCATTATGTCGAAGGCTGGTTTGTAGATGAGCTACGGCGATCGGCACGTCGTCATACTTCTGACTCTCTGGAACGTCTTCCGTGGTTGGCGTCGAGGCTAAAACAGACCTCCTTCCCATCGTCTCGCTCGCCTATATCATGCCGCCGCGGCCTCATTATTCATCTGGCCATGATTTGGCAATGGTGCATACTTTAGAATGGCACAGTCATGCAAGTACTATATGCATGGCTTGCCACAGTTGTACATTATATAACAACACACACACTGCCCAAAATGTAAAAGTACAATAATATGTAGGCAGTATAGCCAAATTACAGTTATGACTTAATCACGATATCTTAACAACCACCGCCCCATTACCATACACCCCCTCACTGTACATCCCATGTAGCCAAAATCAGTTGGTCCACTTGAACAAATCCATTGTACATGGGCAGCCCACAAATATTTTCCATGTGAGTCAACCTCTGTAATGCATTCACAGATGCATGTGGACCACATTATGCTTCTTGACTGTTGTGTGCTGTTGGCCACATCTGGGCGACTATTCAGACAACTGTCATGTAGGAAAATGTAATATGCCCATAGGTGGCCTAATTCTGCATTGTAAAATGTACCCCAAGCATGCCTACACCATCAGTGGGCCATGAGTGGCAGCAATGGCCCACTGGCTTATAGCTTCCAGCCTGCCATAAGTTAACTGTAACCAACCATTGGCAAACGACTTGCAGCCTTGTAGCTCAGCTATTTGCTTCTCACAACCCAGCTATTGACTACTTGTGGCCCACTTAAAAGTAACTTGCCATGCATTTTCAAAACCAAAAAAGTATTCTGTTTTGCCCAAATAAGCATTATTTATTTCTCATCTTCATGTATGGTGACTTTGGTATTATGTTACGATTGGGAAATTCTTCTGAAGGGCACGAAATCGAACTCACAACCATTTAGTTTATAATTTAGAATTCTACCAACTACCCTACATCTGAATTCTTGTGACACATAAAAGTTATGTTATTAACTTTGCTACAGATACAATTTATGTTAGCGTCACAAGTCACTTCTGGGATATATGTGTGTTGTTTAAAATACTGGTATTTTAGCTTTTGACTACTTTCAGGTGGTATTTAAAATTCAATATAAATCAAATTTTCCATTTTATGCTTTGCAGGTTTCCGGTAAGAATAAAATCTGTTTTTTTCCTTATTACCACCAAGTTATGGCACATGATAATTCTATTTCACATGTGGATGAAAAAACAAAGGTTACCAATATATTTAGTGAGACTATTTTCCTCTATATGAATGCAAATAATTTCGATGATGATCTTAAAATGTTAGGTCTTAGGTGGGTTGATGTCTCGTTGGCAGCATTATCATTAAAGGTGTAACCAGAAACAAATGCAACAATAATGACACAATTACAATTACACATGCGCCTTAACTGGGAATCCTACCAAGAACACCTCGTGCAATAACATGGCCTGCAACCAACTTGTTAAGTTCTGCTATTGGGGCTTTACAAAATAAGTGTGGGAAACATAGACAGATGGTAGTCACTCGTTTTACTACTATGTGAAATATATTTGAAGCTTTGAACGTACAACATATACATCAGATTACACTCAGAACTGAACAATAAGTTACGTTAAAACAGGGGAAATAAATACATTAATTACTATTAGTAACTGTCATTACGTTATTTCATGCTACGCTATAATTAACTACAGCCTTTACTTGAACCACCGGAACATTATGACCTTATTGTTGTTGCCGAAGGCATCTTCATTGACTGGCTGCAGAAAGACCGCGTTTCGAGCCTCCACCAGTGCTAAATACTCGCCACGGATTTACAAACATTTCCTTGTTTCCAAAATGTCTTGCTGCCTGTGGCATCGCCCTGAAAAAAAGTGTCGCTTCTCTGTATGGCTGGCGCATGTAGGCAAGTGCTAGAGTTAGGCTTACCCGCGCCCAAAATATCACCCTCCTGCTTCAAATAAGAGCTGGTCACCAGCTCTGGGACTGAAGAATGGTGATGCGGCACTGGAACAAATTGACCTTAGGGCTTTCTCCTGCTTCTCGACAGGGGGAATATGTACAGTTGATAATCTCTTCGCTACGGTAGTTGTATAGGGTAGGAATATTTGTAGAAGCAAGCAAAGTATGGTAAGGAACTGCCTTGCCTTCTTTCTTGAATTGAATGGCTTTTGAAATACTATGGGCGGTCTGCTGGATTTATTCACTACAAGTATCCTGCACTTGTGCTGAATAAATCTGTACCATGGGCCACGAATACAAGGGAGCTTTTGTACACAACAGACACATACATCAGTACAATATCAAGGTTTATTATGCTCATCATAATAGTCCACATGAATATAAAAGCCACTAATTTACTTGCATCAACACAGGCATTTATGAAAACAGGGACACGAGCCCACAAAAAACACCTCAAACGGAATGTGTAACTCCACTTACTTTTGCATACCAGAGCAATTACAAAAAACGTCACCTAACATTATCAGGAACTAATATGAGAGCCGAAAGGTATGCATTAACTCGACCGATCGCTGAGAGATATTGTTTTATGTGCTTTAAACCCACTGGCAATCAATTACCCAACCTGATTCTAGAATATTAATTGTTTCACGAATACTTAGGTCTTTACATATTCCTTCTTTAATTTTACAGATTTCGACCACTTGCAGGCTACAAAAGACCAGGGTGACAGATTGTGCGAACACCCAACATGCAAAGTCAAATGCAACTAGACAGTTATGTCAGTAATAAGCCCAAGGTAAAATCATCAGCTACACCACTATGGAACCTATGGAACCTTCCACACTATGGAACAGACTTTACTCAACCTAGAGGTCAGAGCCTGCGATGGTAAAGTTCATGAAACAATCTGAACTGATGTAAATTCAATAAACAACATGTTCCTCCAGCGGCACCCTGTCAAGGATTATAAGACCAAAATCCCAGTTCAGTCAAAGCAGGCATCACAATGTGCCCTGCCATAGCCGCTGCAAACCGAGTTGGAACTTTCCTGCTCATCACTACCCTCGCTGGAGTCCGCAAAAATATTTCCAAAATTTACCTTTAAACTTAATAGAAAAACTATACAACACCTGCCTGATTCCTAAGGGAAATATGCTTTATCTAAAATAAACTTAACAGTTCGAAAGTATTAAATCTGGGCAGCAAGCTAAAACCTAATTTAAAAAAAAAATGACAGATTTGCCACGACTTTGCATGTCGAAAATGGTGCCATCAGATATTACCCAAACATGCTAATATTCCCTCAAACTCCATTCTGTCAAAAAAGCTTGACTCAGCGATAAAATTACTTTAAAAAGACTAAGTCATTACAAGTGATTTCGCCTCTCGAGTGAAATATTTCGCGATACCTGACGACCCAATCCAGTGCTGACATAGTTGTTCAGGCGATGATGAGCCGAAGTGAAGTAATATGCCGCATCGAAGCATTTCTACCGAAACTCACATGACGAGTGTAGAGCTGAAGGTGAGTGCACAATGATCGGAGGCCGGATCGAGAGTGATGGGATGGGCAAACACAAACCTAATCAAGCAGGGTAGGAAGGGGGAGGAGAGGAGGCACGAAAGGAGAGCTGGAGAGGGGACGAATTGGCCGAGGAGTGCGTGTATAGACAGAAACAGAAATTTATCCAGGCGAAACGGACCCCGAAACTTCGGGATCAGTTTGTCTGTCATGTTTTGTGATAAATTCGTCAAATAAAAATTCCTACAAAAAAAATCTCCAACACAAAATTTTGTCATGCCTCTACCACACTCCAGCTTAGCTGATAATTTCTGCTTAGCAATGCACAACTTACGAGTCACCTCCCCCAACAAATGATTCTGCTCGGCATCGGTCAAGGAGGTAGGAAGGGGGAGTCAGGTTCCTAATATTAAGCAGAGGAAGGGCAAAAACTCGACCCAGAAAGGCAGGGAAGGAGGACACACAGTGGAATCATGGGTAGCACTATTGAAACCTAGATTGATATAATCTAAATCACGATCGCTACATTATATTGGCTATAAAATATTGTTTAACAAGACTTTAATTTCTTATTGAATCTTTCCCCCTGGTTACCTTTGAGATAGTAAGGGCTAGGCATACAATGTTTAATGGCCCAATGGAAACACATATTTTAAAGATCGTTGAAGTGGTAATCTAGCATGGTTGGTTACAATTTCCATAGACTTACTAAATATTTTCCAGATTTCTTCAGTAACAGCCTTAACTATTGATGATGCTTTCATAATGCATAGGGCAATGAGAAAAACAAATTTGGAAAATGTATCCATCAAAATCAATATATATATCCTTTTTTGGACCTTATTAAGGGACAGAAGACATCAAGATGAACTGTGGTCCAAGGGGCAGTAGGAATTTGGAAACTAGACTACCCTACATTCATATCCTGTACCTATTTATACCTCTGGCAGACATCGCACGAACGAACATACTCTGCCACATCTGTTTTAAGGTCGGCCAAGAAAAATTCGAAGAAGTTTGGTTTACAGTGATATTAATTCCTAAATAGCCCCCAAAGACTGAATAGTGAAAATAAGCCAGAACCATCGGTCTTAATGCCAAAGGTGCTAGCATTTTTGCACATCGACCAGTCTTGGCCATAAAATACAAAACATCTCTATGCAGAATATAGGGAACAACAGAGACTTTTTTTAACTTCACCAATCATTTGGATGCAAAACGGATATTCTTTCTGGACATGCCGCAATTTTAAAAAACATTAAGGAAAACCTTGCAAAATTGATAAAGTAGTACAAGATGACACCAGTCAGTCTACTTTGAAATCCTCGCTATCGAACATTCGGGACAATGGGTCGGCCACCTGATTATCGGTCCCTTTAACATGGAGGACTTTAAACCTGAAGCACGATAAATGTAACACCCAACTACCCAGCTTGCCCAGATGATGAGGATGGTTAAGTACCCAACTGAGTGCTTGGTTGTCGGTGTACAGGTCGCATCCTTCATGTTCCACATATGGTGCAAATTTTTCAAGACCTAATATACATGTACATGTTTCTTTTTCATAGATCCCCAATTTCTGCTTACTTTCCATGAGAAACCGACTGGCAAAGGCAGCAGGTGCCGGATCGGAACCAGTGTTTCTACCTTAAACTGCTCCTAACGCAATAGAGGACGTGTCAACATGCACTATGTAACATATGCTAAAGTCCGGCAAATGAAGAACTGCTGAAGAAATTAAAAATTCTTTCAATTAACAGAAGGATGCTTCCTGTTGAAAACCCCACTCAAATATTACTCCCTTTTCAAAATGTTCAAAGGAGCTGCTATTTCGAAATAATGTTCTATTGAATGGGAACAATACTCGAGTACACCCAAGAATTTCTGAACCCCTTTAAGGTCGTCGGCCAGGGAAAGTTCACAATGGCAGCTTTCTAGTCAGGGTCCATCATCAAACGACCTTCATAAAGTACATAATCTAATGATTTTACCCAGTTAGACCCTAGTGTTACTTTCTCTGAGTTGACCACTAACCCAACCTCTCTCATTTTACTCAAAACTTGATGCAAATGTTCTAAATTGGCATCCAAATCATTACTGTACAATATAATATAATCAACATAATTAAATACAAATTTATATTTAAATTAGGACAAAACAAAATCAAGAACTCCAGATAGTGCCTGGCTGCCAAAATTCGAGCCCATTGGAATTCATGTGAATTCTAATTGGCTCGAGGGAGTACTGAATATTGTGTATTTTCGACAGGAAGGCTCTAACAAGCATCAGTGAAAGATATTATTAAGGTTTAGTATTGAAAAAAATGTATCTTTCCCCAAATGCTGTAATGCATAATCTATTGTAGGAAGAGGGAACGGGTATTTATGGATTTTCTATCTACCAACGAATAATTCACAACCCGATAGTACTTGTCACTGTCTCGTTTGCGTACAAGAAACACAGGTGAACAATAGTCCACAGTGGAAGGGACAATTATGCCCATGGCCAACAATTTGTCAATAACATCTATAAATGCTTTCCGCTTAGGTGGGGGCATTTGAAATTACGGCCTCGGACTGGAATGTCGTCGGTGAGAGAAAACCAATTATATAGATTGTCATACTTGCCAATATGGGGTGAAATCACATCTCTGAATTCCTCCTTTATTTTCTGAAGTGGAATTTGGAAGTTTTTCTGGACCTGATACTCTTCACAAGATAAAACGAAGAATGTTTCACTAGCCAGAAGGGCCACCCTAATATTAGGGGCAAATCCAAAAGACATACAACCCTTATCAAATTCACACTAGCCTGAGTGCGTCCTAAAACTCTAGGCCTAGAACTATTTCATGAGAAAGATGGGGCATCACCAACAATAAATAATTCCAGGAAAATGTACTGATCTTGAAATGTAATCTCACTACCAAATTTGATTGAATTTCGAGCTCTGTGGCAATGCATAACTGTTTGTCGCCAACAGTGGCAATGTCATTATTATGAACAACTTTCAAATTTTTTAATTCGTTAAAAATAGATTGACTAGTCTCACAAATTGTAGTACCGGTATCCACAAGAGCAGTATAATTAACGTTACTGAGCATGACGTGCACCAGACAATGATCCAATTTGCGCACTGCTTTAAAGGGAAACTGATTGGAGTTGTCGTGCCAACCCATGGTCAAACCTTGTTTCCTTTTTGAACAGGCATTACACAGATGGCCTACCTCGCCGAAATGAAAACACCTCCTCTCATTTACAGAACGATGAGGTAATTTACAATTGTTGTAAGTGTGCCCTCTTTGAAAACAGTTCACACAATGAGATAGAGACTTAGATGTTGAAACTACTGCCAACGACACATGAGCGATACGGGGCGAGTCTAGCCCGACAAATTGCCGCGACCGAGAGAAGAATGGGGGCGAAACGTCTGACGGTAATCAACAGCAGTTGCTTCCTTTCCCTGTAAGTTAACCGCAAAACGATGCAACTCCATTAGATTAGTAGGTCTAAGATGATATTAATTAAATTAGGTTCAGAAAGACCAACACACAAGGCCTCATTATAGGCACACACTGACTCTACAAAATAAGGCACAAGTTCGTTCGGTTCTTGATAACAAAAAATTTACTTTTGCTCGCATTGATGCTTCAAGGTCAACAGAAACAGAGCCTGAATAACACAGATTTTTAAATTATCAAAGCTACCGCCAAAAGGACATGCAATTTCGTCATGTAATATTTGGAGCACGAAACACTCACACTTCAAAATGATCGCACGTAAAATTACATTTTGTGAACACAGCCATAGATTAAGTACTTTAGCAATATAAATGAAGAAAGACAAAATATAGGCAAGATCAAAAGATGTTAGCGCAGGGAAACGGTCCAAAAAGGAAAGGAAACATTTTTCCAAACGAACACATGATTGAGCGAAACTCACCGGCGGGATGACTGGCTGCGAGGCAGGTGACATAATCCCTTGTTGCTGGGAAGGTGATCATCAGCGAAGCGTCTAAGTGAGGCAACAGTCGCCGCTTCGTCAACATCAATTTTGAGGTTACGAAGAAACGATACAAGATAGTCTTTGGCCAGCCGGTATATGCAGCTGGCACTTAGGTTATAGCCGAAGTGTGCATGAAAACAAACAAAACAGAGAAGGGTTACAGATACGTAGCATTTTAAAAGTTCCATGATACAGTAAACTACGAATACAAGGGAACTTTTGTACAAAACAGACCCATATATCAGTCCAATACTAAGGTTTGTTACTCTCACCATAATCGTTTACAGTTACCAATGCACATGCACAAAATTAACCAATAATTTGATGTGAATAAACTATGCCAAAGAACCAGAGCCAATAACACTGATTAATTGTCAAGTCTCCACACATGACATGTATACAAAAGTTGAAGCTAGAATATTAAGGAAACAGGCTGGTAATATTATACTCATAGAGAGTTCACTTCTCATAAATATTTACTGATGCATTCAGTTTTAGGAATAAACATAGGATATAGCAAAGTTTCTAACAACGATATTGAATAATAATTAAAAAGCCTCCACGCTCAACCTTGATAATAATGGAAGCCATTAAATTAAATTAACAGACTCATTAATTTATACTCGTATAGGATATTCCGCTATAGTGCTCGATACAACATTACATAAACTCGTAAAATACCCAAAGTAATACTGACTCTTCAAAATTATCAATCAATTTCGGCAGCTTGATACCTGTCATAAAATATTACTAATACAGTTAGTTTTAAGAAAAAAGACACGATCCAACAATACTTGATTCTCTAATGGGTAACCACGTGATGGAAAAAATATTAAATTAACTGATTAACTAAGGATTATGAAAACATGTGCACAATTTTATTTTAAAACCTATCAATAGTAGGGCAAACCATATCAAATCCCAGGATTTTAATTCTGCCAAGGTAATAAGCGGCAACATGGTGCACCCTTAATTACATAAATAAATATAAAAGCCACTAATTTGCTTACATCAACACAGGCATTTATGAAAATAGGGACACCAGCCCACAAAAAAAAAACACCTCAAACGGAATTAGTAACTCCACTTACTCTTGCATACCAGCACAATTACAATAAAATGTCACCTAACATTATCAGGTACTAATATGTGAGCCAAAAGGCTCTCCCATAAAAAGCTCTCAAGAAACGAGGCCATAGAAAAATTACTAAGTTTCAATAATGAATAATTCTCACTCAAGCATTAATTCGACAAATAGTTGAGATTCTAGGATCTGAATTGTTTCACGAATACTTATGTCTTAACATAATCCTTGTTTAATTTTACATACTTCAAACAATTGCAGGCTAAAAAATACCGGGGCAACTGTTGCGGACGAACACCCACTATGCAAAGTCAAATGCGACTAGACAGTTATGCCAGTAATAAGCCCAAGGAAAAATCATCAGTTACACCACTAAGGAACCTGGCTTTCAAGATAGAACAATCGCTGTCTAAACATGAATAGACTTTACTCAACCTAGCAGTCAAAGCCTCGACGGTAAAATACTTAAAAAAAATCGGAACTAATGTAAATGCGATGAACAATATGGTCCTCCAGCAGCACCCTACCAAGAGTTATTAGACCAAAATCTCAGCGCAGTCACAGCGGGCGACACAATGTGCTCTATCGTAGCCGCTGCAAACCGAGTTGGAACTTTCCTTACCTATTACTACCTTCGCTGGAGTCCGCAATAATATTTCCAAAATTTACCTTGACCTACGCCCAATTATTTCCTATGGTGGAAGCAAACCGAAAACAGAATATACGGTGAAAGACCCCTTTTGTTTCCAGTGGCGTATCCAGGTTCTGAAAGTAACTATTGCTAAAAATTTCATTTTGGATATCAAAAAATTTAATTTAATTTCGCCCTTTTCTCGTCTCCGCTCGAATACGCGGGATTCGCGAAGAATATATTTTTTATTTTAAGAAGGATATTTATTAGACATTATTTTTTTTCTTTTTAATTTTTTATACACTTAACAATTTGGATTTTAATTTTTATATATGCCATCACTAAAGGTTACACTAAAACTGTGGACATTTAAAAATTCAATTTTTTTTATCAATTTTACAATTTATTATTCAACGTTTCATACATACACAATTACTAAAGGGCATGCTAATGCTATGAATAATTTAAAAATAATTTATTTGATAAATTTAACAATTTAGATTTTAATATTTTGTATATACACCGTCAACAATGGGTGTACCCAAAATTGTCAACCTTTAAATTTTTTTTTCTTTTTTTAATAAATTTAACAATTTAATATTTAAAGTTTTTTATGTACGCCATTTTTTTTGTAATTTACCTCAACACTCCAAACTGGCAGGTCCAAAGTACACGAAAGCAGCAGCAGATGCAATTGCATCCATCGCCGCTGCCGCCGGCTGGACCAGTCATGACCGAAACGACCGCGCTATGCCCTCTCTGGATCGCGAATGAATGATTTTTTTTTTTTTTATCAATTTACCTCAATAATTGAAATTGGCAGATCCAAGTTTTGCAGATGCAACAGATGCAAGTGTATCCGTCGTCACCCAGCGGACCTATAATGACTTATGCGAATGCTCTAGGCTTTCTCCGGATCGCGAATGAATGTTTATTTCAAATATTTTTTACGGATAACAACCACCCCATTAAAAAAAACTGATACAAACAACACGCCATTTACACTTTTTTTAAAACTTAAACAAACAACTACCAAGTCTCACTCGCACTTGTAAATTCAAACAAACAGCATGCCATTCAAACTTTTTTTAATTTAAACAAACATGCCATTCAAATTTTAATTCTAAACTGAATTAAATAGCATTTCAATCAAACTTTAATTTTAAATTAATACAAATATGAACTCAATTAAACTTTTTTAAAACTTAAATAAACAATATGCCATTCAAATTTTTATTTTAAATTAAACAAATAGCAACTCATTTAAACTTTAATTTAAGCTGAAACAAACAGTATGTCAATCAAACTTTTAAATTTTAAACTGAAACACTCAGCAAATCACTTGTATTTTAATTATTTTAAAATTAAAACAAATATCAACTCATTCAAACTTAAATTTTAGACGGCAATGGCAAGTGCAACATCAACTGCAACAGCAACAGCAACTCAATATCGCTAGTGCCTGTAATTTGAAATGACAATATTGAAGGAAAAAATTGACGCCTGTCGAAATTAGAATAACCTTCGCTGCCATCTTCTCTGCGCCGATTCCAATGGTGCATGTTGGCGGCGTGAATCAGCAAAGAGTGAAGTCGTTAGCCGTACCGATGATTCTTTCTCCAGACATACTCTGCCAGTTAGCCGACCCAAGATTTTTTCCGTCGGCCAAAGCAGGGAATACTGTATCTCACAGAACACCAACTCTGCTCAATGTTTTGCATCTGCATCCTCAATGTCTCACCCTTCTTCATCTTTAGTGTGTTTCGAGCAGTGGCGCCTGGTGACTTTTGAAACTGGGAGGGCTGTGGCGATCCCAACTCAGATAATTACAAATAGCATATTTTAAATAGGCACAGTGATAAGTACTTGTTTGAAGAAAAATTTATCATTGCTAGAATTGTAATTTTTAAAAACATACAGCACATACAAAATGCCTGTCAAATTCAAAGTAGAGGTTGAAAGTGGCATATCTTAATTAATACATTTGTAAACAAAATACATTTTTCAACCACTATGCGCTATCTAACTGGCAATGAATATTCACCTTGCCAATTACTGATAATTTGATAGTTTTTTTATATGTTGTAAACTGGTTTAATGTTTTATAACTTGTCTCCCAAATGTTTCAAATCATTTACCCCATCGACAGTCCATGCGAGATCATTAGGCTTCACTATCAAAAAAATTAAACAAAACAATGCATTTCTAACTTCACTCCCGCATAGCCAGTCCATGAAATTGTATGTACTTACATTGAATTTTCATGTATACGGACCAATGCGTTTACTGCGTTTACCCCCTTGGCTTTGTTATTTTGTTATATTTAACTGTGGCCTTGCTTGTCCCAAATTCTTAAGCTCTAGTTTATTCTCGTAATTCAAAAATATTGTCGTAATAAGGTTTAAAGTGTTACTCTCAGAATTATCCATTACTTACAAGTTTACACAACACGACATTAACAACAATTCAACCCTGCTTCTGACCGATGCTCATGGCTCATCGTTAACAACAAACTTATTCAGAATATTACACACTATATTTGAAGCTCGCATGAGTTCGAACGATATCTATAAATAAAAACTATTCAAAATAAATACAGCATTGTTATGAAATGTGTTTAACAACTGCAAAAGAGCGGAGCGAGAAAGTGTGTCTTCAAAACATCTAGTGTATAACTGTAGAACACATTCTGTTAAACAGTGGAATTCGAAGTTTCAGTATTGGTAGCTTTGTCAAGTTCCAGGAAACCGTTATTCTGTGAGAGCAGGGGCGCGCCCTGCTCTCTCTCTCTCTCTCTCTCTCTCTCTCTCTCTCTCTCTCTCTCTCTCTCTGATTTACAGCATGTGATTGGCTGAAAAGGGAAGAGCCTCTGAAGTCTTCCCTCCCTCCTGTAGCACCCCTCGTCGATTGTTACGGTCATATCTCTCTGCTCACTCCACTCTCTTTGGGGCGAAGTATCTGTAGCCCCACCACTCGACATTTCGAAAAACATTCCTCTTGTGACAAGAGTCTCGTCCATATCGTCTGTATTCGTGCACAGTGTTATTTGCTGAGTAGCAGATAAGTACAGGTCTGCATTCTGAGATATTTTAGGGGGGGCTGCCCTCTGCAGCCCTCCCTCAGCATCTGCCATTCCACTCTTTTCACTGCACACAAATTCCCTGCTGTGATTCACCTGGACTTGACGGTAGCCGCGAATGTCCAAGTTGCTGCAACCGTGCCAACAGTCTGAAATTATCGTCGTGCCTGGCCTGATTCACTCGCGAATGATTTTGTCAGGGTCGCCGCTTTCTGCTTTTCCACTGGCACCAGGAAGAATTTTGCAGTTCGAAAGAAGTGAGTGCATAAGTTAATTGGGAAACAGGATGTCAGTCGAGCAGAAGTAATTGGGAAACATATTGGCAGTCGAGCAGAAGTCAGTAATTAGGAAACAATATTGTGGTAGGGAACAAGATGACGTGGTGCAAGATCCCAGAGATGATGTGCTGGGTTCGTGCCCCACCTGATATATCAGAAGGGTGGAAGGACTGGTGACAGTGTCCAGCGCAAACTCGGTAGAGCAATGATGGTGGTCGTAGGCCAGCAGCCTAAAGGGAACATTGGTTCCAATGTAAATTAAATTTGCGGGATTACACAAGCACCTGTATCGTGCTTCTGGTCTGTGGTTGTTCTGGACTGCTTTGGGTCTGCCAAAATCGGGGCATAAAAGTACTCGCACACCATCTGATGTGTAGTTCCAGGCCTGTACACACACTCCCGATTTTCTCTGTTAAGGTGTTCTTGGCAGCATTTGAGATTATTTATTTCCCTACTTGGGCATGTTATCTATCTGAATAGATTTGTATCTAATGTGTGTCGTACACAGGTAAGGCATAATGGGTTTGCTTCTCCAGCTCTCGTGCACCAGTTAAGGTGTTTTCATCCTGTTTCCACTCGGTCGTACGTTGCGGCACATGGGCCACTAGATTGAACATTTTGACAGTCGCTGAATTTTACCTGGCTCCTTCTATGCACACGTGTGGGTGGAGGTGGTCTGTTTGTGTGGCTGTGAGCACATGCGCATGTGCCCAAGTGCTCTTTCGTCACTCCGCCCGCCCGTACTGGTATTTTGTAGGGGGTGCCTGGCTGTCTGTCGCTTCGCACTGATCGCTCGCCTATGAAGCGGGGAAGGGCTGGCGCCCAGCTGTCTAGTCCTAATCGCTCGGCAATGGTAGCGCTCGGAAGTTCCTTTCCCACACACTAATGATGTTAAAATATTCAACACTTGAAATTTTGCTGTGTGTCCGCCAAAATGTTATAAAAAACTGTTTGCTGAGGGCTCGCAAAACGAGCTTCTGTGTGTTGCATACTGGCCCTTTTAAATGTTACTAAATTTGCGCAATATAAATGTGTGGTTGTGTTTACAAAATTACCCAGACGGTGTGGCTTTCGCATCATGCATATCAGATCTCCATTGCGACAAGATGTACACATTATTTACACAAAGAAACATTTCATCACTATTTACGGCGAATGGTGATATTTGATCTGCAATGTTAGATCTGCATTTGATATGAAAAGCTCTGAACAACCTTTGAAGTATTTAATATGCAACCAAAACACTCTGTGTCGTTTTACATATGAAATGATGACAATTAAAAGACCCCGAATGCCTTACATTGTGTAAATTGTTAATAGCCTACTCACAGGTGGTCGTGTTATGTTGATGCATTTCAACAGCTATGATAGACTCTGTGATGCATCGTGGTGCACTGTTTTTTCGCTGCAGTTGTACTCAAGCTGCTTTGTTGACATGTTGTGCAGATCATTGTAGAGTAGCCTCTAGTTGAGGAAGCCACTGATGTACTCCGATGATTTGCTGGTTGTTGATGAATAACCCTTAGTTGGGAAATCCAATTGATGTCAGGAAAAGTGGCTGGATGAACTCTTGCCCTTTGATGATTGTACCCCCCCCCCCCTAGTTGGGTAGGCCACTTGTTCTCAGGAAAAGTGGCTTGATGAAACAATCGCCCCTAGTTGAAAGTACCACTTGATGCGGTGCGGGATCCCAGAGATGATGTGCTGTGTTCATGCCCTGCCTGATATGTCAAGAGGGGGCAAGAACTAGTGACAGTGCCTGGCACAATCTCGGTAGAGCAATGATGGTGGTTGTAGGCCAGTGGCCTAAAGAGATCTTTGGTTCCACTGTCAGGTTGATGAGTGTTTCTGTTACATGCGTTATTAATTGTGTTGCATATGAGCAGTCTTTATTAATAGGCGAAGCTGTGGGCGAATTCGCACGCCATCAAAATACTGAGTTTACTCTGCTTTTGGAGGCAGGCCCCATAATACAAGTACTTTTTACACATAAAACACTGATATTAAGTACTGCATCATGGCGCAGTGGCCGATGATATTCGGAGAGAATAAAACCAATATGAGCGTGAAGTCCACTTTAAGGCCTTTAATTGGCTTAGTTACATGACAATGGAACTGTCACACTGCAAAATTACACAGACCCGGCACTCGTGGCCTGCCGTTGGTCAATGCGGATGAGGTTGTTTTGCATCTTAAGTGAACCTAATTTATTACACGCGACCGTGAATTAAGCACTGGGATGTGACATCAGGGTGCAATCCGGTCGACCCCTCGGCACAAAAGGATAAAAAAAGTTCCTGAAATTACAAGTCTATTGCAGTTAAAATGATTGAAGCTTGAATTGCTGGTGCCGAAGGGGTCCGCCACAGAGCGAAACTCCTGTTCTGCAGAGTGCTCAAGTCGATCAGGCTATCATGACCGTGGGTTTAGCGAATTTCGCTGAAGCCGGCACCAAAACTAAAATGAAACAAATGTGCACTCTAATTATATGATGATTTAAAAAATGGTGATTGACGATAATTATGACTACTCATTAAATACAATCTGATGACAACCCATGAGCACCCGTGCCCTTGTTGTGGTTAAGAATTTGAAATCAAAGATAGGTCAGCACACTTCAAAGGTAATATTACATGAAATGAATCCTGGGAAAAGAGTTTATGGATGGATGGTTACGTATGCACTCATTAAGATCTAACATATATGAACCCTTTGTGAAATAACCCGAATAATGGGAATTCTGCATTGCATTTCACTTCCACTGATGTCACTATATTTCACTTTTGACGTGTGTGACATAGGGTGTTTTTCTCTTCGAGAGCGTGACCTGCTCACGAATTCTTGGAATTTTCTATAATACCTATGGTAAAATGGGCGGACTCCCTAGCAAGTTATGGTGCAACATCATGGAAAATATGTAGTTTTGTTAATTATTACTGAATGGTACTAGGGAGCCCCCTAAAATTTCACGTAGACTTTGGGAATCTGATTCCTCACTGTATAACACCCCTTGGGGCCATCTAGAACTCTGGATGCGGCCAACAGGCCCATTGACATAGCACAAATTAGAGATGCGTAAGGTGTCGCAGTGCCACTTACCCCTGTGTTCCAACCAATGGCTGTGGCACCCAACAGAAATGGCTTTCTGGAAAGGTCGACTCGACACTGCCTACTAATTTATTACAAGAGTTGCCTCTTGTAACAAATTAAAGTAGGGTGGCTCGTGGACCACACATTGCGTGCTGGCAAGAAAAGTGTAAAACGCAGTTCTTGTCAGTCTGCCCTTACACAATCGAGACCTAATGTCGATCGGTCTGTTGCTGCTGTTGTGGTTGATGCGACTGTGGTGGTACAAACAGGCACATGGTATAGTGTGTGCATCTGGTACATGGCAAAGATAGTGTCAGGAAATAAGATGGTTGCCAGAAATAAATTTGTGTCTGGAAGTAATATGGTGGCCATAAATAAGATGGCGGCCAGAAAAAGTGGCAAAAAATAATATGGTAGCTTGAAACAAGATGGCCTACACCATCCTGGCTGATGCTATGGATCTCTAATCCTGACCATAAATAATTTTATTTTGTGTAGAAAAATATAGCATTATATGAAATTATAGTTTCATGATTTATATAATAATTTAAAATGAAACTGATTTAAAGTGTTTTCAGATATTTTACATGATATGTGATGTATTATTTTATTATTTCAGATATGATATACATATTTGAAGAGTTATTGGTTGGCATCCCTGGATCGATGATGGCTATTGTCTACATGGTTTATTTCAAGTATATTGGTTCCATGGTTGTGGCCAGTCTGTTTAATCTTATTGGTTTGAGCATCCAGCTGTATGGATATATCTATATAGCCTTACATGTAGGCCACCTGATAACTGGATTTGGACTAGGTCAGTAATTTTCCTGTTATATATTCGTATTATTCTGCTATACCTAATTTGGCTGATAAATATACTAGCAAATACATAAATTGAAGTTTATTTAAAGTTATTATGCCTCAGAGTATTTTTATAAGCCCATAAATTACACAAAGAATAAGTTATCTATAAGTTTGTGTAAAAATAGTATTTAAATATTTTGATATCTGGTTTCATGTTTCTCATATGTTTCCTTCAGTAAGAAATTTATCAAATAAATATTGTTGATATACTCTCTCTGTGTGAGTATGTGTATGTGTAAATACCAGCATCAACTAGCATTAAATGGCGATATGGTGTCATGGTATGGTTTTGAGTAGTTTGGGTTTTGAGGAGCAGTGAAGTTTGAAGTGAGGTAGTTTATGGGAAATAGGTTGTTCTTACCTGGGGCGTCCGGCATTATCTAGACATAATGTAGTGATGAACTGGTAGAGTTGACTCTTCTTCCTCAGGATCGTGTGGCCGACGATCATTGGCGGCAATCCTTTCATGTTCTCTGCTCCAATTCCTCAGTAGAGTATTTACTTATAGATTCACGCCCTACGCGGTGGATTGTCCGGACTATCCACACGCCCATACATTACATGGTAATGTCCTGGAAATAATTTTTATAATGAAAGCATGTGCAATGGTGCATTTGGCATGAATTTTGAGGGTCTGGACCATAAAATGCCTTGTGGCTTAATAAAACACATGTTTATCCATTGTGGTATTTATTAGGCAACGAATTACATGTTCCTCTTGGAAACAGTTAATGCACAAAACCCAGTCATTTACCGGTCGGCAGCAGTACTGCTAAAAAAATGGCATTAAGGCTCTTAGATGTATTATGGTGCATTATACTACCATATACAATGCAAACATTGGGGAAGGTGACAGGTGGTGTCCTGGGTGGCAGAAACGAAACAATTCCGGTTGATTATATATACTATTTCATTGAAAGATTGGCACAAAAGATGCTGGCTGCCTGGGCGTGCAGATCCACGAGCGCACAAATCATGCCTCACTTGATACCTTGCATCTACTGCAGCTACAACATGGAGCGCATGCTGGCATTGCATGGGCAGGCGAATCATATGGAACTATTTGCTATAAAAATACATTGCATTTGGGGACAGGTAATACATTGGTATTATAGATGAAATGAAGTGAGGACGGTTACATTTGCGAATGAGTATGCTTACTAACAGCATCAATTAAACACTTCACTTTGCTTTAGGACAATAAAACTATGTCTAAGGGTGTCTTGTGCACACGTGACTTTGCATCTCCAATCTTGCCCTATTTAAGCACTTATGAAATTATAGTTTTGAAGAACTATTTTCATGTATCTGTGCACTTCTCGAGTGGACATGGCTGCTTGGCCACCATCACCCTCATTGCACTTCCGTACTCTGCACATTATTTCTCACTATAACACTTCCACTCTGCTTTTGTATGATGTTCTCGTGCGTAGCATGGTCATACTGATTTGCTACCGTGTATGGTAGAGTGCGGCTCTCTTTTGCATTGTTAAGCTTAACACGGTGGGCAAAAGGTCTAAGGGTGATGGAACTCAGCACGCATCAACCCCCCCCCCCCCCAACCATTTGAGACCATTTGCAGCCTTCACGCCGTCACTACCACCAGGCTCACTGCCTCCTGGTCTGCCATCGTAGGCGTAATTGGTAGGGGCACCTAGGTACATCCCATGTTGTACAGTTGATGGCTGCTGTAGTTTCTCCGTGTTGATCTGCTTCTTGCTTCTCAATGGTCTGCATGGTGTCGGAACACCCCCACAGATCGTACACGTTGCTAGCGGATGTCTTCAACTCCATGACTGATACAGGACGAACGAGCCAGCCGACTCATCCCCGTCGTTATCACTACTGCTGTTGCTCTCCCCACACTTTCGTTTATCCTCTACTTGCTCGGGGTTTTCGTCAAGCTCAGCCCGCTCAGGTGTCAACTGAGGGGGGTTAGATCACCCTTTAGTGACCACCCAGTTACAACTTTCTCACTTGCACTTTGGTCGGTGGTTTTCTCACTTACCGGAGGTGTCACGACATCGGGCGTCTCATCGTCCATTAGTGGCTTCCTTACCAGGAATACAGGTGCCGGTTCCGGTGCCGAAACTTGCATGGTGCCGCTGGTAAGCGGTTCGCCATCAAGCATGTTTCGGCGAACCTTCTAATGCGCCCTCCCTGATGCAGGTGCTTCGAGCGTCGTCGGATTTACTGCACCCATTGTTGACCAGCATAATGAGGGTGCTGACACAAATACCACTTCTCTCCTGCCCTCCTGCTTCTCGACATCGACGTCGCCGTCAAACATCGTTGGGGCCGAAATATCCTCCTCATGCTCTTTCCCTACATGCTGCTCTCCTACGTGATCCAGCATGCTTTCCTTTGCCATTGTGTCTGAGGCGACGACTTCTGTTGGTCCCATGTCGTCCCCAGCACTGTGACTCGCTTCATTCAGGTACCTGGTGAACACAGCCATGTCCGGCATCGGCGAAACTTGAGTCACCGGTGTTGGCCCTCTTGTGGGAAGAGCCGACCCACCTCCCTTCCCTCTTGCTTGTTTGTAGAGCTCGGCAGACTGTTCGCTGTCGTGGGGCTGTGGGGTACCGAGGGTGTCTCCTCTGGCGACATCTCCAGGAGCTAGACAGATGCCATTCTGGTGAATCTTCACTCGCTTGCGACCCACTCGAACCAGATAAGTGGTTGGACCGATGCTCCATATGACCTGGTGTGGTCTGCTCCATTTAGTGGCTCGGCCCATGCAGAAGTTTTGGCGGGCGGCGAACTGCCGGTGTGGCTGCAGGTACACCTGCTATCCTGCTTACAGTTCAGGTGGCGATCTCGTGCTCTGAGACCCACCTAACTGCATATTGCTTCTGATATTCTCTTTGATCACAGTGCCTTTTCCGGCGGTTTCCTCTTTGTTGTTCACTTCTCTCTTCGCTGCTCGTTGCTGTGTTCCATGGACAAACCCTCCCACATGGCAGGGCTAGATTCTTTCCTAGCAACACATCTACATGTATTCTACCAGTGGTGACATTCACATGCCGATGGAGTATAAATAAAATAGCGTGCAGATGTTCGGCCCAGCTGTTGTGTTGGTTATCCACACAGAGTCGCAGCTGTGTTTTCAAATCTTGGTTGTGATGCTCCATAGGGTTGGTATGTGCGTGGTAAAATGTCATTTTTAAATGGTACACTCCCCGTTGGGTACATGCCTCCTGCCAATTCCTGCATGTGATTTGGGTGCCATTATCTGTTAGTACCTGTTCTGGATAACCCCAATGTGCGAAACATTCATTCTGGAGTGGTTTCACTATACTCGCGACACATGCACTGCTAATTGCGTACACCTCAATCCACCTGGAGAAATTGTCAGTTACCACCAAAATATAACTCTTACCCCCTGCTGACCTTGGGTAAGAGCCCATGAGTTCTAGGCTGACAGTTTCGAATGGTCTTTTTGGCAGTTCGTGTTGCTGTTGCTGCACGCCATCTGTGTGGCAAGTTTTGAACTGTTGACACTGTTGACAGTTTCGCACATTTTCCTGTGCATACTGTGATAAACCTGGCGAGAAAAATTTGTCTCTCACATTTCTAATCATTTGATTCGTGCCAGGGTGTTCTGCTGTGAGGTTAGCAAGTGCGTGCACAAAAACTTTTACCTGCAGGTTGACTCGCACAAACAATCTCCACTTAATAATGTACGTAAGTGAACAGATTTCCAATTGGTTGTCTAACACGTGCCACTGTTCGACGTTTTCATACGCACACCTCTACAATTGCGATTGCGAACTTCGAAATTTTTCTGTGCAGCCTCAACTTCGAGTTCGTTTTCCTTCGTAGATATGTACTCTACAACAAAGCTGTAGCCTATGCTTGTAGATACAACTCGCACCGGGTAAGTTTACTACACACCACTTTCATACTGCTCGGCCAGACTAAACAGCGATTGTCTGTTCGCATGGTAAACCTTTGATACTCTAAATATGCTCGATATTTCTTCACCGTCCATACCACTGTTAAACATTCTCGCATTTTCATGTGGTACCTAGCTTAGCACTTGCAAAATCAATTACCTGCTTCACACCATTATTAGCAAACTGGCAAAGAACTGCACCCAGCCCTCCTGGCTGGCATCGTCTGCAAAAACAACGGTTGTGTGGGGTCGTATCGAGCTAGTGTGGAACACATTTTAAAACCCTATTTGATGTCTTGAAAAGCCCGTTCCATATCCTTTGTCCATACAAATAGTTTTTGCGGTGACAGCAAGTCTTTCAGTGGTGCTGTTATTTTTGTAAAACCATTAATGTACTCGCGGATCCAGTTGATAAGTCTGAAAAACTTGTGTAACTGCTTGCGCATATGTGGCGGACGTTGCCTGTAAATTAACTTCAATTGTTCCGGGTTCAGTGTGTTTCCTTGCTTGTTAACTACGTATTGTAAGAAATCCAGTTTCGTTTTGCCTATGTAACACTTTTTCACTGCACATGTTAGGCCGTTCATGGCAAGCCTTTCCAATACAACAGACGAATGATGTCAAAGGTCTTGCCAGCTCTCTGACTGTATGACTACATTATCTATGTACACGAGTGTGTATTTGCCTACTAGGTTGTCAAGTACTCGTACCACCATAGATTGAAATGTTGCCAGTGCACATTATAAGCCAAACAGAATGGCACATCATTAGAATCGTCTTCCATCCGGTGCAGTGAAAGTGGTTTTCTCATGGTCTTGTGGTTTTACTGGTATTTGCCAGTAGCCACTACTTAGGTCAAGCGGTGTTAGAATTTTGTCTCATCCTAATGAATGCAATGCATCTTTAATGCTTATATATGATGGTAGTGCACAACATGTTACTTGATTTACTGACCTAAAGTCCACATAAAAATGCCATCCTCTATCTTTCTTAGGTGCCAAAGTTATGGCTGTGTTAAACTGGCTGCATGTAGGTTCTATTACACCGTTGGACTGCATGTCTTTTATTTGCTCTTTAATAATACGTGCTTGAAGTGGCATGTAGCTGCATGGTGTGGTGATAACAGGCCCTACTTGTGATATAGGAATGACATATTCTGCGACAGTTGTTGATTGAAGTGCGTTGTGCTGTGCAAACACTTCTGTCCGTTCGTCTAATAGTCTTTGAAATGTAGCCTGGTGTTGTGGTGGTATATTATGGTCTAATTCATCTAACAATACCCTGGGAGTGTTATCTATTGCATGCCTGTCAATATTATAACCTGTTTGCCCATCTTTTGCACCCAAATGAATGCATTTTGCAGCTGGTTATACAATAGTATTTTGCTCGCTCAAACATGGTACGCCTAGAATTACCTCAATTATTTCAGCTGTTATTATTTATGTTGTGATTGTTTCTAAGTCGCGTATTCATACAGTGACTGTTGACTGCCCTATTGCATTACTACTCTGTCGCCCTGTGTCCAGTCATATTGCGTGCTTGGTTGGTGTGACAAAATGCTTGTTTAAGAATTGTGGCTGAAAGAAATTATGTGAAGCAGCAATGTCAATAATTGTGTGACATGGTTTTCCATTTACGAAACACTGGTTTATGAGCAATTTCTGTTGTGTCATAATGGTGTCGTTCGTCGGGACCGGGGCATCAGAGATATCAGGTCTCTTTATCCCTGCTTCCTGTTTCCCTGCTGGTTGGGTGCTGCTCCCTTGTATCCGTCGAGGTAAGGATTATTGGGGCACTGACTGTGCCAGTGGTACCCCTCTGCTGGTCTGCAGTAGCGGCAGGGATGTTGCGGTTTCTTGTACATATCGCACCTGATGTTCCGATTCGTGTGACTGTCACTTTTCCCAAATCCACTTTACCATGCACTGTTTTCACCCGAATTTGCATTTCTGAATTTTCCTGGTGTTGGTCCGAAATGTTGTTTTGGATACTATTTTGACTTGCACCCATGCCGCCATCGTGCATCATTGTATTCACGTCGCGGTTTACATGGGTTCTGTTCCAGTATGATATCTGCCCTCATGGGTGGCATGACTGATTGAAGATTTGGTGGAAAGAGTGTGGTTGGATAGTAGGTCGGTAGCGACTGTGAATACAGTGTAAGCGGTATGAGTGGACGAGGTTCTGTGGTTAGGGTTGGCATTAGGGGGGTTGAATGAACCTCTTTGTCTGCATGCTGTCAACTTTCATGTGCATTTTGTTTACGTGTAACAGTTACTCCGTGATATCCTTTGCTTGGTAACAGTTGCTCCATGATCTCCTTTGCTTGACAATCATCAAATAAAAAATGTGCTCCCTGGAATGTCAGTCTTTCCTGTGCAGTTTGGCACCGCTCATGTACCATTGTGTTGTAGCTATGACACTTGTTTCTCACACCTCAATTTTTCCCCATACATGTTACCCTCGAACATGCATTGATGTGCCATTTAAATTCCACAATGAATTTTTCCCAATTGAAGGGTGCTCTTTGTGGTTGGTTAGGTTGTGATTACAGTTAATGCACATGTAATATTCTTTCAATGCGCTCTCGACTTCTGTTTTGTCATCACACTCGCGAGGACACTGCATTTGGCATAGGGTACATGTGAGGGTTTGTGTACCCTGCCCTGCGCACAACAGATTACTGTACCAATTTTCTCTTGCAACTACTGAAGAATTTTCATGAATGTTATTGTCCGAAAATATTGCAACTGTGTAGTTTAACTGTTCAGTTTCCCGTTTCACTGTTGTTTCGCAGTTGTGTGTGGCGTGTTTGATCGATGGGCTGGACTGGCATTGACATCGGCAGTAGTTATTTCCAAACTCATATTTCGTTATGAAGTCCTGAGGTATGAGTTGCGCCAGTTCACTATCTTCTGTCTGGCCAGCCATGGTTTGTTATGTAAACAAACCCACGTGGGTGTCACGGTAGTGCGACTCGCAGGTGTGTGTCGTGGCGATGGAGGGGAAGTCGCATTCTCCTCTCGCGGTTGACCCCTCAGTGCGCCCGATAGGTGCAGGTAGGAGGAGCAGGGAGGCAGGCCGCTGCCTGCTCTTGCTCAGCTGTCCGTGGTGTGGTGGTGGGGGTAACGCTCGCACACTCTCCTTCCATCCCCTTTCTCTTGTGCATCGGGCGGTGGCGCGACTGACGTCACATGTTGTAAAAAGATGTTTGCTCCACTGCCCACATGCTTGCCTTCCTGCAACAATGGTTGACACTCATTACTTTGTACATGCTTTACTCCACTAACCATGTGTCGCCTTTCCCGACATCTCGCAGGCATCTGGAAGGCGTCCCAATTCTGTTTTGTCCAGTGGTGCTGCCCTCATTGCTTCCTCTTTGCAGGTAGTAAGAAATTCAGCACGGAAACCTTTAATTGCGAAATTGAAATTTGGAACTTTTTGCAGAAATTTTTTGCGATTTTAGAATTCAGGATTGGTTGGTGAAAATATTTCGCCCCACATTGGGAGCCATTTTTGATGTGGTTTCATGGTATATTTTTCAGTAGTTTGGGTTTTGAGGAGCGGTGAATTCTGGAGTGAGGTAGTTTGTGGAAAATAGGTGTTCTTACCTGGGGCGCCAGGCATTATCCAGACATAATGCCATGATGAACTGGTATTGCTGACTCTTTTTCCACAGGATCGTGCGGTCGACGACCATTGGTGGCAATCCTTTCAAGTGCTCTGCACCAATTCCTCAGCAAAATATTTACTTATTGATTTGCATTATATGTGGTGGATTATCCGGGCTATCCACACACCCAAACATTACGTGGTAAAGTCTTGAAAATACTTTGAATAATTAAAGTGCCTATACTGGTGCAACTGGCAGGAATTCTGAGAGTCTTTGCCCTTAAATGCCTTGCAGCTTACCTTGATAAAACACATGTTTATCCACTGTAGTATTTATTAGGCAACGATTTACACGTTCCACTTAGAAACAGTTAATGCACAAAAGCTGGGCATTTGCCAGTTGGTGGCACTACAGCTGAAAAATGGCGCAAAGGCTCTTAGCTATATTATGGTGTGTTACATTACCCCAGGCAATGCAAACACTGGGGAAGGTGAGAGGCAGTGTCCCGGGTGGCAGAAACAAAACGATTTTGGTTGATTAAATATACCATTGCATTGAAAGATTGTCACAAAACATGCTGGCCACCCGAGCATGTGTACCGATGAGTACACACGTCACACCTCCCTTGATAACTTGTGTCTACTGCAGCTCCGACATAGTGTGCATGCCGGCATTGTGCGTGCAGGCAAGTCATGCAGAACTACTTGTTGAACCTTGCGAAAACCATATTACCTGCTTACTGTTTAGTTTCTTACTTACTATAAAAATACATTGCATTTGGGGACTGGTAATACATTGGAAATATGGGTGAAATGAAATGAGAATGGTTACTCATGCGAATGAGTACACTTACAAACAACATCAATTAAACACTTGCACTTTACTTTAGCGCAATAAAACTTTGTTTAGGGGTATGTTCTTATGCACACTCGACTTTGCTTCACCACCATTGCCCTATCTAAGCCCTTATGAAATTATAGTGTACACCTCTCGAGTGCACGTGGCTGCTTGTCCACCATCACCCTTTTGCACTTTCCTACTCTGCACTTTCTTGCTCACTATCACACTTCGCTGCTGTGTTCCATATGACATGCCCGTGCATAGAGTGGTCACTCTAATGCGCTACCATGTACGGTAGGGTGCGGCTCTCTGTTGCACTGTTGAGCTGAACATGGCGGGAAACCTGTCTAAATGTGAGGGAACTCGGCGCATGTCAATGGAAATGGTCGTGTGTTAAATTCCCAGGGTGCCAGGCTGTGAATAGGCGCACGGCCATGAGATATGCAGAGACTCTTACAGGGTATGACTGTAGAACATACACACACTTACTATTCTGTTCTACTGTTGGCCGCATAACACACCTTATATTGTTACACAAAGGGTGCTAGACTACAAAAATTGAGTCAACCACACACACACACGTCAGAATCAGGTGCCATCTGGCACATAATTCTCAAAAAAGTTACAAAACTTCACTTGTGTTGGGTAACGAAAATACACACAAACAAGTTACACTGCAAATTAGCCAATTGGCAGCAACCAAATTACAGTAAGGCCCCATCTGATTCAGCTCAGGTGTAAAGTACAAGTTCACATATGGCGAACGCCTTGCAGTGACAATTATTCATTAAAAGGCCACCGAAAAGCGGGTGGGAAAAGAGCCAGCTGAAGGGGTAAAATGCAAAGGTTACAGAAAATTTAAGCGAACAGAATGACTGGATCAAAGAAAGAGCAAACTTGAAGCCTCCACAGGCCATGTTGCACGCATCTGTCCGACAAGAGTTCAGAGAAGAGATTACCAAGAAAGTACTTAAAACAAACAAAACCCTTGACATCACAAAAGTGTGGACAGTACATCGGCGAAATAATTATACAGAAAATATTTACACCTAACACAACTCTTCACATCCTTCTTGCACCCTCGGTACTTTTGTGCACATCCTACACACACACACACACACACACATAAGGCTCGTGCACGCATGGCCTGCGGCAGACTTACACTGGCCATGGGATGAGGTCGGATGACAAATGTCCCCCCGCTAGGCAGGCAGTGTGCGAACGCAACAGACCAAAACACACACATCTTGTCATAGTCAGGGTGGACAGCCGCCGAGGTTGTTGACTCGTCGGTAATGTGCGAGAGGGAGGGGTGTGGGTCGCAGACAGTTGGTGGGCAGGCACCACGTAGCTGGTGACAAAGTTGTGTATCGCCATTGTGTCAATCATAGCCACTCTTGGCTGGCTGTCGACGTCTCCAGGATGCGCAGAAAGTCCTCGCCACTCTTGGTGGTATCCCCCAGGACGGGGGTAGTGTGGTCGTCCTGCAGTGGTAATGGTGGCTGGCCCGATGACTCCTTCCATTCGTTTCCCACTGCGGTAGCCAGATTGTCCTCGCATAGTCTTAAGAACTCGCCTGTGGCTTCCTATGGGTGGCCAGCAAATGTTGGTAATGGTGATTAAAGCATGTGGTTAATTGTCACATGCTCTTGGTTTGACACATATGTTTTTGTGACTGCGGCACTAGGCCTAGCACAAGAGGTGAAGCATATCTCGCACACAAAAGTTCTGCATGCGAAGGAAGGGCCCTGAAGTTTACGGTGGTGGCATCCCATGCAACATGCCGTTTCGGGGTTTAGGCTGAAGCAAATCAGTGTGGTACACTGCATATGCGATTCCGGGGATGGGTTAATGTTCTTTCCTAGCCACACGCCCCACGATGCATACACGAAATTTACCATCCATCTCTGCTTGGTGTTCACCCAGCAGCAGGGAAAGGTGGCCTCACTCTGCATACGAACGCAAGCCTGTGCCTCTTGTTGAGTTTGTGGTGCAAGAGATCGTAGAAACACCTGGGCAGCACGTGCGCATGGATACAATTACACTCATAGCCCTTGCATCCCATGTGCATATCTGGAGGAGTAAACACATGTACATTTCCCCATTGTTCCTTCCAGGATACACAGTTCAATGTATTGATGTGATTAGTCTACTGGTCTTGGTCAGAAAAGGGAAAATCCACATGATGCTAGGTGCCATGGGGTTACCGTCATCAACTAATATAAAATGGAAATTGTTGTGCGTTAAATTCCTAGAGCACCATGCCAGAAAGTTGTACCACCATGCAGTAGGGAGAAACTCTTGCAGGGTGTGATGTTGCCCTGTGGTTTCTTATCTGAAACCAGAACATACATACATGTACTCTTCTGTTCTGCTGTTGGCTGCAGAACACGCCTTATGCTGTTACACAATTGGTAGGGTGCTAGGCTTTGCAAATAAAGGCGACCACATGCTCGTCAGAATCATGTGGCATCCAGCGTATATTTATAAAAAAAGTTACAAAAATTCAGTTTAGGCTGCAACCAAATTACGGTGAGAGCCTGTATGATTCAGATCGGGTGTAAAGTACAAATTCACAAACAGAGAATGCCTTGTGGTGACAGTTATTAATTAAGACCCCCCCCCCTTCCAACCCATAAAAACAGGAGGGTCAAGAGCCTGCTGTGGGGACGAAACAGAAAGGTGTCGCCATCCGCTCTCCCCAAGCCTGTTTGCCTACCGTCGCCATCGTCCGCTGCAGGTATCAGCACTCTACCAGGTGCTCGTATGCACCGGTTAAGCAGTAAACCGCAGCAGTTACACCAGAATCGCCACGTCACGAGGGCGGCCAGTGAGGCCGAGTACGGCGCTCGTGTCGAGAGTGCAAGTGCAACACAACTTAGTGCAAGGTGCAGAACAAACATGTATGCCCACACACACGTGTACTAAAAGGAGTTCCAGTGAAACAGGGCGTAAGTTAACTTGCATTAATTACAAGATGTTCAAGGATGCCTGTTTATGCAACATGACTGCATAAAGCCCTACAGTATTTTAAGTGCTCCCACGGGCCTCAGTGTACCTGTTAATGTTCTTCTGTACTTTTTATTTTCATTTATTATATTCAGTGATTCTTGTGTATTAAAGTTTTCTTATGTCTAGTGTATGTAATTATGCTACGATTGCAGGCAGGTAAGCAACATGTTTGTGTGCGTAATGTAATTTTTGTGTGTAATAAAATAGTATGCGCAACTTGTTTGTCTGCCAACTCGGCCAGCGCGCCATTTCAGAGTAGTTAGCCATATCTCTGTGTCTCGAGGGCGTGGAGGTGCGGAACGATGGGCTCGTGTTTTGCGCACTAGGGCGGTGCTTCAAATTTTGTACTAACCACTTCATCACAATAGACTTTCATTACTGGAACTTTTGTTTATTTAGCCACCCGAGACTCTCACCCCCCTCCTTCCCATGGCTAGCATCGCCTGGGCAGGCATAACTTTACCGTAAGTTTTTATGGCCGTTGCACTGTTTTTATACAGTGCTACCCTGCCAGTTGGTCAAGCCCGGGAATGCTAGTAAAGTTCCTCTCGACAGAAGAGTCTTAAATAACACCTATTGATTTACACAAGGTAATTATGTTCGTCTTCATTCGGGCTACGGTGGTTTAGGGGCACGGGTCCGCACCTTTCCCACAATTATCATTGAGAGTTTTGCAAGTGTTTATATGTACTTTACATTTTTTTATGTCTTTGTTTACTTAATTTATGGGTGTGCGGTTCGCCATAAGAATACACTACGTATCACATGTAAAATTGGTAAAGTGTTAATAAGGAGCAACTCAAGAAGGATGCCAACTTTGTCCGTCAGCACACGACCTTCAGTACAGCAGTCAGCTCTACAACAACTTGGTATTGCATCCTACACAATACCTGGCACCCATGAACTACAGCATAGGTTTGGAGAGGATTCACAGTAATCATCCTACCCGAACTCCCAACCTTAAAGTTGACCACTTTTGCTTTACCATCCTACCGTCAAAGGCTACAGAAAATTTGAGCTAACAGAATGACTGGATCAGGGAAGTACAAAGTTAAAGCCCTCACAGGCCATGCTACACATGCCCGTCTGGCAGAATCTCAGAATAAACTGCGCATGAACGGAGTGTCTGCATGCTGTGGAAAGTTACAGCCCCGTGGACCATGAAATCACACATTCAATATAAGTCTGATTAAAATGGCTTGCCAGCAAAATAATAATACCGAAATTACTTAAAAATAACAAAACCCTGCAAATCACAACTGTGCACAGCAGTACATGGACTAAATAATTATATAGAAATTACTTAAAACTAGCAAACTCCTTCAAATCACAAAATGTGCACAGGATTATACAGCCAAATAAATTATACAGAAAATACTTACACCTAGTACAACCCTTCACATCCCGTATGAGCCTTCGATGCTTCGGCGCACACGCAACACACGCAATGCATGCATCACATGCATAAGGCTCGTGAACACGTGGCCCATGGTAGCCGCCTTACACCAGCCGAGGGACGAGGTTGGATGACTATATATATATATATATATATATATATATATATATATATATATATATATATATATATATATATATATATATATATATACACGCATGCGCACACATACACACAGGATGTAAATGAAAAATATTGAAAGTCGTTTGGCACATTGTAGGGTATGTTGAGACAAATAAAATGATATAGCACACTTATGGTCGCAGCAGCTGGGAAATGCCTGAAAATACACACAAGTTGCTTTCTGTGAAAAAGTTTATTAGCAGAAACGAAAGTATCATTGAAATGTTTACCTTTCCTTTTAGATGTTACCTGACCAGCAGCCACACAGGATTTGATGCATTTTTGTAGAGCACCACAACAGGAAAGTGGCATGTTACAAAGGAACATGAAGATCCATGTGTTCGTGAACTACTACAAAAATAAATAAAGAACAAAGAATAAATCGTTATTCATCAATACAGTCATCGTATCAGGCGGCAATATTTCATATATTTCATTTGTTTTTATGCGGTACAAAATAAGATAGTGTTATACTACGTCGTCACTACAAAAGTTTCGAAAGGAGAAATTTGTGCTATAGTTGTGCAGTAGTAAAGAAGAAAGTACAAACTATTCCATTATATAAATAGCCACCTTGATTGATAACTGTAGATTCAATATGTCGCTAAATTTCTAGTTACTATTTCATATATCCAATGCCTCCATAGTGCAGCACCATATTAATGTAAATGGCTGTTAAGAGGGTATATTATGACACGTTGCGCCTCCAGAAGTGCTGTGTTGTGTTCGTGTCCCACCTGGAAGCAGGTGGAGAACAGAAACTGGTGATGTACCTGTCGCCATGTTCGGTAGAGTGAACGATGTTGAATGGGGTCGTACGGTCGACTGCCTATGGAGACTCTGGATACACAGTCAATATGAAGGAGAGCTAATTTAATTGTCAGTTGAATTGAGTTGAATCTAGAATATTTCCTGTGGGGCGAAGCTGTCGTTCACATCGCACACCTATATTATCACTGAATCTACTCTGCTTGAGGGAGGCAGGCCCCGTAAATACAAAACATACACTGAAAGACACTTTAAAGTTGATGCTGCGATGAGGCCGCAGTACCAGATGAACTCAGGAGAGTTAATACAATAAAACACATCTAGTTATGGTATGACTGTTTTATTACTGCAAAGGTACAATGAAATGTTGCTGCACATGTAAATGTGTGCCCTTGGTTAAGCGGACCTGGCACTCTGGACCTGCCCGTGGTCACCGCTTTGGAAAGTAAGACGTAGGCCTTAAGTTAGAGTTACATAAAAACGTGTCTTATGCGTGAAGTCCTGGTATGCTACTTCAGGATGGAGGGAAACCTCCCCTCGGCTAACTAAACGTACTTAAATGTTCCTGAGTTACAGCCTAGATTGAATTGCCAACGGGGGTACACGGAGCTTACCGTCTGCCCTGCCGGTTGTCTGGAGTGCTGAAGTCTGACTAACGACATGGCGTCGGCTTCGCCGCACGTCCGGCGAATCCGGTGACAAAAATGAAAACATGAAAAAAATTTAACTCAATAACTAACATGATAAATGAAACTGACATTTTATATAATTATGATTACTAAACTGAAACACATTGGTGACATACTCGTGAATGCCGGAGCCCCAGATATGGCTAAGAATGTGATATCACGAGTATGTCGCCGCACTTGAAGGGAGTTATTAAATTAAATGATTCCTCAGGTGGCCACTTCTCGATAGATGATTACATGAACACTCTTATAATTAACATATTTATATCGGCATGTGTCGTAATGGTTATAACTATAGGAATGCGTATGGATGTGACGACAAACAGATTTCGTCACTAGAGGTAGAGCTACGCCTGTCTTCTATGATATGTTATCTACTCTATATGCTGGAGCAGACGGTTTCCCTAGTTAGTTATGGTGCAATCACTGCTAAAATTGCCTAAAAATGCTTTTATCAATTAATGCAGCTAGGGTGCCGCTCACCACTTTACACTTCCTGCGGGAATGTGATTCCCCGTCTTTTGACACTACTTTGAGCCATGTCGCACTCCGGATTCGGCCACAGGGCCCGTCGACATCGCGCACATCGGAAAGCTGTGGGAATAAGCTGCGCCCCTTATCCCAGTGTTCCCTCCAATGGCTGTTGTGTCTAATGGTAGTAACTTCACGGGACACACTCGTTTAGGCCACATATTTACTCATCACGAAAGTTGCCTCTTGTGATGAATGTTAAATATTATGACCTGCGGCCATGAGAGCAATGCGGGCTCGTCGGCCGACGGCCCTTGTGGAGCTGGTGGAACAGAAGCTGGCACAGTGTCGTCACGTGCACTTACTGACACTGATGTTAAGGTGGTAGTTCCTACTACCACTAGAGCATAGGATGTAGGCCTCCTACACGCCTTTTTACTTACACTGATGTTACTCTGTCTAGGGGACAGGACCCGTAATGCATACACTTGAAAACACTTCAATAAATACTACGCCCTTGAGGGCGCCATGCAAAAGTTACCTCTAGGTAAAAGCCAATAAAACACTGGAATACATCATATACAATTTATTACTACCTGGTCAAACTGCGTACAATACACACATGAAATGGAGTAAGTTAAGCGGACTTGGCACTCTAGGCCTTGCTGATAGCCTGAGGCGGTGAAGGTGGCCGAGGTCCTTACTGAATTATGTGAAAAGAAGTTAAGTTCCCACTCACGGGAAAGGTATCCAGTCCAATACTCGGTAATAATAGAAAGAATGTTCCAGTAAGCTACTTACTATTGCTGAATGAAAATATTTAAGGCCTAGATTCTTTACACCGAGGATGGCCACGTAACGGACCTCCCACACTTCCGTCATCTCTGAGTGCCAGGCCAAAGGTGCCAATATGGCCACAGCGGCGATGCCAAGCACCCGTGTCGGAGTCAAATTACTGTCTAAAATGAGATGTAACAAACTACCTCTTAAAACTAATATTGAAAAACTATACATTTGACGGTTTGCTGGTTGGTTGGATCAGGGGGTGGGGGGTGTTGAGTTTATGGGGATTGGAGTACTGAAGTGAAGATTGCTCCGATAGTCGCCAGCTTACGACGTGGTGAGCACGAGACTGCAGGCGGGGTTGTGCGGTCGACGACCAGCATGTCTTACCCTCCAATGTTCCACCGTCGGTGAAGGCTGCCTATACGTAATGTTGTAGACTTGATATTAATAAATTTCCAATATTCCTGGATTAGTAGGAGCTGTTCGCCTCCCCTAATATGCTACTCACTCCCGAGAGATTGTTCTGGATTTCCAACGCCTTTGTTGCATCACAATATTGATGCTTCTTATGAGGGGCAGTAGGCAACCCCAAGAAATAAAATATGTAGAGTACATTCAACTATATGATTTATTTCGTCAATCCTAATGGGAGGCACATAAGTTACAGTTCTCCATTATGCAGGCACGAACGGTGAATAAAACGGCACGAAGCAGACATGTCAATTTACATGGAAATTAAGGTCTGGCCGCGCACAAGCTAACCGAACTGTGGTGCAGAGCTCGCCCCGGGTGATGCGAAACAACTTACAGTGACATAAGAAAAGAATATGCTATTGACTCTACATGGTTATGAACAAAAACAATGAAGGCCCAGGGAGGCTGCGATGGACATCTGCACCACACAAGTTCCGCTATATTACTAAAGATGGCCACGCGGAAGGGTTTGCTGCCAGGCAACAAACATTTCCGTGTGACCCGATGAAAAAAATGATATTGTGATTGAATTACATGTCATATGAATTGTATTTAAAAAAAATGGTACTACTAAATACCGGATTACACAAGCACTTTCAAAAGAATAAAATAAAATACCTTACATGTAAAACATAATAATGTCTGACCATGTGACTCTGTTGTCCTGGCTGCCCTGCAGTTTGTAACCCTTAACCTATAATGTACAGATTTTTGCTGAGCATGTGTGGCTCTCACATTATAAACGTCTCACATTTACAATTGTCGCCAAGACTCGTGATGGCTCGTAGCGCGAGGATGAGGGAGGCCCATGCCAAGGGGGGTTAAGTGTTGAAAAAGAAAGTGGCCACACCTCCGCGCCGTGCCACCTGCCGTACAAAACACATTACCCCTCGTTCCTCGCACTAGTGACGGACTGTGAACAATGGCGAGGAGCACGCGGTCCAAGAGATATAAACAAGTTACACACAGCAAGGAAAGAGAAGTCATCAGGAGTGTTGTAGAAGTTTGTGATGAAGAGGCAAGGAATAAATATTTTTTTGTTTCCTATCAACTAAGCTACAGAGAGAGCTGCAAAGTACATGGGAGTAAGTAAGGCGTCTATCGAGAGAATTCGCAAACAAAGCAGAAAGAGACCTGACGAGTCTCAAATAACTTCAGGAAAGCGAAGGTAAGAACACAATGCTTACACTGTTCACCCTATCTTTTATTAAGTGTTCAAACTACCTGCAATTATTTTGTGCAATCGAATCCTCAAAACGTGCGGACTCTAAGGCAAACTCTTGCTCACTCCTCAACAACTAAGTCACCTGTAACCACAAGGCGCTTAACTTGCATGCTGTCTCTCTGCCGGCGACTCGCCTAACCATGACCTTTAGCAGTGAACATACTTATTTTAAAGGAACACTAAGAAGAACGAAGTACGATCTGTTTCTCAAAACTACTTTATAAGTTTTTGTATAAAAAACTGTGCCTGAAACAATTTCTGAAAGCATCCATTTCAGCCATTATTACATAAAAAATAATTCTTGGAGTTTGAATGAAAACATGGTGTTTGGATGCCACTACAAAATATCCAACTGTTTTGGGATCATGTATTTTGTATCAAACGCTTGTAATGCACTTCATGCGTCAGCCAGTCGGAGCCGTTATTACATCTGCAATGTGACGAATTTGTCTTAATTTTTAGTCACTTTGACAGCTGAAGATAAATACATCACATAACAGCATCAAAGGCAAGGTTTATTTTCTTGACTGAACTGGTATGCCTTTAAAATATTGTACCAATAGCAAAGAGTCATCCATGACTTTTCAGTAATATGCAAGTATTATTTTCAGTCAAACAATCCATGCAAAATATTTTATTTAAAAATTGTACATTTGGCGCATTCCTAAAATTACTTAACTGCAATTTGTAATGTACATGTTGAAGCTATTCGTAATTGTATTTGAATATTAGAAGTTTATGATAAAATTTGCTAAAAATTGAAATTTTAAAATGGTGTGAATTGGTCAATCGGCAGTCCAGTATATAAGTAGAAGGATTTGGGGAAGTCGGTGACAAGAGGTGTGTAGCGTTGGAGCTAGGAGCACCTTCTTTTCTGTCATTCTGATTGGCTGGCGGCCATATTTTTCTTTTTTCCCTCAAAATCAACTAAATTTCCCAAAAATTTCGCTTTTTTCCTAACAATTTACCTTTTTCCTTAAAAATCTCCCTTTTTTCCCAGAGCAGGAAGGGCGGACTAGTGACTCAGGACAGGCGGATTTGCGTCTCCAAGCCAGGAGAGCAGGATTAAGGACTCAGGACCCTTGAGATTTTATCTTTGACCCCAAAAATCTAAATCTAAAAAAAAAATCATAAAAGTCAGCAAGCATATTTCATTCCTGACTAATACCACCATATTATACGCAGGTATCATGACCTTGACCCCATGACCTTGAAAGCAAAAGCTCGAGGAAAACATTATAAAAGTCAGCAAGTATATTACATTACTGACTACTTCCATCATATTGGATGCAAATGACCTTGACCTTGACCCCATAACCTTAAACCATAAAAAATAGAAATCCAAAAAAAAATACAAATATATACATCACAATACATACAACTTTGTTGAAGGTTATAGTATTTTATGAATCTGGCTAGTCACACTTGTTTTGTCCGTGCGAAAATATCGTAAATTTATTGCACTGACACATTGTTCAGGACGATTTATGAAAGGAACTGCACTTTTGAGGACATGTACCAAAGTCACACGAGACCTGCTTATAGCAAACCTGGTACTAAGTACTGGTAAGAAATGCACTTCGCCTTTACAGGTGATTGCATATTTAAGTAAACTGGCGCTACTTCTTTATCCAATATGGCAGTAGTCGTCCGTAACATAATATGCTAGCTGAATTTGATGCATTTTTCTATATATATGTAGTTTTCAAGGTCATTCAAGGTCATGGGATCATGGTCGAGGTTACCTGCACTGAATGTGATAGTGGTCAGAAACGTAATATGATTGTTGACTTATACAATTTTTTTCTAGTTTTTGTTTTCAACGTCATGGGGTCAAGTTCAATGTCACCTACATCCAATATAGCGGTAGTAGTCAGTAATGTAATACGCTTGCTGACTTCTATGCATTTTTTCGAGTTTTTGTTTTCAAAGTCATTCATGGTGATGGGGTCAGGTCAATGTCACTTGAATCCAATAGGGTGGTATTAGTCAACATAATATGCTCATTATCTTTTATTAATTTTATTTCTCGAGCTTTGTTTTCGATGTCATTCAAGGTCATGCAGTCAAGGTCACTGTCACCTGCATCCAATATGTTAGCAGTAGTCAGTAACATAATATTATCATTGGCTGTTATGAATCTTTCGCAATTTTTTTTAAATTTTCTAGGGAAAGGGAAAATTTTAAGGGAAAGAGAAACTAGGAAAGTGGAGATTTTTTTTCGGGAATAAGGGAAATTTTCAGGGATGAAAGGGAAATTGTTAGGGAAAATGGTGGCTGGGGGAATATAATTTTAAAGTAATTTTTAAAATAATTTTTGCTAACTATTTAAATAAGTAATTTTTTAATATATATATTTTAAAAATTTTTTTGGAATATTTTTGGAATTCTTTAAAAATTGTTTGGGATTTTTATTTTTATTTTTGGAGTCTTAGATCAACAGACAAGGATCCTGATTCCTCAGTCTGCTCTCCTGGCTCAGAGTCACCAATCCACCTCTTTTGAGTCATGAGTTCGCCTATCCTGCTCTGGGAAATAAGGGAAATTTTTACAGAAATTTAGTAGATGTTGAGGAAACAAGAAAAATTTCGAGGGTAAAAAAAAAAAAAAAAAAAAAAAAAAAAAAAAAAAAAAAAAAAAAAAAAAAAAAAAAAGTCAGTCAGTCGATCGAAATGACACAGCAGGAGGTGCTCCGAGCTTCGACGCCCACGCTCCAGACTTCCCAAAATCATATATATATATATATATATATATATATATATATGTATGAATGTGTGTGTATGTATGTATAAATTTTAGACAGTAAATTATTGTTTAGTACTTTTACACGTACCATTGTTGTTGCCATACGTATACATCGAAACTTAACTTAAATAATATTGTTTAAAGGAAAGGCCTTTGATATTTTGTTTTATTTGCCTATATCAAACAAAGAAATATGGTAATAAATCCGAGTATTTCAAAGATAATATATTAAGAGAGAAGTTAAATTCGTTCATTCATTCATTTACGTATTCATCAGAGACTTTGGGACGTGCATTACTGGTAAACATTTATATGTTTATATTGTGCATAGTAAGCCTTAAACAAACTGCCTAAAAAAATTTATATATACATTTTTCTGTAATTTCAGGCCAAAAAAAAAACTGCTAAAATTGCTATCGATAGCTTTGATAGGCATGTGATAAGGGGCACTATTAGAGAATTTTTAATTGTAAAGAAAATCGTACCAACTGTAGGCAAACTTATACCAGATCTGCGTGAAAAGATTCAGTGGAATTTGAGTCAAGTCGTCTTACGAAGACTGCTCAAAGACATGGACTTCTTGTGGAAAAGATCACAAAAGAAGTGGGTCTTTCTTGTTGAAAGAGTTGACATCGTCGTGTGACGTTCAAAGTATTTGACAACAATGAAACAGCTGAGAAGAGAATGCAGAAACATATTTTGCATAAATGAAACATGGATTGACACTAATTTGACAGTTAATTTACAAGGTAAATTCGACGACAGGTGATTATCACGAGCAGACGAATGCCCTGAATTTTGAGAAGTGGATTTCACAGCAAGTTTTACAAAATCTGCCACCATATTTAGTGATAGTTATGGACAATGCACCATATCATTCGAAAAAAGTAGAAAGGCCACGTCAAAATAATATGCGAAGAAAGAAATCGTGGCATGGCTACAAGGAAAAGGGGTCTCTTGCGACGAAACTATGATAAAAGCTACTCTCATTGAACTGCTTGAAAATCATCGACCAAGAGAGAAAATATTCGCTGTTGACATGGTATTCCAGCAAAATGGACATACTGTAATTAGATTGCCCCCTTACATGTGCGATTTCAGTGCCATAGAACTAGCCTGAGCTAAGATTAAACGTCATATCAGAGCTCACAACACCACTGGAGATTTATCACTGCAAGTCTTACAGAGGCTAACAACAGAAGCCGTCGAAGCCGTAACAAAGGGAGACTGGGTGGGAGATTGCAGACACTTTGAAGGAACTGGAAGAACGACTGCCTCATGGAGTTGGTAGTAGATTAATTCTTAATCAAACTGGCTAGTGACAGTGATGACACAGATGATGCAAGCGAAAAAATTCACACCATGCCAGCTGCAGTGAGCAAGAAATTTTTAGTGAATGTGATAGTGACGCTCTTGCTTAGCTCAGCCATTGTAAATACTGAAACAAAATTATATCTTACTGATACATGTACTCTACAATGTAATTAATTTGTTTTCCTAGTCTCATTTTAATGAGTAAGCTAGGAATAATTTTACTATTCCTTAAGCTTCCTCAACAGTGAATAAAATTTGTAAACAATGCTATGTTTTTAGACATATTCGTAGTGTGTGTTATCTGTTTGTAAAATTGCTATCCATTTTTATTTATACTCATACTATTACATACATTATTTTCTTTTATTTTTACTTATACTATTACATAAATCCTTTTTTTGTAGAAGCAACTGGAGTTATGAATCTTAAATGGCTTCATTTGACCAGTTAATATTTTTAATTCTTAACACTTGTAAATAAGTAAATTTAAGCTGAACATGTCAGTACATTTTCCCTTATTTTTGACTTTTTGTTCCCCACACTATGATCTTGGTATCACTCTTCATTCTTATAGTCACTGTGTACCGTAACATTATGTGCTCACATTTTGTTCAGTAATAATTGGTTACAACTGAACACTTGTACTTCAGTATTTTTCATTAACTATGCTTATTTGTCACATTATATTCTTTGGTCGTTTATTGTTAAATATTATTATCATGTCTAAAGATATACAATCAAACTGTGTTCAATTATTAATCACTTTTTAAATTATACTTGTAAATTGGTGGTTGTTAACTGATTATGTCACTGCCTTTTTTAATGTTGTGTTTTGGAGCCTAACTATTTCTTTATTTTTATTCGTCGTCCTTGGTCTATCGAATCTATGGTGAGTAATTTTAAAGTATTCTAGTATGACACTTGTAAATTAGTGTTGTTTACTATTCACGTTATTAAATAATTTTCATTGGTCTGACTTCTGGAAACTGCTTCTTGAAAAAAGTATTATTTCACAAATGTTATCACAGCATGTCGAGGGCTGCGGTTGAGGCAGTGCCAAAGCGTTCGCCTGCCCCCATTGCGATCTGGATTCGGTTCCTGGCTATGTAAGCCAGGATTTTTGCATGTGGCAATCGTGGTTGGTGGGTTATCTGGAGGGTCTTCCGTTTTCCCCAACATTGCGTTCAAATGCTGCTCCATGTCCGTCTCAATTCATCCACACCACATTGGCTCTGAAGACCTCTTAAGCTAAGACTCGTCCAAACATATCGATCAATCAATTAATCATTGTATGTCATAATACTTTATAGTAAGTCAGTTCACGTTACCATTTAGCTTGTACATATATTTAAGAGAGAAGTACAGCTGTTTTTGTATTTGTGTATTAAAATGTATGTATATTTGCTGTACTTCAGTGTAAAAAAGGCAAACATTTACTTAACTGCGCCAGTAGAAAATTAAGACAAAATAAACAAATTACATACAGTAAGATTGCTGGAAACTCTAACTCAGGTGTTGGAAACATAAGGATTTAAATTATATGTAGACTATTTTTAATTCCGCCTTTCGGGAATATTATACTGACTCTGGCGAACAAATAAGTTAACAAAGTTCGTAACGATATGTCTATCGATTGTATCATCAACCCCTGTAAACCATTTTTTCACACAATTGTCTCGCTTACTGGTTTTTAATCTTAATGCAGAATTGAAATAAAATCATGCAATTACAGTGAAACTACTTTATTCATGTTAAATTACTTTTGTTGGCAGTACTTGATACTAAATAAAATATTTTGCCAAACTGAGCAAAAATACGACTTATTCATTTCTAGTTCTGATTATGATATTAATGTTATCCCCACTCACCTTTGTGATAGTTTCGTATTTATAGCAATACAATTTTTAAAGACGTTCCTGAAAAAATTAATACATCCATGCTTTGCCCAGGATTTAAACCCAGAACATTTAGTGCCATGCGCTGGCGCGCAACAAATTATGCTACAAAACAAAAATGTCAGTGATGGACACGTTGATGTATCTTTCAAACTCTTCTCTTTGAAGTGGTCAGTGAAATGTTTGCGAGATGCGTAGTACGTCGTTCAATGGTACACTTTGTGGTCGAAGGGAGGGACATTACAGGCCAAGCCTATGGGATGTCGAGGGGAGTGGGAAGTGAACTAGGACTATGGGGACCAGCCCTCACAACGTTTGCCGCCAATAGTACTGATGTCTGCAATTTGTGCATGTGTCTTTCCCTACACTGTGTCAGTTCGATATGAAAACACTAAAATTGTAATTTGGCACAACTTGGTATATGTTAATGTTGTGAACGGACATGTCTGCTGTTGTGCTGTCAAATTGGCCATGGTAACCTGGCCTGATTGGACATTTAGATTATGCTTCCTCTTACTATAAATTTGTAAATACCAATGCATTATTTACACAAATTCTGTTTCCTATGATTTAAAAACAGGACACTATGTATGGCATTGCACACTGATGCAATTGATGTAGGTAAAGAGGCACGTGATGCTTTTGCTTACAATATGAATGTCAACACACCATACAGAAAAATACTCAACATTCTTATTTAATAATATTATGTCAATTCATTGTTGGTGGCTTGGTGCACTCTAGTGCATGAAAAGAAACATATAAAACCTTAAACAACTATAACTGTCTAACGATTCTATAAGCTAACATATGTGGGCAGAAGGACTCCAGGGAAAGGTTATGGGAAAAATTTAAAGAATTATGTGATAATTCCGGGGATGGGTGCCAGTGATAGGGAGGACGAGAGTATGATGACGTCGTAATTGCCGACGGCCCATGTAGCTTTCCTGGTAGTCACTCTGCCGATAGACGTACAGGGGCAACCAAGTGGTTACCATGCTTACTTCCCAAGATGGTGATGATCTCTGTAGAGCTACACCCAATGGGCATGGTCTAGTGGGGGCTTTTGGCCTCCCCCAGACACAAATTCACACGCATTAGTGGGCTGTTGTGGCCTCCCAACACTATTATTATTTACTTAGTCAATTTAAGTTAAGGTTACCTTATGTAGACGAGAAGCAGCTGAATTAAATAATCATGCTGATTAAATAGTCACATGGTATATTTAATTTACTTCCTCTATACAGAGCACTTACATGAATGGGTTGCCATTAAAGTCAGGCGAGCTGTTACACTGTACAAAAAGGCAGTGAGCTTACATGACGTTATGGTAATAAAATTATCCCGGCCATGTACAGTACGGACAGGCTGTGAGGCTGTGCTGGCTCCGGGCCAGTAAAAGATAAAATGGCTCTGGTTAAACTACATTATGAAACAGGAATTAAAGATGACTGGTAAAAACAACGTGAATTGCCCGGAGACCCACGACATGGCGGCCAACTCACGTCGAGCGGAATTCCGAACTGATTAGGCTTGGGCGCGAGGCCCTCTCATTGGCTGTGACTGCCACCAACATGTCATGTGACTTGTAGAATTGATATAAAAATGGAAAATGAATTAAAGTGATTAGCCATGAGGCTTAAGGGAATGGAATCATTAAAATACTCTTTTAGAATAGTCAACAAATTACTTATAAAATATTTCCAGAAACAAAACTCCGTTCGTCCACTCTACACACGTGGTAAACTAACCACACTTTTGGGGGGTTGGATTCAAGCAGTTTTTAAGAGTCAGGGCTCTTCCCCCTCTCAACTAGTATTTTTACTATGCTTAAAATGAATAGCAAAACATCTTATAACGTGTAATAGCCCTCAAAAGCACACACAATAAACTTAATTACACTTTAAAAATTACCGGCCATGTGGTCGGACACACCACATGCACTGGTCGGTTTATTCGCCGAACAATCAGTGTTGCCAGTACTGGCCAGTATTTAAAGGACTGTCTGTGAGGTTAGGTTTTGTCCTTTTTGTCCTACTGACTTTCATCACATAATTCATACATCATTTAAAGGTTGATAATATTAGCACTTTATTACTACCTTGGTTTTCACTCTGAGTGTGTCTATTCCCAAATGTCCACTATAGAGGGCGTGCTCAGCACACATGCCGTTATGGAACGTGACATATTTATACCTTAATACTACTACAATATTATTAACACACCTAGCCCTTCAGATAAATAAATAAGTATACTGTTTGTCTCAGTACTTACCAGTTGGGTGAGCTTACATGGGGAAAAAATAATAGTAATAATACACAAAATGACATTTCCACTGGAATAAAACATAAACACTACAAAACCAAAACAATGCCACGTTGCAGTCGCATGTGCGATATCATGCCAACACACTCACAGTATTCAATAATATCATAATAATAATAATACCCTCAAAATAAAACATAACACTGCAAACATAATCACTGCAAAACCAAATGATTGCATGTGCGCCGTATGGCACGGGCGATATCAGCAACACACTCACTGAATTTGACAAACATAATGATTACCCTAAACAAAACAAAATAAATACAACAATTCACACTGAACTATATCGCACTATATGCATTCCTGTACACACGTGGGACAGTGGCTTCGGCTACAACACCCCCATGTGGTACAGAATGGTTGTGACGGCTCTCAGATGGCATCGTGGTGAACTGGCTTAAGGGTGAAGGATGCAGTCCATGTCACACAACTGTCAAACTTATTTTATTTATTAATATAATCTGTATACTCTTTGCACACAACACTTGCATTGCAACATAACAACGATAAAACACTTCAAACATTTTTAATACAACGCTTTCAAAGAAAGTACGTGTTAGACTGAAAAGACAATATGAACACAAAAAGGTAAACAACCAAAATCACATGGTTGCTGCAGCGCACACATGACATATGATGTCGATACTATGTATCAAATTAAAAAGGCCATGAACGATAACAAATACACAACATGATGCGGACACTGCACTGCACACGTCGAAGCTGCGATGCAGCGAACGGGCTGAATAAGGGGACGGGAACGTGGTATACGTCATACTGTATTTACAACACATGTTGGTGAAACCCCCATGAGTTAACAAGTGTTCGTTTGGTTACTCAGCAATGCATGTAGGGGGATGTTACCACACACAATAAACAAAACTATACAAGGCGGTGTTGGACAGTCCCTTTAAGTAAATTTGTGTGTACTCTGTAACTATATTTAAATTACATGCCTGCCTTGCTTTTGCCGTAATAGAGGCGCCGATATGAAAAGGCATCACTTCCGCCTCTATTCCGTGGCGAAACGTCGCTTCTGCTTCGCACACGTCACTATGAATGACAACACCTGCTATGTGGTACTTACATGCATGGAACAAGGGACTAAGCATAACTTCAGTTTATGTTGACTACAAAGAAAACTATTCAACACATTCACGTCGCATGGACGAAAATCAAACATAAGCAGGGCAATGCTGTTCCCTGCTTATTTTACTGTGAATAGGGCAGCAGAGCACAACACATTGGCAATCAGGCCCGCTTATGTAGCATATGTTTGGGGAACACGTTTCACTGCTCTGCCGGTAGCTCACTTGTTCCCACAAATGGATGCTGTACCTGGCGGCCGTGGCTTTGTGGGGACGCCGTACCAGATTGCGAACTAATTTACCCCTCTTGGAAGAAAAATGACTAAAATGACCTTTATGAGTTACACAATTCAGGTACCCGATAAAAGTGAATCGCTTGTTCTCGGCAACCTACACCAGTGTACTCCTGGCTGTTCTCATCTCCCAGAATGCTCTAAATAAGATAGTTGACTGCCAGGAGCAAATGGTCATAGAAACGCACATGAAACCTGTGTTCACATCATAATAAAGCCCTGCACTGAGCATAGTTATGTCAATATTCATCAAGTCATACTACAATATATATTTCATTTTAGCTGCATATGCAGCTCGGTAATTATAAAGAATGCTAGAGTTTCAGGAAACCACAACAAAATATCAGAGAACTGCATTTTTTGGCGTACAGATTATGTGGAAATATTATTACACGCGTTTGTGATTTGACATGTTGACCATGTTGACCCCTTCCACGGCGAGCAGCTAGACATTGTCGACCCGTGCATACCATCCCTCGGAAAAGCTTGGAACCTCCCAGCCGCAGAGAGCTAGACACGCAGCACCTGCCGAAGGCCATGAGCAGTGAACTACCTCAATATTTAATTTACGTAAGTAACCATAAATAAGGGTTCCATTTCATGACAAGTTAATTACAATTGCAACTCTTTACATCACACCTGATATAGGTTAAATGGTTAAAATATTTCAACAGCAAAACATTTACAACTGGTGTGCTTAATAATTCAAAAAGCGTAATATTTATATCTGCTTGTACCACTCACGTACATTCGAATTTATTTACATTCATATGAAAACTGATTATAGCAAAACTGAGTAAACGCCTGTGGCTTTAAAGAAAGGAAACACAAGCCCCTAAAAAATTATAGTACCACCTGAAAACTACACAATACAAGCAGATAATTACCAGAGGAAGTTAAAAGTAAATTACATCTAAACTTAACTACACCAAGCAGCGAAATACAAAAGTGTATTGACTAGTATAAGTCAAGACCCAATAATAATTACTCACAACAGCAATTCCAGCCTAACTTCTACCTAAAAATCAGTCAAATACAGAATGAAACGAGCTTAGCAAGTTTCAGGCTTATGTGCACGTCAATATAGGTACTTTAGGCAATTTAATATTACTGCAATTACCAACAAAAAAAATATGTAGGATACAAATTCCTCCAAATGGTTTTTCCTATTTTACACCCAATGCTATATCACTTTTATATGAGTGTAGCAGAATCGTGCACAAGCTCCTAAATTGAAAAAAAAATTACAATGCTCTCCTTTTCATTTAATCCCTATACTATTCATGAGAAATTTGACTAAAAACAATGTGACCCCAATGTACATTAAAAACACTATTTCAATAAAAAGATTATAAAACAAATCATGTACTACTTTCCAATTTCATTGGACACCACAAATGGGGTGGTCCATTAAAGGATGAACAAACTAAACGGCACACACTAAAATTTATACATTAAAATTCAATATTCGATCGGAGGCACCCAAAAGATTACGTAGAAGGAACCTAACCACAGCACCATCGATAAAAACCTGTACAAAAACAAAATTTTAAAACATTTTGATGGTGGTTCGGTGGTCAGAAAGGTGGTAATGTGGTTGGAAAAAGTGGTTATGTGGAAATTTAGGAACGAATTTACTTGGGGCACCAGACGTCGCTGTGGCGGCGTCAAATGAAGTTCTGGTAGAGCACGAACTGAAGTCCTTTCAGGGTGTGATGGGCCGATCACCCGGACACACAATTCCTCCCGTGCTGAATCTGCTTGCTGTGGGGCACTTTAGTTCCAAGATGACCTATGAAGTCGATGTATTTAAGAAACTCCCTGCGCTGTGGAATGTTGGGGGCAACGATGCACACAAAAATTACACTTAAAACAGCTCAAAATAGTGAAGGTAAATTTTGTGGGATTTTAAGGGCCCATGCCCTGAAGTGCCTTGATGCAGTCGAATAAAATGTTACGTCAGTTCCATAAACACTTTTAATGTGACATAAGTTAGACGTTCCTCCAGGAAGTAGTTTACACGTGTGCCCCCTTTCACTTCGGGGCCGAAGTTAAGCTGTGAAAAATAGCATGGTGCTACGAGTGAATTTAGTGTGGAGTAAATTGAAAATACTCCCCGGGTGATGCAAACCTCAGGGTAGCAAGGGGCAATAAATTTGGCGGCTAAAACAAAACGGTTCTGGATAAAATCAAACTTACTATTGACGTTACATGGCTGGTGCAAAAGAGATGGATACCGCCCGATCGCGGAAAAAGCGTGATACGTCCACGCGTGACCTGCCCCTCTGGTTGTGCCTTGCTGACTGACTTCCTGCCATGGCACGAGGCTGGGAGATAGCGAGCAAACATGCAGCGGAGGGATCTACTTTCACACGCACCTGAAAACAAACTCTGCTTAAAACTACATACAAAAACATAACATTGCATATAAAAATATTCTCTCAACACACATTTACCCAGGGTGATTAAAATGTTATGTGAAATGAGGTGCACATGGAACTGATGGGGGCGAACAAAAATATAACATAACAAAAACTCTTTAATCACTGCAAAACTTGGTAGGAAAAAGTAGCATTTTCTTTTAAATAGAAACATGTAACAGTGTTTGAACTTGCGTGTTCGTATTTACTTGCTAAAATGACTTTGGAGCATTTTTGGTTAAGGCATCACTCTGCCTGGAGTGTTTGTTTACCTTCGGGCCTAGCCCATGTACTTGACGCGCACTGCCTGCTCTCTTGCACCTGCTCTGCACCCGCGCATCGCCATTGCGTCGTACTACACTTGAACTACGTGGTGATCAATCGCAGTGTGTGCCTGCATGTGGTGCTGTCGAGGGCATGCCCGGCTCGTTTGCTATATGACCAGGGCATGATTTAACCGTAATTATCATGTAGACCTTGTGCCATCTTTTCCATGTAAGCACTCTCCCGCTATAACGGAGAACATTTTATGTATGTGCCCCGATGGGGTATTAAGTGAATAAATATGATCACAGCAGAACTGTATGTGTTTATTTGTACCAGCCGCCGAATGTCTGTATACCTGTTTTCGTTGATTTTTATATAATGAATAAAGGTGTGGGAATGACCTGAAACATTTCTCTCGGGAGTGTGATATGCATTTGGAAGGGGCTTTATATATTCCACTTGCATAGGTCATGAATTACAGATTTCATCACATCCAGCAATAGTTTCAGAGACTGAGGAATATCAGGGGGCCACATTTAAAGTGAACAGCCCACGACCCGCATCACCTTGTGCTCTGAGCACTGGACTCCATATCTGGTATAAAAGCAATGAACCATTTTCCAAACCACATAACCTCCATTCCCTGAGGCCCCTAAGCAGATCCCATCAGTTTTTATTGGGTTAATCCATCTGCCAACCGCCCAAAAACTTAACTATGGAAGCTGATTAGCAAATTTTTAGTCGGCTTGGAAAGTAATTGAATCAATATTTTTGTCACTTTTGACTAGTTTACTATCAAGATTTTTTAAATCATTTGGTTAGTTCATTAAAGTAAAATTAGATTTTATTTTTACCGTTAACTACCTCAGAATTTCCATGTTTTTCATAATCTTTTATATTATGGCTTTATCGGCATTTTTACATTACTTTTACTTTCGTAAATGTGTGTACCGAGACACCATACATTACCTTGATTCAAATAGTTTATAAAGTAGTTGCTTGATTTTACCCAGCAAAACTGAATTATATTTGTTTAAGTTACTCGATTTATGGTGCGAAACATTTACATAGTGTTTGCTAGAAATTGTCCGTTTTCATAAATACACAATTCGGTTTACTACAGACAGTCATATCTGCAAAGGCATATTATTATAGCCTCTTCATAAGTACATATTTCTGCTCTAGATGTCAACCACTTTGCTCGAAAACATTAATATGTACGACACAAAATGCAGTACATACCAATCTTGAAAATTAAATATGTACGATTATTTAACATATAACTAACACCAAAATAAGAATTATATCACAAAACAAATTAAATATTAATTATATACAAAGAGAGTTCTCCAATTTAGGATAATAAATGTTTGTAGTCACTGAACAGTTCCTGTAGCACTAGAGCATTGGTAGTTAAAGATGACATGCTCAGGCTCCCACGAACGCTACGTTCGCCCGTCTGATTTATCATACAGGGCAAAGTGGTTAGTGTGCGGCGCTACCTCTTAATTGTGAGCAATGAGGGGTCGTTGGCCGACGGCCCTGTGAATCCCTGGCATCTGCATCGATGCTGATGCTGGTGCGGAGTTGCCACATACACTTACCAACACTGATGTTCAGGTGGTACTCGCATAGCATGTAAGCGTGCGGCAAGCTTGCCAATAGACTTTATTTAGACTTGCTGTGCAAGCTTTGTCTCACAAGTTTGAATCAAGCATGCTTCAAGTCTAGATTTGAAGGTCTTGGAATTACTTGTCTTCGGCAAACTAGCCGAATGTTTGAATTAGACTTGCTGTAAAAGCTTTGTGTTACAAGTTTGATTCACGCTTGTCTCAAGCCTATATTTGAAGGCCTTGTGATTACTTGCCTTCGGCAAACTTGCCGAAGGCTTGAATTTAACTTGCCTTGGCTAGGGAGGGACTCTGCGGATCAGATGCTTAATAGCCTCTTTATATGGGCTAATCTATATTCTGTATTTGAATTTGTTCTTTGCATGGGTAGTAAGCCATTTAATTAAGGTAATTACACATTCATACATAATGTGTTCCATGTAGTGAATCTTAATACTTAGTTGGGGACCTAATGGCTCGATATGTGTGTCGTGAGAATGTAAGGTTATCTTTTCTTTTACACTTTAAATATATATATATATATATATATATATATATATAAGAATCTTAAAACCAAAAGTGAAGGTAAATGACGGAAAATATACATATGAATTTGTATTAATCGATTAGCTTTAGAATTCGTGCATAACATAAAACGTAAAATAATATAATTTTACATGAATACATGGTAGGGTAGTTGCTAGCATTATAGACTGTGAACGTGAGGTTTGCGAGTTCGGTTCCAGGTTCTTCCGAAAATATTTAATAACTGTGAAAAAATGCTGAAGATGACATCTATGAGTATGGTGAATTAATCAATGTTATTTGGGGTGAAATATAATTATATTTTTGGCTTTGAAAATGCATGGCAAGCTGCTTCTATGTGGGCAGGCTTGGCGCAAGCTAGTCGGGGCAGGCTTGATGCAAGCTTTCAACGTGGTGACTAGTTAGCTTGATTCCAGCTTAATTACTTGTCATGGCAAGCTTGATTTAAGCTTACAGGCTTGTCATTGCAAGCTTGTTTCAAGCTTGAAACATGCTTGTTCTTCTATGTGGGAGTTTCTACTACCATGGGACTGTAAGAAACACTTTCATACTTAAACTGCGGCCTTATGGACGCAGTGCCCGAAGTTACCTTTTGGTAAATGTAATAAAACGCAGAAATCTATCACATATGTTTTATTACTGTATAACTAACTACTTACACTCACATCTGAAATGGCGTAAGTGATGCGCACTCGGCAATCTAGGGCTTGCCGAAAGTCCGATGCTCTAATGATAGGCGAGGCCCTTAATGAATCATATGAGAAACTACGTTTCCACTCGCGCGAAAAGGAAGCAGGTCTAACCCTCGGTACTGAAGTTAAAGAAAGGTTCCTGTTGACTACTTACTATTGCAAATGAATACAGTTATGGCCTAAATGATGCGTAACGAGGGTGGTCGCCGGAGCAAACCTCCCGCACTACCGTTGTCTCAGGGTGCCAAACCAAATATGCCAACATGGCTGCGACGGCGATGCTAAGCACCCGCGCCGATGCCAAGCTGCTATCTGAATGTTGATGTGACATATGCTCTCTTAAAACTAACATTGCACATAATATTCGTTGTATTTACAAAACATGTTGGTGACATCTCCTCGATTAAACGAGTGTTGGTTTGGTCACTCAAAAATGCTTATGCTGGGGGATGCCACTGCCCTTACATAACAAATAAAAATTTTTAAGGCTGGGCTATACGGTCCTTTGCTATTAAGTTGCCTTTACACTGTAATTACTATTAAATATATGCTTGCTCGGCTTCTCCCGGAATAGTGACGCCACAGTCAAAAACATCACTTTCGCGGTCATGGTGCTGCAAAACGTCATTTCCGCCTCAAACACACCACTATGAATGATGTCACTTGCTATGAAGTCCTTATATCCATGTTAGATGGGACTAAGCGTAACTTCAATTTACACCGACTACAAAAGAAACTGCTACACACATCCGTCTCGTACGGACGAAAATCGAGTATAGGCAGGGCAATGCAATTCCCTGCCTATTTAATCGTACATTGGGGCCGCGGAGCACTACACTTTGGCAAGCAGGCCTGCCTACATAGCACACATTGGGGTGGATGCATAACACTGCTGCGTGGGCAGCCCACTTGTTCCCACCAATGTATGTTATACCTGGCAGTCGTGGCTTCGTGGGGACGCCATGCCTGTAAGAAAATTATTAAACCGACCTTTGTGAGATACGTGATCTAGGTCCCAGAGAAAAGTGACTCGCTTCCCATACAGCACACTTGGTCGCAACAACGTCGCAATGTCCCATGACATTGTTAGGCGACCTTTTTAAATGTTGTTCTTCTGTGACGGTCTTGCGACGTCGTGTAGTAACCTGTGCATTTCACTTTAGTCATATGGAAAACTATATGGTTTTAGTAAATATGAATTTTTATATTTTAACCATTCCTATTCGTAAACGTTATTATAACAGAGTACATTACTAAACTTTGTAATTTCTGAAGCCGAGTTCAGTCCTGTGTAGAGAATAATATTTTTAAAATGACTACTGTTGTATCCCATTTTCGTTTGTCTATTATCGTTTTGCTTGGTTAGTCGGACTCTGCTTGTATGTTTGTTTGATTTGTGGATTTTGAATTAGAAGCTTTGTCAGCGATGGGAATATGAGTGTTCTACACGTGTGACATAAAAGTTATAGCGAAATAATTAGTGTACAACCCAATACCCATGTGTTTACACACATTTTATGACGTCACCAATATGGCGGCAATTGACATCGTATGTATTTTACTACTACCCCATCCCTTACCTACTACATTCTAACGGGCATCCACGGGAATGTGGGGGTTTTCGGGCGGGGACACTTTTTGCATTATTATACGTTGGTATCGCGAAATACACTTCAACCCATCCGCCCTAGTATACGATACGATACACTCGAGTCCTTCCGCCCAAGTGTACGACGCGATACCACATGGTGTCGTATAGTACACTTGAGCCCTTCCGCCCTAGTGTACGATACGATACCACTCATGGTATCGGGTTGTACACTTAGGCCCTTCCGCCCAAGTCTACGACGTGATACCACATATATCTTACAATACACGTCTCTTCCTCCTTTGAAGTACACGATGCGAAGCCTTTATGGATTTGAAGACACAGAATACAATCGTAACCATATCTTAACCAATTGATTACTGATTTGACTCCCAAGCTAACATATACTTGTTTATCTCGAATCATGTTTCGTTTATTATCTGTACATTGTGGTTATTTTGTACACTTGTATTTATCCTTACGACACAAAACAGCCTTTCTTTTATTTTTTGTTTTGTCAATATATCTTATTTCTACAATTTGTTTATCGAATACCTCCTAAACATACACCTCCTGACCTAACATTACCGATCTACAACAACCTTATTTCCCATTTCACTACAAACATCAAAGGTTACTTTATCTTATTACGCCAGCATATTTTGTCTTTGTCAACTAAGTACATTACCTACCAGAAATTATTGGTCTATTAATTTTAATAAGATTCACGTTCGTACTAGTATTTCGCTCATATCAACTACTATTAACATCAACGTCATTTGCTCTCCTCGCCTTATAGATATAACTTTCTCTTTTTCCTAACACTTACTACACTCCCTGGTCATACTCAAATTGATATTATTTTCCGGATTTATTCCCGGCTATAACAATTTGTTTTATGCTCAGTATTTTCGCAATTGAATGTTTTCTAACATTCATTCGTTTTCAATATGTTTTATGTTCGTGCTTATAGGGTTACAAGCGTATTTTTTTTACGATAACACATTTAAATTCACATTAATGCTATCTAACAACACCAAAATTGACAACATAACCATTACACTGTTACATTAACGATAGTGGGAATTGCTATTAAATTCAAGGAAATTACGAGTTACATATCCTTCGTGTTCATATTCCTTCCTAGTATCGTTAAATTACATTTATTTTATTAGGTACTCACCGATTAAATCGTTATCCACACTACACCGTTTTCCATTTTATCACACGACATACACTCACATCGCCGTACAAATATTATGCTTTCACTTTTCAGCTTCTTTTACAACAACATAATTACTCGTTTTCTTTACAACCACATAATTATTTGTTTTCTCCACTATTATTTGTTTCAACATGTTTAACTAAATTATTTCCAATATTATACTCTTTTATTCATTTTCCTATTAAACTTCCAACTGTACATTCATCACATGTCGTTCACCAACGCCTGACTTTCCTACTGTGACGTTAACGTCTCTTCAATCGCCATTTCTCTGTCATACTATGGGATATCCATATTAATGGTACAATCTCAGAAATTATGGTATATTCCCATACCATTATTACCTTGTCGTTGTACACTACGTCAATTTATTGTACATATACCATTTAAATGGTACGTCTAATAACTCCCCTATGTTAACAAACCGAGCGAACCATTACCATATGTTACTACGTTATTTAATGTTCTGTTAATTTTATCATGAAGGTCTCGTATATTATTGAAAAAATAATCCATTCACAACTCATTTACATTGTTATGTTGGTCTACGGCCTCTCATTTACATATAACATACTAGACAAATACCCCGATAATATTTACTTGCTCACTAACCATATTTGTTATTCGAATCCATCACATTCTTTATTACTATACCTGATATTTATTACTTTTCTTTACAATATTGTCCCATTCTTTATAACCACGGCCTTATTTATTCTACTTATTGACCTGGGTCATATATTCCCTTGCCAACATGAGTAAAGGCCTCAAACATGCAATCTTTTTTGCTATTTTCTTCCTCTACGCGTACTCGTCTAGATGACTTTGTAACATTTCACTTATTTTTTACCTTACCCTATATCATATTTTATTGTGCTCCAAAAACCTTCAATAGTATTTGGAAAACTTCCTGTTTCAAAGTCTTTAAATTCGTATTTATGGTTTACTGTAAGGTACCAGAAACCCTCGCTTTCCAAGCATTTGTAGCTTGCCTACATGCCATTGTACATATATGGTTGTTCCTTCATATATACGATTTTTAATTATATTAAGTAATGTTTCCTTCCTTCTATCTCCTACAACTTCCAAAAAGATTTCTGCCCCCCACTGCCTCTTTCAATACCACCAAATACCCACATTCATTTTATATTTTTTCCTCGACGATACTTCCTCTTTCCAAAGCAACTCTCATCTATTTCCACAATTTTACCCTCTCCACCAATCGTTCCCTTCCTTGATACCCACTGACTACACACTTCCCTACAAAAATTATTCCAGTCAATAACAATTTTCTTCGACACTTCTGCCTCGTGCACTGAAAACACTACTCCCAATCGCCACAACCAACAGTACACTATCACAATTATTTGTCGGAAGCTTAACTTTGATTTATCAAATAAAACTCCCCTTATGGATGCTCATCCACTTGTTGTCCTTCCGGCATCTCCAGATGTACATATCTATCGTTCGCTTCTGGTTGGCATTAGTTAAAGTCATTGGCTTCCCACATTTGTCGCATTTTGCCTCTTTGTTTACTAACCCCTTCTCTTGAAGAAACTTTATTCCTTCCATTTGATTTACAAACAAATTCATTAAATAAAATAACGTCACTCCCATTACCATACAGCTTCCTTGTTCCCTGCTTAAATCTCAGCTATCAGTACTGTTTGATGACGATCTACTCCTAGTCGTATCCCTTTTCCTACCTACACCACTGGGCCCTGCTACCTTATTCATTGTACTAACATCGTTATTCAGTTACAACTGCAAACTGAAACACATTTCCATTATTTACTCCTTATATAACATACCACAAAACCCCTTCTACTTACCCCTCCTGTTAACCATCTCTTCTAATCTTCTAACCTCTTCCTAAACTTTCTTCCATTGTCATTATAAATATATACAAATTAAAAACCTGTATTTAATTTCAATTTTTTCTACACCATTAACATTCACTCCTACAACTTATAAGTATATAACACTCACATTTTTCATATTTTTTACTTTCTCACTACTATCAAACTATTCAACTACACGACCAACGTCGTTATCACTGTAATGGATGGCTATTTCTATCACATCACCTTCTACATAACATTCCTTTTCTTCTCCTTATCTGCTAAATTATTCTGACATAAATTTACCTAACTTCAAAACTATTTATTCTACATAATAAACACATTTCTATTTAAATTGTGTTCAAACTTACCTTCGCTATTATATCCATTCTGCGATATCAGGCATTGCCACTCAAATTATGTTCCCAACGTCGCTATTTTCACTCACTTATATTACCGCACAAATATAACACTTCACCACTTCTTATTGCAATAATATCACACAAACAATCGCTCGTATGACTGCTATAATTCAAACTTATTGAAACCTCTAAAACAGCTCTACGTATTTCTGTTTTTCTACTTCACATGTTACCGCAGTCTTCTACTACGAGCTTAAAATCTTAACTACTCAATTCTACAAAACGAAGATACATACAGCCGTACAACTTACGAAAACTAAAATATTAAGCTGTATTAAATGACTGCTTTACTCGTTGCAGCTACTACCAACTTAATCGACTATACGGCCAACGTCCTGATGTAATTAACTATATCACACATATAAATAAACATTTGGTAACCGGTTGTACACTTCTCCCGTTATGGTGTAGTTCATAATTTATGGATTGTGTATATTTTAGTTACGACAATTTCAACTGTTTCGGTCGATAGCAAGATAATTTTTAATTTGCCTCTCGAGAAACAAATCAAATATCTACGACAGTTGTTTTTATAATAGGTTAAAAATATGTTAATTTAATAAAAACTTGTAATTGTCAATCACTGAAGAGGTTAGGTTATTTGTTTACTTAAAAATTAAGAGGAGGGGAGAAGAAAGTTAAGTTTTTGGTATAATTATATTTAATGCTTACCTTACATTTCATTGTAGTTAGCAGAGATTACAAAATAAGTAAATACATGAGTAAAATTCCAGAATTGGGGTTTTTTCGAAAATCGGAAAAAATAATACCTGAATATGTTAGATATGATGATTAGTAATCATAATTACTTGGAATTTTCGAGGGCTTCAAGCAATTTTTCTGTAAAAAATAAAGTAAAATGTGATAGGGAAGAGGGTTTCAAGATACTGTGTTTATACTATAAAACCCGTATTATTTACATGGAATATATTTATATTGGGTTGTTGAATTGTATTACATGTAGGATTACCATTTACAACGAATCTTTTATGTGTAAAACCTCATTTACAGGGTATATTTATGCCGCGATACTGAGGTTATACAGGTATACAACTCGGGTATCAAGCAGTGTTGCAAGATTATGTAATTATGGTCAATTACTCATGGCTTACCATATTGTCTACATTCACGAGATAAGTGTACTAGGCCCTACGTAATGCATAACTAGTAGAATCAAAAATATACATATAGTACAACATACACGATTAGGTTCTGAGTTGGTGTTTATACACAATGTGCATCACCATTACAGATTACACTACATTCGGTGACTAGTGGTTGGAGAGCACTAGAAATTTCAATTGTTTACGTCGCAGTGAATTGTGAGAATTTTCAGAACTAATGGTGGATGTAATGCTGAATTTACAATGCCACAACAAGGTCTCCCCGACAATGAGACACAATGTTACAGCCCGACCATTTCCGCCACCAAAATAGTTCAATGTTTACAATACCTACCCCGATAGTTTCCTTCCGACAAGTGTTAGCGTGGCATTCGGCAAAATACTGTAATAACCAATAACTTGCCATGTACTGTGAAGAAATCACACATCATTGTACACTATAATGTTATGTTGTTAATGTTGTAAACGAAGTATTTTGGATTTTTGAGCAGTTATTTTTCTACAAATATTTATTTTCGTCAATTTATTAGCTTTCTGTCACAAGAAAACCAGGATTTACATGTAAAAAACATATCTTTAATGTCAAATTTACCACAGTAGTGAAATACGCACGACATTTTGTTTTGTAATGTAATGTTTCTGTTTTTTTTCTACTGCTAAGCGAGACCGAGCGGTCAAACGCCCCACGAAAGTAGAAATAGTAGTGTAGTATCTGCCGTTGTGTACAATTGGTATTTTTGAATCTCCGCGTCGGAATCTCGATGTCACTCTGTGTTTGTGCCTTTTGACTTTTCTGCGAGTTTCATGGACCTTCGAATCTTGGATTTTACGAGTTTTTGATGATTTTCTGGCGTGAATACTCACATGTTTGTTGTTTTCGACATTTATTGTATTAGGAATTAGATGGTTCTATCGCTGTACGGTTAACTCCAAGGCCATGTGATTTTGCACGATTAAGATTAGATATATAGTTAGAAAGTAGAAATAGAATCTATATTTGTCGGGGTGACCTTGCTACTGATTGGCTGATGAAAAATATTTGTCTGCATCGGGGCTGCTTTGTTGGACTGTCGGGTTATTGTAAATTCAGCATGGTTGTAGGTGTTTAGAACAGTGCGTTAAAGTGAGTTTTGAATGCAATTCATCCAGTTAGACGTGTTGAATCAAATCATTGCGTGAAAATACAATAGTTTCTGTGCTAAGATAAACATGGAGTTATTTAAATTATAATATTTTGTCGGTAATGTCTGTGTGTCTGGAAAGTCGTCGAATAGGGTACACATTTTGTCGTGAATGCAATGTAGTACTATTGAATGGGTGAGTAACATAATTATTTTTGTAATTTTTGAGAATAGAGGCTTTTTCGAAGATAAAAAAAATAATATCGGAAATTGGTATGATTCCTCTCTACTAATTACAAAGAACACAAATCTACTAGGGGCATTATCATTTGACCAATTGAAACCCCAAAAATAATTGTGGAGGAGGGCTATGACGATCAGGGAACTTCTGGGGTAAAACAAGTGAAAATATTTTAAATTGCAAAAACACTGTACAAGCGTTGCCAAAAAATTATGCACCTAGCCAGTGTCACAGCACGAGCAGGGGAGTAAATTTCTAAAACAGTGATTCAAGATGTGCTGGCAAATTTTTTTGGTGGTGATGCGAAGTGTTACACGTCAGCGAAGCTTCGAGTTTAACCAGAAATGATTTTTATTTGTAGCCCATTTACACTGAGAACTAATGTGTGTTTTGCAATTTGACATATTTTCATGCTATTTGTAATAGTATTGTAATATGGTATTATGAAAACATGTTTAATTACAAAAAGATTGAACTGAACATTACCTAAATTGACAATGTTGTATATACAATTTAGAAATACGGTAGTAGGGATGGCTATGAACTGGAGGGAAATTGAGCAGTAAAGTTTTATCATGAAAACTTACATATTTTTTCCCCCTAAATTTCCCTGATCTTCATAGCCCTCCCCACTATCATATTTGTAGCTTGTATTGGAAATATTGTCAATTTAGATAATGTTTGGTTAAGTCAACATGCTAAGGTTTAGTGCAATTTTAGTGTATAATTTAAAAAAAAACAGCAATCTTTCTTATTACTGGGTGTTTTGATAAATAAATGTCTTTGCAATGCTTTTAGTGTTACAAAATTAGAAAATGTTGGTTGCAGCTCTGATGTCTTATGATTTAAAATATTTACGTTGATCACTGGACACACTTCTGTATTTTAAAATCCATATAAGTAGTAAGGAAGTGGGAAGTTGAGCGCAAGGGCGTAAGACATCGGATCTGGATTCGGGGGAACCATCATCTTGTTAAGTCACCCAACCACCATCTTGGATGTCATTGATTTTTTACCCCTGATCCATGTGACCTCTGACCTTGACCCTGTACCCATGGAACTTTGCCCTCAAAAAACACTAAAAATAATCTTAAAAAATTCCAAAAAAAAAACTCTAAAACATTCTGAAAAATCCTTAAAAAAATATTATTACAAATTATTAAAATTATTAAAAAATTACTTCAAACAATGTTAAAAGGATCCTCAGAAATAACATATTTTTTTCCAGAAATGCTGACAGGGATAATCTTTTCTGGTAACTGGGGTCAGTGAGTGAGTCAGGTGACCAGGATCAGGACCTATGACATTTAACCTTAACCTTTGACCTAGAAAATGCAAAAAAATCTAAAGAAATTATAACAAAAAGGTAATTTAAAAATAATTTAAAAAATTGCAAACTCGATTAAAAATTTATATATAAATTATTGTTATAACATTTAATTAAAAAAACTGTTTCAATAGAAAAACAAGTGTTAAAAAATTTATTCTAATAAAATTTATATTAAACATTTCTTATTAAAAAGACATTAACCCCGTCAGCCTTTCTTTCTTTTCTCCTTCGAAATGCCCTTTTCCCCTAACAAATTCCCCATTAAAATATTATTTAAAAATATTAAATTAAAAAACTTACATTTCCTGAGGTTTCCCCCCACACCACCAATTACTCACCTCTGTTCAAATCCAGCAGACGACTGACTCCCTAGCCTCCACTCCCCTCACATATACTTATTCCGCCATCTTGATTTTTCATTTGTCATTTGTTTACATGCTACTGGTGGCAGCCATCTGTGTTCATATGTTACTGGAGGCCACCAAATCTGTTTTTCGTTCGTCATTTGTTTCCATTCTACTAGTGACAGCTATCTTTTTTTATATGTTACTGGAGGCCCACATATCCGTTTTTCGTATGTCATTTGTTTACAAGCTACTGGAGGCAGCCAATTTTGTTTATGTGTTACTGGAGGCTGCCATATTTATTTTTCGTTCGTCATTTGTTTATACATTACTGGAGGCAACCATTTTGGTAGGCGACCACCACGTTAGTAGGTGACGACAATTGAAATTTTTCATCCTATGTTTAAAAAATACTTTTTTTTCGAATAAATAGTATAGCTAAATGCATGATGCATAACAGACTACATGCTTAATTTATTAAATTATTAAATTACATATTGTTGTTATCAAAAACTTAAAGACCAACACAAAAAAAACTAATAATTTTATTATATTAATTTATTATTATTTTGTAAATACATTTTTAGAAGAAAGAACTTCATCGCATCATCTGGTATAACCCCGATCCTAAGTACTCTCATGATCAAAACCACCTCTTTCATTATCGAGTAATCCCCATATTGTTGCCTATCGAGCAAATATTTAAGTCTGTCTACAAGTTTGTTGGGATCTTCGGTAAACATATCGTCAGTATACTCGATGGCTTCTGCCTTCTTCACATCACATGTCAAAGGAAACTCGTTGGGGAAATGTGCAGAACCGTCGAGGGAATAATCATCGTCTTCAACACTATCACTGTCACCATAGTCATCATTAATGCTATCTTCATGATCGTCTTCACTTCCTGCTGCATCCTCAATATCAAGTTTACTGTTCTATGTAGCAGGAGTTGTATGTTCATCAGTATTTAGAGCTGATGACCGTTTATTTTTAAGTTTTTCGACTTCACACGAACATCTTGCAAGTGTAACTTCCACACAAACCGACTGTACTGCACTCATTCCGTCTTTAACATTAACTGGACTTTATAATCGTCTGCGGAAATGGTATCCATCGATGTAGCAGGGGGTATTGATGACATCAGTTACTGGTTACCAGTAGACGAACCCTCTCGACAGACAACGATGAACTGATAGAACTCACGCCTTTACCTTCCCCTATGTAGCAGACAGTCCTTAACAATAGACAAAAATCCATATTTCTCTTTCCAGCACAAGGCACACATATCTTTGAAATCTGATATAATCATATCCGTATTAACATGATAGTTGTAAACATGGTGTAAATTCGTATCGTCCATTCGAAACAGCAATAACATGTTTGCGTTGTCGCGAATCATGTGTTTGGGTATGCGTAAATAAGTCTAACCAAGGAACACACAGTCCACTTTTGCGTGTCGACCAAAGATGAAGTATTCTTGAATATAAGTTTGTTTCTTGCTGGCAATGTCGTCGAAGACGAATATCGAGATCGCAGTGCATTGTTCGGAGGTACGATGGCTTCGTTAACACTGCATGGGAAATAACCCATGCATACCGCAGCCTGCAGTACTTGTGCTATTCACTGATATTTTGGTTGCTGGAGCATTTTCGAATAAACGTACATGTTCTCGCACCAAAAGCCATTCGTTTCTTCCAGCATGTTTAGTAGGATGCACGTCTTGCTGCAACCCAATGGCCCTCCGATGATGCACCTCACTGTATTCGGAAACAGGCTTCCATGTCGCGATTTGTGGGAGATAGCTTCATCCTCAGCATGAATGCAAATGGGTAAAATAACATCTTGCTTGATAATATGTATGTTACCACTAATATCTTGCAGTGATCGTGGTGCTGATTGTGGTGATTATTGTGGTGCTGATTGTGGGGCTGATTATTATTGCGGTGCTGATGGTGGTGTTGATTGTAGTTGCAGAGAACAAGTGCTACAAATTTTAGAATGTATTTTCAAAATACCATTCCATGTAAACTGTCTCTGGCAGAAATTTCACTGAAATGACGTTCTTGAGGGTTTCATTCAGCAGGTCGATTTTTCATGTCGATTCATGCTGTGCAAAGCTGTAAATACTTTACCACAGAGCGACAAACCAGATGCATCGTTTACATATTTACGTCCATACTGTTCCAAGTCTGGAATGATACTGAAACTAAAATGTATAAAACGATCGTAGTTATTCCTTAGTTGTTTTGTTATGCCAACTTACATATTTAACATAGCCGAAAACTCTATCGCAGAATCTTAACTGGCGATAACTAGTTAGCGATGATGCAGGTCACAGTCCCATGGTCATCGAGGTGATAAGGCAGCGCTCTGAATTTACAATTCATTTTCCTGACAAGGGAGAACTCTGATAAAACCCAGAAGATCATACACAGGCATTTATGTAACAATATATTACTTAAATATGCTTGTAGGCATATTTATAGATATGCATATACATAATTATATGTACATATATATAATTTAAATAATTTAATCATTTCCATACTTATATGTACATAAAAATATATATAAATTAAATTGAAAATAATGTTATAATAACATACTTATATTTACATACTTATATACCTATAATATATACATTAAAATTAAATTGACAACAAATTTATATTTACATACTTATACATATATATACATATATATAAATAAAAATTTTAAAAATCCTAAAATATTCATTCTTACATGTTTACATGATCTTAAACTGGGCATCAGGGAATTATTATAGGTTATGATGTTCGATGCTGTAGGTTCAAGTTGCCAGGGGGCCGTCAGTCCTCGCTCAGTCAAGAACACAGATGTGCAGTTGGGGTTGTGGGGCGTTCGCCCTAAATGTGGCCCCTTGATGCTCCAATGTCACTGCTGCAGTTGTCCTGTGTACTATAATCCACCTGCCTAGTCTAGTCGAGGATATAGGAGCTCTCTCGATATGCTCATCCAAAACCCTTCGCGAACTATTGAGGCCATCCCCACGCCAAGACTTTACTACATTATAACTCAGTTACGTGGCCGATAGGCGGCCAAAAACAAATAAAATTGACGTGATTCCCAATGACCAATAGTTATTCATTTTTAAACTTCGTATGAGGCACTTAAATTTACAAACTTTACTTTAGTATGGAGTGCTCTAATGCAGACAAAAGGCGCGAATGCCATACAATGGATTATGTGACCATTACTTCCCAGCTGAATTAAAATGGACTGGGCTGAGTGGCCCTCTCCCCAGATGGAAAAATAACTTAAATGTTCTTGAAAAAATATAAATTGACTATTGATACACTACATTATTCGGCTAAACGTGAAGTTCCATGGAGGACGCGAACCATACGTATACTCCGCAGTGAGGCAATGACGCTACTCACTAGGGAATGGCACACAGCTCTCTCACTGTGTAATCATTCCTGCCTGGGGAAAAATCCCGTTTTTTTTCACAATATTATATTGTTTGCAAATAAAATGACTGATGGAATATGATCCATAATGAAATGAAACACTGGGCAAGCTCTTACATAACACTCATTAAACTACGAAAAGCAATTAAAAAATATAAACACAGGTGTGACTTGTGATGTCACATTGGTTGTGTACTTAACCTAGGTAGTGTTTATATCTTCCAACTTGGCACGGATTGCATGTCTTAATTAAAGTTTCCCTTTTAAAACTTATTATCTCCAGTCTCTAATTTAATATCGTAGATTACATTGTTAACACTGAAAACCTTGTGAACAATTTGTAAATATGAAAATGAAAAAAGAAAGATTAACTTTAACAAGTGCTCAAGTCTTAAGTTGTGTCCTTCTGGTGTGGTCTTTGTGATGTTCTGAATTGACTAATAACTGGTCACAACTTGCATAATATTATGTTATATATCACAACTTATAATTTAGTTATCTGTGTGCAATTGAAATATTAAATGAAAATTACTTGAAAAAAAAATAATATGTGCATCATAGCACTGTGATAATTGGGATTCTTTGAAGACATGGACGTACTTTACGTACAACACATACAATACAACTCATTTCAATAATAACAAAAAACTCCTTAAAATTAATACAAATACACTGGCTCTGAATAGTATATGTAGTGGTGGTATTTCCACTCATTTACCATGTAGTGCATCTCATGCACATCTTGCATTGTGCACGGTGATTGGGAACAAGTTATGTACTGGTTTAATAAGCAAAACAATATAATATAGCACTTCAAAAACATACAATAACCTTTTCAAAATATATTATGGTGGGCAGGACAGTACATTACTGGAGTGTCAACAAATTTCATAACCTTACTTCGTAGGTTAGGTGTACACGACGTTTAGCACTTGGATGTAAACAAACATATTTGAATTTACTTTTTAAGAACACTGACTCTATGTTACACATATAGCAAACCAATAAAACACTTCAACAAAATAAATTACACTTTTCTTTTACACGCACATTAACACACGCCACTGATGTGGTCGAGGTGCTCAGGAACTCTATGTTTAACGTAGTTGTTGTGCTGTGGTTGCTTCCCGGTGGATGTGGGTCGTGTATGCAGCAGACGAGGTGAACGGGCTAGGGTTATGGTAGTATGGCCCCTTTCTGAGACAGTTTACTTGTCGCAGCTCCCTCCTCATATCTGGCAACTCCTTGCTGGCAGGCGAAGTAGTTCGCATGGGTGCATATCATACTTCCTCATGAGCTGCTGTTCATGCGATGTCTTGCAGTATCCTCTTGCACTCGTTGTTGGCAGTTTCGTAGTGATTGTTGTTCTGTGCATCGGAGAATGCGTGCATTCTTTGCACATTGCATTCTGCAGGGGACGAGTCCGCTTGAATGCTTCGTGGGGGAAGAAAGTATCTTCCAATCCGACTCGTCACTGTTGCTGCTGCTCACAGTGTGATGCAGGCGACGTCGGCTCTGGGTGTAGGTGTCCCTTACATGACTTGTCTGCATGTCCCCTTGTTGGTTCGTCGATGATCTATGGATGTAAACAATGTAGATGGCATCAGAGTAGCTGCAGGTTGTACACGTCGTGACATTATCAGGCAAGGCTGCTACCTGCTGTTCCTTTTTGTTACTATTGGTGTCAGAATGCTATGATGGCTGAAGAATATGTGATAGTATGTGGCCGTCAGTTGCGCTGTCACATGTCGGTGCCAGTGTAAACCCGGCAGCGTTGGGTGTCCCGGCTGTGGGCGAGGCAATTGCAGTGTAATTTCTTGGATGGGTGACCACAATGTTATTGTTTTCATTGTGTGTTGGTGTGGCCTCCTCAGTATTGACATCGGGTACAGGATCGGTGCACGTATTTGTTGAAGGGAGTGCATCCCGATGAAATGTTACTGTGTGGTGTGGACACATGCTTACTCTGTAGCATGAATCTCCCATGACTTGTGTTATCACATGTGGCCCACTCCATTTTTCAGCAAATCTGGCGCGGAATACCTTTTGTCCGGCTGATTGTGTTGTTCTCAGCTGGTCTGTTGATTGAATGCTGTGATGTACTGATGATGTACACGTTGTTGTTTGGATGGTGCGACAAAAACCGATCACAGTGTTGTTGACATCCGACATGATGAATGAAGAGGAGCAGAAAGGAGGGGTGAAGTTCCCTTACCCGATGCACTGTGATGAGAAGTGTGTTGCTGACAGCTGGGTCGAATGAAAACAAACACGTGTGGCTGAATGATGTGTGCACTCTCAGTTTCAAAAACCTACATGAATGATGCTGAAATGATGTCTTGGCAGGAATGAAATCTCATGTTCGGTTGAAACTGTCACAATGTTTATGCACTGATGTAAGGCCCTGGTGGCCTGGACACTGGCTTAATTTTTACGTGTGGACATGTGCACTGTGGCTGCATAAAATGACGTGAGTAATGTTCACATATAAGACATGGTGCCTTAAGTTCGCAATGTCGCGTGGCAATGCGGCGAACTAACATACTCAGCTGTCTGCATAATTGCTGTTGCCAGTTGTCGCATCGCGAATGTTTATGTTTCTGTCAGCATGGCCGTGTTTTGCTTGTCGTGGGTGCTTCGCGCACGAACTGCGCATCGGTACAGTCAGGCTGCTGCGGCTGTCACTCGGCGTAAATAAGATACTGTGCCTTTTGATTTCGCCCGCGATAGGCGGTGGTATGATGTGAATTTCCTGCCGCATGGTCACTATTTTCACTCGTTCAGTAGCGATGGACACACTGATGTTTGTTGCATAGATGTTGTGTTTTCACTCGTCAGTTCACACTGTATCACTGTGTGTCGAAAAGTCTTCCAAATTGATTTGCATGGTCGATTACGGCACCCAATATGCCATTGGTATCTCGTTACTTGGCAGTATTTGCAGGGGTGGGGTGGCTGTGACATCTGTGCCAGCAACCCGCAGTTCGCTGCAGTACTATGTGGTATGGTTGGAGTTGCATCCCTCTTGCTCGGAGGTGCACGCTGCACCTATGCATCAGCTGCGACCGATATCGATCAGGCTGGTTGGCTTCATGATGAGTTGTTTACACACTTCGAAATGGGCATGGCATTGTGGTGCAGTGCATATGCTACTAACAGATAATTTCCTGCATTGGAAAAGGGCACTGTTGTTGTCACAATGCATGATGTTGTTGCCCGTGTCTCTAGCTTCGTTTGTTGCGATGACTTAAGCACTTGGCTTTGTATTTGTTGTGGCATTGATGATATTGTCCGAATTGATTTTCCGAAAGGTTAGCATAGTTGGTTGTCCAAACACGTGAATGTCTGTAACTGTCTGCTTTCCTTCGGTATAGAGGTAGATTTGTTTACGTGCTAATTCTGTTGATTGAAGCATGTGCTGATTTTCGGTTTTTCTGGCAATAGGGCGATGTTGAAAACGAATGTGGTTGGCATTGATGTGCTGATCTTGGTTTCTCGGTATGTGTCTGATGTTTTCATTAGTAGCCATGTTGGGGAAGACGATGCGAAGCCTGATGAACTGTTGCAGGCCAGATGGCCAGTGGTAAATATGCCCATTCCCGAATAGTTCATTCTTCCACACTGTTGACATATCATGGACTGTATGTCGAACTGGAATCCCGTGTTGAATGTTTTGCAGAACTGGCACAGATGCACAACGTGGTTGTGATTGCAGTCTCTCTTCGCCGGGCCACGTGGCCTCTCGGCTTGCGGGAGGGATGGTCCTGCCGACATGACACGATGAAGGCAGGTAGTCGCTTCCCCTCAGTGATGCAGTGTCCTAAATTGTTGGCATTTACCGATGTCATGGTGATGGTAGTTGTTCAAGATGGTGACTTCACTTGTTGAGCAATGGCGATTTCTTGGTGCCAAAACTGCTGTTGCTTTTTCCAAACTTCTCTTTTGCTGTAAGTTTCCAGCATTCTTGGTGTGATGGTGTAGGAATGGTTAAGTTTTGCCAGTACCAAATGGAAGGAACCCGACGGTTGAATTTGGACACTACATGCACAACACGCATGGTCACACATGGTTATATGTACATGATGCACTTGGTAAAAGGATGAGGACATTGAATACACAGGAATGATAATACTTATCTGATGTTTGGTGAACAGGAGAACAATGCTCATGGTGTGGGTTCGTGAAAAGCCACAAGCTTGGGCCTGCCACTTGACGCGATTTTAAACTGGGCATCAAGGATGATGTTCGATGCTATAGATTCAAGTTGCCAGGGCTATGCCAGTCCTCGCTCAGTCAAGAACACGAAGATGCAGTTGGGGTAGTGGGCTATTCGCTTTAAATGTGGCCACCTGATGCTCCAACATCACTGCTGCAGTTGTACTGTGTACTATAATCCACATGCTTAGGCTAGTCGAGGATATCGGAGCTCCCTCGATACGCTCATCCAAAACCTCCACGAACTGTTGAGGCCATCCCCATGCCAAGACTTTACTACATTATGATAACTCGATTACATGGCCGATAGGCAGCCAAAAACAAATAAAATTGGTGTGATTTCCAATGACCAATATTTATTCATCTTTATCCTTCGTATGAGGCATTTGCAAACTCCACTTTAGCACGGAGTGCTCTAATTCAGACAAAAGGTTCGAATGCCTTACAATGGATTACGTGAACATAATGTCCCAGCCGATTAAAAATGGACTGGGATGCCGAGTGGCCCTCTCCTAGGATGCAAAAATTACTTATGTGTTCTTGAAAAATATAAATTGACTATTGATACCCTTCATGATACGGCTTAATGCAAATTTCCGTGGAGGATGCGTACTGTGTGTCCACTCGGCGGTGACGAGAAGACGCTACTCACTGGGGAATGGTGCGTAGTTCTCTCACTGGCTAACCATTCCTGCCCGGGGATGAAATCCCATTATTCACAATATTATATTGTATGCAAATAAAATGGCTGATGGAATATGGTTCTTAATGAAGTGAAACACTGGGCAAGCTTTTACATAACACTCATTAAGTTACGAAAAACAAATTAAAAATATAAACACAGGTGTTATTTGTGATGTCGCATTAGTCATGTATGTAACATAGGTAGAGATAATATCTTCCAACTTGGCACATGTTGCATGTGTCACCTGTCCCTTAAAACCTATTATCTCCAATCTCAAATTTGATATTGTAGAGTACTTTATTGAAACTGGAAATATTGTGAACACTCTGTAAATATGAAAATGAAGAAAGTAAGGTTAACTTTACCATGTGCTCAAGTCTTAAGTTTATGCCTTTATGCACAAAGCATTCTACCCTTCTGGCATGGTCTTTGTAATATTCTGAGTTCACTAATGTCTGGTCACTACTGGCGTATTATTATGTTATATATCTGTGTGCAATTTACATAGAAAATAAAAATTATTAGAATTTAAAAATAAAATGTGCATCATAACATAGTGAAATTTGGGATTCAATAAAGACATGGATGTCTTTTCGTACAACACATACAATACAACTCATTTTAATAATACCAAAAACCAAAAACCGTCTTAAAATTAATACAAATATACTGGCACTGAATATTATATGTAGTGGTGGTATTTCCACTCTTTTACAATGTAGTGCATCTTGTGCACATCGTGCATTGTGCATTGTGATTGGGTACAGGTTATATACTGAATTAATAAGCAAAACAAAATAACCTAGCACTTTCAAAATATATGATGGCATGCAGGACAGTGCATTAATGGAGTGTCGACAAATTTCATAACCTTACTTCGTAGGTTATGTTTGCACGACGTTTAGCGCTGAGATGTAAATAAATATATTTAAATTGACTTTGAAAATCACTGACTCTACGATACATGTATATCAAATAAAAAAAACACTTCAACAAAATAAATTACCCTTTACTTTTATATGCACATTAAAACATGCCACTGATGTATTCGAGGTGCTCAGGTACTCTACATTTAACGTAGTTGTTGCTCTGTGGCTGCTTACCGGCACATGTGGGTGATGTATGTGGCGGACGAGGTGAACGTGCTAGGATTAGGGTAGCATTGCACATGTCAATGTACTTAACTATATATATATATATAAATTAAATTGAAAATAATTATATATTTACATACCTATGTATACCTATACATGTACATATAAATTAAATTGAAAATATTTTATATTTATACATATATATTAAATTGAAAATCATTTTGTAATTACTTACCTATATATATACATATTAATTAAATTGAAATATTTTATATTTAAATACCTAAATACCTATAAATATGAATTTAAATTAAATTGAAAATAATTTAAATTTACATTCTTATATATGCCTAAACCTAAACATCCAAAATAAATAAAAAAATGTTGTATTTACATACTTATATAAACCTATGCCTATACATATAAATTATATTAAAATAATCATGTATATTCCTATATTATAAACAATTATATAAATAACAATGTGTATTCCTATCTTGTATACGATAGTACCTGTGTGTCATCTTCTGGGTTTTCTCAGAGTACTCCCTTGCTGAGGAAAATGAATTTTGAACTCAGAGCACTGCCTTTTCACCTCGAAGACCATGGGGCTGTGACCTACATCATCGCTAACTGGTTGTCGCCAGTGACGATTCTGCGATAGAGTTTTTGCCTATGTTCAAAATGTATGTTGCCATGATAAGGCGAGAAAGGAATAGATGTGATCGTTTTATAGATTTCAGTTTAAGTATTTTTCCAGACTTGGAACAGTTCGGATGCAAAAATGTCAATGATGCATCTGGTTTGTCACTTACGTGGTAAAGCATTTACAGCTCTGAGCAGCGAGCGTCGACATGAAAAATCGACCTGCAGGATGAAAACTTCAAGAACATCATTTCGGTGCAATTTCTGCAGAGACAGTTTACACAGAGTGATAATATGAAGAGACATTCTAAAATTTGTAGCACTTGTTCTTTCTAACTACGATCAGCACCACAATATATTCCGCACAGCAATCAGTGCCGCAATCACAATCAGCACTGCAATCAGCACCACAATCACTATCAGCATAGCAATCAGCACCAAAATCAGCACCGCAGTCACTGCAAGATAGTAGTGGTAACATACGTATTATCAAGCAAGATGTTACTCTACCTATACACATTTATACTGAGGATACTATCTCTCATGAATCGCGACATGGAAGCCTATTTCCGAATACAGTGGGGTACATCAACACAGGGTCATCGGGTTGCGGCAAGACGTACATCATAGTGAGCCTGCTGGAAGAACTGAATGTCCTTGGGTGTGAGAACATGAACGTTTATTCAAAATCTCTCTAGCAACCGAAATATCAGCGATTGGCATGGGTACTGCAGGCTGTGGAAGGTGTGGGTTATTTCCCAATCAGTGATAACGAAGCCATTGGTACCTCCGAACGAAGCACTGCGAAACCCGATATTTGTCTTCGACGACATTGCCTGCAAGAAACAAACTTGTATTCAAGAATACTTTATTTTTGGTCGATACGCAAAAGTGGACTGTGTGTTCCTCGGTTAGACTTATTCGCGCATACCCAAACACATGATTCGCGACAACGCAAACATGTTATTACTGTTTCGAATGGACGATACGAATTTATGCCACGTTTACGAAGATCATGTTAATACGGACATGACTATATCAGATTTCAAAGATATGTGTGCCTTGTGCTGGAAAGAGAAATATGGATTTTTGTCTATTGTAAAGGACTGTCTGCTACATAGGGGAAGGTAAAGGTGTGGGTTCTATCAGTTCATCGCTGTCTGTCGAGAGGGTTCGTCTACTGGTAACCAGTAACTGATGTCATCAATACTCCCTGCTACATCGATGGATACCATTTCCGCAGACGATTATAAAGTCCAGTTAATGTTAAAGACGGAATGAGTGCAGTACAGTCGGTTTGTGTGGAAGGTATACTTGCAAGATGTTCGTGTGAAGTCGAAAAACTTAAAAATAAATGGGGGTCATCAGCTCTAAATACTGATGAACATACAACTCCTGCTACATAGAACAGTAAACTTGATATTGAGGATGCAGCAGGAAGTGAAGACGATCATGAAGATAGCATTAATGATGACTATGGTGACAGTGATAGTGTTGAAGACGATGATTATTCCCTCGACGGTTCTGCACATTTCCCCAACGAGTTTCCTTTGACATGTGATGTGAAGAAGGCAGAAGCCATCGAGTATACTGACGATATGTTTACCGAAGATCCCAACAAACTTGTAGACTGACTTAAATATTTGTTCGATAGGCAACAACATGGGGATTACTCGATCATGAAAGAGGTGGTTTCGATCATAAAAGCACTTAAGAATCGGGGTTATACCAGATGATGTGATGAAGTTCTTTCTTCTAAAATTGTATTTACAAAATAATAATAAATTACGATAATAAAATTATTAGTTTTTTTTTTTGTGTTGTATCCTCTTGTTGGTCTTTAAGTTTTAGTAACAACATTATTTATTTAAAATATTTAATAAATTAAGCATGTAGTCTGTTATGCATCATGAATTTAGCTATACTATTTATTCGAAAAAAAAAAAATTTTAACATAGGATGGACAATTGCAATGACTGTCACCTACCAATGTGATGGTCGCCTACCAAGATGGTGGTCTCCAATAAATTATAAACAAATGACAAACGAAAAACAAATATGGCGGCCTCCAGTAACATAAAAACAAAGATGTCTGCCGCCAGTATCGTGCAAACAAATTACAAACGAAATCAACTATGGCAGGCTCCAGTAACATGTAAACAAAGATGTTTGCAAACAGTAGCATGTAAACAAGTTATTTGTGAAATAATCAAGATGGTGGAATGAGTATATGCGAGGGGACTGGAGTCAGTCGTCTGCTGGTGTAGAACACAGGTAAGTAATTGGTGGTGTAGGTGAGACCTCAGGAAAGGAAATTTTTTATTAACATTTTTTAAACATTTTTTTAAGTGAAATTTTTTTGGGAAAAGGGAAATTTGGAGAGGAAAAGGGAAAAATGGCCACTGGGGTTAAAGACTTTTTCATTAAGAAAATTTTTTAATAAAATGTTATCAAAATTAATTTTATTAGACAATTTAAAATTGAATTTTCTAATATTAAATTTTGTATATTTTTTTTGCGATTTTGCAATTTTAGAACGATTATTATATTTAACTTTTCGTTATCAATTTTTTTAGAATATTTGCATATTCAAGGTCATTGAACAAAGGTCATAGGTCCTGATCCCAGTTACCTGGCTCAGTCACTGATACCAGTCGCCGGAATAGCTGATTTCTGTCAGCATTTATGGAAAAATGGGTCATTTCCAATCCTTTAAATCATTTTTAAAATAATTTTTAAAGAAATTCCGTAATTTTTTTTGGACTTTTTAATGAATTTTTTTTGGAATTTATATATATATATATATATATATTAGAATGTTTTAAGTTTTTGTCTTTTTGATGGTTTTTAGTTTTTTAGGTCAAAGGTCCATGGGGTCAAGGTCACAGGTTATGGGTAAATAGTCAATGACATCCAAGATGGCGGCTCCCCCGAATCCGGTTCCGAGCCCCGTGCCCTTGGCTCAACTTCCTATTTCCTACTCATATGTGTATTTTAAGATTGGTTTTTACATGAGACAATGTTTTGTAGACTATACCCAGCAGATTTCACTGAGATATCTTAGATAGAGTTTGGCACATGCTTTGTGTATGTTCATTTATGCCTTTTTTTTTTCATTTTAAATTTACAAATGGAAGACTATTGGTAATTATACTAAAATATCAGAAAAACCTTCAAATATGAATTACTCTGATTGACATTTTAGCCTGTAGGTCTATCTTCCTACCCAGACTCAATTGTGGTATCCATCCTTGACAATAAAACTACAAAAATTAGGGAAATACTGTAGACAAATTTTCAAAAAATATTTCTTGATATTGATGAAAAAAATAAGAGTAGATAAATAATATTTTTTTTAATTTTGGAAAGAATAGTAATTTCTTTGTAGTTTGCACCAGTGATTTGGTAATTCTATAATGACTATGTTAAGAAACTTGTGCTGCAAATACAATGGCACACACATGGAGAATATGCCTGTGTGTCAACCTACTCTTCATGCATTGATTTTCGTGCCATACTATGCATGCCATTTTTGCACCTACGTGACATTAGCCAAATGGGTTATGGTATTTGGACAGAAATAATTTACTACATACAAATTTCACTTAAATTACAAGTATGTGTTGGGGGAGGGACTGAACACACATTAAGATAGTTTCAGATGATTGTAGTGCAAAAATGAAACAACAATAAAATCAAAATATGTAATAAATGGAAAATAGTAGTGAACAGGAATAATAAAAATAAATTTTTCCATTTCTTCTCTATGAAAATTATGTTTAACAATGTATCTATTGTTGATAACTAAAGAATAATATATAATGTGGTAGAAGATTGGGTTGTAGAGAGTAATGCAAATTGGCCATAATTGCTATATTGCAAGCAAAACCCATAAGAAATGCAATTTTTTCAGATACCTACTAAGAAGGAATTCCACCACTTGTACTATGGGGTGCCAACTTAAATGCATAAAGAAGCAGTTGATACTCAAACTGTTGGCAGGCATAGCAAATGGTACTTTCATTACAGTAAGACACATCTTGTAAAGTTGATGTGTCAGCCTTTCATTCGCCAAAATATGGCATTGTTAGGTGAATTCAAATACAAATAACTTTAGCAGTTGTGAATCTTTTTATGTTACAGAAGGTCTAACAACATTGGGAGTGAACAAGCACCTGTAGTATAATTAGAAAGGATGGGTCCAGCTTTGTGTTATTTGGTTATTGGTACTAATTCTCAACTGTTTGTTCGTTTCCAGTGTGTTTTTTATTTCCACCTCTCTTATAGGTCCTGATATTTTTATAGTCACAGTTGAGCCATACTTATGTTACTGTAGGTCCTAAGTTAGGTACTTATTTTTTCTTATTCTGCATTGTAATTTATTCCTGGTTAAGTAAGATTCATTCGAAGATAAACAACACAAGCACAATAAGCGAGGAATGTAAAAGATGGAATAGTTTTGACAGTAATCGTGTATATTTTTTTTAAATTTTTATGTGCTTGGGAGCATGATTAATACTGTTGTAGGAGCCCTTCTCAAAACTTAGGTGCTGGATACTCAGGGTTCTTGGTACATAGAGTATATGAGAGTGGGGGAGCAAACCTGGGGGTATGTAGACACGAGAAACTTTTATAACATATGAAGAGTTTTAGATAAGTGGTGAGCTGTGGAGACAACAAAAATAAGTGCCTTGTGTTGCAGAATGTACTCACCATGCTTGACTGGTTTGATATTGGTGTAAAGCAACTATGATGGTGGGCCAGTCATGCCATAAGTGAAAATACATGTTTAATATAATATAGTAATAGTGATACAATGCAAAATTCACACCATTAGCTTATTTATATTCTTTGTCAAATGAATATAAAAGTTTATTTGCTTATAAAAATTGCGTGCAAGACTACAAAAGAATATGTCGACAACATTCTAATATGTTTAGCATGTCAAATATAGCAGTATACTATTAAATTTATTGGAGTAATTTGTAAATGTTAGGAAGAATGTTTAGATTCCTTGGAAATATTTAATTTTAGTACATATAATCCAAAATTAATTGAAGTAATTCGTAATATTTACAAAGAGATTTTTTGGTCTCCTTGAATATACTTAATTACTGTGTTATTTTCATTGTCCCTGCTCATATATAAGAATATTTTATTAACTTTTTTTAAAGGTTTTGGGATTTGGTGGTGGCCAGTGTTGACATAACATTTAGTCATTACGAATGTTGTCAATAAATCAGGATTATGTGTTGCTTTTACACTAATAATAAATGTCTAGATATTTTAAGATGATATAGGGTTTTTCGTGTTTGACATCAAGTTGTATGTTCTTGCACACAGCCCACAAAAATTTTTCTACACATTTGGTTGCATTCATGTATGCTAATAAATCATGAAGTACTATAAATTTTGTATGTTTGGATTGTTGGAAAAATATTTCACACAGGACTTAACATAAAACATATGTAATCATGCACATGACTTCGGGAATGCTGTTACAGTTGCATTAGGGGCTACTGTACAAGATATGATCTGGGAGTTTAGTAGCTAGACACAAAATAAGAAGATCTCGAATACACTACCTCTGTTACACGCTTTTATTGTGACACTAATGTGCAATATCATTTACTGTTGTATTGTGTGTTGTGTTGGTAAGACTGTAGGTCAAGTAGGGTTTCGCGTGTTGTAAGTTGATATGAATCATACACTGTCTATGGAGAGTTATCTGTTTATGTTATCTCGTTATAGCACTCTGGGCTAAACGTGTAATGATTTACTGTTATTAATGTTCAAGTTGTGTGTAATAAACAACATTAGAGTACATAGGATTACTGAATGATTGAATGCCTTGACGACCAACAGACATTAAAACATGGCGCAGTCGTGTGGATGTATCACAACGAGTTATGCCCATGATGAAATTCTGCAGTTGGCAGGAAATTTTTGTAGCTGGTATGAATCGGGAATATTATTAAATAGTGCAATGGGGTGGTGCAAGTTATTACCTTCATATGAGCTTACTATATTCGCCGAAGTTTTCACTTGACCAAAATATGGCAGCATGCCTAGTAAAACTGCCTGAAAGTTTTTACTTAGAGGGTCCGACAGCGTACCAGGCTGGATCACCTTTGAAGGGGATTTCGACAATTACCTGGTAGCCACTGGCCAATATGAGTATGCATACAAGGTTAAAATCGCTCTCCTGAAAAACATGCACAGGTTAAAGGGGCGTCCACTTTTCGACACGTTTACAATATCAGATGAAGACAAACAGATGTATCAGAAAGTGAAAGAAGCATATACTGTGTTTGTTGCGCCGAAACTCAATATCATTTATTAACGATTTCTGTTTCACCAGCGTCATCAAGAAGAAGATGAGTCTTTCGACCACTTTCTAATGGACGGCAGACAATTCGTTAAAAGCTGTGCCTACGAAAAAGCTGAACCACAAGAAGTAAACATGCTAGTTCTTGCGGTTGTGCAAGGCATTCGGAACAATAGTGTCAGGGAAGCAATGCTGCAAATGGACAATACATTTCTTGAAAAGTTGGCATAATACTCTCGTGGAGTGGAACTTAGCCAAGCTCGTGCACAGAAGTTTGAAGACAAGGCCAGATTTGTGCAGGAAGCAGGTGCATCAGTGGTGGACTCTGTCAAGAATGTGTTCTCTAAAACTAAAAGTAAAAGCAGTAAGTATAGTGGTGGCATTGGGTCTGAATGTTTTGAGTGCCGCCAGTACCACTTGAAGCATAGACCTAGTAAGTGTCCCGCATACGGGAAAAAATGTAACAAGTGTCGGTTGCTTAGTCATTTTGCTGTAGTGTGCAATGTGTGTAAGGTTGGAAATGTTAAGTTGGATGATACATCAGATGACTCAACTGTCTGCTGTGACACTGCGAGAATATTCTCGGTTACACCGCAGGGCTCCGATCATGTGCCAAGTGTTACCGAGTGGAAGGAAAATACCTCATTGAAGGCAAACAAGTAAGTATCAAATTGGACCTTGGAGCAGAGATTAATGTGTTACCACTTAAATTGTTAAAAAAAGTAAACAAATAGTTTGTAGTTAAACCCACAACTTTGAAACTTCAAGTGTGGGGTGGGACAACACTCCCTGTCACAGGCATTGTAAATATCTGGTGTACTGTAAAGGGTAAGGAAGACTATGTCACATTTGTGGTAGTTTATTGTGAAGGTACTCCCCTGCTGGGTCTCAAGTTATGTTAACAGTTCAATTTAGTAAAGCGAGTTCACATTAATACAGCAGAGGAGTCTGATAACCTCAGGGATGAATTTGTTGAGACAAATAGGGATGTTTTTAGTGGCTTAGGTTGTTTTCCCCAAACATGTACCAATAAAGTTAAAGAGGGTGCTGATAATGTATATAAACCACATAGGCGGGTGCCTAGAGGTATAAGGGGAGAGATCTTAACTGAACTGCAGAAGCTTGAAATTAAATGTGTAATTTAAAAAGTCAAACAGGTTGATTCACAAACATGGATTAGCAATATTGTTATCACTGAAAAAAAGAATTGTAAATTAAGGCTGTATGTTGACCCCACTAATTTAAACGAAGTTATTGTAAGGGATTTTCATTCAATTGCCACTGTCGAGAAGACATCAGAATAATTAAATGACAGAAATTACTACTCAGTATTTGATTTAAAAGAAGTCTTTCATTAAATCAGGTTAGATTAGGCATCATCAAAAAAAATGTGAGTTTTCTACTCCTTTTGACTGCTATAAATATTTGGGAATGCCTTACAGCATTGTCAATGCTCCTGAAAACTTTCAAATTAACAGAAGAAACTTTTGGAGATATTCCCAATGTTATTGTTTTTTTGATGATGTACTCTGCACTTGTAAGATGGCTCAAGAGCATGACACTTGTGTGAACAGACTTATAAAAAGAGTCCGGTCTCTGGGAATAAAGTTTAACATGGCCAAACTCCAGTACAGAGTTACAGAGATTAAGTACGTTGGTCAAATATTCTCCCGATCTGGCATGTTTCCAGACCCAGAGAGGGTAAGAGCTTTGGATTCGCTTGAACCACCAAGCAATAAAATAATGCTGCAAAGAGTGCTAGACATGTTCAATTATGTGCGAAACTATGTACCCCAAATGTAAACACTTGTGAGTCCGATGAGAGATCTGTTGTGGTTAGGTGTGGAATGGCAATGGCTACCCAGCCATACTAAGGCTTTTGAAAAACGTAAGTCAGTGGTAGCTTCTGCCCTGAATTTGCCACTTTTAACCCTATTCTCAAACTAATCATTCAGTGTGATGCTTCAAAAGGTGGCTTGGGGTGTGCATTGTTTCAAGAAGGGCCTAATGGACTCCAACCTGTTCACATAGCATCTCGATCCCTTACAGTGAATGAGGGGAAATACTCACAAATCGAAAAAGAGCTCCTGGCAGTGCAGTTTTCAGCTTACAAATTTCACTACGACATATATGGCAGGCCTGTACAGGTTCAGACAGATCACAAACCATTGGTAAGTGTTATGTGTGAAGATATTCACAAAATTGGTGCTGCCTGTCTTCAATGGTAACGGCTGAAACTTTTAAAATATCATCTAGATGTGACATTTCTTCCCGGAAGGTATATGTGCGTTGCGGGCCATCTGTCAAGGTCATACCTTACCGATGAAGTCCAGGATGACCCTCAGATGCTACAAATAATACATTCAGTTAGCGTTAATTCACCATTGACAGAGCGGCAGCTCTCAATTCCGAGATACAAACAGCTAGTGACCCCAATGTGAGTAAGGCAGTTCTCTTCCATAAAGAGGGTTGGCCTCACTACAATAAGTTGCCGCTTGACTGTAGTGTCTATCATCTATCTAAACACAACATATATGTTGAGCAGGAACTTGTTCATTTAGGTGATAGACTTGTAGTCCCTGATGCACTCAGGGAGTATGTGCTTAGTCTCCTTCACGAGGGGCATAGTGGAATGACAAAAACCAAGTTGAGAGCACGACCATTGTACTATTGGCCTACTCTTAATGCTGACATAGGTGCACACATCAGTAAGGGCCCTGTTTGTGAGAAATTTAGGTGCAGTAACTTCAGACAGGCCTTACATCGATGTCAGACACCCAAATTACCCTATGAGAATATGTGTGCTGACATTTGCCAGCATGCAGGACACAACTATTTAGTCTTTATTGATAAGTTCTCAAAGCGGCTGGATTTAAGTGGATTACATAACACGTCATCAGCTGCAGTGATTAGTGCAATGTAGGATGTGTTTAGTGTGCATGGTTTTCCAAAAGTGTTAACAGCAAATAATATACAATTCAATTCTAGTGGCTGTCGTAAGTATTTTCGAGAAAATGAAAAAGAACTTAATACCAGTAGCCCTCATCTACCGCAAAGCAATGGTCTGACTGAGGCTGGGGTAAAGATTTGGAAAACCTTTTTAAGAAAGAGTAGGGAAGAGAAAACAGACTTTAGGAATTTGCTGCAAGAATATCATAGCACTCCACTTCCTGGAATTGACTTGTCCCCTACACAACTCTTGTTCAGCCGGAGGATTCGCACTAAGCTACCTGTGTCACCTGCTGCACTCAAACCGAGTGTCCCCAAACCTAGGTTGGTAATAGAAGCTCTGGACTCTAAGGCAAACAGAATGAAATATCACTATGACCAAACAGCTAGGCACCATGATGTAATCTTCTTTCTGAATGAACCGGTTGTCACGAAGATTAGGCAAGGGTATATGTGGGAACTTGCTGTGATTGTGGGAAGACACCGCTGTCCTCGCTCATATCTAGTGAAAACTAACTCCGGCAATATTGTCAAGGATAATGTGGTCCATCTCAGGAAAACAAGAGTGTTCACTAAACCCAGTAATAATAACCTACTCCTAACAGATGTAGGTGAGGATAGGCAGCAGTTAAGGTGTCATGGTAGCAAATCAGTTACAAAACAACACATAGCAAACAAGTTCCAGCAATTCAGTGCGGAATAATTAATACAAGTCAGCACCATATCACAGGGAGTGGGAGAGCGGTTCGTCGACCATTGAGGCTTGATTTGTAAGGGATGTTGCTGATTATTGGGTTTGTTTGTCCCACACTGACCAATGTATTTATTGTTTTAAAATGTTTTGAATTACAGGGTGTCAAAGTGTCATGTAGGTTAAGTTTGTATGTATTTTTGTTATGCCTTGCTATGGATTGTGTATGTCAGTGTATTAGCATATTCCCAAAAGGCGATGGTGTTGTATTGTGTGTTGTGTTGGTAAGAATGTAGGCCAAGTAGGGTTTCACGTGTTGTAAGTTGACATGCATCATACGCTGTCTATGGAGATTTATCTGTTTATGTTGTCTCGTTATAGCACTCTGGACTAAATGTATAAGGATGTACTGTTATTAATGTTCAAGTTGTGTGTAATAAACCACATTAGAGAACATGGGATTATTGAATGATTGAATACCTGGACGACCAATAGAAAGTAAAAAAATGTATGTTAATGAAAATCAACAAATTCTATAATCTGCAAGTATTGTTAACTTTACTCTGACCACGTAGACTTTGATAAAGCAATTGGCTATTTAATTTAAATAACAATATATTACTCGTTTCGGCCTATCAATGTCATCGACAGTCCTGCCTAGTGCCTAAGGAGGGTTTATGCTCACCACTGAAATAAGTTGAAATCTCTTGCTCAGTGGTCGACAGGGCTCCCACCAAACAACGCTGACCTTTGGCAGCCCCTCATTGTTGTGAAGTCTTGGTGACAGTCTGGAGTGCTCACCGCGTCCTCGGCACATTCTTATATACTCCGGCTTAGCCGCTGACCTCCTTCTTCCTGCCACCTCTTGTTTACCCAGTTCTCTCCTACACTGTCTACCGCACCTGGGTTGCCCGCTCTGGCTCTCGAACCTACCTGGCTCACCATCGCTGCTCAGACTGCATCCACGACAATACATAATAGCATTTCACCAGGTTTGGTGTGGTCATGAATGCTGGTGTTGATATGATGCCTGTGGCGGTGTTTTGTGCTACACCTTATCAGAAACGTCATCCTCGCAATTTTTTTCTCCACAAGCCAGCAGAGTTTAGTGACAAACAAGAAATCTGATGTTTATCAAAACCAGAATTACACATGAACATGTACAACCGAATCAATTCTCATATTTTTAATAGCTAATGAATGTAGCCTTACTGATTTACATTTTCCATGGTTTCTCGAACTATTTCCAGGCAGTTTCTGGGGAGACATTAATAAAGGCAATGACCAATTCTTTTCTTGTATTCCTTTCATTGTCTTCTTCGTGTACCATTCTAAAATGAACCTGTTGTTGAAAAGATGTTAAGGTAAGTAAATAAAGTTTACTCGTGAGTTTTGATGGTGGTGTATTTAGCAGTAGGTGGTAATCTTTACAGTAAATGACATATTTACATTTTATTGTTTTCCAAAGTTTGGTAGAATAAAGAAAACTTAGATAAAGCCAATATTTTCCTGTAACTACACCATCTGCCAAATTGAAAAAACTTCATGTAATTTTATTTATAAATGTTATTTCACCTTTCTTCAGGATTTTCGAAATTCTAATTTTGAGGGCAACTAATTGGAAGTAAGCTTATTTTAATATTGATGATGAATCATGGGTATTTAGAATGAAGTGTGCTTCGTGAAACAATAAGTACTCTAGCCGCTACACCACCATGGAATCCGTCATCATAAGAAGGGAGGAGTTGAGAGAAGCTTGTTTAATTTGTAACACCCAATGTGTTAAGAGCCAACGAGAGTGAAAAATGGTGGATATGGAGCAGCACTGAAATGAAAGGGTGGGGAAAACAGGAAAACCTCGAGAAAACATTTCAGCCAGCAGCATCAATCAGCACAATCCCTATATGTGAACATCTGTGAATAACTTCACAGGGAAACAATGTTGGATCACATTGGTGGAAGGCAAACATCCTACCACTATGCCCACCGCAGCTGCTCCCTTTAGGAAGGGAGAAGAGGAACCTCATTCCATCAATTATATTTGGGTAAGGTCAATTACAAAGTTGAATTTTAAAGATGATTGTAAAATTTAATATACTTTTCTACCAGCTTATCATAGATCTGGTTTCTAAATGGGGCAGTATTTTTCACATCTGCATTTTCATTTTTTTTATAATTATGCTTACTTGTTTCTTTCTTAGGTACCACTACATATTGAAAGTTGTCAACTATAATAAATAAGTTGCAATGTACCTACATACATGTATACATACAACATTAAGTGATGGGGTTTACAGAGTTAAATACAGGAAAGAAAATTAAACTAAAAGAAAATTGTAGACAAGTCATGTATTCCTGGAAGTGGCAATTGAAAATTTTTGCAGTTTACCTACTCAATTTTAACACATTGGTAAGTATTTTGACAAGAGCAAGTGTAAAGAATATTAGCTCAAGGGAAATCTGATTACAGGATTCATTGTTTATTTAAATAATCATAAATAAAACCAACAGTTCATGATAAGAAATCATGCTAAAACTGCGATATCTCGCATGTGCAATAACCCCACTTTTAATAGCTATCCCCTAAGTGGGCAGTGCATTGCCCTTATTTACATATTGGAAGTTACAGTTACAAACACTGGATTCATCAGCTGGTTCCATAATAATCCAATTTAAAAGAAACCAATTTCTTTATTTGTAGCACAGCTGGCACTAAGAAATTAACTTTTACATCTACTTCATTAAGTGGTCCCGCAGTAGTCTAGGAACATACATACATGTCAACTGCAAATTTTATTGGTGATGCACGTGTCATGCAAATGAAACTAAACAAATATGGGTTGGTTTACTTGGGGTATCAATATGTTTCCAAACATTACGTATTTGCACAGTTGAAAATTAATACTATCAAGTACTGTTTAAATTTATTGTTTCTGTCACACGACATATGTTTGTGGAAATATTTAATTTGTTTTCCAGTATACCTACTATTGTTGTTAAGAAATATTCTTAATATGTGCATCATGCCATGTTGAAACATACATTATTTTATATCATTCAATGAAAGTACTATTGGGTTATATAGAAACTCTGCATTTTAATATTTTTGCGCTGCATTTCTAAATTGAATAAAAGAAATATTTGTGTGTAGAACTGGAAAGCTTATTCAATATTAAAAGACGGTTGTCATCGATTAACTTTTGTGTTTTAATTCATACGTATCCAGATTTTTTGGATTTGAGGGGATAGAACGAGCTCCATCTCTATGTACATAGTAGACTACATTGCAAATACTATTATTTGTAAAGGATTCACTGTTAACATTTGAGGAACTGAAGGGGAAAATATTATTTCATCTTAATTTAGAAGTACAGAAATATCACGTTATAGAGGTAACCATTCCCCCTCCTCCCCCCCCCCGCCCCCCCGTCAAAAAACACCTTCACAGGATTCGATATGAACTAAACTATCAGAATTTCCAAGATGAAGATTGTAATTTTCTGAAATATTCATATATGTACATCAGAATTTTCTAATTTTTACGATTGTACACCATGAAGCACGGATAAAGTGAGCAGATAATCCTAATTGTGCAAAGAAACTGTTGATGCAGTTAACGGATTGTGCCGAAGAGGATGAAATGACGTGAACACGGAGAAGCAATGGAATCCAAGGACATAGGGAACATAAGTTCCCCGAGGAAACCCACCGGCATTGTCTGCCACATTTCCCACATGTGAAAATCCAGGGCTACCCCGTCGATTATCAAACATACATACATACACTCGCAATTAGGCTACCACCCGGTGGCGAGCTCTCTCTCACCTCTCTGTCACCCAACCAACTGCTTCTCAACTCTCTTCCTGAACTTACTAACCCCTCTCACAGATACCAATTCCGCCCTCAACACATTCCACTCCCTCACAGACCTCACAAGCATGGACTGCCTACCCTGCTCCGTTCTCCTCCACATCCCTCTGAAGCTTCTCACTGTTGTTTCCTCTTCCTCTAAACATCCCCTTACTTAGCTTGCAGTGTAGCCTTCCCCATCCTCCCTCTTCATTCACCACCCTGTACATCCTGACCAGCCGTCCAACTTTCCTCCTGTCCCTCAATGAACTCCACCCCATTTCTTCCATCATCACAGATGACCTATAGTTCCCTTCTTCCTCATTATCCTGCCCCTGCCTTCTCCACCTACCCTTCACCCATCTTGCTACCTTTCTCTGCACCTTTTCCAGTTCTCGCACTTACACCTCCACATGTGGGTTTCATACTGCTGCAGTATATTCTAACATTGGCTGTACCATTGTGCCATACGCCTTCTCCTTCACCCCACAGCTGACTCCCTTCAGCACCTTTCCCAGCATACCCAGAACCCTTCTTCCCTTTGCAACCACCCTCTCTACCTGTTTTTTTTTCCATCTGAAGTCTCCCAACAGTACAATCCCTAGATACTTATATTCTTCTGCTTCTTCTATCTCTTGTCCCTCCCATCTGTACATGACCCTGCTTATCAACTTATTCCTTGCGAGCCTCACTACCTTAGTTTTACTTACATTTATCTTCATTTTATTTTTCCTGGTCCACAACAATATATTATCAATGTCCGCCTGCAAATTTCCGCCCCCCTCTCCCACCTCAATATACACAACACAATCGTCTGCAAACAATCTTATTTTCCCCTAATCCCCAAACCCATGTCATTTACCATTATGGTAAATAACAAAGGACCAAGCACGCTTCCATGTGGTACCCCTGACGTAACCTCCTCTTCCTCCGATATTGCCTTCCCCACTTCCACCCTCTGCCTTCGCCCCCTGAGGAAGTCCCCTATCCCTTCAACCACCCTCCTGTCCAGTATTAGCACCTCCTTTTTCCTCATCAATGTCCCATGGGACACCTTACCAAATGCCTTCTCAAAATCTATGAAGCAGGCATCCATTTGTTTCCCTTCATCAACTACCTCCACTAGATCCTCTAATAACCCAGCCAACTGAGTCTCACATAAGAATTCCCTCCTGAAACCATGCTGGGTCTCCTCCAACCAATTCCTATTGTTCATAACCCTTACCACATACTGCACCACCAGCTTCTCCTTTACTTTTCCTGTACTTCATGTGAGAATCACCAGTCTGTAGCTGCCAGACCTCCCCATATCCTCTCCCTGTTGCTGTATAGGTACCACCATAGCATCCTTCCAATCTTGTAGTAACTTACCCTCTCCTAAGGACTTTTTAAACAGCATCTCTAAATATTTCACCAACACCCTGCCACCAAACTTTAGTGCTGCATTTCCTATCTCATGTGGACACCCTGCCTTACTGCTTTTCTATCTCCCACTCCATCATCTTAAACTTACTAAACACCCCCCGAACCCTGTTTGCCCCCTATTCGAATTCTCCTTTGCCCCAAACACTGACAAGTACTGTCCTTGAAGCATCTCCAACTTTTCTTGGTCATTTGTCGCATGCTTTCCAACCATTCCTGTTAGCAGAGAGATCCCTTCCTCTCCTCCCCTTAACATCCTAAATAACCTAAACAATTTCCCCCATTCCTTGCCTTTTCCTTCTTTCACCATGTTCCCCAGAAATACATTATTTGCCTATTTCATCTTCCTTTCAAACTCCCTACCCATTTGTTTCAAAATTACCTTAGATCTTATCATCCCTTCATTTCCCCACTTGGCCTGTAGTTTCCTGCAGTTCCTTTTCATTTTCAAAATATCCTGTCCATAATATGGCGGATCTCCCCCAGTCTGTAACCTTTTCATTGCCACAAATTTCTCCAACATAACCTCCATTAATCCTCTAAAATCCCCCCACAACCCCTCTACACTCTCCTCCATAGACCGTTTTTTAAACCTGTCTCTCAGGAAGATTTCTGCCCCCTTCTCGTCTCCTCTTCCATACTGCCACGCCAACCTTTCTGCTGTTTGCTCTTCCCTCATCCTGCCAATCCCAATGTCCACAACTGGGATATGATTGTTGCTTATACCATAAAATACTATTGCACCAACTACAGCATTCTCAGATCTGACCAACACCACATCCAGCACATGACCCAACACCCTCCTCATTCCATATTGTAGGTGTTTCTACTACCTGGACTAATCCTCTGTTGACTAACTGTGCTGCCATCTCTGCACCATGCTACCCATTCCTTCTGCATCCTCTAACCATTTCACACCTGGCATATGCAAATCCCCTGCTACAACAACCCATTGCATGTCCTGTAGTCTATTGGCTCTCTCCTTGATCATCTCAATTGCCTGTCATCCCTGTCCTGGTTGTCTATATGATGCCAGCAAAGAAATTACTACCACCACTCAATTTAATTTCCATTACCTCGACATCCTTACTAACCTATTCTAACACCCATTTTAGCCCTTTCCTTACACACACCATTATTCCTCCACCTCTCCCATTCTTGTCTCTTCTGAAGATGGCGAACTTATCCTGCCTACATTCAATGTCCAGCACTTCCTCAGTCGCCAAGTCTCCACAGCTACCACTATATCCGCCCCATATCCTTAAACCTTTCCCCAGAATCCCTCCAGCTGGATCACAGTGATGGGAGGCCAGCACCCCCTAATCACAAAGAGGGAGAAGAAATAAAATAGCAATACACAGTATCGCTATACTATTAATCAATATTGCCAATTTGCGGCGTCTTACACTTTATACCCACACGAACAGGAGGGGGGAAAAGGCCTAGCATGGTTGCCAACCCCACTTTCACCACTTCCATGGGTAGGTATTTTATCCCCTCGCTTAAGGTTTGTGTATACCATAAAAGTTGTGTTCGGATGTACCATAATTATCGTGTTGAGAGCTGGAACCAAATTTCTGCACACCTTTGAACCTTCCTCTGTCGAACACCCCCCATCCCCCTTATTTTCAACCACTCCTTTCATCCCCTACCACCCTGTGAGGAGATGCAATTACAGGATGGGTTCGTTTTTCGAATTCTTTTCGACCTGGAAGGCAGGATTTTCAGCGGATTTTCGTGGGATTTGAGGGACGATTGTCTGTTTATACCCCACCTTTCCCTAATGGTAAGTTAGGCCCTTGAACCTTCAACCCCCCCCCCCCCCCCCCCCCTTTTGCACTTCCCGAATGTTTCTCTCCATCCACACTTTTTCACATTTTGTAGGTGCTATAAAGCTAATTTTTTTATTGTATTTTATTGTAATTTGGTATTTTATTTTCTTTTTAAGTCCTCTATCCCCCCTAAAACAGGTTAGGCCAACTTCACCTACGAAGGGGGGGGGGGTGTTTGTGCCCTCCCGTGCACCTTTTCTTCTCTTGAATGCATTTTTTCGACAGATTTTCGTGGTATTTGGGGGATGGTTGCGATTCTATACCCCACCCTCCCCCAATGGGAAGTTAGACCATTCAAACCTCCCCACCCTCAAAATTTCCCTCCTCCTACTCGTATGTGCTATATAGATCATTTTGATAGTATTTTGTTGGATTTATGTACTTTCCTTTTTTAAGACTGCTATCCCCCTTAAAACAGGTTACACACTTTGGGCAACTTCCCCTACAGTAAGTGGGTACCATAATATGTACCATAATTATGGTACAAATTCACTTGGACCTATTTTCCGGGTAACATAATTATGGTACTCTGTGCGATAATGTGGGTATTTCGTACAATAATTTCAAAATTCGTACCATAATATCATATGCACCTACTCAGCTTTCCAATATTCCAATAAGCTATTGAAGGTTCTTGTCGGCTTAATGTACCACACCCAAAATTATTAAATAAACCATAAATGAACCATAATTTTAACATCATTCCCACTGCAACTACAGGTCGGGATGTGCGAGCGTGCGCCGAGAGGCGCAAGCGAGTATGTGCTGGAGTTGTTAGACAACACTGTACCAAAAGTACTATTTCGTATATTTACATGCTTCACTGATGGTGGCTTGGCTCGCAGATTCTGCAGGTCCATCGTCTGATGTATTTGTAATCAAAAACGTACTTGTGTGGTGAGTATAATGATTTATGTTATTTAAATGGTAACATTTTGGATCATCCTGCCAACTTACACATTTACCAATGACCACAGTAGCTACATAAGACATCTCAATATTTAAAATGATGTTAGAATACACATCCGTTGCCACTTCAGACAAAAGAGGGCTGTAATGCAAATAAATGCAACAATATTATGCTATTGTAAAATCATTGAACAGGTAACAAAGTGTGCAGTAGTTGCAAAGCATTGCATTGCTATGCCAGACTATATCTCAGTTGTAAAATAAACCTTTTTAGTTTTTTAAGTGCATGTGTGCACTGGTGGTATAAAGAATATAAGTATAATAGTGTGAACATGCATTGAAAATTTGAGAATGAAATGATTGCAAACTACCAGTGTTTTGTAATGAATGCACAAATTTTTCCACAAACCAACAATATTAATCAAAAGTTTTGTGTTCAAATTGAGTGATCTGCAAACATTACTCTACTGTCGTATCAAGGAAATGGGTGGGAAAGAAACACATGACGTCGCCTTGCGACGTCATGCCATCACCTTGCGTCGTCATCCAGACCTTATCTTGCGACGTCATGCTGACGTTACCTTGCTACGTCATGCAGACGTCACCTTGGGATGTCAAGCCGACGTTGCCTTGCGACGTCAAGCCGACGTCGCCTTGTGTCGTCATCCAGACCTCGTCTTGTATGTCCATACGACATTGGGGCGATGTTCTGCGACCTACACCAGTATGTTCTTGGGTGTTCTAGTCAACCCGGCGTGCTCGAAATGCGATAGTTGACTGCTTGGTGCAAATTGTCAGAGAGGCGTTCGTGAACCCTGCGTTCACCTCAAAGAGAGTTATTAAATGTTGTTTCTTTTCTCCAATAAATACGTTTATACTATCAGTTGAAACCTGAGTTTCTGTAACCTGGGTTTCGGAAAGAAGAGTTTATGTGTGGTATAAATGCTGCAAATGTGAGGTTTTTGGCATATCTCGAAACCAAGATTTGTAAATCAAGTTTTGAGTAAAATGTTAGGTTTCTTGTTCTGTATAAACAAATAAATTTCCGGTTGGTTTGTAAATATGATATGAATTTAGCATCTGTTGAAGTGCAAAACCAGATGTTTAATTTATTAATAATATGTTTAAATGTAGTGTGTTTATCTAGTTTTGGTGTAAGTACAAAAATTACTAATACACAAATAATATGTTTCATATTAAATAAAGTTAAAAAATACAGCATTAAAAAATATGTTTCATAAAGTAATATGCAATTAACAATGCATTTTTGGTTATATTTATGATTTTTCTGTAAAATGTATTTCCTTTTCATATCAGCATAACATAAAGGATAATTTATTTGTAACTATTTGAATACCTACTAAACTGAGATTTGTGTGAAGGTATAAACTCTTCACTAAAATATTAATTTGGAAAGTTTAGTTGCGGAAACTTATGATTCATATGATTGTCACATTACTCACAAACATCATAAGATATTACAAGTTGCATGGAAAAGAACCTTATTTATAGCCAGATCTTCGTCCAAGGGTGAACCAAAGATAATTTTCCTCGGAGTTGGTCTGAAGTTAGTCGGGACTAAGGGTGGACTAACTATTTAGTATTAATAAACCACGATTAGAGTGGGGCTAACTTTAGTCGAAGGATCATCAAAGTATGCTGTTGCCAGGTTTACTGTGCATGCGCATTGCAGATTTTCGTCTCAAATAATACCTATACAACGAAAGGAAAATCACATTTCAGACAACACACATATTAAAAGTTGCTTTGATCACTGCAAACAGATATTGCTCCATTACCTAATGACCAAATTATCAATTAATTGAAACTTACACAATATTTCATTTATGATTCAATGTTAAGTAATACTTACCTTTGTTAAGCCGAAATCGTGTGTGAATATATAGATTAGCGGATAAGGTACTTGCTTTGAATATGTGAATTCCAAATTCGAATACCACTTGTTCACTCAAGTTTTATTATGGCTATTTTTTTTCGATAGCAAGTACAATTTAATAAAATTAATATCTATTTTCATAACTGCAAAACAAAACTTTTTTAAATATTTTATACTCTCCATCGTGTATTGTATTAATGAAGGATGGAGGACAAAAAGATTTATATACTAATAATATTATTGTTCCACATTGATTTGTTAATTTTTCATAGCACACCCCTAGCCACTGGTAGTATGGGCTGGTTTCATTTACTTATGCCAATACCGCCTTTATAATTACGATACATTTGTATTTTAATGCTAACACATTTAAAAACTACATTATAAAATGGTTAAAATTTTCTTTCCCCGACAAGATTCAGACATGTAACTTTGTGATCATCAACCACGATATAACCATGTACCTACCAATACGTTTGCTTAAAGGGGATACTTTGCCATAGGTTGTGAAATTAAGATTTGTATTACAATTCTTTTTGGTAGTATCTGGTAAGAGAGTTTCAGAGAAGGTATTTCACAGAAATAATAAGGCATTGCTTTAACTTAGAACTGGTGTATTATGATTCAATTTCTTTTGAAATATTATTCACGGAACATTTCATCCACTAGATCGGCATATTTTTGCAAACGGATTGACAAAATCGGTCTTAAACAATTACTTTTGTGTTTTGTAAATTTTATCTAGTTTTCACTCTCATGTAATATTGGCGAAACTGTCTTATTTTATGTTCGCCATGATTATTTTTGACTTTAAAACATTGTTAGTCCTACCCTCAGTCCGGACTAAATGTTAGGCCGCACTAAAGCAGGATGATCCTCGGACTAGCAAAGATATGACTCTGAATACAAAAGATTTGGCCGGAGGATGATCTTTCCTTAGTACCTAAGAACTAAAAACGAGTATGAATAAGGCCCGAAGTTTATATTTAAAAATTAATCAAAATAAACTGAAATTTTACCTACATTAAGAATAAGCTAGTGCAAAACGAAAACTGGCAAGGGTGTCTCAAAAACGATCATGTGCTAAATTCATAGGGCCTCTGAGAACAAATGGTTAGCCCTAACAAAAAATCATCATTATTTTTTCCTAATTTTTTACTTCTCTATGCAACTGCGATATTACAAACAACTGTTATATACAATTTGCACAACAACAAAAAATGCAAACATTTTGTTATCACTACAAGAATTAAATCAGAAAATAAAAAAATGGAAGTGTTATAAAATTATATTGCTAGCATCTTTCTGGCGTCATTTATTATAGCTTATTCAAATATGTTTCAGGATTTGGTTCATCTGCCTGCTATTTCTGGATAACTGGAGACAAGATAACCACAATCGCTACTATATGCATCATCTTTCTGTGCATGACTATAGGTAAATGTTGCATGCAATAACACTAAATAATTGGTTATCATTATTTCTTGTTATTTGTTTTTAAAATAAAAACTAAAAATTGTATCTCTAACTGTAAGTAATAGAATAATCTGGCGGACTGGCAAAGGGCACGAGTTGTGTGGGTGCAGTATAAGCTAAAGTATTTTTTTTGCCATGTAAATATTTGGATGCCTTGACCATTTGACAAGCTTAATACTGGATATGAAAAAAATCAGTATCCCTATGTTTCAAAATAATTAAAAAATTTACATAATAACCCGAAAATATCATAGAAACGTTATGTTACTGTCCACTAGTCCAACAGTTCCTTGAATAAGGACATCATCTTGAAATTCATAATCAAACGTGACTTTCAGAGAAAACTAATTTAATATTGCAATATTACATATAAAATATTGCAAAGATTTTGCAACAATTCTGCGCCCAGCAAACATTTACGCAGCATTACAGAAAATGATATGGTCTGAAGTTAGACGCATGGCACTTCAATACCGTCAGGCAAAGGAAGCACTCGCAACTCTAGTAGAACACTTACTAGAAGGGACAGCCGCATCAGCGAGATAATTTTACATTCAAGCTTCCAAAATGTCGGCAGTCATACCATCTGTTGTGAATCGCACCCCAACCATCCACCTGTGACGCCCATGGAAAATACTTGCAGATACTAACCTTTCCTCGTATCTTCGAGCTGCAGCATTCGGCTTCTACAATAATATTGTGGCAACTCAGCAGCGTAACTACAACATTCGCCTCACTGCTGACCCTTCATGCCCGCTGTGTGGCAACACTGACACGGCACTTCATAGGGTAATTTCCTGTATTTATGCAACTCCCATCTGGCAGTGGTGTTGCATACGAGTACGAAAAATAATTTGCGTTGAACATGGAGATGTCAGCGACAAGCACATGCTTCATTGCGATTTCTTCACCTTCCCCTCAGTTAGACGAAGAGTTGCGGACTGGTTTGTACTTCATGCGATCAGTTTTTTGGTGGACTGTCCGACACTGGTGACAATTCAAGACTTTGTCCAGCTTCTTTGTCAAAATAGGTGGAACATGGCGCAGTGTGGCACATTGCATTAGTGGCATGGAAATTTTTTATTTTCATTTTAACGTTTACGCCTACAGGAAGTGCGTGTATATTACTGAGGTTTTGTGTAGGCCTTGCACTGACCACCCCTCGATCCTTAGAAGTGTACACCTTAATGTTCCAGTAGTAATCGTTAATAGGTGGTCGTGTTATAGGTCAGTGTCCTGTGTCGGGGTGTACGCCATGTGCTGCCCCTCACATTAAATAATTTTGTGTGTGTATATCTAAATTTGTGTATGTGTATATGTGAATTTGTATATATATGCGTGTGTGTATATATATGCACATATAAAGTGGTTATAATACAATAGAGAAATTTAACACAAAAAATGGTTAATACGTGCACCTCACATGCTCAAGATCCTCGATTGTGCCATGTAGTGGTTTGTCAGCTGCCTGCAAAACTGGGGCAGCTTTCAACACCAGAGGATACCAAAACAATAATATACCATTATTGTCAGAAAACACTAAAGTTTGGTTCTTCGACTTTGTCAGTAAAACCAGTTCACCAATTGTTCATATCGTTTTGTGCCCCCCATGTAAGAATTGTGTAGATATTTTATTAAGTATTTTGTTATTGCTTCTATTGTGTGTTTGAATGTGTACTGTTTAATAGGTTAAGGGTTACATCATGGGTTGATATGCAGGAGAATGTAAGTTCGAATCTCTTTTGGGGGATAGAATTTGAACCAGTTTATAACATATTTTTGTAATGTTTTTAACATTACAATACACATTTGACATCATAAGTGTTAAATTGGATGTATTCGTTACAACTTATTCAGCCAGACTACTTTTTCTTACCTTCACCAAAGTCTACACAGTATCAAGAACACATCATCTCACACAGAGTCCGTGGTGCTATCTTTACATAACATCAAAACAAATGTTTGTTGCATCTGCCACATTTTAACACCCCCTGACAAAAATTTTTATTTACAATGTTACAATCAATATTTTCTTGTACTTATGTAAAATTTATCAACTGAAATATGATACTTCTGAAATTTTCAAATATTGGTTTCCCTAGTGGTTTTATGAACATGTCTGCAACATTATTTCCTCTCGGAACATATTCTAAACGTATTAACACACTATTCACATTATCAACTATGAAGCGATACCTTGTGTCCAAGTGTTTTAATGTGTTTTCGTTTTCATTATTATAAGCCAATTTAATGACTGACTGATTATCTTCAAACATAATCACTTGATGGTTGGTTACACCCAAATCACAAACAATGTTACTGAACCAATATGCTTCGGAAACTGCTATACTCAAGGCTATATATGCGGCCTCAGTTGTAGACAATGAACCACAAGACTGTTTTTTTTTTTTTTTTGCTACACCAAGTGATTACACAATCAGATATCTAGAAAACATAACCTGAAGTGGACTTCTTGTCTTCAATACAACTTGCCCAGTTTGCATCTACATAACCTTGTAGATACGATTCTGTATATATATATATATATATATATATATATATATATATATATATATATATATATATATATATATATATATATACACTCAAGACTTAAATTTAGAGTTATTTTTATATAGCATAAGATTATTTTAAGTGACTTATACAACATGTCACTGGCACAATGTTGATACCTGGACAGAAAAGTGACAGGAACACATAAATCAGGCCTAGTGCCACAGACTGTGTACATTAAACAGCATACTAACTGTCTACAATTTATTTTAATTGCATTACTTTCTGACTTCTCTCTCTGAAGTAATTTAAGTTGGTTTGCAATTAGGCATAACAAATTTTTCTAAGACCTTAGACAGATTTTTTTTGACTTAACACTGTTTTTCCTTTTTCTTGTTCAATACTAATGCCCAAATATTCTTCAGCTATTCCTAAGTCTTTCATCTTAAAGTTTTTGTGTAACTGTGCCTTAAATTCCTGAACTTGTTCATTTTGTGACATAAAACACAAAATATCATCCACATATAACAATACATACAAAAAGTTATTTTGTTTCCTAATGTACAAACAATAATAATTTTTTGACTTTTGGAATCTTTCATTCGCCATAAATTTATCAAACTTCTGATTCCAGTGTTTGGGGGAACTTTTCAAACCATACAAAGATTTATTTTATTTATATATTTTTTCATCATTGCCAAGAAGTTTTAAGTAAACTACCTGTGTAATGTCACCATGTAAAAATACTCCTACTACATCTATTCCATGAACTGGCCTATTTGTGTTGTTTGCAACTGCCATGAAGATTCTAAATGTAGCTAACTTTGCAACTGGAGAATACACTTCTGACAAATTACACACATTTTGTTCAAAACCTTTAGCCACTAAATGTGCTTTGTGCAACTGTTTACCCTCAGTTTCTTTTATTTTGAAAACCCATTTACTAGAAATAATATCATCTCCTTCCGGGCCCTCAGTAACTTCTACCCAGGTATTGTTCTCTTCCAATGTATCTAGCTCCTTCTTCATAGCTATCTCCCAGATTGTTTTGTCATTACTGTTCATGGCATCTTCATAGGTCAATGGTTCAATATTAAGTGATATGAAAATTGTCTCGTACTCTTCTAACCATTTTGGCTTATTCTTCTGTATTTTGTATCTTCCCTGAGGTATTTTTTGTCATTACTGTTCATGGCATCTTCATAGGTCAATGGTTCAATATTAAGTGATATGAAAATTGTCTCGTACTCTTCTAACTGTTTTGGCTTATTCTTCTGTATTTTGTATCTTCCCTGAGGTATTTCTGTTTTGTCTTGGTTTTCGGTTTCTGGATGCACTTGGTTCTCTCTGGTTTAATCGTCTTTCGTTTCTTCATCTGTTTTTTTCTTCTCCGATATCCTGTTCTGGATATCCCATATTCTCATTTGTAATTCCAACTGGAAATCATTTTGCATCCCACCATTAGATTTTTCTTTGATTTCATTTCCACTTTCCTTAATGAATATTGTTTCTCTTTTCATCAAGACATCATTTAAGTCAGGAAAATAAACATGATGTTCCTTAGTGTTTTCACCATAACCCAAAAAGTAACCTGTTTCTGACTTTGCATCCCATTTCTGCCTTTGTGCACAGGAATATGAATCATTACTTTTGACCCGAAAATTTTCGCCTTATTTATGTCAAATAGCCTGTCGATTGGCCACAATTCAAATGGTGTTTTATTTTCACTGCTACTTGTACCTGTCCTATTTAAGACATAAACTGCTTCAGCCCACAGATTCTTATCTAAACTGCTGGACAATAAATCGTTCTGGCTGACTTGTTTATGTACATATTTATCATTCAGCTCTACCATTCTGTTACAGTGTGTATGCTACACTTTTCTGGTGTATTATTCCCAAACTATCCGTTAGTGCCTGAAAATCTTTGTTGGTAAATTCAGTCCATTTGTGTGACATAATAATTTGCACTTTATGGTCCAAGTTTTTAATAGCATAATTAAAAAAAATCTGTACTTTGTTTACAGTCTCAGCCTTGTTCTTCAAAAAATAAACTGTTTTAAAACATGTGTAGTCGTCCTTAGTTATTAAGTAATAACGAGAACCTCCTAAGTAATCAATCTCCATTGGATCACACGAATCCATATGTAGTACTTGACCTGGTTTTTCACCCCTTGCTTCACTTATGGGAAATGGCTGTTTGTGCAACTTCCCTTTCACACGAGGAACACATTTTGACTGTTCACCACCTAGTGTACATTCTATTTGACTTCTTTTTAGAATCGACTTTACCTGCTCTATGTTCTGATGTCCCAACTTTTCATGCCACTCAGTTATATTTGTATTTACTTTACGAACATAAGCATGGGTAACTGTATACTTAAAGTTCATTATATATAGTTTATCTCTGTGATAAGCAGTAGCATAAATCAGACTGCTTCCTTGTTTTAGAAACCTACATGACTCACTATTCATATGTATCTGGTAACCATTATCTGTGACAGTGCTGACTGAGAAAAGACTTACTTTTATATTTGGCACATACGAAACATTGTACAAAGTAGTATCTAACTATTCATGCCCATTATTGGCTTGTAACTTTAGGTCACCAATACCAACAGCTTGAATAACTTTTCCATCACCCAATATGATGTCTTTTGAGCATTTCAATTCTTTATAATTAATAAAAATATGTTTATCATATGACATGGGCTCTGACCCACCACTATCGAATACCCATTCATCACTGGCAAACTCACTGTTTATCGCAGGCATTACATAGACCTGAAATGCATTAGTAGTGATATGCCTGCTTGATTTATTTCTAAACCAACATTCATTTAAATTATGACCTGACTTTTTGCACTGTTGACAGTATTTGACACCCTTATTAACAATACATTGAAATTTTTTGTTATTAGCATTATCACTTTTCTTTATATTAGAATTACATTCTCGTTTGTAGTGTCCAACTTTACCACAAGTAAAGCACTTTCTTCTTGCCTTTACTATCTGGAATGCTGTGGAACTCATTAATCCCTTTTCTTCTACTCTTTCCTTGAATCGCTGCTCCTCAACCAGCAACCGAGATGTCAGCGCCTCCATCTTACTCCGCTTCTCTGGCATGGACTCTCAGGCCGATATGTAATGCCCATACTGCTCTGGAAGACTCGAGATGATTTTTGTGATTGCCATGATCTTGTTGACATCAGCACCAAGAGACTTTATGTTGTCCAAGATTGCATCAACTCTCCCGAGGTACTAGGACATTGTTTCGTTTTTCTTGCATTTTACTTCAAAAATTTTTTGTTGTGTTAAATACATCGACAATTCACTTTTTTGTTCATAAACTGTATGAAGTTTATTCCAGATATCACAGGATGTTTTGCACGATATAATTTGTTGAAGAATGGATTTCTTCAATGCGTGTTACACTTATACTTTGAGCTTTGGCATCCTTTTCTGTCCATTTCTCATAATCTTGCTTACTCTCTTCCTTTATAGGAGGCGGGGTGGTGCCATCGATAATGCCAAGTAGGTTAGTTGCCCTGAGCAATACAGTCAACTTGAATTTCCATGTTGCCCAATCTGCCTCACCTGATAATTTAGTGTCGACTTGACCGCCGGGCAAACCATTTATTTTTGAAGTGTTCATTGAGGTGAGTAGGCTTGACTTTACCGTCGAATTAAGAACAGAACCATGCTACACCCAAATCACTTTCATTTATGTGACTTGACCATCACCACATTTCTTCTTAACCATAAAAAATCTCAAACACCGAGACCTTTAGCTTGCCTGGGCCCCTGTTAAAATGGATGTATTCGTTACAAATTTTTCAGCTAGACTACTTTTTATTACCTTTACGTAAGAGTACACAATATAAATAACACATCATCATACACAGAGTCCGTGATGCTATTTTTACATAACATTAAAACAAATGTTTGTTGCATCTGCCACATTTTAAATAAAGACAGTATTGACATCATAAAATGAAATGTGACCATATTACCAGTGCATAGGGGTGTGTTTTGAAAATTTAACTAATCAATATGGAATAATAAGATATTAGTATATTTATTTTATCATTCTCCATTCTGCAGTAATGCCATATATGATACAATAATAAAACAAGTGTAAAATTAATAAAGTGACATAATGTAATGATTAATGTGATTTGTTTATACGAGCAGGCAAATAATAGCACATAAGCGAGAGAATCACTTTTGATTGGAAATAATCAAAGCCAAATAGCCCATCGGTCTAGGAAACTTGAGACATCCGGGGCCTACCAGTGGTGGTGGCGAATCCGCTGGCCCAGGAGTGAAGGCTGACATAGGGTTGCTTCTAAGGTCCGATGCATTTCATTCCATTCATCATGCACTTGCAGTCGGCATCCTGCAGAATACAGCAATGAATAACGTTACACTTCGCTTTTTCTCAGCACCTCGAGATCCCTCTCCCCGTCATGATCGTTGGGCCAACTCCAGCAGGCGTGCTTCGCAATTTCGTACTGAGCTGCCTAGGTCACCGACATCCACGACGACGGCGTTCTCGCACCGGTCAGTTGGTTCGCGGGCTGTTATTTGGTTATTCCCAGCCACCCCAGAGCCTGGGTATCCCCTATCCACCACCTGGGGATGCAACGAGTTGTGGAAAGTCGCCGCACCCAAACTGCCATGGTCCCACCGCACTCGTAGATGCACTTTGCTTTCTCTGATCCTCAAGTCGCGGGCAGTTCCCAGCTAGCGAGCAGCCACGAGCGCGATGTTTACCCCACGACAAAAAAAGCCAGATATAGGGTCAGGATATTTTATATGTACATTTTCTATTCCAATTTTGCTGTGCAAAATATATTTATTATTACAAAAAATATACTTTTACTTTCAATTAATTGCACAGTATAATAGAGTATATTCTTTTTCTTGTTGCATACATTAATATTATTGTAAATTACTATTATAATTGAAAAGAAAAAACTTTTTGCGTAAACAGGTTACATTTTTTTTGCGCTATCAAAGACGAAAGTCTGCAATGTGCATGCGCAATAAACATGAAAACAGTGTACATCCATGATCCTTCGACTAAAGTTAGTCCTACTCTGGTCAGGGTTTATGAATACGACATAGTTAGTCCACCCTTAGTCCGAACTAACATCAGACCAACTCCGAGGACGATCATCCCTGGATCATCCTTGGATAAAGCTCTGACTATGATTAAGGCCCAATATGACACTCAGTACATATATTTTTGTGTTAATTATGCATTATCATGAGTGGTTGCTTGTAATTATTAGTTTTATTATGAGTATCTTGTCATTATTTTTTGAAAATAAAATACTAAAAATCCCTTGCATTGTTCATGTCCTCGATATTGACTATTGCCTTAAATGCTAAATAAAAAAATACAATAATATAGAACTGAAGTAGGAAAATCTATTTATAATTGTCACTCTCCTGATATCAGAAGTATAATTTGACCAGCTCAGGGACATAAATATTTAGAAGAAGAGCGAGGAGACTTTTGACCAGGTGTGCCTTATTTCTTTCTCCAGTTGGACATCAATCATTTGCCCTTAAATTTTCCATTTTTGGTTTTCAGATCTCAAATTTTCCTTCCAATATTTTCCCCCTCTAAATTTTTTAATTGGAAGTAAGTATAAACCATTTTTTTATTCACAACTTATTTGCTCAATATGGTATAATGGTGGATTTACATTAGTGTGACAGACGCGATACGACATATGCGACGCGACAGGTGTGACATCACTGTAAATGTGGTTGTAATGAAAAAACTTTGATGCGACGCGACATAAAAATGCTATTTTGACCACTCATGCCTGAAAATACAAAAATGTCTGAGAAGGACATTTGCATATTTGCGAGGAGGAATGAAGAATAATTTGAAACACAAACAGCCACACTATTAATGTATATGTATTAAGTACAGTTTTCCAGTTGTAAAAAAATAGTATGGGCCTAATAATACAAATATAGGATATTATAGTTAAGTTCGAATTCCAACCTGTTTTAATTTTGCCTAGTTACGTTTGTTTGTGTTCTGTTTAATTTATTTCGAGGGAAAAAAGGAAACAGGGATGGGATGGGGGCTTTAGGTTTAACGTTTTTCGTGAGACAACACTGGCATTGTGAGTTGCATATTGTTTTAATGGAGCAGTGGAAAATTTTGCTGGTATGGAAATAACATTCAAATTATTGTAACTTCGAAAATTTCAACTTCAATGAAAAAAAAATGCTATTAGAATTCGTATATATTCAGCAATACACACAAAATACACACACACACCTTTGTCCGAAGTTTTCCTACCCTCATTGAATTCACGATACTTACAGGTAAATAAACAAATAATATTCACACACTACAAGTGTTGAAAGTGCAGATTTTTCAGGTACTGTTTGTAAAATACGCAACACTTTTAACATGTGTTTTACTATAGAAATCCTTCCAAATTTACTTCACTAAAATCACATTTGTTCTTCACTAGCATTAAATAATTTATTTGCATAATTGTCCAGTAAAATCAACACTGCACACGTTTCCTGAAACCATAATTTTACGAAGCGATGCACACGTGCCGATTAATATTCCTTTTCTCTCAAGAAAACACACTACAGGGGTACCTACAACCAACTATGCTTAAAGAAAGCAAGTTCAAAATAATTAACTACAGATAAAATATTCCGACAACACCAACAACAACTTCGCATGTTATTATAATTGTGACCAACTTAACATTGCCACCACTCTTACGTCAAGAAATTGCACTTCTTTATTGATGCTTGTCACGTCCGCGATGCGACAAAATTAGAAATTATTTCTATTCAGAAAGTCTGTCGCGCCCAAGATTTATTTCGCATTGACGTCACAAATTACTCATCTGTGATTGGGTGAAGCATTACTTCCATCGCACAGCGCTCGTCGCACCAATGTAAAGCCAGCATAAGACATCGAAAACCAGGAATAAATGTAACCCTTAGTAAGAAAATAGTAGGTATGTTTACATTTCAAACTAACATGCATAGTTATAAGCTAATTTTAAGCATACATTCAAGGCCTTGATGTGTCTAGGTTGGGCCATCGAGGAGAAAATCCAGCAAAAACACAACCTGTCGGCAAAGTGTCAGCAAATTGTCGGCCCGATACCTGTACTGTTAACAACTGTCGTTTCATTTCCAGAAGATCTGACAATGGCATGACGTATTTTTTGAGACAGTATGTTTGCCGTTAGAAAAAATACAACGGCCTGCTGTTCTTTTTTGTATATCAGATGGATATCACCTAAATTATGTCACCATGATATCTCACAGCCAACTTGTCGCCAATAGCAAAAATAATATTCTGACCCGATTCTGATGTAGCATCTTTGTTAAATCAGGGTACACACTAGCACTGAGAAAAGGCGGCAAAATGGCCACATGAAATTTAAGTAATATGTCCTGGCCGTATAAGAATGTATCGGCTTCTCAGATATCTCATTCCCCAGGCTAAAACAAAACAAATTTTCCAGTCAATAACATGACAAACTATTGCAAACTACATGATCGGTATCAAAACGGTGAAGCGCCTGGGGAGGACGCAACACTCGACCATCTCACGCAGTAACCAAGAGGCGACTGACTAACATGGCAGCGGGCTGCCGCATTTCCGGCTCCGACTCCCGCCACCATATTGTGTGACCAACAACTTACTCTAACATATTGATAAAATGAAATGAAAGGGATGAACATGGCCCTAGATGGATATGATGCATACAAAACACAACAATATAAGGTACAATTCAATATTACAGGAAAAAAATAATATATTAAAACATAAATGCAATCTTACCACTTAAGGCACCCTAACCTTACCTTGGTGCCTTACAGTTTTCCCGAACACTGCCCTACTCGTGCCAGGATTACTCTGCATTAATTTCCACAATGTTTATTTTATACACTCAAAACAATCAAAATACTCTGTATGAAAAATATTACATGAAACAAACACTTATTATTATTCGGCTGCTTTTTGGCATGTGGCCAATACATTACATCTAGAGATTCCTTGGTTTGTGATCCACGTAATGGGAATACTGGCTTTGTCCAGTATCATATTGTCCTTGATACTGTTCATTTCAGAATAATAACAAATCAAAACCATATAAAGTAATTGCATGCATTGAATCACTAAAGACAATTACCACGTGAATATTCCATGCGCATGGAGTCCTACCACGTGGTTGCGTGGTTTGTTTACATTTTGCACCATGCGCATGTCAACACTCTGGTGATATAAATATATAATACGACATAAATAAAACACAACAAGCCCTTAAATAATATTACAAAAACATAGCACTAAATCGCATGGGCTATACAAAGATTGGGAACACACTGACACATGTTCCAGTGACGTTGCAATGGTACACACAGTGTGGCATGTTCGAGACCACATGGTAATGTGAACGTAAATAATAACATAGCATCTGCACAGTCAGAGAAAATTATGTGAGAAAATATTATACACTTATTAACAGTGAGAAAACAATAAAAACAAAAACAGAACACTTTAGGGCCACGAGTGAAACATAAACAAAACACTAGTATACATACTTTACAGCATGCCTATTCGATACATACTCGGAACACACACTCACTACACTGGCTGTACTAACGGTGCAGACAGTGGTGCGAAAATGTTTTAGCGGATTCCCTCAGCTGTGGTGAACGGTCTAGGGCTGAGAAACATGGCACACGTCTACCTTATCCAATATGCTACAATAGCCATTAATTAATCATTTTGTTCTGTTTACACGACTTGCAGGACTAAAATACTGGATTCTATATGCATAGTTATGCTATTCAGCTTCTTGAATGTAATGATGACAATTGTGTGACCAAACTAAACTTAACCGAGGGTAGTATCCACAATGTCTCAGTCCTTTTATAAGCATATCGTGGCTTTCATTCATAAACAACTAATTTGCATAGTTTGTAACCAATTACACACACAGTTACAAAATTCAGACCTTGGATAAAACTCACTACCCTGAAAAACCCTAAAGTCATTTATAAGAATTATTGACCATGACATGCACACGCGTCCTGCTCCTAAGCCCGTTTGTCTAGCCGAACACCCTCTGACACTGCAGCCACCATTGGCAGTCTATGACAGTGTAACAGGGCATGTGACATGTGTGTGAGTGTGTTCGCCGTGTGTAGTGCAGTGCAGGGCAGGCGAGTGCAGCACCATTAGTGACATGCCCCTCCCAGAAGCAACGAACTCCACAGCATGGAGGGATGTGCAATATCACAAAAAGGACTTAATTAATATAAAAGGCTTTTAGCATATGCAGTGCAAATTGTAATCACGTGTGTGTAAAAGAGACACATCTTACCACCTCGTTGCAAGGTTCAAAGCCTTTTAAAGTATGTTTGTAAAGAGTTGCATCTTTTCATTTTCAGATGTGCTATGTCCATTTTATTCCACCGTCATTTTGCAAGTGTTCATGTGCTTCTTGTTAAAGTTAGTAATTATATACATTGTTAATAATGGCAAGTAAAGAGCAGGTAATGTTCATTATGTGCAAAGTGAGTCAACATTTAGTTCCACGTGGCCCGCCTACCTGCAATCGATGGCTTGCATGCCGCGTGGAACAGTATGTAAGCATAGAGCATCTAGAGGGCTTAGTTGCATGTTACTGTGTCTCGTTTTTCCCATGCTCGGGCAGCACTCAAATTTGTTCATCAACCATTTAATTTATCGATAGTTTTAACTATCCAGAACCATTTCTGCATCGCCACATGGGACAACACACCTTGCCTTCCCCAGTACTAGCATCGTCCAGGGAAGTTTAACCAGCACAATAATATTTCATAGCCTAGGGCTTTTCGCAGTGTTACCTACACCAGTAGGTGCAAACTCAGTAAAATATGTAAAGTAGCTTCGACAGGAAGCTTGTAGCATACACCAAATAAATGCTACAGTGAACTGAACCATGTGTAACTTATTTTGATTGCTGCAAGGCATGTATGGGCATGGGCCCTTATAATCTCCCACCAATTTCTGCAAGTGTATTAGTAATGTTCCGGTGTTTAATTATTATGTGTTTTCGTTCTGTATCGTATATAATTATTTGGGTGTGTTGTCATCCCTTAATAGTCCACAATGTATTGTATATTTAAAAGTGTCTTCTTGTATTTCATCATCTGTTAGTTGCATCATGTATCAGTAATATGGGTGTGTGGTCAGTCCTAGTAATCCACCATTTAGAAAACTGCTGGAATAATAATGTTAACAGGGGCAGCAGGGATCAGCAATGTAAGATTATGTCCTTGAGAATCCATGAACCCAATCGAATCATCGTGATGCCTTTAAGATGCCTCCAGGATGCAGGGAAATGTGCCACGTAGTCGCGAGGGATAAGCATGCCAGAACATCAACGTGTTTGCCATTGCTTCGCGGAAGGTGGGCACATGCAGGATGGCGGCCTTCTTGAGGTGGCAGTGTGAAGTCGGTCTCCCACCTGCCACCTCTTCAGTACACGCTCCTCGCTCCTCTGCTTAGCTCCACCCCAACAGTCTCTGCGAACAGTCAATAGCCCCTTCGGGCACAGAGGGACAAGCAGCGATAGGGGGAGGTGCCACCTCCTCTACCTGCAACGACACACTTCTGCGATCATGCTTCTACGGCGCGAGCATGTGGTCTTCTGTTTACAAACATGGCTGGCAAAACACAAATGTGTGTGCCAGCGCCATTGTATTTTCAAAGTCTGTAACCAATCCCGCAAGATGTGGTCGCGAAATATGAACTTAGCACACAACATTGCAGATGCAACCGAAAGCCCAGCCCTTTGAACATCCGCACAACGAACAACCGTGAGGAAACACCATGGGAAAATACAGTGAATTTCAGTTGTAAACTAATATTGCAAGTGCAAGTAATTGACGTCTGTCGATTGTATGAGAGACGGGTTGGTTAGGGTTCCATGAACGTTAAAATTTTTGGAATGGAAATTTTGGAATTTACCTGGTAGGCACCAGATGTCGCAGTGGCGGCATCAATGGCGATGATTCGGTAGAGCTGAGACCTCCGTGAAGTTCTGGGGTGCTGCGGGCCGTTCACCCGGACCAATATTCCCACGATGTTCTTTCAGTTCACCTTGTTGTGGGCCTCATTCGTTTACGAAACGATGGGCTCTTCGGACGGCAAATTAATTTAAGTCTTTTTTGACGCAATCAGACTCCCTATGTGTGGATTGTCTGGGCCAACCACACGCCCATAAATACTACATGCGAACACTTTTAAATATGTTGCAGCAAATTTGAAATAAAATATTTACTCTTTTAAAATTGACATAACACTTGCATAGGAGAGTGGAGGGTTGAAGAGCTCATGCCTTGAAATGCCTCCCGGCAGCCAAAATAAAAGGCAGTGGTCAGTTCATGCTATTTATTCAGTGAAATTACCATTCCCTCTAGGAGAGCAACTGATACACTTGCACATTTTTGCCTGTGGTGAAGACTACACTGTTTAAAACTGTTGAAACTAGAATAAAATTATGTGTGCTATTAAATTGTGAACTCCCCAGGCGATGCAATTTGTAGGGCGGCGAGGGGAAGTGTCTCGGATGGCAGAAACAAAAGGTCCCAAATTAATTATGCTATAATGAACTTTTACCAGTGATGGAAAGTTGATGGCCATCCCTGGTGGAAAAATGTGTACGCGGTCTCACACATGACCTTCCCCTCTAGGTGCGACTTACTAACTGACTTGCCCGCTCTGACATGAGAGTGCGCGAGGGCTGGCCAGTGCACCAAGTGGGGACTACTTGCACACACATAAGAATTTCACTAATTACACTTTGCTAAAAGAAACACAAAACATTAGAGTAATTAAGAAAACATATATATATATACATACACACACACACGCCTATTTTGCTAACATAATGGGATGATGTGGGTAAAACACTGATGAAGACGAAAATAAATATTTACCAACACACAACACTTGCAAAAACAATAATAACTGGGAACATGAGGGCTTTCTTGCGCGCTGCCTTTATTTGTTGAGCATATGCCCTTATTAAATGTTTATAAGCTTCCTCGAAAATGTTTAAAACCCTTTTTATATATTAATACATGCTTACATATTCTTTTGCACTTGTGTCGGGCTTATGGGTGCACGTGGCACAACATCACTTGCACTTCGCTGCACTTGCCCTATGTTACACATTCCTATACCGCTTCTGCACTTCACACCAATACTCGTCACCATTCGTAGATCACACGTCGAGTGCAGGTCCGTGCTGTGCTAGGGAAGCAGTCGGCATGACAAACGGCCTTAGGTGGGAGACGAACACATGCCAAATGCCACCACACCCCCTTTTATGAGGCTGTTTGTGGGCCGATGCCGCACCTTCAGTACTCAGGTGTCCTCAGGGTCCTTCCCTGCTGGTCCACATCTCCTCCTGATGGTACATTGCTCCTGCGGCGAGCCGTGCCGTGGATGGCCGAGACACACCTACACTGGTGGCACTGCTGAGGCCGGTGAACTTCCAGTGTGTCCTGCGGAGGCGAAGTGAGGAAATGGACCGGCTGCCATCACTCCCACCGTCACTGCTGCTGGTGCTTGGATCTCCCTGCCTACTCTTGCTGTTCCTCCCCTTTCCGCTACATCAACTCGTCCTGCTCCAGTCTGCCTGCATAGTTTTCTCCTGCTCCTCCATACATTCCTGCCACTCTTTCTTCCACACCTGTTGGTGTGTCTGTTACCGGTGTCCCTTCCTAAGGTGCTTCCACAAGAATGGGTGCTGTATCATCGGCGAGAGCGCTTGTAGGCGCTTCGCCATCGAAAACACCCTGTCTGGCATGGTGACGCCGAGCAATGGTGGGTCTTCTACCCCTTCTCCTTCACTCCCTGCCAGAGGTACGGGTGTACCTTCCCCTCCTCTTGCTCGCTCGGGGAGCTTGTCCTCCACAAGGCCATCATGGAGCTCATCATGTGGCTCCTCCAGGTGCGTCGTTTGTGGTGAGGCCGAAGCTACCCCTTCCTCCTGAAATGCCATTGCACCTCTTTCCTTCCATGCTGCATCGGCGAGCTCGAAAGCACCATCTTTATCATGGGGCTGAGGGTACCCAGACCACCCTCGTCGTGGACGACAGCCGGTGTGAGCCAGATGTCGTCCTGATGCACCCTCGTCCTTCTCATTCCGTTGCAGACCATGTAGGTAGTAGGTCCTAACTGCTGCATCACTCTTTGCGGCCCAATCCATTAAGCAGTAAAGCCTGAACAAAACTACTTCCATGCGGCAGACTGTAGATGAGCTATGGTGTAAACTTCTAGGTCGATCTGTGGCACCAGTGGCTGTCTTGTAGTGGGCAGCTATTTTGCTGTGTAGCGTACATTCTGTTAACATACTTGCCATTCACGTTCCCTGCGTGCTTGGCGGTTGGAGGTACTACTTGGTTCTTCATTGCTGTCTGGCCTCTGGCAGTTACTTTCATCTGGCAGATGCAGGTTTCTGCTCAGCAATGCCTCAGCAAGTGTTTTGAAGTTGGCGATGTTGACATGCTGGGGTAGTGTGTACAGGGCTGCTGCTAGATGTTGTGGCCACTTAGTATGTTGTTTGCCCACATGGAGGCGCAGCTGAACCTTTAACTCCTGGTTGCACCACTCTGTGGGCTTGGCCCTGTGGTGGTACACCATTGTGGTCATGTATCTCACTCCCAACTTTGTACACGACTCCCACCTCTGCTTCCCAGTAAACTGGGTGCCATTTTTTGTAAGGTCTTGGGAAAGCCCAAACATGGGAAGAAGTTTTTCGCTGAGCACTCGGGAAATGTTATTTGTACGTGCACTGTTAACTGCATAGGCCTCGATCCACTTGTAAAAGTTGTCAGTTACTACAACTAAAAATCGCTTCCCATTTACTGATCTTGGATATGGCCCCATTAAGTCAAGACATACAGTTTCAAATGGCTTCCTCCACCGACGCAGGTGTTGTTGTTGCCTGCGATCAGTCCTGTGGCTTTTGAACAAATTACACTTTTCTAATTCTGCACAAAACTGCGTGTTTGTTTCGTCAGTGCTGGCCAAAAGCAATGCTTCATGATATTCCTGATTGTCTGATCCACACCAGGGTGTCCTGCTACGTTGCCACTTTGAGCCTGGGCGAAACCTGTTCCCGCACACACGTAGGTACAAATACCCTCCACTTCCCCAGGTTTCCCAGCAAGCATGTTTCTAAGCAGCCGTTCATAACATGCCAGTTTTCAAGTACTCCTTGTATACATTGCCGAATTTTATCCTGCAAGAATCGGCAACCCTGGTGTGCTTGCTTCACCTACTCAAAAAGTTCTGATATTAATACTTTTTTTCTACTGCACTCACTTGTTACGCATGAATTTCCGAGATAGTTGAATACTCGCCTTGCTGAAGATTATCTTCCCATTCAGCCTCGTCTTGCAAAATTACCTGTTGATTTGGCATACATGATAAAGTATCGGTTAGATTGTTTTTCCTTGCCTGGAACATGTTCCACACAAAAATCGAATGCTTGTAAATACAATGCCCATCTGGATAACTTGCTTCGTGCTTCAGTCATGTTATAAAGTCAAAGTAGGCATCTATTATCGGTATCTAATGTGAAACTTTGGTACTCCAGATATGCACTATATTTTTATAGCCCATATCACAGCAAGGGACTCGCATTAATTAGCATTGTAGCACCGCTCGGTAGGCCTAGCTAGGCCCTAGCAAAGTCAATAACATTTCTCTCTCCACTGTTGGATAGTTGGTACAGCACTACGCCTACTCCCTCTTGGCTTGCATTATTCTGTATATACGGGTGTGAGGCCCGGAAAACCAAGACACCTCAAATAATCAGTTAAAAAATAAAATAAAAAATGTTTAAAAGCAAGGTGATATAAGGAAAGCGACATAGAGTATGCATAAATATGGTCAATGAAGCAGAAAAATATACTACCACAAACCTGCATTCAATTGCACAAGGATGATCTACACTACCAAACTGAAACATGAGTGATTTCATATTGCTTTTAATATAGAAAGACTATTTCCTTTTCTTATGGAAAAACATTACAAAGACCCCAAGTGTTCTTAACAATATTCAATTTACAATGTAAGAATAAAATGATAGTTCACAATAATATTTCATAGAAATTTATATATATATATAAACAAATAATAGTGTCCCATAAAGACTCTTTCATTTATGTATAATCCTAGTGTTTTCTCACACAAAATGGATTAAAACATTCACCATTTTTCCCCTATAGTAAAACCCAAGGGTTGAGCAAAAAGGGAACTCAAAATAAGAATTCACAAAATTTCTTTAAAATGGGTAAATTATGACTTATACTGTATTTTGATCCTTAACTTTTCATCTGGCCATAACTTTGGCAGCCACTTAAAATTTTAGCTCTGGCTTTTTACAACAAGCGCAAAAACTTTTTTCTTCTACCCGGCCACCTAAGATTTTCCATGATCATTAACAGGTATTTGAAGGTAAATTGTTCTTACTTCAGTTATACAATCTATTATTCAAAAATGTTATTCCGCAAATATTTCAAAATTAAATTGAGAAAAATCTCTGACTTCCAAGCCCTGGTGTCAATGTGACGTTCCTGCATCTCCTGAAGGGTTTTACATTTCTTTATAACCAATGATCAAACCGAAGTACCTACCTGTCATCTAGGACCGACTTCCCTCGCAGCCAAGCGCCTGACCACGATGCCAGGTTTTACCCTCCATTATATACAAAATAAGAGCATTGCCTCGCTATAGGGGTAGCTACAATCATCCACCAATAGCGAGCCACTGTTGCAAAATACAATCTCCCAATTAATCCTTATCTGGGTTACCAAAATTCACAAACAATCAAGAGCAATCCAGTGCATTATCTGTGACGTCACCTCCGATACAGTTTAACTAGCCATTCATAAGTGTGCAGGTTAGACACGTCCTTCCGGTGTGCTTCGAAGAAGGAACACTGCTGAACTCTAGTGGTGGCAGCATCAAAATGGAAGGTTGAAGGACCCATGCCCTGAAATGCCTCGTGGCAGCCAAAATGAAAGACGCTGCACATTTCATGCTATTTATTCTGTGAAATTACCGTTCCCTCTAGGAGAACAACTTGCACACTTTTGCCTGTGGCGAAAGATGCACTGCTTAAAAGCTCTGAAGCTAGATGGAAATTGTTTTAGCAATTAAGTTATAAACTCCCAAGACGATGCAATTCCAGGGTAGGCGAGGGGAAGTGTCCCGGATAGTAGAAACAAAAGGGCTCAAATTAATTATGCATTTGATGAACGATTACCGGCGATGAACAGTTGATGGCCATCCTGGGCGGGGAAAAATGGACACAGTGTCACACACGACCTACCCCTTTAGGTGCGACATGCTGACTGACATGCCCACTCTAGCACAAGAGTGCGTGAGGGCTGGTACATGCGCCAAGGTGGGACTACTTGCACATATAAAAAAATGTATATAGACCTACATTGCTATCATAATGGTATGATGTGGGCAAAACATTGATGGAAATAAAAACAAATATTTACAAATGCACAACACTTGCAAAAACAATAATAATTCGGAACATGGTGGTTTTAATGCATGCTGCCTTTATTTATTGAGTACATGTCCTTATTAGGTGTACATAAATTGCCTCAAAAATGTTCAAAACCCTTTTTTCTATTAATACATGTCTACATATCATTCCGCCCTTGCCTCTGGCTGCTGGGCTCACGTTGTGCAGCACCACTTGCACTTCGCTGTACTTGCCCTATGTTACATTTTCCTACACCACTTATGCACTGCACATCACTACTTGTCACCTTCTATCAATCACATGTCGAGCATGGGTGCATACTGCACTGGTTAATCGTTCAGCATGACAAACGGCCTAAGGTGGGGGATGAACACATATCATAATGCCAAAATTCGAAACATCGACATTTCCAAATTACGGTTTACCAAATTACTGCAGCAATTTATTGTGCACCAGACAAGGTGTAATAATTTTCAAATGCACAGAGTGCCAAGCCAGTTATCATAGTGTGTGTATCAAAGCAACAGAAATCAATACCACAGTGGGACTAACAATCAAGTGTTTAGAATGCAGCACGAAAGGGAACATGCCGAATACAATAAATGCAACGGACTTTTTGACAGAATACCAACCAAAATTAAGTGTAGGCAACACAACGAACTGTAAGGATGGAGAGGACAATTACATGCATTGTTGTAATTGTGGATTTGGGCTCACCGCACAGGACAGAAACAAGGCCGAGAGAACAACCACACAGGGCGAAGGAATGAAGTGTCATGACTGTACAGCAGTCAACAAGCACAGCATGCAACCACCACACATTCACTAAGCACACATGGCAAACACCAATACAACACAGTCCCTGATTCAGTCAACATTACAGCAGCCTACCATAACCACAACACCTCTTCCCTTTCTACCACCCACTCCATATTACCCATAGATACCAGTACTGTATCCAACACCCATGTTTCAACCATTACTACCACAAATCACAACACACTACCCAACGTTTTGATCCGTGACACCATGTAAACTCAGCCACTTTGAAGTGACACCACTTTTGAAACAGACACCGGAGAATGCAACAGGAGGTGGAACTACAGAGCTCATCCACAACACAAACCTACCAGGATCAACACCAGCAAAAACTCCAGCCTGCTTTTAAATTCTACCGACATTCGCCGGTATCCCAACACAGGATCCGACAGCCTTCCTACAAGACTGTGCATCCTGGTTGCCTATGTACGTTGTGAGCAGGAAAGAATTGCCAAGCTGTGTGAATACAAATCCATGGAGAAGCACAATGCTGGTGGCACACCCTAAACTACTATGGGCTCCAATAGGAAGAGTGTTACCGTGCATTACAGTGCCGATTTAAGGGAATTTTTACCTCACTACAGGCACAGAGTAAGCTGTCCTTGGAAGAATAACAACAACGCATTCATCACCAGAAAAACCCACCTGGTTCCCAGCTTTCATTTGCAACTGCCAGAGAAAGAGGTGCTGGAAGTTGTCACAGAGACAGCACAACCAGAGTTTCGTGCCGCTTTAATCCCACTATTAGACAGTACTGTTGAAAATCTCATACACGCTGCAATTATTCTGTACTCGAACATCGGACAACCGCACCGCGATTCGAGCATAGTACGATGTTGCCACGAGCAAAAGGACAGGAACGATGACAGACAGTGGGAACCACAGCAGGCAACAAAATGATTGGTCTTTCAGACACCAACAACATGGGAAAGTGTACAAGAAATTTTCCGAGCCTACCATCCCACAAAATCAAAGTGACCAAAAGCAGATAAGGAAAGTGCAATGGACAGTGCGGGTATTCAAAGCCGTGTGTAGAATCCGAATAAACCATCATAACATCAGTGCCATTATTGCCCAAAGAATGTGTACCATTGGAATTACCAGTGTCCAAACAACTCACACTTGCTTCACGTGAAGGAGGCAGCAAGTAAACAGAAGCTGGGAAACGGGACACACGGGTGAAGGGGCCAGATGCTCCTGCCACCCCGCTCCCGCCTCAAACATCACCAGAGTTAACACCATAGCAAGCACTTATATATCAGGTGAGTAGAAGCGAATCACATTTCCTCCACATTCTTGTTACAGTGAACGTTACATGGTGCCATGCGCTGATAGATACAGCAGAATTGCATAATTTCTTGCACCATCATATTGTGAACGAACAGGGTGTGACACCAATAAACCATGTGATCAGGCTAGCTACTAGTGAGCATTGCAGTACCTTGCTAGGGCAAGCCACCATGACAGTGCGAGTGCATGACATAGAGACGATAGCAACAGTCATTATTATGCCAGAAATTAGGAAAGATTCATGTCTAGGAAGAAGGGGAATGTTAGTATGAGAGGTAAAGATATGAGTAGGATGAAAATGTTCTTTAATAAGAGTTTGGAGGATTTGTATGAGAGCGGTATTGGGAAGGAGGGTTTGACAGAGACATATAAGAATGAAGGAGGTGTAGATGATAAGGAGAAGGCAGAGGAAGTAATAGAGACGAATGGTATTTATGATGGTGTGATTAATGAGGGAAAATGTGAGGATAGTAAAGAAAATGAGCAGAGACGGAGTGAATTGGAAGAGAGTAGAGAGATATATGACGATAGAGCTGAAGGCAGTAAGTAATCTGGGGGAATGGTTGGATATGTTTTATGAGGTTATTCGTGGATTGTGTAAACCTTTAGAAGGGAAGTTATGGAGGAAGATATATAGTAATATCCTTGATTTGAGAGATGAACTGATAGAAATAGGAGGATTAAGAGTGCGAAGCAGGTGGAAGTATGGATAAATGATTGGCTTGCTAGATTTAGCAAGGAACTAGTGAAGGATGAGGGCGGGAAGAAAGGGGATTCTAAGGGCATGGTAACAAGATTTAAAGGGAGAGCGAGGACAAAGGGTGGTAAGGAGAAAGCTAGGAAATTTAGAGAAGCACAGAGGATGATTTTTATGTCCCCCAACAGACTGCTGGTTGAGAAAATTCTTAACGATAGTTTGTGAGAAGAAAGGAAAGTGGTAGGTGTTAGCAAAGAGGAGGTCAGTCAATTTTATAGGGGCATTTGGGGAACGAGAGTGCAAGTTAAGGAAAAGGAGTTATGTAAAAAAGGTAAAGAATGGGCCCTGATGAAGGTAACACCGATAACAATCGACGAAGTAGTCAAGAGAAGAAATAGAATGAATCCAAAAGGGGCACCAGGGACAGATGGCATTAGAAGAACACATTTGTTTAAATCAGGCTTAATAGGGGTGGTTGTTCTTTTATTTAATATTATTTTTAAGTATCAGATCTCCCTGGAGGCATGGGAATGTAATAGAACAGTGTTAATACCGAAGGGCAAAGGGGAGTGCAGCAATATTGAACATTTTAGGCCAATAACTATTGGATGCATATTGAATAGGCTATACAGTGATCCACAGTACAGGAGGATTGACAAGGAAATTGAACTAAGTGAAAGACAAAAGGGATTTAGGAGTGAAGTAGGGTGTTTTAATAATGTTATTACATTACAACAGTTAATTAAGAGGAGAAAAAAGGAGGGTGATATTTATTCAGCTGGATATTTGGAAAGCTTTTGATACTGTGCCTCATGAAATTATAATGACGAGATTGGTACAATATGGTGCCCCAGAGGTATTGATCAGGTCCATTCAAGGTATATATAAGAGAAGTTTTACTGAGATAGAGAGCAATGGAGACAAGGTTAGGATTGATATTATAAGGGGAGTTAAACAGGGGGATTCTCTGTCTCCTCTTTTATTTAAATTGGTCATCGATCCGTTGTTGAAAGGACTAGAAGAATCCAAAGGAATGGCGATAGGTGGTGATCATGTTTCGGTTCTGGCTTTCGCGGATTATTTGGTATTAGTAGCATATGATGTTAAGGTAAAGGATGAAATGTTAACGAAATTACAGCAGTTTCTGTCTGGCCTCGAGATGGAGCTGTCTGCTCATAAATGTAATGGTAACCATTTAGTTGTAAAGGATAAGACTCGGACTTTTTTGCCGAACAAATTCAGCCTCGGTGAATGACAAAGAAAGGTGGAGAGTATTTAGAGTATTTAGGGATTGCACACAGATTTGAGGGGGGTAGAGATTATACATTTTAAAGTGTATTGAAGATGAATTGAATACAGTGTGCATGGCTCCATTGAAGCTTTTCCAGAAGTTTAAATTGGTGCAAGTTAACTGGATGCCCAGGTTTCTTTACTTCCTTAGCTTAGAAGGAGTCAGCAAAAATTTTTGGATGAAGTTGATGGTGTTTTTAAGAAGGGAGTGAAGAAAATTTTGAAGATCCCAATGCAGACATCTGATGACTTTTTAAGTGCGGTTAAGGGGTGTGGTGGGCTGAGACTCCTCAAGTACCAGCACACTGTCACTCTTTCAAGAACTAAACAGTTCGGAAAGATGAAAAATCTTGAGGCTCCAGTGTTGAGATGGGTTTGTAAGGAACTTGATGTAGGGAAGGATGTGTATAAGGAGTTGAGAAATTTAAATATTAGGGAGAGGGTTGAAGATCAGATTATTGGTGACATTGTGAAATCTGTGGTGAAGTATAATAAGGATTTGAGAGAGATAATAAGGCTACCGAGGGAGCAACAGGGTGTGCAGGATGAAATTTCGAGGTTCCTCAGGGACAATCCAGAGTCAAATAAATGGATCTATGAACCGGAATCCCTGAGGGCCTCGAGATTTACTGATGCAATCAAGTTAAGGACAGGGCATATGAATAATAAGGTAACTTTAGATCGCTACAAACGTGGAGACATAAATTGTAGGCATTGTGGCAAATGTTCTGAGACTATGGAGAACATTTTAGGTGCGTGCCCACATACTAAAGATGTGTGTATTAGAAGGCACAATGAGGTGTGCCATATTTAAGCTCACGAATGGACCGAGCAGAGGAAGGGTGGAATAGTGGTGGAGGAACCCACCTTCAAAGTGGCGAAGAACAATTACAAACCAGATTTTGTTCTTGCCACGAATAGGGAGGTGTTCGTTGTAGAGGTTACTGTAAGGTATGAGAAATGAGACAGTTTGTTGGAAGCTAGTAGTGAGAAAGTAGAGAAATATCAGGTGTTGGAGGAGAAAGATGGTAAACGGTTCAATGGGAAAAGGTATAAAGGAATTATCCCAATTACTTTGATGGTGAGGGGCATGGATCCCAAGGAAACGAGGAATAGTTTGGAAGGAGTTGAATAGGTTCTAATGACTTGTAAAGAAAACTGACCTCGAATGGTTAAGGATCTCATTAGAAATATATGCTGGGTTTAAGGATGCGAAAAGTAGTATTGAAGAGATTTTTCAATAGTTGTATCTCTGCTCGGTCCATTGTGGGTTTAGTTTTAATTGTTTATGTTTACTATGTATTATGACGATTTTAATTTTGAATGATTTTAATGTGTAATTGTAATATTTTTAACATTTTTATATTATATGGGTTAATGATGTTGATGTGATTTATGTTTGTGGTGTTTAAGGTTTTATTATTTACTGACAAGCTAGGGGTCAATATTTTCTATGTATATGTGTTATAACAATTTTAATTTTAAATTATTTCAGGGTGTAGCAATAGTTTTATTGTTTTTGGATTAAAACATTCCAATGATTATAATGTGTTGTATGTGAAGTGAATTTTTTTTTGTTTTTGTTAATATGTAAATGTTATGATGTCCTTTTTATTGTTTAATATTATTTTAATATATTATTAAGTGTGCATCTCTAATATTTTAAGTGACAAAAAAACTTAATTATCTTCAATCAATGTAAACAACAATTGTAAAAATAGGTTTTCGTTTGTGTAAATAGATGTATGTTTTAGTAATGCACGGTGCATGCCGGAATGGTTATATACTCCCCCTTATGGGCTGTGTTCGAAAAGCCTGGGCTAAATAACCCTATGTCTCCTGGTGTCTGAATACGGTGATGTTATAAGAGTGACACATACTTGCATAAACTGTAATATTTAGTACACGAGCAGGGATATTCTGGCTTCCCAACACGCCTTACCAAACACTGGGATACACTTCAAGACAAATACACATTCAGAACTCAAGAACTTACATGGTCATAAACACGTGGCAGGCATTTGGCGGATAAGTTCGGTCGGGCTTAAACCTCCTCGACAAGAGAGAATAAAATTACTCAAACACATCAGTTCAATAAAATTGATTAAATATCAACACTGGTGATATGATGATACAGGATTTAAAAAACATAAGCGAGCATGAGGCACAAAGTCCCGCATAGGCCTAGGCTGCTAAAACATCGTTGACGAAGTGAAAAATATAAGTACGTGCAGCAGGGGCCTTGAGTCTGCTCCAGGTGGGAAGTATTCTCAGAGGTGCACAAGATAAATAAAAACGTTCCAGTAAAATTAAAATATATTGCAATTACATGATTTGTGCTAAGTTGCTTCACTTCTAAGTTGCGTTAACGCGACCAACACTGACATGTGTTGAACCAAGACCGAGGGAGTTGGCGTGGCGGTTGTGATGTCTGTAACCATTGCTGTGCTTGGAACAAAAATGTTCCTGGATTAATATTTTATGTGGATGATGTGAAACATAACACTGGATGAGACACATATTATTTTGCACGTGGGGCAAGACACTTGAACAGAACATCAATACAATATATAAAAATAATATGTGACTAAAATATATTAAATAATTTTTGAAAATTAATTCTTTCTTTGAGATGTAAGATAAAAACATACATGAATACCCTTGAACTTTGTAATTAAGTAATTTACATTAATTTGCACCATACAAATCAATGTACTAATTTTACAAATTTTTTTTACTATTTTTTTGCACTGTCTGAAGGGTGTACATCATCTAGAATAATCAACATAACAATTAAAATAAGTTATTTAATTGCTTTCATAAAAGTGCTCACTTTTATTCCTAAAGTGCCCAAATTTTTTTTGTTTCTAAAGTACGAAGCACTTTTGGATAACAATGCAGGATGGCCGAGATCCACGGGACCATGTTTTCGGCACTTTGCACCCTCACTGCTACGTGAGTTTAATTGGAATTATGTGATATCCATTTATTGGGCTCCACTTGTTTATTGGGCTAATTTTACTATGTGTAGTACTGCAATTTACACACTTTATAAATGTTAAATATTGTGGCATCAATAGACTTTGCACTGAATCACATAACTGTAGGACTGGTGATGGCCTCTGGAATGCACTGCATGGCCAGCCCTCTACTGCAGAAAGTTCGTACCTGGACCTCTAGTTATTGCGTGCATGTCAACAAGGGCTAGACTCCTAGCCGTGGACAGCATTATGTGTTTAGCCAAAAAAACTGTAAACAAAATATATTGTTGAATCAACTGTATATATTTGTTTGGCTAATCATGTGATTACCATCATTCAAAACTACAGCTCGAGAATTTGTTTGTAATGTGTGAGATAATTAAGGATAGTATCAGTGTTAATGCATGTATTGATTCTTAATAATCGTATAAAATCCTAACCAAAAAAGTGCAACAAGAAACTTAAAAGTACTGCTGTAAAACTAGAAATATTTATTAATTCAGATTGTACTGTATTTGGAAATAATTTACTTCAAAACTTTCAAACATTGTCAGTAGTCACTTTATATAAAGTTGCGAGGGCGTATCGCTCAGGTGCAAATGACCTAGGTTCGGATTTCGGTTTGACCTTTATTTTTATATCAAATGAGATTGTTTATTATGCATAGACCCAAACAAATCTTAAGTTGCACCAATCATATCTTGCAATTCGTGGCAACCAAGTAACAAATTATTAGGTTTCAAAAACTAAATATTTCAATGCACCTATATAAAGAATTAATTTGGTTGCACAAAACTGAATTTGTTTGATTCGAGAAAATTTGCTTTTCTCAGTGCATGCTCCAAAAACTAGGGAGAGTGTGTATATCAAAAAACAGTGTACACTGTTTTAGTTAAGCATGGTTAAATAAGATGTGCACTTATTAGATGAGCTATTACTTTCTTTATATTTTCTGTAATATCACTTAATGGCTCCATGGAGCCACACCAGCCCACATATAAATATTCACCACTATTAAACTTCCCATATCTCGAAAGAGGGCTTTGTTGGTGAAAAGCTAACACATAGGAATGTGACAGTTAACCATACAGTTCTGCACTAACCAATGATTTTGCACTATATGAGGTGCGAATTCAGTAAACCTTAAAGATTGAAGATTCTGTGAATGGTAGTGGCTATTGCTGTTACTAAAGCACTTTTCAATGTTCTCGAACTCTGCTGAATGAATTTGGAAGTTTACACAGTTTATATCCCTCCTTGGCCGTAGAATTTTAATGTGAAATTGCGCCATTCTTCTTAATAGTATGAAAGGTTGACGTGAAGTGCACTTAGGCTGGACCATCGAGGAGTAGAGTTATGTGGAGGGGATAGAAAATTTACCGTCATTTTCCAAGCAGGTGCCAGCTCTTTCAGCGGAGAGCATGCGTAGAAGTCAGGTCATGTGGCCGACATCCTTACGTGGCCACCTCGATGTCCTACATCTTAAATTGTAGAAGTTGCAGAAATCCATCCTCGAAATATCCAAGTACACCTCAGCTAGTGAAGGTTATCTCGGCTACCCTCAAATGCTCAAGCTCACTTGCGATAGCTATTATAGGCTGTTCTGCACCTTAAAGATTATGTCGTCATCTTAACAGTTATTCGGCAGTGAAGCGGCTGATTAACTAAAAGAGCAAAATTAGTACGACTCAATTTATTCACATTATTCCTTCGAGAGGCACTTACATTAAAGTATCGCCATGGTAGTGGGTGAACACTGATACAGATGAAAATGGCACAAGGTCAATAAATTACCGCAAGCTACGTCCTGATCGTGTACAAGAATTACCCAGGTGCAGAGTGGCTCACTCCCCAGACAGCAAAAAGACAAAAGTTTCCTATTTAATTACATTTAACTATTAAATACTACATGATTGGAGAAAAAGTTGCAAAGTCTGGGGAGGATGTAACACATGCAACCATTCTGCTAGACCATTACAATGCTACTGCGGACACCTCGGAGCAGAGCCCACTGATTGGCTGGGTCTCCCACCGCATGTTACGTGACTTGTTGTAGACAACAATTCACGCTTTATTACACAAATGAAATTCTTGATAATTAAATAGGTGGAAAGGTGATCTACAAAAACACTTGCATCAATTCTTTTATAAAATAGTGAGGCACAAAAGATATAAATGAAAATACCTGGCAGTGGCATTGTTGCCCTGATCTCCTTAACCTTACTTTCCCCACTATTATATTTGGTGCTGGAGCCTCACGAGAACATCCCCATATCAAACTTAATATTAAAATATTATTAAAAACTCTGGCCAAACATAGTGAAAATACAATAGAACTCACAAGACACACTTAACTTCTCTTTACTTACTTTGTAGGTTATCCGGCCACGTGCTAGCCACATTGCCGGGTGCAGTAGCTGGTCGCCAGTGAACAGATCACCAGACTGGCAAGGCCAGTATTAAATACTGTGACTATTTCTTTAATTATCTCAAGCAATGAATATTTACATGACGCCTGAATATTCTGTAAGAAATTTCTGTGATGTTAAATTACCACGTGTTTGATGTGAAACTATCATCTTACTTTTAATCAAGCCCCTGGTGGACAAACACAACACTTAATATACATAACTCTACACTTCCTAACAAAACAGTAGCTTAAATATACATGGTAAACTTTGGCATACCTATGGTAATAATACAAGAACAAAAATGTACATAAACACCTGTGACAGTTGCCCTAGCAAATGTCACACACAAGACCATAAAATGTTACATGTCAACTCTTCAATGTAAACAAAACCAAGTGATCCACTCATGCCCATGTGACACACTAACATTCTTTATTTACAAACACAGCGTAAACTGTGTAACAATAAAAATAGTTTCGTCCATGTATTCAAAATTCTTATGCACAACATACTTTATTCATGCAGGTCTGCTGATTAATTTCTTTCAAGAGATCTGCTTCTGGGCTGTATGCTGCTGCACCCTGGTCCTGGTTGGAATGGGAAATTGTTTCGTTCGCTCGTGGAAGAAAGAAAAAATTGAACAGCAAGTGGCCCACCATGATGATGGTCCAAAAGAATTGAGTAATTTTCAATCATATTTTATTGATTTGACTGTAATTTAATATATACAGATGTAATCATGCTTTAAAATGCATGTAAGCAATAGATAAAATTTTTGTTAGTTCTTGCTTTTATTAAGGAACATCATAGTGGAAATATTTTAAAACTGTAAACTGAAATTTTTGGAGGAACTTCCTCACTTAACAATGGCACTCGTCATATAATGCTGGTTTAATGGTCTGAGACTTGATCACAATTGACCATAATTCTGACGTAAGGTGATTCTCTTGGAGGGTGGTTGGTCTGTTTATCTCGCTGTTCACAATACAAAGTGAGGTAGAAAAAGGGTTTACACAGAGCTCCATAAATTGCAGAGCATGGGCTGTTAAAGGGGTCATGGGCCAATCGCTGTGGAGTCCCTAGAGATTCTGGGTGATGAATACTGCGATGATATAATCCAATTGGCCTACCTATCGGATATTTTAGCCTCCCCTAAATGCCAGTAAAATTGAAAGTGTGGTTATCCTGGCCATCTCGCACACTATTACATTACTTGCGCTCTGAATCAACTGCAAGATGGTGTAGTACCCTAAGCATTCAAAAGTGGTCAGGATATGAAATTAAGCATGTGTGTGTAGAGATTTCTCCCCTTTTAAGGTAGTATTTAATCGCACTGAATAACAACACTTACAAGTCACTAAATTAAGCGGATCCGATACTAGGCCTGCCAGTAGCTGACACAGCACACATTGATGGGAATGCACGATACCATATGTCATATGACAGCCACAGGAAGGTAATGGGTCAATGGGTCCATAACTCGCCACAAGAACGAGAGAAAATTATCAGTGACATTAAGTTATCGTATCTACATGATTTGTAAACAAATAATGAAGGTGTCAAGGGAGCCATGTGGAGTGGATCTCCCGAAATGCTGGTTGGTCTGACTGCTGGATTCAGACAACAATCATAGCATCAGCTTGTGCAAAACTCTGCTGAAGCCAGTGCTAAAATGGGAACATGTACACTAGCAATACCTTAATGGTCTTATTCATAGTCAGTGATTCATCCAAGGATGCCCAGAGATGATCTTTCTCGGAGTTGTTCTGAGGTTAGTACTGACTAAGGGTAGACTAAATATATCGATCGAACTGATAAACCCCTATTAGTGTAAGACTAACTTTAATAGAAGAATAATCGAAATACACTGTTGCCAGGTTTACTGAGCATACCATTGTAGATATTCGTCTCAAATAAAACATTAAAGTTCCACTGATGTAAAAAATTTGCTTTATTTTTCAAATTAAATTATTTACAATATGCATTAATCTGCATAACAAGAAACAAAATATAAAATTATACAGTTTGTTGAATTGAAAATAAAACTAGAATTTTTTTTATTAAACACATATTACATAAAGTTATTTTGGAAGCAAAAGCCTATGTTAAAGGTCTCTGCATTTATTTGCATGTGATAATGCCATTCAAATGTGTTGAATAGCAATTTCGTTATTTTCACGACATTAGCATCACTTAATTTGTTTTAACCTTGTTTTCATGACAGTCTATCATATATTGTAACAGCTCACTCTCTATCATATATAGTATTACTGCAGGATGAAGAACGATAAAATTAATATAATAATATCTTATTATTCCATATTGTATTGTTAAATTTTCATAACACACCCCTATGCACTGGTAATATGGGCTGGTGCATGGTTTCATTTAATTATGTCAATACCGTCTTTATAATGATGTTAAATGTTTATTGTAATGTTGAATATATTACAAAAATACGTTACAAACTTTTTAAAATTTTGATCCCCAGGTAATTTGAAATTTGGACTTTCATTATTTTGCACGTCAGCTCACAACCTCACAAATGAGCTGCGATACACTTTCGTATACGTCAACACTTTTATACATAGGTATATTCGAAAGTAAGATTTTTATTAAAATTCTCTTTAAGTATGCTAATATCATGTCTCATAAGAATATGTTTTCAGAGAAGGAATTTGAATGACACAGAAATAGAAATGCATTGCTGTAGTTAAAAACTGATGTATTATAAAGCTTATTAGCTACATTTCCTTTCAAATATTATTCACGGAACATTTCATCCATTAGGTCAGTATATTTGACGCCTGTGGGACACTCGAAAAGGGGTAGGAATGGTTTTCGGGGGCGGTGAAGGTGAGGACTAGGATATGATTTTACCCAGTAGGTGCCAGATGCCTTCGAGGCGACGTCAATGTGGACCCAATCTCCTCGCTGATGATGTTGGTGACCTCTGCCTCGTTGATTACTGCTCCAGATGAATGATCGTGTGGGTGTTTTCAAAACGGTAGCTGGAGGGTCGACTATGTACCATTGTTGATCTTGGCGGAACAATTGACTATCCATTTAATACTCCCATACTTGGATTGGCAGGGCCAACCGGATAAACATAAGGTACGGAACAATGCTTCAACTAACGCTTGCAAAAGAAATTATTGGCATAAACTTGGTTGAGCGGATATTTTAAGGGCCTGTCCCCTGACACACATAGGGTGATCGAAAATAAACTATGTACCATTCAGTTCACAGATGTATTTATTCCGATGAATTTACATCTCCCCCTAGGAGAACACTTTACATGAACACAAGGTGGCTATAACAGGCCACTACGGTGAAACTGAAAACATCATGCTACACACAACAATTTACGGAGAAGTGAATCTCCCCGGAGCAATACTAATCCTGCGGAAGAGAAGGTGGCTTACCGGGCGGCTAGAACAAAAACAAAGGTTCCAGAATTACATAAAATATATTGCAGTAAATGTCCATATAAAAAGTTGAAAACCACCTGGCGCATGCAGGAAAACACCAGAGCTCACAAAACATACTCCAACTCCATCTGATGCTACTCGCTTACTGACCTTCCTGTCTGACACGCGTGCTTGACTTGGTATGTTCACACACCAGAGTGGTACTACTTCCTGCTACAGCTTGGATTTCTTTACCTTGCAACATACTATTAAATAAACATACAGATCAAAAATTACAAAAATAACCCTGGAACAAAAAACATGTATAAATGGAATGAACAAAACACTAGATGCACCATGAGATAATGATAACAGTTTAGCAATGCCCTATAAAACAAGAGAAACAAAACAATTAATAAATCCTTTAATAAACACAACATGTAATGTCTGACATTGGCACTGGACTCGTAAGTTCATTTATTGTCAGGCCTATTTTATCTCCTTCCACCTCGCAGTATCTTTGGTAGCCTTGGCAACCACCAGCTGTTCTGCACTAAAGTGCCCTTCCACTTGTGCGCGACCGGGCGCACGCTCTGCCCATCGGTAGAGCGCCCAGCCCTGCTGCGGCGACATTACAGGTAACGGTCGGACTAACAGTCTTAGGGGCAGGAGCACGGGGCACACATTAAATGCCTCCCCTTCTTTCGAGATTGTTTGTAGGTTATTCCAATTTCACTGGCAGCAGCTGCAGGCGTGGACCAGTCTGCATGATCGCAGGTGGTAATGCCGCTACTGTGGCCCTGCCACACAATGCACTGCTGGCGGTTGCCACTTCCTGATAGGCAACTTCGGATGACTGCACTGAAGACACTGCTTTAGCGGGTGTGCCCGCCGACATGACCGACGAAGGGAATGCGAGCTCCCCAACTCGCTGCCCTCACTGTCTCCTTCCTCGCTCCTACTGTGCTCCTGCTGAATTCGCCATTTCCGGATGCGACCCAGCTGACTGGCCCCTGCAAACATACTTTCACCAGTATTAACACCTCGTTCCTCCAATCGTCCTTGCACCCGCTCACCCTGCTTATTCACTTGTGCCTGTCCCCCTTGCTCTACTTTCTCTTGTGCTTGCTCTACTTGCTCTTGCGATTGTTATACCTGCTCTCGCGGTGCTACAGGTTACCTGTGGGGCGTACTGATGCTGGGTATACATAGATAAAACACAGAAAAGATTACACAAAAACACTGACACATTACCCTCAAGATTTGGCGGGAAAAGTGGGGGCCGCAACCCTATAGCCCATAGGCAACCCGAATAAGAATGCATACCTCTCACATTAATTGAGTGGGTTTTATTAACTGCCTTTCTAGAAAGCAAATTATATAAGTTGCTGGGCTTCACCCACTGGCAGGGTAGCACTGTACCAAAGGCCTGAAGACTACTAATTCTTTCGTGGAAATATTGGACGGTGATACGTAAGACAGGGTTCCGGTTAACAAGAGTCTATTGTTGAGAAATGATTAGGTTAAAAAGATGACGTGCTGCCCAAGCACACAAAACACAACCCCCTAAGTCTGCCCAGTCACCTCTGAGACACCATAGAATCACTAACGGTCCAACGCGGCATACCGGCCGAGGTTTGGCGGCAGGCTAGCTACATTTACTATTTTATTACACACACAAATGTCAGAAAACATATTCATGTTACTCTTAGCACTTCAATTAACACATACGTAAATGCCCTTGACAAGGGAACCCTTTAATAAATACAAAACACAGAATCTAAAGCCAGCAGTGGCATTAATCTATCGTAGGGCTCTATAAATTGTAGTTGCGTGAACGGGCATCCTTGAGAATTTTATATTAAAAGCTTATTTCTCTTATGCCCCATTTCACAGATTCTTTGTTTAAAACACGTGCATGCAGGCACAATGGTTTACTCTTCACTTGCACATTCCTAACCTGCTCACGTCACGAGCGCTCTCATCAGCTCCTCGGTTGCCCTCGGAACTGAACTTTCCGCGGTTCCACTGCTGCAGTGCACTACTGGACTGGTGCGCACAAGACACTGATAGAGTGCTGGAAGATGCAGCGGTTGCCGGCGAAGGCGTGCAAACAGGCTAGAGGAAAGCAGATGACATCAAATACCTCCCCCCCCCCCCCAAAAAAAAGTTTGTAGCTGGCGACTCACTCGCAGCAGGAGCACCTCCTCTGCTCCCTATGGCGAGGTCATAGCACATAGGCTTCCCTATGTGGTGGCACTCTTCTGTTGACTCTCTGCTGCGGTTGGCAGGCCTGCACCCTACGGCATGCTGTAGCGCTACAGCAGGTGGTATGATCCCACAGAGGCCTTGTCTGCCTCTTGGGACGTTGGTGAGATGGCGGGCTGGCCGACCCATCACTCTCGCTGTCCTCACTGCTCTCCTCACCACTCTCTTCGCTGCTACATTTGTGTTGTGTCTGGTTGCAACCTGGTAGTTGCATCCCGACAGGCCGGTTCCTGTTCCGAACCTCCGGTGCTCCATCTTCCTGTTGCTCCCAGGTTGTGTCGCCGGGGCGGCATCTTTCTCTTCCCCTTTCCTGTCCTCTTGAGATGGTACCAGCTTTACTCAATGGCTCATTTCCATCAGACGTGTTGATATGGTTTAACGGGATCACCCCTGTCTGCACCTGTGTGTTGGGTGACTCCCGACCTGCCTCGTCCTCTGTCCCTAACCTGCCCGAGGTTCTGCTCCACCTGCCATCATTGGACTGTCACCAGGGGGCTCGTCAGCACCTCGACCATCGTGGGGTGCCTTGTGGTCCTCTTCTGTTTCTGGCTGTTCTGGATCCACGCATCCTATATACTTCTTGGGAGCTCCTTCTCCCCCCTACCCTCTGGACTATCTCCTTCCCTGTCGGATGTGGCGACTTGTGCACTTATGGCACTGGCGCGACGCAGACCCCTGGCGAACTCCGTGTTGTTTGGTGTCAACGACTAACCTGCACTAGGTAACCTGACCTCTCCTCTAGGTCCCAGGACACTTTCTGCCACACATGCTCTTCTCTCGTGCTCGTCATGAGCGGGGCCATCCTGGCCGATTTGGAGTTCTTCCCCATCTTGATCGGGAGAGCTCTCAGCCGCCGCCCAGATGTTGTCACAGTGAATTTTCATGGTTTTCCTGCCTGTTCTTACGATGCAATGCTGTCCCATCCACTGTAGCGCAAATCCCGTATAAAAGTTCTTACACCCCACAGACTGCAGGTTTGCTCATACGTATACGACCTGGCCTACCGTGAGGGCTGCAGGTGACCTCTTTGTTTCAAGCAGCCAACGATTTGTGTACTTCACTTGTTGATCCCATTGGTCACTGTATCAGTGTCTTCGCCTCTCGTCTCATATGCCACTACTTCCCATGTCACTAATCTCCTTTGCAAGCGGGCAATTCCGCTCACTCCGCAATGCGATGTTCTTCCCCAGTAGGACTTGTGCAGGGGTTTTACATGTGGTTGCATTTACTATCCATCTGAGCATGAAGAGTATGGCAGGCAGGTATTTGGCTCAACTATTGTGCTGCTCACCCACATTGAGCCGGAGTTGCGCCTTCAAGTCCTGGTTGCACCGCTCCACGGGGGTTCGCCAGAGATGATAAATCGCCATTTCGAGGTGCCACACCCCCAGCCAGTACATAGTTCTCTCCAGCGTTTGCCCGTGAATTGGGACCTGTTGTCCATGAGAAGTTCCCTCGGATACCCCCAGCATGCGAAAAACTCGTTTCGCATATATTTTTCGATTTGTTCGGTTCTGGCAGTGTTTAGTGGATAGGTCTCAACCAGCATGAAAACTATCGGTGACCACTAAAATTAATAGTTTTCCTCTGGCTGACTTCGGATATGGTCTCACGAGGTCTAAACAAACCATGTCAAATAGGCATTTCGGCTATCTAGATTGTTGTTGCTGGTTTCCATAGGTTCGCCGGGACTCGAATAAATTTCATTTCCGGCACTTTCGCACCCAACTACTAATGTAATGCACTACTCTGGGGCAAAAAATTCCTCCAATATGTTCTTAACTGTTTGTTCATCTCCCGGGTGTCCTGCCATTACACTACCATGTGTATGTTCGAACACTTTATCCCGACAGTTGGCAGGTACATACAGCCGCCATGTTGTATTGTCACATGGTGAACATGTTTCAATACGGCCTTCTACAACTCTCCATCCATCCATTTGCTCTCTCACACCTCTCCCTCTTCTCTCGTGCAAACTCGCAATTGTCCCGTGTTGTTACTACTTTGTGGTACAGGTCTGCCACTAGTTGTTCATTTCCTCCAACCGTTATTTGGTTCACGATCGCCTCCGTAACCGGTTCTCAGTTGACAGGGAGTAATACCTCCTCCCGTTCCACATCATCTGTTACCGTTACTCTTGCATCTGGTGTACATGACAGCGTGTCTGCGAGTTCATTCTTCTTTCCTGGTAAGTGTTCAATAGCAAAGTCATATGCCTGTAATAAGAGTGCCCATCTCGTTAGCTTATTCCTGGCCTCCTGCATGTTATTGAGCCATACTAAATAGGGATTATCAGTTCTCAATGTGAATCGCCTATATTCTACATACAGCCTATACTTCCATATTGCCCAAATTACTGAGAGGCACTATCTCTCATTAACACCATAATGGCTCTCCGTGATTCCTAATTGCTCACTGGCAAAGTCAATCACTTGTTTTTCTCACCGGTGTTGCTGTATTGGTATTACACAGTGCCCAGGCTCTCCTGGCTGGCTTCGGTTTGCAGATATTGGTGTCGTGTTGCGTCGTATCTTGCTAGCGCATAGCCTGTTCGAAATTTCTCCTTGATCTTTAGAAACACCTTATCCTGTGCACTACCCTGCATATGCCGCTTTTGAGGTGACAGCAGTTCCGTGAGGGGTGCAGTAATTACTGCAAAATTTCCGACATGCTCTACCAGCCAGTTAACGGGTTTACGTGTATTTGGTGCCACCTGACTCTCTATCAGCCCCAGCTGTTTGGTGTTCGGCATGTTTCCTTATTAGTTAACCACGTGACCTAGAAATTAGAGGTTACTCCTGCCGAGATGGCATTTCTTAATGGCACATGTCAGCCCATTAATTTCAAGTCTCTCTTTTACAAGTGACAGGTGGTGTAGCGGTTTTTCCCACGTTTCAGACCATATTACTACATCGCCGTGTTAGATGAGTGTAAAATCGCCGACCAGGCCATCGAGTACACGTACTATCATACTTTGGAACGTGGCGGGGGCACATTTCAGCCCAATAAGCATGGCACAGAATAGACACCGTGTTCCATCCAGGGCGGTGAAGGTGGTCTTTTCCCGGTCCTCCTGGCATACTGGTATTTGCCAGTAGCCACTTCGCAGGTCAAGTGACGACATAATTCTGGCATGTCCGAGTGAACTGAGTGTGTCCTTAATGCTTATGTAGGGCGGTATGGCACTACATATCACCTAGTTGATGGGCCTGAAGTCCACACAGATCCTCCAGGCCCCATCCTTTTTCAGCACGAGAATTATGATCGAATTATACCTGCTCCTGATCGGCTCGATCACCCCGTCCACAAGCATTTTTTTATATCTGCTGTTTTATTATATGGGCCTGGTGGGGTAAGTAGATATGCGGGCTACAGAAAATTGGCTCTTCCTGAGTTAATGGTATGGTGTATTCTGCAACTGTTGTACTGCATAAGGTATCGTGATTAGCAAAAACACTTTTCCGTTCATTAAGTAAGCACTGAAAAGCAGTTTGATGTTCCGGTTGGAATTTCATGTTCGAACTCTGACAAATTAATTTTTGGTATCTGTCAACAGTTACGGCTTTCTACATTATATATAGTGCGTCTTTCATTAGCTCCAGAGCGAATATGGCGTTCAGCTGGTTCTACTATAGTGTTCTGTTCCGAAAACCAAGATAATCCTAAAATAACATCCTCCTATATTTTACTAGTTACTGTTTCTGTGGTTAGGGTTTCAAGGGCTCTAATTTTTATAGTGACTGTTGCTTGACCGAATATTTAATTGATACACTGACCATTGGCACGCTGGAACACGTGTCCGGTTGAGGTTATGACCTGTTTGTTTACAAAGAGATGTTGACAAATATTGTGCTATATGGCCGTGTCAACAAGAGCATGAAAAGTATAACAGTGACATGTACAAGCAGTTGTATGAATTTTGCACTTTGGCTACTAACCTTTGAAATTAGTGCCTGTTGTGGCATTACCGTGGTGCTGGGGGTGCAGGGAGGGGTAAATTCTACATTTGCTGGCTCTACCCCTACAACCTCTTTCCCTGCTGATCTTTGCTGCTGGCCGGACAGTACCGACACGGCATTGGAGGCGGTCTTGTTCTGTCCTGGTTCGTGTCGCGGTACACACTCACATTCGTCTGTTCCCACCACCTCGTCCGCAGCGTTGAATGCCGTTTACCTGATTTCTGCGATGATGTTCCTGCCTCCGGTGTTGAAAGTTCTATCTGTTCACTCGTGTATTTTCGCAGCGGAAGTTTCCGAACTCGGGCTGGCCTTGGCGCATCCGGGCTCCTCCCGATTCGCATCGCGGAACACTCGTGTTTCGTTCAAGGATTATCGCAGCTTGCAAAAACTCAGCAAGACTGCTGTTCAGCAATGGAAATAGCGCCTGTCTGTATTTTTGTAACACTGTCTTTGCGATTACCTCAAGGACTTCTTGTTCACTTAGACACAGGTGGAACCTCTGTACAAGGTGTGTCTTACGTTTCACGAACACCGACAGTGTCTCGCTCTCCTGCTGTTCCTGGAGAGTCAGGTTACTCTGTGCATGTATTGAGGTAAATGTACCTCTGAAGCGACACTGAAATGCAATTAAGAACTCCCCTCAGGTGAGTCCATAATAATTCATTGGCCACCACCATTGCCAGCATCTCCTTCCAACTGCTTCCCAATACATCCAGGTCACTCATCCTCCGAGACTCCGTACCTCTGCAGGCACATTGTGTAGTCTTGTTCAAAAGCTAATGGGGTCCTCGTTCACTTGTCCAGAAAAAGTTGGCAGAGTCTGGAATCTGGTAGGCGTTGGTCTGAACTGTAAATCAGCATGTTTGGTGACACTGGGTGTAACCATTGTGACTGTTGATGTCTACTTGTAAGTTCGGAAATGGTGTTGAGGTTGGGAACTGATTCTGTAGATTTGGCAACAGAGCTGGAGAATTTTGATTGTACAGTGGCAGGGAATAATAATAAGGTTGCAGGTGCAGAACATAGGGTGTAGTAGGTATTGGTGGCAGAGAGGTGTACTGAAGGGTAGTTACAGATGCTGGTTGTGACTCGGGTACTATCACACAGGGCCGTTCCGCGAATGTGCTCTGAATGTCCAGTATGTCAGCAGGTGTTTCCTTCTTTTTGACCACGGAGTCTCCACACTTGAACTTTTCCTCCTTATTAGTCTGTTGTTCCCTCTCCGTCTGACATTGTGGGTGTTGCCTCATGTTGCACCCAGCACAGCTGCATAATTTTCCATCTGCGATTCCTGTGCATCCTGCATGGTCACATGTATTGATTCGCTGTAACTCGCCAAGGAACGTGTCCCAATTATACGTGACTTGCTCGGGTGTAATGGCTGATCACTGCATTGTTTATATTAACACATTAACCCTTTTATCGTTTGAGGTTCATTCACATTTAAACACTCTGCATGATAATGGTTGTTGCAATGTTGACATTTCAAGAGAACAGTGTACCAACCTGGGCAGAACAGGTTATTACACCAATTTGTTATTTGTTTGTCCGAAATATTTATGTTGAATTTTTGTTCCATGGTTGCTGATTCACTATTGTACTTGTCTTCCATTTCACAGTTGTTATCGACACAGTTGCTTGTTGGGCTGGATTGACTAGGGGCACTTGCAGTGTTTGGTGCCTCGCCCATATTTAGCAATGAAGTCCTGCGATTATGGTCGCAGACACCGTGGACAGAGTAACTCCATTGAGTCGTTACTGATCTGGCCAGACATCATGTTTGTATACAAATCCATGTGGTCGTGGAAGAATTGACACGAGTGCACAGTATGTGGGAGCATAGTCGGGAGCGGGCTATGCTCGGCATGCCGTGGGTGACATCACGGCACAGCAGTCCTGCTAGGTGCAGGGTGAGGTAGGGGTCAATTCACCACTGGTGTGCACGCATTTTCGACATGGGAACGAGTAGCACGAGGGGGGGATTTTATTTTCCACCTTCTCTCATTTATTTTCCTCCTTCGTCCTTTTCGAACACACCTGATGCATGCATAAAGGGAGTTTTTGCAGCCCCTTTATCTGCTCGGTGCCTGGGTGGTGGGAGCTGGCTGACGTCAGAGCGAACCAAGATGGCTGCTATGCACTGTACCTCTGAATTCTCCCTCGTGGTGGTTGCATGGGGGTCTCCTTGTAGATTCCGCACACTTTTCCCTGTAGCCACCTACGTCGAATTTCTGGCATCATGGGGCATCGTGGCGCATCCCACAGCTCCGTGCTCTGTAGATCTTGCTTGTGCATCTTTGGAATGGGTGTAGGTCAGGGAAAGTGGGAAAGATCTGATTCTGATGGTAGAAGATTGCAAAATTTTTGATGATAATTTTGAAAAATTAGTTAATGGGGTTTTGAAACAGGATTTTTGGCTGAAGGACAATGCCCCTAAGTTGGGTGCCATTTGACAGTAGGAAGTGGAGCAAAATGTGTTAAATTTTAGAGGGTTGGGAGTTGTTAGGATTTTCACTGGAGATTCCTCACCACCTCTGAAGTAAATTTGTGGGCGCTAGACATTACCAGGATGCAATATCAGATTTCTGGTAGAGCAGACTACATCTCCAGGCCATGTGCCGACACCCACGGCGATGTACATCCAGGCTCTGTTCATCGTAATTAATACCAATGAAAGTACTTTACCAAAACCTATGCAGTGAGATCTCAGGGTGACAAACACACCCATATTTAGTTATACGTACATAAAATACTGAAAAGATTACACAAAAACACTTTACACATTACCCTCAAGATTTGGCAGGAAAGGTGGGTTCCGCGCCCGTATGGCCCATAGGCAACCCGAATGAGAACACATACCTGTCACTTTAATTGACTGGGTTTTATTAACTACTTCTCTAGGAAGCAAACTGATACAAGGTGCCAGGCTTAATCTACCGGCCAGGTAACACTGTACAAAAGGCCCAGGTTTGGCAGGCAGGCTAGCTACGCTGATTATTTTATTACACACACAAATTTCAGAAAACATACGTTACTGTAAGCACTGCAATTATTACAGAAATAAATTCCCTTGACATAGGAACCCTTTAATAAGTACCAAACACTGTGTGGAATGAAATGATGGTGAAACACTTGAAAATAGCAAATAACAGAAAATGACAAACACTGAAACTAAAGGCCACGGGCGTATTAAAATATTGTAGGGCTCCTTTAAATTTTCATTGTGTGAACATGCGTCTTTGAGCATTTTATATTAAGATCTCACTTAACTTAGGCCCCATTTCAAAAGGTCTTATTTTAAAACATGCGCCCATGACGTACAAGGTGTACTCTTCACTTGCACTTTCCTAACGTGTTCGCATCACGAGCGCTCTCGCTGGCCCCTCAGCCACACTCTCGGAACTGAACTTCCCGTGGTTCCACTGCTGTGGTGCACTACTCGACCGATGCGCATGAGCGCCCGGTAGAGTGCTGATAGCTGCAGTTGCCGGTGACTGAGGGCAAACTGGCTAGGGGGATGTGGTTGGCATCAAGGTTTGTAAGTGTAATGCTCATCGCATCAAATCACTCCTCGTTTCTTGCATACTATGCAACCACACTAGGCACTGGTTGTCTGTCCATAGTAAAAACCTTTGATATTCGAGGTACGAGCAGTATATTTTTACCACCCAAATTACTGCTAGGCATTCCCTTTCATTGGCATCATAACGTCTCTCAGCCTGCCCAAGCTTCGCGCAAAGTCTATAATGTGTTTCTCCCCACTGTCACTAACCTGGTACAATACTGTACATATTCCCTCCTGGCATGCATCAGTTTGAATGTACAAATGGCTACTTATGTTGTAGCATGCTAATGTCGGGCATGATCTGAATTCACTATTGATATCTAAGAATGCTTTCCTTGCCTCGCTCGCCACTGAAACCTTTTCTGCAGTGAGAACAGTTCTGTCAAGGGCGTGGTGATTGTTGCGAACCTTGGGATGTGCTCTCGCAGTCAATTAATGAGGCCGAAAAATGTTTGTAGTTGCGGATAGTCGTCAATAAGCCTTAGCTGCTCCAGATTCTGCAGGTTTCCTTCCTGATCAATCACATGTCTAAGAAATTTACCCTTGTTTTACCCACATGGCATTTTTCAACCGAGCACGTGAGGCCATTGATCGCGAACCTCTCTAGGACTACTGTCAAATGATGCACATGTTCGTCCCAGGTGGTTGACCAGATAATGACATCATCGATATGCCAGCACATACTCTCCAGTAATACCATCCAGTACACCGACCATCTTTGATTCGAATTTCGTGGGTGGACATTTCAAACCAAATGGTATTGCACAGAATTGAAAACGCCGACCATCTGGGGCTGTGAATGCAGTATTTGGCCTATCGTAAAGTTTTACCGACACCTGCCAATAGTTACTTTTAAGGTCCAGGGATGTCCAAACTTTAGCCTGTCCCAATGCACTTAATGCATATTTTACCTTGATGTAAATGCTCTGCGATGGTAGTTTGTTTCAATGTATTGTTTCTGCCAAATACGTTACGGCATTCATCAAGGACATGCTGAAATGCGGCCTGGTGCTCGAATGGGACCTGGTTGTCAAATTCCCCTAATTTCAGTTTGGGTAGGCTATACCCAGGTTATACACGGTGTGTCTCTTTATCGCGCAAAAGGGATTCATCTTGCAGCGGTCTCCATGATTGTGTTTCTTCTGTCAGCCATGGTATCCCTAAAAAAGCTTTCTCACAGATGTCTGGCATAACAATAAATATTGTTTTCTTCTCGATGTCATTGACTTGAACCGGTAACTACTGCCTGACCTACGGCTGTACTACAATGCTCGTTCGTGGCCAACTGAATCATGTGGTCTGTAGGCGTCACGTACTGCTTGTGTAAAAGTGCGGTCGTACGAAGTTATGTGAGCCTGCAATATCTATTAATGCATGGCACAACTGACCATTAATGGAAACAAAATGCGAATAAATGGTGTGTGACTGCTACTAATCTGTGGTACTAAAGTTTCCTGTGGGGTTAATTTAGAACCTGTTGTCTGAATTCTAGCAAGCCATGTGTCGGAAGCATCCAGTCACTTCACCCCTGCAACCTGTTTGCCTGTTGATTATTTTCTGTGGCTTCTTTAATCTGCCTCATATGCGGATTGTTTGGACATTTATTGGGGCAGTGATATTGTTGGTTTGGGCAGTACCTGTATGGATGTCGGGGTGTATAATCCGGATTCCATCCTTGCTGTTGATTGTTGACATTACCTGCTGAGTTCCAACATTGTGGTCTCTGACCACTTGACCCCATGACTCCGCCCTGCTACTGGTGCTGTTTGTACAAATTTCCATGCGACTGTCCACTATACATTTTCTCACGCAATGGCCCACTATACACTTTCTCATTCGGTGGCCCATTTTACACTTTCTCATGCAGTGGCCCACTATAAACTTTCTCATGCATCTGTCCACTATAACTACGTGAGTGTTGTGGAAGATTTTGTGACGTGCCAGAATTATATTTGTTTACGTTATCTTCTCTCTGCTTGTGCGGCCATTTTACTGCGTTTGCATCACGACATGGTGATTCATGCGTTCTTTCCAAAATTATTGCAGCATACATTAATTTCCTCTAACATGCCATTAAACAAAGGTAATAAGTTTGCTCTGAACTCAGGTCGAGCTGCCTCAAGTATTACTTCGAGCACTTCTCACTCAGGCAGATGTGTATGAAACCATTTAATAAGATGATTCTTACATGTGATAAAAGCTGTTAGTGACTCACCCAGTTGTTGACCTCCAAAATTCAGTCTTGCTCTGGGCCTCTACAGAGGTGAAGACTCATCTAAATCTGCACTGGAACGAGTGCCGAAACTCCTCCCACTGAAGTCTGTAGTGATTGAGAGATGTTCACCAAGAGCGCGTGTCTCTGTGAAGTTGCGCTCTGACACAGCTGGCCAATTCATCTCTGCTTACCCTATACCTGGTGGGGGGGATTCGCAATTCTCCAAAAATGCTGCCGGATCTTCTGTTGGTGTCCCGGAGAACATGGGCAAAGTCTGAAATGTTGACAGTGGTTTTTGCCATGGTCGGTCCTGGGGGATGTTGAGGTAGGTTGGACTCCATGGTTCTGCTCCATATTCCACTTTCTGTTCCTATCATTTGTGGTATTATTGTTCCTATCCAGTTTGTCACATATGAATTGATGAGCTACTCTGATGCCATTCCCCTCCTCTACTCTGTGTGCTTCACCCATCACATTGTTACCATCCCTTGATACTATCACTTGTGAGAGATTACTGTTTACATTTACTGCCAATCCTTATCCCACTGTCGTAACAAATCCAACACCTGGTCATGTGGGGTATCAGCGGTTACATTTTGCATTTGGTTCATGCCCTGCCTAAAGTGTGTTGATGTTGCACGACACAACAAGCAAATAAATGTAAGTGCCATGGCTGATTTTGGTTCCGTATCACAGAGGCATTCTTGGTGATACCTCGTGTCACACTGCATGCACTGGAAAACAATGGCACCCAGGCTATTACATAGCAAGTTGTCACAATGCTTAGGAAGTGCATAATTTGGAAAATATTTAATCTCGAATTTCACTTGTATTGTAAAATTTTGAATGTCCTGCATTGTTTCACCACCACTGTCTTTTGCTGTATTCCGGATGTCACTGGCATGGTTGTTCACAAGGCTGGTCTTACGACAACATTGGCTATATCTACTGTTTTCATTCACTGGTTGGTCACTGGTTACCACAGGGTGCAAACATGATGACTCTTTATCTTGGGGCATAAGGCCGATTACCCAAAGTGGCTGCACCTCCTATACCAGACATCTGCTGTTGTCGATGATTGTGAAGTTCCTCTAAAATCCTGATATGCCCAGTCTAGTATGGTTTGTCGCTCCCCCCCCCCCCAATCATTATGTACACCTTTAAATACAATAAGGGTTGTTCTGGCCATGACATAAAATGCACTTTCTCTATTAATTCCATTTTGTGGTTAAATGGTCCGAATGACCAATAAACATATGTGTACACGGTCACTCTTACTTATGTAACGATTTATTCATTTCACCCTCGTATGAGGCACTAATACATTTCCATCACCACTGTAGCTCGAAGAGCTTTTATACTGATAAAACTGCACGAAGTCAGAAATAAATTAATTGTAGGTTATGGTTCGGCCATGTACAAATGAACCAGAAGGTGGGGAGGTGCTCGCTCTGGTGTTATGCAAAGTTAAAAGGTTAGAGTAATTTAAGAAATAAAATATTGCTGCACCATGGTTAGTGAAGAAAGTTTATGTCCCTTTAGCGGGTCCGTTGCACGACCTGCCCAATGGATACAATGAAGCTACTGACCATCACAGCCGCGGGACTTTGGTGCCAGAACACCAACTTCTTGTCTGATAAACAAAAGTGCCGTACTTCAGATATATCTCTTTATGGGGCATGTGGATGGTGTTGATAATGAACAATAAATAATAAAAATAACCCTGCAAATGATTTAAAACACAACATAACAATTATATACTACACAATAAAATTTAATCATGAATGGACATGGTTTGTTGATAACCATGTGTCGGGTGTCCATGTCCTACCTTGAATTTGTGTGATTTTCACACGTGCTGTATGTCTCTCAGGCAATGGCTTTCGCCACTTTTACTTCTACTGTGTCGTACAAACCTAGGCTTTATAAATCGTATTATGGTAACTTCTGAAAATACACTATCACAAATAAAAGCAATTGGGCATGGCTTGTTTTTGTCTGCAGACACTGTCTTTCACCCTGCAGTCTGTGCGTGACTTCTACCACCTGGCCTTGCTGGCCAGTCTTTTAGGTTAGGGTATTTTGCTACCACACAACACGTGGTAACAACTGAGATCATACAAAAATAAATAACACTTCACAATCAACAATACCCTCTTATAATTACTGTATGTGTATGCCACTTGCGTACACCACTTACATTAGTAATTAATACCAGTGTACATTATTGCACCAGTCAAAATGTAGCACGGTGTTATTTGAAGAAAAAGTAAACAAACAATGCCTGATTATATTTTACCATGAATAATATTCCCTTATTTAAAAGTGACTCTCAAATGCACAAATAAAATGTGTAAAGATAATAATAATTTCACACCAACCTGTATGTCATGTGACACTGGTTACGTGATGTCAACACACCATACACTTTTGCAAAATGTAAACAAGCAAGGTACGTGTCAAAACAATAAGAATATATCCCATCCTCCGCACTATCTGCATTCTAAACAAGCACAACATAATCCTCAGATGATAATATGTAACCAAACACAACAACTGACGCACTGATGCACTGCACGAACGCACTATGCACACACACGGAGAATGCTGGCTGTGGCACTGACATTTCTCTCATGGTGGCATATTATTGTGGATGTTGATCCAAAGGAATGTGCATAACAGCCTATAGGTGGGAGCATGTGGTACATGTTGATGTCAGCTAACATCCAGAGGCACTAGAGCCCATGGCGGCACTCACCACGCACGTGTCACATGTCCTGCACGTGCGCAAAGAGGCCAATATTTTCAACTTTCTCATAAATATTATTTTTTCAGTGCAAAATGTGTTTTATATTTGTATTTGCAGGGTTTAATATGTCTATAAATGTTTTCAAGAGTTTGTTGTTATTTAAAATTTTTTGGTATTGAAATTCAAAGTGCCAGTGGCATCGACATTAAGAACACAAATATTTAGGCATCAACACAATCATAAAGAGACACTGAAATAATATTAAAATTCATAAGAGAATTATAAAATATATAACAGTATTTAATTTAATTTGTGCCATTATATTTCTGTAATGAAATATTTCACTCACCTTGCATAGCACTTCCGCTTATGTGAACCACATAGGCGGCTATGGTATGTCCATGCGACGGTTGTCCCTGGACAGTCTGTTGAGGAGAGCTGGTGAGGTGATATACTGTCATGTATGCACTACAACTTTTTGTTTACTGATGTAGGTTTTAATAGTCAATTTAGTTTACTGGTCAACCTTTGCTTGAGTGCGTTTGGCCATATATTTCCTAGGATTATGCTTCTGCTTTACTAATTTATTTCGCCCTTGTGGCATTTTTAACTTAATCAAAGAGAAGGAGGAGAAAGGTGTCGTAGAGGTTATGCGACCCACGCATTTTGAATTAGGCACCACCCCCCTATGTATTTGGCATTTCATTGTAATTCCTACATTATTGCTACGTGCAATTTAAGGGCTTTGTTTTCATGTATGAATTTGAGGGTATTTTATATGTTTGAATATTTTACAGCTTAATCACATATAACAACATGGCTGACCTACAAGAAGTAATTTCGTACGCCATCATTGCATTTTGAGCGCTTATTTATGTAATATTGTATGTGATATATTTTAATCACGGTTCTATGTTAAATTTTGTCAGGGTTTCGTGTAATTTCATGTAAATTGATGCTTTTTGTTCTTGACCACACAGTCATGTTAATGTTTTATATTAACGCGAACAGGCATGCTACATGGTTGCAATCTCTTCAATTGTAAGGAGTATAATTTACTCGCTCAGAATAATACTTTGTCTGAATTTAATTTGCTGTTTTCACAAAGAAATATTGCAATTCCACCTGCACCATGTTGTCCGCTACGAACTTCATCTAGCGGCATCTAAGCCATCTAAACTTGTTTTCACGCATGTGTGTGTTTATTGTGAATTCTCATCTTGTGTCCCATCTTATTTCATGGATATTTTAGGGTTTGTGTAATTTTGTTATTTGTGTATGGTGCAATTATTTCCGTCCTAGCCGGCTTTGTGTATTGGCCATCACCACACTACCCACGCGATTGTGGGCGAGCCCTGATGAGTTTACATTAGTGTTGCAGAGTAATCACACATGTTAAAGTTTACATCAAATGTTTTCATTTGTAATTCACTATATCCTGTCTTCGGAGAAAAAACCACCAGTTTAACCTAGTGGCTGTCGGCCCTCTTCCCTTGTGAATGTTGTGCTTTCATGCGCCTCGGTGAGATCATCCATCTAGGTGTATGCTAGATTAATTGCGGGCTGGGGAGCACCCAAGCGGAAATGGGTAGTCATGACCGAGATTATCATAATTTCCTAGGCACATTTATGTGTACACATACTAACAATAAAAACAAGTCTACAGTGAACTTACCTCTTTTATTCAGTAGGGACACTGTCCTAGCCACATATATTTTATTAAGTGTTTATATCAAGATGATGTTTAGTGAATGTTTTGTATTACCTATGTGTTTGAATGTACGCACTGGTGAGAGGGACACACAAAACCCACAGCATCTCTGAGAAACCTGAGTCTCAACAGTGCGGTGATTGGGAAGCAATGCTGGCACCCATAATACCAGTAATTATTTGTGTCATCATTCATCTCGTGTCTCACCCAGCTGCTTCAATTGGCGTTCCCAAGTGGGGCCAAGTGTATTCATCCACGTCGCATCATCCGTGTCAACCATGAGAAAATGGCGGACATCACGCCTGAACATCTGCGAGAAGTCATCAAGACTCCCGCATCTGCAACTGTGACACACGCGAGACCCGCGATCGCGATCACGAATGATATCAATATGCTGGTCGAACACTGCGTACACTGTGGCAGTCAATGAGGTCATTCTATCTGCAGAAATTCATAGGACCAACCCTTATGTCAGTGTAGGTACAATACTGCTTCTACGACATCAAAGCAACGCTTGTGCATGCACACCAGATGCGACGGGGCGGGAGAACCAATTGGGAACAGTGACAACAGGTAAGGAAAGACTCGCATTTATGATGAATATGGTTTGCAGAGTTTACGACCTACTGCGATGGTGTTATAAATTGTGATGTGTACCATAAGACGACCTGGGCTGAGACCGCGCCACCCATAACACCTGCTGTGAAACCCATGCCACTACCAGTTGTTGTTATGTACACACCACAGGGCCTAACTGGTACGGGTCATAAAGTGTTATTGTCAACTTTTGCAGGACAAGACTCCAAAGACATGGGAACTTTTTTAGCTGTGTGCAAGGAGAAGTTGAACCAACACCATGTACACTGGGAAGACTGGACTGAAGTCACCGCCAACCGACTGGGAGGGAAAGCAGCCACCTTGGAACCTTGTAAGAGATTATCGGGTAATGTGGGAGGAGTTTTGTGAGAGATTGCTAGGTCGATTCGACACCGACAGGGATGCTATCAAGGCACAAGCGCGACTGTATTATGAACAGCAACATGAACGGTAGGGTATGGACGAGATCATACAGCATAAGTTAGGCTTGTTCAAGCTTTTGAACCCAGGTCAGCCGGGAAACTGTGTTTTAGAGATCATTGTGGCATTGTCAGAACTGGATATTAGGCCGTTTTTATGCGGAACCTGCCAGGAGAGCGTGGAACTGTTTACCCGGGAGGCACATGCCTATGAACGAGATAACCAGGCAGAACGAAGAGAACAAGTGCCGGACTGACAAACTGACAAAGTGAATCCCCGCCTCCTGTACCCCTACACTGATTATCGATGTTATGCAACCGCTGCCTCCTGTCAGGCAGATCACACAGTTGCTGCCACAGCAGGAAAACCCGCCTACTATGCGTGCAAGAGTGTTGCAAGTAACTGACAGTAACATAAAAGCACTTACATTCTGTGTAGAACATGAGGGGGAAAATGCCACAGCCTTAATTGACACTGCCACTAGTCACAATTTTGCACGTAAGAGTTTGATACGAGCGATAATAACTAGAGTGCCACCGCGATGTCTGCAATTAGCTACCACACACCAACAGGCAAAGCGAAAAGTGTCATGCATGTAACGGTAGGAATCAGAGAGCTGTGTAACAAGTGCGATGTTTTCATTGTGCCGGACTTGTGTTAAGAAGTGATTTTGGGACTACCATGGCTTGTTGACAATCACGCCAATGATAGAACCGCACCTCAATTGTCTCCACATGAGGACATGTGGCCGATGCACTGTTTATGCAATGGGAGCAACACCACCACCACCACCACCAACAACAACAACAACAACTGCTGTGCCCTTTGCTGACTTCAAGCACGATGTCCCCGCCACACATCAGTAATGTCTACAACACATGCTGGACCAGCATGCCAGTGTGTTCTACATTGAGGGAAGCTGCAGCGAACCAATGTCACGGAGCACGCGATCGTCACAACGCACAAGGATCCAGTGTACTCCAACCACGAGACCCAGGTATTTTCTTTCGTCGCATTATCAACCAGAAGGTATTTGAGATGCTCAATGAAAATGTTATTGAACCTACACAAAGTCTCTATAATTCAGGTATTACCCTTGCTCCAAAGAATGATGGCGTCTGCCTATTCTGTGTTGATTCTCGCCCTCTCAATAAAATAACAGTAAATATGCCGCCACCAGCCATAAACATGGAAGACACTCTGTCAACATTAGGACCAGCTACCGTTTTTACCTCAGTTGATTTAAAGTCCCAATATAGGCAACTGCCTATCCGTCCACAAGACAGAAAGAAAACAGCTTTCACTACCCCAGGTGGACGTATATTTCAATTTGTAGCCATGTCATTTGGTTTAAAGTGTGCCCCTGCAACATTTCAAAACTTAATGGTTAATGTATTGGATCGATTCATTGGGGAATTTGCGATGGCGTAACTGGATAATGTACGTGTTTGGTCTAACAGCTGCAAAGAGCACTTCAACGATTTGAGCCTTGTATTTGAATGGCTCGAACAAAAGAAACTTATGTGCAAAGTGGAAAAGTGTAAGTTGGATATGAGTAGAATGGAGTTTCTAGCACACTATGTAACAGCAAGAAGATAAGAACCAGAAAAACAACAGATACAGGAAATTCAAAACAAACCCACACCCAGATCACGTAAACAAATCTGGAAATTCTTTGGTTTGATTAATTGGTTAAGGGAATTTGTCCCAAACTTTTCCGTAGTCACTGCACCATTAACTGCTTTGTTGTGTGAGAAACATAAATTTGTCTGGACACCTCAAGCCGATCAAGCATTTTAAAAAAAAATCGAAATTGCATTTCAGAACTGTAATCCGCTATCTAGGTTCAACACAGAGTTACCCATTGTTATACAATCAAATGCCAGTCAAGAAGGTTTTGGAGCCGTGTTGTATCAGGAGGGAACACACTGGGAAAAACATATCATCAGTTACCACAGTGCGAAGTTCAGGGATACAGAATGTAAAAATCTCATTAAAAACAATATTGTTTGGCCATTGTACATGCATTGCAGTAGTACCGGCCGTACTTGCTAGGAAGGTATTTTACACTCATAACTGACAACCATTGTCATGTATGGTTAGAGGGCATGCACAACGGGAAAGGAAAACTTGCCCGCTGGGTGCTGTTACTGCAGTAATACGATTTCAAGGCAGAAAGTGTGGTGGGGAAAACCAACCAGCTCGCGGACACCTTGTCCAGGAATCCTTGTCCGAATGTTACGATAACTGACGATGCTGAGAGGGAAGAAGCGCTACCACCTTGCGGTGCAATACCAACTCCAGAAACACAAACTCTCGTTGTACAAATCATTGTGTCCAAACCACACAGCGAACTGGTTTCGTTGAATGTACGAGACGTGTTAAGAGAGGTACGCACTGCACAAGAAAATTCCCCAGATGCTGCGCAACGCCGACAACATTGTGCCACACATTACACAGAAGACTGGAGGTAGTGGACAGAGAAATACAAACCAAACCACCTGATAATTGTGCGCAATGGCGGACGTATGTGCCGAAAGAGAAACGGGAACTCGTACTTAAGTATGCATATGAAAGTTTGGAGCTTGGACACCCGGGATTCGAGCAATCACGAAGGAATGTGCAAAATATTTTCACTTGCCAGGGATTCAGGGAGATGTCAGGAAACATGTACAGAGCTGTATCACTTGTAACACCCGTAAGCCACGGAGAGCAGACGGCGACACTCCTCAACAGTCAAGGCTGCCAATCAAGCAATTCAAAAGTGTAACTATCGACATCATGGGCCCGTACCCACATACAAAAACTGGTAAAATATTTCTTGTTGCTGCCACAGATTTGTTTACCCGCTGGACAGAGGCATTCTCAGTTAGTAACGTCTGTGCAAACACAATTGCACAAGTAATGCAGAACGAGTTTTTTTCCGAGGTGGGAACACTCCGAGTATGTGTTGACAGACAGTGATACACAATTTGCAGGGCGAACGTGGAGAGAGTACTGTACCAGGTAGGCAACAGAACACTGTACCACCCCAGCATACCATCCCAGAGATGTAACCAAGACGAAAAATCCAATCATGTGTCCGGTTAGGGGATGATCACACTAGGTTAGCCGAATTGATCCCGGAGGTAATGTTTTTCCTATGAAATAGAGTGAATGCAGCAACCGGTAAAACACCAGCCCAGATGGTACAAGGTCGCGAATTCCGTACCTCTGGACCACCCCGCGAAATCCTGCCCAGACCACCTGAACAAATTGTCGAACACCAGGCGCAAATACATGAGGAAGCCAGAGGAAATCAAATCAGCTATTGTAACGCGTGGGTACTGGAGAGCATGAGGCCGCCATCCGAATTTGTACCTCGAATGTATGTGTACATCATAGAAAACCCATTAGCGACAGGGGCGAAAAAGTACTGTGCTGGACTGGCACCTACATGGATAGGGCCACAGTGAGTGTGGTGGGAAAAAAGGGATATTCCATGTATCTATTGAAGTTGAGACCTAGACCTGTCACGAAATGACACAGTGTGTTACGTCCTTATCGCAGCGAACTCGGAGAATTTTACCAGGGAGTTCACAGGGCAATGTCAACACGTACACTGAGGAAGACAACAACACTAACATGGGAACACCCAGCCAAAGTAATGAACTGTCATTTAAGGGTTTTTGCACCAACAGAAAACTCAACACCTAGTAGTGAGGAGGTGGAAGAAAGTAGTAGCGAAACACCATTTCTGTGTTTTTCTGTTGATGCCTTTCTGCCTCGCTGTGTCTTTGGTAGCTATGGCGACCACCGGCTGCTCTGCACCGGCGTGCCCTTGCACTTTTGCTGCACTGCTTCTGATCGCTCTCGGAACCAGGATCACACTCTGCCCATCAATAGAGCGCACAGTCCTGCTGCAGCGGCTTTGCAGGTCATGGCTGGACAAATTGTCCTAGGGGTGGGATCATGGGGCACACATCATATTTTTGCATACAGATTGACAGAATCGGCCTTGAACATAATTGTTATGTTTCTTGAACTTTATCTAGCTTTCACGAGCATGTAATATTAACGATATTTATTATATTTGTATTTGATGCATTGCATACACATGGCATTGACAAAAAACATGTAGATCGGTTAATATAGGCTCTTAGCATTTTGTAATATAATAGTGACCAGATACACAAGAAACATTTAAAAAAAGAACACACTAACTTATTTATAAAGTATTATATCAAAAGTTATAGGCCTCACAATACAATTTAAATATGCTAACAGAGAATTGCAGCATACATGTTCTGTGAGCTGGTGTGTAAATTTAACCACATTAAACTATCCAAGATAATACTTCGTAACCTCCCCCGAACCATCGGGCATGCAAAGTGTTACTCTTCATACCTGCTTACAAAGAAGCTTACAACACTGGTAAACCACACCAGCAAACACCGCAAGGGCCCCACCCTAGCATAGCTACTGCAGGTCCACTCAGGAATCCCTGCAGTAACAGTGTTGCCTGGCCCCATCGGAAAAGCTTAGCAGGCCGTGATGTAGCTTCATACTACACTGTATGGAGAAATATCACTAGTGTTTCCACACAAGGGAGAAAGGCAACCATAAACCACACAATGGTTTATTACTTTCAATAACAGGTGGCCTATCATGACACGATCTGCGCAAAAATTTCGCGAGTAGCGGCACGAAAACACTAGTGGCTTACTTTAGTGGCGAACAATTATAGTTATTATACCGTGTTGTTTTCTGCACGCATGGCATGGACATGTACTGTTATATTCATTAATTACGCTCTCACAACTATTGTCATAAGTCAATCGGTTACACACGGCCTGCCACATAAAGGTTCATATCTCTCCCCACCATGTTTAATAGACATCGCACTCATACCGCTGTTTACAGCTCGGACGGCAATATGTCCCAGGCACCCGGGAACCTCTCAACTCGATGTTACTGTCCGTGCAGGACAGGCCACACACATCTTAGCTCAGCATGCAGCGCACCTCGTGGCAATTCCCTAAACGAACAAAAAAATATATGCGTTACAAAAGAAGTAGGTTATGCACAACATCATAATAGCAAGTATCAAACTACTTTATCAAATTTACATATTTTAACAAGCATAATTTATAATACAAAAATACAATATCTTCAAATATGCAATGATAAGCTGGCCTATTAAAATAGTTGTATTATACATATAAAGACCAGGTACCAGTTCAGCTGGTTACTACCAGCCTTGGCCATTACCACCAAAAAGAAAACCATGTGACGACACAATCGTCATAAGCCATAGCAGCCAGCCATATGAACCAACCATACTAGACGAACATGCATACTAACCATACCAACCGACCATACCAGCCGACCATGCCATCTGACCATATGAAGCGACCATCCAAAATGGCTATTCCAGCCGGCCAGTTTAGTGGCCCTCAAGAATGGCCTTCCTTATCAATCAATCATGCTCACCAACTGATCATTCTGACCAGCTATACATTCTGGCAATTTCTAGCTGACAGCACCATCACACCATGTCAACAAACCAGACAGATTAGCCAACCATTCTGACCAACCATACTAGTCAATGACTGACTCCAGCCAAGACTATTTCTGCCCAAGACTACCTCCACCCAAAACTGATTCTGCCCAAAGACTGACTACGCCCAAGACTAACTCCGCCCAAGATGACTCCGTCCCAATCCTTAGCTCCACCTCAAGACTTGGCTCCTCCCCAAGCTGGACTAGAACAGTGGACAAGACCATCATCCATGCCAACAGATGATAACCAGTCTCGAAACCAGTCACTTAGTAAGAATCTCATTTCTGACCTCTTTGTATAAAAGATTTGCTAAATTTCTCTAAAATATTTCTAATCTTCACAAAAACTTCTGGCTGGTATGGACGGTTTGTATGGCTCCCTTCATGCCTGGTTCAAATTTTTCATTGGTGTCAAGTGAAGATCACTTACATCTAACATGGTGGTCAGTCAGTAATATAATATTTTCCTCAATTTTTATTTTGATCTATTTTTGGACATTTTTCTAGGCTCATAAAGTTTAAGTTCAAGGTTACCATGGTTAGTGTTTGTCCAAGGGCACCAGCTATGCAAGATGATGGTGTATGGTTAGCACTATTACTCTCAATTAATCTCAGGATTGGTAGACAGCTGGGTGAAACCCTGCACCCTGACAAATTCTATCACGTATGAGTATGGACACATCAACTCCTCCTCAGATACCACTACAGTTGAAACTTAAACGTCGAAGAAAATATAACATTACTGGTCCCAAAAATCATGCTTGCAAGCCACAAAATATTTTACGACTTTGAAACAGAAACATCAGTTTTAATTAATCATAGACAATTTTTAAATTTAACAAATATGATCTTCAGACTTATGTTACAACTGGAGTGGACCAGGTTCCACAATACTCACATAACTTGACAAAAAGCGAATAAAACATGCAAAGTTCAATACACTGTAATATATAGATATAGCATTCAATCCCGAATGCATTAGGCAGACAAACATTACTCAAATTAGTTTTAATAAAATAAGGTGTTGATGGCTTTTATACTATATCTGGCAGTCAGGTTGTTGGGGCTTACTCCTACACTGCACCCATTAAAATGGTAATGGCTCGGCAGACGATAACATAAAAACTTGCCTATTTATGATGATGCAAGCATAAAATAGCACTTTTCGTCTACAACATTTAGAATTATATTATCTTGTATGATAATGGGCGCCCACACCAACCTTTTAGAGATGGATAAATGCACTCAACATTTCACTTCTCACAAATTGTTTATATACCCATAATTCACTCGACTTTAAAATAAAATGTCATTATTTACATAATGTGGCATTGCTAATTAACACTGGTTTTAATTTTTTTTAATGCTGTATTCTGTTGTGGGTATAGCTTTAACTCATAAATACACACTATTGGCTGCTATGGCATTATGGCTGGTGGTCGGCATAACCACCTCTGAATGCATGGTGGGTGTGAGAGCAACAAAATGCTAAAAGAGAGAGGAGGAATGGACAATGTCAAATGCCCCTCTTTTGGGAGCCCACTGTTGACTCTAGATGGCTTCTGCTGTAGGGTGATGTGACATCTTCATTCCTCGTCGGACAGGAGGTACTGCGGCACTTTGCTGCCAGTACTGGTGAGGGGAGAAATGGTCCACTGTGGCATCTGCTGGTGACTGTGACATTGTGATACTAGTGTCGGTCCACTGGATGCTGATGGTCAGGGCAGGCTGACATGGCACATCTAGCCTTATGATGCACATGATGTATGGTTGTGGCATCGTCACTACTGCTGGTGCAGCAGTAACAACACAATCTCTGTCAAGGAAACTGGGGGAACAATGGTGCAGTGCTTGAGTTGTTTCTATAGTTATATATTGCCCAATTTGGCAAGGGTAGTTGTGACATAGGTGCTATGGTGTTGATGCTGGACCTCCCCAGACCTCCTCAGTTATCTTGACTGCTCCCCTGGTGAGCATCAGCATGCCAGGCATCGGTGATGGTGGTGGGTTATTGATGCTCAGATGCTGCTTCAGATGATGAAGCTGATTACAGGAAGCATTACAGCTCACTAATGGGGTGCCCTGTCCACTCAACTCCTCTGCAGGTATCAGAGTGTATGGTGTCACTACTGTGGCTAATGGATTAGTTATTGATATCGGCAATGAATGCAAGAAGTGCTCCAACTGGCAGGTGTGGTCGCCCTGTCCCCTTGGCTCCCCTGTAGGTATCGGAAAGGGGGGTGGCATGGCATCACTAATGCAACTGATGCTGCTGCTATGGGATGCTCCACTGGGCCAGTGGATGCATCATCCAGCAAAGTATACTAAATTGTATGCATCAGGATTCTGTGCATAGGTGCTGAGCTTGGCATCACTGATAACAGTGGTAATTTCAATGATTCTGCAAAGGTGAGGCTGAGGCTTGACTTCTCTGTTCTCAGTAGACATCTTTTCGAGACCAGTCCACTACCTTGCAAGAGTCAGGATACTGGGTTTTGGAACTGGAGGTGGTGGGTCTGGTACTGCAGGTGGAACTGGTGATAACGAGGCACTGCTTTGACTGAAGAATGCCTCCAGCTCCTATGCTCTACTCCACTGCTCACCATGCTCTCCTTAGGGTGTCAAGTGTCGGGCATAGGTATGCTAAGGTAGGTGGTTTCCGGATGACTGCTGTTAGTGCAATTATTGGTAGGAAGCGATGGTAGTTACTTTTGCTCTTCTGAGATCTAACACATGTCGTCCTGGTGTACTTTTATTGTTCAATGTGGGATTATTCTCCCACTGTAAGTTGCATTGCCCAGTTTTTATGACTGTATACAGCCCGCTACATTTAGGTATGAATCCTGTGTGTAAATTCCCCTCTTGTGCGACAGTGGATAATCGCAGACAAACACATTGGTTTTGGGCATCATGTCAAGCAGTCAGAGAGTGATGGTGGGCACCCAGCTGCAAAAATATTGGTCTTGGTTGTCATGTGCCTGTTAAAGCATGTTGCTGCTGCTGTGTATGTGACATTAGCACGACATCCAGCTCACCTATATCCTACTGGCATTCTTGCTCTCTAGGATGTGTCGATGTTCTTCCCTGGAGTAGCTCTGAGGGTTTCTTCGTATTTGCTGGGTTAACATGCATACTGAGGAACAATAGGGCAACAGGTAGGTGATGTGGCAAATTAGTATGGTCATCCCCAATGTGTGTGCACAGTTATGCCTTGAGCTTATGATTCCTCCACTTGGTAGGATTTGCCTGCAGAGGTTAGTGGGCAGTGGTGTGGTGTTCTGTCTTCCATCAATGACACAAGTTATGCCACTTGCGGTTGGTAAACTGTGGGCCATTGACAATTAACAACACCAATGTATATTATCATCCAGGAGAAAATTCTGTTTCAAGAGTCTTTGCAAGGATGCTTGTTAATGCACTTGTAATGACATACGTCTCTACCCAATGCAAGAACATATGTCACTACAATGATGAAGTATTTTCCACTGGTGCTGCATGGTTATTGGCTCATCATGGTCAATGCTGCCATGTAGTATTGCTACTGTGGTATTCATGGCTGTTAGATACCCCACTATGCCTATATTTGAAAGAATTGCAAATTTGGCATTTTCTCACAAACTCATGTCCATGACGGGAAAGGCCAGGCCAATAGTGTTGACTGATAATTTTGTGAAGGGCCTAGTCCCTTTCAGGATGTCTTGCTAAAGTTGTGTTGTAAGCAAATATTAACACAGTTTCGCATGTGCACTTTGGTAGGTGGATGAATGGGTAGGCTTAATGTCTTGTAGACAGTGAGGTCATTAGAGATGGAGTGAGTTGATCAGGGAAGAGGGAGTGGGGAAGGAAAGGGATGTAATTGGACGTGACCTTCGTTGAGGACCCATCCCACCATTCGCCTGGAGTGATTGTAGGGAACCATGGAAACCCAAACCAGGATGGCCAGACCAGGAACAGAAGCCAGTTATATATATCCAGTGAGTTATCACTGCGCCGCCCTGATTGGTTATGTGTACTTGGACCTAAACACTTTCCACCTTCCTTATTCCCATTGTGAACAGGTTTTTCAGCTAGTTACCTATAATGTACCAGCTATAATGGTTTAAATGGTTATCGCATTGCACTCATACCATCATCTTGTAGCATCCTGGGTTATTAGTTGGACTTGCCGCACATACTCTAATAATTCATCTGTTGTTAATGGATGGTCAATATTGTCACTGATGGCAACCGGATTTAGACATGGCCCTGTAATGTTGTTTACTTTTAATTGATTTTGCATGGATGACACTATTCCTTCCCACTCATCTTTGTAGCATGCACACACTACCACACAGCAACCAAGAGAAATATCGCTAGTTGGTTCTCCACTCTGAGGACGTGTTCCACAATGGCGTCTGATGATTGCATAAATATCAACCTGCAGTTGGCATGTGCCATGTGAAAATCTCTAGCATTCCGAGCTAGCCTGTGAGAGAGCATAGTGCTGGTGGTTTTTGAACCAGATGCAGTGACAAGCTAACCATTAATAAGACGTAATGGGTTTGAGGGCAGGAAAGAGGGAGACGATGTAGCAGTTGAATAGCATCTACATGTCTCTGGTGGGACAATAGCCCATATAAAAAATTTGGCTTGAAAGTTTGCTTATGGGCTACTCTGGAAGATCTAGAGGTTCATAATGGTTGACCACCCAGGTAGTTGTTGCACCGCTGGTCCTCCGAGGCTATTTGTAGTGGCTTCAAAGTTGTTTCAAATAGTAGGCAACAACTACACCTAACACCAATCCATTCGACATATAATGTACTTGTGAAATCCAATATATTTACACGGAATCGTGTATGAAGTTTTAAGGCCCCTTCACATACTGATTAAAACTGAATAAAACATACACTAATGTTTTTGAAAAATGCAACATCAAGGATACATGTGATTGAAATAAACTTTATGCCACAGATTATGTATATAACATTACATAATTGATTAGGATTACAGAAATAAACTTGATCTCTGTTCTAGAGAATTCATTATATTGTGAAGTCCCCACGTGCTGCAATCAGAGCCCCTAAATGTCATGGCATGGAATCAAAGAGGACCTGCATATGTTTTTGCGGAATCTCCCTCTACACCATTTTTATGTGAGTCCACAAAGCATCAACAGTGGTTACTGGAGGTCCGTAACGAACAATTCGCTGACTAACCATATCCCAGACATATTCGTAGGCGACATATCAGACGAACGTGCAGGCCAGGGAAGCAGTGGTACCCATCGTTCATTAAAGGCGTGCACATAGCTCGCTACAAGTGGCCTGGCATTGTCCTGCGGAAATATATGTCATGTTGAGTTGCCTGAAGGATTGTCAGTACCTCGAGCTCTAAAACTTATCTGATGTAGCGGTTACTGTTCAGATTGCCGTCAGTACATAGTAGTAGAGATTGTATGTTATATCGAATGGTGCCCCAAACCATCACATTGGTCATTTGTCCACTAAGATGCTCCACAATGCAGGCATCAAGATTGTGGTCACTACTGTAACATCTAACATATGTGTATTCATCGCTGTAGGACAGGTTGAAGTGGGATTCGTCCGCAAACACTATATTTTGCCTTTCAGCATGACAGTGGTGGTGTTCATGAGCCCATTGCTGCCTAAGGCATTTGTGGTTTCTGGACAATGAAAGCAGATGCACCAGTCCAGCCTGCAGAAGATGGCATTAACTGTCGATGCAGACCAGTCCACACATATTGCAGTGCTCCGGTGTCGATCCATTACTGTGGACAAGGACGTGTGATCTGTTATGGCCCTGCGGACAGGATGGCAAACATCCTGTGCTGTGGTGACATTATGTGGTCCAGTAACCACTCGTCACTGCGTACGACCCTATTCTATCCACTGGTACCACACATGAATCACTCCTGTAGCAGCATGCCTGGTAAGAGCCGAAATGTCATGGTATAACAAACTCGTTTCCTGGAGACCGATCGTTCTGATGCATACGAACTCACTCGCATGCTGATATAGTGCCCTTTGACGTCAACAAGGCATACTGGATCTTGCTTTCACTTTGTTTGATGGCTGTTCACTGAGTGAGGTCGGCATAACATGGACCTTTCAAATCACACAAGAGGGTTCAGCTGGGCCTGTGTGTATACCATCTCTTTGATATCATAATGACTTATTGCAGGTACACTGTTCTACACATTTTCCGAGTTTGGATTTGACGGGTGTATCATGGTGTCGCAGTGGGTAGAGGCGGATTTTGAGGAGCGGTAAATAATTAGGTTGGAAATTGGGTAGGAATTCATAATAACTTGGGTACTGTCGGAATTCTAGAATTTCAAATAAAATACAGGACAACATCTCATAGAAGTAGAGAGTATGTGATTTCTAACTTTAAGACACCCATTTTAGACAAAGAACTACTGAAGTTGAACATTGTGTGTATTGATGAGGAAAACGTAATGTTCCCAGCAGAAATTGTAAATAAATGTACCACAGAAAGTGTAAACAAAAGTGTAGCAAAACATATAAATAATGACAGTGTAAACATAATACATAACCTCCTTGCAAACATTACAGTTCAGTGTGTAGAAAGAATTTTCAGGTATCTTTAAAAGTTTGGGGGAAGTTAAAAGGGAAATTAAAATTGTTTTTAATGATAATTGCACTCCCTATATTCAATCTGCCACTCGTGCTGATGCCATACCTATCTTGGGTAAGTTCAAAGCAGAATTAAAACATTTTGAGAAACTGGAAGTAATTGAAAAAATTACCGAACCCACAGAATGGGTTCCACCGATTGTAGTTGTGCCATAGGGGGACACAGTTCACGTTTGTGGTAATTACATGGAGTTGATTATATGCGTTTGTACACCACACTTCCCCATAAATAGCATGGAGGGTCTTAGTTAACAGGGGTGAAATACTTTTCAAATATATATGCTAATTTAGGCTTCTACCAGGCTAAATTGGACAACCAAAGCCAACTGTTAACAATATTCATTACTCCATTAGGGGTATTCTTCTTTAAGAGATTGCCATTCGGTTTATCATGAGCTCCAGAATTCTTTTCGACTAAAGTTGCATAAGTTTTGTATGGTACACAGGATACTACATTCCATGTGAAAAACACTCTGATCTTTGCACCCACCATGGTTGAACATGATACAATATTGAGGAAGTTCTTCAAAGACTATAAAATGCAGGTAACTCTATTAATGAGAAAAATGTATGTTTGGGGTCACCCAGCTGAAATATTTGTTGCATGTCCTTAGTGTGGAAGGGATTTCAGCTTACCCAGACCGCATCAAGGCCATCCAGCACTTTTCAGCGCCCACAAACAAACTTGAAATACAGAGGCTTCTCGAAATTGTGAATTTTAATTCAATTTTTCTTTCTGCAACATCAGGACTCTTGGAACCTTTGCTCTGTGTGCTTAAGGCAGATGTATAATTTGTACGGGGACCAACACAGCAGATGGCTTTTGGCAAAATTAAATATTTGTTATCTCAACCTCCCACCTTAGCATGTTTCGATCCGAACATGCGAGTCATTGTCAGTGCAGATGCTAGCTCAAGGAGTTTATGGGGTTGTCATATGCAGGAAAAAGATGGACTTCGTGAACATGTTGTGTATGCGTCCTGTACAATATCGGACACAGAGAAACGATATTAACAAATAGAAAAGGAAGCATTAGCTCTCACATGGTGTGTTGGCAGGTTCTGCCATTTCATTTTGGTTTTAGAAGTAACACTTGAAATGGGTATTAAACTATTAATTCAGATCCTTCAGATTGAACACATAGATGATCCAACACCTCGCCTACAGAGGTTCCGCCTAAGACTTTTAGGTGCACCTATCGAATTCAATATGTTCCTGGTAAGCAGCTATAGATATAGCGGACTGTTTGTCAAGGAGTCCTCTCGAAGAGAAAAACAGGAGGACAGAGTTTGAACAAGAGGTTGAAGCTTTTGTGGGGCAGATCCTTTCTAGTTATCCCATAACAGATAATATTTTGTTACATATTCAGTTAGAAGAATAAAATGATACAATTTTCAAAAAACTTAAATGTTATTGTTTACTTGGCTGGCCAGACAGAAAGGAGATTTCCGAATATATTCTAGTATATGTGCAATATGAAAATGGCATTGCTTATCATAATGAATTCTTGCTTAAAGGTACCAGATTGATCGTTCCAGCTTCACTTCGACTGCATTGTTTGAAATGTATCCATGCTGGTCATCTGGGTATTGTGAAATGCAGAGAACGAGCCAAAATGTTATTTTGGTAGTTTGGGTTGTCTTCCCAACTAACCAAATTGTATTCAAGAAAGGCAAAACTAAAAAAAAAAACATTTTTACAAGCAGAAAATTCCTCTAGGCCCTGGCAGGTACTAGCAGTAGCATGTGTGATACATGGTACCTAATAGTCACTGACTGTACTCTAGGTTTTTTTAGAGATACGCCCTCTCGCATGTCGGACATCATGATTATTGGTGGTAAGTTAAAGGAAGTGTTCGCCTGCTTTAGCATACCAGAAATAATAAGATCTGACAATTAGGTTCCGATTTTTATCCAGTAATTTCCAGAGTTTTGCTCAGACATATAATTTTCAAGTGATTACTTCTTCGCCACATTATCCTCAATCTAATGGTTGTGTTGAGGTGGCACTCAAGGTCACTAAGAGTTTGTTAAGAAATAATGAGGATATTTCCTTGGTATTTCTGCTGTATTGCACTACACCCTTAGACTGTGGATTCAGTCCAGCCGAGATGCTAATGAACCACAGGTTGAGATCTACACTTCCGCTTCTCCCATAGACACTGAAAGAAGCAGTACAACCTCGACTGACACAAAATTAAAAAATCTTCAGAAAAAGAAACAAGTTGCTAAATATAACAGAAGACACAGAGTTCGTCATTTACCTGACTTACAGGTAGGGGACAATGTGTGGATTTCTGATTTAACCTTGTATGGCACTATTATGCAGATTAATCCACAACCATGCTCCTATTGGGTAAACACCCACCGGAAAATAGCAGAGCGGTTGAGGCGAAGTGTAAAAAAAAATCAACATGGATGAATGGCTATGTCCGTACACTTGGTGTTACATGAAAAGGGTTTTGTTGGAAGAATGAGGTAGGACGATTGCATGTGGATATTCTGTGTAGCTTTAAGAAATTAAGAATCCTGACCTAGCCGTATTGTAGATGTAGATCACTTGTATATGTAAACAGCTGTGTGTGAACTTGACAAACCAATTAGTATTAAAGGGGCCCATGGTGGCTGAACGATTAGCACACTCGCCTCCCATCAAGGCGAACCGGGCTCAATCCCCAGCTGGGTCACCAGATTTTCGCAAGTGGGAATCATGCCGGACGATGCTGTTGGTCGACGGGTCTTCTCGGGGATCTCCTGTTTCCCCCGCCTCTTCATTCCAGCGCCGCTCCATATTCACTTCAATCACCCTCATCGGCTCTCAAGACCTTGCTGTTAAGAGCCACCCAAATCTCTTCAATCACTCACTCACAATTAATACTAAAGGGAATATGTTCTGTTAGGTACCTTCAGAGAGGCAAGATCGACAGCACATTATTTTGTATGTACTTGTGTGATGGAGGTGGTGACCTAATAAAAGATTGATTAATAGAAAAGATGGTTACAGAACCATCTTATTTCCTGTAGAGCATAATATAGCAAAAATAGTTTGGTAGATATGCCAGTCCTGCAGTTTCATCTAGTACTCTCAACAGGACAGGACTACCGCAAGCTAAAATAACAAATTTTTTACATTTTCATTAGATAATTTTTTATTTCACAGTAACTCCATGCAACAATCTCCACCATTCATGTTATGCCAGTCATATGGTGTAAAACACAAATCTCTAACATTTTGACCCAGGAAACTAGCAATGTCATACTAATAAGTCACATGAAGAGATAGCATGCCTAGAAGTTAACATATATTTTATATATTTTGGAAGTTTTGCAGGGCTTATGGAGGTTTCCTGTTCACATATGTAACACTTGAAAACCCAGTATGGTAAAGTAAGAAACTAGGTATATAGATAAATACGTGTGTCAATGACTGTGTCATGTATATGATTTTGGTTGCCATGCACATTTATAAAATAATCCCTACAAATGTGAAATGTTAGTTGTAATTGTATAAAGCAGTTTTTGAATAGCATATAGTGGATAAAGTGCTGATGGTACTATGAATAATCATTAAATACTGTTGTGACTCAATGCTATGAACAGATCATTTGTAACTATTATTTTCGTATAGTGTTTTCCCTTTTACTGCTTATGTCATCTTACTCATGAACTTTCCCATACTTGATTAAAATTTGTTGAACATTGGTCCCAAATAGAAGGAAATAAATTGTGGGACACAGTAGACCTAACATTTTAAAATGGATATAATCCTGCCAGTTATGTACTAAATTTAAATTTTAAGCTGTATACACTGCTCGACATGCAAACTGTAAATCTTAGGATGCACCTGAAGGATCTCACAATATGGGACTGATGGAGCAGGGTATGACAATGTCATGATTAGTTGTTCAACCGAGTGGCACAGCACATGCATCAATGGCAATACTGATAAGCAGTATATAAGTGAAGGTCTGGGAGCCATGTAGTGGTATTGGGTTTCCCCACCATTTAAATGCATAGTCAGAATGAGCATGACATGTCGAACAAGACAATCATACAAACAAAGTTTCAGTTTTGAACACAGAATAATTGTGGTCTATCAGGATTGTGGGTTATTCTATCATGAAATTTGTTCTCACTTAGGAATAAATGCAGCCACAGTAGTGCAAATATGGTATAAGTGGGTTGAGGAGGGATGGGCTGAGTGGCATGCAGGAAGCCAATGGCCCCATAACTCTAACAAGCATGAGGACAGACATATTGTGCATGTGGCGATTACAGAGTATACAACCATGTCAAATGCCATTACTTATGAGTTCAGGTATGTGGCACATAATTCTGTGTCCACATACATGGTTCGTTGCCATCTCTAGTATCAAGGCATCTTGTCAGTCCAGGCATCCATTACTGTAGTTGCCAATGACTGCACATTCAGTGCACCTGCGGCTGTAATGGTGGATGGAACATCAGGCCTGGAGGACTGCATGGACCAGACATTGTATTATCTGAAAAGTCCTATTTCTGCTTGCAGTGCCACAATAGTCGCATCAGTGCATGTCGGCACCTTGGTGCACACCTGGTCGAGTCCTGCCTTATGCACAAACATACTGGTGCACCACCTAGAGGTATGTTATGGGGTGTCATTGGATTCCAGTCTCATTCACACCTAGTACACATTGCTGGAATGCTAAGCAGCAACCATTGCATCATCTAGTTGCTGGAGCCTATTTAAGTTCCCTGCATTTAGGGCCAGCCTGAGGCCCTGTATGATAAAGGTAATATGTGACTGCATATGGCACAGATTTGCTCACAGTTCCTGGATGACCATGTCACACTGATTTCCTTGGTGTGCATGTTCTATGTATCTATCGTCCATCGAGGATGTGTGGTCCATGGTCGCAGGACTTGCCATGCCACAGGACGCCCACACCCAAAACAGATGAACTTTGCCCACACATCAAAGTAGCATGGGCATATGTACCCAAGACATAAATCCAAAGTCTCTTCTCTAAATGCTATGTCATGTAGCATAAATTATTGTGCCCATAGTGGTGTCACACAGTACTGATTTCCTCACGTTATGTATAGAAATACCAAGCTGCAAGAGTAATAATGTCACCTGTGTATAATAGGTATTTTTCCAACAAATATTGTTGTGGTAGCTCATGTCCTTCTTGGTGTTACAATTTTAATGACCAGCAGTGTAGTTATAGGTACTGTGTTACAATTTTATTAAACATGTTGACTGCCATCAAGTGCAATATTTTACACTGCTCAAGTCTGCACTTCATCATTATGTTGCCAGGTTTGCAAGATATTAGTGCACATCAAACACACAAAACGTGGTGGTCTGCTCGTTTGTGTGTGTGGATGGCATCCTGTACAGGTTATTTCCAAAAAATGCTCAGCACTTATATTGTTTCTGTAAATCATTTAAGCACGAGTATGGCTGATATGCATTCTACTTTTGCCACTATTGTTTAATAATTTTTTAAAATTAAAATGATGATGCAATACCTCTAACTAGACAGTTTTAAATTAACTTTCATAACAAACTGTCCGAGTTATACCCATTTGAAAATGGTAGGTCCAATGTGCCCCACACTGTACTATGACCATAAATTTTACAACTAATCTCAATACCACAAAAATAGCTGCGCCAAGAAAGAATTATATACAAGGGAAGAAAGAAATATTGAAACTGATTTGAGTATGGTTGAAAACTGCCTGCATAGAACTGCCACCAGAGATTGCTAACACCAGTTCAACCCTGGTAATATCAAAGGTTCTAGGTATGGTACATGTGCATGTAGAGTGAATATCAGTCAGTTGCCAATGTAAATCGGCTACGCATCAACGTAGGCATGAACAACTTAGAGTTGAAAAAGCAGCCAAATTGTTCAATTGTAGGAGGTAGGGATTCATTGAATTACCAGCCCATAAAACACTGCACCAAAATGTAACATTAGTGCTGGGGGAGCAGTGGAAATATGATGGAACAGTTACATACCAAGAAGACTCTGGGTGATCCAGAATTACTTACAGAAGAGGAAATGTTATTATCCAAGCATGAGCTTAACGGACAATATTTATTTCCACCATCCACATACATACAATGGCATCAGTAGCAGATCCTGCTGCCTTATTAAGAAGTGAATTGCATTCTTAATGTCCTTTGCATTGACTTCTATTAACATCCAGCCAATGACTTTCTTTGCAGTTTTGTCATAACTGGTTGGCATGGATGGCTGAGGATTTGTAATGCAGCATTTTTAATAACAAATCCAGCTTGTGTCTGAACATGGATGACAACTGTATTCAAGTATGGAGGGGTACTGGACAATCCACAAATCCTAACTTTGTTGAATGATACACCAGCAGAACCACCGGCATTATGGTGTTGGAAGAAATCTCCTATTAATATGGGGTTTTCCTGATAACAATCAGACGAGCACTGACAACACAGCAGCATGTTTAGAAGATCCCGTAGTCGCATGTGCTTCCTTGCATGGTACCTACAGTTCCAGTGGGAAATTTTCCAACTGGCTTATGTCAGCCCAGGTAAAGCACAGTTTACTCAGGATTGACTTTATATAGTCAATATCCTTCGTTGGGTAGCCGAGTATATGTACGACGCCAGCTGGGATAGCAACTTTAGCCATCAAAATGTCTGCAGCATTTTGAGTTTCAGATGCTGATATTAAGGGACAACCCTGCAAATGATAGCATTGGATGTCTTCTTGAATCTGTCGGACTTTATAACTGTATGTACATATGCTAGTTGTAGTGTTCAAATGGATAATTTTGCCCTAATAGACTGCCTATTTTTGTGTTTATCAGCTTTTTGTATCATCTTTCCCATTTTTGTGCCAATTTTCATTCAGTTTTGACATCACATTGGAGCAGTAATTTTTGTGACAATGAATGTAAATCTATTGCTGTTAGGTTGTTTCTATGTGCTTGTGAAGTTTACGAGAACCATGGTTAATTCTGGTCACATTTTGAACTATTATATTATTCAAAGTATTTATTTTGATATTGTCAACACTTTTGTTTAAGCTGATTTTCACCTAACACTCTCTTTTCTCTTGGTGTGTTGGTAGTGTGGCATGAACTTTTCATCCCAAGGAACACTCATCAAATTTTATTATATTTGATGATTAGACAATGCCATTGCCAGTATACATTTAAATTCTAGGGGCCTTTTCATAGACAGAGCTTCGTCCAAGGATGATCCAGAGGTTATCTTCATCGGAGTTGGTCTGGGGTTAGTCCGGAATAAGGGTGGACCAACTATACCATATTCATAAACCCCGATTAGAGCGAGGCTAACTTTAGTCGAAGGATCATCGAAATACACTTTTGCCATGTTTACAGCGCATGTTCATTACAGATTATTCGTCTCAAATAAAACGTTAATTTCCACTCATGACAAAATACGAACTAGATAACGCTAAACTCAATATAACTTATTTAAAATAAAAAAGGTTCTTCCTTTTCAAATTGAACAGTAATTTACAAGTGTTAATCTGCGCAAGAACAAGCAAAGTATAATATGTTATATTGTGTGCTGAATTGAAAATAAAAGTAGAAGTTTAATGAATACACATATATCCTACAATCAAATTTTTAAACCAAAAGGTTATATGGGAGGTCTCGACACCTATTTGGTTTTGATTATTTCCTTTCGAAAGTGATGTTCTCGATAGTATGCCGAGTAATTTCTGCCCAACTCGTGTAAGCAAATCACATTATTTATACAGTTTAATTTACTATATCTTTTTACACTCGTCCACAATATTTTGCTAAGCGAGAATAGCAATTTCGTTATTTTTCACTACATTAATGTCACTTCATTTGTTTTACCCTTGTTTTTATTACTATTATATATTGTAATATGGGCTGGTTTCATTTTATTACGCCAATATTGTCTTTATAATGATATTAAATGAGTATTGTAATGCTAAATACATTACAAAAAAAATTTAAAAATTGTCAAAATTCTATAACTCAGAAAAGATCCGACCTTGCATCTTTCTAGATATCAACCCACAATGATACCACTGAGCTACCACTACATCATTGTTACAAGTAAATACTTTACTGTATATATTCATATAGATTTTTTTATTATTAAAATTCTCTTTGAATGTATTAATATCACATCTCCTAAGAAAAAAAATCTGTTTTCAGAGAAGGCATTTGAGTGACACAAAAAAATAGAAAGACTTTGCTGTAGCTACAAACTCATGTTTTATAAAGCTTATAAGGTATATTTCCATTGAATTATTATTCACGGAACATTTCATTCAATATGTTGGCATATTTTTGCATACAGATATGAGATGTGATATTAATATTCTCAAGAGAATTTTAATACATATACATTTTTGCGAATATATATAAGTATTTTTACACATGTGAATGTAATGGTAGCTCAATGTGATATGCAGAATGATGCGAGGTCGAATCTTGTCTAGGTAATAGAATTTTAACCATTTTTAAATGTCTTCTGTAATATTTTTAGCATTACAATACTAATTTAACATCATTATAAAGACAACATTGGCATGATAAAATGAAACCAGACCATATTAAAATATATGATAGTGAATCATAAAAACAAGGTTAAAACGAATAAAGTGACGTTAATATAGTAAAAAACAACGAAACTGCTATTCTTGCTTAACAAAATGCTGTGAACAAGTGAAAGAGAGATAGTAAATTAAACTGTATGAATAATGTGACACAAGCAGGCAGAAAATACTCAGTATACTATCGAGAGTAACTCTTTTGAAAGGAAATAATGAAAACTATTTTTTTTCTGGCGAGTCTCCAAATCCCTCTACACCAGCGTGAGCAGATTCACAGTTCTGGATGCCCTCCGGCATGCACGTTAGTAGCTAAGTCGGTTGGAGAATGGAATTCGCCTCGGGGCAAGCCCTTTACGCCTTAGGTCGGGTTTAATTATTATAATGGGTGCATGCATCACGGCTAAGCAGGATTATAGTGCCATGGCCGCAATTGTAGCCATGTGCACACCCCGAAAGAAGAAGTGTCTAGATGGAAGAGCATAGCAAACCAGGCAAAAGCAGAGACGGCTGTGGAAAATCTATGTGGCAGTCGCGGAGGATAAAATAATTCCTTTTAACTGGATTAGGGCTGGATAAAGTAGGATATTTGATAATTCGGGAAGAAAGACTTCTGTTGGTTTGATGAGGGGTGAAATGAAATGTGATCGCAGCTGGTTTATATTACGGAGGATAGAACAGCCCCCGTGGCGATGCCAGTCATTGTGTGGGTGCAGGCACTCTTGAAGTTGACCTACTGTCAATACTGCCGTGCAGGCAAACCAGCACTGCAGTGCCTACAGCAACTGAGGATGCAGGGCCCCCTGCTTCTCGTCAAATGCGTCGGAAAACCAGACAGCTCAGTCATGACACCGAGTCCATCTTCGCCCTTCCGTGTCGATGCCAGGATCTCCAACCCATGGGTGAAGGTGGGGAGAGTTCTTTCGGGGAGCCACCCCATCCCCTTCCTCCAAAATAGCCCGTTGGTCTGGGAAACGCGTGACATCTGGGGTCTACCAGTGGTGGTGGTGAATCCGCTGGGCCACGATCGGGGAGTATCGGCCAACATCGGAGAGCTTCCAAGGTCCGATGCATTCCAATCCAATCATCATGCACCTGCAGAATCCATCAGTGAGGATCGCTACACTTCCCATTTTTCAGCACCTCGAGATCCTCCTCACGGCATTAATCATTGGCCCACTTCCAGCAGATGTGCTTCGCCATCTCGTACTGGGCTGCCCAGATTCCCAAAGGCCATGACGACGCCGACGAGCCGGCCAGTTGGTCCTGGGCTGGTATTTGATTATTTCCAGCCGCCCCAGAGCCTGGGGATGTGATCAGTTGCAAAACATTTATTTTAAGTAATTAACATTTTTCGAAGAACTGATTTATATATCGCAATACTATGATAGGAGGATAGCAAACATGATAACATGCAACAATCACAATAAACCTTGTAATTTATTAAGTGAAAATGTACAGATAAATAATTTTAAGTTTGCTTTTCTAGCTATATTACATAACTGGCCTTTTGTATAATTCTCCTAATTTTTTTTACAGCGACCTGTGCTTCACTGCAGTTGAGACCAGTCTAAACACAGAAATGAAGGTTTACAGGCTGAATATATAACAGCAAGATGGAAGAAGTTTATATATATATAATTGTAAAAGAAACTGATAAAAATATTTATAGTATTTCATTATCAGAAATGGTTCAACTAACATTTGCTATGCTGTCATGAGAATGTAAGGTGATAATTCTGAACGAACTTCCGCAATTATGCTTAGTTACCATGAAAACATTCCTGTAGAAAGTGTTACTTAAGTTAAATGAAATTGCTTGTCCCAGAATATAACCAGTATGTGTTATGCTTAAATACTTAGAAGCTATCGCTGCAATGAAAAGGAAGGGTTAATTACAAGTTGAATATTGGATTTTATATATCGAATTAGCTTTTGTCAATGTACTATTTAGAAAATGATAATTTAATATTATGAAGTCTGGCCTTGAATATTTTATTAATAAATATTATTTAACATAAATTATGCTGCAGGTTTATACGTAAGGTCAACTTTGAAATTCAGTTATATATTTTTTTAATAATCATAATTATTAGGAATTATTTTATATACTTGTCTGAATATACGCCAAATTCATTCACTTTTATTTATGCAATACTTGTTAAATCATAGTGACAGGGGCAATTATTTTAGTATTCAAGGTCAGTGTTCGAAGTTGAAGTCAATGTAGAACAGAAACTAAATTATCTGCAAGTGCTTAACAACAGAGATTACAGTATGAGTGAACTACATGTTACGATTATGTTACATCATTAAGATGCATATTTCTATGAATCATAAATGATAATCCTACAAGTAAATAATTGCCCAGTTATGGCCAAATAAATATATATTACAATGCATTTTAATCTATATATTTGCCACAAAGTTTCTAGTATATAAAATATAATTTTTTGTTTAAATAATATTTACTCAATAGATTTGGTTAATAAAAATGGGTCAAAAATAATATTATCCCATTAAGCAATGTGCCTGTACAAATAACGTTGCATAAATCTGAGAACGAGTTTATTTAATACGGAATTTGTCTTATTATTTACCAACTGAATTTCGTTAAGTGAACGTCTTCCTATACAATTACCAAAATGTCAAAGCAAAATTTTTCCGAATTTTTCATGGTGATAATTGGAACTTTAAAAATAACAATTGGTATTTAGAAGCTTTGATACAAATATTATGTATATGATTTACAAAACTGCAATACAAAAGAGGAAAAATAGCTTTAACCATTTAATTGCTTGTCATGTTTTTGTGATTCATGTACTGTATTGTAACTAACATAAGCATAACTGCATTTAATAAAGCGCAAATTTATATACTTCTGTGAATAAAGCACTTTGAAGACTGTAAATGTTGTGCAATTTTTTTTCGGTTTGATATAAAAATTATATTTTTTTTAGTAATTTTTTTTAATGCATATCAAAACATGTTTTTTTTTTTTTCAATAAAATATCCCCTACAAGCAACTGTATTCTAATTTTAAACACTACACAAAGTTAAACAACAGTTTACCAAAATAGGAGAAGAAGAGGATACACAGTTTTGGATAACAAACATTATGGATTAAAAAATTATGGATAATAACAAAATAATATTTGTTGCCAAATTGTAGAATATAATTTTAATTATTGTTCATACCACATTGTTTTATTCTTTCAACTGCCTCCGATTTTAATTCATATGTTGTCACATCCCGCTTCCATTTCCCTGGCATAACATACATATGGGAAACTATAAAGGACTCACATGCAGACATTGTCAATAAATAAAACACTGATAGATTCAGCAGAAAAAAGTTACAACAAATCACTTCATTGACTAGCGAACAATGACTAGACATATTTGCATTCTTCCTCACTCAAACATTAAAAACCTTGATAATACCAGATTGTTTTACTCAAGTAATTGTATAAATATATACTCATATTTTATTAACATTGCTTTACTTATGGATAAAATATTTGGTATGTTCAGCAAACTAATGATTATTCGTGTTAATTGGGACTGCCGAAAGCCCAAATAATTTAATTATATTAAAAACCCGAATAACCCAAATTATGAATATTCATTTTTACTAACCTCAAGATTATTTGCAACACATGTCTGACAGTTAACTGCTTAAAATTACATTGTACTAGCTGAAAAAATATATTTTAGTTGAAGAACAGTAGCAGTTTTAACAAGTTAAAATAAACTAAACAAGTAACGGTAGGGAAATTGTTGTAATGAAACATTCGCCCCACTTGGGCACGCCAATTAATGGTGTGGTGGCATGGAAATGGGTTAGGCAGTATTTTGAAGGCAGTGAAGTGTGAGGTCTGTGGAATATTGGAATTACCCGACTAAGCGCCAGGCATTGTCAAGGCGATGGTGGATGATGCTGTAGCATGATGACTCTCTGTGACCCACACGCCCATACTAATATGGTAAAATTACACTGACACATGTTTACGTTGAGTCCTGCTGAAAACACTTGTAACTGAATGTGGGTATTGTTAGGGCCTGTCCCCTTAAACACCTTGCGGCGACCGACATAACTTACTCGCTGATTCGTTCTCAGGGTATTTATTCGGCTAAACTGAACACTCCTTTCAGGGAGACACTTGACACATGCTGAGATGATGTAAACCGGTCACCGTGGTAGCACTGTAAAAACTGACTTGCGCCATGCAGAAAGACTTACCAAGAGAAAGTGAGGGTGGTACCAGGAGGCTGAAAACGAAACAGTTCTGAAGAATTATACTATGGAAATTAAGTGATTGGTTCAAAAAGATGCATGCTGCCCAGTGCGTGAGAAACACGCAACGACCCTCGTGGATGTAAGACACTTACTAACCTCACACCCCAGCGTGAGAGCGGGCGAAGCCTGGCTTCCACGCCAAGGTGGTGACTACTGTCTGCATGGCCTGCTAACTCCTGCTTTACCTGCTGAAAACTTAATGCTACATGATACATTAAATCGCATATTAACCTTGGATGATACACATAGACATAGCACTGGTTATATGGCCATGAACACAGCATAACAATTAAAGTGAAAACACACATTTACAGAGAAACACAATACAACACTGGCGGAACAAAAGGACAACTAAATAGACTCTTTATTGTCATAACAGGTAACAACTGTAACAGCGTGAGCTGTAAGCCCTTAACTCAGTGCATTGTATGGTTCCTTTTTCCATATTACTCCACCTTGCGGAGTCCTGCTACTCTCTTTGGGCAGGCGCCGTTTACGCTGCCGAGGCATGCCCTAGGTTAACCTTGCACTCGTCGTGCACTACGAACACTCGATGCACTCTGCACATCTGCAGAGTGCACATCCTAGCTGTGGTAGCATAATAGTGTTCGGCCGGACAAATGGTCCTAGGGAAGGGGAACGTGGCACAAGACACAAGCACATGTTATCAAACAAGTGTTTAGGTACTCACCAAGTTAAATCACTTATCCAGTCAGGGCTTCATAAACACACTGTAATTCTTGACCACCTAACACCTATGCCTTCAGCTAATATTCCTACTGATCACTACTCTTCCTGCCTCGTTATTACTACAACTCTAGAGGGTAGCTATCACTGACAGTTATTCAATAAGAGAAGGGAAGTTCAACTAAACATATTTATTACATTACTTTAACAATTACAGATCAATACCATAATTACACTATGACAATAAGATTCTGACTACCACTACTTTACTTTCCTTTACTCGAGAACAAGACATTAACTATAAGAACATAAGAGAATATTGTTACACGATTATCTTAACCTTTGGCACGTGTATTTAAGCATTAATGACGGGACCTCGAGATCAAGACTGCCGCCCAACTGCCTGGCCAGAATTATGCTCACCAATAGTAACAGCTGTGTGGAATGTAGATAGCCAGATCTCCTCCGGTAACTTTGTGGCCTTCTCCGTCGTGCCAATCCGGCACTCATGTCGACATTGTTCAATCTCTTCCGGATGCCTGGGGGTGGGGGTATGCACTCAGTTCTTAAATAGCCTGGCTTCAATGGGTCAGCCAGGCTTGTTGTTAAAACAAGGGGGCCCACAATGGAATATATTTCATGTAGAACATTAACTCGTCTTGTGTGGGCCCGTGGTGCCCACTGCACTGCCCCTCAGGTCGAACAAGCAGTCCATCCCAGTTGTTTCAAGGGTTTACAATCATTTGACATCCTTCTGGTGGGTGGTGGTTGAGTTGGTGGATTCGGGGAGCTCGGCATAATTCTGCATGTTGTAGGTGTAGTATCTTGAAGACGTTTGGAGGCATTCGCGAGTTTAATTAAAGGCAGTATCGAGTGTGGAGTACTAGATTCGAGGCACAGTTTAAAAACATTAAAGTTTGAACAGTAAGTCAAAAATTAAACATTTGTGGCAAGGCAAGAAAGTGAATTATTATTACAACTGAAAAGTTTGTACATAATTTAAAATATCGAAAATACTGGCTAATACCTATGCATGTTGCATAGTGAGACCACGGACAAGAAGGATTCATCACCACATTTCATGTTTAAAAACCCCCATAATACTAGTCAGGGGATGTGGGTAATAGGGAGCTGAAGTTTTGCTGCACACAGGCGGTACTTCACTCACAATGTACTAAGAATTTAATCTTTACTTAATTTAACAATTGATATTAAGTGCTTGCAGGCTTATGTTTGATATGCAATTTACATTAAGAATTCTAAGCTATACAACATTCCTGTTACTTAAAGGGGAGAATCAGAATTTAAATAATTCACTTTCTGTAAGAAAGAAGAATTTTTATGACACTGCTGCCTAACCTGCACGGCGAAAACATGCCTTGTCAGGTGCAGCAATATTTCTAGTGAGCTGGCCATTTGCCAAAAGTAAACTTTTTGTATTTATTTAAGATTGAATTTAAAATTACTCACAATTTGCCATTAACAACACACAGAAAAGATATTATACATTTTAGAGTATGTGATGTTTTTTTACTAATTTCCATTTTGGAACTGTTAGCCTCGTTAAATTTTTAGTTGTAAAAGAATCTAAAAATTACATGCATAGGAACATACTTACTTACGCTATAACATTTCCGGTTTTTACATCTGAGAAACATTAAAGTGACAATATACATTACTTGCACAGAAAATTGTTGAGCTATACAGTAGTAAGTTTTGATACCACATGGCGACATCTTATGCTAGAGTGTTCATGCACTCGTTCGTGTGAAATGCCATTAACTTTATTGCCATTCTACTTTTGCATTGCACTGAGTTTTTGAAATTGTTCATGATTGAACTTTTGAACACTGTGTGTATTTTTTGTTGTGGAATTTATAGTTTTCTGTACATTAGTAGGTACTGTTCACAGAGTAGTGTCCCATTTCCACACTGGTGATATCACTTGTATTTTAAGACAGTATATAGATGTGATTTGCTTTCCAAAATTATACATCCAACAGTTATTGAAGGTTAAATTTGAAACAATTAATACAATATATAGCATATATATATAATACAATACTTAATGTAGTGAGCTCACTAATAGTAACAATTTGGAATTTTTTTTTATTTTTCATATACTCTATATACACATATGAGACAAAGAGAGGTTTGATATCATCTGATAAATTTTACTATTTACTTTGTTACCCTTGAAAAATTACTACAACCAGGGGGCAAGGGAAAGAATTTACATGTAGACAATACTAGAAAATAACTACTCTATGGTTGTATGTACGTTTTCATTACCTGCTATGTCATAAATTATTGTTTGTTTTACAAACAGCCTATGATTGGAATGCTAAAATAGTGTTACCTCTTAACACTGCTTAATAGTAAAATAACGAGGTTATACAACTTGACGTGTGCCCACAGTGACCCCTTCCCCTTAACCCATTTGCCCGCCACACCAGGTACCATTATGTTGTGTGTGTGCGCACTGTATGTTCAGTGTGGCAAGGAACGACACAGGTGCAGAGCAAAGTGAGCGCGACCATGTGCGTATGGTGCAGGAATCGGAAAATAGACCCTGAAAAATTTGTTATTTAATTTATGCAATAAAAGGGCAAGGTAAGTTCTCTCAAGAGGACACAACTAATAAAGCTGCCTGCCTTTGCAGTCCTAAAGCCCTCAGTGTTTTCAAATTATCTTTCTGTACTTTTCTGTAATGTCCATTCATGAGTCTTTCATCTCCACATCATCCACGCAGTGCAATGTTTTGGTATAATTAATAATATTTACAGGTTTAATTTTAGGAGCAATATGTAACAACCGGCATGCAGGGTACATGTACGATTTGCAAATGTTGTTTGCAAGGAAGTAGTGTAGCGTGGGGTGCCAACCTGCCAAACTGGCTGGCACACCATGCAGAGAGCGCCAGTAGTTGTTAGTCTTTGCAAGGGGTGTTCTCCATCACGTCGGGGATCGTGTTGCACGTGCTCGGGCAGCCATCACCATGTTGGACTAATCATTTCACAGCAATAGTTATTTTAGCATACCAGAACCTTTTTGTACTTCAACTGCCTGAGACTCCACCGCCCCTAGCACCAACCCAGTGTTTGCATCGCCTGGATAGGCTTAAATTATACTTAAGTTATTTAATGTGACCATGTGTCTTTTTGCACAGTATTACCCGAGCTGACGGGTTCGTAAGCAGCACCAAATGTATGGTTTTCCCAATGGGAAGGTAACCATGCCTCTGAATAAATCACAGCAGTGATGCAGCAGGGGCGTGCCATCTCCCGTCAATTTTCTCAAAGTGTAACTTACTGTGCAAGTATGTCGGAAATGGTCCAGAGTCTGGGTAATAAGTACACGTGCTTCATATGGGCATCTGGGGAGCCCAAATATCCCACGACACACCAAGTAAGGGAGTTATTCAGTCATTATTAATTTTATTCTACTAGGAGACAACAACTGCACTTGGAGGATTTGCTGTGGTCGTCGGCCGAACGACCCTGAGGAACGAGTCCACAGCTGCTCTCCGACTTCACGATATTGTCAACCCGACAATATCTGGTGCCCTGGGTAATTATCTCCACAGAGATTCCAAAAACTATATTCACTGCTCCTCACCTAACTAATATCCTTATTGACTAACACCTTGGCACTAGTTGCTAGCCTACTGTGCATTAGACAAACATCTAATGACACCCAATCATGTTTAAATTCTCATCTTAAAATCTGAGCGATTTTTCCTACCATTTCTCTGCACCAAAACAATTTCTCCAAAATTTTCCAAAATTTTTCCAGCCAGTTTCCCGCATTTTCCCTGGATTTAACCATAACGAGGGGAAAACATGGTCAACCAGGTGTCCTGCACGGCACATGGCAGCATCGAGACGCCTTCCAGACACCCCAACAACGCCAGGGAGGATGCATTTGGCCAGCAAAGAAAGCATGCGAGAAACAGCTTAGTGCCACCATTACTTCAGCACAATGGGATAGTGGCGACGTAATGTCACAGCAGCGGGACAAAGGACAGGGCGAGTCGAGCGTGCCAACCCACCCCACCACCTGCATTGCACCATGCCGCGAGGAGGGAGAGGGAGAAATGAGAAGAGGGAAGAACATCCGGCCACTCCTTACCCATGCTCCCCACTGTGCGCCGCACGAAATATTTGAGAGCCTGCCATCATTTGACCCCTGCCCGTGCTATGCAGGACCGCCACGCTCTCACTATACTTCAGCACCACATAACCACACTATCCTGCTTCTGTGTACCATGCTTCTGCATACTGCACTTCCATGCCCGCAATTCTGCGCTTGTGTGGTAGTGTTGTCAAACCACAATGGCTGGCCAGATGCAGTAAGGTGCGCCGGCACCACTGCATCTTCAGTGTCTGTGTCAAAAACCACTGGATGTGGTAGACAGATAGGATATGGGAACCGATTTTGCAAGTGCAATCAAAATACCAGCCTGGCAAGCAGCCGCGATGTGAGAAACTATGGAGAAGAGGAAGTGACAATATTCGGACAGTATGAACGAAATCCAAAATTCACCTCAGTTACATTTGTCTGGAAGATTGTAATGCACAAGAACAGGAACTACACCGAGCATATGCGCACAGTGTCATATGCACATTCTCAAGAATTCATGAGTCCCACAGAGTTGCACACTGCAACCGGATTGCTGTTTATTTGCGACAAGTGTATTGGTCAGTTGAAACCGACCGTGATCACAAACATTTAAACCGACTTACTCACAGGCAACCAGCCTGGTGATTCAGTGTGCCAAACATAAGGCAGCAGGAGAAACAATATGCAAGCAATGCAAGCTGACAGAGATTGTATCACCACGGTAAATGCGGTATGTCATGTCGAGAGTGAAGGGACAGACGAAAAGGGAGTCTAAGCCGAGTAAGTACACTGCAAGGTCGAGGATGTCTGCAACCACACGTCACCTGCAGGCGGGGTCCCCATGACAGCTGTCAATCATCCAGAACCGCACAGCCAGTGCTCGCAACCACCTTCAACCCTACCCCAGATAGCTATACCACTTCCACCTATGATGCTTTACCGACCACAATTTCCGCCTATTAACCCACACTGGTCGCACGTCTTTTCCGGCACCGACACCTCTATCATCTTTTCCTGCCAATAGCTATGGACCACAACCTGTGTCCAGCTGGCAACCAGAGAGGGAACTGCAGCGAGAAGAAAAACAAGACAGAAGCAGTCCAGACACAGCCAGTAACCCGAAACAAACACCGACACGATTTCAACACCTACTGGCATTTAATGGCATGGCAAGCGAAGATCCTAATGGTTTCTTAAAGGAGTGCATGTCACATCTGAAATGCTACGGGGTGGATTAAGATCAGTGGGCCAGTTGCATCTGCTGCCAATTGCAAGGAGAAGCAGGGAAGTGGTGGGGTGCTGTCACCACTACGGCATGCAGTCGGAGGAGTTCGTGCAAGCTTTTCAGTGCCGATATGGAAGTGTGTTTACATCCCTACAAGCAGAAAGCAAGTTACTCTGGCAGTAGCAACAGCCTGTTGAACAACTACCAATGTTCATCGCGCAAAAGTCACATCTGATCAAGCAATTCCACCCGAAACTACCAGATCGAGAGTCACTGGAAATCATTGCTGAAACTGCCTTACCAGAGTACAGAGCCGGCCTACTACCTTTCCTAAACAGCAATATGGAGGAGGTTCTCAAAGCAGTTATCATACTGGAAATAAACCGGAACTCATCATGTCATGAGAATGGGACCACACGATGGAGGCATGAGCAAAATGGTAGTGATACACACAACAGGACCGGGCCGACCGTCCCACGAAACAGTTCGTGAGAAAACCAGAACGGGACAGTGCTCGTGTGAGTAGTGAAAAGATTCTGTGCCGCGGTGATTAGCCAAGTGACAGTATGTGCGGGAACACTGGGCAAACATGAGTGCTGTTTGACAAGAGCCAGCCACCCGCGAACCCATGTCGCTACTGTCAGCCAGCGATTGTTTTCCACTGGGAGAGCGCATGCCCCAACAACCTGCACCTGGATACCTACAAAGGGCCCACACCAAGAGGGCAAAACACAAAAAAGGCGTTCATTCACCAGGTGAGTGGGTGCCAGGAGAAATTTATTCGCATCCTTGTGAACATGAACGGTCAACCCTGTCATGCACTAATTGAAATGGCCGCATCACACAAATTTGTGCTAATGTATTTCGTGAATCCAAGTGACATAACATCTAGCAATCACGTAATTATGCTCGCTACTGGCCAAGTCAGTAACGGATCACTGGGCCAAGCAACCAAAATGGTAAAATTCGGGGACCTAGAGACAATAATGAGTGCAATTGTACTTATAAAGTTTAAGGATGATGCAATATTAGGCATGACTTGGTTACAGGAACATAATACCGTAGTTGAACCAGCAGCAACGATAATTCATTTAGGCACAAAAAGTGGCACACAGTGTACACTGTATAGATGCTAGTTGCTAGTGATTTACCCCTGGTATCACTAGAGGAATTCGATTATGAGATCCGCATCATCAGGCAGTATTCCAGTGTATACTAAGCGAGAGGAGGAAGGTTTTTGCCAAAACCGACATACTCAGAAGAACGACTGTAGCCGAACATGAAATTTCGATACCGCAAGAGGGGCAGATATATGCAGGGCTGCAGAGTTTCAAGCCACATCAAACCAAAATAATTCGTGACCAAGTTAAATAGATGCTAGCAGACACGCAGTAAATATAACATCACATTAGCACCTAAGAAAGATTGGAGTTGGCGTTTTTTCATGTATTTCTGTCCAATCAACCAAGTCACATATAACAATCTGCCAACTTATATCAGCGTAAACGATGCGCTCGCAACACTCGGCAATGGAACGGTTATGACGTCACTAGACCTCAGAAGCGGATATTGGCAAATTCCCATCAAACAGGAAGACAGGGAGAAAACTGCATTTGCGACACCTGACGGGTGGTGATTCCAATTTTGCGCGATGCCTTTTAGCCTCAAAGGAGCACCCACTACCCTTCAGTCAATCATGGTCCGTGTGCTGGACGGGCTTATCAGCGACTTTATGCTAGCATACCTGGCCGATGTGTTTATTTTCTCGAGAAGTTGGCGGGCGCAATACATCACGTCTCCATGGTTCTAGATAGGCTTGCAATCAATACCATTTGAATAGAATCAAATTGGAATTTTTAGGGCATATTGTAGATGAGGACGGAAACACGCCTAATCTAGAACAGTTGAATTTAATAGAGAACCGCCCGGCACCACACACATGCAAACAGCGCCGCAAGTTTTTTGGCTTAGTTAATTTATTTGAGGGAGTTCATTCAAGATTTCGCAGTGATAACGGCCCCTCTCATGGGTCTACTTCCGCCCCAGAAGCATTACATGTGGGGAGATGTAAAAGAAAAGTCATTCAAAGCAGTAAACAAAAATTTCTGTTCTTGCCCCAAACAAAACGTTATGACCCTAGCAAAGACCTTTATTTGCAGATGGACGTCAGTCAGGATGGGCTGGGTGTCATTTTGTATCATTGCGCAAAATTGGGACAAGTAGAGCACAGATACAATGTAAACGAGCCCGGGAATGTTGACAGTAGTGTGGGCGATGCTAAAGTACCGGCCCTTCCTGGAATACAAGCGTTTCACATTACGAACAGACAAGAGGTGCCTTGTTTTGCTACACATGATGAAAGAAGCTCGCAGTAAACTCACCAGGTGGGCATTGCTCCTACAGTCCTATGATTTCAGGGTAGAGCACGTCCCCGGGAAGGAGAATCAACTGGCAGACACATTATCCCGTGGGCCCAATGCAAAAATAGTGGTTACAGACGACGCAGAATGGGATAAAGTTCCCCTGCAAGAGTTATTCCATGAAGTGCAAGTGAACCAAGTACAAACTGTGGATGGTGATTTCCTTGTGGACGCATTGTACTGGGAAATAGTCGAGACGCAAGGCAGCCGCATGGTAACTGGAGAGAGAAAGGATAAGTGTGCGAGAGAGACCATGTAACAGTGGTGTGTGATGGAAGGAAGGTTGGATACTTGCGTGGCAAACAAAACCACCAAATGGCATCGGTTTGTACCAGCAACATGTAGGGTGAATGTATTGGAACCTGCACACACAAGTAACGTAGCAGGGCACCCAAGTGCACAGCAGTTAATCCGAAACGTCAGACAGAATTTCTTCTGACTAGGACTCTCGTGCGATGTACCAAACATGTGCAAAAATGTGTTACGTGCCAGACATTCAAATCATGCAGGACAGATTGGGTACAGCAGCAACAGCCCACGCTACCAAAACAAGCGTTCATGACCATAAGCCTGGACCAAATGGGGTGGTACCCACGTACCCCCAACAGGAAAAAGTTTATCCTGGTCATCACCAACAACTTCTCATGGCGGGTGGAGACCTATGTAATAAGCAGTGAAAGAGTTGCCAACATCGTACAAGTACTGGAGAGAGAATTTTTCCCCTGCTGGGACTACCCCTTGTAAGTACTAAACGACAACGGAACACAGTTCATCGGAAGAAAGTGGCAACCAAAGTGTGCCTGGTAGGGGGTGTAATGCTTGAAGATGGCGGTGTACCACCCCAGAGCCAACTCCACAGAGCGCCGCAACAAGGACCTGAAGGTACACCAGCTGGGAAGACCACCTGCCCACTGTCCTATTAACACTCCGCCGCTGTGTGAACGCCGAAATAGGTCGGTCACCTGCGGATGTCCTCTTGAGACAAAACATCAAGCTTCCCAGTGAAAAGAACTGCCCACACAGCAGCACGAGCGAGAGTATGGAGTACAGCACGGCAAGGCGTAATAGGAGGAAGCAGAGAGACAGATCAGAGAAAGAAGCAGGAAAGGTACATGGCTGGGTGGGTTCCGATGTGCAACCGAACCCCACCCACGCCCGAACCTGAACAGTTAGTGTACGTGAAAGCACATCCGCAGTTGGCAGCCCGCCAAAACTTCTGTGCCAAGCTTGCTGCATGATTAAATAGGCCCACATCGGGTTATCAAAAGGCTAGGACCAACCACCTACCTGGTCCGCGTGCGAAGAAGGATGAGCAAGTATAACCCAGACGCCATACACCTGTTACCCAGAGACATCTGCGGCGACGAGGCCGTTGATAACATTACCTACGTCGCCACAACACCTGCCGAGCCCGCAGAGCAAGGGAGAGACGAGGAAAGTGAGAGTGGGGCAGCATGTACCACAGGAGGTCCCCCACCAGAGGACACCATGTCGCCGACCTCGGACGAGGCCACGTCCATAAGATGCAAGGACGACATATGCCCGGATGATGGAGGGTGGATTGAACCAATGGCCGATGTCACCTCAACATCCGCTGGAAAAAATGCACAAAGAGCAAGAGGGGAGATGCACGCACAGCATGGAGGAAGTGCACAAGACCTGGAGGCTCACGACGGTGCCGACGAGTGTGACCATCAGGGGAGGACAACAAGCATGGAAGGTGGGTCAGTCTCTGCCCCAGGACCATCAGCAGCAGGTGCCCAAGGCACAATGTAGCTTGTATGTAGGTATTGTGTAAGTTTCAGGCTGTAAATGAATTACGTATTTAAGTGGTATTGGCCGGCGGGGAATACCCTCCTGCGCACTGCGGAGCATGGCCAGCATTGTGGGAAGTTGACAGTTGAAAATATATAGCTGCTGTGGTCTTGGGCAGCCAAATTCTTGGGGGGGGGGGGGGAGTGAGTTCCTCAAGTGGGCAGGGCTGGCAGGTCCGGTTGCCATGACAACAGCTGGCACATGTGTGTTGCCAACCACGTCTGGTCGTGCAAACAGCGGCTTGCTGCTGGTTTTGTCATGCCACTGGGATGTGAAGTTGGCGGCCCTGAGACTGGAATGGCTCCCCACTCCTAGTCTCTGCCCCCTGGGTGGTGCTGCCATGTCGTGCCAGCTAAGATGATTGGCCAGGCGTCTCATGCTGCCATTTGGTCCAACTGTGTCGCTCACGTGCTGACTCCAGCATGCTGTCAGCACACCCTGGTTGCAGTGTGGGCAAGCTGCCTTCGCGATGTTCAAACTGCTCTCCCATCGTCACACGTTAAAGCATGTTCCCTCATAGATTAAATATACTGTAAGATACAGAAATGAAATTATTAGCTACCAATCCTAATTAAAATATATAAAATGTTCCTTTTTCCCTGAATGGGCCATGGGTGTGGTGTGTAAATTTATACAGAGGTCCCTGCGACCGGCTTATTAGCATTCAATTTCATTCAACTTAGTTCGGCACTCATACATATAACAATCTAATTTAGCATAGGTGCCTTTCACAAAAATCTTTGTATACACTAATTAAACTCTTCATATCAATTATTTAGTTGTATACACCTTTCCACACAGCTATTTTATATTCTCAATGATTCCAAGTAATCGTTTTGTAGCCTAAATTGTACTTTTGTTGTAATTAAAGACAAAAGGTGTTGACTGTATAATGTGATGGTGCACGAGCATGTTGACATAAACACAGGGTTCACTCTGCATCTTCCCTGATCATTTGCACCATGCAGTCACAAATCGCGTTTAGGGCATGCCGAGGAACGAAAAGAACAGCAGAGAGTAATCTGGTGCAAGTCGTCGAGAACAAGCAAGTCACTTTTCTGGGGAACTGGATCGCAAAGTTCCCAATGGCCGACTTAATCGTATGCCTTCAAGAGGTAACTCCTGAAGCTAATCATAAGAGATTTGGCACAGTGTCCCTGCAAAGCCACGACTACCAGGTACATCATACATTGGTAGGAGCAAGTGAACTGCCTGCGCAGTAGTGTAGTGAGCTCCTACCAATCGTACGACTTAGACAGGTCTGTAGGACTATGTTGAGTGCGTAGTGGCCCCTATGATACCCAGATAGGCAGGGAACTGCCTATGTAGAATTTACGAACGGACGAAAAACACTCAGTGAAGTAATATCATTGTTAGACAGGCAAAATGAAGTTGTCTTAGTCCCATGTAGCACAGAGATTTCTGTGCTTCGATGTAACGTCACAAGAATGGCATACTCAGAGCGGAAGTGTTAATTCCGACAATGCAGTGGTGGCAGAAGTGGCACCAATAGTTAAGGATCCTTAAATAGCAGCCGAGGATCTTAAAGTGTTTTATGTAAAGTAAATGACAATGGCAAAGCAACTCTTTTATTATGAACTGCACAGCGCAACTTAAGAGCGATTTGTATGAAGTGTAAGTGTGGTAACATTCCCCGCAGATGTTCTTTGAGCAACCGAAGGAATGCTTGGTGGCTCGCGGGGATGTCATCAATCTGTCTGTGATTTAATAAATAAGATGTACTATGTTACATTTAAGAGTGCACACATTTAGTTTTCATTTAGCTGACAACTTGACCTCGGCGCGGGCTCTTGGAGCTCTCGTCGCGGCCATGTAGGCATCTTAGTCTGGGCAGGCGAAGAAACCAGTAGTATGGGAGGCCAGCTCTGCGGCCACCCCTGGCATGCCCCATTTAGGCCATTGAATTTTCATCCACAATAATAAGTTATTAATCATAGGAACATTTTTAGTGGTTTGCAAGCACCAGGGGTTGGACCCATTATTATTCCCATCAGCTGGATATAACTTTTTCAATTTAATTACTAAGGGCATTGTCCGATCTTTAATTGCATCAAGTTATCGGCAGACTTGTGAGTGTCGAGCTCGCATCGTGCACCAAATTACTTAAATGTGTGTATGTTTTTGTGTTAATAAACAGCTTTTAAAATTTACCATTAAAGGTAGCATTGCGTGCAGCACACTGAAGGCCGCAGTGCAAGTGTGAGTGTGTTAGCATAGTTACGGGAGCTATCCCCTATATAGCACAGCATAAGTGAGTAAATGATGCGTGGGAGGCCAAACAGGCCACAGTTTCGTGATAGTACAAACTACTACCTTAAGTCCGTGTGTGTAAGCACACGTGGTATTTAGCACCTGCAACAGCACGACGCAGACTTACAGAGACCTCCTTTGGGCCGTCGGCACACGATCCCCATTTTGCTCTACCATTAGGGCTGGCACCGGGCATATTCACCAACTGCAGGTCTGAAAAGTCAGACTGGCCAAACAACATCTCTGGACCCCGGGGACCGCATCATTAAAATGTCGCCATTCCGTGGGGCCAATTTTATGAAGAAATATTATGCAACAACTAAAAATAGCTGCTATGTGAACTGGAACAATTTTGACTAATTTTGAGAAGTCAACAAAAAGGGTAAATATCAGCACGCTGCACCTGCAACAGGTGAGTGGAAGTGATGTAGAAACCGTTAACATACAAATTGTACATGCTTCTGCACTCAGTGTAGGGCCTGTATGTTTGTAAACAACTTTGTATGCACATGAAGCAAAAGCAGTAAATACAGTAATCCCACTTCACGGAATATTCAAAAGTATAATTATCAACATTGCATTTAATTTTCAATTTTTTTTCACTTATAAGTTTCTGCACAATCATAGGCAAATGTAGTCAGCCAGCAGGCAAAGTAGGGCAAAGGAACACGCACAAGCAAGTAAATCTGGCAATAAGCAATTCAAAAAGCCGCATGATTGCAGACTTATTAATTAAATGCCCCGCACGTGTTTCATAAACACGTGAGCAGTTGTGCAACATTCAGTAAATTTGATTAGCGTCAGAACATTAATAAGAACACTTTTAGAAGTACCTAATGAACTCATATTTTCAAATGTGCAACTTTTCTCCTTTTGAAATAATTTTTTTTCAGCTATTTTGAACTTGTAACTACAGAAGTTGAACCAGCAATATACGAAGTTATGTAACATGTACACGAAGCCAGCACAGCAGTCAAGAATTCCCGCAGCAGTTTGGTTAGATGACCGAAAGAAGTCCTACAACGCACGTAATATATTCGCAAGTAGTGCGAACAGTACGAATCTACCACAAAAGCAGTTTTATATGCACGAGTTAGATTTTTTTTGGCAAAAGGATTTGAGTAAAATCACAGTAAATGCGCCTAGAGGCAAGATTCCATAACAACTGTAGGAGTACAATTTTTACTATCGCTGGAACAAACATTTTGAATTTTAAAGTACACTTTTCAAGAAAAAGTTTTCTTTGCACACAGAAATTTTAAGGCAAGCGCAAAAGTGCAGTTAGCATCCAGCATTGAAGGAAACAGGTGGTGACAGTGCAGCAGTAAATTTGGACAGAACATTTTGAGAAATTTTTGCACCTTTTAAATTATTTTATTATTTTTCGGATTTTATTTGGAAATTCAAACTTTTTGGCAACCAAGTGCCATTATGTGTAACAGGGAAAAGAGACAGAGGTCAAGAGTGGAGAAGACGAGAAGCGTGAAGACGTCAGCGACAGGAGTTGCAGACAGAGACAGTAAGTGAGGGAAGGAATGCGGAAGCAGGTGACGCACTCGCGGGACAGCGTGGCGCCACTAAGGCCTTGAGTGGGCTGGGAGAGCGGAGAAATTCGCGTGTGCGCAGTGACACACGACCCCACTTCCACTTCGATTACGTGGATCGCCGATGCTTGTCAATCGCGCACACGTATAGGTGGTAAGAGGCGGACGCGCCACAGCGATGACACTCAGTAACAGTCGGTTTACGATTAAAGACTGAAGAATTAAGAATTATACTTAACTACTCGATAAGCACACGGATAATTACAATAGAAAAGATTTGCAGTTTATGATTGAATTAGCAACTGTTAAGTTTAAGTCTAGCCAATCAAAATCGTAGGAGATGTAAGCAACCGAAATAAACTGAAACAATGGACAATTTATACATATTTATTTTTCTGTGGTTACTGCCTGTGTAATAGTTTTAAAAAACTCATGAAATCTATAGAAGGGTAAATCTAAGTCAACATTAGGCATTAACATCAACAAATCCGTAAAAGTTAACTAAAGTTCAATAACCTCTTCCACGAAAGAAAGCATGACCATGAATTACTATTTAAATTAAGAGGATACTGTCTCTAGATTAAAACAATTACTTTCATTTGATTTTCAATGTGATATAACCTAAATACAGGTTGTAAATACAGTTTCCCGCCAACAATAATTGTCGCTATACTCTTGATTGGCTACTTCGGCTTGACTTTTACTTAAGATATAAAATATAACGATCTCTTAAGTCATGCCAGTAAAGCATAAGACCCATCAGGACCCTCACAGGACAGTCATAAACTAATACCCTTGATTACATAGAATCATATCTTAAGCACACAGTGACCATATTCTGTTAAATCAATCGTAAACACTTCTTTATGACGAGCGCTAAAGCAGCACGTGGTCCGAACCAATCGACGCAAATATTCCATAGATGGCATGATACAGAGAACATAGCCAACGCGTAAATAATGGCGTGTTTTCCGAACTAGATTCCGATTGCACCATAGGAGACAGAGAAACAATTAAGGAACAGTTTGCAGCAACACCAAATTGCAGGATTCTTTTTAGCTACTAAATTAAAGCTCATTTTACTATAAATTAGTTCAGAAATATTACAGCATGAGTTTTTAATTCGACATTCAGACTTTAACATTCCCGAAGTGCAACAAATTAAAATGTGTGGGTGAATTAGCCAGTGACTACCAAGAATGCAATTGTGCTACCATGTCAGCATCACCTTCAATTGCATGGCTGCAATTGGCAATGCACAACCGGTGCCCGAAATACATGTGTACAGGGAGCGGAACATACACATTGCATGTCAATCTTGTTCATGGCGATACGATCTGGAGTGTGTGAACATTAATTACTGGGAAGTGATAGAGCGCCCGGATGAATTTTTCTTGTTCAGTAGGTGTGTAGAAATGGTGCAACCATCTACCAACGCTACACAATTTACCGAAACACCTATGATCACGTGCACCAACACCATGCTGCCAGTACAGTGTGAGGCGAGAAACACAAGCAACCAGAAATGCAGGCATGGAGTAGAGAGTGTATCATATTACAGTCCGAAGAAACTGAAGTCAGATCGCAAAGGGCATCATGAAATCGAGCACAAACCATTCAGTAAGGCCAAAAGAAGCAAGTGGGTGAACATTTCGATACCTGTACATCTATGCACCATGCAACCGACGTGTGTAGCGATTCCGAATGACACGTTCGCACCATAAACCATCACAGTGCGAGTTTACCGCCCACCACGAAGCATGGGGCAGGCCGCGATACATCGTGCATGCTGCTGCCAATAACTCGGCCAGCCAGCGGCACAATGTAGATCGGTGTCACCAGCCAGTCAAACTCATGTGCACAGAGGCAAGAAGTGTCAACGAGTCACCACACACTAGCACTGTTGGCATCAATTGCGAAGCCACAACCGAATGCAGATAGCATCACCCTAGGGTAGGCGATAGCGCGATTGCATAAACCAGTTGTGTTTATCGTCAGTATCTAGACCAAAGGTAAAAATGTGCACTGAACGCATGAGTGGTTGCGATGACGAGCGATATTACAACAACCACAATGCCTGCAATAGCTGACAGTGTATTGGGCCGCATTCAGCTGGACGGCCATGGGCACATGCTTCCTATCTCGTCCCAACAAGTAATAGGAGCATGATCGTTCTGCACCACGATCTCCGACTGAGACTCAGAGCACCCAGCATTGCAATGCTTTTTAGCCTGACACAAGACGAACCAGAAGCAAGGGACGAAGAGCAAGAGGGCAGGTAACAGCAGAGGCCCAGGTTAACCACCCCAGCAGCAAGTAGCAACTAGGAATGCAGTGCAGAAAGAGATGGGAGAACACTCAGGTGGCTGTTTCTGTCTACGACACTCGGCCATCAAACGCCCATCAGGGACGTGGCTGATACTGGACCAACCATAGTGGGGCTTCCAAGATCATCAAGAGGTGATGAAGAGTACGCAAGCAGCAGCAATGAGCACACAAACAGTAACAAATAACAGGCAAGCAGAGAAGGAGTGCATGCAAGCAGTGAGGAAGACCACGCATGAACCAATGAAGGAATGGCAAACAATGGTGATGAGTAAAATGCAAAGGGTGAGGAAGCTCACACGGAAATCATCTGCAGCATCATCCCAACAGAAGGGGAAACACCAAAAACACAGGTTACTTCCAGAAGCAGGGCACCCGAGTCACCAGTGGGAGAAGTCACTCCCCTGGTCGATCTCAGGGTTGCCTCAGCTGCAGTAACTGCGGAGAGTGAGATGGCAGTGATGGCAACAACAGGATGGAACAGCAGTGATGGCAAAGGGAAGAGTGGGACTGGTACAATTGAAGAGTTGTAAGAGCCACCAGTCGTAAGTGGCCGTATATCGGCATAACAAATAATTATTTTTATATAAGAGAATTGTAGAGTTAAATGAAAGTGTTTACACGATATGATTTGCCATTTGAAATCAGTCGAGAGCATCGTCCATTTTAATATGTGTAATATAATAAATATAACAGTTTTTTATAAGTTGCATGTGACAAACTGGCCACTGAAAAGGCAGCCCGGCCGACACCAAGAGAGTAGTGTGGTAACCTCGGTGCTGTGTGGACGCACGTCATCGTGTCCTCCCCATAATGAAACAGTAAGTCAATTATAGTCTGGGGAGCATGCCACACAGCAGCCCAGCACATATTTTATACATCCGGGACTTATTGCTCATGTAATCATTGTCGACTTCGAGTCATTTTTAACTCTTCAGTGTACCTACTCCATCCATATAGGAGCCAAGTGTTATAAGTGCCTCGTATGAGGAATCAAACTGAATAAATCTTGTATGTTTTGAAAGTCAGCATCCAATTTATTTTATAGGATTGCATCACGACTCCTATACCTGAAAGTGTGTTTGGTAATGGCGTGGGATGGCTAGAACTATCCCTCATCAATATTAGCACAAGTGTTTAGAGGAAGCTTAGATAGCCTCTACTAGATTAGGCAAAGGATGTATATAGTATCACCATTCTTCAAGACATCTACATAGACATATACACATCTGGGGGCCACATTTAGGCGAACAGCCCACGACCCAATGTATTACTTCGTGCTCATTGCTGAGGGTAGCACTGGCACCCACCCAGACATAACCTACAAACAGCCTGTCACCTCAATCAATCCCCGGGTGCTGCAAACCGATGTGCGTCAAGTGGCTTGCTCAAGTGTGGCAAGTCATGAACATTTCTAAAGGACACCTTGTCGACATGCATTAGCTTAAACCGAGTACGTAACCTTTTAAGGTGTAAGGTGGCCTAAAATTGCCTATTGGGATTGAGTATGAGCATCAGGGGGAAGCTCTGATAACCCTCACTAGATGAGGCATATCTGGATATTGTGAGTATGTACTTCTGCAATGCCAATTGCTGTAACTTACCTCACATATTTTTATCCCTTGGGTAAGTGTAGTTTAAACAATGGGGGAAGCGTGGTTTCGCAGATGGAATTAAAACATAATGTTTTGTTTGCGCCTATCTGTGTAAATAATGCCACAAAACAATTTCATTCATTGTAAAAGTCTCTTGTCTTTAACAAAGGCCTAGCACTACGTGAGGGATTAATGAGGGAATTTTATTGAATTTTTCAAAATGCAGTTTGTGTAGGTATTTTGTTCACATCAGTTGGCTGGACAGCTTGCTGGGGAAAAAAATGTAGTGTGTGATCTATGCAGACTGTATTGAAATGAAGAATTTTTGTCTCTGGTAAGTTTGGAGAGTTTATCTAATCTAATATTTCTTCTGTAAATGCAGCCCTTTGTAAAAAGCAACTAGACTGGTACTACAGGTTAACTATTGTCTGACCTAAGAAGACTCCTGATGAAAACAAATGGCTGTTTAAAAAAAGGTCATTCGTTTATCAATCATGTGAACTGAAGCATGTGAATGAGGTTTTATAAGCCTAAGTTTGCTTAGGCCTTACACCAGGAGTCGGATTAGCACCTGCTGATACGATTAGGATAATCTATGCTACACATTAAATAAGTTTACTACTTTTTTTGTTTCTCAATCAAAATTCCAACCATGTAAGTTTTTTGGGATTAATTACATATACAAGCTTTGGCCTAAACTCTGTTCCATTTGAGATCATGTCTGATATAAACCTACTCTTGTGGCAATCACTCGCAATGATTGTAGCAGCAGATCTAAGCCAGCGAACAATGAAAACACTTGCTATCTGAAATATGTGGTGGTTTACAATATGAATGAGCTCAGTAGGAATAGAGTTAAGATACAAGGCCTCAGTCTAACCTACATTCTAATAATAATTTTATTTGGTTACAGAAATCGTGAGAAGTAATCATGGTTCGTGTATACAAATGGAAAATAAAAAGAGGTGAGGGCAGCTCATGGTTAAAAGAAGACCTGAAAAAAACTATGACAATGGAAGATGTGCATAGTGGATGACTTACTCAGAAACAAGTAGCAGAATATACAACATACCAAAGTTGGCATTGCCCTTAGCCACAGAAGAACATCTCGTTAAGTATCTCAAGATATTGAACAAGTGGGGGTTTGGTTTGTCAAAACATGAAGTTCTGGATGTAATCCAATAGTGTGTGCAGATTAATTAACTTAAACCACCATTTAAGGACAACCGACTTGGTGGAGATTGGTTCCGATCATTTTCTCAAAGACATCGGTTATCTCTAAAAAAAAAAAAAAAAAAGCCAGAGAGGTTGGAAAGTACACAATCACGTCAAGCAGCAGATCCATTAATCTTAAATGACTTTTTTTTATAAACTAGAAGAACTAGTGAAGGAAAACAAGCTTGAATACAAGGCTCATTATATTTATAAGTGTGACGAAACTTCATTTAATAGTGATCCAGGTTCTACCAAAGTGGTTGCCAAATGAGGGGAGAGTGTGCACAGGCATACATCAGGCAGTGGACGCGAAACTACAACAATTTTTGCTTTCGTACAAGTTGATGGATCTAAACTCCCTCCAATGATTTTGCACAAGGGAAAGAGGCTTTGCGATTCCATGTTTGGCAGTGAACAGTCATATCCAATTACATCCTACGTTGTGTCTGAAAAAAGATGGATGATTGAAAAGGTAATCTCCAGCTGGTTTATAAATCCATTAATTCCCAGTGTCAGAGAGTTTCCAGCCTTCCTTATATATGATGGCCACTTATCGTATGTAGGAATTAAGTTAATTGATAAGGCTGTTTTTAATTAACATTGTTATCCGGATATTACCTCCTCACACATCAAACTTACTGCAACCTTTAGATGTCAGTGTATTTCAAGGGGTTAAGTCCAAATGGGATGAAATACTGACAGAGTGGTGTCACCACCACTATGGACAACGACTGACTAAGTCTGATTTTGCTGACATCATGGGAGAAACATGGAGCTATATTGGTGAAACCCAAATCGAAAGAGGCTTTAAGAAGTGCGGAATCTACGATCCAGGTTATGAACACCATGTTAACAGAAGTGTCATTAAAGCAGATCATTATGACCCAGAGAAATTGCAACGTTGCCATCAGACAAAGGATATAGGCCTAACAAAGAATCTAAGCTCAGCTTCAACTGAAGGTGTGACCTTCACTTCACAGGAAACAACAAACATTGAGAGCACATCTGAACTTCTACCTTCAACAGCAGGCAACATTCTTGTTAGGCCTACCACACCTGAAAATAAAATGACAAATCAGGAGACCCCAATTAAGTCTTTCGAGCATATTTTACTGGAAACAGTAAGGCAAACTGGAACACAAAAGAAAAAGGTAAGAGGCAAATTAATCATGCTGCAGTAATCACCAAAGAGGAGTTTCTGGCAAAATCGAAAGAAAAGAAATTCTTCCCAGGACCCAAAAGTAATTCAGCTAAAATAACCAAGAAAAAATCATCCTCATGTTTCTTCTGAAAGTGATAGTGAAGAACTTGCTTCTGCCTTATCTGGAGACTTGCCCCTTGAAGAAGACACCGATGAAGAGTTAAAATTGCAGCAAGTTGATGTAGCAAAGTTGAAGCAGGGGACTTTTGGTCTGGTAGAAATCACAGGGGGCCATAGGAATTCCACAAAGTACTGACATGTATATATCATGCAACGACCTCCTGATAGGAAATGAAGAATTCTGTGACAAACTTAGTGTTATGTCACTTCAGTGTCAAGATGAAAGCATCAAAAAAACCTGTGTTGCAAAAGATGATGACATTTCGGTTTTAAATATTTCTCAAGTGTAAGGCATATTAGAGTTGCCATCCTTGACAGTAAGAGGTGAATGTATTAAATATATATTTAATCTGCCTTTCAAGCAAGTTTCCGAAAAGTAGAGTAGACAAATGTTGCAAATCATGTTTTTATGTCAGCTGTTATTCAGAATCACTTTTGTGTTGAAATGTAGCAAAATAGATTTATCATCTCCGATAGTAACAGGTGAACTTACTCAAGTTTTTATTTAATTTAATGTGCCTATCGAGAATGTTTTTAAAAAGTTTGACTTAGTGTTGCATATCAGGTTTTTTTTATCTACTTGAACTACGTTCAGATTCACCTTTTTGATGTTGAAATGCAGTTCGACTAATTTACTTGGTCTCTGTTAATAGTACGAAGTTGTTACCCAAGTGTTTTAGGTTTGATACCGTTACACTGTCATTAATTGTGATATTAAAGTAATATTAAACTTTTCACTTAATAAATAACAAATTTCAAAATTATGTAATCACTGACGAAATATTATTTAAGTATTATTTAAAAATATCACACCTCAGTGATCTATGTCCCCATATATAACATGTAAAAACTACAGTGACCACACTTACCCCATGCCAGACCACACTTGTCCCAATGCCAGGGGCAAGTGTGGTTTCCGCTTCTGCATACATTGTGAATTTATTAACAAAAACTATTATGGTTATTAACAAACAGTTTTTTTGTACATGTTAAGAAAACCCCAATGAATATTTTAGGGATAGTAGTAGCTTTACAAATATTTTTATTTAGAATATATCTGCCTCCAAAGTGACATTTTGGATTTTCTGACCACACTTACCACACCTGACCCTAGTTTTTTGTTAAGATCGGTGTCAGTGCTGGTACTTTTGTTTGCTCTTTCTCCATTTTTGTTTGGAAGCCCTAAATTTTGTGTTCAGGGAAGTTTTCTACACATTTGTTTTTAATTATGATGCACTGGGTTACACTTAAACTAATTTTTTCTTTATTATTTTCATTTGACATTTCCTTCATTTGAGGTTAGGTTAGGAAATTAGGGTTAAGCCCTCCTTATTACTTGTTCTTTTTTATGTTTAGAGGCAAGTGTTTTTTCTTTCTTTAATGAGTAGTGTACTGAGACATAATTTAATGATTTTATTTTAAGATTTGTTTTCGGAAGACAGGTTCGAAAGTTGTTTTGTTTTGTTGTTGTATTATGTTTTGGATATTTTTGGTCTTAACAAGATGTCGATGTTTTTGTTGAAAGTGAACTGATAGTGTCCCTTTATGATTTCGTTCTTTTATTTGATTTTTTTTTTTTTTAGTTTGAACAGAAATTTTTTATTTGCAGAGGATTTTATTTGTTTTGTTTTTATTTTATGGTTTGGTCGAATACTTTATGGTGGAATTGGGGTAAGAATCAGTTACTTTTCCGATTTTTAGTTTTTTTTTTTTTTATATATAACAATAAAGACCTTTTACTTGACCATAGAGGTTCTTAAGGAACTGAGGTCACACACTGTTTTAATTTGAAATAGTTTCGCCATCACTGGTATAAGCAGACTTCCACTAAAGCGACTGCAGCTGGCCATAATTTTCTCGGCCAAGGTGCTCATTAAAGTTCCCCTTCAGCAGTTCAGAGGAACTGTTATGTTCCTTCATTCCAAATACAGCTGTGAGCTTAACTGACATTTTCCCCGGTGAAGTGGGACTATTATCATGATCACAACACTTGCCACTAGGGTAGTCCGAGAAAGGGGCTGTTTGACTTCGGGCTGATGAGTATCGATCACAGCGGTATCTGGCTCTGATTGGCCAGCCATGATGTCGGCCAGGGCCATAACATCAGGCGCGGTCAGGTGGTGTTTTGGCTGTATGTGACGAGGTTCGGGGAGACATGGTAGGTCGGCTGGAGTGAGTAGAAGGGAATCGGCTCAGGTGTCCAGCTAGGAGGAGGCCGCGACAACAGATTATGTTATGGTATACTTTGAAATCTTGGTTTTTGTGCATGGTCGGGACATTCTTCCTTGCTTCGCAGGAAGAATGGCCCGGCCATGCTTTAAATAAGTCATTTGTTAGTAAATAAGGGGCAGATTATATTTGACTGTTCATGTGTAGAGAGTCGATGTAGGGGGTTGTCGAGAGAACATGGTGGCAGCTTGACAGGTAATGATGCCGTGATCAGCTCTGGACGAGGAGTTAATGAGGTTATGTCTATTAGGATTTAAATTTTATATTCTAACTGTTATTCAGGATGGAACCTTAACTTTTGAAATTGTTTGGTGTACAGATCAGACCTTTTGGGAAACTTTAAAGTAAGTTTAATGATAGTACTATGTGTTTTAATGGCTACGAAATCCTTTTGTTTTCATACTGGGCGAAGCTGGGTTGGTACCACTGCACTGATGAAAACAAATTTCTAGGTTATGAATTCCGATAATTTTTGACAGGTACCTCCCTAAAAATAAATTTGTGTTCTTTCAATTATTCATTTCAGAGTCGTTTTGAACCTTTATTTATGATTATAGTTCTCCAAAGATTATTCCTGTAACCAGGCCAATCAATCTATCAATAAATAGTTTAAGCAAACATGATCAGTTATGCCATATTATAGCTGGTTCTTTAATTTTCATTTAAGTCCTGGGTGGCTAATATTTGTGAGATTTGCTATGGCTAAATTAAACTGGTTCTGAAAGGAATATTCCGATTAATTGATCCATGTTAATTCTGTTTAGTAATCTCACATTTGTGAAAAATAATTTTTACTGTTAATTTATACTTTTGTTGTTTACTCCACTTGTAGTGTGAATAAAAGGGGGCAGTCTACCCCCATTCGAATTGGGAACCAATACATACCTTTGTGTGTGTCTTTTTTTTGTTTATGAGTTTTTGATTTTACTCATATCTTGGTAAGTTTACCCAGGAGTATTGGTGAGAAGGGCATCCTGTTAGCTCTACGGTAATTCTTTTTCTTCCACAATACACCAACTGGTTAGGCCAGTGGATTTCCTTGTTTTAGGTTATTATTTATTAATTGTGGTATTATAAATAAAATTTAGAATCACATCCACAGTGAATTAATTGATCAGAGTAACCTTATTAATTATGCTTAATATTTGCTACAGTAGTTACAGTTTTGCGATTGCAGAACTCTTTTATTTCAACACTAATATACATTGTAAAATGAAAAATAATTTTAAGGCTGTGTTCCGTTCTCTGCACTGATGCGACCAGCTGCATAGCCACCAGTTGTTGTTCCGTTACTCCATGCGTTTAATGCTTGGTTGGTTAACAGAACAATTTGAGCATTTTGTTTACAAATGGCAAGCCATTTACATATACAGCGATAGTAAACCCATGTTCATGTCGTACGATTTTACAGGATAACTTGTTTACAATTTTCATCGATGTAAATGTGGCGTAATAAAATTAATAGCATAGAATATTAAATATTTAACAGTCACCAAGAGTACATATTAACCTCAAAGTCGTAAATACAGCAGATTAACATATCACAGGTTGGTATTTGGTATTCCAACCTGTTTTATTTTCGCCTAGTTACATTTGCTTGTGTTCTGTTTACTTTATTTCAATGTAAAAAAAGGAAACAGCGTTTGTAAAGTTTTGTAAGAATGTTGGCTGTAGGCGGGTTGGTGGCGTGATGTGGGTTTTTGTGGGGGGGGGGGGGGGGGAGGCTGATGATCGTTTTTCATGAGACTGCATTGTTTTGATGGAGCACAGTGGAAAATATTGCTCATATGGAAATAACATTCAAATTATTGTAACTTCGAAAGTTTTAACTTCAATGAAAAAATTAAACACGATACATGCATCATTGTTCGTATTCATACAGATGCAGAAATACACACACACAAACACTGTGGTCGAAGTTAACCTTACACTAGTTGATTTCACAATAAAGGAAAGAAACAAATATTATGTACGCTCTACAAAAGTGTTGAGCATGCAAATTTATGCCACGTGCATTAAAATAATTATACTAACAGTTTACAAATACGTTATTTACAAAACATGCAACCTTTTAAAAAGGTGTTTTCCTATGATAATGACTACAAGTTTACTTCACCAAAACACATTTGTTTGACATTAGCATTATATAATTTAGTTACAGAATTATTCAGTGCATTCAACACTCTGCACGTTTTCTACAACCAACAAACTTGCCCTTGTATGCCACCAATGCTAACCTCCAAATACGCACGTTTATGGCATTTTCCTGCCACTGTGATGTCAGCGCTTGAAGCATTTGTGCTTTTTCCTCACGCAGGTTATGTGTGAGATTGGCCAGAAGTAGAATTATATAGGATGTGCACTGAAGCACCTGCGAGAAGGGATCGGAATTACTTCGCTGAGCATATTTCGCATTGTGTTGGTAACAAAACACAGACTTAATATAAATCTGACTTATTTTGATGGATTTTTTTAATATTATTTATAATTTATTTCTTTTCATATATACCTATATTTGTTGGAGTGAATAAAACATTTTATTTTTTATTACTTTTACTTTTTTTAGGTAATAATCTACCTTACGGATTTTTTTTTAATTTACTGTAATATCTCTCTACCCTCACAACTAGTGGGATTGATAGTATGGTCTACCAGTACTAGGTGCAAGGTAACTGGTAGTTTAAAGTGGTATAAATACCAAGTGAAACACATTGATGCATTGCTTCTTCATCAGAGTCAGAGCCATGAAGTGTTTCAGGTAGCTCTTGCTACCAAGTGTTAAACCCCCTAATACCTTTTTTTCTCCTTTTCCTTTTGTTTTTGAGTTACTGAGCTTATTTTGCTTACTTCAAGTAATTATTTAGGGTACAGTGTATCGTGCTGGCCCTGCCGATTTTAAAGTAACAGCGCAGGGTGGAGGCTTTGCAGGTTAGATATAGGATATAGTGTTGGCTCATTTTTCTTTCACTTTCTTTCTAAATTTTATTTCCCTCTCTTCCTACCCCATAACAATATATAGCTCAGAGTTTGTTAGAGGGTTTGTTTACTTTTCCCTATACCATGTGTATAGTAGTTGTGTCATGGGTAGAGAATCATGAAAATATCATGCCATATTGTGTGCACATTTCTGTTGCCGTGCAAAGCCTAATTAAAAATAGGAAAATTTTCATAAAGACGTAATTCCTAGTGTGCAACAAATTACATAAAATATTAATATTTTTCATTCATCAGCTAGTAGAGTCCAGTAATGTCCAGTACCAAGGATAGTAGTGGAATGGCACATTGAGTTTAGTCATGGACAAACTGCCACAGAGCCTTTGCCATTATGACAACATGGAGAAAATTAACCTAGCATTTTTGTATTCCTGTATTATGAATTGTTTTGTGTTAAATTAAGAGTGCAAATAAATATTCCCTTTCAGTGATTATGTATAGATAACAAGTTATATAAATATTGAACTACCTATGGCAGGATGACTGAACATAAAAAGGAGTTTTGAGATTTGCTGTTAAGGGAAAGGCAACTGCCATCAGAGTCACAACCACCACTTAAGTTTTAATTTGAATTTTATATATTTATTTATTTAAATAAAAAATAGGGTCTTATAATGTTTCACCGCATCAGCACTGCACAGCCACCACTCATTCCATTCACCATCATCATTTTAATTAGTGTTTTCATGTGTGTGTGGCAGGGCTCAGTCAATCAGCGAGCTCGGCGTCAAACCATCAATAGTAGCATCTTGTATACTCCGTGGGGTGGACATCATGTCATACCTCTACGGGTCTTCATCTTTTGTACCAATTATGTAGCGTACTATAGTCATTGAATCAGCATACCATATCGTTTTGTGTTTTTAACCTCACCTGGAGTGCGCCACCCCATAACCCCAGTTCATTTGTTCATGACTGAGGATGTACATTTTCAACTTAAACCATGTAAGCCATTGTGCCATATTTTTACAGCAGTAGAGCTCGCCAAGCTGAAGTGGCAGACGAAACTTGTAAGTGCACCTTGTGGGATTCATGTGCATAAAGAGATGTGTTAATGAATTTCACTCCTTTATTTACACAGCTGCATCACGACTACATAGTCGAACCTATGACGACTTGTTCACCTAATTTATCTAAGGGCATAGCGTGGCCCATAACAATATGCAGGAGTGAGTATTGCATTACAGGGCGGCAGCCAGTTCTCACTAGCCTAAGCCATTGGAATTAAGCTAAAATATCATCATCTGCAGCATCAGAGCAGTGACGTCGGACACCAGGGGAGGCCACGTGGGTGGACGGACCACGACACATCATTATCAACATTTTGTGCTCTGTCCTGAGCACTGATGCCCGACTGGAAGAATATACCATTACCTATCGAACCCATGTATCCCACCATTCTCTCTTCCATGTCTAATTTACTACCGTGTCAATATTTAGCTGTAAACAGTGATTCACCTACTAGCTATATGGCATATAACGTATATTGGCACAGGAATGCACGGTTCCTGGCCGATTAAATAAATACTTTTTTACCAGGAGATAGAATACAAATATATGGATATGTAATGGACATGTTACAAGGTCTATTTGAATTATTATTTAAAAAGTTGCCAAATAAGTACTCAGATTCGGACTTTGAAAAGTATAAAGAACATGTTAAGCACAAATGCACATTTTTGCAATAGCAAATCATGTAGTATTAAATATGAGGATCGCCCAGCATTACATTCATTAGGCAATATTGTTGGAACGATAAGGTTGGTGATAAATTTTTACATATATATTGGGACAACCCAAATGAGATGGTGGATAAATTCAAACTACTCATTGCTTATAAACATTCTGGTAATAATGCACATACAAGAAAATAGTATTGATTACTCAAGCGTTAACTGAAGGCAGATATATTTATTAAAGATGAAGTTTCATATGCTTTCTAAGGAATCACATGCACCAGCCAGAGTTAATTTTCCTGAAAGGAAGGTTATTACTTTGGGATTGAACAATATTTTTCAAGACAATTTGTGTGATAGGACATTGCTCTCAAAATAAAATAGTAGTTATAAATATATATTAACTGTGACGGATGCATGTTCGAAATTTGGATGGGCAGTGCCAGTACAAAATAAAACTGGCTTACAGGTTAGCAATACTATGGAAAGTGTGTTAAAAAGAGATATTGTGAAATTTGCATACTGATAAAGGCATGGAATTTTTAAAGGTACATTTCAATAATATAATGTTGTATGGGATTAACCATTACATTACATATTCTGAGACCAAAGCTGTTGTAGTTAAGAATTTCAACAATTGTCTGAAATAATTAATATGTAAATATTTCACAACATATGGAACTTCCAAATAGGTGAATATTCTGCCTGCTAAAATGAGCTCTATAATTCATGGTATCAAAGCAACGAAATGAACATCACCTATTAATGTGAAAGATAATAGTTATTAAAAACCATATATAATAATAGGTGTTTGACAAGCAGAAACAGAAAGTCAATATTGGCGATTCTACATGTCGCCAAACTGCAAGGTATTTTTCAGAAGAAATATACAGTTAATTGGTCTTTAGAGATATTAAAAATTATATCTGTGAAACATTCATTTCCTCATATATATTCCCTATAAACATATACTGGTGAACCAATCAGGTGGGTTTTATGCTTATGAACTGCAGGAAGTTACTAGCCCAAATGAGTAGTTATTTGGAAAAATTACTTACTGGGAAAAAAACAGTGTTGGTTAGGTGAAACGGTTTTACAAAACCCCACGACTCGTGGTTACACAACCAAGATATTAAGGGCCAATTTTACAACTTCTTGTTAAGGTGCTTGTTAAGTCTTAACGAGTACTTTAACCAAAAAGAAGTCGTTAACACATTCTACAAGTCCTTGTCATCTACGAAGTCCACATAAAAGTTACTATTAAACTAACAGGTACTCTGGGTTCTTGTTAGCTGGTTTTACAGATGCTTAGTGCCGCTTGCCGCCGCAGAAAATGGATGTCTTGAAATTTTTGTTTGTGTAATATTTGCAGTTAGAGTTTGATAAACAAAGTAGATAATTGGATTGAAATTGGTGATTATGTTTAATAGTGTAATTTATGTGCAACATGAGAAGCGAATGAGAACCAAAAACTATAAAACCAGAGCTAATGTTTAAATGTGTACGGCAACGAATGTTTAAAAAAATTTCTCGTATAACCATAAATACTTTCTTGAAAATAGAAGGTCAGCTGGAATTTCCAGGTAAGTACATTGTAGTTATTTTGTTTTCTCAAATATATGTAGTTTCCGATTTTAAAAAAAGGTGAATAACTATTCCCCAATGACTAGTCGGTACAGTTAGCAAAGACGCGCTTTTAAAGCCCTCTTCACAATAGTGTAATGTGGCTCGGTGCGACACAGCATGATGTAACGTCACACCAAACCAGTCAATCATAGTTCATATTGCTTGTGACAAGCGACAGTTCGCGACGAGAACGCTAGCGACAAGGCTGTCTTCCTGCAGAGGCGACATCATTGAAGATGTTAGAGAAAACAGCCAATCAGGATCAAGAGTGTTGAAAAGAAGAGATGTACATACATATAAATATTTCGCCATTACGATGTAATGTATGCATGATATTACATGGAAGTTGAAAAATAAAGTATTCCAAATTATACAGAAGTATCGCAAATACATTTACACATGGTAACAATGAACAAAGTGACATTGACGTTCTTTGCTTTTGCCATCTGGGGAATTGTTAAAGTGACTGCGGTCGTAGGTTATGTCCGGGCGGGCGCCAATGTTCCCCTCAGTGTAGAGCATGAAGTGTTGCATTGGGTTGTGGGTCAATCACCTAAATGCGGCCCCCAGATGTGCAGACATCTGTAGATGTAATGAATTGTGCAAATATATCCATTTTTCGGTTATATGGTCATTAGGCGACCTGAGTAAATAAAGTGGACACCGAACTTTCAAGACAATCGCAATTTATTTTACTTGCTCCTCATAACAAGGAACTTGTACTAACATTAGCTCCTATTTAGTGGGAGTGCACTTAAACCTATAAAAAAGGCACAAAGTCGATAGTCGTTACATGAACAAGTTAAGCTCCAGATGTATAAATTACAAACTGAGTTGCTATGCAGCACTCTCCCCGGATAAAAAAAATGAATTACGGTTCCATATTAAAACTTAGTATAGATACACTACATGATAAGGCACAAAATTGGCGAAGGTCCGGGGAGGATGCGACATGTGTCCACACAGAACAGACTCTGTTCTGGGACCTTCTGGATGCACTGCTACCATATCGACCAACAACATTTTACATACAACACATGCATGCAAACGTAAGTTATTTTCACTTGAAAGTGACAACCCCAACATACATAACAGAACTGTTACTACTACCACAGGACAGAATCCCAAGAAACATCATGCTGGAATGAAACAGACCACCACCGTGGACACTCAATCACACAGCCAGACCACTGAACCTACAAACTGCTTCATGTTCGTCATCAGAGGCACCGACAGTGACTGGCAACACTTCAGAGCCCGCAACACAGCAACCTCAAAATCAGGGAGCTACCTCATCTTCAACCATGGAGACCACTTCCATTTTATCCTCAAATCCTCAAGCACAAACACAAATAGGACCATCTCTCGCATTCTTAAATCCCTAGGAATTGCAGATAGTAAACTTACAGAAATGTATTGCTCTCTACAACGAATCCACAACCTCGAGAAATATATTGCCTATTGTCTGCATAAAGGTCTGCAGAACTACCTACCATTTGGTCCTCAGTGGGACACCCTCTACACAGAACGCTACTCTCCATCCCACACAAGTTATGAAAAAAATTATTATATTACTTTTATTAGACATTATTACATGAGTAATGCATTAATATGATTTTAAAAGGCAAAATATTATAAAATAACACTTTCAATCAACTCAGAAAATCTCTAATATTAAAATGAAAATAATTATTTGTTATGCCGGTATGTGGCAGCTCAACAATAACATTATGTCTTACAACATTCACACCACAAGAATTCTGTTTTGGATTACAGGCAGAATAATTTGTCTTGTTCAGGGTTTTATATCACCCTTCACCAATTTTATTGGTGACTTTTCAGTGTTTATTACCAAAATTCTCACACTTGCCGCTTTGATGCATTTGTATTGAAAGTAGGGCTAGAAAACCTGCGTGGTCAATGTTTACGTTACGTGGCCTAGTTCATGACAACCTAACCTCACAATCCTGGATTATCACTGGAATGTTACTGCCCACTACTGACTTTTAAATTTATAAAAACTTATTTCTTAAATTAGCAATAGGCACTTATGAAATTCATACTGAAAATTTAAGTCGTAATTTATTCTATACTGTGCCACAGCTACTAGTGTAAAGTGCTATTTCCGTAGCTTGGGACCAGTGTTCGCCCTGCGCACATCACACATATTTGCACTACATTGTTTTAAAAACACTCTTGGAATTACACACAAGATACCTTAAAGATACTTATAAACTGTGCTATTAATTACATGAACAGCAGTGACTTACCATCATCTTACTGTATGAGATGCATGATAATGCAAGTGTACCGACATTCGAAACAAGAGTAATAAACAATAATATATTTTCAAAGCACTCTTCAGAGAATAAAATAACAACACATATATTTAACCTTTTCTAAAATAAGTACGTGTCTAGACTGAGACACATATACATAAAAACCTTTGTTAACATTTGTGACAGAAACGTCAAATATAATCATAACCCTCAGAAAATTACCGGAGCATTTGGCTTGTTATACTCCAGTGCACTCTACATACTTACTTGTTCTTCCCAATATTTAAAAACCCTTTGATTAATCTGCTTTTTACACTACACACACTATCACTGCATAGATACACTTGGTGTGAACATTGGAAACTGTGCGCATCAACTCTCTTGATGTCAACTTACGTGGCCGATGAGTGTTGGTCGCGTAGACATGAGGGAGAACAGCATAGGGTGCTGGCTCACGTAAATGTTAATGTGGTGAAAAATAACGAATTTGCTTTTCTTGCTTAGGAAATTGTTGCAGACTAGTGTAATATGAGTCTGTAAAGAAAATCGTATGAGTATTGTGATTTGTTAATGCGACCAGGTAAAAAATAATTCAGCACACCAACGAGAGCATCACTTTTAAACTGAAATAATAGAACAGCTAACAGTTGTCGGTGCTTGAAGTCGAATGTCGTATCGCTTCTGCATCAAGTTTTGGTTTATTCTTTTAAAACTTATTGCACTTTATTTTATTATGGATGTTAAGATTTCTATTATTACCATTTTAACTTTAGATAATTCACAGTAAGACATAACCTCGAACAAGTTCTTCTGTAGCCGATGTCGGAGACGGTTCGGTTTTTTTTGGACCTCGGCGTCGGGGATGCGATGTCATTTTGTGTTTGTGTCGCCTAGAATGTTCGTGAGTTTTCATGGTTTCGTATTTTCTATAACGTGTTTTGATTAAGTGATTGACTGATATGTTTTTAGTTTTAAATCGTTGATTTTGGCAGTGGGCATATTTGCTGTTGGCCACCCAGATTCATAAAAAAAAATAAACCTAGAACGAAGTCATAAATAAAGAAACCTTTCAAGTTTTTATCTGACTTTCTAATATTTAAGGGAGAATAAATATTTGCGATTGTTTTGTTTTACATTTTTTCTACATTTGTTCCCATAGGTCTAGCTTGTTTATGTGACAACTTATACTAATTTAGGCCTATAATTAATTCAAAATATTTTACCTGGCAATGGCTTTTGGACATATTTTCCACATAATCAGGAACAGACATGATTTAAACATGCTAACAGATATTGAAACAGAGCCGATGAAATTGCAGCAATTTTTTATAAATAAATGGATGTAAACATTGCGGGTTAGTTGTTGAGGAAGGAATCGCTTGTGATCACTGTAACGGATGGTTTCACTATCCTTGTGTCAGAGTTAATGCCAATGTTGTTCCTGTGGTTGACTGTGTTTACATTGCCATTTTGAGGGGACGCTGTACGATGCAAAACAGTTTGGTGTTGTGCTTCAGGAACAAGTGGAACAGAAAGAGAGAGAGAGAGAACAAGAAAGAATTAGCAACGCTTGAGCGTTTGCGTGTATTAATTGGAACTATGTTCGGCTGTAGTTTGCTTGGCACCGCCGTAAAAACAATGCACTTTTTCCACATAATTTCTTTATGGGACTGATATGAGCCCCCTCTACGTAGTTTCATCGTTTCCCGCACGTGGACAGCGCCCGAGCCGACCTCTTTGTAAAGCTCTTGTTCCCCTTCCCTCCTCCGTGCTTCATAGATTTTGAGAAGGCTTTTGATAAGTTGCCCCGTGGGACATTGATGAGGAAAGTGGAGGCGGTGATACCGGGTAGGAGGGTAGTGGAATGGATAGGGGACTTCCTCAGGCGGCGAAGGCAGAGGGTAAAAGGGTGGGAGACAATATCGGAGGAAGAGGAGGTTATGTCAGGGGTACCACAGGGGCTTGGTCCTTTGTTATTTACCATAATGGTAAATGACATGGGTTTGGGGATTAGGGGAAAAAGAAGATTGTTTGCAGACGACTGTGTTGTGTATGCTGTGGTGGCAGAGGGGGGGGGGGGGCGGAAATTTGCAGGCGGATATTGATAATATATGGTTGTGGACCAGGAAAAATAAAATGAAGATAAATGCAAGAAAAACTAAGGTGAGGGTGAAGTGAGCTGTGAGATGAAAGAGAAGGCGTATGGCACAATGGTACGACCAATGTTAGAATATGCTGCAGCAGTATGGGTGAAGGGTAGGTGGAGAGGGCAGGGGCAAGATGGCGAGGAAGAAGGGAACCATAGGCCATCAGTGATGATGAAAGAAATGGGGTGGAGCTCATTGAAGGACAAGAGGAAAGTTGAACGGTTAGTCAGGATGTACAGGGTGGTGAATGAAGAGGGAGGATGGAGAGGGCTACACTGCAAGCTAAGTAAGGGGGTATTTAGAGGAAGAGGAAACAAATCCAAGGCCACGTGTTTTTGCATGCTTTAGATTAGATAGTATGTGTGTGAAAGAGAGAGGTTGCGCATACGCTTCTGCGACGCACCTCCATCAGTACAACTACTACCAAAGTAATATCTGATTAATATTTAATTTTAAGTGTAGGTAATATTCTTGTGTGGCTCTGAGTGATTTTGCATTGTAGTAATTTTTAGTAGACTGTTAGTTCGTATTAATAAATATGTTGGGTAGGTTACTTCTTTTGGACCTTTGTAGATACGTTTTAATATTTCTTAAGTGTGTTTAGAATGTGCATTTGTTAACTTATGAGAAACGAAATGACTCGTTTAACATTTAGCCCCATTTACCATGAGCCTAGTTCCTCTTTGCTTTGCGTCGTCGGCTCACTGCTGGACTGGACAGAAGTATTTTAATAATTTGTTTGGGTGTGCCTAAGTTTCTTTACAGGACATTGTTCGGCCTGCTAGTATATTTTCATTTTAGTCAGGCGTCCCTAGCGAGGTAGTATCAGCTATGGCTTTTTAATTTAAATTTTAATGTGTAATGCAGATTAGTAGCTTTGGTAGGGCTGCACGCCGCCACCTTTTCCACTTATTATAATTATCATTTTGTCTTTTAAAGATTTCAATTTTTTGAGTATTAGTTTGAATATTAATGCACATGAATTTTAGTGTCACTTGTAGAATATTGCAGTGTTTGAGCACTTAATATTTGCTGTAATTTTTCACCATCATTTTGAACGTTTTTTTATGTTGCATTTTGGCAATTTTAGTGAGCTTAGTCTATGTCAGTTCTAGTCCCATACTTGGTGCTTGTACTCCAGAGTTGAGCTATTGTTTCTCGGCCGTTTGACGCGGCATGAAAGCCAGTGGCGTGCCCTGTCCATTCGTGAGATTCACAAATTAAAAGTGAACAGCAATGTTCACAATAAAACCTCAACCTTTGAGTGGAATTTGTATTTTAATTACTTTGTTAGGGCTTTATGTAGAAGTCAGTTTAATATTTGTCTGTTCAAAAGCATTTATGGTGCTTGAGATTATAGTTTTAGGCTACCATTGTACTTTTTAAAGCTGCCATTGGTTCAGGCGTGAACACGCCTTACCACTTTACTCGATATTGTGGTCAAGTGTAAATCTAGGTTTACTTGCTTCAGGCACAGTTTTGGGTGCTTTTGTATTGTAATATAGTAAAGGACTACTTGTTCCGTGTAGCATCAAAGCAATGTCATTTTAATTGACTTGTTGGTGAGAATCAGTGTCCTTTTTGTACCTGAAATATTTTAAGAGCACCCGTCGTAATTTTTTACATGTTCATTTTGGAGAACAGACATTATTAAAGGCTGTGCTGTGTTTTTTCACGCAATTATTGTCAGTATTACGATATGAAGAATATTTTATACAATAAAATGTGTTTGGTGTGCTGTTTTTAATTGCTAGCTTTGAGATCCTGCCAATATTGTTTACTATAGTGTATGTTTGCTAATTGCACCTGATTTGGTGCAGAATGAAAGATGAAATTAAACAGAGCATTCAAAAACTGTCAGCAAGCTGACAGCAGTAACAAGGAAGAATAAAGAGTTACTAAGAGACATCTGTTCATCCTCTTAATTGCCAGTCTCCTAAGAGGCCAGGAATGATTAGAGTTTTTACAAGTAAGTGTAGGAAAAACAGAAAAACCATTGATCCATTCCCACCACTTGTCAGTTCACAGGTCCATGAGACACCACCTTGTAGCAACAGCTTTGCTGACCTCGCAGACCTGCAGGAAGAAGTTGAGTTCATCCCCCTCCCAGCGCCCAACAACCCAGCAAAGCCCAAGAGGAAAGTGCTGATCATCGAAAGCAGTCACGTGAGAGGCCTAGGAGAGCGCATCAAAGACAAACTGGGTGAGGGTTATGACATTATCACGTTTTGTAAACCTAATGGAGGCCTAGGCAGTGTGGCAGAAGATGTAAGTAGCTTAAGTAAAGATTTTCGCAAGTCAGATCAGGTTGTTTTTGTTGGGAGACTAGGCAACAGCAATGATCTGGACAAAAACTATTCAGTTGGAGCAAACATCCACAAATTCTCAGGGCCACCAGTCACACCAATATGTTGGTCTGTGGGACTCTGCAACAGCATGACACACCTTTCTTACAAAGGATGGTGCAGACAGCGAACACTGCCGTGCAGCGCTGTGCAAGGTCTGGCAGACTGAGCCATGTTAGTGTGATTGGTCTAGAGGAAATAACCAGGGATGAGCACGAGACATGGTCTGCATCTGAGTCGTGCTGGCAAGGGGAAACTTGCTGACCTCACTGCTAGTAGGATTCTTACAGACCATTGTTCTATTCAAAATATCCACGTAATTGTTAGAAACCATGGAAATTTTTTACACTAAAGAAACCCATGCCTATAAGGCCTAATTCATGTAACAAAGAAGTTTTACTTTCACACTCAATACCAGAAACATTCAATAATTGTGAAAATATGAAAAAATTCAGGATAATTAATGAAAACAATTTGTATTTATTCCATCAGAATATTAGAGGTTCAATAAGAAAAATTGATGAGCATTCTGTGCGCTTGGACAAATTATCTGCAGAACGAAATTTGGATGTACAAGTATTATATCTAACGGAAACAAATTTAACTGAATCCTCTGCTAAGCAAATTGAAATTCCTGATTATTCCCTCTGTTCCACTTATTGTAAAAATAGCATGACTGAGGGTGGTACCTGTATTTTCATCAAAAATAATTTAATGTTTAAAAATTACAAACATTTGTTATGCGAAGATCAAATGTTTGAGTGCGGTTATGTGGAAGTAATAACTGACAAATTAAAAAAAGTGGGGAGTCCTCACTATATATAGAGCCCATTTTGCCAACTTTAGTAACTTCTTAAAATTTCTTGAAAAAAATCTTAAAGCCATTTACAGAACTAATATAGAAATTATTCTCTGTGGAGACTTTAACATTGATTATTTAAAAAAAAAGCAACCAAAGAACTGAACTCGATAGTCTACTCATTACCTTCAACCTTAAATCCATAGTAAACTTTGCTACCAGACTAGAAGAAACCAGTCATACAGCAATTGACAACATTTTTATTGATAGTAACGTAGTTGCAGAGTGCCACTGTCTTCCAATAATAAATGGCTTATCAGATCATGATGCACAAATATTAGTTATGCCTTCAATAAAAATGCCCTCCAAAAGCATTTCTTATAACAAAATACTAAATTTTTCTCTGGAAAATGTCTAACAATTCAAAAGTGAGCTCAGCAGGGAGCAATAGTCAACATTGTATACTTGTACCGAAGCAAATGAAAAATTTAACTCTTTTCTTAACCAAGTTCTCCATTGTTTTGAAAAATGTTTCTCATCCCGACTGACCCACAGTAATACAAATGAAGAGAAAAATTTATGGTTCACCAAAGGAATAAAAATTTCTTGCGAAAATAAAAGAAAACTATAAAAGGCCGCCAGAACCAGCAGCAACCCTGACACAATGAATCACTGCAGGAAATACTGCAAAATTTTGAGTCTGGTCATAAAAGCTGCAAAAAAAGGATTTTTTCTGTAACCTCATTAAGAATTCTCAAAACAAAATAAAAACTAAATGAAATAGTGTAAAAAACAACAGGAAGAACAACGGAGCAATGTCCAGTTGTAAACCTAAACGACTTCATATCTTAAGATCCTAAATTAGTTGCACATACATTTAATTCATACTACTTAAATGTCGTAGAAAATATGATTAAAAAAAACATTATACAAGAGATAAACCATATTCCTACACTATCTAGCAGATATGCCGTAGGTTATTAAAGCACTGCGCTTTTAAACTCAGTGATCCATTAAGCCATATTTGTAATGATATCTTCCATACAGGATTGTTTCCAGACAATCAAATGGGCTATGGTATCACCATTGTACAAGAAAGGAGACAAGACCAAAATAAACAATTATAGACCCATCTCACTTCTTACATCATTTTCAAAAGTAATTGAAAAATTAATTTACAGGAGGTTGCTGCAACATTTTGAGAATCACAAAATCTTATCAAATGTCCAGTTTGGCTTTAGGAAGAACGCGTCAACAAATGATGCAATTTTCAAACTAACAAATAGCATTCTTAATGCACTTGATAAAAAGATGCCATCTAATGGAATATTTTGCGACCTCGCTAAAGCATTTGACTGTGTAAATCACAACATACATATAGAAAAATTAAGGTGTTATGAAGTCTCAGGTACACAAAATAAACTAATAAGCTAGTATCTTTCAAAAAGACAAGTGTGGATCAAAGGAAAAACTACTTCATTCTACTCTGAACCAGGAAATAATCAAGGGGGTCCCACAAGGATCAATATTAGGCCCCCTACTCTTTCTAGTTTTTATAAATGACCTTCCATGTGCCTTAACCCCAGAAACTACTCCAATTTTGTATGCAGATGATACTAGCATCTTAGTCTCTGGAGACTCAGTAAATGATCTTACACAAAAAAATGACACATTTACAGGGCTAAATGCATGGTTTACTGCAAACAAATTAAAACTCAACCTAGATAAAACATATCTTATGAATTTCCTCACAAAGAACAGAAAATAAATTAATTCATATGTAAGCAGTAAGAGACAAAATTATTGAAACTGCAGTAATTAAGTTTCTTGGCTTAAAAGTAGACAATTTACTTAACTGGAAATCTCACATTGCGTATATTTTACCTAAACTAAGTTCAGCATGTTTCATCCTGCTTAGTGTTGCAGAGGTCTTGAACAAAAAAACAGCAAAAATGGTATATTTTGCATATTTTCATTCCATCATGTGTTATGGTACAACTTTTTGTGGTAATTCCACTGACTGCAAAAAAGTGTTTCACATGCAAAAGAGAGCTGTAAGAATAATCAATGGCAAAAGAAAGTCAGACTCATGTAGACCTCTTTTCAAGAGCTCGGAGATTTTAACATTTGCATGTGAGTACATGTTTTCAGTACTTATACTCATTTCCAAGAACAGTCATTTATTTCAGAAAAATGAGTCCTTTCATAAGCATGACACTACAATAAAAAAAAACACGGGGCTTCAGTTAACTTAAAACTTGTCCAGAAAGGGCCATCCTATCTTGGTAGCCAACGTTTCAATAAGTTACCACACCACCTTCAAGAAATTTGCTTCTCTAACCAAAAACTCTTTAAAAAACAGCTGAAAGAATTTTTTTCTGAACTAAAATTTTATAGTATAGATGAATATATAAACGACAAAAATTAAGAAATTATTGCATAAAATTCCTTTGTACGCATTACTTGTTCCGGTTTTTCTCGTTTCCTTTTTCTTCTGTTTCAGAAAAACGACTACACCCCACAGCATGTTTGAGGAGGATTGGTCAAATTATGGGGGAAAGAAGTGATGCGTGTACGTGTAGTCTGACATATATATGTGTGCGTTTACTATGTCCAGTGTATAAACTTTGTTGACTTGTCCAATATCTTTATACAGCTATGTATTGAAAAAAGATCTTACAGATGCAACAAAACAAACACCAGATAGGGCCAATGCGTTTTATATAACATTTTTATTTATAATTTGTGGTGTACAATATATTTATATTTACAAATTGTTTACTTATATTTTTCTATTTAACGCACAGTATAATTGAAAATATTTTTTTGTTAAGATTTTGTATGCTTATTGTAAATTACTACAAGATCAGGAAAGAAACATAATTTTTGTGTAAATAAGCTGTATTGTACGGAGCGCTATCTAGTTAGTACTTTATATTTAGTGGAACTTGTTGAAAGGATTCATTAAAATAATTTCTAATGTTGGCAACTCAACTTGTAACCATTGTGGTATGTCCAATATGGCGACACAGTATTGTCTTATGTATAAAGAACAGTAAAGTAAAGCTACAGATAGACACCTCTGCCTTGTTTCATTTCCCATTACCAACAAAACTTAAGTTTTACTATGTGAATTACGTTAAAAATTTAATGGTACCTGTACAATTATAGTTCTGTAAAAAATTTCTCATAGCAGAACGAATATCTTCATCCCAATGCATAGTTAAATAATTACTCTCAATTTCTTAATATATATAAAACAGTGTTTATTTGTGTGTTGTCAAATATCACTCTGCAGATGGCTCGCTACTTAAATTTTTTTTCCCCGCCAGTTGTATCGTGTCACGCTATTATGAAGGGCACTGCCTGCGATGCTTCGTGTCATCGCTGCCTTTTGCTATTTCGCATTGCCACATTGCATCTCGCTGTTGTGAAGAGGACTTAAAGGTTAAGCACTCATTGTTATATTTATGCATATGTTTAGAAAACTTATTTTTCAAAAACCACTTTACTGCATTTTTTCCCCCCTGAAGATGATAAAAATCATAGTAGCCTATCAATTCTGCTTGACTGCATTTACAAGTACACTATAAGTCCGTGAGACATGTTAAACTTGTGATTTCTACATATTTTTGTTTGTTTTCAAAGGAAAAAGTTAAGTGTATGCATAATAAAAGTAACAAGAGGCCTAATATTTCTTTTGTGCTGTCCATGCAGGACTTGTTAACTATAAAGAAATAAAATATAGGGTAATTTTATAATATAGGGGATTATCTATAGAACTGAAAATTAATCGTAAAAGCCGGGCAGCAATTGATACATATCTAACAGTCACAGTTGTACAGTGATAAGCACATACACAACACAATCACAGTGGCCTGGCTACAACTGACATAATGATAGTATTAATTTGTTTAATGTTGCTACATTTGTACTGAATAAATCAAGTTCTGTATAGTTGGTAGCTGTTTTGTATCAAATAAGGGATTTTTTAAAATCAGAAATAGTTTTCATTTCAGAGTTTTTACTGTTAATATCACCTAAAGACGTTACAATACTTCTGTGGTTGAGATTATCCAGAAATAAATATAAGAAAATATCTGCCCTAGGAAAGAAGTTAACACACACACACTTTCTTGATAGGTAGATAAGTTTTTCATTTGATAACATAGTAAAAGTGTCGGGGCTTCTGATTGGATGAATTCTGACGCACAGCGATAGTAACAAGGATATTTAAACCAAATTGAACTCTCCTTGTTACTATAACTCTGCTTATGTAAGTGCTTATTGCTACACTTGATTGTAGCCACTCTAACTGAAAACAAGCAGTTCATCTCTTATGTATACAACTGTGCTGTGTTAGTGATGTGCTTATAGCAATTTTAGCCCAACCTTGACAAGTGGTATGTCTGGATACTGCTATGCACACAAATTCATAACAACTTGGTCACATTGGTATATAAGTAACTGTTACATTCTAAGGTTTGCATTAGTGGGGAGGACTATGAACTCCAGGTAATTGTGGGGTAAAATTAGTAAAACAAATTAGAAAAACAAAAAAAATCTAATACTATAAGACACAATAAGGGTTAAACAAGTACAAGAAATAATTCTCTAAAAGTGAATTAATGCAAAACTATATGTACCACTCTGCTTTCCGCAGAGTAAGAAATAGCAAGCCGGAGAACCCACACCCATTTATCAGCTTCATAATTTATTTTACCTGTTTCATAGCAATGTCCCTTCAATGTAGGATGCAGGTAAATTGGTGTGGCTCTCCATGCTTTCTGTTGCTTGTGCTTCGGAAAGCAGATTGACACAGATTTTGTGTGAAATCACATTTTGGGAGCTTTATTTCAGATCACACAATATTTTAGTTTTTCCATATAAACTTGCACATGCTTCTTTTACTGACTTATTTCCTTGCTGGTGAGCCGGAAGTGGTGTGTGTATGCGTGTGTCCTAAGAAACCTGAAAAAAATACTAGAGTTCTGCAAATTGTTACTCATCCAGATAACTCCCACCAAATAGATGACTCAAAACCAGGTAAACATTCTTACTTGCTCGCTCCATTCGCAATTCACTAGCCTTCATACAATAAAGTTTAACATGGAGGACTACACTGTCTGCTACCCATGCAGTCTGGTATCCGTAATGAATATGCCCACAAATTCAAATGATAAATATCACACGTAATGCTCATTAACGATGTCATTCATTTCATTTATGATATGTTGCCATTGTAAAACTCCCTTAGCATAACAAACGTCAACATTGGTGAACATTAACACAACTCCAATATTTTTCTGCCGGAACCGCGTAACACCATGAAATGTGATCACAAGTTTTGTAAACAGTAACATGAGCAAATCAAAAATACACCACAAACAGGTCACGTTAACATCCCCTTCTAATGAGATCTTCTGATGATATTAGAAGATTACGAAACGTAGAACTGTATAATAGCAATAATTTATTGATTGACCTTTGTTTACGTTTTCAAAGTAGTACTCTGATATCTTAATTTTTCTTTTGCTAAAGACTGATTTATCATAAAAACTGTAATTCATACACGTGAACAGGAAATTAATTTTTGTAAATTTTTTTCCAGTATTTTTATTCATTATACAAACATATTCTTAGTGAATAATAATTTGGGAGTTGTACGGTTATAGTTATGCTTTTTTTTTTTTTACAGGAACCATGCAATACTACCCAACTGCTCCTAGCCTTGTGGTTGTATGGGTTACCAAGCCGTCAGAATCTTCACTGTTGTGAGTGAATAATCAGTTTGTCATTGTAAACAGGTTGGCAAGGGCAACTGCATCTTTGAAGCATAGTGTGTAAAGTTTCTAGGATGGGAAGGAGGAGTGCTGGAATTGCAGCAAAAATGTTACAATATTGCATGTTTTCTTTATGTATTTGGTGTGTTGGATTGCACACACCATAATATACAATCACTAGATAAGTTAAATATGTGACTTCCCTTCCAGTTAGTGCCTGGCAGGAATGAAATGTGGGCAAATGTAAATGCAGTTTGCTTTTTGTGTGTGTATGCATGTGTGTATACACACATGACGTGACAGTTTGGTGCATGTAAGTATTCAATACCAAGGATTTGTTTATAAGTGTGACGTAGTTAATGATCCATGTGGTGAGAGGCCAGGAAAGTATTTGTCATCCTTGGTGTTTTGTATTTAATGAAATGTTAATTACATACTTACCTTTATCCAGCTGTGCCAGCTTTGGTGGGAGACTATTATTAAGAGGGCACTGCTTTGAGTTTCACTTCAAGACTGACAAAACAGCTTTGGTGTCTCTTGGTCTCAAGCTGGAATCTCATTGTGACATTTCTTGCTGTATTTTACTCTATGTGTGTGTTGCACTTACCAGATATAGTGTGCAAATACATGTACCGGTACTTAAAAATTCAGTATTATAGCATCTGAATATGGGGTTAAATTTTGGAAACTTCTACATTCGCATGTCTGAAGGACAGCAGAAAATTTGTTTAGAACACAAGTTGAATTAATTTTTGGAGTCATGAAATGGTAAGACTAATTGTGTGCTGCTGGCGGGTGGCCACATATTGTACCAGTAACCTCTAATGTTCTATTTAGGATTGTCTTCTTGACTGTTAAAATATCTTTACACGTTGACTGCTTAGCAGCCAAATTCAAACCAGTATTTTACTTTGTTTCAGGTTGCAGTGAAGTTATATGAAGAGAGAAAATTCTGTGGCAGTAAAGAGTTGTGGCAAACAGGAAAATTAATATTTGTGTCACTTTGCTTTTGTTCTCTTTTATCATTCTACATAAGTTATATGTTACATTTGTAAACTGAATAAACTAAGAAAATTAACTGTGTACATTTTTTTTATCTTAACAGCTGCCTGCAAACAGATTCAAGTACAAGTAGAAAGCTGTTATAACATTTTTCAAGGACCCAGAGAAATGTGCCTTATATAGGAAGGGAAGGCAGCTTACTAAAGCAGCGAAAGGTTGTAAGAGGGCATGTTATAACAGGATGTCACTGTAATTGCTTTGGGAGGGACAAAGCAAATGTATTTGCTAATCAATCTCAATAAGATTGTTTTTTATTCACCTGCAGGTTAAAGGTGCTGAAGGAGTTCAAAATTAGGTTTTTTGGTCCTACATTTATTACAACATTTACTGGTAACAGATTATAAAAACCACAACGTATATAGTTAAATTACAAAAAATAGATACACAACTATATGCTCACAGGCTGGTACTCACGAATACATACATGCACACAAAAGTCGGACTAACACATTTTCCACATGACTGCACTTCTGCGTTCATGAGTATCACACTGTGAGTACTTATGTTTTCTATCTGCTTTTTGCAGTGTAATTAATACTGGCCTAGCAGCATATTCCCATCATATCAATAATGCTGAAGTTATATGCCTCACAATTTAAAAATGTGCATGTTATGTCTATTGCAAGCGCTCTTTGCATATACTGTGGATAAAATAAAACAAATTGTGCATTTTTGTGAGTATATCAACAGAAAGTATGCATTTTGCATACATAAATATTGTAATCATGAATGCAATTTCATAACTTGAATCACTAAGTCTCAATAAATAGGCACTATTGCATTCAGTCTATGCAAATAACTAAGATTCTCGCCAATATTTTTCAATCAGTGAAAATTCTTCTAATTACCAAGATGTACCTACAGGAAATAGCGATGACATGTCGTACATGCTTGTAAGGTTTCATGTATGTGACTGCCTTGACAGGATTTCTCCTGTATTCATGATGTACCCTTAAAGAAGGCAGAGACTAGAGAACTAAAACCACAATAACCATATATGTAAATCCATTTTATGTAAAAAAAATTGTGTATATAAATCAATTTGTATTCTAAAAGAAAGTGAAAACTGTATACATGGCCACATATAACAAAATGAGTCCCCCCGTAAGTACTTCTGAGCAATTACAAATCGCAGGACAATTATTTTGTAGTTATTTTCATATATTCACAACCTCGCTGTACTTCCAAGTTTTGTAAAAATATATATATATATATCTATAAAAATAGTACTTCTATCTGTACAAACACACAGCATTATTTTATTATAATGAAGAATGTTTTCATCTGTGTTCTGAAGTCAGTAAATTAATATCAAGACGTGGTAACTACTACCGTGAAAATTACACATTCATTAACTATACCTTCATTAAATAATGGTGTTGGTTTGTAAGCACTGGCTTATATTTATATTATAATGCATTCCTCAGTGCCCTACTCTTCTAAGATCACAAGTAGATACATAAGTTTTGCTAATGTTTTCACTAGTGTTTATAATGGAAGGCTTAATAGGCTACAATCACTGAAGTGTTCCCGAAACAAAATAACAGCGGCATTACCGTGGAAGTATGAAAATGTATTGGCTACAACTGCAATAAAAAAACTTACGCAGCCAACAAGAAATGAGCACAAAGAAAAAGATATGTACATGTATCGCGGATATTTACAAACAGTGTGTTGGCTAACCTGATATCTATTTTTGTTTATCTGCTTGCGAGGGGAAAAAAGTTGTGGGAATCACGTTTCGGGATATTCAAATTTTGGTATACATTTAAATAGTTGCGTTGACTATTTAAATAAATAGAAATCGGAACTGTACCGCAAAGTTCATTTAATAACTATGTTCTTGTTACAAGCTCGTACTGCACTGACACTTAGGGTTGGAAATGTCTCGTGATTGGCCGGCGTACAACTCGACGTAAGAGAATTGAAAATATTAAATTCTCTTTATGCTGCTTCTGTGAGCAGGCAGCCATCTTACACAGTTATGTTGTGTTGTAGCTGGTCCCATATTTTGGACAAGAGATTTTGAAAACGAAGAGGAAGGGTAGAAAATTACATGTCAAGTGGAGATATGAAGGGATGATAAGATCTAAGGAAATGATGCAACAGATGGGTAGGGAGCTTGAAAGGATGATCAAACAGGCAAAGAATGTATTTTTAGGGAACGTGGTGGAAGAAGGAATGGGGGAAATTGTTTAGGTATGTAAGGAAGTTAAGGAGAGGAAGGGATCCCTCTGCTAAGAGGAAAGGATGGTAGGTATGCGACAAATGACCAAGAAAAATCAGAGATGATGCAAGGCTAGTACTTGTTAGTGTTTGAGGCAACGGAGGATTGTAATAGGTGGGCAAATAGTGATCGAGGGGTGTTTAGTAAGTTTAAGATGAGGGAGTGGGAGATTTAAAAGGTAATTAAGGGTTAGGCATTTGAAGAGCAGTAAGGCAGGGCAACCAGATGGGATAGGAAACACAGCACTGAAGTTTTGTGGGAGAGAGTTGGTGAAATATTTTGTAGTGTTAGTAAAAATTGTTCTAGGTTAAATTGTTTGTAAACAGTGCGGAAGGAAGGTTGCTGGCAGTTGGGAATAGACATGGCGGATGGCAGGTCACGAGCAAAGGAATGGATACAACTTACCGACAAAACATGGTGGCAACAGTGTTATCTGCTTCGCGTCCTTATTGGTTGTGCCAGTACGAGATTTAGTTCACACGGACATCGTGTTCGTGTAGCCGCGGCGGTTGATCCAATACTGTATTGGGGTGTGGCGAGCGATAGCTAACCCTTGTGGATCAGGAAGATGCCTAGTGATGGTGGCGTCGGCACAATTTCAGGTTGTGCCACCAGGCGACTTTGACTTTCGAACACCGGCTGAGTGGCCGAAGTGGATAACAAGATTTGAATGTTTTAAAGTGGCGTTGGAACTGCATATGAAGTCGGGGGGCAGTCAAGTCATTATGTTAGTGTATTGTATGGGACCGGAAGCAGAGGACCTCATCTAGTCATTTGCATTATCTGATGTAGATGCATGATGGTAAAAGAGAAATTGGACACCTTTAAGGTCAAAAAGAATGTGATTTATGAATGGGCTGAATATTTAAACGTAAGCAGCAAGAAGGAGAAATGGCAGACGGGTTCATCAATTATGTCTTCAAATTGGCTGAGTTGTGTGAGCTGAAGGGCCTTAAAGAGGAATTAATAACAACCATACTGGTTATTGGTGTTGCCAATGATAAGTTGTCAGAAGCATTACAAATGGATCAGGACTTGATAACCGAACGTGCTGTTAAACGTATCTGGCAGGCAAAACTTGTACGGTAACAACAGCAGATCGTACGGGCCAGTCGAACACCATGGACGTGATTCGGCAAGGTAGAAGTGAGCGCGACACAAAAGGTGATAAGGCAACAAGGGGTAGTGTACACTATGATAGAGGTGGCAGACAACAAAGTGTATATAAATGCTCAAAATGTGGGGGTGCACAAGCCCACCAGTGGTCGAAGTGTCCGGCAAACGGGGCCAAGTGCCATCATTGTGGGCACATGGGACACTTTGATTGATGCTGTGGTCAGGTGGACGTCCAGGAATTGAGGGGGCAAGCCTCAGGGCCATCAGAAACCACAAGGGCACGAAAGGCAGGAAGGCCAATATTATTACATGGGTGAGGTGGCCCTTGAAATTTGCTCAGAATCATGGTTCGTACAGCTGTAAATGTGTGGGACAATGGTTTCCTTAAAAATTGATACAGACGCTGATGTATCTGTCATTGGGGCGCAGCTATGTCAATCTGAACCTACCAGTAAGATCCATGGAACGGAAGCTGTTTGGGGCAGGCAGACATCTTATTGAAGTGCTAGGAACAACTGCATCCTTGCTGCACAAGAATAGGGAGGTTCAGCAAGAAGTGTTTGTAGGAAACGGATAACAGGTGCCCTTGCTGAGGCGGCCAGCGATATGGGCACTGGATATCATTAAGATGAAGATGGTGGAAGAAGTGCAGGAATGGGGGAATGGTGACAACAAATACGCGGAAGTTTTTGAAGGGCTAGGTGAATTCAAAAGTACCATGTACAACTTCAGGTGGCACCCTGAAGAGTTCCGTTGCTCTTACGGGACAAAGTGAAGCTGGAGCTCGACCGAATGTTAAGAGAAGGAGTCATCACACCAGCGGAGGAGCCAACAGAGTGGTGTGCACCCATGGTGCTGGTGCCGAAGAGGAATGGCTCAGTTAGGGTGTGTGTTGATTTCACAGAGCTGAATAGATTTATTCACAGAGAACAACTGCAGTTGCCCTCAGTGGAAGAATCCCTGGTGCAACTGCAGGATGCCAAATGGTTTTCCGTTTTGGATGCCTCAAATGGATTTTGGCAAGTTCCCCTAACTTAAGCTAGTGCACCACTCACAACATTCATTACACCCTTTGGACGGTATTATTTAAATTGCCTTCCATTCAGCATCAACTCCGGTCCAGAGCACTATCAGCGGCAGATGCGAGTAGTAGGAGGCATGTCGGGGGTCGTCAACCATGCAGACGATATACTTGTGTATGGTTGCACAATTGAGGAGCACGACCAGAGGCTGGAAGCAGTACTGGATAAGTTGGAGAGAAGTGGCATCACCCTTAACAGGACAAAATGTAGCCTTAGAGACAAAATGGTGAAATTTTTGGGGCATGTGATAACGGAGGGCACTGTGGCACCGGATCCGGAAAAATCCAAGGGCAATCAAGGACATGCCAGACCCCACAAACGTGTCTGAGCTTTGCAGATTCCTGGGCATGATCAACTATTTATCGAAGTTCGTACCTCACCTGAAAGAAAAAACACAACCCCTGCGGATGCTGATGTGCCAGGATATGGAGTGGGTGTGGGGCCAACCCCAGCACGAGGCGACAAACTGAAGGAGGAGCTTGGCCATCAACCCTTTTTAGCATTATATTGTCATGAAGCTGCAACAAGAGTGCTAGTAGATGCCTTGTCCTATGGTTTAGGCAGTGTACTGTAACAGCGCCAGCAGGGGGTGTGGAGGACCATTGCTTTCGCATCTTGAGGACTTAGCGAGGTGAAATCATGGTACGGTCAGGTCGAAAAGGAAGCCTTGGCAGTCACATGGGCCTGTGAGAGGTTCCGTGAGAATGTTGTGGGAGCCCACTTTACAATCCTCACTGACCATAAACCATTGGTCACGTTACTGGCCACAACACCACTGACTGAGTTAACCCCCAGGTTGCAAAGGTTGAGAATGCGCCTGATGTATTTCAAATATCAGATTACCCATGTGACAGGCAAGAGTTTTTTTACACCGGATGCACTGTCACAGGTGCCGGTGGATCTGTCATAAGGGAAATGCCATTTTCCGATGTCCGGTTAAGACCACTAAGACAGTGCAAGAGGAAGATGTAGAGTGCCAACATCTGAAGAAATACATCTTGGGTGGCTTTGACAACAACCAATCACACTTTTGGCAGTTCAGAGGGCAATTGGCGCATGATGAAAGGGCCACGAATATATGTGCCTAGGTCACTATGGGCCGAAATGCTGACGAAAATCCATGAAAGGCACATGGGTATAGTGAAATGTCGACGTAGAGCCCAGGAGTCTGTTTGGTGGCCGAGCATCACAACGGATATCAACAGGTTAGTGGAAAATTGTCAGCAGTGCTTGCAAATGAGAGTACAACAGGCAGAACCTCTTCAACCAACCACTTTGCCAAGTAGACCATGGGCATTAGTAGGCATGGACATTTTTGAAGCAGTTGGGGTTCAATACTACTTTTCACAATTTTTTCTGCTGGTGAGGTTAGAGAACCTAATGTCAGACGAATTTGTTCTGCGGGTATAGAATATATTTGCATGCCACGGTATTCCTGAAACAGTGCGCTCAGATAATGGAATACAATTCACAGCACAGGAGTTCCAGCATTTGGCCAAGTATTATGGGTTCGACCACTTAACCTCCAGCCAAAAGTTCCCCCAATCGAACGGCGCTGCCGAAAGTGCAGTAAAAGGGGCAAAGAGTATTTTGTCCAAGTCCATGGATCCTAATCTGGGGCTACTTTCATATAGACGCACGCCATTAGAGTTGGGATTTTCACCAGCAGAATTGCTATTCGGGCGTAAGTTGCGTACCACATTGCTCCACTCATGTGCCTCCTTGGAACCCCAATGGAGGCAGCCATGCCTGCAAATGTTCCTAAGAAACGATGAACGTATCAAGGAGAGGTCGCACAGGAACCACAATGCCCAACACGGAGCTCGAACACTCGTACACTTCTGGACATGCGCAAGTACGGCACAGTCTTGGGTCTGACAACTCCCGGTTTTATAAGGTGGAAACCAGCACCTGGCGGGGTTGCCGGAACAGGAGACAGCTTGTGGCAGTTCCAGAAGAGGGGCAAGCACGGAAGTCATGGACAGACGGTGAAACACAGCGGCAGCCAATATCAACTAGGCATCACACAGAGCTGGACAGTGCAACACGAGGGCCTCTAACATCAGCAGGGCATTATTGCGCAGGAAGAGAAGACCAGAGACATAGATACAACAGTAAGACGAGCATTGCCGGAGCCAAGTTCTCAGAGAGATGAAGACTTTTGTGGATTCACAGATAAAGAACAACAAGAGCAACCTGAGGGGGGACTTAGTAAGCACAGATATCAGACAAGAAGTGTGCGACAGGTGGTCCAAAACAGTTTGAACTATAGTGTGGGGCTAGGTTTGGGAATAAAGATAAGGGGATGGCAATTTAGTAAATGTGCGTGAAGGAGAGATGTAGTGTTAATAAACATTGTTCTAGGTTAGGTTGTTTGTAAACAGTTCGGAGGGAAGGTTGGCGACAGTTGGGAACAGACATGGCGGAAGGCAGGTCACGAGCGAAGGAGCGGATATAACTTACCAACAAAACATATATAGAGAAGCTGTTTAACAAGTCCTTAGGAGAGGGTAAGTTGCAGCAAGGTTGGAAACTGGACAGGAGGGTAATGGAATAGATAGGGGACTTCCTCAGGGGGCGAAGGCAGAGGGTGAAAAGGGGGGAGGCAATATCGAGGGAAGAGGAGGTTACGTCAGGGGAGCTACAGGGAAGCATGCTGGGTCCTTTGTTGTTTACCACAGTGGATTAAGGGAAAAATAAGATGGTTTGCAGACAATTGTGTTGTGTATGCAGAAGTGTCGAGGGGGGGGGGAGGGAAATTTGTAGGTGGACATTGACAAGATATGGTTGTGGACCAGGGAAAATAAAATGAAGATAACTGTAAGAAAAACTAAGGTAGTGAGGTTTACAAGGAAGAAGGTGATAAGCAGGGACATGTACATGTACAGATGGGAGGGACAAGAGATAAAAGAAGCAGCATAATATAAGTATCTAGGGATTGTACTGCAGGGAGACCTCAGGTGGAAAAAACACGTAGAGAGGGTGGCTGCAAAGGGAAGAAGGGTTCTGGGTATGTTGGGAAGGGTGCTGAAGGGAGTCAGCTGTGAGGTGAAGGAGAAGGCATATGGCACAATCGTATGGCCAATGTTAGAATATGCTGCAGCAGTATGGGACCCGGAGGTGGAGGTGCGAAAGCTGGAAAAGGTGCAGAGAAGGGCAGCAAGATGGGTAAAGGATAGGTGGATAAGGCAGGGTCAGGATGATGAGGAAGAAGGAAACTATAGGCCATCAGTTATGATGAAAGAAATGGGGTGGAGCTCATTGAAGGACAGGAGGAAAGTTGAATGGCTAGTCAGCATGTACTGGGTGGTGAAGGAAGATGGGGAGATCTACACTGCAAGCTAAGGGGGTATTTAGAGGGAGAGGAAACAACAGTGAGAAGATTCAGAGGGTGTGGAGAACAGAGTGGGGTAGGCTGTCCATGCTTGTGAGGACTGTAAGGGAGAGGAATTGGTATTTGTAAAGGGAGTTTGAAGTTCAGGAAGGGAGTGGAAGAGAAGTTGGTTGGGTAAGGAAGAGGTGACAGAGCTCGCCACCGGGCAGTGGTCTAATTGCGAGTGCATGTATTATTATTGTTTGATTAGTATACAAGTGTGGGTTCAATTTTTTTATTGTTATTTCTTACGATGATTGTAGCCAGGGTTTTACCCATTGTAAACATATTATACCGCTAGTACAAATGCCCACTTAAATTAGTCTTTTAGGTAATAAATCACAGATTTCATACAAGCAAATTGCTGGTATTGCAGTAACAAATTGGGAAAACTATGCCCCAAATCATAAAAATTCCATTACTCTAAGTTACTAAATGACACCATATTTTAAAAGCGTGCCTCCATACAAATCTAATCACACACTTTTATTGCACGCTGCAACTTGGGCTTTTCTTTTTGAATTATCGTATTTTAATTTATAGCTTTCTACATTTCTATACACACTCTTACTGGTACAAAAACGATGTAGGACAGGCCCAGGCCTTCTGTTTCTCTTATTTTTGAGTACATGTTTAACCTCTGCAATTAAAATTATAATGTGCTCTTCAGTGGCAGTGAAATTATCACTACTTTCCCTTTTCATTTTATGATCTGCCATTTCGCTGAAATAAACCATAACAAAATTCAAGACGCAAGACAATGTTTACTGAACTATGTTTGTTTACACTAGCACATGTCACTTTGAGCTTGAAAAAATGTGCATCTGTAGACAGCCAATCACAACACACATAAATAGTTTTTTGCTAACGAGTAGGTATTTCGTCTGGAATTTGGAACGCATTCAACTGTAACTTAACTGACACCACAAAAAGGCATTGTAAAATGTGCCACCAACTTTAACAAATGGTTAAGTAATGAGGACTTTTAACAAGAAGTTGTAAAAATGGCCCTAAGCATTTGAAATAAATCACCTTGGAGTTGCTCTGGTGAGTCTGGGAGGGTGGTAAAATTTAAAGAAATGTGGGTGGTTCGCTTTGGCTTTTATGTTGCTGCATTTCTAAGAGTGGCGGTCTGCGCCAAAGGAATAAGTTAGGGAATCAGGGTGGTCTGAGTCGTGGGAACCGCCTTGCAGGTAAAGTTTGAAAATGTTATAAATAGGAGATAACCGCCTACTACCTCTACTGGCTTTTAGAAATCTCCCGCGAGTGCTGCAGTATTTTTTTAAAAGTTGTCTGCGAGCAAGGATCTGCCCGTACTTGGTAAGGCTATGGATATAGATTGGATTGATGAGGACACATTTTTAAACATCTGTGAGAACACCATCGCCCTTGGCCGAAGAGACTACTCTGGATCCTCATGTGCCACGGGAGGAAGAAGAAGAGGAGTACCGGGTGGTCTGACAGGCGGAGCCCTGTGTTCAAGAGCTGCGGACTTTAGACATTTGCATTCCCACCATGACGAGCCTCGCCCAGGGTCCCACCACCACCATGTTTGGGGGATGAAGGTCCCACTGCCTCCCGCTTGTGCGGAGTCCTGTGAGGGAGGACGACTTAGGCCTGCACATTTCCTAATTCATAGATTGAGGATATACAAAGGTGTGTGGGAGTGTTGTGTCATGTGGGATTTTCATTCCCTCCACCCTCCCAAACCAATTTCTCGCTGGGAATGCAAGGAGACTGGAACCCTCCTGAAGTCAGAACAGTCATCTCGGACTCCAAGGGGTTCCTCTTACAATCACCCTACAGCTCACTTTCACCTGCGACACCCACCCCACCTACCCCAACTCACGAATCGGGAGTATGTTTCTCGATGCACTGCCTGCGAGAAATTTATTCGTTGTGCGCGTATATACACACAGTGGATGGGGGTGAGTAGTTTTTTGAATGCAATACACACTCTTGATTTTTTTAAAATCTTTTTTTCAAAATGTAAATTTGTTTAAGTATTTTTTTCAAATGTAAACTGATTTTTTAATAAGTATATATAAATATTTTTCCTAAATTTTAAATATAACATTTGTTTAAATTCTTAAATACAACATACACATTTGGTTGTATTTAGGTGGAAACCTGTTGTGTGAATCATATATTTTCTACAAAACAGTGTGTCAAGTGAAAAGAAGAATGTGTGTCGTTATATGGAAGAGAGAGAGTATATACCTGTGAAGTGTATTTTGTTATAGAGGTTCTCAGTGTACATATTTTTCTTAAGTATTTAATAAAATATGATAACAAGGAAACATAATCGGCAAGTATTTATTTAATAAAACCATCTTTAATTGTGAATTTATTTTAATTAAATAATATGTTACAGGTAAATTTGCTATTAACATGTGGTGATTAACATACATTGCTCTTACTAAAAGATATGCGATTTTAATTTAAATATAAATTCAGGAAATTCTTTTACAACAATATACAATATTTACAACACGATTTACCTTACGTATGTATATAATGGATAAATCTCATTTCTGTATTGGCTTTAGACATATGAAGGGTTATCATACATAAACTCATGCAAAGCTTACTTTTGCATTGAGAATAAAACATTGGTTTTGAACAAGTATGTAGTTTGCAAGGATACTGTTTTACTAATGCATTAAAGTTGTTGTATGTATATTACCTTCTAATGTTAATAATTTATGTATTTGTAAAGGAATTAAGAATTTTCTTTTGTACTTTACCTAAAAAGTAAAGTGGGTAGTCTGCTATAAGTTATTCATTATCATAATGAATTCTGTCTTCATACAAAAATAAGCCACAATCCAATTATGTGTCGTGAACTTCATATGTCTGTAAATGAACAAACACTGTAACAATGGAGATAAATCACACCATGGGTAAGGTGGTTTAAATTAAAAAAAACCTTTGTGGAATTATCATTATTGGAGTAAGATATTGAGAGTTCTTTAACAATAAATGAATGTGGTACATCATAGTGGTTTTCAAAACCTTGGATACAACAAAACATTTTTTAGTATAATACTCGAGTGTTTAGACAGAAAAAAAGTTTGCACACAGCAATATTACTTACAGTGGTTACATAAAAATATTATTTAAACTTATATATATATTTTAAAAATAATACTTACAGTCTTTGCATAAGTAATTTGTCACATATAGAGTATGCACCCACAATAAGTTAGATAGTCTTTTCACTTACATTGTTTTACACGCGTAAAAATACTTCCAGTATTTCTGTCTATTTTTCTGAGTTCACTGACACATTGTCCAGCACATCAAAACCTTGTGCGAGATGGATATATATTTTTTTAAATTTTATGAATCATGCAATCTCGTCTCATGTGCGATTGGTGTGCGAATATATCTTGGGGTCATTGCCGGTATACCTAGTGGGCAATTCTCACACCATAAATAAGATATAATGTCCTGGTCTTCATGCAAGTTTTGAGGTGGGAATTGGTAGACATGTTTAATTTAGTGTGAGGCAAAGTAGATTATAAACTGTTTAGGAAGAAATGACACTTCATTCACAATATCTAATGTAAGAAGAGTTTTGTTTTTGTAAATGCCAATATAGTATAATACAATCGGGTCCATTTCACGTCGCAATTCTGACAGCAGTGGTTCATGTTTATGTTGAAAAAAAGGGAAAGCAAAGGTTGAATGGAACTCCAGTGACCCAGATCTTGGCACAGCGAGGGGGAAAACCGTAACAGGTAATGCATCCCCCGCTGAGCTGTGAACTTGAAAGAATCCTCAGTCCCTTGACCTGTAGCATGTCACACAGGCTTGTTACTTGTAATGCTGCACACAAGTGATTTGCCACTCACTGTTATACTTTCAAACTATATTAGCACTCAATAATGTTGGTTGCAATACACAAACAGATATAGTATCAACACTGACTAACACAGCTTGCGTCCCACGAACCAAAGCTGACAGCTTGCAAAATTATAATAAGAATTTTTAAAAAAATTTTCACCTTATATATTATCACAATCCAATATGGCGATTACCCTCTCAGATTTTCCCTATAGTAATCCGTTTGCAACTCCTAGCACTCCATGCGGGCATGTTGAGACGCGAAGAGATTTGGACAACTCTTAACATCTAGGTCTTGAGAGCAGATGAGGGTTATTGAGGTATGGAGCGGTGCCAGAATGAAAGGGCAGGCAAAATGGGAGATCCCCGAGAAAACCCTCGACCAACGGCATCGTCCAGCACGATTCCCACATAGGAAAATCATGAGTGACCCGGCTGGGGACTGAACACGGATTGCCTTGTTCGGAGGTGAGCAGACTAATGCTCAGCCACCACGGCTCCTTACGCTCTCGGAGATGGGAGCAGGAGAAGTTGCGCGCCAGGCTGTAGTGCACTTGGCCGGAACCCATTCCAATAAGGCGTTAATATAAGTTAAACATATTAATGAAACTCAGCTCAGTCAGAAGTGGGCAGTGCTAGGGAGCAGACATGTACTTACTCTTGGTACTTATTCATAGTGTAATTGCTAATTATGCATACTTAGTCATTACACAATTACTCATTACATGCACTTAATCATTACTTATGCGCATTTACCCTCATCAGGTATCAAACCAAGGACCCTCCCCTCACCACTCTCCTTCCAACCTCCTCACTTGTGGTTTGGCAGCCGATGGGTGAACATGAGTACTTATTCTCATTATGCAATTACTAATTATACCTGATTGCACAATTATGCCTAATTACCCTCGACAGGTCTCAAACCAAAGACTGCCCACACACCCTCAAAAAATGTGAAAGTCCCACAAATGTCGCTTGGGCAGTTTTTCAGCCAAAAGGGTACCCCTCAGCCAACAGCAGCACACCTCCAGGGGGAGGGGGGAAGCATGACCACCCCTCACGAGATTAATGAAATGTCACTTGTGCAAATTTTGATGTTTTTTGATTGTAAAATGCTTATGCTTTCACTACTCTTATTGCTGTACTTGTCAGACTATATAATATTTGGTATGAATGCTCAAAATTCTGACTTGCGCTGTTGTGTTGGATGCATACCTTCAAAGTGTAGTATGCCTTGAAGATGGTTTCGACAGCACTTCAAACAGTTGGATGCATGGGACATCAATATGTATTTTGTATGGTAAAAAATAGTGCCCATTTCTATAATTTCTGTAATAAAGGAAGTAATAAATGTTTCTACAATTCTACATAAGAATACATAGTTTTACGAAAGTACATGCACTTCTTGAATCACTCACTTGTCATAGCACAAAACAGAATCATGGCCACTAAAGTCTGATCATGGAGACAAAATCTACATCAGTTGCTGAGCCAGGTGCCAGCCTTATTTAATGCCTTCATAAGATTTCAGAGAGTAGAAATTCACACTGCAAAAATCTTGAGAAATATTCACATGTTAATCCACTAGTAAAGGAAATGCAGGCAGTTTCAAAAATTACCAATAGCGTATGCAGAAACAGGCCCACCTAGAGAAATTCCGGGCCCCTGAGAATGCATGCTGTGGGGCCCCCTTACCCCTTCCCCTCCGAAAATTGACCCTTTACAACAACATAAATAGTTGTCATCCATGCACAAAGTTAATAAATTTTGAGTGTTGAAATTAGATTTTTACGTAATACTTCGTTTTATAAATAAACATTTACAAGTCTGGCCCGACTGGCTCCTATGGGACCCGGGCCCCTGAGCATTGCAACCCCTTGTCCTCCTCTCTTGGCAGGCCTGTGCAGAGAACTCTTGACCACTGAAGATCAGATGGTCTGAGAGAAATAAATGCCAAGCTTTGTTTCCACTAGTGTCTATTTGTTATGAAATCTTACTTGTAATAAATATAAACTGTAATTACTTACATTTCAGTCTACTACAGAAGGGACGTCACTTTGAGTGATCTTTACCTGTGAATCTATGCTACCAGTTTCAGTAGATCAAGTACAATATCTTCAATTACACAGTCAAGTACAAGTTAATAATGAAAATCATCACCTTGCATGAGGTGGATTTTGTTAATGGCATTGTATTTTTGTGCTAGAATCAGGAGCATATTAAGTTTTATGTATTAATGAAGCTAAATTTTGCAAAAGCATATTTTGTGAGTGTGTTGTGTAGTCATTCTCAGGAAACGGTTATGTGTTGATGTAAATAGCAGTTTGATTTTGAAAAGTGTTAATGATATGTTGCAGATTAATATTGGAAACCCATTAAAACATAATTTCAATTTGTACCTATATCATTATAAAGATGAAGTGTGCACTTGTGTGATGTGTGTAAGATTAATATTGTTTCCTTAATGATGTACATGCATTAATGATACTAATATTTATTAATTGTGTTGGGATAGGTCTGAGGCCCCTAGAGTCGAATGTGTCACCAAGCTAATATGAAGGGCAGGCGTGCTCTTGTCTTGAGTTAAATAGCGCTGACCCCATAGGGAAGGTAGTAGCTCTATTATGGTCCCTGAAGTTAAATTTGGCACTGTTCTAAACTGAAAGACAGTAGCTCTCTTGTATTCTAGCCAAACATTGTATCCTCTTTTACATGTTGCATATTAATTCATTTTTCCACTAATGAACCATGTAAACAAAAACTGAAAGAGAATGTAATATTGTATTTCATTGTCATTTTCTGCTAATGAACCATGTATACAAAAACTGAAAATGAAAGTAACATCGTAATGACTCTGAGACATGTGATGTTTATTATCTGTTTGTAACTAATTTTAATTAATTTACTTTGTGTGATAATGTAATATGATGTACTTTATTGTGACTTTAACTTTGTATGTAAAATGTATAGCTATATGATCATATAACTTGCTTACAAGAGATGGAATCGCAGTCTAGCCATTGTATAATCGACATTCATGTAGGTTTCGATTTGGGACAGGTTTCTTCAAAATCTTCCCCAAATCGAGGGGGGTTATGTAGCATTGCAATGTGTTATAATTTATATATTCGAGAATTATTTTTATTTGTTATATTTCTGTGTAACGGATAATAATTGATTTAAAATTTAGAAGATTGTGGCAATAAGAATTTGTTTGTATTTTGTATATGTTTGTTTTTCCAAATGTATTATTTTATTACAGTCATTGCATCAGTAGTATAATCATCAGAGGATGAAAGTGCACATTTTTCAAGGGTTTAGTATGCAAGACAAGTAGTCACCGGGTTGCGCTACATGATGCAATGAAAGAGTACTGAGGTCACAGTTGGCCAACGTGACAGCCTGCGCGCGCTTGTAATACTTTGATTTTGAGAGTCATGTCAGAGTTCACAGGCTATTTGTAGACAGTAGCGCACTCTGCAAAGCCACGATTGGACCACGTTTATTTGATGCAATATTTTAGGCAGCATAAATAGGGTTAGCACGACTTTCTCATCGTCACTTAAGTTCATCGCAGTCACACAGTAGCACAGTTTCTTCATCGTCGTAGTACATTCAAAGTTGTCAGCAGAATAGCTTTCGGCGAGTGACCATTTCACTCACACCAACACGTGCCAGCGACTTTAATCTTCTGTCTTCATTTCGGACATTGTTCTACTCTATTAAATTTATTTTTCCATCTGTGCGAGAGTCGTTAGGGTGCTGGGAGAGAAAAGTATTGTTTCTCTCCCGTCTTCGTAATTATCCAATCTCGAAGTAAGAAGTTTTGTTTTGTCAAGGCGGCCAATCTGTCTCTTGAGTTTTTTTATTTTGTCTACTGCAACTGTCAATTGTTTTTGTTTGCTGATGTTTTGAAAAGATGGCAATAAACTTTCCAGTGAACAGTATAATTATGTTTTATTTATTCTATGGTTTTAATCAATGAACTTTGCAACCTTTTATTAATTCAGAATCTCAAACTTTTCACTGAGTTAGTGTTTTCTGCGAACAACAAGAGTCACGTCCAGGAAATATTACAATTGTCGACCAACGTGGTGGCTCTTTAACCAATTACAGGAATCTGGAAGTGTAACAACTCCAAAACATAACAGAAACAAATAAGTGACCAGAGAAGAAGGTGAAATTAATTTTCTAGCTGCTGTAAATCCACAAATTAGCTCCAGTGCAATCGCAAAAAGGAGTGGCACGAGTCAGGCAAATGTACTATGCATTCTGCACTGTCATAAGTTCCATCTGTATCATGTCTCTCTCCATCACGAGCTACATCAAAACCATTTTGAAAATCATGTTAACTTTTGTACATGGGCATTAAGACATGATACACCAGATTTGTCATGTATCCTGTTTAGTGTGGAAGCAACATTTACAATTCATGGCTACTGTAAACTCAGAAACATGCACTAATGGTCAGTAAACAATCCCCATTGGCTTTGTCAAAGTGGAACGTCAGCGTCCATGGAGTGTAAATGTGTGGTGTACTAGAAGACCTTCCACTGCAGACTAGGAGGATCCTGTGGTGGTAGCCCAGCCATAGTGCAAGGCATACTACAGCTTTTCTTTGCGAATTTAAAAAAAAAATTATTGGATTGAACAAAGGTGACTAGTACATTATCCTGCCCATTCACTAGACCTGACCCCTTTACATTTTTTTCTGTGGGGAATGCTAAAAGACACTGTCTATAAGGACATACTAATGACACCAAAAGATATAAAAAAACATATTTAAGCTGCCTGTTCTGAAACTTCTGCTGAAATGCTACAACATGTGCAGCAATCTTTGCATGACAGACTCGAAGCTTGTACTGTAGCTGGTGGTCATCAATTTTTTCACAACCTGTGGACAGTTTTCTCTTCCTTCTTCTTCTTCTTCTTCTTCTTCTTCAAAATTCACAGAATTTGTTCATTCATTTTTGTATTTCTTAAGAGTGCTGATGCATGGTACAGTTAAATGGAGGAGACAACTGTGTATTTAACATCGTGATATTAACGATAACATAAACTACATGCATGAGAATCCTGCAAAATAACAATAACACTGATATTCTAATTTCCTCTAGTTTTATTTTCTTGATGTGAATAAGCATTTTTCCATTGGGGAAAAAAAAACCCGTAACTTTGTTCAAGAAATACATATTATAATACGTATTAAAATCTATGTCAGGGCTGCAAGTATGAGCCCTTGTCTAAACTTCATTTCTATGATACCAGTACAGCAGTAGCAGCTTTCATTTCCGAAATATTTGCAGTGCAAATTTAGGTGGTTCATCCAGTATGTGAAATTAAGGTAAAAAAAAGGAAAGAGGAAAAGTGCGCCAGCTAATTTTGAATTAAAAATCTGTTATTTAAAATGTGCTGAGTAAATGTTGTAACAAAACTGGACCATACCCATGTAAAAGGAAATATTTCTACCAGAAATAGATAAATGCTCAGACGTTTATTTAAACAAAGCAATAATGATCACCAGATGCAAAAAACTAGACTATGCCCAAAGTTACAATTTCTGTTCCCAGACAAGATACAGCCTGTCCTTACACGACTCCTCCAACATGACATAACAGATTGTTAACACACCATGAATAATGCTTCCAAGTTCACTATACAGCTTTCTTCCACAACAATGGACATACATGTTTTAACGTCTTGTGTACAGTCGCACGGCCCTGTGAAATAGTTATGGTCAGTATTGTCATTTTACACATGACTAATATAAAAATGTATGACGAATCATTGTACGATGTATAGATGAGGTATTTATCAACTGAGGTTGGGCAAACATTTTAAAATACATTTAAAGCAAGTATTGCTACAGTAGGGTAAGTAAATTAACGAATTAACATGTGTTATGCATGGCAAGCATGTTTTAATGGGGTTTATATAAATAATTTAGATTATTTTGTTATATTTATTAAACATTTCAACAAAATTCAGCCAAATTTTGTATGCAAACAGTATTAATTAGAAGCATAATTTATGCATACAGTGATCCTCTTTTCTGGATTTTTTGCAAAGTAGTGTCAGGTGAATGTACATTTTGCCATATTTCCGGAATAATTCAACTAATTTACACAAAATTTTGCTCACCTACAGAAGGCCATAGAAAGGTGCACAATTTAAATGGGGTCAGTCAATGATTTTCAAAATGGCCAACCTGTTCTGAAATTCATGAACAAACTTTGCCGGAAAACCAACGATAGAGAGATCGTCACTATGAAAACTTACTAAGGCGCAATCTTGAGTTCCACTGATCTTCAGGGGGTGGTGCGCGCTACTTCCAGGACCAAGTATTTATGCGCCCAATTACGAAGTCTCGAAGTCTGCTGACACATATGTACACACATGCTTATTTTAAAAAAATTACTGAACATTACCACTCGCCGAGGCCGGCTGAGGTCTCCAAATTTTAGTCACAATACACATTCACAATGAACAGTAAGTCATAACTGGTGATGAAACAATACTAAACTGGCACATGGTACAGCTTATGTATAGGTCTGCACAGATGTCCCTTCTGCATACGTAAATCCACCACTCGAGTAACGCCATCCTTTCCAGGGTGGAGCCTGACGTCCCTTGCTTAACATCAGCCCAGGGATGGAAAACACTCTTCTCCAACCAGAACGAGCTCTCCCACAGTGAGTCCTGGTTGCTGGATTTGCCACTTCCCACGGGGTTGTAGTTGCTGCAAGTATTCTTTATACCAACATATCCAGAACTGGTTGGCTAGTGCGCATAGCATTTTCCATCTTCTGGACAAACATATATTGCCATCGTCAACCTCTTCGTAAGATTGGGGTACAGCAACAAGCGGCCTACCGATGAGGAAGTGCCCAGGTGTAAGTGCTACCATGTCACATGGATCAGAAGACAGGCGTTAGGGATCGTGGATTTAGGACAGACTCAACTCGAATGTCAGAACTTGATTGCTGACTGTATGCCTGAGATGGTATGAAGACCTAAGACCAGATCAAGGATAGAGTTGACAAAATCCAAAACTGTTGAGACACAAGAGACTGCAGTAGTTGTGGTGGAGCATGTAGGTACTTTATGTGATGATAGTCTACCAAAGCTTCAACAGCAGTATGGTCTTTTGGCAATATGATAGGGAGTTTTGTGACATATTAAACATTTGCATGTGAGAAATGTCCGCCCACCCTGAGAACACCCTGCTGATCCAAAAATGGTGTCAAATGCTGCAATCGCATAGAACAATGTTTGCCCCTTTGGAATTGTTTGAAGTTATCTTTGAAACATTACCTTTGGATACATCTACATACTACGGAAGTTGCTTGCTCTAATTCAGTAGATGATAGGATTTTGCTGCTACGAGGTTGCCCCTGGCAGTGCTTCACAAAACACATAACGTAGACCATGACTCGGTGCTTCACAAAACACATAACGTAGACCATGACTCGAACAAGTTTTGACCAAGACGAGAATTTCTGTAACAGTGGAAGCTCTTCAGGGGGATCATGTGTGCTCACAAGAACCAGTTGGGATGACTTTAGTTCTGGGACATCTGAAGTCTCATTCACTAGGGACAGTGGCCACTGGTCAGGTGGGTCTACTAACCATTGAGGGCCATGCCACCAGAAGGCATGAAAACTTACGTCATAGGGAAGAAGACCAGGAGAAGAACAATCTGCAGGTTTGTCTCTAAAAACAACATGTTTCCAACACTGCGGTGGAATCCATTTCTGGATTTGAGCAACTATATTTGCGACAAAGGTTTTTAACAGGTAGGGCTGAGTCTTGATTCATGTGAGAGCTACACTAAAGTCTGTCCACGCATGACTGGCAGTGACTGTTAAATGTTGGGTGAGGAAGGCATGACAATAGTGTATCAATTTTGCCAGCAAATGAGCACCACACAGCTCAAGTCGAGGAAGCGAAACTTGTTTTAGTGGAGGTACTCGAGACTTGGCCAGTATGAGATGCACGTTCACATTCCCATCAGAATCACTACTTCTCAAATACACAACAGCTGCGTAGACTCATTCAGATGCATATGCAAAGCCATTTAGCTCAACACAAGCTGCATCAGAACAAATGAAACGTGGCAAACTAACGGTTTCAAGGTGGACAAGTCCCTCGATATCCTGATTCCACTTCTCTCGTATTGGTGCCGGTAAGGAGTCATCCCAACCCACTCCTTGGGTCCACAACCACTGCAGCAAAACTTTTGCCCAAACTACCACTGGAGAAAACCAGCCCATGGGATCGTAAATGCAAGCTATCTGTAATAAAACAAAACATTTGGTTGGGACACCATTGCAGATATTTAAATGGTAAAAGAAAACATCAGTCTCAAACTTTGCCGGACAACCAACGATAGAGAGATCATCACAACGAAAACTTACCCCGATGCCATCTTGAGTTCCACTGATCTTCAGGGATGGCGTGCACTACTTCCAGGACCAAGTATTCATGCGCCCAATCACAAAGTCCGCTGACACATACGTACACACATGCTTATTAAAAATAATACTGAACACAACCATATAAATATTTTGATATTTTTGGCATATCTATTTAACAATTTAATCAAATTCAACCAAACTTTTTATGCTGACAGTATCTATTAGAAACATAGTATAAAGAACATTTTTTTTAAAGCAGTTTTATAAGATAGCACTGATTAAGTAAATAAGATTTTAATACTTTATCTCGGGTGCAAATCAACAGATTTCCACCAAATATTTTACATTAGTAGCATTATGGTAGGCCATGTAAACTTATGTGTTTTTAGTAGCTCAGATGCTTATTTTTAAAATGATGGCCATGTAAATATTTAAGGTTAGTGAACCCTATAATTCAAAACATTAAGACTGATTAAATCTAAAGTTGATGCTCCGAATCCTACCTCAGTGATACAGTTTATTGTAAGCAGGCTTAATTTGACAAATTTTTGTGAATTCAAATCCCAGGTAAGTCATTCGTGTATTTTAATTGTCTTGGTACTGTTCCACATGTTTTTAGGTTCATCTCTAATGATATTGCTGTCAATGAGACATCAATGCCTACCTACCATCTATACTTATAAGAACTCCACTAAAATTTATTTGCACCCATGTAGAGGAAAATAGGCTCATTAGTTATCAGAAACTTCTTGTTTAGTTATCAGATACATGAAAACAGATTAACTGTTAACTTACATCTGCTTCAACAGCATATTTCCCTGATGATGCATGTACCAAGGATTAATTACTTCCTATAGTAGAAAGAATGGCTGAGTTGTTTTATACTATTCTCTTCAATTAAGCATTTCACCTATTTAATCAGCAAAGTGAGATTGTTGCAACAAGATACTTACATTTAATGGGTTGAAAAAATATGTATTTTTGTTTTTGCATTTTGTAGTGGCCACCTGAACAATGTAAACTAGACAAGAGTGCACACCTGACAGGAAGTGTGCGACAGATTTGCTGACACTACATGGTTAAGGAGTTTTTGGAGATTTTAGAACATTAAAACATAACCAAAATTATGTCACAAATGTTAATGCACTATAAGATTTTCTATTGTTATATGATAGTTTTAACAACAGTTACAAAATTTTCTATATTTACAATTATTACAAAATTTTATTTTGATAAGCAACTTTACATATTTTCAACAAAGACACAATGTACACAGTTTTATAATCTGTACACATAGCCAATTATAAATTGGCATTACAATTTATAATATTGTCAGTTCACAACAATGCACAAAAAATTACCAAGAATAATGATTTATCATTATACTTGACAAATTCCAATGAACCAGGACTACTCCATCTATCCAAAATTCAAAGGGAAAAATACATCAATGACCTTGTTCAACAAAACTGTCATTTATGTCATATTTTATATTCACGCATTGTGAGTTCCACATATTGTGCACCAAGATGGAGAACTACATACATGTCATTAATGAACACCTTGTGGAATGGTGCAGGATCCTTCAGAACCAAAACTGGGCAGAGAGATGGCCTGTGTCTATTTTCTGGGTCTTCTATATCCCATAAATCCACCAAACTGCAGCCTTTCCTAAGAAAAACAATAAAAAAATATTTAATGAAATAAATAGTTTCTTTCTAAATAAATACAGCAAGTGCCACTGGTTGCCTTTAGTCAGTAAAAAATGGGAATAAAGTACAGGAGATGTACAGTATTCTATTTTGAATAACTTAGCTTAAAATAAAAATGACAAAACATCTATCAAGTATAAATTACAAACATGAACTAACAACAAACAACCAAAACTGCTAAGGAAAAAAAAAAAAAAAAAAAAAAAAAAAAAAAAAAAAATTTGGCCGTCTGAAAGAGAAGCAAAATATCAGCCAAATGAGTCGATTCCCTTCCAGTGTTAGATATCTTGGGGTCTCTAGTGCAGTTTGCCTGGCTGGGTCAAAGATCTTCCCACGTTGGAAGAATTGGGATGAAACTTATTACATGGAGAGACCTTACTAGGAGAAGGGGAATCAAACCCCAAGGTAAAGGAACTAGGAGCTGACTATGCATACATACAAATATATTGATTGTGATGTACATCCATTGAAGTGGAGAAATTTAGGCAGCTTTTAACAAGTTCTTGAGAGCTGATGAGGGTGAAATGAATATGGAGCGGTGTCAGAATGCAAGGGCAGGGGAAACAGGAGAACCCAAGGAGAAACCTGGGAAAACCTGCCAACGAGCAGCATTGTTAGCCACTATACCCATAAGTGAAAATCAGGGAGCACACCTGTCAAGTACAGAGGTTTGGACAGTTCTGAACATCAGGTCCTTGATAGCCGGTGAAGGTGAAGCGAGATGACTATATAGAAGCACTGAAATGCAAGGGTGGGGAAATGGGGAGGTCTCCGAGAAAACTTGCTGACCAGCAGCTCGTTCAGCACGATTCCAATGAGCAAAAACCCAGGAGTAACCCCATCGGGAATCAGCCTTCATGGGAGACGAGTGCACTAAACCCTGTATAACCATGGCTTCACAGCTGTTGAGTTATAGTTGCTATCTATAGTGCTATAAAATTTATGGAGTTTGCACTTCAAGATGTAGTAGTTTGTGGTCATCAACCAGTAATAGCCACCGACAAAAACAAATTGATTAAGAAGTCCTGCCCTGTAGTAATGACATTACTGCTGCCAGAGATCCGAGTGCATAAGAAAGTAAGTACAGTTCGTAGGATTTAAACTACACAATATACATTAGTTTATGTTGTGGCTATGGTGAACATTATACATATACATTGTGGAACACAATGAATATATGATATGGCACAAATTTAAGTCAATTTATCATTTCATTTACAAACAAGAAATGGCTCAAGGCAAGCTAGGTTAGGACTGAATGTGAGTGCAACCTGAGTATTGGAATTAGGTTACGTTATATGAATGGACAAACCATTGACGCCATCGGGTGAGACACGAGACGATATGATACACCTTGTTACCTGGTAGATGGGCGCCAACGGTGGTTCCTACGCACCACACTTTGAGACTCAGAGATGCTGTGGGTTCTGTGTGTTCGTCCTACATATGCGTACTTACAAAACATTTTCAATACTAAACATTACATTCTGGAGATAAGCTGGGATCTGATGCTACAAGAATACATAATTTTACACTGGTAAGATTTTTTTTATTTATGCAAGTTACATCTCATGCCAAAATGAAGTTTACGGTTCACGACTCAGACATGACTAGCCAATTCCAGTGGGGGATTCCCCCAGCATGTTACTCAACTTGTGCACTTCTAGATGGATGATCCTCCGTGGTGCACGATAACACAGCCTCCTCAGGGCAAGGGGTCTATAGCCGTTAGGATGGACTACAGATTTTACCCGGACACGGGACATGGATTATGAACATGAAACACTACCATGTGTGCATATCCTCACCACTAACGCCTAATCGTCGGGACACGTCCCCGAACCACGTGACGTGTGGCAACGGTTAATACACATAGTGGGTTAGGATGGAAAATAAATACGCTGTACAAAAATACATAAATATGAACATGGGGCATGACATGAACTGGCAGAATAAACACGAAGATGCTTGAAAATAATATTAGATACCACGGATGCAGTTGGTTGAAGTTCTTAGCGGACCACCTGTGCAGATGTTAAATGCATTAGTTTATATGAGATTTGGCTAAGAATTGTCGGCCCAAATTATGACAGCATTCAGGAAAATATTCCTGATTATAAACAAGCTTACAAAAGCGTGCTGGATGGCGGGAAAATCCAAATATATGAAATGACCACATGGTCATACACAAAAAGCATCAAACATGAAAAATTCACAAACCATGAATTAAATTAATACATGTAACACTGAGATCAATAAAGGCACACAAGATGAAATAGGAATTAGCCCTCTAAATGTGGCGATGACGCAGATACGGACTTGGTGGTGGCAAACCATGTGGCTGAGAGCGATGTGGCCTTAAAACCATTAAACATGACAAAACACTGAAAATAATTAGATACAAATATTACCCTTCAGATTGCTTGCTACAGTTATGCAGAAATCAAAATGAAAAGTCCTAAACATGGGCGGATGGCACCTGATATACAAGTTGCGCGGGCCGCATGGCCTCTCTGACATTATACACTCTCATCTTCATTTAAGTTCAAAATGCTGCAAGGGCGATATATAATTATTTAAGCAGATAGCATAATGCTGGCGATGTCTGGCAAAATGCATGCAAAGTATAGGTTAACCAGTATATGAAATTAAACTAAGGAAATCTAACTCAGTGTAAAAATATGAAGTGCATACGTGACAGCATCTTACCTCGCCAGCTCTCCTAGAATGACTGGCCAGAGGCAGGGGTTATGCAGACCTACCATGGCTGCCTATGGTGTTCACATAAGCAGAAGTGCTACGCACGCCGAGCAAAAATTATTATATTGAAATAAAATGGCATGAAAAGCATTTTAATACATTTTCACAAAGAGACTGTTAATACTGAATTTCTCTGGTTATTTAAATGTCTTTGAAAGACGCCTTAGCCCGAAGATTATTGTCCTGTTGATCGGCGCAGTGTGCACTTTGAATTTAAGTATTACAACATTACATAAACTCTGGAACGAAACATATTATGCTCGGCAAACAATTTTAGGCCCTGAAAAAAAATACATAGCTCACTGAAAAACAAGTATCCCATTTTGGGAAAGTCCGTGCAGCGGATCTGCACCATGTGTTTACTACCACATGCTATTGGGGGCGGTGAGTGCTGTCATGGTCTGACTGCTGCTGGCTCTTAGCCGGCGTCACCATAAACGTCACATATAATTAGTATAGGTTAGGAGTATTCATTGATAGTGAAACATACTTATGAACAGAGTGTTATATTCTCGTTTGTGTAATTTATAATTTAAGTTAGGAGTCATGTCCATGAATGCTGTCAACATTAATTGAAACTAGTGGCAGAGGTACAACCTGCTATTAGCACACCAATATTATAAATTATACTAGAGTTCAACCAAACTGCAATTCAATGTTAAAAATTTACAATCCCAAACAAACATAAACACATGTCTAATAAAAGTGTACAGCTATGTTCTTTTGTTTACTTCTGAATTTCGGAAATTACAAAGTTTTGGAATATTTTAAAATTTACTTTATTGCAAAAACCAGAACCAAACTAATTCCATATTTTAAAAAATCTCGGTTTAATTGAAAGCATTTGTTCTTATGAAATAGGCAAAGAATGATACCAACAATTTCTGCAGCACTACAATAAACACACTAACAACACCAAGTATTTAGGCAAACCATTGTGCTTCTCATTGTAACCATATTCATACACTTTAAAAACACAAAAAGGAAACTATGACAAAAATCAGTACGTAAGTAATCTCGCAAACAAACAAAAATCTAACTTAATATATACTCACAAAAGAACACCATTTAAAGACTGGACTGGAATCAAACAAGCAAAAAAGATAGTTGTATAGTCCATTCACAATTACTTCCAACTTTTCTGAAGCCCTGCTTAAGTTCTACTTGCAGGATATCCCTCTGCCTCATGCAAAGATTAGCATAATGAAGCTTTATTGTGCTATACATACATACCTTGGTATACTGACACAACAGCATGAGTCAGAATGGAAAGTACAGACACCAGGACTATCTTTTATAGTCTGGCATATACAACGATAATGCCTGCCCTAGCTGATGTCACTTGTACAGACAAGTGTAAAATGTTGATCATTTGCATGTCTCACACTGTCAAACCTACCCACCACATTTCATTCCTGTAGGTTGCTTCCTTGTGGTTGTAATTTTTTCTTTGCCATTGATTGTGTATCAAATGGAACACATGCATAATGAAAAACATTATTATTAACATCCATTATTCAAAATTATTTTTAAAAAGTACATATTAATGTAATCATGCTAAGTTTAACTCAACATAGATGATCACAATACTAACATTAATTAATATTTAGACAAAATTGTTGGTGCAATTCTATTTCAAATGTACACTTTTGTAACAAAAGACCACCAAGTAACTTGCTTTTACTAATGAAAAAAAAAAATCACCCCCATAACTGCACAACATATATCACAGCTTTCAGTTCCTGGAATCAGTATTGAAATATTACTTGCATGTCTGTGCCCAAATTGTTCACACATCAGACAGTGCGAGATTCTTAGGAACATTGCACCATAACAATTTCAATCAAGAATTTTGTTTCTCTTTATGCATCTAAGTGTTTACCACTAAATATTAGCATAATTTGTAATAAGTTATGAATGCTAAATTTGATATCACTCTGGGTATACACAACACAAATAAATTATATTAAGTGTACAGCTTAATATCCTTCTGTTATTTTCAGAACAATGTAGCCCATAACTAACAAAATCACAATATTTCTCTTTGGTCTAATGTAATTCTAGTAAAGGATTCAATTTCAGATAGCAGTAGAGAGAAAATATGTTTTAAAATGTGTTTTTAATATAAACAAATAGTTTACTGGTTAAAACGACTCATTAATGAGATAATACTGAAAGTTAACCGGAAATCATATTGACTGCAAACATATGTATAACCTACAAGACTCGATCCAGGTGGAAAAAATTTAATTGTTTCATGATTTTTAAAGGTATAATTTCCTGCAGTGCATCCCGCAACTGTTGAAGGTCACGTGGCAGAGGAGACAGACGGCAAACACGACGAATGAGGTGGTCCCACAGATATTCAATTGGATTGAGATTGGGGCTGTTTGGGGGCCAGGGAAGAACTTTGAAGTCTTGATCGTGCTCTTCCAGCCACATGTGGACACTTTTAGCTGTGTGGTCAGGCATATTATCGTGCTGGAAGATCCCATCCTCCTGAGGAAATACAATCATCATGTATGGGTGGACATGATCAAAGGTGCCTTCTACACAGATGATGGGTACTAAAGAACACCACAAGAACATTTTCAAGACCATATCATTGCCCCCACCGCCTTGTGTTTGTCCAGCAATGGATGCACGGTGTCTGTTCTCTGATGTTTTTTGCCGGACATGTTGACGTCCATTCGTTCCATACAGCTGAAACCATCACTCTTTGGAGAAGGCTACTGGTCACCAATCAGCAGTAGTCCAGCTGTCATACTGTCGAGCAACTTACAGTTGTTTTTGTCTGTGCACCTATGCTAGCATGGGTGTAATCGCCCTCTGTCTACTCCAGAGCCCCATATGCAGAAGGGTTAGCTGAACTGTTGCGGTAGACACGTGTCTGAACTGTGAGCTGTTCCACTGTAGCCTGTCAGTTGGCCTTTGCTCACCGTCATAGTCAACATTCTCCTTGGACATCAATGGCACGTGGAGCTTCACAGTTTCCATGATGGTTATTGTCAATGATGCCCATACCCTTTCTACTTTCCTTGTAATAAATATGCTACTGTATATTCTCCTTGGGGGAAAATGGAAAATATCGAGCAGGCAGAGCCTCATTCTAGGATTCACACCTGTGGGGGGTGACAAAATTTATTACAACTGGTGAACGCTAATTCCCTCCTGGTGTTTAATATCTCAGGATCTCTCTCGGAGTGTCTAGTGTGGTTTGCGTGGCTGGGTTGAGGATCTTCCCACATTGGAAGAATTGGGATGAAACTTATAAGATGGAGAGACCTTACTAAGAGGAGGGAAATCAAACCCCAGGGTAAGCTTGACCATGAGTATCTCCCTCCCAGGGAGTTTGGTCCAGCCTATCGTAAAGGCTGTCAAAAGTAGTGTTGCCAACTGTCACATGTTTATTATGAAGAAGGCAAAAAAAAAAAAAATTATACCATAACTGGCCTGGGCTTACTCGGCCGATTCAGAATTGTGTTTGCGTCAGTATGATTCAGGCTTATTCGGCTTTCACAAGGGGACAAAGTTTGGTGTAACCGACACTTTCTTAAGGGTAGTGTCTGGTTTTGGGGGAGGGGGTATACGAATACTGAGCACTTTTCCAGTGGCCCTGAGAATAACACAAGTAACAGCAGGTTCTTGTACTGGCACTTTGGGGCGAGACCGATAGAAGCAAAGGTGAAACGGGAATGTCAATGTAATAGAGAGTATGCCAGGGCCAATCAATGCCCAATAATGAATCGCCGTCTTGCCTTAGGGTTTCAACTGTTTTAGCCATTTCTGAGAAGTCTCTAGTGGTTGGTGGAATTAAAGAATTACTACTGTATAGCCCATCGGGCTAGTCTACGTAGTTGACTGGCTTTTCCTTTAGTACTATAAGACATCTAACTTAACACTGAAAACACACAAACACACTTGAACATCAGGTGATTACTCAAACCCTCTTATGTCCAGTATTGAAAGCAGACTGGGACTGAGATAATGAGTATGTGGAAGACCTGGGGTCCCGGATTTGTATCCCGCTGTGCATTCGTAGTCATGTGATGATAGTGGGGGGGGGGGGGGGGGGAATACAATCCCTGGCCTTTGCAAGCTAGGGATAACTGAGAATGTTTGGTTGCAACTGTACCAAGCAGTTGAAATGCTTTACCTTTAACTTTCCATTTTTAAAGAGTTGTAAATGAAAGAGCAAACTTTCAGTTTCTCCAGGGGATATCCAAACCCTCCTGAGTTCGGTCTTAAACGCAGACTGGGACTGAGGTAATGAGTATTATTTATATGGGAGTACTGTGTGCAAATCCTTACTGGGGTCTGGCACCCCAAACAATATCCGGGTATTCCAATAGTCTTGTGCAGATGAAGGAATATTATCCCAGCCATTGCTAGCTATGGATAACCAAATATGTTCGGTTTGTCCGTACCTGTCAGTAGGCGTCTTGCTAGTTAAAAAGATGAGAAAAATTAGTTATTACTGAAATGATCTTCTAGGTTGATTAAATGAGCAATACGGATTACTAGTTTACAAGAATGTATTTTTTATTTATACAATTTGGAAAACAGAATAAAATGCATAGCTCTTTTATAATAATGAATAAGTTAATATTAATGGCAGGTGAAGGCAACCTGCATAAAAGAGAAGAAAATGCAAATGATTTAATAATTAGAATTTACGTGTTTCTCATGGATGGGGAAGGGGAACTGGGGGGGGGGGGGGGGTAGTTCAGAAGGGACGTCGGCATGAACTGCTACTGTGGAGTTTACAAGAATTAACTTGTCGGGTAGGGAACAGGTGGGGACGTCGAGATTCTCTGGCTGATGCAGTGGTGGCATCCTCGGTTGTGGACGGTGTTGGCAAGCGTCGCTGGAGACAGTCGCGAGTAACTGCTGCAGGGACTTCACTGAGTATAACTTTGGCACATTTGGCCTAGTGGTCATGAACAACCCTGGATAAGAATGATTCAAGTATTTACAGACTGCGAGGTCAGGGTGACAGCCACTTCCCGTACTAGTGCTCTCAACCTTCTACAAGCTGGAGGGCCGGCGACTGTCTTGAGTTGCGGTTTGGCACCTCCTTGTATACGGAAAATTTTAGTTTACAGACTGTCAGAGTTGTGTGAGATGGCTAGCCTCGCCTGAAAGTGGTAGTTTTAATTATGGTTGTGGGATGTGCCACCCTCTTCTTATCTCCTCAGCAGGAGGCTGTTGACATATCTATCGCCTCTCCGCGAGGCTCTGGCAGCAGTGGCAACCTTGTACGCTGGGTGCTGCCCTCCTCCAACATCCCTTTGAACTAGCTTCTTTGGGTTTGGAATGTCGGTGACTTGTTAACAGAACAAATTCTCTGGTGGGGACTAGGCGACTGCATGGTGGCATTTGGGTGAACAGTACAATTTAAATAATTACCACATGTCTGTAATTGCTCACTAGGCTGGGAACAATCCTGTAGGCACAGGATTAATTGTCTGCCACAGCGTGACTTGCACATATGAGTGTAGTGACTCGATGATAGGGCAAAGTCATAAAGTAATTTGCGCATGTCCAATGTGCAGGAATGCACCATGTATCAAACTGCAGCATATTTATTACATCTAAGGAAATAGTTACATGATTCTTCCTAAACTTAACATTCAAACAGTGTTATAAAAGGGAGATCACACACAAATAAAAATCTGACATATCACGCATTTTCAATATGGCATCCATACAAATGTTTTAGGGCCATATGCAATTTTTATATAACTGAGAAACGGATTTAAACAAAACTTTGTGTGCTGATAGTACATTATGAGATATGTTCCATTATTAATAGCATCTTTCATGCACCTTCTGGCAGGCAGCACAACATGAAAAATGAATCTTTTATTCTGTAATATTACAGCATACCCTGGATTTGGTGAAAGTAGTTATTTTATGCCACACAAGCAAGAAATAACAATCAAAGTTCATTACAGAATATGTTTGTTAGTATGCTGAAAAAATAAGGTTTGTATCACTACCATTAATTGGCATGCCACAATCTGTAAAACAAAAAAAGTTCTGTGAAAATCAATTAAGGTTGTCAGACACCAAACAATGTATTTTTTTTATAATCGTACCAAACATTGTTCAACTCGCACACATTGCATGTGATGACATTTTCCTCAAATATAAAATGTTAAACTTTTATATTTTTCTGATAATTTGATGTAAAAAGAAAATGCTTTTGTTTTATTACAGCAGTAATAACAAATACTAAGTTGTACAGATTAAAAGATTTATAGCATAAACTAATGATGTGGGCTACTGCTTTACATATATGTAATCATCACATAACAGTCCTTAAATTAAAAAAAACTTTAAAATACACAGAAAAAGTTTATATTTAACCTGATTATTTGCTTAGTATTTGTTATTACGGCTGCAACAAAATGGAAGAATTTTGTATTTGACATCAAATTATTTAAAAAAATATGAACTGTAAAATTTTTATATTCAAGAAAAGTGTCATCACGTACAATGTGTATGAGTTTAACAATGTTTGGTACAAATGTAAAATTATTAACTCCTTGGGGTTTGACACCCTAAAAACATTTGTCCGGCAGTGCATGTGCCTGGTAAGTTATGCTATGTGGTTGACTTATTATGATGTAAAGACAGGCTTTGACTCTCGCACTCCTCTCTCTCGTCAAGAGAGGAAGGGAGGGGATACAGCTGAAGCATTTCATGCCACCCCTCCACTGGCTCCTTTATCCTCACCTGGCTGGTTATGAGAGGGAGGGTGTGAGGATTCCATACAGGTTGCTAAACAACCATATTCCACACGTCAACTATGTAAGGGAGGAAACAAGGTCTCCAAAGTACAGTCAAAGCTTAATTCCTCGAAACAAGATGTTCACAAGTTCACTTCACATGCAACTTTTCAGGCATTAATAATACTTAATTTTACTGATATGAGAAGAAAGTGATCTGTGGCCAGCCATGTACCATAATTTGACTGTAAACTACTCAACCTGATAACATCAATGAGACAGCTACTATTTACCAAGATTTGGCTGACAAAGTTTTACCAAGCACAAGTCTTATTGAGGCTTTTATTCTTTGAACATATGCTGCTCTTCTACATCACTGTTTTTGAACTTATCACCAATTCCAGAAATGGATGAAAAACAAACTGTCGATTACAGAATAGAGCTGGAAAATAATACTGAATGGACTAACTGCTAATTTACTCAGATAAAACACTTACACACCTATACGTTTAGACAATTTTAAGTAAATGTCTTAAAGGTTCCACAAAGAGAACATTTCGCTGAAGGGAATCTGGACTAAGTACTTAGTGCCGGTTGCACCAACATCGCCCCCACTCCGAGATTGAATGATCTTAGTTCCAAACCAGAATCCAGTTTGATCTTTGTTCTAATGTAAAAGTGTTGCACCAACGAAATTTCATGATTCTGGATCACCGATTCGTCGATCTTGGAGAGATTGATATTAAGTATGAGACAAATTTTGCTATTCGTTCGTAATATATGATTTCATGGAAGTACGTGTATTTTTCATAATAGATAGAACTAGATGTGCGATATTTTATCTGTTTTATATGAATTATTGTTATATGAATTTTACTGAATAATATTAAAGTACGTATAATGTTGTTTTAATTTCCAAATAAAACAACTGAACGTTGTTCTATCTGTTGGCGTATTTTCAAACTACATTTGCCAATGATAGCTGCTGATCTCGGATCAAGATTTCGAACCACCAATTTCGGCGATTCAAAATGAACTCAATCTCGATCTCCAGTCCAGCTCTGAACTCAAATGGTGCAACAATTTTCAATGTCAATCTTAGATACAATCTCAGATCGAGTTTCGAACCATGATGGTGCAACCGGCCCTTAGTGATCTGCAAACATTATTTATATTGTTTTGCATTGAATATTATGCTGGTCTAAAATACGAGATAAAGGTCTATGATGATCCTGTCAATAAACAAAAGGATTTTGTTCCATACTTAAATAAAAATAAATTCCTTCCCCACAACTAAAATTTTGAAAGAGTATCAACAAGCAAGTATACTAATGTTTGCTTTTTAAGCAATGTTACAAGATTTTCCATAATTTTCCAACATTCCTCGCCAATCTTTAGTTTTTTTATCCTATGCATGTAAAACAATATTCGCTACAAAATAAATATACTAATTGTAGTTTCAAAATTTTTCCTTGAGATTTGGTGTTGTAAAAAGAAGTGAAACAAAACAGCTCATTAACGGAAAGTAAATTTCTTTAGGAAAATGGGTGAAAACTTTTCTTGTACAAAAATATCTAATCAAAATTTGTAAAAATATTTATTCTAAGGTGCATAGTAAGAAGGAACATCACATTTGTTGCTACTAAAAGAAACTCCCAATGAAATCCTGCAGAAAAGTGAATATTTAAGGAATAGAACTGTGAAAAGATAATAAAATCTGACATAACATCAATCTGGAATCAGGAAAAGAAAGAGCTGTTAAAAATTTCTGAATTGAAATAAAATAAAAATATTGGAAAACATATGACACAGAAGCTGAATGAACCATCAAGCATGTGTATCAGGTCTGATTATCACAGAAGAATTACATAACATCCAATACAGTTATGCTAAAAATTCAACTGGTAGCAGCTAATAAACTGAAATAAAAATTAAATTAAATTTTAATAGACAAGCTTACTCCAAAACAAATTGACACGTTTACCCCAAAACCAATAGAGAGGTTAATAAAAAAAAAAAACTGATCTATTGAGAAGATGAAAATATAGCAGAAGCTGTAACTATGCTCAATTTGAAGACAGGTAATGCATATCTAAGATTATAACTCTTATTATCAGCTATTTTTAAATGTAATATCCACCTAAAGAGTTTATCTGGTACCCAAAATAATTTACTTTCAGTATTAAAAGGCACAACTTTATCACTGTCATTTAAACAGCATTTGGCTGTCAAGAAATTGAAGAATTTAGTTTTAATGTTTTAGCCATTGTGAGTGATATAAGGCATGGAAATTACAGTTTGTGGGAAAATGTATAAATTTTGACCAAAAAAAGTTAGGTTTTAAGAACCCAGAAAATATAACGAGATATAATGGGTATTTGCTGACTTACCTCCTTAATCATAATGTTGAGAAATAATAAATTGAACCATTGTGTTCCTACCTCATGTCGAAATGGAATTCAAAAGTGGCAGAGACAGCAAATACTTCATGACAAGTAAGTCCCATCGACTCCTATATTTCATTGAGTTTATTATAACCTAACTGGCAGTACAAAATAGAAAGTAAAAGAACCCATGTATTAGTATTTCCCACTGCACAGAAGTTTACAGGAATTTTACAAAAAAATATGGCACAGTGCTATTAGCATTAATTTTTAAATACATTCTAGCAGAGATAAAAGATGTTACAGAAAATATGAAAGTAGTAGTTATATCTGAGCTAATGCACTTTTAGAAAGTAATTTTATTGTCTACAAAATATTTAGCTGGACTGTTGTAAATTAGTTTCAACTGAATACTCAAAATATGTTTTTATCTATAATTTAAATTACAATGTGCTAAAAAATATATTTTCTCTCTTACTTGTCGGAAATAAAAGATTTACAGCAACACACTTCAAACACTGAATTTGAATGCCTGTTTTGGGAAATTAGTTTCCTCTCCCACTGGGATTGTGTGTCCAAGATATCAGCTCAAAGAAATCACACCTAACTCCAGCTGTTTATAACCCTACCGGATGATGCCTCTGGTCAGCTGCTTTACTCGGGGATCTCACATTTCTCCTGCCCTTGCATTCTGGTGCTGTTCCATTCTCACCTCATTTAACCATCATCGGCTCTCAAGACCTCACTGTTAAGAGTCATCCAAATATCGTTCAACTCTGAACTCCAGCTGTTTTGTCAAGTAAATGGTGAAAATATTTTGGAAGAGAAAGTTGTATCAAACAGTGCAAGCCATGAATATAATGAAGTTTTAGAGGATACAGAAGACCAACGACATACACAAAAGAATATTTGAATAGTTTTGTTGATGAAGAAGTCCTGCTCTGACACGCAGGCACCACAGGCATGGTGTACACTAAAAGACTACATCCACTTCATTGGTGGCTATATTGCTACAGCGCCTCCATATCTTAAAGCCCTTCATGAGTTCGCAGCATGACTCCATGGCTGTATCACTGAAATTATTGCCAAAAAAGGGGTCAGCTCTTTTCTCAGTTGTATCGTTTCCACAGGATACATCACAGATGACAAACGATGGATGAAACTTAACTTCCCTCACCTCAAGAGATTCTGGCAATGCCACCACGATCCTACGAACAGCTGCCATGGTTTCATCATCCCCAGTTTTTACTGCCAGCCCACCCCCAACATCAGGGCGAATGCCTCGGACTTTCGAAGATGCCTCTTTCAGAGCAAGCTCCTTCTGAAGATGATCCTTGGTCACTGCTGCCAAAGTGCCGGCATCCACTGGGTAAATGACCACCCCTTCCTCGCAGGTGCCGAGCATACAATTGCTGGTGGGGGAGAGGGGATCATGTGCCTTCATGCCTGAATCTGCCACACTAGTCAGTATTTGTGCATAAGATGACGACTCCGACATCTATCCAGCTCTCTTCTCGGGACTGCAATTCAACATGAAGTTGCAGACTGTCTTACAACATGGCATCAACCAGTGTGCATAACTTTTCAAGGCATGGTTTTACCGCAGAGGAGACTGTCTCCCTAGTGGCCTCTGGAAGCCCCTCAATGAAGGATCAGATTGTAGTGATGACAGCCAAAATATCCCCAAGGAGCAACTTCAGGTCAATTACTGGCAGGCTGGAGGTTGTGGAAACTGGATCCATTCCCCTACTAGAATCCATAGCGGTGGTCCCCCTGGTACCAATTGCCTGCTTCTCCTTCACTGATGACACAGCAGGCTGTTGCGTGTCCAGGGATGTTTGGGTTGCAAATTCAGCCAGTCTCAGTCAAGGCTGACATGGTACTGATCGTCTTCTCGACTACTCTGCTTCCGGCATTCTTTGCGGGACATGCTTGGTTACCATCTAGAGAGTAACTATTTTTTGATTTAGGTTTCTGAGAGATTGCAGAGACCCAGTCAAACACTTCGATTCCGGCGCGACTCTGCCGCAGAAGAAACCTCCCTGCCAGTACATGGGGACGAAGAACCTGCCCCCTCACACACCAACTGTTCAGCCTTCAAGCAGCTTGTGGCAGCAGAGACACTGTCCCTTCTTCTCACTAGCTACGTTGCTTCCCCCAACCGAAGGCTTCGCAGTGCCAGGGTCAGACTGACGCTGTACAGGGGCTGCTTCAGTCATATTTTAGTGGCACACCAGGAGAGGTCATGGGCCGACTTATCCCCTGGCTTCATTATCCCTTCCGCACTACGGGGAGATGCGTCAGACAACCTGGCATCCCTCAGATCTGTGGATCCAAACTTAACCATATCAACAATTGTCTTTCATTCCTGTACTAGAGCTTCATTTAACGCACTGAAAAATGCAAGGTCCAAAAGTCATGTGCTTACACTTTGAGTGCACACTTTATGCTAAGTTTGGTGGCATCTCACAAAGCAAGAGCAGATTTGGTGGGAGTCTTGGAAGGCAGAGTTATCCCAAAAAAACCCACATGGTAAAATTATCACAATTAGAATGAACATGTACATGTGACATGTCATCAGGGACAGTGCATACTGTAAATACAGCATGTGGTAGGTGCACCACATACCACCACATGGCACAACCATACACCTGGCTTTTATATCACCATTTCGTATCCTTCCGTGTTTTGCAGGTCAAACTGTACATTAATATCTTTATCACGATAACTCAACTGTATATACCAGCGCCTGTGTCCATGGTGTGTTATTTAAAAAACTAGTGCTTGCTTCTGCTGTATTTCCTTGTTTTTGTTACTGGAATCCCCAACATGCATCTGTGGTTTGCACTGCCACATTCTTAAATCTGATGGAGGCAGATATCCTTGTTCTATGTTTGATGTTTAGTTTACGTCGTATTTTAATTACAGGTGCTATTGATACACAAGTGTGGTATATTTATCAGTACAAGAGAAAAGGAGATGATTTTGATTTATGGTGAATGTGGTTGAAACACCAATAATACTTTCATTGCTTATGATAGCATTTTCAAGACAACAGGGTGCGGTCATGTACTTTGCTTTTCTCAGTTATAGAACAGTTTACCAGTGGTAGAAGAGTGCAACATAAAATGGATGTGTAGAGCAACAGTCACTGGAAAAAAATAATCAAGTGGCAGTGTTAGCTGTGGTGGTCCATTACCCTCATGCAAACACTCAAGAATCAGTTAGCGGTAGCACAGTACCACAAGCTAGTGTTTGGAGAATATTAAAGAATTATAAATTGCATCCCTATATATGGCTATATATCAAGAACTACATGACAATAATTTCCAGAATTGGATAAAGTTTTATCTATGCACACTAAAACCAAAATAATGAAACCTGGATTTTTTTGCAGGGTAATGGTCTCAGATGAGTTGACTTACATGAACTATGGTAAGGTTTTAATTGACCCAACATGCATTATTAGAGAGTAGAAAATCCACACTGGTTGCATCACGATGAACATCAACATCTGTGGTCTGTAAAAGTTTGGTGTCGTATCATAGGCCACAAACTCACTAGTTCCTAGTTCATTGAGGGGTTTCTTGAAGTGTGTACAATACAGCAACTTTCTCCGAGATGACCTCAAAGTTAATCTAATTTGAAATAAAAATAGCACCACCTTCAACAAATTGCAACAACGGTTTCAAATAAATATTTCATACATATTGACGTAGAATATAAATCTGCAATAAAAATTGGGGGCTCCCACTTAAAATTTCAAAGATGCCCCCATTCCCTTCCGCCCTGATGGGGCTAGGTGAGTTAACTTTGGTGGGCTTGAATTGCAGCCTCAAAAATAGTGAGGGTTTATTTGTACACATTTTGTTGCACAATGTATATAATGTATTTTCCATTATTCCTTGGTTTTAAGTTATATTAATTACCCGGTATACAGGCAACGGCGAGCATGCATGGATAAAATTACCAGTTTATTTTACAAACATCTGTCCTATAATGTGATAATAATATATCATTTTAAAAAGTGTGATTTTTTTATGCAGAGGTATATAAATAACATCATTAAGATTCCTTATTTTATAAGCTTTCCTACTTAATAATTCAATATCACATTCCTTGATTTCCCATAAGATTCCATTTGCACTTGCCATGGGCTTGGTATTTACGGATTATATGGTGATAAAGGGATATTATATATACCCTTCTAGGTTATTAGATGAATTCCATGTTTTCTCTTTAGTTAAGATTTTTCATGCTTGTATTCTCTACTCATAATATTAGCATGAAACATATCACATATATTACAGATATCTTTCTTTTTTTCTGCCAGTTTATTCAAAAGGTGTGAATACATTGAAATAAATTAATATTTCAATAACAAATCCACTGATTTCCCTGCAAGAAGCATCTCAATATGGACTTCGCACTCAAGTAAAATGTGCTGCTGTTTGTTTACACATTTTTGGTGACAACGGGAGGTCAAATGTTCATTTCTGGGCTATCATTTTGTTCAGAAGACATCTACCTATTTAATTAAATTAACATTTAATTAAAATTTTTTTTTTTGATATAATGCTATAGATGATTATACAAAGACTTCACAGGGAAAATGTCCTTTAAACCAAAATTGGATTTTTTAAATAAGTGCCAATAATAGTCAGTTTTGGTTCTAGGAAGGTAAAAATTTTACAAAGTCATTAGAGGCCACGGTGGTGTAGCGGTTAGACTACTTACCTCCCACTAAGAAAAATCAGTTTTGATTCCTGGCAATCACCCTCAGATTTTCGCATATGGGTATCATGCCAGAGGATGCCGCTGGTCATCAGGTTTTCTCGGGGATCTCCTGTTTCCTCGACCCTTGCATTCTGATGCTGCTTCATACTCACCTTGTTTCACCCTCATTGACTCTCAAGACCTGGATGTTAAAAGTCTCCTAAATAATTTCACTCACTCACTTACAATGTCATTCTGGGAACTATGGTACCTTGTAATATTATGGGTCTATTGTAATCTGCTCAGCTAAACGAATAACAATCCCTTGATAAACACAAAAATGTACTACTTCTCCCAAGAACATTAATAGTAAATATGAAGCATAATTACATAAAAAAAAAATAGTAGCCCATTTGCCTGGAATATTCTATTAAAAATAAAAAGAAAAAATGAAAAATAAATAATCACATCTCTTTTAATGCCAATTTAGCATTTATGACATCCATAATTTTTTTTGCAATACAATATTTTATCTAAAACTTGTTTCTTGTATTCTTTCATGCCGAAGACCATGTTTCCTCAATATGTATGTAGTAAAAATTTCGAACTAAAATATGGTATAAGTACATAAATGAAAATTGTGTTCCATAGATTGTGTTCCATAGATGTGTGACATGTTTTCTTAGACCACAACACAAATATACAGTGGAATCCTATTGTAATGTTTTCCAGTGGAGAAAATAACATTATAAGCAGGAAAATATAATATGAGGGAAAGATAAAAATTCAAAAGGGCCAACCAATTAATATAAAAATAAACAGTTATAAACAAAAGGCCTGAATAAACACACAATTATTTACTAAACCATTCTTTCATTGTAATTATTCTCCTAGTTCAATTTCCTTGCATCAATAAATAATTAATCAATTAAAAAGTGACTGCTGCAAATAAAATTGGTAAGCACCTGTATATACACTGGATAACCAATGATTAATGAGCCTGCAAATAAGAAATGTTTGCAGCAGTTTCATTTTCACGCTCTTGCTGTAATGGTTTTGAGTTAATGTTAATTTTATTTACAGAATTCTTCCATGGTGCATAAAATTCACTTAGAAAATTTCCCAGAAAGATTCCATAGATGAATAAATACAAATGAAGTACATACACCATGTTCGAGTACAAATATAACCACATAAGTATATTCCCAGAGGAAAGTATGACATATGAGTTTTGGCATCCAACCCCTTCACGGTAGCTAATCTGTACCTTTAGTGAATTAAATAGGGTAAATACCACATCAACAAAATATGTGCTTGGGTTATAAAAGAAGTTGTAAATTGAAGTTATATAAAATAGTTTGGCATCAAGAAATAACATTCTTAATGGGAAACAGTCAACATTATTAAATTATTTAAGGATAAGTGAAAACATAATTTCAGGGAATGTTAACACTGTGCTTACAGAAAAATGGTTAACCCCAGAATAACTTGCATTATAGATGGGAAAACATAATAAATGGGAACATAAGAGAGTTTGATTGTAAATACTATTTCCAAGAAAAATTCTTACTAGTGTAATAAAAGGACTAATACATCTATGAGCAGAAAATGAAACATTGAACACTATGATACAAACCCTGGCCTTCTAAAGCACCATGAATCTTCCAAAACGAGATACTCAACTTGCAAATTTGTAAGAATTGTGTAAACTTCTTCTGGCTTTTTTCGGCTAAATGCTGAATATACATTTACAGTTCTTTGCCTAAAACAAACAAAAACAAAGAAGCTTTATATTTTCTAAAGAATGCATTAATCACATACTGATACCAGCTAATGTACAATCAAAACTCATAATTACAACCATTTACGGATCCCAGGAAAATGACAGGTACAGTCGACTCTCGATTATCCACGATAAAAGAGAGGGTCATTGCCGCGGATAACCCAAAATTGCGAATAATCCGCATTCTAAGAGAAAAATACATGGTCATAACTGAATACTGGGTGTTTCAGTGTGAAACATAGCCTATCCTTGACATACTACTATATTGACCTGCATATTTTATGGCCTCGCATAATTTCCGTACCCTATTATTTATTAACAAACCAAGAAATTTTAAAAATGTGTAACTTATGCACCCCTGAATTTTAACTTACAAAACCGGAATATAAAGTGTGTAAAATACGTGGGTAATCATGGTAGTTCTCTCATGAATATTACAAGAACTGTGTAGCTACAGTTAATACAAACAACACAGCGGAATACGTGTGGCATTTACCACCGAGTGATACTGGAATCTGAAGTTGCGTAAGAGGGAAGGTAGGCTGACGTCACTCGGTTGCTAGGCAACAGGCCTCCCCCCTCCTGGAGAGGGGAAACAAAGACATGCAAAGCGAACCGCATGTCGCCTGTGTCACACACACACCTCCCACATTGTCCAGTGCATGTGGCATACAGCTGGCTGTTTCAGCATTTGGAAAACAGTGTTTAATGTAGGAAACAAGTTTCGCCTTCCATTACCAGTTGTCCAAAAAAATATTGGGCTTGTTTCACACACACTAAGCCCGACACTGGCATTCTCGCGGCACGTTTCTGGTTAAACAACTCCAGCATAGCCTTATCTAGTTCTGCGCACGTTGATAGTTTCATAGTTTTCCTATTTGCCAATCCACTTGTCGAGTCCGCACTGCTCACAAACTCAATTAGTTTGGATTTATTGTTTCGTATATCCCGAATTGTTGTTTCTCCCACTGCATATATAAATGAAAGCTGTTTTATTACACTTCCTCCTTCAAGTTTTATTAATAATTTCCAGCTTCTGCTGTAAATTTAAAACCGCACGGTTACGTTTTGCAGACATTTTTCGGCTGAAAATAAGCAAAAACAAAACTGAACGTAACTACTGACAGGCCAGATAAAACTGACACTGGCCATGGGAATGCTATATGCGGGAGGAATGTGGCGGTCGCACCGAGTTCCGGCTATACCTGGCAGGCGGCAGCTAGGCTAGCGAGTTGTGCGGTGTTGTCAGCTCGCTGTCTTGCGACATCGGGAACACATTTTGACGTGCATTTGCATCGATAAAGAAACACACTTCATTCCACAGTTATTTTCAGAGAGTACCTGTTACGAATTTCATTAGTTAAGATTGACGCTTTATTAAATAACTTTGTTCTGGCAGTGTTTGAGTTACTTTCCAAAATTTATTTTCATCTTTCTGAATATGCTGCGGTTAAGCCGCAAAGCAAATAATCCGCCTCAAGAGTCTACTGTACCTTGGAAGAGTCATCTTATTCTCGACAAAATCTAACCCATCCCCGCCCTCTATACCAAAATATTGGGATAAAATGTTTTACACAGTTTCAGTGTAAAAATTACACATATTTGTTAAAGACAGGCAAATTGTTTCAGTGATTCGACTCTTTAAGACCCATGCATTTGTAACATCACATATAATGTATTTTGATTGACTTTAAACTCCAAAAAGTAAAAAATTGCATCCATGTTCAAGCATTAAAAAAAAAAAAAAAAAAAAAGAGTTGTTTTAATGAAATATTTATTAATTTTAATATTTTGAAGTCAGCAAAATCAGTTGACTTATTATTTGAATGTTACTTATTTTCCAAGGTCCATTACCTGGTCCTTCGCACACTTTATACATAAACATCATAAGTGTGTGAAAGGTAGAGGTGCTAATGCAATTGTAATTAGCATCACATTCTTTGCCGTCACATACTCCTCTATAGCAATTACTCTGAAGAAGCTGTATCCCATCCCGACCTTGAGAAGATGAGTTATGAGGGCAGTGTATCCAGGTGTAAGAAAATAAAATATGAGGTTTACTTAAAAGTCTGAAAATTCTGTACGCTGAATAATGAAATCGTAAGATTTTAAATAAAATAAAAATATAAAATTATTTGGAAATGAATATGCGCAAATGTGATCACACTTAGAACAACATACACAATGGAAATAACTGTCAATACCTATTGGAAAATGTATATAGGTATGTTATAAGCAAATAATAAAATGTAAAAATTTAATGTGCCACTTTTTCCAACAAAGCACATTCACAAGTTATTCACTATCTTGTAGGCACAATACTGTTCGTACACACATTATTCACGATAATGTTTACAAAAGAAACAAAAATAAGTAGAAAAGATAATGAAGAAAAGATAATGACAGAAAATAACTCTCTTCTTAAGATTCAAACTCCGTTATTCATAGTCGTCATTTTTACATGTAGATTTCATTGTTTATTAAATTGATGAATTCTGCATTATCATTGAAGTCTGTCAATTTGACCTGATTCATGAGATTATGTCATATTTTAACATGGTAAGTAGTAGAATTTTGGGAAGTCTGAGGCAAGGGCATGGGGCACAAGATTAGGATTCAGCTGGCTCCATGTTATTACATCACCGTCCGCCATCTAGCATGACCTTTAACTCCAAAACCCAAAAAATGTCAAATATATATATAAAAAAAATTGTTTAAAAAATTTACAAAACTCCAAAACCAAAAAATGCCAAAAATATATACATAAAAATTGTTTAAAAAATTTACAAAAAAATATAAAAAATTCATTCAAAAATTTATTATGAAAAAGTTATTAAAAAATATGTAGTTAAAAAATGTATAAAAATATTTATTACAAAAAATGTATTTAAAAATTGATTAAAAAATATATAAAACATTTTATTACAAAATATTTATTCAGAAATAGTTAAAAAAATGTATTAAAAAATATTTACAAAATTGATATGCTTTACCGGAGGCCGCCATAGTTGTTTTTTCGTTTGTCATTTATTTAAATGTTACTGTCTCTCTCACCATAGTTCGACAATCTTATTTGTTTTTTTCATTCATTTGTTTATAAATTACTGTCTTTCTCACCTTCATTTGACAGCCATGTTGGTTTTTTGTTTGTCATTTGTTTTAGAGTTTGTCTCTCATCTTTGAGTAATTAGTCATGTTTGTGTTCCATACCCAGTAGATGACTGTTGGCAAGGTGTCACACTGATTGTTTAGTCGGCGGGGGACACCATCCCCCCACCACTCTGGCCTTGCAATATATTTAAGTGATCAAGTGCACCACCAATGCTTCCCATTGTCCAATTTTTGGGGTATCTTTGGAAACCTTCATTTCAGCCAATCAGTCACATTCATTCCACCATCTTCAATTTCTCTGATTGTCTAATTACTCCACCAATGATTCTCACTGGCTAATTGCTGCACACCTATTCCCACCACTTGCTAATTACTGTTTAGTCGACAAGCCTCCACCAATTACTCACATTCGTTTGATCCAATGCTTCTCACTGGTTAATTTCTCCACCAATGCTCCCCATTGGCTAATTAGTCACATCCGTTCCACTCCCTCCACCCAAATGACAATCCTTCCAATTGGCTATTTTTCTCGGGTATCTTCGGAAACCCTAATTTCGACAAATCAGTCACCTATGTTCCATCCCCTCCAATCTCTGCAGTTTAAAAAGGCTTAAGCACTATTCTAATGCAATTTTCGCATGTAGCAATTGAGGGTGTTTCAAAATCTGTCCAAATTACAATAATGACTACTTCAAAATTAACAACCCATTTCCAGACCCTTTTCCCAGGAACTATGAAAGATCATACAATTGAGAGTTCAGTATATCAATGTTTCCACAAATATTTGCAAATACAAAAATTGCTGAGAGCCATGATTTTAAGATTACAACCATTTATAAAGTACACATGATACAAATAAATGATTAATGGTATTGAATTATACATACATAGGGAAGGACACTGAGATCACAAACTAAAAATTTATTTATTTGACGCAGGACCACTATTCTAGATGCTGAAAATGGGCGTGCAAGTGTACTTACAGTGCCAGAGGTGGCCTTGTCAGGTTTTTGGCTAGGAGCTAGGCTGAGCGCTCCTGTGTCTATGGGGTGCTGGAATTTACCCTTTGTAGAAAGTCAGCCTGGTAGGCTGCCGGCAGGACATGAAGTCAACACTATTGGGCATCTGGGAGATGTGGCAGGTTTGTGTACTCCTGGGCGACAGATCCCTGGGAGTGAGTGTGCATCAATACAAGGCTCTGGTTGACATGTAGAAGGCTCAGGTTGTGGAGCAGGCGGAGGATGGAGTATGTCAGGGATTCAGTAGGTGCGAGTAGTGGTTGTGGAGCAAAAGACTAGTGTATGAGTTTGGCGAGACACTGAGGCGCCTTCGTCGGTCCTGTAGATACTGGAACACAGAAGAGGTGGCTGGGTACCTGCAACACATCACTGGCTGCTGCAAATGTCTGATGGCATGGGCTTGTTCTCTGGGCTGGAGTTTGCCAATGGAGGCTATTAGGGCCAGTGTGTACTCGTGCAAATGCCCAGAGGCAAGTAATGTCAAATTTACACATTCCTTAAGACCATGTCTCTTGGAATAGGTCATATGGAAGCACAGACACTCTCCTCATCGAAGAGTGGAAGGCAGGCTCCTTGTTCTCCCAATTTGTGTGTTGAGCCACGAGCCGACCATAGTGCAACAGACATCCTATTTCAGCACCTGGCAGGGTCCGCAGAATGCATTGGGAATCGGGCCGCACTGGTTAAGGCTTGACACGTGGGTGTTGCTCCGGGTGAGTCTCCCCAACCCAGTGAACGTTTGCCTCTCTTGGCAGGGCCCGCTGTAGAGAGACTGGAGGGCACCAAGCTGACAAGCTACGCGGGTGTGATGTGGCCGTTCCACGCACAAGGTAGATAGAAGGCCAGGCCGAACTAGGTGCATATAGGTAAAAATCAAGGTGTACTGAGTAATGGAGAAAACTTCCCCAGGATGACCTGTGTTCCCTACCTCGGTATAGCAAAACTGGAAACTAGGTGATATAGCTACAGGAAGGTGGTACAGAAAGTTTTGGCTTAGTTTCAAGTTTATTCCAATGAAGTGGAAGAAAACATCATCAAGTACTTGCTACTGGTCATTTGGCAGGAGTGATTGGCCAGGAAGCTGATAGTATGTCGGCAGGGGCCAGTAGAGGTGACCGGTTTTGACTGGGGTACAAAGCAGGCATGGCCTGGCTGTGAAGTTGAAACCTTTGATTGTTGCCGTAATTCCCTGTGTTGACGTCAGTACACTAGGCTGGGTACGACGCAGGGAGACTAAGCGTGGCAAGAAAGGATTAATCCTAAGAAGGATTATAGGATGGCGGTACCCTGTGTTCAGACATGTCCATGTTGAGGAAGGGGGATAGGGTTAGCAGGGGTCTTCCACGGAGGGAGTCCTAACTAACGGAGCCGAGTGGTCAGAGAACTAGGGCCTAATGTAGATTCAAAGCAGCAAATGCTGGAATAAAGCTAAATATGAGGTTTGCTCTAGGCAGTGAGTGTTAGAGGCAAAAGGGGCTTTCTTGAGCGACAAGTGCTAGGAAGAGTGCAGGCTGACAGATCCAAGCAACGAGAGCTGGAAATGAAGACTAGTCTGGAGGTGTTAGCGAGTATCTCCTATAATAATCTCGGGCGGTGCCCGCTGCTGATTGGCCAATGTCATGAGGGGGCGAGGGGTGAGCAGAGAGCAGGGGGAAATGAAGGCATGGCTCACAGCTGTGAAGTCACCGGCCGGTTAGAGGATGGGAAGCAAAGGACAAATGACAATACAACTAACACTATCTAGCTGTGGAATAAGGAACTCGTCCTGCTCACATAATTATGGTGGGCCGGTGAATTGAACAAGCTAGGAAGTAGAAAGAACAATCTCAGTTCACATGGTGCGAAATAAAAAGGCGAAAATAAATTCCTATTTCAACAATGCTAAATAGCTGGCTGGAGCTGAGGTCGTCTCAATACAAATTCTAAAGATGCAGCATGTGGCATATTCTTAAATAGTTAAGCAAACAGAAAAATTATAATCACGGCACTTCAGTTGACTTAACCTGTACCATTGCTCACATCTCAATATAACCTTTATTCACTGCTCTATAATCCAATGATAATAAAATATTAAAATTAAAAAAAACTGGGAATTGCTGTACATGATCAGTGGCTCCTGGCAGCAATATAACCATGAAAACCAAGAGCTAACACTATTGTTTTGGAAGTTATATCAGTGGCATCTATACCAAAGCTGCAACAGAATTCCTCTGCAATAGTGATATGGCAGTTTGAAAACAAGTTTGCACAACACATTTCAGAATTTACTGGTCACAATAAGTTACTTTCTTTGGCCTACCAGAGTGATGCTGGGACAAAAATTTCCATGTTTCCACTTAAAATGATATTTGAACAGTGGTCCAAGCAACAGTTAATTTTATATAAACACCAATTAGTATAAAATCACCAAAAATATCCTGATTTCAATTATCCATTGTTTTTTCACATCATTCCAGGTGAACGTTGGGATGTATACTCAAATAAGGCCAAGGTTGATGCCTTCCTTGTTTCTGGTTGTTTGAACTACATGTTCCTTTTAAAATAACCTTGCTGTTGAGACAAGCCCTACCTATCTTTATGGGCCCTACAATTTGCGTTTTTTTGAATGCACACAACTCTCTTATTTGAAGTATTTTGATAACACACTCACATGGTGTTGAAGCATTGGTGTCTTTACTTATAGAGCTTCCTACAGCGAAAATTCACTGGGAGAAAATATGTGTTTGATGGCTTTTGGAAACAGTGTCTATAGACACACACATGCATGCACAAATATATATGCAATAAGAATAGAGCAAAATATTACACTAAATGTACTAATTACCTTAATTCTGCATTTTCATAATGTGGATGGTTGACAACTGGTCTTCGAGTGGATAAAAGCAAGTTAGCCATTATAGACATTGGACCTGCAAACACAGCTGCTGGACTTGTGCTTGTGTTTACCCACATGAGAAGTTCTTCCAGCTCAACATTGCTGTACTCTCCTATAAAACACAAAATACATAATTTATGAGCTATCATAAACTTACAAAACAAACTACTAAACAAAGAATTGTACACTGGTTTGGGAAGTGACTGACATTTGAAAGAAATATGATCTTTGCTATGAGACATCACAGAACACAAACAGCAACAAATATTTAAGGGCGCAACTAAAAGTGATCAATAAGTAATTACTCAGTCAGTAGTCTGTGCATATTGCATGTGCACAAACAATAAAATGCAAATATATCAAAATTGTATTTATATATTTCACACAGTACTAAAAAAATCATCACTGCTTGTGACACACACTGCCTGATAGAGAAATTTACACACCATGAAGGAATGCTCAAAAACATACCAAACTGCATGCCCTGATAAAAAAATAAGTGCAGAACAAATTATTTAATTTTTATACATAAATAAGGTCTAGCGCCTAAAATACAGGATGATTAGAAAGTAGTGCGATCTCCAAGTTCATCCCTACTTGGTGTTGCATTTCCTCTGATAGACAGTGTTCTATACTTGTAATAGTTAAGTGAAATGGAACACTGAATTGTATATACAATAAGCTGAAAAAAAAAAAAAAAAAAAAAAAAAAAAAAAAAAAAAAAAAAAAAAACATTGATGAAGAATGAATATAAAATAGTTTTTCATTTAATGGGTTGGGCCAAGTTGTAATATTTATGAATTGCAAAGTTTGATAATGTCCAGCTATGCTGTTTGAGATTTTTTTCAAAGCAGTTTCACACCCTTGTTCCAGGCAAATACTAGATGCAATTAATTAACCTATCATTTCCCAATTATCTACATACAAATAATGTGTTGTACTGTCACTGATTGGCCTTGTGCTGATGGGAACAGCATAAAAAAATCAGCAAATATGAAAAGACAGCAGTGCCACAATCTAACAAGGGAAGCATCAAGCTGCAGACAACAACCTCTTGTGAAGCAAGGTGCACATCAGCTGATTGTGTATCACACCAGCCTTCACCACTCATCTAGCAGCGCTAGTCCACTGTGCCTCCAACTCAAGCATGTGCTAGGGTTAGTTTACCCACCAGATGGAAACCACATGTGCATTTGCCACAGGACGCCTTCAAAAACAAACTTTAAGTCTATACCATTCCCCTAAAGATTATGCCATTGTGTAAACTAACAGCAGTTTGATGGGTCAGACACTGCCACACTTGTGTTATTTTCTCTGCCAGAGATTATTTCACCAAAAGTGTGTCACAGACCAGAAAATTGCTATGAGGAAGATAAAAATTTTAATATCTATCCTAATCTATCCTAATCTATCCTATCTATCTATCTATCTATCTATCTATCTATCTATCTCTCTCTCTCTCTCTCTCTCTCTCTCTCTCTGTGCGTGTGTGTGTGTGTATATATATATATATATATATATATATATATATATATATATATATATATATATATATATATATATATATATATATATATATAACACATGCATGCGCACACATGCACACACACACACACTTGGAAAGCAGTTGCATATAAATTCAACCGCCTTTGATGCAACACATTTCGTTACAGGCAATTTTTTTTCAACCCATGAGATTGACATGCTGCGGGTCCCAGATATGATGTGTTGGGTTCATGCCCCACTTGATATGTCAGGCCGGGGGCAGGAACTGATGAAAGTGCCCGGCGCCACATTCTTGAGAACAATGTAAATCATCGTAGGCCTAAAGGGATCTCTGGTTCCACTGTCAATTTTATGAGTATTCTGGTCAGCTGTTAATTAACTGGGTTAATTATGGTTAGTCTTTACTAAAGAACTAAGCTGTAGGCAACTTCACATGCCGTTACAAACACTGAGTTGACTCTGCTTTAGGGAGGCAGGCCCCTTAATACAATATTTTTACACTGAATAACACCGATTTGATTACTATGTTAGGGCACAGTGCTCAATGATACTCAGGAGAGCATAAGTCATTAAAAATCTTCAATTCTATTTTGATATTTTATTAACCTCATGAATGTTACATGACATGTATGCTGTCACATTCCAATGATCATGCGGACACGGCACTCGTGGCCTACCAATGGCCAAAGCTCCAAATTAAGGAGTGGGCCTTAAATATAAATTACGGTGGTTTGCACGGAAGCGCACGCAATACCCTGGGATGTTATGTCAGGGTGCAAAACGGTCCAACCCTTGACACAATATTTGCTTAAATGTTTCTGTTACTGGACTATTGCCATGAAATGATTTAAGCTAAGTTTGAATGTGCCGAGGGTGGTAAACATGGACCTCACCTTCCGTCCTGCTGATGGGCCGAGTACTCAAGTCGAACTAACTGAAGATGGCCACAGCTTTGACGAGGCCGCCGAAGACTCCGCCAAATCGAGAATGTGAAAAAACTATACACTATTATATTAATGATTACATGATTGAAACCTGCAGATATTTATGCTTACGTACTAAACACAGATTGATGACATATCCGTGTGTGCTGCAGCCTCTATTGAGGCTGAGATTGTGACATCATGGCCATGTCATCACACTTTGAGGATGATATTAGATGAGATGATGCCTCAGGCAGCTGATCGTGGATAGATGATTACATTTGCCCTCTTATAATTAACACTCGCATGTCGGGTTGGTGAAATATGCAGAATAACTGGACTGCTTCCCTGTATTTAACTTTCCGTGACGTCTTGTGTGTTTCACTTCGGCAAGCATGGAGTTGCCCTGGTATCTTTGGAATTTGTGCAACCTCTAATTGAGAAGCTGGCGGCCTCCCTAGTAAGTTTAATAAATAGACAATACAAAATCCCTGGTTTTATGTCTCACTGCTTAATGATGCTGGGGACACACCCGAAACTTTACACATGCCTTGGGAATATTACTCCCCACTGATTGACCTCGCTTGGCGCCACGTAGCTCTCCTAGTTTGGCCAGCAAGCCCGCTGATGTCTCATACACTGGAAGGGCGTAAGCATTGCTGCACTGCTTATTCCTGTGTTCCCTCCAATGGCTGCTTCGTCCAACTGTCATGGCTTTCTGGGAAACACCATTTGAGGCCACCTACTAATATATTACAAGAGTTACCTCTTGTAACAAATTAGAAATAGGATGGCTTGCAGACTTTGCATTGCAGGTTGACAAGAAAAGAGTAAATATGCAGTTCTTGTCAGTCTGCACTTATGCGATCGAGACCTAATGTCAATCGGTCTGGTGCAGCTGTTGTGGTAATGCAACTGTGGTGGTACAAACAGGCACAAGGGATACGTGGACGTCTGGCGCACGTCAAGCTTGCATTGGTTCAGGGACAGGGATCACTGGATGTGACAGCTGTAATCAACATGCTCACAAATGATGTATCACGCTATATAAGTGGTGTGATCACAATGGGAGCATTTTGCCTGTATGCAACATGCACCCATACTGAAACTGTGATCGCTACCAGTCCATCTGACCCTCCTAAGTGCTCCACTTCTCTCCTGCAGGTAACATGAGAGAAAGAATCCAGAGGAACAACAGCTGCCTTGGCACGCCCAGCTACATTCACATGCACTACATCTACCCTGGCTCGTTTTCAATTTTTGCCTTTACATGAAGGGACTGCTTGCCTACAGCTAGTCAGGATACAGGCAACGAGAGGAAGACATGTTGTGGACTCCACCCCCTTTCCTTGGAGAATAACTGCAAAGGAGATGACAACTGGAGTGAGACCAGTGGCAAATAAAATCCTCACCACCCAGGGGAAAATCCCTTGAAGGTGAATGGTTGTGCATTTAAACCTAGTAGACATTGGAGAGTCACGATTTTGTGTTGCCACAGCTTAGTGCTCTGAGTGTCTTAATTATTGAATGAAACATCATACGGACATGATGTAATTAAGTTACCTGCTTGTCAAAAGGCGAAAAGAAAAATATGTTTGTTATTTTAAGTTAACCTTTTCAATCACAAACATTGATTTTGTGTTTGGAACAGTGTTTGTGATATACAGTAATGATCATGCATGTGCATGCCTCCCTGTTCTCCTACATATACACACATACATGCATGAGCACACACACATATATTATTAATTAAACAACATACAGTTGAATCTCGATTTTGAGACCCAGGGAATAGCGACCACTCAACGTAACAAAACTTTTCTCAGGAACTGTGAAAAATTTGATTGAAAAATAGAAAATTCAAGGGAAATGGGTAGAAAAATAAGTGTTGCATTTATTATGGCCACAAATGTTTGCGATTCTCTTCTCAAGCGCAGTATCACAGTAAAACCTCCTAATTCAAACTCTGTTTATTCTAAATTTTATGCAAATCAAAGTTGTTGTTAGTCCCTGAACATAAGAATGGGGTTTTACATACTTTGGAGTTTGGTTAATTTAAAATACTGCACAATATGAAATTGAAAGTAAAATTTCCTCAAATGAATGTACAATTCTGATAATTTATAAATTATGCATTGATTATATTCTTGCTGTGTAAGAAACTAAGCATCGCAAGCGGCTGCCTTATGTGCATCAGGCCAACGGCGGCCAGGCAGCGGCTGTATTGAACAACGGTTGTTACTTCTCTCCCTTCTGCCAGTCCGCAAACAAAGAATTCCTGTCTGCCCTTTCCTGTCTCATATATAATCCTGCTCTGTTTTTTATCTGAACGTGATATTTACGGGAAAAATGAAAGAATAAGGGTACAGAAGTTTGTACCAGAAATAGATTTTCATGTAACAATTTGGTTTTTTATTATTGTTTTTTAAACATCAAAAATAATATGAGTGGAAGAAGCAAAAGTAAAATGAAAATACTATGTCCGGAAAATAAATTTTTTTTGTGTGTGTGTGTGCGTGTGCGCGCGCGTGCGTGTATAAATACTTCCAGGAGGAAAAAAATATATTTCTTGAATAAAATTATATCAACAAGTTGTGGTGTCTGTTAAGTATATGAACAATTTTTCTTTCCTTAAGTTTGCATGAGGTGTGCTGTACCGGTGTAACGTGAAGGCCAATAATAGAATGCCAACGTCTGGAGTGGGTGGCATCCCTTGTTTGTCTTCTCTTTTATGGTAACCGCTGGAGTGGGATGGGCTGCTTTCTATTTTATATTTCTCTTTTATGGAGTGGCATACTGGAATGTGACAATCAACTTTCAAAATAAAAAGTTGTGCTGCACCTTCTCTCCTTCCAACCAAGTCCAGATGTAAAAATTAACTTTTCCGTTATTTACGTCGCTCACTGACAGTTTTTGCCACGTCAAATTGCCAAGCCGCTGTATGGTTTCTATTTTCTTACATGCCTTTTTGTCAGTGTATTGCTGACGAACTGAAGAGAAACAGTGCCAATGCACTGGCAACAGGCATGTAGAAAGGGACAAAAATAATGAGCGTTCACAGTGTGTTTTGTAGGGGTGGGGAGGAGTGATGATGAAAAAAAAAATGAGAGGGATAACCGAGAGTTCTATTACAGTTTACCATTCTTCAAGTATTTCCCGACAGTTTACACTACTGTTAAGCATTTCTTTGAATTTTTTAAATAATGTATAATGCACATTCCAGAATCCTACAACAGAAAAATCAAGCTTCAATTATTGATTGCTGAATAACATGATGCTATAACATATGGTCACAGGTAACTAATGCACGGAGTGTGTGCCAGATGGTATCAGAGAAAATATGGCTCAACAACCACTGCCTGTTGGGTTTTTGTGTAGTTGTTGCTCCACGCACGTGCGTACCAGCTGTCTTTTCCTTTTTGTGCCATCCTACCCCTCCCACAGTTGGCTGACAATATCTTAGTGATAGGAAGTGGGAGACAAATGAAGGGTGAGAAAAGGCTGGTCAGGGAATGATTCATTTATCTATTTTTAAGACAACCCAAGCTCTCAGTGAAAATTTTTAACCGTTAACTGCTTTATTTATTTTTGTGGTGCCTGCTTATGAACGACATTCACGAAACTTTTCACGTCCGTGAAACATTTTTATTTAACTTAAAGTATTTTTAGCATATCTCAATTATTTAAGTTAAACAGCACTTTTAAAGATTCACTTAAAGTCAATACACCTGCCAGTACAACAAAATTAGGGTAAAAAAAAAACATTTTCTTTAGTGTGAGATTATTAAAGACTGTCTTTGTGCTCGCAATATGATACCTCACCTGCTAGTCAACTAGCCGAGCAGCTGCCGCTGAACCCTTGTGGGGGGGGGGGGGGGGGGGGGGGAGACAAGCAGTCACCGAGTAAACACCTGTGGTATCGATCACAGGATGGGCGCACAGCCTGCCTCTCTCTCATGCATCACCCATGTGTACGCACATACACAGCCTTGCCTGTTCATGTCCTTGCACATGACCCACAGCTATGAGAGCAGTACTTACCATGTCACATCATCCACCCTTCTACCCCCCCCCCCCCCCCCAATGTCATGGGAACTATGTCATGCAACTTTAACAATAATTTATTTTTTGTTGGTAATAAGTAGGTAATTGTTTCATAAATGAAATCTCTGAATTTCCTGCAAAAACCCACTGAAAATAGAACGTGAACTTGTCAAAAGCTATACAGCGTAATATGTTTACATAATTTTTGTCAACAAGGTAGGTCTTGTACAAGTGCCTGGGACACAATTTTGTTAGGAAAATAAATTAACATTTTGTTAACATAGCACTTGGTTTTTTTTTTTTTTTTAACAGGGGGCTCCAAGCTCGCAATTGTGATTCACTGCCACGTGTGGGCTCTGCAAGTCGTATAGCCACAGCGTGTGCCACAGCCTCTCAAGAACTTGCTAGTCTGGTGGGTGGCGGATGTTGTTGAAAAGAGCAGAAGGGAGGTGGAGTAGGAGGAGTAAGTGTTATAGCATCACAATGGCCTCGTCTTCCTGCTGAGACCCGTGGGTTCTAGCCCCTAATAGTAGATGCCAGCGTGACCATTGAAAAGAACCCCCCCCCCCCCCGGCCCACTTTCACCAAACTTCCTCTTCTAGAGTGTTTCAAAAAACACCTTTTAAATAAATGTTATCCTCTCCAATCTTCTGTTATAGTAGAATTATTTTTCTACTTCATAAATTGCAAGCAAATTTGCACTTATTTCCTCTCCATGGATTTTTATGGTGGCTATGTCGGTCCCCCATTTTTCCCTTTGTAGATTAGTTTAGGTTAGCATAGGAGACAACATTAAACTAAATATGTGGTAGACTACTTATTCGTTTTCTGCACATTTACCCAAAATTGACATAGGAACATATCTGTCAAAGTCACATGGTCAACAATGATGTATATGTTTGTTTATATATTAATATAAAAAAAGTGCTTTTATATGTATAAAATACTTTCACCAATTTGAATTTGATCAAACTGCAATACAAATTGGTTAGAGGAAATATATAAACATCTGATAGCGCTTGTTTACTAAACAGTGTTCTAACCTCAAATTGAATCCACACCATTTTTGGTAGATGCATTGGCAGAAAAGCAGTTCAATGTTGGGACATGGAGATTGTTTATGCATAGCCAGCGAGATCAGTCTACCTCAGCTTTAGTCTATGGAGGTAACCATGGCTCCAATAGTTTGGCCATGTGGCCATGTTTGCCCAATCCCAGTAAAGCCATGAGCATGTGCCCTTGTAGTTAGAACATTCCCTGCAAGCCTAGGTGTACGGACGGGGCTCAGCAATAGGTCCTATCCCTACACAGAACCTCCAACTCTCCTCTTAGTATTAGGTAGGCTAGAAAAAATTACGCAACAGCACTAATGTCTCCAGTCATTACCCAAATTAGTCCACTAAAATGATGACATATTTGGTATTTTGGTATTAAGTTTTTTGTATACAACAAAACTTACTATAATACTAAATTATTAAATTGGAACTACTGCCAAACGAGTGACTCAACAGTGTCCCAATTGGACGATACTAAATAACAATTTACTAACTGGTCACTTTAGGCACAGCATCATTCTCCCCATGTTGTGTGGTGTATCACTATAGATACATGTTTTAATTACAGCGCGTGTGTTAAATTGAGTCAAATAATCCAAATTTTACATGGATAACTAAGTCGTAGAATTATTGTAGGAAATATCAACTAATCAAATTAAATTTAAATTTTGTTTTTCGAAAGAAATATATAACATGAGCCTTTTTAGGAGATATATTTGTTCTATTTAAAGAATGCACAACATATCCAAAAATGTATCAGCCTTCAAATATTGTAATTTAAACACAATGAACATAATTAGTCAAACACCTATTTTATTAATTGGATTTCCATCTGGGGAAACCAGCTTGGCATATAATTTAACCTAAGCGTATTTAGAGTAGGATTTTAAAAATTCAAATTTTATAGCCCATTTTTGGAAAAGCAAGAGAAATTTTCTTAATGTGCAGTTGGATAAAATAAACATCATAATTTAGTTATGCATGTGCATAACAGTTCATTTAAGCAAACTTATATATCAAAAACCCCTAAGTCTTATTCCACATTTACTTTAAAAAAATTACGACATTTAGAAAATAACTTTAACAATACATATTATTTATATATTATGAACTCAATTGATTACATTATCCACTATTGAGGCGAGTTGAGAGGTTTGGGTAGCTCTTAATATTGAAGTCTTAAAGGCTGATGAGGGTGAAATGAGAAGAGAATTGGGCAGTGCTGTAATGAAAGGGTGGGGGAACAGGAGCTCCCTGAGAAAACCCGCAGACCAGCAGCATCGTCCAACACAATTCCCACTTGCGAAAATCTGGGAGTGGACTGGCCGGGGATTGAAACTAGTTTGCCATGGTGGGAAGCAAGCGGACTAATCCGTCAGATACCACAGCTCCTATCCACTATAGAGATTCTATGTTCTCCCATCTGCATGTGTCTGTTGACAATAAAATATTCCTACATTTATTGCACCCGTGCATGTAGGCATTGGTGAAAGTATATGAGTGTATTTCACATTTGTGTATATGTATGGTCAACATGCACCCCTAGTATACTTATTTATGATTAATAATTGTCACAGAATTTTGTACAGCAAGGAGAAAAGTAAGCATCAACACAGTTGGCTCTGACTTACTAGTTCTTAGTGGATGTGTACAAACCACATTGTATGGCCATGTATTAGTACAGAAACATTTCCGGACTCTTTTAGGTTTGTCTCAAAAGTTCTAATCGAGTTTATAATATTTTTGATTCTTCAATATAGTACCAGGCTCGCTGAACTGCCAGGATGATACTATAAGTATGTGTCTACAAATGGTTATAGCATTATATACAGAAACTTGCAATGATTTTTTTTTTCAAAACATTGATTTTAAACGTGATCATCTGACCATGAACAGCTTTACTTTAGCCTCCAGGATTTCTGATGGAGTGATATTTCAAGATACAGTCTAACTATTTTCAGAATACTGCTACATGTGAAGATGCCTGAGGGGCGTATCTGAGTTTATAAGGGATGGAGGTCTTAACAAAAAATAAATAAAAGAAACTAAATTTGATTTCTAATTTATTAATTCTGCTATTATCTACAGCATTAAATTAGCTATCTCTACTTTTACTCTTTTTATTTAACAGGAGCACAATATTTACTGCGTATTTTGACCCCAATTAATATCCTTCTTAATTCTCTCTGTAGATTACTGTCTATTAATTAATACTCATTATTAGTACAAGTTCAGTCAATCTATTTCTATTATTTATATCTTTCACTCACGCATTTAGTCCAATAGTCCAGCCTGCCAGCCGCGTCTTTCATAACATTAATGCTCACAGTCGCCGCCTTGCCTTCTTCACTGCTGGTCACGCCACTCATTCTTCTATCACTCAAAATTCATCAGCTCCAACTCCATCTCAGACTTATGGCCCAGAGGCCTGCTGCAATATTTATAGAGCTCAGGGGAACATCTGGAAGATCAACGCACCCCGAGATGAGATGGGAGAATGAGGTCCGTAATCCAGAGCATTCTTCAGATATCGGCCGAAAAAAATACGACCAGAGTCCACAGCGCGCATCTATAATTAGATACCCATCATTGCCTCCCGCCGCCACCTCCGCAATCACATTACAACTCTATTAACATCTTGTCACTCATGTGAGCAAGTAACAATACAAAATGTACAACCTGTTTACATCTTCTGACAATGCAAACAAGTATCAATAATTCTTCTTCTCTTTGTCATTGTGAGAGAGTTGCTATATAGGCACATTTTTCAGTAGTTTATTTTTTTATTTTGGGATAGAACCTGCACTGTAAACATTTTTGAGCTAAAATAAATGTTTGTGTAAAGAAAAGATTAAACAACTGCGTGTAAAGGGAAAATTATTGTAAACATGTACCATGAGTTTGCAGAACAAAAAAGGAAGTATTCCCCAAATGTTAAGGAAAATTAGTGACTAAATTTGAGAGAAATTTCATGAAAATTAAGGGAACATTCCCTTCAGGTGAGAGTAGAGAACTTCCAACTATTTATTCAAAAACCAGAATTTAATGCAGGTTTTTTTAAACTTTTAACCAATAAGCCCATGAGTGGACTTAGTGGTGATTTAGGTGTTAAAATTATTTCAAGCGGATTCTAAGTGCCAAAAATTTAAGAATTTAAGGTACGTTGTGAGGGCGTAGCATGGGAAAAAGTTGGATGAATTAAAATGAATTTATTAAACTGTTATTTTTACTATAAATTGTTTTACTAAGAAGGTTGGTTCAAATAAAAGCTCAATGTTTACATAAGACATATATTGTGGTACATCTCTACGATGCATACACTGACTTGTAAACAGTGTTTGACAACATCGGCATATAACATATGAAACAAAACATGAACACTCAAATTGCGACACCCCTGCTCAAGTCACACATATAAAAAAAATAATACTTAAGTTGTTTAAGAGAACAGATTACATTCCCTTCTTTGTCAGTTTATACTTCTGTACTACCTTTTCTTTTTAAGTGTTCCTTTCTTCCTCAATGTTAATACCATTATACCATGCTGTATCATTCCCAACTCCTACTTTTGACTCATTGACAGTGACATCTCTCGAACTGACAATCTTATCCTTTAGTGGGTCCATAGACAATATCCACCACCTGAATATCCTACCATTATCATTGATTTCACACTGGGTTCCAGTTTGCTTTCTCGTGGTAACTTCTCATATAAGCCTGTGAGCCAAATACCCTTAGTTTGGAAAAGTGATTTTCACCAAACCAAACTGAGGCTGGGGTACTGTTTTGCAGGACACTTGTGGGTGATCTATTTAGCTCGTAGGCAGATGCACATACTGCTTCTCCCAGAGGATGCGGGGTAGGTCTGTCTGCAAATTTTGTCCTAACCTTGTTCATCAGTGTTAGGTTCATCCTCTCCGCCTTGGAGTTCTGTTGAGGAGTTTATGGAGTGGTGTACTCAATAATGATCCCTTTATCAGTACAGAATTTTTTGAATGAGTTTGAGCTAAATTCGGCACCATTGTCAAGTTTGATTCTTTTGCTTTTTACTCTGTGTTGGGTTTTCACCATCTTGATGAAGTTCATAAAGTTTTCTTCAGCTTCTTTGGTCGCTGTCTTGACAGGTCCACTTACATCTGAATGTAGAAGTTCTCTAATGGACTGAGTGCATTTTTAAATTTTTTGAATTTTTATTAGTTTTAATAACTCTTGGCTTTACCTTCAATGCACTGGGGACATTTTTCATCACTGAATGGTAGATTAAGCACCTGCAGGTGTCGTCTGTTTAGGTGGCCAAGTCTTCTACACCAAAGACTGGTTTCACTTCTGGTGATAATTTCCCCAAATTCCTGGCAAGCAATAATGTGCTTAGTGTTTACTGTCACAGGATTTAATTTTAATAAGAACAAATTGAAGTGTCCTTTTTCATACGTAACAGAAACATTTTTCCTTTTAATCGTCACATTTTCTTTATTGAATACTAAAGTCAAATTTTTCTGGATTAATCTGCTTACTGATAACAGATTATTCTACAAGCCTAGTACTATCAAAGCTTCAAAACTGATGGTTCCACTGCCGTAGTCACCCATGAATTTTCCAGCTCTTGTAGCTATCATCTCTCCTCCATTTACGGTTTTAATAACAACACTGTGAGGAAGCATTTTTCTCTCTGACATGTACTCTTCTAAACTTCCCACAACAAGGTGATTTGTAGCACCCAAATCTAGAATGAAAATATTGTCTTTATTCGTTACCTCGCAACTGAAGGGTGTGAATGGAATATTGGCCTCATGGGCTCTTGGTCCACCTGGGGTTTTATTTCTTTTGAAAAGTTTTCTTTCTGTCCCGTTTGTTTTTCCTGTCCTTTGTTTATTGTGCCAACAGTCTTTCCTTTTATGACCCATTTTTCCACATCCATAGCATGTTATTTTGAATGATACTTCATTACTAGAAGGATTTTCTTAGCACATTTGAACTTCTCATTTCATCCCGTCTTCGAGAAGCCTACACTAAACAAACTACATGGTTAGGTCTTGTTTTATGGTTTCTATAGCAGTTATAATTGCAGTGAAGTTATAACCCATTGTCAAAAAAGTAGATGACAGATCTTGTTTCTATCATCCATTTTGGCACCTGCATTTTCCATATTGCGAACAAGGCCATCAAAATGAAGGAAATGTTGTTCTAATTTCTCTTTTGGCTTGAACTTCAGTGATAATAATTTCTTCTTCAGATACAATTCACTGAACACACTTTTTCTTTCAATCACTTCTTCGAGTGATTTTAACGTACCTTTGGCACGTCTTGCATCATTTACCAAATCTAAATATTTATCAGGCAAATATAAATATTTATCAGGCAAATATTGCACAATAATCAATTTCGCCTTAGCATTCGTCTTGAGGAACTCTTTTTTCTCTTTGTCTTTTGCAATGTCCTCGACATTTATTTCCGTAGTCTTCAGCAGTTGTTTTTCATCCAGCACTAATTTGACACAAAATTTCTAGTTGGCAAATCCACTGTTATCCGAAAGAATCGGGAGGACACTTTGAGAACTACATGAGGCCATCTTGTTTTTATTGGGCATCGGGGGCTTCTTTCCCGAATATTTTACGATGAACATCAACACTTCCCACCTTATTTTCTTCACAATGAAAGGTTAAAACATTTCACGAAAGCACTGGGTCCATAACCTATTATAATTTGTTTCACTAAGGTGGTTGCTTCAAATAAAAGCCTCATTGTTTACATAACACACATATTGTGGTACATCTCTACGATGCCATTGCTATTCACTGACTTGTAAACAGTGTTTACCAACATTGGCATAACATATGAAACAAAACATGAACATTCAAATAGTGACAATTTTAAGGTAACTGGTACTGCAAACTGTGACTGGTAGGTGCTGTTGACTAACTTAAAAATAAAAAATAAAATAAATTAAAGCATTTTTGATTCTGTTTAGGTAATAATTTGTTAGGAATTACGTTTTTATTCATGTGTGTGCTACTCTGACGAGCGACTGGAAGTGGGCTAGAAAATATGACTTTTGAGAGATTTTTTTGTTTGAAAATACACTGATGGCATGTAATTTAGAGTTTTATATACTATTACTAGTTATTTACATTATATTTCTTTAATAAATGCCGTAAGTTTGTTGAGAGAAGCTTTAAAAACAAGCTGGAAAAATGTAATTTTAGTTTGAAGTGGTTGGAAGTCTCTGAGTGGCCAAGAGGTCTCGTGGTGGGAGGGGTTACAATCTGCTACACAAGAGATGGCAGCACTGTCATATTTTTATGTGGAGCATATTTGGAGTTGAAAAATTGTATCTGAAAAATTAAAAGTTATTATTTTGGGCAGTAAAGCATCTTAATTGACTTCTTCAAATATATAAAAAGCAGTGAAAAATTTATATTAGTTCTTTGGCCAAGTTATGGGTTAAAAATATTTCTATAATCTGAATATTCTAGCTTTGTTCTGACTGTTTGCATTGAACTTTATTGGAATTTAAAAGTCATTTATAACATTTGTTAGTGAATTGGTGGCCAGCAAAAAATTAAATTAGGATTTGTTGTTTAATAATTGAACAGGTATTTGCTTGCAGAGTATATAAAAAAATTTTAATTTGCAATCAGAAAGTGCTGTAATCAATTGTTTTAATAAAAAAATTTGAGATTGCATCACTCATCAGAGTTTGTATTTGTGTTTAAAGTACCAGAAATTTTCCAGAACAGTATAGGTTGACTGAAGCCTTGAACCAGTTAAAAGGCATAGATACTACTTAATGCCTCCAAGAGAAGCCAGGATTTTTCTTGTGGAGTAGAGTGTGTTTGGGTTTTGGCTATGTAGGGGCGGAAATGTGACATGACGGCTGCAAAGTTTTGACTCCGATAAACATTGCATGAGCGAGTTTAATTCCTGGAGTGTCTCTCTGAACCCTCCTGACATATTTTTGGGTGTGGATTGGATGACTGGTGTTTTGGTTGCTTGAGTGGGTAGGACAAAGTGTTGTGTTACTGTTTCCTGTGCTACAGGGGGTAGAGTGGGGACTGAACCAGGTTGTTGGAAGTCTAAATGCCTGTGCGTAAGAAAGGATGCGTAAAAGGTGGTTTCTTTTAAGTCTGAGATTTTTTGATAATTTACCAGGTTTCGAGCCAGTGCTGAAACAGGCACAGAAGTTTGTTGTTGTCGTAATGTTTTCAAGCAGGTTTCTAGCCTGTGTTGTTTTCTATGTATTATCTATTGGTCGTGTATATATAAATATACTTTTCATAATTAGTTGCTGTTCAGTTTTTTTACTCTTATTCCCTCTTGGAATTTTCCAGTATTGTATACATATATTTATTTTCTGGTCCATAGGTTACTTGTCTTATTGAAGGTTTTTTTTTGTGTTAAGGCCTGTTTTTTCATGACCAACATCTGCACTGCAATGGCGAATGTCCAAAAATGTCCATCTAGTCATGTGAGACTTGATTTGTATTTTATAACGAAAGAGTATTATTAACAGAAAATGTCAGTACAGTGTTTAATATGGGCTTCCTGTATTATAAAGTTATTTTGCATGTATGTATTTATTCATTTGCATTCGTAAACAAAATATATAAACAACCTGATGTTCGGAAATCCTCTAAACCAGTTTACACCAGAACATTCACCACTGGTGGATCTATTGATGAATATCCGAAAAATGTGGCATCACAGTTTTCTCACTTTGATCAGTTTATAAAACAAAAATAACTTTTACTTCCAAACTCCAGCACAATCGAAAACAGTAACTATTTTTGGCATTCTTAACCAGTTTGTGACATAAGCAGCCATATACAATCACCACCCTCACTCAGTAGCTGCAAATGCCGTATTTGCTAGTTGTGAAGAACCTAACCACAAAGCACAGAAAAAGAGGCAGTGTTCAAATTGGTTTTGAGTTTTGTTTTTCGTAATTTGTATTTAGCATTTTGTAAGGTTTAGTCGGAACACCATGACCTACAACTGTCTAACACACCATGCTGCTATTATTTCAGTGTTATCATTATTAAGAAATTAAAAGCACACAAAGTTTTAATATAAACCGCAATTATCCCCAAAAGTTTTCGAGGGCCATTTAAAATTTAAAAAATGAAACCAATATGATATGAAATTGTTACTTAACAAAGACTTCGTCATAAGAAAATAACTATTTCAAGAATATTTCAGCAACTTGCTGTATGAAATAAATATTTTGAGTACAATTCTCATTTGTTTATTCCAATACCTCATCTATATATGTATTTAAATGTTTTAAACAGGCAAAAGTAAAATAGCGGAAGTTTGGTAATGTGTATTTTGTCAGCTTTGAAGCTGACAAAACACAAAATGATAATTACAAAAATGTGTCTCAGATATTGTAGACAAAATGGAACAAGTAACCATTTTGTTAACAAAAAGTGCCAATTGGAACACTGCATGAGTAAATAGACATTGTTTACATATACCACGCGAATGTTTACTGCATAATTATAACATTCCATAAAAAACATATGCATCTGTGTTATATGTACTTATAATTTACTTTCGTCATATCGCCAACATGTTTGGTTAGAGATGTTCGTTTGTAATACAATACATGTAGGTGTGATTATGCTAGTGAACGAGCACCATAGCAATTCAGCTCAATGTATATTGAATTGTTCGTGCAACGATAATCTTTAAACCTTGTTACCAATCAATTTATAAATCGTCCTCGTGTTGTAAAATTTTGTAACAAACTTTTTGTTCCGTAGTATAAACAACGTGATCATTAAGAAATTAACAAATTGATTTTTAATCCTCACGTATATAAAATAAATGAGAAATAATGCTGTATAACAATTGACAATTGTAAAACTCAATGTTTGTAAGAGTTTTCATGGTAAAAGAAGCTCTCACTCTGGTTTTAGATACAATTAAACAAGCAATTTCGCTGATGTTTTGTGAATATAGGAATTATTACAGAATTTTGTGAATGAGCATAATATCTCCGTATTTTGCATAATTTCACAGTTCATGAAAATTTTGAGGCACTACCAATTATTCATGTTTGTGTTTAAAATATGTTATAATATCATACGTACACAAAACTCTATGGTACATTCTTGTTGATAATTTGTGATTCTGATGTACATTATTTTGATTATTAAAATTTGGTATATAAAATTGTTTCACAGTGTTATTTTCTCCTTAACTTTTGTAATGTAACAAAATTGTAGACATTTATGGTATCACCATCTCAATAGTTTGATGCGTGACAGTTCCTGCTGATTGGCTGCCTGCGTCTCTAGGTAACTTGTTTTGACGTTAGGCGAGTGGTATCTCTGGGTGGTTATTCGTCTCTAGGCACTGGTGCCCGACCGGGAGTATAGTACTGGCCTAGCAGGCAGTGAACTTGGCACAAAGTCCGGCTCTGACAGTTTTACTCTGCATTGTGCAGGCTTAGGTGGTGGGACGGATTTAACGCTAGCGGGATGGCATGTATGTCCCGCAGGTGGCTGTACTAGCATGGTTCCCTCGGCCCTGGTAGTACTTGACTGGAGGGTGGGGTGTGTGCGTGTGGTGCTAAGGTTTGTTATTGGCAAGAAGCTACTAAGTATTGTCGAAGCGTAGGTGGACTCTTCGCCGATCAGGATCTCCTGCACTACTGGATGGTATCCTTCCGCAACACAGGTAAGCGTCTCGAACAAAATGGTAGATGTGACAGTTGGTACTGGAACAGTGAGTCGTCGCAGCAAAGCAGCCTGTTTGCGTGGACTCAGTAGCCCAAACCTGCTAGGAAGGATGATAAGCCCTTGTGGATTCTTAGAGATAGCTCTCGTCTTCTTAACTGTCTTCTGAACACCACCCCTACGGGTGTAAGGCATCTGGCTCTATCCTAATATAGTGCCTGCAGGAGTTAGGCAGTCAACGTGTTCGAGTACAGTGTAGGTGCCAATTGCTACCGTCAAAACCGCACCTCACTCTTGACTTCCCCACCAGAGGTATGGAAGACTCGAGCTGCACAGTGTTGGTTGCAGGAACTGCACGGTGTTGTCCCACTGGGGTTGGTCTCTCCTGCACCAGAGTGTAACTCCCTTGGCACCACGAGGTGTATGGTGAGAGTAGTTCACCCTAGCCGGAAAGCAGATCCCACCAGGAGCGTACCAAGTGTTGTGGCTCTACCGTTCCTCCCACCTGGGTGCAAGGAATAGGTGGCCTTCCAATATTGGTGAGGTGAGTGTCCCAAGGTTACTGGTCTCCCAGACCTGAAGAAGTTCCCCTCCTCAGCACCACACAGTGTGCGGTGTGGCAGGGGCAACTTCAAGCTGGCAAGCCACCTTCCAGGGGACGGTATCATAGTGTCTTGGCTCTACCATTAACTGCACAGGGCAGCGAATGGGTGGCCTTCTAAGGATGTTTTGGTATGTTGTCTGTGTATGTTTGGAAAGAGCAAACCCGGTCTCCTGCCGTCTCCATCAGAACCGATGATGACAAGAGGTAGGGGTGAGAGTGATACTCAAGAAGTTAGGTGAGATCAATGTTTATTTTACAGTGAAGGGAAATAAACAGAGGTGGTAGAAGTACTACCTCCTATCCACACGGGCTTGGCAGAAGGTAAACACCCTAGTGTAATCACGGGAAGGCGCCCTGTGCAAAGCTATGGGAGCAGGCAGTAGCTGGTGCGTGTATTAAGGTTTACTCCTCGGGGCGAGCTCTACTCTCTAGTGTCCATAAGGGACCGAATGTGTCTCAATGTGCTGCTCAGATGACGCCGCTGGTTCTTCCTCATATAAGATGATCAACTTATTTCTTATGCAATATCCTTGATACAGGACACTGTGACAAAGAGTTAACCTGAAAATTTGTTATGAACTATTTTGAGTAACACTAGTGACAATTTGTTTGGTGAAAGAGGGCCAAAATATATTTCCTGGGTGTTCCAAACAGAAATGTTTTGCCAATAATGGCAACTGTCATGTAACTACTAAACACTTGATTTAAGTGCAAAGGTACAACACTATGACAAAAGGAAGATACTCTCAGACCCAAATGATTACTGGAAATTGTAAGGTGACTACCTGTTCACCCACTTATATAAACATAAGAAAATTTTCTCTTTTCATCTCTAACCCTTTTCCTCAGTAATTGTTTGCAGATCTTAAAAAAGTAATGTAGATAAATGTAAATCATTAGAAGCTGCTCACTTGTAAAGGTAAATATCTGTAGCGGAATCATATTTGCTTGTGTTTACATTTAGGCCTACTGATTGACTTCATATTATTATCCGTACATAGAATTAACACTGTTGTGCAGGAGGTTTGTAACCCGGATTTGGGCCATTAATTTAGGTTTAAATCTATCTTCAAATTGGCTTACATGATCTGACAGAAGTGTTTCAAAGTAGGCAGTGTTATGGCCTGCAGTGATCCATTTTAGTAGCAATAGGTGACCCAATTCAAAATGAGTTAAACTTTTATTTTGTTTTCTGTTTTATTTGAAAATTTGAACCAGTCACAAGATTTTAGTATCATGAACTCATTACGTTCAGATTATTGAGGGTGAAATTTATGTTGGATCCTCTTTGTTTTTATTTTTCTTCAAAATCAGATATATTTATTTAGTTTTCCATCACCAAATGTATGTTTATTTTATAATTTGATGTTCTATCATGCCATTGCAATGTGAAAACATGCCACCAAGATGTGTGGTGGCAGGGCGAGGTTTAAGTGATGAGGCCAGTAACTTCTCTGACTGAAAGCAGGCTCAGGAAGACATGTGCAAGTTAGAGTGAGGTGGTGAAGGACGGAAAGTACAATAACCACAGACCTGTGAGCCATAAGAATGTAATGGTTTTTTTTTTTTTGTTTTAAAATTATGTTTATTTAATGCACCCTTGATTTGATTAGCCATTTACCCTTCTTTACCTATTTTACCACATTCAAAATTTTTTTTTTTTTGTGAAGTTATTATAATTCATTGCTGCCATAAGAAGATGGCTGGCTGAGTATGAGTTCATAATGCGTTACAATAAAAGTAGCATTCAGGACTCAGAAAATTAAGTATAAAACCATTTGAAAAAGTTTGAGATGTTTGGACACAACATAAAACACTTTCTTTTCTACAAATTCAGACATTAACAGGTTTAGTTGTCATCCATGTGTTAGTGCACAACCAAGGCTGTGTTAAAGAAGTGTAAAAATAAAACAGGGCTATTAAAAAAAGTGTGTAACCTATGAGATGCCACATAAAAAAAGGCAAATTTACATTGTTTTAATTAACACATACGTATATAAAAGTTAAAGTTTGTAATTACATATGTTTTTCTTATACATTCTACACCATTTAATCTATATGGACCAAATTTGTAAGGCAAACCTTTCAATAGCATACTTAAATACTTTGTAGACCAAATATGGCTTCGGTCCCCAATAAGACAAGAAATCTAAAAAACAAGGTCGCGCATCGATCTTGCACAAATTGCATCCTTTCTAAATGCTAAATTAAATTATCCATTGGTGCTGACCTCTAGGAAGTTGATGTACAATTAGGACTGTTCCAGTTTCTTTCTCAGCTCATTATAATCATTGGAATGTATCCTTATTTTGAGATTATAAAAGTGTCACTGGTTTCGTGTTTTTTGAAATTTTTCCATAAACAATTAACACAATTAATGTACACAGAATCCAACAAAGGTAGGCTACTGCCACTATAAACGTTGTTGTAATGTTACACAATTTAGGCATGACAAATTTAGTCTGCTTCATCATGCTTAACAAAATTACAGTTTTAAGAATATGTTACCCCTTATAGGTATTCAGGTAACTGTACACTTGCAAAAAAACTCATTACTTAAAATACTGTGAATATAATAATGCACAATAAGACCAATTAGGAGTTGTTGACTACTGTAACAAAAAACATAATTCAATAATGGTTAGGTTATCTGCAGTTAAGAAAATATACAATCTAATGTTGTGAATAAAAAATGCTTAGCCTCTCGCTGACACTATGTCTTGATGGCTAGGTTATATTCCGTAAGGTATAACTATTTAATGAAAAGCCTAAATTTGTGGATTAGAAGACAAAATGGTACCTAGGCAATGCGGGGCAGTTCAACTAGTTTAACGTTTAACATTTAACATAAAACAGATAAAGGTTCAGTCAGCAATGTGAACCCAACAAAGCATAATAACAACCTTAGATATGAATGAAAGGCATTCAGGTGACAAAATCTAAGATGGTTTGCCACTTTACAAATTACTTTGTTTTGTAGTTTCTTCTATTTTTAAAAGCAGGTAGGGTTACATTGTTGTTTCAAGTAATTTTCTGAACATAAAATGGCATGTTGTATTTGTCAGGTGTAATATTGTAGAGGTTTTGTTTATCTTTACTTTTGGCCAGAAGGGTACTTCTCAGAGCCTTCTTCCTGTCACTCTGTTCTTCTGTCATGAAGCAGCTGTAATAAGGGACAGATGTGCTTCCCAAGGAGGACTTCAGCATTTGAATAAACCAATTGTTAAGTTTCCATCTACATAATTCATATTATCAGGAACTTATTCAAATTCAACCCTCACACGTGTCCTCACCCAGTGAACTTGTTTAATTAGCTTTTACTGACCATCCTGCAGTGCTCACAGGCAGCCAAGTTTAATAGATGTATAGGACAGGCCAATTCCAGGAAACACAGGATGATTCACGAGGAGTTACCACCACTCACAGGGCTCCTTCCTTACATCATTTTGAGCAAAATATGTCATATAAATGTGGGTCCTATTCCCAATATTTACAGAGTAATTTGACAATCAGTAGACCAACCATACAGTGGAAAGGAGCTTTCAACATCGTTCCAGCATCCATGTGTGGTGTGGTGTCCTACACAATCAGTTGAGTGGACCATTCATTTTCTGGGATGCTTGACTGGTGTGGTGTCCTACACAATCAGTTGAGTGGACCATTCATTTTCTGGGATGCTTGACTGGTGTGGTGTAACTTAAATTTTTGCAAGAAGAACTGCCGCTGTTACTTGAGGATATTCCATTAGCAGTGAGATGTTGTATGATATTCCAGCATGATGATGCACCTCAGTTCCACCGTGCTGTGGTTGAACACTTAAATGAGTATTTTCCTGAGAAATGGATTGGACAAGGCAGTTATCACCCCTGCCCTCCTCAATCGCCAGATGTCACCACTAGATTATTGCGTATGGAGAAGGATGAAGGATATTGTTTACCAAAATACTGCACTAACATATGAGGAACTACTTGCGTGTATCATGCATGCCGCTACAGAAATCAAAGATACCCATGTGCAGCTATGTAGAACAACATGTGTGGTTCCTAAGCGTGCGGCCAAGTGTATGTAAGTAGATGGAAACATTTTTGAACATCTTTGGTAAGTTTGTCAGATGCAAATGTGATGCTCAACTGTAAACAATACTGTCTGATAATACATCACTCTGTTTACTTCTGAAAAGGGTTATAATTTTAATTCGTCACTTTCAAATGTTTCGAGTGAGTGAGTGAGTGAGTAAGTAAATAAAGAGATTTGGGTAGCTCTTAACATCGAGGTCTTGAGAGCTGATGAGGGTGGAGTGAGGTATAGAGCAGTACCGGAATGAAGAGGTGGGGGAAACAGGAGATTCCAGAGAAAACTCGCCGACCAGTGGCATTGTCTGGCACAATTCTCACTTGCGAAAATCTGGCGTAAACCAGCTGGGGAACGAACCTGGTTCACCTATGTGGGAGGCGAGCAGTCTAACCGCTCAGCAACCACAGCCCTAAATGTTTTCAATAACTCTATAAATATTGAGAATAGGACACACATTTATATGACATATTTTGCTCCAAATTATGTAAGGAATAGGCCTTGTGAATAGCGGTAACCCATTGTGAACCATCCTGTAACTCCTCGTAAGTCATCTTGTGAATCATCCTGTATATCCAGATACATCATGGTCAGTGACAACTCGCACAGGCAGAAATATTCCAAATTAGCTATGATCATAAATTTAAGTCTTCTGCTTTGTGTGTATTGTCCTTGGCAGCATTGTACCAATAAAATATAGTGAAAGAATATTTCATGGATATTATTCCAATAACAAGTGGTTCCTCACAATTACAGGCTTGCAACATGGCTGACAGCACTGCAGTTCTGGAATAATATTTTGTTTTTCACACAAATGGTCAAAGCCCCAGTTGTCAGATTCTGCCAGCCACTCCAGTGAATGCACCACATGTCTGTATGGTATCATACTCAAAAATCTTCTTAGCTAGTGACAGCTAACTAGTGTACATGCATTAGTTTTCATAAAATTTTTAGATTAATAGGGAATGGGACATAAATCAATGCTAAAACATGAATTACGTCTTACATGTTTATAGACGCCAATATAGAAAAAGCAAAAAATAGCAATATTACATAGTTTTTTTTCACTAACTTTTGAGCATATATTTTACCAGGGTGATGTATTTATGATGAGCTATTTCTTATGCAATAAATTTTTAGATGTCATTTTGGTACGAGCTATTATGCCAAATAGCTGTAACAATGTGGCAAATCTTTGGTCACAAATTTGGCAAAAACAGTTATAGCTATGGCTGCCATTTCTTAATTTTTGTAAGTTGGCTTACAAAAACCTGTGGATTTCAATTAATATATTTAGTGTTAATGTATGTCCTAAGCAGTCTTTAATTGTCTGGTGGAAATGTGGCCCAGTCAGATCCACCCTCAAATGATGACACCACCATACACTGTACATGATAATATGCACACTCGGGATTAAGAATTAAAATTAATTGTTTAAAAAGTGTGTAACTTTTTAACATGTTAGTTAATTTTAAAACAAGGTCACTTTTAACTTACTAATTGTTAAAATATCTGGTTAATGATTAAAACTAATGTTAGCTAACTTTGCAATCGCCTGAAGGACGATTATGATGACAAAATATATGCAAATGCAATTAATATCTTAACAAACTTCTTTAAAAAAATGTAACATATTTGACGGCAGATGAGTTGCACACCACGGTTTACAGATCAATACACAGACATTATGAACTGAATCGAAGCTCATCATTAGTCACACGACACTCCATTGTGATGTAAGTGAAATGTTATCATCGTGATCTATCAATACAATATCTCACCATGCAAAAATTATGGTTGCACAGTTGATGGTACTCGTACAGCATGCAAATTTTGATTGTTTTTGTAGTCACGTTTTGCTATAAGAGTTTATTTTAGAAGTTTTATTATAAATGGTTTTGTAGAAGATTCTTATTTAATCATTTTGATAAGTAGGTCTGGCCTACCAGACACAACATTCAGCAACCAAGTAGTGGTAATTTTTTCTAAGACTGTAAATGGTGATTTTTTAAATGTTTTGATTAAACATGTATTAATGAATAATTTTTTAGAGATATTTTTAACTGTAAAATCTTTGTCATTATTTAACTTTTAACTTTAATCAGTTTATTTTATTTTATCTTAAATGTAAATCAGCTAATTTGTGTGGATTTAAATTTCTAACTTTAATTAGTTAACTTTTTCTTATTCTAACTTCTCTAACTTCAACCAGTTAGATTATTTTGTTAACTTTCCCAAGTATGATAATATGTACGGGATTCTGAAATTAAATACTTTCTCATATATTATTGGTAGATATTAAAGTTACATTCGTTTGCAAACAAGTGTTTACTGTATATGAAAGAACAGAAAATACACAAAAGTCAAGACAGATTTAGTTCTCCAGTATGGATCCTTACTAAAACACATTAATAAACAAGTTGAAATACAGCAAATAATTTAAAATGAGAGATATTTGGGTGTGTGAAATGCATAAAAACATACATAAGATCTTACCAATAATGGAGTGCTGTTCACCGATATTCTTCAGTCCAGTCACACTCATTCCACTAATCAAAAGAACTAAGAATGTCCAGTGTACTTCTTGCCGGTGTACAAACCAAAAGCACTAAAACAGTAAATGAACCCAATAGCAAAAATTTATTATTAATTTACTGGAAAACATTTTCAACTGTTACAATTATATACGTTACCAAAAACTGACAACTATAATATTTTTGTATACTGTGTATCATCTTAATTAGGTACCACCAAATAATGCACAAAAATATTTGTTCCATTATACTGAGCATAATGTGGCTTCGGATGTGTGTATAAATATAGAAAGACAACATCCATACTACTAGGTTCACAATACACCATTACACACATCTCCTTGTGCATGGGCTACAAATCATGACCACATCACATAGTATTACTAACAAAGAAAAACAATATATAATGTTATCTGTGAGAACAGAAACCTTGGCACTTCACAATCATAGATGGTAAAAATGTCCAGTGGTCTAAAGGTAAAAAGTCTGTAATGCAGACATAATGAAGGCAGGCTTAGGAACTGGAAAAAACCATGAATTCATATACATATTGAGACGCCTTTAACCCCACAGGGTATCAAGTAGGTAAGATGCTGCCTCACCGCCGCACTTCCTATCAAACAGACAGAAACCCTCCCAGGTCAGAAAGCTATCTTGGACTTACCATCCACTGACTGCGGGCAATGCGAAAATCCTTAACACTACCATCTTACTACTATTGAAAAACCGTATAATAGCAGAGCTTTAAATATATATATATATATATATGGGGGGGGGGGAAGACTCTACAAAAAATTTCACTGACATCAAAAGTAAGTATCACGTTCAGTTTTAATACGTGTCTTTAAGCACCCACTTGGTCTAACAAGGCCTTTATAGATTTTCATTAAAAAGTACTCAAAATTATTCATAAATTATTAAAAATACACTCATAAAAATATATCAAAAAATTTACTCCATCACAAACTAGTTTGCCAGCAATTTGTATGTTCTGTCTCTATCGTCCTGGCAGGCATGACAAATTCATTTTACAAATCACACAGAAGAATTATATAAAATTTACAATAAAATATTTTTAGTTACTCCTTAACCATCGTTAATGTGTGTGTGTTACAGAGAGTTTATTTCTCGGTTGCAAATCCCGACGGTTCATTTTTCAAGACTTCAACACTCGTGATACAGAAAAGGAAGCGGAGGGGGATTTCTTAGTCGCACTTGCAGAACATACCTAGGCAGCAGCATAAATCAGACATGCCATACAGAAGAACCAACAGATGAAGATCGAGAAACAGCTCTGATGGACACCAGCGGCCCTCCAAATGTGGCCTCGGGAAAAGTCAGCAGTTTCCTTCAGGCGGCGACTTCGCGCGTCCTGACTTCACACATCCTTGCAGAGTTGCAGGAATACGGAAAAGCGTAAGCTTTCTCAGTCCCAGGAATTTGATGCAGAAGAAAATAGACCATTTCGCACACATCCACAACAGCAAAATTTGATGCAGCACTCTAATCACAGGTGAAAACACTACGGTTCCCTCAGTTATTTTCATCATCTTTCTCTCAGTATTTATTACGTGTTTGCAATTTTCTAGTCACGGCAATACTTGTAGCCACGGAAAATATACAATGTTATGGGCTGTGCATCACTGAAATCCACAGTTTGCCCAATGACATGACCTCTCCAACAAGACACATAATTTTCATTTTCGGGTAACCAAAAATTAAAGTTGAGCAAAGTTACACAAGTCGCCGGCACCCAATATACTAGGAAAGTTTTCAGTAAATCTAAATACGTGAGAGCCGTACACACAATTCTAAATCCAGACACTTAAGAACGGTTACCATCCCCATGACCATGCGATCCCTATATTGCCACTACTCACTCCTGACATTGTACCGTCCACTGCCTTACTTGGCCCGTGAGTTTCAATGCTGTTGCTGGCCATATAACTTAACACTTGCATAACGCATCGTCAGAACATTTTTAAGCAAACTTTCCAAAATCCCTCAGTGCTGATGCGTTAATGTTCGGAAACTCACGCATAGTACCTTATGGCAGTTTTTCTGATCTGCTGGTCCACACCAGTGCATAGCAATCTCCAACACCCAACTTCACGTAACATATTAGCGTAGGCTCTTCACACTCGCTAGTTGCCAATATGCATAAGTTACATTTGGAAGCAGACATGCTATACACCTTGCGGCACCAAACTCCTGAGCGTCCGTGCGCGATGAGCTTAGGCGAGTTGACTCTCTCAGACTCCTCACATACGACTACTGCTAATGTGTGCCCTGCCAGCAATGGCCAGGGCAACATCACGTACTCTCCAAACACACACCCTAGCGGCAGCTTTTACAGGCAATGTACACAAGCGCAAGATAAAAGCTTTAACTAATATGAAAAATAATTCACATAATATGAATATTGAATTATAAAATATGCTCATAAAAGTATAGCCAAATTACTTGCTAAAATTCATATAGAAATATATAACTGATAAGCCAATATAATAATAATAATAATAATAATAATAATAATAATAATAATAATAATAATAGAACGGTCTCAAAAAGGTATAACAAGTTAAAAGAAACTACAAAATTGCCAATCCTGGTGCATAAAATATATCAAGGCGCCGCAAAAATTATGTGGCAATAATTTTATTGTCACAATATCATACATAATAAAAACTATATAAGCTTGTGGGTACAATGTTACAATGGTATGTTATCCCAGAATGCACTGACTACTGATAACCCTTGAATGGCATAGCATGTGTAAGCATTGCTGACCAAGCACGGCCATTCATGTACACAGTTTATATTCAGGCAAATGTTTCTTATATTATAATTCATCAGTGCATTGCTATAAAATGGTTTTAAGAATATGACATATTTTCTTTGTTGCAGTATCCTACTAAGGCCCAAAATTTTAATTCTAAACATCTATAAGATGAACTGCAAAAGGTTGTTCACTCTATAGGCCTACATGCTACACCTAGGTTAAGTGCTTGACAGATTGTATATAACACCACCAAAATGTTTACGGCATCTTATATATAGACACACAAAAACATATACACATCCACACATACACAAGGACATGCACTTAAGATAGAAACAATTAAAGTCTTATATTCCCTGAAACATTACGTAGCACAACCAAGAGTATTAAAAATTATTTTTAACTTTAATTACCCTTAAGTAATTACAAGTAAAAAGTAAATACTTTATTTTTAACTTTAATTACCCTTAAGTAATTACAAGTAAAAAGTAAATACTTACTTTCCTAGAAGCAAGTAGAGATACTAAAACACAAAGATGAGGTGAAAAGAAGAGCTTCAGCCTCATCATCAATACTGCCATTGCAGTGAATGGGACTATTATTATTATGTTGAACAAAATTGCTGGGAAAACGCTGGAAAAAAAAAACATTAAAATCATCTAGCAAAATACTTCAGAATCCAAATATTGAAAACAGCACTAAAATAAAATTCATTTCCTGATTAGCTCTATTCCATTATGAAAAAGACCTGGACAATGATTACTACGCTAAATAATTTCCAGAAATTTCAAAGAAGCAGCCACAGTACAAAATTAGCATCGGCTGAAGAAACAATTGTTATTATTTAATAACAAGTCAACAGTATTCTTCAAAACTGATCATTCTAACAGTGCCCTCAAAATAAAATATTCTGTAAGTAGCAAAGTTTCACATGACCAGAAATTTAATATGGAATAAACAAATTCAAATTCTCATCAAAACTGTAGTTTATAATATTTAATTTGAAACTTTAATGCTTATACATAAAATGGGTAGTTGAGAGATTAAAAAGCTGCTCAAAAACTAGGTCTTTAGCATCTATTACAGTAAAATTGTATGAAGCAGTAAGACAGTGCTAGGTTGTTGGAAATGGGAGCACATCAAAAAAACCCACTGGCTAATAGCAATGTAAGCTATGTTCCCCACAAGTGATAACCAGGAGTCACTTCACCAGGGATTAAAACCAGATTGCCTTGGCGAGAGGCCAGTGCATTAACCATATGACCACAAAGGCCCCAGTAAGAGGTTTAACCATTTATATGTTCATGAGTGAACAAAACATTCCAGTTTCTTCAGTTTCAACAGCATCAGTTTGTGATGCTTTGAATACCCATCACTTCAGAAAGTTAGTACTGTAAAGTTGTATGTAGACTCCACTCTGGCACTATCAGGGTACCTGAAATATAAACTATGCCTTTTCTCTCTATATACACTACCTGATCAAAAGTATCTGGACACCTCTGTAAATGTGAAATCACACCTAGATGCCACCATAAATTGAGACTTAGGACTGAATGATGGTCAGTGTTACACAATACCAAGAGAATAGGTGGAGCAAGGGAGCTCATTGACTTTGAATGTGGTGTCATTGGCTGCTACATCAGCAAGAAATACAACAGAGTAATTTCTGCCCTTCTCAAGCTTCCCAAATTTATAATCAGGTAGGCCTATATGATTATAAAGTGGAAACGAGAAAGCATAAAACCACAATGAAACCATAGCTGGGTAGTCCATGGGTGTTGACCGACAGTGGAACAGGAATATTGCATGTCACAGTGTGTTACCATAACCCGTAAATTCTGCAGTGCCACTAATTGTGCAGATAGCACCACAACTGTGCATCAGGAGTAAGGAGAACAGGGTTCAAAGCTGAGGAACCTGCCCATAAACAGCACATTTTGCCTGTGAACTTGAAGAGGTACGTTTGGTGGTTGCAAGGGCACCATCACTAGGAATGTGGACAACTGGAGGAACATGATTTGGAGTGAGGGATCATGCTAATACCACGTGGCAGTCTGATGGGGTTGTTGGACATAGTGCCCAACGTGAAATTTAGCAGAGGAGGGGTGAGTGTGCGGGGGTGTTTTTCCTCGAAGGAACTTAGTCTTCTTGTAATACTACAGAGCATGTTAAAAGCGGAAGGCTATAAGAAAATTTTGGCCAGCTGCATGTTGTCTATGCTAGAATACCAGTTTGTAAATGATAACCATGTGTATCAGCATGACACTAGAGTTTTGAAAATGCACTTGCAGCCAAGATCCCCGACCTCAATCCCATTGAACACCTCTGGGACGGACTGCAACGGCAATTGCGTGCCAGACCCCAATGGCCTACATTACATACTACACTTGCTACAGAACTGAAGGAAGAACGGTCGGTCATTCCCCTGAAGATGTTCAAACACTTGGTTGACAATTTCCCCCACAGGGTTAGTTGTAATAAAAGCTACTGGTCAATAAATCCGATGGACACTTGTAGGATAGTTACATTTAAGTGTCCGGCTACTTTTGATCAAATGGCGTAGTTAAGAGTTCTGAATACAAAATATTTTTAAACAAAGTTATCAAAAATATACATAAGAAAAAGGTAATAATTAATGGCCAATGACACGTTACTTTGAATTTGTAAAATATATTCATGAAGAATGTAACAAACAATTGTAGATGTCATAAATCATTTGAAAAGAACCTGGAAACTACGTAAGTATTTGCAAAAAAATTAATATGTCATGAATTCTACAACAAGCTGATAATATGAACAGGACAAAGGAGAAATAAAACTGAATTAAAAAATTTGTCAATAAATGTCAAAGTTTAAACTTTTGAATGCTAGTTATGCTCCCTCCCCAAAATCTCCAGACACTCAGTGACAACTTACATTTTTATATCTTAGTCCTAATGTTATTGAAGTAGAAAATGTGACTTTTATCAAGTTGTGTGTTACTTTCACATCAAAAGTTCCCAGTTAGTTACTAGAGATAACATTTTTTTTTTTGTTTCTACATCTGTTAACATGTATGCACATAAAACAGCATATAATTTGGATATATCTTTATATAAGAAAGTATAAATTTCTCAATTCATTGTTCACGTATACCTTTTATAATTCTTGTTTGAAAATAACAACTTGCCTCTTGTGCATATAACACATTTTTCATGATAGTGTAGTATTTTTCCTTTACATAGCAGTGTACACTTCCCAGCCAGCCTATTCACATTAACATCACTTAGCTTCCTTACTGGAGTGCATACATTTCAGGGTTATTTCCATCAGTCTAGAAAGGTAGAAAATCTGGTATAGTATATAAACACACACACTGTGTTAATAAAATACTCTTACCAGTTTGTGTTCAGTTTTCCATTCCAACTGTCATCAAGTCCCAAAAAAACTCGAAGCCAGTACACACTTATCAACAAGAGACCCAAAATCACAGCAGGAATGAGCAATGTTGAGCTCAACTTATATAATGTACTTGCAGGAAGGAAGTCAAATTCTTCTGAGCAGGTATACAGAAGTGTATGGAAATCTTTATAATCAGTCAATTTTGATCGTAAGAGGTTTAGAATATGGCCCTGAAAAATAGAATTTTATGCATGAATATGCAACACTTTCTTGACAATCCCATCCTATACACAAAAATTCATTGACAAAAATGATGTATGTACACACTATTGTGGATTTAATATACACAATAACATAAAATAACATACGTGGCTGCAGGTTCATCACAAGAATATAAGCAAAATCGTATATACAACTTTTGGTTTAAAGTGATTCCTAAGGGCAACAAGCTCATTCCAAGTTAGAGACAAAAAACAAGTTAACTGCAAATATTGTAGAAAATATTTAAAATAGATTATTAGTCTGTGCAAGATGGCCACCACAGACGGACTACGGGTTGTGTCATTCCGTATTTAAGGTTGTTTTGGCTTGTGATTAGTTCTAGCACTAGGTTTAAATATAGGTGGAGGAGTAGTTTGAGGTATAATTCGAGTTAAGATTAGTGTTTTATGAGGTAATTAGTTATAAAGAGGGAGTAGTGTCTGATTGTGTGCATGAGGCCGGGCCTTTGTTATTGTATGAAGGTAAAGGGTGTATGGTGTAAGTTAGGCTAGTTAAGAAAGTGTGTGTATACGTAGGTATTTGGTGTATTTTATAAGGGAGAGTAGTTTTAGTTTTAAGGTAGTTAAATTATTTTTAAAAAGATAAAGGATAAAAAAACGATAGGGAGATGTAAGTGCAGGGGCTGTGGTAAGGTGTGTAGAAGGTTAGATAGTGGTGGGCAGTGCGACCAGTGTGGTGGCTGGTACCATGTTGGCTGTATAGGGATCAGGGAGGAGGAACTGCGATCACTACAGGAACATCAGTGGAAGTGTGAGGAATGTGCTGAGGGAAAGGGTTTAGTGGCAGTGGTAGGGAACAAATTAAGGGTAAAGAAGGAAACACAAATAAGTGGAGTGGAAACTCAATTTGGAATATGCTAAGGGAAAGCTTTGTAGAGGGTGTGCCAGTGCCAATGGACGTTGCTAAGGAGGAGAGGTGGAAAGGGGAGATGGTAGATTTGATGAGCAGGAAAGAGAGGGAAATGATGCATAGGATTGAGAGGATGGAGGAAAAGGTCAGGAATGAGATGGTTAAGAGTAGAGTAAAAATGAGGGTGGATAAGTTAGAGGCGAAGTTGGAAAATGTAAAGGGGGTGCTAAGGAAAATGCAAGCTAGTCCACAGGAGGAAAAGCTGAATAGCGAGAAAGAGTTTAGCAGAATGCAATTAGGGCTGCAGAAGGAACTGCAGGAGGAATGTCACAGGAGGAGGGAGGCAGAGATAGAGGTGGTAAGATTAAGGAGCAGGATAGAGGAGTTGGAGGCAGTAGAAAGGGGTAAGGCAGGTGACAAGACAGAAAATAAGGTTAGAGGAGGAAGAAATAGTAACAAGGGATAAGATGATAGCAGTAGGCAGGAAGCAATCTGGAATAAAGGAACGGGAAAAACAGATAGGAGGGAACAGGAAGTGGTAGAAGGTAGGAAGCAGTATGTTGAGGCTTGCAAGTGTGGGATTAGCAAAGACCACCAAGCAGGACAAAGAGGACAGTTCGGGGCCAGAGGGGAAAGAGGTGTTGATGTTGGTCAGACCTGGGAATGCTGTAGTTGATGCAATAGTATTGGATGGTATAAGGGACCATCATATCCCAGTTTTGGACATTGGGATTGGCAGGATGAGGGAAGAGCAAACGGCGGAAAGGTTAGTGTGGCAGTATGGGTGAGGAGACAAGAAGGGGACAGAAATATTCCTGAGAGACAGGTTTAAAAATTGGTCTATGGAAGAGGGTGTAGAGGGGTTGTGGAGAGAGTTTAGAGGATTAATGGAGGTTATGCTGGAGAAATTTGTGCCAATGAAAAGGTTATGGACTGGGGGAGATCTGTTATATTATGGACAGGAGATCTTGAAAATGAAGAGGAAGTGCAGAAAATTACATGCCAAGTGTAGAAATGAAGGGATGATAAGATCTTAAGAAATGATGAAACAAATGGATAGGGAGATTGAAAAAAAAGATCAAACAGGCAAAGAATGTATTTCTGGGGAACATGGTGGAAGGAAAAGGCAAGGAATGGGGGAAATTGTTTAGGTATGTTAGGAGGTTAAGGGGAGGAGAGGAAGGGATCCCTCTGCTAACAGGAAGGGATGGTAAGCATGCGACAAATGACCAAGAAAAATCGGAGATGCTGCAAGGATAGTACTTATCAGTGTTTGAGGCAAAGGAGGATTGGAATAGAGGGGCAAACAGGGTTAGGGGGGTGCTTATCAAGTGTAAGATCAGGGAGTGGAAGATATAAAAGGTAATTAGGGGTTTGAAGAACAGTAAGGCAGGGGGAGCAGATGGGATAGGAAAAGCAGCACTGAAGTTTGGTAGCAGGGAGTTGGTAAAATTGATTAGGGCTATGAACAACAGGAATTGGTTGGAGGAGTCCCAGCATAGTTTCAGGAGGGGATACTAATGTAAGACTCAGCTGGAGGGGTTATAAGAGGATCTGGTGCAGGTAGTTGATGAGGGGATGCTTAATAGATTTTGAGAAGGCATTTGATAAGGTGCTCCATGGGACACTGATGAGGGAAGTGGAGGCGCCGATACCAGACAGGAGGGTAGTGGAATGGATAGGGGACTTCCTCAGGGGATGAAGGCAGAGGGTGAAAGTGGGGCAGCCAATATCGGAGGAAGAGGAGGTTATGTCAGGGGTACCACAGGGAAGCGTGCTGGGTCCTTTGTTATTTACCGTAATGGTAAATGACATGGGTTTGGGGATTAGGGGAAAAATAAGATTGTTTGCAGACAATTGTGTTGTGTATGCTGAAATGGGAGAGGGGGGCGGAAATTTGCAGGCGGATATTGATAAGATGTGGTTGTGGACCAGGAAAAATAATATTAATATATATGTAAGAAAAACTAAGGTAGTGAGGTTCACAAGGAAGAAACTGATGCCGGCTAACAGCCAGCGGTGCTAGAGCCCATGACAGCGCTCATGTGTCACGTGTTCCGCACGTGCGCAAAGAGGCAGATAATTTGAACTTTCCTATAAATGTTAATTTCAGGGTAAAATGTGTTCTCTTGACTTTACAGTGTTTAATATGTCTTAAAATGTTGTAAAGTGCTTGTACTAATTTTAATTGTTTGATTATGAATATTCAAAGTGCCTGTGGCACCAAGATTAAGAACACTTAATATTCTGGCATGAACGCCATCACAAAGAGACATTAAAATAATATTGAAATTCATAACAAAGTTATAGAAATGTAAAAAAAATCTAATTTAATTAGTGCCATTTTATTTTCAATATAAAATATTTCACTCGGCGTGCATAGGACTTCCAATTATGTGAACCCCGTAGGTGGCCATGATAGGTCAGTGCGATGCTTGTATCTGACCAGTCTGTCGAGGAGAGCTGGCGAGGTAAGATACTGTCACGTGTGCACTACAACTTTTCTTCATTGGTGTAGGTTTCCATAGTCAATTTAGTTTACCGGTTAATCTTTGCTTGAGTACGTTTTTGCCAGAAAATTTCCCCAGCATTATGACTCCGCTTTACTAATTTTTTTACGCCCCTGCTGCATTTTTAACTTAATTGAGAAGAACGAGGAGAGATATCGGAGAGGTCATGCAACCCACACATTTTGAATCAGACGCCATCTGCCCATGTTTATGGCATTTCAGTGTAACTTCTGCATTATTGCTACGTGCAATTTCAAGAGCTTTATTTCCATTGTATTTAAGGGTAATTTTCGTGTTTGAATATTTTATGGCTCCATCATGTATAACCACATGGCCGACTGAAGCAAAGTCTTTGTATACGCCGTCATTGCGTTTTAAGAACTTATTTATATAACATTCTATGTGCAATAATTTATTCCAGGGTTCTATGTCAGTTTCATTCAGAGTTCAATGTATTTTTTACATAAATTGATGCTTTTTGTACTTGACCAAGCTGTCACAGTAATATTTGATTTCACCGCCATCATGCATGTTACAAGCCTGTAACAACGCTAATCGTAAAGAGAACCACGTGCTCAACATGAATAATATTTTATCTGAATTTAGTTTGCCGTTTCCACACAGAAATATTGCATTTTCACCTGCACCACTTGGTCCGCTACGAACTTCGTCCAGCAGCATCCGTGTCACCTAAGCTTGTTTTCACACGTGTGTGTTTATTGTGAATATTCATCTCGTGTCCCATCTTATTTCATGTATCATTCAAGTGTCTATGAAATTGTGTAATTAGTGTATGGTGCAATTATTCCCGTCCTAGCCGGCTCTGTGTATATGCCGTCACCACATTACCCACGTGCTGGAGGGCGAGCCCCGTCGAGTTTGTGTTAGTGATGCCGAGTAATCATGCATGTTAATGTGTATTAATGGTTTTCATTTGTAATTCACAGTGTCCTGTCTTCAGGGAAATACCGTCAGTCCACCCTAGCAGCTGTCGGCCCTCTTCCCTTGTGAAGGCTGTGCTTTCACGCACCTCAGTGAGATCCATTTAGGCGTGCGCTACATTAATTGCGGGCAGGGGAGCACCCAAGCGGAATTGGCTAGTTATGACCGAGATAACCATTTCATTGGCACGTTGATGTGTATGATGAACAATATCAATAAAAACAAGTCTACAGTGAACTCAATTTTTTTATTCAGTAGTGACAGTGTCCTAAACACATATGTTTATCAATTGTTTATTTCAGAGATTTTTATTAAAAGTTTAGTATTGCCAACGTGTTTGTAAGTACGCATGGGTGAGACGGACACACGGACACACAGAACCCACAACATCCCTGAGAACCCTGAGTCTCAATAGTGTGGTGATTGGGAAGCACCGCTGGTGCCCAAATTACCAGTAAGTATTTGTGTCATCGTTTGTCTCGTGTCTCACCCGACTGCCTCAAAATTGATAAGCAGGGACATGTACAGATGGGGGGACAAGAGATAGAAGAAGCAGGGGAATATAAGTATCTAGGGATTGTACTGCAGGGAGACCACAGATGAAAAAAAAGGTAGAGAGAGTGGTTGCAAAGGGAAGAAGGGCTCTGGGTATGCTGGGAAGGGTGCTGAAGGGAGTCAGCTGTGAGGTGAAGGAGAAGGCATATGGCACAATGGTACGGCCAATGTTAGAATATGCTGCAGCAGTATGGGACCCGTATGTAGAGGTGGAGGTACGAGAACTGGAAAAGGTGCAGAGAAGGGGAGCAAGATGGGTGAAGGATAGGTGGAGAAGGCAGGGGCAGGATGATGAGGAAGAAGGGAACTATAGGCCATCAGTGATGATGAAAGAAATGGGGTGGAACTCATTGAGGGACAGGAGGAAAGTTGAATGGCTAGTCAGGATGTACAGGATGTTGAATGAAGAGAGAGGATGGGGAGGGCTACACTGCAAGCTAAGTAAGGGAGTATTTAGAGGAAGAGGAAACCACAGTGAGAAACTTCAGAGGGTGTGGAGGAGAACAGCGGGGTAGGCAGTCCATGCTTGTGAGTTCTGTGAGGGAGTGGAATGTGTTGAGGGAGGAATTGGTATCCTGTGTGAGGGGTTGGTAAGTTCAGGAAGGGAGTGGTCAAGGAGTTGGTTGGGTGAAGGAGAGGTGAAAGAGCTCGCCATCGGGCGGTAGCCTAACTAACTAGAAAACACTCTTTGGTAAAAATGATAAGCCTCTTAATTTACAAGAAAAAAGACACAAAATTTCCAAAAATCATTATACCAAACGTGTAGTATTTCATTTACATAAAGGTTAGGTGTGTGGCAATGCTGCAAATAATTTGTCGGTCGTCAGGCATATGGCAAGGGAACAGGTCAAGCTCATTAGTGTCAAAGAGGCCATGGAGTTCACATGCAACGAGTACTAGGACATGGCAATGGCCATTGATGCATCCGGCAGCCAAGATCTGTGAATGCTGCATGATCCCACATGCGGAAAAGTGCATTGCTATGGGTGGAGCAAACTTCAAACACCTGTTATGATATTATGTATGTTGATGCTGTATTCTGTGCTTTACGTGAAATAAAGTCATTTTATCTACTTAAATGTCATTTTGTATACCTTAACTAGGGGCCTTATGCCTTTTTACCAAAAAATATTTTCTACTTAGTTTTGATCACAGATTTGTATGGTGCAATCTGTATCTGCGAATTATCTGACATCCTATATTTCATTTAATGTATTCATATACACAACCACCTAGTGGTTCACTTCAGACCATAAATTACATGAATTTACACTTCAAATTTAATTTTTTTATTGAATCTGCAGCTGTCAGTTGGTATAATTCAGTTACACCTTGTACACTACACAATTACAAATGTACACATGCTCAAATATACTACACTATAGACAGTTTTCAATAAACCACAAGCTTTTGAAATTGATCTTTGAAAATATCTTAGTCCACACAACATACATTTTTTACATAATTACTGACTGACACCAGTACTCACAGTTGGCAAAGGATTAGTTAAGGTACTTCAATGTCTTAACACCTTGAAAGGTAATGTTAAAATAATAGCAGTTGAAACTAACAATCTGGTGGCTTAAGTCAAATTGTTCTGGGAATTGTACACTTAATGAAAAAAGCAGTTTTTCTTATAATTCTTATTTGTAGACCTTAAACATTTTGAAGGGTGGAGTCACTGGGAACCATGTTATATTGACATTTTGGCAATATTAAAAAAAGGTAAAAGACAACAATGGATCACTCATATATACCAGCCAAGTTCACCAATTTGTCTGGTTTCTTTCTTCTCACTTTGCCTGCAAGAGCTAAGAAATTGTTACCCAACACATTTTTCATGGACTACACATACAGCTTTGCAAAAATATGTAGAAAAAAATGCTTATTTCAATGCTCTAGCAGATTGTCTTTTGCTTATAAGAATGCAGATTGCTATTATGTGACAGATGAATTGATGGTTAAATAGACAGAACTAATAAAAAATTTTTAAAGGAATGATTTGCCATCCTCTGTATTATTCTCTGTTGCAAAATTCCAATGTGTGAGGAATGCATCAGTAGTTTGCACCTACTGAGGAGCAGTAAGTATCATTGTTGTCCAGCTGGTTGGCTGCTGTATATTGTACTTAGCTGACTGACGAGTGTACACATGTGTACAGTTACTGCTTATGTATAAACAAAAGTGTTGTGTAAGTGTCCGTGTGTTTGTGTGCAACAGTTGACACACATGCAAAACATTTTTTTTTTAGGGTTGCCCAAAATAAACACGGTTATGCTGCATTTTATGGGTTTCACTCAATTTTAGTATACTATTTAAGTTTCTTGGGCTATCTAATGTTTTCAAGTTCGGTTCATGGGTGACTGTTTTCATGGAGTCTTGGTTTATATTTTTTATTTTAATTTAAATGTTGTAGTGCACCAATTTTATTACATGAAATTGTTTACTTCTAAGCATTATTTTGTTTACTAAAAATCATTGGTTGGCAGGATGCATAATTACCGAGACATAATTAAAGCAACAGATTGGTACAGGCAATATGTATTTTAGTACATTATCTTTTTCTACACAATAGTGAAACTGGTATTGGTAAGAGTTTCATCTTATTACTTGTGTTATACTTTTAACACATTGGATTAATTTTATTAATGTTCTTTTGTTTGTGGTGGTTTTTGGTATTTCAAGTTAGTAATGTCTTATTTTTAGGGAAATTAAAAAAAACTCATGTGTTAGCTTCAAAATATGTTAAATCTTGTCACCCACTGCACACTGAGTGAACTAATTGTTTCAAATGTCAGTGAGATAGTGACCATAAATTTATATGTCCATCAAATTTTGCTGGGTCCATTAAAGGCACAGCATATGTAACATTAAGCAGAACTTTGTCTTTCACAAAATAAATGTCTTGCCAGACTGATTAAAAATTGAAATAATTTATGGTTGTTCTGGAGTGACTTGAACACTCAAGAAAAATGCTGCAAATGTTCCCAAAAATTGTGGCTTGAAGTTTATTAGACTGCACTTAACTGCACCCAAAAATGTAGTATTAAAGAAGCAAATAATGAGGATGCTAGGGGTCTTGGAGAGAAATTTATTTGAAAAAGTGGCACCATTACAGGACTGACACAGAATGTTTGTTTATTCTGCAATGAGGAGGGTTCAGAATTGTACATATTACATTCTGTGTGAAATAATGTGCATTATTCAATTTGTTGGATCAAGATATGATGTTTTCTCATGTTTTCTCTTAGTGCAGTTGATATGATAACCACTGAAGCAAAGTATCATATGCAGTGTCTTGTAGAGCTGTGCAGGAGGGATATAGGGCTATGAGAGGCCACAAGTATATTGACAAAGAGAAAATCAGTGCTTCACATGTTGCACTTGCAAAGTTGATAAGCTTTATCCATGCTAGTATAGAAGACGAGAAAGATATAGCTAACATTTTCTATTTGAAGGATTTTATAACTTTACATGAGAAAGAGCTGATCCAGAGAAAAACTGAACATATCCCACAGACACCAGACGCTCTTCAGTTGCATATGCACTGAGCAGCTTTCTGGGCTGGCTATTTCAGGTCTGGTCACAGTCTCTGGTAAAATGTTCAGTAATGCCAGAGCCATCAGAATTTGAATAGCAGTAATCACTCAAAAAAATCAAAGGTTGGGCAGTAACATTCTTTTTGCATAAATTTTACTCATACTTGCTTGGAATGACAAGATGTCTACTAAACACTAACATTACACCCTACATGTTAAGTTGAAGTGAACATCCTTCGACCTGCAGAGTAAGCATGCAGGAAATAGTGATGTGCGACTGCGAACAAACATGTAGTATAAGGTGCAGCTTCATGAAAGCATATCATCAATGTACCACACTGTGCAAGTGTGGAGGATGTGGTGAGGATATTGACTAACGTGCATTAAAGAGTGTGATCAAATTATAGTGTCTACAGGTTTTTGTTTTGCAAAAAATAACCCAATTCTGGTGATCTGTAAAAGGGACACCACTTATTCCTCTTTTAACCCCTAAATAGCTATGCAACCAAGAAAATATAATTTAATCTAATAATGTATAGTCTATGTTTGGGCAAAACCACATACCAAACACTATCAATTTAATCAAAATTTATCAGAAATTATCAGGGTAAAAAAAAATTACAAAATTTTCTTTAAACAATTTTTAATAGTCAATACACTATTTCAATTGTGGTGGCCATTTTGTAGGGTTAGGTGATACAATATGCCTCTACCCCTCAAAATGTACGTTAAGGGCCATAGAATCATGAAAAACAGAAATTGCTTCCCCCCCCCCCTTACCACCAAAAGCACACAATCTTATTAGCAATCCACCGGACTATAATTTAATTTTTGTTGGATACACACAAAAGTAAGACTTAGCATAATACAAACATTATTACATTTATAATAACTTAACGTCACTTGGGTGATACATTATTAAAGGTAACAAGCTAACTGTTTTATCTCTGCTGCCTTGTAGATAAAGCATTTCCTGTTAAATGTAATTTTGTGTGTAAAATTGAAATTATAAGACAAAAACATGTTACAGTATTTCAAGGGTCAGGCCAAAAGTAATATCCTTATTTTTTCTCTCAACAAACTATATCTGACTTGCTAATAGTATCTCACATTTCTTGGTATACTCCTTTTAAACATGGATACACCATTGTCCAATTGCTGCCAAATGTCAAAGACTCTATACTGATCATTTTTTGATCAACAAAGTCACAGCAATCCACAGTAGAGCTTGACTCCCCTTCTGCTTAGTAAACATAGAGTCAGGACAATTTTCTTGTCAGTTACTGTCATTATCAGATATTATATCAAGCAATTTTCATCTCTTTCCTAATCTGAAGGTCCATCTGGGTTGTCAGTAATACATTAACTTGTAATATTGTAGATGTCATAATTGGCAACTGGACATTACAGCTCAGTTTTACTCACTCGGTAGACACATGAAACTTAAAATGTGCCATATAAAAATTATAAAAAATGAATTCAAATCTCAAATTAGTTCTTCATTTTTATTTTTATTCCAAACAACAGGTTACACTCTTCCAGTAATGCAAAGTCACGAATGGTCAAATTATTAACAAGACAAACAAAACCCAACAGCGCCGCACTAGATAATGTATTATTTTCGGCATTAATACATGCATCGCAAGACAATTACAAGCATGTCCCACACCGATGGATAATGTTCACGCTCAATGCGTCTCCTTCACAGACTTGTAGGAGACTGTTAGCAGGCAATAGGTGCTTGGGGCTCACATAGTCACGTGCTTACCCCCACTCCTTGTTGCACCAAAGTACCAAAATCATGACCAAACTAGGGCATGGTATGGTCCAAAATCCCTTCCTCACATTATACCAAACTGCATCGTAGCAAAACTAATCAAATTTTGTAGCACTGCAGGTTAGGTATTTTAAAATTGTTTTTATAATCATTTTTTATTGGGACTTTTAACTGAAATTACCTTTTTTATTTTGAATGCGAGTGTAATATTCTCAATTTTTCTTTGGTGCCACATGGAGGGGGAACAGTTTATAAGTTTTAATTTTTGGCTGTATCCGAGTGTGTTTGCCTTTTTGAGTTTTGAGAGTTGTCGTTGAAGTTGCATCAGTTTGAGATGTTTTTTTTTCCAACTTTTTTTGCAGTTTTTACGTAGTAAGCAATACGTGTTCTAAAACTCTGTGCGACATATCAGGGTTTGGTCAATAGTAAGAGTTTGTACCTGGAATTCCTATATTTGGAAGCACGAGTTGGAGTAAAACATTGCATTTGGAAGGGATTTGAAAACAAGGAATTAATTTTTTTTTTTTTAGCTAGGAAAAGGGACAGCTGCACACACCTAGTTGAGTACCAAGAGCTCTGGGCTCGGGTAGCAAATGAATACAAGACGTAGCATCGAGGCAGAATGAACTTAATCCATACCTACAAGTGCCCGCAGCCAGAACTTATATTTTCTATCAATATTTAACTTCAAGTACTTTCGGACAACTAACTCTTTACTACAAAATTTTTTCCCTGGGTGTAGGAGGCCGTTAGGGCATCAGGGGGGAATGTTTTTTCCTCCTACCTTCGTAATTTTTCTCACGATGTGAGTTTTGAATGAACATAACTAAATAACTGAACTACTGCAGCGTTGGTTCAATTTTATGTCTCGTTGATACTGCTAATGACTCAGACATTGTTTGAAGTTTGTGAAAGTGTCAAGTCTTGAAAGTTCAATAAAACTGGGTAAATATTCCAAAACATAAATTATTTCTTTTTATTTTTCAACATGGCACCTTATATCGTGTTCTACCAACTGAAGTGAACTGAACAACTGCAGCAGGGGCTATTAACAAGCTTTTGCCATGTTACAATTATGGCACCCATCATGCAGCGTGAATTTTAGACAGGCCTGAGATGTTAGTTATTATGGACAGATTTTGTACAGGGCTCAGTATAACACAACAGTAGCAGCAGAACATTAATTACGGTTCTACTGCAGTTTTTCAGAACGAGTGGTGAGCAGCAAGTGATGGAACAGAATTCCATTCCAGTACAGCATATTCCAGTGTTCCTCCTACAGATACGTGGGTCACAGCATTCAGCAGTTCCAGTTTCCAGAGTCCAGCATTTTCATTGTTCCTGAGAAGCAGAAGTCCATTCCGCTGGTCCAAGTTTCTTTACTGCGATGAACGAGTATCACGACAACAAAACTACAACAGGGTACAAAAGGTATTTATTCGTTGGAGAAGTTGTCAACCTACATCAGAGAAGCCACCAATACAAGCACATTTGCCACAATTTATTATATTTATATTGTGAGGTATAGGTTAAAGTGATAATAATCACCAAGGTTTAAATTTATGTTTTTTTTTTTTTGTGTATTCTCGTGTGACAGTTTGTGTTGAAGCGTGCCAAGTTTCTAAGCTTGGCCCTTAACAGAGTATAAAGGTATGGAGTTTGAATGGGAACTCTAATCCCAACACTCAACCACCCAGTACAGAATTAGGACTCATCCTGTACCTAACTATTGGCGCAATACCATTCCACAAGCGACAGTAGGATGATAGTTCAAATCTCGGTTGCCAATATTGCTGGGATGTACACCCAATCTAAGTTTCATCTACGGAGTCACCTAAAAATCTTACAAGACCCGGGCTAACCAACAAGGGTTAGACCCACGCTGGGGTAAGAGACTCAGAGAAGGTCCAATGTGTGACTTGTGAGAAGTAGGTGACAAGGGGACGCTGACCCTGACAAACACTTTAACTGTGAGTGTATTCTCATGTACCATGTGTGTCGTGTGTACGAGTAGTGTGGGTGACCTTCAACCTGTTAATCGCAAGTCTCAAATACAACATATCATGGGCATAACTGACTATCGCAAAGGTAGGATGCCAGCATAAATAGTAGGGCGAGTCGGCTTACGTAGAGGAACCAAATTTTCAATTGCAACCGGCAATACCCTTCGACATGTTATCTAAGCGGTCGCAGGCTGTGGAGCTTACCTCTGCTCTGTTGGAATTGCTGCAGCGGCCGGCTGAGGTACAGCAGCCAACTCTGGTTGCAGCTGTGCGGTAGTCAGGCTACTGAAAGTGGTATTTGTGGGATGAGGTAGGTAATAACCAAGGCTAAACTCGGAATACCACTCGATCTTCCTTGTATTTGCTGTTTGGCTGTACCCGACACCAGCGTTACTTCATGCACATTAGTTAAGAAAATTAATTTGATTTGCAAAAATTTAAAAATCATACTTTTCTGTGGCTTCTGTAAAATTCATAAAACATAAAGCACAAGGGGTGTCAAGGTAGTTAACTCTAAAGAGTGAAAGTCAAATTTTTCCAAAATTATGGTTCTCTTTAATAAGACTACTAGGGTAATACAGTAATACAAGAACACAATAAACTAAACTGTTTCTATCATAGAAAAATTACTGTATCATGACATACAAAAATACATTAATTTTAACTTGCAGAAGTTAAAGTGTTTGAAAAGCAAATCAGGCGAAGGTAACCTATTACATTTACTTTACTTTTATGTCTTGGTAATTCAATTAAATTTTAATAACATTTAATTTACTGAACTGCCTCCAGTATTTGCAACAGACTTGCCCATGTTATCAACCAATTCGAATAGGGCAAAGTCATGAATCTGTAAAGGCACTCTCTCTAGTGCCTCCCTCCTCCCTTATCCATCCGATGAAGACCCATTTGTCAATTTCTGTTGAAAGATGGTAGAGGTCATCCAGCTCAGGTTCATGCGACTATACTCGGCTTTGGCTTCTGTAGTGGTAGCTGCTCTGTGCTGCTAGGTTGAGCGGGTTGGAAGAGTGGCGAGGAAGGGTGCCACTACTTCCCTTCTCCCACTTAAGGAGGAGGCCTCCATCTTGCCTCACTCATCACAGAAGAAGGCCAAGCATTTGATGGTTAATTTGCTGAGTTACAGAAACAATATGAAAACTGTTAGTTTGGTTCCATGAGGGATGACCTTATAAAGGATCGTATTGTGTGTGGCAATCGAGATTTTACTTTGCGTTAGCGTCTTTTGAAGGAACACAATCTTACTCTCATGCATACTATTGATGCAGGTAGAACTGCAGCGGTCACATCAAAACGCCTCAAAAAGTTTGAAGATGACGCAGCAGTGGTGGCAGTGCAAGAGGTTAAGTTTAACAGGAATGCTCCACATCAACAACAACCTAGTAAAAAGGGTGACTACTCACTAACACGGAAGCAAGGATCAGTGGTGAAAAGATGACTCTATTCGTCAGCTAGAGAGCAAGGATCAGTGGCGATTTCAGTGTGTGATAGGTGTGAGAAAAAACACGAGCGTCGGGCATGCCCAGCTTATGATGCAAAGTGTAATTCATGTAATGGCAATAATAACTTTGCTCAGATGTGTCGCTCCAAGAGACCGGTAACAGAATACATCATGAACTTTCATCCTCATCTTCTTCATCAGAAGAAGATATGATTGTTCCTGAGGTTAAGTGTGCCAAATCTGTACTTGCTGCATCATTAACACTGCCGGGCACTTGTGCGTTAGAGGATTTGTGTGTTGACTTTGTGTCTAACATCAGAATTGAACCAGAATGGACTGCGAGAGTGGAAGTGATGAATTCTCATTTCATTAATTTCAAGTTGGACACTGGTGTCCAGACCAATCTTATTCCATGGGGAATGTTTGAAAGGCTAAAAATCAGCCATAAACATTTGATAAATATAAACTGTGAAATTAGTTAATTATTTAGGAGAAAAGATACCTTTTATAGGCAAGTGATAACTTAAGTGCACCTACAATGGTCGGGTTCGGGTATTAGAATTTTATGTGGTTGAGAAAGAAATTTCTTCCCCCATTCTGGATCTGTATGCTTGTATTATGCTAGACCTGGTTCGAAAAGTTGAATCTGTAGATACTAAAGTGCAGGATTCAGGCTTCTCTGAATTAGTTAGTAAGTACCCTCAGTGTTTTAACGGTATAGAGGTTTTGCCCGGAACATATAAGATGATATTTTGAAAGGATGCCAAACCTATGATCCATGCATCTCGCAAAGTTCCACTTGCACTTAGAGAACCCCTAAAGAAGGAACTGGATAGGTTGGTTAATGAGAACATCATTAAATAAGCCAACAGAATGGGTAAATTCTATTGTTATTGTTCACAAGCGTGAAAATAGTATTAGAATTTGCCTAGACCCCTAGGACTTGAATAATGTGTTGATGAGGGAACACATTCCATTGCCAACAATAGAGCAGGTCACTACCCAGATGGTGAGTTCAAATATTTCAGTGTTCTTGATGCATCACAGGAGTTCTGGCAAATTAAACTGAGTGAGAACAGCAAACAATACTGTACTTTCAATACTACAAGGGGCGGTACAAGTTTTTGCATATGCCAAATTGTATCTGTTCTGCTCCAGAAGTATTTCATAGAGGGTTTGGGGAAGTTTTTGAAAGGTTGCCTGGGGTACTCACCTATGTCAATGATATATGTTGGGGCAGTATGAAACAGGAGCACCACCAAAGACTTATGGCTTTGATGGAAAGAACAGCAAAACATTGTCATTGAAAATACTCCACCTTGATCCCGTCTCGTCTGATCCATTCTTTGGTTGCTTTGCTTCAGTTAGTGCCAGTCACCTTTCATCTGATGCTGTGACCCTGTCTCATGTGGAATCATGAGTGGATTTTTGTTTACATGCAAAATATTAATTGTCTGTTGCATTACAATGATCGTGGATGGATACATTTTAGCAGACGCAATGCAGAAAAAATACATTTATAAGTAAATTCATGAATATGAACATAACTTTTAATTTAGTAATAGAATAACAGACATAATCTATACATAGTATAAAACAAAGTCGCTCGGCCACGTGTGTGTGTATTAGGCTAAGGCTTCTAAACTACTTGATGGATTTTTGTGCAGTTTTCAGCATTATTTAGAGAAGTTCTTAAGGAAGATTTAGGTATATAATGCATTAATATACAGTGTATGGATAATAGAGAAATGTCGGTGTATAAAATAATTAATAAAAAGCCGCTTTTCGGGCGATTACATGGCTTACGCTGACTAAACCATAAGATATACACCATATTATTATACTACAGAATTGTAGATCCCAAAACAGTCTACAAAAAAGTCAGCAACAGCATATATTTATCTTTATAAGGATAACCCACAGTAAATATTTTCGTATTTAAAAATTTGATTAAAAATAGGGGTTCACTTATGAAGATTTTGTGAACAAAACAGTATAAATCCTATGCTAGTTTCTTTAAGCATTTAGTGTATATACGTGCTGTATACTTAAACAACACCATATTTGTAATCACACCCGAGAGAGGCCAGGGCGGATCGCTTGTTATTAATACATGAACTTTATTGTGGCCGCAGACGTTAAAATTTACGAGCAGCGAAATGTATACACTGTGTATATTAGTCACATCACAATGTATTTATTTATATCAACAAGTGGCGGCAGCATAAAAATTGACAGAAAAAAAAAACAAATTAAGCAGGGCCTTAAAAAGTGCTCACTTTACAGTGAATGGCCTATACACAGTTTATGGTGTTTTCAAGAAATAAGTATGCGCAGTGCAATCGTGAATATACACAGAATGAACCATCTCTGTGATCTTACACGTTATATTGAGGGCTTAGTGTACGAGAACATATATGACAACAGTCACAAGGGGCCAGAGCGAAGAAATAAACAAGTCCTAACAATGATAGTTAACAAGGTAAATTTTTAAACTTAGGTCCCAACAAAGATGCTCCGTGATCAAGTGTGTATAAAATGACAGTTATAAGGAATAAAAGCAGGCCAATACATGTACATATATACAAAGCCCTACGTCCTCGTTGAGTACTACATCCTAACAACGTCGTTCAATATTCACACGTCCTCGTAACATACACCTGTGGTGTACACACATTTAATAAAACTGATTTCCTTAACTTTTTTGGAATGTATAGTATTGAAAAAAATGCCCCATTACAATAGTGTATTTATTATTGAAATTTTTTCTTGGAGTCCTCGCAAGACATATAACAGGTGACTGTCCTCAGAACATACCTTAAAAACATATAGGTTTTCGTGTGTGCATGAGAGTGTGTATGCATGTGTGTGTGTGTCCAATGAACATTTTTTAATACATGAATCACATTTCACAAAACTCAGTACACATACAGTACTTAGTAAGGATATCAGACTTTAATAGTTTTCTACCATGCCTGGAGCTTACTTTCAAAATGGTGGCCATTTAAAAATTTAGGACGATATACCATATCTTGGGAACCATTAATCCGATTAAAACAGTATGTTGTATGTTGACAGGGTATCACGTAAGCATTGAATTTAGATATGCATAGGTTGTTAGTCAACTATTTTGAAAGACAGCACCATATGAAAAAACTAAGCTTTTACGCTATACATCAAACATTACTCAACTAATTCTTACCAAATTTGGCATGTAATTAATACTATAGTACACCACGTACAAAATTGGATTTAAATGGATAACTATATTATTTTCAAAATGGCAGCCATAGAGACAGTTCAGATTGCTATGCTATATGTTTGAAACAATATAATCAATTCAAACTTAACTTTATATGCTGGCAGTATCTATTAAAACCATCAAATGTGTTTACACAGAACCTCTTCTATGCTTGCAAAGTAGTAGTATTATGATAGCCTATTATAGTGAATGAAGAGATTTGGGCAGCTCTTAACAGCAAGGTCTTGAGAGCTGATGAGGGTGATTGAGGTGAGTATGGAGCAGCAGCGCCAGAATGAAAGGGTGGGGGAAATGGGAGATTCCCAAGAAAACAACACACCGACCAACGGCATCGCCTTGCACGATTCCCACTTGCGAAAATTCTGTAACTCAGGCTGGGGATTGAACCTGGTGCGCCTTGGTAGGAGACGAGTGGGCTAATCGCGGCCCTGATAGCCCATTATAATTTATGTATTTTTTTTAGGATGACATTTTAATAATGCAAGCTATATAAACAGTTTAGCTTAGAGTGCTGTATTTTTGAAACCATGTAACCAGTTTTAACTTAACTCTGTATCTGGCAGTATCTGTTATGACGATATCAGAACCTCTTCTATGCACAATTTTTTTATGATAGTGCCACACGAAAAAATTAAGTTTTTATGTCACATTTCAGGAAACCTTTAACCAATTCCTACCAAATTTTGCAAATGGTTAATATTATGGTAGGCCAAAACAATATACAGTGGAAGCCCGAAATACAACAGCCTGTTATTCTGAGGATTAGGTTATACCGCGGGGCAATGTATGTCCCCCGGCATGAATAAATAAATAAGTGGAATGTGTATGGTCAGGTAGGCGTGTGGTCTGTTGACGAGTTGTCGTGGGTCGGGGATGTTGTTGATGGAGGGAGAGGGGGTAGGAGCGTAAACGCGTACTCCTTCCTTTCAGCACCGAGATATATTTTACTGATTCATGACATCCAATATTGTATGGTTTTCAGTATTCAGTTTCGTTGGCGTGGTGCAATGATTAGACTGAAGAATTCGTAGTGGTATTTTTTATATCACCCTATTATACCTGTTCTGCTGTTTGGTTGTAAAAAGGCCAAAAAAAAATTATACTGTGGCAACCTTTCCATCTTATCTGGGTGTTGGATCAGTGTGGGGTATGGCATGGCCACATTCCAAGCCATATATCATATTCGCAAGTGTCCTGCTGTCATGCATTTACTGGCAATACAAGTTAACATGAAAGGTGCATATGTTGTATAATGTAACACATTTAAGCAATTACAATTATTAGATGCCAAAATGTTTAACTAAAATATGTTAGAATACTGTCATAAAAGGGATGCTAACTTCTGTGTCACATTCGTTATAAAATTGGTTTGCAATGTGAGGGGCCCTGGGTTCAGATTCTGGGTAAGGAAGGGGCTGTCATTTACAGACGTATAATTAATCTACGGGGTATAGCGCTATGTAATCATTATAATGATGCTGTACACACTTTAATTATAATGTGAATTTAGCAGGTATAACAGTAGGTCTTCTCATTTTCGAAAAAAAAATTCTCAAATTTGATGTGGGCCTCGAAATTCGTGCTTCGAAGTCATTTAAAGACCTATAATTAATTGTATATGGGATATAGCACTACATAATCATTAGAGTTATGATGTAAACATTTAGATTATAATGTATATGTACGGGCTATATGGTATGTCTTCCCATTTGGGAACAAAAAAAATCCAGAAGTTTGAGGCGCACCTCAAAATTCATGCTTTTATATCATTTACAGACATATAATTAATCTCCTACGTGGTACAGCTCTAAATAATCATTATAATTATGATGGAGACACTTTGATTATAATGTGTATATAGCGACTATTATGTATGTCTTCCTATTTTCGAAAAATTTTTTTTTTCCAAAATTTGAGGCGTGCCTCAAAATTAGTGCTTCTATTCATTTACAAGCGTATAATGAATCACCTACATGGTATAGTGCTACATAATCGTTATAATTATTATCGATACACTTTGATTATAATGTGTATATAGGGGCTATCTGGTATGTCTTCCCATTTTTGAAGGGGGGGGGGGGGGGGAAAAAAAAAAAAAAAAAAATTGAGGCACGCCTCAAAATTTGTTTTTCTAAGTCATTTACAGGCCTATAATTAATCTCCTACAGAATATAGCTCTAAGTAATGACTATAATTATGATGTAGACGCTTTGATCATAATGTATATACACCGGCTATATGGTAGGTCTCCTCATTTCCGAAAAAAAAAATTTCTGAGGGGACAAGCTATTACGACAAGGCTTACTGTAGAAAAGCAGCTTTTATTTGCATGCCACAAGTTATACAAGTCATTCACTTATTTTTGTTTTAGTTTTCTTTTTGAAAATACAAATCAGACGAGCAAGCAATATGTTTCACTACACGTGCTTCAATTTCTTGTTTAGTTTTATTTGGGTGTGAACTTTGTTTCTCATTCTCACTTCTTCTAAACCAGGACCAGCAGGAGCCGGGGAGGGGACCCCCCCTTCACCCACGCACGTGACAAACAACTCACAGTGAGCGCCGCGCTTGGTGGAATAAGTACATCCTTTGCCTCGTAAATGTGGTATTTTTTTTTTAGCTATTCTTGCTTGAATGCATGTGACTCCCGCCATCTCAGTGTGTTTTTCTTCTTCTGTTTCCCTCCCTTGGGTGCTGTCAAGTCCAGTGATGTAGATAAAAAAAGCTCCAATAGGAAGGGGCTAAATGTTTCACGAGTTACGGCGGTAAATAACAACACTTGTCCCGTGTTTAACAGATAGGTGCCACAACCCATTAGAACACCTGCTTTTTTTGCTATTGTACATGGTCACTCCCGGAATAGCGCAGAAAGCTATAATGCGGGTCTGAGTTACGTCCCCCAACAGCCACATTATATCGAGCTTTTACTGTGGGTCAGCCAGTCATTTTCAAAATGGCAGCTGTCTAAACATTTTTGTTTAGTATGCTATATCTACAAAACCATGTAAACAGTTTAGACATAACTTTGTATTCTGGCAGTATCTATGCAAGCATCTAAAGTGCTTGTACATAAACTCTTTTATTTCCATTGTTTTGAGATTGTACTACATACAAAATTAAGCTTTCATGTTCTATCTGGGAAAACAATTATATTATTTCCACCAAATTCATGTGATAGTGTATTCTTTGGTAGTCTATTTACATTTATGTGTTTTATGGGGTTTATCACATATTTTCAAAATAACAGCAATGTAAATACTTTTGCTTAATATGCCACATATCCTAAACAATTCCTACCAAACTTTATATGCTAGCAGTATCAATGAAAATCATCAAATTTGCTAATACATAACCTTGTTGTCCACCATTTATGAAGGCTGTCACATGAAAATTGGAGGTCTTATGCCACATCTCAGAGACCATTCAACTGATTACCACCAAATTTTACAAGTACGTAGTGCTACAGTAGACCATGTTTTAGGTGGGGCAAGATAATTTTTAATTGCATCAGTATAAATAATTTAGATTAGCATGCTATAACTATCAAACAATCCAATAAAATTCAACAAAATTTTGTATGCTAACATTATTAATTAAAATCAAAATTTATATGTACAGAATCATATCTTTCAGGCTTTTTTAGATAGTGCCAGGTGAGAAAGTGGAACAATCATGCAATATTTCCAGTACCATTTAACTGATTTCTACTAAATTTCGCACACCAGCGGTGTTACAGAAGACCATTCTCTCTCTCACTCACACTCCCTCTCTCACTCGAACTTGTTTACACACTCACACACAAACTCTCACACTCACTCACTCATACACACACACACTCTCTTGCTCACACTCACTCGCTCACACACTTGTTTACTCACACTCTCACTCTCATACACTCTCTCAATCTCACTCACCCACACACACTCTCTCTCTCTCATTCTCATACACACACTCTCATGCTCATTCTCTCTCTCATTGAATCAGCTGAAGACTGCAAACACCTGCATCATGACTATGAAACAGCTTAAAATGTTACATGATGATGTGAAATAATAATAATAATAATAATAATTCACATCATTCAATAAACTTATGAAGTCGTCAGATATTGTAAGTATTTTACACATTTTAATAACAATGTTTTAAACATTTTTATATTGCAATAACAATTTTATAGTATGTGATCTCACTTATATAAACATCACTACATTTTCTAGACTTTATTAATTCACATTATACTCACCAAAAGTTAAGATAAAAATGAAAGAAATTGATACCAAAATTACTTACAATGAAAACTATTAAATACTTACATCATCATTGCTTTCAATCCATTTGGAAGCAATAATTTTCATCCAAATAGTTGATGCTGCCACAAGCAAAATAGCTATAAATGGCCTAGCCACACGGCAAATCATGTTGTGCATCAAGATGGGTTCCAAGATCAGCACAAACATAAGCACTCCAATTAACAGGTATGTGTACACAGAGCACATTAACATCACATTGCCATACATTGCCAATATTGCTACCGCAACACCCACCTGAAATAAAAAAATTTAATGCAGTGAATATGTGAGTAGAAAAAAATAAACATACAATTTTTCGTCTATTAGATAAAACTGAAAGCAGCTTATAAAACACAATGTGATTCTACAGAATATTATTTTCCACAAAATGTTTGCATGTAAGTTAGAACTCATTAAATGATTTCCAGATAGTAGGAATCTACTTCAAAAAAACTAATCAAACAACTTGTAATTATAACAGTAGAGAAACAGTGAAATAACCTTTACTTTTAGTTGTAAAATTCACCATCACTACGTCATGCCTGGCTCAGTAATAAAGTCAAAAAACGTGTTAAGCAATGCTAAAAATAAATACCTATCCTTAAGGAAGATATGCATAAAGAATAATACTACTGACAGCAATACACAAAAAAAAAGTTTCATTACACAAAATAAAAAAAAAAATTTTCCATTACACAAAATAAAAAAGTTAAATTTTTTTTCTTACATTGTAACACATGTGACATAACAAATTGAACCAACCACATTAAACATATCCATGTTTAAATTTGCAAGTTACTAAAAATTAATTTTCTTTGATGAATTATGATATCTCGAAATTATGTATCCAGTATAGAAGAACTGTTGCTAGAGATTACATTATTTGACTGGAAATACAAAGAGTACTCGATACAATACAGATATGTGCCATGTAATGAGTGTAGAATAACAATAAAATACCTGCACCAAATAGAAAGATGTTTGTGCAAAGTTTTAATAATTATTTTACTCAATGCACAATATTACTCATGTAAAAAATGTATCTACAAAGCACGTGAGAAAATTAAAGTAATTAAAGCTTGCACCACATCCATGAAAAACATATATTCATGAAACATAAACGACATAATATTATTTGCAACTTTCCAGTTAATGTAACTGTCTATTTAGCATCCTTCATGGCTATGACTAGACATTTCCATTCGGGAAGGGGATATCCCACTCAATTTCATATATTGGAACCTAACATTACAACCTTTTAAGTATATGTATTCACAAAAACACACACATACATGCATACAAAATAAATTTGTTGTATGGTTTTACATAATATTAATAAGATATGGTTACCTGGTAAGAATTATTACTGAATAAAAACTTATGCAATCATTTCTAACATTTTTTTACAATACCATATGTACTATTATACTTAATATTATACACTAATGTTTGTAAAAAAAATGCAACACCAAGAAGAATACATGTGATTGAAATGAACTATCACAGATAAGGTACATTACAGTACACAACTGATTAGGATTACAGAACTGTATATGGTCTCTGTCCTTGAGAATTTAGTATGGTGTGAAGCCTAAACATGCTGCAATCAGAACCCCTAAACATTGTGGCATGAAATCAAATAGGACCTGGATATGTTCCCGGGGAATTTCCCTCTACGTGGTTTGTATGCGAGTCCGCAGAGCATTAACAGTGGTTACTGGAGGACTGTGACGAACAAGTCGCCCATCAACCATACCCAAAACATGTTCGATGGGCGACATGTCAAGCGAACGTGCAGGCCAGAGAAGTTGAGGTACCCATCGTTCATTAAAGAAGGCTTGCACATTACTTGCCACATGTGGCCGGGCATTGTTCTGCTGAAATATGGCATGTGGAGTTGCCTGAAGGAGGCCGAGTACCTCGGGCTCTAAAACCTCCCTAGTGTAGCGGTGGCTGTTCAAATTGCCCTCAATATGCAGGAGTCAAGATCACATGTTGTATGCAATTGCACCCCACATCATCATGCTTGGCATTTGTCCACCATGCCGCTCCACAGCGAAGGCTGCCAAATTGTGGTTACAATGGTGGCATCTAACACGTATGTGGCCATCACTGTAGGACAGGTTGAAGCAGGACTCATCCGAAAACACTACATTTTGCCACTCAGCAGCCAGTCACAGCATTCATGTGCCCATTGCAGTCTGAGGCGTTTGTGGTTTCTGGACAATGGAAGCCGACACAATGGCATGCATGCCACAAGTCCAGTCCGCCACAGACTGTGTTAAACCATCAACACAGACAGATCCACACGAGTGCCGAATCAACACTGTGGACAAGGCTGTATAGTCTGTAATGGCCAGGTGGACAAGATGGTGGTCATCCTATGCTGGGGTCACATTGCGTGGTCCAGTACCCGCTCATTGCTGCATGCCCTGTACGAGCCAAAATGTTACGGTTTGACAAATCCGTTTCCCGGATACAGATCATTCTGCCTCGTTCCCTTGCAGATAATAATTTTAGGAAAGTATTTTAATGGATCTATAGCTGAGATTAATGCGTGATATGGAAAGTGTTTAATTTTAACATGCATATGGTCTAAAATTATAATGGAAGTCAAAGGTCTTTTCTATGTCCAGTTATATTAAGTTTATTAATGAATGTTTTAACGTGTTTGATTTTATTCCATGCAGTTTTTCTAGGCTCTTCTGAGTGCCCGCATGGACATTGTCTAATTTTTAATATTTTTATTGTGATACTTTTCAGCTAGCAATCTTGTTTTTCTATGGTAATTTTGTTATTTGCAACTGTTTTAAATAGTAAATTTTAATATGTGGAATTTGTTAAGATTGTCTGAAGTCTAATAAAAATTGTTGATCAGCGTTTAAGTATACAACTTGTCTGAGACCCCACAAGTTACTGCGACGACTCTGCTAACTTTGATAATCATTGTCTTTTTTTTAAAATGAAAATGTCCGAAAATGTGGAGTTCCTGTCCGATCATGAGGTCTCCTTCTCACCCAATGCCACTGTAGAAGATCTTAGCCGCCTCACCGTAAAATTTTGGAGGGGTCGCAACCAGTATACGGGCTGTTCCGGCGAGGAGGTAACTTTGGTGAATGCAAATCAGTTCTTCCAAACTGCTATTTCAATCTATTCAAGCAGTGCCCAATTTATTCCTGGTTGAGCCTCATGCAATATGATGAATTTTTTATCATGGTTGTGAAAATTATTGATTTTCACTTGTGTGATGACGTGACCTTGTTGCACACTTTGTCTTGTCAAATGCAAATATTATGCATTACAGGTCATCTAGGAAGAAATCAACAGTTTAAACAGTAGTTATATAAACTTTCATCGCAGGGTGCTGGCACACGTTTTTTCTCCACGTATTAAGCGTATGTGTGAACGTGATTTTATATAGTGCTTTCAACAACTGAGCAAATCTTTAATAGAATTTATTGATTAAATTGTTTCTTATCAGAGGGCTCTATGTTTAGATCTAACTTAGGGTGAAATTGTTAGCAATGTGCTTGAAAAACCTTGTCCCTCATGTTCACACAGCATGTTCTATATAGCCGGTACCACGCATGATGATCGAACTACGTGCTCTTGCCGTAGAATTGCAAGGTCGCTTGACAGCTGCGTTCTTTCTTCCATCACTTCCTCAAAATGCAGGACCTTGGCAAAAAAATAATGTGCCCGTAGTAAATGAACATGTTAGTAATAGTCATTGTAGTAATTGTGTTACACATGGCCAGTTAGTAATGAGTGTAGAGAAAAGCATATTCCATTTCCGCAACGCAAATGTTTTCACTGTGTTCAGGTTGGTCACGTTCTTGATCGGGAAACGAATGATGGCTGGAAATTTGTATGGTATTTCTGGCCATCGTTCACGTATTCATGTAAACCTGCAGGAAAAATGTATAGTCCATGTCACATGTGGAGACGCATTATATCCTGCCTTGGTCTATACCGGCATGATGAATTGCATCACGAGTTGGCAGTTTGTCAAGTCCCCGTAAGGTGATTTCACGGTCGCATTTGCAACATTTTTTTGAGTTGAAATTATGTATTGCTAACGGCGATGTTCTGTCAACTACCCATATTGTTGACCTTCACTTAAAAATATGTCATTTTTCTTAAACCTTTCCTTTTTGGATATTATCATAAGGTTATTTTAAGCTTAGAATTTCTTGGCCAGATGTGCAAGTCAATAAATTTGGAGCATTTTCAACTCTCTCTTTTGGTTTTCCCCCAATACCAAAATAAGTTTGGATTGTGGCAAGGGTGTTCAGATAGGTACGTCCTAATCTGGCATAGCTGTTAGTGTGTTGGAAAATACTGAAGGACGTTTATTACATTTGAAGGAAGAATTTAAAGACATTATTATCACAGGAATATGAAAATGTGATGTACTGCAATATAAATGTTCTTTATTTGATGATGTGCCTAAGCGATTATCATTTCCGTTGTCCACCTCCTAAACTGAAGGCATTTCGCGAAATTATAGAAAAAGTGTTGCAGGAAGGGGTGATGGTACCATCTGTGTCAGGTTATAGCTCATAAGGTTTTCTAGTAAAAAAAAGACAGTGACATGTCAGTTTGTTTTTAATTATGTAGATGATGTGATAATTTACAATGAAAATATGGAATCACACCTGGATCACTTACGTCAGGTTTTGCAACAATTTAGAGAGTAAGAGTTAACTGTTAATCCCGAGAAAGTAACCCTACCCGCCAAAAGAGTTAAATTCTTAGGATATGTTATCAGTGAAGGGAAACTTTTACTTGATCCCAATCGTGTTGCCCCTATTGTCAACTTTCCCTGCCCTCGTATCTTGAAAGGGGTGCAAGAGGTTTTGGATCTCTTGGGGTATTATTCTAAGTTTATAGAACACTACTCCAAAATAGTGGCTCTTCTAAACCGTTTAAAAAAGAAAGGAGTTCAATTTACTTGTGATCAGGAGCAGAAACAGGCCTTTAATACTTTAAAACAGGTGATTAGTTCTCCTCCAGTTCCTATCTTACCGGATTTAGACTGGCATTTTGTGGCCCCGGTTGATGCCTCTTCAGTGGCCTTAGGGGTTGTGTTAGACCAGTGGAATAATAACCCTATTGCTCCAGGGGCTTTCGCAAGTAGAACTTCAACAGGCACTGAACGCACCTTAAGAATATATGAGAAAGAAACTCTTGCTTGCTTGTTTGGTCTCAAGAAATTTGCCTCATATATTGAGCATGATGAGTGCGATATTTTTACCGACAACCAAGCCTTAAGTTGAGTACTGAACCATTCACACCAACTGGGTAAACTGGGAAGGTGGGTGTTGCGTTTATCCAGGTTTAGGTTTAAGGTATGTCATGTCAGAGATATAAGAGAACTCTGTAGTGGATGCTTTATCACGTATGTTAGATTAAAATGATTTTGAAATAGAACCTGCCGACCAACCGGCTTCATTAGGAATAATACAGGGTTTTCCAGAATGCTTTATTTAGCTCTGTCACACGCAGGTTAACAATGTGTGTTGTCAAAAATTAAGAAATATTTGGCTGCAAGATATCTATGTCCATATTTAGAGAACGATGGACTTCTTGATTTCATTGGTAAAATTGGAAGTGCTAAGTTGGTTGAACTGGAAGCATTAAGGCCTATGGTTTTGAAGTATTTTCATGATTCTCTTTTGGTGGCCATTTGGGGGTTAATACCACTTTTTTCAATATCTCGGGGGCAATTTGCGTGGCCTACTTTGAAGTTGGATGTGTCCCAGTATATACGCACTTGTGATGGCTGTCAATGCTGCAAACAAGCACTGCAAACAAATAATGAACAAGCTGAAATTCAGGTTCCAAATTGCCCATGGCATATTGTGCACTTAGACATATATTTGGATTGTTGGTCAGGTCAAAAAGGGGCAATGTTTGTCTATTGATTGTTTTAGATATTTTTTCTAAATTTGTAATCCTTCTGTCTTTAAGGAATATGAAAGCACCTACTATTGTTAAACCTCTTCAAGAACAGGTTTGGAAAATCTTTGGCACTCCTGAGAAGATAGTGACTAACAATGCCCACAATTTTCAATCTCTCAGTTTTAAAAACACATGTTACCGGAGGGCTAATAAATGTTACACTTCAAGTCCTTATTTCTTGAAAGGAAATCAAGTTGAGAATTTTAGTAAGAACATTAAAGCTTGTCTTATTTTTTTCTATGATCAGGACCATATAGTTTGGGATCGTGATCTGGAAATAATCAATGTAAGGTTTTAATTCCGCGGTGCACGACTTTACGGGCTCACCTCCTCTCTTGCCGTTCCTGAGATGAAATTTACCTCATCTGCTTTTGAACATATGGAATGTCCCCATCCCTTCCTCCTTGGATGCTGCCTCTCGAAATCACCTCCTTGATGACGTGCTCGTCACCTGGAAGTTACAAAACGTGAGATTGCCATGCGCCTTGATAAAGTCAGAATTTACCGTACTTTTGCTGTCTGTAATCAAGTTTTGTGTAAGAACTTTGTTTTAGCAGACAGTGGGAAGGATATCGGATATAAATTCATACCGAAGTTCATAGGCCTATATGTTATGTACAAGTATTTACAAGTATTTAGGGGTTAATAATGTTACGTTACGTTTGCCAGGGACTTCGTGTGAGTTTAAGAAAGCTCACATGAGTCACCTGAAGAGATATTTGCTTAGACCATAGGTTTTTTTATAAATTTGGTAATTTTTTGTCAATAATTTTGTTGTAATATTTTCCTGTAACGTTTAGGTAATTGATATTTGTAAGTGCTTCTGTCGCTGTGTTCATGCTTTCCCTCCTTTGCATTCCCTAATATTTTTAGATTTTCCTTGTCTTATGCACAGTGTTTTTTTCCACCCGGGGGTCTCACACAAGTTATGAACACAAACATTGATCAACAACGTTTATTAGACTTCAGACAATCTTAACAAATTCCACATCTTGACATTTACTATTTAAAACAGCTATAAATAAAAAAATTACCATAGAGAAACAAGATTGCTAGCTGAAAACGTATTACAATAAAAATATTAAACATAACAGAAAGTTAGAGCTGATAATCGAAAAATCCTACAAAAAGTCACATGGAATAAAATCAAAACATGTTAAAACATGCATTAATAAACTAGATAAAACTGGACATAGAAAAAACCTTTGATTACCTTTATAATTTTAGACCATTTTAAAATGTGTGTTACAGTCTAAACACTTTCCAGATCACGCATTAATCTCATCTAAGTATCCATTAAAACTCTTTCCTAAAATCATTATATCTGCCAGGGCACCCACAATGGGCCTCCAAGGCCTTACAGAATAAAATATAAACATCACCAACAAGTTAAACTACCATATTTTTTTAAAGAATCAGAGCAAACTCAAAGCTCAAAAGGTGTACCAAATGATACAGGTGTGTTACCTGAAACAAAGCTTAAACAAGTGCATGAGCTGGTGCAGTCCTATATTAATGTGCCATCAACTTTCCAGGCAGCTCGCAGACACAAACAACGGCAGAAGCAAATTTAAAGTTACACAAAATAATACTGCAAACACCACATAAAACACTAAAGGGATGCATACAAGTAACCTAGCAAGTTAATCAAAACAACAATTTCAACTGGGCGGCCAATAGTAAATTTTGTATGCTACAGAAACTGCGCTATACTAAATTACAGTTGACTAGTCCAACTGACGAACAGAACATTGAAACACACTAAATTCTAAAAAGTTTAACCCACCTGTACATTCACCCAATGATCATCTACGAGTTACTTTAGACTTTCATGGTTAGCTACTAAGTTAACGAGCGTAGCTGTAACCCAAGTTGAATGAAGCCTCATGATCCATGGGCCAGGAGCAGAAATTAAAACAAGGAGATTCACAAGCTGGTCAGAGTTGAAAGTGGCGGAGGCAAAGGCTCAGCAAAAAGAGAGCACTCACAAAATTACATTAGCCAATCAAATTCATAAGTGGCAGCTGCGCATGCGTAAAGGGGAATGGAATCCAAGGAGGAGGGCAGGAAATAAGAGACAGAACATTGGTGGAGTGATGAATTAAAAGTCGTTATCTCTGAGGAGTGTGCTCTGCACTCCTTGCAAACTCAAATAAGGCACAAACATTATATTTTTGCAGTCGGCCTTTATTTTAGTATTTAATCCCTTTCACACTATACAGGTATCACACATCCTGCACCACTTCAACATTTTTCTAACAATGGAAATAGTATTGCTACAATTTCTCTCTTTAGAAATTAAGTGGGCTAAACCAAGTTTGTTAAGGGATGGAGGTCATATTTAAATAAAATAATTAATTCTCATTTTCTAACTTTATTTACATTAAATATAAACAAAATTCTCTCGACTCAACATCTAACAATAAATTGATATCACTTACTGTAACAATTAATGACTCCACTTAAAACAATTTATAATTACCAAAAATAATTCAATGCAATTATATAATTAAAGATCAGTCCCAATAGACACTGTATCAACCTATTCAATTATTTTATAAATTACGCATCCAAATATGACAGCTCAAATATTTACAATAAAATCTGTATTACACTTCCATTCAGTCCCACCTCAGTTCAGTCCATGTCCTGCCAGTCCACAATGTTCTCGAGTCCTCTGAGCGCCCTCACGCACAGTAGGCTTCACTCGTCGGTTTCATGCCCTCCCTTCCTTTCACACCAGGAACACTAATTTCTGCCGCAGTCATTTTACATTTAACTTGATCACACACTGCCAGATGGCCTCCATCAAAGACTGCCGGCCACTGGGCTGCGGCAGTATATATATTGTTGTAGGCCGTCACCCAGAATTTTCTGTAACTCGCGCTGCCACGAGGAGGGCTGGGGCACCGGCCAGTCTCACCAGAATATTCTTGCGTCGTCGCCAAACCCATTGGAACCTCCAGCAGGGGAGAGTGGCCATGAAGTAAGTAAGGCACTGAGCAGCATAACAGCCCGACAGGCGCTGATCATTATTCACGGGTTTCCCAGAAAAGGGGGGAGGGGGCCAGGAGGAAATGAGTGTGTCAGCCCGGGGGAAGGGGGGGGGGGGGTGAGGTGGGTCCACCGCCACAGCACCGGGCAGACTTCCGGTGAACACTGCCCTCTCCTTAAGTCTGTTCATCCTGAACAGATTCTACAACATCAGGACCTTCGTACAGCACCAGTCGATCGATGTAGACAATCGTAAGCTTTTCTTTCAGGAGTCCCGGCGACAGATCTAGAAGGAAGTGTCACTTATTTGCTTCAAAATTTGGTAAGGGCCTTCCCGAACACCATTGGCACTGAGATGTATTCCCGCGCACTGAGATGTATTCCAGCGAAGATGTTTTCTTTCATACAGCCACACTAGCCGTTCTTCCTTGAATGCATCATCTACAACTTTGGACAACATCGAGCATTCCTCTTGATGCCACTAGACACTGTGATATGTTTATCCCCTGCCCCCTGGCTGTATTCCTTCTTCTGAAGAAGCATATATGAAGCTCTGTCTGAAAACTGGACTTCTCTCGTTTCCACGCCTGCATTAACTGCTGGGTGACTTCTTACATGGTCCGACTGTAATATCCTTGTTCTTCTTATTACCATATGTTGATTTTTCTTCATTCCCTCAAGACAGGATGTTGCGTTGTTTCGATGGGCACGTCGTTTGGATAAGTATTATTGCGGCTGTCAGTTTCAATTGTTAGTGCAGCTGTCCCTTGACCGATTCCTCGATTACTAGTCACGGTTGGCATCTCTGGACAGCAGGCTCGTAAGTGTCCCACCTTTCCACAGTTCCAGCATTCTTGGTGGCTCCGTCGATGAGGGATTGGTGTTTCAGTCTTAACAAAGTTCAAAAGATTCTCTACTGCCGTCTCTAGTCTTCTTAACAAGCTCTTGGTCGTACTCACATCTGGCTGCCAAATGCTGCAGTTCCTTTGGGGGCACTGGATTCTCAAGTGTCCTGTCTGACCACACTCCCAACATTCCTGATGCCTATTAGGTGGACAAAAACTGGGTTTTCTAGCACAAACTCTGGCAGCAATGTCTTTCATTGTGGTCTCCGACTTTCTCACAACGTCCAGGTTGCTATCTCCATCGCCGTCATTGCAATGGGCAGATGCCTGCACTGCTTGCCGGAACATCGGCTTTTGCTTTGCTGATTCTACCTCCAATGCTCGGGCCAGGGCATCCTGCATGCTGTGTGGCAATGCCAGGCATACAGTTCGGCGTACATCCGCATCGTTAATAGCATCCACGAAAAAGTCAACTGCAATGATGTCTCGTGCCTCTTCGGAGCACCCCTCTAGAGACAGGAGTGTCAGTCTCATGATGTTCTGCCACAGCTCCTGCAGTGGTTCCCCTGGTCGTTGGATGCAGCTTCGCAGTTGGGCATGGTGGGTGTGTTGCAGGTACTGGTCACAGAATCGCAGCTCCAAAGCCGACACCAGTGTGGAGTATTCTATACAATGTCGTACTGGCAATGACTGCAGTATGCTCAACGCTGATCCCCTCAGTACAGCCGCCAGGTAGTACGCCCACTGCTCTTCAGTCCAGCCATTCAGAGTGGCAACAATCTCGAACAGGTGCCGGTACTCGCACCAATGTGTCTGTCCATTGTAGAGGGTGGGCTTAATTGTGACACCTTTACACACCCCTGGTTGGAGCGTTCCCACATTGCAGAACTGCGGCGCTTCCCCTGCGATGGCTACACTGGCAGCAACCTTTACCTTCTTCTCGCTGCCCGCACTCGTAGTCTCGGTGGTGACCAATCTTAGCTCCTATTCCGCCCCTGCATAGTGTCTCCCCTGCTGCTGGATGAATTCCTGCCATTCCTTCTTAAGGGCGCTCACCTCTTGGTCCACTTTACACTTGACACTGTCCTACCTCACACTCACATTGCCAATTTTCTTGTCCATACAGTCTATTTTATTGTTCACCAACTCGCTTGCACCTTCTATCTTTCTGTACACATTCTCATTCTTATTGTCTATTTTTCTATCTACATTGTCTATTTTCTTTCTACATTTTTGTTTGATTTTCTATCTACATTTTTGTTTGCACTGTCTATTTTCTTATCTAAAAGCTCACTAACACTATTAACAGATTCACTAACATTACTAATTTGACTATTTGCATTTTAATTAACATTATCTACAACACCATTTATTCTATTATTTACAGTTTCAATTTTGCTATTTATCTGGCCACTTAAACTTTCAATTAAGGCATGAAATGTTTCCATGTCTGCCGACATTTTCTTGGTTAGCATTCACAAATTCCTTAATAATTTCCAGGCCAATCAATACATATATAATTAGTATATTTACAAGTTTACCCTGCTAGTAATAACCTACTGTAACCCTAATTTCAAATATTTTGTTTTTTATAAAATTACTCCATTCCACTTCTGACACCAGTGTTACAATTTCTCTCTCTAAAAATTAAGTGGGCTAACCCAAGTTTGCTAAGGGTTGGAAGTCTTATTTTAATAAAATAATCGATTATTATTTTCTAATTCTCTAGACTCAACATCCAACAATAAACTGATATCACTTACTGTTACAATTAATGACTCCAGTTAATACAATTTATAATTACCACAAATAAATCAAGGAAATTAAATAATTTAAGATCAGTCTGAATAGACGACAGTGTATCAACCTATTCAATTATTTTATAAATTATGTATCTACATTTGACAGTTCGAATATTTAAAATAAAATCTGTATTACACTTCCATTCAGTTCCACCTCAGTTCAGTCTATGTCCAACCAGTCCGCAATGTTCTATTAGAGACCTCTGAGCGCCCTCACGCACAGTAGGCTTCACTTGTCGGTTTCATGCCCTCCCGTTCATTCACACCAAGAAACACACGTTTCCACCGGTCATCGCACATTTAACTTCGCTCACACTCTGCCAGATGGCCTTCATCAAATATTACCGGCTGCTGGGCCACGGCAGTATATACAGTGTTGTAGGCAGTCATGCGTTGTCGCCAAACCCGTCTGAACCTTCAGCAGAGGAGAGGGACTGTGCGCAAGCAAGGTGTAGAGTAGCACAACAGCCCGACGGCCACTGACTATTATTTACGGGTTTCCATGACAGAGAGGGGGGGGGGGGGGGTCAGGAGGTACTGAACGTGTCAGCCCGGGGGAGGAGGGATTAGATGCGTTCATCACCACAGTGCCGGGCAGCTTCTGGCACCAGGTGCAGTACATAACAGTATAATCTCAGTAAAACTCTGTTGATGGTCTTTAATGCTAAAGAGGAAGTCTGCTGCAGCATTACCCTATCAGGTTAATAATGAACTTTGTACTCCTAAATATATCAAGAACAGTTTCATCACTTGATAACAAAGGTGACCGACATAGTAATACAAGTCTTACCCAAGATGTTTGGTAACCATTATGACAAACACATTTAAACAAACAAATTCCGGGCAATTGCCTGTATATAATGTTTTTTCATAGTAATTGTAGGAGATAAACATTCAGGGACAAATTATGGGCGAAAAGTACTTTTAGGGCAAATGCCTTCAAAGGCAAATGTCGGAGCTGAATCAAAAAAGAGTAAATAATATTTTAGGGCAAGCACCTTTACAGCAAACAATATTAGGACAAATACCTGTTGCATATTATATCTAATATCTTATATCTTTAAGAGAAACAAATTGTAAAGCAAATGCCTGTTTGAATATTTCATGTGAGAAAATTTCTAGAATATGCATTTAATGCGTTACCTTTAGGGCAAATGATACCAAATTACTATATTATATTTGTAATTTTAAATGTTTAATATAAATACTTGTTTATATGAATCTGTCACTCCACTTACTATTTGTTGGCCATCACTACTGGACACAGTTGTTTCACAATTAATATTAATACCTTCATTGGTAGCAAAATATATAGACACATGCACGCACACACATCTATATAAAATGCTAATTTTGAATTTTTTCTTCATGTGTCCAATACACTGGTAATATGATTACATTGGCAAGTACAGAAGATTATGTGACAGTATTACAAATTTACAAGAATGGTAACCCAATAACTTACACCCTGTCCACAAATGATAACCACAAGTGCATACTTGTTGATGGCACCAAGTGTATAGATGATAAAAACTGCAGACACCTCTATTGCAAGGACAAACTGTGAAAACTGCCAGGTGATGAGAGCAGCAACGGTACATCCACACAACCACATCATCTGCAAAAACAGAACAGCCATCTACACATCAGCAAAAGAATAAATGCCATTTACAGTCTTGTATTTCTTCAAGTTCTTACACTTTAGTAAGCAAAATTTTATGACTAATTTTAATTAACTCCTTGTGTATATCTTTTATAACAAAATTTTATTATAAGTACCAAATTAATTATACATTTCATTTTCTTACTACATAGTGTCGGGCATTATTTTTTATACATAAAAGTACTTGTAATTTGCATTTTGAAAGATGAAAAAATTTTAAACTTTTTCTTAACCTAGTAAATATAAGTATGACAAATTACATACAAAATGTATTATATATTGCATATAACCTATACATAGTATAGATTTGGATGAAAGGGTTAGTGGTATGAGAGATAGCAGGGTGGCAAAGGTTGTTCTCATTCATGTAGGGGGAAATTACCTGGTTCATAGGGAGGTGGGGCAGGAGGTAGAGCGGGACCTCAAGGGATTGATGAGGAAAGTGCAGGAAAAGTTCCCTGGAGCTAGGGCAATAGTCAGTGTCGTGCTGGTTAGGAAAGGAGTATCCTACAGGAAGGCAGTGGCTGCGAGTGAGGTATATGAGAGGGTGTGTAGGGATTTGGAGGCTACATTTATAGATAGTAGGAAATGGGTAAGCTGGGAAAGTGTAGGGAGGGACCAGGTTCACCTGACAGAACAGGGAAAGAGGATTCTAGGTGATCTGCTAGGTAGAGAAGTAGCTGGCTGCATGGAGAGGGTCAGGACAGAGCAGCAGTTGTTGAAATAGCAATCAGTTAGAAGCAAGGAAATGGAAGGGGAGAGAAATGGAAAGGATATCATTGATGAGGCCGCAGGGGTGGAGATAGGAGGTACGCAATGTAGGATGGTAAAGGAGAGTACTAGTATAAAGATTATGGTGGTGAACTGTAGGAGTGTGTACAACGAGCTGGAGGCCTTCTGGGGAAAGGTTGACGGATATGGGGCAGATATATTGGTAGCTGTGGAGACTTGGTTGACTGAGGAAGTACTGAACATTGAGTATAGGCAGGATAAGTTCACCATCTTCAGAAGACAGGGATGGGAGAGGAGGAGGAATAATGGTGTGTGTAAGGAAAGGGCTAAAAGGGGTGGTAAAATGGGTTAGTGAGGATGTCGAGGTAATGGAAATTAAATTGAGTGGTAGTAGTAATAGGAGATAGGAGTATTACTTTGCTGGCAGCGTATAGACCACTAGGACAGGGATGGCAGGCAATTGAGATGATCAAGGAGAGAGTAGATAGACTAAAGGGCAGGCAGTGGGTTGTTGTAGCAGGGGATTTGAATATACCACGGGTGAAATGGTTAGAGGGTGCAGAAGGAATGGGTAGCATTATGGAGAGAATGGCAGCACAGTTAATCAACAGAGGATTAGTCCATGTAGTAGAAACACCTACGAGATGGAATGAGGAGGGTGTTGGGTCAGTGCTGGATGTGGTGTTGGTCAGACCTGGGAATGCTGTAATTGGTGCAATAGTATTGGATGGTATAAGCGACCATCATATCCTGGTTGTGTAAATTGGGAATGGCAGGATGAGGGAAGAGCAAATGGCAGAAAGGTTGGTATGGCAGTATGGGAGAGGAGACAAGAAGGGGGCAGAAATATTCCTGAGAGACAGGTTTAAAAAATGGTCTATGGAGGAGGGTGTAGAGAAGTTGTGGAGGGAGTTTAGAGGATTAATGGAGGTTATGTTGGAGAAATTTGTGCCAATGAAAAGGCTACGGACTAGGGGACATCCGCCATATTATGGATAGGAGAATTTGAAAATGAAGAAAAATTGCAGAAAATTACATGCCAAGTGGAGAAATGAAGGGATGATAAGATTTAAAGAAATTATGAAAGAAATGGGTAGGGAGCTTGAATGGAAGATCAAACATGCAAAGAATGTATTTCTGGGAAACATGATGGAAGAAGGAAAAGGCAAGAAATGGGCGAAATTGTTTAGGTATGTTAGGAGGTTAAGGGGAGGAGAGGAAGGGATCCCTCTGCTAACAGGAAGGGATGGTAGGCATGCGACAAATGACCACGAAAAATCAGAGATGCTGCAAGCACAGTACTTGTCAGTGTTTGAGGCAAAGGAGGGTTGGAATAGGGGCGCAAACAGGGTTCGGGGGGTGTTTAGTGAGTTTCAGATGAGGGAGTGGGAGATAGAAAAGGTAATTAGGGGTCTGGAGAGCAGTAAGGCAGGGGGACCAGATGGGATAGGAAACGCAGCACTAAAGTTTGGTGGCAGGGAGTTGGCGAAATATTTATAAGTGCTGTTTAAAAAGTCCTTAGGAGAGGGTAAGTTACCACAAGATTGGAAGGCTGCTATGGTGGTACCTATACACAAGCAGGGAGAGTATAGGGGGAGGCCTGGCAGCTACAGACCGGCGAGTCTCACATCAAGTACAGGAAAAGTAATGGAGAGGCTGGTGGTGCAGTATGTGGTGAGGGTTAGGAACAATAGGAATTGGTTGGAGGAGTCCCAGCAGGGTATCAGGAGGGGATACTCATGTGAGACTCAGCTCGCTGGGTTATTAGAGGATCTGGTGCAGGTAGTTGATAAGTGGAAGCAGGTGGATGCCTGCTTCATAGATTTTGAGAAGACATTCGATAAGGTGCCCCATGGGACATTAATAAGGAAAGTGGAGGTGCTGATACCAGACAGGAGGGTAGTGGAATGGATAGGGGACTTTCTCAGGGGGCGAAGCCAGAGGCTGAAAGTGGGGGAGGCAATATCGGAGGACGAAGAGGTTACATGAGGGGTACCACAGGGAAGTGTGCTGGGTCCTTTGTTATTTATCATAATGGTAAGTGACATGGGTTTGGGGATTAGGGGAAAAATCAGATTGTTTGCAGACAATTGTGTTGTATATGCTGCGGTGGGAGAGGGGGGCGAAAATTTGCAGGGGGACATTGATAAGATATGGTTGTGGACCAGAAAAAATAAAATGAAGATAAATGTAAGAAAAACTAAGGTAGTGAGGTTCACAAGGAAGAAGATGATAAGCAGGGACATGTACAGATGGGAGGGACAAGAGATAGAAGAAGCAGCAGAATATAAGTATCTAGGGATTGTACTGCAGGGAGACCTCAGGTGGAAAAAACTGGTAGAGGAGGGTGGTTGCAAAGGGAAGAAGGGCTCTGGGTATGCTGGGAAGGGTGCTGAATGGAGTCAGCTATGAGGAGAAGGAGTATGGCACAATGGTACGGCCAATGTTAGAATATGCTGGAGCAGTATGGGACCTGCATGTGGAGGTGGAGGTGCGAGAACTGGAAAAGGTGCAGAGAAAGGCAGCAAGATGGGTGATGGGTGTGTGGAGAAGGCAGGGGCAAGATGGTGAGGAAGAAGGGAACTATAGGCCATCAGTGATGATGAAAGAAATGGGGTGGAGCTCATTGAAGGACAGGAGGAAAGTTGAACGGTTAGTCAGGATGTACAGGGTGGTGAATGAAGAGGGATGAGGGGGAGGGCTACACTGCAAGCTAAGTAACGGAGTATTTAGAGGAAGAGGAAACAACAGTGAGAAGCTTCAAAGAGTGTGGAGGAGAACGGAGCGGGGTAGGCAGTCCATGCTTGTGAGGTTTGTGAGGGAGTGGAATGTGTTGAGGGAGGAATTGGTATCTGTGAGAGGGGTTGGTAAATTCAGGAAGGGAGTGGAAAAGGAGTTGGTTGGGTGAAGGAGAGTTGAGAGAGCTTGCCACTGGGCGGTAGCCTAATTGCGAGTATATGTAAACAAAGTCTCTCGGTTGTGTGTGTCCGTGTATTCGGCTAAGGCTTCTTAACTACTAGATGGATTTTGATGCAGTTTTCACCATCATTTAGAGAATTTCTTGAGAAAGGTTTAGGTATACAATAAGTTTATATTTAATGTAAGGAAATAGGCTACTCACGGTAAAGTGAGCACTTTCGAAAGTCCCTCTTTTTGAATAATATTCAATAAATATATTTTATTTTAGCCCTAGATGTTAACTTCCGAGTCCAGTGAAATATATCAGTATGTTTATTACTTACATAGCAATGTACATTTTTAAAAGTCGCCGAAGGATAAAAAATGGCTGAAAGCAAAATGTAACTAGGGCCTCAAAAGTGCTCATTTTACCATGAATAGTCTATAGCAGAGAAATGTCCATGTTTTATAATAAAGTTGGAAATAGCTGCTTTTAGGTTGCTTACGCTGACTAAACCATAAGAAATATATCATAATAATGTACTACAGAGTTGTAGATCTCAAATAGGTCTACAAAAAATATAAAAATAGCATTTAATTATCTTTTAAGGATGACCCACAGTAACCATTTTTGTCTTTTAAAATTTGATTAAAAATAGGGGGTTCACTTATGAAGACTTTGTGAACAACACATTATTAATCATATGTTAGTTACCTTAAGCATTTTGTGTATATACTTGCTGCAAACCTAAACAATGCCATATTTGTAAATAGCACCCGAGCGAGGCCGGGGTGGGTCACTAGTATTACATATATACAGGTTGGGACAGAATTCTATGAACACTCTTCGTGAGGTGATTCCTTATGCAAAATAAAATGGGAGATATAACATTGAAAATTAAGATTTTAAAATGCATTTTTGCAAAATATCATCAACAAAAGTGAAATTAATATCTGAATATTGTTTTATGTTAGAATTTCAACCTATGAGCCTCCATAAATGCCTCCATTGTAAAGTTGCAAGCAACTTTTTAGAGCCTGGATTCATGAACTTTTCATGCTGGTTTATTGAGCAGCATAACATATTAAACCAAAAGAGTCTTCTTGTTGCAACTATCCAGAACCAACTGTTGTGTAAAATGCACACAAAACTTTTGGCTGCAGCAATGAAGTGTCTAGCACACAGCTAATACATCGAACTATGTGCACCTGTTAAGAGAAATATGTTCTGCATTTTTTAACCTACATGAGACTATGTGGGAGCCACTGATGACGTTGGGGATGTCAACCTTACCTGGGCACGTAATGACACAGTTGAACTGTTCCTGCTTGAGCAAGCACTGCCAACTTAGTGTGCAGTGGATGCATTACTCGCTCTGTCTTCAGTTCGCTCAACCCTTCCTCCCCCTGTCTTTGAGACCTTCAAAGATCATACGTACCATATGTGACATCATCAAGGGGTGCCTTCTACATTTCTTGGCAGTTTGAAAATATTCTAGAGAATGAGACTGAAAACATAAAAGGAGCGGCTTTCTACCTTGCGAGGGAGAAGCAGAGAGGGATTTTGATAAGTTGAGGAACTTGTAGTGTTTCCTGCTACCACGTTGGTCGACAATTGTAGTGGTTGCTGTATGAATACTCATAGGAGTCCGCAGCAAACACTAGCTCGAACTAGCTCAGTTAAACGTTGAGACTCTGACTTAATAACAGTTTATAAAGTTCGTTGAATCAAACCATAAAATAAATAAAGATGATCATACTGTTCACTGGAAAGTTTAATGCAGTTTCTTCAAAACATTGGCAAACAAAAACAATTGACAGTTGTAGTAGTCAAAAGAAAAAACTCAAGAGACAGAATGGCAGCCTTCACAAAACAAAATTTCTCACTTCGAGACTACTTGATAATTACTAAGACGAGAGAGAATCAAACATTTTCTCTCCTGGCACCCTAACAACTCCTCGCACCGACAGAAAATAAATTTATTAGAACAGAAAAATGTCCTAAATGAAAACAGGAGGTTAAAGTCTCAGGCACTTATCGGCACGAGTGAAATGATCACTTGTCGAAAGCTATTCGGCTGACAACTGTTGAATGCACTACGACGACGAAGAAACTGTGATGACAACGAACTTAAGTGGTGATGATAAAGTCGCACTAACCCTATTTATGATGCCTGAAATGTTGCATCAAGGAAAAGTCCAATTGTGGCTTCGCAAAGTATGCTAATGTCTAAAAATAGCCTGTGAACACTGACGTCGGTCTCAAAATCAAAGTATTATATGCACGCGCGGGCTGTCGTGTCGGCCAACTGTTACATCAGTACTCTCTAGTTTCGTCAAATGGTGCAACACGACAATTATGTGTCTCACTTACTAACTCCTTGAAAAAGTTGATCGTATTACTCTTGCAATGACTTTAATAAAATAATAAATTTGGAAAAACAAACATGTACAAAATACAGACAAATTATTACTGCCACAATATCCTAAATATTAAATCAATTACTGTGCTTTACACAAATATATAACAAATAAAAATAATTCCGGAATATATAAATTATAACATACTGCAATGCTACAAACTTTGTTCCTACATGGTGTGGGGGGAGGGGGTCTATTACCCCTATGTCATAAAAAAAAAATAGGTATCACTTATATAGGAATTTTTAATACTGTATTCAAAATTATTATATTAAGAAATAAATTTCCATTTGCATTTCAGGGGGTTGTCGTTGGCAAAGGATAGGATTTACATCACACCCTTGGGCAAGTCAATTAACGTCAGTTGGCTGTGTGAAATGCAATTAAAGATAATTTTGAGGGGCAGTACACACATTGTTAAGGAAGGTTTAAGAATTTGTATACCAGACTACGCACCAGGCACCATTGACAGCTGGTGCCAAAAATGTTGTTGCTGGCTATGCTGGAGATTCTCAGGGTACAAGGGGCCATATACCTTGACTCATGCAGTCCCATTGTGAAAATGATGAACTTTACTCACTTGTGGTACTTACATGCATTACATCGTGGGCATATTCAGGATGGCTCACACACCTTAAACTATGAGATTTGTTAATTAAATGTACTACTTACTGACTGATTGACATAGATTTGAGGTGAAACGGGTTGTAGGGAACCTGGGCCCCGAAATGTCCGAAGGCAGAGTTTGAAATAAAAGACATGTTGTTTACAAACTCAAATGTAATTATTCTCATACAAATGAAACATCACCGTCTGTGAACACTTACATTGCTTTCTGGGCTATGGCTCGCCAGAAGGGCTACACAGTAAAAATGGAGTGAAGCCGAAGTGAAATTAGTTGAGAAAATATGTTTCCCCAGGCCATTCAAGCACTGGGAAAGAAAGGGGCAGCAACTCAATGTGATGTGGGCACAAAAGGTTCTGGTATCTAACATCCAGTGAACATTAGAAGATTGAGATTGCAAAAGTCACCCGCAGCTCGCACGCGATCCGACTTTCCCCCTGAGGTGCCGAGCTGCAACTAGTTCCGGCAAGAGTGCGTGACACGCAACTCGCTGGGCACTACTTTTCGCTTGCCAACTATTTAATAATAAAAAAAAAGGACTTGCATAACAATTACATAAAAATAAATACACTGAATTTTCCTTAATACAATAAAATTACACTTGTCCTGCAATGGTGTGAAAAGTGCATAAAACAGGTGAGGTGAAAATACATGCACTTGACAGAAATAAATTATAAAAATCGTACAAATTGTGTAGGGGCATATTTTGCTGTCCCCATTCATAATGGGTTTTTAACTTTCAATAACAACTTCTATTTATTTTGCCCTACAAAAAGCATATAGTGGTTGTGGCATTATGGCCCCTCTCTCTCCTGCTGGATGGGGAGGGGGGAACACATGATGTGGCACTATACTGCACTGGCTTGTCCGGGTGGTGTAGAGTACACACTGTGTCAAAAGTTGTGGTGGACGCGCGGTATGGCAAACTGTATGGGGGAGGCAGGACGCCATCCTGCATAAACCCCCCTCCTCCCCTGGTAGACCATTGAAGGCCACGCATCTTCAGGTGTTGCAGGGACACACTGTGGTTCTCTGGCATCTGGGCCAGGGTATATGGGCCTTTTGAGGGGTTGGTACACTGCTTGTGCGGTTTCGTTTGTGGCTCACGTGGGTGACCTGCTGCAGTGTGCGACATGATGGCATCACCACATGTCAGGCACACCTGTGCCGGCTGGTGTCTTCTTCGTGACCGGCGGAGGAGAGGCAAGCTGGGTTCCTTGCCATTGCAGTCATTGCTCCTGCTGTAACTGCTATTGCACCGCCGATCCCACTGCCGCCGGTAGCGAACCAGGTGGGCATTGACCGAAGGGGGTTGGCAGCCTGGTTATGACCACTCAGCTGGTGGCAGTGCTCCTGCTGTGTGTCTGCTCTCAGCCATCCCCTCGCCAGTGGTGGACTCCTCCGGTAACCACTTTGACGCAGTCGACAAAGCAGCAGGGGGTACCAGGGTGTCATCTAGAGCGGACAAAGGGGGAAGGGGGAAATGGACCCCCCTTTGAGGTGGGCATCATGAAGCCAGGCGGTGTGATGCGTGCAGGCCGTTGTGCCTCTTGCGGTTTGTGCGTCTGGGCACAAACCGCAAGAGTGGTTGTGTAGGGCTGGTGTTGGGATGGCGATACTGGGTAATGCCATGCTGTCCCTGCTGCTTGGACTTGTTCTTGACAGTCCCTGGAGAGCCCTGGTGTGCTGGATATCGTCGGATCTTCTGTCCCTCCTAGAAGTCCTGCTTAGGGAAGTGCTGCATATTCCTCCCCCGTAGTTGCTTGGTGGACTTTGACAGTGGCATCACTGTCATGGGTCACCGTGGCACCTGGTGCGGCATCATTGGCGACATCACAGACTGCCAGACGCAGGTCTTAACGGTGTACCCTGATGGTTTTCCAACCAAGCTGGACCAGGTAAGTAGTGGGTCCAATGCTCATCATTATCACGTGTGGCCCACTCCACTTGGCTGCAAAGCCAGCGTAGAAATTTCTGTGGGATATGGACTGCAGGTTCACACGGATGTATACTTGCTGACCTGCTTGCAATTGGAGTGGTGACTGCAGGGTGGGTAGCAGCTACCATGCGGCAAAGTCCCACTGATGTTCGGGCAACTCCTGGTGCTCCCTTCGGCACTGCTCATGTCAGACGTTACTGCTAGTTGGGTCACCATTATCTCCTGCCCGTGGACAGTTGAACTGACCAGACAGGGTGAGGTTGTAGCCAGTAGCATGTCGGCATGTGACTTGCCGGTTGCAGCATTGACGTGCCAAGAGAGAGTGAAGAGGGCGGTGGGAAGCTGCGTCTTCAACTCCTGGTTGTGGCACTCCGTGGTGTTTACCCATGGATGGTAAATCACCATCTTAAAATGACAAACTCCTCAATGGGTGCACAGTTCCCTACATTTCTTCCCTGTTAATTGTGTCCCGTTGTTGATGAGCAGGTTTTGTGGGTATCCCCATTTGGGGAAGAAGTCAGTTCATAGGACTTTTGCAATAGTGGTAGCTCACACGCTGCTGACAGGGTAGGCCTCGCCCACTTTGAGAAGTTCTTGGTGACTACAATGATGTGAACTTTTGCCCCCCAAGGATCTGGGATAGGCTCCGATGAGGTCAAGACATAACGTCTCAAAAGGCTTTGTCGCAGTCGGGGCTATTGTTGCTGCACCCCGTCAGCTCACCTGGCTTTAAACTGATTGCACTTACTATGCCTTTGCATGTAATGGTGTGCATATCTGGCAAGTACGGGCCAAAATAAATGTTCCCTCACATTACAGATTGTCTGTTCCGTCCTTGGATGCCTTGACACATTGCTATTGTGCGCATGCGCCAACACTTACTCCCTTGCACTGGGGGGAACAAACAGCCTCCACATTTGGTTATCATTAGAAGAACAAGTTTACAACCAACCATTGATCACTCGCCAACACTCCACAGCTCGCTGTACACAACTGTCTTTTTGTGCCTAGTGAGTGCGCATTACTGCTACGCTTCAGGTCCCGAAACAAATCATGCACCATGACATCATTGTTGGTGACGTTGATTTGGTGCAGGCTTACCTTGCTCAGTGATTCCTGTGTGGTTGGTGGTAGAATCTCCTCCCATTCTGCATTGTCGCGTACCATGACGTCTGCGCCTGGTGACTCGGAGAGCACATTTGCCTGCTGGTTTTCACTGCCCGGTACCTGCTCCGCGACAAAGTCGTAGGCTTGGATGAGAAATGGCCACCAGCTCAGCTTGCTGCGTGCCTCACACATGTTATGGAACCAGACCATGCAGCGGTTGTCGGTACGGAGAGTGAAGAGCTGGTACTACAAGTACACCCAGTACTTTTTGATTGACCATATATCTGTCAAACATTCACACTCGTTGATGTTGTTCCTCCACTCAGTTGGTCTGAACTTAGGAATGATGAAGTAGATGAAGTAGTGTTTGCCATTGTCACCGCAGAGCACTGCACCGTGTCCCTCTTGGCTGGTGGCAGCTTGCAGGTACAAGTGTTTGGTGAGGTCATACCTCGCCCAGGTCGGGCACACCCTGAAACATGCCTTCATTTCTCTAAAGGTGTTGCTGATAGAGCTGTCCCACTGGAAACGCCGCTGCATTGACAGCAGGTTGGTCAGCAGTGCAGTGATAACAGCAAAGTTTATGATGTGCTCCCGGAGCAAGTTTGTCAATCCAAAAACTTCCAGAGATGCATGCACATACAAGCTGGTGAGTATTTTTCGATCAGCCGTAGTTGTTGTAGATAGGGTTTTTTGCCTTATTCGTCGACGATGTGCCCCAGGAAGTTGATGCTGGTCTTTCCCAAGTAGCACTTGGCTATTTCACATGTGAGGTCATTGATAGCCAACCTCTTAAGCACACGTGACAGGTGGTGTAAGTGCTCCTCCCAGATTGCTGACCATATTACCACATCATCCAAGTAGGCGAGTGTGAACTCTTCTATGAAGCCATCCGACACCCTGACCATCATTGCCTGGAAGGTGGCCGGTGCGCACTTGAGTCTGAATGGCATGTCACAAAACTGGAAACGTTTGCCATCGGGGGTCGTGAAAGCTGTGTAACCATGGTCTTCCAGTTTGATGGGAACTTGCTAGTATGTGCTCTTAAGATCAAGGGATGACATGACCTTGGCTTGGCCGAGAGAACTGAGTGCATCCTTAATGCTGATCTACAGCGGTAATGCACTGCATATCACTTGGTTCACTGGCCAAAAGTTTGCACAAAACCTTGATGTGTGCCGCTTATATGAGTTATACCACAATGACTGCAACTCATCCTAACTTGTTATACTATACCAGGAACCATAACCATTCATGGCTAAAGGATTGTTTCCCGTGGGGGGACAGTAGACATGTGGTATTTCCTGATATTCCAGACCAAACTTTTTTGGGTTCAAGGTAATTCAAGGTCACAGGGTCAAGGTCAATGTCACCTGCACCGAATATTATGGTAGTAGTCTGACACGTAATATGCTTGCTGACTGGGTATGGGCGAAGGGGGTGGAGGCATGCCGACTAATTGGTTCTGTGAGGGTGACTTTAGGAAATTGAATTTTTAAAATAAATTTCTCAGTCATTTTTATAATAACTTTTATAATAATTTTTTTTGGGAATTTTGTAGGTTAAAGGTCATTCAAGGTCACAGGGGTCAAGGTCAATGTCACCTTCACCCAATATGGTGTTAGTAGTCCGTAACATAATATACTTGCTGACTGGGTATGGGCGAGGTGGGTGTAGGCATGCCAACTTATTGGTTTTTTGGTATTTTTTAATTTTTTTGTCTTTTTTTTGTCAAAGGTCAATGATCATGAGTACCACTTGCTGTGACCCAAGGTCACCTCAATCGCTAATCCCCAGGGGCATCTTCCGGCCAAGATCGGCTGGGTCACTAATCCTCGGGGGGTTTCTACCATTTTTGAGGGGGAAAACTGAAATTTTTTAGGGATTTTTTTTTTAAAAGAAAGAAATTTTTAGGGGAAAAAAATTTTTGAGGGAGAAAAGGGAAATTTTGGGGAAAAAAAAAGAGGAAATTCCAACACAGCAGCGGTAGGGATCTAGTGCTCCGAGCCCCGGTGCCCTTGTCTGTGAAAACCCATTTCCCTACTACTCCGTTAAATCTAGTTTTTATGTGCATACCTGTGTAAAATAAATCTCATGATATCCAACGTGAAACGACTAAAATAAAATATTTTCACTATCTGTGACAACAGTGGTGGTGACAAGAATCACTTACTTGTTTGTATTTTATTGAATTATATTGTATTAAGCCAATAATATTTATAACATATTTACTTTATTAATGTTATCCATAATAATATCAAAAACATACACAACTAAGAATTATGCTAGTTAATTTTTGTAATGAAACTGAATAGTATTCATTGTATTCTTACATGAAAGCCTGAGGCACATATCTGAGTTTATGAGGGATGGAGGTCTTAATAAAATTAAAAGAACTAAATTCGATAACTATATTTATTCTCATTGCTACAAACAGTCAAATATCTGTTATTTACCAGTTTCAGCATCCAATACTATTATTATTATTCCTATTGAGCGCAATATTTAATTACCATCTCCATTTCTATTTAAAGTATTTATCACAGTCTCTACTCTAGCTAATGTTCCTTAAAAAATTAATAAAATAGTTCCACACATTTAGTTAAAACTGCCTATTTCCATTGTCCCAAATGTCTTTTCACTCATGCATCCAGTCCACAGTCCCGCAGATCAGTCCCACTCTTCACTACACATGAGCTCGCAGACACACACTTGCAGATCGCTGCAGTCATCCCTCGCTGCTCTGGAATCAACCAACTGTTGCTTAAGGTTGCACGAGATGCCAAACTCTTTGCTCTTAATCACTCCCCCTCAGAGGCCTGCACGTGGTATTTATACTTGAGGTAGATGCAGCCTAGAATGTTCTCAGCAATCCAAGTTGTTCTGGGAAAGGTAATGGTGATGATGACGACATTCCTGCATAATAAATGGAGAAATATGAGCTTATCAGAGTCAGCAAGGTGCAAGCTGCGATAATTTTATTGACATGTGCGGCAGCATCCTTTATGATAGGCTGTTCATTTTTTATAATGTTACAAACTTGACCTTCAGCTCTTGGTGCCTTCCCACACAAAGGAAACACCGGGCAGGGACATGCAACGCAACAAAATTATAATTCAACATCACATATATTTTTTATCTATTATCATTTTGAGAGTGAACTAAGAGTCTCATCTAATGATGGAATGGTCAGCGTGAGCCCTTCTGCTTCTCCCCTCATCGAAAGTATTATAACAATTCTTGCACCCTGTTTCCCACGCCCACCTACTCCTAAACTCATTGAGCTTGAAAGAGCATCTCTCCTGATACCTGGAACACCCAAAATAAGAAAGTTCTCAGAGGGATGGATATATTTGTGCAAAATGACTAACAGGTCTTTCTGAAAAACTGTTCTGGTATAATGATGCACAAGGGAAAAAATGATGTTTCTACTACTGTACTGTCAAATCACAATAAATGTCACAGCTACTACTACACACATGACTTGTAGAATTTATGAAAAATGGGTGTTGCATTTTATTCACAAGTGTGCCGATCACATCAAATGAACAGAGCAGAAAAAAAGCCAGTGAGATCACATACTTCTGTTTGGTAAATAGCCTCGCCGAAAAGTTAAACTGATGCAAAATTTTGGCAAATAAAAAGAGTGGAACTTGCATATAGTATTATTCTGGTAATCATATGATCAACGGACGTACATGTGTAAGTTGCAGATAATTCAATATAGGTAAAACCTATTGGATAAGTTTTATTGTATGGATTTTACTTTTCTGATTTTATAATTTATTTGATTGGTTTTAATGTAGAGCATCCATTTTACTAATGGATGCTGAAAGGTAGCATTACAAGTAAAAATAATAGTATTTCAGGAGCATCAAAAAACATTTTCTTTTGCCACACTGATGCATGAAAGATTTGAATCATTACTTTATTGATGACTGAGGTGAGTTTCTAAACCGTTATGTGCATATCTAAACTAGAAAGCTTCAATAAAATATAGGGTCATCGAAAAAGAATTCAGAGATTACAAAACGTTACTATAAAACATGGATATGCACGTGTGAGTTCTTAAAATTTTCAGTAGGGTTCAAAATTTTATACCTACCTTAATATTTTTTATATGGGTAACATTTGTGGCTCTGCCAACATCTAGAAGGTATTCCATCACCCACCACATCTTCTGAATGGTGTCTGTAGTAACAGTTGCCTTGGTGCTGCTGTGATCCTCTCTTTAATATGCTGGGTGTTCCTTATCTTCACCACATATACAATATTTTTAATCTGTCCCTATAAAAAAGTCAAGTGGTGATAGGTCTGGGCTTCCAGGTGACCAGCGACTTGGTCCACCCTTTCTAACCCAGGCATTTGGGAACCTTGCATTCTAAACATCATGAACAAAGCAACTGTAATGAGGAGGAGCACCGTCGTGCATTAAAATAAACCTATGCTCTGTTTATTGTTCCCAGTCTTCAAGATGTGTAAATTTGTACAGTTCAAAGTAAGTCCAACAACACGATCATACAGCAGTCCGCATCAGACATTCACCTTTGGTGACCCACAAATGTCATTATGAATCTCCCTCTTTGGCTGTGAACCCCAAATGTGACAGTTATATGAATTAACACATCCATTCATACATAATGTTGCTTTGTCAGTAAAAAAAAAAACACGCTATGGGAAAGTTTCATTGTCATCAATGGTGTGGATTATAAATCTGGAAAATTCCACACATTTTTCTCTGTTGTCCGGTTTAATTTCATGCAACAGCTGAATATTGTAAGCCCGGAATCTTAAGCATTTGCGCAGAACATTTTGAATGGTAGTTCTCAGAACTATTTACGCTGAACATCTACTAGCAATAGACTTATTAATACTTCTAAAGCAAGATTGACCTGTGCATTCCACTTTTTCCTTCGATTTTCTTCATTGGTCAGACTATTTTTCTTTTCAACACTACCAGACTCTTGAACTGTTTCCGCCACCGACTCAGAGCTTTGTCATGTGGAGGTTTTTCTCATGGATGTAAACTTTGCCACTTACGTTGTACTACCACAACAGATTTCAGTTTGGCACATCACAACACAAACTGCACGTTATGTTAAATGGTCAACATCCTATCACTATGCAACTTACACTGACAATGGTGTGAACATCTACCCCACTCCCCACTCGTGTTCACCGATGTCATTCTCATGGTCAAAGAAACTTCCAACATTACTGAACATTTTAAATTGCCACAAATCTTTATCCATTAAAACTTTTTCTATAAGAACAATTCCTAATCTCAGCATTCTTTTTCAATGAACAATTATTTTATTGCCACATTGTTTAATATTACATAATAGGGTCTATCACAGACTCAGCATTACTTCCATAATGAGTTTGGTTAATTTTTTATTTATACAAACTTATACAAGAAAAAGTCATTAATAAAATCCTGTATGAAATCCCATGTTATTTTTTGGGTTTCAAAGCCCCCAAATCTTAGTTTATGGTATTCAAAGTTAGTATAATGTTAGGCATGGTACTATTTGCATACTTACAATGCTTCATAAAAACATCTGCTGTTGCGCATTCCTAAAAATATCTTATTAGTCATGCATTATCATTATAATGTATGAAGCTTGCCTAGACAGATCAGCACATACACAAAGGAAAATAATGGTTCTTTCTCTAAGATTCCATGAAAACAATTTTGTAACATTAGGAAGCAATAAAAAAATTGTTTCATGCTGGTGAAGATGCTGACTCACAAAAAACTTCAAACTTAGAGTTCTTGCAGAGAAAGTTATAAAGGAAGTTGGAACTACAAAGTTACACCCTCTGTTCTGAAAAAATTTCTTCCTGTTTTCACAAATTAAAATGAAATTTTCAACAGGAAGCTCTTTCTGGCCATAGACTTGGTGGATATGCCAACTTACTCTTAATGGATTTGCTAGTAAGTTCATAAAACCAGGAGATTTAGGAAAGTAATCATTACCAGGTTTAACATGCCTACCAGATATGAAACTTTCCAGGAGGCATACACAGAAGTTTGACAGTCTAGTAATTGGTTTAGATATAAGGCAGTAAATAAAGATGGCAGTCTGTTCATCAGTGACAGACACACATTCTACAAATGTGTGCACAAATTTTCCGTTGTATCTAGTATTTACATTGTTGATGAATTCACATTTGAAGGCGTAGTTTTGAAATGTGCAAAACTTGTGGATGTATCGCTCAGCTGAAGTTCTTAACTTAAATATGTTATGTTATTTGTTCAAATATTTCAAATCACAGTTTGCTACAATGATAAAGACTGTTACGAATCAGAGTTTGCATCTTACGTAACAGATCCTTTGAATGAAGACATCCTGGCTTGTGAAAGAATGGTGTTACCAGGATAAAAAAATTCAAAAATTAAGAATGCTTTTGGCTAGATGAAATATAAAGTACTTCCCAAATGTCAATGTTGCTGATTCCACATATTAATGCTGAAACTGAACCAGTATTTAGCATTGTTCGAAAAAACTAAACCAACTTCAGGCAAAATTCAAACATAAGTCCTTACCTGTATTATTAATTAAAAAAGCAAACATTTTTTCCACTTTAGAAGCATATTACCAAAAGTGTTGCACTACAATCTGTTCACAAATCAGTTAATTGTGTATGATGATGTAGGAAGTTAACTATTGTCACGTTGGCACTGGAAGTTATGTCAGTGCACTGCTTCATTTATTTGTTCAAGATGGCCACCATAGTTGGCATAGTTAAAACTGCTGTTATCAAGGTATGACACGTTCCCTTAATCATGATTCACGAGCCCAACAAAGGTTATGAGCCTAGATATGTCGGTAAAAGCAGTAAAAGTTTTAAAGTAGTTATCAGGTCATGGACACTAATAGTAACATTTAGTTGTGCGGAAATAAAAATAGTGCAGCAAAATGGTGAAATCGGCTTTGTCATTTGTTGAGAAATTAAAGGGCAGTGAAAAACATTTGTCATGGATGTTCCACATGAAAGTTCAGCTACAATTAGATGAGCAATGGGATGTTGTTCACGGTATAGGTATAGTGAATTCCGAAAATGGAAGAAACAAGGATTATAAGGTACTGTCGATTTCACTGTTAATTGAATCCGACCTTATACACCAGCAAAGGAAGAATAATAAGGTAATTGGAACTGCTATTCAAAACAATGGTATATATCAGTTAAAGACATCTACTCTAAATAAAGAACAATATACATTAGTTACTAAAAAAGATGTATCCCTTTGGCATCGTAGACTTGCACATTTAAATGGAAGAAATATATTGTTACTAAAAACTATGATGGTAGGTACAGATCATTTGAGTGTTAGTAATCACCTTTGTGAAATTTGTGCTGTGGGAAAGTATGCAAGATTCCCATTCAAGAGCAGTAGATTCAGAAGAATAGAACCCCTTGAATTAATTCATACCAATGTTTGTGGGCCAATGGACACAGAATTGCTTGGAGGCAAGAAGTATTTATCAACATTTATTGATGATTTTTCTCGTTACACATTTGTTTATTTTTAAAAGAGGAACGATAAGGTTTGCAAGTTGAAGGAATTTTATGTTATGGTCTAAACTCAAACTGGCAAAAAAGTGAAATACTTATGATCAGATAATGAAACTGAATACACTAACCAGGATGTTAAAGAATATCTGAAAAAAGGTTTCAGGCATCAAAGAACTGTTAACTATACACCACAAACAAAATGGCACAGCACAACATGCTAATAGAAGCATAACACGGAAAGCATGATGCATGCTTCAGTATGCAAACTTATCCCAAAGCTTACTGAGCAGAATCAGTTGCTACAGCAGTGTATTTGCACAATAGATGTTCTACAAAGGCAGTCAGAGATAAGAAACCATGTGAAGTCTGGTTCCATAAGAAACCAAATCTGAAACATATTAGGATTTTTGGCAGCGAAGTTATGGTACAAGCACCAAAGGAAACCTGCAATAAATGGGATTCAAAATAAAAAATGAAGCTATTTGTTGGCCAATGTGATGACACAAAAGGCTACCCTGTGATTGACCCCTTTTCGAAGAAGGTGACCATCAGACAGGATGCAATTTTTCTGGAGTATAAAATGTTAGAAAAAATCATTGGATCATGAGGCAAGCAAGACTCATTTCTCCTCGATGGATGATGTTGAAAAACCTGTCATGGTGAAAGTTCAATAAGATAAAGTAGGAGCTTGTGAAGAAAAAAAAGAGATGAGAGAGAGAGAGAGAGAGAGAGAGGCTTGTGACATTTTGGATGGGGAAGACTTCCTAGGGTACAAAAACATGACAAAGGAAGATGAAGTACAGCAATCAGAACCTGTAAGAAGATCAGCTAGAGTACCAAAGCTGCACGAGGACCCAGATTTCATTGCTTACCTTGTGGCTGAAAATAATGAACCATTAACTCCAGGGGAAGCAATGACAAGCCCACAATCATTCAGATGGAAGGAAGCAATGAAGGACAAATTACCATTTTTAATCAGAAATGACACCTTTGAATGGGCTAATTTACCAAGAGGTAAAAGTGTCTTGAAAACAAAATGGGTATACAAGGTTAAGAATCCTGACGATAACTATGCACGGTACAAGGCTAGATTGATAGTCAAAGGCTGCAAGCAACAGCCGGAAACAGATATGAAGAAACATTTTCACTGTAGTGAAATATTCTACACTGAGATTTCTGCTGGCTCTGTCAGTAAAAGAAGAGCTGATGACACACATGGACATCAAGACAGCCAATCTCTACAGTTATTTAGAAGAGATCTATGTGCTGCCTCCACAAAAAATGGATAAGAAACCATTTGGCAAAGTATAGTTATTAAAAAAAAAAGCAATGTATGGCCTCAAAACAGAAGATGTTGGAATAGATGCATCAATGAAGTACTCATTGGTTTAGACCTGGTTCAGTCAAAAGCTGATTCTTGTTTGTACTTTTAAATCATTGGAAATAAGATCATCATTGTTGCCATATATATGGACAATGTGTTTATATTCACCATTGAACCCAAATTGAATAAACTTGTGCAAGAAAGGCACGAGACACAATTCCATATCAAGAATCTTGGTCCTATCAAGCACTGTCTAGGAATGAAAGCCACAATGGCATATACAAAGGGGAAGCTGGTGTAGTACCAGTTGTAGTACATTAAGAAAATGCTGGACAAGTTTGGGATGACAGATTGCCAACACATCTCAACCCCAATGGAAGTTGCTGTGAAGCTGTAAGAGTCATCTGATGAAGAAATGTGTGGCGAGACAGTGCCTTAACAGCAAACTGTAGGTAGTTTATTATATCTGTCACAAACTTCGACACCAGACATTTTGTAGGCAGTAAATTGCATTAGTACATATAACAACTGTCCTAAAAGGTGCCAGTGGGTTGCTGTTAAGAGAATATTGACAAATCTCAAATGTACCATGCACCTATAATGAGAGTTTCATAAACAGAGCAGTGCACATTTGAAAACATTCAGCGATGCCGATTATGTCAATGAAACCAAAAGCAGGTACTCAATATCTGGTATTGGTTGCAAATACATGGACTAATTTCCTGGTATAGTAAAAATAGATAACTGTTGCATTAAGCTCTGTTAAGGCAGAGTATATGGCCCTCAGCTGTGCAGTTCAGGAGGTGTTGTGGTTAAGAACTCTCTTCAAAGAATTGGAAGCTTTTGTAGATATTAACCCTTCCATAGTGTATTGTGACAATCAAGGAACAATTTACCTAGCAAAGAATAATGTAACAAGTCAATGGTCTAAACATAATAAACATTCAAAATAATTTTGTCAGAGAAAAAATTCAAAGCAAGGAAACTGTATTACACTATTTACCTAATGAGAAAATTATCTCAGATGTATACTTAAACAAATCTTTAAAGTTAATCATGTGAGCTGTATAAATTCATTGGGTTTAGTATAATGTGATTGTTAATCAAGTTTTTTTACAGTGCTTTATATTATAGTAACTATAGTTTTGTTTATGTACCCTTACATTAATACTAAGGTTGAAGTAAGACATGTGAGATAATAACTACAGGGTAAGCATTATAATGATGTGGACCTCACTGCCATGCTCGGATGGCAGACAAATGCTGCTCGCTGTGCATCAGCCACGCACAGCCATGGGTGTCGTGAAGGGTTCACTGTGCCGTTTATACAGGAACAGGTCTTGTGACCAGTTTAATGATCCAACTGACCTGCTCGCCAAGAGAGCTCTAGTGTCTGTGATTTAATCAGATGAGTGTTGTGATCCCCTGAAAGCAGAGCCTAAAGTAAATACAGGGTATTGTTGTCTCCTGTTTGCTTCCTCTCAATGCTCCAAAATTAATTAAAGAGTGCCCAGCCACGTGATAAACAAAGTGAACGAGACCTACATTTGGAGACGCTCTAAATTCAATGCATAATTTTTGAGTGTTGATGATATGTTTATGTTATTTCTAAAGAGCGTATTTGTGTTTTCAGTTTTCTTTAACGTAAACAGCAAATTGATCTTGGTAGTTCCAGCAGTTGCCATGCCTAGCACCCAAACTTATACTCCTAGAGCTTTCACTAACGTAATGTTTTAATTTACTGAAGTGTTTTTGAAGGGTCTCTTGTATGTAAAATGTCTTGTGACATTTTTGTATGCTTTTAAGTTTCATTTGTAAGCCCATTCAGGCTTTTCCTATCTATCATAATTTTCCCGGGCATGCATAGCAACAAAGACACTGACAATTAAAAGAAATAAAAATGTGTCTGAATTAATAACTTAATTTATCCACGTAATTTGCTATGTTGTATTCAGTTTTACATGTACTTGTTTGTAAGATATGTGTAACTGCTTATTCCCTCACAAGCTGGTGGGAGATATCCGCTTGGTAAAGGGATCTCAATGCCAAACTCCTCGGTCTAGTTTGGTGGGCCTAAGAGAGTGCACGCATTCCGCATAACAGAGGAACATCATCACCTTTGTTTGATCATTAAGTATAATAGTAAGTGATTTTATACTGAAACATTTAATTTATTTCTTTTCTCCCCAGTGCCGCACTCTCATCTCCATAGACTCGCGACCCCGGAGATTACCACCTTAAACTGATCACGCGCTAGCGAGTGCTCTTCACAGTGTCTGTCGATGGTGGGCCTTGTATGCCACGCCCACTTCATTCGAGGGATTTTGTGTAATTGATTGCCTGTATGTTCTCTTTCAACCAATATACGTAATTGCAGTGTCTCTCATTTTAATTAATTTGAATGTTAATTTTCCTCAGGTCCTGGCCTGCTCCTGAGTGTTAAGTCCATGTGCTCATTTATGTAATGTAAAGGCATAAGTGACTTTTTATGTACTTTATTCATAAATGTGAGCTGCGAGAGGAATATGCCACATGGCTGTCGACCAACTACTGGCCTGAGCCAGAGTCCACTTGCTCACCCATGATATAGATGAGCTGGCACCCTACTGGAACTTTAAACTTTTCTGTGATAACTAGCCATGCATCGTGATTTCTCTCAAACCAGGCATCCCTCACCTCTCGTAAGTTGCCAACCCAAATTATATGGCGCCACAACTAGTGTGGCCTGAAGATGTGCATAGTGAGTATGTGGTGGAAGAATTTGTGTACCAGAAGTCCGCCATTGTTCAGGAAACTATGTGGAACAGTGAGCTAGTCGCCATTTTTTGCCTGTATTGGACTCCCTCATGGTCGGAGGGTGGAGATACCCATGATGTGATTGCATATCACTGAGTTTCCTGTGACATCACCGCATGTCTGATGCTTGATGTGTGTGCGTGTGTGGTACAGGCCGTATGCTGACCACTCACCCCACCAAGCCAGGTCCACCGGGTGTCTACACGAAGGAAACCTTTGTGCGCATGGAATCTTGTACAAACGTGAACAGCAGCAGTAAGGAACTTCTGACCAACACGTGGGACACTGAAGAAATGTGTGCATCGTGTGGGAAGCCTGTCTCATTGGACCCGTACAAGAAATACGTCCTGCAAGTCAACATCTGCCACTGTGTACCGGAGGTGAGAAGTGTGATTTTCGCTCCTGCAGTCACGTTCACCAACAGGGTAGTACGCTGCTCATGCCCTGCTTGTAACGATCCTAGCAGCAACATGATACGCTGTGAGCTGTGTCGCAAAGGAGCACAAATTGCCTGCCTGACAGCTGAAGAATGGCCAATGCTGTGACGTGACGTTTTCACCTGCCAGTCCACAGCAACACAGCTGATCGCAACCGGAGAATTCCTGCCTACAGCAGACTGCAGAACAAGTGAGAGCAAAGCTAGACTGTGCAATGGAGGATGTGTTATTGTTGCATGCAACTTGTGAAATAATAAAAAACTATCCAAAGTGTGTATCAGACAGCGACTGGTACAGTTTTCGCGAAGGAGCATTCCGCTGTGAAGAGTGTATGCCGGTCCTCGTCAACAATAATAATACACACGTGATTGTCAACAACACCTATGACATAATGCAAATGCCACAGAGGGGGGGGTTGGCATGCCTCACAACCATGTGAGCCACCCACCCCAATGCAGAGACAGCCTAGAGAGTGAACCAGAGCATCAGTTCCACAACAAATCCAACCTATAGTCAGCATGCCAACCTGCTTTCAGACGCTTCCGACATTTTCCGGACAAGGAGCGGAAGATTCAAGAACATTTCTGGCCGAATGCACCAGCCGCCTGCAAAGGTGTCAGTGTGGAAGAATGGCCGAAAGCTATATGAGCTCAATTGGTAGAGATGTCAAGAACTGGTGGTGCTATGAGACTTGATACAACATGACCTGGACACAGTTCATGATGAAATTCACACCCGGTATGTCAGCACGTACATGATGCTGAAGCAGCAACTGTCCCTGTTCACTGAGGAACAGAAACCGCAAAAAAGTCTGCAGGCATTTGTGGGCCGAAAAATCAGCCTGGCCAACCAACATTACCAACACCTGTCCGCAGAAGATGTGTTGGAGTCGATCGTTGAGACAGTGCTTCCAGATTATCGACCGGCTTTGAGACAGATGGTGTACAGCGGATACCAGCATTTTACAAGGGCTGCTGTGAGTATCGCGTGTGACTCAGAGCCCAGGCGCAGTTACTTTTAGGTCTCCAGTGACTCAAAAAGTGTGGTGAAAACAAGTGACTGTTCCGTGAGCCACATAAACACACAGCACCAAGGGTTGAATGGCTTAGACAGTTCGCCTGCCCACGTGACCAGTCGAGTGCAGGCAGAGTGCACAACGGTTCAAGTGCTGTGCCTGCCCAGTGGCCCAGCGCTGCCAACATTAAGGTACAGTGCCAGGCACCACGGGGTTTCATATACTGTGACAAATAATATCATTGGCACAGACGGTGTCCTAACAGAGTGTCTAAGGCTAAGGGAAATGCACCGACGGGGTAGGATCACACCAAGGGCCCGCCTACTCTGCCAGCATGTCTGCTGCAGCACCCCCACCTGAGGTAAATAACCAGCCCGATGTCTATTTGGGACAACTGAATACTACCATTGACAAATTACTGAGAGTTCTTGTGTATATATCACATGTGTCAATTGTTGCCTTGATCAACACAGAGGCTTCACACAATTTTGTCCGCGAAGAGCTTGTCATTTTCTCAGATATCCAAGGTACTAACTCAACAGTACGCATGGCAAGAGTAATATCATTGGTGTCACTCAACTTGACGTAAGGACGTTGTAATGTGTGTAACAGCCTTAGTTTCAAGAGAAATATGCAAAGATGTTATCTTTGGAGTACCTTGGCTCGTAGATCAAGACATAATTGTAGAGATTCCACGAGACAGAATCCATTTCGGCAAGCATGTCAGACGCACTGTTTATAATTTAGGCGGATGTGTAGAAGTCAACTTTCATCATGATGTCCTGGCAGAATACCACGCCACATTTGAATGCATCCTGAATGAAAGGAAAGATGTTTTCCCACCAGCTGATCCGTTCAAATGTACAACAGTTACAGAGCATGCAATAAAGATATTTCACAACAATCCACTCTGGACATCGCCTACAAATTAAGACGTGCACCACCTTAACGTAATAAATTGCCAAATCGCAGAAATGTTACATGACAGAGTAATTGAACCATCAAACAGCAAGTACAACACAGCCATAAAACTGGTGCTTAAGAAAGACGGAGGGTGGCGGTTTTGTATCAATTTTAGGCCAGTAAATCAGATCACAGAGAGCACCCCACCCCTATTTATTGGTGTAAACAGAGCCCTAAATGTACTCAGCAAAGCGAAAATTCTGTTATCTTTCGACCTGAAAAGTGGATTCTGGTAGATTCCAGTAAAACAGGAAGACAAGCACAAGGCGGCGTTCACGACACCGGATGGCCGCCGGTATCAATGTTGCACCATGCCTTTTGGGTTTAAGTGTGCCCTGTCCACTTTCCAAAATACGATGTTGAAGGTCCTAGATGGGATAATCAGATAGTTCACAATGGTCTACCTAGATGATGTGGTCGTGTGGTCAAAGACATGGAAGGACCACGCCCATCACTTAGCAATTGTTCTGGAGAGACTTGCTATTAATGGTTTGACCTGTGCCAACCAGAAATGTTGCATAGGTAAAACCAGTATCAAGTACCTCAGTCACATAGTCGACGAGGATGGGAACCGCCTCACATCAGAACAGTAAACCCTCACTGACAAATATCCAGTGCACACCACACGGAAGAGATTACAAAAAATTTTCGGCCTGATCAACTGGCTTAGGCAGTACATACAAGACTTTGCCATAATCACCGCCCTGCTCACTGAAATGCTCTTGCCCACTAAGAAATACAAGTGGGATACCAACATGCAGAGCGTATTCAAGGTAATAACGTACAGTTTCTCCCAGTGTCACGCCCTTGCACTTACCAATATGAGCTGTCACCTATATTTGCAAACAGATGCCAGCCAGAAGGGTATTGAGGCTGTCCTGTTCCAGTATAGCGACGACCAAGAGCGTTGTCTCATCGATTATGCAAGTGCCATGCTTGGCAACACTGAGAAATGTTACAATGTCAACGAGCGTGAATGTTTGGCAATCATCTGGGCCATCAAGCGATATAGTGTTCATCTAGAGTATAGGCGATTCACCCTAAGAACAGATAACTGGTGTTTATTGTGGTTACACATGATGCATAAAGTTCGTAGTAAGCTGACGAGGTGGTCGATGTTACTACAAAACTTTGACTTTGTTGTCGAACACATGCCCGGCCGAGACAAAAAGCTGGCTGACGCCCTCTCACGTTCTCCGAACGAGAGAGAAGTAGCGGTAGATGAAGAAGAGTGAAAAACATTATTACCTCCGGAGAATAATGGCACAATTCCACCCGTACTTCTGCAACACATCGCAGCGAGCAAAACCAAACCATGCCATGCCCACTAGCCAAAAAATGCAGACAATCTGCATGTTTACGTCCTGAACCAGCAACAGATGTCCGTAGAGGTAAACAAAAATAAGGAACAGTGCGAACACAAAGTGTTGGAGGGATGGCGAGTAATCGACAATCTTTTAGACACATGGAACAACATCCCGGAATGGAAGCTGGTGTTGCCTCCATGTGCCACCAGGGGTATGCAACACTGTCATTCACGTCGCCCACAATAATCGTATGTCAGGACACTCAGGCATACCACAAACTGTTCACAATATCACGTCATCCTATTTGTGGCCTGGCTTCACAAAAGAGGTTAGAGAGTATATGCATCAGTGCGCGACTATAATGTGTACAAAACCCACACATGACAGAACCGCACAACAACCACCCAGGTTACTACAACGTCCGTTTGAAGCAATTGCATTGGACTTGATGGGCCCTGACCCACATTCATCAGGGGAAAACACTATGTTTTAGTGGTGACTGATTTGTTTACACGTTGGTGCTAACTGTAGATGTTGTCAAGTGCACACATACGATACATAGCTGCCGCTTTGAAGGAGTTTTTCCCCCGCAGGGGTTATCAAAAAACACACCTCAGCGAAAACGCCACTCAATTTTCCGGACCACGCTGAAGAATGTTGTGTACCAAATGGCATGTCGAGCACCACACGACTGACATTTACCACGCCCATGCCAACCCAACAGAGTGTAGAAACAATGAGATAAAGGCACAGTTACGCCTTAGAGTAGGAGACAATCACACAACATGGACCCAGCACGTACTGGATATAGCTTTCTGCTTGCGCAACCGTACCAACTAAACCACTGGGAAATCTCCTGCGGAAATGCTATACCATGCAGGCCTAGCATGCCCAGGGGAATTTGCCTGCCATACACTTGACTTGAACCCAGAAGCTGCAGACTCTGATGCGAGAGAACTGGAAAGAAAGTTACGTCAACAAGAAGTGCCCGCCAATCAGAAATGCTATGTTTAAACATGGCTGCGGTAGACAAAATGACCTCCAAAACCCTTGTTGCCAGATGATCATGTTTACGTGCGAGTACACAATCTATCCACCTCCAAGCATAATTTTTGTGCGGGGTTCGCCCTTAAGTGGACTGGCCCACATCGCATTCTTGAGATAATTAGCCAAACATAGTACCTAGGAGGAGATGTAAGGTCCATACGGATGACATTCGTGTGGAGTCCATCCTGGATGACGACATAGAACCACACCCACCTGCCAACCAGGAATAAGTGAGAAAAAGACAGACAGACCAAAATTTGGAAAGTGTTGCAGAGGCGTAAGTGAGTGACGTTTTGCCATCTAACCCAAGTCAAAGCCCCAATCCGAATGTAAGTCCTACACCGTTAGGAGGGTCATCCCACAATTTTCAAGTTACCACACTGTCTGTTACTATACCTGTCATAACCACTGCGCATAGGCCAGCAACAGAAGAAATAAGTGACGTGTGGGGAGAGGAAACGTCATCCTTCAAGTTTTACGGTTTCCCAGCTGCCGCACAGCCTACTGTTGCCCCTGCCACAACAAGAACACAGCGGTCGGTGGCAGGGGAAATAAGTGATGTGTGGGTAGGAGAGGAGTCACCCCACGACTTTTGCGACTTTCCAGCCGCTGAGCAGCAAGCTGTTGTTGCTTTCAATGGGCAACGCCACAGCTCCTAAATGCCATATGGGGGAAGATGCCAAACCTCGCATCCAACACAGAGCAGAAACAGATACAGCAGCACAGTGGGAGCAGTTCTTCCACCAGCTCGACCTATTCATCGGTGTATCACCGCCCGACCCGCTCACGTCATCAATACAGCGGGCAACTGCTTCACTTCAGGCACCAGCAACCCGCCAGCCAGGGCTTACGCATGTTCACTCACACAACCAGCACATGCCCTTCTGCAGGCCCTAGGATGGGGTTCCCTGCAATCTTCGCGGATGCTCGGCGTTCCCGACATCATCAGCGAGCGCCAGACACATCAAACGAGGTAAGGAAACTCACAGGTTGAGGAAGCGCCCCTTGCACCGCCCCACCTCCTGCTGCACTTCAGAGTCTTCACTGCCGGAAGTCGCCGCATCGCTCCATTGGTTTCCCGGGGTGGTGGGGGGGAGCAGGGGGACATTTGACGTGGCCTTTACTGCCCTGCTCTGATGACAGAACAATGCTGCTCGCTGTGCATCAGCCACACTCAGCCGTGGGTGTCGTGCACAGTTCACTGTGCCATTCATACAGGAATGGGTCTTGTGACTTGTTTAGTGATTCAACTGACCCGTTGACCAAGAGAGATCTAGTGTGTGTGTGTGTGATTTAATTAGAAGCGTGTTGTGATCCCCTGAAAGCAGAACTTAAAAGTAAATACAGGGTATTATTAACTCCTGTTTGCTACCCCTCAGTGCTCCATCATTAATTAAATAGTGCCCGGCCCCGTGGTCAAGTAGTGAAAGAGACCTACATATGGAGACACTCTAAATTCAATGCATAATTTTTTAAGAGATGATGCTATGTTTATGTTATTTAAAAGAGCATATTTATGTTTTCAGTTTTCTTTAACTTAAACAGTAAATTGATCTTGGTAGATCCGGCAGCCGCCATGCCAAGCTCCCAAACTTAAATTCTTAGAGCTTTCACTAAATTAATGTTTTAATTTAATTAAGTGTTTTTGAGGGGTTTTTTGTACGTAAAATGTCTTGTGTCATTTTTGTATGATTTTAAGTTTCTTCTGCAAGCTACAGGCTTTTCCAAGCTATCATAATTTTCCCCGACACGCATAGCAACAAAGACATTGAACAATGAAAAGAAATAAAAATGTATCAGAATTAATACCTTAATTTATCCAAGTAATTTGCTATGATGTATTCAGTTTTACATGTACTTGTTTGTAAGATATGTGTAACTGCTTTTTCCCTCATGGAGCTGGTGAGAGATCTCTGCTTGATAACGAGATCTTGACGCCAACCTCCTCAGTCTAGTTCAGTGGGCCTAGGAGAGTGCACGTGTTCTGCGTTGCAGGGGAACATCATCACCTTTGCCTGATGATTAAGTACAACAGTAAGTGATTTTATAGCGGAACATTAAATTTATTTCTTTTCTAACCGGCGCCGCACTCTTATCTCCGTAGACTTGCGACCCTGGAGATTTTATCGCCTTTAACTGTTCACGCGCTAAAGAGTGCTTTTGCAGTGTCTGTCGATGGTGGGTCTTGTATACCACGCCCGCTTCATTTGAGGGGTTTTGTGTAATTGATTGCCTGTATGTTCTCTTTCATTCAATATACATAATTGCAGTGTCTCTCATCTTAATTCATTTAAAAGTTAAATTTCCTTGGGTCCTGGCCCACTCCAGTGTGTTACGTCCACGTGCTCATTTATGTAATGTGAAGACATCAGTGATTTTTTATGTACTTTATTCGAAAACAAGAGCTGTGAGAGGGATACGCTATGTGGCTGTTGGCCAACTACCGCCCTGAGAGCCAGAGTCCACGTACTCACCAGTGATATAGACGAGCTGGCACCCTAACAGAACTTTCAACTTTTATGTGATAACTAGCCATGAATCTTGGTTTATCTCAAACCACGCATCCGTCACCTCTCGCAAGCTGCCAACCCACATTCGTAGGAAAATAATTATTGTCAGGTTGGCACTGGAACTTATCTCATTTCAGTGCAGTCTGATTTCTTTTTCTTTTTAAGATGGCCACCCTAGTTGGTATGATTGGCATTATTAAAACAGCTGATATCATGGCATAATACATTTTCTTAATCATAATTCATGAGCCCAATAGATGATGTGAAAATATATCATTAAAAAAATTATTTTAGTCTACATTCTGTTAATATTGTTTGGTGAAAACTCAAAGAGCTGTGTGATATATTGCTAATTCCAACCACTATTAAGTCCAAGTTTGTACATGTAATAGATACCATGAGAAGTATTAATTATATGCATGCATTGGTTTTGTTATGTGCGTCATTTTCATATGGTGGCAAATGAATCACCCGCGCTTGCCATTTTCACCTTGCCCACTACTTATAAGCACTCCAAAAGGTTGAAATCACCAGCCGAAACACATTTACAAAAAAAATATTTTGTAAATTTTGTGCTTGTGGTTTATTGTAACATATGAGTTTTCTGTCCCCCATAAATTTAATGGTTACTAAACTTAAATTTAAATAAAATGTGGCTTTCTCAAGAAACACAAAAGAAGTTATTGGTATAAATAATTAGCTTGCTTTCCTCTACATAGGCACAAATATTTTTAATGAAGTTCTTAACAGCTTAGATGGAAGGTCTGCTTTGATGTCTCATTGACAGCAATATAATTAGAGATGAAACAAGAAATATATGCAACATTACAGAGACAAATACTGCATCACAGTGGTTGGGTTTGGAACATCAACATCAAATTTAATCAGTCTAATGTTTTGAATTATAGGGTTCACTTACCTAAAATATTAACACAGCCATTATTTTGGAAACATGTGTGCAAGCTACTTAAAAAGTACAAAATTGAGTGGAAATCTGTTAAATTGTTCTGGAAATATGGAAAAATGTTCAATTTACTCACCTGGCATAAGTTTTGCAAAAAGGTCAGCAAAAAGTATATTTGTATGCATAATTAATGCTTCTAATGAATACTGTTAGCATACAAAATTTGGTTGAATTTTGCTGAATTGTTTTATAGATATAACAAATGATTCTAAATTATGTATACAAACACTTTATAAAAAAAAAGCCTGCTGCACATTAAACATGTAATTTTACATACACTACTATAGCACTACTTGCATGAAATTTTGGCAGGAATTGGATGATTGGTCCTCGAGATATGGTATACAACTACCCTCTATTTTTCCATGTGACAATCTTCACAAATAAAGGACAAAAAGGTTATGTATTAGCAGAATTAATACTTGTAATAGATACAGTGTACAAAGTAAAGGTAAAATTGGTTACGTAGTTATATAGATGTAGCACACTAAGCTAAAATGTTTTTGTAATCTCCATTCTGAAAATGAGGATGTTTCACACTTAAAACATACAAATTAATATGGCCTACCACAATACAACTTCTTTGCCAAATATGGAAGAAATTGGTTGAGTGTTTCCTGAGATATGACACAAAAACTTTATTTTTACACATGGGGCTATCTTACAAGATGGCAGAGGAATGATGCTCTGTATAGACAAGTTTGATGGATATAATAGGTACTGACAGCATACAAACATTAATTTAGATTTGTTTCATAGTTTTGTATGCATAATATACTGAGTACAAATGTTTATATGGCTACCATTTTGAGAATAAGTGTCTGACCACTCAAAGCATATCAATTTATATGGACTGCCATAGTGCTACTCATTTGAAATTTTGGTAAAAATTTTTTTTTCCGGAAATAAGACATAATTTTTGTTTGTAATGTGAAAGTATTTTACAAAATGGTAGATAAGAGAGACTTGGTAGACATATTTGATAGTTGTAATATATACAGCCCGCACACAAAGTTATGTTCTAATAAAATGCATGGTTTCCATGATATAGCATACAAAACTAAACTAGGTATATGGCCACCATTTTAAAAATAAGTGTCTGAACTACTTAAAACATACTGGTTTACATCACCTGCTGCAGTACTACTTTTATGCCATATTTGGTAGGATTTGGTCAATTGTTTCCCGAGATATCAACTTGTGGTACTATCTTACAAAATAGAGGACAGAAGGTGCTCCATGTAGACACATTTGATGATTGTTATATATATATTCCCAGCATACAAAGTTAAGTTGTACTTGATTAAATGGTTTCAACAATATAACATATTATGCTAAAATGGCTGCATGGCCACAATTTTGAAAACAAATGACTGAAATACTTAATACAAACATGTATGCATAATCTGCCATAGTAATTTGTTTTCTAAGTTTGGTAGAAATCAATCAATTGTTCCCTGAGCTGTGACATAAAAACTTTATTAATTAATGTAGTACTACCTAACAAAATTACAAACAAAAGTGGTTATTTCTTACCATATATGATACAATAGATACTATCACCATACAAAATTTGATCGAAATTGGTTAATGGTATGGCAGTTGTACCAAATAAACCTAAATTATTTGTATCTCCACTATTTTGAAAATAAGTGCCTTATATAATTCACATGTAAATGTTTACATAACCTTCCATAGCATTACTAGCATACCAAATTTGGCGAGAATTGGTTGAGTAGTTATTTAGATATAACATAAATGCTTTACTTTTTCATGTGATGCTATCTTCCAAAATGGCAGACTAATAACAATATCCGTATCTAAATACAATGTTTACATTTTGCACTGTCAACATAAACAATTTGGTATAAATTGGTTGAATGGTTTCCGGGATATGAAAATCATCCCAAATTTTAAAAGGCCACCATTTTGAAAGGAAGCGACCACATGGTCACAAACTATAAATGTCATGTGTCCTTACTTAGTACTATATGTTTACCTTGTCAGGTGAAATTAGGTTCACTTTGATGCCGGTTAACAGCCAGCAACGCTAAGCTCACCACGCACGTGACACGTGAACATGCACATGTGCAAAGAGCCTCCAATTTGAACTTTCCTATAACGGAATATTATTTGCAGTGTAATGTGTGTCTTTTTAATTTTCAGGGTCAAGAAGGTCTTAAAGTGTTTGAAAATGCATGTGTGTTGATATTGCAAAATGTTTGGTTATGAATTCAAACTGTGCGCCTGCTTGGAGATTAGGAACAGTAATATTCCGGCATGAACGCCGTCATAAAGAGACGTTAAAATGGTACAGAAAATTTATAAGAAAATTCTAAAATGAAAAACAATATTTAAATTATTTTGTGCATCTTTATTTTCATATATAAAAGTTTTACTCGGCGTGCATAGCACTTCCGCTTATGTGAACTCCGTAGGCAGCCATGGTAGGTCCGTATGACGCTAGCCTCGGTGCAGTCGTTATAGGAGGTCTGACGAGGTAAGACACTGTCACATACGCACTTGAAACTTATTGCACTGATGTAGATTACCATAGCTCATTCTTAGTATACCAGTTAACCTTTGCTTGAGTACATTTTTGCCAGATAATTTCCCCAGCATTTTGCTTCCGCTTAACTAATAATTTGTGCCCTTGCAGCTTTTAGAAACTTAAAAAAGAAGACAAGGATGAAAGATGTCAGAGAGTCCATGCGGCCCGCACAACTTGAATCAGACGCCATCCACCTATGCTAAAGGCGCTTCATTGTAATTTCTATATTACTGCTGGGTGCAATTTTAAGGCCTTTATTTTCATGAATGAATTTAAGGGTATTTTTCATGTATAATTATTGTATGACATATTTTGCGACCACGTGGTTCATAGCCACGAAGTCGATATCTGCACCGTCCATTAAATTTGAGGGCTTATTTGTATATCATCATGTGCGCCATAATTTATTGCAGGGTTCTATGTCAGTTTTGTTCAGGGTTCAATGTATTTTTCGTGTAACTGATGATTTATATATCTGACAATGCAGTCATTTCAATGTCTGATTTTCCTGCCATCCGGCATATTACAAACTCAAAACTGATTCAATCTGCAGCAGAATAATTTTCTCAACCGGGAAAATATTTTGTTTGACCAGAGTTTGCCATTTTTGTGGAGAAATACAACATTTTGCACCTGCACCACGTGCTCCGCTGTAACACTTATCCAGTGGCATCTGCGCCATCTAATACTGCTGTCACCCGCTTGCGTGTTTATTGTGACTACTCATGTCGTGCATCATCATTTTCCAAGTGTATTTCTATGATTGTATGTCATTTGTAAGGTGACATTATTTCCGTCCTAGCCGGCTATGTGTATAGGCCGTCATCTCACTAACCACTTGCGGCAAGACGAGCCCCAACGAGTCTGCGTTACTGATGCCAAATAATCACATGTATTTATGTAACTTGTTCATTTTGTCTGATTTCATTATTCTCTGTGACATATCTTCACGGAAAATCGTCAGTCCACCCTAGCGGCTGTTGACCCTCTTCCCTAGTGAAGGTTGTGTTTTCAAACATCACAGAGAAGTAATCCATCTAGGAAATGCGCTAGATTAATTGCGGGCTGGGGAGAACCCAATTGGAGTTATTTAGACTCGTTCGAGTGTCGTAAGTACGCTCGGGTGAGATTCACACACAGAACTTACAGCATCCCTAAGAACCCTGAGTCTTAATAGTGTGGTGACTGGGAAACACCGCTGGCGCCATCATCAGAAAGTATCTTGTGTCTTTATTCATCTTGTGTCCCACCCGACGGCGTCAACGTGTTTATAAATTGAAATTGGGACAAAGAAAGGCATGCGCACACGTACACACACAATGACAGGAAACTGATCCCATAAACCTTTCTTTCCTTTGGAAAGTAGGCTTAAAAAAAGGAGTCATAATGATAACTCACAATGTTCAGAATAGAACAATAAATGTTTAGTCAGTTATGTTTCTTAGCTCCAAATATAATGGCTTTAAACTCTTGTCATAAAACTCACCAAATTGTCAAAGACATTCCCGGTTCGTGACTTGCATGCTTGATTGACTTACTTGGACTACATAGAAAACATAATTTGTTCAACATCCGGTAGGTTCTCTCAAACTGCCATTTGCCAATGACAATTTCATTAAGAGTTACTCAGAACCCCACTTGATAAATTCCGTATTGTTAACAAGGTGGGTTGATTTAATCCAAGTGACATAAGTCAAAATATAAATTGGATGAATTTTGTAAAAAAGAATTAAGAATATTTTATATGAAATTATACTGTTGGAGTGAATTATTACAATATGACAACTATTAAAATCAAGGTAAAAGTATCCTCAAAACAATATGGTACTTAGTTTTCAGCATATTAATGTTTACCCATTAACAGTAAAAATATCCAATAAATTGGCTGATAATATCAAAACTAACCAGAAGAGCTGATCTCTTGAACATTCTGGTAAATGAATCTTTGGTTTCTCTTTCAGCTTGGTGAGATTCTTCCTGTACAAAGGAGGCCAGATAGGTAGTCACAGTAAACAGGTGCCACAAAATCAGGGGATATGCAAAACTCTCCCGTAATGGCGGAGTAAACTGGACACGTGTGCACTGCAAACAAATACACAACGTTCACTAAATAGATGGATTTTATATACAAAAAAATACTACATTCAAAACATACCTGATGCAAAAAAAAAAAAACAGCTCTGTGAAACCACACAAAAACATACTCTGTACATGCATGTTCTACATATTTACATTTTTTTTTTAATTCCTTTTCTATTGGAGTTGATCTGAAAAGTAACATTCCCAGTAAAATCAACATCAAAAAATGTTCCCCGAAATGAGCACTGCTAATGTATATAGAACACAATAACAAGCATACTGGATTTAAAAACTGTATAGGAGAATTCACAGCTTGAATCTATGAAATAGTTTTAACTGGATTAAAGGAGAAAGTATACAGTTGAAGACATACAGCATGTCCATCACAAAAGTCAAAACAAGAGAGAAAGGGAAGACAGCAAGAATAAATCCATCTCTCAAAGTGTCTGAACATATAAAGTGTATGGTTACTTACTCACCACTTACCAAAAACACCACTCACTATATTTCACTGTAGCATGTTATTGTAACTAGCAACCAGCCCATTGGCCTATCTTATTATACTTATAACAAACCACTACTGCTATAACTAATTAGCCTACTTTTTTCAACGTGGGTAAAATCCATTTTTTAATTAAGTTCTTAAAAAGCTGAGTTGGTAGGTACGACTTGACTTGTCTTTGAAAGTCATAACATTCTAATGAAACCAGAAACATATGCAACATTAGTGAGACAATTACACACACACAATACCCGAGACTTGAACCAGAAAACCTCGTACAATAAGCTAGCATTCAGTGCACTGCATTATGGAGTTGGATTTGGACCATCAACTTTGCATGTAATCAATCTAATGATTCGAATTATAGGGATTACTAACCAAGAATACATAGAGGGCTGCAATTAAAAAAAAAGTGACTGAACCACATAAAAGATGCAAGTTTACATGGCATACCATAGTGCTACTTGTGTGAAGAATTGGGTGGAAATCAGTTCATTGGTCCCTGAGATATGCCATAAAAACTTTATTTTTTTGTTTGGTCTATTGTACAAAATTCTCAAAATAAAAGAGGCTCTAGATACAATGCTTATAAAGTACTACGTCTACATACAAAATTTGGTTGAATTTGATTACATTGTTTTAAATATGTGACAAACTTACATAAATGATTTCTAATGCCGCCATTTTGAACATTGTTGTCTCACCCATTTAAATCATGAAAGTTTACATGGACTTCTGTAGTGTTTATAATCTGTACAATTTGGTACAAATTAGTTTAAATAATCCAGTGTAAAGTTTCATGGGAATCAGTTGATTGGTCCACAAGATATGGCATAAAACCTCCATAATTCTCATATTGTGATATTCAAAAATGGAGGAAAAAAAAGCAATGTAATGGCACAATCAATGATGTATACTGTCAATATACAAAGTAAAGTTAAAATAGATTCCATAACTTCTTAGATATAGCACATAAAATAAAAATTATTTTATTGCCATCATCCTGAAAATGTGTGTCATACTTATCAAAACATACATACATTAATATGGCCTACCACAGTACAACATCTTTAGCAAATTTTGTAAGAATGGGTTGATTGTTTTCTGAGACACGAGATAAAAACTTTGTTTTTTATTGGTGGGGCTATCATATAAAATGACAGAGAAATGAGGCTCTGTATAGACATATTTGATGGTTGTAATAGGTACTGCCAGCATACAAACTTAAGTTGGAATTTGTTTAGTTGATAAAATAGACTTAGCTAAGATAGTTATATAGCCATCTAAGTGTCTGACATGCCAAAATAGACTACTTAACATCATCTGCCTCAGTACTACTTGTTTGCCAAATTTGAAAGGAATTGGTCAATTGTTTCCTGAGATATGACATAAAAACTTTATTTATTTGCATGGTGCTATCTTACAAAATTATGGACAAAAGATGCTCGGTGTAGATACAGTTGATAGTTGTAATATCTACTGCCACCATACAATAATAAGTTGGAAATGATAACATGGTTTCCATTATACAGCATTTAAAGCTAAAATAACTAAATGCCCACCATTTTGAAAATAAATGACTGATGTACTTAAAACATGCAATTTTATAACATGCAATTTTCTATCATCTGCCACAGTACTACAAGTTTGCCAAATTTGATAGGACTTGGTCAATTGTTTCTCGAGATATGACATAAAAACTTAATTTATTTGCATGGTGGTATCTTACAAAATTGTGGAGAAAATATACTCCATGTAGATAAAGTTAATAGATATAATATCTACTGCGAAAATACAAAGGTACATAGGAATTGATTACATGATTTAGACAATATAGCATTCTAAAGACAGTTCACGATAAAGTGAGCACTCTAGAAATCAACCTTTGCAGAAAACCATTGCCCGCAACTGAGTATGTATAACCATGAGTGTCACTACACAGGCTGGGGATGAACACACCCAGTTATGTTGGTAGTGAAAAATGGAAAGGAGTTCTAAGAAATAATGCTGTATTGCAATTGTAATGTTTAAATTTATAACTACTTAGATTGTTTAAGGTTTATTTAATACACTTTAAGGTAATTATTGGCGTGAAGATAATATATTTACTATAACTCATAATTATATTGTGTCATGTGATCGGTGCAACGGTCAAAACCAACTGTCCGTTGTTGTGATTCCTTCATGCTTGTTGCTTGGCTTTGCGTGTGTGGAGTGGTTGCGAGGCAAGCTGCAAATTTGGAAGCTGGAAATTGTTGTGTTTTAATATTTCTCATTTCTTTTCTATCTTATCTGCACTCAGCTTTTTTTTATCATACGTCGTATAGTTTATATTGTTTTGAAGTGGATTTGTGTAAAGTTATGAGTTCCAGCAAACAACGTACAAATAGTCAGCATCAGGAAGACATTATAAATCTTGCCGAAGGTATTTATTCTTTAATTAGTCAAGGAGAGATGAAGCAGTGCAAGGTCATCAAACAAGTTGCAGAAATGATGAAAATTTCAACTGCAACTGTCCGAAGGTAAGTGTAAAGGTGTTTTCACAACGTGTTTTCCCGAACAGGTTTTTCCTGCCTATCCCCAGTACGTTAGTGAAGTAAATCATAAAAAAAAAAAACAGAATATAAATCGACAGTTGGAAATGTGATAATATAAACAGAAAGTTAAATAACAATAATGAAAGTAAATGAATGACAGCAGAAATACGACATTAATATATTCATGTGAGTTTGCGAAGTACGTCCTACGTTTGACAAATAATAGAAAAAGTAATCTGTACCCGTCTAACTAAGCCCATCTGTTTAACCTGTCTTTTTCTTTTGTCTTGAGAACAAGTGCAAATTATGCCATCAATAGTTATAAGTTAATTTCACTTTTTTGTATATCACTGTTTTGTTTTGTAATGTAGGCCTAACCTCAAAACATCTTTCAATATTGACTTATGTCCAGGCATGTAAACTTTCATACATCTGTCTTGAAAACAAGTGCAAATTTTGCAGTCAATAATTATACAATAATTTGACAAGTTTTATTTATAACACTGTGTTGTTTTGTAATGTAGGCCTAATCGCAAACTTGTGTTCATGTAATTAGTTACTCATCCCAAGTGTGAGTGGTGTAAGTTTTACTATTGTTAACATAACAATTGATATTACACCAAAAAGGTTCCAACATTTAAACCATACAATCTAGAAGCTGGTTTGGTTAACTTTATATGTAGACCTATAGCTGTGCTTGTTGCCGACATTCTTGCTTGATGAAAGTGTAATTGTTTTATCTAGTAATGCTTGTTATAAGAAAATGAGAAAGTATTTACAATTAATTGTCAACAGATATAAAATAATTACATGTTTAAATTTCGTAATGGAAGTTCGACAAGACAACTTATAACCTGTTGAGAAATGTCAACGAAGAGAGAATGCGTTCTTGAGTAGGCCTAATTGTTTGTTATATCTACCACAATGGCCGCAAAAATATTGTAGTAATTGAAATTTAATATGACTGTAAATTACACAGCATAGTAAACACCCCAAACTTCCAGAGGTCTTGTTTAATTGCAAATAAATGTTTTGTATAGGTTAGATTACATTATGCAGAGTATGTGTGAAACAAAGTATTTCAAAAGAAACTGTATGAGCTAGCTTTCAATAAGATGCTTGTAAAACATACTGAAAGTATCTGTTACAAGCATCAGATATATGAACACATAACCCCTTTTCTTGGCCATTATTGTGAAAAAAATTTGGTCGAAATTAATTACATGGTATGGCAGATATAAAAAATAATTCAAACCTTAAAAAATATGCAGGGTCTACATTTTGAAAGTAAGTAACTAATCAAATTCTCTTACATTTACTTTGCATATCATAGTATTAGTTACCTGCCAAATTGGGTGAGAATTGGTTTAATAGTTTTTGAGATATAATGAAAAATCTTTACTACTTTATTTGGTGCTATTTTCCAAAATGGGACCAACAACAATATCCATTAAAAAATTTAAAGCTGATACATTACTCTCACGCATACAAAAAGTGGTTTAAATCTGTTGAATAGTTCCTGAGATATCACCCAAATTTTAAAATAGCCACCACTTTGAAAGTAAGTGCCAGACATGGTCGCAAACTATAAAAATCAGGTCTCCTTACTAAGTACTGTTTGTATAGTAAGTTTGGTGAAATTTGGTCTACGCGTTCAATAATTGAAAGGGGAGACACACACATGTACAGATAAACACACATGCATACACACACTAACACCGACTAAGAACCAGCCATAGTCAGCCCATGACAGGACTCCGCGCTAGCAGTAAATGTGGGTAAGCACGTGTTCACGCACAGCTACGGGATACAGACTTCCCCAAAACGGGATATAAGTTTTCAGTGTACTATGTATTTATTTCCAGGGTAAAAATGTTTGTAAAGTGTAGTATGTCTTTTTGAGGGTTTAAGTGAAATTGCTATTTGAAATTTAAAGTGTGCGTGATGCTGAAGAAAGAGAGACAGTAGTATTCAGGCGAGAATGCCTTCAAAAGACAATTAAAAGTCAACCAAAAATCTTAATTAAATTTCTGTATGCAAACCTGTTTTAAAATTCTGTTGGTGCCATTTCAATTTGTAATATTAATATTTTCATTCAGCGAGCATAGCATTTCCGCTTGTGTGAACCCAAAGGCAGCCATGGGATGGCCGTGCGACCCCTGCCTCTGGGCAGTCGTTCTAGGAGAGCTGGCGAGGTATGACTCTGTCATGTACGCACTTCATCTTTTTGCACTCATGTAGGTTTCATTAGTTCACTTTAGTACACCGGTTAACCTTTGCCGTGCGTACATTTTGGCAGAGATCCCCACCATAATGCTATCTGCTTTACTTAATTATTTGCAGTCTTTTAGGCTTTTTAAGATGCTAATGAGATAATGGAGAGATGTATCAGAGAAGCCATGAGGCCTGTGCTCATTGGGTATAAGATCTCATCCACTCATGCTTAGGGCTTTTCAATGTAATTTCTGCTTCAATGCGACATGCAATATTAAGGGTAATAAGTGTGTATCATTATTTGATGGTTTTTGTAATGTTAACTTGTTTTGCAGCCACATTGTCCGCGGTCACGTGGTCAGAGATCACCAAGTCCGTATCTACGCAATTACTGTGTTCTGAGGGCTAATTGTTATTTCATCTTGTGCGCTTTAATTTATCTCAGGGTTTCATGTAATATTTTTAATAAGGGTTTATGTATTTTTCATGTTTGATGCATTTTTGTTCTTGACCACACTGTCTCCACGTGTACTTGTATGTTTCCTGCCAACCGACGTTCAAAGGTATTGCACACTCATTCCTACAAGAAATGAATTTGCAATACCAATATAAACTGCACAGATAATTCCTGCCGGAATTTCCAGACAAATGATGTATTCTCACACCTGCCCAGGTGGTCCGCTACAAACCAAATCTAGTGGCATCCATGCTATCTAAAACTAAGTTCACACATTTGTGTGTTTATTCTCCTTGCTCATGTTGTGCCCCATGTTCATCACGTGTTATGTGTGTAATTTGTACGTCAACTATTAGTATGCACTAACCTGCTATGTGTATGACCGTTGCCACACTCCACGTCATGAGAGGACAAGTCCCAACAAGTAGGCGTTAGCTGCGCGAGTAGTTGCATGTTTTCATTTTCATACTCCATGTCCTGACTCTGGGCAAAACTTGCAGTCCATCCTATTGGCTGTAGGCCCCTTGCTATGTAGGGACTATCATCCAATCGGAGTACGCAACTGTAGTAACGTGCTTGGGAGAACACCCACCAGGACTGGCTAGGCACGCTTGAGACGTAAACCATAAAACATATTTTGGCAAGAAACGTACTTTGAAAATAAACATGCCTTCTCAGTATAAAAGTTGAATGTCTCTTTGAAGTGTCAGTTACCCAGCACAACTTAAGTGTTTTATGGTTCAGTATGAAGGGTAAAAGTTGTTGTGTAAGTATGCACTGGTGAGATGAACACAGAGAACCCATAGCATCCCTGAGATCCCACAGTCTGAAAGTGCGGTGTGTAGGAACCACCGCTGGCGCCCATCAACCACAGGTAAAAGTGTATTCATGATCATCTCCCTGTCTCACCTGGCGGCATCAATTGGCGTTCCCAAGTGGGGCCACTGTGTTCATCTGCGTTGGGACAACCGCGTCAAAATGGTGAACATGCCAGAAAAACCGCGAGAAGACATTAAGCCAACCGTGCCGGCACCCACGACAACCACGAACGCGAGATGTTGGGACATGCTGATCGACCTATGTGTGCACTGCAGAAAACAGAAATAGGTAAATTTGCTGGACTACAATCTTTGGGAACAAAAGTTATGTCAGTGCATGCACACCAGATGTGACAGACCGGGTAAACAATGGGCAAAAGTGCCAACAGAATGTACATTTGCGATGTATAGGGTTGGAAGAGTACACAACCTGTTACAATAAGATTTTTAACTGTACCGAGTGTTGAACCACTTGTTTGGGACATGCCGTCTGCAACACCGCATTAAAAAAACACATCAATACCCGTGGTAGTGACGTATACGCCACAAGTTTTGACCGGGTTGGACAGAACCGTTTTGTTGCCTACTTTTGCAGGACATATTTTCGAGGACCCAGGTGTATTTCTAGCAATGTATGAGGAAAAGCTACACTGACATCGGGTGCATTGAGAGGACTGGACCAAGGTAACTACTAACCGTCTTAGGGGCACCGCAGCTGCGTGGTGGAATCTCGTCCAAGAATACTGTATCACATGGGAAAAATTTTGTGAGAGACTGTTAGGCCAGTTTGATACGGATGGTGATGCGATACAGGCCCAGGCCTGGCTGTACCATGAACGGCAGCGGGAATGCAAAGGAATACCGGAATTCATACAGTGCAAAGTGGGACTGTATAAGCAATTGAATTCACGGCAGCCAACCAATGGCATGTTGGAAATTGTTGTCGCCTTGTAAACACCAGACATTAGGCCATATTTGCGTCGATATACCAGAGGTAGTGTGGAACAATTCATGCAAGAGGCTTGCTTGTATGGAAGAGCTGTACATGCGGGACAGGACTACCAATTGCCAGGATGGTACAGTGGAACAACAAACCCCACACCTCCTGCAATCCTTGTTGATGTCACATGACCACCGCCTCCATCCACACCAGTGCAAACGTCACGTGGACAGCGGCCAAATTACCGGCACAACACATCCGACAACTACTACCAAGGAAATCGGAAGGGAAAAATGTGATTGCTGTTGTAGACATTGCTACAAGCCATAGTTTCGTACATGACAGGTTGATCCAGGCCATTACCACATGGGTAACATCGCGTAGATTACAATTTACCACCACACACCAACAGGGTGAGGCCACAAGTGTTATGTAAGTAACAGTACAAATACGGGATTTGAGAACTCCACCGCCTCCATCCACACCAGTGCTAACGTCACGTGGACAGTGGCCAAATTACCGGCACAACACATCCGACAACTACTACCAAGGAAATAGGAAGGGAACAATGTGATTGCCGTTGTAGACATTGCTGCGAGCCATAGTTTCGTACGCGAGGGATTGATCCAGGCCATTACCACATGGGTAACATCATGTAGATTACAATTTACCACCACACACCAACAGGGTGAGGCCACAAGTGTTATGCAAGTGACAGTACGAATACCGGACTTGAGAACTAAGTGTGACGTGTACATTGTGTTGGACTTGTGCGAGGAAATGATCCTGGGACTGCCGTGGTTAAATGAAGATCAAGCTTACATCGAGCCATATCTCGACTGCCTTCACGTGGGGACACGTGGGAGGTGGATGCTGTAGGCCTTGGGAGCCATCCCGCTGGATCAGTTCGCCCACGAGGTACCAGAGCAGTACCAAGGGAGGCTGCAACACCTGCTGAACCAGTACGCCAAGGTGTTTCACACAGAGGGGAAGCTCAGATGCACAGACTTCACAGAACACGCCATTGTCACCATGCACGAGGACCCGGTCTTCACCAAACCCAGGGACCCAGGTATTTACTTCCGGAATGTGATAATCCAGCAGGTATGTTAAATGTTGAGTGACAATGTAATTGAACCAATGCAAAGTGTCTATAATTCTGGAACTACATTAGCACCTAACAAAGATGGGGAGTGGAGGTTTTGTGTAGACTTTCGCACGCTCAATAAAATCACAGTAAACATGCCCCCATCTGTTATCAACATTAAAGATACTTTGTCAACACTGGAACATGCTACCGTATTTTCATCTTTGGACTTGAAGTCAGGGTATTGGCAAGTGCCACTTCGCCCCTAAGACCGTAAAAAAAATGCTTTTACCACACCTGATGGAGGAGGTTTCAGTTTTTTTCCATGCCATTTGGGCTAAAATGCATTCCTGCGACCTTTCAAAACCTCACAGACAACATCTTAGATGGGTATATTGGAGACATATTGGGTATATGGGCGTATCTAGATAATATGTTAGTGTGGTCGAGTAATTGGGAAGAGCACTTACACCAGGTCATCCTTGTGTTCAAAAGATTGGAACGGAACAAACTGACATGTTGGGTTGACAAGTGTAAAGTAGGTATGAGTAAGATGGAATTCTTAGCACACTATGTATCAGGAAATGGACACAAACCAGAAACACAACACTTACAACAAATACAGGAAACCAACTCCCAGGTCGCATAAACAGGTGGGAAAATTTTTTGGCCTAATTGATTGGTTGCAGGAATTTATTCCTAACTTTTCTGTTATTACCGCATCACTCACTGAACTGTTGTCAGAAAGCGAAAAATTGTGTGACCCCCAGGCCGAACAGGCATTTCAGATGGTAAAAACAGCATTTCAGAACTGTGAACCGTTAGCAAGATTCAACCCAGATCTCCCGGTTACCGTACAGATGGATGCTAACCAAGAGGGTATCGGAGTGGTCCTCTACCACAGTGCAAAGTTTGGTAATGCAGAGCGCAAATATCACATAAATGAGCAAGAGTGTTTGGCTATAGTGCATGCACTACATAAATACCAACCGTACTTGCTAAGCCGAAAATTTACTTTGAAAACAGATAACCACTGTCTAGTTTGGTTGGAAGGCATGCATAATGGTAAAAGTACACTCACACGCTGGGCACAGGGTTTGCAAGAGTTCAACTTCCAAGTAGAACACAGGGCTGGAGAAGCAAACAAACTGGCAGATGCGCTGTCCAGGAATCCATGCTCCGCAGATAATGGTAACAGACGACACCGAGTAGGAGGAAGGTATTACCCTCCTGCCATGTCGCACCGGTAACGGGATTGCCGCCACTCAGCATACAAAACAATGTTGCCAACTGTCACAGTGAACTAACATCTTTAAATGTCCGTGATGTTTTGCAAAGAGTACATGTTGCACAAGAAAATTCCCCTGATGTTGCACAGCACCAACAACATTACGCAGAAAAATTCTAAGAACACTGGAGAGTAGTAAACAGGGAAATTCAGGTTCGTCCACCAGGAAATTGTGGGAAGTGGAGGAAGTACGTACCAAAAGAAACACAGAAGTTGATTTTGCAATACAGCCACTATAGTTTGGAACATGGACATCAGGGTTCCGAGCAGACACAATGCAACGTGCAGAAGTATTTCCATTGGCCAGGCATGCAGAGAGACGTGCATCAGTATGTACATGATTGCATCACGTGTAACACTTGGAAGACAAAGAGAACAGACTGCGACGCTCTACAACAACACAGACAACCCACCGAGCCATTCAAAATAGTTGCACTTGACAATATGGGCCTATATCCCTGCACCAAAAGTTGGAAGCGGTTTCTGGTGGCAGTAAACAATTTGTTGACAAGGTGAGGAGAAGTATTTTCAGTCAGTAATGTCAGAGATCATACCATTGCACTCATCACACAGAGTGAGTGTTTCCTGTGGTGGGGATACTCTAAACACTTGCTTACTGATAATGGCACACAGTTCATAGGGAAGAAGTGGCGGGGAATTGTACCACCTGGGGCACAGAACACCGCACCACCCTAGTCTACCACCTGAGGGGAAACCCGACCAAATGTCAAAATTGGGACATTAAGATACAGTTGCCTGTACAATTGGGTGAAGATCACACGAGATGGGCAGAACTGATTTCAGAGGTCATGTTTTGTATATGCAATCGGGTAACTGCAGCCACAGGGAAAACACAGTGGAAATGGTGCAAAGGCGCGAGTTACGTAAACCGGGAAAACCCCGTGGAAATCCTGCCAGTGCCACCCACCGAGATTGCTGCTCACCAACAACAAATACACGAGCAAGCAGGGGCCAACTAAGAAAGATACTGTGCCATGTAGGTACCGGATTGTAAGAAACAGCCACAGGAATTAAAACCCCAAAATGTATGTTTACACGAGGGAAAATCCACTGTCAGCCGGAATGAAAAATCATTGCTCACGACTGGTGCCCTGATGGACCGGGTCAGTAAGGGTAATGGAAAAATTAGGACATGAAACTTTCCTTGTGAAGCTGGGGCAGAGACATGTAACAAAAAAGCACCACAACGACCAGTGCATCGCCTGCATCCCCCTAGGGAAGAAAGGCAAGGAAACGCCGGGAAGCAGAACACAACGTGGTGTGTGGTGCAGCACAGCAGAAATTTCATGTGGCGACCAGAGCAACACAAGTGTCAATGTAAACAACAACAGTTCAATAGCTTCATATCAGTCAGGCGTAAGTGATAGCCTTCTTAATGCCACACCATTCAGGGGTTTCCAACCTCTGAAACACTACGCACCATATAGGAGGAATAATGAAAGTGTAAATGTCAACTACATAAGCAGTGAAAACAACACACCGCTTAGAGGTTTTGATTAGTCAGTAGGGCAAGGTCTGGTAGAGCAGGCTAGTTTTAGAGGGTTCAGAAATACCGTTAGGGAGGTGTGTGCACCAACAAGTGAAAAGTGTGACCTAAACAAAACACAGCGTACCAGGAAGAAAAGATGCATCAAGTCACAGCCTAGTCCCAACAACATTGCTCCAGCAAACACCCGACCCCCCTACAAACGACGCAGAGTAAGAGTACTTCCAAGACCACACCCCATCTATCCACGGCCGGTGGACCCGGTTCGGACCTATTGGACCTGGGCAGGGCAAAGAGGAGCAGAGGTGAGCTGCTCGCACTGTCATAGTCTTCAAGGGAGGGGTCGTTTGTTGCTAAGAGCCAGCCACAGTCAGCCCATGACGGCACTCGCCACTTGTGTTGCACGTGGGTAAGCACGTGTGCACATACCGCTTCAGGTTACAGACTTTCTCAAAATGAGACATAAATTGTTGCAATGTACTATGTATTTATTTTTCAGGGTCAAAATATTTGTCAGGTGTAAAATGTCTTTTTGAGGGGTTTATGTAAAATTTATATTTGAAATTTAAAGTGCGCGTGGTGCTGAAGAGAGACACAGTAGTATTCAGACAAGAATGCCTTCAAAAGACAATTAAAAGTCAACCAAAAATCCTAATTAAATTTCTGTATACAAAACTGTTTTAAAATAGTTTTGGTGCCATTTCAATTTGTAATATTAATATTTTCCCTCGGCATGCATAGCATTTCCGCTTGTGTGAACCCTGTAGGCAGCCATGGTAGGTCCGCACGACCCCTACCTCTGGGTAGTTGTTCTAGGAGAGCTGGCAAGGTAAGATGCGGTCACGTACGAACTTCATCTTTTTGCACTGATATAGGTTTCAATAGTACACTTTAGTATACCGGTTAACCTTTGCCTTGTGTACGTTTTGCCAGACATCCCCAGCGTAATGCTATCCGCTTAACCTAATATTTTGCAACCTTTTTAGGCTTTTTGAGATGCTAACGAGATGATGGAGAGTTGAACCAGAGAGACCATGTGGTCCATGCTTTTTGTGTATCAGATGCCATCCGCCCATGTCTAGGGCTTTTCAATGTAATTTCTGCTTACGTGTGACACTCAATATTAAGGGTAATATATTTGTATCATTATTTGATGGTTTTTGCAGTGTTTCCATGTTTTGCAGCCACATCGCCCATGGCCATGTGGTCAGATACCACTGTCTATCCGCGCAATCACCACGTTTTGAGGGCTAATTGTTGTTTCATTTTGTGCACCATATTTTATCTCAGGGTTTCATGTACTGATTTAATAAGGGTTCTTGTATTTTTCATGTTTGATGTATTTTGTTCTTGACCACACTGTCACCATGTGTACTTGTATGTTTCTCACCAACCGACGTTCAAAGATTTTGTGCGCTCATTCCTACAACAAATGAATTTGCAATACAGATATAAACTGCACAGATAATTCCTACCGGAATTTCCAGAGAAATGATATATTTTCACACCCACCCACGTAGTCCCCTACGAGCCAAATTCAGTGGCATCCATGCCATCTAAAACTAAGTTCACACATTTCTGTGTTTTTTTTCCTTGCTCATATTGTGCCCCATGTTCATCAAGTGTAATGTGTGTAATTTGTATGTCACTATTAAGCGACTGTAGGCCCCTTGCTCTGTAGGGGCTGTGTTTTCAAGCACCATGGAGAATCATCCAGTCGGAGTGCCCAAGTGTAGTAACCTGCTTGGGGGAACACCCACCGGGACAGGCTAGGCACGCTCGAGACGTAAACCATAAAGTATATTTTGGCACGAGACGTACTTAGAAAATAAACATGCCTTCTCAATGTATAAGTTGAATGTCTCTTTGTAGTGTCAGTTACCCAGCCGAACTTAAGTGTTTTGTATTGCAGTATGAAGTGTAAAAGTTGTTGTGTAAGTATACAAGGGTGAGACAAACACAGAGAATCCACAGCATATCTGAGATTCCTGAGTCTCAAAGTGTGATGTGTAGGAACCACCGCTGGTGCCCAACAACCACAGGTAAAGTGTATTTGTGATTGTCTCTGTGTCTCACCTGACGGTATCATATGCCAGTTCAAAGCCTTGCGATTAGCGGCGAAGTATCATCCCCTTCTCGTGTAAACCACATCCTAGACAATCAAATGTGAGCTCCATTGTATTTCATTTTTCAATCCTCCTTTCTGAACATGGTAAATGAAAATGTATGTCACAATCTTCACACAAAATTCAGTATGTCCCTTTTCCATGCCAGTTTTAAACTTCAAACTACTTTTCTGCTTCCCAACACTCATGGTAACAGTACAAAATTCCACAGTTTCTCTGTTCCGTAAACAGCCTATGCATAAGAGAAGAAATTGTTCCTTACATGCAATGCAGTTAATGAAAGTTTTACTCTGTCCCACATGGTTCTCTTACCTGGTTATCTTCAACATGTTTGGCAATATCACCCAGATAACTTTCACCACCTCTCGCCATTCTGTTAGCCATCCTCCTTTCTAGTTCTTTATTCCAAGATGGCTTTGAAAAGATAACTGTACTCTCAATTATGGGCAAGTGAGTACTTTCTCAAGTGAATTATTTTGAATTTATAATCATGGTTTGCCTCATTTTACTCCACCTGTGGCCCTCTTACACACCTCTGACCTTCCTTCTTACCTTGCAATATGGTTGAGACATTAGGTGAGATTATTCACAAATTGGGTATACAGTAGAGCAATGAAGGAGACTCTCCAAACACAGGTTATAGCCTTGGATCTGGAATCTCCTGGAAGCCACTTGTGACCTCAATCACACAACCTTAGAGTGACGGGGCATACAAAATCACACATGTTTGGAAGAAATCCAATAAGGGATTCCTACCGCAACACTATTCATATAGGAATTGTGGATTAAATTTTCTCAAGAATAAAAAAATACCATGCAAGAAAGGCACAAATAAACTGACTCTATCATAACTAAGATTATGGTATAACACCAGGCACTCCCCTGGCTCTGAATATAATATCAGCTTCCTCCAAAGCTTTAAGATCATGACTAGCAACTACTTGACTAGGCAAATTAACATAAACCAAGCAGCACAAAACATTTATTTCCACTGCTGCTGCACTAAGCCCTACACGCCTAATGCAGCTCTACATGAGAGGTAAACGGGACAGTGTCCAATAATCAAAAATAATCACAATCACTACTGTCTTTCTCATACACCAAGGTTTCCAAAACTTTCTGCTTGCCACTCAACTAAGCTGCTGCACATGGGCCAACTTGAGGTAACCAACCATTCACATGACTAATTCTCAACTTGCCACTTGGCACACTCCTATCTTTGGTTTGATTATCAATAAATGCCAGACACACCTTAGGTGAGTTTAAAGACAAAAGCAAGTGCTGTCTATACTCCAGGACCCATTGTGAACCATCAGATCACTACATATGCACATTATATAATAAATATTTTGAATCCCAAAAAAAAAAAACATATTATGAAACTGGTGATGTTATAGCATAACATAAACACATACAAAATTACTCATAAAATTTTAAGGAGCAGGTCTAAACTAGACAAATTCATTGCAGGTCATGATGCAATGTAATATTAATCAATACCACATTCACAAATAAACAATGAAAAAATGTTGAAATTTCATTAAAATTATTTACAATTTTAAATAATTTATACACATTTTATTTAACTTTTACACAAAATTAAAGGAAATAAAACCTTTCAGGTGCACATTTTTTTCTTTCTTATACATTGTCAAACTACACCACTAATTGCTGCTGTTTCCAAAAACTCAAATCTCATAACTAACAGGATATCAGACCTCACGTTGCTGCTACTACAGCATTGACAGTTTGGGGTAGGCTCTCCAAAAGGTTCTGGTACACAGTTGACGGAATTTATTTTCATTTTTCCTGTGGCATGGTGAATAGTTGACACTTGTTTGTTGGCACAGATGTTTTATTGTGTTCCAGTTACGGCTTTGAGAATGTCAGTTAAGCATTCCCAGCTTATTAAATCATGACCTGAATGACCTTGATTTATGGGCACAAGAATTATTGTGATCATACAGTAAGAGCCAGTTCCACATTGTTACAACAGTGTGGTAAACAATTTATTAACCAAAATATACTGCTACATGACAGAGTTCATTAAGACATCAATTAAAACTAACTGCCCAAACCAAGAGAACCAGACCTGTACCATCATGCTACCACCAACATCTTTCACTGTCCATATATGAAACTCCAATAAAATATTATGCACCAAGCACCTGCCAGGTTCATACACATTCATCCAACTGTCAGATTAGGTACCCTGACTTATCACTTCACTGGAGACACTTTTTAATGCTCTATAGTCTTATGATAGTGTTGTTTGCACCATTCCAAATTACATCAGGCATTGGTGTGTGTAATCAGTGCTTCCCGGTGGTGGCACAATCATGAAAACCAAGTGCTATCATCTTCTGGTGGAGAGTTCTATCATTTGTTTCTGTACCTAGTGAAAGAAATCCTCTGCAATAGTTACCATGATTGTTTGACAAATAGTTTACAAAACTTGCTTTAGAATTTACCAGTATCAATTAGTTAGTTTTTGGGACTACCAGAGTGATGCTTGGATGGAAGTGTGTCTATGATGTTTCGACTTGACAATGGCATCACTAACAGTAGATTGAAGCATATATAACACCTGAGAGATTTCTCTGATGAAAGGCCTGAATTTACAGACCCCCAAAATCATGCTCCTTTTGAATGCATGCACAGCTCTCTCCATTAACTCATTATGACAGAAAACATATGTACGACGTTCAGCCTTTGCTTAATATCATCCTACTGGGCAAGTTCACTGGGAGCAAAGGGGTGTCCAGCAACTTTTGACCATATAGTTGCTATCTATGGCAAATTTTGGTTTTTGTTGACTCAACTAATTGGTTCACGTATAGTTCAACAGGTAGCAATTCACGCAAACATGAGAAAACATGAATGCATATGCTATATATATACATAAATAATCCTACATAGGCATGCACAATCATGCATACATACATAATGAAGGTCTTTTTTTCCCAAGGAAAGTATGATAGTTTCAAATTTTTGAAAATCTAATGCTATAATAAATCACTAATTAACATTTTCATAATTTTGTTTATAAAATTGTAATAACTGACGTTACAGGGCCAAGTGGAGGAGGGAAATGGACAGGCATTAATTAAGTTTTGTCAGCCAGAAGAATACCTGAGATTAATGTGATGTAAGTAAAGAAATGTCTGTATCAAAAAATAATAAATCACCAAGAGTGTTCACTAGTTAAGGAAGTTTCTATTATATACTATATTTTATTGCATATTGTTCACACCATAATTTAAGTGCAGAAAAAGAGTAAAAAAGTTTTACAGCCTGAAAGTTACAGTCTTTCTGCATTGCAATTGAGTCAGAAAATGTAGAACACACTTAACTTCAGATGTCTCTCCGCAAATTTGTGGGGAGGATGATTCCAATAAGTGTGGTGGGGATGACTCAATGCAGTTCCGGCCCAGACAAGTTGCAGTCAACGGTAGTTGATGACAACCAAAGTTTTTTGCCTTCCCTTACAAACGGTGAAAATACGACTATGTGAAGGCTATACGCCTCCAACCAATTTGGTAGAGAGAGAGAGAGGACATCATGATGGTTCAAGGCAACAACATTTCTTCTTGCCAGGCATGAAAGAACTGGATGAGATTGCTGCAATAATTTCTAGGCTAACAGTTCTCCTCCTGTTAGGCATTTAAGGGGAGGATGCGATATTGTGCCCAGCAACAGCAGAGTGTACCCTAATATAGTCAAAGTTCAAAACAAAGTGCTTTCTTCCCACTCACAAGGTGTGCAAGGGGATGAAGCAAGGTCTGTTGAGCTATAGTCAAACAGAAGGAGAGGAGAGCAACAAATGATGCATTTTTTGACTAGGCAGTACACTCCTCATTACTAGATAGTTTATAAACAAACAATTTAAGAAAAATCTGTGCCATTTACAGGGAATGGATGACAAATGCTGACCGGGAACATAATTTCAGTCAACTGTCATTCTAAAACCCCTGGAATAGTGACCCTCTTAAAATAACAACCTTTTTTCAGGAACCTTGAAAAAAATTTAATTGAAAAGGTTTTTCTAATAATAACCCCCAAAATAACAACCCTTTTCCTGGGAACCATGAAGAAGTCTTAGAATCAGGATTTTGCTGTAATGTTATGTTAGTTAGCAGGCAGTGTTAATTTTTTTTTTTTGTAAAATATATGAAGAAGACACATAGAGCAGTAAAACTCCAAATTTTCAACTACATTTAAAATATAAAATGTTTTACCATGATGCAGTGAAATATGGTAACACAGGTAAAAGGTTATGATGTTACTTTGAAAAATTCTTCAACATGATATGATTGGAATAAGATAATAATAATGTTAAGAAAGAATTTTGTTAAGTCAATCTAACAACCATGAACCATTACTAACTCACCTCCCCATGGTTAAAGAAGAAGCACAAGACTGACAAAAATCCACCAGCAATTGATTCACTGTTGGGAAAGAAACAAAATTAATTAAATAAAACTGACAGTTGTATTTATTTTCTTGTTTTACATATGAAAGTTATGAAAAAATTATAAAATAATAAAATATTAGCATTATTTAAAATATTAACAACTATCTTAATTTTACATACGCAAAATCATAAACAAATATACGTGTACAGTGTATGTTGTTTGTTTTGTTAGTAATCAAAAGTGAACATAACTTGATAAGCTGTTGATATTAGGAAAAGTAATAATTTAAACATTTAAAGCATACATATTTACAAAGTTTGTAAATGTAGCAAATTAAAGAATTTCAAGAAACAAAGTATAAACCTAACCAAATCAATCACAGGAAAGTCATTGTGCAAAAGAAATGGAAGAAAAAGAAGGTACAAGAGATTTATTAATTAAATCTAAGCAACAGCAGACTGAAGATCATGATGTAATAGTTGCTGACCTCTCTCCTCTATGGCCCCAGTCAGACTGCAGGCCTTAATACATCATGTCAGAAATGTTTTGGAATATTATTTCACATATGGCTAATGAGGACAAAATTACAATGGCATTGGGTTTTCAAGGAGTATCCCTGTTTCCCCTCTCAACCTCACTTTGCAACTGTTCCTTATAATCTGTTCTCCCTGATAAATTCAGCTATCCTTCAGGTAGGTTGCGCACTTTCATATAACGATTTTGCTCACACTTCCTCAAATGGAAACAGCATATAGTTATTTATATAACAGAAATATTACCTTAAATATTTGTAAAGCCACATATGATACAAGCACATTAGCACCAAAAGGTAAACAACATTAAAGTCTCTTTATGTGATGCCTGTATACAGAAAATAAGAACAGACTCTAAAGATACTTGCATTAGCAAGGATTGTTAAAAAATATTTACATAACCAATAATATAATGAATGCTATAAAATTACAATTTACTTCATTACATTAAAAAAAACCACACCAGGTAATTATTAATGTAAGCCATAAGAGCAAAGTAAATATACTGAAAGAAAAAAATAGCATTCTATCTTGACTGATGATTTTTACATTTGAAGAACATAGCAAGAAGTTGAGAATAGCAAATTACCCTACCAAAAGACTGCTAAGTATACAAGAAAATCACATTAACAGCAGTTGATAAAAAAAAACTTTAAAAACTACATATTTCTGACCTGATACATAAATTCATTTAAAAATGAGTTCCCTGTTTAAGTACCGTAATAAATAAAATTGGCTTGACTATTGTGTTTCCACAATCATATATGTAAATTTCTTATTACATTGTTTAATTTCAATTAAAAGATGAATAACAATTAAAAAACTTTATATTTTATTTATTGTGACCTAGAAAGTTACCAAGTAGGGTGTCACCGCAATGCGATGTGATTCAAACTTGTGTTACGAACAGCAAAAATTTTATATTTTTCATTATGAAGAGCACTAAAATGTGACCTGCCGAAAGATTATCCTCAGTGGCCCAGCACCCAGATAGTGTGTTGTTTTCACCCTTCTGCATATTAGAGGCACAGTGCATATGGGAGTGGTGAGTTGCCTCAGTGCAGAGGTAGATACAATCTTAAGAATATTTCCTATAAGACTGAGCACCCAGCCTCATGCATAAATGTGTATAAGAGGCAACACCCCAGCATCCTGTACACTTAACTATAGGCTATTTACAGTAAAATGAGCACTTTTGAAAGCCCTCTCATTCGGAATAAGTCAATGGATATATTTGAATTTCGCTTTAGACGTTAACTGTGTTTATTACTTACATGTAACTAGGGCCTCAAAAGTGCTCACTTTACCGAACAGCCTATAACTATTATTACCTCAAGCATTATTTGGCCTCCTCCTGATAACAGCATGAAACTAGTGCATTGTTTTTCGTGACCACTTCACTGTTCAGAGTTGCTGCTACAAATAGAACCCACTGAGCCTGTTGACTTTGAACATATAGCTGATCAGCATACCACTATCAAATGTACTAAATTTTGTATAGCAGCAACTCTGGTAAAAATCATAAGGGTGCAAAGTAGTGAAATTGTGTTACGTTCCACCATGCTATCTATTTGGACATGAGGGTAGCCTGTGACTGATAGATGTTGCATACTGCTATATTCTCAAAGTCAACATTGACCCAGTTATCCAATAAGGGTTCATACAACCACTTACTTCAGGGTAAAGTTCTGTACTAGGTACTCTTGGGGTTGAACAAAGACTGTGGCTTGGTTTTCCTCTTTAAGAAGTCTCCTCCTGCATTGTGGTGCACAAATATCCAGCTTGCTCACAAGCTCATGAATGACTCATCACAAAGCATGTCTGCAAAATATGATTTACTACAGAAAATAATGACCTGGAGGTAGAGTAGCGTATGGCCTGGCTTTGACCTAATTGTTATAAGTTATTTGTTGAGAAGTGTGAGCATTCAGTTTGTAAACCAGACCTGTATAATCCTAATGTGAATCATATTAACATCATAAACCCTATCCTATGCCATTCTAGTCCCTTGTATTTGACCAACCAACAAAGTAAACCCAGAAGAGTGACAGGTACCTTACAGCTGAACATAGGCAGAAATATAAAGCTGCCCATACTCAGTCTGGCTCTGGGAAAACTTCTCTGAATCTGCTAGGTCTCCAGTGTCATCACACATTAATAGTGAGACAAAATCTTTGTGCACTTCATGCAATGTGACATGGAGCTAGAGAAGAAGAAGAAGAATTGTTACCTCCTTCACCCCTGTCTTCAAGGAAGTCGATGTGTAAAGAGGCATAACATAACATACAGTTATTATTGCTCCAGTCCTCAGCTATTTGCCCTCATTGGACTCTGTGATAATAATTCTTATTGTTTGAGTGTTTGGATCAGCCTCGTGGAGTCTTAACGAAGTAAGGCCCATTATCTGCCTACCAGCCGGCTCTGAATACCCTTAAGGGTAATCTGATGTTATAATGGTCTCAGTGATGTGATTTGTGTCATGTCAGAGACATAGACACACCGGTGCAATCTTCCAACCACTGCCCGCACGAGTCCTTTCCCACCGTGACCAGTTGCCAAGGAAAACCCTTGACACAGCTCGGAGGTCATTCCATGCTACTCCTTCCTTTTCATGACACTTGTGGGTTTTCCTGAGGCCCAGTTTATCGGGAAAAATGAATGCCAAATACTGCGTGTAAGACCAGCCCACATCCTCTCCGGCTCACCAAGCCTCTTGTCCATTACCATTAAGTCTTTGGATCTTCACTAAGACAGACTTATGGCCCCAATGGTCTGGCCGTAAAGGAGTCAACCGGCCAGTCTCCTATCAGAGCCGTCACTATCTGCCGTGACTGCACTCTTCTGAGAGGCAGATACCCCTTTTAGCTATAGAGCTTGGTATAGGAAACACCACGGGTAGCCCACGTTTGCCAGCTCTTGAAAGAGTCACCCAGCGATACCACGAGGAGGTGTGGGTCCCGAAGTCAGCAGACGCTATAGGCTTGCGCATGACTGACTATTGCCGTAACCATGTTACATATGGGCTCCAATACTAGGGCTTGACAGTAGCCCCGATATTTCATTGTCCATATGCTCTCTCCTAAGGGTGGAATGCTGTTTCACGTCAGCGTAGGGAAGTCCTATTCCTTAGTCTCGGACATTCCCACCGGGCATAAGCCCCATACCTGATATCTCACCTTACACCCTTTAAAGGCTGGTTTGCGCTGCGCTAATTCAGCATCCGTGCCACCAGAGAAGATTCAGTCATTCCACCTGTCACCTGTCAAGACTGAATCACCAGGAATAGTCACATGGTACCTCCTGGCATATCATGGACAGCCTTACACCCATTACAGGCTGGTTTCTCTTCTAGCCCTAGTCCTTCCAGGATCTGGTACGGTGGCCACCGCTTCTCCCTTCCAGTACCTTCCACCGGGTAGGGAACTCCTAGGTCGATTTTGGACCATGAGTGTCCTCAGAAACAAATGACACTCAACACTGTGCCTTAAGATGTCACATATCTTCTTGCCCCAAAAAAGAAATCACCTGACTTAAAAGGAAAGAAGTCAAGAACATTGGAAACACCAGAGGCACAAATGAGTCTGACAAGATAGCAAACAATGAGAGAAAAACAAATGCAAATGTCATAGTTGAAGGAACAAAAACAATGGTCAAAGTGGCAGCTACAATGTAGGCGTGCAGAATTGTGATATATAAGCCAGACATACAATGATTGTGGAACAGATGCAAAAGATTTTCACTTAACAAACACTGTCTAGTGAGAACATATGAGGAGCTGTGAGTGGTTTGTGCACTGTTGTTTTGAATGCAGCATGGCAGAACAATATGTATAAAACCAAATTGCCTAGCTGAAGGAAAATTTTAAATCATATACAGAGAACAATAACAATGAATTGTATATAAAGAATGTGGGAAATCATTTCATGTGTCTGGATTGGCTCTTTAAAATATGGAGCATATTAAAGAGTTCTCCTTCTGTTGTCCCACATAACAGAAAAAACATGACTGTGGCACAGTAACCATAATCAATTATAAAAGTTTCAATCGTATCACCCAATCCCATTTTAACTTGGCCAGAACCTTACGGAAGGGGCACGACTCACACAAAGTTTACCACAGTTTGTGAAGCTGGTTTAGGTGAAATGAGAGTATGTACCATGGAACCAGTGGGTTGACACAATATAGTGGATTCTCTATCTATCAAATGTGCATGTATCAAATAATTGTAATTATTGTATACAGTCTGGGGTCCCGACCAAATTCCTATATAATTCAGGCTAAAAATGACAGTTAGTATGAATTTTCCAATACCACTTCAACTGTAAAAACTGTTCACACCCATTACAAAAAATACGTTCAATGGCCCTTAACCATGAAGGAATTGAGGAAATATTAATATCCTGAAAGCAAACACTAAAGACAGTAATCAATTTACATTTTTAGACAGTTTCCTTAATCACGGCACAAGAAATTAATTCGAAATTGGATTGGACTTCCAGTAGATATATAAGGCCAATTCGAGCTCACTCCCTATTTTCATTAAAATTTAGAGGTTTTCTGCTCCAAAATCAAGGTTTTTGAAGGTATAATATTTAGGCTCTAAAAATTTTAAAACAGGAACTCTCCAAAACAAGCAATTTTCCTCAAAAATCATGTAAATTGAAGCAATATCAAGCAAAATTTTAAATTTTACCAAAAATACTGTGTCCATTTATGCCACTTAAAAATTTTTTTTTTTTTAGCAAAAAACATGCAAATTTCTCGCTTTTCAAGTAATTTTTCACGTTTGTTTTTAGAAATGTCAATTTTGTAAGTGAGCAATCTAATTAAAGCAAACTAAGCAAAAATCAAATTAAATATTATCTTATTCTTTATATTTTATATTCGAAGCTCTACTAATTTTTTTTTAAATCTTCTTCTATTTGCTCTAGATTTTCACCAATTTCTCAACGTTCATATTTATCGTCAGTGTTATCTACGGTTGATAATTGTAAGTTTTGTAAATTTGAATTAAATTTGCGAACCATATTTTTAAGATCTTCAGATGGATTATCTAATCTATAGGAAGACATTTTTGACCCTACTACCACCTTTTAAAATTTTTATCAAACTGCAAGGTAACACAGGATATTTTTAGTTTTATTTATAAGGAAACAAAATTTATTTAGAATGATGAAAATTATCTTTTATTTGATCAAAAAATCGTAAAAGTTTTAAATGTAACCACTCAACTATAAGCTTAAAAAATTGTTTAAAACTATCGGAAGAATTTGTTGGTTCCCCATTTATAAATATTAAAAATTTATAAATCTCCAGTAATTCTTTCTTTCAAATAATCATAAGTAAGATTTTGTTTACTAATTAAAACAACATTACAAATTGTACCTGCTTCTTCAGAAGCTTTATTAAAATCAACACAAATTTTTATATATATTTTTCTTTAACTATGGTTTTTTTTCTGTATGAACACTCAATAACATATAAAGACGTTTGCCTCCAAAATGAATAGTAATTGATATCGCCATCAAAGTTTACAGTTGGTTTATAATAAAGTTAACTATTTCTATAGTCTGTGTCTAGTTTGGATTTTGAATTTCTAAAATCAATATAAGCAAGAAATTGTTTCAAATAAACACCGTTTTCAATGTCTAGATTCCAGTTTTCTTTAGGAAAAATTTCATTTCTACCGTTTTTAACATAAATGTTTCTCACATTACAATGATCCAACATAGCAGCGTGTTTATGTTGTTCAGCACAATTTTTTCTATTAAATTGAAAGCCTACAACTACAAAATTGGGCATATCAAATTGTAAATTACTAATTTGATCTTTTATATCAAAATTAAAAACAGCTGTTCCTTTAGGAACTTCTTTTTTTTTAAATTGCCAATAATCAAAACTAATATAGTCCATTCCCCATTGGAATCAACTTTCACAGAGACCTGCTAAATATCTACTTGGAGGCCCGTTTCGTATCCTTCCGCCAAATGTAAACAAACATTGCCATGTGACTGCCATGTAGCATCTGTAAAAATCAATGTTTACATGCCATTGTGTGTGTACATGTGTTCGTATATTTGCTCTACACCTAAACATAAATGTTGGAATGTGATTTCTACTTTTATACCTGTCAAATATGTTGTTTAATGTTTACAGTTTTTCAAAGAATTCGGTCTTAGATCTATTTCTAAAACCATTTCGTATGAATATTCACAGTTTAGGCCTATAACATAATTTAGGTCAGCTTTATGACATTTTAAAATGCCTGAATTAATGATAGTTCTTACGGTTACGTTACATTAACATATTTGTTTTCTACGACACAGCACATTACGCGTAATGCACATTAATATTTTGCTGCAACTGTGTTAAATACTGTTACAACTGTGGGGTAATGAACTATAGTATTTAACTTTTTGTTATTGATATGTGCTGGGTTATTTCTTTAAAAGGACGGCCTCAGTTCAAACAACGAAGTAATAGCTAGTGAAACGAAAAAGCGACATTAAAATCAAGCATGCAACTGGTGTCGCTCATTTTTTGTTATAGAAACAATATAATGGTGAACATGCACACAAATAAGCCTACAGTAACTTTTATTCCGCTTACTGTGTATTAGGTTTATTGAAATTTATTGGGGCTGGGCTCGGTTATTTTGTTGGGATTGGTGGTAAATCACGTTACACGACTATGTTTCAAACACCCAGGGCAAACGTACAATGTTGTGATAAATAAACAGACATGGATGTAAATAAATAACTTCGCCATAAAAACAGTTCACATTTACAACGTATAAATAGTTCATATCAAATATTTGAGTCACGCACGCACACACACAGATCCAGCATAACGATCACCACGTAGCCACGCCACGCTATTTCAAACCAGTGGTTAATGAAACACACCATAACAGTATATTTATTACTGCTGTGGAAAAACAGGTTTATCACAACCTCGTAACTTGTTTAGGTAGGTTTAAAAAACACGTCTACGAACGTGATGTGGTAATTTGAAGTACTTTTCGGAGTAAGTATAATTTACGCTTCATTTGGTAAAACAGCAACACACCATGTCATGGCTCGCCACGTCTGCCAACTTCAATTTGTTTCTGGCCCGCCATCATGTCTAAATATATTAAAATAAGTATTCAAACATTAAAATCTCTTTTCAGTTGTATATTACAAATTCAAAAATTATCATATGCTGTAATAAGCATGAGTGTGAAAGAGACAAAGACAGACAGAGAGAGCGACAAGACTCACTCAGCAGACAGTTGCTTCAAAGTTACTCTCGCTCGATAAAACACCATACCATTACGGCCTACTCACTATATTTTCCGCTGTTATTTTAAACTGTAAAAATGAGATATGTTGCCATCGAGGCTACCTAAATATTTAAATATTTCAATAGGCACTGTTTAATTTACAAATAGTATACTAAAAAACAAGATTAAAATTAATATTTTAACTGTGAACTATTACTTACCGCCTGTTGCCAACACGTCGCTGCTCTCGCTGTTGTTAATTCATATTTAAAAAGAATTAATATTACAAGTTATAGAAGATATTAAGGTAAAGTTTCATTTATTCAATAATACAGTACTCTAAAGTTAACCACAGTGTTATATATTTGTGGAATACATGTTGTTGAGAAAACTGGTTGACATGTTATGCTTAGAATGTTTTTTTAAAGGTTGATTTTCATAAGTTGCTTCCAATCAGGAATGGACTATAGGTATTTTAGGTTCTTTATATATTTTTTCTTTAACTGCAATGGCCATGTTTGATTCATATTCAACAATAGGCCATATCATTTCTAAATTTTTAATATCAATTTTACCAGGATCAGGACGATATTTAGTAATTTATCATCTTTATCAAAATTTTCATAAAGAAATAAACAGTTGTTATCAGATGAATTATGAAAAGAAGTAATTTTATAGCCACCTTTCCAATAAACTTCATCGTTATCAAGAATAAAACCAAACAGATATCTAAGAGGATAGATTATTTCATTTGATTTAAGACAAGAAATAGTTTTAACCTCTGTTATTTTTTCACTAGAAACTGATCTATCTAGATATAGATTATTAACACCAGTAAATACTAAATTAATTTTGTTTACTTGCCGATCATAATAAAGCATTCATTATTGTTGTTGTTATAGCCAGATTATCAACAGCTTCAATAATATTTCCATGTTTAGAGATTTATACTCTAAAAAATTGAAAAGGAAAAAGAAATGAGTTCGGACAAACATCAATATTGTCTTCTTCAGCATATTTTGCCTCATCTCCAACCTTGTCTCTGTTTAGTAAACTAAATTGTTCATAAACATAAGCATCATTTGGAAAAGAAAAGCCATTTCCTATAGGAATATCAAACTCGATTCAATTATTGTAAACATTTAAATTCCCACAAGTTTGAACTGTTGGAGGGAAATTTTGCCTCTCTAAGATCTCAATACTTTTGTAACTCATTTATAAGTAAAAAAATTAATATATAAATGGCAGAATCGAAGGGAGTTTCTCGAGTTAAATGACTCATCGAAAACCATAAAATATAAAAAGCATCATGAAAAATAATATGAAAAAAATAAGAAGAGAGAGCAACCATTAATCCACGAATTACAAAATATTGGTAAAAAAGTAGAAAATGTAAGTGAAGAAAATAAAAATTTAATAACAACACTAGTTCATGATGCAGTAAAAAATTTAGATTATCCGTCAACACCAGAAGAAACATAGTTTGAAAGAGAATTATTTGCAGAACAAGAATCTCCTAATTTGGAAGAGCAAATGGGAATTGTACCATTGAAAAACCTACCACCTATAGCAGGTGTTTCAACTATAAATCTCAGAGCAGAAATTACAAAAAGAATTAATGTTATTAATGAAAAATTTGGTTTACATGGAGTTGGAGAAGGTCTTTACATTGGTGATACAAAAGTAACAATGAATAATGATACACTACTTGTTAAGGATAAAGAATATTTTTTTAACACCAGGACTTCGTAATTTGTTAACAAAAAAAATTATATCTTGAGGGTAAATACACTACTAATGGCATAAAAACTATACAGAAATTGTTTTATTAACCAATGCTGAATTTCAAAATTATATTCCTAATGAGGATGGGAATAAACCAAGTTCAAGTAGTGGTTGGAAGTGCATTAATATAATTGGACCAATTTATCGTAACTATATAAAAAAAACCAGATCCAAACACAACCGAAAGTAAGATTTTTACATTTGATGATTTGGAGAGAGCATAAAAAAATACAATAGTTTGCGAACAGAATATATTTGGATGGGTGTTAAGAAATTGGTTGATAGATTATTAGTTATTCATGGTGAAGAAACTGCTGGAAATAATAGTAATTACAATGAAAAAGTAAACATAATGAATATGCTAAACAATAAATTTTCTGATTTTGTTATTAATCTGACACCGGCTAACAGCCAGCAGTGCTAGAGCCCATGAAGGCGCACACCTAGCATATGTAACGTGTCTGCACGTGTGCAAAGCGGTCAAATTTTGAACTTTCATAGAAATGTTATTTTCAGTGTAAAATGTGTTATATTGTCTTTGCGGTGTTTAACATGTCTTTAAATGTTTTAAAGTATTTGTACCAAATTTAAACTGTTTGGTTATAAAATTCAAAGCGCCCGTGCCACCGATATTAGGAACACTTCATATTCCGGCATGAACGCCGTAATAAAGAGAAACTAAAATAATATTGAAATTCATAAGAAAATTATAGAAATGTAAAACAATATTTAATTTAATTTGTGCCATTTTATTTTAATAATTAAATATTTTACTTGGCGTGCAAAGCACTTCCGCTTATGTGAACCTCGTAGGCGGCCATGGTAGGTCCGTGCGATGCTTGTTTCTAGACAGTCTGTCGAGGAGAGCTGGCAAGGTAAGACACTGTCAGGTACGCACTACAACTTTTGTTCACTGATTTAGGTTTTCATAGTTATTTAGTTTACAGTTAACCTTTGCTCGCATATGTTTTTGCCAGACATTTTCCCCAGCATTATGATTCCGTTTTATTAATATATTGCGCCCTTGTGGCATTTTTAACTTAATTGAGGAAAAGGAGGAAAAAGATGTCGGAGAGGTCAAGCGACCCACGCAATTTGAATCAGGTGCCATCCGCCCCTGTTTATAGCATTTCATTGCAACTTCTGCATTATTGCTATGCACCATGTTAAGACCTTTATTTTTATGTATGTATTAGAGGGTATTTTTCATGTTTGAATATTTTACGGTGACATCGCATATAACCACGTGGCCGACCACCGTCAAGTCTTTGTATACGCCATTGTTGCATTTGAGAGCTTATTTATGTAAAGTCACATGTGCAATAATTTATTTCAGGGTTCTATGTCAATTTTATTCAGGGTTCAATGTATTTGTCACCTAAATTGATGCTTTTTGTACTTGACCACGCAGTCACAGTAATGTTTGATTTTAACGCCATCACGCATGTTACAAGCCTGTACCCACTACAATCGTAAAGAGAATAATTTTCTCAACAAGAATTACCCTTTGTTTGACTTTAATTTGCAGTTTCCATGTAGAAATATTGCATTTTCACCTGCACCACATGGTCCGCTACGAACTTCATCCAGCGGCATCCACACCATGTAAGCTTGTTTTCACACGTGTGTGTTTATTGTGAATATTCATTTCGTGTCCCATCTTGTTTCATGTATTATGTAATTTTGTAATTAGTGTATGGTGCAATTATTCCCGTCATAGCCGGCTCTGTGTATAGGCCATCACCACACTACCCACGTGCTTGGAGGGCGAGCCCCGACGAGTTTGCGTTAGTGATGCCGAGTAATCACTAATGTTAATATTTATTAATGGTTTCATTTGTAATTCACTGTCTCCTGTCTTTAGGGAAAATCATCAGTCCACCCTAGCGGCTGTCGGTCCTCTTCCCTTGTGGAGGCTGTACTTTCACGCACCTCAGTGAGATCATCCATCTAGGCGTGCACTAGAGTAATTGCGGGCAGGGGAGCACCCAAGCGGAATTGGCTAGTCATAACCGAGATAACCATTTCATTGGCACATGTGAATGCATAATAACAATAAAAGCAAGTCTACAGTGAACTTATATCTTTTATTCAGTAGTGACAGTGTCCAAGCAACATGTTTTATTAAGTGTTTATTTCCAGTAATGTTTAGTAAAAGTTTAGTATTGCCTACGTGTTTGTAAGTACGCAGGGGTGAGATGGACACACAGAACCCACAGCATCCCTGAGAACCCTGAGTCTCAATAGTGCGGTGATTGGGAAGCACCGCTGGCACCCAAATTACCAGTAAGTATTTGTGTCATCGTTCGTCTCGTGTCTCACCTGACGGCGTTAAATCCAAAAGGAATGCCATATCTTATAAGAGTTTTATATGTAATTCCACACTCATTTTGGAATTCTGAACATCATAGCAAAGGTATAATAAATTGGGCATTAAATAATTTAAATCTACCTGAAATGCTTTTGCCTTAATTATTGTGGACCACTTACAAATGAAACAAAAGATTGGAAAGAGGAGACTAAGGGATAAATTAATTAGATGAAGCTTGTAAATTTCATGATATTGCTTATAGAGATCACAAAGATTTAGAATCTAGACATGATGCTGATAAAATTTTACAAAAAGAAGCTAAAGAAATCATGTTTGATAAATATACTCCAATTGGAGAAAAAATTGCTTCTACTGTTGTTGCCTTAACTATGTTTACAAAAAGAAAATTTGATTGGAGAGGAATTAAAATGTTTTATTGTGAATGTGTGTGTGTATATATTATATATATATATACATGTGCACACACACACACGCATGCACGCACACACAGCACACACACACACTTATAAATGAAGATAAATATAACTTTCAATATTCCCTTTGAGGAATTAAAAGATTTAGTTATAGATAAATTTTTAACAAATGATCAAACTGTGAGAGAAAATAAAAATTGAAAGAAGGTAATAGCTTCAAATTAACTTTGACTTTGGCATTTCCAACCGTCAAAAAAATGGCCAAAGAAAAAACTGGCAAAGGTTTACATCATGGAGGAATTATTCCCTCATAATTGCTGCTTCAGGTGCACTTAGTGGTTTAGCTGGTGGAGCTTTATAATTCTGTTGAACAAACTATATAAACTAAAAAAGAATTAGAAGAAGAAAAAATACATAGTTTAGCATTGGAAAACAAGGCTCGAAAAAAATTAATTGCAAAAAGAGGACAGCCAAAAAAAATTAAATATATACCCACTATTTAATATCGATATTGAAAATTATGTAAAAATATTAAATATTTCAAAAATGTTTATATGATTAATGAATTACCGAAAAGTATGCACAAAAATGAATCTGCTGTTGTAAATTTTGACATTTCAGCAAATCCTAGTACTCATTAGGTTTGTTATTTTAAAGAAAATAGTGATGTTTAGAATTTCGATTCATTTCGCGGTAATATTCTTAATTATTTAATTAATTATTTCACAAATAGCAATGTTTATTACAATGATGATCAAATTCAGAATTTCATTTCAGTTATATGTGGACAACTATGTTTAATTGTTTTACACCTTTTTTCGATATAGTTTAACTATATAATTTCTTTGTTATTAAATGACAGATATATTGGGAAAAACATTAATCAAAACTTTAAATGAAGATATTGGCAATATTACTGAAGATTTAAAAACATATGTAGATTCACAATACAATTCCAGTGTTCCTTCTTTACAAAGCGAACTATCCAACTGTTTTACAAAATCTATTTTTTTTCTAGTATGTAGATTTGTTAATATAGGTGAACCTGTAGATAATAAAGACGCAGTCAATATTATATATATATATATATATATATATGTGCATTAAAAAAGTATTTAGATTCAAAATATAAAACTATTGTTTCTGACTATGTATTAAAAACTGATGTAAATTCAAAATACAATACTAGTGTTTCTGATTAAAAATAACACATAGAATCAAAATATAATAGCAGTGTTTACACTTTACGAGACTAAATAAGAAAAGTTTTTGTTTATACAACAGAGTACGTTTCTCTTCAAAATCGTAGAATTAATAATAATAATACGGCTGATCTTGTAGATGGAAAAGATGCCGTCAATAAAAGATATTTCGATAAAGAAATAGCTGATAAATTGCAAATTTCTAACAAATCAGTTTTTAATTATTGTGATACACTTGTTAATTTGAAAGTTGAAGAAAAATCTCATATATTTTATTCACCTACAAAGTAGAATAAAAAACTGATAATTTTCATATATATAATCTATTTTTCTTTTCTTTTTTGATGGATTGTATTGTTTATACAATAATTTCTGATAATTTACCTCATAATACTCTAGTCTTATTAAGGATTCCAAAAAAATTTGATTATAGTAATCCATTTCATGTTAAAAGAGGTGATAAATTGCTTTAAAAAAAATCAGAATATTCTGATGGGTTTATGACTATAATAGGAATATTAAAACAAATTACCCGAAGTAAGAGAAGGAATAATCAATTAATTATGTAAACCAGCAAGAAGAAATTTTCCAAAAAGTAAAGTAATTTCGTATTGAACTGATGATTTATGGCAAATTGATCTTGTTGAGATGGATACTGGAAATTTAAAACGCATATCGCATGTGAACAATGGTTACAAATATATTTTACAATTATCTATGTTTTTCCAAAATACGCATTTGCCATACCAATTAAAGATAAAACAGCCAAGAATGCAGCAAATGCTTTAGAATCTATATTAGTTTAAAGAAAACCACGTAATATTCAAAGTGATAATGGCTTAGAATTTTATAATAAAATATTTAAAGAACTTATGCAAACATATAACATCAATCGTTATTCTACATTCAGTGAACTAAAAGCCAGTGTTGTAAAAATTTAATCGAACCTTGAAGAATAAAATGTGAAAGAAATTTGCTTTAAATGGCAATTATATATGGAATAATATATTAGACGATTTAGTGAAAGAATACAACACAAAGCATAGAACTATTGGTATGAAACAAATTGAAGTTAATAAGACCAATCAAAAAAATTTCATGCAAACAAATTTTGTAGACACAATTACTAAACCGAAACACGTCGGAGATGATGTCCATGTTAGTAAAATAAAAATAAATTTCGAAAAAAAAAGCTAATTGGTCAACAGAATTATTTACCATTGTTAATGTTTTAAATTATGATATACCAACTTCCAAGCTGAAAGACACTAAAGAAAAAGAACTAATGGGTAGTTTTTATGAATATGAAATTATGAAAACAAACTATCCTGACGAATATTTGGTTGAAAAAGTCTTAAAAACAAAAGGTAATAAAATTTATGTAAAATGTTTGGGTTTTGATAATTCTCATAACTCATGGATTAATAAAATGGCTGTTTTGTAAATTTAAAAATAAAAATTAGCTTCTTACACAATTCGATAAAGATTACTTATATTATTAATCAATTATTGTTCAGTATAGTTTCCGACAATACTAAAATAGTTGTGATAACAATCAATGCGATAATTCAATGTTTCCTTCATACTTTGGTATAAGTTGACAGCATTTGGAACATAATCAAACCTCAATAATATTTCACAATTTGGATGTCTATCTTCATTTCTATTCAATTGTCTTTGAACATACTTTCTTTCAGTTCTAATAACATAATACTCACCATATTCAATATAATTTTCAAAATTATCAAATAAATTTAAAAGAATGAAAGTTGGATTTTAATTTTGATTATGTGTATATACAACATGAATGAGAAGACATTACTCTGATTTCTCATTTCTGCGGTTTATTACGTCGAACACCATATGGACCGATTCTCTTAAATTTTCTGTATGTTTATCTTTAATTTTATTTATATCTTTTAAATGATTAACTTGAATTTCGTTTATTTTTTTATATACTCTATTTGGCCTTTAAACAAATGGCTTACATTTTTCTAGTTGATGGTAAAACATCGTCATATAACCAGTCTTGAAAATGTTCGGCTATTTCCATTTTAGATGTTGTTAGAAGTTGAAAAAGACCAAGTTCAGAAACAAATTTAGTAGTATTTTGTATATTTTCTGGTAGCTGTGTTTCCCGCTACCCAATTTTTTATTTGTTTTTAAATATTTGCCACAAATGTTCTTTAACAGCATCTCTAGCTCGTTTATAGCCAAGTGATTAAGCAATTTGATTAGCATAAAATCAAGGATTATTATTCTCATCAACAATCCTATAAAATTGTTTACCTTTGTAAATAAGTTTGTTATTATTTATGCCTAGAATTGACTCCATTTTTTATATGCGAAACTATGCGCAAGTGAAATTGGTGAGTTGTGATAAGTATTTTATTAATATTATTTTTTATAAATAAAATGAAAAACTAAAGAATACAAATTTATAAAATATAGACCAAATTCATTGAATTATATAGCTCTCAAGGAGTTAAATTTTCTAAGTCATTAACAATATATTTCATTTTATTTATGATTTTGTTATAAAATTCACATTTTATACCAAACAATGAAATGCTATTTTTACCAACTATAGCCAATTTCTTTGTAAATCATTATATTTGCTAACAGTTTCATTAGTAAAAAATACAATAAGCCATGTGTGTATCTAAAAGCAGACTCTATCGTATATGGTAAATAAGGAAATTTATCTCTTATTTGACCACTATCTTTTATCTGGAAATGAAATTCGTCTATTTCAGCATAATACAACTTATCATTAAAGATAAAAGTTTTCCCAGAATATGAAATAAAAACAGCATTTATTTTATAATCGTCACCTATTCCAATTGAAGAAAATCCTTTAGGATATCCATCAATAAGTTTATAAGTAGGGTAATTAAACATATAAATTTCACCATCTACAAACAGAACTAACTCACCTGATGGTCTTTGATGTATAAAAAATTATTGAAATCGCTTGGTAAAAACTGAAACATTTTTGTTATCAAAATTGGCTTATTGATTATTTTGTTGTCATTCAAACTTTTTGTCCAAACTTTTTTACTGTAAAAAATATAAAATTTACCATCAATAATAAAAAATGTTTTTACATGTCCATCTTTACATAAATCAATAGGTTCATCATCATTAAAATTATTTTGTTGGGGTGGTCCATTAAAGTTTTGAATGCTTTGGATGTTATCTAGTTGCAAATCAAACAAATAATTCTTAAGAATTGGATACATGACCGTATTTTTATCACTTGTACATTGAAGACCTAATGCATGGTTGATTTTGTGTATCAAAACTGCTAATAAATTAACTTTATTTTCACTAGTGTTTTTTTCTATCATTATACCAATGTTCCTGCCTACTGATATGAATTTCAACAAGACTGTTTTGCTGATTGGAAAAAATGCATGTGCTAGTGCACTAGAATGTGGATATAATCTAGTCTGAAAAATTCCTTGTAATTTTTGATTCCTATGTTGACCTTCTTTGTATGATATAAGTATATCAGGAGAATTTCTATCATAAACAAATTTAAAATTTGTGTGTTTTTGCCAAATGCCAAAAGCCTCTTCAGGTAACTTTGTAATTGATTTTTTTGTATATGCGAAATTCCATTTTAATGGGTTTTCAGTCCATTTTGTGGTTAATGAAAGGTCAACATGTATCTCATCCTTATACCACATCTTGGCTTGTTGATTAAACTAAGCGTTTCTTTATCGAGTTTACCATCAACTGAAGAAGTGCTATGATATTCTTGAAATATTCTTATAGAACTTTAAAATTTTTTTTGTCAATTTTTGAAAGCAAATTTGAATCACCATCTAGATATCCATATTTATTTTAAAAATTGATAACACATTCTGTGTGATTCTCTTTTTGGACAGTGAAAAATATTTATATTGTGACAGCAAGAGTAATTATATAAATCTTCATTTATGTACAAAAAGTTTTAAAATATAATAAAATTTTTAATTTTATTTCTATGCTTTTCTTTTTTTATTTTTCTACTCAAATCCATTGTAATAAAGTCATAATCTTCGTCCAACATTTTAAACTAATTTCTTTAAATTTTTCATAATGCAGGTCTCCGCCAACAAAATCATTATAAATGTGCTTTTAATTAGTATCATCTTGTCTAAATATACAAAAAAAATTTCTATTACCTCTTATCAATTGTTTTGGTACTTTTGAATAAGTTTGAGCTAAATAAAATACATCTAAACTTTTATGTCTTCCTCTAGTAAATTAATTGCGAACTATGTCTTGATTGTCTAAAATAACATCATCAAATACAATTAAAGATTCCTCTTCAAACTGATCTAAAGGGGCCATTTCCTCAGTATTATTAAAAAAGTATGCCATTTTCTTTAACTTTAAGCTTTTTGGTTAATAGATTAAAATCATTTTGTAACTCAATATATTTTGGTTGATTTAAACTTTTTGAACAAAAATAAAATTTATTATAATTTATTCATCCTAAATTATAAATATAATTTATTGTCAAATTAGTTTTTCCACTATTGCAGGGACCTACTATTATAGCCCTCATATTATCAGGCAATAATTCACCTTTTTTTTTTATTTCGGAATTATCTTCATGAATTAAAACACTGACACCCCATTTAACCTTTTTCATTTAATAACAATATTTTTTGTAATAAACGGATAATAAAATATTGAAATTAACAAATAAGTTCTATTTTAAAGAAAAAACTTCATTATATCATCCACAGTGAAAAATCGACTACTTTAGTTAGTTTCCATACAACATTTTTTATCGCCAAATATAAACAACAATACAATAACAACAATTGAACCTATGAGTGCTAATGTTGATAAAAATTTAGTTGTAACTATTCCTAGAGGTCAATACAATATTGAATCGTTAAAGGAAACTATAAATTCGATCGATCCATTTTCAACAAATAACACTGAATTAACAGCAGATAATGTAGAATATGTATAAAATCTAAGTTTGATACTAAAGATGATGACAGATTATCTGATAATCTTGGTTTCGAGAGAAATTTGCTTATTGAAAAAGACAAAGTTGTTGCAGGTACTAAATTACCTAATTTTAATCCTTTTAAAAAACAAATGTCAGTGCAATTTGGCATATGGAATGTTCATAAAATATGACGAATCTAATTATTTAGAAACAAATATTTACTAGTTTTTCACCGAAAACTATGTTTGATTTTAGAGATTATATTGATTATTAGCCTGCATATCCAATTTTTTATAAAATTAATAATGAATGTTTCAGTCATACTGTTGTAGAAACTAGAGATGAAAATGGTAAACTAATTGATTTTGATGGTGCTGATATTGATATTCTTTTGGAAATTAAAGATGTTTAAAATATAATTTGTGTAATTTCAGTGGTCGGCGCATCGACCATTGAATTATTTGTCAATCCATAATGAATAAAACGTAAAATTTCATTAATATAGCTGAAATTTTAAAGGAGGACCGGCAGACCCCCTTGCTTTTAATAAAACTATAAATTTCGATAACCATATGGTAAAGTATCTATTTTATTTTCTAGTATAGTCCTTTTTGTCATCACAATGATTTAATGTTATTTTATTAACTTGAACTGTATATATTTCATGTTTCTCACTCATTAAATTCATTGTTCTATATTGTATTTTTGTTGTTAGGGGCTAGCAAGATCATTATAGTTTTAACTTCTTTAATAATATTGTCACAAGCAACATCTAAAAGCCACACATAATAGAGTACTGAAGGCAACATGGATACGAGGGAACAAACACAGACACTATTAAAACAGGGCCTCCAATTTCACACATGAAATATTACTAAAACATAGTTTACAATTTACTCCCCAACACTTCCCCTTAAATTGTAACAAACAACAAGAAGAATGCATGGAACACAATACTTTACACAAGGCACATTTCACTCAAAAATTGATGATGCTTCTCCTTAGATAAAGGCTTTATAAACATGTCCGATACCATTTGTTCAGTAGGCAGATACTGCACTTGGATGGTGTTTTGCTGGACATGCTCCCTCACAAAATGGTAACGGATGTCTATGTGTTTGGACCTTTGACTGACAATACTATTCTTTGACAGACAAATGCCCCCCACCGCCAATCCCCTGTTAACACAATAGACTATGGATGATCCAACCTCCTGGGGTTGCAATTCTTTCATCAATGCCCTAAGCCACAGAACCTCTTGCACGGTGAAACTGAGTGCTATGTACTATATCGCTACTGTGCTTTAGGCTAATGTTCTTTATTTTTTGCTATATCAGGAGATTAGACCCCCCCCCCCCATGAATCTAGAACTGCAGCCGGTTACCGAATGCCTCCTGTTAATTTCACTGCCCCAGTCGGTATCACTGAAAGTAGTCATTTCTGGGTTGGATTCCTTGTCGTATTGTAGTTTCAGATTTTTTGTGCAGTTCAAGTACCTGAAAATACGTTTGACAGCCACACAATGGAACCTCAATGGATCACCAATGAATTTGCTGATGCAATTTACAGCTTGTGAAATGTCAGGTCTGGATATCTGACACAAGTACAACAGACTACCAACTGTTTGTTGAAAGGGAACCTCTGCATCACTTTTCTCATTTTTCTCGATGCACTAATCACTTTCACTACATTCTGCTGTATTTCCCGGAGTTCTCTGAAATCTCACACTTGATTCCATTGGAGTTGCAACAGGTTTGCTGTCCGACATGTTGAAACGTTGAAGAATTTCATCTATGTAAGGACATTGGTCAATCCATAATTTACCAAAAGTGCGGTCCTGGTGATGGACATCCCTAGACAATGTTTGACTTCCCCTAGGTCGTTCATGTTGAACTTGGTTTTGAGATTTGATTTGACCATGTTTTTCAGGTTCTTGTCGTTAGAGAACAGCAGTAGGTCATTGACATAAATTGCCACAATAATAACACTCTCACCTTGGCGTATGAAGTAGATGCAAGGGTCTACTTTGGATTAGTTAAGACCCATTTCCATGAAAACTTAGTGTACACGCTGATTCCAGCACCTGCCACTCTGCTTTAGGCCATACATGGTCCTCCTCAAACGCCAGACTTTATTGGATGGCCTGTCTTTAGCTTCATCGGGTGGGTGTACATAAATCTCTTCTTCGAGGAAACCATGTAGGTAGGGAGTCTTGACGTCCATGTGGGTGATATAAAGGTCTTCTTTGGTGACTAGGGCAAACAGATACCTGAGTGAAGAGTATTTGACAACTGGGGAGAACACATCCTCATAATCTATATCTGGCCTTTGGCTGCATCCTTTGACGACCAGGCGTGCTTTGTATTTCAGTTGTTCGGAGGAGGAACTCTTGCGCTTGAATACCCACTTGGTTTTTAAGTGTATTTTCCCTCTTGGTAGATCAGTCCATTTATATGTATGGTTGCTTGAAAAAGATGCCAACTCCTCGTCCATTGCTGCTTTTGATTCAGAGGCTTGTGGGCTCCCCAGCGCCTCCTTTGGAGTTGAAGGCTCACCCTTGTCTGGGACAAAGTATGACACAAAGACTGTGTCGGTTTTAGGTTTTTGGAAGCGTGTGGACCGTCGTAAATGGGATTCCTGTTCTATAGGCTCTTCTTTGAAAAACCAAAGAAAGGTTCTTCGGCACTGTCAGATGTGTCTTCTTCGTGATCACGACTGTTGCTGGCTCCTTGACCCTCGCTAGCATCATCTACTTCACAACTTTTATTTGGAAGGTGGACAGTCATTGGGATTGTTGCATTACCCTTGTTAGAACAGTTTGGCATGTCGCTTTCTTCTGGTGAGTTTGCAATTGAGGAGTTGCTCTCTGTAAGCATTTTGCCCTCCAAGAAAATCACATCATGGCTGATGGTTATTGCTTTGGTGGTAGAATTTATCACACTATATCCCTTTCTGTTCTCACTGTATCCCACGAAGATCATCATCTCAGAACGGGGATCCCATTTATTTCACCTCTCTTTGGGTACTTGTACCATGGCTTCACATCCAAACAACTTTAGATAGCTTAAATTTGGCTTCCATGAGTGCCAAGCCTCATATGGAGTTTGGCCTTGAAGAGCTCTGGTAGGACTTCTATTGTTATGGGACACTGCTGTCGTGAGTGCTTCTGCCCATAAGTTCTTGGGTAGGTTAGCGTCTTGTAGTAGGCACCTAGCCTTGTTGACTGTCTTTCTTACCAATCGTTCTCCCATTCCATTCTGTTAAGGGGAGTAGATAACCGTCCTTTGGTGCCTGATATCTTTCTCTTTCATGTACTGTGACATTTTCCAATTTACATATTCCATTCCAATGTTTTCACCTTTCTGTCGAGTTGATTTTCCACAAAAGCACAGCTCTCTCTGAACAAGTTGGGAACTTAGTACTTGGACTTTAAAAGGTACACACAGGTGTACCTGGAATAGTCATCCACTAAAATAAAGAAGTACTTGTTACCTCCCAGTGAAGTGGTTTCCATCGGTCCACATAGATCTATGTGGACCAACTCAAGAGGTTCCTTGGACAAATGCTCACTATTTTTAAAGGGCTGTCGACTATGCTTCCTTAAAATTAACACTTCAAACACTTCACAGGGATCTGTAGTGTATTCAATGATCTCGACACCAATGGCCATAGACTTTAGTGGTGCCATGTCTTTCCTATTTAAATGTCCCAATCGCCTGCACCATAAATCTAGCGGTGATGTGGTGGCATAGACCCGGTGACTAGTTGGCGTGCCAAGTTGGTAAACTCCCCCACACTCAGTCACTGTGGCTATAAGCTTGCCCTCACTGTTGTAGATTTTGCCACCATCACCGTTAAAGACAACCCTGTTACTCTTTTGCACTATTTTGCTGACAAAAAGAAGGTTACTAGTGATGTTTGGTGATTAGAACATATCCTTAACCTCTACAACATCGTTGCTCCCAGACACTGAAACACTGATATTTACATCTTCCACAGATTCTGTTTTGACAGTCTCACCATTTGCAGTGAAAATTCTGAGCTCACTTTTGCTAGAATCCTTTAAATGTTCGTACTTGGTGAGGTGCATCGAGGCACAAGAGTCCAGATACCAACGTTCACTCTCACCTGATGAATTAGGGAATAAACATGCGAGGAATGCACTAGTGTCTCCTTTCTCTGTACATTTTTCTCTGTTGCCATCGGTTTTAGCTCTGTTTTGGCACTGAGTTGCAAAATGTCCCACCTTGTTGCAGTTATAACACTTGAATGTGAGAGGTTGTCAACTTTCTGGTTTGTTCACGTTTGTGTAATCCCTGTTGCTACTGCTGTGATGCACTTCATTTCGTTGGCCACTGTAGAGTGCCGAGTCTGTTGGTTTGTCTTGAACACATTTGAGATCTTGTAGTAACTTTACTTTAATGGCATCTACGGTGATCAGTATACCTGAATTCTCTAGTGCCATTATCATTGGCTTGTATTCTTCTGGCAGGCCTGCCAACATCAAAGTGCCGACCCATTTTTCTGATATCTGAAATTCAATATCCCGAAGTCACTGCACTGTAGATATGATTTGGTTTACATATCCTTCGATGGAACTGCAGTTATCCAGTCATGTGAGGATGTTGTCTTAGTAATCCTACCTTATGAGTTAGTCCCGAATCTTCAAATAAAGTTTATGGTGTTCCAAGCTTCTTCTGATGTAATACTTTTCGATGTGGTGGATGAGTTCCTTTTCAACAAGTAACAATATCTTCGCAAGGGCCTTTCTGTCCTTACACTTATTGTTTTTGTCTTTGATGCTACCATCCATGACATCCCATTGATCTTCTAACTTCAAAAGTGCTCGCATGTGGAATTTCCAAAAAGAGTAGTTCTCACGCCCTTTGAGTTTCTCAACAAAGTTTAGAGCATTTGCCACCATGCTGCTCAGGGTGTGAAGAAACAACCAAAAAAAAACCTTATAAATGTATGTGAACCAATATCGCTAATCTTTTTTTCGATTTACGATGCCTGGGCCCATAACCCATGTTGTTAGGGGTTAATAAAATATAGCAAGATCATTACAGTTTTAACTTCTTTCCTAAGATCGTCACAAGCAACATCTAAAAGCCACACATCATAATATAGCACTGAAGGTAACATGGCTACGAGGGAACAAACACAGACACTAAAAACCGGGCCTCCAACTTCAACACATGAAATACTACTAAAACATAGTTTACAATTTACTCCCCAACAATTTTCTCTTTAAACAAACAGTTCTTATAGTCCTCAAATTTAATTATCTTATTAACTACACATTTCTTTACATCTTTCAATATTTTATTTTCTTTATCATCAACCTCGTAAACCAACAAATTTTTTCATTATTTTGCTATTACATTCATCTTTCATTTTGCCGAAAACTTTCTTGTTTATTGGAGGTATGTTATAAATATTGTCATTTGGATAATCACTTGTATCAAATTTTTCTAACATTGTTCTCATATATTCATAAAAATTTTCTGTTTTTATGTTTTACATATATATATATATATATTTTGGTTTCATAAATTTATAATGAAAATCATATTATTTCCAAATGTCCTAAATTGACAAGCCAACATAAATTTACTTATTAAAGTTCACACATGTTTTATTCATATGTATAGCTGCAAGGTTTTCATTAAATATAGCACTTTTCTTAATTTGCTATTTGTTTTATATCCACTCTGTTATATTTTCTATAGTTTTACCGAACACAGAATTATTCATCAGATTATCAAAATCATTTTCAAAATCATTTTTAGCATTAGTTCTCATCTCTGTATTCAAATATATATATTTCTTCAACCAATTAGACTGATTAAATTTTAATATTGTATGTATTTTAAGTTTTAATCCATTCTTTATACATTGTTTCAAATTACGATAATGTATTACATACTTTTCTTTTTTAAGTAAAGTTGTTAATAATTTAGACTGCTTCGTTTTTGGAACTACCTTATTTTCTGAGCAAAAAGGTAGATATTTATGTAATTTATGTAGTTTCTTGGGATATTCCAAATCAACTTCTAAAATGTAACCATGTGGTGGATCATCCTCCAAATTTAATATACATTCATTGTAAAAATCAAGTGCTGTATAATTCTCCCATTCAAAATCACCATACGGTAAATATTGAGACATTGCCCAGCCATATATTTAATTAGCATCAAGATATGCTAAATAGTTGGACTATTGATTTGGATTAAAATCATCAAAATATTTATTATTTGCTTTAACATATTGTTTGCAACATTGTGATATTCCACCTCTAAATCCTTATTCAATTATTAAAATCATATAATTGTGTAATAAATATGATTATTTAGTCATTTTTTAAATTGTTTCCCACGATAAGCATCGCACTGTGAAATACCATGCTGGATATAATTCATATATAAGTATACACGTTTTCCTAAAATTTTCAAAAATATCTGCTAACAGTAATACATCACTTTTTAAATATAAATTGTGATATTCACCATGATTCTTAATATTAAATTGATTCCATACATGTTTTGCATGCTCATAATCATCGTCAGTTATATCAGATTTGTTTAGTTTATTATAAAATTAGCTTTTTGGTGGAAACATAGTTTCGTTAAATTTTTTTCCGGCTATCCATGTAATTGTATGGAAAGACGCTCTTTTTGATAACTAAATCTACTTGATTTTCTGGAAAATGTTTGGGTGTATGTTTCATTTGTTCTTTAGTTAAATTATAATAATTTGTCCAAACTGCTAGCCATAAATTTAAGTGTCTATAAATCACATTTTTTAATTTTCTGTTTGTTTCCCAAAACTAATAAACTTTTCTTCATTATTTGCAAATTAAATCTATATCTTTTTCATCATAGCCTAGCTATTTTATAAATAAATGAGTATCATAGCTAGCTAAATTATGAAAATAAATTGGTACAAAGTTGGGTAATTTAAATTGTAGATTACAATTATTACATACAGGGTTAATGATTTTGCCAGTTAAATGATCATGACATCGCACTTTTTTATTATCCTTCGAATATCAACATTCACATACAGTGCATTTTTTAGATCTATTATAGAACTAGTTTTCTTCTTTTGTAAGCAGTCGCATTGATTCAATTTGTGAATATATTTCCCCAATTCTTTCTATTTCCCTTTTTATTGATTGCATAAAAATTTTATGAGCATTTGGACCACGATATACACCTGGCGGCTTATAATCACCATAAGCAGATACAATATAATAGCAAAAACCAGATGCTTCATGTAATTGATATTTCATAGTGTATGATTCATCGTTTAGCTTAAAATCAATGTTATTTATTTGTTCATTAGAAAGATTATATATTTATTTAAGTACCTCCTTATACAGGCCATTATCAATATCATCTTCAGTTAAAACCATATATATTTTGATTAATTTAAACTTATATAATTCCCTAGGATTTGGCTTAACTGTTGATATTTTCTTCAATATTGATTCAAAATCAGCATATATTTAGAACGGAACCTTCATTGTATGTTTATAATTTTTGGAAAATATTTTCTCTCCTTTTGCCGATATAGTGACTTTCACTGCTTAATGTTTAGAGCAGTCTTCTGTGTGTTTACTTAATTTCTTTTGAGAAAAAAAGAATCGAAAACACATATCACGTATATAAACTTTACATTTACGATTATCTTTTTGCATTGAAAGCAGTTTCGATAAAGCTTTTATCCAACAATAATGCGAATTTTGCGCAGCTGCATTTGCTTTATCATCATTGAAATAAAGTAAATTTATGTGCTTATCCTTTTTACTTTTTGTATGCTTAAGTGGATAAACTGTGGCGTACTTACCTTCAATAGAGTATATATTTATAGATACATCAATTTGCTGTTCGATTTTTGGTATATTGTCAATTTTAATAGGATATTCATAATTATGTATTATTTTGTTAATATTAAGCCCCACATTTTTATATTTAGTTACTCTGTCTGAATTTTTGTCTGCTGGAAACAGTGCAGATTTTATTTCTCAAAGAAAGCATTTTCGACCATAATTTTTCACATTTATGCATGCTTCCTTATTCTTAATTAATAACTTCTGGTAATTCTATATTTGATGAGCCATTTAATGGATTATACTTATTTATAGCACATTGTATTCCAATTATTCTATCTAATGTCCAGCCTGAACCTCTTCTTTGAAATTCAGATAATTGTGTAGTTATTTCTTGTATTATGAATTTAAAAATTCTTTTAATATCTCCTTCATTCGAAACTGTATAATTGGGTGATTGAAATGTAAATAATTCTATTTGATTATCATCTTGCTTATGGCAATTGGTATATAATTTATTACTGATTTTCACCCTTCTACTGTTTCTAAGACTAGTGCATATTATCTCAAATACCTCATTTTTTTAACGAAGTCAAAAAATGAATAGGCTGTACTAAATTAAAGGTATTTTCAATGTTATATGTTGATATCCTACTTTTAAAAGCTTTATTAACTACATAATTTTTATTGGTTCTTCTTCTATTTCTTTTGCTAGCAAATAAATTATTATAGAAATGAAATATTTCTTCCAATTCATTTCTATCTTCGGGATATAATTCGTTGACATCGACGTCAGCTAAAGGCAAATTTGTAAAATTCTTCGTTATCCATTCTTTTACCGGCTGGCTTTCATTTCTAGGTTTTTCAAATATGTTGGTAGAATAAGGGAATATTTCTTTTAATTCCTTTTTCTCTTGTTTATAAAATAGATTATTAGAGAATGGAATTATCTGTTTCAATTTCTATCTATCTTTCTTATATAATTCATTGATATTGGCATAAGAAAATGGCAAATTTGCGAAGTTTCTTCTTCTTTGCCCATCAATATAAATGTCATAATAGCTGTAATTAAATCTGCTTTCCTTAGATTATATGTTTATCTTTTGTGTGTTTATGTGGTGCAAATCTTTCTATGTTTAATATTTTGCCACACTATTTACATAGCTTGCATGTGTTATTATTTTCCATTTTGAGCATATTTTCCATTTTATTTATTAAGAAAATTATTTTATAAAAGAGAAAATATTATATTTTTGCGTTTATAGAAAACGTGAAAATTGCTTGAAAAGTGAGATAGTTACTTGATTATTGCATAATTTTACTTTGTTTTACCTTGTGCCAAATCCTGCATGCTCATTTTGGGGGCAATTGAAAAAATTTGCTCGTTTTTGCATAAATTTGGCTTAATTTACTTTCTTTTTGAGGACCTGGAATTGCTGCTTCTAGTAGTTGAGAACAGTGCTTGATTTTAGCTTAAATTTGCTTACTTTTGGATGAAAACTGCTTGATTTTCAATGAAAAACAAGAGGTGAACTAGGATTCCCATTATGCATCTACTACAAGGATGGTTTAAAAAACCGAGACCACATGAATAGTTTAATATTGGGCCTTTAATGATACTATAACATCTTTTATTTTGAATTTTTAAATTCAGTTCTACATAACCACTGACATTCAACTTCAAAAACCCCATATTACAAGGATACTATTATTTCTTATATACTATTATTTCATGTCAGAACTTCCCACTCACTTTAAAGTAGCAAAGTCACGTAGAGATGTGTTAAAACAACATGGATTTAAACACTTGCACAAGTTTATTACCGTAAGTTTGTAGTAATTTAAAAAACCAAAATGCATCACTAAGAAGTACATACAGGAATTTTATTCTAAAATGAAAATAGTTATCATTAGGTCTTCTTGTCGCTTGCAGTACGTAACATGCGTTGTTACTGTACACCAGTGAGAAAACAGCGCGCACTTGAAAGGCAGGAGGAAGATGTTATTTTTAAATTGTGCAACAGCATGGTTACATGATAATTGGGTATAGTGTTGCTCACGTGTAACAAAGTTGAAGTTTTTGTTATACAAATATAACTTGCAACTTATTATAGCCATTATAGTCTGAGCCTAGTGAGCTTGGTGAAGTGTGGCACGGCCCGGTACGTGGCTGATGGTACCACTATTCACATCACGTACATAAACTGTAACCAGGACACGTACTATTCTAATTTCCACAAAAATATGTGCAAGTGGTACATGGGTAAATATGGGATTTAACTGTAACAAGCTCACATTCACCACTAGGGACAGGGATGGTATGCCATCTGTTTCCATTCCCAGAATATCATCTAAGTCCAAAGAAAGTTATAAAAAATAGTAAATAAATCCATGGGTGTGGAAATGTTGAGAGGTCAGGGGGATGCAAAATAAAGTAAAAAAGAATGTCACGGTGCAAGTTAACATGCTCGTCGCATATACTACACTGCCTAGACCCAAAAAAAATATCAACTACATAAGCTCACACTGTTCCTTCCTTTTCCTTGGACAGCTAATAATCGGTCGTAAATTACCACAAATACTTGCAGCTCATCGTTCCACCTGGCCACACAAACATCTTCGCCACATTGAAAATGTTAACACTAAAATGAGCTACTAAATAAAATATTTATAACTGTACATTTATTTTGGTACTTTGCCATTCACTAGACTTTCTGGTTTAATGGACTATACCTCCCTACAATTAATACAGTAAACAGATGCTTTACTGTATACATGTTTCTTGTTTGCCAATTACTATGGAATAAACTTAGTTTAATTTTTCAGAAACTTGCTGTGCATAAGTTAGCTGAAAATCAGATCACATTAAAATTAATTAAAAAGATTGTATCAGAGTTGCAGTGACGGCCTATATAGGCTAGTACGGCTTTCTAGGGTACATTGCCTCTTGCTATTTAGTAAATGTGTTTTATCTGATTTATAAGCAATTGACGAGTTTCCGAGCATTAGCCACCCCTGCACCCATGTTGTTCACACATCCTGAGAGGGAGCACACAAGGGACACTTATTGGATTTTCTACTTCTGATGGACCAAGCTCCATCATTATACATATCTATAAACATATACATATATACAATTTATCAGAATATACAAAATATATATGCAGGATGAGTCTAAATTTGACCAATAAACATCCAAAAAATTACTTCGCAAAAGTACGTAGGAAATTATGCAGCACTTTTGGCTTACACTCAATATGAAGGGGAGTATGAGCCCTCAAAAATGGAGATTTTACAATGTTCTATATAAATATTTTGAAAACCACATCAGATTAAGCAACAAACTTGTGTAATATGTTTTGTTGACAGATGACCTCAAATCTCTTCAAGTGTCATCAGTAAATGCATCCCCATAAACAAATAAAATAGGGGCCGCTAGAGTAATATCTCATTAACATCTGTAACCCTATATTAGTATGTTATTTTACTAAATGATTCTTAATCAATATGTACCAAATAACAAGAAAGGTTACCTTAGTGAAACACCCCCAGTCAAACCATTTTTGAGAAACAGAGAATGCAGTGCAGTGTCAAAGAGTGCTGCGTAATATCTGCAGGAGTAGGTAACACTTCTGGAACACATGCTACACTACATCCAACTGCTGTGTACAGTGTGGCTAATTTAGCTACAATATGAAATACATGGAGTAGAATCACTGAACAGTGACAATGTGTTTGTGATTGCTGACAGAAGAGATTATATTGTGAACTTTATAGACTGTTTTATATGGTCTGAACTTGCCAACATACATCTTGTGTACTGTGCTGCTGGGGGAAATGGCAGTGCTGCACAACACCTGTACAGGGAGCAATACCCTAACAGAAGGCAACAACACCACATAACATTTGCTACCATGAATTGCTGATTATGGGAAAATAAACACCTGAATATGAAGAGACTGAATACTGGGCATCCTCAGTCTTTCCAAATGCCTAGATTTAACAAGCAAGCATACCTGTCAACTTTTCAAATCCTCAATTAGTACAACATTTTGAGAATGTCAATTTTAACGTAAATTGGACGAAGCATTTTTTCCAATAACCTACAATACTTACTTTAAAGAAAATTTCTTCCACACAGGCCAACTTACTTACATGTTAATTTAACATTTTAATCCTAAATTACAAAATAAATATAGAGCTGCAACCTACCAACCACACCATATATGCAAAAAAAATGCTTAAATCATGAGCGATAAAATTTCCAAAATACAGTTATACACAACACGTGCACATGGGTGAACCAGAAAACTGATTTCAACAATATGATAATCGCCAGGATATGTTTAAAACATAAAGAAGAGACATCCATAACTTCTTACGTATCACTTGCTAGGAAACGTACAGTCTAGAATTTTTAAAATTGTAGTGGTTTTATTGGAATTATTAGAGTTCTTTTAAGTGATTTACGTAACTCCAACTTACAATACATTCCACTTATGTATGCAACTACACGTTACACCACCCCTAGTTTTTGCACAAACAGCTATAGTCTATTTCATGTAAGTGGGGTAAATTTTGACAGTTCTAGAAAAGTAGTGCAGCCGCAACCTATCCTTTCACCACAACTGTTTTGTGACTGAAGAAAAAGACATTTGTAAACAAATGTTTTAGAGTCCAATGGACACTTGCATTTTCCTCTTTCCTCATGTTTCCTGCCATGACAGGCAGTAAAAGACTGATGTTAGCTAACTACCATCCAGTAGGATATTATAGCTACGGTAGCATTCCAACCTGTTTTATTTTTGTAATTGCCAAGTTAAATTTGTTAGGGTTCTATTAATTTTATTTTGATGGGAAAAAGGAAACAATGAGGCGGGGGGAGGGGCAGGCTTTGGTTTGTCACATTGTTTTGATCTTAGGATTATGTGGTATTTTGAGCTGCATTTTGGTTTTGATGGATATATGTAAAATTTTGCTCGTACGGAAATACCATTCAAATTATTGTAACTTCGAAAATTTTAACTTCAAGGAAAAAATAAAACGTGATAAATATGTTGTTCGTATTCGTACAGATGCAGCAATACACACACACACAATTGGTACACTCGAATTTTCGATATAGGCTAACAAACAACTATTATTTACACACTATAAAAGTGTTGAAAGTGCGGCTTTTTCAGGCGGCATGCTTTTGAATAACAAAGTAATGGTTTTCAAGTACATTATTTACAAAACAAGCAAACTTACTATTTATAAAATTCATAATCACTTGAACACTTTTTTCTATGGAAATCCTTGCAAGTTTGCTTCACTAAAATCACGTTTGTTCGTCACTAGCATTAAATAATCAATTTGCAGAATCATTTCATAAAATCAACACAGCACAAGTTTCTTGAAACCAACAAACTTAAACTTAATTAGGTACATAAATTATATTTGTCACTTCAGTGCGGGCTGCGATTAATGAAAATAGTGAAACAAGCAGTTTTATGAAATGGTAAACACGTACCAACTAATATTATATTTCATTCAAGACAACGCAATACAACGGTACCTACAACCAACTATGCTTAAAGAAAGCAAATAAATACTATTGATGAAATATTCCGACAACACAAACAATGTACTCGTATAAACACAAAGAGAAAAAGGGACTCACACAAATGTGTTAACCGAGCCGGTAATGTTATGTCCGCCATTTTGCTTGAGTGTTGCAGTTGCCACAATCTTTATTGCTTGTAATACAGAATTTATCACGCTATTCGCAGATAATACAGAAATTGTTGACTCGCAAGCACGCTTCTGGTAGGAGTACAACATTTACCATATGGCAGACAATATTGTATCATAAATATGACCGAACTAAAAAAAAGCAAGCCTCTGTAATTCTGTAACTGGATGTTAAAAACAGTAATAATTACGGAAAATCCATAATACTAGGTAGTACTGCAATTCAAACAAAGTTAACAGGAAATGGAAAAAATTAAATTCATAAGAAAATTGAAACAATTCATAAAATCGTACAAATGGTAAAAATTAGGACAAAATACGAAAAAATCGTACAAGTTGGCAGCTATGAGCAAGTGCTGCGCATGGTTAAAAACCATCCCAGTATTAGTATACATATACCACAAAGGCTTAACGCTAATCAGTGTACCCTTGAGTGTTGCAAGAGGATAAGCTGTATCTATTCCATTTGGTGAAGATGCACACCTTGTGTTCTGGAGATTTTCCCAATCAATTATAGTTCATTAACAGGTTTCTGCACCAAAGAGCAGAAATGTGTGTTTTGAGAAAGACATTTTCTTTACTGACAAGGCACACTTTGCACGTGATTATACATTAAATTCCTGCAACAACCATGAAAGGACAATGATAACCCGCATACTCCATCTGTCCACTGTCACCAACAGTGGTTTGGTGAGAATGTGTGGGCAGGTATTGTCTATGACGTGTTGGTGGACCCTTACTTGTTTGCACCTATCTCAACAGCATTTATGGGGTTTTCCAGCAGAAAACACAGACGATGAATGTGGTTCCAGTACAAATGTTCCCCAGCCCATAGTGCACAAGGTATACACAACCTTCTCAACAAAACATTCTCTGACCGATGGATTGGTCCCAGAGATATCACTGCCTGGACTTCGAAGATCACCTGATCTGAATTCGCTACACTTTTTCTTCTGGTGGTTCATGTGGAGCCTCATTTGTGACACCTCAGTGGAGAAGGAAGAGGATCTCATAGTGCGGATTGTTGCAGTTTCTAGCATAATTATGCACATGCACACTGAGTTTGGACCAGGGCTTGGAAAGTTACACCAAAATAAATTAACTACAGTTCAAGTTCCTCTAGTGTCAGAAGGAACTAGTTCCAGTTTAAGTTCCTAGAAAGGAACTTAAAAAGGTCCTTAGACTTTTCACTCAAATTTTCTATTGATATTGTCACATTTAATGCTGTATAGGATTTCAAACAACTTAGAGTAAGGTCATTGTTAGTCCTAACAACAAATAATCTCTTAATTATAACTGCACTCACTCAGGAAACATATTTGTGAACAGTTTTACATAAATATTGTTTTGATTATAACTACACAATTTAAATGTTGTTCATATAAGTTCAGACCTCATGTGGGGCACTGTATGTAAGATTATATCAGTATAAGTAGTAGAATAAATCAAGGTTGTAGTCATTAATTTGACAGTGCCAGAGCTATTAATATTTCTGCTTCTATAAAAAATGTTTTTTTCTTAGCAAGACAGATTGTAAATGAATTAACTGTTAAAAAATAATAACATAATAGCTCACATAGTGATCAAAAACAATAAATAACACTAAGGCATTGATAATGGAACATAACTACAAAATGTAAACTAATACACAAACAAAATAACTTAAACGAATATCTAATCACTATCATTTTGTAGATAATTTTCATTGTATAAATTTTTATTCAGTGCATGGTTTTTATATAATAAGTTGCCAGAGTTAAAATTTTGATTTTTTTAAAATAATGTAAAAATAACTTAGGGATGTAAAAGCTTGTAGGATAGAACTCTTTATCATTAGCTACTGCAAGACATGTCTCAAAAGTATCTGTAAAAAATTCTTCCAAATTTCCTCATATGTAAAACATCATGTACAATGGAGAGTAATTTACATACAATATGTGTAATAAACTCCTCAATATTTTAAATATCAATCCTACCAATGATGGGAATGAAGATATGTGATCTGCTCTTAATAACGAGGTCTTGAGAGCCGATGAGGGTGATTGAGGTGAGAATGGAGCAGCATCAGAATGAAAGGGTGGGGAAATTGGAGATCCCTAAGAAAACTCACTCACCAATGGCATCATCCTGCATGATTCCCACATGCAAAAATCCAGAAGTGACCCAGTCAGAGATTGAACTCGGTTCACCTTGGTGGGAGGTGAGCAGGCCAACGCTCAGCCACCACTGCCGCTACCAATGATGTCTTTAAATATGACAAGCTAATACTTTTTCATCTCTATTATAAAAATTTAATAAGAGTCTTGTTAATTCTCATTTGTAAACATAAAAATTGCAACCCAGAGAGATTATATTGCAAAAAAACTAAATATAAAAAAGTGTACTGTAAGACTATTATGACATTTAAGCCATAATTTGACTACTGTTTCACATAAATATCAAATAATGTGCAAAACCACATCAAAAATCCATAAGCCAAAAGTCAAAATAAACCCTGGTCTATTACTTCTTGTGTTAATACACCCAATGATACGACACATGTGACATAACTAATTCATTGTTTAAAAAAAATTAACGGAAAACATTCACATATTGTTACTGGATGACTTCACAAACTTCTAACTACTCATCATTCATGCATACAGTAAATAACCATGAAAAATGCCCAATATATCATGATGGTTCACTCACAGGCTGTGTAAGAACTGAATATTTTGTTATTTAGTAATTTGTGATTTGTTAAGTTTAAATTTGGATGCGGTTGACAGTCACTTGTTTAAGACCAGTAACACCACATCAAAATTATGTTTAGAAAACATATTTTACGAAAATATAAATAAATGTGTTAGTATATTTCAATTTGTAAGTCTAGCAATAATATTTTACAAAACATTGCTATTATAAACTAATTTACAACTGTTCCGATGATCAGAAGCAATAAATATTAATGACAAAGCACAGTTATTTTTTACAAATAAAGTTAATTATATATTGACATGTATATTTTATAGGTTAAACTAATATGCAGCATCCAGATAAAAACCAATATGGTGGTAATTTGGTATTTTTGTAAAGTTCGCTACATACAAAAAGTAAAATGCGAAATCACAAAATAAATTATCATTTTTGTGTACAAAATCATGTCATATAACCATTTTGTTTTTAAAAATCTGCAAATTCGTACACAGCCATCCTCTGACCATCTGCATTTGTGCCTTTTAAGTCATAATGGAGAGAACTTTCTTTACATTTTTTAAACAACACAACCAGAGCCGGAGCCATGCTCCAGCACTCTCCGGCACTACTGCACCACTGGAATCAATTTGAAAGAACATATCATACTGGCTACGTAACCATTACAACAGTAATTTTAACATGATGTATGTAGCATTCAAACACAACAGAACCAAAAAATTTATTTAAATGATTAACATTTAAAAAATTGCAGATTGTAGCATAACACTAGCATTAAACATCATGGTATCCTGTATGTGCTACCCACATTAGATGACAAATTATTTACAGCACTTAAAGGTATTCACCAACAGTCAGCATAAATTGCATGACAGTTATGTTGTTTCCATTTTTAGAAACAAATAAAATTGTTCTTCAAAACCAGTTCATGGCAAAAAAACATTTATTTTTGTTTACTTCCATCACACACATGAAATTGCACACTTATGTTTCACTTTCACAAGTGCAAGTGGCTTGCAAATTCTCAAACTGTAAACAAGTCACAGCTACCTAATTAACTAACATGGTCTGGACACTGGTGAGGGGCGAGAAGCGCCAGATTTCAGATAAACCCTGGCTCATGATTGCAAAGTATAGAAAATGATTTTAAAGTTCCACAGGGAGACAGCTCATTTATGCACGGGTGAGCACATGAACTCTAATTCTCAGGGCGGTAGCAGGTCGACAGCCACGTTGAGATCCCCTCAATAGTACACGTTTATGCAGAAAGGAATTAAATTCAGACATCATACAGTAAATACACTTGAACACATGGTTGTCTGGCGTGGGGCAGGTCCCGAAGGCACTTACGTACAAAAATAATGAACATAGAGATTCGGGTCATGAATGGCTATATTGGTAAAGAGACGGTACACTTATACACAATACAACTACCCGTGCTTTAAGTGGGCATGGCATTTGCACATGCCATCGGCCGAAGCGGCTAAAAGTACTGTTAAGCACATGGTTAAGAATTGCGGTGGTAAAATCTGCTGGGCTACGAGTCTGATGGAGATCAGAGTACTAGCATGGGAGGAGCAAACAAGAGAAAAGGTTCTGGTATATACACTTTTCAGCTAAATGGTCTGTCAAGAAAAGTTTATGGCTCCCGCGATTCAGAACACTTGTACTCTGGTGGCCCACTGGATCAAGACTAAAGGTGGTGGCTGAGATACCTGGCTGCCTCACCAGAGATCTCCTGCCAACACCGAGAGAGAATTTTAATAAAAGTAAGAAAGACAAAAAGTACACAAGAAATCAATGGAAAATACATAAAAGACACTAGATGGGCTGGCAAGGCATGTGAAAGTTATACACAAAATTAACATAGCATTTACAGACTTCAATAGCACTTTAAAACAACTAGATTAAATTATAGAAATAATTTAATACACATGAAAGAATTTAGGTTTTGGGCGATTAGCATGGCGGATGCCAGAACTGCCAGGATTTTTACGTGTTTTACTTAATACAATTCAAAATAATAAAACTGCCCTTTTAAAACAAACAAAACATGACATTAACAATGGAAAATTAAATAAAAATATATGAGTGTCTTCTACTCATGTTCGGTATCAAAATAAAACTCACGTGGCATCACACTCAAAGGCTGTTGGTGTCTCACTTAAGAGGAGCAAAAGGGAGATAACACTTTCCCTTTGTGAATTTTAGACTCTTCTTTATGGGGCACTGATCATAATTATACTGCACACGCATAGGGCTGAGTTTACTCTTGGAAACAAGGGGTCAGGTGGGTCGTGACCTGGTTCAGCGACCTGTTCCTACACAAACGGCACCGGTGACCCGTACACGGGGCGCACGGACGTGTGTGCCCGGTGTACGAGCAGAACAGCAGTGGTCTGCCTCCCGAGCAGGACAATGAGGGCGACATTATGACAAGATTGAATTTTTCTCTCACATTATGACTGTAGAATGTATTTTCACTGAGTTGTTACAGTAAATATATTAGTTTAATTTAATTTTTCAAATTTAATATGCAAGTTTTTCTTTGTGATCTTAAAGAGGAATGCAAAATATCATTCCCGTTTATAAAAAAAAAAGGAACAAAATAAAATAAACACGTTCTTTCCAAGTTCTGGTTTGGACTTGTCTACCAATCACCGATGCATCATTGTGAACTGTGTATTATGCATCAGGGATGTACAACTAAGTCTCTTGTATAAGCATGTCAATATCATAGTTATAATCAAAAGTATCAATTTTCAAAATAAAGTGTTAGTATCTTAATTGAAATGTGCCAACCCAACCATCACAACAATATGCGACACACTTCAGAATGTGGTGCGGGTGCCAGAAGTGTTGCCTACTCCTGCAGGCATTACACCACACACTTGACACTTAATTCTTCGTTTTCTCAAAGATGGTTCGACTGGTAGCGTTTCACTAAGGTTGCCTTTTATGTTATTTTTAGTCATGCTGATAAATAAAAAATTTATAAAATAACGTACAACTATAGGGTTACAGATGTTTATAAGATATTACTCTAGCAACACCTATTTTAATAGTTCAGGGGGATGTGTTTACCAATGACACTTGAAGATGTTTGAAGCATTCTGTCAAGAATAAAATGTTCCACAAGCAGGGGAGTATCCTGAAAATTTTGGCAAGGCATGCAACACAAACATAGTTTGGCAATTCACTTTGCACAGAGGAATAGAAGAATTAAATACATATAACTAATAAAATGATAATAAAAGGTTGCTGGAAAAATCTTTAAGTTCTTTAGTACCCTTTTCTTCTCACTCTTAACTTCATCTGGGTCGCTTTGAAACACAAGAGAATCACTAACCTTAAAATATGCCCATATAAAGCTTAAAAACTTCTCCAGATTTAGATGATAACCCCACGTAGTTGTACATGAAGTGTATGAGATCTGTATACTGTCAATCTTGGAGTAAATTGAAGTATTGACGATTAATTGAATACTTACCGGTAATATGGGCACCAGCGGTGCTCCCAATAACCGCACTATTGAGACTTAGGGTTCTCAGGGATGCTGTGGGTTCTGTGTGTCCATCTCACTTGTGTGTACTTACAAACACGTAGGCAATACTAAACTTTTACTAAACATCACTTTGAAAATATGCACTTGATAAAATACATATGGCTAGGACACTGTCACTACTGAATAAAAGAAGGTAAGTTCACTGTACACTCGCTTTTATTATTATTGCTTGTACAGATCAACATGCCAATGAAATTATAATATTCTTGGTCATGACTAGCCAATTCCGCTTGGGTGCTCCCCAGCCCACAATTAATCTAGCGCACGCCTAGATGGATGATCTCACCACGGTGTATGAAAATACCATCTTCAGAAGGGAAGAGGGCCAACAGCTGCTACGGTGGACTGACGGTTTTTCCCTGAAGACAGTACACGGTGAATTACACATGGAACCCTTAATGAAAAAATTAACACATGTGATAACTTGGCATCATTAATGCAAACTCATCTTGGCTCGCCTGCCAGCACGTGGGTAGTGTGATGACGCCCTATACACAGAGCCAGCTAGGACGGCAGTAATTACACCGTACACAAATTACAAAATTACATTAATTGAACAAATAACCTCAAAAGACTATGGGGCACGAGATGTGTAGTCACAGTAAATACAGACATGTGTAAAAACAAGTTTAGGTGGTGCAGATGCCGCTGGATAATGTTCGTAGAGGAACACGTGGTGTAGATGAAATTGTAATATTTATGTGTGAAAACTGCAAATTTAATTCCAACAAAATATTATTCTGGTATAGAAAATTATTCTCTTTGTGATTACAGTGGTAACAGGCATGTAGCATGCCTGATGGCAGAAAAAGCAAACAAAGTGACAGTGTGGTCAAACACAAAAGCATCCATTTACAAGAAAATTACATGGAACCCTGACAAAATTTAACAGAGAACCCTGAATAAAAATATTGCACACAATATTAGATAAATTAGCTCTCAAAATGCAATTATGGCGTAAAATATTCAAACATGAAAATACCCTCTAATACAAATATGAAAACAAAGAACTTAAAATTGCACACAACACTAATACAAAAATTACAATGAAACACCTTTAGCAGAAGTGGATGGCGCCTGATTTAAGTTTTGCGGGTAGCGTGACCTCTTTAACATATTTCTCCTTCTTCTCCTCGATTAAGTTAAAAATGCCACAAGGGGAAATTAATTATTTAAGCAGAAGCAAAATGCTGGGGAAATGTCTGGCAAAACGTACGCAAGCAAAGGTTAACCGGTATACTAAAATTTCTATTGAAATCTACGTCAGTGAACAAAAGTTGTAGTGCGTACGTGACAGTGTCTTACCTTGCCAGTTCTCCTCGACAGACTGTCCAGAGGCAAGCGTCGCATGGACCTACCATGGCCGCCTAAGGGGTTCACATAAGTGGAAGTGCTATACACACAGAGTAAAATATTTATACTTTGAAAAATAAAAGTGGCACAAATAAAATATGTTTTACATTTTTATAACTTTCTTATGGATTTTTCATATTAATTCAGTGTCTCTTTATTAAGGTGTTCACGCCAGAATATTAGTGTTCTTAATCTCGATGCCGTGGGCACTTTAAATTTCATATCCAAAAATGTTCACAACAAACACTTAAAAATATTTTAAGACATATTAAACCCTGCAAATACAAATACAAAACACATTTTGCACTGCAAAATATTATTGATGTAAAAGTTAAAAAAATATTGGCCTCTCTGCGCACGTGCATGGACTATTTTAATAAATATTCTTTGGTTGTATAACACACTAAAGTGTAAGGTTTTGGCAAGGAAAATATAAAATATATTTACTTAAGTATTTTAAACCAATCTTACCTGTTACTTAAGAAATATAAATTTTTTAAAAATAATCCTTAATTTTTGAGTGACCCCATGGGCCATCACAGGAAACATCCATGGAATTCTATAAGTGTTCTTATTTCTTTACTAACACACTTAAGTTGTTGTTAATGTTGTTGTTTTTTTTTTTTATTCACTTACATCTTTCTCAAACTGTTTCTCAAAATGGACTAAAACAAGTTCAAATTCAATGACAAAAATACTTTTCCCCCAAAGAGATTTGTATCAGAGTTTATATATATATATATATATATATATATATATATATATATATATATATATATATATATATATATAATTAATTGTTATTCATGTGGAACAGCTACATTGATCAATGTACAGGTGTGATTAACACTTGCAAGCCAGCACTCTAGTGCCAAAAATGGAAAAATTTATCATTTCTATTTTTAATTGAAATTAACATGACATTTTCTACAGAATTTATATATCATGTGAGTGTAATATTTTTAATTTTCAAGGACTGATAAAATCATTGCATTTAAGAGAAGCTGAGAGGTATTAATGATTCTAGGAACATTAAGAATCCTCAAACAAGTTTGTTACATTCACTTGAAAATTTCGCTGTTTTTGGTGCTTGCATAGATTTTTTTTTTTTTTTTATATTCTCAAAAACTATAATGAATTCAAAATCAAACCCTTTTTCCAAACTTAAGGATTTAAAAATAATAATGGGGAAAAAAATGGTAAGAAACTACAGTTTCAGACAAATATTTCCACACAAAGCAAGTTATACAGTTTGGGGCTTATCAAGGCTTACAGAGTTTCTCAGCTTATATAGTAGAGAAAACATCACACAATCACGGGGTATAAAGATTAGTTGCATGAACTTGCATCTTTCATAACTGTAGTGGAACACCATGGGCAGCCCACTATCCTGGAACAGCGAGGATACCTGTGTCCTATTGGATCTGTCTGCAGACTGTGACTCAAGGCCCGTGTATCATGGCTATGGTGTACAGGGCTATGATAACTATTGTATTTAGGTTTAAATCTTACCTGTCAGCATTTATCTGTATTATGTGTATTAGGAATTCAGTTTTCATTTCGCAAGGGAAGTGTTAATCTGTCAAATGCACTTGCAGACTGTTTTTCCATCTGTTATTTGCATCAAAGGTAAAGGCAACAGCGACAGAGCATCTACATTAAGATTTGTAGCACACCAATATCTTACAAAAAACACTTTGAAAATTAAAATTAGATGAGAAGGCATGTATTGTATTCTCCCCTGAGGAAGCATTCCTTCTCCTAATTGAAACCAAATTAATGAAATCATCATACAAAGTCAATATTAATATCATCAAAAATGCATAATGTGGATATTTATCCCAGCTCTTTAAAGTTGGTTAAAGTGGAGAAGCTGTGCTATTTAGGCAATATATTGTACTCAGAAATTAGCTATGAGGCTCCACTGCAAAATATACTTGATCATACAGTTCTAAGAATATTACAGAGCTTAGAAATCTGGTTTGAAGGTGGATTTACAATGTTGTGTAAGTGGGGTCATATGGGCATTCGGAAACGGAGGCTAGTGACGACAGTGTTTTCTTAACTTATTATGTCCTACTGCTTTTGACAGTGAAAGATGGTGAGGTATAAATTAATCCTCAATTGAACTCTGCATGTTTTTGTTGACCCATAAGATTTCAGTTCATCAAAGAATATAAAAAAGTCCTAAAAGTTGAAAAGTAAAATTAAAATTATGTTAGTAATGTACAAAGTTTCAAGCAAGAAGGTTTAGAAACAAACTATAATTTACTACCTACTATCTGTGATCGCAAAATATTTTGTGCTTCTACAGATACCAATACATTGCCATGTCCAATTTGTATACAGACTGCAAGGGGTTCTTTGTCATGGACAGTTTATAAGAATATAAATAAAGGCATCTTTAAATATAATATATCAATCAGGCATGCCTACATCAGATTTTGGAATTCGTCCAGGTAATTTCCTAAAGGTTAGGCAGGTGTTCACATAATTTTTCCATGGATGACAATACTTTGACTTATATTTTTTTTCTTTTAACTTACATGCTCCAAATCAAAACAGTGTGGTCACCAAAATTATCTTAATTCCAGAAATTAAAAGAAGTTGTTTAATAAGAGTTGAAATTAATGCACATTAATCCTGTTCACCCAAAGCAAGGATTAGGCTCTGCCACTGATAGAAACTCTGCAAGAAGTTTGTTTTTTATTCGTGAGCCACGTACATCATCCAAAGTAACAGATGTTAAAAACCAATAATCAAAATGGTTTTGGTTGTATTACCTGTTTTGGAAAGTGGCCATAAAGTCAGTATTGACAAATTTGAATCATAATGTAATAAAACTTTTATCACATTATAATAAACTGTACAGATGGCATTAAATGATATCTACTATACATAATGTCATAGTACAACTCAATTATCATCAAACATTCCCTGTTGCCAATGGGCCATTTGCCTAACGAAACCCAGGAGGCGAGAAACAAATATGTTATGAATAAGCATGAGTTTTTCCATTATAAATCCAGAATATGATTAAATGTAAATTATTTGTTTTGTTAATTTTGGTACAGATCAGATCATATATGGTCATCTGTATGCAAATTACAAAAATATTTTGGAAACTTAACCTCAAAATTTTAAACTACATAAATGATAAATAACTTCTGAGGAAACTGAAGTTGTCAGTGAAGATGATGAGGACAATGACTATGATGACCTCACAAACAGCAGCAACAAATCATTAGCTTATTAAGACTTTTATTATATTTTTTTAAGATTTCTTTTCTTTTTCATATTGCTAATTTAATGTGTATTATTTCAAAAAAGGAAATGTGTACATACATTAATACACTTTGGCCATTAAAATTGCAACACCAAGGAGGACTTGAGCTATTACAACCATATTTATTTAACAGACTACCCATCATACACAGGTGAAAATTACCCTTGCACCACGGTATGATGTACAGAACATGGGGAAATCAGTACTGTGTGGCCCCACAATGGGAGACAATAACTGCTGCTACACAATCCAGCACCGAGAGGAAGAGACTTTGGATGTCTGTCTGGGGATCTCTGCCCATCTTGCTTCAACGTGTACCCAAAGTTTATCTATTGTGACCACAGGCATCCTGTAGCAGGCCAGTCATCGTCTGACCATGTAACACACATTTTCAATGGATGAAAGATCTGGTGAATGCACAGGCCAAGGAAACAGTGTGACATGGTGGTCAACCAGAAACCAAAGGATGATGTGTGTCACTTGTGGTCATGCAATGTCCTGTTTGTACAGGGCCCCTGGCTAGCCCTGAAGTTAGGGACAACAACAGGCTCCAATAGCTCTGTGATGTAATGGTTTCTGCTCAGTATATCAGCAGTTTGGTCTAGGTGCAAATGGGACTAGAATTTAATGGTACCACATACTGTAACGCCAAGCGTTGGGCTGGTATGATGTAACTCCAGGTACTGGGTTGGTATGATCGTGCATAATAAGAGGACTTGGCCAGGTGTGTGACACAGTGCCGCCAGACAAGGATGCAACCATCATGGTGCTGCAAGTAGAGTGGGATTCATTGGAGGAGGTGTTGACATGCCATTTGTCCCTCCAAGCCTGACCTTCAATGCACCATTGCAGTTGCAGGCGCCATGTGATGAGCAGTCGATGGCGGCCACAGTAATGGGCACCTGGAAATGATGCCCTGGTACTGCAGATGACGATGTACTACGTGTGTGGATGCAGATTGATGTGCCACATACATGAACTCCTGAGCAAGGGTATTTGATGCAACATTATGGTTTGTAATCGCCATGTGCACCAGAGATGACTGTTCTCATGCTCATTACTGTGACAGGGTAGTTAACTTCCTAGACATTACTCAGCCCATCCTCCCTTGACCCAATGATCACTTATCTGCTCCACTGTGGTGACATTTCTTCAGAAATGAGAACCAATTTAATGGCAGGATAATCTCCAATATCGATAGGCCACTATTCTCCCATGATCAAAGGCAGAAACCTGTTTGTATAGGTTGTTCACAGTAAAGTGAGCACTTTTTAAGGCCCTTATAAATTTTTCCTTTTCTCCAATTTCCACCTTCCTGATGCTTTTTAATATAAACATTGCAATTTGACCAATAAACACAGTGTACACATTTTACCACCATCAAAATTTAATGCATGTGGCTACAATAAGATATATTTACCAGTGGTTAAAGCATGTTGTGAGGGCCTTAAAAAGTGCTCACTTTATCATGAACAGCCTATATGAGTCACTGCATCATACTAACTCTATTTGTGCACACAAACTGAGAAATACACCATGCTACAACATCTTGGTGGCACCCCGACTTCTACTTATATATACTACTTCTCAGCATCGCTATTGGTGCACACGCTGCACCACATAGCTGAACAACTCATCATGTCATTGTGTTACCCTATTGTATGCATTCCCCCCGTGTAGGGTCCTTCAGGTGCATCCTTCTTAGCATTTCAATTTTAATGGCCAGCAGTGTATATACACACTACTTTTTGAAAAAGGAAAAACCGTTTGTAATGCTATTTTGTGACATATATTGAATAGTTGCTTTTTACCTGTTAGGTTAATTATGTTAAATCTTTTAATGTTCATTATATGCAATTATCTTAATATTGATTTGAAAAATACTATTTCTGTTTCAAAATACACAGTTTACAGTTAAAAGAACATCTCTCAACCAGATTTTCATACAATAATACAAATGTATACACTTCAACTACATGAAAAAACATGCTAACTCACATTCTTAATTAATGGAATTCACCCACACTTGAATATAATTCTAAAATATTACGCATATCAATATCATAATTTATTGATGATATACTAATTGTCACCTGATGATTATAAGATGTCAGAGCACAAAACTTCTCAGCGCTCCCTCCCGGCATCCTACCTGACCAGGCTCATCTCCCTGTACAATTATACCAATTGTACCCCCTAGCTAGACTCCCTGTCGTGGAACCTCCAAGTGAGGGGTCACAAAAAACCGGTAAAATGCATATAGCATAGTCAATCTCTTAGTTAAGACTCAGAGTGTGGCATTATGTGATGTGCAGGGAGTGTGTGATGGTATGCATTGCTTACCACCAGTATTTATCCACACAATCTAAATAGTTTTGACAGCCCTTTGGTTTTGGATTTTTAGAGCAGTGAAATATTAAGTGTTTTAATTTATTATCTCTGGCTGTATTAGCAAACATTTATAATATCGGCCTATCCTCGGATGCCGTAAATCCAATAACAGTTCTTCCTTACTTTGTATTTTAAGCATAAATGCATTAAAAAATGCACATTATGATTTCCCTGCCAACAATACTGTACCATATTTTCTGGATAAACAAAATAATTTTGATTCCAAAGTTTTAAGAGCAAGTAATATTTCACGCTCATCTACACGTATGTACTGTCAACTTCATGGAAAAATATTTGACAGAGGTGACATCCAAGGAGGTGGATAATGTTTGGTTTTCCACTACAGAACATAACCTGACAATGACAAGAGTCATGTCATTTTGTTTCTAAAATTGGATTTAGTTTACAAATTAAATGAAAGATGATACTAATTATTTATGCACATGTATTTAAAACTAAGGCAAGTATCCAGAAGGCAATACTATAAAAATCAATACAAATATGAGAATAATAGGATATTTTCAAAACTACCAACACCACTTGTATTGGCTGTCCCAAAAAATGACTTTAAAAAGAGAGTACTATTGAAACAAGCTTTGAGTTCAGACACAAATTGGTAGTATTTATTTTATGGCACTAATGAGCTTATCACTGGATGTGATATAAATATTTGGAACAAACAATACATTATTATACTGCAATTTGAGTATAAAGGGGAGAAAAAACATGTAATGCTTACAAATTGAATGTTACAACATCTATTTTGCTCTGTAAATGACAAAAACAATAATTGATGTAATTTTCATGTACGTGTGGCATCTCAACACTGTTAACACGGAGTGGTAACAGACCATAAATGTGATATTTCAAACATATTTTGAATTATTTCTAAAATATTTTGACAATTAAATGAGGTTATGTTTTTGTAAGGTATCACTAGAAGTCTGAACAGGCTAGTAATAATAATTTTATCTAAATTATAGAATGACTCCCACACAAGATGATGCGCTCCCTCTCCCTTTTAGCTCCTTCCTACCTTCTACTACTCCTGTTTCCCTCGAGAAGAGGGGGAGAGAAGATGTTTATCATACTATTTTGGGTAACAAATAAACTTTTATGATGTCCGGTGTGGTTGAGCGCTGATTCCCTCCTCAATTATGAACTAAGTGAGCTTCCTCCAGAAGTGACATCAGACTCGTTATTTGGATTGCCTGGCAGGGTCGCGGATCTGCCCATGTTGAGAGATCTGGGGGGGGGGGGGACACTTTCTAGGAGGAGGAGTTTAATTGGTGGAGGGGAATCAAACCCCAGGGTGAGCTTGACCACACAAACCTCCCTCCCAGGGAGTTTGGTCCTGCTCACTATGAACGTTGCCAAAATGTGTGACGCCAGCTGTCACAAAGTAATCGGAATAATGAGAATGCCAAAACTGATGAAATGAGGATGAGTTGATTTGTCCCGGCTAAGACTATTGGTTTCTCGGGTGCTTCCCATGCGTTTATAAGAGGTGGGCCTAGTTGGCTTCCTCGCTGGGACAAAGTCTGGGACAATAGTCACAACCCTATGTCAATGGGCTGATTTTGGAGTGACGTGAACTACTATCAGCTTCCTGGTGGCAGTGCGTAATTTGCACTTATTGGTCAGTACATTTGGGACAGTACACTGCCGTGGTGGGGGGCTAGGCTCCGGATCTGTTTCCAGTTTTCCTAGGTTGCTATTCTTGGTCGTGCCAAGGCTAATATATATCCAATAAGTGCATAAAGTAAGAACTGCAGTCCTCAGTTATATGGGGTGGTTCTTTGTGCAGTTCACTAAGGGGTTCAATAGTCTGAGGGCTCTGTGGTAATTCGTTGGACGTGGTGAAAGTTACTGTAGTAGCTGATAGGATTAATTCTATTTGTAATGCCCGTCAGGTTAAACAACAAATCTGGCTATTGTGTCCTTCACTCTTTCATGGCATTAGTAAAACTGAGGTATAAGATAAATGAAATTTGCTCACCGGTACAAATGTTAACCTTACACAAAATGGTGCACTCTCTATTTACCCAGAGTTTCTCAAGCCCCCCTGGATCCAGTGTTTTTTCAGACGAACTGAGGTAATTTGCATTTAGAAATCTGAATAGTCGAGAGTGGATCTCTTGGGAGGCACGGGCATTCCGGACAATACTCGGATGAACCCACGTCTTATTCAGACTATAGCCATCTTCGGGCACCAGGATACCTAAGCAAGTTTGGTCCACTCATGTATATCCAGGAGCAGTCCATTTAGTAGAGAGCCACAATAAACTTTTTTTTTTAACAATATTATATATACAATTAATGAATCATGAGCTGAAGATAAAATAACAGAATAACGGGAAATTCAATTTTAACACAAGCGTATTTATTTAATACGTTAGAAACACAGGGGGATGTGTAGCTCTGTAAAATAAAATAATTGAAATTTTGTAGAATTTAAATTTACAGCAGGTGAAGGCAAACCTGCCAATGAGAATTAAATTAAATTTAAATTTCTAAGATGTTAACTGCTTTGCAATTAGAGGGGTGGCAGTTCAGAATGGACAATGGTACGACCTGCTACCGTGGAGTTTGAAGGAATGAACTCGGGGTGAATGGAACAGGTTAGGCTGTCGTGATATCTCTGGCTGTTGGAGTCGTCGTTGACTGCTGAGGGAGTTAGGTGTCGTGAGAGACCTTTCAATTCTCCTGCTGGGTTTCCTTTGTGTGCTACTTGGTCGGCGAGAGGGAGAACTTGTGCAGCCTCTTTGGACGGGATTGCAGCCACTTCCCTGATGTGGCTTCTTTACTGAGCACTAGCTGGAGAGTCTTATGCAGGCTGGAGCTCCTCGACCTTGTTCAGGTCGGAGGGCCGACGGAAATTGTCGAGCTGCATTATGGCATCTCTTTATATACAGAAATTTATTTTCTGCTTGTAAGTTGCTTGAGGGGTGAGGGGCAGGTTAGCCTTGTCTCACAGGTGTTGTTTAAATTAGGGTTGTGGGTTCCTGTCTAAGAGACCGATGACATATTTACCGTCTATCCACAAGGCTCGGGCAGTAGTGACGACATCAGGCAAAGGGTGCTGCCCTCCTACAGCATCCCTTCCACAACTAGCTTCTCTTGCTCTGGCGTGTCTGTGGCTCGGTGGATGAAACATTTTCTCTGGCATGGGTGGATGACCGCATAATGGCTTTTGAGTGGGCAGTACAATTTCAATAATTTATCCATGTGTCCGTAATTGTCCGCTGAGCTGGGATCAACACTATAAACATGGGATTCATTGCCTGCCTGCGTGTGACTTGCCCATATGCAATTATTTGCTCAATGATGGGGCGAAGTCGAAAATTAGAGGGTGCATGTGCAGTGCACAGGAGTGCGACATGCGTCAAGAATGAGACAGGATGGAGTGTGTTAATGCAGGGAGGAGGTCCCTTAACAGAAAATGAGTCAAAACCATATTTTGATTTTTTTATAGAGTCAGAAATGTGGTAACTATGCAGCACTGAAAAACATGTTTGAAATTATATTATTTAAGGTTCTGATAAACTGTTGGCAATACGTTAAAAATATTCTAACAGTGTTAAAGAAAAGTTGAGCCCTTAAACCTCTGGGAATTTTACGACAGTATCATTCTCCTTTAGTACCTAAATAAGGATTGAAACCCTTTTTGGTCTGTAATTTTGAACGACTGTGCAGTAATTCATGTTTTGTAATAAGTTAATCAGCATGGGAAAATTAACATACAACGTTCTCTTATCTGGACTCATTCCTGTAAGCCATTTTCGAGGTATCAGTATATTTTGGTTTAAAGGTATGTGTACTAATGCCTGGTAGATATGCAACCTGAAATTCAGTGTAACCGAAAAAATCAGGTATTTTCCAGATGTACATACACGCAGGCTTAGATTTGTCTTTTCAGAGGTTTAAAGTGTGCCGACAAGTAACTGTGCACGTGGAGTGTGTCATGATCCATATTATTATATAGATATTTAACTTTCCCTGACTTTTCTATGTTGCACACAAATGTATGAATATTTATTTATAGATAACAGATGACCACAAATCATGATATACAAAAATATTTATAATAACCCTACTAATGCATGGAATCTAAAAGTACTTATATAACTTTGTCACATCTATAGCTTATTTTGAATGATCCCATTAAATGTTCCTTTAAAACATGGTTAAAAGAAAGTCCATATAATGTATTTTCTCAACAATAATTTTTCTGAATTTTCCATTTCATTCCTAATTATGTCCAATGACTATGTGGTTGGTTGTTTGGTTGGTTTGTTGTTTCACAAAAGGTGCAGTCTTTATATTCAGCTGTCCTGCTAAGCTGGGTGTGCCTGTTGCCAGTGGATAACCATTGATTTAGTGGTTACCTGCATTCAGATGAAGAATTGCACCCACTGCCTGTAAGAAGTTGATGATGAGGCACTCTTTCTCTTATTTCACAATTAAGGACATTTAGAGGATGGCGGCATCATAAAATAGTGGCTCAACTTCCACTTTTTACAAACAAAGTGCATAATTCTTGTTTCAATCAAAGAGTAACTGCATAAAGTCTGTCTCATTTAAGGTTTCCAGAATTTGACAACTAGTGCTGACGACATATTTAAAGTGTAATACTGTAGCGTCATATTTGAAATAACGAATGTCAGCTGACCACCATGTGAAGCAATGGTGGTATCCCTGAATAACATGTATTCTCTCTTACATCTGCAATAAAGAAAATAGTGCACAGTACAAATAAAAAACAAGTAAGCATTTTGGAATAAACATAAATAATATTATGTTTTAGTATTCTGTATGAGGTTACTAAACGTGTTTATAGTTTCAAATTTGTTAAATTGCATAATAGAAATAATGAAAAAAGAGGGCTGGTTATCTTCACCAACCAACAACCAGATGCCATGTTGTTATTGTGAGAAAATATTTTTGTGTGCGGGCATATCAGTTTAAAAGTTCTAATCCAATTAATGAATGTTGTGTGAATAGTTATTTTAAATGCTGCAACTTAATCCTTCACGCAATTGCCAATGACAGCAAGACATCATATGTGTTGCCAAAGAAGTCGAAGACATGTTATTAATGGGAGAACTTGAAAGTCGTCCAGTGGTATTAACAAAATAGAAACGGCCGGCCGATTGCTTGGAATTTCATCAAAAACCATCGCAAAGCAAATAGCGATAAATTATGTATGTGAATATTTGGCGTGTGGTGTATTTTGATGGAGAAATGTAAATATCTTAGGCAAATGTTTGTTAGTTCTTTTATAATTAAGGTAAACATGTTAAGTTTGTGTGCGGGTTTTTAGCAGACAACATTTAAATGTTCAGCATTCATATCATTTCTTAGAATATGTTAATGTTACAGTTGAATTTATTGACTTCACCAAAACATTGAGGTTACATTGCTCACCTGCGTGTGTAGACCGAAACCATGAATGTAGCTGTACTTAAATACTAATTATTTAGACCTAATTATGTTAAAACTGATATATATATATTGTTTCGTTTGTCCAGAAAGACTATGTAAAGTACATTTTCTTCTGTGGTGAATTTTTTAGCTACGGTAATAAATACTAATCGTATAGGACAACACATTGTATTGAAATTTTTTTGGGGACGATGAGCATGTATATTAAATATCCACGTTACTGTAATAGTACATACGGCCATGTGTTTGATGTAATTGCCACTAGTTTTCATTACTTAATGATCACAGGCCTTCCAGTTTTCACCATCTGTGAGGAATGTTTTTTGTAAATGTTTATTTTATTGTAATTGCTACAAATAGGTTCCATAATTATTGATTGTAGAAGACTTTTACAGTTCTAATTAACTATTTCCATGTATAATTTGATAGGCCTAACTCTTATTGTATTTGTTCACTGCCTAAATGTTATTTTTTTAAGGTAGGCCTAATGGTGAAATTGCCTTTAAACAGAACTCCAGCAGACTTTTTTTCTCATAGTTCATTTTACTGCTCAGTTGTAAATTAATGATTTGTTTAATGATGCTCTCATCAGTTAACTATGCGAGATTCACATTCTATTTTTAATGAATTCATTAAATTTTTCAAGAGGCGTAGAAAGATGGCAATTCTGATCATACTTCGAGCCCGGTAAGTTTTTGTATTCTTCGTTAAATTGTTTAACATGTGTGATTTAATTTTGATTACAGTGTTAATTGTAACCAACATCAACGTCTTTCTATCTTGCCTCAAAAATTTTCCTGTTGTGAGACTTGCAAACTAAGTCCAATGATTATTGATTTATGATATATATTTTTTTGTGTTTGTGATTATTGATTTGATAGTAATTAATAACATCTGTTTAATTAATTGTAAGAATATGAATATATTTTATTGATAATATTTTGATAACACAATGTAGATGTTACCATCAGAAATTAAAAAAAGATGTGTAATTACATATTTTCCTCAATTAGGCCCATAGTTGGCATGCTTGAAATGTCAAGAAAAAATTCACATGATGTTGACATGTTTTGACAAGTCACATGAAAAACACATGGTGGCGGAAGGATACGTATTCAGTTTGTTTACAAAGTACTACTTTCATACAATCTGTCAAAATTTAGAAACCTTACATGAGACAGACTATAGATGATGTTCTGGAAGGGCAGACCACAAAAGGACACCAAACAAAATCACATAAACATGCACATAGTGCGAGGAGATGTCTCGTGGCATGACAATATCTGATCTGAGGAAAGAAGTTAGGACATTTGCTGAAAGAAAACTGATTATTATTTTTTATACTTTCCATATTCTGAAAGTATATGCTGATGTAAACGATACAGTGTGTGGATGTTGCAAGGACTGAGTGCATATGTATCAATTAGTTATGCTGCCTGCTGGCAGTCTCATGTTACTGAATGAAGTAGTGCATCCAATAAGGTGTTGTCAAATTATTTCCTACACCCCTCAGAGTCAGTGAGTGGCATCTCACTCCTTCATAAAGAATGACAGTTTCGCAGTTTATCTACTAGCACAAAAACAGTAGTAGTTGAGCTGCATTTTCTGTAATGCTTCTTGGGCTGATGGTACGTTGATAAAACATATTCTGTCTATAAATAATTCTGAGTCTATATTTGTGTATGTATGCTTCATACGTAAATGTAGTGCCACAAATTTTAATGGAACTATTTATGCAACGAGTATTGCTACTTCTGTATGGCTATATGTTACATATGACTAGTATTTCCCATGATTAAAATAAATACTTCTCTGACTAAAAGCAGATTTTAAAAAACCAATCAACCCAAAGATTGGTTCAATTTTAGAAAGAGCCATAATTTCCAGGAGTTACTATAACCCCAAATGTAAATACATATTATTTTTTTATGTAATTAGTCGTTCATCATTTATATACAAAAATGAATCATATCCAGTGATCTACAATACAACACTACACTCTAAGCAAAACTTGCATACAGTCCCAACTGAATTTAAGCGTTAATGTCACAGGGGAGTAAAATAATTCAACATACCTGATGAAAGTTCCATAAATGAAGAGTATCATTGTAGTCATTCCAGACATAAGCCAAACAATGTGCACATAAAAAAACATAGGGTCACCAAGACCTTCACAACTGGTCACTGGAGGAAGGTTTTGGCCTCGATCAACCCTCCAGCACTGCTTTGTGGGTAATTCAAAGTAGTTCATCACCCTCATGTATAATTGGTACAATCCTGCAGCCAAAATCTGCAACATACAAAGATCATCTGATTTTGGAACTTAGAAAAAGAAATATTACTAAAACTGAATTAGTAGTTTCCAACTTAAAAAGGTATTATTACACAAGTGCTTATAGAGAAAATGGTCAGAATCATTCAATGATAAATTAAAAAATAACACATTTTCTAAAAACATATTTTTAATACCTACATATTGTTATGCACTCGCTGCTTTGTTCTGCACAAGCAAGTGGAAGTGAAGGACAGAGTAGTTGGATGATTTATGGAAGTGCATGTTATCAGTTGCTACTGCAGGGCAGCTGCTTTTCACAAAGAGATGTTTACAAAGCATGCCTGCTATGCCTGTCAGGGTGCGTGCCACTCCCGACCTTGGGTTTTGGGTGTGCCTGAGATATCTGAAGAATGCTCTGGATTACTGACCTCGTGTCTCTCAGCTAGATCTAGGGTGCGGCAAACCATCCAAGTCAAGGCCAGCGGCTATAAAAGGCCCGTCGGGCCTCTTAGCTGGCAGTTGTTGAATGGATAAGTTTCAGTGATAGACAAGTAGCAAGAGGAGAAGCAAGCTAAGTGAGAGAAGTGATCAATGGGAGGAAAATCAGTGACTGCGAACATCAGAGCAGTGAAAAGTACGACTGCTAGCTGGAATATTGAACTGGCTCTGTGTGTGTGAAAGACATAACATATGATGACAACAGATAGACTGAATCTGTGTTAACGATCAGCATGAGTTAATTGACAATAACCAGACGCATAAAAAAGATGTTAATTAGAGTTGAAATAGACATTAAATATTGTGCTCACTGTGAAATAAAATGAGTAATAGTGGAGGCAGAAAATTTAGTGCTGTATATAGTAGATGTGTTAATAAATTAAAAATCAAATTTAGATATTTTATTTTTATTAAGACCTCCATCCCTCACAAACTTAGATAAACCCTACAGGCATTCATGTATAGGCTGTTCACGGTAAAGTGAGCACTTTCTAAGACCCTTCTAAATTTTTCCTTTCATCCGATTTCCATCTCCCTGCTGCTTTTTAATATAAACATTGGAATGTGATCAATAAACACAGTGAATACATTCATTACACTCAAAATTTAAAGCCTGAGGCTACAATAAGATAAATTTATTAGTGGTTAATGCCTGTTGGAAGGGTCTTAAAAAGTGCTCACTTTACCGTGAACAGCCTATAATAATATTTATGTATTCAAATAAAAATTAATTTCAAATTATAATTAAGTCTAAAATTCAATGGTTTTCAAACATTTCCCACCCATCAAGACATACATAGATGGGTAATATTGTTATAACAATTTGCTACATTCAATGTCAGGAGTGCAGAGCAATTAAATAAAGCATATGCCACAAGCAGGCTTGGTGGGGAGATAAGATGTAGGCACTCTGTAAACATATAAACCATTGTTATCCTGGGGAAAATGTATGGTTTATCAGAGAGTAAAAAGAGAATTGTAAATTGCTTTCAGGTTAAGTGTGGTAGTATTTCTAAAACAGTGCAGTTTGTTAACTATTTGCATTTTCTGAGGACATGTGATTTAATACAATTGGCATTTTTCACGTTCAACATTATAAGTAGATACACATCCAGACGTTATAATTTACAAGTAAGATAACTGCACCAATAGTCATTATGTTAAGGTACAAATCACACAAAAATTATAATTTTCATCAACATTTTTTAAAATCCTAAAATAGGAACATTATGCCCAATTTCAACTCATTCTTAACTGATACAAATGTTAGTGGTGAATCTCCATTGTATAATTTCCTAAATACGAACTTCTTAAAAAATAAGGTTTTTAACCAGTAGTCGTCACACCCAAAACTATTTCATCCAGTGTTTGTCATACACATGCACCAGTAGTCTTCATATTTTTAAAATTATAAATATGACATTTTAAAATAGGCTCGCAAAGTAAACAAATAGGTTAGCAACATAAACAAAAGCTTTTAATAAAAAAATAACTATTCATATTGAAAAAGCTTGTGAACACTATGCATACATATATAAAAAATTATGGCTCATATCTTCAGATTTTTCAGTTACCTAATTACAAAAGTTGTAAATAATAACACACACTTTTCATTCTTTTGCATGCTGGCCTTGCAAACAAAGCGCGTACAGCCAGAAACAGGCAAGAAAACATTGAAAATACATCAATAACGACAAATTTTTAATATAAAAAACATAAACTAGAATAATTATGAAAAATTTATAAAATTTAAGACAACACGCAACTCTAACAAACACTTCCACACAGTATAGTTTCCAAGTAAAATACTGAAGTTCACAGTTCACATAAATAAAGAATACAAATATGGCTTCCGATTAGTTACAGTTTTCTTCTTCTTTTCTTTATATTTCAAAACATCAACATGACATTAAAAATGTAACGCACTCTGGCACCTGTAGCATTCATCTCAGGAGTCTGAAGTATTCCTTCAACTTGACTCCTGTTTATGAAGGAAATATCATCATCTTCGGTAATTAAAACCTTTTTAGTTTTGTCCACACATCTCATTCCCAAAACTTTTAAGTCTTCGCCTTGTACCTCTTGAATAATGCAGACATATCTGTATTTGGTGGCCACTCTGTTTCCACCCAAACATGTCACAAGCACAAAACTTCCTGGAAGAGCATTATCTTAAGGCGTATCTTCAAATGCCGTAGTATTTTCTTCTTCGCATGGCTCACTCCATTCATTCGATGATTCTAGAGGCACTGGATCATCTTCTTCTGAGGATGTTGTATCATCTTGGTCAAATTTAGCCTGAGACCTGGCTTTCAGTTTTCCTTTTTCTACCTTCTTGTCGCTTTCAATTTTCGTTTCTTCCTTTTTTTGTTCCTCTTCTCGTTTTATTGTTTCTTTATGTGAATAATATTCTTGCCATGCTTTTGAGCTGGCAACAGTAGGAACCTTTTCCTTTTGAGCTCTCTTGTAAATTTTACATTTTTTAGGCCCAGGACAAAACAAAGCCCGCTTGAAAGGCGATGGGATTATTTTACCAGACAAAGTCCGACAAGTATTTTTTTGACTAGATGACCCTGTTAAAATATTTGGAACACTAACAGATGGTTTCACAGTTGTTGAAGGCATACATGTAGTATCAAGTTAAACTGGGAAGACTGTACTGTCACTTATAGGAGATGGAAGTATGCTTGATAAAGCAGCAGGCAAAAGATTAAATGTGATGGATGAATCTGATGAAATTGTTATATTGTCACAGACAGGTAAGTCAGCAGATGTTGACGGTATGTCAACAGATGCTAAAGGTACCGCATCAGATGTGGCAGGTGAAACATCTAGGTGTGTCATCAGCTGAATGTGCGGATAATAACCAGATGGCGGAGTTGCAGAATTGACACCAATATCAGGTTGTGTTGTCACCAAACTTTTAATGTGCTTCCAAAACTCGAAAAGAGATGTGTCCTTCACATCTCCATTCCAAAGATCTCCAGCTGTGATGAACTGGCTTTATTTCTCCTTGTCCAAAAATTCTCTAGTTCTTGAGAAATGCCACTGGTGTCACAGGAAATGTGCTGAGATCTTGGACCGGTTGCATCTGGCAATTATCTTGCTCGCATCAGTTGCCAATGGATCCCACGGATATATTCCACATTTATGGAATGCATTTTGCAATTGTTCAGGACAAAAAGAATTATTGATGGCTGTGTCCAATAATTTTGCAAAATCTTTCTTCTTCAGTGTTGTATCTTTACCACCCGACACTTGCTGTATTCACCATTCATGAACAGCATTCGTCCACCCATTCTTCAGTGGTCTGAAGACCCCAACATCCATCGGCTGAAGGATATGGGTAGCATTAGGCAACAAAGCTACCAGAATGATACCATGTTCATTACAGAATTTACTGGTGTGCAGTGACAGATGTGATGAATGTCCATCAATGAAGAGCACCACAGGAAGGCAAATGTTCTTATTAACTAACCATGGATGAAGATATTTGTCAGGAATTCATAAAAAAAACCTCCCCTGTCATCCATCCATTTGGGGATTTTCCAATGCCCCATTGTGCTGGTATGGATGCAACTATATCTTGAGGTAGTTGCTCATATTTGAAGCAGACCAGTGGTGGGCATAAACTTCCAGAAGCATTACCAGTAATTAACACTGTCAGGCACTCTTTTTCATCAGCATTCACTTGCTGCTATACACTTTTGTCGCCTTTGTGTGCTATAACTTTGCTGTCTTTTGGGTTAAGAAAAAAGGCAGTCTCATCTGCATTAAAAATCCTCTGTGGGTCTGTCAGAACTGTATCACTGCCCTTTAAATATGCATCAACCCCTTCAAACCAAGACGTAATTATTTTCTTGTGTAACTGCTGCACGGCTTACAGTTAAATTTTGTGGTGTCTTTAAGGTGAGACCAGGATTTCTCCTCAGAAAAGACTGGCTCTATTTTCTCCCTGGGCGACCATCTTTGAAGAGAAAACCTGCCTTCTCTACTAAAATTGCCCATTCAATTAATATTCTTCCCCTTCCAATGCCAGGCATGAATATGGGTCAATTTTTCTCCCAGCTGGTGTTTTTCCTTTAATTTTATCTGAAAGTGTGTTCCTGGGCACCCCATTCTTCTCTGCAGCTTTATTGATGCTGAAGCCAGCCTTGACATCTTCAATGGCTGCTATCATAGCTGATTCTTCATAAAGAAGAATTGTCCATTGTGACATTTTTGCTGAAATAACAGAAAATATTATAGAATAATTTATTTCATGCCTCATTGAATAAAATAAGATAAGTGTAATTTTCTAACAAGTGAGCAATTGTTTAATTAATCTGCATGTAATCCAATGCTCAGTTTTAAAAATACAGCTTTCTTCTAACAGTCATGCTTAAAAATAAGCAACATATTAACATTTTAATCTTTATATAATTGTTAGGCAAAAAATTGTTATTTCATACTAAACTTCAAATAATTTTTCAGTTGTTGTAAGTTTACCTAGCCCTATTAGAAAATCTTCCCAATATAAAACAAGAAGGTAAAATTTATTTACAGTGCCTGAAACTGTCACATGCATGAACCAGAGGTCGTCATATGAATGAACCATAAGTTGTCATGGGTGACGACTATTGGATCAGATAGTCGTATGTAATTTTTACTAACAGTAGATTATAAGTTTTATTTAACTGCATTTAACTTCATCATATATAAATACAGTTTTTAAAACTCACTATTCACCAGTGCTCGTCACAAATGATGAACACTGGTAAATATGAACACTTTATTACCCAGTAATCATCACCTACATTACTACGAAACCAACAACATTGTTAATGTTATGACACTTTTAACCCTTCATTAATGTGTTAGAATACCAAACTTCCTATATTGTTATACAACATAAAAGAACAAAAATTACATTACTTTAAATACACTTACCTCCTTAGCAAATGCAGTAAGAAATTTTTCACAAGCACAAAAATGTCAGCATTCACTCAGGACTGCCCCGAACTAAATGTTTAAATAAGGTGAGTTCCAAAATCGACTGGGTGCGATCATGGTGACAATGTCTGATGAAAACGCCATACAGTTGTGACAGCAGAAGATCAATTATTTTTATTATTATCAAATATGTTATAGTAAAAATGACGAGCATTGGTACACTGCATAAAACTGGTGCAGTTGCCTATGCATTGGTTTCCAGTATATAGTATTAATTACACAACACATGAAGCCTAAAATACACTGCTCACAAAAAGTTTAGCATATTCCCCACTGCTCACAAAAAGTTTAGCATATTCCCAGTTTGCGAACGTAATATTTATGTTTCTAGTAGGGGTTTATTGTACCTATGTTGTGTGAATCATGTAAACATGGGCATCTTCCCCTATAGCGCGACACACATATTGCACACACACAAACACAGTAGGTTCAACCTCAGGCCTTAAAAACAGCCACAATTGAGGAATGGGACAATTTGCATCCGGAAATGCTTAATGATCTTGTTTTTGGGAAGCCTCTTCAGATACAAACATGCCTCAGGGATCATGGAGGTCCTAAACGTTATTAAAGTTTGTTAATGTATCTGATAAGATCATTTTTGTTGTTATTGAAACTGATGATATTACTTTGTTTAAGTTGTTTTTCAGATTATGTTTTTTGTTATCTTCATAATGGGATAGTGTAAACAAATATTGTGTTTTTTTTCCTTTTTATGTGCTATTATGAGTACAACATATAACGTAAACTACTTTTAATCAATACAACATTACGGATTCTGATATATGCTTAACTTTTTGTGGACAGTTTATTTTTTGAACAACAGATACACAAGTTCAGAGAAGGCTGTCTTTTCTTTGTTAACACATTTGCTGCTTATAAGCATCACCAGAACCCAATGTGACTCACTTATAAGAATTTTGTCATTTAGCACCCTCTTCAAACTTCAAGTTGTCAGATAAATATTATTTCAGCTCTAAGCTCCAACAGTGAGTGTCTTAAAGAGGCACTTTTTAAAATAAATTCTTTACCACACTCAGGAAACAATGTCACATCATCACAATTTTTTTTGTACTGTTGCTAATTCACAACTGTGTCTGTGAGAACTTAGTTAAGTTATTTTATTTTATATTTAAGGATATATCAGAAAATGAAGATTCTAGTGGTTCAATCACTTATGCATTGTTTTTCCATATATGTTGGACTAAAATATTCACATGATTGCACACTTCCATTATATCTGTGTAGGTATTTTTGCATATCACTACCAAATATTTTTTGTGTAATGATTTCATTTTCATTCAAGAAAGCAAAACAAAAACCATAGAACTGTATCATTTTTGTATGTTTATGAAATCAACCACCTTGACATTGTTCTGCACGCCTAACATAAATCTACGAGTATTAAAAACATACCTCCACCTAAGACAAAATATGTCTGTTGTGATTATCCTGGAAAATGTAAATATTTTAGAGTGTACATAGTTTGGGTTACTTGGAAAAGTATAAAACAATGCTACAATTAAATATTACAATATTTTATTACCTACTATTGTATACTATTACTCAACACAATTAAAGTAAGTAAAGGCTGTTCACGATAAAGTGAACATTTTTGAAATCAACCTTACAAAAAAGTCGCTGCTCCTAACTGCATATATTTTATGGGTGCACTGAGTGACATGTGCCTAGTAAAGTTGGTACCGATGGAGAGAAAGAAGTTCCAGGTCTTCATGTAGAATTAGAAGTGCTAGATAACTGTTTGTGATAATTGAAATAATTTCTTTCGCTTTCTGTTTTTTTAATGCATCAAAGTGTATAAATGAGCAGATTTGTAAAATATTTACTTTTCTAATAACTGCACAGTTTCATTTGACAGATGCAGGAATAATGTAACAAGACCCATGCCAATGTTAATTTTACATATGCCGGAAGAATTCACAACGTGCATAAAAGTGGTTCTTAAGCAGGGCTTTCAAAAGTGCTCATTTTACTGTGAACAACCAATAGAAACTGTAATATGTATTGGCCATATGAAAGCATTCAGTAAGCTCACTTGATGTCCTACAGTCCACCCACCATCTCCACATCACCATCACATGACATTGTGATGTCAGGAGGTGGTTACCTCTAGTCATCCATTGTTTTCTCATTCAGCTTATAGACATCTACTTTAATTTAGAACGGAAAGCATTTGAACTTCATGCTGATATCGAGGATTGAGCTGATTGTCAAGTCACCCTCACAAGTTAGAAACGTTATGGCACTGAGTTTTGAGATTTTCCAGCTTTCATTTTGTAACAGTACATGATGTGCTGATAATTTTGTGAAAGATGTGCTCTCACATAGGTATGTCCCAAGTGATTTTTTGTAGCCTGAAGATCTGTAAGTGGTGCTTATGTCTTCTTTACAAGGATTCTCCAACAATTTCATGCAAATTGCAAATTCACAACAGCCCAATCCCTTTTGTTTGTATACAGATGAGAGTGAGTTTTTCAAATGGAGCTGCCGGTATGGCATCTTATGTGTGCTTACACAATGATTGTTAGTTACTCAAACCTGCCAGCATGCAAAGTTTAGTTATGCAATAGTGCAGAAAACTCCATTTTCATGGCACACGGTGCATTTCTGGTCTACCTACCCCTCTGAAGACAATATATGCATGTGGGTTGCATACCCTGTTGTGCAGACCTTGCCAACACACACAACAATTTTACTCAGTTTTTTCTAAGCACTGCTATGAGCACACGTCTTCCTATTAAACTATGATTTCTCACCATTTTGCCTGAACTGGATATCTCTGAAAATATTTATTTATATTCTTTATGTAGCCTACTAAGCAAGCAATATACAAAAAATAACTGAGTACTTACACAAATATGACCTATATGTGAACTGTTTGCAGTTATCTGTAAGTGCCTGTCTATGCAACATCCTCTAAGAGTCTTTACAGTGTTTATTGACTGCAAATGTGCTCTTCGACTAGAATATTTGTGACAGCTGGTTGTACGCTCTCTCTCCTTGCAGAGAAGTTTAATGGAAGGAGTAGTTTACACAGATGGGCACAACTGTTTATGTTGCATAAAATGGTAACACTTCATAGCTCTGACATGTGACTTCCTTATCATTTCCTTTGTTTTCTTTGCTATTTCCTCTTTTGTATCAAGCACACGTTCTTTAGCCATACAATGTAGCTAGGCCTTGCTCATGATAAAGTATGAGTCTTGGTTAATTCTTTTTCCAGGTGTAGGCACATATGGAATTATTTCATTTCAGTTTTTTTGGTTGAATGGAAACCTTCTATACCACCTGCATCACACCTGCTGGTGACATGGAAGTATGTGTCTTCTGCCTACCAGTTTAACCTAGTAATATATGCAATTCTCAAAAACTGGTTTTAGGCCACATTCAACATTTTATTTTGACTATGACAATATTTTTAAACATTTCATGAAGCACATCAGCCCATTTGCAATTTGGGTGTTCTGTGGGTTGATCATACGTGAACTACTTCTTTCGGAATTGAAATGTTCTCCATGTTTATCGAGTGAGTGAGTGAAAAGATTTGGACTGCTCTTAATAGCAAGGTCTTGAGAGCCAATAGGGGTGATTGAGGTTAGTATGGTGCAGCAGCGGAATGAAACGGTGGGGGAAACAGAAGACCACAGGGAAACAGGAGACCCCAGTGAAAACCAGCTGACCAGCGACATCGTCCGGCCTGATTCCCACATGCGAAAATCTGGGAGTGACCTGACCAGGGGTTGAACATGGTTCGCCTTGGTGGAAGGTGAGCAAGCTAACCACTCAGCCACCATGGTCCCTCCTTGTTTATTGACTGCCAAGTAATTTACATGTACATTCAAGCAAACAGCAGAGTGAAGTTTTTCATTTCTGATGTACAGTAGAACCTTATTAAAATTTTAAATGGCCTATTACCAATTCCATAAATATGGTAATCATTACCACAGGTTAGTCGTATAGTTATTTTGGACAGATTTTGACCTACCCCCAACCCGTATACATCAAAATTTGCCATTTTTTGCATGAAGTCTGTGTTTGTCTTTAGCATGAAAATTACACTTTTTAAATTAAACATAAATTTATTTTAATAGATATCTTGTGATAAAGATGATATCTGAGAGTCATATACTTAGACTCCCCTCGTCTCCCAAAATGTTAAGAACATTGAGCGATGCAAGGCTTTACCACGCATTAAATCCATGTTGAATTGTCTCTCGTGCAAATAACATATATTGTTAATTAGGGCTAAATATATATTTATTTTAATAGGTAGACAGCATCTGAAAAATTATATTCGAGAGGTGTATACTTAGACCCCCCTTGTCTCTCAAAATGTTAAAAACATCAAATGGTGAGGTTTTACCAAGCATGACACGTCCATGTTCAAGTGTCTCTGCCACAAAATTAACATGATTTTTGCATGGTATATCAATTTAATTCAGTAGTCTTCTGATTAAAATGATATCCAACATGTGTACCTGACCTCTCCTCATCATCATAAATGTTTATCATGCTGCAACCAAGTGCAAAGTCAAAATTCAGTGGCTTATTACAGGAAAATCAGAGGATTTGTTACTGAAATATTAATTTATTTCAATAGACACATATCTTCTGACTAAACCAATATCCTGGAAGGGCATATAAGAAACCTCTTTGTGGCCAAATAATGTGCACGCACTGAGCGTCCATAAATTATGGAACGTGCCGAATTTGAGTTAGTAATTACTGAAGGTTGTAAAAAAAAAAATTTTAATAACCATATTTATTCACCTCTGTCTCAAAAATTAAATTTTTTAAAAGTGAATATTATTATTCACTTCAAAATGTGATAAAGGTGTCAGCGAAATTCAGTTGCCATGAAGCAATGTTGCTTACATAGACAGTGAGATGCTTCACACGTGCTGGACAAGGGAGAGGAGGGGGAAAGAATGTGGCCACCACCAGTTAACAGTGCACACAATCAATAACTTGCCACGTTTCTACAGACTACCTACTTGAACTGATTGCCTCCCCTCCCGCAGGTCTTCTATCACAGCTGACTTTGCGCATAACCAATACTGCTCTCCAGGCAAATACAACCACACCCACAGATTTTTTTTTATGTTCTGTATTAATTATTTGTACTACACAAATGCATACACCATTATAGTGGATATATTTTTATACGTCTGCACGTGATGTTATTATCTTAATAATGTGGATAAAGGTGATTTTTGCACTACTCTACCGAAATCAAATTGCACACGTTGCTTCAAAACACTTCAACATACAAAATATTTTCATCATATTTGTAGTACTGTATGCAGTATAAATTATTAAAACAAAGTGCTATATTGTTTATGTTGTTTATCATAATTGATTACGTGGTGCATTTTTATTTTTTGAGTAAAACGCAGCAGATGTGTAGTTGATGTAAACATTAAATGAAATTACATAGCAATGTTTATATTGACATGAGACAGAAAGAAAAAACTACAAAGGGGGCTTTCAAAATTGCTCACTTTACAGTAAACAGGCTACATATAAAGCAACAAGCTGGCTCTCTCTGTCCACTTATTGTAATGAAATTGCAGGTTGTCAACAATTATTCACAAAATCATCCCAAAAACGTTACCAAATCGGAATTTAAAAACTAAGCATAATTCATTAGCAAACAGAAAGGAAAAATCAAGAGAAGTCCAAGTTGTAATAACATAAGCAAAGTGCGATGGCAAGCAAGCTAGAGCACAATGGCAGGACCAACAAGTGATGGTAGTGTGCACATAAACATTGAGCCACCTGAAAGATGGAGGATGAGTGGAGAGGCAGAGTGAATAGGTACTGGCTAGCACCGGTGGCCTACAGGAACAATATATATATATTTTTTATATCTGCCACGTCTAATACAATGCTCACCATGAGAAACGTAACATGTAGCTATCAAAAAAACTGCAACAAACTTATTTTTCGGCCAATTTCCCTCAAATTTTCAACTTTTTCACCCATATTTTTCACAGTTCTTCAAAATAAGTTATTAAAGAAAAACAGGCACAATAAATGGGGACTATAAAGAGAGGTTCTACTGTCATAGTAGTGATCAGCCCACAGTACAGTTTCAATCTGTTAATGACATTAGTGGAGTGAAGAGATTTGGGCAACTCTTAACACTAAGGTCTTGAGACCCTACGAGGATGAAGTGAGGTGATTATGGAGCAATGCCGGAATGCAAGGACAGGGGAAATGGGAGATTCCCCGAGAAAACTTGCTAACTGGCAGCATCATCCAACATGATTCTCATATGCAAACATCCAGAAGCGACCCCGTGAATAGTGACATTAATGAATTTGGCTTTTTCTCCCCATGTTCTGCTAGGGAATTTATATTTCTAGGATTTCTAACGGTTTCTTTTAATTTTTGTACATTATGTGTTTGGTTACATCTTAGTTTCAACAATCATCAACATAATGCCACTTGCTTGTATGGCTGGCATTTTAATCCTTGGGGCAGAAACTACATATCTATAATTTTTGATAAAACTGTGTTTCATACACACGTGAAGCAGGCACTCGCATGCCACAAGTTAGGTGTTCTGAATCTGGGCATACTCCATTTATAGGAGTGCTTCACCCTGTAAAAATGTGCGTGTTCACAACATATTTATTTCTGGTTGTTTACCAAAGCATGATTATAAAATTCCTAGTTTTTCCCAGGAAAATTGTTATAATTTTCTTGAGTTTCTGTAGCGAGTTCAACACTTTTAGTGGTGCGGCTATATATGAAGCTCAATGACTGTCTTGCCGCTACATGAAAACCAACAGTTCAAATGTATGTAACAAATTAAATCAAATTAAGTTTAGAACTGCATAGAAATGGACCCTTTGAGAAACAACATCGCCACTGCAGATAATTTGTTGTCACTGGGTCAAAGAACATGGTGTGGGATAAGTAAAGTTTCTTTGTCTTCCCAGAAATTGATAGCAAAGGAGAGCATATTTCAATTTTGTGCAGCTAGTAATGATACCAAGCACTTACCTGTATATATCCCTTTTTATATCAATGGTAACTGATGTGTATTAGTGCAAGTACATAACAAAATAGTTTTCTGAAACATGTTTATTGACAGGGTGGGTAACAGTATCCTTATCACAAATTCTATGCTATTTCCCTGACTTTTCCAGATTTTCTGTTACTTTTCTATTATCAACTACATTGAAAAAATTTAAATTACATATTTAAAGTTATTTCCTTTAAAAAATTTACCTTCTCTGAGTATCACCAATATAACCTTTCTTTACATATGTTTTTTTCTGTGAAAGGCAAATAATATTTATAAAATACTATAAAAAATGTACAAAGATGGCACATTAAAAATAAAGAAGACACAGAGAATACAAAGATAATACATTACACAATGTAGTAATTCACTGAGAACTACTACAAGAGTTCAAATTATTATTTTAGCTAATATTTCATTTGCAAAATCTTAGGCTGGTGCCTGAAATCACATTTCCCATGCTTGCTGTACCACAAAGAAAAAAATTCAGCCAAGAAAATATGTATATTACTAGTTACAATTTCACATAAAGAAACATAATTGGCTACTGAGATTCTAAATGTTCCTACATAAATGGAATAAACTAAAATAATGAATAGTACAATTTCTAAGCTGGCATGTAATTTAAGTGCTAAAAGTGCTACAATCCAAAATTAATTTTTTTTATTACATCTCAAACCACTTCATGTAAATTATCTGCCATCACATAAATTTCCATGATATTTCCCTGACTTCTCCAAGTTTTCTCTGTTGTCTGTGATGCTAGCCAACCTGGTTGTGCATCAGTGACACACAAATTAATGCAACATTTAATGAATGAAAGTAGAGTTTAAAAAAAATTAGGTTAACTTAGAAAGACCTTTCCTTAAAGGTGACCACTTAGCTGGAAATATCTTTCCTGTTTACGGTTTAGAGGCACATATTCATAAGGTTAACAGTGGCTCATGCTCATTGCCCCTTCTATAACACAACACACTGAACTGGCCTACAGTCTCTTCAACAGTGATGTACCTCAACTGGATTATGATGGAAAATTAAGATGAAAACTTGATGCACCTCCCTGTAACACTGTTTAGAACATGTATCAGAATTTTCATACCTAAAAATTTTTGTAAACATATTCCTTCAACCACTTTACTAAAACAAAATTAATACACATGACAATTTAAATTTATGTATAAAAGGAACTAGAAAACAGAAACTACAACCTGTACATCTTTTTTACAGAACCTGAGTAATTTATGCACGCTGATGTATTGGTGTGGTTGCCGGCAGCAAGATAAGTGTTGGCACACGCATGTGCCTGATCTTGTTTGTGTAATGAAAAACAATGTCAATAAAATGGAGCACACCAAACACTGCTGGTACATCTGTTGCTAAATGTGCTTCAAACTGAAACTTACTTCACATCTCTGAGGCCAAGATGCACAAGGACAATAAGGCTGGTTGTGGCATGCGCATCACATATCAAACTGCATGTATTTACACCATTGTAAAATTGCCACCTGTACTATGAAAATCTACAATTAGATTAAATTATTGTTAATATATTTTGCCTGATTACCATTTATATGATAGGTACACAATTAATTCATAATATAGCTTCTCAATGTTTTCCTGCATGATATACACATAGAAAATACTAAAAAAGAAATATAATCTGCATGCACTCTCTTATACTGAAGGTAAATTAAATTTAAATCTAGCATGAAAGTAACAGAAATACAGAATGGCTAAGGTATTATTAGCCATGTTGGTAACGGGAGAAGCACGGTTATAAGGTAATGACATTCTTCAACAATAAGGGCAATGAATAACTGGATTTCAGAATTTTAGCAAAGCTGGCCCAACCTAAGAATCACAGACAAATCAATGTAAACTAAATTGTACGTTCACGTTTAATTTTAATTTTGCACCAATTTTGTTTAAAATTATTGCAAATTCTTACCAAGAAGAATGAAATAAAAATTAACTATCTATGAAACACTATAAATAATTTTCATATTCATATAAATTAGAATCAATATACGAAAAAAATGACTCGACTGATAAGTCTATTAATTAAGTACCAACGACTTTGATAAGCTGCCATTATTACTAAATATTAATATATGTTCTAACGCAAAAATAAAAAAACCCCTACTAAAAGTAAAATTTTACTAGTACTGTACATAAAGCCAACCTGGTGCATGTAGGTAAACAATTTATTACTTACCTTAAATCCCAATCTCATGGCAGGAGACAATAATGAATCAAAAATTTATAATAGAGTAAACATAACTATAATGCTCATAAAAAGTTTAGCTTACATCAGAACCAAGGATGTTATATTGAATAAAAGTACTTTATATTTTATGTTGTACTGCTAACAGCACATTAAAAAAAAAAAAACACATTTATATCATCCCAGTATGAAACAAAATGCATAAACTGAAAGCAACTTAAATAAAGGAATCTCATCAAGGTCAATAACAAAAAAAAAGTAAATCTCAGATGTATTGAGAAACGTCAATAACATGCAGGACATCTGTGATTCCTGAGGCACACTCTTGTATCTGACAAGGCATGTCAAAAACAAGATCATTAAGCATTTCCTGAGGCAAATTGTACCATTCCCTTATTGCTGCTATTTTTAAGGCCTGAATGGTCATTGGTAGTTATGTACAGTTTGAAATTGCTCATTTGAGGAAGAACCTCACATTCTCTATGCAGTTCATGTCAGCTGAATAAGCTGGCCAGTTCTTATTTCAGATCCCACGTAGGTGCAGATATTCATTTATCATAACTGCATGATGTGAACTAGCATTATCATCCTGTAGCACAAATCCTTCTCCTATGGTAGCTGCAAAATGAGTTACTGGGGGTTGGAGAGTGTCGCTTACATACACTGGAGCCATTAGAGTCCCTGCAATAGGAACCAGTGGTGTTTGGTGACCAACCATGATGCCTGCTCAGAATAACACAGAACCTCCTTGCTGTTGGTATCGCTCCACCAAGAAGGAATCGTTATAATGCTCCTCTTGTGCTCTCCATATGCAAAAAGAGTTGTTATCAGGAAGCAAACCAATCCGCACTTTGTCAGTGAACAAAGTTTGAGCCCATTGATCACATGTCCAATTCTGATGTTCTGTAGCCCATCTGACACAAGCTGCCTTGTGATGTCAACGCAGCGGAGGAATCTTTCTTGGTCTTCGAGCATACAATCCCACATAATGGAGTTGATTTCTCACAGTTCAAGTACATACAGCAATGCCTGTTGCATCTCGAAGCTCGGAGCGCAGAGTAGTAGCTGTGCTTTGAGGGCATCTCAATGAAGTTATGCATATGTACCTGTCTTGAGCAGCCATTATTTTGTATGGTCGGCCCTCTCGGTGTCGAGCTGCCACCGAATGGGTTTCCTGGAACTTTTTCTACAACCTACAGAGAACACTTTGATTAACGTGAACAATGTTGGCAAAGTCCACTTGTCTCATGTTTTGTTGTATCAGAGTGGTGGTTTTGATGCAATCTGTAACTTAAAGAGAATGTCGAGGCATTCTGACTGCCCCATTTGTATGCAAAAGGTACACTGACAAGCTTGTCTGAGGTTGAACCTACTGTGTTTGTGTACGTGCAATACACATGTCACTGGAGGGGAAGAAGCCAATATTTACATGATTCACACATGTAGGTATGATCTCCTTCTACCAGAAACATAAGTAGTATGTATTAGTTGGCAAACTAGGAATATGCTAAACTTTTTGTGAGCAATGGGTAATATGCTTAACTTTTTCTGAGCAGCAGGTAATATACTTCACTTTTTGTGAGCAGTGTATTAATAAATGTTACTATTCTTTCACTGTACTTTCGTGGTTTTGGAACCTTAACCTTGCAAACAAAAGTAATTCAAAGCATTTCAAAACCTCGCAACATAATCAACAATCTAAGAAAAGTTATTATCCCATTTTTGTTTACAAATTGTTCTGGTATTCCTATTTTGTAGATTGAATTGATCACATGTTCGCAGTTTATCAACTTCAAAGCTGATAATGTACTAAATCACTCATTTATTATTGCTGCTTAAGCAAGCATACAAATGAATTATTACAATAAATAAATGTTCCTCCAATGTCATTATAATTATTCTGAAGTATAAACATTACAAAAATAAAACATTGCACTGTTAATTTCTGATAACAATGATTACCATTAATACTATGTATGTGTATTAGCAATGATGAGAAAATTATAAACATGACCAATATTATGGTACTAGCAAACAGCACTTAGTATATAACAGCAAGATTATCATACTAGCTAATGGCAGCTCATTGATTAAAGCTGTTCACGTTAAAGTGAGAACTCTAGAAATCAACCTTTGAAAAAAACCACTGTCCGCAACTGCGTACGCATAACCATGTGTGTCACCGCACAGGCTGGGGATGAACACACAGAGTTATGTTGACAATGAAACTTGAAAAGTAGTTCTAAGAAATAACACTGTATTGCAAGTGTAATGTTTAAATTTATGGCTACTTAAGTTGATTGAAGTGTATTTTATACAGTTAAAAGTAATTATAGGTGTAAAGATAATGTATTCACTGTAACTCATAATTATATTGTATCACGTGATCGGCGCAACGGTCAAAACCAATGGCCCGTTTTTGTGGTTCCTTCATGCTTGTTGCTTGGCTTTGCTTGTGTGGAGTGGTTGCGAGGCAAGCTACAAATTTGGAAGCTGGTAGTAGTTGTGTTTTAATATTTCTCATTTATTTTTCAGCTTATCTGCAATCACCCCTATTTTATCATATGTTGTGTTTAATTGAGCTGTAGTGATTTTGTGTAAAGTCACGAGTTCTTGCAAACTACATACGAATAGTCAGCGCCAGGAAGACATAAATCTCGCCGAAAGTATTTCTTCTTTAATTCATCGAGGATAAATGAAGCTGTGTAAGGTCATCGAATGAGTTGCAGAAATGATGAAAATTTCAACTGCAACTGTCCGGAGGAAGAGTAAATGTGTTTTTATGATGTGTTTTCCCGAACAGGTTTTATGATGTGTTTTCCCCGCTTATCCTCAGTACATTATTAAAGTAAATCGTTGAAAAATAACAAGTAGGAATTGACATTTGGAAACGTAATATTACAAATAGATAGTTAAATAACAATGATGAAAGTAAATAAAGGACAGCAGAAATGTGACAATATTATATTCATGTGAGTTTGTGAAGTGCATGTTATATCATAAGTTTGACAAATAACATAAAAAGTTATGTGTACTTATGTACCTACACACATCTGTTTAATATTTCTTTTGAATCTGTCATGATAATAAGGGATAATTTTGGCATCAATAATTACACGTTCATTTTACAAGGTTTCATTTCAATGTGTTGTTTTGTAATGTAGGCCTAACCTCAAAACATCTACTAATTTTACACATTTGTATATCACTGTGTCGTTTTGTAATGTAGGCCTAACCTCACGTACGTCTGCACATATCTACTTATGCCCAGCCATGTAACCTTTCTTAAATCTGCCACAAGTGCAAATTTTGCCGTCAATAATTATACATTAATTTTACACGTTTTTAAATCACTGTGTTGTTTTGTAATGTAGGTCTAACCTCAAATATGTCTGTACGTATCTATTCAGGCCCAGCCATGTAACCTTTCTTAAACCTGCCTTGGTAACAAGGGCAAATGTGCCTGTCAATAATTATACATTAATGTGACACGTTTTGAAATCACTGTGTCATTTTGTAATGTAGGCCTAACCTCAAACTTGTGTTCATGTAGTTATTCATCCAAGTTACAGTGTTAAGTTTTACTATTGTTACCATAACATAAACGTCACGGTTTGATGCTACACCAAGGTGTTCCAACATATAAACTATAAAATCTTGAAGCTTTTTTTGTTAACTATAGCTGTGCTTGTTGCTGACATTCTTTCGTGATGCAAGTGTAGGTCTAATTATTTTATTGTGTAATGCTTGCCATAATAAGAATTAGGAAGTATTTACAATTAATTGTCAATAGAATAATTCCATGTTTAAATTTCGAAATGGATGTTCAACAAGACAACTTACTACCTTTTGAGAAATATCAACGAAGATAGTATGCGTTCTTCAGTAGGTATAATTGTTTGTTATATCTGCCACTTTGGCTGCAAAAATATTGTAGTTACTGAAATTTAATGTAGCTGTAAATTACAAGGCATAGTTAACACCCCAGACTCCCAGAGCTCCTGTTTACATGCGAATGTATGTTTAGTAAAGGTTAGATTACATTACGCAGTGTATGTGTTAAATTAAGTATTTCAAAAGAAGCTGTATGAGCTAGCTTTCAATCAGGGCCAGGCTTCAATTGACATACCTAACACATTCACAGTTATAGCGATAAGAACATACAAAACACAAAAGCACAGTGGTATGGCTACAATTGATTAATGATAATAATAGTTTGTTCATGTTGCTACATTTGTACCAAAGAAATTAAGGTCTGTACATAGAGTTGGTAGTGGGTTTTTTTTTAAATAAATATTTTCATTTGATCAGAGACATTTTTTAAATGATAAATTATTAAAATTTCAATTTTTACTATAAACGTTACCTAAAAGCATATTGGTTTTACATTAATAATAAGACGTTTCTTTCAGCTTTGTGTGTGCACACATGAACCGTTTTTGTAAGTATAGTAATTTTATTTAAATACTTTTATCATTTAAGTTTTCAGTATTGTTGCAGTCATTGTAATGAAGGAACCACAACAATGATGATTGTCCATGCACTTTACCTGTAAAATTTGTTTCTTGAGGTCTGTGTGGGTTTGACAAAAAGGAAATGTCGCACCCATTTGGGTTACAACAGAGACAGGAAATGTGACCATCACCGGATCGGCATTTCACTTAGCTATAAATAATATCCATTATTTTAGAATTTTTTGTACAAATGAAGGTGGTGCAAGTTAGAATCCTAGTATACCCTTCTGTTACCACTTCAATTCACAGTATAAATGTTCAGTTGTTTTTTGGAGGGTCTCAGAAGGGTACGAACACAGAGTAATTGTGTCAAATAAATTATATGTCCATATACACAAATGCATTTGTTGATATGTTTATATTTTTAGTGTAAATTATTTTTATTTTATAAACACGTAATAGGCCTATGTTGAAATATATTTATCTCCATTTATAAAGGTGCATATAAAACTATCCTTAAAATGTACATTATTTTATGTGTGTATATATATATATATATATATATATATATATATATATATATATATATATATATATATATGTGTGCATGTAGGCATGTATGCATATGCAAATAGGCATGTAGGCCTATTTTATATATTTTACTTTTTTATATATTACATATTTTTATATACTGCCACGTTAGCACAGTCATGTTAAGTTTATTAGCACCATCTACTTCTGTGCAGTGGTGTACTCTTTGCTCAGCTCAGATCCCCTTGTTTTTCCTCGCTGTTCTGCCTCCCTGCCTTCTTCCTTTCCCCTTCATGCGTCGTTATTTTTTTATTTGTAGTTTTTTATTTAAGGCCTTGCATGGCCTTGTCTGCCTACTTTATATGTTTCAGACGTCTGCTATGTTACGCAGCTACCTTATGCCTGCAGGATGTATGTTTTTTCCTAATGGCTTAGTAGCACTTAACTTTGGTCAGCTGAGGCCAAATACAGCTACCATGTTTTCGAGCTGACGTTTTACTAGTCATAATACAGAGCGATGGGGTACTTGGAAAATGGTGAGTCATGGGAAATGTTAAGTTTGAGGAACAGTTATCATGTGTTTGGTAATTTGTGTGACAAGTGGTGTTGTACCTTGGGTGTGTAGTAGTGGTAGTCTATTTAAAAATCTGGATTTGGCTGCCCTTCCAAATTATTTTTCAGCTTAACTAATGTGTTTCCTTTTTTAGCGTGTCGTGTTGGTCCTTGTTCACCACCCAAGTTTAATGTTTGCTTTTCCACGGTTTCCATGACTTCATCGCTAGGGCATTCATTTTTCAATTGTTTGTTGCGATGAGCAAGGGAGGGGTAGAGGAGTACGAGCATTCGCCGGTGGCCGCGGAGCCCGGAGAAAGCATTTCCCAAGCAGAAGTCATGCCAGATGGACGTGGCGCGAGGTGGTTCATCAAACGTTCGCTGACGCTCCAAAGGTAAGCCGTACCATACGGCCAACACGTGTAGCAAACTTCATTTTAAGATTCCGTAGGTTTTAACTCCCATCAATGAGCAGGGATAGCCGTCACAAGGTTTTTGTCAACTCGCAGAAAAGGTGCAGGCTAATGGGTAATGGGTGTAAGCAATTGAAAGTACTATACATGGCTGTTTGTAATGGAAACTGGGTTCAGTGATTACATATGCAAACAGCTGTTGAGACATGTGCGTTTATGGTGACGGTAAAGTGCTCTGCCTAACTGTGATGAGTGACGCAAGATCTTGCACAAGTTGCTGTTTCAGTTGGGCCTGTGGTTAGTTTCAATGAAGAAATGAGATAGCGAGCGAGCAAGCAAGAGGGAGAGAGAAGGCAGTAAGCTGGTTTAACCATCATCGCTTACGCAGAGCATTGACTAATAATGTGTTTGACATGTGATGACCAGATCGCCATTGTGAGTTTACTGTCTGGTTGTAAGAAGCTTAGGTTGGTAGTAACCAGCTGATCTGGTGTTTGGCTTTCATAATAACATTTTATTGTATCCTCTCTTTTTAATATACCGGTCTATTCTTGTATTTTTATTATATTGTATTGAGAGTTACTTATTTTACTATGGGTATATTAATATTTATTATTAATAATTGTTGTCAGTTTTAGTAATTTATAACTTTTACTATAGTTTGTATATATTTTTATATTGTTCAGGGAGTCGTTGCTTGCCGCTTGCGGCGTGTATGGCTAGTGGCGTGTGAGGTCAGTTAAAGACAGGGAGGTGTAACCTGCTGTCCATCCTGAGCAGATGTGTGTGAGCCAGCTGTACGAGTTGCCATGGTGCGCGACACGATATTCACTGAATACGCTGGCCAGGCATATAAAAGTGGCTAGCGGCCTACCCACAGAGCAGGGATCTTGAGTGTTACGCCAGGGTGGCGTTTCAATACTTTAAGTCGCCTTCCAAATTTGCATTCAGGTATGAAGTCTACGTCCTTTTGAGAGCCCAAATTAGTTTGTGGGCGGAAACAATGTCCAAAGTGGTTATTGTTTTGGGGCATTGCAATATTACAACCTGGTGGTGCAATGTCAAGGTGCAAATCCTTTTGCATGTAATTATTGTACTGGTAAATTATACTGTAATTTTATTGGGGGCACAACAAGTTTTGACGCCAGCTAACAGCCAGCAGCTCTAGAACCCATGACGGCGCTCACCATGCACGTGTCCCGCACGTGCGCAAGGAGGCCAATAATTTTGAACTTTCACATAAATGTTCATTTTCAGTGTAAAATGTGTTTTTCGTTGTATTTGCAGGGTTTAATATGTCTTAAAATGTTTTAAAGTGTTTGTAACTATTTATAAATTGTTTGGTTTTAAAATTCTAAGTGTCTGCAGCACCGAGATTAAGAACACTTAATATTCCGGCATGAACGCCGTCATAAAGAGACACTAAAAATAAAATGAAAATTCATGAGAAAATTATAAAAATATAAAACAACATTTAATTTAATTTGTGCCATTTTATTATCAATAATTAAATATTTTACTCGGCGTGCATAGTACTTCCGCTTATGTGAACCCCGTAGGCGGTCATGGTAGGTCCGTGCGACACTTGTCTCTGGACAGTCTGTCGAGGAGAGCTGGCAAGGTAAGACACTGTCACGTACGCACTACAACTTTTGTTCACTGATTTAGGTTTCCATAGTTAATCTAGTTTACCGGTTAACCTTTCCTTGCATATCTTTTTGCCAGACATTTTCCCCAGCATTATGCCTCTGCATTATTAATTTCTTGCGCCCTTGTGGCATTTTTAACATAATCAAGAAGAAGGCGTAGAAAGATGTTGGAGAGGTCACATGACCCACACAATTTGAATCAGATGCCATCTGCCTATGTTTATGGCATTTCATTGTAACTTCTGCATTATTGCTATGCGCAATTTCAAGGACTTTGTTTTTATGTATGTATTTGAGAGTAATATTTTGTGTTTGAATATTTTACAGCAATATCACGTATAATCACATGGCCGACTGACGCCAATCCCTTGTATTCGCCATTGTTGCGTTTGAGAGATTATTTATGTAACATTGTATCTGCAATAATTTATTTCAGGGTTCTATGTCAATTTTATTCAGGGTTCAATGTATTTTTCAAATAAATTGATGCTTTTTGTACTTGACAATGCGGTCACGTTAATGTTTGATTTTACAGCTATCAGGCATGTTACAAGTATGTAACCACTGCAATCATAACGAGAATAATTTTTTCAGCAAGCATAATCTTATGTTTGAATTTAACTTGCTGTTTCCATGCAGAAATATTGCAATTTCACCTGCACCATGTGGTCCGCTACGAACTTCAACCAACGGAATTCGCACCATCTAAACGTGTTTTCACAAATGTGTGTGCTCATTGTGAATATTCATCTAGTGTCCCATCTTGTTTCATGTATCATTTGAGGGTTTATGTAATTTTGTAATTAGTGTACAGTGTAATTATTCCCGTCCTAGCTGGCTCTGTGTATAGGCCTTCACCACACTACCCAAGTGCTGGAGGGCGAGCCCCGATGAGTTTGCGTTAGTGATGCCGAGTAATCACACATGTTAATATGTATTAAGGGTTTAATTGTAATTCACCATGTCCTGTCTTCAGGGAAAAACTGTTAGCCCTCTTCCCTTGTGAAGGTTGAGCTTTCACGCACCTCGGTGAGATCATCCATCTAGGCGTGCACTAAAGTAATTGTGGGCTGGGGAGCACCCAAGTGGAATTGGCTAGTCATGGCCGAGATGATCATAATTTCATTGGCACGTTGATATGTATGCATAATAACAATAAAAACAAGTCTACAATGAACTTAACTCTTTTATTCAGTACTGACAGTGTCCTAGTCATATATATTTTATTAAGTGTTTATTTCTAGTGATGTTTACTAAAAAGTTTTGTATTGCCTACGTATTTATAAGTACGCACAGGTGAGACGGACACACAGAACCCACAGCATCCCTGAGAACCATGAGCCTCAATATTGCAGTGATTGTGAAGCACCGCTGGCGCCCAAATTACCAGTAAGTATTTGTGTCATCGTTCGTCTCGTGTCTCACCCGATGGCATCAGTTTATATTTAAGTATTTTAATAATGTTTTGTGTAAACTGTTGACGTTAACTTTGTAGTGTGTTAAGGCCCATAAGTATCCCACAAATTTTGCGACGTCATAAAGGAAACTATTGTGAATTCACGTGTGTAATTAAAGCAGCATTTTTGAAAAAAAAAAAAAAAAAATAATAATAATAATAATAATAAGTAACCAGATAAACTGAGCCTTATTGGCATGCTAGTTGGTAGAATTAGACAACGCTTTTGTAACAATAGTATGCTAGTAGTTTTGAATGACATAGTTTTGTTGTGTGCGCATCAGCCTTACCATATAAGAGTAATTATTGGGTTGGGGTAGAAAAGGATTTTTAAGACTAGACTCCTGTCTACCTGCAGTTATTGGTAATGAGTATTAGGTCCAGTAACGAAGTGACGCAGTATTGATAGACCTGAAACCTGCTGGGTAGAGGGCATTCTCAGACATGCATATTCACGACAGAGTAGTGAAGGAGGTATCAGCCAGAAAATATGCGGTAAACACCTCAGGCAACAAGCACATGAGGTCAAAATATTTATAACCTGGAACTGAGTAGAGGTAGCTAGGCATGGCACATTGTTGGTGATGGGGAGTTAGAAACACCCCTTCAGAGTAGAAGGATTTCTTTTTGGAAAAACAAATATTGGAAGGGTTTAGGGGCCACAGAAGGCCCAAGGGGAAGTGTCAACACGTGACACTTTGCATACACATACATAATATAAGTATTGTTACCCTCCAGAAGAACAGATTCACTAATAATCCACCTAAGCAACTGTTTAGACTAAGTTTGTCTTAGGTCATGGTGTCTCCAAGAAGGATTAGTGTTTAAGTCTTATTTAAAATACTATGGGTCATTCCTAAAGAAAGAAACTCATATTTTCCATTTTTTAAAACTATATTTGTGTGAAAAGTAGCATCACAGTATGAATGATTCCAGTGAAATAAAACTGCTAATGTAATGGATAATTAATTTTTTGAGAATTTTTCGAAAATGTTTTGGTAAGTACGAAGCAGAGTTTTACATTATTAGGAAGAGATTTATGCGAGTTCATTGTTTTTGTTCAGAAGTCCTTAATTTCTCTGGGAAGCCCTTAATTTTTTTGTTAAAATGTGTTAGGTTATTTTATTATTTTTCTTTGGGTTTTAGGGTTTCAAATTATGTTGTTTTGGTTAGGGTTACCCTTTTTTTTCGGATGTGAGTCTTCTTTTTGTGGTGTTTTGGTAATAATTTAATTTTTAATTAGTATTTTGGTTATAATTTTCGAAAGTTATTTCACATTTGTTTTAGTGTTCATGTACTTAGGACCTTTTTGACTTCAACATGTAGTTCTTGTTTGGATTTTAACTTGTAGTGCCTGTTTAAAATTTTTAATTATTTTTCTTTGTACAGACGCCTTTAATTTTTCATGGAAGTCCTTTTTTTTGTGTGAGGGGTTACAGTATTATAATTTATTCTGTTTGGATAGTTCTAATTATTTTCTTTAATAAGGTTAGGATATTAGGTTGTTTACATTGTCTTCCTGGAAATACTCCTTAAGTTAATTGTACATAATTCTAGAGCCAGTGCTGAACATGTTTTTCAAACTTTCCACAAGCTGAGATCAGCCTCAGCATTTTCCTTGGTACTGGCCGCAGCTGTGCATGTTTTCTTTCGCAGCTGCATCGCTAAAGTTGTCATCACCATTAACACAAACTGTTTTGTGTTGCCCTGCGTTGATTGCGGATGTTCCGGGAGTTATACTGATGGTGATGTTTCATCGTCGACAGCTGTGAGTTTGTAGGAGCCGTCAGGGAAGAGGGACAGTTTCGTGCTGCAGGCTGCATACAGAGTGTTGGTAGCTAAGGGGGCCAGGGAAGTGGTCTCGTGCTGATAAGGTGTTTGCGAGCAGCCACACATGTGCGCAGATGGCTCCTATTGGTCGGCGACCGCATGACGAGAGCGATGACGTCAGACGAGGCCAGGTGCTGCATTGTTGATGGACGCCAGCTGTAGAGAGGTCATGTTTTTAAAGAGTGGTCATAGAGATGGTCAGGCAGAGTGGAGAGTTCAGTTGAAGCACGGCAGTGGGTCAGTCGTAGTCGTCGGTCCGAGTGAAGGCAAACTAGAGGAGTCTGGGCTGGCCATTCAACATGTAGGCCTTTAAAAGATAAGTAGTCTTTGTTTTTTAGTTGTAGTTTTTGTAGGGGCTCCAGTACATGGCATAAAGTTTAATGTAAAACGGTATAAGTGATAAGACCTTTATGTTATTAGAAAACAGTTTTGATCAGTCAGTAAAAGATGAGATTCGGATATAAAAGTTAAACCTAGCATTTGCAGTTAAATTTGCAATAAAGCAGAGTGTAATTTATTTTTATAAAGAAATGTTGACTTCATTAATTAATTTTTATTGTAAAAATTCTTTTTTAATAGTTGCTTTTAATTTTTGTAAACAACTTAATATACATTTTTTTTATAATGTTAATTCATTTTAACTAACTCATCCTTTTTATTTATATTTTTTTAGAAAAGAATGATTTTAGTAAAATTTATATCTTGACAACCATCTTCTTTCATTTGTAGAGTTTTAGAAGTTCCCCTTTTCCTGGTAAACATGGAATTAAATTGTTCATCTAATTCATTATTCAGCTTTTGTTGGTGCTTAGTCAATTCAAACACTTTTAAATTTATGATAGAAGTTTATTTAATTAATCGCTTCTTATGTCTATTGTTTTATCTGATGTCAGTTTCACCTGTGCAAAGTTCCTGACATATATTTTCACCTATCCCTATGAAGCGAGTGTGATATCTATTCTGAACTACAGTAGTGTGTCAGGCATAAAGTTATTCTAGTTAAGGGCATTTCAGGGTGGCCCGCTTAACAGTCCTGATGGTGGAGCTGCCGCCCCCCCCCCCCCTGTTATTTCAAAGGTTGGCCAAAGTAATTATTTACGTGCATTCTTGTTCAAGCCACAAAATTTATTTGATACTTAGAAGTTATTGTAGCTGTTTAATTTATGCTTTGTGGATGCTACAATTATAAAGACATGTCTAGCTGTTGTTTTGAGGTTTAAAGATTGTGTATGCTCGTGAGTTGTTGATGTTGTGTCTATCTTTGAAGTAACCACATGTTTGCAGATTATAACGGAACCATTTGTAGTTGCCGATATTTGAGTCGCAGTGTGCAGAAGTTATTGAATTGATGATTGAAGTGATGAATTATTAATTTTCTCGATTTCCAGCCAACCCTAACCCACCCCTCCTGTATTTGCCATCATTGTAGCTAGATTTATAAAGTTTCACTATTTTTCTGACAATTTTTTTTATCCCCCCCTCCTGCCCTCTGCCACAGTATACTGTTATGTCATAGTTTATGTTATTTCTTTTTTCCTGATGTGAATAAAACTGTCTGGACCCAACAAACAGTTGTCTTTAGCTTAACCGTAGACCATAAAATATTTTCTCATTTAACTTTTTTTCATGGGTTACATTTATACTCGTGTAAGTTGAGAGTGAGTAACTATTTCCTTAAAAAAATCCCTCATTTTCGTTTAGTTTTTCGAACTTGTTTGTCAAGCTCTACCAGTGAGTTAATGTAGTAGGTATATCAGGATGTGGGTTTGGGAGTCTTAAGGCACTCCCTTAAAAACTTGTTTGATGGTGGAAATTCCCAAGGTTATGCAACAGATGTGGTAATCCATTGAATATGTCTGTTTTAAAGTTTTTTTTTCCCCATTACAATGTAAAGAACTGGAATTAAAATATAATTAAATACCTTGACTGAGTGCATAAACAGCATTAAGATTTTGAAAAGAAAGATTAAATAAACACGTGGAAATTAGAATAATATAGGTACTGGGGTAGAAACAATCTACTTCTCTGATACTATTACAAATTCTGCCCATCTCCAGTGTTTTCCCTTGTGTCTGTGACCATACATGCAAATGTATATGATTCAAAAGGAATAAATAAACTAAAATTAAAAGATAATATAAAAAAATTAATAATGTATATTTTATAAAATTTTTGTAACTTTAGTAAAGCTTATTTTCTTGTAAAAATTTGTAAGTAAAGTCTGTTCACAGGAGAGTGAGCACTTTTCAAAGCCATACTAAATATCTACTTTCAGCACATTAGTTTCATATCTTTCTATATACCTATCAAAATAAACATTGCCACGTAACTTTCAGCTGGTGCTACATCAGGTGGCTCATATATCCACTGTATACTCATTAAATATACAACAAATAGTAATAAATATTGTAATCAGCACTACAAACACGCACACGTTACTTTCAGGAAATAATACGTTTATTGGCTTATGAATATTGATTGATATTCACGATTCTTCTTATGCTTGGATGTAAACTAATATCTTTTATTTATCTATTTATTTCACATCACCCAATATACTCAGTTTATGAGCATAATGCTCACTGAATGTAAGGTTTGTCAGAAAATGTATCAGTAGTTACACTGCACAAAATAACATTAAGTGTATATTAAAACAATACACAATAACAATAAACCAGCTATGAATATGTACATAATTACCAAACATGTTGATATAAGACACACAGAAGAAAGATAAAATATAATTTTGTAGTACTTTAAATTAATGACAATAGTAATATGAATAAAAATAACAAAACCGTGAATACCTTAAGCAAATAAGAACACAAATCTTGGGCTTACTAAAGCATGCTTAAGCAACATTATTAATAGCATGTTGTGTATCGTGACCACTACAGATTTAATAAATATGCTTTGATGCCGTCGGGTGAGACACGAGACGAACGGTGACACAATAACTGACGGTAGATGGGCACCAGCTGTGTTTCCCAGTCACCGCACTGTTGAGACTCAGGGTTCTCAGGAATGCTGTGGGATCTGTGTGTCTGTCTCACCCGAACGTACTTTCAAAACACTGTTCATTACTAAACATCATTACTAAACATTGACCACTTGAAGATTTGGCAGGAGGTTACTGCCACTACAAAAGAAAGACTTAGAGCACTGTGTACTTGCTTTTATTTTGTTAACCGTACAAGATTGTGCCAACATTACTTTTATGAGAACCTCGGACATGTCTAGCTAACTCCTTTCGGTTGCTCCCCAACACGCAAGTAATCTAGCGCATTCATAGATGGATAACTTCTCTGTGGTGTTTCAAAACATAATCTCCACAAGGGAAGAGGTCAACAGCCACTAGGATGGACTGATGATTTTCCCTGAAGATAGTAAGTTCACCTAAACTTGAGGAATCTCCTCCTCCATCAGTTTGTTGATACCCAATAATAATAATTTTCTAGTTATTTACATGATCACATTGTTTTTAAAGTCTGCTGGTGAAATACTGTTTACTGCTGAATAAGTCAATTACAGAATGTCAGAGTTTGCAACACTAACATTTTTGTTAGTAGTGCAGGATTTTACCATGCTCCAGATATACTCTACTGGGTTAAAGTCACAATGTTATGGCAGTAATCAGGTAGCTGTGTGTCCTTGGAATGTAAATAGTTTATTGACAGTATATATGAGAGGTTGCTGATGTAACCGAACCTTTACAAGCATCTCGGATTTTCTCTTGTTGACAGAAAATCTGATATTTATTAGTAATCACTCATGGTGGTAATAGTAGAAGATACAGTTGGAGGTTTCTTCTCACGCACACAGTGGTATGGAGCATTATCAAGAATAATAATGCTTGGAGATGGAATGTTGTGTAGCAGTTGTGTTTCAAACCATTTCATGAAATGGTTGCTGTTTATTTCATCATGATAGTCTCTGCTTATAGTTTTGGATTTAAAAATTTATATCGCTTCCTCAATGAAGCAGTTTTCACTACCTGCATGATCTATAATCCATCGCTGGCCTGGATGGTTGTTTTTGTACACTCCTACTACCTCATCATGCTGGCAACAATTGTTTACAGTGTAGTTTGGATGAATCCATGTCTCATTGAGATATATTACAGGTAATTTACTTTTGCCTGTCTGTCATTTTCCCTTATAGCTCGTAGGTATTTCGCTCACCACACAATGATTTTGTTTCTTTCCATTAAGAATAACCATTTATTAAAAAAATTTTTTTAACTTGAACCCCATTACTTTGATTAACAAAGTTTCCCTACTACCACTGAAATTAATTTCTTTTGCCAACACCGCCCACAAGTTTTTTGGTGTGAGTATTGTTTTATTCATCACGTAAAACTCTTGCATTTTTCTACGTACCAATCCAGCATCAAATGAATATGGCAGATTTTTTTTGTCTGCAGTTTTCCTCTTTTTACCAGGAGATGACAATTTTGTTCCACTACTAGATGCTGTACTGCCCTCTTTACGAATATTTTAAATAAAATATTATGATTTCCTGGCTGCAGTTGAAACACATTTTGTTGCACACTAAATAAGAATCATCAGATTACCACCTTCCTTGTCTTTATCACAAAACTAGATTACACATTTAATCATTTCCCTAGCTTCACTGTGGATAGGTCTGTTGCTTAAACATTTTTCAGACATTTGCAAATATTATATTGTAAATAAAGTCCCGGTGCACACGAGCACAAGTTAGTGACAAACAGCTGCTGATCTAGCAAAGACAGCAAATATGTATATTGCAAGCAACATTATGACATACAATGGCGGTAATAATTATAACTTGCAGGTGACATGAAAATGGACAGAAAACAAACACAAGTTGCCATTACTGTTTACACCACTTTAGAACTGGCATGACTATACGCATAGGTAGTATATAAGGCTGCTTGCTGGCCATTAACTGAAAGGAGACTAGGAAAACAGCAGTGCAGGGAGGGCGGTGTGTGTGTGTGAGAGAGGAGAACATTAGTTCACATTTTTCCCGGGGCTTCATTACAGTTTGTCATGCTGTATATCTTAATTTTTGTATAATATTTTAAATTTTGTTTTACAAATTTCAATAAATGTATGGCATCCTCAGTATATAATGTTCTAATCTGGTGGGCTTTGAAAAGGGGTCTACAAGATGATCTACATTTGGCACCTGTTATAATGCATACTGCTTTTTTTTTTATTCAAAAAATTCTACTGCTATTAGAAGTTGAGTTCAAATGAGAGATTTGGCTGGCTCTCAACAACAAGGTATTGAGAGCCGATGGTGAAATGAAGTGAAAATGGAGCAGTGCTGGAATGCAAGGGCTGGGGAAATGGGAGATCCCCGATAAAACCAGCCGACCAGCGGATCATCCAGCATGATTCCCACTTGCTAAAATTTGGAGTGACTCAGCCGGGGATTGAATCCTGTTCACCTTGGTGGGAGGCGAGCCACTACAGGCTCGCTATTGGTAGCATTTTCCCAGAATGCAATCCCATATGTCATTAAAGAATGAAAGCAATTATAGTATACCATCCTTAATGTTTTAAAATTTAGCATTAATTTCAGAACTCTCAACATATAAGTGATAGATAAGAGCATGTTTTTCAGTTTTTTAATATGCTCTGACAATGTTAATCTTTTATCCAAGTGTAATTCTAAGAATTTTACTACCACTATTTCATCTATAGTGCTATCCAATGATTACGACTTGGAATCATATATTGTTTGCCTGATCAAGACACATTTTAGCAACACATACATCTTGCCTCACACTGTCTTTCCAATGTTTACATTCCCATAGTTTATAGTGAAGTGATTCATTGCAAAACACACACAAAAGTTAGGTCTAACCTAGTTGATACTCAAAATGCATAATGTTGATTACTGAACAATTGATATTGTGTGTAAACATAATTTGTTCACAATGTCGGTTTTATTTGCTAAACTGAATAACCTGTGATTTATAAACATTTAGTACCAATCTATTGATTTGAAAATATTTTCCCAGGGTCAGTCATGTAGTTTAAGTAACGTGTCGTAGCGTGTGAAGATTACTTTCCCTGAGCAAAATGCTGGTGTCATCTACAAACAATGCTATGGTTTATAATTTTAGGCAAATCATTAATATACGGTCCCATTATACCTCCCTGAGGGACTCCAATTTTTACAGTTTCCCATCTTTACGTTACTTAGCATCATTGCTGTCTATTTCTACAATCTGAGTTCTGTTAAGTAGATAATATTAGAATAATTTTTAAAGCTGTACCATTAACACCCAAGTTAATAAGCTTTTGTAAAAGGATATCATGGTAGATGAGATTGACTTTTGACAAGTCACAAAATGTACCATAGGCACAATCTCCCTTACCAAAAGATTCTACAAGTGCTTTTTTCAAATAGATAACCGCAGTCATTGTTGATTTGTTTATCTGAAACTTACTTTGTTCTTCGTGAATTAATTTGTTGTCATACAAGAATTGAGACAATCTATTGTGTATCAAAAATTTTGCAGAAGACTGGTAATAAAGTGATAGACCAAAAGTTTTCTAATTTAATTTTATCTCCATTCTTATATACATTAGATTCTAGAAAATTTGTTTTCCAGTGGATTAACCAAGAAAAATGAATCATGCGGTAAAACAACGAACGTGGACATGGATTTTAGATCTCAGAAATAATGTACATAACCTCAAAATGCATGTTTTTATAAACTAACAGCCTGAAGATGTTATTTAAAACCACTTATTCAAGTAAATTTATGGTTAAATATTCACTTTAAAATAGAAACTTCAATTCTTGAAAATGAGAGAAATTTATTTTTTATTCATTTTATTGTTTTTGTCTAGTGTTCCTTCCTCGGCAGAGCCATCCTCATTCCCTCAGTTAAAATTGCAGCAACATATTTATTTTAAATAATTTTGTCAAAAATTACTTTTTTATTTAATTTTAATATGTTCCTGAGAACTCTTAGCCATTTTCAAACCCTGACAATATTTAACGAACCCACAACTGATAGTTTCCAATAATAATTACACTTTTAAAATAACATGTGATTTATTCTCATTGTCACCAACCTAAAGTGCAGTATTCAGATAAAATAATAAGAATAAAATATGCTTCCCCACTGTTACCAACTTTTGATTAGAGTAAATATGTAAGAACAAGAATAAGCATAGTCGATAGAACACTAAAAAATGCTGTGGATGTAAACAATACTGTAGATAGTACCAGTTGTCGACTATCCGTGTTATTTTGCATTCACATACTGTTAAAAAATAATTGATTTGAGCAATTATATAAGGGTTTCCTATATATAGTAAATATTGATGTTAAATTTATGTTTTGGTCATTAATTTTTTGGTTTGATTATATTTTCAAGTAATTTCTTATTATGTCCCCAAAAAATTATTTTTCATATTTAGTAACATTATTTTAATGGTATTTGTACACCACCATCCATTTTTAATGATTCTATGAAATTCTTTAATTTCTAAACTAAAATCTTAAATACGGAATTATAAATAAAATTTTGCATTTTAAACTTATTTTTATAATTTTTTAACTGTAAATAACTCTTTTTCAGTTTTCATTTTTATGGTTAATTACTTCTTTTGTATTTTCCATATAAGTTTTTTCTGGTTTTACCAGAAGTAGTTTTTTTTGTGCTACCATTTAGGGAAGTTTCCAGAAGTAGAGGCTTCTGACGAGACCTTCTGAACTTGGCAGAAATGTATTTCAATGCTGGGTTAACTCGTTTGGGATTCCCAGAACCAACTTAATTTAGTTGGTCAGCCATGGTCCCAGATGTTAGGTTTCATTCAAGTCACATACAGAAGAGGGATAAGGCTCATACGTTTTTTTTTTTTTTTCAATTAGTGGTTTCCAGTCACTTTCTGGATGAAACGACACTTAGCGCCAGGTCCCGTGATAGATGGCGAAGCATACCAGTAAGTAAGGTGATGCCACCAAATTTTCTGAGTCAAAGGGGCCTTCGGAACTGATTGTTTTACATTTTTGAGCAGTTCCCTATATTTACTACTGGACTTGGCAACATTTTGGATATTGTAATAAAATTTTTTTTGGGGTTTTAACATGGAACATGATGCAGTGGTCCTTACTGTTATGTACAGCAACAGGTATGCTAGCCTGATTGCATGAGCACAAACATACTACGAAGAAGGGGAACGAAGCCATGAGCACTTAAAACCAAACCCCTCCAGGCGGGCCAATTGTTACTAAACACGGACCAGACATTACGCTGGAAACACGACGAATAAGGTATTTTTCATCGAGACACTGAACCAGTAAGACATCCATAGATGGGGGTGTGCCATCCGCTGACATATGTCTAGACTACGACATCATGGACAAGGTGAAATCGGTCCTTAGAAACTATTCAGAGTGGCCTTAATATAACTAAGTAATTAAATAATAAATAATAATCAGTAACACAATGTAACCAAGTAAATCTAATAAAAGCTCCTCCGAGTTAAAGACGGATTTAAGGTTTGTAAACAAGTTGTAATAGGTATGTAAACGAGATTTAATATATATGAATTCAATACAGGGACGATAAAGAGATAATTACTGTTCACTTTTGAGTTACACCTAACCCCAACTTGAACATATTACATAATCTATAACATACCTACAACACCATTTTTATAAAACGTAACACTGGTGGATACGCCTTATGGTTACAACCTCTTTCTTGTTAGCTAAGCGATAACATAATGTAAATTAACTAGGAATTACTGTCTCATGAATTGCAATAGAAAAAAATAATAATTAACAATAAATGAAGTGAGTTACATTGTTTAACGGTAAATAAAGCATCATTTAGCCAAGCTAAATAATTTGTAATTAAAAATACATTTTAAGCCATGTCTAAAATTTTAAATCATTCAGTATTGATTATTTAAAACTCAAAAAGACGATAAATCATAACTCTCATTCAATGTAAAGTAGATTTATTTCTAACGCTTAAACATAAAAAAATTAATGACAACCTTGTCTACTATGTTTACGTATGACAGTAAAGTAATTGTCAGATAGATAACTAAAGAGATAATGTAGTGAATATAAATAAAATGATTTGCATCTCTTGAATTCATTCTCAACTAACTAAAAATAATTTTTATAAAGAAATGAAATGAGTAAACTGAAATAAAAAGTAAAATATCTGTGCATGCAAAATAAAAATTTTTGTATTAAATATAATAAGGTATTGGGCATAATACGTCATATTAAATTAATAGTGTGTCGTAGATGAGATAAATAGATTGAAATAATTTATTATGTTGATGCCGGCTAACAGCCAGCGGCGCTAGAGCCCATGATGGCACGCACCACGCACGTGTACCTGCATGTGCGCAAAGAGGCCAATATTTTTGAACTTTCAATTAAATATTATTTTGCAGTGTAAAATGTCTCTTGTATTTTTATTTTTTAGGGTTTGAAATGTCTTAAAATGTTTTAAAGTGTTTATTTTTTTAAAAAATGTTTGGTTATGAAATTCAAAGTGCCTGCGGCACCGAGATTAAGAACAATAACATTCCGGCATGAACGCTGTCATAAAGAGACACTGAAATAATATGAAAAATTCACAAGCAAATTATAAAAATGTAAAACAATACTTAAATTATTTGCACCACTTTTATCTCAATAATAAATATTTTACTCAGCATGCATAGCACTTCCGCTTATGTGAACCCCGTAGGCGGCCATGGTAGGTCCGTGTGACACTTGCCTCTGGACAGTCTGTCGAGGAGAGCTGGTGTCACATATGTCACTGTCACATATGCACTACAATTTTTTGTTCACTGATGTAGATTTCAATAGCACTTTTAGTATACCGGTTAACCTTCGTTTGCGTACATTTTGCCGATATTTTCCCAGCATTATTCTTCAGCTTAAGTAACTTATTTCGCCCTGGTGGCATTTTCAAGTTAATTGAGGAGGAGGAGAAATATGTCGGAGTGGTAACGCGACCCGCAAATCTTGAATCAGGGGCCATCCGCTTCTGCTAAAGGAGTGTCATCATAAATTCTGTATAATTGCTATGCGCAAATTTAAGGGCTTTGTTTTCATATATGTATTTGAGGGTATTTTCCATGTTTGAATATTTTACTGCAACATTGCGTACAACCACGTGGCTAACTGATGCCAAGTCTATGTCTACACCATCATTGCGTTTTGAGAGCTATTTATGTAATATCATGTGTGAAATATTTTTAGTCAGAGTTCTATGTTAAATTTTGCCAGTGTTCCGTGTAATTTTCACGTAAATTGATGCTTTTGTGTTTGACCACGCGGTCACTTTAATGTTTAATTTTTCCGTCATCAGGCATGCTACAAGCCTGTAATCACGTCAATCGTAAAGAAAATAATTTTCTCTACCAGAATAATATTTTGTTGGAATTAAATTTGCCATTTTACAAAGAAATATTGCAATTCCACCTGCACCACGTAGTCCGCTACGAACTTCATCCAGCGGCATCCGCGCCATATAAACTTGTTTTCACACATGCGTGTGTATGTTTATTGTGAATACTCATCTCATGCCCCATCTTGTTTCATGTATCTTTTGAGGGTTTATGTAATTTTGTAATTTGTGTACGGTGCAATTACTTCCGTCCTAGGCCGTCACCACACTACCCATGTGCTGGTGTGCGAGCCCAGACGAGTTTGGTTTAGTGATACCAAGTAATCACACGTGTTAATATATTTCATCAAGTGTTTTCATTTGTAATTCACAGTGTCCTGTCTTCAGGGAAAAACTATCAGTCCACCCTAGCGGCTGTCGGCCCTCTTCACTTGCGAAGATTGTGTTTTCATACACGGCAGTGAGAGCATCTATCTAGGCGTGTGCTAGATTAATTGCGGGCTGGGGAATACCCTAGCGGAATTGGCTAGTCATGACCAAGATAACCATTTCATTGGAACATTGATATGTACAAGCAATAATAAAAGCAAGTCTACAGTGAACCTACCTCTTTTATTCAGTAGTGAAAGTGTCCTAGCCACACGTATTTATTAAGTGCTTATTTTCAAAGTGATGTTAAGTAAAAGTTTAGTATTGCCTATGTGTTTGTAAGTACGCACGGGTGAGAAGGGACACACAGAAACTGTAGCATCCCTGAGAACCACGAGTCTCAATAGTGCGGTGATTGGGAAACACCATTGGTGCTCATATTACCAGTAAGAATTTGGGTCATTGTTTGTCTCGTGTCTCACCCAACGGCATCAATGTATAAACATGCAATGTTATGTTAAATAATAATAATGTGAGTTAATTCTGTGTGTGTGTGTGTGCGTGCGCGCGTGTGTGTGTGTATATATATATATATATATATATATATATATATATATATATATATATATATATATATATATATATATATATATATATATATATATATATATATATAGTTTTAAAACACTAATTTTAGATGCATGGAAAAATGATAGGCAGTTTAATGCATTGTGTACTTGTTACATATAGTTAATATGTTATATTAAAATGCTTCCATGTATAACACGCAGTAAAGCTTGTATGTGCCAGAGAGGCCTGTTTACAAAAATGCCCAACGACAGAACCGAGGCCGAAGTGAAGCGCGACCCAGTTTGTACTTTAGAAACAATGCGTTAACAATACACTTCCCCCCGCAGGCAATTCAGCATGATTACATGGCTGAGCGCCACAGTGTTTACAAATGCGTGCCTGAGCGCTTGCTGATATTGTGTAACTGTGCATTGTGTTATAGCTAAGTATAATTAAGGGTTTAATTACGGAAAACATATTCATGCATTTCATTGAATTTAACGTTAATACAGATTGGGATGGATTGATTACTGTCTAACCCAAGCAGTACTGTAATCTGGAAGCTTAATCAAATTCCATGGTGCCAGATGTACTAGAGATACGCTGGATGAGTCAATAATTTGATGTGATGACTGTTGGAAGAGATGTGAGAACGGATGACTTTAGTAGAAGAGATGTGAGAACGGATGACTTTTGTAGAAGAGATGTGAGAACGGATGACTTTAGTAGAATTAAGGTATTAACGGATTGGGAAAGAGTGCCAGAGTCACACCCACTTCGGCTGTGAAAGTCAAATATACAGAGTATCCATATACACTAAGGCAGTTTTACTCAGCTAAGGAGGCCACTATTTACTTACGTGAGATGCAGAAATGGGGGCATATAGCGGCCAAGCAAACAGACCAATATAGCCCATAGTGTTGCACACGAGTGCAAGACTCTAGATATATTATTCCTCTGTGCTGTATAGGTGCCTCCAGCCAGAAGGATGAGATGATATAGATTATAGAGATGAGTTGGTCTTTAACTGTGGGTCCGGGTCATTACACAGTTTAGGAGTTAGACTTTTTACTGTTAGTCATGCTACACAGTAAGTAGCGAGTGTACCAAGAGGGCATGTCGCAAAATGGACCTCCTGAGAGTAAAACCACTGAGTGAAAATTTCCCGCTACTTATATTTGATTGTTTTATATTTTTGGAACTGCTGATATATGTTATAGCAACTTTGAGTATTGTATGTCTACAATAGGGTTATATTAAATTTTATTTACCAGTTTGTATTTCAAAGTGACGCCATCGGGTGAGACACGAGACAAATGCTGACACAATTTACTTATGGTAGGTGGGCACCAGCGGTGCTTCCGAGACACCGCACTTCGAGACTCAGGGTTCTCAGGGATACTGTGGGTTCTGTGTGTCTCTCTCACCCGAGCATCATTACTAAACATTTATCACTGAAAGCAAAGCAGGAGCTGCTGGGTTGATGCTAAAGGTAAACACATGGATTTTTACACTGAGAAACATACCATTTATTGATTCCCAAGTACAATATCATGCCAGAAAGATGAATTAATAATTGAAACTCGGACGTGTCTAGCTAACTCCGTTGGATGCTTCCCCCACCTCGCAATTAATCTAGCGCACTCCAAGATGGATGATTTTCTCCGGGGTGTTTGAGAACACAGCTTTCACAAGGAAAGCGGCCTACAGCCACTAGGGTGGACTGTAGATTTTTCCTGGAGACAGGACATGGAGAATTACAAAATTAACACTAACATATGTGATTATTTTGCATCGCTAACGCGGACTCATCGGAACGCGTCTTCCAGCACAAGGTGAGTGTGGTGGCGGTTTTTACACATAGCTGGTTAGGATGGAAATAATGTCACCATACAAATTACACTAATAATGATGATACAACATGGGAAACTATATTAATAGGTACAATAAACATGCAGATGAGTGAAAGTATCATTAAATGGTGTGGATGCCGCTGGATAAAGAGCGTAGTGGATCACATGGTGCAGGTGCAATAGTTTTCTGTGACAACTGTAAATAATAACTGGACAAAGTGGTAGCCGTATTGGAAAAATTATTCCCCTTAATATTCAAGCATACAAAAGCTGATAGTAGAAAATCAAACATGTGCAAAAGACAGTGTGGTCATACTTACAAAAGCATCAATCATGAAAATACACGAACCCTGAATTAAAACAATATATATTACCCTGAGATTAATAAAAGTGCACCTGATATTACAAGAATATACCCTTAAAGCGCATTGATGCGCAGATACGGACTTGGCGATATCTCACAGCAAGGCCATGGGCGATGTGGCCGTAACACAATTAAACATGAAAAATATCCTGAAATACATACATAGAAATATCGCCCTTAATATTGCACGTAGCAATTAAGCAGAAATTACAGTGAAATGCCTTTAGTGTAGGCAGATGGCGCCTTATTTACAAATTGCGTGGGCCACAAGGGCTGAAAAATATTTATTTAAATGGAAACATAATACTGAGGAATGTCTGGCAAAACGTACGCAAAGCAAAGGTTAACTGGTATACTAAAAGTGCTATGGATATCTAACTCAGTACAAAAATATGAAGTGCGTACGTGACAGCGTCTTACCTCGCCAGCTCTCCTCAACGGACTTCCTAGAGGCAAGCGTCTCACAGACCTAACATGGTTGCCTACAGGGGTTCACACAAGCAAAGTGCTATGCACGCCGAGTAAAACTTTTATTATTAAAAAGAAGTGCAAATAAAGAATTCTATGACATAATCACACTATTCATTTAAATTGTGAAATATGTACTTGCGTTCATTGACTGTTCCATTTTTGAGGCGTTTACACCAGAATAACAACGTCCTTGTTCTTCGCACAGCATACATTTTGAATTTGAACCAAGCATGGTGCAACATTTTATGAACATACAATTTTAACATTTTAGAACACTTTGACCCTGAAATAAAATAGAGAAACATTATTTTCACTTCAAAACAGTAATCCCGTTATGGGAAAGTCCGGGTTATGGCCTCCTCGCGCACATGCTTACCCACGTGTCACATGAATGGTGAGCGCTGTCCTGGTCGGAATGCTGCTGGCTGTTAGCCGGCGTCAAACGACCACTCCCTCTAAGGCCAAGATGGTGCGAGCAACTCAACTTAGCTCTGCCATGCTCTGCCCGGCTGTGAACCGGGACCACCGATAGAGGGCAAAGGAAATATGGCCTCAGAGGTCTTCTCTCTCTGCGGCGTTTACAGGGGGTGTAGGTGTAGGCTGGAACCATGTTGTTGGGATGGGGTGGTGACTCGCCTCACCTCTTGCGAGTGACGTGATGCGGGTTATTGACATTTTGCATCACATTCACTTCCCTACAACCTTCCCCAAACCCTTTGAAACTTTCCTGCCCTACTAGGCTATCCCCTGCAGGTACCGAAAAGCCTTGAAACGGTGTTCCACTTACACTTGTGGTATTAACATTTACGTTTTCACTTCTGTTAAAACAATTTTCACTTGTGCCCTGGGGAGACCCCTTAAAATGGCATTGCTCTGCTAGGCTGTCCCCTCTGGGTGCAGAAAAACCTAGAAAAGGAGTATCACTGTCACTGGTTGTGTTATCATTTACGTGTACACTGTTGTTACCACTTCCTTCCTCATCTATATTGGTAAACCCTTTACAACTACTTTGGTTTGCCAAACTATTGCTTGCATTTACTGGAAAGCCCTGAAACTGTGATTCACTACAACTCAATTCACTCTTCTCTGTATTCACACTTTTGCTGCCCTAACCCTCCATGATTGGTGTGGAGTGTTCGGATGGCGCAAAGTCCCTGAATGACATGGTGTTTACAGAACTGTTGTTTACATTCCCTGGGCGCATGGTCAGAAGACTAATGTTGTTGTTGTTGTTTCGACACGTGTCGCTCTTGTGATCCCTCATACTACCTGGTATGCAATGTCACGCTTGCTGAGGTACTTGACTTTCCGGCTTCTCCTTGCCTCTCTTCCCTACAGGTATGCAGGCTATAAGCAGGTCATCGCGGTGACGTTTTGTGACTCGCAATGGACCCAGTTTCATGAGAAATGTGGAATTCCCAATTTTTGCCATTACCCTTACTGGCCTAATCCACCTGGGTGCCACTCCTGCACAATGATTCTTAACTCCTGCAGATACCGGGTTTTCCTTCACATAAACATACATGCCGGGTACTAATTCTGGCGGCAGCCTTCTACTTTCTGGTACCCATGTCCTACAATAATTTTCTTGGTTTTCCCTCGCCTGCTCGCGGATCTGTAGTTGGTGGGCGATAATTTCCTTAGGTGATTGTTTCCCGCCCAAGGAGTTCAATCTTTCTCACAACTAGGGCTGCCAACAGCTGTCCCTGGGTGTATGGGTGACAAAAGAATAAAATGATATTCAAGAAATGGTGATGGTGGCGATGGGCGATCTGGCAGGCGATATGGGAGCTATCCGCATATGGGCTCGTCTGTCGGCATGCAGGGATGTAGTTGGCAGGGGAGGAGTTTGTTCGAGGTTTGGGAACGAGCTTAGGTGGGAGTCAAACCCAGATGAGTTTTCCCGAAGCCAACTTTACTATGCAAGAGTTTGATACGTCCATCTCTGGGACTACCTGGGGAGCAGTTATACTTGCTACCATTGGGGGAGTCTCTGATTGATTAGGACATGGTGTTTCCAATTCGCTTTGCGACCAACAAGCCCCTAACAGATAGTCAAGCGGAGATTCTCATGTGGTTGGTAAGATAGACGAGTAAGACGAGGGTAAGCCATCTAGTTCCGTAAGCGGATGTTTCTACCTTACTAGGGGTTGCAATGTTTATATGGGCAGTAACATGGTGTTGTAAGGTGTGTCGATCTCTACGCCTTATGCAGCTCTTAAGGCCACCCTGTTTGCTGTGCATTGATACGGCCATCTACATTTCCGTGGACAGACAATCTTGGGGGTATGACTTTGGCAGTCTCACCCAAGGCCCTGTCGTGCAGTTATGAGGTCCGGTATTGGGACTACGTTGAGGGTAAACGAGGGAACACCGGAAACCCAGGAGCAGCAGTATGTCCTTTCGAACTAAAAATATTTGCAAGATCCATCATGTGTAGAGTTTAGTTCACCTCATGGTTATTCCTCAATGGGTTTTCTATTGCACAACTTAATTACACCACAATTTAAAAATATTTTATCAGGGGTCTAACACTATAATTATATTAGGCAAACAAATTCAATTCATGTAATATTTACTACGGGAAAGTGGAAAGTAATGGCTGACATAAACAAATTAATTTAGCTACCAAAATATTAATTTAAAAATATATATTGCATACTGGCAACAGGCGAAGGTGAGCCTGGTGAATAATTAATAATAATAAAAAAATGCAAAATACTAATCTATGCAATTCACAGCGTATCCTCAGCAATGGGGTTGTCCAAGAGGATGTTAGTATCGCGATGACCTGCTACTGCGGGAGTCAAAGGAAGTTGACTGGGGTAAAGGGTTGTTGGGTACAGGACGTCGGCTTACCTCTGGAGAGACAGAGTGGCCCTTGCGGTCAGCTGGTGTAGACGAGCCTTCGCAAGCTGTTGGGCTGGAGCGGTTGCTATCTTCTCAAGCTGCTAGGCAGGAGTTCGAAGCCATTCGCAGGCTGAGGAGAGGAGAGAGGTCTTCGCAGACCAGGGAGTACTGACTGACCTATGTGGCCGGTAAGCTCAGTGTCTCTGCTGGAGCGTGGTAACAGACTTCCTTATATACGGAAAAATTCCTTGATCAGCAATCTTCCGGGAGTGTGGGGAAAAGTAGCCTTCCAAGGCAGGGGTAGGTTTATCAGGGTAGCGGCGCCGCTGCTCATTTATCTCCCCGCTTGGAGGCGACGACAAATTAAAACACCTCTTTCTGAGGCTGGCAGGAAGTGACGTCACAAGGTCCAAGGGGTGCTGCTATCTCATGGGTTTGCTGGAACTTCTTCCACAGCTAAATAGTAGGGTAGTGGTTCTTCAAAAACATTTAATTTATTCATGGGGGGTGGCACATGCATGTGAGATTTCGGGTGAGCTGTACATTTCACATTTAATTGCGTCAATTACTTTTACGTAATTGGCTGTCCAGCACGTCGAGTCTCCTTGCTAAATATGTAGAACGCGTATCTGACCTGCACAGCATGTTGGCATACACTAATGTGATGAAACTTAAAGTGTTAAGTGCTGGTAGATTTTCATAGTTGAATATTCTAAATTTTGGTTTGGCTATAATTGTGGAGCTTGTATTAGTAAAAATTCTTTTGGCGTAACTTACTAGGTGTGGAGCCTTATTACATAATTCTAGCTTGATGGTTTTGTGGAAGTATGCATTGATGTTTAAAAATAGTTTTGATTTGAATGCGAGTTGTCTGGAAAAGTGATGGCAGGTCAAAAGGATTCGCATTGACTCATGTTCTTGGCCTGCAACATGATAACCCACCTTAATTAATTCTAGTCAATTATATTTACGTTGTTAGTATCTTGCATTTTAAAAACACACATGTGGAGTTTTAGTCAGAATTTTAAATGTATTTGTGTGAGAAACATATTTTATGCATGTCGGACTGTGGTAGGCTTTTGGTGCTCCAACCAGTGCTTTGAGTTTTACTATTGTAATATTTTAAACCATTTTAATTGAAGACAAGTCCTTCAACTTGTTTTTAAAGAAACCTTTTCAAAGTTTAAGAAATGCATTAAGGTGTTAGCCACATAAAGACTCGTAATGGTTTGTGCAGGCTTCAGTTATTGGAAAGAAAGTATGCTTGATTTAAGAAATACCAGTATTTTAATTTTTTTATTATGCAACCAGCTTTGATTGGCTCTATATTGGGCACCTGGGTTGCCTTTTTAATATGTTGTTTTCATATGTTCAAGCTCATGAAAATGCTCTACTGTTGTATTGGAGTCCTGTCAAACTGAATAAAAGCAATAGTCAAAAGAAATGGTTTAATAAATCTTGTGATTACATCACAAAACTTATTCAGAAAGACATTCCACACTACGTTTGGATCAGTGGTTTCATATACTTCATGCCATTTTTCATTTGAAAGGAATTGTTCAAATATAGAGATAGTTTCTTCTGTAATAATTCTTTTACTTATATATTTTACATCTGAATGATCTGGAACCCTTGACTACATCCACCAAATGTCAGGGGTATTTGGGAGAGTCAGACGGTCCCTACAGGGATGCTGTGACCTCTGTGTTGAAGTTGATGGTGGGTACTTTGAACAACTTCTATAAGGGCTGATAGCCTCTATAAATGTGTTCCCCCATTACATGTACTGTATGTTATTAATTAAAGGTTCATGTGTGTTTGCCTATGAGTGTGTGAAGGAAGCTTCTCTGGGAATAGCCTACCAGCCTTACTAACATTAACAGTGTGGGTTCAGCTATCCTAACACACGCATACCAACACACCAAGAATGTGACAATGTTATTCCTGCACTGAGGAATGTGGTGTGATCTTCTAACACATTATTATTGCAACATTGTGGCATTTTGTACATTACAAATAAAACCTACATCAGTATCACATAAACCATAGCTGTTAAACACATTTGGAGACCAGCAACATATGTTGTGCTATGCTATATCCACTCACATGTGTGTTGCATGTATTCCAGGTGCAGTAATACTGCAGCTTTTATCCGTGAATTCTTCACAAACTGTGGGATTCAGCATGATAAAACAAGAACACTTTTTTGTTCATTTTAACATGCTCTTTTATAGTCCATCATTGGGAATCCAATTAGGTTTCTGCATCACAGAATGAAATGACAGTGACCCATTTTGCTGTGATTGCTGATATTGATTTAACTGCACAATATCCTGGATGCCATTGATCCATCTGAAAAACTTTCTTTTTAATTTACAATAAACGTTGTTTCAGCTACACCTTCAAGGGTGTGTACCATCCTCACGAAGCACCGTAGACCCTCGTAATATTTCATAAGGGAATATGCAGGTGGTGTTGGTCTGTGTTTTACAGATTCATCCTGTATAGTGTAGATGAAAAGATGGCTCAAATTATGGGTAAGTAAAAAAATTAATACACTAAGAAACTATTTGAAAGAAACATTTTTGATGGTCGTAATTAGTATAAATAGCACTCAATCACTAATCCTTAGTTGTTTGTATGCAAAACTATGAAATGCAAAATTTTCCTGATGTGAAGCTATCTTTTATGTAATTAAATAGGAATAAATTCTAAGAGTAGAAATATTTTATAGATACTAGAAGTTATCAATTTCAGAACCCAAAGATGTATAATGTGGGAAACATACCCACTTTCAATGTAATTTATTTCACTTTAAGCATTATAAAATCATCCTTTTTTTTTTATTTTGGAATTTCCAAGAGGATACCAAGGCTATCACAGTGTATGCATTTTCTTAGAGTACTGCTACATTCTCTTCTGTCTTCTACTTTACTAATAATTATTCTACCATTGATTCTTTATAATGACCAGAATAACAAGTATTGTTACTAGAGTTAGGGGCAGCCAGCTCTACTTAGCACCTAACTCCAACTATGGTGATCCTGCCTCAGGTGGGCAAAACATAATGGTTTTTATTATTGTCAATATAAACTTACTTACCTCAGGATACAGATTGAAGCGCTGAACAGTATTAACAGTGGATGGGTATTCTGTTAGGTTGTCATGTGTTATCTTGTAAAGGCCCTCCATTAATGTTGGGGCTTCAATTAAAGTCTTGTAGTAAGAATAATATAATCCCTGTTTGCATAAATAAAAATTAGAAAAGCACAAAACATTGAGACACAAAAAAAATATTTTTACACACACAGAATGAAGCAAGTAAGGAATCTAGAAACTAATTCGAGAAAGAAACATGAAAAAGCAAAAACTAAAAAAAAAGAAGATAGACAAAATCAAAAGAAAGAAAACACAAAGACCAATAGGCTTGTATATAGTACAGGTGGTTATTTAATTGGTATATTCTACAAAGTCATAGTTGAAATGAATTAATCCTCACAGTCTGATGCCACATTTACTTTAATATAAGACTATTGCAAAGGTACAACAATCCCCAAATATTCATTTTGATCAGGAGGAAAAACTGATTTCAATATGAATATTTATAACCAGATAAAATTTAAAAAAGGTGAAATGAAATATAGAAGACAAATATGTTGTCAATTATCAATCAAAGTATATATATAATAAAGAAACAAAATGCCAAACACAAAATGTCCAGTATTATATTTGTCCAACTACTTTCATTTCTAAGCTATTCATCTATATTCATCAAAACCAGCCTCAGAAAATTGGAAATCAGAGCACTCAAAAACTGTCAATAATGTGACAGCAGTAACACGGGAGAATAGAGAATTACTCCGAGACATCTGTTCATTCTTTGAATTGCCAGTCTCCCCAGAGGTCAGGAATGATTACAGAGTTTTTACAATTAAGTGTAGGAATTACAAAAAAAAACCAGTGATGAATTCCCATTACTTGTCAGTTCACAGGTCCATGAGACAACACCTTGTACAAACAGCTTTGCTGTCCTCACAGTCCTGCAGGGAGAAGAAGTTAAGTTCATCCCCTTCCCAGTGCCCAACAACCCAGCAAAGCCCAAAAGGAAAGTGCTGATCCTCGGAAGCAGTCAAGTGAGAGGCCTATGACATTATCATATTTTGTAAACATAATACAGGCCTTGGCAGTGTTGCAGAAGATGTAAGTAGCTTAAGTAAAGACTTTTGCAAGTTAGATCAGGTTGTTTTTGTTGGGAGAATAGGCAACAGAATTGATCGGGGCAAAAACTATTAATTTGGAGCAGACATCCTCAACATTGTCAGGGCAACCAGTCACACCAATGTGTTGGCCTGTGAGGCACTGCAACTGCATGACAAGCCTTTCTTACAAAGGAAGGTGCAGACAGCTAACACTGGCGTGCAGTGCTGTGCAAGGCCTGGCAGACTGAGCCATGTTAGCGTGATTGGTCTAGAGGAAATAACCAGGGCTGACCACACGAGACATGGTCTGCATCTGAGTCGTGCTGGCACGGGGAAACTTGCTGACCTCATTGTCAGTAGGATTCTTACAGACCAGGGTTCTATTCAAAATATCCACGTAATTGTTGGAAACCATGGAAATATTTTTAGGCTAAAGAAACCCATGCCGAAAGGCCTAATTCATGTAACAAAGAAGTTTTACTTTCACACTCAATACAAGAAACATTCAATAATTGTGAAAATATTAAAAAATCTAAGATAAATAATGAAAATAATTTGTATTTATTCCATCAGAATATTAGAGGTTTAATAAGAAAAATTGATGAGCTTTCTGTGTGCTTGGACAAATTATCAGTAGAATGCAATTAGGATGTACAAATATTATGTCTAACAGAAACACATTTAACTGAACCCTCTGCTAAGCAAATTAAAATTCCTGGTTATTCCCTCTGTTATACTTATTGTAGAAATAGCATGACTAAGGGTGGTACATGTATTTTAATTAAAAATAATTTAATGTTTAAAAATGACACACATTTGTTACACGAAGATCAAGTGTTTGAAGTTATGTGGACAGAATAACAGACAAATTAAAAAAAGTGGGGGTCCTCACTATATATAGAGCCAATTTTGCCAACTTTAGTAACTTCTTAAAATTTCTTGAAAAAAATCTTAAAGCCATTTACAGAACCAATCTGTAGTGTCTTTAACATTGATTATTTAAAAAAAAAAGCAACCAAAGAACTGAACTCGTTAGTCTACTCATTACCTTCAACCTTAAATCCATAGTAAACTTTGCTACCAGAATAGAAGGAACCAGTCAGACAGCAACTGATAACATTTTTATTGATACCAATGCAGTTTCAGTGTGCCACTGTCTCCCAATAATAAATGGCTTATCAGATCATGATGCTCAAACATTAGTTATGCCTTCAATAAAAATGCCCTCCAAAAGCATTTCTTATAACAAAATACTAAATTTTTCTGTGGAATATGTCTCACAATTCAAAAGAGAGCTCAGCAAGGAGCCATGGTCAACATTGTATACTTGTACCGAAGCAAATGAAAAATTTAACTCTTTTCTTAACCAAGTTCTCCATTGTTTTGAAAAATGTTTCCCATCCCGACTGACCCACAGTAATACAAATCCAAAGAAAAATTTATGGCTCACCAAAGGAATAAAAATTTCCTGCGAAAACAAAAGAAAACTACACAAGGCCACCAGAACCAGCAGCAACCCTGACATAATGAATCACTACAGGAAATACTGCAAAATTTTGAGTAAGGTCATAAAATATGCAAAAAAGGATATTTTCTGTAACCTCATTAAGACTTCTCAAAACCAAATAAAAACTACATGGAATATTGTAAAAAAAACACAACAGGAAGAACAAAGGAGCAATGTCCAGTTAAAAACTTAAAGTAAATGACTGCATAACCCCAGATCCGAAATTAGTCATAGATACATTTAATTCATACTACTTAAATGTCATAGAAAATATGATTAAAAAACATTAAACAACACAAACCACATTCCTACACTACAGGGTACAGAATACACAGCTATATATTTTACAAACACAACTCCAAAAGAAGCGGAGAAAACAATCAATTCTTTGCAACCAAAATTGTTTAGCGGTTATGATGGCATTACCTGTAGGCTATTAATGCAATACGCTTTTGAATTCAGTGTTCCATTAAGCCATATTTGTAATCAGCTCTCCAATACAGGACTGTTTCCAGACAGACTCAAATGGGCTATGGTAACACCATTGTTCAAGAAAGGAGACAAAACCAAAGTCAACAATGGTAGACCCATCTCACTTCTTACATCCTTTTCAAAAGTAATTGAAAAACTAATTTACAAGAGGTTGGTGAAACATTTTCAGAATCACAAATTCTTATCAAATTTCCAGTTTGACTTTAGGAAAAACACGTCAACAAATGATGCAATTTTCAAACTAACAAATTGCATTCTTAATGCACTTGATAAAAAGATGCCGTCTAATGCAATATTTGGCGACCTCACTAAAGCATTTGACTGTGTAAATCACAACATACATATAGAAAAATTAAGGTGTTATGAAGTCTCAGGTACACAAAATAAACTAATAAGCTAGTATCTTTCAAAAAGACAAGTGTGGATCAAAGGAAAAACTACTTCATTCTACTCTGAACCAGGAAATAATCAAGGGGGTCCCACAAGGATCAATATTAGGCCCCCTACTCTTTCTAGTTTTTATAAATGACCTTCCATGTGCCTTAAACCCAGAAACTACTCCAATTTTATTTGCAGATGATACTAGCATCTTACTCTCTGGAGACTCAGTAAATGATCATACACAAAAACTGACACAACATTTACAGAGCTAAATGCATGGTTTACTGCAAACAAATTAAAACTCAACCTAGATAAAACATATCTTATGAATTTCCTCACAAAGAACAGAAAATACATTAATTCATATGTTAGCAGTAACAGGGACAAAATTAATGAAACTGCAGTGATTAAGTTTCTTGGCTTAAAAATTAACAATTTACTTAACTGGAAATCTCACATTGCGTATATTTTACCTAAACTAAGTTCAGCATGTTTTGCCCTGCGGAGTGTTGCAGAGGTCTTGAACAAAAATACAGCAAAAATGGTATACTTTGCATATTTTCATTCCATCATGTGTTATGGTATAACATTTGGGGTAATTTCATTGACAGCAAAAAAGTGTTTCACATGCAAAAGAAAAGAGACATGTAAGAATAATCAATGACAAAAGAAAGTAAGACTCACGTAGACCTCTTTTCAAGAGCTCACAGATTTTAACATTTGCATGTGAGTACATGTTTTCAGTACTTATACTCGTGTCCAAAAAAAGTCATTTATTTCAGAAAAATGAGTCCTTTCATAAGCATGATACAAGAATAAAAAAAACACACGTGACTTCAGTTAACTTAAAACTAGTCCAGAAAGGGCCATCCTACCTTGGTAGCCAACTTTTCAATAAGTTACACAAATAAACCCTCAAACTGCATTGATGGCGCAGATATTGATTTGGCTGCTATGAACCACGTGGTTGCAAAAGATGTGGCAGTAAAATAATTAAACACGAAAAATACCCTTGATTACATACATAGAAATAAACCCCTTAAAATTGCACGCAGCAATAATACAGAAATTACAATGAAGCGCCTCTAATATAGGCGGATGGCAACTGATTCAAGTTGCGCGGGACGCATGGCCTCTCCGACATCTTTCCTCCCTGTCTCCTCGTTTAAGTTTTAAAAAGCTGCAATGACACAAATGATTAGTTAAGCGGAAGCATAATGCTGGAAAATTATCTGGCAAAAATGTACGCAAGCAAAGGTTAACCATTATACTAAGAATAAACTATGAAAATCTACATCAGTGCACAAGTTTGAAGTGCGTACGTGACAGGGTCTTACCTCACCAGACTTCCTACAATGACTGCGCCGAGGCTATGGTCGCATGGACCTACAATGGCTGCCTACAGTTAACATAAGCGGAAGTGCTATGCACACCGAGTAAAACTTTTCATATAAAAATTAAGTGGCACAAAAGTAATTTAAATATGGTTTTACATTTCATAATTTTTAAATTAATTTTCTGTATCATTTGAAGGTCTCTTTATGACAGCATTCATGCTGGAATATTACTGTTCTTAATCTCCGCACAACGCACATTTTGAATTCATAACCAAACATTTAGCAATATCAACAAACATACATTTCAAACACTTAGAACATTTTTGCCCTGAAAAATAAAAAGGCACATTTTACACTGCAAATAATATTCCGTTATAGGAAAGTTCAAATTGGAGCCTCTTTGTGCACGTGCATGCCCATGTGTCACGTGCGTGGTGAGCGCCATCATGGGCTTAGCGCCACTGGCTGTTAGCCTGCGTCACTACATATATAGTTAAGTTGTAAGAACTAATATTCCCAACACAGAACCCATTGAAAAGAGAAAGACTAAGTTAATGTCGTGGACAATTTTCTTTTCCAATGATGACAACCTATAAAAAACAATGGAATAGGATAAATAATGAAAAAACATACGTGTACATGTATATATTTTTGCATCATAGAGGGATATCAGAGGCGTAGGTATGTGTTTGATTGGTTTATAGGTTAGAAAATATTGTCAGGATTCAGAGGCCCTCACCATCGGAAAAAAAATCAACTTCATTAATTGTTCTCTTATCTACTTTTTCTTGTTAAAAATTAATAAAAGTATATTTATAAACTTTAAAACTTCATAAACCTACATCTTGTGAAATTAATGTTGCAAAAATTTATTATTTTTTAAATTTATTTATTCATCTTTGTAATCAAAATTTATTTGTGTGGTCCACAAATCACTACGTGACGGCATATGTTACAAAAATTTTTTAAGTATATTTTTTGTTCAGACTTTTTTTCTTTATTTTTTCTGGGAAGTAATTTTTTAGTATTTGGAAAAAATGTTTGTTTTTTTGTTGGGACGGGACATATCTTTTTTAAAATTCTTTCTTCGAGGAGTTAAGGATATTGTTTTCAGGTTGTTGTTTCCCAGAGATATTCCCACGTCGTTTCACGACAATTGCAGTCGGGAATTCTAGAAGCCGAATGCTGTGTTGTCTTTTGCAAAGCTGCCGGATTTCAGTTTTTCTGCAATTTAATGAGTTATCTAGGTAAAAACGTAGTTTACCATTCGTCGCTGAAATTTTTTGGGAGCTTTCCAAATTAGTTTTTGCCCTGAAAGTTTACTGTGTAAGTTCCAGTACTGTTGCAGACAGCAGTTGTTTGTACTACGGCAGCCGCGAGCTTGGCAGTGTTGCAAGGGGTGAGAGGAAGGCAAAGTGCTAGTACAGCAGAGTTTTTGTAGGCCACTGAGAGGTAAAGAGAGTGTCAGGACAAGGAGTTTTTGCCTACCAGCTGTTGCTAGAGCAAATCTGCATGTCCTGATTGGCTGTGACCAGTGACATATAGCAAGGTCAGGCGTGGCAGAGATGTTGTTGCGGTGGGGATGGTGACCTACACGGACGTGTATTTCGAAGGTGTGCAGCTTGGAGGAAGCCGTCGAGAATCATCTAATGATGAGCTAAGTATTTGAATAATTGGTTTTGTTTTGATTGATCGGGACATTATTTCCCGACTTCAGGAAGAATGGCCCCGGTCAATCTTATAAATAATCCTGGTTAGATGTAGTTAGGGGGCTTAGTCGTCAAAAGAGTAGCATGGGAGAGACATGAGAGAGAAGCTAGACCTCTGTGCTGTTAATTATTTTTAGGCAAGAAGTTTAATTAAGCTGAAGTCGTTGAGTGTTTAGAAGCAAATAAGTTGAGAGGTAATGCAGTGTGTGCATGTGTGACGTCTTATTTAATTTTATTACAGTTAAGATTTCATTTGAGGGTTGGGTTGTGAAGGTTGATACCCTGTTTATTTTCTGTTGTTTCGTTTCTGATTGGTAGCCACTGTAACGAGTACGCTAGATGGTTCATGAAAGCACCTTAATAAAGCATCCAATTCTGAACCTGGCATTACTAATCCAAATATGACACAACTTGCGGCCCCAGCAAGCATGCAGATGAATGAGGTCCGTTTACAAAACAAATGTCGATGATAGGCAGGCGAGGTACGGCCTGGGGTCTTTTCTACATCGGCCATCGACGAGGTAAGAACGCAGCATGAGGGGTGTGTGCTCGTGCCGTTTACCGTACAGCTAAATACAGTCTCCGGACTCAAGAACAGGTGAGAATGTTCTAATTAGGAATCAAACAGGATGGTATAACAAATTACTATGTAGCTTAATTAATATAATAAACTATAGGCTCCCCAATTAAATAACTAACTAGAGTGATGTAAATTGTATTCAATATTTTTTATTTACTTCATTAAACCCCAGCTCTGAAAGTACAATGTTTAACGTTATTCTCTAGCCAGTAATTCAACCTCCATAACATCTAACTTTTAGTAATATCATCTCTACCTCTGACTATAGCCATCTACATATAACATCATGTACAAGCATAGTACGCCCAAGGCATATGTCTGTCACATGGATGTAAGACCCACAAACAACCTCAAGTTTGTTACACTGGTGGAGGCTTGGTTCCTTCCCTTCCCCTCGCTGCCATGCATTATTCTCTCGCCATCCACTTCAATATGTTACGTATAACAAGAGTTTTTTACAATGGCAGAGATTTGATTCCTTCATTTCCTCTTACTGCCTTGCAGCGGCAGTACAAATACCACCCCCCCCCCTTACATAATGAAAATTCCCACCCACCCATTCTACAAATTAAGGAAGTAATAATTACAAGTTAATTTATGACCAATTCAAGATTTTATTATCCAAAGTAACATAATTCATGTAAGGGCATCCTGTTTACTTTAATACCTTTAACTTTAAATACCATGTAACTTTAACTGCTGGCTATTTTTAACTAAACAATTCAGTAAGATGAGAAAAGATAATCAGTAACGTGCTTAATCTTAGGCTGCAACGCGAGTTCCTTAGAGAGTTATACATATGTGAGAAAGTAAAGTTAAACATGTGCGACATATAAATTTCATTATTAAATTATTAGAGATATTAATGAGACATTGGAAAGACCTATGTGCCCGCTTAACAGAAATTCAGTGCACAATTAGTATGCTAAGAAATTATAATTGCAAGACAAATGATAGTCAAATGTATTAGCAGACAAGAAAAATTTCATTCAAATATATTATAGACTGTGCTACTGGTGAAGGAAAGAGTATGCTAATTTAAAGACACAGATAGTGCTGTGACTGAGTGATTTTATATATATATATATATATATAAAGTTAGAATAAGGTAATGAAAATCACGTTTAGAGTGCCAGCTGTGTAACACGGAGTCGTGACACAGTTCACCGTGTAGCGTGAGGCACACGCACAAAGCAACACCGCACCACACTGGTGCGTGTGCACTGCATCATCCTGCACTCAGCACATTCCACACGACCTCATTGCAGCCGCACAGGGAATACGGCGCACAAAGGCACACTAACAGCACACCATTTTCAAGCACATTGTACAGACGTCATTCTTACTGTTAGGAGTATTATAAATTAAGACGTTAGATAATTCCACACTAGATAGGAATATGGACGGGGCAGAACGAAAGAGAATGCGACATTGTCGAAAATGTTTAAGGGTATTTATGGAATGGGAGTATTGCCAGAGACATGCCCACCTAAACTGTGTTGCGTATTGCACAGCTTACCCATATCTTCCCCAAACGTAAGAGCCCTTATCAAAGAAGGGCCCCCTCCCCCCACAAGTACACATGAGACGTGGAACACAGGTTCACTGGATGAGAGTCGTGCCAGACGAAACCTCAATTTGTCTGCCTTCCATGAAGAGCTTCCGGAAGCAGAGGAATGTCCTTTCTGGCTGTGTACACGAGTGCACTAGCCGCTATAACTTCGATGAGATAAGTGAGATGAGTAGAAATTCCCCAAACCCATATGTTAGTTTTGTGTGGAAGTCGTAAGTTTAATTAAGAATTATTATAATTGTAATATTATGTTATATCTTTTATTTTAGTTATTATGATTAGTGAATTAATTATAGGTTAGTGTTATGAAAGTTCCGCAGTCTGCAAAGTAGCATTATGAATTGTATATATCTTTATAAGTGTACATGTTAGTAGTGAATATGCATAAAGTAAAGAATCCTTAATGCACACACGGGAAATTTGAAGTATAATCAACAGACAGATGAGAAGTCTATGTATTCAGAAAGTCACATAGAAGAATAGCATACACTGAGAAAGTCACAGAGCATAATAATTATATGAATAATTAAGTAATGTAGTTAAGTGTAATGTGTTATTGAAAGGAGAAGTTATGGTTAAAAATTCAATATACTGCTTAGTACGGAACTCAAAATTTAAATTATATTATAACGCTTTGCAGCAAGCACAATTTTGAGAAACAGACAAATTAGAAAGCCAGTATGTATTTGATAACCAGCCCGAGCACACCCCTACATGAATAGCCTATATGCCAAGCCTACATGAATACCCCCATATGAGTACCCTATGTGAACCCTTCTATAGGCTGTTCACGGTAAAGTGAGCACTTTTGAAATCCCTCGTTTGCAATAATAGTACATAAATATATTGTATTGTATCCTTAGACGTTAACTTCAGAGTGCGGTGGAATATACATGTTGTGCTTATTACTTACATGGCAATATTTATTTAAAAAGGTGGTTAAAGGATAAAATATATCTGAAAAAAAAAAGTAACTAGGGCCTCGAAAGTGCCCACTTTACCGTGAACAGCCTTCTAAGAATAATGATTGTAAGACACTTAAAGTAATTATAAATTTTATACAAAGAAAAGAGAGGCACGAAACTTAAGTATTCATTTCAATCATTCAGATTAAGGCCTAAATATCCATGAATAAAGGTTAAAATTATAGTGAACATAAGTGTACATTAAATGTTAGCATTGGCGTATAAAAACAGCCAACATAAAAATAATGAAGGCCTATTTACATCAGTTACTATAAGATTGAACCATAATATGTTTACAAAATTATAATGGCACCATGTTAAGACACACATATTAAGTTTCAGGTGACCGGGAACTACACCCCGAAAGAAAAGCCCTTCCGGAAGGCATGCCATCGGATACGTCACTGGCGACAGCAGTCCAAACCTACGTCAACCGACTACAGCTGACGTCACACCGGCCGAACTGCATGATGTTCTCGAGCTCACAAGGCATTTCAAAACAGGTTTTTCAAGGCTCATTATTAATTCCAGGTAACACAGCGTAAATTATTCTTCTATTGATCACACAAACATTCATTCCTGCAGGGCCTCACACTCACAAACAGCCACATACATTAATTATATATTTAAATTGCATCTGAACGAAAATAAAATATTGCCTCTTCAAATCAATACAAGGTGTGCACCATACAAAAAAAGTTTTAAGTAATACAACATAGTATATTATGATGAATATTATGTAGTTCAATACGTTTTGTAAACAAAATATAGCCAGTTTGAAGAACTGCGTAGAAAAATTACTTTGTTAATGAAAGGATAAGCTGTATGACCGTAACTGAAAGGCTTTGCACACGACAACGATGGTAGCAAATATTTAATTGTAACAAAAAAATATATTATTTTACAATTTATAGGAAATGGAAATATCTAAGCTAGGTTATGCCAGCAAGATATATTGTCAAACTTAGAATACATTTTTATGATGTACATTTTGTAGCAAATTCCCACAACACAGGACAGAATTGTGGACACGATTTAAGTGAAAATTATGTTGACAACTGTCTTGCATAGTAAAATAACATTTACAGTTAACAAATAATGGCACAAACTCAAATTAAATGTAGACACATATAAAACGTATTGTCATACGTGCCAACACCAATTATTGCTTATAATCAAAACTAGTCATACACTTGTGTAGTATAGATAACACTGTATATGTTACTTTAAGTAGCCTTTCCTTTCCCACTCAAAAAATCGCAACGTAGTTGGCCAACCATAGTATATAGTATTTGAATTTTTTTGATGGGCAAATAATTAATTAATATTTATTACGTTTCAATATTCTCCTAGACCCAAATACCCTACATGACATCACAGTCCTGTTAGTTATAACAAAATTTCATTAAAGTGTACAATCACGCATATGGTTTTATTGCCAAGATTATTTCAACAAAAAGTTATAGCTTTAGTATAAATTTCATATTGCAAAAAGTGTTGATGTTCCATGTATAATCTGTACCTTAGCTTACAGCTCTTTTAATATTGTACACACGTAATAATAATAATTGTAACGGGTTGCAAATTATTGTAAACAATTCCAGTAGGTATATCTTCAAGTTCAATTTTTTAATGTATAACTTACAGTCTTTTCCATTCAAAACCAAAAGTAAATGTTGCTCAAACTCTAATTCAATGTTTAAACAAACTACCATGAAATTCATAAACAAAATTCATGCTTAGTGGCATAGGGAACCACCAGCTTCAAGAAAAGTCTGTCAGTCCGCATAAGCCACCGATGAGGGAAGTCACATGCGTGAGGAAGAGAGTTTGCACACCCTCTGCATTTTCAAGTTCAATGCGAGTGCCTGCCGGAAAACTGCACACAGCAATTCTTCAAAACCTGCAATGTCATTAACACCATCTGCCGGAGACAAGTCAGGCAGATCCTTACCCTCGCTATCCATCTTTCTAGGTATATTTTCCTACCCGCAACACTATAGAAGACTTTCCCAATCACTCAGTCCTCCTGCCACAATAAGAGACTAATTGCTTACAGCACATGCAACTTAACCAGGTTTCAAGGTGAGCTAGGACATCGCGCTCATAAAACTGGGGGGTGATGTAGGGAACACGCTACACGGTTCATGAAAGAACCTTAATAAAACATCCCGTTCTGAACCCGGCGTTACTAATCCAAATATGACACAACTTGCGGCTCCAGCAACCATGTAAAGTAATGAGGTCCCTTTACAAAACAAACGTCGAGGACAGGCAGCGTGAGGCGCGACCCAGGGTATTTTCTACGTCGGCCATTGACGAGGGAAGAATGCATCATGAGGGATGTTTGCTCGTGCGCCATTTATCCTACTGCTAGATGCAGCCTCTGGACTCAAGAACAGGTGGGAATGTTCTAATTAGGAATCAACCAGGATGATATAACAAATTACTATGTAGCTTAATTAATGTGATAAACTGTAGGCTCCACGATTGAATAACTAACTAATAGTGATGTAAATGGTATTGAACACATTTTATTAACTTCATTAAACCCCAACTGTGATAGTACAATGTTTGACATTCTCTAACTAGTAATTCAACCTCCATAACATCTAACCTTTAGTACTTTCATCTCTACCTCTATTGCCACCCACGTAACATCATGTACAAGCATAGGATGCCCAAGGCATATGTCAGTCACATGGATGTAAGACCCACAAACAACCACAAGTTTGTTACACCACGTAACTTTTAGTCTTTGTTTATTTCTAAGTTTTACGTGCAGTTAGGCTATTAATGGCCAATCAAGGAGATAGGTAACTTGTTACATTAATTTATTTCTTGGTCAAGTATAAGGTAAATATAGACTGAAAGCTGAATCAGGTTAATACATTTTTGATAGAAGGTTACTAATAATAGTATTTTATTTTATTTATTTCTTGTTTTCTTTCGTCGAGGTCTATCCTGATGTTTGTGTAAACTTAACCTCCAATGTTGACATCCCTTCAAAGTTTGGAGAATTAGGGATAGTACTCCCTAATGTTGTCAGTTGGTAATTTTAAACTGTGAGACACCCATTTCACAGTTCTTGTAATGAGATTATTTAATTTAGTTTTTTTTTTTTTTAGTCAAAGCTGAATTCTGTTTTGGATTGTGCTATACAATTATTGTGAAGTAAATGGTTATTTTAATTGTTTTCCTTTTCACATCTATTTCTTTCTTTTTATTAAAAGGTGTTTAATGTCTCCAATTTGTCTCAGCAATTAAATGTTTTTTTTTTCTTTGAAGACTATTTTGACAACAACACTATAAGATTCAGTTTACTGATTGTTGAAGTAGATTCTTACAGCAGCTCATACCAATAACAATCTATTTTTTTTTATAAACAGGACCATTACTGCTCCAAGAATACTCATTGTATTTTATTGTAGTAAATACTATCTGCTCTCCTTTTTATCATTGTTTATTAACTTCTCTAAATGGTTTATAATTTTTGTTACTTGTTATTTAGAGTTTAATAATTGTTATTTACAGCATTATCTGTTGTCTTCTGTTTTTATACATGGATTTGTTAAATTAATTGGCATACAGATGTTTATTTTTATAATTTTTAAGTAATAATGAATAAACACTCCGCAATCAGCTGATTTTGTTGGAAAATTTCATGTTTTCTTTTCACTAACAATTTTCTTTTAGACTTTATCTTGACTCAAATTACAATTTAAGATAATTTTCTGTCTTAGTTGATGGTTCATCAAAGGTTCAAGTTATTCCTTTGCATTCTCTCGTCTCACACCCTTATAGAACAAAAGAAGGTATATCATAACAGTTTCATGAACAAGTAGATGTATATGGGAGATAGTATTGGACAACATACCAGGCTATTTTTCTTAACAGTATCCTTAAACCATGAAGCAATCCCATCCTTTTTTTTCTATACCTTTAGCTATTCCAGATTTTAGACATTATACAAAATAATTGTGTTTTACAAAGTTTTCAATTTTGTTTAGTAATCCTTGTGAGGTGAGGAATCCCAGGAGTACAGTATAAGAGATATTGTTTCACTTTGACGCCGGCTAACAGCCAGTGGCAGTGAGACAATGAAGGCACTCCTAACTCACGTGACACGTGGGTACGCACAAGCGCAAAGAGGCCATAACATGTACTTTCCAGTAATAAGGTTATTGTTATTTACAGTGTACTGTATGTTTCTCCATTCTCTTTCAGCGCTAAAAGTTTTATAAAGTGTTAAAATTATCTTTTCAAAAATATTGCACAATGTTCTTTTAAAATTCAAAATGTCCCCCCCCCCCCCCCCACGAAAAGCAGACATTAATATTCAGGCATGAATGTCTTCAAAAGACAATTTCTTGATAGTGATATTTTTCATTTAAAATTGTTTTAATAATTTTGTATTGGAAATAATTTAAGTGCCACTTCTTTTAACATAATATTTTTATTCGGTGTGCATAGCACTTCCGCTTGTGTGAACCCCGTAGGCAGTCATGGTAGGTCCGCGCGACCCTTGCCTCTGGGCAGTCATCCTAGGAGAGCTGGCGAGGTAAGACACTGTCACGTATGCACTTCATATTTTTGCACCGAGTTAGATTTCCATAGTTCACATTAGTTTACCGGTTAACCTTCGCTTTGCGTACATTTACCAGACATCCCCAGCATAATGTTTCCACTTAATAACTATTTTGCACACTTGTGGCTTTTTGACATTTAAATTGATGGAAGGAGGAACGTTGTTGGAGAGGGCACACGGCCCATGCAACTTTGAATCAGGCACCATCGGCCTATGTTAAAGGCTTTTACATTATAATTTCTGCTTCACTGCCACTGGCAATATTAAGGGTAAATTTTTATTTATGTATTTTAGGGTTTTGTCATGTTAACTTATTTTACGGCCACATCACTTGCAACCACGTGGTTAACCCCCCACCATCTCGCATGTCTCCTTGGTGGCTTGAAATGATGGAGTGTAATGTGCTCTGCTCGAAACATCTGCAAAATATTGGCCCAATAAATCTGTTACGTTTGTCCCCTCAGTAACAATATTTTTGTTGACCCAAAGGTAGGAAACCTATGTGGCGATAGATTGTCCACACAACTTCTGAACATTGTCCCAGATAAACTTATTGGTAGCATGTACTGTAAGCGACGAAATGAACTCAGTCCAGGATTTCTGCCAGCTGTCCTTGATGACATGTCAAGCGCAAACCCAACAGACACGGAAGAGGTCCAGGTTAGCCTGAGTGGGGTGAGCACTAAGCGTCTGAGTGCACATAGTCGAGCACGGACAGCATCCCTGCATTCGTCACTCCACCAAGGAACAAGCCTATGACCACAAGATGAAGACTGGGGGATAGCCGCCTCCCCAGCTGACACAACAATAGAGGTGAAGAGTTCCACCGCCACATTCACGTCATGAGGAACCTCATTAGCAGTGAAGTGGAAGGAACGCTGGAAATGTGCCCAGTCTGCTTTCTTAAGCACCCAGCAAGGTGGTACGGGAAAGGCTGCAAACCAAACATGATCTAACATGATTGGATAGTGGTCACTTCCACAGTGATCTGGGTATATAGACCAATCAAAGTGGCTGACAGCTAGGCTACAAAATGAGAGATTGATGCAGGATGAAGTGCCAGTATAGGTGGTGAAGTGTGTAGGAGTACCAGTGTTAAACAGGGCAATATGAGAACTGGTGATCCACGACTCTACCACACGACCCCGACCGTCCCTGTGGTCTGAACCCCATATCTGATTGTGAGCTTTGAAGTTGGCAACAATGAGAAATGGAAGTGGGAGCTGAAATGAAAGGACCTCAAAATCAGCTGACCTTATATGAGGGGGGGGTGGTGGTACATATACACTACAAACAGTTACAAACATACCGAGGAATACCCTGACCACCCCTGCCTGCAGAGCAGTGCAAAGGGCAACAGCTTCATGGTAAACAGAATCCTTCACCACAAGACAGACACCGCTCCAGACATGGTCCACCAACACGTTATCCAGGCAGTAGAACGTGTGACCTCAAAGGGAGGCCATACCTGTGGGATGAAAGTGTGTTTCCTTAAGGCAAATGACTGTGGTAAGGGATACTAGGAGCTGTTTCAGTTCATCAAGATAATTGAAATATTCTAGGCAGTTCAACTGTATGAGGGACATAAGTTATGGAAAGAAAGTGTGTGGAAACAACTACTTCAATTTCGCTCTATGTCTGCTTATGACTGACGTAAATTCCTCTGAACCTTCACCAGTGTTGTGAGAATCAACATCAACCGCCATCCCAGACTCTGGCTACGAGGGGACAGGATTGCGAGTGGGCAAGTTGATGTGATCCCGTGAACCACATTCATTCGCAGGAAGGGATTCAAGAGATGGAGTCTTTAGCTCGCCTATTCTTTTCGTGGCAGCCTCCTGATGAGATTTGCTAACAACAGATGGTTTGTACAGTTTCATTTCAGCTGGCCTACACTGTGTACTGAACGACGTAGTCCGGGTCACCTGGACTCCCTGTGGCTTCGGTGTACTCACAGACAATTCAGTCTAGGTAGCCACTGTCTGTGTACACACATCCTTAACTGCTGGACAAGCATTGGCAGCAATGTTGAAAGACACAGAACAGAAGGCTTCAGGCCCTGGAGAGAATGCATGCCGTGACTCAACCAAAGAAACCTTATCTGTGGCCCAGATCCGCTGTACGGCCTGATCTTCCTGGTACACAGGGCACTCCTTCGTCCTTCGACTAGACTGAATGTCCTTTGCCGCAGTTCACACACTTCAGTAACTTGCTGCACTCAGGAGTATCTGGATGCGGTGGGTCCGCACACCTCGGACAAGCTGGTGAATTCAGACATTTTGCAGAAGAATGACCAAACTGTTGACAGTTGTAGCAATGGAGAGGAGCAGGAATAACCATTCAAGTACCCTACTTTGATAATGAAGGGAAGTTTACACAAACCAAAAGTCACGATGAGAGTAGCGGTAGGTGACTTGACACCATCAGTAGTCTTCAGCACATGGCGAATATCTGTGACATACTGAGTTTGCAGCTCACGTAAGATTTCTTGTTCCGGAATGTCAGTCAAGTCGGGACACCAGATGATGCCCTTTCTGGAGTTGAAGGACACATGGGACTTGACCTCAACAGGGAACTTCACCGCTAAAAGCCCCCGAGTCTGAGCGGCATTCAACATCTCTACAAGTAGCTCGCACCTTTCACTGATTGTCTTGCAGTCAGCAACAGGACAAACAGCTGCTACATGGATAACTTTTTGTAGTTCGAAAGGCGACACCTTTTCAAATGTGTGCCCTCCTAGTCCGCAGATAATAAAAAAAAAAGTGGGGTAGATAATTTCACCAGTGTAGATTCATGCAAAACCGAATCACTACCTGTGTCATCACAGTGTCGTTTCAAGTGGCTGTTGAAGGTGCCACCCTTCTTTTGGGGAATGCTTTTAGAAGCCATGGTGAAGGGCCCCCCCAATAGGACTCGTCAACCTCAGCCTGCCGTTCGGGGGGAAAAGAAAAGAAGCCAGCAGTTATAACACCTTACGGACTGTGCCGTTACGAGAGGGACCAATCTCCCAGAGACCTAAGCAGTATTTAAGAACTGGTACCCTTCGCTGCTATTCACTGCAAATTACTGCCCTAGTAGCACACTGAAGTGTACACCAGGGCAAACCAGGGGAAAATCATACATCCTGAGCAAGGCCATCTTTATTCCCCTACCTGGGAAAACATCCCAGGCTCCCCACCATCGAGGATACCCTTGGGTGCCAATTCAGGGGACTTGTGGTTGATTAGACCGGCCTCCTCCGTATAGCAGTAACACATCTTTCTGGCAGGTTTGGGCACATGGGCTAGTCGGCCATGACACCCCTCCTGCCAAGAAGGCACTAATTGGTGCTGGGTATAAATATAAGTGGATACGGGCTCCGCAACTAGAATTCCCTGCTGGGCCAGTGAGAAGGATTCGCTAGACCTTCACTAACAATTTGGAGACAGCACTCATTTGTGAGGACAAACCCCCTAATTAAGAAAAAGGACATCATCCTGGCCTGAGACGATGCTGTAGAGAAGGAAGAAACGGAGGAACCTGGTGAGATGGAAAGAAAAAGGATGACAAAATAGAAGAAGATGATGAAAGATGGATGAGATGACTGTCCGGACAAATTTCAGATCCTGACCACATTCCGATAGTCGCCTCTTACGACAAGCACAGGGTGGCTGTGATGGTATTCTAAAACCCGCCACCACATGGGGAACACGCCATGGAAATTATACACAAAGCTACAGTGGAAATTATTCACTTTTTTGTATCATAAACATAAATTATTTTAGTTTTCAATATTATTATTATTGAACTACACCTATCCTGTTTGTATCAAATGCTATTATTTATGTATGTGACCAACAGCAATTCAACGACAGCTACAGGCATGGACAATTCATGTCTCAAGAGTTACATAGGGAAAACATTTCTGTGACTTTTATAAAATATAATGAAAACTGGTGACAATTTAGGAGCTTTCAGTGACTTCTGTGCATAGTAGATATATCACGTACTGTATACATTACACCGTACAACAAAATATAGTACTGTATTTTAGCACTACTGGTAAACATTATGCAGAACTACATAAAAAGTAGGGATAATTTACTGGTCTTAAATTCATGTAAAATTTAATACTTAACTGTCAAAATTGTATTTATTACCGCTATATAATTCTTGAAAACCAACACATCAAAAAACTTACCATTTCTGTACGAAACACCATTTCACGTTCAAGTGTAGCCAAGTGGGAGAAGTGTGTGTCATTTTCAAACATTGTTGACACATGATACATGTGTAGCAGTCCAATCCCCACAGCTGCAATAAATGTAATGAATTGTGACAATTACAATTTGTTGAAAATATCACATCTGCAATGAAACATCCTTATATTTTATACATTAAATTTTGAGGCAATTTTCGAAGAACTCAGAACACAATAACATCTTCAATGTTATTTAAACTTTATGGATAATATTGAGGTTGATACAATAGTGAACGTACAACTGGTTAACTGGTTATAGGCTATTCACTGTAAAGTGAGCACTTTTGAAAGCACTCTCATTTGGAATAATAATCAATAAATATAATTTATTTTAGTCCTCTAGGTTAACTTCCAAGAGTGGCAGAATATACACACTGTTTATTACTTACATGGCAATATTTACTTAAAAAGGTGGTTAAAGAATAAAAAAAACGGCTGAAAGGAATAAGTAACTAGGGCCTTGAAAGTGCTCATCTTACCGTGAACAGCCTATAAATACTAACTATTACCTTAAAGTTTGTTTCCTTTACCAGAGCATCTAAATGATACAGGGAACAAATTTGGAGCCTATAGGACAAGAGCCATCACCTTAATATTCTTATATAATTTATAAAAATAACATAAGTCAATCTACGTACGGTAACTCATATATATACTTTCTTCTAAGTAATTTTATCAAAGTAAATTAATGAAGATATTGTTAGATTTCCTTGAAGTTTTACTGTTAAAGCAGCTATCTTCACATTTTAAATTATGGATGTTAAATAATATATATGCACAGCATAATGCCAAAAGTTTTGGAATAACAATTTGTGCAAGAAATGTTAAGTCCACCACTGTATTATAGCATCTCAGGAATTCCCAGCTCTGTATATTGTTATCTAACAGCTTATAAATCAAATTTTCACACTTAAGCTGCTAACAAAAGGAGATATGAATTACTGGAGTTAGAAAGGAGCATGATAATGGGAAGCAATGGACCAAAGATTCAATTTCCAAACTTGTGTGGATATTTATCGTTCCTATACACACTATATCACTGAAGTGCTATGACCATAGAGAACAGTGCAGTTGTCAACCAGAGGTGCTTAATGATATCAGTAAAATGGCAAGGAATGTCCATAGTAACACACATGTTAAATATCCAATTTGAATTTGGGAAGTACCAGATGCGTATCCAGCAGGTGTGTGTAATTTTCTTTGGTTTCTGTTGGATTTAACAGCAGAAGACCCACCAGAATGCCCCTTTCAACACAACAACACTGGAGACAGTATCTCACTCTGGTTTGCGACATCATTAATTAGACCTGGAATACAGGCAACATCTCGTGTAGTCAAATGTGTTAGTGTTTCAATTTAATTGAGCTGACAGTAGAATAGCACAGGCCTCCTGAAACCATGGACCGCACTTTATAACAAAGCGCCATGCGTGATGGTGGTACAAAGTTGGTTTAGCATGTGTTAATGTATGTGTTTGGATTGCTGGTCCACCTTAAAGTATTAGTGAGTAGTGATTGCAATGCACTGCTTGGTGATCATTTGCAGCACCTTAATGAACTTTCTGTGCTCCCACAAAGATGAGATATTCCAGCACGGCAATGCATGTCATTGGGCATTTGTTAATCAGTATTGGTTCCAGGACTATTCTGTAAAGTGTTGTCACTAAGTTCACTGTATCTTAACTCAATCAAGAATTTATGAGATATACTAGCAGGGGTGCAAAACCATTGTTTCCCCAGAACATACATTTTAACTGCAAAATTTCCTTGCCCCCCCCCCCCCCCCCCCTTCCGCAATTTTTTTTTTTTGCGAACATACAAGTATATACAAGGTGTGTCTAAATTCCCATTAGACATTGTAATGGCTTGTAGTGGGGACCAAGATGGTTACGTTTTGCATAGGAACTTATGTGCGGAAACATACAGTTTCCCGCGACAAACAAAACACCACCACATCACATGTTGACTCTCCCACGTCTGCAACACACGGTATGTTGTTTTTCTTCTGGGTCCACTTACAAGAAGGGCTCGATGTGACGACCAGCGATGTCTTACACAAAACACGGTACCTACGTACCATATTCTGGTACACACGATCACCAACAAAGTTCTTCCACTGATTCCACAAAGGTCTGGTAAATCAAGCCCTTCATGTGGCCCTATAGGAAGTAGTCTAGCAGAGTCAAGTCGAGCGAACATGCTGACCTAGCAATCGGGCACCCATGAGAGTACGTGGAAGATAATGCGGGTGCCAATGACTAGGGTGTACGTGCATTCATCCAGCGATCCCATGATGTCCCATGTCCGTGATAGGTTTCTTTACATGCCATTCACGTGATGTGAGCTGCCGGGAGACACGTCGAACAGTTGACGTTCGTATCTGCGGTAGTGCTTGTGTTCAACTTGTGATTGTGTGTGCCAGAATATGGTACGTGGGTATCGTGTTTGTGTAGACGTCTCTGGTCATCACATTGAGCCCTTCATGTGGGTTGGTCATGGGATAGGTCTACATGTGATGTGGTGGTGTTTTGTTTGTCATGGGGAAACGGTACGTTTCCGCACAAGTTCTTATGCAAAATGTAACTGTCTTCGTCCCCTCTACATGCCCTTACAACGTGTAATGGGAATTTAGACACACCCTGTGTGTGTGTGTGTGTGTGTGTTTATATGTATAGTCCATTCCTGATTGGAAGTGACTTACGAAAATCAACCTTTGAAAAAACACACTAGGCATAACATGTCAACTTGTTTATTCAATAACCTGTATTCCACAAATATATAACACTGTGGTTAACTTTAAAGTACTGTATTATTGAATAAATGAAACTTTACCTTAATATCTCCTATAACTTATAATATTTATTTCTTTTTAAATATGAATTAACAACAGTGAGAGCAGCGACGTGTTGGCATGGACTGGTGAGAAAAAGTTCACAGTAAAAATATTATTTTAACCCAGTTTTTTACAATACTATTTGTAAATTAAACAGTGCCTATTGAAATATTTAAATATTTAGGTAGCCCCGATGACAACATATATAATTTTTACAGTTTAAACTTACAACGGAAAATATTGTGAGTAGACCATAAGGGTACGGTGTTGTTTTATCAAGTGAGAAAGCATCTTAAAAACTGTCTGCTGGGCGAAGCTTGTCGCTTTCTCTCTCTTTCTTCGTCTCTTTCAAACTTGGGAAATTTCACTTCGTTAGTGAGCAAGGAAATTATACACTTTTTAAATTGTATCATAGTTCATACTTATTACAGCAAAATAATGATTTTTGAATTTGTAATTTACAACTGAAAAGAGATTTTAATGTTTCAATACTTAATTTAATATATTCAGATATGACGGCGTAGCAGTTACCAAGTGAAGTTGACAGACGTGGCGGGCCATGACATGGCGTGTTGCTTTTTGCCAAACTAAATGTAAATTATTCTTACTCCGAAAAATACTTCAAATTACCACATCACATTTGTAGATGTTGTGTTTTTTAAACCTAACTAGGCTGTTCTGATAAATCAGTTTCCACGGCAGTAATAAATACACTGTGACGTGTGTTTCGTTAATTATTGCGTCTGTGAACTGACATGCCTTTGTGCATCGTGGTCGATATGCTGGCCCTGTGTGTGATTTCAAATATTTGATTAGCACTAGTTTATATGTTTTAACTGATAACTGTTTTTATGATGAAGTTAATTATTTACATCCACGTCTGTTTATTTATCACAACATTGTACCTTTGTCCTAAGGGGTTTGAAACACAGTCATGTAACGTAATTTGCCACAATCCCAGAAGAAAAATACTAAGTTCAGCCTGATAAATTTCAATAAACCTACTAAACAGTAAGTAGCAATACATTGAAATATGAGCGGAATAAACGTTATCGTAGGCTTATTTGTGTGCATGTTCACCGCTGTCTTTTAAAGTTTGTATGACAAAAATGAGAAACACGAGTTGCGTGCTTGAATTCAATGTGCCTTTTTCATTTGACTGGTTATTCCTTCGTTTCATTATTTATTCCAACTGAGGTTGTCCTTTTAAATAAATGACCCAACACATATCAATAACAAAAGGATAATTAGTACAGCCCTTTACCTCGGAGTTGTAACAGTGTTAAACACAGTCGTGGCAAAATACTAACGTGCATTACATGTATTGAGCTATGTCGTGGAAAACAAATATATTAATGTAAAATAACCGTAAGAAATGTCTTCAATTCAGGCATTTTTAAAACATCATAACGCTGACCTAAATAATCTTAGAGGCCTAAACTGTGAATATTAATACGGAATGGTTTTTGGAATATGACGGAATTCTTTGAAAAACTGTAAACAGTAAACAGCACATTTGACTGGTACAAAAGTAAAAGTCACATTTCAATGTTTATTTTTAGGTGTAGTGAAAGTATACGAACATATGTACACACACAATGGAATGTAAACATTGATTTTCACAGATGCTACATGGCAGTCACATGGCAACGTTTGTTTACATTTGGCGGAAGGATACGAAACGGGCCTGCATGTAGATATTTAGTAGGGCTCCGAGAAAGTTGATTCCAATGGGGAATTGACTCAGGGGTGTGCGAATACTGGTTTTAGTGTTTTGAATAGTTTTTGAATTATTTTCTGATATTTTTCGAATACTGCTTTATAATTTTCAAATTGCAAAGATCGCATTATCTAGTATAAACAGAAACAAAATCCCCACTTTTCATTCATAAATAAATGCATCTAAAGTTATTTTATTTACATGAACACCCTAAAAGTCTTGAAAACCAACATGTGTTACTTTGTATCAATACTTACAACAAAATGCTTTTTTTTAAGTTGATGTTTATGAAAAACAAAAATATGCTTTTATGCTACAGATGGTACAGGTGATACAATATAGTTCTTAGCTCACATTTCTTAAAGTACAAAAATACTTTACACCAGCAATTACAACATAAGACACAACATATAAATAATAAGTTCTTTGTTAACATATGTAAAAAAAATCCCTTTGCAGTATGACTGCAGAATGCACCACTGATAAATATTCAGCCATTTGCTGATATTTGTAAGAAAAAAATTATTTTAAAAGTAATTTTTAGTTCTTTGCTGACGTTTTTAGGAAAGCAAAAGAAAAAATATATTACTTTTTACTAGTACTTATTACACAAGAATCAAGAAATCTTAAATGGTTTTGGTATGGATGGTATAAATTGATGGGCCTACATGTAAAAAAAATTGTTTTTGCATTAAGCCTACTAAATAATATACCACCAGTAAATAAATATTTGCTGAAGGTTCCATGAAACAAAATATTTTGAGTTACTTTTAATTTTCATGTAAAAAAATTAACTGCTCAACATGAGCAGAGAGAAGGGCTTCTCGACGAGCTGTGCTACATTGCCACCTGTTTAAAAATTTCTCTCACTTGCAACCTGTGGTGCACGAATGGGTAGGTAATGCCTTGCAACCTTGACAAGTTGAGGGAATTGTTTGCTGTGACTCCTCCACCATTCTGAAGGGTCGTCATGCCTGGAAATTATGACAACTCTTTTTATATGCAAAAATAAATTTTGGTTATGATAAGTGCTGAGCCGATACATGTTTTTACTGATACCAGTATGAACAGATACTTCCTGCAAATACAACCAATATCCGATACTGATACAATGGACATATGAGTAATGGACTGAAAGACTTCTACTAGCACTATAAGTATTTTGGGAAGCTGATGAAAATCTGTGTTAAAGTCAGTGTCACACAATGTACTATTAGATGCTTTCAGTAAACATATAAAACATTAAGAAAATTAATTTCACATTAATTCTTCAAAATCAGAGATTAAAAGCAGCACTCAAAATATACTTTAGAAATTTATTTTCAATTTAGGTCATGGCAATTTAAGCATGTTCTAATCAAAAATAAAATTAAAAAGATTAAATCTACAAGGTCGTGTATCACAGTTCTCAGCATAGTTCAACCTTGTTCATATTCAGAAAATTAAAAATTATTAATATGTATAATTTTTTAATTCAGCACTCCCTTATTTTACTGTGAGTAAAATTGAAGCACTGCCAGTTCCCGGGTTATGAATGTCAGAATCATTGCTTTTAAAAGATTTTAAATACTGATATGACAAGGGTAAGGGAAGTGTGGCACCTGCCAAGTTGGTAATTCAGTAACCCCCAATACAAGCTGTAGATGATTATTTCCTTAAGTGCCTGTCACACCAAGCGGCCACAGTGGGGTAGTAGCGGAATTTCTCTCTCTTCCTCACTCTTTCCTCTTCCTGTGGATGATTATCTCACATCAGGGAGGCATGTCCCTTCCTCCCTTTGCTGTCCTGGAGTGACAATCTGTCAGTTTAGTACTTGAAATAAGAATGGCAACTGCTGACTAAAAATGGAAGCAGTTGAGCCCCTCTTACTCCAATTCGACACCATATCATTCTCTGATCTAAGGGAAAACATAGGGTCTCAATACTGGCTAAAAATAAAATTGGTTCGGAAGGGCCGATATTTTACTTTGGATATGGTATTGGTTCAGCACTAGTTACGATTAACTGAAGTGTTAATAAGTTTTGTGAGGCTCATACACATATAACCGAGTATAGGCAGAGATTTATGTAACAAGTTGGTTAAAATTCAGTATTCGAAATTGCTCAAATGCTTATAAATTGTAACATCTGGTATTTGTTTAGCGAATACGAATAATAATTATTTATTATAAAAAAATATTCTAATTGTCGAATATATATAAGTTTTAGTTCACTTTACTACTTTTTCGTAAATAAATAGAAAAGTGACCACAAAATAACCTAGAAATACATCTGTTATTATACCTCGGACTCTCACAGCAAAACATTAACATAAAATTCTCTCTCTACTTTGTCTTCAAAATGGTGTGGCAGTCAGCAGTGTGCCACTGTTAAGGTTGTGTTGCCCGCACTGCTGCGAATTATGAACTAACAGCACTAATAAAACCACTATTCGTCAGCATCACTATTGGTCAGTGTCATATGTTTGGTATACAAACATGACTAACTGTCACCATATACAAAGCTTCAATAATGTCTTGCAAAATGATTTTTATTATAAAGATTATCACCAGTTAATTATTTTGTAAATATAATACCTCATTAAAAATTATACAATTTTCTCATTTATGCACTGAAACTTATAAACAAACATTCTAGCATGCATTCTGCTAAGATGCTTCATTTAAGGGATCACTGCATTATACTTTAATGATTCTTTTGAGTTCTCTGAACTGTGCCTACCAAAGAGCATTGTTCTTATGGGAATAATTTGATTCATGTAACCAGAATTAGCATAGTGTGAAGGTTTCATGAAACATGTTCTTCCCACTATGCTAGTCTTTTGTTACTTTCAATAATAAACACAGAAATAACCCAACTAAACTATGCTCTGCATTACAATGATCTTGCTGCATAATAAGCTTTTCCGATAACAGTGTAGCTAACACTCATGTTGAATAACAAACTAAACTTAATTTCCCCAGAGCTGTTTTAATTTCCCTTAAACCTCATTTTTGCATTCTGACATATTCTACACCCCTGGTCCTGGAGAGGTCTCGTTAGCACACCAGGTTATGAACATAAACATATTGGTAAGCAATAAATATTAAAAATTATACAGACAATATGTCTTTAAACTGTTTGTGAACTAAGTGAGGAGCTGCACTTTGTACACTGTGTCCTGTATTAATCCTGATGGGTTTGGTATCTTTCAACAATACAATGTGCCACCAAACATCCACAGCTGCCAAATAATAATTGCAGGAACTCTCACCCAAGTCCAAGGTTATACCATGGTCCCTAAATTCTACTAATATGATATCTGGGTTGCCCTCAAAAACACCGTTAAAATAAGTGATCCTCCAGCTCAAAATAATATTAAGTCGAAGATTGTTATGTACAATGCATGGTGCTCGTTATCTAAAAGCAGTGAGCATAACGAGCCAGAGTTGCAATTATATTGGAGTATCTTTAATTTTTCTAAGAGTGAGCGTGAAGTTGTGGGGTGTACAACAGCGAGGTCATTAGCGCCCACAAGAAGTAAAGATTAAGACACAGTGAAGACCTCCACAGGAGGCAAAAACCAAAGTCAGGAGAAAAAAGGAATAAAAACCTCCATGGGAGGCAAAACAAAAGGCAGTTAAAAAAGGAGGCAAAAGGACAATCACAAAAACAACAAACAAAACAGGATAAAATACTCCAGAAGAGCATCAACACAAGAACAAGATACAAGTCACAACCCATTAAAAAGATCCGTCACATGTAAAAATGGGAATACGCAGCTCACAGACGTACTGCCATCACACAGCATTCACCGTAGATTGTCAGTAAGATTAAAAGTGCAACAAGCCTGACTATACCTGTGACACTCCAACAAAATGTGCCACACAGTCAAGGGAGTGCCACAGGCATCACACTCAGGAGGGGGTTCACCACAAAGCAGGTACTTGTGTGTTGAACAAGTGTGCTTGATGCAAAGGCAAGAAAGCACCACATCTTCCCTGTGGGTACACAAAATAGGACGAGCACATACAGGCAAGTCATAGATGGCCCTTAATTTGTTAGACAGTGGGAGAGAAGTCCACTTCCGCTGCCAAGCACGCCAGACAAGGCCACGAACTGCATGCAGCACATCATATACAGAGGCACGAGGATCACAGGGTGGAAGACTGCATGCCTCCTTAGCAGCCATATATGCTGCTTCATTTCCCGGGATGCCCACATGGCCTGGAACCCACAGGAAGACGAATTTAACACCAATCCGCACAGCCCCACTAGGTTCCCGGAACATAGAGAGAAGTGGATGAGGTGTGGAGCGAGATCAAATGGCTGTCAAGGCACTCATCGAATCGGAACTCACAAGACATTAATGGTAAAATCCCCTACTGATAAAATACAGAGCCTTAAAAATAGCAAAAAAACTCTGCAGTTAAAATATTGCAAGACGGATGAAGTCCAAAAAGGTACCGAGAAGCGCCAATCATAAAGGCGCACCCAGTTGAGATATCCCATTTGGAACCATCTATAAAATAGCAAATAAAACCACCACACAAAGGACACAAGATCAACAAAAAGGCCTTTGTGCACAAAAGGAGAAGTGGTTGAATTAAAAAATTTTGCCAGGTCGAGGCACACCTCAACCTGTCATCAGCCATGGCTGTTCACGGTGAGGCAAAAGCAACACACACACACACACAGGTAATTCATACATTTTCAGGGCATGTGCAAAGCAGGCAGATGTCGGATGAGGAGAACCTGGCTTAGCAAAGTATAACCATTCATTGGGTGGACCGAGAAAAGAAGTGTGAAGGTGCAAAGAGTACGAATGCACCCGCACACCATAGGAAAGCAAAATTTGGTCATGCCTGTAATGGAGGGGAGGTTTACCAACCACAGCACAAAGACTCACAACCAGGCTTGTGCGAAAATTCCAAGTTGCAATGTGTATACCAGCATGGTGAATACTTGCTAATGATGTGAGCACAGATGGCCGAGCAGAAGAATTAACAACATTGCCATAGTCAGGTTTGCTGCGGACCAGGGAACAATACACCGAAGAAACGTGACTGTGTCAGCACCCATCACGACCATGCAATTTTTTCAAAAGATTCAAATCTCTTACACAGCGAGACTTCAGGTATTGAATATAACTCCAGTGAGTTTACTGTCAAACAAGGGGGCTATAAACTTGACAGTATTAGGAATAGGCAAAGCAGACCCATACAAAAGCACCTCAGGAGAACAAAATATGCCACGTCTTCTACAGAAATAGACCACCTGTCTTGACGGTGGAAAAGTGGAATCCACAGTTGTCTGCCCAGTCGCTAAGGCGGTGGATGGCAAGCTGGACCTGACGTTCTGCCATGTGCAGCAACGTAGCATGGCAGAATATAGTAAAGTTGTCAATATACAGCGCACATTTCACAGGTGGTCGAACAACAGACAGAATGCCATTAATGGGAATAGCAATCAGAGTAACACTTAAAATGCTACCCTGTGGCACACCATTCCTTTGAATGCTATATGAAACCATGGAGATGTCCATCAAATCCCCAAGTGAACAGCTGTCTTAAGATACCATGTCCCCATGTTGTGTCGCATGCCTTCTCCAGGTCAAAGAAAAGAGCAAGGAGGAGCTACTCTCGCAAAAAGGCAGACTGTATGGCAGCCTCCAAGCTGAACAAATGATACACCACAGAACAATTTCTGTGGAAACCACACTGAAGAGGTGATAATAGCTGCCAGGTCTCAAGACAGTATACCATATGAGCATTAACTATACGTTCCATGGTCTTATAGACGTAGCTGGTGAGGGAAATAGGACAATAGCTGGAAACTTCCTATTTGACTTTCCCTGGTTTCAAAATTGGCACATGGGTCGACTTGCACCAACTCAAGGGGATAACACCAGAGGTGCATATATTATTAAACATTCGCAGCAAAAACAGTTTTCCATCAAGTGGGAGGTGTTGCAACATAACATAACAGATATTGTTGGGGCCAACTGATGTATGCTTTGAACGTGATAAAGACTGCTCCAACTCAAAAAGGGTAAAAGGCCAGTTGTAGTCCTCACCCGAGATGCCAAAGTGGACACCCACCAACTCGCATGTCTGATGCCTTGAAATGAGGGAGTGTAATGTGCACTGCTCGAAACAACTGCAAAATAGTGACCCAGTAAATCTGCTATGTCCGTCCCCTTTGTAACAATACTGTTATTGACCCAAAGGAAGGAAACTTGCGTGGCGAGAGCTTGTTCGCACAACTTCCGAACATTGACACAGATAAACTTACTGGTAGCATGTACTGTTAGCGACGAAATGAAGTCCTTCCAGGATTTACGCCGGCAGTCCTTGATGAAACGTTGAGCGCGAGCCCGACAGACGTGGAAGAGCGCTCCAGGTTAGCTTGAGCGGAGTGAGCTCTAAAGCATCTGAGCGCACATCGTCGGGCACGGACAGCACTCTGCATTTGTCACTTCACCAACGAGCATGCCTACTACTACAAGGTTAAGCTTGGGGAAATAGCAGCCACCCCAGCTGACACAACAATAGAGTTTAAAAGTTCCACTGCCATGTTTACATCAAGAGGAACCTCAGCAGTGAAGTGGAGGGAATGCTGGAAATGTGCTCAGTCTGCTTTCTTAAGCACCCAGTGAGGTGGTATAGGTGGGGCTGCAAACGACACGTGGTATAATATGATTGGATAAAGGTCTCTTCCACAGAGATCTGGGTAAATAGACCAATTAAAGTGGGTGACTAAAGCTGGACTGCAAAAAGAATGATCAATGCAGGATGAAGTGCCAGTACAGGTGGTGGAGTGTGTAGGACTATCAGTTATCAACAGGGCAATATGTGAACTGGTGAGCCATGACTCTATCATACGCCGACCGTCTGTGTGGTCTGAACCCCATATCTAAGTCGCCAACAATCAGAAATGGAGGTGGGATTTGAGATGAAAGAACTTTCAAATCAGCTGAACTTACATGTTGTTGGGGGGTACATATATGCTACAAACAGTGACAAACGTACCAAAGAAAACACTAACCGCCACTGCCAGCAAAGCAGTGCAAATGGCAACAGCTTCATGGTAAACCGAATCCTTAACCATTAGACAGACACTGCCACAGGCATGGTCCATCAAGTAATTCAGGTGGTAAAACATGTGACCTAGAAGGGAGGCTGTATATGTGGGACAAAATTAGTCTCCTGAAGGTAAATGACTGTAGAGGTGAGGGACACTACAATCTGTGTCAGATCTTTATGATTACTGAAATAACCTAGGCAGTTCCATGGTATGAGGGACATGAGGTACGGAATGTAAGAGTATGGAAATGACTACTTCAATTTCCCTCTATATCTGTTTATCACTGGCTTAAAGCCTCCTGAACCTTCACCGGTGTTCTGGGAATCAACATCAACCGCCATCTCGGACTCTGGCTCCGAGGAGACAGGATGGCGAGTGGGCAAGTTGATGTGATCCTACGAATCATGGTCACTTGCAGGAAGAGATATAAGAGACAGAGTCTTTGGATCGTAGACTTTTTTTGCAGCAGCTTCCTAACATGATTTGCTAACAATAGAAGGTTTTTACAGTTTCTTTTTTCAGCTGGCCTACACTGCATACCGACAGATGTAGTCCGGGTCGTCTGGACTCCTGTAGTGTCTGTGTACTCACAGACATGTTGTCAGTCTAGGTAGCCACATCAACTCTCTTTGTACACGCATCCATAACCACTGATCGAGCAGTGGCAACTTTGTTGTAAGGAACAGAAGGCTTCATGCCTCGGAGAGCATGGAACATTTCCGTGCCTCAACAAAGGAAACCTTGTCTGTGGCCTGGATACGTTGAACAACTTACTCCTCCTGGTACACAGAGGACTCCTTTGCTCAGACCAGATGACCTTTTCTGCAATCCATACACTTCAGCGGCTTGCTGCATGGAGGCATATCTGGATGCTGTGGGTCAGCACACTTCAGAAAAGCCGGTGGATTCAGACATTTTGCAGAGAAATGACAAAACTGATGGCAATTGTAGCAAAGGAATGAACTGCTTAACACGAGCATTCAAGTACCCTACTTTGATAATGGAGGGAAGGTCACACACACCAAAAGTCAAGATTAGAGTAGCTGTAGGCAACTTGACACCATCAGTAATCTTCAGCACATGGCGAACATCAGTGATATACTGAGTTTGACGTTCACATAGGATCTCTTGATTTGGGATGTTAATCAAGTCGGGACACCAAATAACGCCCTTGGTGGAGTTCAGAGACACATGGGACTTGACCTCAACAGTGAACTTTGTAGTTGTCCCATTAAAAGTCTTCATCGCCAAGAGTCCCCTCGACTGGGCAGCATTCGATGCCTCCACCAGAAGCTCACGCCTTTCGCTGATCCTCTTATAGTCGACAACACGACCACCAGCTGCTCCATCGATGGTTTTTTGCAACTCAAAAGGTGAAACTTTGTCGAAAGTGTGCCCTTCCAGTCCTCTGACAACCAAAAAATGTGGCGTAGGTAACTTAACCATAGGTAGACTGTCGTTCTGTAGAATTACTATCCGAATCACTACCAGTATCATCACTGTGCCATTTCTAATGACTGTTGAGGGTGCCACCCTTTTCGGGAGTGCTTTTAGAAGCAATGGTGAAGCCCCCGTATTAGGAATCGTCTGCCTCAGTCTGCCATTCGGGGAGGAGGGGAAGAAAAGAAGCCAGTAGTTCTAACACCTCCCGTGCTGTGCAGTTAGGAAGGGGACCAACCTCCCACCGACCTAAGCAGTACTTAGGAACAGCTACTCTTTACCGCTATTCCCTGCATTTTACTGCCCCAGTAGCACACCAAAGTGTACACAAAGGACAAATTGTACATCTTGGGCAAGGCCAGTTTTATTCCCCTACTTGGGAAAACATCCCAGGCTCCCCACTATAGAAGACACCCTTGGGTGCCAGTTATGGGGACTTGTGGTTGATTACACTGGCCTCTCCCGTACAGTGGTAACACGTCTTCGTGGCAAGTTTGGGCACATGAGTTAGTTGGCCATGACACCCCTCTGGCAAAGAAGGCATCAATTGATGCTACTTGGGTGTACAAACATGTGGATACGGGCTCCATACCGAGAATTGCCTGCTGGGCCAGTGAGAAGGGTTTGCTAGACCATCACTAACAAAGGCACCACATAAGGTTGCATGATTAGGAGACAGCACTCATTTGTGAGAATAGACCCTCGTTAGGAAGGGCATTGCCCTGACCTGAGACGATGCTGTAGAGACGGAAGAAGAGACGGGACCTAGTGAGCTGGAAAGAAAAAGATGAAGAAAGAAGCATGAGAAGATGGTCCGAATAAATTTCAGATCCCGACCGCATCCCGATTAGTCGCCTCTTACGACAAGCAGTGGGTAACTGTGATGGTATTCTAGAACCCAACCACCACACAAATGTTTTTTAAGAGAAACATATGTATTCATTACTGCATGATGTCAAATTATGTGACTTTTTCCATTATTAATTTAACTGAACTGCTTTTATTGTTTTTTGTATCAGTAAAATGTTGATCAAAAACAGGGTGTATAACATACAACAGTTCTTTGAGTTATGTGTTATTTTTCAAAATCAAAACAGGTATGAGTGTATAATTTTAGAGAGTTATTGGTGGAATATATCTTGGTAGATTTTGTCACTTTTGTTCTATAATACGATTAACTTTCCTGCACCAACATATTTTTCATAATCTGTTCAACCAAAACAGCAAGCGTGCGTGCGTGCGTGTGTCTCTCTCTCTCTCTCTCTCTCTCTCTCTATATATATATATATATATATATATATATATATATATATATATATATATATATATATATATATATATATATATATATATAAACACACACAGAGTTTGTTTGGAAATTAAACGTCCAAACTATTGGAGGCGATTCCTTATTAAAAACAAGACCGAAAATATTCAGAACATCATATACCTAAACAGAATATTAAAGGGGATATGAGCACTGTGAAAATTGGGTTATGAAAACGTATTTTCATTGACTACCTTGTACTTTCTGCCAGTGGTATAAATGACTGTGATTTACCCACATAACGTCCCACACAACAGAATGAGACATGCCCATTTTGTGCACTATTAGAGCATGTACTAGTGGAGGGCAAGTTGTTGATGTGCTGAGGTATCACTTACTGAAGCAAATCAGTATGCACAAACTAAGGATGGCCCGCATTACACATGTGTGTCTGCAACATGGGAAGCATGTCACATTTTTGTTGCCGACTTTGTAGGCGCTGTTCAAGGCATTAGGCAAAAATGTGTTTTCAAAACCCAATTTTTACTGGCTCGTATATCCTTTAACATTCTGTTTATGTATATGGTGCCCTGTATATTTCTGACTATATTTTTCATAAGGAATCACCTCCTGTAGTTTGGGCGCTTAATTTTTGAACACCATGTGTACACATACACATACGTGTTTTACAAACATAGGGACAAACTTTGGCAGACAATTTGTTACGAAAATATAAGACAAAAAGTTATGTAGCCTACAACTTATCCCCTAAAGCGATTACTAAGGGAGCAATACACCCCCAAAATTTGAGTTTTAAAATGTATTTAGTTAAACATATCAGAAACCACTTGTGATTCAACAACAAATTGGAGAATGGTGTTTTGTATAAAGGAGATCTTACACCCCTAAAAATATGGTTGTAAATAACATCCCCCTTCCTTTTAGAAATGGATGTTGGCACCCTGTGTTTGCATCAAACTTTTAACACCATATTCTAAGCAATTTTTAACCTGTGAATCCGCATGTGTAACATAACAAAAAAGGTCATCTTGTAGGAACACTCTCAGGTGAACCGTTTGTGAGATAATTCATGTTGAACACCCAAAACAGAATGTTTGTTGCATACCAGGTAGGCAAACCAAAATACAGAATAAGGTAATTTACATGCTGATTTTTCAGGGGTGTACAGCTCCCTTAATAACCACTTGATGTGAAAAACGGTACCGTAATTACTCTTGTGTTAATTATAGTTCTGAAAATTAAAAGTGTTTGAAATAGTTCTACCTCAGGGGGCCGAGATTGTAGTACATCACCATCTTGAGGAGTTGGAGAGTATGTGACATCACATGGCTCTCACGCTCCTAATAAAAGAGTTGAGTTGAGAGAGTAAGGCAACTCTTAACAATGAGGTCTTGAGAGCCGATGAGGGTAAAATGAGATGAGAATGGAGCAGTGACGGAATTAAAGGGTGACGGAACCGGGAGATCCCCAAGAAAACCAGACAACCAGCGACCTCGTCCGGCACAATTCCCACTTGCAAAAATCCAGCAGTGGCCCGGCGCTGGAGATTGAACCCAGCATGATATAACTTCATTTAAAGCATAACATTTTTCTTATTTCCTGTAACTTGTTTAATTCATTAATACAACATTTTTGTAAATATATAAATAAATTACTTGCGGAAACCTTCTAGTGGTATAAATTTCCTAACCTGATGCCTATTTCCATAAAATTTTTTAATGTAATTTAGAACAGAATGCTTAGTGCCCTTGTCATGTTGAAAAAATCCCCATGCCTTATAAATTTTAACAAACCAATATTGTATCAGGTGTTAAGATGTATTGTTTATACATTTTTTGCATGTTACTTTACATCCCATGGTGCATACCTGATGTGAACAAAAGTAAAGCAAATTAGTGCAGACATTTTTAACATTTACGTAGTATTACAGGGTAACGAAAAATAATGCCAGAATTACAAACTGTTGTTATAAAAACAGTTTTAATGGATATACATGTGTGGCATCATAAAACTTTGGTTAAGGTACAAAGATTTTCTTGACTGTGAGACTGACAGCGGTGCACACAAGTGGGAGTGGGTGGCTGTTCTCACCATTGTCAGTGTGAGTTGGTGCATGGAAGGATGTGTGGACTGCTTAACAGAAGGTGCAGTTTGTGTTGTGGCATGCCTAACTGAAATTGGTTGTGGCAGTGCAAAATAGCATAAGTGGCAAACTTTACACCTAAGAGGAATACCTCCAGATGACAAGGCTTTGAATTGGTGGCAAAATCAGTTCAAATTGACTGGTAGCGTTAAGAAGAGAAAAACGGGTGGCTGACCAAGAACATCAGAGGAAAAAGTAGAACACATTAAGCAAACCTGCATTAGAAGCCCTAAAATATGAGGTTGCTTGTATAAGTTTGGCAATAGGGATTCTGAAAACAACAATTCAAAATGTTCTACACAAATTATTAAGGCTCCATGCTTACAAGTTTCAGCTGCTGCATGAAATTAAACTGGAAGACAGAGAAAAATGTGTGGCATTTGCAAGGTTGTAACATGGCAAAGGCTAGTTAATAGCACGGCTGCAGTTACAGTCCAGGTTCACTCAGTCGGTCTAGCATGAGACACAAGGGTGCCAATTTTAAATAACAAGAAATAAACTCTGGTCTCGGAAAAGTTACACATATTTTTATTGAACTTTCAAAACTGACACTTTAATAATCTTCAAACCATTCACATTCAAGAGCAGTATAGACGAGACAAATTTGAAACTGCGCCACAGTAGTACTTAGTTAATGCGTCACTTCGCACCATGAGACGATCGTGAAGCACTTCTTCTCTCATCATGGTTAGTAGTCATCTGTTGCAGAGACAAACACCCTCGCTACTTCGCTTGGCACATGTACCTATCCCATTTCTTAGCGTAAAACTAAAACACATCCCTCCCAAGCGCTGTATTTTACTCCCACTCCTACTTCCAAATATGGAAATCCCAGGTACAAGCTCTTCTATTGGCCAAACGATCTACGTCACAGCAAACTCACCGAAGGTTTACAATAAATACTGCTTATTACAAGCAAATGGCAAAAGAAGTCGAAAAAACTTATCTCAAACTGACGCAAACCGAAATGCGACTCTCAAAAATTAAAAAAGCCAAACACACTGGTGATAACCACTTGAATACGGCCACAAATTAAAACTGATAAACTGTTCCCGCTCTACGTGGCACCAAAGAAAAATTTAAAATATTACACTCACCAACAAAAGAAACCGGGAATTTAAAGAAAAATCCAATTTAGAAATAATTATAAAAACTATTAGAAAATACATAATCTTGAACGCTACAAGGCTTACGCTCAACACCATTGATAATGATGAAACGTTCCTACAGTGTGTTTATTTTACTGACAAAGCAACATTTCATGTGAATGGATGTGTTAATTGACATAACTGTCACATTTGGGGTTCTCAGCCACCGAGGGAGATTCATGAGGACGTTCACAGGTCACCAAAGATGAATGTGTGGTGCGGATTGCTGCATGATTGTGTTGTTGATCCCTTCTACAGTGAAGCACCATTACCGGTGCAATGTACCTAGACTTACTTGAACTGCAGGTGTTCAACATCTTGACTGGGTACGAGAAAGAGAATGTAGGGTTATTTTCATCTATAATAGTGCTGCTCCTCATTTCAGTAACTTTGTTTGTGATGTTTAGAATGCAAAGTTCCCAAATGCCTGGTTTGGTAAAGATGGACCAATTTCCAGGCCCCTCAAAGCCCAGACCTACCACCACTGGACTTTTTTTTTCTTCTATTTCTATGGGGTCACATTAAAAACAATGTGTATGTGGAGGATGACAAGGAACATCCACCACCTTTAAAAGAAAATAACTGCAGCAATATAGCAACAGTAACTCCAGACACCATTCAGAAGACGTGGCAGGAAATAGAATATTGTCTATAAATCTGCAGAGATAAAAATGATGCCCATATCAAAATGTTCTATGGTAGGTCTGAAATTTTGAACCTTTTAAAACATTTTAAGATGCCACTCGTGCATATCAATTAAGAACTTTTTTAATAACAATTTGTAATACCAATATTCTTTTTCAACAATCCTGTATAGATGCACATTTTGGGGAGTACAGACTTTTGTGGATCTTCTCGAATTTCACCATGTGATCTCAGTGTGTCTACCAAACAACGATTCTAAATTTCCGATTTTTTTCCAGAGAACATTAATCATTTTCCCAAGTTTTTGCGGGGAGTTCAACACTCCTATTCATGAAGAAAAATGTCAAGCCTGCCATCAAACAAATGCCAATAGTTCAGATACATGTAGAAAATTTTACCATATATGTTTAGAACTGCATAGCAACGGATCCCTTAAAAAATACCATCTGTGCCACTGATGATTTGTCGTCACTGGGTCGAAGCACTCTGCACGGGATAAATACAGTCCCCTTTGTCTTCCTTGACAGCCATGGCAGAGGAGAGCACCTTTCATTCTTGTGCAGCCAATCATGGTACTAAGCACTTACCAGTATGAACCCTTTTTATATCAATGCTAACTGATGTATATATGTACAGATAACTGTATCTGTTACAAGCTAATTTTCTGAGGATTATTTGCTATACATCAGGGATGCACAAAATCTGCCAACACTTAATGACTAAAAGTAAAGTCTTTACAGACATTAAAAATAGGACAACTTTGAATGAGCTTTCCTTAAAGGTGGCCACCTGGCTGGAAGTATTTTTCCTGTAGTAATAAAGTCAACAGTGGCTCATGCTCATTGCACACTCTATCATGCAATGCAATTAACTGGCATGCAGTCTCTTTGATGAAAAAACATTGCAATGGGACTTGGACAAGATAATTAAGAAGAAAATGTGTGCTACACATCCCAGTAACACTTTGTGTACTCAGAATTTTTATACCTAAAAACAATTGAAAACACATTTTTCTGAGCTATTTTTATTGCCACATAGTTAATGCACATGATAAACTAAATGAAAATATTAAACTTGAATGGGAATGAAAATATATTATTAATAATGAGAGAAAAATGTGGTATAAGTCAAATTATTTTGGTATATCGGCAGGCAAACGTCATTTTCATAGATGTAAAAAAAAAAAAAATGGTACAATTGGAAACACTGAGCTTGTCTTGGTGGATATGTCCAGTGATGTTAGATGTAACAATTTATTGGTACATATACCAGTTTTCAAGGTATCATATTACATATGTACCACAATAATTTTGTTCTTCTACATGGAAATACGAAGATTTTAACATTTGTGTTTGAATGATAGAAAGCACAAAAATAATATAAGTTGAAGCCTCACCTCCCTCAATTGAAGATACAGAAAGAAATGGCTTGGCTCTTTTTGTTCACGAACCTAGAATGATGCACCAGTTTTCGCCTACAGTACCAATTTCTTGCAGTGTGTGTGGACCAGGATTTCCGAGCTGCCGTCTAACTTCACTGGACATGTCTAGCTAGAGATAGCAGAAGAAAATAGGTGTGGGCGAAGATGTTTTAGGTTGGCTGAATGAGGGTGAGGTATCAGAATTGAGAAGGATGGCAGAGCATCAGTGCATAAAGAGGAACATCAATGTGATATGAAATTCCTGCTGTTATCAAAGAATTCCCAGTTTATTCCTGATCTTGTCAATTTCCCACATTTCTTCTGGTATTCCCGGTTTTTATTTAACAGTGTGTGGAAGTTTGGGTGTGTCAGGAGTTGAGAATCATTAAATTTCAGTGTGAATATTTCCGATATTAAGATATCTTTATTTTGTCTTGTATTTTTGAGTGTTTAGTAAATTAATGTGCGAGCAATAACTGAACTGGCCATAAACAGCCATTATTTTTCACTGCAACTGTCATTTTAGGGCATGTACTATTTGTTTATAAAAGCTATGTGGGCCAGAAAATTTTCTGAAAATATTCCTAATATGTTTTTCTAGAAAATTTTGTAACTCAAAATTTGAGTATTTTATAAAACTGATTTGGGATCATTAGTTGTAGCAGACAATGCAAGCAACACAAAAGTTGCTTGACAAATGTTAAAAGGAAAGTATCCTGACCTATAACATTTGGCTGTATTACACATGTGCTAAATCTTCTGGCAAAGGACATTATAAGTTCAAATATAATTAAAAACCATTTGATCAAACTGCAAGGCAATAATTGTAAAAGTATTCCACAACCATCATGTTGCTAATCAGACACTTAAGAGAATACAGAAAGAGAAGCAAGGAAAGAAGAGTATATATTTTTTGCCAAGTGAAATTAGATAGTTTTCAGCTACTAGGCGCTAAGTGTTTACACAGTTCGCTGCAAACAAAACACAGCCTGCCTACGAGTACACATGATACGTGTCGCTGGGCAGCATGCAGCACTAGGGTCCATCTAAACCCTGAACTCACATTGGCAGACGGGCAGTGTCATAACACATATGACTAGACGGTCCAGCTCCAACTCAACTCAACTGACTAGCAACTTGCTGGGGACTAGCTTCTGGTGTGCCCGCTGTTGCACTGTGAAAACGCTGACATGATGCATTGTCTTGCAGCTTTTCTTTACAGTGTGCACTCTACACTCAATGCCTCATATGCTACATATACTCTGTTGTCGTACCTTTTCTCCCTCCTCAACTTGAGCCAAAACCTGACACACAATGCAAGATGTAGCGACAGGTGTCAGTAGAACTGTAATGATGTAAGGGAGCCAAACCACTCAATTAATGCTACTGACCCACGTTTCGGCAATTGAAAATCAAACTTCAAAAATAAGAAAAATTTCCCAATTCCGACAAAAAAAATTTGTGGTAATACACAGAACGGTACTGTCAACATACAATCGCAAGTGGAATCACTATTGTGTGTTGGCGCCAGACTATGTAAACAAAGCTGTGTGTTACATTATTTGTTAACAGGTAGGTGTGTTAGAGTAATCAGTTTCAAAGCCACTGTTTATTTTAGGAATCACCAGACTACTGGTGCTAGGGTGTTGGAGAGGATATAAAAATTCCCTTCAACACCAGCATATATTCAGCGAACTTCCAGAAGGACCAAGTTGTAAGTGGGTGTATATATCATGGTAAGTGGTGTATGTGACATGGTAAGTGGGTGTATGTGACATGGTAAGTGGGTGTATGTGACATGGGTCAACTAGGTTGACCACACAGCACAAACAATCCTCTGCTTCTGAGATTTAGGTTCTTTTGCTCGATGTAGAATGAGCTGGCACCCTAATACTTAGGATACAACCAAACTGTCAATGAAGTAATATTTCTTACAGCACTGTACTATCTGCACCTAGCCGACAGGGACCTCCATGTCAGGGTGCTATATAATTTTAACAAATATTTTCAGCAAAACACATTGTTTCGAAAGAATAAATTTAGTTATGGTTACTTGTAAAGTAATGTGAGGTTTTTTAGTTACCATATACCAAATTCACGCACCAAGGTTATGTTTAAGCGGAAATATCAACAAATCTCATCAGATGTCCTCCTGCAGTTGGTAAGTCAAGAGTGGGAACCACCTGTTCATAAGTTTGGCACAACTGTGTACTAGCCTACACCATTCTCAAAATGTACATATGCCAAATGAAACCCGTTATACTTATTTAATTAAAAACAATGACTAATTAACTTCCCAAGTGATGATAATGACATAATGAAAACTTTTCGTAAGTGCGCCTTCATACATACATACACTCGCAATTAGGCTACCGTCCGGTGGTGAGCTCTCTCACCTCTCCTTCACCCAACCAACTCCTTTTCCACTCCCTTCCTGAACTTACCAACCCCTCACAGGTACCAATTCTTCCCTCAACACATTCCACTCCCTCACAAGCATGGACTGCCTACCCCGCTCCGTTCTCCTCCAATACCTCTGAAGCCTTTGTACACATCACAAGATGGCTAGCAGCACCCTTATAACAACCTTCCTGACATTTCCCTTACTTTTCCACGTACCCTGTTACGTTTCCTTAATAAACATACACAGCAAAACATATATTTTTGTATGGCATTTCCTCAAAAATTAAAATTATTTTATGTGAAACATAAATATAGCTTTCCTATGGAGTAATATTAATAAAATACTAAAATAATAACAAGAATAAAAGGATACACAAACATTGCACATGAGAAAAGGGTATCCAAAGGAGGAATACTAGCTATCTCAAGACCAGAAACATGTTACAATACACAGACAAAATAATATACAATTTAGCAGTTCAATGAAAACCACTACAACTGTTTAAATTATAATTCCTGGTAATATTCTAACTGCAAAATCTAAAGCTGGCACAGAAAATTACATTTTTCACTATGTCAATGCTTGCCATTTAAAAAATTAATAAATTCAAATATGAAAATATTTACAGGATGGTCCACTTAACATGGACACCCCCAAAATTTCCACAATTGTTGTAGATCACAAAAATGTGGTTTTGGCTAAATGAAATCACGTATGGGGGCAAGTAATTTGCAGCAAAGTGACTAATCGTAACATGTGTATGGACAGAAATAATTAAACCACATGTTTTTTCCCTAGTAATATACATTTATTTCAACAGCATCTGATAGTATGTGCAAAGAGGAATTCAGTGATATAGTATAGACAATGGAAAGTAACACAGAAACACCAATAAATAATGTGTAAATATGATTACGTTAAGTGGGCCAGTAGCATGGGGCACTGGACTTGTACTCACAGCTGTAAGCAAGCAACACGCTCTGTGACTAATCCTGGTGGGACAGCTTCCTTATAGCAATGTAGCACTTGCCTTAATAGGGTATGGGGCAGAGGAAAAACGGGCAATGTGTCTGATATCAATACATTACATTTTATTCAGGTACCAACATAATTCAGTAGATCTGTTTCCTAGTTATTAACTGTACTGAATAACAAGTGTGTACAGATGCACAACAAAAATAGAACCAACCAACCTAAGGAGAAATGCAATCACATCTGCATGCATAGTACAAAAAGCACAGTTATGGATGAAAAGCTTCACATTAGGTCTTTTCACAGCATATGGATGATGTGTTTACCATTGACAGCAAAAAACATCTGCAAACGCACATGAAGCAAGCGATGAGCTGCCTGAAGTGTTTCCGGCATAATGCCTCTGCAAGCTGCCATAAGGGGTCCCTAGATGTCTTCTGGCATCATAGGAACCGTGTTGTACATCCAATCTTTCAGTGTTCCCTACAGGAAAAAAACTGGAGGTGTAAGGTAGGGGGAGCAAGCTGGTTTGGAAACGTTTCATTTAACACTTGCCTCACCACCAAAGCAAAATGTGCAGGGCAACCATCATGCTGAAACCACATATCATGACATATGTCGAGCTGTATGTCTTCCAGACTTTCTGGGGAAATTAGAGTACGTAAAGCCGGTCATTGTACCTTCAATGAAGTTTGGCCCTATGATGCAGGCTCCAACGATAACACATCACACATTCACTATCCACTGTCACTGATGCCTCACATGCCAGGCCTAAAACGGATTCTCAACTACCCAGTAGTGCATATTTCGAAAATTTACAAGCCCATGATTTGTGTAGGTAGCTTCATTGGTATATAGTATGTTCTTCCAGTAAATTACTGTCATCGCTTACACACATCACAACAAACCTACAAAACTGAACACGCTGCTGGAAATCACCTTCATGTAATACCTGATGAAGAGCCACACAATATGGATGGAATTTCCGTTGGCGCAGTATCTGTAACGTTAACACACTTGTTTTACTTATTCCTACAAACCTGGAACGTTCTCTCTTACCCATGTGGGGGTTTGCATCGACACGTACCAACACATTGTGTTGATACATCTCGGCCATAGCAATCTTTTGTCGCACTCGTGTTGTGGAATTCCATTCACCTTGTGACAAGAGACCTGTGCAAATTCTTCATATTGTTTGCAGTGAGATGATGGTCCAATTAGGATAACTTTCACCATACATTTGTTTGCTTGACATTTCTGCCTTACTTACCGAAAATACATAGTGTCCTGTTTTTCCTCATTCGTGAACTTCATTGCATACATACAGCCACACACTGCAATATCATTTAACATAACAGATAATGGTGACTGGTGCTGCACTGCTATTAGGAAGCAGTCCTGTCAGGATGGGTCACAGCGCATTATGCTTGCTTACAGCTGCGAGTACAGGTTCACTGCCACATGCTACCGGCCCACATAACTTAATCATATTTGTTCATTATTTCTTGGTGTTTGTGGGTTACTTTCCATCGCATATGTTATATCACTGAATTACTTTTTGGACGTACTTTGAGATGCAGTTGAAATAAATGTATGTTCCCAGGGCAAAAATCATATGGGTTTAAATATTTCTGTCCATACATGTGTGACGAATAGTCACTTTGTGGCAAATTAATAGCCCCCGTACGTAATTTCATTTAGCGAAAACCACATTTTGTGATCTGCAACCATTTCGGAAATTTTGGGAGTGTCCTCGTTAGGCGGACCATTCTGTATATAATGATAATCATGATTACATATAAAGTAACAAAACTGCCCTATAGATTTTTTTATTAGTTTACAAAAATGTAATACATCAAAACAAAACACAGTAGAATTCATGAGATTGTACACATATAGCAAGAAGACCAGAAACCAATATTTACTCTATTATTAAATAACTCTTGTAAACATTTTATTTGAATTCCTTGACCTCAAATAAATTTCCCCGATAATTCCATAACTTTTTCAGAAATGCAAAATTCCCTGACTTTCCCATCGCTTTGTTCTTACCACAAAAAAATTGTATCTGTTGCCTATACAGGATAGTACTATGTATTTTCCTTCCAAACTGGTGGTGGTTTGTGCAGTTTAGTTATTTGATAGTTACTTGGTAGGTATTTCCTGTGGAAGATATAAACACAATAAAGTAGCTCCAGGAAAGTAATTTCTCACAAATCTGTGACACACTGGTTCCTGGAGCATAAGTTAAGAGAGCGCAGGTCACACCAAATTAACTGTTTCATACAAGCCCTACCTGGTAAATACATAAAGCAGCTACATAGTTTTACACTCTTCATTTGTGCTCCAGGAAGCAGAATGATGCACATTTGCACTTTTCTGGTGCTACTGGAGGAAATTGCAATGAACACGCACAGTATGAAGGACTAATGGTGAGTGTCATTTCATTTCAATTTAATTGTTTGAAGAGCAGTGTTACATGCTATAGAACTCGTCATTAGGTGGTTAGTGTAGGTGTTCACAACTAGATCACTCCTTGCACTTCATATTTCTACTTGTTCTATTCTCTTTGGCCTCTCCCACCCTTTCAGTCATGCATAGGCCAATCTGTCTGGGCCGTAGGCCAAGACCGAGCTCAATTGTTTTGGTCCAGTTAAAATTTACTTTTTAGCAGACATCTGCTGCAGAAAGGTTAGTATAGTAGATAAGGTTTCTTACATCTGCATGGTGATGTTTGATCAATATTTTCGAAACTGTAGTTTGTTACTGCAGTCAAAAGTTAGTTTCGGAATAAATGTGTGGTAGCATTTGTGGTTTTATGGCAAGTGCACAGACTGGTGAGATTTGTTGTTATGCTTTGGCATGATTAGTAATGCTGTGAAACATGCTATGCTCCTCCCCCCCCCCCAGAAAAGCCACAATATCTCATAATTAGGCCTATAACAACCAAACAGTTACTTCAGCATAGGCCCTATAACCCAGGCCACGACAATTTAATTTTCCTTCATATTTTTTTCAAGAGCTAGATTTTTGTTCCAAAACTAACCCAACAATTAGCCTGATCATATAAGGAATTATTTTAGAATAAATCCAGTGATTTTAAAAATGATCTTTCAAGGCACTATAAATGTAGGCTATACAATCAACAAATGACACTTAAAAAAAATTAAAGTTAAACGTTTGTAGATTCCCAAAACAAAACATTCAAAATTTGCTCTCCCATTCAACCTGCTGGAATTTGAGGGTAAATATATAGGCCTACCATACTCGAAACAATTTAAAACTCACACAAATAGTTTCAAGGCTATTCATGGTAAAGTGAACACTTCTGAAATCAACCTTTCAAAAATATAACTGCTCCAAACTATGTATGTTTTTATTGGGCACACTGACTGGCATGCACCCAGTAAAGTTGATAATGACAGATGGGAAGTAGTTCTATATGTAAACGTTGAAATAAAAGTGTAAAGTAAACATTTGTGAATATTGAAATGAAATTATTTCTTTACCATTCTGATTTTTTTGGGTCACATAAATGTAAGTTATTATATAACAAATTTGTAAAATATTTACTCTTCTATTCCTTTCAGTTTTACTTGGCTGACACATGAACGAAGTGATCAGACCCATGGCAATGTTAACTTTACATAATATGCACCACGTTCTGTAACTGCTGATGATCACTGGTGTTTCTTTAGCAGTAATGGAACAGTATCAGTAATCAGTAAATACTTTGTATGTGCCAGTGATTTGATAGTTTCGCAACGCTTGGCAGTATAACGAAAGCGAGCTTGTAAATATAAACAAACAAAACCAAGGTAATGCAAGTTACCATGTCACAGAATTTTTTATAAATAAACCTGCCTGTAATTTACTTATATTAAAACATACATACCACACATGCAAAGTTCTAAACTCTTCAAATTAGGGGGAAAAAACAACTGTAACATCCTATAATAATGTCTTACTTACATTCCAATGCTTTTTGTGCATATTCTATTGCCACAATAATCCTGTAAGTCGTACCATCCTCATCAACAATATTTACTCCTCGACTCATATTTGAAAGTCCCGCCAACACATATTTTATAGACATTTGGTGTGTTTGTGTGGTATGCTCTTTCTGCTACTTTTGCTCTTTTAACGTTACTTTCATGCTCTCTGGCGTTTGTGATATTGGAAGCATTAATTTTGTTTAGTGTTCGGGTGGCAGGAGCATTGCGTTTTCTGCTCTTGCTTGCCGAGGTAGAGCAGAAAGTGCAGGGTGAGAGCAAGTGACGTTGCCACCAAAATTTCAAAATATAAACATGTTTATCTTTACCCGCTAGTTGATGTGGGCGGTCTGCTTGGTGTTAAGGAAGTTTGGTGAGGGGGAATTTTCATAAATAAAAATTGATTCTGGTAAAGTATTGTGGTCTTAAGCCAGTCTTGGTCAAGACGATCTTATTTTTCAAAACAGTTTATTTCCTCAGCACATTTCATAGTCTACAAACAAGACAATTTTCTTGAAGGCGGTGCACTCAAGGCATAGCTTATTTTTTTACCACTATGGGCTAGGTCAAGAAGGAGCTTATGCACGTAAAACATGGTGGCTAGACCCAAAATAGAAATAAATACACAATTTTTGTCACCACTACATAATTTATGCGTAATATTGTATGCAAATTGAAAAATAAAGTATTCCAAATTATACATAAGTATTTCAAATACATAAAAACATGTTAAAAATGAACAGTAGTGACGTTAATGTGGTGAAAATTAACGAAATTGCTTTTCTCGCTTAGGAAATCTTACGGACAAGTGTACAATTAAATTGTTAAGAAAATCGTAATGTGATTTGTTTCCACGAGCAGACAGCATTCAAATGAGAGCATCACAACTGATATCATCCATATAAATTCTAATATAGGGCTAAAATACTTTATATAATGTTTATTAAAAATATTAAGTGTATAATTTTTTACTTTTATGTAAGTTAACACACAGCTTAATATATAATAGTAGAGTTTGTATAGTTTTATTGTACATTACTACCCATTATATTTTATTAAAACCATTTTTTTTTTGTAAATAAGTTGTATTATAGAAGCGCTATCTATTTTGTACTTTGTAATTAGTGTAGGTAACTTAAGTTGAACTATGTGAATTATGTTTAAAAATTAATGGTATTTGTAGAATTAAAGATAAACTTTCAGAACAGAACAATTTAGATTTCCTACCAAAAGCTTTAAAAAGTGCTAAAGGATATTTTGAATGCAAACAAAGAAATCATTGTTATCTTGAAAAGTAAAGCCATCATTATTTTAAGGATGAACTGCCCAGCTGTCCCGAAAAGTGTGATTATGAGAGGAGTGTTTTAGGTAAGTGGACACGTCAAATATCTAGGGCCTACTTAATTATCTTCTTCACCGGACAAATAATTTTGAGCGATAACTACTTATAACACATTCCCAAGCTCTCGTCTATGTGCTATATTCAAAACAACTAACTATTTCTGCTCTTTGTTGGTCGGGTGGTAGTCGTCGAGAGCAACTGCCCTTCATGCTACTTTCTTGCTCCTAGTAGGGTCTTCTCAACTTGCTCTCGAGAGCAGAGCGCAAAGTCACACGAACAAACCTACTACACAACCTCAACCAGCTACAGCAATGCTCAGTATTCTCCGTACTCGTTTTAGCCTCGCAGAGGGCGTCACCCAACAACTCGTAAAAACGGCTGCCAGTCACCATCAGTGGTCGTCAGCGGTAACAGAACGATAGCTTACGTTACTGAGATTACTGAATCAGTGAAATCGGCAGGATCGGAACGCGGCGATGGTGGGACAATACGTAATGTGCATGCAAATATATATTAAGCAGGGCTTTCACAAGTGCTCCGCTTACCACGAACAGCTTACAACCTGATGGAAGGCACCTATCAACAATTTCCTCTACAAGTTCATTAGCTTTTAACGTGTTGCACAACAAATAAACATTACAATAACCTTACCTAAACATAAGATTGCTATAGAGTAAAACACATTTTTCCGTTTATCTGTGTCGCGTTTATCATAGTATGAAGGCATATCCTTAACCACTTTAAGTCTCTTTTTGTTTCCTGGTACCGTTTTGCGCTTTTCTACAGCACGAAATGCCATTATCCGAAGAGAATAACATTAAACAATTCAAATCCACGATATGTTTGCTCCATAACGGTTTGTAAACAAAGCAAGCATACAAAAAAAAGTGTTGCTACCATTGTACAAAGTTGAAATATCCCTATATATATATGTCACTCCTATATTAAAGAAAAATTACCCTATGCACTAAAAGAAAGTCCTAGGGGGGCCATAAAGTAACATTCTAGGTGATATTTACGCCCAGGGGGTCGATTAAATATAATTACTTTACATTTTCACAGGCGCAATGCACCGCAAATAAAACTCCGCTGCACTAACGCCCATAAACACGAATGCAATTAAATACACCGAACGTAAGGCTCATTTGGCCACACATTTTCATTGCCACTACCCAAACAGTGGCCAATGAAACAATTTGTTATAAGGAGTTCACGGCCACACCGATACTTAATTTGCAAACTATTTTACATGCACTACTGAGTTTTTAAGTGGCCGTGAGTAATGTTTTTTATTCGCGCCTTTAAGTTGTTGATTGGGCGGATGTTGTGTTCATACTGCAATGTTTGGACGTTTTTCATTATTTTTATTACATCTATAAGATATTTTTCAATACATAGCTCTACAAAGATATTGGACAAGTATATAGAATTACAGTGTACTATATTTATACATTGGACATATTAAACACACACATATATAAGCAAGACTGTACGTACACGCTTCACATATTTTCCTTATAATTTGACCAATCCTCCTCCAACATGCTGCGGGGCGTCGTCGTTTTGCTGAAAATGAAGGAAAACGAAACAAGAAAACCGGAACAAGATATGTGTACAAAGACATGTTATGCAATAATTTCTTAATTTTTGTTGGTCGTATATTCATCTACGCTATAAAAAGTTATTTTAGAAAAATTAATCAGCTGTTTTTTAAAGAATTTTTGGTTATTGAAGCAAATTTCTTGAAGGTTTCGTGGTAACTTATTGAAAAGTTGACTACCAAGGATGGCTGGCCCTTTCTGGGCAAGTTTTAAGTAAACTGAAGCCACGTGTAAGCATTTTTTTACTATATTGCCATACTTAAGAAAGGACTCATTCTTCTGAAATAAATGACTGTTTTTGGACATGAATATAATTACTGAAAACATGTATTCACATGCTAATGTTAAAATCTCGAGCTATTGAAAAGAGATCTACATTAGTTTGAAATTATTTTCTCATTGATTATTCTTGCAGGTCTCTTTTGCATGCAGAACACTTTTTTGCTGTCAGTGGAATTACACCAAAAAGTTATACCATAACACATGATGATTGAAATTGTTGAAATAGCAATCAGTTAAAAGCAAGGATACAGAAGTGGAGAGAAATGGAGGGATAGAATTCATGAGGCCACAGGGGTGGAGATAATGGGTAAGCAATGTAGGATGGTAAAGCAGAGTACTAGTATAAAGATTATGGTGGTGAACTGTAGGAGTGTGTACAAGCTGGAGGGCTTCTGGGGAAAGGTTGAAGAATATGGGGCGGATATAGTAGTAGCTGTGGAGAGTTGGCGGACTGAGGAAGTACTGGACATTGAATGTAGGCAGGATAAGTTCACCATCTTCAGAAGAGACAGGGATGGAAGAGAAGGAAGAACAATGATCTGTGTAAGGAAAGGGGTAAAAGAGGTGGTAGAACGGGTTAGTGAGGCTGTCGAGGTAATGGAAATTAAATAGAGTAGTGGTAGTAATAGGAAAATTACTTTGCTGGCACCATATACACCACCAGGACAGGGATGGCAGGCAATTGAGATGATCAAGGAGAGGTTCGATAGACTAAAGGACAGGCAGAAGGTTGTTGTAGCAGGGGATTTGAATATGCCAGGGGTGAAATGGGTAGAGGGTGCAGAAGGAATGGGTAGCATGATGCAGAGAATGGCAGCACAGTTAATCAACAGAGGATTAGTCCATGTAGTAGAAACACCTACGAGATGGAATGAGGAGGGTGTTGGGTCAGTGCTGGATGTGGTGTTGGTCAGACCTGGGAATGCTGTAGTTGGTGCAATAGTATTGGATGGTATAAGCGACCATCATATCCTCGTTGTGGAAATTGGGAATGGCAGGATGAGGGAAGAGCAAATGGCAGAAAGGTTTGTATGGCAGTATGGGAGAGGAGACAAGAAGGGGGCAGAAATATTCCTGAGAGACAGGTTTAGAAAATGGTCTATGGAGGAGGGTGTAGAGAAGTTGTGGAGGGAGTTTAGAGGATTAATGGAGGTTATGTTGGAGAAATTTGTGCCAATGAAAAGGTTACGGACTAGGGGACATCCGCCATATTATGGATAGGAGAATTTGAAAATGAAGAAAAATTGCAGAAAATTACATGCCAAGTGGAGAAATGAAGGGATGATAAGATTTAAAGAAATTATGAAAGAAATGGGTAGGGAGCTTGAATGGAAGATCAAACATGCAAAGAATGTATTTCTGGAGAACATGATGGAAGAAGGAAAAGGCAAGAAATGGGCGAAATTGTTTAGGTATGTTAGGAGGTTAAGGGGAGGAGAGGAAGGGATCCCTCTGCTAACAGGAAGGGATGGTAGGCATGCGACAAATGACCAAGAAAAATCAGAGATGCTGCAAGCACAGTACTTGTCAGTGTTTGAGGCAAAGGAGGGTTGGAATAGGGGTGCAAACAGGGTTCGGGGGGTGTTTAGTGAGTTTCAGATGAGGGAGTGGGAGATAGAAAAGGTAATTAGGGGTTTGGAGAGCAGTAAGGCAGGGGGACCAGATGGGATAGGAAACACAGCACTAAAGTTTGGTTTCAGGGAGTTGGCGAAATATTTATAAGTGCTGTTTAAAAAGTACTTAGGAGAGGGTAAGTTACCACAAGATTGGAAGGATTCTATGGTGGAACCTATACACAAGCAGGGAGAGTATAGGGGGAGGCCTGGCAGCTACAGACCGGTGAGTCTCACATCAAGTACAGGAAAAGTAATGGAGAGGCTGGTGGTGCAGTATGTGGTGAGGGTTAGGAACAATAGGAATTGGTTGGAGGAGTCCCAGCATGGTTTCAGGAGGGGATACTCATGTGAGACTCAGCTGGCTGGATTACTAGACGATCTGGTGCAGTTAGTTGATGAGGGGAAGTAAGTGGATGCCTGCTTCATAGATTTTGAGAAGGAATTTGATAAGGTGCCCCATGGGACATTGATGAGGAAAGTGGAGGCGCTGATACTGGACAGGAGGTTAGTGGAATGGATAGGGAACTTCATCAGGGGTGGGAGGCAATGTCGGAGGAAGAGGAGGTTATTTCAGGGGTACCACAGGGAAGCGTGCTGGGTCCTTTGTTATTTACCATAATGGTAAATGGCATGGGTTTGGGGATTAGGGGGAAAATAAGATTGTTTCCAGACAATTGTGTTGTGTATACTGAAGTGGGAGAGGGGGGCAGAAATTTGCATGCAGACATTGATAAGATATGGTTGTGGACCAGGTAAAATAAACTGAAGATAAATGTAAGAAAAACTAAGGTAGTGATGTTCACAAGGAAGAAGTTGATAAGCAGTGGCATGTACAGATGGGAGGGACAAGAGATAGAAGAAGCAGCAGAATATAAGTATCTAGGTATTGTACTGCAGGGAGACCTTAGATAGAACAAAACAGGTAGAGAGGGTGGTTGCAAAGGGAAGAAGGGCTCTGGGTATGCTGGGAAGGGTGCTGAATGGAGTCAGCTATGAGGTGAAGGAGAAGGAGTATGGCACAATGGTAGGGCCAATGTTAGAATATGCTGAAGCAGTATGGGACCGTATGTAGAGGTGGAAGTGCGAGAACTGTAGAATGTGCAGAGAAGGGCAGCAATATGGGTGAAGGGTAGGTGGAGAAGACAGGGGCAGGATGATGAGGAAGAAGGTAACTATAGGCCATCAGTTATGGTGAAAGAAATGGGGTGGAGCTTATTGAGGGACAAGAGGAAAGTTGAACGGCTAGTCAGGATGTACAGTGTTGGGAATGAAGAGGGAAGAGGGCTACACTGCAGGCTAAGTAAGGGAGTATTTAGAGGAAGAGGAAACAACAGTCAGAAGCTTCAGAGGGTGTGGAGGAGAATGGAGCAGGGTAGGCAGTCCATGCTTGTGAGGTCTGTGAGGGAGTGGAATGTGTTGAGGGAGTAATTGGTATCTTTGAGAGGGGTTGGTAAGTTCAGGAAGGGAATGGAAAAGGAGTTGGTTGGGTGAAGGAGATTAATTGCGATTGTGTGTATATATGAGTGTCATAAGATGGCAAAACATAATCGTAACCCTAGTATGAAAATATGCGAGATATGCCATTTTTTTCTGTATTTTTGTTCCAGACCTCTGCAATACTCCGCAGGGCGAAAAATGCTCAAGTTAGTTTAGGTAAAATATACACAATGTGAGATTTCCAGTTAAGTAAATTGTCTACTTTTAAGCCAAGAAACTTAATCACTGCAGTTTTATTAATTTTGTCTCTGTTACTGCTAACATGTGAGTTAATGTATTTTCTGTTGTTTGTGAGGTAATTCATAACGTATGATTTAACTAGGTTGAAATTTAATTTGTTTGCATTAAACCATTCATTTAGCTCTGTAAATATTGTGTCCATTTTTGTGTAAGATGGTTTATTAAGTCTCCAGAGACTAAGATGTTACTATAATTTGCTAATAAAATTGGAGTAGTTTCTGGGTTTAAGGCACATGGAAGGTTATTTATATAAACTAGGAAGAGTAGGGGGCCTAATATTGATCTTTGTGGGACCCCATGCTTGATTTTTCCTGGTTCAGAGTAGAATGAATTAGTTTTTCCTTTGATCCACACTTGTTTGTTTGAAAGGTATGAGCTTATTCGTTTATTTGGTGTACCTGAGACTCCATAAAAGTCTAATCTTTCTCTAAGTATGTTGTGATTTACTCAGTCAAATGCTTTAGTGAGGGTGCACAATATTCCACTATATGGCATTTTTTTCAAGTTCATTAAGAATACTAGTTGTTAGTTTGAAAAATGCATCATTTGATGACATGTTTTTCCTAAAGCTAAACTGGAAGTTTTATAAGCTTTTGTGATTCTTAAAATGTTGCAGCAACCACTTGTAAATTAGTTTATCAATCACTTTTGAAAAGGATGTAAAGAAGTGAGATGGGTCTATAATTGTTTACTTTGTTCTTGTCTGCTTTCTTGTACAACGGTGTTACCATAGACCATTCGAGCCTGTCTGGAAACAATCCTCTTTAGAAGATACAATTATAAATATGGATTGATGGAACACTGAATTAAAAAGCGCATTGCTTTAATAAGTGACATGAGTCAAGTGCTCCCGTGTGTCTTATTACGATTTGTGCTACCACAGCCAGCTATCACAATAGTGCACACCAGGGGCGATTCGAACAGCCCAGAATACGTTGGAGCAGGCTGCCGGGAACAGCGAGTAACTCACCCGGTGACCCAAATCGCGTAACTCCAAATCAGCAGTTTAACGTATTGCTCACAAGAAGGAACTCTTGCAGGCAATAAGTTAGCGGTCTGGCATTGCGTCCCTGTGAAGCCACGGCCGTCAGACGATAGTACCATTGGAAGGAACGTGGGGGCTGCCTGTACAACAGCATAACATGTGTCTCTAGTTTGGCGTGTGTCGGCATTCTTTTAGGCCGAAGTAGAAGTGTACCGATGATCTGAAGTGTTTCAAAAGGCTAGTTTATATAACCCATTCATTGTGTCAAGACGCCATTCATGTGGTCACAAGTGTTAAAATGAATTCCTTTGTAGGTGTGAAAAATGAAGCTATACTTAACTTGTTTAAGCATTCAGCTGCATCTCATTGATTAATACCATTGGTGTGACATCAAGGAAAATGCGTGTTCAAAGGCGTTAATGCAACGATGCCGTTTGAACAACAAAGTGCAGTACTCTCACCAGTACCAGATTTGGGCGGAGTTATTAAGATAATAAATGTATAGGGTTTTAAATTAATATTATGTGGCATTTTTCACACAGTGTTCATCCCGCATATTCATGTTTCTATAAAACATTCGTAAGGGTAGCGGCATTCTCGTGACGTCGTCACAAAACCTGTTAATTTAGCATTTAGAGCCACAGGAATGTCACCAATATGTGTAATGTATTTAATAGTAATTAAGAGGTCATATAGAAGTGTTTTATAACCATTGTGTAAGAATAAGGGCAAAAAGCATAATGAGCTAGCACGAATCTGAACACACCCTCAGCATTCGCCCGTGCGAAACTGAACGTCGTTTGGAGTCTGGGCTTTGCCATCAGCCAGCACGCTGCTCGGGAACCGCGCTCTTCAGTGCGCCCCCTTGGTATAGAAACTTTAGGGTGTTAAATAATTAATTTATCAACAGTGTAACTTTCGGAACCTCTTTGCTTTTATCTTAATACCGAGGGGCCGACCAACAGCTAATTTTTACTGTAAGAACTTAAGTGAGCAGTTTGCACATTTTCGAAAGCAGCATCGGCTATCGGTAGGTCACAGTGCCGATTCCGCATAATAGAGTTTTGTAGAGTATAAGGTCAGTTGTATGTAGTTAGATGCACTAAAAGTGTGTGTGATTATTTCCCACCTTTTATTGCTTTTACATTATGTAATTTAGGGTACGGCATCCCTAAGGCTGAAGTTTAACTTAAGTGCTTTGTGTTGATTATTATGGTTCCTGCCCTCCATAGGCAGAGTAGAGTCAGTGTTTGTCAATGGCTGTGTAAGGGAGCCTTTACCCTTATGCTTGTATAGTGTTAGAATCCACTATTTTAACATCATTGCCAGTAAGTGCACGATGAACACTGCAACCAGCACAATGGCAACCTCCAGGAATCCCCGTGGCCATCGGCCCACTACCCCAACATTTGCTGAACCGAGCTGGTGCTGGGCTACATATCATCTTGCCCCTGCCTTGGGTAAGAGGTAAGGTGACCCACATTATTCCTGAGAGAGAGCACACATCAGAATTGGGGCCCAACTAATGGAGCTTTTTCAACGAGCTGCAAGTATACAAGTCAATATTGACCTACATCATATATCACGTGTACAACGCGGGAAACATACAACAACATGCACGGCAAGTCACACCAAAATACATCATAGTTTCAGAAGAAAGTATGGCGCAAATATAAAATTAAAGGCTTCATTCACTATAAACAGGTATGTCTTGATATGTGTGCAAAAATTGCAGGGTTGCAGGTTATGCATAGCAACACTAAATATTTCAGAGTACTGGTAAAGAAACTGGCAAGTAAAAATTTTAGTACAAATTTAATGTCAATAATGTCCTGTGTTTACCTGTAAACACAGTCGGGTATATGAACAGTCTCAAACATTTTAAGGTTCTATAACGAACATGTAATTTCTCATTTGTTTACATTCAGTGTCACTATATTATGATCACGTAAAATTACTAGGAAAGTTTTGAAGTTGTTGATAAATGCACACATAATTCATGTGCATATTTTTCATTCAGTGTATGTATGTTTTTAAGGGCAGTGAACTTGTGTATGTACTAGAGTGTTTTGTTATGCACGAACTGTATCCCGTGGCAAATTACATGCTGGTGAGTGGTGGATAACATGGTCCCCGCTCCACTGCAATAAGAGTGTATTTATGCATATAAGTTTTATGTTATGTATGTCATGTTATGTCTTGTGTGGTATACTTCCTAACATGCAGGACACCATGTGTGCATAAGAGAACAGTGTTGTGTCATGTTATGTGTGGTGTAACTACCTAATGTGCAGGAAACCATGTATCTGCATGTCAGTAAGTAATGAGTAATAAAATCATGCATTACCCAATCACCAAGTGAGTAACATAATAGCCTTTTTGTAGCATCACAACACAGAACAGAAATATGTGCAACAGCAAAAGCTTGAAGTGTAACTAAATTGTTCATTTTCAGGCCAAACTAACCTAACGAAATTACGTTTAACACTTTTGGCGCAATTAGAGAAATTTTCGGCAAGCAATCACCATTTTTGTGTGGCAAAAGTGAATAATTCACAGCGAATGAGCAGCAGCTTTCTCGATGGCAGACACGATGTGAACAAAGCCATAATATGTAAGCAATATTCTCGAGGCACACGCAATTTTATAAGAAGTTTCACAAGCAGTCATTCGGCAATACAGAACAGTGATTTTCAAAAGTTTTATTTGCACAAAGATACATTCATTGTTTTATATATGCACACGTAACATTTATGAGCAAATCCTGAGTGCAGTGTGTTGAACATTTTAATTGCACACATGTCAGTAGCATACCATTGCACAAGTGCTTTGTTTACATACATACAATGGGCAAAGAACAGACAAAATTAAAGACTGCAGAGACTTTGTTTTCTTAAATCACATTTATGGGGATAAATTGTAAAATGCACCAATAATGCTGAGTGCAGTTATCAGGGCATATAAACATTTTCAAACTTAAGTAATTTAAATCTTTTAAGGATGCACTTTTATTTTATTTTCATGTAGCATATTCGGGTGTGAATTACTTAAAGGCAGTAGGAAATACTGTGCAACCATACAAAATGGGTTTTAATTTCGATATGCAAACTGTCATCTACCCACAGTGCAACATATTGCAATGTGCAAGTGAACTTGCAGGAAACTACCCAGAATGCAATTACCCATCCATGCCTGCATCATTCCCAGCAGAATTCGCAGCACTTCCCACAGCATTCACATAGTTTTCTATAGCATGGATGCAGCTAGCAGTGCACAACTGATGCCCGAAGTACTCATGCTCAGGGACCGGGATGGACACCATTCAGTGCGAGGCCTGTTCATGTTAGTACCATCAGGAGTGCATAGTATCAAATGACTGTTTGTTGGCCAGCATCCATGAGGGGTGAATATTATGCAGAATGTGCAACAACAGTGTACAGCCACAGACTCCACACACAGAAATTCCACAGACACCAGTATTATCATTCACTATCAGACCTTCGGGACAGGGTGGAGTAAACATGCATGGCAACTGCAAATGCATGCATGCATGTATAGAAATCAGCAGGCATACCAAGAGGCAGAAAGTAATAGGAATAGCAACAAGGTTGATCAGCAGACCCGCCAAGGGGCGGAAAGTCATAGGAATAGCTATGAGATTGACAAGGATGGGTGTCCCGCGGCCACCCTCGCCACCAACACCGTCACCTACAACGGTTTTCGCAGCATTGGACATACCAGCCGAAGAATGGGTGATACAACTGGCAACTGACATTCATATAGCATCACCTCTGCACACCACAAGTGACACACCATCCACAACAGCTGCCACATCACGTTTTTGAAGCCCATGTCAGTATGTTAGGTGGGCTACAAGAAGCCATGCGCGCAGTTGCCAGCTATCCCACAGGCCAGTTGTGCTGTATCGATCATCGTACCGATCTATACCACCAGTCAAGCAAATGCATATTGGCAGAGGCAAGTAGCACCTAAGAAGCAAGAGTCTTGGCAGGCAACATTGGCACACAGTAATGCAAAACCGCCAACTCAAACATACTGTACACCACAGAAGCAGACCAAGGCATGCCGAAGCGAAAGAGGTATGTCTGTTGTCAACACAGCAATATCGGGTAAAAATGTGTATGAGAATCCAAGAAGCTTTCGCTGAAGAACTGCACCAACACAACTCTACAACATGCAACAGCTGACAGGGGAGTGGTACGCATCCAGCCGGAGTGCCGTGGATACATAAACCCTACCCCATGTAGGAGAGTAGGAGTGTGAGCATTCGGCACCACGAATACCTCCGACTGAGATTCGAAGTGCCCAGATTATGTTGGAGTAGGCTGCCGGGAACAGCGAGTATCTTTCTCTGTGACCCAAATGGCATAACTCCAAATCGGCAGTTTAACCTATTTCTCACAAGAGGGAACTCTTGCGGGCAATAAGTTAGCGGTCTGGCATTTCGTCCCTGTGAATCCACTGCCATCAGACGATAGTACCATTGGAAGGAACGTGGGGGCTGCCTGTACAACAGCATGACATGTGTCTCTAGTTTAACGTGTGTCGGCAGGCCTGTAGGCCGAAGTATAAGTGTAACGATGATGTGAAGTGTTTTAAAAGGCTTGTTTATTTACCCCATTCATTGTGTCAAGACGCTACTCGTGTGGTCACAAGTGTTATAATGAATTCCTTTGTAGGTGTTCAGACTGAAGCAGCACTTTACTTGTTTTAGCATTCAGCTGCATGTCATAGATCAATGCTATAGGTGTGACATCAAGGAAAATGTGTGTTCACAGGACGTTACTTTATGCAACTGATGCCTTGTGAACGACAAATTGCAGTACTCTCGCCAGTACCAGATTTCGGCACAGTTTTTTAGATAATAAATGTATACGGTTTTAAATCATGTAATTAATAGGAATTAAGAGGGCGTATAGAAGTGTTATATGACCTTTTTGTAAGAGTAAGGGCAAAAATCATAATATGCTAACACGAATCTGAACGCACCCTTAGCTTTCCCCCGTGTGAAACTGAGTGTCGTTCGGAGTCTGACCGCCATCAGCCAACATGCTGCTCGGGATCCACGTTCTTTAGTGCATCCTCTCAGTTTAGCTACTTTTGGGTGTTAAATAATTAATTTATTAATACTCTAACTTCCATAACCTCATGCTTTATCCTGACACTGAGGGGCTGATCGACAACTATTTTTTACCATATGAATCAAAGTACGCAGTATGCACATTTTCGAAAGTAGCATCGGCTAATGGTAGTTCACAGGGCCGAGCCTGCACAATAGAGTTTTGTAGAGTACAAGGTCATTTGTATGCAGTTAGATGCAATAAAATTGTGTATGATTAATTCCTGTCTTTTATTGCTTTTACATAGTCGCTAAATAATTTTGATTGCAAATAATTGATGGTTTTCTCCACTTCTTTTGGAATTGTGATTGTGAAAGATATAGCAGGGCGTTCTGTACCCTGTAGTGTAGGGATATGGTTTAAATCTCGTTTAATGTTTTTTAAAATCATGTTTTCCTGTAGTGATTCATTGTGTCAGGGTTGCTGCTGGTTCTGGCAACCTTGTAGAGTTTTCTTTGTTTTTGCAGGAAACTTTTATTCCTTTGTGGAGCCATAAATTTTTCTTTGGATTTGTATTACTGTGGGTCAGTCGGGATGGAAAACATTTTTCAAAACAATGGAGAACTTGGTTAAGAAAAAGAGTTAAACTTTTAATTTGCTTCGGTACAAGTATACAATGTTAACCATTACTCCCTGCTGAGCTCTCCATTTAATTGTAAGACATTTTCCAGAGAAAAATTTAGTATTTTGTTATAAGAAATTCTTTTGGAGGGCATTTTTAGTGAAGGCATAACTAATATTTGTGCATCATGATCTGATAAGTCATTTATTATTGGGAGACAGTGGCACTCTGCAACTGTGTTACTATCAATAAAAATGTTATCAATTGCTGTCTGACTGGTTTCTTTTAGTCTGGTAGCAAAGTTTACTATGGATTTAAGGTTGGAGGTAATGAGTAGACTATCGAGTTCAGTTCATTGGTTGCTTTTTTTTAAATAACCAATGTTAAAGTCTCCACAGAAAATAATTTCTAGTTTGGTCCTGTAAATTGCTTTAAGATTTGCTTCAAGAAATTTTAAGAAGTTAATAAAGTTGGCAAAATGGGCTCTATATATATTGAGGACCCTCACTTTTTCAAATTTGTCAGTTATTACTTCCACATAACTGCATTCAAATACTTAATCGTCACATAACAAATGTGTGTCATTTTTAAACATTAAATTGTTTTTGATGGAAACACGTGTACCACCCTTAGTCAGGCTATTTCTACAATAAGTGGAACAGAGGGAATAACCAGCAATTTTAATCAGTTTAGCAGAGGATTCAGTTAAATGTGTTTCTGTTAGACATAATAATTGTACATCTAAATTGCATTCTGCGTATAATATGTCCAAGCATACACAGAGCTCATCAATTTTTCTTATTAAATCTCTAATGTTCTGATGGAATAAATACAAATTATTTTCATTAATTATCTTAGATTTCTTAATATTTGCACAATTATTGAATGTTTCTGGTGTTGAGTGTGAAAGTAAAACTTCTTTGTAACAGAATTAGGCCTTATGGGCATGGATTTCTTTAGCGTAAAAAATTTCCATAGGTTCCAACGATTACCTGGATATATTGAATAGAACCCTGGTCTGTAAGAATCCTACTAGCAGTAAGGTCAGCAAGTTTCCCCATGCCAGCATGACTCAGATGCAGACCATGTATTGTGTGGTCAGCCCTGGTTATTTCTCCTAGACCAATTACACCAACATGGCTCAGTCTGCCAGACCTTGCACAGCACTACACGGCAGTGTTAGCTGTCTGCACCTTACTTTGCGAGAAAGGCTTTTCATGCCGTTGTAGGGTCTCACAGACCAACACATTGGTGTGGCTGGTAGCCCTGGTAATGTTGTAGATATCTGCTCCAACTAAATAGTTTTTGTCTAAATCAATGCTGTTGAGTATTCCCCCAACAAAAACAACCTGATCTGACTTGCAAAAGTCTTTACTTAAGTTACTTACATCTTCTGCCACACTGCCAAGGCCTGCATTAGGTTTACAAGACGTGATAATGTCGTAGCCACCACGTGTATTTAATCGGCCCCCAGGGTAAGGTTAACAAAAGGCAAATTTTTTAAAATAATCTTGAATGTGTTTAAAAATGTGACACTCTCAACTTTTTGTACTGGGAGAATCTAATTTGAATTATTATTTAAAAATTTGATTTCATAACAAGATAGTGCTTTTGTTTTTCCATGCTATCCGCTACAGGGAGAATGTAAGGCAAATTGTAATTTATTTTTGCTTCTTTGATAAATCCAGTTTTACTTATCAGAGACGTTTTCTGCACAAATAAATTAAATGGCCCTGAATTCGTAATATGTGGAATTGATGTGTACCACATCATAGCCCTCCAGTTTGTTCGCAACGTCGCCGAAAACAACACCATCTTTTCACCCACCGCCCATGTGAGAGCAGCATTATGCATGCACCAAGTGTTCTGCATGTGTGCTTTCATTGCAAAATGTGCATTAGTGCAGTGCATTATGTGTTTGTCAATTTTCATAGCCTTTTAAAATTATTTATTTTCGGTGTTATTGTAATTTTAATGAACTTTCTTTGTTATTTGTAATGTTATTGTAGTTCGTACTATTTATTTATTTTTCAGTGTCTTTATGTAGTTGTTTTATAAAGTTTTTGTTTGCATGTCACTTCACCTATTTTACATACGGCACTTAAGTACAGCACTTCATTAAACATGTACTTGCAGTACTTGTTATAGTGTTCGTGTGCAGCACTTCAGTGTTATGTCTTTATGTGTACAGTGTAAGTGTGTAATTAGCCTTTTAGTTCAGTGGTTACAGTATTGTCCAGTATTTTAACCATGTTTTATGTCGGTTTTTATATGTTAAGGATGTTGTGTTGTTTGAAAAGGAGTTGATGTGGTTTTGAGGAAGGGTAAAATATTAATTCAGGAAAATTGGGTTGGAATAATGTTACCAAGGGCACCAAGCATTATTCAGCGAATAAGGGAATGAAGAAATTATAGAGAGCTGACTTCTACTCACAAATGTGCGCTGATGACCAAATGCGAAAATTCTTTCAATGTTCTAACCAGGTGCTCCTCAGATAAATTGATAAATCAATTGTGTACTACACTGTGGGGCTGTCCACACAATCGAAACTGGCATAATTATGTTGCAAACATATACATGCTTGAATACATTGAAAGAAGATACTTGTAAACCATGAACACTCTTGACAGGAAACTGAGGGCCTTTGCTCAAAAATGCTAGAAGACAAACCGAATAACACAAATATGATATTATTTAATGTAGATTTACTGGGTTATAATTACATGTTTCTTTCTGGAAACAGTTTACATTTGTACCGGACTCGTACCTGCCAGTGATGGTGAAACTGTAAAAAAATGTGCGAAGCCACACAATGGATTAAGAGCGAAATACTTAAGCTTCCCCAGGCGATTCAATCTATAGAGAAGGTGAGAGGCAGAGTCCTAGGTAGCTAGAACGAAAAGGGTTCCGAATAAGTTAAGCTATTATAATAAATATGGTTGGTGAAACAAAAGTACAAGCCACCAGAGCACACAAACCACGAGTTTGGTGACACATGTCCGAAATCTGAGGGTACTAAGTGATGACTGATCTCCCGGCTTGTTTACTGGCCGGCATTGGTAGGTAGACGGGCCAAGTCGGAACTACTTGCTCAATCACTGATGCATGCAGCATACCCCCTTTCATAGTCATTTTGCCTGCTGCAACAATTTTTCAGCAACGCAGTACGTGTGCACATTCTCCACCACCTGGTGGTGCAGATGCAGTGCAATGCAAGGTGCAGTGCAAGGCACAGGACAAGTGAGTGCAAGACAAATCCCAGGGGTACTGGGATAGCAGCCACTATCACCACAGGCTTAGTAATATATAAAGTAGACCCTGTGTCTACATAAATATGTTTCTACAGGGCTTAAGAGGCAATACGGGGCCACATAAGGACACATGCACATTTAAGACACCTAATTAACAGCCTTTATGCCATAATAATATCTTACTAGTATATTATGTTGTTTTTCTGTCAATTTACTTTCTCATGTTTTTCCATCCCCATCTCACTTCATCTTTCTAGTGCACATGTATCTTTTCAATAAAGCAAGGGTTATTTTTGTAGATGTCTGAGAGATAATAACATTAAGTTTAAGTGTTCAAGTACGAATGTGTTGTGTAGCAAAGCAGTTCCACGTGGTGTGCCAGCCTGGCAAGCTGGCCAGCACACCGTATTTTCCAAGTCTGTAGTTGTTAGTCTCGCAAGGGGTGCAGTATGTTACATCGTGGCTCATGTTTCGTGCATTTGGGTGGCATTTAACTTTTCATCAAGCATTCTTCTGTTATAGACTTTGCTTTTATCGGAACCATTTCGTCCTAGCCACCCGAGACTCTACCCCTCGCACACACACAGTGTTTACATCGTCTGGGTGGATATTATTTTAAACTAATTCATTGTGTGTCCTCATGTTTTTATTTTCTGTTTCGCCCACGCTGACTGGCAAATGTCAGCTGCAATGTGAGTTGTCTCAACCAGAGACATATAAAGCAGATACCTTATGAATTAGTGATGGGAAAGTGCCACTTGTATTTTATTCAGGTCACTGAAAGGCATTTCAGGTACGGCTCTTCTCCCGCCAATTTAATCATAACCTATTCAAGTATAATAATGAAGTATTTAAATGTGTTTGCGAAGTAAGTGACAGTGTCGTACAGACGTCTGAGGAGCCAAAATATCCCACCGTGCAGTCGGCGAGGAAATCTAATTATTAACCAGAGGAGTAGTACAATCCCTGGAGGGATTCTGCAGTGGTCGTCACCCACACTGCCCTGAGGAGAACGACTCAGCTCTACTGATCATCACTACATTATTTGATGACTAATGTCTGGAACCTTGGGTAATAATTCCTAAACCTGAACTTTCCAAAAGTTTACATTCACTGATCCTCAAACCTAACCTCATCCCTCACCTGACCACATGATGCACTTCAAAAGTGGCACCCAATGTGGGGCCTAATCTCTGCGGAGACCATATCTGCAATTTTTCCTGAAAAATTTCATAGCAAAATATTTCTCCACAATTTTCCAAAATTTTTCCTGTGTATTTCCTGCAAATACTCACAATAAGGGAGTCGCATGGTAAACCAAGTGACCCATGAAGTCAGTGGCAGCATTGCGATTCCCTCCAGATGCCCTGGAACCGCCAGGAAGGACAAACGTGGCCATTAAGAAAATTGTATGAGAACAGCTAAGCCCTGCTATTGTTCAGGACACGGGAGTATGGGCAGGAAAGTCAGCCATCTTGTGGCAGCAGTGTGGCGTTAGCCTGCGACTCCCTGATGCCACATGGAAGAACAAAGGAAACGGGGTGTATCGCCACGTGCCAAGCCCCTCTACTCACGTCGCATCGAGGAGGAGCTGTGAGAAACAAGGGGAAGGAGAAAAAAATGGCAGGAAGTTCTTCACTCTTCTCCCACACTCAACACACACCCACGACCAGCTGACCACCCGCACAATGCCGCACATCAGCTGATCATCCACCGGCTGTTGACCCCTGTGCCACTCGGAATGGGGACAGCTGCACCACCCTATGATACTCCCATGTCACGTCTTCTGCGAGCACATGGTGTTGTTTATAAACAACTATGACTGGCCAACCACAACACAGGGTATCGGCACTGTTGTACTTGCAGTGTCTGTGCCCAATAATTGCAGAGTGCTAGACAAATACGAGATGGGCACACATTTCTGTAATTGCAATCGAAAGACCAGCCCGACAAACAACCACATAGTGAGTAACCACGGAAACACGCCAATGGAAGATATGGACACTGACTATTCGGACACTAAAACTGCAATAAATTTTCAAAATTTTTACCTGATGCATTTGTGCGGAAAGCTGTTAAGTGCGGGTTCGGGAACTGCACCTATCAGCTGTGGACAGTGCCAAACACAAGTGCATCGGTAATGCTTGAGCAATGCTGAAGATTGCATGGTATCTGGGTTACAGTTTATTCGCGACTACTGTAGTGAAAACACATGACCACAAATCATCTGGACAATTTTCGAGGACTTACTAACGGGATCACAGCTCTGGTAGCAAGTGTCAACAAAAGGACAGTATGGGAGAAAACAACCACCAAGATCAATCAGACTGTGATTGTGTCGCAATGGTACTGGAACAGAATACAGCAGCGAGTGAGAGATTTGACACACAGTTATCGCAGCACGCAGAAACTAACTATAAGGCCGAAGATTTTGCCAGTAACAAAATGCTACCTGCGAGCAACACACCCATGATAGCAGACAGCCATCCAGCATGGAGAGGAGAGTTTTCCCAACCAATGGCAACCCTACCACTACTACCTATACCACTCCAGCCAATAACACCATACTTGTCACAATTTGCTACTTACCATCCTACACAAGTGTTTCCATTAATACATACAATATAAACCTTTTCCAGCACCAACACCCATAACCACAATCCCAGCACTCAGCTACGGGGTAAACACAGCTCTTTGCTGGCCAGCATAGAAGGAATCAAAACAGAACAGCACTATAAAGATGGACAGTGGCCTAAAGCGAACTTCGGCACATTTTCAGAATTTGCAGATGTTCACTGGCACAGTGAGTGAGTAACCTAGCCCCATTCTTGAAAGAGTTTATGTCGTGCTTAAGATATTATGGCATTTGGGAGGACGAATGGGCCAGCTGCATTGGAATCCAATTGCAGGGAGAAGCGGGGAAATTGTGGAGTGCTATAAATCACTACGGCCTGAAATGGGCGGAGATTATACACTCGTTCCAGTGCCAGTATGGCAGCATTTACTCATCACTCCAGGCGCAGAGCAAACTGCTCTTGCAAGAGCAACGGCCACATGAGCAACTGCCCACCTTCAACACGCAGAAGGCATATTTAATAAAACGCTTTCACTCACAGTTGCCAGACTGGGAGGCCCTGGAGATCAGAGCCGAAACAGCTTCACCGGAGTACAGTGCAGCATTAGTGCCTTTCCTAAATAGCATCATGAATGAAGTTCTAAAAGCTGCTATCATTCTCGAGCGGAACATGGACGACATAAGTGCCACTCGGATGATGGTAGCCCACAACAGGATCAGGTGGACCACAACCCAAGGCATTTCGGACAGAAATCGGGACAGCAGCAGACGAGTTAGAGCAATGGGAGTAGTGCGTGCCACGGTGATAAGCCAACACAAGGTGACAGTGCAAACAAAGATGGCGGGTAAGTGCGAGTGCAGCTGGATAAAAGCCAGCTATCAGCAACACCCTGATGCTACTGGCCAGCGCAAGAGCTCCTCTGGTACAGCAGGTGCAGTAACAACCTACACAATGATGGCTACAAGGGGCCCGCATATAGCAAGTAGGAAAACAGGCAGTAGGGGGTAAGGAACCTGGGGCTCTTTCTGTTCCGGTCATGTCAACAAGCATCGAGAAAACACCACAGCAAGCACTAATTCAGCAGGTGAGTGGGAGCAGGGCGCAGTTCATCCGAATACTAGTGTACATGAAGAGGTAAACTTGTCACAGGCTTATCGACACAGCAGCACCCTATAATTTCGCGCAACCCTGCTTTGTGTGTAATAATAATATAATGTACACATATCATATACTCAACTCGCTACAGGTCAACTAAGTATGGAGCGTTGTGCTAAGCCACAGTTACTGTCAGAGTGAGGGACCTCGAAACGATTATGAGTGCAATAGTGATGCGAGAGAAAAGGGAGGATGCGATATTAGGCGTGGCCTGAATGCAGAAACAGAACACTGTAGTCGAACCCAGTACTAGGTGAATCCATTTCGGAGTGAAGGAGAAGCGCAGGGTCTATTACATTCACAAAACTTTTGCAGATGACATACCACCAGTATCACTCGCAGAGTTCGATCACGATATCCCACCACAGCATCAGGCAGCATTTCAGTGCATACTGGATGAACAGAGGGAGGTATTCGCAAATACGGATGCGCTATGGAGAATTACTGTAGACGAGCATGAGATAAAGATTTCGCAAGAGAGACCAATCTATGTCGGTCTGCCAGGTTATATGCTGCACCAACCTCGCATTATTAATGAACAGATTAAGGAGACGTGGAAGGACAGAGTTATAGAGCCAATATGTAGCAAATACATCTCGGAAATCACTCTGGCACCAAAGAAAAACGGGATCTGGTGTTTTTGTGTTGACTTTCACCCCGTAAATCAAGTAACATGTAACGACTTACCACCTTACATAAGTGTCAGAGATGCTCTTGACTCGTTGGGAAAAGTGACCATGATAATATCCCTCGACCTCCGCAGTGGATACTGGCAGATTTCAGCAAAGCCGGAAGACTGCGAAAAAACCGCCTTCACAACACCCGATGGTTGGAGGTTTCATTTTTGTGCGATACCTTTTGAGTTGAAGGGAGCACCTGCTACATTTCAATCAATGATCGTCCGAGTCCTGGACAGACTCATCGGAGATTTCACGTTGGCGTATTTAGTTAACGTTATTATATTGTCCAATAGCTGGGAAGTCCACATACACCATGTGTCCATGGTACTCGAAAGACTCGCCCTAAAATGGCCTCAAATGCACCATAAACAAGTGCCATGTCAGGAAAAGCAAGTCGGATTTTTTAGGGCATGTAGTAGATGATGACAGAAACACTCTTAATCCAGATCAATTACAGTTGATAGAAAATTATCCAGGATCACACACTAGATAACATCTCTACAAAATTTTTTGACTTATAAACTTGGTAAGGGAATTTATTCAAAATTTTGCAGTAGGACCACACACCTCACTGCTCTAATTTCTCCGCAAAAACAGTTTGTGTGGGGTGATGTACAAGAAAAAACATTCATAGAGATCAACCATGTTTCTGTTCCTGCCCTAAACTAGCATGGTATGACCAAGGCAAGATCCTATCTTCAGACGGACACCAGGCAGGAGGGACTTGGTGCTATGCTGTATCAATGTGCGGTAGTAATAGATTTCTCAAGTGCAAAACTCGGACAAGTGGAGAGAAGGTACGATGTTAATGAGTGCAAAATGTTAGCGGTGGTGTGGCCCATTATAAAGTACTGGCTGTATCTCGAATACCAGTGCTTTCCCTTAAGAACCGATAACAGGTGTCTTGTTTGGCTACATGCCATGAAAGCAGCATACTGCAAGCTCACCCAGTGGGCACTGCTCCTACAGTCCTATTACTTCATTGTAGAGCACATCTCCAGGAAGAGTATCAGCTGGCAGATACTCTATCACATATGCCAGACACGAGCATCGTAGTCAAAGATGATGCAGAATGGGATGAAATTCTCCTGCCCGATTACCGCAAAATGTTTAGCGAGGTCAGGGTGAATGAAATGCAAGCAGTAAACAAGGAAGTGTTGGTAGACGAAATGTATCGGGAGATAATGGGCGCTCATGGCAGTTGTGCAATAATGCAAGAGAAGAAGGCACAGTGTGTGATGCGAACAGTAGAGTAGTGGCACATAGTGAGGAACCGGTTGTAAACATGCTCAGTGAAGGACAAAACAAAGTAGGGATTGTTAGTCAGTTTGCCCACCGCACCCAATTTTCGGGCAATGCAGTACGTGTGCACGTTCTCCACCACTTGGCGGTGCAGGTGCAGTGCAACACAAGGTGCAGTGCAAGGCACAGAGCTAGTGAATACGATGCAAATACCAGAGACATGGGGATAGTAGCTACGAGCGACATAGGTGCAATAATATACAAAGTAGACCCCATGTCTATATGAATATGTCTCCACAGGGCTAACAGGCAAGGCGATACACATAAGGACACATCAACTCACAAGACACCTAATTAACAGCCTTTATGCCATAATAATATCATACAAGTGTTTAATGTGGTTTTTCTGTAAATTTACATTCTCACATGTTAACATCCCCATCTCACTTCATCTTTCTAGTGCATATGTAGATATTCAATAAAGAAAGGGTTATGTTTGTAGACATGTGAAGGGTCAGCATGATAAGTTTAAGTGTTCAAGTGCAAATGTCTTGTGTAGCAAAGTAATTCCTCACGGTGTGCCAGCCCTCCAAGTCGGCCGGCATGCCGTATTTTTTAACCTAGTAGTCGTTCGTATTGTGAGGGGTGCTATGAATTACATCGTGGCTCGTGTTTCGTGTGTCGGGGGGCATTCAACTTTTGTATCAATCATTCTTCTGTAATAGATTTTATTTTTATCGAAACTGTTTCGTCCTAGTCACCTGAGACTTCGCCCCTTACACCCACCCAGTGTTTGAATCGCCTTGCTGGATATTATTTTCAACTAATTATTTGCTAGACCATGTGTCTTTATTTTCTTTTTCACCTACGCTGATGGGCAAAGCTCATCTGCAACGTGTGTTATTTCAACCAGATACGTGTAAAGCAGATACCTTATAAATTAGTGAAGATAAAGTGCCACTTGTATTTTATTCCGGTCTCCGAAAGGCATTTCAGGTACAAGCCTTCTTTCCCAGTTTAATCATCACCTATGCAAGTGTAATAATGAAGTGTTTAAATGGCCACATATGTTTGCAAAGTAAGTGACAGTTCCGTATGGGCATGTGGGGAGCCTAAATATCTCACCCTGCAGTCAGCTAGGAAATCTAATTATTAATCAGGGGAGTACTACAATCCATGCAGGGATTCTGCCGTTGTCGTCGGCCAGACTGCCGTGAGGAGAACGACTCAGCTCTAATGATCATAACATTATTATTTGGTAAATAATGTCTGGCGCCCCAGATAGTAATTCCAAAACATAAAATTCCAAATGTTAACATTCACCGCTCCTCAAACCTAATCTCATCCCTTATTTGACCACATAACACATGCCAACACACATTGCAAAAACCCTTTAATCACTTATTGGGAGTGCAGTTTGCTATCAAAAAATTTACATAGAATAAAAATCAATCATTAACATTTATGTGTCGGTATATCGGACATGGCAGAGGAATAGTGGCTTATGTGAATAGGATTAATACTTATAAGTTCTTCTGTTGGGCACCAGCTCTTGGTATAGAGCACGAGACGGTGATGTTGTTGGGTCATGGGCCGTTCGCCCACGTGGCCTCCCCTGGTTTCCGGCATCATTGGTCTGATGATGCTGATGTTGCCAAATTAACTAAAATCAAATTGCCTGGTCTAGGGTGGACTGTATGACGTACTCATATGCAATGATAACTCCCACAGTGTGTTATGGGCACCCTTATGGTCTTAAGTATATTACTTAAAAATTAGTTGTCATGGTTTGATGATGTTCCTAAAATGCAGCTAAGCAAACAAATGAAGTTGAATACTGTCACGTATTTTTATTTACTGAAGTCTCATACTGTGCACTTACATTTATTGTCGCCACTAAAGCTTGGTGAACTCTCAAATGGTACAAAATGGCCCGGAGGCCTATATGAGTTACATAGTGTAAAAACGAACCATGGTATGGGGTAGCATGCTCTCCGGTTTAAAAACATGTACGAATGTTCCTGTAAATGAATAAGAAGAGTTTTGCTGATTACATGATTAGTTAAAATGTCGAAGACCTGGAGAGGTCCATCATGATGTCCACCCCACTGAGTATATGAGATGCTAATGTAACCATGTTGGCACCGAGCTCCCTGGTTGGCCGAGCCCTGCAGCGCAAATATGAAAAAAAAAATTATAAAGTTGATGATACCAAAGGAATTGTGTTGTGATGATGCAATGCTGTTAAGACATGGGAACCGATAAACCCTTTACTTTAATTGAAATAAATATAAAATTACAAGACATAACTTATACTTTGCTTGGAAACTGAGATGGCTTTTGCTTTATCGTTAAAGTTTGAATCTAAAGACACCAATTTTTGTGTTATCATTCTGACATGAATTAATTGATATATACAAAACTTAATATTTAAACATGGGCACTAAGAAGGGATATTTATACTCGAATGTATAATTTAAAATAAAATACTGGTTAATTTAAAAATAAGAATTTGTAGGTTAGAAAATGCATGTGGTTATGGAAATGTCAATGGCTCTGCAGCCACGTGTCCATACATAACCTCAATGTACATTACTACTACTAACCGTGATAAAGGGGGTCGATTAAATACAAGTACCGAACATTTGCACTAGAGCAATGCAAGACAAATAAAACTCCACTGTACTTGAACCCATAACTCCGGATGCAATTAAATACACCGAACGTAAGTGGGCGGGGCTCTTTTGGCCACACATTTTCACTCCCACTACCCGAACAACTGTGGCCAATGAAACCATTTGTTTCAAGGTGTTCACGGCCACACAGATACATAAGTTGCATAGGATTTTACATGCACTGCTGTGTTTTTAAGTGGCACTATATGATGATTTTTTTCCTGCCTAAAAGTTGTTGATACTGTGTAGTAGTTATAACCTAAACAACAATAGGCGGGTGTTATGTTTATACTGCGACATTGGGACGTGGAGAGTCGCTTATTTCACTAATTGATGAAGTGTGATGATTGGTGATTAATACAACTACATATTTTTAGCAGACAAGAACTGAAAATTTTAATGATGCAACATAATATCAGATACACTTGAGATTGTGTGTTTGACTTTATTTACGTTAAATAAGAGACGTGATATTGTATATTATAAGTGTTACAATACAATTTGTGACTTGTGTTCTAAGTAAAACCGACCTGATAATGTGTTTACTCCTTTTAGTTTAGAAAACATGCTCTTCTTCATGGCTTTTTTTTTCAGTTCATTAAAAATATCTATATGGCTGATATCTTCTCAGCAAATGCAATCAGTGCAGTGTCAATTTAAATATTTACGTTTATGTAGGCCTAAGTTGGGTTTGTAATGTATGTGACATTCACAGACTTTTAACGATATTCGTATTGCATGTTGTTCCATAAGCATTTTTATCACCAATCGTCGCTGCACCCTTCAACAGATAGTGAAACAAGACTCTTTTGTGTCCCATAACAAAAATAAATGCTCTTCCAAAATACGAAGGAAAAAAACTTAAGCACTTCAATAAAACATTATTTTTGGGACTGTTTTGTTGGAAATAAAAGTGTTTTATCTTATGTGAAAAGTTAAATCACAAGTGCCCTCAGAAAACATCATTTATCCATTCTACCCACTTCAATTTGTTGTTGAAATCACTCTAATTTTGTAATTTAAACAAGTTGCCAACAACAACATTTAACCAAATCATATTTTTTTTGACAATTATAAAATTATAGCTATGTTGCTCGTTAGCCACATGTGTCTACTGTGCATGTGCAGCAAGAGCAATTACACTTGCGCCAAGATACACTATCTACCAAAAATTTATTGTACACCTGTCCACAATGTTTACTCGGTGGTTGTTACCCCGTTAGAATCTGGTAGGGCCATCTCTTACAGGTATAAAAGAAGCCACCCTGTCTGGCATGCTCTCTATGAGTGTTTGCAGGACATCTACGGGGATTCGTCGCCATTCCTCTTGCAACCATTCCATGAGGTGAGCAATGGATTTTGGCAGTGCCTGAGGAGCCCTCACTCGGCGATCCAATTCGTCCCAACAATGTTCTATAGTGTTGCGGTCGGGGCTCTGGCGGGCCAGTCCAATCGGCGAACATTGTTGTTGGCATACCACTGCATGGTAGCCCTTGAAACATGGCACCTGGCATTGCCACCCTAGAATTAACATGGGTCCATTCCGTAAAAATGCCACACTGTTGGGAGCATTTCATTATTTAGAATATTACAGTAGTCCTCTGTGACCATGCTCCACAGGCAAACACCAGAGGTCCTACGCCGAAGGCCGTGAAACACAAGTCAACTGACATACTGAATTACCTATCTTCACGGATGCCCAATTACTGTTTAGTAGATAGTGTATTTACCTGGGAAGTGTTTTGTCTGCTTTTTGTCTTGGTACGCAACTATCTGCACCGTGGTTATTTCATATTTAATTCCATTTTGGATCAACACAACTGCAAATTTGGTGTTGAACCCATAGAAATGTGTATTTAATCGGCCCGCTAGATGGTACTGACTAATAGAAAAAATATAAATAAATATTTATATGAATTTGGTTGGTGATGAAACTTTGTCTCCTAATAAAAATTCCTTATGTTAATGTCTGTAATGCAGCACAATAATGGTGAGCGCATATTAGGCACTTAAATTAATATGTTGTGCAGATTGGCATGAAATGTATACATTGCACATAAAATGTAAACAAACCATCTTAATTTCTTATTAATATATAAAAACACTTAGAACACTGCACATTAAATTATACATACAAAATAAGACCCTTTTCAATAGTAATAAAAATAAATATATATATAATAACCTGACAGAGAATCAAAACAACGGAGCACTACACACGGAATATAAAATAAATAAAGAAAGGAACAAAGCCTAGCAAACATAAAATATTAATAATAATTTAGAAAGACCATTTGATATATAAATACATAATATACACGAAACACACTGATGTTATACACGATGACACTTTGTGCGCACACATGGAACGCTGGCAGGTGTTTCCGACTATCACACATGGTGATGAAGGAGGTCATGTGGGCTGATGCTGATGACGCGAGGAATGGCCTAAGGGTGTGTACACATAGTACACGTCAAATGCCCTCCCCTTTCTGAGGTCCTTCGTGTTTTGGCAGCTCCATGCGACACTTTCTGTGTCGGTGGTTGAAGATGATGTTTGTGTGGTTCCATTTTCCCCAAGTGAGGGGGTCCCGATGCTGGCACTGGTGAGGTGCAAGGCATAACGGTGAAAAAATTGCGGTGTGGCGTGGGCTGAGACAAACTTTGAAACTTTGAACCAGTTTTCGCCTATGGATCTGTACCATAACGTGTGGGGTGCGTCATTTTTCTGCGAACCCAGCATAGAAATTTTGCTAGCCGACTTACTCTGGATGTGTTTTTGCATAGATATACTGGCCGGCATACAGTTGGAAAGGGGGGGATCAGGCGGTGGAAAACATCCATTGCTGTGAATAGCATGCCTGGTCTTGTTGCACCTCGCACACCTCTCTCTCCTGCTTCTCCTCCCTGCTTTATACCTCCACAGGATTGCTGGCATGCTACCTTGCCCCGCTCGTGAACGCTCCAGGGAGGGGGAGGTCGTAACTTTGCAGCAGCTGGAGTGGTGTCTTGCCTTTAGCTATGTTAGTTCTCATTCACAACATAAACATAGCGGCAGGCAGTGGTTCTGCCCACGAAACTTACTGTCCTCCTATGCAGAAACGGAGTTGTGTTTTGAGTTGTTGGTTTCTTCTCTTCATGGGGTTTGCTGGGGATGATACACAGTGGTGGTATGATGCCTTACAATCAATATGGTACAAAATTTCTGCCTCATGCGATCATTAAATTGTGTGCCATTGTCTGTCAACAACGTATGTGGGTAGCCCCAGCATGAGAAAAATTCACTTTCGAGCACTTTTCCGATCGTCCCGGTACATGCACTGGAAACTGGGTAAGCCTCCACCCATCGTGAGAACAAATCAGTCACTACCACAATGAAATGCTTACAGTTTGGTGTGCAGTGTAACAGGCCCATCAGGTCGAGCACAACCGTCTCGAAGAGCTTGGTTGGAAGGTGTGGTTGTTGTTATTGAGCCCCATATATTCATGGCCTTTTGAAACAATTGCAGGAGATGCAGTTCCACGCAAAATCTCTGGTGTTGACATGCCGGGTCAATGGAAATACTAAAAAATGTTGTGGTGTGTTTGTGCTGCACCTGGGTGTCCTGCAAGATGTTGGGCATGCGTTAACTGTAACACCATTTCTCGCACGGTGGCGTGAACTAATGTACACTACATTTCACTTTGTACATTCGCTCGCGACTGTATGCAATTGTCAAACACACACCATTAGCGTGCCGGATGTTCTGCACACATGTTTCACCATTTATTCGCGATGGGGCACTTTGCTTGTTTGAGGGTGATGTAGTCTTGTAGTTCAAGCAATGAATGTGTAGAGGGCAGTACCATCGAGTTGTTACACTGTGCTGATGTTGTTGATTGCATGTTTACCAGGGAGGGGGGAGTAGAGTTTCCCACTCCTTGTAGTGTGCTACTGTTTCGCCTGGCATGCAAGAGAGGTAACCGACGAGTTGATTTCTTCTCCTGCCACATGTTGCACTTCAAAATCGTATGCCTGCAGCAGGAGTGCCCAGCAGGTTAGCTTGCTGCGGCTTTCTTTCATGTTGTACAACCACAGCAGACAGCGGTTGTCTGTGCGGAGTGTGAAGCACTGATATTCCAACAGTTAGCTGTTGGCGGCTCTTAACAGCGAGGCCTTGAGAACCGATGGGGGTGATTGAAGTGAATATGGAGCGGCGCCCAAATGAAAGGGCGGGGAAACAGGAGATCCCCGAGAAAACCTGCCGACCAATGGCACCATCCAGCACGATTCCCACTAGCGAAAATCTAGTAAGCTGGCTGGGGATTGAACCTGGTTCTCCTTGGTTGAAGGCGAGCGTGCTAATCGCTCAGCCACCATGGCCTCAAGATTTCATAAAACGTGATGTCATCCATAGTGGCATGTGTGAGGTGGAAGTAACGCTTCGCTGTGCCACAGAGACGGAAGAGATGGTCTTTTAATATCGGTGCTTCTATTCTTACAGAAGCCAAGCCAGCATATAATTTAATAGCAATTGCAGTGTACATGCAAGTATATTGCAAGGGACTGTACAGCATAGCCTTGTAAATTATTATTTATTGTGTAAGTGCAGTGACATCTCCTGCATAAGCATTGTTGAGTCACTAAACTAATACTTGTTTGTTCGTAAGGATGTCACCAACATGGCTTGTAAATACATAGTTTTACTTGTACAATATTAGTTTGAAGAGAGCATATGTTGCATCGCCACTCAGGTAGCAATTTAACTCTGACACAGATTCTTGGCATCACCACTGCAGCCATATTGGCATCTTTGGTCTGGTACTCAGAAGATGGCAGTGTGGGAGGACAGCTCCATGACCACTTTTCGTACACAGCATTTAGGCCACAAAACTTTTAATATGCAATAGTAAGTAGTTACCCGCAACATTTCGTTTATCAAGTACCGAGGTTTGGACTCGCTGCCTTCCCCATGAGGAGGAAATTTATGTTCGCATTTATTTCATCAAGGGCAACACCAATATTTACTGCACTGTACTATTGGCAGGCCCTAGAGTGCCAAGTCCGCATCACTTACGCCATTCCATATATGGATGTAAGTAGCAATTTTATACTGCAATAAAACGTATATGATGAATTCTGGCATTTCATTAAAATAACTAATGGTAACATCGGACACAGCATCCTTCAGGCAGTAGTTTCTCTATTAAAGTGGTTTACAGTAACAGTTACAGAGTAACAGCACTGTAAGTAAATAGCATGTAGGAGTCCTACATCCTATGATTTTGTGGTAGTAGAAACTACCTCCTTAACTTTGATGGGTTTAGGATTGAGTGGACCATTGGGGGATAAGGGTTTAGTGGACAGGTTCGTGGAATGTTTAAGTTACCATGTTTTGGGAGCCAAAATAGAGAATGAGTTGATGAGGGGTCGTGTTGTAGATGGCCCGTGTGGCTGTCCCTCTAATTATCCTCCATCTCTTGAAAGTACAGTTGATGTTGATGATGATGATGATCTAAAAATCCCAAAGGCCTAGGCAAGTGGAAGATGTATAGCTTATTTCATACACTTATCTCAGTTCCGTTGAAGGCCTTTCGGGTTACCTTCATGCCCTTAGTAAAATATGTATGTGAAGTTGTTGAAAAAGTTTATGTGGCGCTTAAGCGACCAAGAAATAAATATGTGCCTCGTGTCGGTTCCACAACACAGTTTATTCCTATTGCACCCTCCGAAGAGGCACTGAATTTACAAATCTTGGTTTAAGTGGGAGAATGCTTGCATAGACAAAAATGGTGCAAAAGCCTACATGTCTTTATGAGTGAAAATTAAGGCACCGTTCTACCTGGTGCTTTAATTGCATTGCAGAGTGTTCTAAATACACGTTTTTCTACAAAACTATTAAACGTTCATCCAGTGTACTGACCTACGAAAAGAATACACATTTCAGACGAGGGCTGTTGAGTATTTTCAAGACCTCACATTAATTAGAAACATCATTTCAGTGTATGCCAAAATGACTTTTTCAAAGCGCTGTATCCCAAAATGTACATGTCAGATCCATACAAAACTAGGCAAGGGCATGCATTGAACCTTCTTACACACTTTCCATCAGTAAAGAAATAGGTAAGTCCCATAGGTACACGCAGCACGACGAGAACACTGCACGCAGGTTCAGAACCTTGCGCACAGCGACGATGGCGCACTTGATGTGAGTGGCTGTGTCACCTTTAATGCTCCCTGGCCTCTGGTCTTCAAATGCAAAAAAAAGATTTATGTAGAATGATGTCTTAAGGTCTAGCTGTGTATAAAACAGGTAGATTGTGGGACAACACTCACTCCAGTTTGGAAACAAATACTCTAGGTTCCTGAAAGTTATATTAAAAATATATTGTGGTTACATGATTGATGAAAACAAGTGCAAGTCCGAAGGGGCCACATGCAGATATCCGTCCCACAATGATCTCAAGATGCTACTGAATGTATGTTCCCACCAAACTCCCTGGTTGGCTGAGCTCTGCTTCGCGAACATGAAAAAAATATAATTAAAATAATGACAATGGCTAATGAAATTAAATTGTTGTGTGCAACGCCGACAGCATGTGAGGGTATAAAACATATCCATCTTTATTACATTCAACACACTTCTGAAATAATAAAATATAAATGCTGAACTTAACTTAAGTAGTAAACATAGCCCTTAACCTATAAGATACAAATTTTCATTATACAGTTGCTTACCCAGCGGTGTATGCTAAAATAAAATAAATATGCCCATAATATTTATTATGTGGGCTGATCACGATGGTGGAGATAAAAACTCTCAATTCCCTTTGTTTATGTATTTAACACAAATGTGAGTTTAGCTGGCCACGTGGTCGATATACTACGGTAACCAGCCGTGGCTTATATCACTGCACTGAAACTTATCCTAAAAATACTGGACATACTGCAGGCTGGAAACACTGGACATACTGGCTAAAGTAATAAAATAAATATTGGCACATTTGTGGGTGTGCGCAAGCAAACACTTACGTATACAAACACTACATAATATTCTACAGGTTGCGCCGTAGTGAAAACGAAGGTGCTGTTTATAGCTCTGAATTTTACTTCTGCGAATGAAAATTGAGAATAAAAATTTGTAAATGTTTGGCATTTAAAAACTACAAAAATAATGATTGATATTTTATGACACATGAAAACACATTGGTGATTCGCTTGCAAAAGACACTATTAAAAATAAAACATATACAATTTAACAAGGCTCTCTTAAATGTAAACAAACATGAATATCAACACTGATGGATTGTGATGGCATTGGTCACCTGATACACAATTATATATGAATAATAATATTTTAAAGGCCATACACAAATGACATAATTACATTGAGAGAAAAATACATAAACACAACAAATCACCTGTGCAGTACCCCGTACATGCACATGTGTGGAACACTCACTTAGGCGAAGCACTGCCCCACACGGGCAGTGGGTGAAACTGCTGGTGCTGGTTCGCTGGAGACAGTTCGCTCGCGCGATGCCTTTTTCTAGTGGTAACATGCGACCAGTGGACAGAGGTCGCCACGTGGTCGCAAGTTGTACTGCCTGATGACTCTTGTTGACACTCGATGCTGGAGTAGCTGTTCCCTCGATGAAGGTGGCGGTGAGTTAGCTGCTCCCAGCATGGTGTGGCCGCAGGTCATGTACTTGACATCTCGCAGGACGAGCGACTTGGAGCGGCAGGTGGAGGAGAAGCCACCTGTCCGCGATTCGTCACTGCTGATATTGCAATTTCTTGGCGGGTGAATGCAGAGTTGCTTTCGGCATGAGCCAGCATGGTTCCGCTGATCAGATGGGCCCAATGCATGTGCCGATGGGCCCAATGAAGGCACTGGGGATGTAGTTATCCAGGAGGCATCATGCCTGGCAGCTGGGGGCATCATGTGGCGACCACAGCTGTCCGCAGATGGCCTGTCTGTTACTCTGTCGGTGACGTCTCTTGTGACAGTTGAAGCTGGAGCAAAAATATAATGCAGGCTGGAGTCTGCTGAAGCAGCACCTTCAGAGAAATCCTCGGTGGACGTGCGAGCATGGTTGACTTTTCTGGCGATGAGCCCAGCATACCATCCTGCTGTGAATGATGTTGGCATTCGATGATATCAGGTGATTTCCCTCCGGTTCGTTTGCAAGCGGGGGCTGCTCGACGCCCGGCGTCGCTATGCTGGCACTAGTGAGACACAGCATATCGCGATGGTAAATCGCTGTTCTGCAGTGGCTGATCCTTACTTCGTAACAAGACTTCCACACGACATGGATAATGGAATGAGGTCCACTCCATTTTGTGACGAGTCCTGAACAAAATTGTTTCGGTACAGCTGATTGTTGGTGTGTGCTAACATACACACTTTGGCCCACGTGGAGTGGCTGTGGCGGGCAGGGCGAAGTAGGAAGCAACACCGCAGCATAGCGGTGCTGATTCTCCCTTGCCTTTTCCCTTGTCCAATATCTCTCCTCCTCCCTACTCTCTCCTGCAGCAGGACGATAACCATGAACTGAGAACAACTGTCACTTAAAAGTACATGTGGGTAACCCCAGTGGGCCAAAATTTCATTCTCCACTGTTTTTCCCACTATGCAGGCCTGCATGCTTGAGATGGGGTACGCCTCTACCCAGCGTGAAAAGAAGTCAGTTATCACAATTATAAATCTTTTCCCTATTGGCATACGTGGGTAGTCCCCTGGAGGTATAATGCAACAGTTTCAAATGGTTCGGAGTGCTTGAGCAGGCTCTGTTCTAGTCCCTCTTTCCACCTGCTTTTAAAACTGTTAAACTCGTCACACACCTGAACGAATTATTGCACATGCGTGAAAATGCCAGGCCAATAAAAAATATTTTTGAAGGTTTCGACAGGTCTGCTCTGCGCCCAGATGGCTGGATAAGTTATTGGTATGTGTGTGGAACAATACAGCATCAGATGCTGTTGCTGGGACGTAGATATGCCACACGCCATTCATCACTCCTGCCCACGTCTCTACACAGTCATTATTACTCGCCAATTATCCATTGTCTGGCTCCCACATGCTTCGCACCATTTTGCAGCCATGCGACATGTCATTTGTGCTGTGATGCTGCACCACGGACTGCTGTCAGTGGGGGCATGGCTGGCAACACTGTTACCATGTTACATCGTACCATTGTGGCTTGTGACACGTCGTGCAGAAGGGGGTTGGGGGGGGGAGGATGTCTTCTCACTCCTCTTTGTCGCACACCACTGTATTACCTGGTGAGCAGGAGAGGTGGTCAGCTAGCTGGATTTCTTCACCTGCCCTGTGTTGAATCTTGAAATTGTATGATTAGAAGAAGCGTTCCGAATGGGTTAATATTCTGCGAATTTCCCGCATACTATGAAGCCATATCAAACACCTATTGTCTGTCTGTACTGTGAAATGTTTGTATTCCAGCAATTTGCAGTATTTTTTGAACACCAACACTATGGCCAGGCACTCCCACTCATTCCATCATACCTTTTTTTAATGGTGCCGAAATTCGCACTACTGCTGTCGATCATCTACTTTGCACCATTGTCTGCAAGTTTGAAAACGACGACACCCAGTCCCTTCCCACTAGCATCCATCTGCATGTACATGTTTCGTGTTGGGTCATTCTGTGCCAGGGCAGGGCATTCCCGAAACTTGTTTTTAAGCTTGTTGAAGATGACATGTTGTTATGACGTCCACTTGAAATGCACATTTGAGGACATGAGTTCCATTAATGGTGTGGTGATGAGGACAAATCCCTTGATGTATTCATGCAGCCAGTTTATTAGTGTGAACATTTTCGGAGTTGTTTCAGGGTGGTCGGGAATGCATCATTGTCGATGAGGCTCAGTTGATCTTCGGTTGGGCATCAACCATGATCATTTACTATGTGTCCCAGGAACTGGATATCAGTTTTGCCAGTATGGCATTTGCGATTCGCGCAGCTCAATCCATTGATGGCGAGTCGTTCTAGCACGAGTGATGAATGGTAGGTATGTTCTTGCCATGACACAGGCCATACTATCACATCATCGAGGAAGGTGAGGACGAATTCCCCGATGAACACATCTATCACTCTAATCATCATTTCCTGTAAGGTAGATGGCTCACATTTTACTCCGAATGGCATGGCACTGAACTGGGATAGCCTGACATCGGGTGGTGTGAAAGCAGTCTTGTGTTGGTCCTCTGGGCGAACCGACACCTGCCAGTACCTGCTGTGCAAGTCGATGGTGGTCATGATCTTGGCATTGCCTAGTGTGTCTAAGGCATCTTTCACAGGGATATAAGGCGGCAGGGCACTTTTAGTCACCTGATTCAGCTGGCGAATGTCAGCACAAAAACGCCATGAGCCTTATTTTTTTGGAGCAATAGTGATTGCTGAATTGAATTCGCTTGCAGTCAGTTCGTTGATGCCTTCCTTAACCATTTTGGTGATCTGTTCTTTTATGATTCGATGCTAATATGGATAATATCTCCAGGGATTGTCATAAGTGGGCATGATATAGTTGTATGCCACAATGGATGAGATGCAGTGAAAACATCCCTTCGCTTATCAAGTAGGCGTTGGACTCTGTTCTGGTACTAGGGTGGCACCGAGTGGTCTAGCTCGTCCAATTTAACTTCCGAAACTTTTCCATCTGATCTGGGATCCAAGTTGGTCACTGTATGGCGTTCTTTCTGGCCGAAGTAAATATGTCGAGTGGCTGGTTCAATGGCTGTGTGTTGCTCATTGAACCAGGGTACATCCAAAGTGACATCCTCTCAAATGTTGTCTTACACTTAGGCTGTTGTGGTTGTTTCGATATCTCTGATGCGCATGGTAATCTTTAATTCGCCTGTGATTTCGCCACTGTGTTGGTGGGTGTCCAAATGTACCATTTTCTGTATGGGTTGAATTGTGCTGACATTAACAAAGTCGGTTTGAACAAAGATATGTGAGGCTGCAGTGTCGATGTGTGCTCTGCAGGGGTGATTGTTGATGAGTACAGTGATGCGGATGAAACTATTTGGTGTTCCGATGATTTGAGAACTGAATGCTTGTTGTGAAGTTGGGTCCTTATTCGCTGGTTTGAGGTGGACGACGTCTGTTTGCCCTACCCTGCTCGGTCGTTTCCCGACTGCGATGTAGGTTTCCCTTCTGTTGGTGCTATTCCCATTCGTCTGAGGCACCGGTTATTCCAATGTGCTCCTCTGCACCAGCGACAGGGGTTTGGTGGTGTTCTGCTCGTAAAGGGTGAGTGTTGGATGGTGGTTGATGCTGTTGAGTTGGATGAGACATGGTCAAAATAGCATCATGAAGGAAACTGTAGTGATTTTTGCTACATGTTCAGCATGCCATTTGACGTGTAGATGTTGGTCGAAAAGGATAGTGGTTATTTTGAGGATTGGTGAAAGTATTTTTGAATCTGATAGAGATAATTACCCAGGGTGTCAGATATTGTCGCGTAGACAGTATCGTGAAGTAGGAGAGCTGACTAATTTCTCAGTGTCGTTCAGCCAACAACCATGGCAAATCCTTCAGGTGCATTTATTGTCCCCTCTCAGAATAAAATTGATTATGATTGAATAATTCCCTTACTTGTTGCGTTGTGGGATATCTGGCCTCTCCACACACCCATACAAACACTGTTACTTATTATACCGTCTCGTGACCAGTTAAAGATAATTGCATAATAAGTTCAGGTTAAAGAAATTTGGTGGATGAAAGACCGTACTTTAATGCCTTGCGGCGAATTAGAAATAAATCACACATGAAAACTCGTCACTGCTTAAATTTATTTAGTTATGTTGGTAAATCTCCTTAGGAGAAAACTTACATTGGTGCTGCTTGCTAACCCACCAGCTTGGATGATACTGCTAAAAACGATGCAAGTGCCCATAAAAAATTAGTGCATTTTAAGCCTTTCCAGGCGATGCAAACACTGGGTAGGTGTGAGGAGCAGTAAAGTCTCGGGAAGCTGAAAACGAAAAGGTTCCGGTATATTAATTAACTATTGAATTGAAGTTATCAGTCCAATATGATGCTGTCGGAGTGTGTGAAACACGAGCCCCGATGTGACACATCACACCCCTAACAAAGATGAACAATTACAGGGCTGTCACCCTGAGCTGCATTACTTTCTTGCACACAACATTTGTATACTGGACACATACCCTCCATGCCGGTTGTTACACATTGCTAACAAAAATAACCCTGTAATTAATATTCATTAAGACATACCATTACAACTGTGTGGATGATATGGAGATGAAAAACTTGTGAATGAACATTGCGGAAAATAGCAAAAAGACATTTTAAAAACACCGAAGGCTTTGGGGCTGCTAAGGCTAGCCTCTTTATTGGTTTGTCTCCTTGTGTGAAGTTACCGTGCCCTTTTGATGTTAAAATTAATAACAAGAAATTTAAAATGGTCTACTTTTATATTCGTGCGCCACCGGATATGGGGTCGCAGCTCAATCTGCTCTGCACTTGCATCGTCCCTTGCTACACTGCGCTGCACTTGTGCTCATAGAGTGCGGAAACACACTGCATTGCTGTACCTGGCGTGGAGGGCAAACAGGCTACGGGAAAGGGGTTTAACATTGGCACACATCATATTCATGGTGGTTGATTATGCGGTGGTATTTTCTTATCCCGTTGGTTCCGAACTGCTGATTTTGAAGTTATGTCTGGCACTGACTTCACAAGAGTGGTACTGTCCCGAATTGCAAAAAAGCAAGGGGGTCCTCACTTGCGATACCAGAGTATGTATGCAGAATTTGAAAACATGCTGGTGTGGCCATGGGGAGGTTGGCAACTCGGCATACGTCTGGAATGTGAGACACGATATTTATTACTGCATCATTGTTTATCAGCATCCTGGATGCTTGAAGAAGTGGTGTGGAGTGAGCAGGCAGAATGTTGAACGACGACGCTCCTTCGCATGTGACCACTGGTAGGTTTGTGAACAATAACTGGGGTGCAAAATGTTTCCTTTTTGACATACATGGAGGTTGCATGTTGTCTCCACAATACACACGATGACGAATGATGTTGTCCACTGAGATCATGCTTGTTTACATGTGGCATTGTAGGCGAAAGTTAATACAGATGGTTCGGTTTTGACAGCCTGTACTTCCACACTGTAACAGGCACAGTCAATGGAGTTGGTCTTCTTCAATGTTGCACTATGTTTTTCTGAAAGACACTGCTCATGTTACATTCAGAAACACAGAACGCATGCGTGTGTGGTATTATCAGTTACCTCACACCAACTGTAGTTTGCGCATTTTTGGATGGTTCTTCGAAAATTCGTTGGTGAGAGTATATGAATGATTTAATATCTAGTACATGTGCAGAGCGCTGCCACATGAACAGGGTTGAGAAATCCCCGTACCTGACGATATCTCATGCAGCGTACACACACATCCTCCAGTGTGCCGGCGATGGTATGTAATGCTCTTTCGGAAACTTTCGCATTTTTGTGCTCAACCTTTGGCTTGCAGTTGTGAGGCTGCAGCAAGATAATGACAGATGCAGTAATTTCCCATAAGGAAATCTAGGGAAATTGGATCTTTAGAGAGCATTTGGCATAAACATTTCCTGCACAATGAAGTGGGTGCTACCATTCACTGTTTGTCAGTCCAGACGACCTGAGTCATCTGCACGGCATGGTTGACACAATGACAAAGCCAACATAAGTCCATGTTGTTGTTATGGGTATGGCAACATGGCCTCGCAGATATCACCCTCGCGACGCGACTCAGGAGGGTGGTACCTGCCGATGTGGTGGAGCACAGATGGATGGAGGGGGAGGAATGCAGTATGCTCCCCTTACAATGAACTTGCCCAAGATGGCAGCTTCTCCTAGTGTAGATTAATAATGGCAATTTTTGGTGCCAAGTTGCCGTGCTGCAGTTTTCTTGGCTCGTAGATGCCCGGGAAAAGGCGCGGAACAGTGCATTTGTGCAGGAAAAAATTTACCACTAGCAAAAATTGGGTGAACCCCGGGGGTTCAAATTGATACAAACCTCGTGAAGCATGTGGTCACACGTAGTCACAAAAACATGAACATTGAAACAAGGATAAAGAACACTTCAAAAGAATGGTACAACGATGAGGTACAGACACTGTGTTACTGAAAGCTGTAAAGCAATGGAACAATGTTTGAGGTTGCCGAAAAAACCAGGGTAAGTTTGGCGGCTCTTGAGGGCCACGCGGAAGGGAGCCACATTGACATAGGGAAAGTAGCGTGCTGAAACAATAGCCCCTAGTTGGGAAAGCCATTTTGATGGGCTCATGTTTGGCTTGACCATTGGGAGATGAGGGCTTATTGGACATGTTAATTGACTGTTTAAGTTACCAGGTTTCGGGCACCAGCATAGAGCATGAGTTGATGAGGTGTCGTGTGGTCGATGGCCCGTGTGGCTGTCCCCCAGATGTTCCTCTGTCTCTTGGAAATACAGTTGATGATGATGATCTAAAAATTCCAAAGGCCTAGGCTGGTGGCAGATGTACAGACCTTTCCATGCACTTATCTCACTCCTGTTAAAGGCTGTTTGGGCCACCTTCACACCCTTAGTAAAATACATACGTGAAGTTGTTGAAAAAGGTTATGTTGCCATTAAGTGGGCAAGAAATAATTGTGTGCATCGCATTGTTTCAACAACACAATTTATTCCTCTATTGCACCCTCCGAAGAGGCACTTAAATTACAAAACTCCATTGAAGTGGGAGAACGCTTGCACAGACAAAAATGGCGCAAAGACCTGCATGACTTTATCAGTGAAAATTAAGGCCTAGCTGTGTAAAAAAAACTGGTGGGATGGTGCTCCTTTCGGTTTGAAAAAATACACTAGGTTCCTGAAAATTACATTAAAAATATAATGCGGTTACATGATTGATGAAAACTAGTGCAGGCCAGAGGGGCAACGCACGGACATCCATCCCATGAAGTTCTCAAGATGCTACTGAATGTATGTTCGCACAGAGCTCCCCTAGTTGGCCGACCTCTGCCACACAAACAGAAAACAAACGATAATTAAAATAATGATGATGATGAATGAAGATAAATGTTTGAGTGCAACACCGATTGGATGTTAGGACATAAAACCGTATCCATCTTTATTACATTCAACACACTTCCGAAATAATAAAATATAAAAACTTAACTTATGCTTAAGCAGTAAAATTAACGCTTAATTTAGAAAATATGTATGACTTTTCATTACATGCTTGCATATCCAGTGGTGTACGCTAAAATAAAATTAATATGCCCATGATATTTATTATGTGGGCTGATCATGATGCTGCACATAAAACCTCTCAATTTCCCTTATTTGTGTATTCAACACAAAAGTGAGATTAGCTGGGCATATGGGTGGTATGCTATGGTAACCAGCCGTGGCTTATGTCACTGCATTGAAACTTAACCTAAAATTACTGGTTATACCAAAGGTTGGAAATACTGGATGATACTGGCTATTTTAATAGAATTAATATTGACATGTTTGTGGGTGCATGCAAGTAAACATGTATGCACACAAAAACTCTACATTATTTTCTATGTGTTGCGCCATAGTGAAAACGAAGGCGGAATGCATAACTTTGAATTTTACTTCTGTGAATGAAAATTGAAAATAAAATGTTTGTAAATTTTTGGCACTCAAAAACTACAAAAAAATGATTGATATTTCTTATGACACATGTGAACACGTGGTTGATGCACTTTCATAAGTCACTATTAACAATAAAACATATACAATTTGACAAGGCACTCTTAAATGTAAACAAACCTTAATATTACACAGAGAGAAAAATACATAAACACAAAAAAACACCAGTGCACCACACTGCACATGTACACACGTGGAACTCTCACTTAGGCGAATCATTGCCCTCATGTGGGCGGTGGGTGAAACTGCAGGTGTTGTGGGACGAATGGTCTGGAGGAACCTGTGGCACATGTCAACTTCAGTGTTGGCAAGTGCATGTGGCAACTGTGCATCCGCATCAGCATCGACACAGACACCAGTGATTCCCATGGGCCGTCGGCCGATGACCTCAAATTGCTCTCACAACAGGGCTGGTGCCGGACACACTAATCACTTTGCCCTGTCTGAAAAGTCATAAGATGGTGTGCATCGTCCCTGGGAGCCTGAGAACATCATAATGCCGCGCTTCCGTGGAGCTTGACGATGCAAAACTGCTGTATAAAATAGCTGCCAGACACATTGAGCTAGTTTACATCCAGCATTAGCAACAAAAAGGGTAAAGTACCATCAAGCATTTTCTGCTAATGGTGAGTCCAAGTGATGTTGAAACTGACAAGTTACAGCAATGTATGCATTTCCACACTAGAGTTGCTGTGTTTGTATGTAATCCCTTTCGTTTTTGCATAATAAATTGTCATAAATTGTATCAAATGCAGTGTGAGAATATGTAATGCAGGTTGATGAATGCAAATGGCACAAGCAATGCATTTCCGCTTAACGGAAAACATCAAATGGCAAATTTTAATGTTCAAGCAATTTTAAAATAAAATGGACAGGTTAAGTTTTGTATGCACTGATTTTAAAAATTTAACAATATTGTTTTATTAGCATGCTTGACTGGACCGAATTTAGCACTGTTGAAATTGATGATGTGGCGAGAACCATCGTCACCCAGCTGGAAGAGGAGTGCACCTATGCCCTTTTCACTCGCATCTATCTGGCTGTATACTTGATGTGTGTAGTGCAGGGCACTCACGAATCTGATGCTTCAGTTTTTGAAGCTCTCTAGACCACTTGAATTTGGTGTTTGGTGATGTGAGATCATTTAGAGGTGCTGTAACTATTGCAAATTCTGCTATGCAGTCTCTTAGCAAGTTGGCTAAACTGAAAAATTTTCGTTAATGTTTACAGAAATTTGGCACTGGGTAACTGTCAATGAGGCTAAGTTGTTAGTTTTTAGGGAGGCGTCCATGTTCGTCCACGATGTGGCCGAGGCACTGTATACTCGCCTTACCAAGGTGGCACTTCCAGTTCGTGCACATCAAGCCATTAATTGCAAGGTGTTCAGGTATGAGTAACAGGTGATAAATATGGTCCTCCCACATCTCTGGCCAGATGATCATGCAATCGATGTATGGCAATACAAATTCCCATATCAGGCCATCTAACCCCAATACCATCATGGCTTGGAAAGTTAATGGTAAGCACTTGAGACCGAATGGCATTGCACAAAATTGGCAGTGGCGACCAACGGGTGCGGTAAATTACAATTTGTGGCGGTCTTCTGGCCGAACCAGAACTTGCCAACAGCCACTACAAATATCAATAGTGGCGAGCACTTCGAATCATCCAAGGATGCTTATGGCATGTTTAACATGGATGTATGGTGACAGGGTGCTCTTAGTCACCAGGTTTAGTATGCGAAAATCTTCACTAAAATGCCACGACCCATCTTTCTTCGGAGCTAAGGTGATAGCCGAATCGAACTCACCATTGGAAGGTTAAATGATGATTTCCTGTGGCATTTCTGCAATTTCTTATTTTATGATGCGACACTGGTGAAGTTTGTAGAGGCACAGACAGGGCTGGCAGCAGTAAAGGGTAAGCAGTGTTCTGCCACTGCCGTGCGGCATATGTCAGCTGCTGTGAACAAATCATGTCGTACATTGTAGAGGTGCTGCATTGCATCACAGAACTCGGGTGGCTCAGATTGGACAACGTCGTCGAGTGATACTTCTGCTGCGGTTCCAGCTTGTCAGGGATCCAATTTGTACATTGTCCAGTGCTCTTTCCGTCCGAAATGTATGCAGCATGCCACTGGACACACCACTGTGTTCTGATCAGTGAGGAACAGTACTCCTACATACAACGAAATCTTCCTATATGTCATCGGAAACAAAAACCGTTGTTACTATCTCTACATCTCATATGCACACAGTGATGTTCACTTCGCCTATGGTCTCACCAGTTTGTTATCGAGCAGGCATCCATCAAATTTGAATGTACGAAACTATGTGAAGCAGACTTGTCTGTAAGAGCACAACAGGGTAGGTTATTAATTAAAACTGAAATTCATATGAAACTGTTAGTGGTACCAGTCACTTGTGTCAGCAAAATCTGTTGGGGTGTCAGGTATAGTAGCATTGAGGACTGGGGCAGCTGATTTTAAACCACTCTAACCCATCTTTCAATTTTCCAGCAGTGGTTTAGTCTTCCTGTCCATTTTGGCACTTTTCTCCCATTTGGGACACTCATTTTGCCAATGCATTTGCTGTCCATCACAAAAACACAAGGAAATGCTGGCTGTTTGCGACTAGGCTGTGGTTTGTTATGGACAGAATTTGCCTGCCATGCACTGTGGTTGTTTACTGAATTGCTGGTAGCACTGTCTCTAGAAACCAATTTTCCTGATTTAGCTGAAGACTTTGTGTCTAGTAATTTTGTAAAAATTTAAATTTTGGAGAAGTTTTAAACAGAATTAGTTTTTATACTTACTTTTTATACCAAATGTAATCAATGGGAAAATTGGAAAATTATATTTTATATATAGTCTACTTGTTGTTTTATTGGGGGGGGGGGGGTGGGGCACTATGTAACTAATTTGAAGTTATAATATAAATGCGAGGAAACGAATATTTTCAAACCTTTTCACTGAAACCAACCCAAATCCCTTTTTGTGACATCATTGGGGGGCTCTCGTCTATTTTCCAACTTAAAACACCTACATTCAGGAAGCAGTGAGACAAAGACCTCGTCCTGTATGTGTTGGCAAACACCGTCACGTACAGGATAGAGAAATCTGCACCACTCTACTTCCTCAATGCAGAGAATTTAAAAGGGAATATAAAGTTTGGAATTTTATCAAGTTACGAAATCGTACAAACTCCCTTGGATTTGTTCCAATGGTCGTGAGAGTGACTTTTATTAGTAGTGGTGCATCAACTCCTTCACAAAATGACTTCTACAGGTATCCGCATATCATGGATCCAGAACATGTCTAAAGAAACTCTCCAGAAAAGTCTAACCGACGGCAGGGTGTCGTTCAAGTCGGATGACAGCATTGAGATGCTGCGCCAGCAAATGCGGGACTTGGTATGGAAAGGTGACACGTAGCTGATCAACAAGCGGGTGAGTCCGACACAGTTAGAGTATTTAAAAATATAAAATATTTGCCACCTCATTTGGTGGATAGTATCGAGACAGTGTGCAGCCTTAATTTAAAGTTAGTTTTCAAGCTTTTTGTTAAAATGGCTAGAATAGCATCTTTACATATTTGTGAGATCAGGCTTTTCTATGCTACTATAATGTTCAAAGTGCCAGAGCCTTTGCAAAATGTAGTGAGTAGGCCATAAATCAACGTATGACATTTAGTGAGTTTAGTCAGGCAATGTTGAGAGAGACGGGTTCATCAGTGGCTATAGTGCACCAACATATGAAAATATTGGAAAGATTTCGAAGTTCCAATGAGTCAATGTAGCAGTTTGTTATTGAGATTATAAGATGGGTAGACGTGTTAGGTTTGCCATGTGCAGAAGCGGATTTGGTGGAAATACAGTTTTTAATCTGTATCCGAAAATAGTAAATATTTTATATTTGCTTCAAAGCCGAAAACTTTAAATGAATGATTAATTTTAGTAATTCAAGTGGAATTAATCATTGGTGATTGTAAGCAAATAGAGCCTAAAGTAGTAGCCCCTAAACGGTAATGCCAAATCTGTTTTCGCACTAATCATCAGATGGCAAAACGCTTTTATAAAATGCAAAAAGGCGAAGGATATTCCGTGCAGGAAAAGTTAAAACCAAAATGTCAAATTATTTAGGAATAATCATCCGACGAAAAAATATTTTTATAAGAAATCGGATAGTGACGGGAAAGAAAAGTCGCTTGAAAACGGGGGCTGGTGATACGTAAAAGAAAATTCAGAAAACGTTGCTAAGTCTGAAGGTCGAAAAACTGTAAAAGAAATTATTTGTTTTAGGTGTGGTAATCCTTGGCATTTTAAATTTAATAGTCCGTTAAAGGGAAAGCCTGCAGGAATAGGCGCCGTGACTAACATAAACCTATGTAACAAAATTGGTCTACAAGTATGCAATCACAAGCTGTACATTAGTACAGCTTGTGATTGCATACTTAACGATTTCAGGCTTGGTTGACTCGGGTGCTTCAGCGACACTTATACCTCAAGAGACTTTGAATAAAATCAAGCGGGATGCACAGTTTGGAACTGTGCAGTTAAAACGGGGAGAGTCGGTAGTATTTTCCTTAGCTGACGGAGGTATGATAAAGTCAAACATAATAGCTTTGATGAAAGTGAAAATAGAAAATTTGTCATAGAAAGTAGAATTCCGTGCTTTTGAACATCTGTCACATGGCGTGATTTTAGGTATCGATTTCTGGTTAGTACGCACGCATGTGTTGATGTAGCAAAGAAGGAATCACGGTTTAGTTTTTCTCCCGACACGGTAGTAAATTTGCAAGTAAAACCTTCTCATTTCCGTAAAATTCAGTTGCTTCAGCATTCTGAAGAGGTAGCGAAAGCATCAGAACAGCTTAAAATGGAATATAAAGACACGCTTACGTCGAAGTTGGGGCATTGTAAAGAGATTCCAGTGGAACTAAAACTAAAAGATAATGAGCATATTGTATGTGTGTGTGCCGTATTGTGCGTTAGCACCCAATATTAAAGTATTTAAAAACTTTGTCACAGAATTGCAAGAGCAGGGAATCGTGGAAAATTCCACAAGTTCGCAGGCAAGCCTGTATTTTCTAATTCATAAGAGAACTCCTGGACAGTTTAGAGTTATCTGTAATTACAGAAAAATAAATAAAAAATTGTATGTGGATTCCTATTCGGTATCCGTCATGGAAACTGTATTTCCTCATTTGCAAAAGGCAAAGTATTTCACTACTTTGGATTTAAATTCGGCATTCTTACAGTGTGGGCTACATTCCATTAGTAGGGCACCGTTAGCATTTTGTGCACCGTGGGACTTGTATCAGTGGAATTGTTACCGATGGGAGTAAATTCCGGACCCCAGTGTATTTCTACAGTGTTAACTCACATATTAGGAATATATATATATATATATATATATATATATATGAGTTTGTTTTCACGTACATAGATGTCATGTGCATATACAGCAATACGTTAACGGAACTTCTTCAACACTTGCAGCTAGTATTAGACGCGTCGCATAATACTGGGCTGACGGTAAATCCGGAAAAGATAATTTGGGCACAACAACACGTGCAGTATTTGGGATACATAATTTCTGAAGGAAGTTTGTGAACAGATCCAGAAAAGTTAAAATCAGTTGTAAATTTCCTGCAGCTTAAAAATGTAAAAGGAGTGAAAATATTTTTGGGTATGGTAGCATTTTATAGTAAGTTTATTCCGAATTTTTCCAATCTTGTAGCACTGTTAAATAAACCGAAGAGAAAAAAAACGTGTCATTTCAGTGGAACGAAGTTCAGGAAAATGCTTTTCAAAAATTGAAAGATATGTTAGCAAATCCTCCCGTTTTGTATTTACTGAATTTTTCTGAAGAGTTCTTTTGGCACCAAGATGCCAATTCTGTAGCAATAGGAGCGTGTTCAAATCAGAAGATAGATGCTCATTTTGTACCGATAGTATACACCAGTAAATTATTGACTTAAGGAGAACGTAAATTTACTATTTATGAAAGAGAATGCTTAAGTTGTATTTGGGATATGGAAAAGTTCGCAGATAATTTGGATCACACACCGTTTACGTTGTACACGGTCAACCAAGCATTCAGTTAGTTATTAAAATCGCAAAAGCCTGCAGGCAGGTTGGCACGCTGGCTGGTAAGATTGGTCCTTTTCAAATTCAGGGTGTAACACATTCGAAGGATCGTTAATTCGGTAGCAGACACTTTGTCTCGCATGTATTGCGCCGAAGAGTTTGAGCAAGGCGACGAGCAGGTGAAGAATGGGACACCTGTAGAGAGTGTAGTGAGCGTTGATAGTCAGCTGTCAAGACCAACAGTAGGAAACACAGACGTTTCCGAATTGAGTTCATTACAAAAATTCCCAAGCGTGTTTACTGACATTAAAGAATACCAAAATGGTGATCAGGAATGTAAGAAAATATTGTCTGAAATTAAGAATGGATCTCTGTTGTATGTTATCCATAAATGTTTTCTAGGTGAATGGACGAGACGAGGGAAAATTAAGAGTTTTTGTACCTGAAAATTGGAAGGAGTTGTGGTTTAAATATTACCACGAATGTAGGGCGTGATAAAACCATATCTTGTGTGTAAGAAATTTTTACGTGGCCGGGAGTATGCACTGACCTTGAAAACTGGGTAAAAGGTTGTGACATGTGCCAACACGCTAAACCAAAAAATCAAAAACCAGAAGGCCAGTATGCCAGTATGGCAGTCACGTACCCTTGGGAATGTGTGTATTTAGATGTCATGGGTCCGTTGCCCCAGAGTACATCGAGTTATGTCTATGACCTAGTAATAATAGATAGTTTCACCAAATTGTGTCAATTTTTTCCGTTACGCATATTAAAGGCAGTTGAAATCTGTAAAGTTGTAATGCATCAGGTTATCTAGTTTTTTTTGGCGCACCTGTATATGTAGTAACAGATAACGCTACATATTTTTTGTCGCAAGAATCCAGAGAACTGAATTTTATATGGGGAGTAAAGATAGTTCAAACTGCCCCGTACCATCCACAGGCAAATTAAGTAGAATGTGTTAATCGTAACGTTGAGATTGCCTTTCACAGTTTTCAGTCAGATACACAGCGTCACTGGGATGACGTATTATACCCACTGTTTTGTGTTTCAATGATTTGATTCATAGTGTACAGAAGTATGCACCAGTTGAAGTGTTTTTGGTACGGAGATTGATGCACCCTTTAATAAATGTGTGGTCACTCCACAGTATTTGTTTCGAAAATGTGAATAATAAAACACTGGAAGAAATATGGGCGGAGGTGACACATAATTTAATTACGTATCACCAGAAAATACTTCTAAAAGAACTTTTGATTTCATTTGTCGTTTCCTTCACTTGGTTATGCACTGATGAAGTTTTGGATGTATATTGCAAAGACAAATTGGTTTAACACCTGAAAACGAAACTTCTTCCAGTTTAAATTTAGTTGAACTGCAAGTTGAGAGCTAAAAGGAAAACATTCTACGAAATTTATCTTCCTGCTATGAAGTTAAATATAATGTTATGTTCGTAATGTACTTTTATCAATAATTCTAAAGTATGCAAACAAGGTTTATAGAAGGAACTTTTTTCTTAAGACCCTGGTTTGGCCAGAAAACAGTTATATTCGATTACCCAAAAGTTGGTGTGAATTGAACGTCTTCCTTTTAGCTCTCACCCGTTCAGTTTTCAGTTTGTAGTGCTAAACTGTTCGGAAATAAGTGGCTGAAATGCATACTGTACGCATTAAACTCTCCCTGCCTCCTGTTGTATAGGACCGATGGAATCGTTGGTAATAACCTATAAAGGTTGCAATAACAACAGGTAGTCACATACCACTTGCAGTGTAGCTGCATGTGTTAGTATGTCGTTTCCCATTGCGCTGTGCCACATGTTGGAAAAGCATAAATTCCGAGCCATTTTGTTGCACGAGTTATACTGCGACGTACGGAAGCAAAAATGTGTCGCAATTTGGTGAGAGCACTGGAAGTAGACGCAACTTCAGAACCGACAGTGCGTCGTTGATTGAAAAATTTCTTGACAGTGACCAGCGAAGGACGCAAGTGAAGGAAGACCACCGGCTTTTAAAAGAATGCGAGGAGGCAAACGTAGGCACTACTGTTACAGAATGCGCCTGGAATTTCAGCATTCCAGACCAGGAAAGTGAAACAAAGAAGTAAACTCTGTGCTACATGAACCGACGGAACGAGCGTCACAAACACCAGTACTTGTACATTTGCAATAAGCTGTTTGTTCGTAAACAATGTGAACTCCTACTCAGACATATCGTGGCGCGTGATTAGAAGAAAGAAGTTGATCATGGACGATCAAATGGTCAGTGTGAACATCGTTAGCATCCCCTTATAACTCCCACAACTAAGGTTGACGCAACACAATGTTTAGCTCTTGCATGAAAGAAAAATACTTGTTAATTGTTTCAAAAACTATTTGGTTCATGCGTTCCAAAATGTAGTTTTGTTGCTAGTAAACACCATCTTATGGTGCACAATAACAAGTAGACTGACAAGTGCTAAAATTCTTCTTTCACTGCTCACTCACGTATAGGTATAATCAAAAACAATTTATTGACTGCCACTAAATATTTGGTTGGTAGCAACAGCATAAGTGTCGTACAAAATAAAATATTTTTCTGCGACTTCAAATCAACATCCTTCATATCTGAAGACCCTATCATTTCGCACTATAATTCAGAACCACAGTAAATTGCTGACAAATATATGTCATTTTCACATCTTTCATTGAACCTCCGCTCATCTGAAACGCCCTGCAGGACTCAGGACCAATAGCATAACCCTCAGAACTCAGGAGGCTTCATTCCGTATGGCCGGGTGGCACAGGAAAATAATTTCTGTCTGTGACGAGAACCAATGAACAAGTGACGTCTACTCGAGTATGTAAATGACTGCAGAGTCTAGCTTGGCGCAGTCTTATAACGCCAAATTATAGGGCCATTTTTGGTCTGACCACGACGTCATTCTGTGCACATGATTGGTTCGTGTATTATTCGGGTACATGGTTGGCATGATCCCTTTTTCCCATTGAGGCCGTAGTGGAGCAGCGGCTACGGCGCTCGCCTCCCCCACCTAGGCCCGGTTCGGGTTCGATCACCGGAAGGGTCGCTCCAGGGTTTTCTCGGGGATCTGCCTTTTCCCCCGCCCTTGCATTCCGGCGCTGGTCCATACTCAACCCGCTTCACCCTCTTCGGCTCTCAAAAACTCGATGTAAAGAGCCGCTCAACCTCGGTTCTCTCTCATCCCTTTATTCCAAGGTAGTAAACATTTGCCATCAATTATTTCGTAGAATGAATTTTCTTTGAGGTGTCCAGTTCTTGGAGTGTGTACAACGTGCTAGATCTGCAGTATATGCATGTTTAAATAAAAGCCTTTAGCCTCGAGCGAGATGGCGCAGTGTTAGCATGCTGAGCTCGCATTCGGGAGGATGCGGGTTCGATTCACGACCATGCCATCCTGACTTCGGCCTTCAATAAATTAGCGAAATTTCACTAGGAAAATGCTAGGTTGTTTTCTTGACTAAGTTCATGGCAGATTCACGACCCAATCCTGCTTTGGTAAGCATTTTGTTCCTGGTCTAAAACCCGTAACCCGCAAAATGCCTTGTGAGCCCCATACTAACCAGTATTGCTGGTAGCACCATAACTTTTATGCTGCAACTAACCAACATGTTATTGCCTTACAACACACTGAATTTACTGGTGACTACAAAATTCATTTTCTGTTTTCCAATTATACACAGCTGTGACAAAAAAAAATTGACATAATAATTTTGTGGTTACAGATAGAACTTTTGGTAACTACAAGATCATTTTTTTTTTGTTTAATGGCATGGACAGTAATGGGTGTTGTTCATTTTCAAGTTTTTTCCCTATCGATGTTACCATTATGGTGAACTTTTACTGTATAGGAGAAGATAGGCATGGAAGACTTGAAGGCACCGTCTTCGGCTGGAGGATCGTGTCTAGACCTTGAAATAACCTCGACCCAAAATGTTATATTCAGATGGTAAGGTATGTTAGTATGCTGCGTTGTATGGCTTTCGACGACGCGTGGCTGAGGTAAGCTTATGTCATGGTGAAAGGTATTATTTCTATTTTGGTACTCAGTACCAATGGGTTATATATATGGTTGTTAAGTATGCTGAAGATATGTTACATGGTAGGTTTTTGTTGGAGCAACTATTCGTATGGGATGGTTGGCATAATTAACTGGTTTGTTGATTGATATAGTGATTTGTATTAATGCTCGGTATGGTGGAGGGTTGTCACCTAGTATGTTTTGGTTGGTGGGGTTAATGGATGGCATAGGGGTGGTATGAAATAAGTAGTTGTTATGTTGCAAATACAATGTAATATGTGTGGCATGACTGAAGTATGCTGGGGTTATGGTTGGTATATTACCCACTACTCATGGTCTGCAGAGTTACTCATATTTTGTTCATGTTGGACTTGTGATTATTTTGGTATAGCTCACTGTGGGCTGACGTCTGCTGGAATTTGCTATGCTCTTGCCCCCCCCCCAGGATGAAGCAAAGTGGATGTCACAAAAATCTGTAATTCAAAACCCTTCCAAAATTAAAGAAAACGCACATTGAGCAGCAGTAAACATTGTATGACACAAAATACCAAAATTACATAGAAAAAAGCCTTGAGTCATTGTTATTGGTTATTTTATTGCTTATTTTCTGTCTTGTTTTTGTTTTCAACTTTAAGCACTAAAAAAAAATTCTCAAAAATTCTGAGGTATACAAAAGGAGTTAAATTACATTTTTTTTTAATTTTTAATATTCCACTATTATGAGTGGATGAGAAATCATTAAAAATTTTCAGCTATAAGTTTGATGATTACCACCCTTACAGATTAATATGTAAGTAACAACCTTCTTATATAAAGTTCTAATTCAGCCTCATAATTAACCTATAAGCTCCCCAGATAAAACAGGCAAAGGAAATAAGAGAGAATATCAAACTAACACTTGACATCTTATATGCACACAAACCGTTGCATTCATAATGCTATATATCTATTTATAGAAAATAATTTTAAGAGGAATGAATTTTTATACTGGCATACATATAATGTTGCCCTAATATAAGCATAGTTTATAATTCCTCCTTCTATACTATATATAACACAGTCGAAAAATTATATTAATTTTGAAACATCCCTTGCCATTCGCTAAATCTCAAGGCCGCATTTTCAAAATTTTATTAAAATGTGGTTATTTTCAGACTTACAGGCCGTGTCCAACACAGAGGCGAACAAACTTTAATTTTCCAGAGGTAAAATAAAATTCCCTCATTTTCCTGGCTAGTTACAATAACATGAAGGCTATCATAAAAAGCAATTGATTTCAAAAGAATACCTTTTTAAAATTTATCAAAAATTATTGAACAATTTAAATTTCCCTGTTAAAAGCTTTACAGCCATTTTTGAACAATACATGACGGATATTACTTTAGCTTGCATGATTCTGAATTTATCCATTTACTGGATTTAAGAGATTTATTTGTACTTTTCTTTAAAATGTAATAAAAGCAGTATCATAATAAATTCAGTTTAAACATCACCAACAAGGCGCCTATAACTCCTTCTTAGAACACCAAGTGCGTCCCTCCTGCATCTGCCACAATGGCCTACCGAAATATGTGTTCTTAGTTAGAGATGCATAACTGAACTTTTGCTGGCTGTCCTCCTCTGAGGCGGCGAATCGACCCTGAGCCAACTTCGGGACAGCTTTTTATACAAATCTACTAGAAATTTCCCCGAGAGAGGTCTAAGAAAATGATCTGCCTATCAGAAATGAAATTACCATGTAGGGAAAACGGATTAATTGTTCGTAGGAGGGGTCCGACAAATGTTGGACCAACCCCAGCTAACATGTTCAAAAAGGAATGACGACACAATTATTCTTGGTAGGGTGGTGAAATTCAATGTCCAATAAGGGCGTAGATGTCCATAATTGGGTGACACACGGCCATGTAATCACACTTTCGTAGATCTGATGTAAGTCAGGAAGTGACATCACGAGCAACGCATCACCCCCACTGACACTAAGGGATGTCGCTCGCACTGGCTAACAAGTGGATGACGTCAGAGGTGTAGTTCATGCAGGGGCCACGCGACGGAAGCGCCGGGCAGAGAACACTGTCGGTAGCTCGCCACTTGTGAAGGAAATGTACGTGCGGGCGGACCTGTTGAAGTACAGTGCAGTAACTGGCTACAAACTCGGTGTGTTCCTGGATACACACCATCAGCTCAGGGCGTCAAACGCCCGAGATATGTAGATCGCCACTCGCCCAGACACCAGGATAGCAGGTTCATGGTAAACAACTACGTCTTTTCCAAAAAATCCTTGGGCAGGTAGCAGTGCAATTTCAGAATATTTTTTGGGTAAATCTACTAGCTCCCATACTCGTAGCGTAAAGTTGACAGCCAAACAAGGTGAAGGCGTCTCAAATTATCGTAAACGGTGCATATATTTAGACTAATGATGGTTGGTAGAGAGCAGATTAGTATGGGTAGTAGGATCATTTTTTTTGGTAAGGATTATGTTGGTTAAATGTCTGAGGTTTTAGGGGGGAGCACCAGGTAAATGGGTCAAGGGTCAAGGGCAAGTGTCAATGTATCAAGGGTCAAGGGATAATTTAGGTGTCATTATGGGTCACTTAGGGGTCATTGTGCATCATTATTCTTCATTTAGGGGTCATTTATAAGTCATTAGGGTCACTATGGGTTATTAGGTGTAATTTAGGGGTCATTAGAGGTCATTTAGGGGTCATTTAGGGGTCATTTATGGGTCATTTAGATGTCAGCACCGCAATTAGCACTGAAGTCACCGCACTTAGGGTCAAGCGTACGTCTGGACTATAAAATATGCTTTGCATACTTGGGTTATCATGGATGGTATGTTCGGCGATATGTTTTACAGAATATCTGTCTTGTGATTGTTGGTGTATGTCGAATGGTGTGGACAGTATGTATGCTTGTAATGCTAAGGCATGCTTGAGTTAAAGTGTTTGGTATTGGTGGTTATTGTATTTTGACTGGTGTCAGCCAGCATGTTGGATGGCATGAGAAGAATTATATTGTGTCATTGGAATGGCCTGTATGTTTGCTTTGTATGGTCTGTGTGGACGAATGGTTGAGGTATACTAGAGTTATAGTGGGTGGTATGGTTGGCAGGTATAAGCGGTGTTGGTTGGTAGAACAAGTAGAATGAGTGTTACGTTATGGGCTGGCCTCAGCTGTATAGTTTCTCACGCTATTATGGACATTGTGCTTGGTGTATTGGGTGGTGCAGATTAGTTTAATTGTTCTTTGGTTATAGGAGATGGGATGTTGGGTAGTCTGGTATGACTTGGGTTGTATAATGAATGGTATGGTGGTATAGTGACTAGTATATATTTGACTGGTGTCGACCAGTAGAGCAGAAAGTATGAGCAGTAAGTAAATTTTTGGCAATGTCAGTGTGAGGAACAAAGCTCTTACATGTAAATAAAATTCTTAAAAATACATAAGTTAAATCTGAATAGAAAATAAAAATTAGAAAAATAAGTTTGGGATAGCACAAAAAAATAAAGATTATTTGTTAGTTAAAATATACTTAATTTGTTAAACTTAAAAAGAAAAACTTATTAATAGCCTATGTATGTCTGGTGTTGGTCAGTAGAGCAGATGGCATGCAAGAGTTACAGTGGGTGAATCATTGGATGCTAAGGTGCCTGCTGGCGAGTATATATAAGTAGCCAGATTTCAGTTAGGAAGCTTAGTTTCACAGTGGCAGTCGCGAAACTTTGTCGAGAAAAATATATGTGCCGAAGGTTCTGGTTGGATGCTTGCTAGCATACGTTGTCTTGGACTGTGTATAAGCAGATTATATTCACTACATAAAAAGTGAGTATGCTGGTGTAAAGACGCTACATAAATGGTGTGGAAATATTTATGATTTCTGTTTTTATGTTTGTAGCCTGACGTATGTAAATATATACAATATAAATAAAAAAAGTCTTTAATTTCTCGCTGGTGTTGTTTCCTCCCTACTTCCCCTGATATATGGATAATATGATGGTGCTTGGTTTATTTACACATAAATACATTGAATAAAATCCTAGTAGGATAGTTATGCCCACGAAAAAAATGTCGAGAAAATAAATAATTAACATCGTGTAGCATTTAGTCTTGAAGAGAGAAGACTTGAAATGAAGCTGAAAGAACTTTTTACTGTACTACTCTACATAAAATTTCAGGACAACTTAAAAAAAAATTATTAAACAAATTTTAGAATCGAACATTAATTACTTGAATATTTTTTTAATATTTTAATCCTGTATCATAGGGTAACCAGTCTGTTATAAACGTATCTAAAAAAAAAGTAAAACATTATATTAAGCTACTTGCTATTATAGTTATATATAGCTTAAACATACATTTCTGGTGCTAGAAATGTTACTTGCAAACTAAAATTTTTCGAGACTGCCTGCCTCCTAAGAGTTCACAAATTATATTCGCATATGCGTGTACATTTTCATTTGCTTACGAGTCCGCCTTGCTTTTCTACATAATTTTTTAAAAATAATATATAAAAAATTAGATGTGAGTTAAAGCACACATAATTAAGACCCTGACTGAAAATAACGAAATGAGTTTAATACAGTACATCGCTTGCATTTAAGTAAACAAAAACTGCTCTAAAATATAGTATTCATAAGCCATCTACGCACAGACTGAAAAGAATTATAAAATACATTAAAAATATTTATGTAATTGTACGAGGGAATTCGCCAATTTCGTTGGTAATTTATATACAACTTTTAAGCACCACTAATTCTGTTGGCGTACTGTAGGCTAGTAGCTAGTATGCCTGACTTCTAACCCAAAGGTCCGAGGTCCACATCCACGCACCTACATGGTAATTTTTCCTTTTTTAAAATGTTACCAGCTGTCATGGTGAAGTATGAAATTTACACAATTTAAATTTTTAAACAGATATTTAAATTACAAATTCATTTAAAATGCATTTCACTGTATTTTTCAAAGACATTTTTCGGCATTTTTCAAATGATAAATAAAATAAATTTAAATAATTATACTTATTTATAATTGCATCACTTCATAGACTGAGTGGCAAGGCCGGCCAGCCGTGTGTCCGCAGTCATTGACCTCCCTTCCTTTCCCCATGTAGTGATTGCCAACATCACAGCACGTGCATGTCACAGCTAGTGCGTCTGCCCTGGCAGACCTGCTGACGCATGAATGCGTGCATGGTTACAATGCTAGGCGACTTAGTTTTTGTACAAAAGTAAAAAAAATTTATTAAAAAATATTAATAAAAATATTAATAAAACAAAATAAAGAATTGAAAATCGAATATATTTTACAAAGTCCTGTCTGGAATGTACTTTACAATAATTTTTTATATACCTTCTACTGTATAGAAAAATTACATCTTTAAATTCGTAAGTAAATATACGCACGGATGATTCGTGCACTCTAAGAGGCGATGAAGGAACAATGTAGGCGGCGGAGTGGAGCAAATGCGACTAATCGAACGAAAGTGAGAGACAAGAGAGAAAGGAAAGAGAGATTTATAGAGAGAGACAAAAGAGAAACGAAAGAGAGCAAAAAAGACACAAGAAAGAGCGAATGGAAAGTTAGAAAGAGGGAGAAAAAGGGAAAGAGATGTAATGAGAGAGAGAGAGAGATAAGAGAGATAGAGATTGAATGAGAGGCAAGAGAGAAAGAGAGAGTGAGAGAGACAACATGGAATGATAGAGCATGAAAAAATTAGACAGATTGATAGTATGACATCACAATCGTAACCACCTTGAAATGACGAGTCCGTTGATATATAACACTTAATACTTAAATCTGTATTTTTTAAAATTATATACATAGTCTATGTTTAAAGTAAAAAATATATATTAAAGTAATTTTTTAAATCTATTTCTCAGATACTGCATTGTTTTGGTTTAGAAGGAATAGGAAGCCGCTCAAAATCCTAAAGCGGCTCATTTTGTCTTTCTGTGGTTTCCTATTACACATTCTAGGGTATGACTTTTTTGAGGGAAAATCGGGCAATTTTGAGGGAAAAACGGGAAAGTTTTGGGGAAAAAAGGGGAACTGTAATGCTTTTCTAGGTTAAAACATACGATTCTGAGAGAAAACAAGGAAAAATTTTAGGTCGCGTTCATTTCAAGGTCGATCCTCGATCATCTAGCCGAAGCCCGTGCCATCGAGTCTACCATACCTATCTACTTATAGGAATTGACGTACTGCATCGGCAGCTACATATGAAGCAGTCGCTATTGGTTAAGTCCTCTGCTCTTTGTCAGACAATATCAAACCTCACGTGGTGAAGATTACTAAATAGAAGCTGAGGGACCTAAGGTGTGCAGTCTATCACCCTACATACCTTCCGGACATATTATCTTCGATATAGATATCCACATATTTACACATTTAAGAAATTTCTTGAAAAGACAAGGTGTCGTAAAAACAGGGGTAATGCAGAAAGTGCATCCCGAGACTTCTTTGCTTCAAGGGAGCCACGTTTTTTCAGGGATGCGAATCAGAACAATTTGAATCGTTGGCAGAGATGCCTTGATGAAGACGGAGATTACTTTAATTTTGCAAATAGCTATATTCATTGCATTCCATAACTAAGTGATTTTGGAGATATGTTAAAGGCCATTCGTTTCCGAAGAACTTAGTATAACACAGAGTGATGAAAAATGTTATTGCAGCATTCCACGCAGGTATAATTGCATATATGATAAGAGAAAAAGTCTTAACGTTTTCATCATCATCATATGTTATACTACACATGTCGCTGTAATGAAAAATTCATAATATTTAAGATAGACAAAATATTAAAACAGTTGTTTCGGATACATTTGACAAAGAGCTTTTATAACCAAATTATGTGTTATTGGACTATCAGTAAAATTCCACTCGTACAGATATAAGATTATTATTTTCTTAGGACATTGTTATAAGAGTCATATCTTCTTTGCCTACTGACCTGCGGGAAACAGTTGTATGTAAGTCATCAGATTCGTGTACTAAGATGAGACAAGATGTGATTTACTTAGAAGTAGAGACTCCGTGTACATATATTTTAGTCCCCCCCCCCCCCTCAAGTCTTTCACTACCTTTGTGCTTCAAAAGTTCTCAGATCATAAAGAACCCCAACAGAAATGTTTACGGAATGTGCGAAATGCTAACGTAGGTACAAGAACTCTCTCTTCAGAAACCATTCGTCCTTTAAGATCTGGAAATGATTTCGTAGCAAAGGCACTGGCAACAGAACGGTAAATTTTGTCGCTAGTGTCACTGCAAACACGTATAATTTTATAGCACATTCCAACACACTTATCGTTACTTGAAATAGAGATGACATGCAATAATTACAGCGACGATAAATTGTACTTATATCCCTTATTCCCACACAATGTAATAAAGGCCGTTAAGATAAAAAAACAAACCATATGGACTTTATATTTATCGTAAATCAATACATCGAAATTTGTAAATTTTTTAAAATCTTACTACTGGCACATTTAACTTTTTATCGTTGAATGGTTTGTACCCGAAACCGTGGAAAAAGCCAAGGACACCTGCTTTGGTCCGCGATTACAGACCCATAAGCATAGTATCGATGTTCTTGTAACGGTGTTGAAATTAACATCGTTAAATTTCTGCATTTATTTCACCTAACCAGCTATCCGCCACCAGAGAATGATTAACAACAGGGCTTATGAAGACATGCCAGTATGCTGGCCCCCTTCGACGGAGAGCGGAGTAGCAGGTGGGCAGCGCGTCTACCCGGCTCGACATCGTATACAGCACTGCGTGGCGCCCCCAGCATGTTCCCCCTCTCCGCACCACATTTATGACTCCGTCCCTTCATAACAGTTGGCCTGCGCTACGCAACCGTCCGACGCGGCGGAGTACGTCATCATTGTTTTGAATTAACTGACTTTGTACTGCCGGAAAATATTCTCCCATGATCTGTAATATTCCTCCACACCTGACAACACTGTGTTTGGACTATAAATGAGGGGTGTCGCTACCCCAGAGGACACAGCACTAGATACTCGACAGGAGGACAACACACACCTCACTCACATTACTATTGCGAATGAAACAGGCAGACGGCATTTCCTGCCAGGTTTTTTTATTTTATTTTTAATGAGGGCGTTTAATTTTCAATAATACCCCTAGTAGCAAACAGGAAGCAGATAACAGTTGGCCAACTGTTGGCACAGGTGGTACATGTTCGCCCACATGACTGTAAGTGTTTTCTTATGTGGTACACAATAAGACCACGTGAACAATAGTGACTGTATTTGCTTGGGAAGTATTTTTGATGTGGGCCTTTAAACACAAAATGATTGACAGAATTTAATGTATGGCCCACAAGAATACATCAGTGAATCACCCACTGGCATCTTTGAACACGTGTAATACATGTGGTTGATGCATGCCAAAAAGTATGAAAATAAGATCATTTTTACATATAAAACCCTCATGTGGTAGACATGTTTAATTCTGATAGTTGGGCATCTTCATGTGGCCAATTACGGGCCACTTATCACAAAATGACTGACAGAATTTTATATGTGGCCCACAAGCTAACATCAGTGAAACACTCACAGGCAATTTAGAGTATGTAAATAACGTGTGGTTGATGTACGCCAAAGAGTATGATTATAAGATCATGTGTGCGCATAAAGCACTCCCGTGGTAGAATGGTTCATTTCTGATAGTTGGGCATCATTATGTGGGAAATTGTGGACCATTTAACACAAAATGACTGACGGAATTTCATATATGGCGCACAAGCAAATGTCTGTGAAACATCCACACGCATATTAGAGTTTATAGAGAATGTGTGGGTGATGTTTGCCAAAGAGTACATACCGCCTTTTGTGGTATGCCAGCTGCTCCTTATTACTGAGGAAACATGATCAACAAGCTTATGTTCCATTTATGGCATACCGACTATATGTTGTTGTGCAGTAGCAAATAACATATAAATATTCAATTGATTATTTTATTTCATGAAGTAAATTTATCACGTGGCATTTCTAGTAATAGCGAAAATAGTTTTTATACCAGAAATCTGCTAGTCTTTTAAACAAAACACATAAATCCAGTGTTGACTCGTGGTACTAATATTGTATATATAGCAAAGCTAATAATGCATTATGTATGTGAAGCAAGTATCAAGATTTTCTTAGTTGATAGTATATAAATACATAGCAGAGTAGTTGATAGCATACTTGACTGTAGACGAAAGGTTTGTGAGTTCGATTCCAGGTTTCTCCAAAGAACTTTACTGATAGTGAAATAAAGCTGAAGACAACACATGAATCTGGTAAATACACCAATTTTTTGGGTTAGACACAATTATTTTTTGGTTTTGCAAATGCATGGCATGCTGCATTTATGTGGGCCACGAGTGGCCAATAGATGGGCCACAAATGGGTTACCAACAGTTTGCTAACGACATGTGGTTTACTTACGGCAGGCCAGAAGCAGAAAGCCGGAACTGGCCCGTTTATAGTTAACTTACGGAAAACTATTGTTTTCCCAGACATCAGCCAACAGTTCATCAAGAATAAGAGGCCCGCTTGTGGTTTACTTATGGACAACTTTTGTTTTGCCAGACATCAGCCGACAGTTCACCAAGAAGTGGCCCGGTTGTGGTTGACTTATATGCAACTCTTGGTTTGTCAGCCATCAGCCGACAGTACATCCAGAAGCAGCCCGCTTGTGGTTAACTTACGGGGAACTCTAGTTTTGCCAGACATCTGCTGACAGTTAAATATCCGTATGTGGTCCACTCGTAAACATATCATCATACCACAGTCATCATTCATCATCTGCGGGTGCCTTCCGCTTCTTGAATGCCTGTGGATGCTGCATGTGGGCTGCTTGTTCACAATTAGATCTGCACATGTGGGCAAACTATATTTTGCTACTTGGGACAGGGTAAAGCACAAATTGGGGGGTTAATATTTCAAAGTTAAGTATTTTGGAAAAGGGCTAATTCTGTACACATTTTTATATGTAATCCCATTGGAAAATATATCGATTGTAACGGATTTTTTAAATCACGCTCTGTTTAGGCAATTTTGTATTTAATGGGTTTTTAAGCCTGTTTTCAGGCATATTTATATATACTTATTTTTGTACTTATTTTTGGGGCATTGTATATAAAAGAAAAACACCGAGGCCAATATAAAGAAAAGAAACATAATTTTGGTGTTTGTTCATTTCTCACAATTTTGGGGGTTAATACTGTAATTAGCATTAACGGGATTAGAAAAACCTTTTTTATTGTTTAAGTACTCTGCTGAACATATTTTTAATAACTCTGCTAAATATCTTGAGAATAACCATTTGTGTTGAGTAAGTGATTGGTATGACAGTTGGTGTGAACTGTGGTCTCTGCCATGGAGTTTGAGTTTACTCCGGGTGCTCCTGCTCCATGACACTCTCTAAAGACCTTAAAAATACAAGATTTTTTATAACATGTCCAAATTAAAACCACAGAATCTATAGTCTAATAGAAATATAAAGGATAGTAACAAAACGTTTGGAAAGGCCATCTAGTATTTTAAATTTAAGTTGAAATTAGGTTAACAATGGAAAAAGTCCGCAACTTTGCGTACCTGCGAGCACACCATGTTGCCTTATCAGCAAGGAGAACGGAACTGGCGCGCTTTGCGGAGAGTGCCTGCACATAAAAAGCCATTAATGTAGGCTTAGCACTTGGGTAGTAAAGGCGTGCCGACGGCCACACCGCACTGGCAATCTGTTAGTCTTCCGCACTAGATAGGCCCACTAGGGTCATCACAAGGTTAGGCACGTAGGTGAGGTCGTGTTGACTGTGCCGGACTGGGACTCCAGGCGCAATCAGCCTGTTTTTGAGTATTAAATGCTGCCAGAAGGGATTGCATTGATTTCCAACAACACAAAAACAGCATTATTGGCGACGTAAGGTGCTTCGTGTATTTTCGTGGTGGCCTATGCACAAGTGGTCACCACATGACGTGCCAGTTCCGCTCGCCTTCGTGTTATGCAACTTGTTCTGCAAACAGGTATGTGCAGTTGTGGACTCCCGGCGCTGTTTTGATAGCTCCAATTAAAAATTAAAAATACTAGATGACCTTACCAAACATTTTGTAACTAAGATGTATAGTTTATAGGAGTCCATAGATGCTGTAGTTTGAATATCGACATGTTATTCAAAAACATCTTGTATAGTCCACGATCAAATCAGGTCATATTGCTCTTCTTCCAACATCTTAAACGAATAACAATCCGGTTTCCGTCTTTGTGTTTAGCACCACCACAGCTTTGATAACATTAAGAGATGGTGTTAGTAATTGCATGGACAACAAAGAAACCACCTTCCTTGCACTTCTCCCAAACATATTACTTGGTAAGCTACGGCCTCTTGCTTTAACTTCTCTAAAAGTGCCTTGCAATGGTTTAAAACTTATGTTAAAGAACCTCAACAGTATGTCACATTTAATGAACATTCTTCATCGTAGCTCTTACTATACAGTGAAGTGCCCCGAGGCTCTGTGTTGGGTCCCCTCTTGTTTTCACTTTTTATAAATTATTAATTACATTTCCTCGCCTTATGCATATATAACTTATACAGGCGATTTTAAAATTTACTTTTCCTCGTCACCTGCACAACTTCCAGTGTCTATATCATTACTCAATTAAGACTTCGGATACAGTATGCAAATGGCAGAAAAATAACAGCATTAATTTTAATATGAAAAAATTCAGGTTATCTCAATATGATAAAATCACTTTAATTCTACAGTAAAAAGGAAAATTAATTCCGAGAATTATATAATATTTCACTAAAACCGTAGAAAATCTGGGGTTCGTGTTCAGATAGAATTTGATATGGTCTTAGCACATTAACAATCAAAGTAAAAAAAAATGCAACATTCCTCGTCCACTCAGGAGGCACAAGACCTTTGCCGGAGTCGACAATAATATCTTGTAAACAGCCTTGTTTTACTGCACTTGACTACTATGGCGTTGTATATGGCGATGTAAACTCCCCTTAGCGACCAAACATAAAAAAAAAATCACAATATCTGTGACCAATTCATTCTCAATTAAAGGAAATGCAATAACACCACTCCTTACCTTAAAAAAATTGTCATGGCTGCACTTTAGTCAGCGAAGGGATGTACATACATTACAATTGCTTATTAAAGTCATGGAGTACCATTGGCCATCATACATATCTGAATTCCGGTATTCTACCACCACATTCGCGCCATAGTAGTAATACTATATCCCATAGTTTCCTCCTCACCATTCCGTCCCATAACAAAGCTTTATAATGCCTCTCTTTTTGTCATGAATCTGCTCGGCTATTCAACGAATTCCCAAACAACATAAAAAGTCACACATCAATAATCAGTTTCAAGAATATTTTACTGAAACTCATATTAAAAATAGGTGCCGAAACGTAAGATAATTCCCGCCCATCTTCTCCTTTTTAGACTACTTTCTGGAGGAAAGATAGGGTTTCAAGATCAGTTTCCTAACTGTGTGTGTAGGCGTGTGTCTGTGTGCGTGTGTGTCCTCCATAAAACCCTGTGAACCCATGAACCTAATTTCTTCAAACTCAGTAAACATACAGTACTTAACAAGGATATACGATTATTTTTAATTACATTATGCGTATTTTGAAAATGGCGGAAACTTTAAACTTTAGACCGTTGTGTTATATCTCAGGAATAATTTAACCGATTTAAACCAAATTTGACATGTTGACAGTGCATTATATTAACGTTAAATTCAGAGATGTATATTTCATTGGTTCGCCATTCCGAAGACAAGATTACATAAAAATTAATTTATATCTGGGAAAATATTCAACCGTTTCCCACCAAATGGAACGTAAGTAAAACTATGTTAGGCTATGCAAACATATTCGGTTGAAATAGGTAATTATTAACTTATATTAGGTTTATTTGGTATATATTCCGTAACGATTGACCATTTTCAATCAAACTTTGGTATGTTGAAAGGATATAATAAGTATCTGTGCTAGTGTATAACCTCTTTTGTCCGTCATTTTGCAATATAGAGTTACATAAAATAAGGTTTTTGCCATTTCTCGGGAAACAATCGATAACTACCAAGTTTGGCAAACATGTAGTGCTATGGCAGGCCATTAAACTGATTTGTTTTAAGTAGACAATGCACTTATTACCAAAAAGGTGCCAATATAAATATTTTAGCTGAGTATGTTATATATACGAAATCATGTAATAATTTCAACTTGACTTGGTATGTTGGCAGTATCATTTACAACCATCAAACACGCCTACACACAATCTCTCTTGTCTGCCAGGTTTAAAAATATTGCTATATGAAAAAAAAAAGTTATGTTTTATCTCGGGGAAACAATTAACCTAATCCCACAAAATTCAAGCTAAAAGTAATACTTTTGGGGTCCAGGTAAATTTGTATGACTTAAATAGGTAGTTACAAATTTTCAACAAAAAGCCTTGTTTAGTATGCCATATAATTTAAACTGAACTTTTTATACTTGCAGTATACGTGACAAACATCGAATGTGCTAACACATAACCTTTTGCCCGCCAATTATGAAAATAGAACCACATAGGAAAATTTAGCTTTTGTGCGTTATCTCGGGGACCAATCAACTGATTCTAATCACGTTTTGCCAAACAAATAATGATTCAGTAGGTTATGTAAACTTAAATGTTTTAATTGGGACAGGAATTTTCTAAATACTGGCAACACAAATATGTTAGAAAGGTACGTTATATATAGTAACAAATTTAACAAAATTCAACCAAACTTTGTAAACTGACATTATCCATTAGAAGCATCAAATATAGGCCTACATATAACAGCATATTTTACACGCCTTTTAATAAGATAATTTCAGTTCAGAAAATGCAATGTTCATGTCTTATTCCGGGAACCAATCAACTAATCTTTACCAAATTTTGCCCTAAAGTAGAGCTACAGTAGGCCATGTAAACCGACAAGTTTTAATAGGCGCACAAACTTATTTTCAAAATGACATCTCCGTAAATATTTCAGGTTAGTACACGCTGTTTACCAAAACATTAGAATAGTAATAACAAAAGTTTATGCTCCTAATCTTACCTTCGATTGGTTGTATGGTAACTTACGGTACGAGAAGTTTCGGGTTAGAGTCCCTCGTAAGACACGCGTGTATTTTTACTTGTCTCGCAATTGTTGCTTATGTTTCTGGTTCCATTGCTACAGGCTATTCACGGCAAAGTTAGCTCATTTGAAAGCCCTCTCATTTAGAATGATAGTCAATAAATATTTTTTATTTTTTGCCTTAGACATTAACTTCCGAGTGCAGTGAAATATATATACCTACTGTGTTTATTACTTACATGGCAATATTTGTTTAAAAAAGGTGGTTAAATTATTTTAAAAAATGTTTGACAGGAAAAGGTAATAACGGCATCAAAAGTGCTCACTTTATCGTGAACAGCCTATAATGACATATCTTACAAGAAGACGTAAAAACCTACATTCCATATACGCTTTTAATGAGTTATAACAACATTTTGCATCGATGTAGAGGAATGCAGGCTCATTATGTATATATAGGTAACTTTTCGGTACATTTGGCTCACCTATTTATGTGTTCTTGCTTTTAGTATGTTTCTGTATGTCAATATGCATGTGTCGAATATGTGTAAAACAATATTCATAAGTTTATTTATGGCATCATGTGTGTATGCAGTTGTGTATAGTGTATTTTCGGTTCCTTCACAATTTTTGAATCAAACAATTGAAAGATCATCCTTTGTATGAAGTGTTTGGTTGTTTCCTTAATATGGCATGTATTACAAGCGGTTTATACTAGTATTTACATAACAGTACCTTATATTCTTTAATGGACTTTAACTTATAATATGTATAATATCGCGTTTATTATTAATATGAATAAAAATAGGGAGAATATAGGTGTGTTGGTAATGCCCAGTAAGAAATCCTAATAATATTATAAAGGCGACTGTTTATATGTTTGTTTTTTACTTAATCAACGGCTTGACGGATTTGGATAAAATTTGGTACCACGGTAGATTATATTCTGGATTAGCACACAGGGTTCTTCTCATCCCGGAAAAACGAATAGTTTTTTAGGGAACATATAAAAACCATTTGAGTAGGCGCTGGTTGGTTGCCTGTTTTTTAATATTCTTTAAGGAAATGTTCGTTTTTCCGGGATGAAAAATACGCTATCTGATAATCCAGAATAATAGAGTAACAAAGAAGAGCAATTAAGATTGACTTGGTCATTATACTTAAGGTTTGAATTTTGCACGCGAGTGGAGCCGTGGGAAACAGCTAGTACTTCATCTGGAAAATAATATTACGCTGACTGCGCATGAATTCGGCGCACTGTCCGTTTGGTGTAATTTTCTGTACTCGGTTAAGCTTTGTTTGCGTGAGGCAGAGCAATATCCTGGAATTAGTACTTTGGCAGGGCTTCAGAAAAGTTGGAAGTAACCATGAATGGACTGTAGTGAATATACCGGGTGAATCACTTTAAACTTTCTCCGCAAATATTTCTGAAATTGAAGGTGCTATTGATGTGCTGGTTGCACAGAATAGAAGTTTAGACAAGGGCTCATAATTGCAGCCCAGACACAGATTTTAATACTTATTCAAATGAGTCTTTCTTGAAAAAAGTTGCATTTTTTTTTTCATATTAAACAATGACTATTCACATCATGAACATAAAACTATAGGAAATTAAAAAGTCAATGGTGTTTTCTTTGCAGGATTCTTGTACAAGTAGTTTACATTGTCGTACTATGGCATTGTTTAATACTTTCAGTGTTCTGCTCTATTTGACTTCTTCGTTACTAGGTTATGATATTCGTATGTTTACTTTTCTGTTTAAGTGTGTGTGTAAGAAAGCACATGTTACCTCTCGTTCATTTACGTGATTTTACCATACCATGTATCGGCACTCTCTTAAGAAATACAAAGTGAATAAACGAATTCTGTGCATTCCGAAGAATAAATATAAAGCTGTCCTTAACAGGTTGTGTTCAAAATGAAGACCGCCAGTTATACAACAAGCTTCCAGTCTGCCATGTAAAGATTGCTGCACATATTGGTGCATTTCATCAAAAATTTCAGAACAGGCAGCTGTAATACATTTTTTCATATCTTCTGGTGTAGTCGGCATGCCCATGTAGACAGTGTCTTTTAGAGTTCCCAGCAGAAAAAATCTAAAGAGGTCAGGTCTGGTAAACGCGCAGGCCAACGTACATGTCCGCTTCGTCCATTCCAACGATTTTGAAACAATCGATGAAGACAGGCTGTAATATTCCTTCCCCTATGCACTGGGCAACCATCATGCTGATATAACAGGATCCTTCTAGTCTGCAAAGAAATGTCTTCTAACATTTGTGGAAGTTCGTCTGTTAAGAGGTTGAAATACATTTGGGAATCCAGTGTTCCTTCTATGAAAAAAAGCCCATGATATGATGGTTCACTATTCCACAACACACATTTACAATCCACGGACGCTGACGTTCCGCTTGACGAAACAAGTGGGGATTGTTTACTGACCAATAGTACATGTTTCCGAGGTTGACTTGGCCAAGATTTGTAAATGTTGCTTCATCAATAAACAAGATACATGAAAAATTGGGTGTATCACGTCTTAATGCCCATGTACAAAAGTTAACACTATACTCAAAATCGTTTCCATGTAGCTCTTGATGGAGATAGACATGATAGAGATGGAACTTATGACAGTGCATAATGGGTAGTATACTTGCCTGACTCATGCCACTTTCTCTTGCGACTGCACGGGAGCTAGCTTGCAGATTTACAGCAACAGCAGCTAGATAAATAATTTCACCATATTCTCAGGCCACTAGTTTGTTTCTGTCACGCCTTACAGGTGTTAGAATTTCAATTTCTCATAATTGGTTAAAGATGTTCGCAAATAATTGTCGAGATGGTTGACATCTATTGGGATGTCCTTCAGCGTATACATATTACAAGAACTAACAGCATTATTCCTACATTCGCCATACACCATAAGCATCTCGGCTTTTTCAGCATTAGTAAATATAATCCTCCAGCACGTCCTACGTTTAGGAAGTATGAATTATTACAAGTACTAAACAAATAGGTCCCAATGCGATCAGTACAAAGGAAACAAAACCTAAATACACATACGAACATCATAGCCTAGTAAATAAACAGTTAATGGGGTAGACAAATGTCGGTATTTAAAACTGCTACATTACGATAGCACGTAAACTATTTACACTAGAATTCTGCAAAAAACACCTATTAACATAATAATTTTCTCGAGTGATATTTTCTTGTTGCGAATAGGCATTGTTCTATTTGAAAAAATGTAACTTTATTCAGGAAAAACACATTCTAATACTTATTAAAATCTGTGCCTTGGCTGTTATTATGAGCCCTTGTCTAAATTTTTATTCTTTGAAACGATAACATCAATAGCACCTTTCATTTAGGAATTATTTGCGGTGCAAAATTTAGGCGATTCATCTTGTATACAAAAAAATTTCATAATGTCTAAATCAACGTAAGATTCCTGTGTAATGTATATCTTCTTTCTTAGCGTCTCTCGTTCCTTATTCAATGTCATAATGCTTGTTATGATTTGTTACTATAAGTAGTGTTTTGTATATACAGGATGTTCTGCGTCGAAAACGACAAACTTCGCCAGCATATTCTAGATGTCATTAGCAATAAAATAAGTAATGCACACATGTACGATTTGAAGGACAGTTTCAAAATTTCTGCGACGAAAATGCAATAAATACAAATTTCCAAGAACAGTTTTCAGTGAATTTGTGTTGCGGATTACTTGGGAATCATCTCTTTGGAAAACATTTCATATAAGGCAATCTCAATGCTTATTACAACAGACATTTCTGGAAACCGACTTACCACTCATTTTCGAAGATGTATCGTTAGCAGTACGACGGTGTATGTGGTTGCAGCAGGATGGGGCACCTCCACACTTCTGCAGGGATGTGACTGAATTCTTGAATGCTGAGTATGCACGCAGGTTGATAGGAATAATTAGTCCAGTCCCAAGGCCGCGGCGGTCTCCTAACCTCTCGCCATTGGACTTTTACTTCTGGTATTGCCTGAAGAGTAGGATGTACAGCGGACGAAAACCAGAAACACAGGACCTGTTGATACCTTTAAACTCTGAAATGAACTTGTAGACATGTAATAGCAGAACACCGAGCGAGATGGCACAGCTGTATTCGCTGGACTCGCATTCGGGAGGACCCGGGTTCGATTCCCGGTCTGGCTATGCTGATTTCGGTTTTCCATGGTTTTCCTAATCACTCCAGGCGAATGCTGGGATGGATCCCCAACAAAAACCATGGCCGATTACTTCCCCAATCCCTCTTCCTTTTGCAACTTTCACTGTCTCTAATGACCTCACTGTCGACGAGGCGTTAAGCCCAACTACATATATACCTATCTAGTAGAAGAATGCCATGGTGCAACGTGTCACAGCTTACTTAGGTCAGTTTGTATGAAATCTCCGAAAGACAGTCAATGTCAATAAAGACTTTCAGTAATTACGCATGCTGTGTTAATTGCATTTCCGTCCCTGTAACTCTTAAAACAGGTCTTCATAGCCTACATGTGTATATGACTTATTTTGTTGCTCACTTGGTATATGCCTAGGGGTTGCTGAAATATTAGCATAGCAATATTACGGACTGAAATTTAATTTGGTACGTAATATGGCTGTGTTAGTATTTCGATAACCCTTAGGCATATAATCGAAAAAAATTTTTTTTAGATAATTGAGACCTTTTTTCGAAAGCTAACAGGGTTAAGGTGATTTGACGCTGTCAGAACCCAGGATACGATGATGGTAAAAGGGATATTACTTTCTAGATCTTAGTTCCTAAAAGTGCCCCAGTACTGGTTATGCACTATTAGATACTGTATAATAACTTGCATTATAGTCTCCAGAGTTTTGGGCGGAAATTGTTAGTACCTAAACAACTATCCTATCCCGAGTTGAACTGCCACTTGGGTTGTGATTGTTTTTAACTCTGTCAGGCCTACCGATGGTAGATATGATTTATCATCATTGACCCAAGAAATTGTTTGACGAAGTTTTTTCTAAAGGAAGCCTTCACAGCCTCTATAAAAATGCCTACCGATGGCAGATATGATTTATCATCATTGACCCAAGAAATTGCTTGACAAAGTTTTTTCTAAAGCAAGCCTTCGCTGCCCCTATAAAATTGCTCATTCAAATTATACAAAGCGGAGAGAAACTGTAATATAATTTAATACAGTCTTACAACTAATTTACATACGTTTTTATTTCATATTTGATGCTTATAAGTACGATGCCAAGTGGGAAACGAGAAATCAGTGTTCATAAAACTAACATTAATATAGGTCTCTGCCGAGACTAGATGTCAAAATTACGGCTGAGGAATCTGGTTACTCTCTCACGCTGCATTGGAAGCTGATGTCCTCTATAAAGAAGGACTAAGAAACTTCACTGAAGAGAATGTGTCAGAGACAAACTAACAACATGGCCATGGTACTATCGCCGCGCTGTGCCACTAAAGAGGACGAGTGCAGCAATAGTGCGATACAAAATGCAGTGTAAAAGCGTGGATGTTTGAAATGTGAATTGTAATTTGTGAAGTGTAGGCTGCGCTGCGGCGCGAGGGCCATACTTAGCTGGGCGGGGGCGGGTCTCATGATGAATGGCTTAGTGGCAGATCTCGATCTGGTCGAGCAGCGGGAGGGGCCGAAAGGGGGAAGAGGGAGCAGGGTGAAATCCTGAAGAAAAAGACAAGAACGGGGTGGGTCATTTTGAGTTATGGCCCCCGTCCCTAAACTCCTGGTCCTGCCTTCTGATTTACACCATAAATCATATGACCAGGCCTCTTTGTGTGATTTTTACCGTCTCTCTCTCTCTCTCTGCCCCAGGACGCTGCAGCCTCCCCCACCCATATCTCGCTCTTCTCCTCACATACTCCAACTTTCCGTCCCTGCCACCATATCGGCTTGCTTCCCAGTCTCTTTTTTTTTTTTATCAAAGGTTTCCTCCTATTTTACTAAAGAGAAAGACAAAAACATTCGCAGTATTTTTTTCACTCCAGTATAACGTTTCGCATTTTCACATTTGTTTCAGGTCTTCTACTCGTTTTCCCCACGCTCTTTTGTTCTTTATATTAACTGTGTGCGTGACACTGTGCTGTCTGCTGAAGCCTTTCTTATACGCATTAGTGCTTAGCAATAAAAATACATATTTTTAAAAAATTAAATAGGAAATAAGGAATTTGCGATACTAGAAGAAAATCACGTAGTTTCTGAGGTCAAGTTACATTCGCTGACGAAAGAATTTAATTAAGTATTTATTAAAAACCAGCGTAAAACACAAACAGGGAACCATGGCTAATGATTTAATTTTTGCGACATATATGTGGGGTGCAGAGCTTATTAAGTGTCCATAGCGCTAATGGAATTTATATAAAAATTCAAACGTTATTGGCAAGAGCTCTCATGTGTGACATGAAGTGGCAATCCTTTCGGCGCGATAGAGGGACCGAACGTATCTCGAGAAATCCGGCCATTTACCCACAACATCCGCCACGTCCCCTATTTGCAAAATTTAATCTCGGATTCATCAGAGTGTGAGTCTCTTTTGTATTATATTATAATGTGTGAGGCCAGCGTGTTAACCGCATGACCATCGAGACAACCGAGGTGCTTATATATAGCAAGAGCTTGTTTTATTAATACGAGTATGTTTAAAATGAAAAGTCGTTTCCGTCTGTACGTAGCCAGTGCATCATTAGGTTGAAAGGATCGTGTATTCTCGATATATAATTAATAACCACAGTGAAAAAGTGAATTCAGTGTTAGCTTAGCATAGAATCATTTCTTAGCCAGTTATATGTCAAAATCTGCACATGGAACGACACAATTCCAAGGACTTACTGTACGGGTAAATTTACTCAAAATATTTTTTAAAATTTGGTACATTTACTTTTCATTTTATGGCTTGCGTGCAGTCAGCTTTTTAAAGTGGCTACTGGTGTACTGTAAATGGAAATTATGCACAAGTCTTAACATTTATACCGTTCCTGGAATGCAAATACCCTCAAAAAAGGAGTTCCGGAACAATTTGAGATATCGAGGTGCTTTAAACTATTGAGAACCCAATGAAACCACGATAGCCCTGACTACAATATCGTTTTTTCGTCGTGAAGTATATACAATAAAAACAAAATTATCCAGCGATTTATTGCAGTAATTACTTAACATATTTCATCAAAAAATTTCAGTTTTGAGCACCAACACATCACCTCATTAGTTAACTGAATGACTGGCGGGAACAATGGCAGGCGTTACACTAATTTCGAATAAGACCAAACGGTTGATGCTGAGGAGACCAAAACATGCATTTCTCGCACTCAGTCTCTTGTACAATATCATCAATGATCATCAAATCTGTATAACCTAACTGAGGTTCGCATCCTATAATCAGAATGCCTAGTCACATTATGACTTATTATGTATAACCGTGGGTTGCAAATTCAAAACATTAACATTTTCCATTAAATATTATTTCCAAGGTTAGATCCCCATGTATGTGTGTTCGTGTTGTGTCGGTATACCCTCGCCCCATAAATCGTTTGAAGTCTAGCACCGAATTCCCTTGAACACAATAAAATTACAGAACTTAGTAATGCTACTCGCAATATACTTACAAAACTTACTATTAATAACATTCAACATTTTTAACTTACTAACATGTCGTGGGGTCTCTATTTGTAATTTCTGTATTTTGGTGTGTGTGTGTGTGTGTGTGTGTGTGTATATATATATATATATATATATATATATATATGAAGTCGTTCAACTCAATTAACTTGTATTTATTACTTTGCTTTGGCAGGACACATTATCAAATTGCATTCATTAATTTATATGCTCACTCAACCCGTCATTTGGAAGATAGCATTATATGAACAATTAAACTTATTTATCAAATCCTGGATGGAAACTATTAAAAAATATTCCCAACCAAATTTGGCATACATTCCCTGGTAAAGCATATTTCCTTATATAATTTTAGTACACCAAAAAATTACTTTCAAAAGGGTAGTGTTATTAATATTTAAGTTAAATGTGATACATCTACCGAACAATCACAGATAATAAAACTAAATTTGGTAAGCTTGCAGTGCGTATTACGAGCATTATATTAACTAATTTGCAGCCTTTCATTTATTAGTTTTGTAATATATCCTCACCGGAAAAATACAATTTTGTATCATATATCACGACCTATCCAAACGAATCCCAAGAAATTTGGCGTATAAAGTGTTTAAAGCCTATAGCAGTCGACCTTGAGAAAGGCGGAAATTAAATGGACAGACACTTGTTTCCAGATTGGCTGGCGGACTCATACTTTGAGTTGCTTTCCATATCTAAGGAACCATCGAATATACTTGAACTGAACATGTTACGCTGTCAGTAAATATTGTGTGCAGTATATAATTAAATTATTAACCTCTATCGTCTGCCATTTAAGAAGGTAGGGTGATATGAAAAATTAAGCTAAAATACGAGTCAATAACTTCTCAAATTTCTTCCACCACACGTGGAATTCAAGTAGCAGGACACTATCCAAAGCCATTTAATTAAGTGTTAATAGTATCGACAGTCACGTAAATAAAAATAAAAGGACTTTTTCAATTTTGCTGATTTGCAAGTTATCAGAACTATTAACTAATTTGAACGTAAGAATGTGTGCTGACGTACTCAGAGTGTCCACCCAATTCGCAATGTAATAGCTGCTTATGCCCACCATTTTAGATGTAGTGCCACCTGCATAATATGTACGTTTTTTTTTCGTACCTCAGGAATTATTATATCGAGTCCCACCAAATTCGGAAAATAAGTATATCACAGGATCGATTTTTAAAACAAATAATCAAATTTTTTATGCCGTTGATAATATCATAAATATGTTAGAATATCAAATTTCACACTATCAGTGATATATTAGGAATGTTTGAAATATAAACAGGTAAAAAGTTGTAGGTTTGGAAAGAGGTATCTTGTACAGTATAATCACAGCTAATTATGACAGGAAAATATTAAAATGGAATATTTCTAAAACGTGGTGCGATTAGTGAAATAAAATTGCACAACCTTATGATAATATTTAAGTTGTTACGTAAATCTAGGCTACTGTAATTGTCAGCTTTATTTGCGAAACACGAACCTGTAATCAATTACATTAACGCAGAAGAGAAAATAAAACGGTGCTAGATTAAAAAAAAATGTAACCTGCACAACGATTGGATTGGAAAATATTTTGACCGATGGTTTAAAATTTTAGAAAGCTGGTTTACGAAATGTAATAGTGTCGGTAACTGTGATAAATTTCCTGTTTATAAGTAATAAATCACGGCTAATGAGAATTATATTCATAATTAAAACTTACTTTGTCCGTTTTCTGTGTTGAATACCGAACAGAACTACTGAAAAAATTATGCAGAAAATGATTAAAAAAAAAAAAAACCTTTTCACATAATAAACATGTAAAGTAGACAGTAAAATGATTACATAAAGTCTTCTAGTTACTGAAATATATATTCATTTGCAAAAGACAATTTTAATCAACCTGAAGATACCATCGCAGAGGCACATAAGTGGGTACATGAACAGGACATGGTAGAATTTAATCAGAAAACATCCCAATATTGTACCACACCAATCATGTATTGCAGGGGACCACCACTTGCAGGATGCACTAGTTATGGTGTTGGACCACGGATACAGGAGACGATACGGTCGGGCATGTAGGCTTACAGAAGTCGGATGTTCTCTCGAGGAAGTTCCTGCGACAGCTGGCAAAAGATTCCTTCCAAATCCACCGTAGTTGCTGCTGGCAGAAGTTGTCGTCCAAAATGGTCCCAAACGTTCTCGATGGGCGAGAGGTCTGGAGAACTTGATAGTCAAGCTGCACTAGGAAGGGGAGTGCATGTTGTCGCAGAATTTCCTGGACGTATCGCAGCGCCATCAGGGTTCATTCATTCACCACCACCGTGGTGAAGAAGTTGTAGGAAATGGCACTACACACCATGACACCTGTCGCTGCGGCAGTGTGCCTCTCTACGCACAGTGAAGCGTGGATCGCAGCGCTGGCCAGGACGTCTCCATGTACTCGAATTTCGCGGTCGTCTATATTCAGACTGAACCGTGATTCGTAAGCTGCCATGCTGCCCGTTCCCGGCAGGAGGTCATGCGTGCCCGGTGATGCTCAGGTCGTAATGGTAGACGTAGTAAAGCGGGCTTCACACGATGCAAGATGAGTGCCAAATTTGCCCGAGATACCGATCTTGCACGAAAATTTCTCGCACAAGTTTGTGTGCAAGACACATCTTGTACGAACTGAGGAGATAGAGCAGGTCCCATTTTTTTCGTGCAAGGCGATGCAAATTGTGGTCATGTGACTTGTTGTAACATCAACCATAGAGTAAAAAGATATTTATAATCTGAGGAGTGCGAAGAGGAATACAGGGAAATAAAACATTGCTGGAAAATAAATTTAAAACTTGGATTGGAGTTCAGACAGTTTGCTGAGATTAAAATGAAAATAATTATATTTTGGAGGATAGCTTTGAAACAAAACCTTGTTAATGTAAGCCACTTCATATTTTGTACTATAATATCATGACTGTTTGGTACTCACCAGGGCTATCAACTAATTTTAATGCGAGACAGTATTCGTTTTATTTATCTGCGCGTGAACTCGTTTCGCACCAAATTTAGTTGGCATTCTCGTACGAAAAATTTCATACGAAATCTTGCCGAAATGCATCTTGCATCGTGTGAAGCCTGCTTAAGGGACGCCTCGATGATAGATCTCGCTCTGTCAGCCGTCCGGCATGCTGCGTGTTCACTGAACTTGGCTCTGTAGCACATATTACTAATACTGTTACTAAATATTATTCGATGTCTTGAAGTTATGAATGACGGAGGGACATGTATGCCCCCTAGTGGCACATCCGCGTAAGTAAACTCCATTAAACGCAAATGAGACACATGTCGGGCAATGAAGATACTGCCTGGGAACCTTCGTTGTACTCGCGCGATTCGTTCATGGTGATCACTTTCTGTTTGCATACGAGTGTGTTAAAGAATATAAATCTGTATATCAGTAACCTAGTCGTTGAAAACTAACATAAAATATTGTTACAATATTCTTCAATGTTTATTTGCATAGCCATGCTATTTAGGGTTTGGGGGTCTTATTTAAATAAAGAACTAATAATAATTTTCTAATTTGTTTATAAACATTAAGAAATTACTTTCGACTTAAAATATCCTCAGAAATGGCTTTAACTGGCTATTTACAACTAATATTTACACAATCTTTATCTCCTTTTGGAAATGAACACAATCAAACACATAAAACCAGCCCTTATAAACAGTTTTCTAACACTTACTGAATTACTACTCAAATATATATATATTTGCCATCTGACTGCTCCAGTATTTACAACCAAGTCTGTACCACTCGTCCATTCAGGCCCACTTGGTTTCAATCCAGAAAACACCATTATTCCCTGTCCAGAATGTTCTGGAGTGCCTCGAGCATTCCTGTACACATCTGCACCCTACTCGCTGGAAAAATCGCTCTCCGCAGCACTCTCGTACCTCGTCTGTCGCCGCCCCGCGCACACATTTGTCCGCCACGCCGCAGGCTTAGTTACCTTCGTCCACCGCTGGTCCTCTTCATTTACCGTTCGCTGCACATCGCCAGATGGCTGTCACAGACTTCCGACCTTCTGGCCACACCGGTGTTTGCAGTGCACTGTTACGTCTGCGACATCATAAACGAGTCCAAGCACGGCGGGAATTCGGCCAACGCTTGTTTTATAAACTATAACTGCAGATAACGAGGACAATGGGCTACAGGAGTTAGCAGAAAATTTGGGTCTGGCTGACATAGAAGATTGGGACAGTTCCACCAGTAATCGTCTCAGTATCCCCACCCAGGCAACGTGGGAGAGCCAATGGGAACAGAGGATTTCGGCGAAGGTGGGGCGTGAACTAGAAGTGGGGTGGTCGGATCATCAGTGGGCCGTGGTGTCAGTCGGCGACGATCCACAGAGGTCTGCGGGTTTCAGTCGGCGATCGCGTGTGAGTGCCTTACAGCTAACGCGAGAGCGCTTGCCCGTTCCATAGCCCTTTATCCACCTAGCCCTGTCCTTAAACCTATCCTAAATCCACTTGTATTCTATCACATCACATTATCTTTTACCGTAAAGTGGTGTTAGCAAAATTAATTTATATTTGTTAATTGGGAGTTGTTTCATAAGCACACAAATCCCTACCATAATAAACCATTATTAGGCTCTTAAGTTTATATACCACCAAAAGGTGGGGGTGGGGGGGTGTATATAAAAGCACCATCACCGTGAACATTCTTGACACGTCGGCCCGCGCCGCGGTAGGTGACGACCAGAAAATTCGCGCAATAACCTGCAGCCTCCGACCCCTCCGGCAGTGTGGAGGGTGATGACAGTTCAGGTCAGCTGTCAATCTTCCCCTCCTCCCTGCCTGCTATGTGACGTAGCTAGTCAGTCTTGGGGAGGGGCCAGCTAGGGTTGCGGCGACTCACTACCCTGCCATGCCGAGAACGGACCCAGTCCCGCCGCTTGCGGGGGGGGGGGGGGGAGACGGGGGGAGGGTTCGCACGTAACAGTTTGATTGTATAACGGTAGTCAGGATTTTTTGATTCCGACATTATTCCATGTGGTTATATTTCAATTGTAAGTTATAAAAATAGATTACTCTAATATAAATTTGAAGATGTTTTCTTTCATTGAGAATTGCGCAGCTTTGTCATAGAGAATACAGAGGCTATTAGCCCAGATACGTATTCCTATTTTGGGTTTGCATATTTACCTTTTATTTATTTCGTTTGCTAATGCTCTTGTCTTACGACATTTTACTCTGCAATTTTTCTTTGATTCTATTATTTGTTCAGCATTTGCAGACGAAAAATTTATAATATATTCGGAATATTATTTAATTGCACTTTTGTCAACTAACTACAAGAATATGGTTAGGTTCGTCGAGTAAAAAAAAAAAAAATTGATTAAAGTATTGGAGTTGAGTAGAGAGATGAGGGTGAAATGAGGTGAGAATGGAGCGGCACCGGAATGCCAGGGTGATGGAAATGGGAAATCCTCGAGAATACCCGCCGACCAGCGGCATCGTCCGGCACGATTCCCACTTGCGAAGATCCGGGAGTCGCCCGGCCGGGGATAGAACCCGTTTCGCCTTGGTGGGAGGCGAGCAGTTTAAACGTTCAGACATCGCGGCGCTATATTTAAAGTATTGGAAAAAAATTCTTAACCCATAATGAAACTATTTTGTTAAATTCTTACCAGTTTGTACTTGTTTACTGCTTAAATACATTTTCAAATGAAAATAGCGTTGTTAAATAGCTATTTGTTTAAGAGAAATTGCGCCGAAGAAGAAGAGAGTAGGGCACATATATTGGTTTGTTAAAACGTATGTTGTCATATTTTATTAAGTGGGTTAGTTACTTTTAGTGAATATACTTTAATTATATTTAAACAAGTAAGATTTAACCAAGATTGATTTGTTTTGGCCTTACGCATTTTAAAAGGGGCAGTGAGGGTTGGAGGGTTTCGGTTCGACTCGCCGATCGTCAATTTCTGCGCATTCCGTACCCAAGTTTATAGGCTATTCAAGGTAAAATGAGCACTTTTGAAAGGCCTGCTTAAGATATACTTGTGTTCACATTTAGTATTCTTCCACCATATGTACCATTAACGTAATTGTAAAATATTTAAAATAAAATATTTTTACTAATGTTTTTATTGTTACACATAAGGATATGCATTAAAAACAAAAAGTAAACTTAATATTCCAGTATTTACAAATGTTTACTTAACACGTGTTACTTAACGTTAATGCATGGAATTAATTTATCTCCATCGCTGCCAACTTTACTGGGCGCGTGAAAGTCAGCGTGCTCGTTCAAACTTTTTTGTAGGTAGGGACAGTGACACTTTTCAACTGTTGATTTCTAACGTGCTCAATTTACCCTGAACAGCCTTTACATATATTGGCCAATCAGAAACCACCGACTGACAAATGAAGACAACACACGTGTTTTGTACAAGGAAGCGTCCACGAAGATGGATGTGTCTCCGAGAACTAAATAATATTAATTTAAACGTTTATAATGTTTATGTGTAATATATTATCGACAGACAAATGACATGTAGTGTATAATATATCTAATTAACGTTTTTGATTAATTCCAACTTCATCTTATACACACACGTGCGACAACGAGCATAGCTAAACAAGGTGTGGTTACACAGAGCTAAATGTGTGTTGTACAAACCTGATGAAAACCAAGCACCATGTAATGCTCTTAATTAGGTTCAACCGTGGAAAAACCTTATCAGTGATAAAGCATAATTAGTTTGCGGCTAGGAAACATTAAGTGTAGACACTGTATTCGATACAATTATGTGAAAAAAATAGAGCACTGTAGAAATATTGTGCTATAAAGTAAAATAGTCTCCGATTATTTAAGTAATTTTAGTATTGCAAATTCTACTTTGGTGTATATATTTTGCGATTTGCTTTTTATCTCATGGCCACACAACAGTATTTCATATCACACACATTACGCCTCGTTCACACTTGCGTTGAAGTGACGTGTGACGTCGCACGATGAGCAGACGCACGTTATTTCAGACACAAGTTGTACAGTTCACAGCTGCGTAGAAACATCGCATTGTGCAGTAATCGTACCGATGTCGTGACGGCAACATCAATCAAGTAATTCAGAAGAAAAAGAGAATTGTTTTCGCGTATGTCGTGTATAAATGGATGTCGAAAAAGATAAGAATGTGGGTTCACCCATATGTAAATGCGAGATTGTTGAAAGGTGCATGTGTGACAAGTTTCATGGAGTTGCGAGAAGATGAAAACAAATGTTTCAATTACTTTATAATGAGCGTAAAATCATTTGATCAATTTGTAGTAAAACTAGAGGATGGAATCAAATCGGAAGACACCAAATTAATGGTTGCTATCTATAACACCAGCAGAAATGTTGGAGATTACGTTAAGGTAAGTGTGTTACAAAACATTGTCAATATATTTTATAACATTATGTATTTATTTATCTGTAGAACATAATTAAGTATGAAAACTATCAAATCAGTTCTATGATCCACCGAAGATATCGTCACTCGAAGTGTCCGATGGTGAAAAATGTGACTGGGAATTAGACGGGCTCACAACAGCATTCGTAGTACGAGAAAGTTCTGCCTGTTTGTGTGGCGTTGTATGGAAACTGTATTGAGATACTTGTTGTGGGCTGGTTAGGGTAGGCAATGGATTTGGAGTTGATGTCACCGGGAGAGTTTTCAACGAGGTCCTAGGAGTTGATGAATGGCATGATGGCGAATGTGACTGTTGAAACGAACCATGTTGGGGTGGCGAGACAAACTTATGTTGCGGATAAGTAGACGGAGTAATATAATGTGAATACTGTTGATGATAAACACTGAATGGATGAGCAAATTAATTATTAGTGTAGTTGAATGATGTTGATGCAACACTGTGAGTCGGTATGGGAGATGCTTGTGAAGAAATGTCTGACTAATGTGTAACCTTGCTTCGGATGAACTTCATGACACTTAGAACTTCACTCCGAAATTCCAGCTTTTGATCAATGGAACACATATTTAGTGTCGGCAATAAAGACTTGAAAAAATTTAAGTCGTCATTATCTTCGCTGGTCGTTGAAGACGTTGGTAACAGTGTATTAATATAATCCATTATACATGTTTCCAACGTTTCCTTTCTCTTGCGCTGATTAGTACTGTTGTAACTTATTTAAACTGGTGTTTCTATGTTATGATACTCCGCGGGTTCCTGAATATGGCCTGATCCATCGGAGGGCGTGTCATCTGTTGCAGTTGTTATTTCCTGTGTTCTTTCAGGTAATGACGATTGGGTACTATTAGGTTTGTAACTTTTAGTGAAAAGGACATTTACTTGCCGTATAGATAAGGGCGGTATCCTCAGACTGTCTGTCCAGACTTCAGCGCCTTCTTTACATTCCTCAAGTAATTATCCTTCAAGTTCTTCCATTTGGCCATCATTTATTTTCCTGAAACCAAATAATTAATGTTACCTATTTGTTTTACTTGATCCATGTATTATAGTTAAATTTGTCTGAAGAGTAATTTTCAATATGATAATCTTTTTGCTATCTCGATGCATATTCTTTACAGGTATTTGGGAAGTGGATGCAGTTTGGCGGATTTACATTATTCCTACAGAGTAGGCCGTTCAACAACAAGCAAGATTGTGCGGAAAGTGTGTAAAACAACTTGGAACACACTAAAAGACGAATGTCTTCCCCTGCCTACAGAAGAGATGTGGCTGAATATCGCTGACCGTTTCTTGCAGAAAGCAAATTTCCCTAATTGCATAGGGGCGCTCGACTGGTAGCACATCCGAATTGTCAAACCAGCTTTGGGCGGCTCTCTATATTTCAATTACAAACACTGCCATTCTATCGTATTGTTAGGTGTGGCTGAATCTAATTACAGGTTTATTTATATTGATGTTGGCTCCTTAGGGAAAGATTCCGACAGTACTGCGTTTAGAAGATCCACACTATGGGATCTCATAATTAATAATACCCTTAACATTCATGTATCTAAATATTTGTATGGAACCACCAGACCGCTAATGCCCTTTGCATTTGTGGGGATAAAGCGTTCGGTTTACATAAACATGTGCTTCGCCCATTTTCAGGACGATTTTTGTCACACACAAAGCGCATCTGTAACTATCGTCTAAGTTGAGCTCGCAGGTAACCTACATCGAATGCACCTTTGGAATCCTTTCAAACAAATGGCGCATTTTTCGCAGACCTCTCAATGTCAATCTTGATTTATCTACAGACAGAGTTAAGGCGTGCTGCGTTTTACGAAATTACTTACGATCTCGAGATGGTTAAAATTTTGAAGATACTTTATCCATTGAAGGTTTGGAAGAGGTAAATGATGCTGCAATGGATGACAATGTAAATGGTGGGTTACATGTTAATAACATTATAAATATTGGGGCGGGATATTTCGTTTCAAATGTGCGTATGATTCAGTGGCAAAATTACAGGATACGACTGCTAGTATCATGTTATATCTCTCAATAAGTAGATGCAACATTTGATCATCTTCCTATGATTGCATGTAATACATCTGTACATACGGACAATCATTTTGCAAAACGTTTGTACATCATGATGTAGATGTTCCAATGTTCCACAACAATTTTAAATAAGTATGTATGTAAGTATATTACAAAATTGGACATGTAATAAACGGTAATTGTTTGTAATATTTTGCAAATGGTTTGCATATCACTGTTTACATTTTACAATGTTCCACGACAATGTTTTGTACATATGTAAGTATAATACCAAAATGTACTTTTATAAAAAATACTAATGATATTTACAAGCGTATACATGCCATATTCAGTTTTCTCTTTCTCTGTCTTCACCTATCTGTTGCCATACTGTTACCCCTCCCCCTCCCCCGTGTTTGTAATCGTCATTGTTCAAATCCCAAATAACAGGATGCTTTTGCGGTTCGAAAATAAAGTTTTCCACATCGATATTGTCGTCCTCCATATTACTGCGCGACAGTTCAACAAAAGTTTGCACTGTTCCGTAACCGCACGTGTACTGCCTCTACGCACGCAGCCTCGGGTTGAGGTGGCCACCGCACGCTGCCTCACATTGAGGCGGGCGTCACTTTGACAACGTGCGTCGTCGCCTGTTACTGTGCGTCAGTCCGTCGCTAGTGTGCACTGCTCAGTAACCGCACGTGTATTGCCTCTACACGCGCTGCCTCGCGTTGTGGTGGGCACCGCATGCTGCCTCGCATTAAGGCGGGCACCCTGTGTTGTCAAAGTGACGCGCGTCGTCGCCTGTTACCGCGCATCAGTTCGTCGCTAGTGTGCACTGCTCCGTAACCGCACGTGTATTGCCTCTACACGCGCTGCCTCGCGTTGTGGTTGGCACCGCATGCTGCCTTGCATTGAGGCGGGCACCCTGTGTTGTCAAAATGACGCGCGTCGTCGCCTGTTACCGCGCATCAGTTCATCGCTAGTGTGCACTTCTCCGTAACCGCACGTGTATTGCCTCTACACGCGCTGCCTCGCGTTGTGGTGGGCACCGCATGCTGCCTCCAATTGAGGCGGGCACCCTGTGTTGTCAAAGTGACGCGCGTCGTCGCCTGTTACCGCGCATCAGTTCGTCGCTAGTGTGCACTGCTCCGTAACCGTACGTGTACTGTCTCTACGTGCACTGCCTCGTGGTGAGGCGGGCACCGCGCATTTCCAAGTGACGCGCGTCGCCGCCTGTTACCGTGCGTCAGTCGTCGCTAGTGTGAATTGTGCCACTGCCACGCACGTACACTGCAACGCATGACGAATCACCGCATGGTAACTCGCGTCACTTCAACGCAAGTGTGAACCCGGCCTTAATGAACAGGATAAACATAAATTTCAAAGAAATTAATATTTGCATTCTTATAGTCGCACTTGAAAATACTTGCGGTGAAAATGAGTGCAAGAAAAACTTAACAAATATCAAGAATGGCGAGTTGTGAGGGAAGAGGCCTGGACGGCTCTTAACATCAAGGTCTTGAGAGCCAATGCGGGTGAAATGAGGTGAGTAAGGAGCAGTGCCGGAACGAAAGGGAAGGGAAATGGGAGAACCCGCCGACCTGCGACATCGTCCGGCACGATTCCCACTTGCGAAAGGCGAATTGTGCATATTATCTGAGTAATGAATTTAATATTCTGTAAATGTTTTTCCAAAATTAGAAAGACAATGCCAAATCATTTCATGTGCTCATAAAGTTATACGTAGAAAATTACTAAACTGTAATAACAAAATTTAACCTATAAGTGGTACAGGAAATATACCACAAAAAGGCCTGCAAATATACTAATGTTGACCATTGTCATATACTGGAACTTTGAGTGTTTGTTTCCAAAACAAATGTAGGAAAGATACCATGGATGAGTGCAGAGAAAAAGTCACCATTCTCACTATTTAAATATACTCACAAACTTTAATGGTATAGTTGAGAACAGTTTCTTATAGAGTTTATAGATAAGTACTGTGGGGTCGGCCATCAGTAATAGTGTAGCATAGAACAATGTGTTGATTTTTAAACGAACCATTGCACAAATTTATACCAATCGTTAGATGAAGTCATAAAATAGCATGTAGCAACATTACATGATAAATGTGGATCAATTTATTTCATAAATCAGTGCACTAAGATATTGTAGTCATTGCCTTTTTAGGTCGTGAATCATTTATTCATAAAGTTTAATGATTCACTTTACAGGTAGGCCTACTAAGAAAACATCAACTTTGTTATCAACTCACCCATTTAACATCATTACATTTGGTAACTAGCCTATTTACACGAATTACTTGCAAGATTATTGTAATCAGTGTTTTGATGTATACAAACTTGTGCAACCTACTATGTTTAGCAACTTTATTTACCACGTAGACTTAATAAATAATTGGCAATATAAACAGTATAGAGTAAAAAAATGATGCCTTCTGCCTACACGCTACAGTTCCTTATTTCAGCAACACTGGAAAAAAATGTTACATCTAATTTAATGGCAAGAAGTAGTACATAAACAGTTATTACGACGAACATAGTTATTTTACATCAGTAAACACACTATGGCGCAAGCGAAGGTGGTGTCACAGTGGGAGCGATTCCCAGCATCCAGCACGAAGCGTGATCAGACAATCTCTGTATTGACATAGACAAGTGCTTTCGGACGCGTGGGAGTTGGCCTCCAAACGGTTTTCTTTATGGAGACTACACGTCATTTTGACTGTCGTAGAATAAGCAATCTCGCCAGTTAACGGGTTGTGTGGAGTTTTTGTTAGTTTTGCGTTGTCTGGATCAAAACCTGCAGCCTTTATTTGGTATATGTACTGTACTACTTATAGGATAAAATCATTTCGATTATACTCTTTCTACACATATTTTTATGAGCTCGTCATGAAATTATTTGACATTGTCTCCCCGGTCTTACAAATATATATACAGCATATTTAATTTATTATTCAGATTGTATATACAACTCGCCATTCTTAAACTTGATTAATAATATTTAAACTGATTTTCCTTGTAGGTATTATAAAGTGCCAGTGTAAAAAATTAAATATTAGTTTCTTTGAAATATACTGCACGCTTCCTCTGTTCATTAGTGTACATTGGGAGATATGGCATAAAAATGACACTTTTACAAATGGTGCTATGTTAGAAAATGGCGTAGAAAATAGTCTCTGTGGAGACACACTTAATTACTGTAAAATATACTACCAGTATACAAAGTAAAGTTGAAATTGGTTTAATTGTTTTGTATAAATAGTGTATTAGGCTAAAATATTTATATCGCTGCCATTTTGAAAATAAGTTTCTTAGATACTTAAAACATATGAGTTTATATGACTTGCCGTATAACTACAATTCTGCTAAATTTGATAGTTAGTGTTTGTTTCCCGAGATATGAGAGTAAACTTTTTTAAGTGGGCACTAACTTACAAAATGGTGGACAAATCAGTCTATTTAGTAGAGTGTACAGCGGGGTTTCAGCTCACTAAGTGAGAAATCATGCCTTGAACAATCTTGCAACGATGACCCCAAACATAAAATCGTGTTAACGACTAAAGGCGGTAGGCTCCCCGGTCTCCTGTATGGCTATTTATTCCAAGTTTAGTCCAAAACCACCAAAAATCACTCTAGTAGTAAGGGCAAGTAGGTCCTGAAACAGTCCGGATTAATTGGGATTAAACAAGGGATTATTGGATTAATTAATTAGCTAATCCGATTAATCGATCGGATTATTTGATATTATTAAAGCACGAGGATTAAAATGCGTTGCAAATTTGGTGTACCAGATTAAGACTTTATCCATTTGTGAAAAATTTTGATTTATTTTTGGGAATGATATGTATGTGTAATAGTTTAATTGGTTTAATGGGGGTCTATTTTTGGAGAGCTGCATACGTCTTCACATTTGGACGTCTGGAAGGCGACTGAACTGTGAGGTGTGTGTGGACATGCATATTATGTAATGAGTTTGGTGCAAGAGTGGCATAAATTATATTTTGGAGCAAGTGTGTCATAATACTTAACTTGCTGTAGGAGCAGCATCATAGTTGTTGACCCTTGGCTGTGTTGACCCTTGGCTGTCTTGCAGTCGACTGCGGTTGGTGACTGGGTAAGGGGAGGAGGGGGTGTCGGGATGACCATACGTCCGGTCACTTGGGATGCCTGTGGAGGACTGAGGGGTGAAGCTGGCAAGGGGGAGAAAGGGAGTGGTGGGAGTGGACATGCGTCCAGTTCGCTGCCTGAATGTATACTGAGCTCTAGATATGTGTAATGGCAAGCAATTGAGGTCGGAACTGCATAATTCTAGATTTTTAATAAATAAGTGTTTTAAATTAACGAAGTATAGGACTGAATTTATCCCACAATATGAAAGAATTACCAATGAGTGAAAGAATTACATGTTAAAAGATGACACATTTTATTCAAAATCAATTAAACGAAAAGAGACACAAATACAATTTACTGTGAATTACACTTCACATGACAGATATACTCACACACATAAAGAAAACCTACTTAAACACGATAAAGTATACTTACTAATGAATGAACTATTAACCATAATCACTCATCGACTTCCATTAAAACAAAAGGAACAAAACAATATAATACTAAGCACACTTCACACACAACGAAATACCAGTTAAACAAGATGAATTACACACTTACTAACAAAAGAATCAAGGAACGACTTAATACCACTATACCTACAACACATAGTCAACCACACGTAGTGAATGGACCACACTTCACATGTAACAAAATAAATAAATATTTAAATATTAAACATTCACAAAGTAAGTGTACCAACCTGTATATAATTTTCCCTAGCAAAATAAACGTTTCTTAAAAACAACTCATATCAACACACATAACTCAGGTTTAAGCCAATCACAGCGATCCTACCAACCGTCACTCCAATGACAGTGCATCGGCCTGCCACACTTGTACACACACGAATTATATTTAAGTATAATAGCGCATAGACTCGAGACACTCTTTCACCCTCATCGGCTATCAGTACTGAGCCACAATCAATTATGAAAGCAACAAGAAAAAACGACTTATCCTCAACCACTCGTCAACTATAAATTAAATACACACACGAAAAAAAAGTTTACCACCACACTAATAAAATGCAAAAAAACACTGATCGAATCACAAACACGAAACTCCTATGATGCAGAGCAGTAGTAGGGCCAAGAATGTCCTACTTAACTTTTGATCAATAGGATTATCGATTTGAAATCAAATTGATTGACACAATTAATCTGGTAATTAATCCGATCAAAAAATTTGGCTAGTTGTTAATGCACTAATCGTAATTCAATAAAATTTTAATTCTTAAAATTATTAATAATATTTTTGTGAGATAGTATATATTTGCCATGTGTGATAAGAGTCCTTAATTTTTTTTGGAGAGCAGCAGCATTGATGTTCACCGTTGGACATCTGGCGTACTGAGGTGTGATGTGTTGGGTAAGGGGTATACAGCTATGTATTGTTTAATATTTAATTACCGCAATGAGGAGAGGGAAGCAGGGCATAGGAGTTTGTTTGCCGTTTGGCAGGCGATGGAAGGCTAAGACACGCGCACCGTGGGTGGTGCCTGATTCTAGACTGAGGTTATGGCAGAGGTCGGAAATACTTAATTCGAGAATTGTAATAAATGAATGTTTTAAAATAAGGAAGAACAGTATTTCGGTGAAACAAATGATTAGAAAATAGGCATTGAAAAGTAATTGGACATAAAGAATACGATTGAATCTCACAGAAGGCAGTAAACCTGTTGAATAATAAGCTGGTGTCTGATTGTCTACTGTATTATGCAAAACTACAAAAAGGCTTATTTCGAAATGAATGTGTTAAAATAACGAATTACAGTATTTCGACAATTGAAATTAGTAGCAAACATTAAAAATAAAATTATGTTTTGAACACATCAGAAATCAATTAAAACGACTTACCCCGATTGCGACAGAAACAAATTTTAATAAAATGTATAACATGAGACTAAATGACGCATTTTGAAGTATATGTACAATGAAGTAATTAACAAAGATAACTTATTAAAAATTTACAAATTCAAAATTGAAAATTATTTATACCTGATAACTACTTCCCTACCAATATATATGTTATAAATGAACGCGTTATAAATGAATGCTGAACAATTTCAGCATACCTCCCTCATCGGCTCTCAGGTCTAGCTAACTAGAATGATACAATTTTAGCATCGAAACGCACAAAGTTATTTAACTATTGCATATAATTTCACAAAATATTCGGGATGTTTTAAATTTTTAAACACGGACAAAGATTTAGAACAGAATCGCTCACAAAACTAAGAATTTACCCCGTTCAAAGATTTAAATTATTAACTCACTCATATTAACTACCACATATATAAATTAACGATGCACAGATATAGTGTATTGTTCCCTATCATGAGAAAACATTTTTAAAATACAACTTCCATCGAACTCTTGCGATGTGTAGTTCAGCTCCGGAATTCACACATAAATTTCCCAAAAAAATCGTCTATAATTTGTGAGAAATGTACAAATACTATCCGAATTACTTGAATAAAACATCGCACATATTATTTAATTTTTAGAAGCAATATTTCGTTAAAAAAAATTATAGATCCACATATATGTTAAATGTCTTTAGGTTTTCGGAGTTTGTACAAAGTATGTGTGTCAGACCAAATATAGCAACAGACATCCTCGGGTTGACTCACATCCGCAGTAAATTTTGTATGTTTCAAGGTTTAAATATTGAAAACAGTAGATTTTATCGAGTAATTTATAATTGAGTGTTTCCTTTTCTCGGAAAGTGTTTCTTAATATTTTAGTATGTTACATGACAAAGTTGTTGCACGCCTTTACTTAGTGATGCAGGGCGAAGGACATCGTGGAGCAGCAGTAGTCTTTAGTCCCGTTGTCTTGGGAAGAGGTCATTCAATTTATACCTGGGTCTCTAACTGTAACTGTATTTCTCTTCCAAAGAACTTACACCTTCTGCCAAGCTCACTGCAGCTCACACATTTTTCCTTTCACGGATTTTTTACTATTAAAAATACAACTATAATGTTATGTGCACTATCTAACATTTTTAAGTATGGTTCGCCTATCACCAAATGGTTGCTGGTTCAATCTCCAGCTGGGTTTTCTTGGAATTTCTCCAGTTCCTCGGTCCTTTCATTTTCAGCGTTCTTCCATACTCCTAGGTTTTAAAATCGTTGAAATCATGTTAGTGCCATATAAAAATGAAATAACCAAACACTTCATAGTTTACAAATACTCCATCTCCACATTCATACAAAGTTAAATAGAGTAAAGAGACTAAATTAAAATGACATAAGGAATTAAACAAATAACAAGACAGATTATTGCCTTTACCAATGATTTTAATGTTCTTATTTTTTCAAAAATTTCTTACAAACATACTCAAAACAATTACTCACGAAAAGACATTTACAAACATTTTTCAACAATCTCACACATTTATAAAAACTCTTCTTAAACTATTTTACATTTTAAAAACCAAGTAATTTACAAGACATCTCATTAGCATTTTTTTCAAATCGCTTATAAAAATCAGTTACTTACAAAAACAAACATTTAATACATATATTCTCACACATTTTGTAAAAAATAATCTTCTGAAATAATTTTTCATATTTACAAACACTTCATAAAATCAATTAACAATGTTCTTACACATCATTTAAAAACATTCTTCAAACATAATATACAATAATAATCTTCCACTTCAGTAAAATATGTACAAAAAAATCTTCTTTCAAATCATTAAAACTTAAACATATAATATTTACAAAAACTCTGAGCATTGTGGTGGACGTCTCTATATAAAAATTAACTATATATAATTTACGTCATACTGATGGGGTATCCATTATTGCCAAGCACACACCAACAATGACGTTTAACACATGTAGCACTGGATTTTCGTTGATTAAAAAAATTTCACATGATGTTATTCAATCACACGATCTGAAGAGAACCACAAGGGATAATGTAGAAAAGAGAATTTTTGTTAGTAGATTAGTGATTGTGACAAAAAAGGACCACAGGGTTTGGTGTATCGAATATATGTTCGATGGATTTCTAAAGATATATAATTATTAACAGGTACCTGTTAACATGCCCTGCAGTTAGGCAAACAGTAGCATGTTCCATGTAGGAATGTCCTCTCGAGTGGAGAGTGGACATCGATGTTTATGCAGTAGATGAAGTAGATGTTGCAGACAGCTGTGGTTCAAAGTGCAATGTGGGTTTTGGCAAATGGTCATCATTGGCGGTGTTACAGGGTGGTATTTAATGTGGCACTGAGACTATTTAAGTGGAAAAAAATTAGGTAGGGATTCTGTAGTGCCCCCAGGGTAAAGTTTACACTACATCCACGTCAATGCAGCGTTTATCATCCAAAGCTGATAACACTAATTTGGCACACATTCGGTGTAGACTTAGTGACCATGCGAACGAAAGTGATATTGGGTCCCCAAAACCCTGGTGCAATTTTCGAGGCAAATCTGATACTCCTCGTTACAGAGTTTCTTCATGATGCAAAGTTTTGCACACTTCGTCATACATTTACACTGCTTATTCGCAACAATGCATGTGTAAAGCTTAGCACGTAAACCTATAAAGTGTGTGACTATGTGGCCACCACATTCCTCTCGCATAACCCCAGTACATTCTTTTTTTCTCATGTGAATTTTTGTGGGATTATCGAGTACATAGTTACATGTATCAAACCATGCATTTAAATCTGGGGCAATTACTTTATACACGTCATCACATGCAACAGAATAGACCAAGGAATCTGTGTCACAATACAAGAGGTGCAAGGCCCATGAAAGAGATGGGGCTGTGACATACATGCAGGATCAAGACCACAATGAGCCAAACATACAAACATACTTTCCTGAAATTCTGAAAAACATCTCCCAGCAAACAAGTGTCCACATGCAAATAGTGAACGGTGCACTGCAACAAGTTTACACAGTTGAACACATCCCTTGCAGCTTGAGCATGAGCATAATCCTCATCATTATTCTTTTGCATTTCATCACATTATGAAATGTGTGCTTTGGTGGGAGTGGCATTCACATCAGACTGGCTGTCGACATAACAAAGTCATAAGGAAAAACTCCCTTCTGTTATGCCAACTCAAATAAGGTGTTATCTGGAAACCTCGGATGGATGATACTCAATTGTGCAGGTTGTAAATTACCTGCGCCAGTTTCCAGAGAGATGCCTATAAACTGGAATGAATCAATAAAATGTAATTTTAAATATCGCACCGTTCCTTTTAAATAAATCCCATTGGGAATTTGTTTGGTGATGGATTTATATTTTTCAGGAGTCATTCCAATCACCTGGATTTTACCTGGGTTTTCGATTACCATGGTTCTGTTGGGGTGTGTTGTGTGACATTCAGCCAAACGCTTATGAGACTGTGAGCATCTGATATTGTAGGTTATGAAAGACTGCAGCAATTTGTCTCTTGACCAGTCTGAAGTTCTAGTTGTGTTTTTTATTTGCACAATATCTGATTTCGTCCATCAGATGTCCATGATCGACCACAAAATCTGTCCTGAGCTCTTCCTTACTACTGGGATACCATTTGTGAGCTGCCAACCTAGCTTCATAATCTAGGGCTTTTGGTTACATCAGAACAATAATGCTGTAAATTCCGCAACCAACTTTGTCAGTTCGACTAATTTTCTATTAATTGTTACATACAGTCCTCACCCACAAACTCAAAGTAGTTAAATAAAGCCAGATTGTATTAACAGACCAACAAAATGCTACAAGCATATGGAACATGTTAGTTAATGGTAGTTGAATTACTGGTTTCATTATTAGTCAAGCAAATGGACAAGGTTTTCAAACAACTTTCATCATCATAATAGGTGATGAAACCCAATATTTGCTGTAATCTTTAAATTTCAAGTACTTCTTGCTCCCAGTTGGGAACATATTGCAAACAGCCTCTTGTTGCTTGTAAAGAATAGAGTTACTTGCAAGTTTCTCCTCACAAGCAGAGTACTGGAGACAATGATTGCAAACATGTTTTTCTGAGGTTTTTACTCAGCTGACTACCAACCAGCTTTGACAAATTTCTAATGGAAACCAAAGGAAAATGTGTGGCTTTACCGCTAGTGCAAATAGCCAAAAAATATTTACATGCCTTGCATAGCGTACAGGAGAAATACGCAACGGCACCACAAACCCATCCTTGTCATAGTTTTGTCAAATATGTTGATATATTTGTCCACAACACAGCAGACATTGATGGAAACAGAATTGTTCTCCTCGAACTTACAAATATCCTGTATGACTGTAGGTGCCGACAGACCTTCAGTATTAAAAACCTTGTGAGGTTTGGATATTAAGTAATTCATTGGGTATTCTGTGTGGCAGGATACAAAGCTGCTAAAATGGTGTGTTGGAAACACATTCCCTCAGGGCAGTGTACAGCTATAAAAGCCTTCCTGTTAGCAATAAACTTGGACAACTTAGTGTGTGCAACACCGATGGTAAATGTCCTATATTGGAAAATATGGACGCCCATATGTGATATTAGTAACAAAGTCCAGCTGAGCCCACTCGCACTAAATTCTTCAAGTCTGGTAGTTAGATAAGTCTTAATTGTCTCATTGTAAATTGTGTCAACATCAGAAAAATGCAGGATGGGAAGAGATTTAATTGAAAGTAAAATGTCTCTATAGTACCTTCCTCCACTGCGATGAATTTCAGTTGCTTGCACATTACAGTGATGCTAATCATAATAGGCCAGGGTAATTCAAAGGCGATATCTATCAGAGTGACCGTGCACCTCATAAAAATCATTCTAAGTCTGCTTCATTGTTAATTCTGTTGTTAACTAACCGCACATCACTTAGCCTGGTGGTGAACGTGGTCGCTAGTAGTTTATATGTGAGGCCTGGAAAAGGTTCCACTGAGGCTAAGGAATTGAAAAAACAAAATATTTTCTGTTTCTCTAGACAAGCTTTCTACATCTGACACAGAACTTGTTCGTGACTCTGAAGAAACACTTCCCAAATCACATGAATTTTCTATATCAGATAAATACAGATCATCTGACAGGAGATCAACTTTACCTTTTTTAGGGGTAGCATCCGTGTACTGATATGTTGCAGTTGACAGCCTTTCCATGTGTGATTCAGTGTTTGAATCGCTCAGGTAAAGGTCGTCCGATAATAGATCGAAATGCTGATGCTTGGGCAAAGCAACAACACTCTGACAGCTCGCATAAGCCAGTCTTTTTATTTGTGATTCAGACTCACTCAATGTATCGCTAACAAAAATATCTTCCAAATAAATTTCAAGACTTTGATGCTTTTGCTCACTTATTGTGTCTAGTCAATTTTTTTTGTTTCCTGTGCCATTAGACTCAATACCACAAAAAATTAATTGTTCCAATTACTGGAAACATAAGCAAACAACACTATTTTAGTCACTTACTACGATGTACAGATGCATATGAAAATAAATATTTATTAGTAATAACATAAACTCAGACAATATAAAGACAAATAATTAAATTATATTCAAAATTTAAAATTAATTCGTGAGTTGTTTTTGAAAAAGTCACCAAATGCAAGAATTTTCTTCCAAAGCGTGCAAGCCTGGGATGTGTTTACAGAAATAATTGTTTCGAGCAGTAGTTACTGGAGTGGTGAGAATTGGGAGCAGGACATGGTTAGATAAATGGCAGCAATGTGTGCCAGTTCCCAGCCCTTGCTGCCCCCTTCCTCTCCCTGCTTCTGATGAGCATTGCATTGTCCACTTACCCCCCATGCCTGCACTGACAGCACCTCGACTGCTCATTTCGAGCACTGCTAGAAGTATCCAATACACTGTGTTGTGTGGCACACAATCTGCCTGACCTGTATTTCTTTTACATGCTGCATTCACAGCACATGGTTTCCCCACTTCGTAACAGGGGAGCTGTGTTCAGACTATATTTAAAATTTCTATCTCACATCATTGTATTGCATTTTGGCAACTTGTTGAAGTTTGCACTAACACAATTTTTTTTAAAGACAATACTGTAAATATTGTGGTATAATAGACTTTTTCATTTAAAAAAGAAAGCACTTCTTAATTGATGTAAATTACTTGACACTTTTTAAAGGTGAATAAAATTTTTAGCTTTTGAACCTTCAAAAATAAAATTAATAATGATTTTGTCCTGAAAGTTTTAGCGAGTTTGGTGAGGGGAATTAATATACTACATTATAACATAAAACTTAATACTGGCAACTAATTCACTTACATACTAACTAAGGAACAATTAAAATAAAGAAATGTAATTAAAAAACTTGAAATTTTTGAAAATAGGTGAAATTTTTGAAAATAAATGACATTTTTTTTTTTACTTTTGCAAATATCTTGACCACTAATTACCAACAACCCAATTCCTCAAACACACACAATCATCAAATACTTTGTATACATATCCAAGCATTCTCATCAGACAACTCCATTCAAAACAAAGGTTTCAAGTGTTAGTTGTAGAGATATTGTTTCTTCCATACCATGAAACATGACAACATTTATGTCACCTTCCCCATTCATACCTACAATCATGCACACACTCAAGCCACAAAATATTAAATAATTTACAAACTAGTTACCAACAAGATTAAAATATCCATGCCCATTCTCAAAAATTCTACATTCTCACATACTCGATTCCAATCACCTTGAGACATCATCATTCAAAAACATTCACAGCAAACTCCAGGGCGAGTGTAGTGAACTCCCTAATAATGCTAGTCATTATGGGCATAGTTCCCATTTATTTTTTATTCTGCTCCAACAAAAATACAATCAATTACACAAACCCACACAAATTAGTTACAAATTAAAAGTATTAATATATATAGAATAATCCTTTATATTTTCAATACCAACATAAAGTTTCTATAAACCAACTCTCGACTATCTTACCATAATTTTTTTTAAAAATATTTGTGACAATTAATTGGACTAGATAAAAATCCCTAAATGTTATCTCAATCCACTTACATAATGTCTACTACCAGAGATGTTAGCCGAAGAAGGTGTTGAACAAGGTCTGTGCCCAGAGCAGCTGATGGCCCGAGCAGGCCGGGAGTCCTGCATGCAGTTGGTGTTCTGAGCCAAGAAAACACCACAGGTAGCTGTTCCATCCAGGTTTAGTGTGGGGACTGTGCAGAAACTCAATGAGGATGGGTGACCTCTGACTCCGACGTAGGCTGAGCCAAACCCCCCAGTGGTATGCTGTGGGTGCAGACTGGATCGAAATCCAGTACAGATGTGGGCACTACCCCCAAGCTGTGGTGTGAGCGACCATCAGGTCTACAACCAAGGGCAAGTCCACCCCCTAATGGCAGTGCAAGGGTCTGGTGGATGGTGGGTGGTGTGAGCAGGTGGCAAGCTGCAAACCAGAACACAAAGCAGATGGTACACACACATGCACATTAGTGGAGGACATCACTCCATGGTGGTTGGTTGGAAAATGGCGAGATCAGGACAGGACCCCCTATATATAGGCCTGGCATCCTCCCTTGTCACATAATTTAAATAGTGGACATCAGTTTAAATGCTGTTAAAATGTATATATATCGAAGACATAAGATTTCTGAAACATTTTCAATTAAAATTTAACAAAGTTTATCATAAAATTACAGATTTAAAAGGTTTATTTCACAATCAGACATATTTTCTGAACTTTACAGTGGACACTTTTTTGAATGGGAAATGTAATGTGAAATATGTTTATTTCTTTGGTATGAGCTATTAGATTCAATTTCATTAAGTTTTTACTAAACGATTTTATAAACAAACAATTTTATTTTTAAACCAGAATGGCTTGCATTACATGTTTTTTAAAGTACTGCAATTAGATACATTTAGTGAACAATCTGTAACCTCTTACTTACATGAACGAATTTCTGTTTTGAATCAGTGAATATCAATTGAAATAATTACTTAAAAAACATTACATGCATAAGCGATAGTGTAATATCTATTATGTTTGACAGTTATAAGGTCACTGACTTACAAACTATCTTATATTCATCCATGTCTTGCCTGGGGTTATAACCCAGGACCTCCAAACTAAAGCATAAACCAACTATGCTATGGAGGTCAGCAACATGAATGTGCTATTTTGTGTAATTATGTTTTTTTTTACAATATCATTAAAAATAATATGTTTGTGTAAATATGTTTTTCTGAATAGAGTCTTAACTAGCATTAGTGGTTTTTAACAAGTATATTTGACAAACAAATAGGTATTATTTGTTATTAGATTTTCCTCTGCCTTTTCATTACTAAAACATAGTTTGACTTGATAGAAACCAAACAAATTTTTTTTAAACTTGAGGCTATATACTTTTTGAAACTTTAAAACTCTCTCTCTTGAGTCATTTTTATTTACCAAGGTAATATTTTTCGTTCTTAGGAATACAAATGCATTTCACAGTTTGTGAAAAGGATATGCTAAATAAACATACAAATAAATTCATTTTAAAACATATTTATTGCCAAATGTAGTACATATGATACAAGCTGCTTCAAAATATATACAAAATTTTTACAAATATAGGGTCTTTCACAATGTACAAAGCAAATCACTTTTAATACAGGTTGTTTCAAAATATATACACTAAAAAAATCAAATATAAGTACAGGATGTTTCGAAAATCTTAACACATGCTATACAGGCTGTTTCAAAACATTATTATAGGGTATTACACAAACTGTGATACCAAATCATTTTTAACTCAAGTTGTTACAAACTTACACAACATTTTTAAAAGTATAGGATGTTTAAAAAATTGTAACACATGTTACACAAGCTGTTTCTGTACACCAGTATAGGGTATTTCACAAAGAGTCATTCTAAATCATTTGAACATGGGAAATTTCAAAACTTGCACAACATTCTTACTATTATAGGATGTTTCAAAACATACAAATCATTTTAATACATGTTATAAGCTATTTACCACTTCTGTAAACAATGTTTACATACCCTTTCTTAATTTTGGGTGTAGATCATCTTCTCGAAGACAGTTTTCAAGGAGGGAACATTTATTATGCCCTGGTTTATTTCTATCAGTTTGGATGTAAACATCTTTACAGTCAGGTGAATGTAAAACAACACTTTCAACTAAATCTGGATATATTTCGACATAGTGTGAGTGGACAGCTTCAATGCTAGAGGGGAAGAGGCATAGATGTAGTCATGTAGAACACGGGACATTTTGCAGTATTACTTCATTGAATCAATTCATGATTTTTTTCTTCCCCTAGCAGAAAATAAATCACTTTAAAATTAAAAACTCCATCACAGTTCTCCATAAACTCATGCAATAAATTACACCATAGAGTATACAATACATTAAACTTGCCTGGTTTGGCACTAAAGGAATGGTTTCCCAGGTGAAAAAAAATTGTTGATTTTATGAGATCCAATGCTCAACTAAAAACAAATATTAATTAAAGAACAAAGTATATAGTGAAAATTCCCTCTGTTGTTTTAAATAAAATGGTGATTGCAGACTAAACTTTAGTTATGCTAATTTTACAGCTCAATGTATGCAACAATTTGATGAAACATGCCCAGTACGCAAAGTATAACCAAACTTTTGTGATAATGAACAAACATATGTATACCTTGTCACATACTTCGATACTGAAATGGTTTAATATTATCTCCTGTATAGATCATATGTTTTAAGCTCTGTTCTTCCTCACAAAATGTTGTTCAAATATGCTCACCCTCAGTCTTAAACTTGCATTTTTTCTCTACATTGATTAACAAAACATTTTGAACTAATACAGTCAGTTACACTAGATTCAGAAATACATTATTTACTATGTGAAAATATGTAACCAAAAAAATATGAACATTTAAAATGAATATCTGACTTAGATTTCCTCATAAGTGAGATGTGAATATGGTAAACCATAAGTTACATAATGCTAACTGTTTTAAATAAACGAATACTTGCAAATTTGCATGAACATTGTTCTGAGTTAGCTACTTCACACACATAAATGTTGCACATCAATGGAAATGCTAAACTTCCTTGTTCGAAAATAAAGTTGTGGATGTCTCCATCATGGGTTACCTTCCAGCGGATAGTTGTTCAAAGGTGAGGTCTAGTGAGTTGAAAGGCGATTACTCCATTGCCTTGTTCCTCTTCCACCTCTTTGGTAAGGCTAGCTATCATCAGGTCTTCTATTCTACACGGCAGTTCACTGCTGGGGTGGAGATTCCTCACAACACAATCATTGCATTCTAAGCTTTCACCAAATCGAGTGCTGAGACTGGCATTGAATGTGTAGCACCAAAGTTCGATATCGTTGCACACTCTAACTTGTAACACTCCATCAAAAGGTTTAAGGAAAACTTTTCTGTGTCCTATTTGCAAGATCTCATAAACATCTGTAGGCTTGAACACACTATGACTGACAATTTCTTACATTATGGCTTCATTTATAAAGATGTTGTGGTATTACTGTTTCTCATTGACTAATTAAACATTCTAACTTTGAAAAACTTTGCATTCCCACATATCACAGGGAGTCATTAATTCTTGGTTGTCTATGTGCATAAAATGTTTCTTGTTGTCACATTGTTCGCTCCACTCTATAGGAATAAACAACAACATTCCTTTATCATTATGTATTCGATTTCATTGCATAAGTGCATTTTGTGATGTATTCAGCTAGAGCTTCAAATGTTAGGTCATTCTTACTGCAAGGCAACTTACTATCAGGGTGCAAATCATGCAAAGGGCAAAATCTTCGCCCATAAGAAATGTCAAAAACTTTTATTAATATATGTTGGACTAATTATTGAGAAACGCCAATGCTCTTCCACGTTACACATTTGCATCTGTAGTGAAGTATCTTCTTCTCGAAACCACACTCTCCTACATCCTGGAGTAATACTTGTGTATTGAAGTGATGGGTTGAACCTGTACATCGTAACTAACGCTCTGGTGATTGGTTCCTCTTTTATATAGCTTCTCATTTATCAAATTTTCCAACATTTAGTCGGAAGTGCATCACCAAGTAGTTTTTTAACACCATCTTGAAGTTTAATATTTGACCACTGACATCTTCATTAAATTGAATTTGCATGCACAAGTGTTGCTTAGCCATACCTTGCACTTCCACATTCGACAAGGCGAGACTTGGCATCGATTACTTCAATGAATTTGAATGGTGTGTTGCTTATTATTTCAGGTTTCAGCCTACAATGTAGGTCTGTCATAGAATTCCTTCATTTATTTATATTTTATTGGTTTACTTCCGATTTACTCCATTATTTCTTCACATCGAACACGGAACCTTAGTTCAGTTGGAGTACATGGTAGTTTTGTATCGGGTTGCATGTTGAATACAGTACATCCATCTTTATCGCTCGAACTCTGTTTTTCATACTTATATTCCACATTAGTTTGTCAGAAACTCCAATATTATTCTCTGTAGCAGAGCTGTATTTGGTATGGTGTATTGTAGTTAGGCCAGAACCACACTTTCCTGTAACCACATACTACACTCTCACAAGACCTTGCTGGATTGAACCTTACCATTTCAATGATGTGTGTAAACTGGCATAAGAATTGTAAATGTTTATGTATTTATAGCTTTTTCTCAACATAAGTTGTAACAAATAGATACTGTTACTGTTAAATTACCAGGGGCATTAGTAAATATATTCCCTTAATGCTCTGCTTTATACTGTGAACGAAACATTTTGTTCGAACGTGGATAATTATTGTAATGTTGTACAAGTGAATTGATACTTGGACATTTGTAATATTGTATAATGTTCATAATTTCTTCATTACATAACATCTTCACAAGTTCCTTTTGAGTTTTTACCAGTACATAAATGGGATATTCTTCGAGGAGTGCATCATTTGTGTGTTGGAATCTTTCTTCATATTCTGAAACACCCGAATCCTATTTCAAATCACGTATTTCGTATATTTGTTGGCGAAACATCATTTTCACTTAAGGGTTTAGGATAGACCACAGTTTGGGATGTTCAAAGCTTAATACTTTAGTATTATATCATCATTTGCATACGACATAGAAACTTCTTTTACAATAAAAGACTTATCATAATCGTTTTCAAAGCCTTGCATGAAACAAATAATGGTTAGACTTTCATCAAGGCTACATATGAGTTGAAAGTAATGAAGACATAACATTTATTTGCACTATGATATCACAATTTTCTTATATGATGTCATTGTCGTTTCAGAATCTACTTCACCAATCCCAGAATCGTCCATTGGTAATTCGGGATGGTTATTACTGGCAAGTTCCATTATCTATTGCCATCATTGCATAACACAGTCTTTTCTCAAATGAGGTATGATTGGATCATTAAAGTATGCAGGTGTAGCATATGGACAGTTTTCATCATAGGGTATATAACTAATGATATCTTTGCCCACTCTTAACTCCTCTGGGAGAAATGGGTAAACAAGTCGAATCTCATGTGATGTGAATGTAATTGTAAATACTTTAGGAAGTAGCCATAATTGTGAATGAATGTCCAGGGTTAACAACATTTTGCTTCTTCCATAAGCTAAAATTGCATTGAAATATATTCACATGGTTTTGATCGCAATCCTCTCATCAGTGTCCTTCATGTATATTACCTGGTTGCACAAATGTATGTTTCGGTGAAGTCTGTTGTAAGTCTCGATGTTCTTGAAGCATGTTGTATGTCTTGGTGATGTAATCCAAAAAATCTCGGTGCTGCACTACTGACATGATCTAACCTTGATGACTGCTCTCTTAAAACAAAGAAAAAATGTATTTATTCCTTATATAGTATTCGATTCCAAAATGGCGGCAGATTTACTTGGATTTTGCTTAAAATAAGGTCTTTCAAATTTTTGTTGAAATATTGTTAAATTTTCTATATTACAACTCATTTCAGGCTGAAATGTAGTCGTTTAAAATAAAACAGCCTTATAAATAAATCTTGGGTGGAGACATTAAAAATGTTATACAATCATTCTTTATTTTAATGTACATAAAACTTTGGTTGTGGCAAATATAACGGAATTTTTTATCTTGAGATAAATCGACATGCAAAATGCATACAAAAACCTATTTTATTTCCTCTTATTTAATCTAATATTAAGTATTATTTGAATGTGTGTGTGTTTTGCTATTACACGAAGAAATGTTTTATCAGAGAAATTCGGGGAACTATTTCATAGGAATACTTATATAATTGTTTTGTTGTCTTGGATGGTATGAATGGAAATATTTTGGTATAACCCATATGATATAGTGTAATGGATTGTAGGTAGTGTTCAGGTATTTTGTAACATTACAAGTTAGAATTATGTGTCTGGAAGAATATATATAAATGGATTTTTGGTCTGCTTTTTTTTTTTAGCAGCGACTATGATATTACATCAAAATATTACAAGATATTTTAAACAATTTTCGATGGGCATATGGAGGTTTTTGCTATATAGTAGTTTGATATGACATTAAATTATCATTAAGCATTGGGTAAAAGCTAGTCAACATATTTAATTTATAATAATAATGTGATATGTGTGAGGTCTAAGTTTCTGTAAATGAAGCATTGACATATCGCTATGTGTAAAAAAAAGGAATTATTATATACAATTCTGAAAAATTAATGAATCCATCAAACAATTGCAATATATCTTGGATTTCAAAATGAAGTTAATAAGTAAGTGGTTTGTAAGAGTTGAGATGGCTCTAACATAACTATTTGTTATAGTGAATGCTCTAGTATATAGAATATCCTGGTATGGTGGTAAAATGTTTGCGAGGAGAGTTCAAAATGTTTGCCTATAGGAGTGATGAAATGGAATACTGAGAGGGAATGTTCTCTAGTAAATTGAATATCTGGGATGTGTATAGGTAAGGGTTAGAATGTTCGAACCTACGTCCTTCCGAATATGTTTATAAATATATTAGTCGCCTTCACGTGAAATACAACTAAGGTATGTATGTTGTTTATTTCTTGTATGGAAGCTGTATTGGAGATACTTATTTTTAAAAGAGTTCTGCATAAATGTTTTTGAAAAAAGTAATCCATTATAACTTTAATGACCTGCTTAATTACCCATGGCTGGATAATAGATATATATTATTCCCTAGTATGTCACTAAATTCATGAAATGTATTAATAGTTGGTTTGTTTAGGTAAACCAGATTGGTAGCAAGCAATGAATGTTTGTTTAGGTATTTAATTCATTCTGTGTGTGTGCATGTGTGTTTGTGAGGAAAGTATAGTAAGAACCGATATTTACTTTTTTCCCCTGGAAATGTTTGTTCGAATGAGTCGTTGACAAAAGATCAGTGACAATCTTTCGTCTGTTGAGATGTTTGCACAGGGTTGTGTGTGATGGACGAGATATATGTATGTTTTATTTAATGTGATAAATTAGTAGATATGTTCTGTAGCGAATGGTAAAGTTGCTATTCGTAAGGGTTATATGAATACCCTCGCAGGCTATCATATTTGGTAAATGTGATCTGGTCGGGTGGTGGGGGACAAATGTCTTGTCATCGAAATGCACTTACCCTGTACTTCGTCTTCATCTCCTTTGCAAGTTGGGCGAGCATACTTGCATCTACCATTCGAGAGATCTTCCCCCACAAGAGATTTGCTAGATACGTGAGTTCAGTCTCTCTTGTTTTTAAAACTATTCTATATGATGACCTGGTTATATTCATTGGTTGACAGGTTTTGTAATTTAATTTGCTTGTATGGCCTATCAGTATGGTTTTAGCGATGTCTTAAATGTGGGATTGGGACATTGTAGTAGTTTGGGATGATGGTAGGAGGGAGTTTAATTTTATGGAATAGCTTTGGCTCTGAATGTGATGTGCTTGTATAGCTGTTAAACAGGAGGGCAACCGGTTTGATGACAGGTGTGATGGTTAGCATAGAAGGTCGAAATGTATGACTTGAATATTATGTTGGTCAGGCTGATAATAATATGAATTGTATGTAGACTCATCACTGGTAGAGGGGCTTTTAGAATGTTTATACTGCATGAAATCTCTGCATAGTTGTGATAGGTAGGTTGTTTTGGTAATGTGTTATTTAGTGGGTCTGACTAGTAGGTTTTTGGGTGGTATGATTTCTTTGAATTTGGCTGAAATGGTTGGAATAACATGATGGTATTGTCTGCCTGTGTTGACTGCCTGTATTTTTGGTGTTTTATACCTAGTACATCTTGATGGTATAACCTATCGGTATGACTTTGTTGTACAGTTCGTTTCTTGTATGGTTGGTATAGTCATAATGTTGAATGGTATGACCTGATCCTTGTTTGGTCATTTTGGCTGTATGACAAATGTGTAGCTTCGATTGTGTGGGAGGATGGTATAATTGTGTTATTAATTTGTAACAGCTAAATGGTTTTGATGTGATATTTAGTTAGTATGAGAGGGGTAGAATGCTTAGTTTGTATGGTTGGTTAGTATAATTGGGTGGTATACTATTGTATATGGGAATTAAGACTATATAGGTGTCTTAGATGGCTAAATTAATCGTATTGATCTAATGATAGAATGGCTGAAGTGTGTGATTGGAATATTTGAATGGCTTGGCTGCTGGTATGGCTTGTTAATATGTTTAACTGGTGAAGTTAGATGGTGTGAAATGATAGTCAATATAGTTGACGGTTATGTTTGATTAGTAAGTCTGAGGTATGGTGGTGGATATGGTTTGTACCGTTAACAGCATGAATAAGGTATGCTTGGGTTTCAGCGAATTATATGGTTTGGGCTGTATGTTTTTTTAGTTGGTATAGTTATCTGCTGTGGTGGTTATTTTATATGTTCAGATGGTATGGTATGTTTTAGTGTGCTGGGTTGTATGGCTTTCTACATTGCATGACTGAGGTAAGTTTATGTTATGGTGAAAAGTATTACATCTGTTTTGATACTCAGAGCCATTAGGTTATCGATATGGTTTTTAAGTATTCTGGAAGTATGTTACGTGGTAAGTTTCGTAAGAGAAACTATTAATAAGGATAGCTGGCATAATTAACTGGTTTGTTGGTTGATAGAGGGATTTATATTAATGCCAGGTATGCTGGAGTATTGTCATTTAGTATGTTTTGATTGGTAAGGTTAATGGATGGTGCAAGAGTGGTATGAAATGAGTAGTTGTTATTTTGCATATACAATATGACCTGTGTGGCATGACTGAAGTATGCTGGGGTTATGGTCGGTAAAGTACCTAGTACTCCTCGTCTGCAGGGTTACTCATATTTTGTTTTGTATGTCTGAGGTGTCGTGGTCAGCATTTTCATTGGTATGGGTGGTTGATAGAGTGATTTATATTAATGTCTGGTATGATATTTGGCTGGGTTTTGCTGGCGTGACAAACATGTTGGACTTGTGATTTTTGGTAAGGTCAGTGTGGGCTGAGGTCTGCTTAAATGATAGTAAACAGTGCACACATTTAATCTGATGATGGTTGGTAGAGCATATTGTATGGTATGGTAGAATTGAGTTTTTATTTGGTTATAGGTGATTAGATGTGGGTTGGCCTGGTATGACTTTGGTTATAAAGGTTGGTGTGGTTGTATAGTGACTAGTATATATTCGGCTGGTGTCTGATGGTAACGATGCCGTGACAGACATGTTGAAATTAAGATTTTTGGTATATTTTTGTCGGTGTGGGCTGAGGTATGTTTGAATTCTAGTTTACAGTATGAGTGGTGAGTATATTAAGTCTGGTGATGTTTGGTATAATCAGGTAGTTTATTTTATGTGAGGTATGATATTTGGCTGATATATGATGGTAATGACAAACATGTTGCAGTTATGATTTTTGGTATATTTTAGAGGGTGTGGGTAGAGGTATGATTGAATTTAATTTTTCTTTGGTTATAGGAGATGGATGTTGGGTGGTCTGGTATGACTTTGGGTATAATTGTTGGTATGGTTGTATAGTGACTAGTATATATTTGACTGATTGGACTGGATTGTATCGATGGAACTATTGAGCTAGTTAATTTAGAGACATTCTATAACATGCTGAAAGTCATCAAGAAGCTTGTTTATGCTAACTCCTCCTCCTCCTCCTCCAGTATGCTTGGGTTGTCATGGATGGTATGTTGGGTGATATGTTTATCAGAATATCTGTCTTATGATTATTGGTGTATTTCGAATGGTGTGGGCAGCATGTATGCATGTAATGCTATGGCATGCTTGAGATAAAATGTTTTGTAAGGATGGTCAGTATATTTTTACTGGTGTCAGTCGGCATGTTTGATGGTAGAGAAGAAGTTGATTGTGTTACTGGTATGTGCTGTATGTTTGCTTCGTATGGTCTGTGTGGACAAATGGTTGACGTATGCTAGAGTTATAGTAGGTGGTATTTTTGGTAGTTATAAGCGGTGTTGGTTGGTAGAAAAAAGTAGAATGGATGTTATATAATGGGATGACCTCAGCTGTATAGTTGTTCGAGTTCTGATGGATATTGTTCTTGGTGTGTTGGATGGTGCTTGGTATGACTTGGATTATATAATATATGGTATGGGTGGTCGGTACATATTTGACTGGTGTCGACCAGTAGAGCGGAAAGTATGAGCAGTAAGTAACATTTTTTTGATAAGGCCAGTGTAACAAAGCCCCTACTTGTAAATAAAATACTTAAAAATTACATATCTTTAAAAAAGAATGTAAAATAAAATAAAAATTGAAAAATAAATCTGGGGTAGTAGGCCCTAATAAAATGTTAGTTAAAATATACATATATACTTAAAATGTTAAAATTTGTAATGCTAAACTTATTGCTGTCCTATGTTAGTCTGGTGTTGGTCGGCAGAGCAGATGGTATGCACGAGTTACAGTGGGTGGGCCATTGAATGTTTGGGTGCCTGCTTGCGAGTATATAAGCTATTGGGTTCATTTTATCGAGCTTTTTGACAGTGGTAGTAGTGAAACTTTGTCGAGAAGAATACATGGCCAAGGGTGCTGGTTAGATGCTTGCTAGAATGGGCTGTCTTGAACTGTGCATAAGCAGATTATGTTCATTATGTGCTGCTGTAAAGACACTATATGAATGATGTGGAAAATTTTTAGGGATTCTGTTTTTATGTTTGCTGTCTGAAGTTTGTAAATATATAAATTAAAAATATATTAAATTTATCGCTGGTGTTGTAACCTGCCTGATATATAAAGAATATAATGGTGCTTGGTTTATTCACACATACATACATTGAATAAAATCCGAGTAGGTAATTTATGCGTACGAAAAAATAGTTGAGTTAATAAATAATTAACATTGTGTAGTATTTAGTTTTTAAAATAGAAGACCGAAATGAAGCTGGGAGATTTTTTTGCAGTACTCTACATAAAATTTAATAAAAATATCTAAAAAATACATTAAAAAATATGTTAAAATAGAAATTTTTTATTTGGCATGCTCTATGCTAATAAAAGTAATATGGTTATATAGGGCTTAAACATACATTCCTGAAGCTAAAAATGTTGCTTCCATAATTGAATTTCTCGAGCCTGGTCTAATAGATCGCAAATTATATTCACGTGTGATTTTAAATATTTGTTTGCTTACAGCCCGACTTGCTACATAATTATTTTTAAAGAATATTCCTTACAATCAATGTGGGTGTATGCACATAATGTAGTATAATAGTCAGACCTCGACTGAAAATAATGAAGTATTTGTAATTTAGTACATCGCTTAAAATTCAAATAAAAAACAGGTCTAAAATAGACTATTCATAAGAAATATATTTTAACTGGTTGCAAAAATATAAAATACATTAACAATATTTCTGTAATCGCACGGTGGAATGAGGCTTCTACATTTGGAACATATATATATTATAAGTTTTAAACACTTGATTTGCTATGAGCCCGTGATAGAAGCCCTACCTCCATAGCTCAGAGGTAGGGTGGCCGACCTGTGGTCAAGGGGTCGTGAGCTCGCACCCCAGTCCCCCTGTGGCAGATCCTCAGTTCGCCTCTCGCGCTGAGAATTTGTCAACAAGTCGGGTTAATTAACTTGGGCTAGCCAATGTCACTTCGTTACAGTGACAAACACATAATAGAATTGTGATCAAAGTGCTTGGATCCAATCCGAAGGAATATGGGTTCGAATCACCACCTGAGCATGTAAATTTCCTCTTTTTTAAATGTTACCAGTTGCCATGGGAAAGTGTAAAATCTACAAAATTTAAGCTCTATGAACTGAATTTACATTACAAAATGCATTAAAAATAGATTTTTCCTGTATTTTCAAAAATAATTTTTTTGGCATTTTTCAAATGATAAATAAAAATTAATTTAAATTATTCTACTTATTTATAAATGCATCACTTCTAGGTGACTGTGTACTAGACCAGTCAGCCGAATGCCTCGCAGTAATTTACACTCTGTCCCTCCCCCCCCAATCTCGCGATGCCTGTTGATGATGTCACCCTTGGCGTGTCACAGCTGGCTTGCGGGGAGCCTGCCGAAGCATGCGTGCATGCGCGGTTACAAGGCTAAGCGGCTTAAATTTCGTAAAAATATAAAAACAAATTCAATAAAGTAAAATATTAAGATAAAATATTATTTTTTGAAAAAATAAACTATTGGAAATCGAATATGTTTGACAAAGTCCTGCCTGGAATGTACTTTACAATACTTTTTTAAATACCTTCTAGTGTATGGAAAATTACGTATTTAAATTCGTAAATAAATATACACAATAACCATTCGCGCACACTAGCAGGCGATGAAGGAACTATGTAGACTGTGGAGTCGAGCAAGTGAGAGTTATCAGTGGAGCAAATGTGACTAATCGAACAAGTGTGAGTAATTCTTTGGACGTATGAGAGACAAGAGAGCAAGGAAAGAGCGAAATGAAACAACAAAACATGGGAGGATTCCGAGAAAACCTATGGAATGATAGAGGGACAAGAGAGAAAGAGATGCAATGAGAGAGTGAGAGAGAAACGAAAGAGAAAAAGAACGAGATACAAGAGAGATGTATAGAAAGAGAAAGGAAAGAGAGGAAGAGATGGAATAAGAGAACGAGAGAGAAACGAAAGAGAGAAAGAAAGACAATAAATGAGATGGAATGAGAGATTGAAAGTAAAACGAAAGACGGAACGAAAGAGAGACAAGAGATAAGGAGATAGAATTAGAGAGTGAAAGAGAGGAGAGAAATAGATAAACAGAGAGAGAGAGAGAGAGAGCATGGAATGATAGAGCATGAAAAATCGAGACAGGATGGTAGTATGACAGCACGATTGTATGCGCCTCGAAAATACGAGTCCAGTGATACATAATACTTAATACTTATGTCTTTAAATTTTTTAATTATAAAAGTATATTTAAATTACAAAATATTAATAAATTAATTTCATTATGACGTCACGATAGTACGCGCCTTGAAAAGACGAGTCTGGCGATAAATTGAACATTTGATATTTATGTCTTAAAAATTTTTTATTATAAAAATATATAAAAATATTTTAATTATAAAAATTTATTTAGAATAAAAAAAGTTTAAATGATTTTATTTTTATCGACTCCTCATTATGTGGGTTAGTTTCGAATATTTTGCCCACATTGATGAGAGACGTTGCCCTTAATGTGGAGAAAGAACTTTTTAAGGAAAACCGGGAAATTTTAGGAAAAAAAAAACAGGACTTTTTTAGGGGAAAAGGAGAATTTTAAGGCTGTTTGGACTAGAACGTACGATTTTGTGTGAAAATAAGTGGTTTTTGAAAAAAAAAAACCGAACATTTTTAGGTCAAGATCAGAGCCTCAGAGGCGCACACTGCAACTTGTTCAGTGATCGGCTGTGTGCAATGATGCACCACATTTAGATTCCTTTGAACCCTCCAGTGTTGGGTAATTGAGATACAAAATCTTTGGTTTTAATGCATTTCCTAATGTTTCGATCGGTCACTAACCGGCGTGGATTTTTAAATTATGGATTTACGAGGGTTGGACTTTCCAATTAATTTTCAGTAATGGCTTTAACTTCATTTCGAGTCCATGCTTTTCCAACCCTGTCTTCTCCGATGCTAATCTATGTAGTCACCCTTCCGCCTCCTGAGAATAAGGGCTAGGCCATGTGCTGCACTGCAGGCAGCATGACGACAGGTTTCGTCCCAATGTCCGCATTCCCGTGACAAAGACCGTTACTGATATGATTTTTTTTACATTTAATTTTGTCGTTTTCTAAAAGTGACTTTTGGTTTACAAACAAAAAAAAACATCGGTCGCACTACGGATTCAAAACTTTCTATTAGCAAGTAAAATAGAAAAAAATGGACGGGTAAATTGACATAAAATGCTGAAATTTCTCAGTCTTTCTTAAATAAAGATTTTTTATGTCTTTATGTAAAATAGAAATCGAATGTTTGCATGCACTGTATAAAACTTTCATGTTACTATGTTTACATTGTTAATGGATGGTTACTAAATATAAAGATCTCAAATCTGCCCAGAACAAATAGTTTCATTTCATAATAATCTTTTGGTTGTGACTGAAATCTAAAGTTCTATGGTCTAGTTTTTGTTTAATTAATATTATATAAATGAGGTATTAAAAACCTGTAATTATAGTGTGTCATGTCACACTCTCCAGGACGCATATCCATATGTTTCTTGTGCCAACAAGAGGAAGCAGTTTTTTTGTGTTTAACTGAAGTGGCATGGGCAAAAGATCAAAGCAACTTTTAACTTAAACGTACCCTATAGGACTTAGCACTTAACCGATGGCTAACGATATTTGGCAACGCCCCTTTATATCTCTGGGGCATGCATGATACTTCCTCTATGAGTCAAGGCAATCCCGGTCATTACACTGACCGGGCGTCGAACTCAAGGACCTCCCATTCTTAATTTTCGAATACCGCAACGAAAACTGAAACTAGGCACTGACCTCAGTTATCTGTAAAGAGGATATTACACGATACCTGCAGCCGTACTTGGTTCTTGCACAAGCTTATACAAGCCCTGGTGTACGAGCCTGTATACCAGCCGCTATATATGCCGCCATGGCAGATTCATATTACACGACAGCAATTTTGCGCACTGGCATTTGGCACTCTCGGTGGGTGCGCAGTGTGTGGTTTGTAGTAAATATGAACCTCATTCGAAGAACTGCTACCAGTTAGTAACTTGCGTAGGCCTATAAAAATACACTGTAGCACATCTTAATATTGCCATATTACTGTTCGCCTTTCACATAAATTGATTGCTTATTAGTATAGTCTCATTCATTTTCTTAAAAACGTCGTGAATTCACTAAGATTAGGATTGTGTTATTTTTAATGTTGACGAAAATTACTGACCGGTCGCAAAATATAGTTTCTTCTTTACGTACCGGGTAATATCAGCATATAAAATTTATTAATAAAAAAAGTTTGGGTCCGACGGGTTTTCGAACTCACGCTAAAAAATTACATTTTCGTTGCGGACCACTGTACTACCAGTTCACTCACAATTTCAGTAGTTTATATATTATACATATTGTAACAATTTGAATTCATTTCTTCACACAGTAGGTAATGTTTTAAGTATTTATTTAGAACGATTTTAAGCAGTAATTGAAAGTTGTCATAACCAATATTATTTGTCGTCGTCGTATTTTAAATCTATTTGAAAGAGTTCTAACCTCGCGGATGTTAAATCAAGGCGGAGGCTTCCTTTTTGGTTTTTTCATCAACTAGTTTCAAGTAGTAGCCACGGGGAGCGCCCTACGCTCTGAAACTGCAATGTGATTGGCCAGGTACGAGAGCCGGTATGGAACTCGCCACGGAAAATAGGACATGTCCAATTACCAAACCTGCGATGAAATCTCGCAGCCCCAGGCGAAAAATGCCATGACGGGTGCCGTACAGGCCAGTATAACGGCAGTATGGCAGAACTTGCACAAGCTTTTACGAAATATGGTACCGCGTAATAAGGCCTTAACCCTCGGAGAGATAGAGGCCCTAGGCAGGTCGTTCATGCCCTCGCCTAGGCGACGTAGCTCAACTCGGAAGAGTCGTCTTCTCTTTTGGGTGTTTTAGCACGAACTTCTCCCTTAAAATAAAACCGCATATAAAAACTCCACGCACAAGCACATCACTGAACACAGCAAACGTGCAGTTGGAACATTGCGGCAACGCCTGTGTGGAAGGTCCTATTTTCGCATTGTGACAGGATGCTATGGTTGTGATAAACTGCCGACTTGTCCGAACACAGCCTCCGAATTCCGTGGCAAATCTGGGTCGTAAGTTGCCAAACTGGTTAGCTCTCTCGGCTCGATGTTTCCTCGCATGTTGCATCATGCTGCATCTTGCCTGTCCTACTTTCCGAGCGAAAAGATTTTCAAACCTGTGCGAGTACAAACAGGCTCAAATATTCCTAAACGCGACATTCGTTGATCTTGGAAGACACAATGTTCAAAATGACAAAAAATGAGTTATAGCTGTTCAATTATTATATATGATATTAAGAAGAAGGTACAAGTGTACTATTTCTCACTTTTTTTTAAAGATATGCAGACTATTATAGTTAATATTTAGCCAACGATAATAAACTTAAAACAAGAAGTAGTTCAATGTATGTTGATACTAATAATTTATCAGATTCGACTGCTAGTGAAATTTACAAACAATTATTTTTGGACGAGATAAGGAAAGAAATAGTTCTAGAGTTTCATGAAAAACGTATTAAACCTTTTTACCTAAAGATGTTTACGATGCTTGCACCTCAGAAATTAATATATAATCTGCCATTAATTGAAATGGTTTTAAAAACGTATATTGTCTTTTGCTTCAGAAGGAAGTAAAATTTAGCCACTGCCATATCATTAAATAAAAAATTACTTAAGATATAAATGTTGGTACGTCACTACTATAATTAATATCAAGTGTTATGAAGTCACTTAACCCTCGTTGCTCCAGCTGCTCAGAGAAGCTGGAGCAGAGGCCGTTGAGACCGAGTCCATAGATGAGCAGCGTGTAAAAGCACGGGCCCTGGTGCGAAAGGACGAGGAGAAGGATGCTGTCGCTGGAATTTCAGAAGCTGCTATGGCCGTGGGTGAGCTCTTTCCTTTATTGAAGATTATTATGAAGGATCTTCCACAGGAACTCGTGTGAAGAATTCCCTATCTAACTTAAACCACACTGGAATATTTGGTACAAATTTTTGATCAGTTAAACTTCGCTTTAAATTTTTGCGATAGACAAGTAATATACTCTGTGGCTACCTTTAGGGTGCCATAAAGTTTGCAGCCTTTATTTAACAAGGCTTGTAAGTGACGAGAACTGGGAAATTGGGCAGCTAATAAACTCATGCCTTCAGGAAGTCTTGAGTGACGTTGTTGTCACAAATTTTCGCTTGAAACTACTTGAAAGCAAACAAATGCCAGGGCATTCAATGCAAGATTTTGTAAATTAAATTCTTGGAGTAGTGAATGTGGTAGGTTTACCCTTGCAATGAGGAGTATTTTACTGTAATTATCTTTCGGAACCTCTATCCTCATAATAGTAGATTTTTCGGTTTTGTGTCCAAACCTAATACCTTGATGGAACTCATGAAATTGGTTACTGAGGTAGAGCGGACAATGCGAGATTGTTTGGGGAATGTAGAGAATCGTGATGTGAATTCCCTTGAGAGGGAGAAGAGCTTTAGTAAAGCTGGCCCCTTCAAATGTTGTGTGATCTGTGGAAAGAACAATCAATTAGTGAAAGAATGCTACCAATGGAAGTCTCTTTTCAATATGACCTCTAAAGATGAATCTGGTAGAAATAAGGCCAGCACCCGCTTTAGGTATTCCCAAACTCAGGAAGTTAAAGATCAGGTAAGGAAGAATAGATTTCAGGACTATGTTTTTTTTGTGCAAACATAAGGGATACATAATATCTCAGTGTCCAATGAATGATAGGGTAGTAGGGGAATCCTCAGTAAATTTTTTAAGCTATGTACGTAAATATGGATTGCAGTATATCCCTGTAGTAATAGCAAATCACGTGAAGATGGCTGCTTTGCTTGATTCTGGTGGTTCATGCTCTCTTATAAATATTGACTTCTGTAATTTTTTGCTCACAAATATGCCAAAGGACTTATAAAATTGCTATAAATGGAAGGGTTAGGTTTCTCTCTGTCGAATGGCAAAATGATAAGCTCTTGATCCAAGGACGCCGCAAAGTGGGTTTGTAACACAATCCAACAAAGACCAATCACCTAGGCGAAGAAAACTCTTGTTTAGACAAAGTGAATAGAAAAAAAAGACCAAAATGGTAGGAAAATACTGTTGGCTGAAATGCATACACATGAATTCTGATACTGTGTTCTTTTATTTTAATTTTTTTCTTTTTCAAAACATATTTGTATATAATAGACAAGTTTCATGGAACTTTGCAATGTAATGTGATTCTGAATATTCTGCACCATATATCTTGCAATTCCTTTACAGTTTCCCAAAAGGGCACAATACAATTTCATTAAAATGACTTCTAAAATACTGGCCTTATAGCCTCGAAAATGGCAATTTTTCTTCATGTTCGTACTACTTGTTTCAAACAGATTTTATATCACTAATAATTCTCTAGCCATATAGCCAAAAGATGGCCAAATTTCAAATTATGAATATGTGAATTATTATAATACACTTATTTTCCTTGGACATATAGGAGTACAATGCAGGCGATCACTACAAAATTTCAAAATATTTTCTGGTATATTAATTATTTTCATAACAAACAGTTACAATTTATATTCATGCCATATAATATTTACAAAGGCAATTTTTACATAAAGGCAAAATACATTTTGATATATCAATTAGTTTCAAAATTAACAGTTACAATTTATATTCAGGCCATATAAGATTAATAAAGGTCGTTTTTATATAATGGCAAAATGCGGTTTTTAAGATCTTCTTTCGCAAAACATAGAGAAAAATCTAACACTTTAATTTCTTTGATAATTAAAACTATGTGGGCTGATCAACATTTGAAATGTTACAATGACTTTTTAAAATATTGTACATTTTAATTTCCCAAAATGATTGAACTACATGGGGAAAAGTTATAGAAAAAACACCTACCAACTTTCTGTTAAGAGCTTGCAAAATAATAAATTTGTGTCCTGAACTCAACATCAATTTTAAGGTCTATTTCCAGAAAACTGAGGAAAAATCTAAACCACATTTTGATTTATTTAGTGTGCAAAAACTTATGGGCATTTTCCCTATGGATGACCATAATTTTTATTTAGTTTTTCCATGTGTCTTAAAATCTTGCATCTCATAAAAATCTGCAAAGATCTTTAAAATTATAATGATTAATTTATTGCCGAAAATTAAAAACAAAGCATTCTCAAGAAAATACTTAACTAGTTTTTTTTAGGCACCAGAGCCCCCTACACCTGCCTATTTGGACAATAAAATATGTCCTGTTATAAGGGTCTGTTTTTTCGACTTTTAGTGTACTTAACTAACATGCTGAAGTTCTTTCGTGGCTGCTGTCTGACCCCGAGACAACTTGGTGCTCAGCTTAAATACCCAATATTTCTTTCTCCCCTTTAGAGGGGTTGAAATATTTTTGAACCAATAAGAACACTGTTGGTCATCAAACTTAATTGCTCTTAGAGGGTCTCTAGTTTCTTTCACCCAATGGCTGCACTTTTGTCCAAATAAGGGGATTTTTTAATACTCTGTATAGGGGCGATGGGAAACGTGACAAATCATCAGTGAGAACAAGTCCACGTCGCTAAAAAGAAGAAGTGACGTAGCGCCGCCACATTCCACATTGGCGAACAAACGAACATCAATTGGCACCCCTGCGCCACTGTACTGATGACGTCACAAGAGTGGGGAGACAGCGACCAGTGGCCGGCGATCACCGCACCATCTATGCAGCCGACCGCAGCGCATGAACTAGGATAATTTAGTGGCGAGTGAGTATTCATGCGGGCGGGAACTATGTCCGACTTCCGTGTGATCACCCGCGTCGGTTGTAAAAAGTTTGTCGAAGCAAACTTCTTCGCAGCTCTTCACGTTTTTCACAAAACTGGTTGGTGAAAAGGTAATAGTTTGTAAGTATTTTAGGTTCATTCTCAGACAGGAGACATTTAAAGCACAAACGGGAAACGTTCTTACACTTCGCGTACTAAAGTTGCGTAGGCATCAAGCAGTTAGATGCGGATGTCAAAATGGTTGATTGTAGAGAAGGCGAAAATTCTGTGCAGGCCATCTCGAATTATGTAGATATTCGTCAATGTGATATAGGAATAATAAAACATTAACGCGGTGACATTTTGGCAGAATTTAATTGCAAAGATAAAAATTTATTTATATAAGTTTTATGAAACTAAATACTATAAATCAATATGTATACAGTTGAAAATCAATAATCTAATTTATATTTAAAATAGTATTTCGTGATAATTAAATACTTAGAAAATTTATGATAACTGGATTGCATGGACACAGTGAATGTCGAGGCAAAACAAATTAAACTTGGGACGCTAAAATTATGTTAAAATATAAGCAATAAGTGATAAAATACAATACCACAGTAATATCAAATAAAGTTAAGGCAGATACTCACATAAAACTAGTTGACGCGAAATGATTAATATAAAGTATTTTCGGAATAATATTTATATTAATTTTTTACAGTTACGTAGTTTAAAATGTGTTCCTTTAAGTGTCGAAATAAAATTTTCCCGATGAAACATTAAAAAAAATTATTTAGTATTACTAGTTCAATATTATATATTTTAACGATAAAATTCACACATTTTATTAAAGTTGTATTGTCTATATATAGTCTCTGCAGTTTATTTGCTTTATGATTACAATAATACAAAGCATTAATTAAATGCCTTTAATAAATTTTTTAACTTCTAAAGTTTTAATCAGTATCAGCATCATTGTAAAGAATTTAACAAAACATTTTCATCTTATTATTTCATTAATGTGGTTTACTGATTATTAGTTTAATAATTAAATTTTAACTATGTAAGTGACAGGGATTCTTTAATCCGAACTTTATTTTAGAATTATTCCTCATGCTGCAGTTCAATGAGTATTTATAGTTTGCCTTATTTACAGACCTGCCTTAATTTACATTTTTCTGTTCTTGTATTTTTTTTCAAATCCCACAAACTATGTTATGTAATGTTCTAACTTAAAAAGTGCTATATTCCTATTTTTAAAGACAATAAAAATCACTATTTCGTTTGAAGGAATGTATTTTGATAATTTATTTTATTATACAGAAAATAAATCAACGACAAGAAGAAATAATAATGAAAACGACTGAATAATTTGTGAAAACCCTCATACTTATTATGAATAAGTTAGTTTTCAATTAATCTTATTTATATTATCAACGAGAAAATATTGCAAAACAACTGAAAAATTGATTACACGCCTTACCTTGTCTATATAATCATTGGAAGTGCATATTACACTAACTAGTTTTAAAAATGTGCGTGTATATATATATATATATATATATATATATATATATATATATATATAAGGCTTTAGAGTGTGAAATGAATATTAAACCAGAAAATGTTAGAAATTATATAATAATAGACAAAGTAGAAAAATGAAAATAAAATTCGCTGTGTGTGTGTGCATATATATATATATATATATATATATATATATATATATATATATATATATATATATATATATATATATATATATATATATATGATATAATGAAAGTGTGAAGACGGGAAAATCTTTGGTTTTACCGATATATCCTAACATGTACCATTGTTTACCGGTAAAAGCTCAAAATATACTACGAAATCTTCAAATTTTGTACTTTTATCAAGAAATGTTAGTAAATGTCAGGATTTACCGATCAGCTATGGTAAGGTTTGAATTGTATTTAACAAAAATTTGTTATGAAAAAGAAAATATAACCAAAGTTATAGCAATTTCCCAGAGATATATAAAATTATTAAAATTATCACATATCTGTTTGGTTTTATTAAACACTGGGTCCGAACAATGCCATATTTCACTGATTTTATAGTACCGTATTGCTTGCATATTGAGTTTGTAAACTTTACATTCATTAAGTCCACAAGTAAATTACAACAAACAATAGGAATGTCAGTTACCACTTATTGAGTATATGTTCATAATGTAAAATGTTACTTGTTGCAACAAGGTTGACTGCTATGCCATTTAGAACTGCACAATTTGAAAAATGATTTGCACAAGCATTTTTTGTTGAAAATTTTTTTAGCACTTACACTTTTTGTACTCTTGGCTCGCTAACCACTTCCCGTACACTACCGTCTTCTTTTCCTAATACATCGATACTGATAAAATTTCCTTTGCACAATGTAAATAGTTTCCTAGTGTACAATGAGTTCAGTTTGCCAGCTTTGGTGTCAAGTTGATAAAATTCATCATCTTGAATATTTATAACCACAGTTATTATTGACTTTGCGTCGATTTTTGCCCAGTCTACATCCGGTACCTTGAATCTCACATTCTGCCCGATAAGGTTTTGGAATTTTGTTACAACAGGATGTTTTCATTTTATTCGATTGCATTTCAAGGCCTTCTTTGGCAGCTTTTCGGAACCGCTAAATTTTGACGGCCCTGTTGGAAGTTGTCGGTGTTACGTCACAGCCATTAGGAGGCATTGGTGGGTCCGCTGTCTCACTTCGAACTAATGTCAAATGCTGCTTCTCTGCTGCTTCGTCATCTGCTCCAACTGAATTTTCTTCCTGATTTGCTTCAGCCGTACTTTGTGGTTGTGTCCCTGGTGCCTCATTCGTTGATTCATTGGTATCAATTCCTTGGCCATTTTCTTTTCTTTCTTCTGAGTCAGTCGTGCCACTATCTCCAGCATTTAATATTTATTCCAAATCATCTCCAGTGTCTTTCTTGTTTACTCATTCGCGTGAAACAGCTGATCTTAAAATGCCGATTTCCCTTTGAACACCAAACATAGCTTCATATGGCGAACATTTTATCCCTTCATGATATGTCCGATTCTTCATTACTTGCACACATCTCAAGCCTTCAGACCGTTTATAATTTGATTAGTTTCAATTCAAATTGATAACGTATTTTAGACTTCCTGGCATGCACATTCGACAGACCCCTGAGACTGGCTGTGCCTCGGTTTTCCATGGACTATTTTTATATATCAGGCCACATGCCACGCAAACTTTGTATAACTTGATAACAGAAATCTCTACGATTATCAGAATGGAGGATATTAAATGCGCCAAAAGTTGTGAAAGTATCCAAAAGATGGTATGCAACTTCCTCAGTAGATTTAGAACTTAGTAGTCGAAGGAGAACAAATTTTTTCAAATGATACTGGTATCCCAATATGAACCTCGACATATTGTCTGGGTTGGCTTGCATATCGATTTGGTCAATTTCGCATTATGAATTAATTTCGTTGTGTAGGATGTGTCTCACTCCTACACCGTTCTTCAATTTCTTTTACGTGGTTCACATGACCTAAAGTAGCCTAAGAAACGATCGATTCAACAGTCACGTTGCTGTACACGCGATTCAGTTCCATAAACACTATGGTCAATAGCAATGTGGGTCTCATGTATCACGTTAAACAGTTTATCAAAACAGACATTATATATTATTTATTCTTTTTCAGGAGACGGTGGTGTTATGCTATTTTCTTCCCTCTTGATGTTGAGAACATCATACTTCTTCAAACGTCTGCAGTGAATGGAATTTTTACTAGCCACAGTTTTTGCATTTCTCACTTGACATAACAGAGTATTATATTGTTTCTTAGTTAAATATAAATTATTTTCCTTCTTCTTCATTGATTCACTTAAAAGATCATAAGTGAAGAAGAAGGAAAACAAATTTTATCTAACTAAAGAACAGCATAAGACTCTATTAAGTGTAGTGAAATTTGCAAAAACCTTGACCAGTAAAAATTCAATTCACTATAGACGGTTGAATCGGTATGATGTTATCAACATCGGAAGTGTACTCAAGCGGTAGAAACCAGTTAATCTTTGTAGATCGTAAGTTTCTTTTTTTTTGGCTTATTATTTGTGCATCAAAATGAGTGAAGTCATGCGTAATAGATTTTATGAACTTCTGTGAATCAGTGGACGATGAACAAAGACTTGGCTTCAAGCAGCTCTGAACCTGCGCCACGGAAGCAAGCGGGGATGTTATTTTCATGTTTACAAGTTCACACCGGTAAATCCTGACATATACTAACATATCTCAGTAAAATTATGAATATTGAAAGATTTCATAGGATATTTCGAGCTTTTACTTGTCAAGAACGGTAAATGTTAGGACATAGGGTAAAACAAAATATTTCGCGCCTTCGCATTTTTTACAGTATCACATATTTGTACTATGCCATACAAAATTAGGCTGCAGAATGAAAAATTGCATCAAACGAGATAATCGTATTATAACAGGCCTATAATAATATTTGTAGTAGACTAAGAGTTTTCATGAATTTGTACATAAATGTCATAACAAACAAACTGAATTTTCTTTTTCTACTTATATTAAGAGAAAAGGAAATATCTCATCAGTACTAGAGGCATGGGGGTTATACCCCACTATTGATTAATCGGATTATCAATATGATATCAAATTGATCGATCGGATGAATCCTTAATCCGATCTTAATCCGATGATTCTTTTAATCCGATAAAATAATTGTAATCAAATTAGATTGATTGGTTCAATTAATTTAATTGAATTAATGAATCAAATTTATTTTTTCAGATTTGTGTGAATTGATAAGTTTATAGTTTGGTGTAATAGTGTGCTAAGGGTCTTAATTTTTTTTGATTGGGGAGAGATTCTCACACTCGGAGCTCTGGTGTTGTACGTAGGTGTGATGTATTGGGAAAGGGGTGTATATAGGTATTATGTATTATCAATTTTTTTATGTTATTGAGGAGGGATGAAGACTTCCTTCCCATTTACCGCCTGGCAGGCGACTGAGGTTATGGCAGAAATAACGAATTATTTTATTGAAAAATTATTTAAACAAAAAGAGAGGTGAATATGATTTACGTCTACAATGTGATTTTACTAACCTGTCCTGTATGTTAGTAATGACAAACAGAAGATGTTAAGTGTTGGAAATGAAAAGAATACAATTGATGCCCAAATACACAACTGCATTTTATTAATGTAATTAAAATGAACAAAACTATGTAACTATCACAAATCGATAAAAAATAATGTTCATGATGCACATTCTACATGAAACAACTAACATTTAAAAAAATTATGAACCAATATTTTGCTAAAAATAAATGGCGCGAAACAAGTGCTAACTCACTAAACAAATTACAGAACCTATTTCCACATCAAAGACTGGGCCAGCTAACCTGGTGTAGTAAAGAAACTAAGTAACGAGTTAATAAAAATTCCATAGCACTATAAAAATTAAACTACTTGAATTAAACTGTACTAGACACACAAGAACTTCTCCCTCATTGCCTCTTAGTTATACACTGTTTAGAATATACATGTGCCTTACAACATTAAATTATTTTATTATACGTCCATTCGGTCGAGAGGTTACTGTAGGAATGAGTTCAATGTAACACCTAAGGCGATTTATAAGCTAGAAAATGTTTTTAACATAGTGTGCTTGGGCAACTGTAGACAAAGATTATGGAATAAACTGCTCGACATAAAAATAACTAAACATTACATCAACAAAAAATACTTATCCCTGTTTATGAATTCACCGGTTCATATTTCAACTGGGAGCTAATGACAATACTAGACTCGTATCGTTTATAGTTTGAAATGGAACGATAGGGTTAACACAGAAAAATAAAGATTTCCAAACTTACATTCTGAATTATACCTACAATGAAGTCAAAAACATATCCTATTTCCCTACGAATCTATGAGTTAGGAAATAATTAAAATTTAAGCAAACACAATAGTATAGTAGACATACAGGTACATCTGCCTCATGGCCTCTCTGTTCTACAATGGACAAGGATGTTTAGGTTACCAGAGTTTGTATAAAGTATGTGTGTGTGTGTTATAGCAGCAGACATCCTCATGTTGATTCACAGTCATACTAATGTTCAAGTAACACTCGATTTTTATCGAGTAATTTATAATTTACATGTGTCCTTTTCATAATATTTTAGTTTCTTTCAAGCTAAAACCGATGCACATAGTCACTCGGCGATGTATGGCGAAGGACAGCGTGGACCAGCAGTAGTCTTCAGCTGTACTGTATGGACAGGATCTCGTATATCTGGCTCTCAAACTGTATTTTTCTCAAACCACTTTCGCCAAGCTTATCCTTTCAAGTAACAAAATTGTGGGCTGTATCACCAAAGTCTTCCAACTTCAGCTGTTTCGATGGGCTTTCTACAACTCCCTCATTCCTTTTCATATTCGTTCACATGATTTTCTCGAGCACTTATATATTTCCCCCCATCCATTAATTTTCAATGCTCTTACATATTCTTTGGTTTCTTAAATCCAGAGTTAAATGTGTGTTTTTTAAAAGAACTTTATAAACATCCAAGTTTTAAATATAATATAAAATAATTTCTTTGTAGTATTGAAACTATCACTTCATCGCTCACAAACATTCTATCATTACAAGTAATTCATCATTCACAGTCATACAAAGTTTAGTAGTGTAAACACATTATCCAATAAAAATGACATCTCCATTCGTCCACAATTACTTCATATTCAGACACACTCAATCTCCATTCATACACAAAATATTAAAGAGTGACACGAGGAATTAAAACTATTAAATAAAAAGACACATTACTCCTTTTCAACATAGAACATTTTAATTTTAATGTATTTTTCAGCAAAAAAAATCCTTAAAACTGTATATTTACAATCTTCATACAAAGTTAAAAACAAAAATTGAAGAAATGTCATATTTTACAAAAATAAAGATTTCATAACAAAGTTATGTATAAGATTCGAACATCTTACCACTATTACGTATTACAAGACAATCTTTTTACACATGTTACATTCATATACATAATTAAAAGAATTTAATAATAATAATTCAGAAAAACACATGTGCAACAAAAGCAATAACAAATATATACAAAAACATTTACCTAACAAACTTTTCTTAAAAAAAGTTCATATTTTACAAAAACATTCACACACATTATTTATAAACACTATTCTCATAAAGATATTTACAAAACAAGAACAAAAATACGTACAAAAAAAGACAAATCATTAAAAATTAAGACGATCTTGGGCGCGTGTTGGTTGTCTCTTTCCCAACTATTTACGTTTAATATGTTCATGATGTCATACATAGTGACCAGGTAATGATTTAGCAGACACCTATACTCACCAATGAGAGCCTAAAACACACACACAGCACTTTATATTCGTAGATTTTAAATTATGTTATGTCATGCTGTGAAGAGGGGCACAGGGGGGTTGATGTAAATAATTTCTTGCTTGAATAGTGACAAGGGGTATTGTCTAGAAGACAGGTTCGATGCAGTTATGTAGTTAGTTTGTATCATGCCTTGCAGTTAGGCAATCAGGCAAGAGTATTCTCCCAAGTAGAGAGAGGAATGTCGATTCGATTTTATGCAGGATACACTGCAAACAGCTGTAGATATTGCAGAAAGCTGTTGTATAGTTTGCAGACAGCTGTGGCATGTGTGAAGCTATATGTGGGGCTGGCAGATGCTCATCATTGGCGGTGTGGTGCTGGCAGTTGTGGTGTAGGTGGTAGGGCTGTATTTATTGTGGTGCTGAAACTAATGTGGGAAAAAAAGAAAAAGCTATTTAGGGATTTTGTAGTGCCCCTGGGGCAACCAAAACCCTAGTGCAATTTTCGAGGCAATCTCGATATTCCTTGTATTAGAGCATCTGTAGGACGTTAGATTTTACACTCTTCACCTTACATATACATTGTTAATTCGCAACAACATATGCGTAAACCTTGGGACGTAAACCTATGAAATGTGTGTATATAGGGCCAGCACATTCATCTGTCATAACTCCTGTACGACCTTTGTTCTCGTGGGTGAATGCTTGTGGGTTATCGAGCACATAGTTAGATGTATCAAACTGCGCTTTTAAATCTGGTGTAATTATGTTATATTCATCATCGCAAGCAACAGAATAGACAACTGAATCGGTATCACAACAAAGGAGGTGCAATGTTGGCAGAGGAAATTAGGTACACATGTACTGATACTGAAATCCATATAGAGTTAATTTTTGAAAGGTCTAGAATGGCAATACCAGTGTATAACAGTTTGTTCAATGCAACAGAACTCAGTGACATCTCGATCAGAACTATATTTTCTTCGATTATATGCCTTGCCTGGAATGTAGGACGACCTATAAGCCCTGCAGCCCTGTAGATTGTGTCATACCTGGAAACAACTCTAATGTCCCTTTCCTGGCGACATTTTGCAAAGTTTTTCCGTATACAGAATCATCCATCAACTTAAAAAATGATTTCTCGAATTCGTTCACAGCCTGAGTATACTTCTCAATGTTAAATTCGATGTACGACTCCATCCATACCTTCTGTTCAAAGCACAGAACGTGAAGAACAGAGTCAAGTTTGGCCCCGTACATCAAATAGTGCTTCAGTGTTTACCCATGTATAACATATTTCTTCCATGGTGCGAGTGTCAAAAGAAGTTTTTCATGCGAGCCATTCAGATGTATGCCAGTTTCTGGGGTCAAAGGCAGATCTGATAGAGCATCATGGCATTCATCTGGAAGAGACAAATTCACTTCCGCCAAAAAGCATTTGTTGCCACCATCATTCACCATGTTCGCGAAATCCCACGACGAAAACACATCAGCCTCAATCCACTCAAAATTACCAATCGGAAGCTTGGATCACACCATGTGACTGTACAGCCTGTACAAGTCGAAATAGCATATATATTTCGATGCCACACTGGGGTCATAATCTTCACCCATGTAAATATTATTTGCTTCCGCATGCCTTCTGGAAACCTGGGTTATGCTGCCCCTAACCCCGTGTTCTACAAGAAGATACATGTCTGGGTCGGTCAACAACTATAACTTTGCACATGTCATTGACTATAAAGCATCCTATGAAAGAGATGGAGCTGTGGCATACATGGCAGGGTCAAAATCGTAATGAGCCAAACATACGGTCCTGAAATTCTCAAAAATATCTGCCAGCAAACAAGTGCCCACACGTAAATAGTGAATGACATACTGCAACAAGTTTACGCAGTTGAATGCATTCCATGCGCCATGAGCATGAGCATAATCCTCATCGCTAATGCCTTCGCCTTCCATGACATTATGAAATGCATCCTTTGGTGAGAGTGATGTACAAATCTGACTGTCTGGCGACTTAATAAAGTCATAAGGAAAAATCCCTTTCATTTTGCCAATTATAATTGGGTGTTGTCTGGAAACCTCGAGCGGGTGATACACAATTGTGCAGGTTGTGAATTACCTGCCAAAGTTTCCAGAGAAGCACTCATGAACTGGAAAGACCAATAAAATATAATTTGAAATATTGTGCCTTTTCATTGAAATCAATTCCAGTGTGAATTTGTTTGGTGAAACATTTATATTTCTCTAAGGTCATTCCAAACACCTGGATTTTACCTGGCTTTTCGATTACCATGGTTCTGTTGGGTTGTGTTATGTGACTTTCAGCCAAACGCTTTATGAGAAACTGAGTGTTATAAATCTGCAAGTTATGAATGAGAGCAACAAGTTGTTGCTTAGGCAGTCTGAAATTCAAGTTGCACTTCTGATGTGCCCAACCTCTGATTTCGTCCATCAGATGGTCATGATCGAACACAAAAGCATCTGTACCAAGCTTTTCCTTACAAATATGACAACATTTCTAAGCCGTTAACCTAGCTTCATCTGCAGAGGTTTTTGGCTTCAACAGAACAATCACGCTGTAAATTCCTGCAACCCACTTTGTTAATTCAACTAATTTATCAACTAATTGGTGCATACAATCAGCCTCCACAAACTCAAAGTAGTTAGATAAACTTGGATTGTATGAACAAACAAACTAAATGCTACAAGATTATGGAACATTTTGGTTGATGGTAGTTGTATTACTTGTTTCATAATTAGGCAAGCAAGTAGACAAGGGTCTCAGCGAACTTTCAACATCGCAAAGGGACGAAACCTAATCTCTGCTATTTGCTATAATCTTTAAATTCTAAATACTTGTCAGCTCCAGTAGGGAAAGTACTGCGAACAGCCTTTTGTTGCTGGCAAAGAATATTGTGACTTACGAGTTTCTTCTCAGTTTGGAAATACTGGAGGCAATGCTCACAAATAAGTTTCTTTACTTTTCCTCTTACTAAGCTGACCATCAACCAGGTATGAAAAATCTCTTATACATACAAAATGCAAATTCGCAGCTTTACCACTACTGCGAATTGCCAGAATATTTACACGGTGAACATAACGTACAGGAGAAAAACACATCGGTGCAATAATACCCTCCTTTTTACAAGTATTGTCAATTATATTGCTATCTATGTCCACCACACAGTAGACATTGATAGAAATATAGTTGTTCTCCTCGAACTTACGAATATCCTGTATGACAACAGGTGTCAACAGACCTTCAGTATTCAAAACCTCTCGAGGTTTTGGATATGAAGATGATCTCTCAACATGGTGTGTAGCAGGAAACAAAGATGCTACAATGGCATAATGGAAACACATTCCTTCTGGGCAGTGTACATCGACACAAGCCTTCCTATCAGCAATCAACCTGGGTAGTTTAGTGGGCACAGCATCTATGGTGAATGCCCTGTATTGTGAGACATAGACATCCATGTACGATAGCAGTTGCAAACTCCAGCCTGATAAACACACACTAAACTCCTCAAGTCTGTTAGTCAGGTAAGGCTTAATTGTCTCATCATAAATTAAGCCAACATCGTATGAATGCAGGACAGGGAGGGAATTTTTTCTGAGAATGAAAAGCTTCTCTAGTGCCTTCCTCCACCATGAGGGATTTCAAATACTTACACACTATGGTAATGCTAATTATAATAGGATAGGGTGATGCCAATACTAAATTTAACAAAGGGGCCTTACACCTCGAGAAAACAAGAAAATTCTGCATCAGTATTAACCATATTGTTAACTATCTGTGCTCAGTCAGCCTGCCCGCAAATGCTGTGGCCAATAGTGTGTATGTGAGATCTGATAAAGGCTCCACTGAAGCTGGTGAATCGAAAAACGAATTATTTTCTGTTTCCCTAGACAAAGTGTCTCTAACTGACTCTGAAATTGCTTGTGATAAGGACGAAACACTTTCCAAATAGCACAAATTTTCCATGTCAGATAGAAACCAATTGTCCAACAAGAGATCGATTTTTTCTTGTTTGGAGGAAGCAGACACAATTCGACATTTTGTTGTTGATAGTCTTTCCATGAGTGATTCCATGTTCGAATCACTTAAGTAGAGATCGCCCAGCAAGACATCGAATCGCCTCTGCTTAGACAAAGCGACAATGTTATGACAGCTTGTGCTAGATGGTCTTTCCATCTGCAATTAAGATTCTGATTCACTTACGCAAATATCTTCCAACAAACTGCCAATGCTTGGTTGCTTGCATTCACCCATTATCACAATCTTTTATTTACTTTTTGTTTCCTACAAAATTAATCTTAACTTCACAAAAAATGTAAAATGCTGTGTTGTTCTGAAAAAAATAAAATTCTCTTTAATCACTTACTACGACATATCGATGTACCTGAAGTAAATGTTCTGTTAGTAACATCCTAAACAGAGAGAAAACAATTTTGAATTTAAATGACTTTGCTTTAATTTTAAAATTAATGAGGGAACTATGTTTTGTGTTTCAAAAGCAGCACGCTCACATAGTTTTCAACATCGTGCGACATGTTTACAAAACTTACCGGGATGTGGCTACAGAAAGCTCATGGCGATGGGAGAGCGAGGCAGTGTGAGACAAGAGACTGGAACATGTTTAAGGAAAACAGCCACTGGGCACAGTGGGCGGTAGCTTACAGACTCGCTCCCCTTCCCCGCCAGCAGTCTTCCCTGCAGCACTCCACTGTGCATGTACTGCTGCTGCCTGCATAGCACAAGCAGCAGAGAGGGTCTCCACTTCCCCTCTCCTTTCCCCTCTGCCGACTCCAGGCCACACAGCGGTGCCAGTTCAGTTAACACTGTGCTTCGCGACATTTCATGTGAGCCACCTAGCTAGGCTTTAACAGCAACCAACCTATGAGTTTATAACAAGCTAGTGGTGTTTAGATCACAGTTAATACATAAAATCTCAATATTGTATTGAAGTTATGCAAGTAACTGAACACAATTTGTTTAAGAGAAAACTTTAAAATTAAAATTGATGTTTTTCCAATTTAAATAACTTTACAATATAATTTTTTTTCAAAAACATGTTTATTAACAATATTTTCCTTGAAAGTTTTAGTGAGGGAAATACTATTTTAAAATATTCAAACTATACATTTAATACACTCACATAGTAAATAAAAAATCATATTTAAAATTTTTTTGTAAATTATAAAAAAAATATAAATTTGTCAAACAACATACAACAAAGTAAATAAAATACAACCAAATAAGCAAATAACACACTAACTAACTAAAACTTTAAATTAAAAAAACTCCTACCCCACTTTCAATCATTCCACAGCAGTTAGATTAATTTGTGTCCAAACATCCATCATTCTTTGTATGTCTCCATACAAGTAATTCTGAATAGAGAATAGGGCAGGTCTATTAGACCTCTGGATAAGCCTCATATATCCAGCTTAGTTCCCTGTAATCTTTTTTCTTTATTCCATAATTCACTCACAAGCACACATCAAAATTCCCACCCAGAATCTCTTAAAACTCCTTACAATCTAAAATTTTGAAAATTCTGGTAGAAAAATAAATTTTTAAACAAATATCAAAAAAAGTTAAATGATTTTAAGAATATTAAAATCAAATTCTAAAAATTTTATCAAATTGCAAAGAAAGTTAAACAATTTTAAGGAAATCTCAATCTAATTCTAAAAAAAATACCAAATATCGAAGTAAGTTAATAGATTTTAAGTCTATTTTAATCAAATACTAAAAAATTTAACAAATTGCGAAGAAAGTAAAACAATTTTAAGCAAATTTCAATCAAATTCTAAGATTTTTAACAAATTGTGAAGAAAGTTGAATGATTTTAAGCTAATTTCAATCAAATTCTAAAAATTTTACAAAATATCGAAGAAAGTTAAACAATTTTAAACCAATTTTAATCAAATACTACAAGTTTTAAGAAAGTTAAACAAATTTATGAAAAACCCAATAGCAATGAAAAAGTTATAACAAACACCGCAAAATAATTCAAAAAGCCATAAATGTTAATCCTATTTACTTACATAAAGTTTAATACCAAATGTGGTAGTCTTCGAACAAAGTCTGGACCCCAGGCAGGCAGCTGAGGGCCCGAGCGGTACCCCAGACGAACGCCGCGGGTAGTTTATCGACTAGGCTGGCAGGGGGGCTGAGATGGTCCACTGATCAGCTACCCCACACCATGGTGTAAGATGCCAGCAGATGCTAGCAAGTGGCGGGCAGGCGACGGGTCCCCGAGTGCGAGCGATTCAAACCCTTAACAACATCGTGAATACCCAGCAGCAGGTTCTTTGGGCAGAGGATGGCGGATGGTGAGACAGTTTCACTAGCCACACAGGAGAGGAGATCCTCACTGCATGGTGGTTGAATAGCAAATAAGGATGTCCGGGCAGGACCTCATATATATAGACCAGACACCCTCCCTTGTCGTATAATTTGTATCATGCTATTCAGCTCAAATGTGTTACAATCGAAGAAACAACATATTTTGAATGGTTTTAGGAAGAAATTACCCGCATTGAACACGAATTTAAGAAATTAAAAGGGTTAATTCACGACCAGACATGTTTTTAACATTTAGAGTGCACATTTTGGAATGTGATGTAGAATATGTGTATTTTTTGGTTTTAAGCGATTATATTTAATTTTAACTGCGTTCTTATTTATCGATTTCGTACATGAACAATTGTGATTCCATCACAAGCTTTTTAACACATAATTTAATGCATTTTTACTACTACTAGAAACATTTTAAGTACACAGACAAATTTCTGTTTTGAATATCGTTAAACTATATATTTTTTTATTACTTAACTACCATTACATGTTCTGTTCATTATTCCTTGACTGAATTTTACATAACTTGTAATATGTCTAACAGTAACTGACGTACAGACTAGGTTACAATCATACATGCCTTGCCCGAGATTCGAACCTAGAAGCTACAAGGTAGATTACAATTAGCCATGCCTTATCCAATATTCTAACCCAGAAGCTACAAACTAGATTACGACTAACCATGCCTTACCTGGGATTTGAACACAGAAACTCCAAGCTATAGTAGAAAATAACTACTCTACAGAGATCGGCGAAAGAATAATATTTTTTTTGTGTAAATGCGGTGTGTTTGAAAATATCATTGTAGAATAATAGTATGTTTTTCAGCAGACATAGTTTCCTGGATATAGTTTCAAATATCTTAAGTTCTTTTAAAAAGTATTTTGGCAAATTAATAGGTATGTTTGGTATTAGAATTTTTTCGTCTGGCTTTTTCATTACAACAGTTGTTAATTTTTTGATATAAACCGAACACATTTTAACTCATTACAACATACTTTTTTTTTTTTTTTTCCACAAAATTTTAGAATCTTTCTGTTGATAAATTTTATTAACCAATGATACTATGATTCCTTTCTTAGATAAACAAATACACTTTACAATTTTTAAGAGGAGAGGTTAAAGAAATGTACGAATGAATTCATTTTAAACATAAATTTGTTGACAAATTGTTTCGAAATATATACAAGTATAGGTTGTTACAAAATTAGCAAATCATTTTAAACACAATTTGTTTCAAAACACACACAAGTAAGTACAGGAGGTAACAAAACATACCACATATAAGAAAACTGTTTCAAAATATATACACACAACAATACACAACTAAATACAGGCAGGATGTTTCACAAATTTATGTACAGTATTTATTTTACTACAGAATGTTTCAAAATATATACAGCACTTTTAATTTATCCAAACATAGTTACACAGCATGTTTCGAAAATCACAAATATATTAAAGACATGCTATAAGCTATTAACAACTTTGGTAAAACATGTTTTCATACACTTTTGTAGTATTGGATATAATTCCTCTTCTTGAACTGTACTTCAAGGAGGAGGTGTTTCTTTGCCCTGGTTTGATCCTATTGGTTTGAACACAAATGTCTTTACATTTGGGGGAATGTAAAATAATACTTTCAACTATGTCTGTGTATGTTTCGACATAATATGAGTGGACATCTTCAATACTAGATGGAAGAGGTGTTGTTGCAATCAGGTATCACAGTATGTTTTGTATTATCATTGCATTGAATCAATTCATGACTTTTTTCATCTCCTAGAGGAAAATAAATCACATTAAAATGGAAGACACTGTAGCAAGTTCTGCAAACTCATGGAGAATACAGTTACACCATAATGTGTAAGTTATATTAGACTTGCCTAGTTTAACACTAATGTAATGGTTTCCAGGATGAAAATACATGTTTCACACAAGAACAATTAGTAAGGAACAATGTATCTATACTGAAAATAATCCCCTTCTATCATTTCAAGTTAAACAGTGATTGCGGGCTAAACTTTATTTTTGCTTATTTTATTGCTCGATGTATATAAATCTTTGATGAAACACACCCAGTACACAATATATAACCAAACTTTTTGCAAAATGAAGGACATATGCATATCTTTATCACTTTCTTCGATAAACTGATATGGTAAAGTATTATCTGCTGTATAGATAATATGTTTCAAATGCTGTTCTTACTCACAAAATTTTGTCACAGCAAGCTCTTTCTTAAGCTTAAGATTTCTACCTACTCTGTAAGGTCTGCACTGATTTACAATATATTTGGAACTGTAGTTAGTTAAATTAAAATAAAAACTACATGACTTATTATGTGACATCAAAGATTCAGACCAGTATGTACACTTAAAATGAATATCTGAAAAACACATTTCCTAAAAAAAAAATGCATGTGAATATAGCAAGCCATAAGTTTCAGAATAGAAACTATGTACTTGGCATTCAGGTTATACGTCATTCTGAATTAGCCAATTTACATGCATATATGTTGCACATTGATGGTAAATCTAAACTTCCTTGTTCGAAAATAAAGTTGTGGATTCTCCATCACAGGTTTCCTTGCAGTGAATGGTGATTCCACAGTGAGGTCTGTGAGCAGATAGATGATTACTCGGTTACCTCGTTCCTCTTTCACCTCTTTGGTAAGGCTGGCTATCATCAGGTCTTATAATTTAGATGGCAGTCCACTGTCAGGGCAGAGATACGTTACAGCAAAATCATTGCATCTATGCCTTCACCAAAATGAGTGCCGAGGCTGTTATCGAAAGTGTACCATGAATGTTATATATTGTTGATAACTTGAACTTGTAAAACGCTGTCATATGGTTTAAAGAAAACTCTTCTGTATCTTATTTGCAGGACCTCGTATATGTCTGGGGGTTTGAATACACTAACCATGACTGACAATTTAATACTTAATGGTCTCCTTTATATAGCTGTTGTGACATTACGGTTTCTCATTTAAATGTTCTATCTTAGCCATACTTTGCAGTTCCACATGTCATAGGGAGTAGTTAATTCTTGGTTTCCTATGTATGTAAAATGTTACTTGTTGTTACATTCTTCTGTCCAAACAACACGTTCAGAGAAATACTGCCATCACAAACTATATTAAATTATCTTAAATTATGGATATGTAGTGATTTCTTCACCTTCCATGTACCACGCTAGTTAGTTTAACTAATCGGCAAATCAGTATCAGATACTAAATTATACACTGTACACTAGCATCCAATGTAATATCCAACTTTTTGTATGTATATTCAGGATAGGAAAGTAATTTGCTTTCCAGTTCGTCAGTGAATATTTTATGATCCAACCTCAGATATGAGATATTAGCTACCACATTCGCTGGTAGATTAACAGAAGCATGAATAGTTAGTGAAAGGATTAATACTGATGTGGATTTTGAAAGATTTTTCGCTATGAAAACATACTAGTCGTTTAACAACATCTTGGTTAAATCGAATTTACTGCCACAAACATTGCTCAGCCATACTTTGCATTCCCACATTCCACATGGAGACATTTTAATTTGGCTACTTTCTTTCATTTGCATGATGTTTTGTTTGTGATTACATGTTTCAGTCCACAAGACAGGGTGGTCATAGAGTTCTCGAATTAATTTATATTCTACACTTACAGTTTTAAAACATAGATCCCCAGAAGAACAGGGCAGTTCGCTGCTGGGTCGCATATAAAAAACCAAGCAACCATCTTGCTCATAACACAATACTCGTTCTTTGTAGGTATTTCCTGCAAAACTTTGAGAAAAGATCCAGTGCTCATCTCCATTGCAAATTTGTAATTGGAAGAATATATTGTCTCTTGACTACTTGAACCACACTCTCTTGTATCCGTTCACCACACTCTCGTACATCTGCTCTGGGTTGAATGTCTCCATTTTTCAAAGTCTTGTGCAGGTATAAACATGTAACAAACCATTAAAAAATATTATCTTTACACATAGGTAGGATGTTTATACAAATACTCTCTTTAAATTTTGCTTTTGCATTGTGAATACAACATTTCTTTCTCACAGTGATTAGTGTTAGAGCATTTTGCTATCGAATTAATGCTTGAACAGTCATAATATCTTCTAATATTTACTACGTTTGCATTCGTTCAAATTTTTAAAAACATTCTTCATAAGCTATATCAACAGAGTCCCATTTTAAATTATGTACTTCATAAGTTTGATGTCGAAACATAATTGTGATTTCTGGATTTAAAACAAACCAAGGCATGAGAGTTTTAAAACTTAATACTTTACAATTATTGTCATCATTCACATATGAAATGGCAAGTTCTTTAATTACAAAAGACTAGTCTTGATGATTTTCGAATCATTTTGCATAGCACATCATTATTAAGTAATTTCTTCACACTATAAAATTCAAGTTATATAGTATAATACAGAAACTCTCCAAACATTTTTACAAGATCTCAGTGGTCGCCTCAGAATCCACTTCGTCAACCCCGGAGCCTGACATCATACATTGCGGATCATCCTAGCTTCTATTAGCTGTTCCAACCTTAGCGACATACAATCTCTCTGCATATTTTGTTATTTGTCATTATTAAAAAAGCAGGAATGCCATATGGGCAGTCTTCATACAGGAGATACGACACAATATTGTCATCTGTGTTCAAATGATCAGGAAGGAATGGATAGACTAATTTTAATTCATTGGCCACAAAAGTAATTACAATTTCTTTAGGCAACACCCACAATTAAGAATAGTCTAAACTCAACAACATTATACCTGTCACGAGATGATGCTAGTGCAGAGAGAGAGAGAGAGAGAGAGAGAAGTAATCCCTATAGATGATTAACACAACTCTTGGTGCTGCTGTTGATCCCTGTCATCGTTCTTGGTGTTAACGTTTGGCATAGCTCTCGATACTGTGGATGCCTGGTGTGGTTCTGGATGCTGTGGATGTCTGGCATCGTTCTCAGATCTAATGCGGACACCTAAGTCTCTGTACTGTAGACAGCTACTGCAATTCACAAGCACGCACATGAATTGACCTCAGTAGTTGATGACTACACACTGAGAAAATTTAATTTAATCCCTTCTTATATAGTATTCGAATAGGAAATGGCTACAATTATAATTTAAATTTGCTTTAATTGGGTCTTTTTAGAAAATTTGTTGAAATATTGTTGAATTTGACATATTCCAGCTCCGATAGAAGTCATTTCAGCCTGCATTCGTGCTATTTCATTAATATTAAGTCGAAATGTAGTGTTTTTAAATAAAATAAGTTTATATCTGTTCAAATACACACATTTATGGTATATTTGGTAGATGCTGTAAACATAAATCTCGTATTGAAACACTGGTTATAAGTAAAATTTGAGAGATATATACATGCAAAAAACTTATTTTCTCTGCTATGCATAAATATATGAATATGTATGTTTTCCATAGTTAAAACCATTGACTTGTGTGTTGCTTAAATCGAATGATACTGGTTTGAAAATTGTGTTATTTCAATACTTAAACATAAATTATATGTATAAAAAACTCTTTGACTCACCTAAGATTTATTTAGAGAAAATATCTCTTCAGTGGAATCATTCATGGTCCCTGGATGTCGGATTTTTTAAATTAATAAGTTTAATGGAGAATGGGATAAAATTCTTGAGGCTTAAAATTCATTTCTTGGAATTTTTTTGGGATTAATGAAAATTCAGACTTAAATGATACCATTGATGAAAAAATGTTTGAGCGGGACTGTGAAATTTTTCTTTTGATGCAAGCAAATGTTTAAAACAAGCGAATGTCTAGGTTGGAGGCTCCAGGACATGGCCGATGCTCCAGTCTCGGCCTGAGGGTAGGAATACAGGAGTCGTGATGGACAAAGACATGCCAGGGGGAGGGGAGGGAGGGAGCTATCTAACAGTACCTTCCAACCACCCTCGATGGACAGCCCAGAGAGAGGCCATTTCAGTATATCTTCAGTTCTCGCTCTGCACAGTTTTTCATGTATTTAACCTTTGTAACTGTAAATGCAATAGGAGCCACAATATTATATTCGCGAGTTAATAAAATCATTTTGGTTTTAATAACCATCTCGAAAAATTTCCGTCTCAAGTATGTTTCTGAAGTTGATCTACAGGACTTCGTAGGATTTTAACTGCGTCATGTGAAGAAGAGCGGTGAATTTCTGAAGCTGATCTCATGATACTTAAATGGAAATTGTTCGGGCTGATGTACTGCATTTACGTTTTTCTAATATTGATTAAAAATGATGTTATCATTTTTATTTGAGGAAGTGTCTGGAGTGTTTAATTCAAATCATTAGGATACATTGTGATTGTGCGATATTCCCATTTTTAATTTACGTCATTATTATACCGAGACTCATGATAGCTAAATTTATTCACAGCAGTAAACTAAGTTTAATAATCCAAGTGAGTTCTTTATTTTTCCCAGGAAGTGAAATTGTGTATTAATACTTTAAAACATGGCATTGGGGGTAACTTTTTTTAAATCTGCGATTCAGTGTTTGTTTTTAAAATTTCATTTGAAACATTTAATGTTGTGGGAGATGTACGTTATTGTGTTTGGTTAAAATTTAATTATTTTATAACTCATAAATTCGTTGAGAAATTGAATAGGTTTTTGACTTCGTTATAGGTATAATCCAGAATGCGAGTTTGGAAATCTTTATTTTTCCATGTTAACCCTATCATTCCATATTAAATTACACGTGATACATGTCTAGTATTGTGATTAGATCCCAGTGGAAATATAAACAGGTGAATTCATAATTAGGGATAAATAATTTTTATTGACGTAATGTCTAGTTATTTTAATGTCGAGCAGTTTCTGTCACAACCCTAGTCGACAGCCACCCAAGCACACACTGTTAAAAACCTCACCTAGCTTATAAGTCGCCATAAGTGATACACTGTACTCATTTTTACAGCGACTTCCCGACTGAATGGACGTATATTAAAATCATTTAATGTCTTAAGATACATGTATATTCTAAAAAGGGTAGAACAAAGAGGCGATGAAGGAGAGGTTCTTGTGTGTCTAGTACAGTTTAATTCAAGTAGTTTAATTTTTATAGTGCTATGGAATTTTTATTAACTCGTTACTTAGTTTCTTTACTACACCAGGTTAGCTGGCCCAGTCTTTGATGTGGAAATAGGTTCTGTAATTTGTTTAGTGAGTTAGCACTTGTTTCGCGTCATTTACTTTTAGCAAAATATTGGTTCATAATTTTTTTAAATGTTAGTTGTTTCATGTAGAATGTGCATCGTGAACATTATTTTTTATTGATTTGTGATAGTTACATAGTTTTGTTCATTTTAATTACCTTAATAAAATGCAGTTGTGTATTTGGGCGTCAATTGTATTATTTTCATTTCCAACACTTAACATCTTCTGTTTGTCATTACTAACATACAGGACAGGTTAGTAAAATCACATTGTAGACATAAATCGTATTAACCTCTCTTCTTATTTAAATGATTTTCCAATAAAATAATTCGTTATTTCCGCCATTACCTCAGTTGCCTGCCAGATGGTAAACGGGACAGAAGTCCTCATCCCTCCTCAATAACATAAAAAAATTAATAATCACAATACCTATATACACCTCTTCCCCAACACATCACACCTCACTAAACCAAAAAAAAATTAAGACACAATTTAGCACAATCTTGCACCAAACTATACACTTATGAATTCACACAAAATTCAAAAATAAAAACAAATTTATAAATTAACTCAATTAAATTAATTTGATCAATCAATACAATTTCATTATAATTATTTTATCGGATTAAGAATTTTTTCATCTGATTAAGATCGGATTAAGGATTAATCCGATCAATAAATTTGATATCAAATTGATAATCCGATTAATTAAATGTGGGTTAGGATCCTCACGTCCCTACTGCTCTTATCCATTTTGATTTATCTAAATATATTTATTAATTTGTGAGGAAAAACATTATAGCACTACGGGCAAATCGGTCCCACCAGATGGTTCTCTCTGCCGCCCGATCAGTTGAGTTTCGACTCAGATTAATAATAGTTATTTTAAACTCAGCATGCTGGAGAAAATCTTGAGGAAACCTTCCATTGACAGTTCGACGCATTGAATGGTGACACACATCAAGTGTTGGATATTGTCCCGGCTGGATCAAGGTCGAAAATGGGTGCGAGTGTCGCAATCTAAAAGAGAGAGGGCGCCCTCGTCCACATTCGTGTATCAAATTATGGCTTCGTACTTTGGTCAGCAAGATATATTAGGTTTGCTTGCGCTGTTAGGGCGTATCATTATCACTTGTACATGGGGATAAAACGCGAAAGGGCTAGTATACCTAAGGACACTGCATCAACATATAAAAGCAAGAATATTTCTAATTACATATAAGCGAATATTTGACACTCATTAACAACGAAATCAAAATCTTATATTTCTGAAATTAAAGTTGTGCCTAAAAGTTTCTCATTACAAACGTGACGCAATCTTGTTTGCGTTCCTGTATATACAAATAAGAAAGAAATCCAGCATCTGACAGGCGATAGAGGGCTTCAAATTCTCAAAATTTTCTAAAATACCAAATAATTTACTTAAAAAAAAATCCTACTTAGTGGTTTAAAAAATGGTTCTTAAAGGAGGGATAGTTTAAATCCAAAATGAAAATTTAGATTTAGTGATGAATAGGTGTGGAATTGGTTAGGAGAAGTATCTGAGGCACTTTTGACAGGCGAATAAAAAATTCTCGTTGCTAATGCAATATATTTAGCAAAAAGAAGATAAAACTCACGCCATATGTAGAGATAAGGAACGACTCGGCGGCTCTGCAAACAAGCCGGCGATCTAAGGTACTTTACAGGCCTAGGTATTTTACAGGCATCAGGGACGAATGGGAAGACGGGAAATGAATGGCTGAACTAGGAAGGAAGTAAGGAGAAGTGGTGGTAGCGAGGACAGATAATGAGGGAAACGACGTGGACTTGATGCAGCTGATCTCGTGTTGCAATCAGTCACTGCCCGCACAGGGCCGCTAATAGTCTGCCTCTAATTTCTTTCCCTTCCTCTGCCAAACTCCTGCGCTCCCTACCTCCACTCGGGAGAGGGGAAAGAGGGTGTTGTCATCAATTGGCTAGATCGATGTCTTTTGCAGCTTCGCAAACCTTGCCTCAGTTTGGCCTTTGGACCACGGATGGCATGCTATGCCTAACTGCATTGGTCAGTGGCAGTAAGTAATACATGCATCTAAATGTTCGCTCGTTATACCGCGGAATGTCATCTGTTCCCCTTTCGCTTCATTTGTTAGCTAATGATCTCATCGCAAAACAGTGATTTAGCGTTTTAAGATTAATTCAAGAACGAGAAAATGGCACTAAAACTGGAATTTTCTTGCTTGTAACGTACTACGCTAGGTGATCACAACAGTTAATTGATTAAAAATAAAGTTACAACGGCTAATTACGAAAAAAAAGTATATAAAACATAAAAAATTGTTTTATACGTGATGATCTGTGGTATATGTATAATCATCGTCATCGCATTTCTTTTAGGTAATGTGCTCAAATGCACTTGCGTCATCTCCAATGAAATGTTAAAATGTTCTTCTTTAGGACAGCGTCCCATGTTTGAATTAATTTCACTGTTTCACAACACGCCGCAATGCTAATTATTATATTATTAACTTTCTTTCTCATGGAGGAACTGTCTAACACTATCTAAGAGTTGTGTCACGTGCCATACCAAAACGCTATTGATTAAAAATTTAAACTGAATTTCACAATTTAAAACGTTGGGTTATGGTCAAAAAGTCTACATTCACAAAACTCAGTTATATTATTTTAACGCGTCAATGTTCCAACTGGGATCATGCATTCGTTTCATTAAAAAGTTTTTTAAAATATATATAATTTCTTTTGTCATTTCAGGCAAGTTTTTTGAATATTTTGATTGGCGTCTACAGCTTATAAGAAACTTCGAAATAAATAGGCTACCATGCTGTTCATCGTGAATTGAACACTTTTGAAATAAACCTTTGAAAATATCGCTGCCCCTTCCTGTATATATATTTTTTATGTACACGCCTACTAGCATGCAGCCAGTAAATGTGTTACGATGAAGAGATAGTAACTTAACGTTAAATTAATAGTGCTAGGTAAACATTTGTGAATTTTGAAGTCACTTCTTTTGCTTTTTGTTTTTTTATTACATGTAAGTGTAAGGATAAGAAAATTAAAAAAAAAATTACTTTTATTTCACAGTTTCATTTTACTGACGCACGGAAATGCATACAAATAAATTTTAAGCAGGGCTTTCAAAAGTGCTCAGTTTACCATAAACAGACCATGGTAGCTCAAATATTATAAATGAGTATATGGTCTAGTAATATAACAAACGTGTGATAAGTCACGTGTGGCGTGATTAGGATATCACTATCCTGTCTGTGCTTCTGTGTGTGTTTATGCATGTGCCTATGTAATGCTTGTGCCCCCCCCCCCCAACCACGCACAAAAAAAAAAAAACTTTTAAACGCGTGAATCGAATTTCACCAAACTCGGTACTCATGTTTTACTAAGTATGAACATCTGATATTTAGTTTTCAACCACTCCGGTCGCTTACATTCAAAATTGCAGCCATTTTAATATTTAGTGTGATGTCATATCTCGGGAACCTCTCAACCGATTTAAACCAAATATTGTATGCTGGAAGTCTATCATAGAAGTATTGAATTAAGAATTAGATATTGCTGTGGGTCTTCAATTTTTGTAGATAGCGCTACATGAAAAAATATAGCCTTTACATTGTCTCTCGAAAACTACTCAGTCAATTATCACCAAATTTGGCAAGTAAACATTACAAAATAAGGGCACGAAAATGTATGGAATTTAAATTGATTAGGCACTTATTTTCAAAATAGCGGCCATAAAAATATCATATGCTTATTTGGTATATATATCATACCGTTCGACTAATTTCAACCAAATTCGGTTTGCTGAAAGCATCTATTAGAAGCATCATATGTGCCAACACATAAGCCATATTTATGAGCCATTTTGTAAGATAGCACCGCACTAACAATTAAAGTTTTTATGTCATATCTCGGGAAACAATCTACCGATTACTAACAAATTGGTCAAACAAGTAGTACTGCAGCAGACGATGTAAACTTGCATGTTTTAAGTAGGTCAGACACATATTTTCAAAATTATGGACATCTAAACATTTTATTGCAGTATGTTATAGGCTATCTACGAAACATATTTCAAGTAACCCTTGCATGATGGCAGTATATATTATAATCATAGAATTTCTCTTATATACAGAGCCTCATTTCTCCATCATTTTGTATGATAGCTCCACATGAAAAAATGAAGTTTTTATGTGATATCTCGGGAAGTAATAAAACGATTCCCACCAAATTTGACGAATAAATTATAATGCGGTAGACCATGTTAATTTTCATGTTTAATGTGTGTCAGAAACTTTATTTTCAGAATGGTGACTCAGTTAACATTTTATTTTTTTGTGCTAACCTACGAAACTATGTTACCAATTTGAACTTAACTTTGTACATTAGCAGGATCTGTGAGTCATCGAATGTGATAATACATTAATCTTTATGTCCTCAATTTATGATGATTATCACATGAAAAATGGAAGATATCTATTAAGTAAAAGTCAAGTAAAAGGTAGTGTGATTCTGTGTCGACAGAGCGCACTGCCAACCGATTTGTAAATACTTCCAAATGATCCGCTAGATGACACCACAGTCGAATTCTACCCCCTATCACACACAGTCAGCAAATGTCATCCATTCAGGGAACCACCAAGTGCCAGGTAATCAGCTTACCTCTCTAATCACACGTAGCTCTAGCAGATTTCTCTCTGCGATAACAATGTGTTCGAAGGTTAGCAGTACTCCGACCATATGCATGACAACACAGATGCCAGTATGAAAGATGTGGACTTTTGGAAAGCCAATAACACATTTTTGTAAACCTTTCACTATTGATTACAGTGGGTGGGGGCATTTAAGATTCGTTAGTTTGAAGTGTATATATAATTATGGCAATAAAATGTACATTTGTTTGTATACGCCAACTGAGGTGTTTTCCCGAAATTATAATGTGTCAAACGGCAAAACTTACTGTTGAGCAAACATGAACGAATGGGAATGCATTTTAATTCGAAAATGAAACTTATATTGTCAGTGTTTATTTCAGGGAAATTGATTAATAATTCTATTGTTTTTCACGAGATTAGTGCATAATGTTTGCACCAAAGATCTTGTTTCATAATGATGTAGTATTAGAAAAAATTTTCCTTTATAGAAATGTAGTGAAAATATTTTTAAATAACATAGCTGGATTTTTTAGTCTAATCATCTGCTGGTACAGTAGCACTTCAAATGTTGTAATACGAATGTTGTTAATATCTTGATAATATGCACTTTACATAAAATTTTCCGCAAAACATTTCGTAGCAACGAAAGATTTTATTTGATGCACTGTCGAAGGGACGATAGCACTTTACTGAAGAAAATCATGTCGTAATATAATATTCATTCATGTAACCTGCAAGTGATACACTTTAAATTGTTAGGAATAATTAACAAGGAACCTATGACACTTGTGTTAGATGGAACTTACAAATATAAACTATCATATTTTTAATCGGTAAGTGCAAGAGTAAAGCTCTTATAGTGGGTATAATGAGATTCTGAAAAACTTCTCACCACGATCTTATGGAACCTATTGTATTGCATTTAGTGTATGTATCACTTTATTTTTCCCTGTTCACTATAAATAATCGAAAGTTTATATTGGGGGTTTAAATGTTTGGCATCGGAGGAACTATTTATAATTATTATTATTCCAAGCATTTACTCAGTAAAGTCATACTGTTTTGCAAGGGTGTAGCCATGGAGGTTGAGAATTTTAACCCCCATATTCCTTTTTACTAAGTTGGTCAACAATTAGTATTAAGCTTTTAATTGTGATAAAAATATGTAATATCCATACACCATCATGCATTTATCACACAGTGACATAATTTTCATATCAGTATTTGTTCTAATTAACATGCGCGCCATGAGCACCCTAACTCAGACATAACCTCTCTGTCTTCTCTTCCATCAGTATAGCTCCCACCTTGTATGATCTCTGGCTTCACCACTGTGGCATGGTATTTTATTTGACGGCAGTTCTTAAATTGGTTATAAATATAAGGCCAAATATTTATTATTTATCTTATAGTGCAACCTACCCCTAAATTTGTTTGTTCTTTCATCTGCTCTCACAATTATCTGTTTTTATAAATTTAATAAGTATCTTTTCTCTGAAGCACATATTATTCACGTACTATATGTAATGATGCAATTGCAATGGTATATATTTCTGTTTTTGTAAATGTAATTTAGTTTCATTTAGTTGTGTTTTGTATTACCAAAAGTTGGTTACGTTAACAATACATGTAGTGTATAGTATCAGTGTTACTTAACGTACAGCGAATTAGAGTTTGTAATCGTTATCAAAGTGACTTTGGGCCCACTTCGAAACAGTTCTGTATACATCCCTGTTATAGAGCATAGTTGTAAGCCCAGCACTATGTAGCGTATTACGACTAACAAAAGAGGTCTACCAGATATATATCTCTTGTATAACGAATCTGAAATAAAAATATATTTCTTGGGTATAATATTTGTGTTGAACGTTTATGGTTACAGTTAAGCCAATATGCACCGCATCCACATGGCTTAAAAGACAATTATTATTATTTTGTACACACAACGAACTTAAACTGACTCACGTTTAATTTTAAAGTATGTTCTATGAGACACAGTGACCTGTTACACACCTTTCGAAACCTATCCAGGACAGAAAATATTTTAGCCCTGTTCGACTTGCGTCATAGAAGACCTTCTTTGAGTTCGCAGTTTTGTCAAACTAACTCGCTTGTGACAATGTAAATACGTTAAATACATTTTCTTGAACTGCATTACTGCTGAGTTATTGATTGAGAACTGATGAATAAAGTAGTTATTAATAATTATTTTGGGGGTAAATTGCAAGTGATTGCACACGAACCCTACAAGCTTTTGAGAAGCGGATTGTAATAGCAAGCCATTGTGAGCTGGGGATGAGAACACTGGTAAAGGAGTCCGCCATGTGGCTGCAAATCACACCCTACCGACTAAAGGGAGCGTCTTTCAAAGATAATCTGTGTGTGACTACCCCGTATAACGAGCGACAGGTCTCGAGATAAACTTCTCACAAGGGAGCTTACCCCAGGATATGCGAACATTTGACATGTTTCGCAACAGACAGCGAGAGAATGAGCACTACATGTCATTTTTCAAGCGTCTCAAGTGAATGTCGTGAAGATATTTCTGAACTTCCAAAAATTTGTCATGCAGTTACAGAACTTTTTTTTAAATTAGCGAGTTTTTAAATATTTTACTTGTGATACTAAAACGAATAAATATTAATATCGAATAAGCTGTATCTCTAAGATACTTATTACATTCAGAATTATGTGATGCCAATTAGTGATTTAACGTTGGTACCAGAAGAAATTATACTGACCCGAATACGTACACAGGAGAATAACGTAGGCCTACATATTAATATTCACAAAATCTTCTGGGCAGTTTCTAGACAAAATTTTTACCTTAGTATATCTGTATACATTACGTGCCACTTTCAAACTTTAGTATACAATACAAGTAGATGGGAATGGTTCCTTCGAGTGCAAACGGCTTCTGGTTGTGGATCGGTGGATCGACATTGAAAGACCTTGACCTAAAATTTTTGCGTTTTTTCCTGAAAAATTTTTTTTCTCTCAGAATCGCATGTTTAACCCAAAAAAGCAGAAAAATTACCTTTTTCCCTAACAATTTCCAGTTTTTCCCTAAAAAAAAGCCATATGCCAGAATATGCAGTAGCGAGTCACTTTTTGTTTGTAAAAATGAGACAATTCCGGTGATTTGCGATTTTATATTTAAAAAAAATTAAAGGAATTAGTATTAAGTGCTATGTATCACCGGACTCAGCTTTTCAAGAAACATACGGTCATGATGCAATACCGCCAATCTGCCTCGTTTTTTCATGCTCTATTATTCGATGCTGTTTATCTCTCATTCCAGCTCTTCCGCTCTTTCTCTATCCTTGTTTCTTTTTTTCTCTTTCGTTTCTCTCTCAATCTCTCATTTAATATCTTTCTGCCTTGTCTCTCTATGATTTCGTAGGTTTTCTCCGAATCCTCCCATTTTATGTTATTTCGTTATCTCTTTCATTCCATTTTGTGTTTCTCTCCTCTTGTCTCTTACATTCGTTCGACACCACCATCTACACGGTTCCTTCATCTCCTGCTAGAGTACGCGAATCGTCAGTGTGTATAGGTAGTTACGAATTTAAAGCTGTACTTTTTAATACACGAGCAGGTATATAAAAAGTTATTGTAAAGTATATTCCAGGCAGGACTTTGTAAAAATTATTCAAATTTTAATGTTTTAAAAATAAATTCAATAGATAGTTTTTTACAACTCAATATTTTTTTATATATTTTCCTTTATTCAATTTTTTTGACTCTTGTAAGAAAATTAAGTCCCCTAGCCTCGTAACCACACATGCATGCACATGCCGACAGGTCCGCTAGTCAGGCGTGCATGTTCTGACATGCGAATTGTGTTGACGACCTCCAAGACAAATGCATATGAACTTACCATGATCGCTCGCGCTGCTGTGTGGCCTTGTGAATCAAGCATCTAGGAATCAATACATTTATAAATAATTAGAATAATTGAAAAATTCATTTGATTTATTATTTGAAAAATTTCCGAAATCTTATAAAATACAGCAAAATGTATCAAAAATACACTTTTAACGTAAATCGGTAAAAAATTTAATTGATGTAAATTTCACACTTCGCCATAACAGCTGCTAACACTTAAAAAAAGAAAAAACCCTCAGGCTGGGATGTTAATCGAACACAAGACGTTCGGGATAGAAGTCGAGCACCCTGACCACTCAGCTACCGAACTCACAAGATAAAATGCCTTAATGTTTTATATCAGAATTCCAAGCGAAATTGCCGAATTCCCTTGTGTGTGTGTGTGGCCGCATTTATTGGAGAGTTTTTCAGTTTAAATTCAACATATTTACTATTTTAAAAACTTTTTAAAACCTGATGTATTACAAATATTTCGTTATTTTCAGTCGGGGTCTGAATCATATGTGCCTAAGCTCACATTGATTGTTTCTATATATTATTGTTAAATAATTATGTAGCAAGTTGGACTGTAAGCAAGCAAATATGTACAGGCATTTAGGTAGGCTAAATATAATTTGCAAATTCTTAGGAGACAGACAGTCTCATAAAATTCAGTTAGGGAAGCACAATCTCTAATCCTAGGAATTTATTTGTTTAAGCCCATTGTAAGCATAGTGATAAGTTAAAAAATTTTTGCTTTGCAGTGCTTTTTTTAACGAGATCTGTTTATAACATACTGGCTACAACGCAGGAATAAAATACGGTAATGAAAAATACTGAAGTATTTTTTTTATGTATTAAAATATATTACTACAAAAACCGTAATAAAAAAAACCCAGTGACTATATGCCTGTTGAAGTTGCCCACCTACATTTGTTTCTGGTTACTGTATTACTTTTAAAAGCACAAGGTGTATCAAATAAAAATTCAACATATTTTATTCGATTTTAAAATTAATTAAATTAATTTTTTTTGAGTTGTACTTAAATTGTGGATAGAGTACAGCAATAAGTTCTCTCAACTTTGTTTCCGGTCTCGTCTCTTCATGACTAAATACTACATGATGTTAATTAATCACTGCCTGGATTGTTTTGTAGGCATAACTATCCTACTCGGATTTAATTTAATTTATGTTTGTCACTAAACCAAGCACCATCATAATCTCTATAGATCAGGGGAAATAGGCAGGGCACTCCACTGATTACAAATAAAACTCTTTTTTATTTATTTCGTTTATATTTACATACATTAGACTAAAATATAAAAACCGAATTTTTAAATTTTCCACACTATCCATACAGCGTTTTTACATCAGCATGCTTACGTTTCTCATAATTAATATAATCTGCTTATATGAACCTCAAGGCATTCTATAGTAGTAAGCCTCCAACCAGAACCCTTCGACATATATTCTTCTTCTTCAGGACAAAGTTTCACGACTGCCACTGTCAAGAACTAAGCTTACTAACTGGAACCTGGTTACTTATATACTCGCAAGTAGGCACCTTAACATTCAGTTTTCCACCAACTCCATCACCTCTAACGACAAACACCAGACAAAATATACTCATTGTTCATACTTCTTACTATAACTCGAGTATACCTCAACAATTCAGTCCACACTGACCTTACCAAAAATTTACTTACTGCTCATTATTTCTGCTGTACTCGTCGACACCAGCCAAATATATGCTAGTCACAATACCACTACACCGACCATTATAACCCAAGTCGTACCAGATCACCCAACACAACCATCTACTATAACCAAAGAAAAATTCAATTCAACGACACCACCCAATACACCAAGCACAATATCCATCATAACTCGAGCAACTATACAGCAGAGGCCCGCCTATAACCTAACACACATTATACTTGTTCTACCAAACAACACTGCACACTAGCATACCTCAACCATTCGTACCACTGATCATACAAATTAACCATACAGCCCATACAAGTGACAAACAACTTCTTCTCATACCATCCATCATGCCGACTGACACCAGTCAAAATACACTCACCAACCATACCAAACACTTTAAATCAAGCATGTCTTAGTGTTACAGGATTCACCGATACACACATACTGTCCACACCATTCAAATACACCAACAATCGCAAGACACATATACTGGAAAACATATCACCCAACATACCAACCACACAATCCATGTTAACCCAAGTGTAGCAAGCAAATTTATAGTACAGGCCAACCTGCAACACAAACATTCTTACCATCTGTCAAACTTGCATAACTTAAACTACAAGTGCCCAAAAAACCTAACCTACCTTAACCTACCAAAGGCCAGAAAAAGTCAGAAACAACCTAACATAACCTAATCTAGCATAGTCCAGATTAAATTATACTTATTCTAAGCACACACATGTCCTACATGTCTAGCATATTTCAGCCACTTTTAAGAAAATTCGACATGTCCAAACATCAGAAACACACTTCAAACAGACTGTGGCCAACGAACACTTCAAGTAACATACAACTTACACTTACAAATTAACAGTCGATTCAAGGAGTATTATATTAAAAATCCATTATACCCAAATAGAAAGCCAGACACCAGCACATCCCTCAGAAGTTCTGAAATATTCCAAGTCCTACACCAGCATAAAAATTCACAAGTCCTAGCATTATATTACATAGAAGTAGGAAATATTCCACGTTTAATATAGGGTATAATATTTTTCTAAGTTCAGTGTGAGTAACAAAGTTCAAGTTGTGCATCGACCAATAGCGAAGCATGGTTGGAGACTGCTGTAGTTCTAAGCACTTTTATTGCTAAGTGCAAAATACAGTTTACGTAGGAAGTGATGAAATATACCGATGGACCTGGATATATACATTTTAAATTGAGATTATTAAATTAAATATCCACATTTCACCTTTGGAAGTAGGAATATATTATTTTATTTTTAAATACGTGGAATTTATTTCAACTTGCTACCTACACACACACATTGCAATCAGCACCACAATCTTTCACAATACTTTCACAATCTTTTCGCAATCTGTTCGCAATATAATAGCAAGCTGTCGCAATTTTTTACAATTGTTTCGCAATCTGTTCGCAATGTTTCGTAATATTTTCGCAATCTGTTTGCAGTATTTTAATACAGCGATGTTTCATTTAAAGTAATTTTGGTGTCATGTGTCATTATGGGCGGTGGTGGTTGATGGGAAACACGTCTTTAAATATAATTTTTTTTTTAAATTTTATAAAAGATTTCAAAATTATTTGGTGTTCAAGATCAAAGGTCACTGGGATCAAGGTCTAAGGTCATGATCGTCTGGGTCCAAATTGTGATTGGGTGATGTCATAACATGGTGGCTGATATCAGTCGATTATGTTATGTTGACAGCTGGTAAGGATTATTGTAATATGGGCTGGCCTTGAATGTATGGTTACTTGGGTGGACGTGATCGTGCCTGACTTTCTATATGGATATATTGATTTTAAGAATAATTCTTCTTAATCAGACTGTTCATTTGTAAGTGTAAGGTGAATGTTACTCGAAGTGTTGATTGGCTGCAGCCTGTTTGAAGTGTGTTTAGGATAAGTATAATTTTTATCTGGACTTTGGTAGGCTAGGTTTTGTTAGGTAATTTCTGCCCTTTTCGAGGTTATGCTCGGTTAGGTTTTTTGAGCTTTAGTACGTTAAGACATATTAGTTTGACAGATGGTAAGATTTATATTGCAGGGCTGGTATAGACTATAAATATGCTTGGTACACTTGTGTTAACATTGATGTTATGTTGGGAGATATGTTTTTCCAGTATATCTGTCTTGCGATTGTTGGTATGTGGCGAATGGTGTCGACAGTATTTGTGTCGGTGAGTCCTATAATGCTAATATATGCTTGAGTTATAGTAAAAGGTATGGGTGGACAGTGTATTTTGACTGGTATCAGTCGGCTTGGTGGATGGTATGAGAAGACGTTGATTGTGTCACTGGAATGGGGCTGTATGTTTGCTTTGTATGGTCTGTGTGGACGAATGGTTGAGGTATGCTAGAGTTATTGTGGGTGGTATGGTTGGTAAGTATAAGCAGTGTTGGTTAGTAGAAAAAGTATAATGGGCTGGCTTTAGCTGTTTAGTTGCTCGAGTTATGATGGATATTGTGCTTGGTTTATTGGGCGGTGTCGTAGAATTAAATTTTTCTCTGGTAATAGGAAATGGCGGTGTTGGATGGTTTGGTATAACTTGGGTTATAATGGTTGGTATTGTGGTATAGTGACTAGTATATATTTGGCTGGTGCCGACCAGTACAGCAGAAAGTATGATTAGTAAGCTAATTTTTGCTAATTTCAGTGTCAGCTGATTTGTCGAGGTTTGCTCGAGTTATAGTAAGAGGTATGAACGATGAGTATATTTGCATGGTGTGGGTCGGTGGAGCAGATAACATGCATGATTTACAGTGGGTGAAAAATTGAAAGTTAAGGTGCCTGCTTGCGAGTATATAAGCAACCGAGTTCCAGTTACTAAGCTTAGTTTTTGATAGCGGCAGTCGTGAAACTTTGTCCTGAAGAAGAAAAATATATGGCCAATGGTTCTGGTTGGACGCTTGCTAGCGTAGACTGCCTCGAGTTGCGTATAAGCAGGTTATATTAATAATGTGAAAGGTGAGCTTGCTGCTGTAAAAACACTACATGAAGGATTATAATTTTATGTTTGTAGTCTAAAGTATGTAAATATAGGTATATCATACAAACAAAAAGAGAGTTTTATTTCTCGCCAGAGTTGTACCCTGCCTTCTTCTCCTGATATATAGAGAATATGATGGTGCTTGTTTTAGTCACATAAACATAAATGTAATTAAATTCTTGTAGGATAGTTATGCCTACAAAACGGTCTAGGCAGTGAATATTTAACATCGCGTGGTATTTAGTCTTGAAGAGGGGAGGCCGGAAATGTAGTTGAGATTACTGTTTGCTGTACTCTACTTGCAATTTTAGTGCAACTTAAGAAAAATTAAAATTTTATAAATTTTAAAATAAAATAAAAAATATATTATATATTTGATACATCCTATACCTATAACTGCAATGTGATTACCAGAAACAAATGTAAGAGGTCGACCTCAAGAGGTATATAAGTCACAGTTTTTTTTTGGCAATTTCTGTATATATATTTGAATACATTCTAAAAACAAAAATACGAGAATATTTTTAATGTTCTTATATTAATCCTGTATTGTAACCAGTCTGTTATAAAAATATCTCGTTAAGAAAACACTAGGAAGCAAATATTATTTTAAGCTAAATATTTTGCTTACAACGGGCATAAACAAGTAAATTCCCTGGTTTTCGAAATGGTGCTTTCATAACTGAATTTCATGAGACTGTCTCCTAAGAGTTCGCAAAATTCTATTTTCCTACGTTGTACATATTTTGTTGCTTAAAGCCCTAATTGCTACATAATTATTTATAAATAATAGATAAAAACAATCAATATTAGCTTAGACACATATGATTTAGACCCCGACTGAAAATAACGAAAGATTTGTAAAACAAATGTATTTTAAAAGTTCTAAGAATGGTAAATACGATGGATTTAAATTGAAAAAGCTCTCAAATAATTGTGGTCATGGGCCATATATGCATTGATTAAAAACATATAACGAAACATTTAATACATTAAAAATATTTCTGTAATTGTACAAAATAATTCGCCAATTTCACTTGGAATTTTATTATACAATATTGAGACATTGCTTCTTGTCGAGAGTTTGGTGGCTGAATGGTTAGCCCTGCCCCCTTAGCTCAAGGGTATGGTGGCCGACTTGTACTAGAGAGCTCGTGGGTTCGCGTTTGCTCCTCGGCCTCTCCGCTTGACACGATGGGAATTCGTCAGCAAGTCGTTTTAACTTGAGCTCAACAGCATCACTTAGTACAACAACGACAAAAGAAAGTGGCCAAGGTGCTCAACTCCTAACCCAAACGTCTCGGTTTCGAATCGCATCATAGCGTGAGAAATTTTTCTTTTTTTTTTTAATGTTAGCAGCGTTCATTGAAATGTATGAAATTTACATAATTTAAGTTCTATAAACCGATAAACATTAAAAATGCATTTTAGACAGATTTCTATCAAATGTATCGATTCTTACATGATTGATTGTTAAGGCCACACAGCAGCGCGAGCGATCATGTTAAGTTTGCATGCACTTGTTTCGGAGGCCTTCAACACAGTTCGCATGTCAAAACAGGCACACCTGACTCGCGGGCCTGTCGGCGCGTACATGGTTACAAGGCTAGGCAACTTTATTTTCGTACAACAGTAAAAACAAATTAAATAAAGTAAAATACAAAAAAAATATTGAGTTTTTAACAAGATAGCCATTGAATTGCCTTTTAAAGTATTAAAAGTTAAATAGTTTTCACAAAATCTCGCCTGGAATGTACATTACAATAATTTTTATGTACCTTCTCGTGCATGGAAAATCACGTCTTTAAATTCATAAATGAATATAAATACTGACGATTCGTGCACTCTAGCAGGTGATGAAGGAACTACGTAGTTGGTGGTGTCGAACGAATGTGAGAGACAAGAGAGAAAAGAGCTGGAGAGAGAAAGACAAAATTGAATGAAAGAGAGAACAAAATAACAAAAAATGGGGGGACTCTGAGTAAACTTATGGAACTAAAGATAGAAAAAGAGAAAGAGAGTGGAATGAGAGAGTGAGATGGAAACAAAAAAGGGAAAGAGAGAGAAAGAGTGAAAGAGTTGGAATGAGAGAGAGAAAACATGTAATAGTAGAGCATTAAAAAACGAGACAGAATTATGGTATGACATCATGATAGTAAGCGCCTTGAAAAGACGAGCCCGGTGATGTAAAGCGCTTAATACTTATACCTTTAAATGTTTTAATTATAAAAAATATATTTTGATTTAAAGAAAATATATTTTTTTAATTATTTTATTTTATAGATTACTCAGGTACCGAATTGATCGGTCTAGAATCAATAACGAGCCTCACAAATCACCTGAATTGTCACTTTTGTGAAAAAATGTGGCTCGCTACTGCATATTCTGGGACAAGGGTTTTTAAAAGGAAAAATGTGTAATTTTTAGGGAAAAGGGGAAATTTTTAAGGAAAAAGGGAAATTTTAAACCTTTTTTGATATACAACATGCGATCTTGAGAGAAAAACAACCGTTTTCTAAAGGAAAAAACAGGAAAATTTTAGGTCAGGATCATTTAAGGTCGATCTACCGATCCACAGCCAGAAGCCGTTTGGAATCGAAGGAACCATTCCCATCTAATAATTCTGTTTTATTTTTGTAAAACTAATTCGTTACAAGTATTTATTACAAATTAAATATAATTATGGGTTTATTTATCATGCTGAAACCAATCTAATTATAGGTAGGTATGTTAAAAGATATGAATTCATATTTATAAAAGATATGAATTTAATAAATTATTTAGTGCTCATTAAGGCTTACAGAATACCAAAGGTTTTGTTCAGAAAATGCATTTTCAGTTTCTCAGGACGACACTCAAATCGTAATCTTAACCATATTTCGAGCTGAGTTTAGATGTAAATAGAATGATTATGACAGAACTAGCACAGGTGCGTCGTGCGTAGGATCCTGCCGCCGCCATCTTGAATTTCACTTTTTTTCCTCAAAATATTCCTTTCCCTTTTAAATCGACAAAATTTCCCTAAAAATTCTCTTTTTACCTAACAATTTCCCCCTTTTTTCCCTTAATATGTCTGGGTCGAGATAAAATGGTAAAAATTGAATAAATTCATAAATGTCAGCTAGCATATTATGTTACTGAACACTACCATCATATTGGATCCATGTGACCGTGATATTAACCCCGTGACCTTGAGTGATCTTGAACCGAAATTCCAAACAATTCTAAAAAATTCCAAAACATAAAAAAATTTTAATTCATAAAAATTCCAAAAACCCTCAATAATTTGTAAAAATAATCGTTGAGACATTTATTATTTAAAAATGAATTATAAAAATTTTAAGTTTCAGGCTTAGAGGTGACAAGGGATTGGAACTGACCAGCCACCATGTTATGATGTTACACAACGACCATCTTGGATCCAGGTGATCCATAACCTTGATCCTATTACCATGATGTTGGGTGACCTTGAAAACTAAAACTCGAGAAAAATGGTAAAAAAATTGAACCAATTAATAAAGGTCAGCAAGCATAATATATAACTGACTAATACCACCATCTTACATGTCGGTGAACTTTAACCTTGACCCTTGACCTTAACCCAAAAAAAATTAAAAATCCAAACAAATTTAAATAATATTGGACGATTAAAAATTAATAAAAGACTTGACTTTTCAATGTTTGGTTCAATCTCACAATCTTTCCATCAATCAGCACCACATGCACCACAATCTTCACCAATCAGCCCCACAATATTTCCATCAATCTTTCAATATTTCCATCAGTCATTCAATATTTCCATCAATCTTTACTAAAATTTACATCAATCTTTCAATCTTTCCATCACTCTTTCGGTTTGTCCCCCAGCCATTTGTATAGAAATTTCATTCGTTCGCCAGCTGTCTCCAAATTTGTACATGTCGACAGAACTAATGTTTAGTATGCAGTGAACTAGCCATACATTTTTATACCTAAGTCATTGTTATCATTCTATATGCAGATCTTTACATTTATAGGCGAGTGCTTACAACACCACTTTAAAGTTGTGAAGGATAAAAGGATACGATACACAAAAACTATGATATTTTATTAACAATTTATTTTTATTTTTGAATTACAATTTTTGAAGAAAGCAGTTCATCACATCATGCGCTTTATCACCGTTCCGTCAGTTTACTAATGACGGAATATATCACAGCAAAGCATGAAAAATACCCAAGATCATTTGGATCTTCCAAGGCAACCAGTGGAACTTAATCTTAACAACAACCTTTCCTGTGGAACAAATAGTTCCTTCATTGGCCACTGGGAAAAGATTTGTTTCCTGCTCTTGCACCTTGAATATCCCTGCAGGATTTGTTCCTCGCAATCTCTCATAGCAATCCGCACACATTATCGATTGGGATGCTTTCCCGTATTAATAAGGATACTCACATAACTATTCCCAATCAAATCTGATGCAAACAATAAACCTTCCTTCTGCCTTTTCTGAAAATAATGTACACAATTTATTCCTGTGGGTTTCTTCCATAAAGGGCACCCTGTTTTCCTGTGCCCCTCTTGACTGCACAAGAAACATTTCCCAAACCCTTTCTCAATTTCTTCTGAACACTCTCACAAGAAATGTCCCAACTTACCACACCGAAAACAAGTGTGGATCTGCCGCTTCGGGCAATCATGAGCCATATGTCCTTTTTCGTTAAATATGAAACACACAGGACCCTTCTACAACCAAAAGCATGACACCTTCTGATTGCCCACTCTTCCACAGTGAGGACATTTCTGTCTCTCTCTTCCCATCTTAGTAGACTTATGCTCCATCCTCCTCAAAACCCAATTACCTCTCTCAGAAAACTGAGAGTTTTCTTGTGTAACTGCCACTGTCTCAACCCTCTTCCGGAGTTAAAAACAATTTTCACTGTTATGATTCCCGTTGCCACAATGTTCGCATCCCGTCTTTTTCCTCTTCACATCACCTAAATTGACTTCTACCTGGCTGACCAATACTAAAAGATCCTTCAGAGAGATAGGCTTTTTGCAAAAGATGAAATATCGATCATACTGGGGATTCAAATTATGGGACATTATCTCTGTGACGATAGTCTCCTCACAGGGACTCTCAAGTATCTCCACTAAATTTATAACCTCCTGAATGAAATCTCTCATGGCCTCCCTTTTTTGCTGTTCTCTATTTAAATTCTCAAACCTTTTTGGCTGAGAGCAATTGGAGGAGCTACAAAAGACAACGATTTCGCACACAAATTGTTGAATTCAAAATCACCAACAATGACTTCTACCATTATAATATTGCCTTGTAATATCTAGACCTAACAGAAAAAAATAATATCAAAATAAATATTTGTAGTAGTTGGCTACAAAGAGAAACATACTCGTTTAATGTGCCGTTTACACTGATATTTAGAACATCGCTAAGTGGAAAAAACTGGTAAAGTGCAGCTCCTGGAGCACAACCTCATACCCAGACCCTCCTGGCTACCTTTCTCTAAAAATAATGAGGGTTGGAAAAGGCATGTAATATAAGTTTTCATCAGATCAATAGCAGAGCAGGTGTATTTGTCAATTAGAGCGTGTTTAACACCCGTAACCAAAATTGGGAAAAATAAAACACTACAACTTAAAAGAGAACACAACCAAAATTTAATTTAACAAATACTCTTCAAAACAGTAATCCAGAATTCCAGAATATTCTTAAACAATTCACAACGAATATAAAATACAACCACACTATTTCTTAAAAAACCACATTTAAATTCGTCTTCGCATCTGGAAACTGTTTCACATACCAAAGTTCCTATTTAACAGGCCATGATTATACACCATATTCAAAATGGCAAAACAATATTTCTTATAAAAGTCGTAATCCACTTCCGATAAAAGAAACAATGACTCTTAAAACAAAATTAACACGCTTCTAAAGACAAGGTTAATTTTCCCTATACATAAAATATTAAAAGACAGCCAAGTTTATTCACCACGCAGGGAGATCCTTCGCTAAACTAGATAAACTTCTACAACATTAAATGTTCAAAAATAAAACAATAAAAGTATAGAACGCCCACTGGAGTAATAGTGTCGTAATTTCTGGTTTTCACTTCTTCCCCTTTTTTCTGGCCTTAGAGAAAGCCGACAAAATTTATTTTACAATTTCTCGCCCGACCCAACACATTCAAGTATTACAATCACAACATCACACCAGGCTTTTGGGCTGGGGATATTCTCCCCACCATGCTGGCTTGCCCTAGGACTCCCATATATTCCACACTCTGCCAAGGAAGACAGGAATATTGTCCCCACCAATACAGAGTACCGGCTGACCCCTCGACTCTCTCAAAGTTCATGCACACTCCCAATGATGAAAGAGAAGGAAACTGGGATATTCTCCTTGCCGCGAAGGCTTTTCCTCTCCTCCATACATACAGTATTTTCTCATGCACCCGCACACAGCACATACACATACCACCCAAATGTGTCCTTGTTTTTCTACCAACAGTCTGCACAATTTCAGTCCACTTAATATTCTTCCTAATCACCACAAATGTTCCATATTCCAGTTTTTTTCCAAGTCTGCAGACACTATTTTCCACTTACTGTGTTGCAGAAACTACCCACTACCGCTACTTTAATATGTTTTACGCGTTCCTTAACTTTTGCGCAAACAAGTAATGTTAAAAGTTTCTGCTCCACACACACGGTAAAAACCCCGGTACACCCGTGCTCTCACGACGCCCGTATTCAAAGTCATTTACACTCCGTTCCTTCTGTTCCTACTACTACCTACATAAAACGAGAAATTCTTATTTTAGTTCCTTGTGCATTCAATATCGGAGTAACATCCGAAACTGCTAGAAAATTACCAAAGTTCCAGATTGTTTCGAACCACAGACTATGTTCGTGTTCTTCAGTTCCCTCAGTCTATCACCCAATTTACTACAAGCAAACGTACGAGGGACTAAGTTCTTTTATAGCTGCTATTTTGACTAAGACTTTCCTCAACACAAATGCAGACTAAGTCCCCACATTTGTCTTTCAGCGATAAAATCCCACATGGACACTGGGGTATTTCTTCTAAGTTCACACTGGTTAGCAAACTATTGTAAGTTCACAATTTGGGTAGAAAAATATTCAAAGTCTTTATCGCACCTCTTCAAAAACTATGTCAGGTTTCTATTCGTAAAAAGTTAAAGTTCCCACTCGTCATTTCATCGGCTAAGTCCGAACCCTCCTTTGCCTGCCGTAATCTAAGTTCCTTATATGTAGATTATCGGTGATAGAAATTTTCTAAGTCCTCACTAGCAGAATACTATTATCTTCTTGCAGCATCGCAGTCTTGAAGTTCAGCTCTCAGGGCGGGATTACTCACCCACAAGATACTTCCCGCACACCGGCGTGGGACGTCTCTGCCTAGGCTGCTCGAGCACGCCTATATATACGCCCCAATATCCCTACTCTCACCCATACTCTCCCCAAGAGGCTCACTCCAGTGCCGTCTATACGCCCGAAGCGCCACCTTTCCGATTTTAGTGCTATTTACAGACAATTATTTCGCACTGGTGCGAAACCAAACCACTAATCAAGTGCCACTTGCAAATATTAGCCCCTTAGTGCCTGCGTCGGTAACCCGGCGACCTATGCTACATGGATGGTAACATGCAGACAACCACCCAGGCGTTTTCTCACTGGGTAACAGAGCATCCCCTTTTACTACAACATCATAAAAATGCGACGGCCATGCCGTCACAATACCAACTTTCAAACTAGTACATTTAAACATTAGTGTTTCTGTGTTATGAATTTTGATTGTTATTTGCCTTGACATTGATAGAATATTATACAGCATGTTCGGCAATTTAAAAATTAGCTTTTAATTAATAAATTATATATAATTATGTGTGCATCATGAATGATAATTGCGAGAATATTGTTTGCTTAGTAGTTAGTTCGATAATTTACTTATATTCTCTTATTAAATATGTTAGATTAAAATAATTCATTTTACGATCGCCATTACTATTGTGGTATTACATTGCTGATAATATTATTTACCAAAGACTTTTCAACTTTCCCGTAGGGCTCTTATTTAATTGTATATTTAATATTCTCGATAGTAAAAATGTAATTTAATGACAGAATTAATCAAAAGTAGGAGGATGAAAGTGAGCAAAATTTTAATCATGCATTTTTTGGCATAGCTACAATAAATAATTCTGATTTAAAATCTTATATTAAAAGTATTTAATTTCAAACATCAAATTAAATAGTCCATCTGTATAGATGTACACATTTCCCGGCATTGGTATTATTTTCTACTACTACACTGTTTATGTAGTCTTCATTTGTCATGTGATACCTGACCAGAGAGCACTGATTTTTACTGACACAACATAATTACAGCTGTCAAAAGCAATCTTGTGTACGAAGAGCGCTGACAATAATGAACAGTGTGGTAAAGACGGAAAATGATAAAATATGGAAAAAAATTGGCACACTTCCAGTTTATTCCACTTAGCGATATTCGAAATATCAGTGTAAATGACACATTATACGGGTGTGTTTCTCTTTGTAGCCAGTTATTACACTTATTTATTTTGACATTATATTTTTCTGTTAGTTGTAGATATTACAAGGAAATATTTCAACGCAAATAATTCAATAACTGATGTACTTTAGGCATCACCTCCAGATTTATCTGAATTTCCGGGCTTACTACGCAAATAAATTAATTGAAAAATACGTAGTACCAAATGCGACTGAAAAAGTTAAATTAATTATTAAGAAATATTATTTCACACCTGAAATAATCTTAAATAAAAGCATTACTTTTAGGAATGGCACAAGAGAGGTTGTCCCTGGCATATTTTAGAGCTTACACTTTCATTCCGCCAATCCTGTGTAGATTACTAATAGTGCAACAAAAACTTTTGGTGGAGGCTGTTCACGGTAAAGTGGACACTTTTTAGGCCCTAGATACTTTTCCTTTCAGCCAGTTTTTATCATTTAATCGCCTTTTTAAAGTAAATATTGCCATGTAAGTAATAAACAAATTGTGTATATTCCACATTACTCAGGAGTTAATGTCTAAGGCTAAAATAAAATATATTTATTGACTATTATTCCGAATCAGAGGACTTTCAGAAGTGCTCACATTATCGTGAATAGCCTATATACAGGTTGGGTATAATTCCCATTACACAATGTAAGGTTTGTAGTGGGCACCAAGACGGTTACGTTTTGCATAGGAACTTAGGTGCGGAAACGTACCGTTTCCCCACGAAAAACAAAACACCACCACATCTCATGTTGACCTCTTCCACGTCTACAACATAATGTACGTTGTTTTTCTTCAGGGTTCACTTACAAGAAGGGCTCGATATGACCACCAGCGACGTCTACACAAACACGATACCTACATACCATGTTCTGGTACACACGATCGCCAATACCTGGAAGTACAAGATCCGCCACAGCCATAATACGTGCCAGTAGGTCTTCATTTGATTCCACAGGAGCCTCGTCAATAAAGCCCTTCATGTGGCCCCACAGTAAGTAGTCTAGTGGAGTCAAGTCGGGTAATCGTGCAGGCCAAGCAATCGGGCTATCTCGACCTATCCAGCCCGTCTCTTGGCCTGCACATTCACACGACATGACTCCACTAGAATATTTCCAGTGGGGCCACACACAGGTCTTGATTTACGAGACCCCTGTAGAATCAGAGGACGACCTGATAGCGCGAATTATGGCTGTGGCGGATCTTGTACTTCCAGGTATTGGTGATAGTGTGTACCAGAACATGGTATGTAGGTATCGTGTTTGTGTAGACGTCGCTGGTGGTCATATCGAGCCCTTCTTGTAAGTGAACCCTGAAGAAAAACAACGTACATTATGTTGTAGACGTGGAAGAGGTCAACATGAGATGTGGTGGTGTTTTGTTTTTCGTGGGGAAACGGTACGTTTCCGCACCTAAGTTCCTATGCAAAACGTAACCGTCTTGGTGCCCACTACAAACCTTACATTGTGTAATGGGAATTTAGACCCAACCTGTATATAGGCTATTCATGATAATGTGAGCACTTCTGAAAGTCCTCTGATTCGGAATAATAGTCAATAAATATATTTTATTTTAGCCTTAGACATTAACTCCTGAGTAATGTGGAATATACACAATTTGTTTATTACTTACATGGCAATATTTACTTTAAAAAGGAGATTAAATGAACGTGGAAGAGGTCAACATGTGATGTGGTGGTGTTTTGTTTGTCGCTGTGAAATGGTACGTTTCTGCACCTAAGTTACTATGCAAAATGTAACCATCTTGGTTTCCACTACAAGCTCTTACATTGTGTAATGGGAATTTACACACATCCTGTAGCCTATTCACGGTTTCTTCACACTTTTTGAACAAAACCTTTGAAAAACACCCCATGTATGACGTGTTTGGTTGTTTCCTACATATATCATTGATAGAGACCTGCAAAATTCGGGTTATTATTTGGCGACACGTTAAAACTGAAATACATGTACCTTTTAAATACGTTTGCCATTGGATTATTCGTTATTTGACACACCCTTGGAAACTCTGCTCCAATAAATGAACACTCCACAGTTATGTGCCTCAATCACATGCATTTCAGTCAGAAAGGAAGTGACGTCACATCTGTACTGCAGCCGATGGAGAAACGACGCTCGCTCTAGTTTATACGCTACTGTGGAGTATAGCCTGATGACAAATAAAAACACGAATTTTTCAGGTCCCTAGTCATTGATCACAAGCCTGTTATACTCGAATTAAAATAGATGTACCTGATTTGTGGTTAAACTGAATGATATGTTTTATTTACAAATTGTAATCTTTTCTGTATATCAAATATGAATAAAAACAGAGAGAAGACATGTTTGTTGGTAATGCCAAGTAAGAAACAGTTCTAATGCAAAATATCACTAAAGTAAACGATCACGAATGCGGTGCGTTGTCCCTTTGGGGCAATTTTGTAGAATTGGTTAAGATTTGTTTGCACAAGGCGGAGGAATATCCTGTATGTAGAACTTTAGCAGGGCTTCAGAAAAGTTTGAAGTTGCCGGGAATTGACCATACTTCCTCCCTAGACTGAACTTGACGGTAGCTAAGACGGCTGAGAGCTCCACTTTTGTGTGACATATCCAATACTCCCCAGAGTGTCGTGATGTGGCGGTCAGGAATTGGAGAAAAGGGGTCGGGGGAGATTAAACCGACAAACAGTTCTGTTCACAGTGGTTAGGGAGGCAGAAGAGAGAAGGCACAAGTTACTTACTGGTTTTGGAAAACTGTGTTCGCCACGTTTACTTCTTTTACGGGAGGAAATTTCGATAATACACACGTAATACCTGACAAAACATTCAAATTTTTCGTGAAGTCGCACTGAAAATACCCAGTACGTAAGGGATGTCTTAAATGCCAAACACAATAAATCCATCAGAAGTTTCATTCCTGTAAAATTATTAGTTTTTTTCCCCCTAAAACACTACAAAAATTACTTTCCTTGCTTTCTGAGCGAAGGTATAAGGTTTAAAATCATGTACAATTGATTTTTAATATAAAAAGGTTGATTGGATTGAGAAACAGGGTATAAATGTTCCATTTTATCACCTGGCATTGAAGATGTACAAAGATGCACTTATATGTATAGTCTATTTGATATTTTGAATGGATACTGAGAGCATACAAAATCTGGTTGAATTTGGTTAATTTTTAATATATAGGTAGCATATGACATACTAATCAAAATACTATTTATACTACTACCGTTCTAGAAAAATGTGCTTAACCAACTTAAAACAAGTATGTTCACATGGTATATTGCGGTATTACTAGTGTGCAAACTTTGGTGGCAATTGGCTGATTCGTCTCCGAGATACGAAAAAACTCTATTGTTTATTGTGGCAATAACTTATTAAATGAAGGATAAAAGAGATACTGTGTAAGCACATTTCATGGTTGAAATACATACTGCCAGTATTCAAAATTAAGCTGAAATTTGTAACATGGTTTCGTACATATAGTTTAGTAAGCTAAATTATTTTTATGGCCGCCATTTTGAAAACGTTACATGACCTACCTAAAACATATCGATTTGCATGGCCTGCTGCAGTACTACCTGTATGTTAAATCTGGTAGGAACCAATTAGTTGATTGTTTCGCAATATATTATATAAAATCTTTCTTTTTCGTGTGGCGCCATCTTACGAAACAGTGGAGAAAAAAGACTTTATGCTGGCATATTTTATGTTCCTAACAGGTTATTGAAATTCGTTACATTGTTTTGTTGATATACCGTACTAAGCCAGAAAGGATTTAATGGCCACTATTTTGAAAATATGCACCTGGCTCACTTAAAACACATCAGTTTACATGGCCTGCTGTAGAAATACATGTCTGCAAATTTTGTTAGGAATCAGATGATTGTTTCCCGAGATACGACATAAAAACTTTATTTTTCATCTAATGTTAACACTAATGGCGGACGAACGAGATTCTGTTGTAAAAAAGCTTGGATATAAAATTAAGTTGATATTTGTTACATGGTTTCGTAGATCTAGAATACTAAACTACTAGAATATCCATATGTCCTGCCGTAATACCAATAGTTTGTCCAATTTTGTAGGAATCGGCTGGTTGTTTCTCAAGATATGGCATAAACGCAACATGTCTTAATTCGACACTTTATTATAAAATTATATACAAAACAGGCTATGTACTGACATATGATGCTTTTAATAAATACTTCGAACATACCAAGTTTAGTCGAAATTGGTTAAACGATGTGGTAGATATAAAAAAATTAATAGAAAATTTTTATATGACTGCCGTTTTGAAAATAAGTGTCATCAATATAAATTTAATATGTGTGCATGGCCTATAGGCTATTCACGGTAAAGCGAGCACTTTTTGAAGCCCTATCATTTGAAATAATAGTCTACAACTATATTTTACTGGTGACATAAACGTTAACTTCTGAGTCCGGTGAAATATACCGGGTGAGTTGCCTGAGCCTATTTTTTCGTACATATGTAACCTATACAAAATACTGTCCATCTAACAAAACATCGATCGTAGCAGACCACCATGTGTGCGTTGATTCGCTGTCGTTAGTACATGTAAGCGGTGAATGAATGGTGGTGTGTTAACAAGGCGTTCAGAAGCAGTTACGTTTCAAAGAATTCACACCCGTTTATTGCTTTGAAACAGGCTATCGCGATGTTTACCGAATACGTCGGCACATAACGATCGCATCCTTAGAAGCACACATTTTCCTCTCTTCGACCTATTATGTATCTTCATGTGGCATAAAAATACAGTCAACGTGTACTTTATTGATGAAAATAAATTAATGCTCACGTGCTGGTTTGTAGCAATTATCTATTGTCGCGCCGCTGATTGGTGCAGGCTGACAACGGCGTCGAATGTTCAGATAATGGATGAGGTGCCGTAACGCGTAGATACACATAATGGGACTCCGCTATACAAGAGATAATTATTTTACAGTGAAGATGTTTTGTAGATGGGCAGTATTGTATGCGGGTTGCATGTATACGGAAAATTGGTGTGGGTGACTCACCAGGTATACACTATGTTTATTACGTACATTACAATAACTATTTTTAATGTGGTCAAAGGTCATAGAACCTGCTCTTCTGGCTCGGAGTCACTGATCCTGGTCACCTGTATCTGACCCTGGGACTCTGATCCCTCTCGCATGCTCCGGGAAAAATAAGAAATTTGTTGGGATCCTTTATTTTTGAAGGTGTAAAAAAAGGGAAAATTTTGAGGAAAAAAGGGACTTTTTTAAGGTCATTGAAATTGTTTTTTTGGGGGGGGGGAGGAAAATTTTCAGGGGAAAAAGAGAAAAAAGTTGGCGGTTGGTGACGTCACAATATGGCGGCTCCCCCGGCTTCGACTCCGATGCCCGATGCCCTTGTGTGTCAATCTCCATTTCCTTTCTACTCACTTGCAATTCAGTTCTAATTCAACAAATCGCCTCTGATTGTTCCTGTTATGCTATTTTTACAGGAATAATTTGTGTAATGTAAACTGCTTGACATGGAAATCGGTAAACATGGTTTCCTTACATGAAATTCTATTAAACCATTACATGCTGATAGATGATAAAAATGAGTAGTGATTAGTCTTTCACACAATATAAGGAGGGTTGTTTAGCATTCGCAAATCATGCGAGACTCCTCTCATATCTATAAAGGCAGGGATGCGACCAGGGATTGCCTCATACAGGTGGCGGATAGTGTTCGGAGGCACTTACCACCATGTTTCCTGCAAATGCAGATGTAGATCAGCCAGTGTTTAGGCAGGTGGTTGACGGAGGTTGAACGTCGCCCCATCATTTTCCATATGGATCTACAGTGGACATTTTGATTGTAGCCAAGTCGCATTCAAATTATGACGAATGGTTCTTGTTGAGTCTGGCAAGTGCAGTGCAGACCCCACAGACTTCAGGATCTCTCTGGATGTGGTGCCACGTTCTGTTTCCGCACCTCGGTGGATACGACGGTCTTATCTGTCTGTAGTTTGTCTGGCAGGACCAGTACCTACTATACACGATACACGATGTGTACTTATCCATGCCTACATACATCGTGTCACAGTGGTGACTGCATGGCCGAGACGAATAGCTATAGTATATGACGAGCCAGCCATCCGGCTTTGTACAGTCGGACCATACGATCCCTGACCCCCCTGCCCTGTGCTGCAGCTTCCCACAGCAGAGGTTGTCAAATGGCGAGCTGACACAAGGCGCAGGGTGACCTCGGCTAGACGATCCTGCTGTTGGTGGAAACAAATTCCGGGGGAATGAGCGTGAGGTCGGGAAGGTGGTATATAAGACAGGGCAATGGCAGCTCTGGGCACCATCTTGCCTGAGATGCCGAAGGCTCTGCTGAGGACCGTCTGCTGAGAGGACCATCTGTCCGTGGTCCTGGTTCGACACCTGCTGCACCAACTGTTGAGAGAGCCTCATTGTGGTCAACGAGGCTCAAGGGTAATTATACTTCCTGATAGGGCGACTTAAGGCACGAGAGATTTCGGGACAAGCAAAGGCTAAAAAAGCTCTTTAACAGCAGCATAATTGCCTCATTGCTTGAATACTTGATTCAGAATGTTATAGTGTTAAATGCTTTACACTTGGGTGATTAAGCTGAGTATTTATATCTCAGTGCCTTTCTTGTTTAATTGTTGACCGCAACTGCCTTACAGATTCTGTATAGTTGTTGGCTTAATAAAATAGAGTTTTGTAAGAATTGAGTGCTTTTCCTCTAGCTACCTTAATCCCCCTATATTGTGCATGGTGAGCTCCCCTCAGGACAATCACAGTAAATGGTGGAGGCTAGGGTTTTCCCATTCTCACTGTAAATTGTAGTCAGAGTAATAATTAAAGTAAAAATGTAAAGTGATTTAAAGTGGAATCCTTAAAGACGTGTACTATCCTCCACCTGCCCACAGGGTTCGAATTCCCTTGTAAATTATGGGTCAATGTATCCCACATAATAAACTGTAGTAACATTGGAGGCACTAATTCAATGTCCAGTGTTTCGCTACTCAGCAAATTTTCGCCGCTCGAGAGCACACATGCAAAACTGCAGTGTTGCAAATATCACGGCCATACAAGTCGCCCAATGTCTCGTAGAATAGACAGTGTGTATTCTTTCACTTGAACATTAATGCATGCAAAACCATGGCTCCACCTTTCGGACCATTTTATTTAGCTTAATGCAAATTTCTACTTATGTGTGAGCCAAATTGGAAAAATAAATAGTAACTAGCTTTGTATGCATTGGTATTACTTAAGACTATACGCAATATTATCAGGCAGCACTACTAATATATGACTCATAATTCAACAACATTGTTTTCCAAAACAGTGAGAAACATTCTGAAATATGAAGTGATTGACCTTTCTGAAGCACAAAGGAAATTAGAAGCACAAAATATTAGTAGCACTGAAAAATCTCACCAACTTATAGCTTCAGCAGAGAAGCTATTACACGAGAACCCAGAACTCATTGAATAGCTCAACACTAACTCTACACAACTTACACATAGTTTAATTACAAAGATAACACATATCAGCCTTCTACCAACAACACCACCAACCACATATGTAAACGTACAACACACTGCAACAGATTAACATATACCCCTGCAAATAGACACTACTTCAACAGAACCAATATATGATAACTCACCATTCGCATCACCACTTGATATTCCACAACAAAACCCCAACATGGCGAATATACCCCTCCTCAACATTATTGTTCATCAACCAATGTGTGTACCGAAATTCACATGGGATGATATCGAAAAGTGGCCTGAGTTTTTAGAACAATATAACCATGCACCAGAAAACAACAATTAGGACAACACAGAGTAATGTCGAATGTTAAAATATTATATAAAAGGGTTGGCAAAACACACATTGGAAAACTATTTACAAACACATGCCATACAAATCTCAATGAATGATGTAGTCACTAAACTAAAAAGCATGTTCTCACCCCCCTGCTTCAGAGGAATAACTAAAACAGCTACTATACACCACCAAGCAAAAACTAAATGAGTGTGCACAAAAGCACATAGAGAACCTTCTATTCTACAGACAAAAATACTATCCTAACATGAGTGACTCGGATTTCATTGGTACAGTAAGGCACTCTTTCCTACCATCTATATCAGATAAATAGTAGGCCCAAAAATGACACAATTCAAGACCTCATGGTAGCTATACAAAGAGTAGAACTCAGGCTGTTCCACTACAATCAAGCGATCACAGGACACCAGGTCCATTCAGACACAGGCATATTAAGGGTGGAAGTAATTAAGCTAAAAGAAGCAATATATAACCTAGCACTACAGAATCAGAAAATCACCAACTACACCAAAAACCAACAACACCACAACACACCAACACCTCATCAATACCAGAACAACATGTATAAACAAAACTGCTAACCAATTATTGTCGTAAAGGAATACGTCCCACAACAAAGGAAATATTATAATACACACACTTCAAACTGTAAACCAACAACCCAAGACAATTTTCAAAGAAACATTCACATACACAGTGACACAAGACAAGAACAAAACAACCCCCCCCCCCCCCAAAGACAAACTATGCACTATCAAACTCAAAATCAAACAAATAAAAACTACCAACAAAAAACTACAACACAAGGGGTAATAGGCACCACCCCCCTTGATAAAACACATAACAAGGTGCAAAAGTATTACCAAGATAACCACAGTCAGGTAGACCCCTTAAGGGTAGCATGAGGTAACCAAAAATGTCCACAGAGAGACGTATGCAGGGGATACTACCACACTAAAGTTAGACAGACAGGGCCCATAGTGGAAACTAAGATAAAACAGAAACAAATGTGGGAAACTAAGTTTCAAAGTAAGGACAGTGAAAGCGCGAAACCTGAAATAAAAATCCATCGTGTAATTAATGCCTGTATGGCACTATTCAGCAAACAAATACCCATGACATCTTATGCAAAAATCGCTAAGTTCAATTCCAGCGGGGGAACAATTTCACATGCCAAGGCAAACTAAAGTACAAGATACTAAAATACTCAAAACACAGGTAAACACCATAAACAGGTCACCCTGCATCACATTTCTTGAAATAAAATGTGGGTCAGGTAAAAGCAGCTGTAACAGTGACACCTCCTGCAAGGACACATATACATGCAAACAAAACACCACACCTGTGAAAGCCGACATGCTACACCTCATGGAAGCAGCGGAGTGTGTTGAGGCCAACCCGGAGGAATGCACGAGTCAGCATGGCCATGACATCAGAGCAAGCCATGTGGCATTCATAGGTCCTCGCTCGCTGGTGATCATGATGTATGCTCTGTGCTTGTACCAGGGTCACCGAGCAGTGGCATGCCCACTCTTCCCCAATCAGACACGGTCATTCTACACTGACATCATGGCACATTTTAATAAATTCAAAAAATACTCCACCATTGGAGAAACCAAATTCGGCATTTCCACCATGGAAAAAGACAATGGACAGCTGATAAACACCACCCATAATATCAACATGGATCCCAGTGGCATTGATGAAAAGTGGAAGCAGAAACTGAGCCACAGGTCAAATTCACACCACACAAAGAAACATGCCCCGCCAACCAGCAAGGACGAATGTCGCATAAGCTACATGAAAATGTCAATACCGCACATCCTTGTCCGGATTGGTGGCAGGTCATATAACGCACTACTGGACACTGGTTGCTTGCATTCATGTATAGCTTCCACACTGATCAATAAACACAAAAGAGAACCGATGATGGAAACATTCACATTAGTGGGAGCCACAAACAACATTGACTTGCCAAAGTACAAGACAAAAAGCAATTAAAATATTTCAGGATATAAATTTCAGCAGGAGTTCCTCCTAATGGTCAACCACAAGTTAGACATCATATTAGGATTAGACTTCATAAGAAATTATGTGGTACTGATATTATCAAAAGACTTAATGTTTGTTTATGGTTACAATAACAAGGAGATAATTCACATCCCAAATAACACAAACTTGCTGGAATACAATATGAACATTTGTATTAAATATTATATAAACGAAATAGAATCACAGGAAGACCCAACACAAAAAACTACTAGCGGGAACATTAATGAAGCACTCCCACCACAAAAAAATTACAAATAAACTAGTTAAACCACAATACAAAGGCCATTTCGCTAACTCGATTACCAAAGTAACAGAAACCAAAAATCATGAGATAAAGCTCAAGCTAACTACTGAGAAACCAATATACACATGACCATACAGAATAAATCCTAAATTGCAAGAGCAAGTACTTGCCGCAATCCAACAAATTCTCGATGCACAAATCATCACCCCATCCAAATATTCTTACACCATACCAAGTCTTGTAGTTAAAAAATGCCAAGTTGGCATACATTTCTTAAGAGACTTCAGGCTTTAAAACCAAAATCTCAAAAAAGTAGAATACCCAATACCATGAACAGAGGGCATTATTAATACTCTCCAGAACTCTAAGTATATTTCCTCCATAGACATGTTCAGTGGCTTTTATGAAATTCTGGTACATTAGCTAGACCAAGAAAAATTAGCATTTAGTGTCGATGGCATCGGGTTGTATGAGTATGCACATTTTCCAATGGGCCTTGCAACAAGTCTTAATTACTTTCAAAATTTTGTTGACATAATGATTGGCCAATTGCGCTGGAACACAGCTGTCACATATATCGACGACATCTTTATCATAAGGAACACATTTACGGAACATTCAGAAAACATCAAGAAGGTTACAGAATGGCTGCGCAAATACAACGTAAAGATAAACAACAAAAAGTGCAACTATGCATAGCAAGGAATAAAAATCTTGGGACATAACATTATGCAGGAAGGGATCCAAACAAACCCCGAGAAAATCACAACCATACAACAAATGGCAGCCCCCAAAATATAAAGCAATTGAGAATATTCCTACGAATCACCACATACTTAAGGAGATACTTACTTAATTATGCAAAATTTGCCGTGCTGCTAACAGAGCTAACAAAAAAAATCCACACCTTTCAAATGGACAGAAACTGAATAACAAGCATTTGACATACTAAAGGAATTCCTACTTAACCCACCAATTCTATCAACATTTAATAAACACCAACACCAATATTGGCATGTGACACATCCTAAACTGCAATAAGAGTGGATTTAAAGCAGGAAATCCCTGGCACTAAAGACATACAATTATTGCATTCACATCCAAAAAATTATCACTCAATGAAAAAAAACTGTTGGCGATAGAAAGAGAACTATCTGCAAATTAAATATTTAGTTAATTACTTCAAACAATATCTATATGCACATAAATTTACCATAGAACCAGACAACACCAGCCTCTGTTACTTAAAAACAATGGTGGAACATATCATCTGCATTCAAAAACATGCAATAGCTTTAACAGAATACGACTTCGAAGCAAGAATAATCATAGGTAAACTGAACACACTCGTAGACACTATGAGTAGAATTTCAACAAAATGAATAGCTGAAAGTACACCAATAACCGTTGATAACAAGACTTACAATGTTAACAAGGAATTTACCACATGTCTATCATTTTACAAAGCCTTAACTTAAACTTTTCTACAAAACACAAATAAGGATAATGAGGTCAAAAACATCGCGAAATACATAACTAATAACTGGCTAGAAATAAAATTTCGAATAAAACCAGATCTAATAATAATTGATAAAGAACATACAGCAAAGTTTGTCATAAACGAATAATACCTCCAACTACAAGCAATAGCAAAAATCATTACAACACTATATCAAGTAAACATCGAAATAACAATGCAAGAACACAATAACAAAATAAAAACCACCTGTCTCGACCCACGTCTAAACTGTCAGATACTCATGACAGTAGAAAACTCGACACCACATTACTATTCTGTATACATTCATGAACAGGAATGCAAAAAGTTCGATGACGACACACACCAACTTTAAGCTCCACTGACACAATCACCTACATCCCCGTTTATAGCGGAATACGCTAGAGATTCTCATATCACACTACTAAAACTTCTGTTTACAGAACCTGAAAAGGTCCAGACGATATGGCATCACTGGAAACAGTGAAATGTATCTCGAAATACATACACCCATGGACGAGAAACTGCTGACTTTAGTCCCACAATATTATATAACAGAAATTATAACAGCTCATCACGATTCCTTTCTAGGCGGAGGGCACTTCGGCCAATTCAAAACTCTGGAAAAAATTAAAAACCAATACGACAGGGACAACATGTCCAAAGATGTTAAGGAGTACATTAAAAATTCCCCCATGTGCCAAAAGTCATACATACTAACCAGAAACCAATAGGTCTCATGATGCCGATTCCAGCCCCTCCCTTACTCTATTCCTAGGGCTTGATGCCAAAGGCCCACTACAAACAGCGGCTTCAGGAAATAAATACATAATTGTCATGACGGAATTCTTTACGCAATATGCAGTCGCCCGGCCAGTGAAATCCATCGATGCTAAAACGTGCACAAATTTCATTAAGGACGTCATCCTCCAGTACGGATGCCCTAAATCAAACCTGACCGATGGGGGAACTTCCTTCAACAACGAGATGATGAACGAGCTGTTACACAAATTACAGATCAAAAAACTCCTATGAACTGTGTACAAACAGACTTGTAACGGTTTAGCAGAGCAGGTAGACAAAATTGTCTCGCAACAACTTACGGCCTGCGCAAACGAAAATCATGCAAACTGGGACAAATACATACCATATATTATTTTCAAATAAAACTCCACAGTGAACCATAGTACAAAGTTTTCCCCATTTTTACTTTTGCATGAGGTAGAAGGGGTGCAACCTTGTCACGTCATAACACACACATATTCACAACGTGCAGAAAACTGGTGTATACAACAAAAACAATCTCGTGAACAAGACCGCATAAATCTACTTGCATCCCAAAATAAACAAAAAGCCATTTTCGACAGAAAATTTAGACCAAATGAAATTAAAATTGCCCAATTTGTCTGGGTGAAGATGCACGCCAGGCAAAAGGTATTTAACTTTAAATACCACGGACCATACTGTGTCCATGATATCTTGGAGCCCTCCACAATCGCGATTAAAATTTGCAAACGAGGGAAGACAAAGATTGATACAGTCAGTACACGGAATATCAAAATGACTAGTTTAATAATCTAATAGGAATATGTATGTTACAGGCAAAATGCTCCTGACATGGGTGCAGCCCATATCAGCATGTTAGCCCTTGTACTCCACCTTGTGTTGAATATGGCGGTGGTACAATTGTACAAGACCCACGGTGGAGTGTACTTCCAGCAGCTGTTCCTGGAACTACACTACAAAGAAACAATTCCCATTCCATACACCATACCATTGCACCAGCCAATGATACCAGCCAATATTGATATATGGCACCACAACACTTGTGTTATGAAGGACAGCAGTGTCTGCCATAACACTGACAAATTACGCCAGTTCTTCAATGAAACATCTAATAACATTGTTGAAGAGTTTCTGTCAGAGATTTCAATGTCAAATAAAATAAAGTGTGCAATTACCTTCCTAGGGGATGATGCGGCATGGTGTTGTGACATCCTCACCTCCCGACACCTGAAATCCCTTCTTGCAAATGATGAGATTCTCGCAGTAAAACTTAACGAACGAACTAGAAACTAATGTCATGACATCTAACCAAAATTTAAATATTACTATTCACAGTGGGACAGAAATAAGAAACTAGGTAGAAAATAAAATCAACTCACTCACACGTAATATAGGGTCAATGTCACAACAGTTAAGTAATCAAAACCATGAAATAGAGTCGTCTATTGTACAATCACAAATGTTAACAATCACAATGTCGGAACTCATTAATAATGTTGTAAACAAATTTAGAATCAACACATATATTCAGCAATGCCAACACAAATTTTTACCTTTGCAAGCTGTCTCTAAAGAAATATTACATTTTGACCTTTCTAACCTACACAAACAAATTAACAGCCTAGGATTAAAACTGATTATTCCCATCAAAAATATATTACAATATTACACTCTGCCACTAACAGAATGTATGTTGTCCCCCACCCAAATAATACTGAAAATCCAAATCCCCATACAGAACAGTAAATATACATGGCAATTATTTAGAACGACTAAAGTACCATATCTGTATGAAAACGAAACTTGCCATATAGCCACCCCACAGAACATAATTTCTATTGATTTAAATATGCAGGAGACAAGAGAAATCTATGACACCCCAGAATAGGTAAAAGGTATATATTTTCTCTCAAAAAAGATAGTAGAAAACTCCCATATCAGTTATTTAAAAGTAGCAATAAACTTAGATGATATTGAGAACTTGTTTAAATATTGCAAATTCTAATGCGAGCCTGGTTAAATATTTGTCAGTTCAAGCTATTGAACCACATTATTACATCGTGACTAACGCTCCTGGCAACTTAGTATTAAGATGCACAAATAAAAGGTTAAGCAAAGTAATTCTTAACACAAGGGTGGGCACAATTGAAATTCACATTCCATGCGGATGTGAGTTTACGTCAGAGTAGATAACGCTTATCAAAGCGATGCATGTCTGTGACATAAAAAGTCCAAAAATTGCTATTTCCCACACAATTTGGCCAGTACCGTGACTTCAAACAACAATTTCGAGGCACAGCAACTTAAGTCAAGCGAAGGCATTTCATTTTACTCCGTAAACAACAGCATAAATAAAGAGTGGAAGATACAACAAGCAGAATTTCCCACAATTCAGTATATAGATAACAGGTGTTCCTTCAGGCACACGCAGGTATTTTCTCTTTTATCACAAGAGCACTACAATTACATAAACCTTTCCACAATTTGTGCTCCTCAGCATTGCACGTGCGTTAATGTACTATAAATTAATAAGAATAGCCATTTTGTTGAACCGCCTGGCACAGGCCGCTTAAGCGTACTATGTGTATTAGTTGATATAGGCAAAGTACAGGCAGGCAGTAATTCTATAAAGTCTAACGGGCATACCAGCACAACCTTTCTTACGATAATAAAATGAGGTCATCAAGTGAGGAAAATACTAACGTATCGTAAGCCCAAGGCAGCATTAAGGGCTTATATGGAATAAAATGTAACAACACAGCGATGTGTTGTTCGATGTATAGGAAATATGCAGGTAAGGTTGCCTCTCAACCAATTATAACTATGTGATAGTTACATAAAAGGGCATTACTCTTGTTCTGTAATAGAGAATATTCAGGCTGACGCCCAAAGAAGTCAATGTATGGCTCATGCATTTCTGTGCAGTTCAATTGAAATCGAGTAGACTACTTACAATACCACGAAACTTGTAGCACTACCTAGCACCAGGCAGTCAAAGCACTGTTGACACGGTTGCGCCCGCAGTGCGTTGACTGCAGAAACTACATGCAGAGTGCAGCAGCTTATGTGCGTAGTTACGAAAGTTCCTTAATTTCGCTCTAGAGAGCACCTAACGGTACTTCAACGTCGTGCGGCAAATATTCCATTGCTTTTACCATTTTTTTAAGGGGCCCCTTTAAATAGTATATTCTTGGTTTTTAACATTTCAAAATAATATTTTAATGCTATGTTTTTATAATTCTTAGTGTAACGATTGTACATGTCACTTTTGATGTTTTATAATTCTGAAGTAGTTAACATTGCTTAGCAAAACTATTAAAAAAAATATATATATAATAAATTCAGTGTATAAAGTACCGTATCTCAGGTGTCAATATGGTATAGAGAAATAAGACTGAAATCCCAGAGTATAAAATATTATAATATAGAGTTTAATGTCAACTAGAGTTCCACAATGCAACACATTCTATTAAGGCACTATTGCAGACTGTTGAATACTCTTGGTGCACCACGATTTCAAATCCATCCCTTAAGTGTTCGGCGCCGGTTTTCTTTTAATAACCATTTTTTTAAGGAGGTTTAATACTATCACCGATCCGAGCACACCCTGTCATTTCCTTACAGGCAACAGGCACCAATAGCAGCCTTACATAAGAAGTCTCTAAGTGTCGGCACCATTGTAAAAAAGAGTAAAAATAATTCCTTGTAATTAATATTTAATATATCATCCAGAACATATAAAAACAACGTATAAACTATTAAGCTTCAATTCAGCATATAAAATAGCAAAACACAGTGATAACATTGTATATAAATTCATTGCTTTGTAAATAGTGTTTACTATACTAGTGTGATTCCACGGCATTATAGCACTATTATAATGTATTAACAGATACAGTTATTCATGTGAGATCACTAATTAAGTAATAAAATAGCCAATACAATAATTAAGCCTTTTATGTAATGCCTGCCCAAACCTCCTTGCCTGACATAAAATACAATGCGCGAACGACACTTTTTCTTTATTATTATTACCCTTTCAGACAGCCGCGTAGGAAAAAGGTTCTTTCCGGCGGGTTCAACTGCTCCACCCAGGGGAACTGACCTTCCAACCTGCAACAAACTGTCTTGCCGCACCGACCGTCCGACCTCACTTTGTCATTCCCCGCAACGAATGATCCCCTACTTCACAGCCGAGGACGTTTCGATTTTCCTATAAAATGGGGGGGGGGGGGGGGGAGCTTATGCTGCGGTTCCCACAGCAGGGGTTGTTAAGCGGCGAGCTGATGCGAGGCACAGGGCGACCTCGGCTACCCGAACCTGCTGTTTGTAGAAACAAATTCCGGGGGAATGAGCGCGAGTTCAGGACGGCGGTATATAAGACTGGGGCAATGGTGGCTCTGGGCGCCATCTTGCCTGAGACGCCGAAGGCTCTGCCCGAGGACCACCTGCTGAGAGGACCGCCTGTCCGTGGTCCTGGTTCGACACCCGCTGCGTCTGCTGTTTTGAGAGCCTCATTGTGGTCAACGACGCTCAAGGGTAATTATAATTCCCGATAGGGCGACTTAAGGCGCCAGAGACTTCGGGACAAGCGAAGGCTAAAGCAAGTTCCTTAAGAGCAGCATATTCGCCTCATTGCTTGAATACTTGATTGAGAACGTTATAGCTTAAATGCTTTACACTTAGGTGATTAAGCTGGGTATTTCTATCTCAGTGCCTTTCTTGTTTTATTGTTGACCGCAATTGCCTTGCGGATTATATACAGTTGTTTGCTTAGTGAAATAGAATTTTGTAAGAACTGAGTGCTCTTCCTCAAGCTACCTTAATCCTCCTATATAGTGCGTGGTCACACGAAGATCACAGAACACAGTTAAAATGGGTCAGGGTGGTGATATTCTTCGCGCTCACATCTCCTGGGATACTAAACCACCTCTTAACAAGCAGACATCTTCATTTACGGCCTGTTTCATGGACCTTTTAATAACTGGATACTGGACACTGTATCACATGATACAGTGAAGTTTCTGCGACGTTACTTTAACCATTCGCATTGCACAATTGGTACTGTGTGTAGTCTTGATTTTATTGAGTGCCACAAATTCGTTCCACGGTGGCTTGGCTTAAAAGTACCAGTGCACACGTAGCTGCGGTGCCACTGTGGTACCCCACGTCCACTGAATGTGCAGTTTTGGCCGCCGTTCCCCACAGGATCACGGTTGCGCCGCAGCGGCACCAAGCGTTCGCTCGTACATTTGAGTCAATCGGCCAGTACACAGGCGCAGTATTTTGCCGCAGCAGCGTCATGGCGGGAACTGAATGCGAATGCGTGTTGGACGTAGAACTGGTTATCGCAAAGGTGAAAAAAAACATCCAGAAATTGGAACTGTTGCTGCAGAAGAATCCCATGACCTCACTAAAAAACGAAGTGCGTGGGTTAATATGTGCCGAAAATTTAGTGACGGCTTCAATGAAAAGGAGGACCATGCAAAAATCCAAAGCTGAGTAAATATTATACGTGCATAATATGAATGGCATGAACAAGAACCTAAATGTAAATATATTTCTATGATAATGAGGGAAAACATGATAAACAATGTTTATATTGATACCATTATGTAACATTACAGTAAACATAAAATGCATACGAACATATGCAAACTATGTGACATTTGTCTTTCTGCAAGTAACACGAAGGCTTGGTTACAATTTGTACTTGTATATAGTTAAGTAAACAGTCACGTAATAAATTTTTTTGCATGCACCAAAATGTCATGTGTGTTTCGTTAGTATTCAGTATTTTGTACCATCAATTATGAGTGACAACTAAACTCTAAATACAAATCCTAGTGTACACGAGAACAGGTAATATGCAAGTATAAGGTAGATTTTGGGAATGTAAGTCATTAAAGCTGCAGTTTAGCAGAATGTTATATACAATTATAGTAACTATTACATACCTCTAAAATGGTAGCTGGGGTAATGATTATAAAGTTATAGTGAGTCCACGAGATATATGTGATTGTTTACATAAAACGCATACATAAACATTGTAATATCTTCAATATAGTTTGCAATCATTTACTCACCAAAGTGTTGCTTTGAAGGATGGACAAATAAATGACATTGTTCCAGTTGAAACATGCTAAATGACTAATTACGAAAGTACCACTTGTAACACGATCTCAAATTAGACAGCCCTACGTATATATTGTTATACGTAACTATAACTAAATATTGTTAAAAATAATTGTTTGTTTTCATACAGTAAATCAGTTACTCATAAACAACCATTGTAATAGGTTTTCACATTAAATAGTAAACATACCACATTCTTATTATTTCTCTTTGTATTTGTACAAAGCAATTAAAGTCGTAAATGTAATGTAATATAACTGTTACAATATATTTGTTTACATAAATAAATATGAGCTACTAACTCAGCAAACAAGCAATTTACGTATAATTTTGTTGTCAGAGAACACTACCAATATCAGAATCAAAATAATCAACACAATAATTTCTTATTTGGCTGCATTGAACGGGTCCTCTAGAGGAGCTTACGTTATTATATGTGACATCACTCATTCCTTGCACATTTAGTGCAACTTGGATTTTATATCCTTCTCTAAGTCGTACAAACTTGTGGAGACTGCAACACGTTTTAATAGTGATATTAGCGAAATACAAATTCACTTATAATGGCCTTGTGAAAAACTTGCCATTTGTTTGAGAGAATGACAAACGTACTCTCCAGATACCTGCGAGCCCGTGATAATCTATAATTATATGTTCTTTTTGTATTAGACAAAACTTTACCACTGTTAGGCCGGTGTCATACTATGCGTTTTTGCCGCTGCGGCTAAAACGCTCCGGTTTGACGGGATGGACACAGCACATAGATGTAAATGCGAGGTGTCACACTAGTGTGTCACCTCGCATTTACAACAATGTGTCACGACCATCCCGTCAAACCGCATCCCGTTTAGCCGCAGCGTCACAAACGCATATTATGACACCGGCCTAAGGTCTCATTACATTACTTGAAAGGGAAAATGCGTCATAGCCAACAAACGCGTAAGGCATGTTCGGAACCTTCAGTTCCTGGAAGAGGTTTACTACTGGTAATATTGAGTGATGCACTTTAAAGCTTTCTGTAAAAGAAAGACTGTATTCTTTGATTTCATCTTCTTGCTAATTCTTCCTAACAGCTCATGAAATGACTTGACACTCATGCAGAAGTAATTGAAATATATGTCTGCATTTTCCTGTAGGTCTTAAAAACTTGTTGCAAAACTGCTTTTCAAAAGTCGTGCATCAGTGAAAGTATGCACCCAATGTATTTTGTCTCTCTCCAAAAAACACTTGTACACTAGATACGCAAATATTATGTGTTTTCGTCTATATACGTCCATCTCCTTTGCCGGGTTCGTTCAGAATGTGCGGTATTTGTCCTTACGTGTGAATACGTTCCTGCGGCAACGTTACGCTGCCGCAGCGTCGCCGCTGCGGTCCATGTACGAACGTCTGTACCGGGCCTTGGTGCTTGGGGTACAGAGCATAGTGCCTACTCCCACTCGTTCTACCTATCACAGTGGGCCATCCTATTACTACTGGAGAATCATTAGATTACAGGAAATGAACATAATTTATGTTGATGTAAAGGTGATAGAAAATGAACTGGATGACCCATACCAGACCAAGGGAACATTTTCAACAAGTCGTGTTGGCTAGGAATTACTGTGAATTAAGAGTTTTTGTAAACCAACGTAACAAATGATATGTCCAAGGCAGCGACTAATTTGAATATTCGATAGAACGCGAGGTGAAGAACACTAAAGTTTTAAAATCAACTTATTTGGATATAATTTTTATCTTATAAAATTAAAAACTTTGAAGACATTAATACATGTAGAATGATATAACTGATTCTTGCACAATAGATTATGATGAAGGATTGAGGATTTTGGTGATGTCACAGTGTACGGCGGCTGTATTTGTTTTTATTAATAACCCCAATCACCATCTTGAAATTCTATGAATTCGACGGTGAAACGCGATGACCTTAGGATAACCTTGAAGTCAAAAAATCGAAAAAAATTCAAACATTAGGGAAATTAGTAAAATAAATCTAAAAAACTCGTATTATTGACAACGTAACACAACCGTGGATATTCGTAACCATGGCGTCGGCTGCAGGCAAACTTAAACCCGAAAAATCGAGAAAAATCGCAAAAAAATATGTTACGCTCGAACATATCCACACATTTCAAGTCACTGCGGCAAATTTTTTTTACAATTTCTAAAGGAAAATCCTTTAACAATTACCAAATTGTTACCAGAAAAAAAATTCCAAATTCTTTCGAGTAATGTATATATATTTTTCCACTATTGATTTATAGTAAAAATTATGTATGTTACACTTTTATTTCTCTACACACGTTTCATTTAAAAGTGTTAAACATTATATTCGTATGGTTTAACTCGACCACTGGTCACCCTTCATGTACCATTACGACCAACTCGGGACTATATAAACTTAATTAACACAAGCTTAGTCCCACTTTATACAATTAATACATACTTCGTGAAACTAACACAAACAAAATAACAGGCAAAGTGCCATGCCTTACGAAAACATTTATTAGATAGAAAAGATTATTCTGCCTATTCAGGCATATCATGACCTGATTTTCTTCTGCGAAGATTAATGTCCCCGACGACGGCCCAAATGCCAAGAAAATGAATCTCAATACTGCAAAAGAGGAAGGTAAACCCGATAATGAAGACAATTTTGGAGCTGAAGACGTTGGCGATTTGACAAGCTTTTATTTAACTTAACTTGTTTGTATGTACGGTAGTTGTTTGTGAGGTGTGTCCGTCATCCACCGAATCACTATGAATCACTATGTATTTGGTGGACAAGTTGTCGATTACTGGTGGCGTGTAGAGTTTCAGTGCCGGGAAAGTCCTCATTTACACATGGTTGCGTGGGTTAAAAACCATCCAAGCTTTGAAACACAAGAAAGAACTCAAATGATTGACCGCGTGTGTACGTGAAATATCATTTGAATATTCCGATCTGAGTTAGATCGTATTGAAATATAAAAAAATGTCGACATACAGACATGTGTAAAATGAATAATGAGTATTCAGCATGCCGGTTCAACTTCCTACGAAAAGAGTGCACTGAAATTCGTCTGATCGTAAGCGATACAGATGACAGACGAATCTGTGAATGTATAAATAGTCTACCTGTATAGTAAAAAAAAGGCGAGACTAAAAATTGAAAAAATAAACTAACTGTAAAATATATTTAAACCAAGTTTTTATTTATAACTGAACTAAAAATATAAAAATAATTATAGTAGTAGTTACAAAAATATTAGAACTTATGCGACTTGGTCTAACAGCCGTAATAAATTTTACTACAAACTAATATTTTTGTATCAATAAATATATAGTAAATAAAAGCTAGGCGCAGAGCGTATACGTCTTTTGAGTAAACGTGGCAAGCACATATATTGCGTAAGGCTTTTATTAACTATTCGCAATATAGAACGTATACCTCATTTGCGTAAACGTAGTAAGCACATATCTTGCGTAAGGCTCTTAACTATTCGTAATATAGAACGTACACGTCATTTGTGTAAACGTAGCAAGCACATATATTGCGTAAGGCTCTTATTAACTATTCGCAATATAGAACGTAAACCTCATTTGCGCAAGCGTGATAAGAACATATCTTGCGTAAGGCTCTTAAATATTGCGGCAAGCTTTTATATACTGTTGTGTGCGTAATGAGAACATATCTTGCGTAAGGCTCTTAAATATTGCGGCAAGCTTTTATATACTGTTGTGTGCACATGTGAGAGGAAAGCTGTCCACGAGATTGACGCCTGCCCGTGGTCAAGGGCGACGCCCCGCAGGAGAGAGAGAGAGAGAGTGACCACGGGACAGCGGTGAAGTCGCTGACGATGAGCTGACCGGCAGGCCACGGACGTTAATACGACCGACACCCCCCCCCCCTCCTCCTCTTGAGAGATTGGTAACCTGGTGCGTGTCGGAGGTTGGTCGTTCAGCGAGACTCGAGCGATCCCCGGTCAGCGAGTCTGCCTTATGATGGACAACGTCGGGAGGAGCCAGTGCCGAGGTGATCCAGGAGCTGGGTCGAGACCAGGTCTGGGCAAGCCGGCCTTCTTCACCACATCTCCACTACACGAGCCGACGGAGGAGCTCCGGCGATTCGAGGCTGTCAGTGGTAGGTGATCTTGAGTAGTGTGCAAGGGCGAGCAGAGTGCAACATGAGTGGAGTAGGGCGATTAATGCCATCTGAGATAATTATTTAATCAGAGAAGAATTAGCAGTTATAGACTAAGAGATAGGAAATTTAACGTAATAATTAAAGTCAATATAAGTAAGATAGTTGAGATCTGAAATATAACTAAAGGTAGGAGGAGTCAAGAAGTGTAGCGTTTATTATATCTGTGTAATTTGTAATTGAGTTTAGTTTTGTTTATGTAATAAAGTTTGATATTAATGAAGGAACCGGTGGCAGTAATTTAGAAGTACTTTGTGCCTTGAGCCTGTGTGGTTATGCAAGAATATAGATAGTTTGTGCACTTGGCTAGGCACTACAGCAATGCGTACTAAGAATAAATCGATACAAAAATATTAATTTGCAGTGAAGTATAAAACGGCTGTTCTACAACGCCGTAGAAGTTCTACAAATTCAGTAACTATTACTATAATTTTTTTTTTTTTTTAGTCAATTTATAAACGAATGCTTGGTTTTAAAAGGCTTTATACCAAGTTTCACCAAGTTTGCTACAATAAGCAGCAGGAACAATATTGAAGGCCACAAAAAACTGCCTACATATTTCCCAACGACCCAGATGAAAGTGCTGACGACTCAGTAGTTTGATCACTTTGCAAATAAGTGGAAACTTTCCGCATATTAAAGAGATACATGCAGTCATCAATGAACTGAAAGACAGAGATTATAAAGTTTCTTGTTGCTGAAATTCTAATGTATAAAATAAACTAATTTAGTTTAAATAAAGTAATGCCGTGTGCTTGTTAACTTACTACTAGGTCGTATTAATATAAGCATTTCCCGAAACAACTAATGAGTCGACATCTTTTACTCTGTGTTGCATGTTTTATCAGGGTTGGTACCAGTTATGGATTATGTTTTTTATAACTTCGCTAACGGAGTTAAGTAATTATAGAGTGCATACAAATAACATTAACGCTCTGCTTGTAGCCCCTTCCCCCACCCCCTCGGACTGTAGAAACAGAGTGTGCAGAACAAGCCAGAAAAATACTTTCCATCGGAAAAACCTACAAAAACCCTGCTGTAACCGCCCATTTACACTGTAATTTCAAGACATATTTATGTCTTTATTTTAGTTTCTTGCTGCGTGACCACAGAATTAAATACGGGTTGTAAAACCGAAAAGCCTGCCCTACTGTTGCTTATATTCGGTTCACTGAAATTCTTGTAGAGCACATTATAATTCAACCCAAACCATTACCAACCGATGGTAGTAGCTTCATAACAGGTGGGTGGACAATCTCTCTCTCACGAATATCTTGGGGGGGGGGGGGGGAGGATACCCCTCCGCCACCCCCGCCAGGCTTGCATTTGAGAAAAAACCCAGTCTTCTGTCACAAGTTTTTCTTATGCCCCCTTGGTCCACTTGGACTGTGGCAATCTGGTATTAAAAATTTTATACAGGAAAGGGGTAGACATATATCTAAGTTCTTGCCTCAAGTTCCTTTAGCTTCGAACAAGCATAAGGGAAACTACTTAAAGTGTCTTTCTGACTAGCAAACCAAGACTAGCGGTTTCCTTATAGATAAATATTTTTATTTCATATTTGCACTTTTATTAAATTTTTGTCATCCATATTGCTTGTACTGCGCGCCACTAGCTATTTTTTTTAATACTTGTGACACAGAGAATCCAGCCTCAAAACCTACGAAGTCTTCGTGAAGAATGCCATATGAGAACAGAATCAGAATTCTTGACATGCGATTTGCAAACGTATGTTGGAACACCAACAACGGCAATGAAAGTCGTTTACATTATGTAGACATTAAGTGTAGTTGATTTTCTCACTCGTCTGTTAACAACTTCCATTTATTTGCAGTAATTTTTACTCATTTTCAGGTCTGCCGGATTGCGCTGCTGCAAGAAAATGGCTAATATGTAATTTTGGAAACTGTCTATTAATTTTATTCTGCTTATATGTTTTTATTATTTTAAAAACAGTACCTCTAAATTACCCTATACAATTCTGCACCATCCATATTCCACTGCTTTAATCTTTTCTCACAAATATGGTATAATAGTGATCTGTTACTGCAAATGTAACGTGTGAATCGACCGAATTTGTTTTATTATTAATGATTTGTTGCTACAAAGCAAAATTAAAGTTGTTATGTTCCATATTTAATTTAAGTTATCACCTTTAAAGAACGCGGTTGAACATATTCCATATGCCACTACAAAAGTATTTTGATATAAATGCATTTCAAAGTCTCGAGTGCTCTGTAAAGTGATTGTAATTTTCGCAGTTTTCACAGAGAGGAAATTTTATTTGGTTACATTGTTAATTCATACGTCATAAAATATAACCTCAAAGAAAGGATAATTTGACAACCTGTTCCCCCAAATACGATACACTCGTAATTCCGAACAAAACGAGAAACAACTATAGAAGAGGCAAGATTTGATAAAATGAAATACCAAATTACAGGCTTTATTACGTTCCCTGCACTGATGCGGCTAGATACAAGCCAAACAATCATTGTTTCGTTGCTCCTTGTATCATTGGCTGTTCTGGGGAGCGGAACAACCACAATGCACTGTTTTAAGTGCGTTGTTTGAAAATAAAGATGGAGACTGTACAAAACGTAAATAAATTTTAAATACCTTAATATTTCCTTGTTTACTTTTATAATAATGCACGTCGTATACGTATCACGGCTTAACCACACCGAAAATCACACAAATATATCTCCGACATACACGTCTACACCAATCAGCGCGCAAGTTCTTTTAGATTTTAAACCTAACTTACAGCACTTTCCCGTCAGCATTTCACGCCAACGGGATGTCAGTGCAAGGAGCATTTGTGCTCTATACAAAGTGCGAGATATGCCGAAAGTACAATGACGTAGGAGGTACACTGATACGCCTCCATTGAGGGATTGGAATAAATTCCTTGAAGCATTGTGCGGATAACGGAATACTGCCACAAAGATATCCGTGCCTGTCGCGTATAGCAGACACGTATACGCTGAAACTGTTCCGGCTGCTGTTCTCCCCAAGACACAGAGCATTTACCAGGCAAATACACCCCTCTCGTCGTGCTGCGGTTGCAACGCACGCCACGTACCAACTGGGTCAGTGGGGCAGAGGGGTCGCTGCGGCCAGCCACCCCAAGCTGCTCCCCCACGAAAGGTCTGTCGAGGGTGAACGCAGGGGAGCGAGCTCGTTCAGACCACAGGAAGATGAGAGACCCGTATACGTCATCAACAGAGGATCGCCTTGTAACACTTCAGTTCTCCTTCCCAAAATTGTCCACACTAGTCGCCCTAGGTGCCGGTTTAAAAAATCTCCGGAACTCTCCGTGAAATTTCGGACATGTTGTTCATTCAATAATGGACCGACAGTTTACAATATTATATTTACGAGATTACGAAAATCAATCTTCAATTTACATTATGCCCGTGTTGGAGAGGGGAGTGGAGATATTGGCGCGGCTCTTAACACCGAAGTCTTGAGAGCCGATGGGGGTGAAGCGTGATAAAGAGCAGTGCCGGAATGCAAGGGCGGAGCAAACGGGAGATCACCGAGAAAACCCGCCAACAAGTGGCATCGTCCGGCACGATTCACACGTGAGCAAATCCGGGAGCAATCCCACGGGGAATCGAGCCCGGTAGTTTAGCCACTACACCACTGCGGCCCCTATGTCAGTATTACACTTTGTATAAAATATATTTTAAAAGTTTTTTGAACAATTGATTATGGTGCAAGATTTCGAAACAAATAAAAAATTTGACGAGTACGCAATTCTTACCTCTACTCCTACAGTCTCCTTGCGACGATGTGTGGTGTAATTAGGGTATGTATAGAAATATAACGTAATAACACTCAGTTCCTAGAAGTGTTTGAAGGTTTTAGGCCAGAATTCACCATGTATGTGTGTATAGGGAGTATTTCTAACGAAATATTGTGTGTAAGAGATTGGACGCATCTAGATTATTTTGCAAATCTTCCAAATGTTGATTTTTTAATTTTAAATGCACTTTTACAATATTTATAAAATGAAGCCATTTTAGTAATATATAAAAAGGGGCTTTTAAAATTAATAAGTTAAAATTTGGAAGTAAATATTAGAAATCAAGATACGTTTAATCTCTTCCACTAAACCTTTAGTTGGAAATACTACCACAAAAAACGACTGAGAGAGCTTTATCCGAATTTAGCATGTAATTCCCTATACTCACATGCATGGCGAAGCTAGGCCATGTTGTTTACATACGTGTCTGGTGCTACATTTTGATGTTTGAAGGAATAAGTGCCGTGTATATCCGAACTGCCACAGAAACAATATTTTTCTGGTGGTTTTAAAGAAAAAGATTCGTGTGTACTCGGTATTGTACATTCCGGAAACCCGAAGCTACAGGAAATACGGATGCGATCCTTATTTTGTATATATAGAGCTCATTTCCTTTTTTCGTCACTAAGGATGGTGATTTCATACGTTAACTCTAAATTTTAGTTAAAAGGTTTGGATGAGTCTGGCATAATGGCACACACCACAGATATCAGCCGCCGTTCATGTTGTCATTCCAGTCGTTCGACGGCCATATTTTATGCAGGTGACCTTGAACCATGATCTCGACCTTGACCCCATGCCTGTGACCTTTCATGACCTTGAAAACAAAAAATTACAAGAAATTCCAAAATTTTTTAGAAAAATTCCAAAAATTGATAAAAAAATAATAAAAACATAAAAAAGTATTTACTTTTTAAAAATATATGCATGTAGGAGGTCCAGTGTTCACTGACAGGTGGATCGACTAAGCTCCCAACACTACCGGCTCTCGCCAGGTCGCCAGTGTACATCTTGTCACCATGTTAGATAACGATGATATTGACCTTAACCCGTGACCTTCACCTTGAACTCACTCCCATGATCTTGGACAACCTTAAACCCCCAAAAAATTCAAAAAATCTAAAAAAAATTCGAGAAAATCGAGAAAAATTTAAATATTGAGGAAATAATACAATATCACAGACTGCCATATTTGATATGGGTGAACTTGACTTTGATTCATGACCTTAACCTTGACCTCGTGGTTGGAACCTCATTTAACCTCGAAAGCAAAAAATTTAAAAAAAATTTCCAAAAAATTACAAATTATTACAAATCGATGAATAAATTATAAAAGTTATATTTATATATATTAATTTTTTTTTAAATTTCAATGAGTTAAATTTTTAATATACCTGTGTATTAAAAAAAAAACTTACATTTCTCGAGGCCCCACAAAATACATTTCCAGCAGACGATTACCCACTTCCAATCAATTACATTGTATTAACATTACCCTCCCCTATCAATGTTTCTCATTGGTTAAGTAGTTGGCAAGCCTCCACCTACCTCAGCCATCCTCATTTCTTCTTATGCAGCCATCTTGTTTTTCGTCGTTTGTCATTTGTTTTCATTTTCAATACCTAGCTGGCACTACTGGTTCACAGTTCACAAGTTGGCAGCTGTGCGTAAGTTTCACTTTGTCCTTCCTACAACACAAGCTGACGACGGCAGTTGGCGGCCCGCTTTTAGCTATCTGCAATGCATTGTCCATCGAGCAGGTTTCATGCCAGCTAGCCTCAGTTTCAAAGTAACATGATACAGTACGAAATAACTTTGTTATGTTAAATTACTCACACCAAAGCCAATTTTATAACAATACACGGAAAAAACCTCACATGTAAGTTTCCATAGAAAAAAATTGCTCTAATTCGTAAACAATGCACATTAAGATTAGCCTAGGAAGGACCCTTCCAGACCATTAAAAAAAATCTTGTGTCAGACTTGCCAGCCACTAACTTCTCATCGCTGGATCTCACACCCCGCCCAGGAATATATTTTTCACGTGAAAATATATTTAACCTCGTGTTATTTCACATATAGGGTTATCTATTTTACTTTAAAGTGTGGGAGGCAGGCTTTGCGTACCCGGAGTCGTTTTTATACAATTGTTACCAGAACACGAATCAATCAAAGACAGAGACTTTGAGTAATAAAACTTAATTATTTTCTAAAATAATCTCGCCTAAAAGGACCTTGATAGTTCGGAAGTCATGCAATGTGTACAGGCCCCTGCCATTCTGTAATCTATTTTTTATGATTGTTTTATGTCATACATTAAATGAGCAGGATGAGTGCCCTTGACTCATGACACAAGACCCTTGACCCAAAACCCTAGGACCCTTGACACCAGGACCCTTCACCCCTGACCCCTGATCCAAGACCCTTGACCCAAGACCATTGGACCTTGACCCCAAAACCCTCGACCCCAAGATCCTTCACCCCAAGATCCTTGGCCCAAGCCCCAAGACCCTTGAACCAAGACCCAAGATGCTTGATCTTTGACCCCAAGACCCTTGACAGCAAAACCCCTGATCCCAAAACCCTTTACCCCAAAAGCCTTGACCCTAAGACCCGTGATCCCTAGACTGCTTGCAGTGCTAAGTGCAATGCTTGTAGTGCTAAGTACAGTGCATGTGCTTAGTGAAGTGTTTGCAGTGCTTCAGACAGCAGAAGAACTGTTGAAATCATTGGATACTGCACGTAGATAAAGATGGACTGAAACTGTATCAGGATGATCTTTCTCCTACTCGTCTAGAAAAGCTTGGAGTTTGCTACACAAGTTATGTGCTGCTACTCCAGCGAATCCAAATGACACTAAGATCCATCCACACAAATTTGCTCGTCGCATTGTCAGAATGTCCATAGTTGCTGCCGACAGGAGAAATTGACCAGAACCATAATTGGAAAATACAAGTTGCCGAGAAGAAATTCTCCAAAGACAAGCTACTTTGCAAGACCTTTCGAAGTAGACGAAATCATTTCCGCATTGTCAAAACCAAGCTTGGAAAAGCCGCAGGTTTCGATGGGATGTACCCTGAGTTCCTAGTACATACTGACCCTAGAACAAGATCACGGCTAGCAGAGCTGTTCACAGATGTGATGCAGATGAATCGTCTGCCAAAATTGTTCAAGTCATCAAAGATTGTGGCCCTACTGAAGCCTGGCAAGCCTGCTGATCTGCCTGAAAGCTATGGACCTATAGCTCTACTTTAAGTGATGCTGAAGCTATTCGAAAGACTTATTTATAATCGTATAAGTCCAGTCGTAGACAAAATAACTCCACTCGATCAGGCAGGTTTTCGAAATGGTAGATGTTGCTTGGACCAAGTCTTAACTCTTACGAACTTCATTGAAGAAGGTTTTCAACACAAGCTGAAAACATGTTTAGTCTTCATAGATCTAACCGTTGCATATGATACAGTATGAAAAAAAGGCCTTTTATACAAACTCTTAAATCTCATTCCATGTACCACCACTTGCGATCTCATATGCAAACTGCTGAGCAACAGATTCTCGCAAGTCTTCACGAACAGAAAGAGTAGTAGGATGATGAGGTTGAACAACGGATTGCCTCAAGGAAGTGTTTTAGCCCCCCTACTCTTTAATCTATACCTACACGACCTACCACCCTCTATAGCAAGAAAGTCCATATATGCAGATGGCATCGCATATGCCATCCAGATTAGCAGATTCGAACAACTGAACCATGCTCTGACCAATGATATGAAGGTTTGTTGAATTTTGCAAACACTGAAGACTGAAACCTAGCGTCACAAAAACCAAAGTTACATGCTTTCATCTGAACAACAGAATGGCCAATACCAAACTGGAAGTGGACTTTGACGGTCAACCTCTCAAGCACAACTACAAGCCGAAGTACTTGGGAGTGTTCTTGACAGAACTCTGTCATATAAACCACATCTTGAAAGCCTGCATGCTAAATTGATTTCCCGTAATAACATAATTCAGAAGTTGGCGTCATCATCATGGGGAGCGAAAGCCAGTTGCCTTCGTATATCCAGCTTGGCATTAGTATATGTAGCCGCCGAATATTGTTGCCCTTTGTGGATTAACAGCAGTCGTGTGAATCTAGTAGCCGTCTAGCTAAACTCTGTCATGCGTACCATCTACAGTGCAGTAAAAATCAACACCTGTCATCTGGCTACCTGCTTTGTCTAACATCCTCCCTCCTGACATTAGGGGGCAGAAAGCACTGTTACGGGAATATGTTATGGCAAGGAACTCTATTGGAACCCCGCTGCATGAGAATCTTTCAAGGCATGTTCCTTCAAGGCTTAAGTCGAGAAAACCACCACTGAAACTAGCTGAAGACCTAGACACGAATGGTTTCTACTCATAATTGGAGTGGCAGCAAAAATGGACAGAATCGAATATAAGCAGTCCATTGTTCACGTTCGGTGAAAAGAGGAAAGACGAATTTATGCATGATAGGAAATTGTGGTGTACTTTGAATAGACTTCGGACTGGGCATGGTCGCTGCAATCCTATGTTGCACAAATTGAGACTCAGAGGCGATCCATCCTGTCCCTGTGGTCATGGAGATCAAACCATTCGTCATCTCCTCCTAGAATGCCCTCAGCTATCATACCCTGGACCCACTGATGATATCAAATATTTGTCTGCTGACGTGATAAAGTGGTTGAAGTCACTAAATATTTAATTTTTATTATTTCCTTTCCAAAATTGTATTGATGAATCAATATGCTATAAATAAATAAAGTGCTTAGTGCATTGTGTGCGGTGCCAAGTGCGGTGCTAAGTGCAGTGCATGCGGTGCTAAGTCTGGTGCACAGGTTGCTAAGGTTGTTTTGTGCAGTGCTATGTGTGGTGCATGCAGTGCTGAGTGTGGTGCATGCAGTGCTAAGAGTGGTGCATGCAGTGCTAAGCATGGTGCATGTAGTGCTAAGTGTGGTGCATGTAGTGCTAAGTGTGGTGCATGCAGTGCTAAGTGTGGCACACACGGAACTAATTGTGGCATGTGATTGGGTCGTATGTTAAAATTAATACTTCGTTTATGAAAACTTAATTACGTATCAGTAGTAGGATTTTCTTCATTCGGGGACAACGGCACCTGGCAACCGGATGCCGGAGCCGACAGGCCACCATGTTAGGATTCCCCTTTAGTCCATTTTTTCATCTCAGAATAACAAAATTTCCCTAAAAATTTCCCATTTTCTCTAAAAATTTCCCTTTTCTCAATAAAATTTCCCATTTTTCCCGGAGCAGGAGAGGAGGATTCGTGACCCAGGTGACTGAGATTTGCGACCCTGGTTCAGGAGAACTGGACTAAGGAGAGGCAGATATGTGACCCCGGGTCAGGGCAAGCGGGTGGGTGAGGACTCAAGATATTTGACCTTTGACCTCAAAATTCCCAAAAAATTAAAAAAATTTTTAAAAATTATTAACTATACAAAAAATTACAAATAAATCCTAAAAACACGTATTTTAATTTTTAAAATGTAATACAATAATTATAAAAATATTATAAACTATGAATAAATTATTAACAAAATTATTTAAAAATTATGAAAATAAATTCCAATCCCTGACGAACATTTTACTTAACAATTTACCTTTTGTCTCTAACAATTTCCCTTTTGTCCTTAATAATTTCACTTTTTTCCCTAAAAAGTTTTCGTATCCCCTTAAAATTATCCTTTTTCCCTAGGAATTTACCTCTTTTCCTAAAAAATCCCAAAAAATCGCTATAAACGCATACAAGTCAGCAAGCATATCACATTACTGACTTCTACCACCATATTGAATGCAGGTGACCTTGATATTGAGCCCTTGCCTTGATTGACCTTGAAAACAAAAACTCGAGAAAAATTCTTAAAAGTCAGTGATCTAATGATGTTACAGACTACCACCACCATATTGGATTCAGGTGACCTTGATCTTGAACTTGTGACCTTGAATGACCTTGATTACAAAAATCCTAAACAATGTGTAAACATTTATAAAACATTGTTTAAAAAATTCAAAATTTAAAAAAAGGTATTAATAAGAATTATTACAAATTTATCACCTATAAATTTATTTAAAAAAACTTACATTTCCGGTGTTCGCCCCAGCACCACACAGAGCAGACGACTGACTCCCTCACCTCCACTCCCCTCTTCTATACTCTATCATGTATCACCATCTCGGATTTTTATTTGTCATTTGTTTATACATTATTGGAGGCTGCGATTATGGTTTTTTTTTCGTTTGTCATTTGGCTATGCATTGCTGGAGGCTACCATTTTGGTTTTTTTCGTTCGTCATTTGTTTAAGAGTTTGTCTTTCACCTTTGTTCGACTGCCATATTATTTTCGTAAGTTATCATCACCTAGGTAGTGTTAGTGTATTAATTCACCCACCAGGTGGCAGCTATATTTGGTTATGGTTTTTAAAGAATAGGTGGCACTGACAGCACCCTCAATTTTCTGGTCTATTTTCAACACATAGGTAATGTTAATTTCTCGATTATGCCACCTGCTATCGACCTGTACCGAATGGTGACAATGCCCATTCCTGCAAAGTATGTAAATTGTCAGATTTATTTTTTGTTTTATTCTAAATATGAGTATTTTTATCTAAAATAATTCTCATATAAAGTGGGGGGTGTTTGATAAAATAAATAAAATGCAACATACATAAAATATATTTTTTATCTATAAAACTTTACATACATACAAATATTTCTTTGCGATGATGTTTTGAAGACAAGAACAGGACATCACATTATTTCGTAAGAGGTTGGCATGCACGCTTTCTTAGCTGCAGATTATCCACCGAAACGAGTGTCCAGTCCGAACCCTTCACCATCGTTTCTTCTTCCTCGCAGCATATCTTTTGTATATTATCATATACACTTTATTCGATGTCATATACAATACAGATTGGTACATTCTGGGTCTTGAGTGCCCTTATATGAAGTTCATCCTGGTTCGGTTGTGGTATCGAGTAGAAACATTCCAGCCATATATTATATTTAGTGGCCCTTGTTTTTCACTATCCCCTGTAAGTTGGTTTATTATATTAGGTTTCATACTTGACAGGAACGAGCAAACATATTTCGACGTAGCTGTCAGATTCGGAGCAACATATTATTTCAGAAGGACCCTGAATGCAGATTGCTTCATAAAAATCCATTGGAATTAGGTTTGCCTATAACATGGACAGATTTTCGAGTATGAGGTTTAGACTCTTTGACATGGTTGTTATACGACTCATAACATAGTTGTCTCTGGAGGTTACTTATTTCATGTCGCACATTGTCTGGAACGCCTGTTACTTCATAACACATGAACTTACGACCACACTTGGGACAGACAAGACTCAAATAAGCCCATCCTGTGTTCTTCGTGCATTTACTATTGTTGTTGTACCTACATGCATGGCAGATTTGCTGGAGATCTTTCCACAGTAGCGACAAATTTGACCAGATATCGACAGCGAATTGTCCATATCGTAGAGCCATTGTATCAACACTTACTGTACAAGTTAACGATTACATGTTTACATCGGCATTGCACACAGCAGAACTTGTAAGTCCATCACAGTTTTGTGGTGACGACAATATATCTTTTTGTTTTGCTGGTGGAGGGACAAGTCCTACAAATATTTTCGAATGTCTGTATAGAGTGTCAGAACGAGCAAACAGACGAAGGCACTTCTCACAATTATATGCAATGAGGAGCAGGTTGTCTTACATTCATGCTTTTCATGTCGTCTAAAATGCTGCTATACGCAAATATTTCATCACAGTTCATGCATTGAAGTCTTGACACGGTTGGCTTGGGTCGTGATGCCGATGCCCTAAAATTCGAGGGCTCTGTTGATGCCAATAATAAATTGTGCGGACACCGACCAGCCAATCACCGAGTTGCCACATGATTGCAGTTGACCAATCGTGCGAGGTAGTGGTTGTGGTGGTGGTAGTGGTGGTGGTATTGGTGGTGGTCAATTCATGTTAGAGCCATTTTGTAGTCATTAGCAGTCATTATATATACACCTATGCCGTGGTATATGTGTGCGTTCTTCTGAAGCGAACGAGTATGAGGGCTTTCTCTGAGTACTCCCCCATTATATTTTCACATTTAAAAAATATATTTATTACAGAAGGCCTTCTGTTGGCACAAGCTAATCTCTTGACTGTGAAAATAATCGCCTTTATATAGAAACATTACAATTGTCGTTCTAGCATCGTGAGGTAAACATCGATTTGAAAATTCTCTCTCCTTATATTGCGTATACGCATTGTGAAAACGAAGGCATGCCTCTGGCTTCTACGAGCATGGGGCCATGACCTGCATCATCGCTGCCTGATTGTTGTCGGTGTCGATTCTGCGATCAAGTTTTTCCATTCGGTCAAAATGCTCGGCAAATCTAGTAACCACATGTACGAAAAGTCCTTTTTCTCATGAGGAAACATTACGACAACAGACACACGTAGTTTGTGCAGAGTGATATATTGAAGAACGACATCAAGAACTTCAAAGGTTCGTCTTTTGAGAGCCAGCAGGTAATGCCGTCAATACCTCTTGCTGCATCGATGGGTACTGACTCCACAGGCGATTATGGTGAGATAGTTAATGCTAAAGACGGAATGAGTGACCATCGTGCATTATATAGGTTCGCGCGATATATACATGCAATTGCAAGAGTTTCGTGGGAAATCGATGAACGTTAAAACTAACAGCCATCGGCTTTAAATACTGATGACCATACAATTTATTCTACAAAGAAAAGTAAATTTACTTTAAAGAGTGAAACAGGAGGTGAAGACTATCATTAGAACAGCATTGTTGATAATGACTATAACAATAGTGTTGATAAAGTATCTGGTGAGAAGAACGATAATTCTCCCGGCATTGTCACGCATCTCACCAACAAGTTGTCTTCGAAAAGTGGCGTGAAGAAGGCAGAAGGCGTTAAGAAGACCTGGATAAAGTTGTTAATAGACTCAAGATGACCGTTGAGGAGAAGCACTCAGAATCGCACACAAAAAATTCACAAGGCAGAATGGAGCAGGTGCGTTTCTAGTTTATATAAGATTTTGGGAAATATTTTTCTTGTATCACTCCACAGACGGCCTGTAAAAATTTCAAGTCACACAATGTCAAACTGGGAAGATAAATGGAGGCCCATTGTTAATGCAGGGCTCTGTACAAAGTCCAAGTCTCTCAAAGGGCAACTGGGAAGCATGGTGGGGTCCCACCATAGTGCGGGGCATTAGTGCAAAGTTCAAATACACACATAACACAGAATTTCTGTTTGGTAAATTTTACCCAGTAAGCGATTAAATGTACCGAGTGCCTAGATATATAATTTTAAGTGATGTAAGTTAATTAAAATATACACTTTTCAGATTTGGAGGTAGGGACTCGTAATTTATTTTTCATATATGAGGAACTTATTTTATCTTGCGACCCAATCAGACACCGCACTTAGCACCACATGCACAGCACTTATTGCATGCACCACACTTAGCACCACATGCGCAAAACCTAGCACCACATGCACCACGTGCATCGCATTTAGTACCACATGCATCACACTTAGCACTGCACACACATCACTTAGAACCATACACACTGTACCTAGCATCCCAAGCACTGCACTTTGCATCGGATGCAGTATTTGGATCAAGAGTCTTGTAGTCAACAGTTTTGGGGTCAAGGGGTTCGGGGTCAAGGGTTTTGGTGTCAAGGATCATGGGTCAAGTATATTGGGGTCAAGGATCAAAGGTTTTGGGTCTTGTCTAAAGTGTCAGGGTCTTGGGATCAATGGTCTTTGGGTCAAGGGTCTTTGGGTCAAGGGTCTTTGGGTCAAGGATCTTTGTGTCAATGGTCTTAGGGTCAAGGGTCTTTGTCAGGAGTCTTGGGGTCAAGGGTTTTTGGTTTAAGGATCTTGTGGTCAAGGGTCTTTGGCTCAATGGTCTTTGGCTCAAGGGTCTTTGGCTAAATGGTCTTTGGGTCTAGGGTCTTGGGTCAAAGGTCCTGGATCTTGGGGTCAAAGATCTTGGATCTTGGTGTCAAAAGTCTTGGGTGTTGGGTCAAGGGTCTCGGGGTCTTGGGTCAAAGGTCAAGGCCAGTCCTCCTGCTCATCCAATGTATGATATAAAACAAGCAGAAGAAATAGCTTACAGAATGGCATGGACTCATACACACTGCATGACTTCCGAAATATCACAACAAGTTAGACGAGATTATTTCAGAAAATTATTTTATTTTTATCACTCAAAGTCTCTCTCTTTGACTGATTCGTGTTCTGGTAATAACAGTGTAAAAAAGACTTCAGGTATACAAAGTCTACATTCCAAATCTTAACGTAAAATAGATAATGCTTTACGTGAAATAACACGAGAACGAAAGATATTTTGATATGAAAAAAATTATACTCCAGAGAAGGGCTGTGAGGTACAGCGATGAGAAGTTAGTGGCTAGCAATTCGGTTATACGTTTTTTCAACTCGTCTGAAGGGTCCTTGCCGGACTAATCATAATGTACATTGTATACAAATTAAAGCCATTTTTTTCCGCATGGCAACATACATGTGATATATTTTTTCCCTTGGATTGTTATAAAATTTTCTTTGGCGTGAGGGGTTCAAAATAACAAAATTATTTTGTATACTATGATGTTACTTTGAAACTGAGGCTAGCTAGCGTGAAACCTGCTAGACAGACAAGGCGTTGTAGATAACTATGAGCGGGCCGCCGGCTTCAGTCGTCTTCTTATGTTGCAGGAAGAGCAAAGTGCAATTTACACACAGCTGCAACTTGTGAGCTGTAAGCGTCGTACCAACTCATACCTGTTGTCGCTGCTACTGCTGCTAAAACGGAGTGTCTTACATTTATCGTGGGTGCCCCGCAACCTGATGTAATGGAATACCTAATTTTATGAGTGCGCTCTAGTGGGTGATATTAAAAATAAATGCACATTTGTTGTCATATGGTGAGGAAGGGGACTGGAAAGTAGCCGACAGCACCACCTATATGTAAAAAATTAACAAATACCCCTGCCACATGGTGGCTAAATCGCCAGCTCGCTTGATGGCGAAAACCATTACTTATACATTAGTGTCAAATACGTGTCAAAAATGGAAAGAATCGCAAACAAAAAACCAAGATCGCTGCATACGATGGAAAGAGTATGGGCGAGGGGGGGGAAAGCCACCCGACTACTTAACCAATGAGAAACATTAGACGTTAGTCAAGTTGTCGGATCCTGCTACACGTTCGGGCAAGCCATTTGACTTTTGTCTAATTCGCAGGAGGATGGCAACTAGTGCCATGGTGTTGGTCAATAAGGATATTGGTTAGGTGAGGAACGGTGACTATAGTTTTGGAATCTCGGTGGAGATAATTACCCAGGGCGCCTAATATTGTTACGTTGAAAATATCGTGAAGTCGGAGAGCAGCTGTGGACTCGTTCCTCAGGGTCGTTCGGCCGACGACCACGGCAAATCCTCTAAGTGCAGTTGTTGTCTCCTCGTAGAATAAAAATTAATATTTACTGAATAACTCTCTTACTTGTTGCGTTGTGGGATATCTGGTCTCCCCACACGCCCATACGAAGCACTGTTACTTATTACGCCGACTCGTGACTATTTCAATGATACTTGCACAGTAAGGTACACTTTGTGAAAATTGGCGGGAGAAGGCCCATACCTTAAATGGCTTGCGGCGACTGAAAATAAACCACATGTGGTAACTCGTCATTGCTGGGAGTCATTCAGAACAGGATTACATTCCCGTCGGGAAAAGCTTACATTGGGTGCTGCTTACGAACCAGTCAGCTCGGGTAATATTGTGCAAAAGACACGTGGTCACACGAATTAATTTAAGTACAATTTAAGCCTACCAGGCGTTGCAATCACTGGACAGGTGCGAGGGGCGGTGGAATCTCGGGCAGCTGAAATACGAAAAATGTTCCGGTATGCTAAAGTAACTATTGCTGTGAAACGATTAGTCCAACATGGTGATGGCTGCCCGAGTGCGCGAAACACGAGCCCCGATGTGACGCGTAACACCTTTCGCAAAGACAAACGACTACTGACGCGCGGCGTGCCGGCCGGCTTGGCGGGCTGGCATCCCGCGCTGCACTACTGCCTTGCACACAACATTTGCAAATCGGACACGTAACCTGCGTGCTGGTTGTTACACATTGCTTCTAAAATAAACCCTGTAAATATTATTCATTATACCAAAACATTGCGCTGCGTGGATGATGTGGAGATGAAAGACTCATGAAGGAACATTACAGAAAATTACAAAAAGACAGTTTGAAAACACTGAGGGCTTTAGGACTGCAAAGGTAGACAGCTTTATTAGTTGTGTCCTCTTGAGAGAACTTACCTTGCCCTTTTATTGCACAAATTAAATAAAAGAAATTTTACAGAGTGTATTTTCGGATTCCTGCGCCACGCGCACATGGTCGCGCTCCCTCTGCTCTCCACCTGCGTCGTTCCTTGCCACACTGCACTGCACTTGCACTCGTAGAGCGCGCACACACACTGCGTTATGGAAACTGGTGCGGCGGGTAAACGGGCTAAGGGGAAAGGGTCACGTGGGCAAACGTCACATGGGTAGGGGAGAAGTATGTCAATACAATATGATTGCTTGGAAGTGGATCCGTCCCCGCTGGACATAGTAATTGGCGGGGCCTCCAGAAATGTTGGTTTTTTTTTACTAAGTTTTAAAAAATATTAGGATAATTATAAAAAACTAAGAAATTTTTAAAACATTTTTTATGATTTGTTCTCTGATTTGATTGATTTTTTTTTATTTTTGAAATGCTTTGGTTTCAAGGTCATTTGTGGTTATAGGTATAGGGTGAAGGTTTAGGTCATGGGCCAAGGTCAAGGTTACACAAATACAAGATGGCAGCCGGGTGACGTCAGCAAAAGTTTTGCTTGATTTCTAAATTTTTCGATTTTTGCGAATTTGTTTGAATTTTTGTGGAATTTTTTGATTTCAAGGTCATGAAAGATTATGGGAATGGGGTCAAGGTCATGGGCAAAGGTCATCGACATCTAACACGGTGACGAGATGGACATTGGCCGGCCTGGTGAGGGTCGGTCGTGTCGGGAGCTTTGTCGATCCACCTGTCATCGAACCTGGAACCTCCTACATGTACATCTTGAAATAATTATTTAAAGTAATTTTTAAAATTTTAGAAGTTTTGTTTGGAATTCTGTATAAATTTTTGTGGTTTTATATATATTTCTTGGTATTTTTTTAATTTTTGGTTTCTAGGTCATCCAAGGTCACGGGTATTGTGTTAAGGTCAAGGTCATGAGTAAAGGTCACCAATATCCAATATGATTGCGACCGACAGGAATGACAGAGCATGAACGGCTCCTGGCACCTGTGCCGGGTACCGTTATGTCAGACTTATCCAAACTTATCTACTGATTTTCGTTAAACTTTTTGTGAATATACGGGCATTTCTAACGATGCGGTTTTTTGTTCCAATAAATATACTTAAAATTACTAGAACTTGTGCACAGTAAGCTTGTTGTTTTAATTTATCAGTCTTATGTGGAATCGTATTGAAATTTAATAAATTTGTATTCTACACAGAACAAAATTAATTTCATATAATAGACAACTTAATGGTTGACATATCTTTGTGTTTATTTGCTATTATAACAACCTAACTACTCAATCAGGGAGCCACCCATGAGACATCGTCTTCATGTTTACGTACATTTACTTTTTTGTAAAAGCATGTGTATTTTCAGCAGATACCTGCATGTCGTCTTATAAATTGTCGATACAATAACAGAATTTATTTTCCTTAAATACTTTGTATCACAATTTTCTTGAATTCTATATTTTCGATGAACTTATTAACAACATTTTAGTTGATGCCCGTTACATGCAGCGCCATGAGCATTGTTGTTGGTCCGCCGATAGCACTTCTTTAAAAAAACAAACCTTTTACATTACACTATATCTCGAAAACCACTAAACCAATTCTCGGCAAGTTTGACACGTGAAGTATATTTTGGTAGGTCATATAAATATGCGCGATTAAAATTAATAAAGCCCTTATTTTTTAAATGGTAGGTATAAAAATGTTTTAGGTTTAATTAGTTAAGTTAGTGCCACATTAAGAAAATCAATTTGTCATATCTCGGGAAACTATTTAATGATAATTATCAAATTAGGCATACTAGTAGTACTACGGTAAACCATATAAATTTATATGTTTTAAATGGGTCAGATACTTGTTTTCAAAATAGTGACCCTACAAACGTAAGTATGCTAAATGATAAAACCGTGTAATCAATTTTAATTTAACTTCGTATTCTGACAGTATCTTATACTAACATATGTCTTCACTAAGCCTCGTTTGTCCGTCATTTTGTAAGATAGTACCACATGAACTAAGTTTATGTACATTCTCGGAAAACAATTGACCTATTTCTTCCAAATTTGGCAAACAAGTAGCACTAAGGCAGGTCATGTAAATTAATATGTTTTAAGTTTGCCTGGCAACTATTTTCAAAATAGATGTCATATTAACATCTGAGCTGAGTATGCTCTATCTACGAAAATACGAATAAAATTTCGACTTAACTTTGTATGCTGGCAGAATCCATTACAATCTTCAAATATGTCTTTATAGGGCATCGTTCAAACTCTTTTTTGTAAGATAGCCTCAAGTGAAACAATTAAGTTTTTATGTTATATATCGGGAAACAACTAACCGATTCCCACCAAATTTGGCGAAGAAGTTGTTCTATGGTAGACTATATAAATTTTTGTGTTTGAAGTGTACCAGAATCTTATTATAAAAATAACTGCTATATAAACATTTTAACTTAGTATGCTATACCAACGAAACAATGTACCCAATTATAAAGTAACTTTGCATACTGTCAGTATCTCTGCAAGCATAAAATGAGCTAATATGTCAACTTTTCTCCACAATTTTAGGAGATAGCACGACATCGAAAATTAAGCTTTTATGTCCTCTATCAGGAAATAATTATATAATTTCTATCTATTCAGTTGGGACCCTGGTGACTGAGCGGTTTACATGCTCACCCCCCCACCCAGGCGAACCGGATTCAATCCCTAGCTGGGTCACTCCCGGATTTTCCATGTGGGAATCGTGCCGCACGATGCCGCTGGTCGGCGAGTTTTCTCGGCGATCTCCTGTTTCTTCGCCCTTTCATTTTAGCACCGCTCCTTTCTCACTTCAATCTCTCTCATCGGCTCTCATGACCTTGCTTCACTCTTTTCACTCACCCCATCAAATTAATGCAACAACCTATCCTTTTGTAGTCCATCTAAATTTTTATGATTTAAGGTGTTGTTCATATATTTAAAAAATAACAGCCATGTACATATTTTTGCTTTGTATGCCACAAGTCCCAAACAATTTTAACCGAACTTTATATGCTGGCACTGTCTATAACAATAGTCAAATGTGATAATATATAACCATTTTGTTAGCCACTTATGAAGATCGTGACATGAACAAATTGATGTTTTATGCCATATCCCACAGACCAATCAACGGATTCTTACAAAATTTTACACGCAAGATGTACGGGAGGCCTTTCTTAAAAATGGCGTCAATATAAATCATTTAGATTTGTATGTTATATCTATTGAACTATTAGAAATAATCCAACCTTATTTTGTATGCTAACAGTATTCAGTTGAAGCATCAATTACGGAGACAGAGATTCTCTTTAGCCGGCCTTCTTGTAAAATAATTATTGCCAGGTGAGTAAGTAAAACATTTTGACATATTTTTGGATACACAACTAATTTTCACCAAATTTTGCACACCAGTGGGGATACAGAAGGCCACATAAACTTAAGATGATTAAATTGTGGTTAGACATTGATTCTCAAAATGTTGTCTCAGAAATGCAATAAATAATTATGTACTAACGATTTAGTATAGCAAACACAATACAAAATCCAAGAAAAATAATACAGGAGACAGTAATAATATTATTTTTTTCTAAATAAGATATCTCAAAAGAAAAAAATAGCAAAAATAATAAGAAAATAATGCTTTGTAAATGAGAAACACTAAAATGTGAAAAATCATTTGAAATTGCGTTCATAGTGGATCTCAAGTAGTAAAAATTTTCGAGATAAAAATTTGCAACAGTCATTGAGAAACCACTACAATGGAACAAAAAAATTAATAAGAATTTTCAACATGCATATACAAAAATATTGTCATCTATAAGATGAACAAGTACCTTTCTCCGCTATCAAATTTTATACAATACAACTTGGAATTTCATATGCATCCTGCTATCAAATTCGAACTACTTAATACTTTCGTGTTGTTAATGCTTGAATGATTGCTCAAGTGGTTGTAAAGAGAATCGCGTGCCAATACCCTATACTATATTACACAGCCAATTTTGCATATTTTGTGTGCTAAATACGAGCATATCCACTTAAAATATACACATATGAGTGATTTTTCTTTGCTATTTAACAATAGTGTTGCAATTAAACACCTTTTAAAATCAACTATTGAGTGAATCACGTAGTATTAAGTTAGGAAAATATTGTTTGTTTCGGTCCTTGCGAAAGCACTTCAGAGGCTGAGCGCAGTGTAAAGACAGAAAGTTGTAACAATGGCGTGAATGCATTTTCTCGGTATTATCTGTTTCAGAGCGGGGTGTGGTGTTGCGATGTGAAGGATGAATAGGCTGAATGGGAGAGTGGTGAATGGCAGTGTTGCCACTGCGAAGGAAGGCGCAAGAAATGGGTTCCGCGAGACAATATCTGGTGGCACGCAGAAACCAGAAAGCTGGTAGGTGGTTCACCCGGCCCCCTTGCGCCGGATTGTTATTAATGATGTCGAGAGAAGGCTGGGCGTGACTTTGGAAATCTATATCACCTCAAGAACAATATCACCCTACGATCCTGTGGTTACGTTTCCCCGTCCCACGTGAATTCATCCAGACCGATTTCTTTTCTTCAGTGACACGCACCATTGCATTCGAAAATGAGGCCCCTCCTTTTGAAAACCCGATTCGGAAGAAAAATCACCCATTCATTATTAACTTACTTGGCCCGCTTAAAACTACTACGAACATAAAGCAAACTTTTTATAGTGGTTTTACATGGCGTATGATCAAACCAAAAATAGCTGCTCTGAATCTATCATCGACTGCAAAAGTTGCCCGTGCACTATATTAATGAGTCTTTAAATTAAGGTAAGATTACGGTTTCTTAAATCTTATTCCACATTGGATTTTCAAGCACCAAATTAGTTTGAAGGCAACGCAAAGCTTTTCTTCAATTAAATAATTTTCTACTGAAGTATCTATCGTCAGAATAGGATACGGAAATTTTTATCAGCATTGCTAGGGAAATAACACTACGTGACTTATCTCGGTGTAACAAGTGAACGGTAACTTGCATGAATTGCGAGTTAGGACTATCTTCGAGTCAAGCACCACATTTCGCTTACACGAAAATATGTTACACGACATTAAACAGGGCGCGAAGGAACACAAAATTACGGCTTTTCCAGTGGACATGGCGTGTTGCGTGTTTAGTGTAACAACGAAGTAACCACGATAATGCAAATGTGAGCTTCAACCTGGATACGCGTTCATGTGAAAACATAATTTAAAAAAGCTGAAGCTAATGCGAAAGGCATCTGAGCACATTTGCGATAAAGAGAAGGTTTTTAAATTTATGCAAAAAATCGATTACTATGGTGCACAAAGAAAAACGTAGATAACATGAGTTTGTAAGCCGGTTTGTACTTGTAACTGCATACACACACTAAGAAGAAGACACAGTTCCTGGTTCCAAGTATATTTACATGGAGATTATTTGTTTACGTTGAATAGTATGTGATTAACAGAAATAAACCGGCCTTGCTCAGAATATCCGCATTAGATCCTTTTAACGAGATAATTTTTTTTTTTTAACAATGGACTGAGTAAAACAACTTTTTTATTTTTTCGACAATATCGGCATGCATTTATTACACACAACCACCTGAAGATGGTTGTGTGTACGTTTCGCATTAACATGTAAGATTCATATCACTGGCTTGTTTTGAACTGAGCCCATATTTTGTTGCCTTGGACAATCTGTAACAACAAATTAAAATTACGACAGCACCACCTTTCATTTGGTTGGCTGCACCATTTGGGATTATTTGTTCAAAATTGCAGCTCGAGCGTTTGTACACAATGTATGTGACAATGTAGCTACCAGTAATGATTTTCAGTACGGCGGGTACAATGAAATGCTGGTATAAACCATATGACTAATATAATATCACATGGAAACAAAAAGAACTTATAAAACTGAACCTGTGTGTAGGGGATTAATACTAGAAACATGTATTATATCACACTGTATTCAATAAAATCCATGAGGTACTGGTAGTCAGTGGATAAAGCGTCAAGCTTCTCAGCCAACACACCATGTTCAAGTTTCGGTAGCGTTGTCTTTTTTTCTTAAGTTTTATGAAACAGCATGTTTTGATTCACCATAATGCCAGTATAAAGAAAATTTATGTTATTTCACATAATGGTTTATGAAAAATTGTTCCCAAACGGCATGTCTTGCTTTTTTTTTCCAGACGTTCCGAGGTGTTCTACCTTAAGGAAAATAGCGTGTTCACTGATAAGTGTATTGTCCTAATTATAATATAATATCCCTTTATGGGTCAATAACAAATATGTCATAAAGAAACATAAGTACACATGAGACACTTGATAGATAAACAAACCCTTGGATAACACGTATATCACATCTCGCAGAATATAAATATAGCAAGTGTCTTAGAACGGAAGTTTTCAGGGTAATTGCAAGGTTAAAAGAAAAATTCTTAGAATCAGGCAGTTTTCATCTAAAGGGTTTCAAATGAAAGTAGAACGGCAACGCACAAACCGAAAGGTCTAGATTAGCTTGCTGGTGTAACTGATAGGTCGGTGGGTAGAACATGAGACTTCCAAACCAGCAATTCGGGGTCAAGTCGCTGTTAGAATATATTTTTAACTAAACGCCGTATTATGACTCAAAATAACACAAGGATATCGAAAATGATGAATATAGTCAGAGTAAATGCATAATAAAACTCCATTAAGTTTCGGTCAAATAAATTTAACATGATTTAGCAACAATATAAAATGTCACTTCAAATACACAATCATGTTTCACTCGAATATGGGAGGTTTGGTTGGTGAAAATAAATTTGGTGAAATAATTTATTTTTGTTCCGTCAGCAGTATATTTGTTTCTTCATTTACAATCTTACGAATTGTTTGGCCAAACCAATTTTGTTTGCCCTTAATATTAATTTTTCTCGGTGTAATATTATTTTATCAACAAATATAATAACGACGCATGATTGCGTTCTACTTTTCACAAGTAGATACAGTTTTAGCATAATTCTGATACAAGTTATGAAAGTGCAACCTTCTAGATGTTTTTTACAACTAGTATTTTATTTATTCACAAACCTAACTGATATATGCCGCCAGAATTAGGAAAACAGATGTTTGAGGGGTTCACCTAACTAGCGCTTGAAATGCGATGCAGAACGTTTGAAAATAAATACATGATTTTCCACGAAGCGTAAAATGTGATGATCTTTAAAATAAAACCATGCTTCAGGCGAGGCTTGTGCTGTGCTTTCATGAAGTCACGCACAATAGAAACACCATTTCAGAGTACTCCAACGTAGCTAAATATATCGCTTTCAAAGTGTCGTATCTCAACATATACGCGTTAATTACATACATAAATACTCCAGGGCTTTGCATTGAACCTTGCTACAGACTTTCCACCAATAAAACTATAGTGTAACCGCTCAAAGTCCCATAGTACGTCACATAGCACGACGAGAACACTGCACGCTAGTTTAGAGGCTTGTGAGTGGCGATGGCGCATTTGATGAGCGTAACAGTGTAGCCCTTATTGCTCCTGCGCTTCTTGGCTTCAAATATGGAAAACAGATCTATGTAAGCGGGCGTTTTAAAGGAAGGGCTTGCTTGTGGCACTATTAGAGGGCAGTACGCAACATGGAGAGCGCAGCGCTGTGGACGAATGAGGAATCGATTATTGTCCATCTAAAATCTCAGGTGTATCATCAGCGTCATAATGTGGTCTGAAGTTGTGTTGAATATTTTATAATGCCAGGATGACACAGGCATGCACCCTTTGTGAAGGTAACTGAGTTTGAGCGAGGCCACATGGTAGACTCCCAAAGGAATGGATTGTCATGCCAGAGAACAGCGTAGCGTGTTGGATAATAAGTGTCAATAGTGCACTGATGGCGATGCCGATGCCTGTCAACCAGTTTTCGGACAGAAGTAACTTACAGATGTACAGCAATACCATTGCTTCTTATGCGCCATTTCCAATGGTGCTTGTTTGTGCGAACATAGTGATGTCATGTGCTCGTAGGTACTCTGAGACGATATTCATCTCACGATTCATCCTTTTCCACTAAGTCAAAATACGCACACTACCTCTTTTTCCCGAGAAAGCCTGTTCATGCTCGTGGTGGAGGAGAGTCTTTGTCGGGTACCGTTGTCCGAAGTACCGGTGCGGGTATGTCCACCCTTTCTTAGAATCCAATCTCCCTTCATGAATTAATGTTTCCACTATCCATTTCAAACACCAGTTGCTGGGTCAACAAGTTTGTCTCCATGTACACTAGTGAGGAGTACAGACTCAAAGCGAATTGCCATGCCACGGACATCAGTCAAAGGTTTTCCATAACTTGCTATTTGACACGCACCTCAACTATGAAATCAGGTAGGACGTTGTGATCACCGCTTAAAGGCCGCTTTAAGCTAGGCATACTTCAGCTCATGCCTCACAACCATGCAGCCCACCCACCTCCGATGCTGTCGAGAAACGAGTACCCAGAGGGACGAACAGAGGAATATTGTGTTCAGTAATGACAGCAGAGAATGCCCCTGTGTTAATGATGAAATGTTGCGTTTGGGGTATCAACCAGCTGGTACCTTCCACGGTGTTAACGGTGGTGTAATACATGGCAATCTTCTGGAATCAAGGTTTGGGGATCCATAACCTACAATTGAATTCGAAATTCGATTGGATTTCCATTTCCTGCAGTTACTACAAAAAACGACCGAAAATACAGAATGTATTTATGAGGAAAAAAATACCAAAAAGAGATAGAGTAAATAAATACATATATAGATACAGTTAAACAACAAGCGACACACAAATAATGAAGACAGTACAACTATATCAAGACGAAAACAGCCAAAACTAGAACCGAAACACAAACAGCAGTAATCACAATGCAACAAATGCTGTTCGTGTAAGTTACAATATAAATTTAAAACTAGTAAGTATTTTCAACAAAGGTATTACTTACGAAACTTGTAACCTCATTTCACAAGAATTAATGCACATATAAAATGTGATATTTCTCAAAGTGTAGAGATGTAAGCAATAATACCGAAATCTTGCTGATGCAAAATGGGATGGTAACATTAACGATATCGCCACTGAAGTATCCATTCACTGGTACGTTGTTTATAAGTAGTAAAAAATCGCACAATGAGCTTAATCTCATAATATTTGGGCGAAAGTTATCCTGTACTTATTTAGAGTGTTCGCTTAAAATTTTCCACAGTTTTCCTTCTGGCCAGAATTTACTACGATAATAGGAAATTTTCATAATTAGCAATTTTTAGGTGGTCAAGGTAGCAGATAAAAGAATATCGTTAAATATAAATCTTAAGATTTTTATAATTTCTCTTTGTGTATGTCTTCCAAAAACACAATTTCTTTGAAACCCAAAATATGTATAACTCAATCCCTGGAAAGAAAACTTCTTAATAACAGTTACTAATGGTAAAAATAACCGCTATCAGCAGAACGACAAATAGTAGATACTGTTTCTGTGGGAGTGGTTTCACAGTCAGCCATAGTCTCGTCTCTCATGGCGTCCAGTGGCCTTAGCTTTGTGGCACACACATTGTTCTACAGATCTCCCCACAGACAAAAATCTAACAGGGTTAATTCTGGAGATATGGGTGGATACTTAATACTTCCTCGATGGCCTATCCAGGTCAGAATATGTGTTTAACCGGGAGCGACGATACCTCTCAATGGTAATGGGGTGGTGCGCCGTCCTGCTGGAAAAAAACAGTCGTCACCTAGGTAGAGTGGTGAACGCCTAGAATGTTTTCATCACGGTGAACTAAATTTCACATGTCACCGTTCCATCAAAAAAGAATGCCCCGCAAGTCATCTAGCACACATAACACAAAAAAATGTCAACCCGGGAATATTAACTGGTTACTCTACCACAATGGGGGGATTTTCGTCGCCCCAGTACGCATAGTTGTGGTGATTGACAGTTCCATTAAATTAAAAGTTTGCATCATCGGACCAACCAATTTCATTAGTAAAATGTCCGTTGTTGTTGCACATGCTCACAACTCACTTGCAAAATTCGATATGCCTATCTTGGTTTTTTAAATTCATAACATGAAGTAAATTGGATTATAGGGCCTCCATTTGACTTCCTTCTAAATGCGATGGACACTTAATTTACTGACATTTGTCTCTCTTGAAGCTTGCAGTACGGACTTCGAATTTCCATAAGAATGTATGAATGTTAACAACGCAACCCCTACATTTCCTTAGTCTTTTGTCATACTCTTTCTGCCTCACCGTCCTTTCTTCACGTTACACACAATTTTTATCCCTGTCATACTTGTCACTTACTGGTGTCGTTACACATGAAAGTAGCGCAGTATAGAATTCTGTCCTTCATTGCCCCTGCACCTCTATCATATTCTCATATAACCAGTAACACTTGAAAACCTACATACATTGCTGGAAATAAAACTTCGTTCTGCCCAACGCCCCTCATTTTCTATACCAATGAAGCGCTGTTCGTGGCTACAAACGGATTTGACAACAGCTAAATGGCTACATGCATTCTCACATATATTTATTTTATAGGATAGTTTCTGCACACATTTTTTGTTAGATGCTGAGCTTAGGATATTACTGGGACTGATGAGATTAACCGTCTGCATAATAACTTAAGAATATTTTTTCTTCTCCTAAATTTTTCTGGGAAAATTTTGGTTTTAATGCCACTCATAATCATTTTTTCGATTTTTCACCTCACCATACGAATGCTTTATTGGTGTGGCTGAACTATGATTCAATAAAAAGCATAAATGCGAAACACTGAATACACTTAATCATGACTTTATAGAAATGAGAAAAAGTTTTCACACCAAATTATTCCGTGATATTAGTTTTTGTACATTTATCATGAACGTGCATGGCCCTAATAAACTCTTTGGCACAAAAATTGGAAAAATGTTGGCCAAAAAAAAAAGATATTTTAATTTTAAATATGATTATATATAAGTAGATTATTAAAGTCGGTTTTGGCACAGGGTTAAGGGATAGGTTCAGGATCCGTCCACCATCTTGGTAGGCGCGGCCAGTGGCCGGCGGCTTCAGACAGCCATGTTATCAATAAATGCCTGTTCCACTCCAAAAATCATTTCCGAAATTAACAATTTTGCCCAAAATTTTTTTTTCCCAACAATACATTTTTTAAAAACTGGAAAAATTTGGTAAGCGAATTTAAAGCTCCTCGAAACAAAAGCCGAAAAATCCTCAGTCGAGCAAGAGGATTAGAGGCTCTTAGCAGAATGAGCCACTTAATACTCAGAGCAGGTAAGGATGATTCCAGACTCCCAGCAATGTTAAGCCGGCCACAGAGGAACAGCAGACCTGGCCCCTTCCCCTGACCACCATCCTGCACCTACCATGTCCACACCCTGCTAACTCCACCTGTCCCCCTCACCAAACCCCTCTTAACAATACCCTTACACACTCATGCTCCCAGGTACATAATAATAATAAAAAAGCAATATATATAAAATTCGAGAAACATACCATGTCAAATTTACAATCATTCTACCACCCTTGCCTCACCTCCTCATCCTTATATCCCTCAACCAATCAAAATCAAATCCCCCAAAAAATTTTAAAAAATTCTAAAAAATCGTTAACATATGTTGACTTCACACTCGTCCCACCACCCTCACATCACACCATCTCCAAAAGTATAAAAAATCGATAAAACACAAAATCGAAAACAATTGAAAAAAATCATGAAACATTCAACATTAACTTCATACTTATCACAATAAGCTCACTCCACCATTCCTCACCACCACATTACAAAATCATAAAAGATCGATAAAAATCGCAACAAAATGTTTAAAAAATTCTTAAATATCGAGGAACACATAAAGTTAAACACGCACTCATCCCATTATCCTTACACCATCACCTCGCCGGCCCACAACCCCTCACAATCATAAAAAAATAGAGAAAATTCGCAAAAAAAATGAATGAAACTAATACAAGTGTAGGTTCATATTACATCACTGACTCCGACACCTATGCTGGATGCCGATTACCTTGACCTTAACCCCAATGTTCATGAAAACAAACAATTTAGAAAAATTGTAAAAATTCGAAAAAATTCATTAAAATCGACAAACATAATGCATTAATGACTCCGACCACCATGCTTATGTTGGCGACTGTAACATTCATACTAGTGACATTAAACTCTAAAAATTGAGACAATATTGTAAATTATAGATTAAACATTAGTAAAAATCGACGAACATATTACATTACTGACTTCGACCACCATGTTGAATGTTGGTGAGCATAAATTTAATCCAAATGGTACTAAGCTCGAAAAACAAAACGAAAAAAAATTGCGAAAGATTAGAAATAATGTAAAAACCAAAGAGTAAAAAAATACATATCTAATACGGAAAAACAAGTTGAATGTGTGTGACCTTAAAAGTTCGTTTCTTGTAAAGATGACAAATCACAGCCACTTCCTGGTCCGACGATCAGCATACATCTGAACTACCAACCAAATATTTCATTGAATATATAGCTGAACAATATTACGACCCCCAAAGCGAATTAGCATCTTTACGTGTAGAACACAGACCCCTCCCAACCATGCCACCGACAACACACCACTCATCGCTCCACTTCTCTTGCAATTTAGTTAACATAGCTCAGCCACTATCAACATTTACGCATGTCACCATCCATTCAACTGACTCCACCCCCCCTCAAACCCCTACAATAATGTGCAATAGCTCGTCCCCTGGCCATCCACACTCGACATCAACCAACCACACGATTCTCCACCTCTATTCCTTTCCCTTAACAAAACATCAATCGGTTCCTGAAGAAGCATAACTCTACCCAAGACTGGCTCTTGCCAAGACCAATTCCTGTAAAAATGCCTATAAAAGTGGTTAAGACAAACCCACCATACCCCCAGTTATCCCAACAGTCAATGGCAACCATTCTCGAAAAAGTCTACTAATACAAATGACCAGATCAATTAACTAGTTGCGAAACATTTCTCAAAAATATTTCCCAGTTCATTCGTTAGCCTTATAAAACTCAGCCAAATTTTAATCGACCCGATAAAGGCATAATACTTCAGATCTTTCCATGGCCTCTCCATCTGCACAAATTCACATAAATCTGATCTAAAACAGACTCTCGCAATCGATTGTACACACCATTGAATTAATAAGTAGTTTAGGGAAGCATAAATGCCTGGATAAGAAATTAAACTCACATTATTATGCTGCATGGAAGGTGGATAGTCTCGGCTAGCTTATGCCTCTTCACACAGATTTTTTCTCGAGTTATTTTTTTTAAGGTTATTCAAGGTCATGGGTCAAGTTCAAGGTAGTCTGCATGTAATATGAAGGCGGTAGTCTGTATTGTCATATGCTTGTTGACATTTATGTATTTTTCTCGAGTTTTTGTTTTAAGGTCATCCAAGGTCATGGTGTCAAGGTCAAGGTAGTCTGCATCTAATATGGTGTCAGTAATGTCATATGCTTGTTGACTTTTATGTATTTTTCTCGCGTTTTGGTTTTCAAGATCATTCAAGGTAATGGTGTCAAGGTCAAGGTACTCTGGATTTAATATGGTGGCTGGATGGCCAAAATTACAGAGCAGGAGAAAATAAATATCCTAGATGACAGTCGAACGAAAATGAGTAATTTGGAAACGAGATTGTGGTCTGATTTCCAACTTGGACCCTGGCCATATAAATAGGGATTATTTAGAGGGACACTGGTGCATTTTGAGGGTAAAAATAAGCCCCAAAAATTGGCTGAAATTGGATGTCGGGGCTTTATTTTCCACGTTAGGGTCTTCTTCCATTTAAAGGAAAATACGGGAAATTTTGAAGGAAAAATGGAACTTTTTAAGGAAAAAAGGGAGATTTTAACGCCTTTTGGGCTAAAACGTAAAATTTTGTGTGAAAATGAACGATTTCTGGAAAAAAAGAAGTGGAAAAAATACAACATGGCGGACAGAACCCTAGAGCTTGACCCTGGACCCTGTCCCAGCTCTCTCCTTTTCCTACTACTTTAAGCAATTTGAGGGGCTTCCTTAGGACCGACAGAGCAGTGGAAGCCATATCAGTTTTATAGGCATAATTTGGTTAAAATGTTATTTAACCTTGACACAAGACCCACGGACCTTGACCTTAAACCTCAAAGGTCCAAAAACATCCAATAAATCCAGAAAAAGTTCTAAAAATCCAAAAAATGTTAATATTATAATCACTAAAAATTATTAAAAACTGATTATTAAATATTATTTAAAAAGGTAAATGTTTTTATTAAAAAATCATTACAAATTATAATTTTTTTCAAATTTTTCATTGGTCAGCCATTTTCCCTAACAATTTGACTTTTTCTCTTAAAATTTCTTTAGAATTTCCCTTTTCATTTTTTTATTCTTCAATCTCCCTTATTCCCCCAAAAATAAAAAAAAATCGAAAAATAAAAAAATAAATAAAATGTAAATATTAATTTTAAAAAAATCGTATTTCCAGAGGTCCCTCCAGCACCACATCCAGCAGACGACTGACTCCGTCATTCCACTCCCCCATCTATACTCATTATATAATTTGCCGCTATATTTGTTTTTTTTTCGTTCATCAATTGTTTATATTTATGTAACTGTAATTTACCATATTAAGAGGTGATAGCCACCTTGGTATTCGACCGCCATCTTGGTAGGTGACATTCATCCACCATATAAGATGCAGACAACCTCGACCTTGACCCAATGACATTGAGTGACCTTGAAAATAAAAACTCGAGAAAAAATACATAAAAGTCAACTAGGATATGACATTACAGACTACCACAGCCATATTAGTTGCAGACCACCTCGACTTTGACCCCATGAATTTGAACGAACTTGAATATATTACTCGAGAAAAATCCATGAAAGTCAACAAGTATATGAAATTACAGATTACCACCGTCATATTAGATGCATACTACCTCGATCTTGACCATGTGACCTTAAATGACCATGAAAACCAAAACACAAGAAAAATTACATAAGTGAGCTAGCATATGATGTTACAGACTACTATCACCATATTACATGCAAACTACCTCGACCTTGACCCCATGACCTTGAATGACCTTGATAACAAAAATTCGAGAAAAAATTTATGCGAAGATGCAGAACATAGCCGAGATGATGAACATTTCACGAAAGCTTTTGTCAAAGTAAGCCTTCCATCCAACCTCTCTCTTTCTTATAATGTACGCATATGTAAATCCTATGGAATTATATTGATTTTAAACCAATCTTACAGCACCATTACTACATTGTGCAGACACCGACCAGCCAATAACCCAGTTACGACATGATTGCAGCTGACCAATCACATGCAGACATTGAAACATCACACACAGGCAGGTAGGCAGGCTTTTGATGCTAGTTCCTTGACCACATTACCATGCAGTTATATCTTCACCAGTTTCTTCCAGACAAGTTCTTCGCTCAGCTTTAAATCATGGTCACACCTAATGCAGACAACTGACTCCAAAAGACTGACTCCTACAGAACTACTCATAATGACCCCTAAATGGCCCTTAAGTGACTGCTAAATGAATCCACCACCACCATCACCTTGACCTATACATGACCCCTAATGAACCATTGATCCATGACCTATTGACCAATTGACCCATTGACCCCTGATTGTGAAGAAGGAGGTGGAGGCAGAGACGGATGCGGGTGTGTATTCCATTGTAATTGCAGAGTACCATTGCGGAAAGTTTTAGAGCGTATTTTCAAAATATCACTCTGTGTAAATACCTCTTGTAAAAATCGTACTGAAACATCATTCTTGAAAAGTTCATTCAGCAGGTTTCCGTACAGACCACCCTGTTAAGCAGGCGAGAATTTTGAACATAGGTGATAACCCAATCACTGAATCGACCCTGCTGCAACCAGTTAGCGATGATGCAGATCGCGGATCCATGATCGTCGAGTTCAAAGGTATGCCTTCTTATTGACAATTTATCTTCGAGGGTTGGGAGCACTCTGAGAAAACCCAAATACTTGTTCACTCCGGAAGAAAATATTTAGGTCATGTAATAGGAAAATGCATAATTATATAATTGTATACGATACGAATATAAATAATTATATGTAGTTATATAAATATGTATAAGTATATAAATATGTTAATATAATGCAATTTTCAATATTATTTATATATGTGTATAGGTATTTAAGTAAATTAATATAAAATTACTATCGATTTAATTTTTTTATGTGTATAGGTATATAAGAATGTAATTATACAAAATTATATATTTATTGGTATATAAGTATGTAAATAGAAAATTATTTTCCATTTAATTTATATATATATAGTTATGAACATATAACTATTAAAATATAATTTTTTAAATTTAATTTATTTATAGTTACACCCATACAAATTGCCATACACTAGCGCTCGCCGCCGAATATTTATTAAGACTCTCTGGCCACATATGCGCTCCTTGGCCAACTTCTCCCTTCCGAGTTCTCCCTCAGCTGCCTCCTCCTGACCTCCCCCTCCTTTCGCTAGTTAAGGTTATCTATTTAAATGCCCATGCACTTCCCCCCCTTCCTTCTAAGTCCGACAGATCTGCTTAAATAGTAACTGCCCCAGCTTGTTCAACTTTGATGATGTCTGGAATACTTCGCCAGCTACCTGGGTGTGATATGACATCTTATAGAGTAATTTAACCGCACTGCAACTAGTGATCATGGTGCCGCTGCCGATTATCTGCGCCTTTTAAATTATCGGCCAATGGAACAGCGACACAAGGTATGTATGTTGTGAACAGGATGGGCAGTTTACAACGAAATTGTCCACTAGTTGGGTGGTTCGAATTTTCGTCCATGAGCACAGAGCTGGGCGTTTTACATGGTGAATGTTGGAGACCGAGGTTGCGAGGTAAACTGGCATAATGTTTGTTTAGCGTATCGTAAAATCACTATAACCCGTGCGGTAACCTTCAGTTGCATGGCTTGGTTTTTCTTAAACGAATTTTTCACTATCATTTTTTTCGGGCAACAGGTCAGTGTTAGGGTTTGTCGTTATTGCCGTTTGACTAGTTTAACACTAGATTTTGGCTGGCGCTGTTTAGTTTATGGGCTACTCAAGTGAATGACGTTTATTGTAATGATGAGTTTTGGTACTCTAATCCCGACCTGTAATTTCCACCGGAGAGATTCTACTTTCGTAGGTGTTGGCTAAGAACAGGCACTTGATGTCGCCCTGCACTGCGAATCTGGAGTCTCGGCTTGATGTCCAAAGGTATTGGACTAAGTCGGAGGCTAGTGCCCTTGAGTAATTTGAATTGTGTGAAAAATATTGGAGTGATTGAAACAGTTTGGATTCTAGCTGAGGGTTCATAAGTAGTAGTATCGTAGGTTTTCGGGCCTCCTTGGAATGTTGAGTGCATTGCTCGCCAGCCAGATTCGCAGTGACCTAATATTCTAAAAGGATTTATAAACATTATTTGCCCTTGTCGGATACTAGATGCTCAGTGTAAATATTTGACCTCTTGTGTATTCGCCGCCGTTCCAAACAGGCTTGAACCAAAGAAATAAACATTTGTTTTGCTATACTTGCTGTTAGGTATGAAAGCAAAAAGTTTTGTTTTGCCAATTGCAGACGTTTCACCCTTGTGCAAAATAAAGATCAACTGAACAAGCCAAAGGGATGTAATATAGACGGAAAGTGGGTGGTTTTCCCTGTATTGATTGATCACTATTGTCCATATCACTGTTGTTAAACAGTGAAGTGTTCATACCATAATTTTTATGTGCCGCTCGTGCACGTTCTTTTTATGTAAATCTTGTGGTAAGGATAAATGTTACCGTACTGCTGTGCAGTTTTTTAACTGAAAGTTTCTCGAGTAGTTAAAATAATCAGGCACTTGTTGTGTGTGCTATTTGATACAAAGTATTGAGTGTCTAATTTTTCCAGCCGCCTTAAAGGGTGTTTTTTAAATGGATAATTATTTTGGATAAGGTATTAAGAGGTTGTGCTAATTTTGCCCTTGGATTACGAGGAGTAGTATGTTGCTATGTGAAAGAATATTTACATTATTAAGGCTGGTCACAGCATTGTAGTTGTGAGCCTTCTCAAGACGATAAATGTTATTCTTATTCCTTGTGCATTGTTTAAGAAAGGGCACGCAATTATTGATTTGCTGTTATACAGCATGAACTGAGAGTTGTGATATTAATTGCATTCAGATGCATTATCTTTATAATAATCCATTTTAATGATATAAAATTCGTAATGCCTATGTTAATAGGAAAAGTGATCTTATTCAATGTTATATATATTGTGGAAATTACATCATTGCATATGAAAATAGTGGCCGGAGGTTTTCACTTAGTAAACAAGCAACATATATATTTTTGATAAAGCTGTTAGATGTATATAAGTACAAATGTATTTCAGGTAAAGCTGTTAGAATTATTAAATGAACATGTTATTGTATCAAGCATCACTACATTTTGAGTTTATATCTTGTGAACAACAACAACTGAAACGTGGTGTGAAAGAAATTGTATGAGATGCAAAAACAATTGTAATAAAATTGTTAAGTGTTATTGAATTTGTGAGTTTGTTTAAATGTTCTTGCCTGGTGCTCCTTTCTACAGCAAAATATAATTATGTAAATATTAAATTAATGTAATTTTCTATAATTATATTACATATGCCTACAATCATATTTAAATAACATATTGTTACGTAAGTATCTGCATGTTTCTTCTGGGCCGAATGAGTATTTGGGTATTTTCAGAGTACTCCCATACGCGAAGATAAATTGTGAATACGAAGGCCTGCTTTTGAACTTGATGATCATTAAGCTGCGACCTGCATCATCGTTAACTGGTTGGCGCCAGTGTCGATTCAGTGATCGGGTCATCGCCTATGTTCAAAATGCTCGTCCGCTTTAAGGGGCGGTCTAAACGGAAACTTGCTTAATGAACATTTCTAGAATAACGTTTCAGTGCGATTTATGCCTGAGGCAGTTTACATAGAGTGATATTTTAAAGATACATTCTAAAACTTATAGCAATGGTTCTCTGCAACTACAGTCGGATCCGCCTCCACCTCTGCCTCCCCTTCCACTGCAATTAGAGGTTAAAGTGTCATGGGTCAATGTATCGTGGGTCAATGGGTCAATGGGTAAATATGTCATGATTCATGGGTTAAAGGGTCATGGGTCAATGGCTAAATATGTCATGATTCATGGGTTAAAGGGTCATGGGTCAATGGGTCAAGGGGTCATAGGCCAATGGGTCATTCGGAATCATGTAGGGGCCAAGGTGGTGGCGGAGGTGGTGTTTGTGGATTCATCTTGGGGTAATTTATGGGTCATTATAAGTCCGTATGTAGGTGTCAGTCTGTTGGAGTCAGTTGTCTGCTTTAGGTGTGACCATGATTTAAAGCTGAGCGAAGAACTTGTCTGGAAGAAACTGGTGAAGATATAATTGCATGGTAATGTGGTCAAGAAGCTAGCATCGAAAGCCTGCCTACCTGCCTGTGTGTGATATCTTAATGCCTGCATGTGAATGGTCAGCTCAATCATGTGGTAATTCGGTGATTGGCTGGACGGTGTCTGCACAATTTATTAATGGCGCAGTACATTTGGTTCAAAGTCAATATGACCCAAAGGGTTTTAATATATGCGTATATAACAAGCAATAAGGAGGTAAGTTGGGAGGCTTAGTTTAAAAATGGCTGTCATGAAAGACAGATCTTCTTGGCTAGTTTCTGCAGCTTTGCATAGATTTTTCTCGAGTTTTTGTTAGCAAGCTATTTCAAGGCTATGGTGTCATGGATATGGTAGACTGCATCTAATATGGCGGTAGTAGACTGTAATTTATAATACTTGCTGAATTTTATGTATTTTTTCTTGAGTTTTTGTTTTCAGTCATTCGAATTCATGGGGTCAATGTCGTGGTAGTATGAATCTAATATGGTGGCAGTAGTCTGTAACACCATATCTTGGTGACTTCTATGTAATTTTTGTCGAGTTTTTGTTTTCAAGGTCATTCTAATTCACAGGGCCAAGGCCAAGGTATTCTGCATCTAATATGGTGGTGGTAATCTCTAATGTTCTATGCTTGTTGGATTTTATTTATTTTTCTCGAGTTTTTGTTTTAAAGTTCATTCAAAGTCATGGGGTCAATGTCGAGTTGGTCTGCATATAATATGGTAGTGGTAGTCTTCAATGTCATATGCTTGTTGACTTTTAAGTATTTTTTCTCGAGTTTTTATTTTCAGTGTCATTCAATATCATGTGGAGAAGGTCAAGTTAGCCTGCATCTAATATAGTAAATGGGTGACACCTTACAAGATGGCGGACAATTACCAATATGATGTTCATCTTCCAATGTGGTAGCCTCCAGTTACATATATAAACAAACGACGAATGAAAAAACAAATATGACAGCAAATGATAGAATGAGTATAGATGGGGGAGTTGGAGTGACATGGTCTGGGGGGACCTCCAAAAATGTAAGTTGAAAATTTTTTTTTCATAAGTTTTTGGAATTTTTAAAAGAATTCTAAAGAAAAAAAGGAAATTTTAATGGTAAAAAGGGAAAATTTAGGGTAAAAGGGGAAATTTTAATGGAAAAATAGAAATGGTTAGAGATCATTGCTGCCTAGGGGAAGATAATTTCTATATAAATCTTAATGCTTTTTAAATAAAATTTTATAACTATTTTCTTAATTAATTTAGTAATAAATTTTGTGATTTTAATTATAAGTTTTTATTGAATTTTTATATTTATTTTGGGGTTTTTAAAAAAATTTCTGGCATTTTTTGATCTTTTAAAATTTTTTTGCATCTTTGAGGTTACAGGTCATGGTCGAAGGTCAAGGTTCAATGTCCTGGGTCTTGGGTCAAGGTGAAAGTTCATCTTCACCCAATGTGGCAGACAAGATGGCTGACAATCAAGATTGATGATGGTTAGGTCTGACTCCGATCCTGTATCATGTGTAACGATTTAACGATTTGGCATACCCTATACCTATAAAACCAATATAGCTGTCACTGTTCTTTCGGTCCTAAGGAAGCCCCTAAAATGAATTTATTAGGGTGAAAATTGGATTTGAAAAGCTTATACCATTTTTGAGGGATAAAATGGGTCATGTTATGGTTCCTTAAAAATAATATTTAATTAACTTTTAATAGTTTTTTTTTAAATAATTTTTTTCGGAATTTTGTGCAAATTTTCGGAATTTTTAAAAAATTGTTGAGTTTTTTTTGGGTTTTTGGGAACTTTTAAAATGTTTTTAGGGGGTTTTTATGTTAAAGGTACGGTCAAATATGAACGTCAAAGGTCATTGGTGAGGGGTAAAATGTCAATGACTTCCAAGGTAGCGGTCGGGTGACATCACAACATGGTGTCTCTCTGGCTCTGGCTCCGATGCCCTATGCCCATTTGTCAGAATCTGCCAATCCCTACTATTACCCATGACCACTAAAAAATATGTTTCTTTATTACTACCAAAAAAACAATCTAAAGCGAGTCGCATACTTGCAAGTGCCTCTATCAGACTTAATGGCTGACAGTCGTGTGCCTCCTTCACCTATTGACAGGTCCTTCGGATTCGTCTGCGATTTCTGTGTGGCATCATTCGCTGTCCGCAAGAATGGGCTCCAACATTAAAGGTCGTTTGTGCAACAATTAAATGCTACATGTACACAGTTATGCAATGCACGACGACACGAAACGAGCCGCCACTTCAATACAGACCGGCGCTCATATTCTTGCAGAGAATGCGGTAAGGATTTTACGAGGACAGACAATTTGAGGGAGTTCATAGCTATATGTAATGAAGTAGCTCCACCTGCTGCCAAACTCCCACGACTCAGCATAGTTCACCAACATCCTATAGCCGTGGTTCAGACCCCTGCCCAAATTTCATGACCCAGAATCGTCGTAGGTTCTGGAATGGTTAACGCCAATGTTTTCATGGAAGACGAAACAGCTTTCCGATGCAATTTGAAAACATATATAATTAAAAACGAGAGTGGGTCGGCGAAAGATATTTGTACCTTTTAGCATCAATAGAGAATAATATCATTAGACGACTCACCGAAGAAATCGAGGAGCACGGGTCCATAAACTTCAATATTTGGTTGGAATGCTATTATACGAGACCAGAGCCGTTCGGCGAAGGCGCTGATCGGAGAGCCTACTAAACCAAAAAAGTGCCGATATTTGAGGCTAGCGATATCGAGAAGGCGGGACGAAACAGCCTGGAAAACATAGAGGAGGAAACGTATATTTCGAGGGGCTCTGGGTGGACATTACAATCAGTCAACCACATGTAGCTGCGTGTGAACAAGTTGGATCCACTTCGTGTATCATCATACATCGAGCTTGCAGAAATTCTAAAAAACAGGAAGGCCATAATCAACCTAAAAAAAAACACAATTGCCCACATGTGTTCCAAATAGGTCATTCTGGCCTATTATGTGGAAGGTGCAGATCCGCAGCGAGTCGACCACCGCTACAAAACCCTCGAATTAAAATTCGCCTTTTGCGGCCTCGAATTTCTGACCCCGCTCCAGCATGTAAACATTTTTGAGAAAAATAGTTCTGGCATTTCCATCAATATATATGGCATATACAAAAATAGATCAGATACCCTGTACGTGCGACTGAAGGAGAAAACCCAGGCCTTCGATCTACTTCTTCTCACCGCTGATGATGAGAACGCCCACTATTGCTGTGTAAAAAATTTTGAGCTTTGATGAGATCACAGATGTTGGTCCGCTGCCACAAGATCAATGTATGCAAGTTGTGCTTCGCCTATTATCATGATTTACAACGAAAATACAGACTAGCAGGTCAACAGGGCCTGGAAGAACACGAAATATAATGCAAACAACATCCCCCACTGTGTGCTGAAATGCCACAGTCTGGTAAAGATGGATGGTCGCTCGTTTTGAAATTTAAGAACATATTACCATATTATCAAATTGCCCATTGTTGTTTTTGTAAATTTTCAGGCAATTCTGAAACCGATCCACACCTCCAGACTATAACCGGATCCCAGTCGTGCATACACATATGTCTACCAGAAGCACGAGGCATACAGCTTTTGCATTTACATTCATGTGGTCAACGACGTCATTCCAGAGACACTAACATCTACGCTGAGTCAGGAACCCATTATATACCTGGGAGAAGATGTGGGGAAAGATCTAATGGAGGCAATTGTAGATATCGGCAACAAAGTACAAGATATTCACGCCTCATCAAAGGCTATGAAAACACTCACACCTTCAGAAAATACCAGCTATGCCAGAGCGACGAGCTGCTGCTACTGTGTTGCTCCATTCATGTATGGCAACTATAAGATGCGGGACCGTGACCACTTTACTGGGCAGTACATCGGGTACACTTGCACCAGCTGCAATTTGCTACATCTTCACTCGAAGTAACTTGCCATCTTTTTCCACAACATGACCCCGACGAGAATTTTATCTTTAGGCTGCTGGGGTATGACCGAAAATATATTTTGATCATTCCACATATGTGCGAAAAAATGATCACATTTTCAAAGCAGCTGGGGAACCGTGTTTCAATCCAGTTTGTAGATAAGTTCATGTTCGTGGATCGCTGTCTAGCATCCTTGGCTGAGTAACTGCCTTGAAATAAATTTAAACACAGATACAAGTTCTTTATTGGAAGCCAACTACCTCTTGTCACACGAAAAGGTGTCTTCCCTTACGATTATGTCGACAGCTCGGAGAAGCTGGACGAGCAGCAGCTGCATATCAAAGAGGCTTTTTACAACGAGCTGATGTACTCTGGGATCAGCGATGAAGAACATGCCCACATCCAGAAGGTATGGCAAGAGTTTGGCTGTAGCAGTCTTAAGGAATATTCAGAGTTGTAATTGAAGACGTAATTTCTCCTCCCAGTGGAGGTGTTCGAAAATTTCATAATTTTGTGTATGTCAAAATACAAGCTCGATTGTGCACATTATATTAGCATACCAGGGTTCGCTTTCGACACAATGCTGCGAATGACGGGGTCTATCTAGAGCTTCTAATGTGATGGTGTGGCCCAGTTCGTCAAACGACATGCGATGGCGAACAGCAACTATGTAACAGAAACATATGATCCCAGCAAGTCTTCCAACTTCTTAAAGTTTCTCGATGCAAACAACCTGTACGGCTGGGCCCTGTTTGTACCATTGACAATATGCAAATACAAGTGGGCCGATGTGAACATCGACGTCATGTCCATACCAGACGATGGGGTGACAGATAACATATTGTGGGAGGAAGTCGAGTATCCTACGGCCCTACATGAGGACCATCGGGATTTACCAATTCTTCCCGCCAACCAATGCCAGCCGGGCTCGAAACAGCCAAAGCTGATGACAATGCTGGAAGATAAGAGCCGCTACATTATTCATTACTGTAACCTCAAGCAGGCTAAGGAACATGGAGTGAAGCACACCAAAATTCATAGTGTGCTACAGTTGGAACAGACTGCATAGCTGAAGCCTTACAAAGATTTAAATATTGCCAAGTGACAGGTGGCCACCAACGATTTCGAGAAATGTTTTTATAAAATTAGAAAACAATGCAAGTAGTAGGGGTGATGGGTACCTGGCTCACTTGTAGAATGATATGTGGATAGAGCGACCTAATTTGCATAATTGCCTAATTAGCATATGCGAATGAGATTAATTGTTTGAGTAATCACATTACTTGACTAATTAATTAGATTAATTAGCCGATCGATTAAATTGATTAGTTCTATTAATATAATAATTAAAGTATGTTTTGATATATTTTTTCTTAATTTTAAGGAATTCTTTTGATGTCAAAGAATGTTTATTAATTTATCCATGTCATAAGGGTGATATTGGCAGAGCAGGTTCGGTATGGACTCTGTGAGGTTCTGGGGCCGACTTACCAGAAGAGCAGGTTGAATATTGCTTATATAGAAGTTAATGTTGGTGTAAAAATGGTATAAGAGACATTTTTGTTTTTATTTGTGGATGGAGTGGGAGCAGGCGTGTATGTTCTTGCCCACTACGATTTCTGTTCAAATACCCAAATGAAATAAGTACGATTCATTAAAAAATGTTACTTTAATCACATAATCTACACAACCAAACACGTATTTATTAAACAGATTATAATCATGCAATTTATATTAATATCCACAAATGCTACCTGAATTAATTTAACAAACGAAACATGCATCTAAAACAACAAAACTAATTACAATTCACCATTACTCCAAATCCCCCCTCCCTTGACAAAGATCCCCTCCCAATAAAAGTGCACATACTTTACTTGCTTCACACTCATCGGCTCTCAGCACACACATCGAAACACAAGCAAGGAATGTCTTACAAAAACCACTGAATACACTAAGAATGTAATCAATCATATTAGTTTACCACCCAAACAATAGGAACAATTGCACAATAATTGTACATCCATTCCCCATAAATATATATATAGTTTATTAAATGAATTACACATCAAAAATATTATTTAAAATATTTTTAAATCATAAAAACAATTTACAAAACATTGTATTGCAATCTTTTAAGATCCTTATTCTTCACCCACGAGTTGTGTGCTTTTGAGAAACCTCTCCATCGAACCAAGGACATATTCTTTTCCCTTCCAATGTCTTTATCAACCAAATATTCATTTGGAGAAGAAACTTTTTGCAATTCATGTTCGTAAAAACCACCTTTCATAGGTTCTCCTTCATAGGTTTCTAGATAATACACTCTGGGATACGAATTTCTAACTGAAATAATTTTGAATATTTCGTACGACCAATTAAGAGTGTATTTTTCTCAAAGACAGATTTCATGTTAGACACTCATACATACATACCAACTTTAAACTTTAGTTTTCTCTCATCGAACATTTTTACATTATTATACACCGTTTTTATCAATCTACTATCCATTACCTTTTCAGGTGCCATTTTGATAATTCTAAGATATCAGGAATGATATAATTGGACTATTTCAGGCAAAACATCGATGTGAAAAGCTTGTATATTAGCTATTTCAAGCTCTTGTTAAACCTCTCGACAACACTGGTTTTAAGGTATGAATACGTTATGTAATGATTGGTACCATAACCAGTCATAAGTTTCTGGAAAGAAATGTTGAATAATCAGTTCCTTTGTCGATTTGGAGTGAATTTGGTGTTTTTTCTCGCAAAACAATCTTCACTGCATCGCTAATTGTTTCCCTTTCTTGTTCTTGACAGGTACACCCCAACCATATTTGGAATGAATGGCTATTACGATTCAAATATATTTGTATCCCTTATTGTATTTCGAAAGCAATGTCATTTCACACAAATAAGCTTGAAAATATAATTTAAGCCTTTAGCAATAACACATCTTCTAGGAAAGTTTATCCTTGCAGGGGTGTGAAGATATTGAGCAATCTTACTAAACTTCATTGGTAATATAACTATCTTCAGTCAATTTTTCAATAATAGAAACAATTTTGTTGATATGTTAATTATTCCTAGACTCTCTCGAAGAAATGCGAAGTTTTAATCTATCGACTAATTCAAAAGGATTATTCCAATATACAGGAGAACAGTGATCACCAATTTAATCTTTATATATTCCACTTCCAACAATATTGCTTAATGAATGTGGTTTGGGATTATTTTCATCATCACCTAAACAATTATTTGAATTTGTTCAACAAACAAGATCCTTATATTACTTGCAATCGATATCGGAATAACCATTTTGAACTTTTTAAAATAATAATTCAAGCAATCCTTCACTAACATCACTTACATAATCACCCACTTGACTTCTCTTTTCAGGCAAAAACTTAATTACTGAATCTCCCAGAAGCTATATATTTCCATGACGATATACACCAAATACTGCATCGCGAATAGGCGAAGATTGTTTTATAACTAAATAACATTGTGTTAATTAAGTCAGTTTTTTGTCTTGATAGGTTCATCCAATTTAATTTCCACTGGTGGTTCATTAAATGTATTTAGCATGGAATGTAATGTAACCATTCTACTCGTAACATGTATAAATATTTCTTTATTCAAAACATTTTGTTCCATTCGAGCATGTTAGGCTTGTAAATATTTCGCATTTACAGCAGATATAACTTTATGTAATTCTGAAGCAGAGTCAGGCATTATTCTATGTGTTCATTAACTTTCAACTATTTATAAATAAATTAAGCGATTGTTTTATTATCAGGTGTATTAGGTCGATATGTTTGCATTTTTTCAATGTTATCGACTTTACTCAAAAGTATGTCTAATTTACTCACAGTTTTAACCATCAAATCATTACTAACATAGCTTATTCGAGATTTCAAATTTCAATTTGCTTTTTCACTTCTGTTTGTGTAGCTAAACCAGATGTTATAGTGATCAATTCAACACACCTCATATAGCATAATTTTGTCCATTTGTTTATCAAAATGTTTTGTAATTGTAGTGCTTACCATTTCATTAATTATATTTTTTTAATGTTCCAATTGTTTGTTCAATTTTCTGTATTTTGCAGTATAGTCGTCATATTTGCCAATATTTCCAAAATATAATTAATATTATTAAACACTTTTGAAATAGTTTCAATTCAGTTTATTAAATTCTTTTGTATATTGATTGATTGTGATTTTAATGTTTAGTGTAATGGTGTTTAAGACTTCCACATAATGTTTATTTACCGCATCATTATTTTCACAGCCATACCCACATTACGTAATATATGTCCATTCAAATTACAATTCCCATCACAATTTGTCATTAAACAGGTACTGTAATGATTGCATTTTTTACAGCTATGTATAAACTTTGAAATACTCATTATTCTTCATCGGGTAGTAAAAAATGTCAAATTCAGATGTATATCTTCCTATATATAGGGGAAGAGGTGGTATAATTACCAGAAAACTGTACTAATTTTTTTCAACAGTAAAAACACATATCTTTAAACTTTGTAAATGTATTATGGCCTAAAATGTGATCATTGTAAATATGTTTTAAACACCATTTACATATCTGCATTATTGTACAAATTATGTTTTGGTATATATGTGTGTAACTTTGTGATAAATAAACATAATCGACATTTGAATGTCTACCAAAACTAAATTATTGTTGTATTTCCCCTGCAGTTTGCACCAAACATTGTCAAATATAAACACGATATTGGGTAATGCTTCATTCGGAGACACAATATCTTCTTTATTTGTAAACGGGAAATGTCGAATTCCTTCAATTAACCACAAAATATATGCTAATCATTGATATTTCTCTTATTGCATTGTTTTAGAAAACACATATGTTTTCAAATTTAAGTCAATTTGGATGTTCAACAGTGACATAATAACACACATTTTTCCCCATGAAGAAGGACCGCATATTATACAAAGTATATTTGATGGTAAAAGAATACCATGGTTCTGTTCAATTATATTTTTCTTTTGTGTTTACAATTGCCAGCAGATAAACATTTTGTTTTATAACCTTCATTTCTACAGTATTACATAACAAACTAACATAAAAACTACAAATATATATCTATAAATAGATTCGCATTCAGTTGAAAACAATGACCTGTACTATGCATAACAAAAAAGGACATGGATTATTGAATACATTGATTAAAAAAATACAATTTGAATTGCATTTACCAAAATACAATTTTTGCATACCGAGAACCCAGCTTGCAAAAAATTTGGCATGAGATGATCAAGGAATGAACGCTTTGAATAATGCTTGTAATGAACACTATATAGTATACAATCGAACAAACAATTTGAAAGAAAGTCTTATAGCAGATACAATTCTAGCTGATTAAGCAGCAAATATAAGGAAAAATCTGTCTACATCTAAAGGCGAAAAGCTAGGTGCTTGGGTCATTAACAAAGTTATGTGGGCGAAGGTGAAAAGAGGCATGAGCATAAAACACAAAATGATACAAAAAACCAAGAAAGGTAGAATATTACCATTCATATTTCCAGCATTATCAGCTCTTGGAGCTTTAATGGGAGGCATTTGAGCTCTTGCTAAATCAAGTAAATCAAGTGGTAAAGGAATGCATCTTAAACTGTATAAAGCTGGTTAAGAATGAAAAAACTCCAAATGTGGAAAGAAATGCAGAAAATCCTAAATTGTATTCCAAAACATACATTAATAAACAAAGACATTAATGTATATGTAAATAAACTGGATATTCAATATTTCCGAGGTGTATATATGAGAGACGAATTACCAAAGAAACCAAACTGTCGCGAATGCATGATTGTTAATTTAGATTCGAAACAAAAGGAAGAAACTCTTTGGGTTGCATTAATTTAAAACATATATCAATAATTTTATTACGATAGTTTTGGCGATTTATGTCCTCCAATTGAAATATGCAAATATTTGAAAATATCCAATAAAGATACAATTGCAAAATGGAACAATTACCAAATACAGTCGATTGTGGTTATTTATTTTTATTTTTTGACTTAAATGGATATATAAACATGTATAATGCTAAAAGCATTTAGTAATATGTCAATTATGTCGATATTAAGTAGAAATTTATCGCAACTGCGGTTGGTATATTTCCCAGCTTTGGAGTTAGATGGAGAATGGCAAATAAGTCTAATCGAATTCGTTATTTACAATTGCATCCCAAACATCAATATAGACAATCAATAGTTTATGTTCGACAAAGATGAAAAAATGTATCAGATTGTGATACTGGTGGGATCTTATGAGTTTGATGACTTACAAATTTTCATTACAGCGACATTACCTGAAAATGTACAATTCCGATTGCGTGGAAATCCAAATACGTCAACTAGTGTGATGTATAGTAATGACGATATATTTCATAGATGACAATTCAATTGCAAATATGTTAGGTTATGTAAGGAGAGTATATCCAGTTAATCAATTACACAAATTGTCAAAACAGGTTAATATATTGTCAGTTAATATATATCGTTTAAATGTTAATATTGTAGGCAGATTATAGTTGAATGGAAAACTGACAAATAAATTACATGAATTCATATGTGTGGTGGCTCCAGGTTACAAAATATTAGAAAAACTGAATGCATTGATATATCTTCCAGTAATAGTTAATCGAGTGGATGAATTAGTTGTTACAATTGTCGATCAAGATGGTAAACTGATTAATTTTAGAAACAAAGAAATTACCATTTGATTACATTAGAAAAACTATATAGATATGTGCATTCTGTGTTTATTACAATCAACATGTGTATTGCGTATAATAGTCAATACACTCTTAAAAAGTAGGCACTTCATTTGATAACTACATTTCTAAAATACCTATTTCGAATAAAGTAGCTATAAAAAGACATAAATGCAAGCATAAAATGATCATTTCAAACAAGTTACCCGTAAAGTTAAAACATGGCAATGAATTGTTTTTAAAGGAATTAGGATATACCATTAATAGAAATGGAAGACATGCTTAATGTTGATGAACAAATAAGCTATGATGATGCAATGACCAATATGGACATAAATAGATATGAGCCATTCCCAGCAGATCTGTATACGTTTCATCGGAAATAGGGACTGCCATACAAAATCACGATATTTACACATTACCATCGAAATCAAGTTTAAGGTTTAGAGGAACAAGTAAAAAGACAGCCAATACAATTATTCCATTAACTACAGGAATTGTGAGAAACAGAATACTTCATTTAATCGATAGAATTGCGTATCTGCCCAATGATGTTGAAATCGATCACACACAAGATATTGGAATTACTTTCACGATAAAGAACTATCTCTTAGGAACTGTAAGCAATCATTATACTGAGCTAATGGCTCGGTGGAGCAATGCTTATAATTTTACACTACAAATAAACCCAGGCGAAAAACACAATGTTGTTATACCATTAAGTATGGCTTTGGGCTTTGCTGAGGACTATAAATATGTAATAATAAACACTACATGAGAATTAGTTATTCTATTCTGTAACTCACATTTGAATGCTATATATGACATGGCTAAAAACAAGGAAGGTGTAACATTTGAATTAAACAGTGTCGAATTGCTAATGCCACATATTGAAATTAACATTCGTGAATGTGTACAGTTTTTAAAATATACCGAAAAAGGGAAGAATCTAGATATTGCATTCAGGTCGTTGGCTTTGGAGACGTTTCCAGTTCTACCAACATCACAAAAAGTTATTTGGAATGTGAAATAAATTTTTTCATCTGGAAACCATGATTTGTCGTTATTTGTTTACAAACAAATCGACAAAACATTTTTAAAGCTGATATATCAGTATTTTGTAATTGTGATATGAAAAATCTTAAACTGCATCTAATCAGTCAAGCTTATCCCCATACCGATATAAATGGATTCCCCAGTTCCGAAGTTCGCATTTTAAATCACCAATCCTAGAACATGAATCATTTAAAACCAGAGGAACATTATTTGTATTTGATGTAAGCACGCGAGATTACATGACTACCAATAGCATAATTAATTAACAAATTAAAATTATTGCAAATACACCTATTCTGGCAAATACACAAGCTGATGCGTTGACAGTTCAAGATAGATTGGTGAGCTATATCGTAAGAGATAAGCTGGTGAAGATAATTTCTTGAGTCAGTTGGCAACAAGACATGCTATTAACAACATATTTCCAATGTGCAAGGATTTCAATCCCCAGAAAAAATTGTCATTAAAGGCTATTACTGATATGGAAGTACACACAATGGTATTCAGCTTCAAACCACCATTCAACTGGAAATATCTAAGTTCTAAATACGAGAAAACAAATAGATGGGTAACCAAACACCACAATGGTTTAACCTGTCAAAGTGGGTGAATGGGAGTATGAGAATATTGAAGGGATTTGCAAGCAATACTTAAATAATTGTGAAATATATGTAGGCAGAGTCGACCAAAAACATATTTTGGGAAATATATAATGGGAAACATATAATGGGAAAGCAACAGGTATTCAAAAAGAATACAATTGCCCATCATTCAAACAATTATGTAAAACATACGGATTTAATTCAAAATTTATTCTCTGCAGAGGAAAACTCTAAATTAATGCTAAAATGGACATTGATCACTGACTGGGGTGAAACAGTTTATGACGATTCTTCCCCTGAGTTACCAGTGAATATTATATGAGTAATATGGCATTATTTGGGATGAGTGGAATATAGTATACAAAAGTACTTGGTTTGTGCAAACCAATACTTTGTAAAGATGGATCAAGAAGAGAGAAAGGTCACATGCTCATGTATACAGAAATCAAAGTGTAAATTGAATATTACCAAGTTAATAGCACTTTGGAGTAAACCTTTTAGAAAATGTTTTGGAAAGTAACAGTTTTGCTGTTTTGTAAACAAGTTTTTTTTTCCACTCCAGTGCAATTTGTCTCCGGAATTCTTGTTTGTTTTATTTCAAAGATATCCATTAGGAGGTGAAAAATTGTAATGATTTAATATCTTTTCCAGATCTGACAAAAATGTCCTAGTACAACTCTACAATCGAAGAAATGTATTCGCACTTTTACCAGAATGTATAATACTACAAATATTGTCAAAGGGAAGAAATGATGTAAATGTGTGTTTTTATAAACATCAATTGTTTTCACTATGTACTTTGTAGCAAAATAAATGGTTTGAAACTACTTTTTTTTTTTTTTTTTTTGTTTTACTGACTTTGCGAATGCATGAACTGTAATATTCCCATATTATAACAACAGAATGTTTCATACATTTAACCATAAAGGTTTGAAAACGTTTTAATACTCAAATGTACATTTCAAATGAACAATGTAATCGAATTGCTTCCTAGAATTTATAATTCCTCGAATTACATACAACTGCCTATAAAAGGGTGTAACTTTCAGTACAATTCTATACTTGGAAGAGAACGGAAGCAATAATGAATCTGCTGTGTCGCTTCTGTGGGAAACCTTTTACAGCTCTGTGGAACTAACAACGACATGAACGCACAACCTGTGGAATGAAAAATTCAGGAATACGATTTCAGTGTGATTTCTGCCAGAGGAAATTTTCATGGAGCAATAATTTGATGATACATTATACAATTTGCAACACTGGATTTCCTCCTCCTCCTCATCCCCCTCCTCATCCCTCCCACTCCTTGCCCACCTCCTTCCTCTCCTCCTCTGCAATTGGTTCTGCAGTCAGCACCACAGTTGAAAGATCCTGCTACACCCACTGTATTCCCTTCAAAATGTTGCAACCATAACTCAGGATTGGTAAGTTAATTGCTCACTTCTTTACCCCACCTCAGTTATGAAAAACTAAGCAGAGCTTTTGCAGACAGACATACTGATGCTAGGATACATAACGATCAAAGAGACACTGATACAGACTTTCAAAGATTTTTCTCAAGGTATAGGAAGCCTTTGCTAGAATTAACTACAACATCGCCTCTACCAATAACTCTTAGTATAAATATATCTTTAAATATCTGAAATCCACCAGAGCAGAGGAATCTTCTACAGAAATTTTCTACTTTCAAACTCAAGCTCTCCCCATTCTACATTCCACAGATATTAGTGACCTTTATAACTCTACCATAGTACCTAACTTAACATCCAGACTTGAGGAATTTAGTGCTCGTGGAAGTGGATGGACTTTAAAACTAATAACAAAAATTGATGTACACTTATCCGAATACCGACCATTCACTGCTGGTCGGTAGTAATCCAACTTAGCATCATTAAGAAGATATCAAATCCAGCACTGATACCTCACATAACCCTAATCAGATCTCAAAACCTCTCAAGTCACCCAAAAATCTCTTCACTTGCTCCAACTACACTTGGGATTGTCATAATAAAATAAGCTCAGCCACCTTCAACAAGGTATATCATCTACGAGCGAATCAAACTTCCATCTGCCTCAAGAATGTGTGAATCTTCTAATCTAACAGCCAACGAATCACTGATTCTCTGTGAATAAAAACAATTTGACATATTTGAGAGAATTTCGAGTTTGTATCCCTGCATGGTCTCCAGATATGAACTTTACTACTTCAATTCAAAATGTATTGCTTAAATGAATAAAGGAGATTGCTTGTATGTGGGAATAAATATTCTAAGAAGAAATGTGATTTTTTGTATATATAAATTAATTTTATGTTTATTTGAAAAAATGGAATATAATAAATTGTATTTAAAACTGAAAATTTGTTTCATTTAACACCAAAAATACTATATAATGTAAATAAATGAGTGAATCATAGTTTAATAAAATATATTACTTTGTCTATATATGTTCATAACTTTTACAAACTGTTTGTGTTAGGACCATGTATTTAATCGTGGGTGTAACTTTTTTTGAAACACCCGTATATTGAACGAGCATATCAACCTAACAAAAACAACTTTATATGTATTTTGTAACCAAAATACGTAATTTTCATTCACTCAGTCCAATGAGTGTCATAATATTTTGTTCAACCACATTCCCATATCAGAAACACATAAACAGATTTTACAATGAAATTGTTAATATTTAATGCACTAAAAAATTGTGTAAATGAAGAACCATCCACAGTGCAACACAGTTTATTTCCCGCAATGCACGCTGAACAACATTGGAGCTGTTCTTTTATACAAATAGACCGGGACAGCAGGCAGCGAGAGAGAGAGTGCCAGGGCGAGGGACGCCAAGGCGTGCACGACGAAGCAAGGCTGACAGAACTAAGTGAAACAGGAGAGAATAGTAGGGAGAGGGAGACAGTGTGTGAAAGAGATGGGGACGAGCTGTGATGTACATGGCGAGGATGAACAGTCATGGAGAGTGAAGTGGTTTACAGAAACAGCCACTGAGCACCATCTGCCAAGAGTGTTTGATAAGTGTGGTCAAAAAGGAGGGAGGGAGGGCGAAGCAAGCTGTGCAAAACGAGTGGTATCATAGGTGAACCATAGGGTGAAGGAAGGAGGGAGCTTGGGCGCTTGACCTCCTAGTGACATTTATCGGATACTGTTCCTGTCCTTTCAGGCAGCCACCTTCCCCTCTGTGGTTCCACAACACAACCCGACCACCTGTCCATGCATGTGCATTCCCCTCCAACACCCCTTCCCTACACAACCACCTAAGCACTGCTTCCCTTTCCCCACATGCTGCAATGAACCATTCCTTCCAGGCCTGTGCTAAGCATTGTACTGGGCAATATGACTGCTGTCGACCATTGTGCGACAGTTTACTTCACACCAGACATGTCACACTTTGTAAGAAGCTATCGAACTTTTATTCTCAATAGGGAAAATCATTCGTTTAAGACAGAACTTAAAATATTAATGTTAAATAATGTGAATTACTCGAAACAGGCAAAAAATAAAACTAGTTCACATGGTCAAAAATACTTAACATTATGAAAAATTTATGAATTTTACAGTGTCAAAAAAAATGTTTTAGGATACACCATAAAAATCATTAGCACTATAAAAATACTGTACACTGTCGAAGTTTTCGCAAGGTAAATTAACCTGTCATTATAAATACTTATAACTAATTAACACTAAATAACATACTTAAAACTTCCCACCACATCACATATAAAAACATTTCCATTGTTAGAGTTACTCAAGGCTGATAACACTTGGCATAGTCTGGCTTAGTTCTCTCCTTGTATAGCTGTTCTACAAACACACAACAGCCCACCCTTAAATATCTGAATACAAACTAACTACATAAAAAATTACATCTGGAATTAAATTCACATAACCTTTCCCCCACACTCACACAACTGCCTTACCAAATTTTTTCTCGGATTACTTGGCCATGCATTCTAGATACATTTTTACATAGTTTTCAAATATTGAAACAATGATGAGAGGCGGTATGTGAATGTTATTGACATGAATCCTATTTCATATAGTGCAAAGTATGCAGCTACTGGCAGTCTTCCTCTCCTCTCAGCTCTGCTAAATACACTCAAAATTAGATGAAAAAATTACACCTAGAATTAAATTTACATGACTTTTCCCCTTCACTCACACACTCGAAGTCATGTACCTAATTTTAAAACTCCCTAAAATTAAATTATATGCCTAAGCCACCCCATCACACATCAAAAGATTTCATTTGTTAGAAGTACTCAAGGTCCAAACATCCATCACACAGACATACTTCACCAAACAAAACATTCCCAGCAGAGAATAAGAGAGACCTTTGTGCCCTCCAGAAACGCTGTGAATAGCCTAGCATAGCTTCTTCTTATTTTTTCTTGCACCATAATTCTTGCTCACATTCATAACCAAAAGCCACCCTTAAACCACTGAAAAATATGTTAAAACTATGTAAAAATGTGTGAATATATGTGAAAAGGCTTAAATTACTTAAAAATATGCAAAACTAACAAAATTATAAATATTTTAACAAACCCGAATTAAATTTTACCAATTCGCGAAGAAATTCTTAAAGATAATTGATTTGCAAAGAAATTCTAACTATTTAATATAAAAGTTTAATTGAAATTTAGGAAATCGCGAAGAAAGTGTGTGGCGGACTGGACCATGTCGCCATAATCACCCATTCGAATTATCACTAATATACAATAAGTTTACAGTATACCTCACCCTGTTGATTGGTGTGCATCGCCCTAGTTCCTCCTTCCTATCGTCTCCCCTCTACCGGAGATAAAGCCAAGGAGGTAGGGGTTGACTGACGCTCTGTGTTCTCCTAGCACTAAAGAAATTAGATTTTTTGTATTTAAACCTAAATAAACTAAAGGGGATTAACTTCCAATTTGTGTAGAAATTCTAAAAATAACTATACACTATATTTCACTGGCCAAAGTGAGCAGTTCTAACAAGAACTGCTCGCCAGCAGTAAACTTCAGTGCCCTGCAGTTCCTCTCTCCTCGCCGGCTAGCCCCATCGCGGCAGGCCGGCAGGGGTTGCAGCGGCGGCGGTCAGCAAGCGAAGCATGGGAGCAGAGAGGGGGGTCTGTCGCCCATTGCGATCGGCTGAAGAATGGCGGGCGCTGCTCCTGTGTAAGGCGACGACCTCCTCCCCTCCCTCCCTGGAGAACATACACCAACAAGGCAATTGGATATTAAAATGTGTTTTTACTAAAGAAAATATAAATTTAACACGAAATTATATGCTTTTAAGAGAAATTGAAATATTTTTAAACTTTTCTGTAATTTACTGTATACAAATATATATAGTTTTGGAAATGTAAGCAGAAATAGCAGAGTATTTTTTACTGAAGGAAATATGATTTCCTGAAATGTTTTTAAGATAAATTAAAAGATTTTTACCTTTGTTTACATTTTTTTTATAATTTACAAGCGTAATGAGTTGATATTTGAATGTGAAATATACATATTTATTCGGTTTTAACAATTGCTTTTTATTTACCTATTTGGTACATATTTTATTATGCGATACGATTCCGGACCTACTTTTAATCTTTGTAATGCAGCACGTATGGTTTTTGAAATATCTATTAATTGTAATTATATAACAATCATTGAGACCGTTAGTGTACCTTATATTATTGTGTAAGGATTCTGAATTATATTATCCGGGAAACTGACCCATGTTTTGTCCAGGAATTGAACCCAGCTTATACTACCCATGTTTTGTCTGGGAATAGAATCCAGTTTATATTATCCGGGCTTCAAACCTACAAACTAACTTGTCATGTCATAACTGGGATTTGAGCTCTGGATCTATCTTTTAAGAGTCATGCCTTACCTGGGATTCGAACCTGGAGCTCCACATAGTGTTAACCAATTATGCTATTGAATTTGGCGATGTAACACAACTACTTTTGTGTATTTGTGTCATGTTAGATCTGTGTTAGCGATTCTATGTGAACAGGGGCGGGAATTGTGAAAAGTTACTCACGCTTTAGTTCTACAAAAGGTATTTCACGCTATCCTCTCCTCAGTGGAGTCTTGTCGGCGCAGCAAGAGAACAGTGCCATGCTTTCAGTGACACAAAAAATTCTTACTTCCCAAGTCTCGGCTTGAAATGGTGTTCTTTGCGTTTCAGGTGACTGGAAGTTTGGTGGCTATGGATAAAATTCTTTTTTCCCAGCTTTGCTCTTGCGTTGTTGAAACATTAAATGTTATTTGAAGTGTATACACAATTTCACAAGCAGTTACAGTGCTCGCTTCCAGTAATTTTTTAATATTGTGTTTAAGGGAATATTTCTTAATTATGTACTGGATAATGTAATATAATATGGAGACGTACCATTTTTTAAATATAGTTGTCGTTAGTGAGCTGCAGTTGGCTTGGTGAAGGGCGCAGGGAGGGGGGAAGGGTGTGCATGCCTCTTGGCTTGCTCAATGGGTAGGATGGGCTGGGGTGAGCAGGGTAGCGAGGTGTGTGCCTTTTGCACCCTTTGGCATGGAAACTCTGAACTACTCATTCTGCGTGTTTGCTCGTGTGGCGTGGAGAGGTCCAGCAGGCTGTAGGGCTGACCTGGTTTTGAGGATGGGAGAGGAAGAGCAGATATTCGCCTGTTTTCTGCCACGCTTGTGCAGTTCATGCTTGGAGCGGAGTGACGAGAGTTCAAGCAGGATTCTGGAGATGTCCTGTAAAAAAAATTTTTCAACAAGCTTTAAATGTGAAGTACTAAAAATTGTTTTATGTTATCTTGTTAGGATCTTATGTTACACCTTGTTTATCATTAGCCTGTAGATTTGGTATACATCTTTTCAGCTCTCTTTTTACCAAAAGTATGAGATTTTTAAAATTGTTATTTATTCAGGCATGAAGACACCTTAGTAAATTTTCTTGAAATTGCATTGACTATTCGTTTTTCACTCTTAAGACACAAGTTTGTTTTTTTCTAGTTAAGAAGTACCTGTTCACTTATTTTCATATATTTAATTTTTCACCATTTGATCACATTTTACAAAATATATATATATTTATTATATATTTGTAAAATAAACTTTAGACAGACACAATTTGTGCATGTAAAAAAAATTTATATGATAGTTACCTGCTAAGTATCCTGTTGGGGTTTAAAATATTTAGTTTTACAACTCCGATACAAATTACAATCCTTTTAATTTTCAATGGAAATGCTGTAATATATGTTCAAATATATATATATATATTTCTGATATAAATATTAATTGGTAACCTATTATAAAATAAACTCGTTAGTTACACAGAGTGGTTAAGTTTTGTAAATAAAACATTTTTATAGAATATATATGCATGTACTTTTAAGAATGTTAGTAAAATGTTTGGATAGCAAAAAAATGTTTAAAGGCTGGAAAATGTATTTTTTCACATATTTAGTTTTATTCATTGAACATAATATTTGCGTTGGTAATCGGATTTATATCAAATTGGTTTGCTTTGGTAAAGGTTTCCTAGACTTTTGAAGGAGTAAATGTGTTTAAAGCTGGCTGTAAAGGGACCACATTAGTGGTGTGTCAGATTTTTCTGGCTAGGCCAAGGCTTGGATCTGCAGTTTTTTGACAAGTTTCATGCTCAGGAACTCTGTTTCCCATGAACAGCACTGTTACCTGGATGCTGGCTCGATCTCCACACTTGTCTTGGCACAATTAATGGGAGCATATTCTTTGTGAGTGCGATAGTAGCAGCCAGCGAAAGGGAAGCGATGGTCCGTAAGGCCGACAGCGGAGAAGTGAGGCAAAAGGAAATCTCGCCGGCAACTAACACTGTATTGGTGGTCGTTTAGTGAGCCATAAGTGGCACGCCTCACTTTGGGGAGGACGGTTGGAGAGGGGTGGACCACGCTTGCAATGACATCTGTGCTGGGGAGAGTATGCATGCACACACACAGACAGCAGATCGGGCTGGGGGAAACAGAGTAAGGGGATGGCGAAGAAGCGTGCAATAGAGGTCTGCAAAGAAAGTCGGGGGAGTGGATCCGTGCTTTGAAGCGAGGATAAAAATTAGGCTTATTTGCCTCAGATATCGCCCAGTCCTGTGGTTTCTCGGCAGCATGAATACACAACGTCGAACTGCCTCATTGGATAGCATAATACATTGAACACTTCTCAATTTAGCTTATTCATTCAGTTTTGTTTGTGATTTGGTGTTACAATTAATTTGTTAGTGTAAGGCATTCCTGGCTTGTATTTCGATGCGTGTGCTGATAGACGATGAGGGTGAAGCGAGTAAAGTATATGTACTTTTTCTGGGAGGGTATCTTTTTGAGAGGAGGGGGGATCTTCAGTACTGGTGAGTTTGTAATTTGTTTTATTGTGTTAGCTGGATGTTTCGTTTGTTTAATTAATTCAGTTAGCATTTGTAAATATTAATATAAATCGTGTGATTAAAATTGGTTTAATGAATGTGTTTGGCTGTGTAGATTATGTGATTAAAGTAACTTTTTTTATGATTTGTAATTATTTCATTTGGCTCTTTAAACATAAATTGTAGTGGGCTAGAACATACCCACGTGCTCCTGCTCCATCCACAAATTTTAAAAATGCCTTTATACCACTCTTACACTAACATTAACTCCTATATAAACAATTAAAACCCACTCCTCTGGTCAGTAGGCCCTAGGACCTCACAGAGTCCACACCAAACCACTTTGCCCATATCACCCTTATGACATGAAGAAATTAATAAACATTATTTGATATGAAAAATTATATTTAAATGATATCAAAACATGCTTTAATTAATCGATTAATCAAATTAATAAATTATATTAATATTATAATTATTCTTATTAATCAGTCAATTAATCTAATTAATCAAAAAACCTAATAAATTTCATTTGTGTATGCTAATCAGGCAATTATGCAAATTAGGTCTCTACCAGTGGGCCAGAAACCCGCCGTCCCTACTACTAATACATATTTCGGCAAATTAATGGAGAACAAAAGATAACAGCAAAAGATGGAATTGGTGTGTAATGAGAAATGGCTAAAGAAACTTGTGGCAAAACCGTCATTTCTGGATAGGAAAAGTTAGGAAGAAAATCTTTCCCTGATTCGACTGCAGCACGAAGCCATACTTTTTGACAAGCCCGTATACGCAGGGCTCGCGGTGCTCGACATATCCAAAATTCTGATGTATAACATTCACTATGACGCGATGCGCGATGAAGGCCCGATACGGAAAATACTCCGAGCTCCTGTATACAGACACGGGCTCGTTTCCGTTCGAGATTAGAACACAGGTCTTCTAAGAGGACATGGTTTTGGAAGCAAAATTCTTTGCAAAGTATGACACCTCCGGTTATCCCTCGAACCACAAATTCTTTTCGCTCACCAACAAGAAGATAGTGGGCAAGTTCAAAGACGAGTGTTTTGGTCGACCATGGCAGAATTCGTGGGGCTACGGACCAAACTGTATAACGTGGCGGGAAGTTATCTGGGCGCGTCTCAGAGCAGAGAAGCGGTCTAGTGGGGTTGCCGAAGAAAGAGTAAAAAGGGTTGTAAAGGGGACACCCCTCAAGACTACGGAGCTCACGGGCCCAGATACCTACCGGCCACTATACATACATATGCGGCGAAAAAGTCACAAATCGTTCCAAGGTACTTCGGAAATGCATGGTGAAGAATAAAATAAAATTTGAAGACTTTGTGGATATTTTGAACAATCATACGAGCATGAGGGCGAAGTTCCACGTAATTCGCTAGTACCAGCATGTCATATATTTGGAGTTCATCAACAAGATAGCACTACGATGGACAGATGACAAGCAACTAATACGTGAAGATAGTGTACGCACGCTTCTCTATGGATATAATATTTAGGTGTACTCCGTATTTTGTCGTGTATGATTTTTTGTACATTTTGTATTTAGATATCTTCTGCAGTTGGTTGCGTGATATTTCTTGTACATATATGTTGTCTGCACTTTGGTCTGTTTTTTATACATTTTTGCACATGTTTTCTCAACATTTGTGAGTACTATTTCTTCATTTCGATGTTCGTGATTTTTAAATATTTGTCCATTTTTGTATGTAACTTCTTTGCACTTTTTTTTCCTGTATGTTTGTACATAAGTTCTCAACATTTGTGTGATTTTTTTCTGCTTTGAACTGTAGTTTTTTCTTAATTTAAATTTAATCGCGTGTTTTTTTAGTGGCTGTAGAAAAAGTTATTTTTTGGCAAGAATTCGTGTTTTAAAAAATTATAACCTGGCTTATAAAACACCTGTGTATCATATACTTGAGACTCTAGTGTACAAAAATTATGTGAGAAAATATATCAGCAAAAAATATAATATTCTCCAGGGTTGCAAGTGTTTGATGCGGAGGCCGTCCCAAGTCGTGGAGCCCTGTGCATGTGTTCAAACTTGAATGCGGTATGTTTGAGGGGAGGCGGAGCAACATTATCAGCATGTGAGACAATCCAATCCAGAGAAGAGGTAAGAGAGGCCTAGTTGTGGGCAAGGGGATGGAGTCCTGCCGACTAAATAACAGACATATGTAATTGACAGATTAAATAACCAATAACATAATTAGAAACGATGGTGATGGAGTGACCTCCGGAAATGTTCCTTGATTTAATATTTTTAAAATAATGTTTATTATAATTACGATAAAAGTATCAATAATTTTTATATTTAAAATTAATTTTTGGATTTTTAGGATTTTTTTGATTCTTACAATATTTTGAAAGTTTTTATAATTTTTTGGGATTTTCCATTTCTAATTTTTTGGGTTCAAGGTAATTTATGGTCACGGGCACAGGGTCAAGTTCAATGTCAAAGGTCAATATCAAGGTCACATGGGTCCAACATGATGGTCAGGTGAAGTCACAACATGGCAGCCGGCCGGCCGACCGGCGGCTGGTGCGTACTCCTGAATCCTTTGCCCTCGACTCACCACTTATATTCTACTAATACATGGTCACAAGTAGTTGTAGACATGTTATACTAGCGACTGCCTCGAATCCATCACCTGTTTCATAATGAAATTACTGTAAAAAAATGTAATTTTACGAGTGCGCAGACCTTCGCGAAAACATTTATAATAAGTTAAAAAAGACAGATAAACTTTTCACGCTTCTTTAAAACAGAATCCAAAACATCCACATTCACAATCGAATAAACAGTTTGGCGGGACTATGCTCGCTTTTCTTAAGTTAAGACATTGTTTTAGCCCCTGAAACAAGGCGTCATTTTTAAAACGAGTCATATTTAATTACATTTATACAATATCGGCTTATTTCGCCACACAAAGAAGTGTTTCTAGCCAATTTTTTTTCCATTTACACAAGTATGTAGGTATCGAAACGTAAGTCACGAAACCGCATTTTCACACATATAAAGTTCATTTAAAAACAAGTTACTGATATACCTAATGAGCTTACTCTAATGAGCTTACTCTCTTCAACATAGGTGCAATTAATTTATAAACATTTTATTAGAAGCTGAGTCGGTAGGTAGGACTGTCGTCTCGTTGAAACAAACACAATTAGAGATGAAACGAGAAACATATTCAATAGTAGTGAGGCGATTTCAAATACATACTTACCTTACCTGGGACTCGAACCCAGAAAACATCGTAACATAAGCTAGTCTGCAATCAACTGCATTACGTAGGTCGTATTCGAATACCAACTTCAAATTTTATCAGTCTAATGTTTTGAATGATAATATTTGCAAACCTTAAATATTTATATGACCACCATTTTGAAAATAAATTACTGAGCTTCTTAAAACATGTAAATTTAAATGTCCTACCATAGCACTACTTGAGAGAATTACTTGGTGAAAATTGGTTGATTAATTCCTAATATATGGAATAAAAAAATTCATATTATTCATGTGATGATCTTCATAAAAAGAAAACAAAAACGTTATGTATTAGCATATTCGATGATTGTATACTTCCTCTATACAAAGTTAAGCTGAAATAAATTAAGTATTTCTTAGATATAGCATATTATACTAAAAAGATTTTTATAGAAACCATTCTGAAACTAAGTGTCTGTCACACCTACATATACATTATATATATATATATATATATATATATATATATATATATATATATATATATATATATATATATATATATATATATATATATGGCCTACATCAATACAGCTTCTTCGCCGAATATGGTAAGAAATGGTTGGTTGTATTTCGAGATGTGACATAAAAACCTAATTTTTATTGCGGTCTAAGTGCCACGCATACTTCAAACATAGTGGTTTACACCACCTGCTGCGGTGCAAATTATTTGTAAAAATTTGGTAGGATTCTGTCAATTGTTTACAGAGATATTACATTAAAACATTATATTTTCACATGGCATATCGTACAAAATGACGGAAAAAATATGCTACGTGTAGAAGCATTTGATAGTTGTAATATAAACTTCCAACATATAAAATTAAGGTAGAATTTATTACATGGTTTCGACGATAAATTACACTATCCTAAGATGCATATGTTCCTGCCATTTAAAAAATGTGTGTCTGACATACTTAAAACAAAATGCCATTATACATCATATGCCTCAGTTCTATTCGTTTGCCAAATTTGGTGAGAGGTGGCCCATTCTTTCCCAAGATATGACATTTATTATTTTATTCGCATGGCGGTGTCTTACAAAATGGCGGACAAAATATAGCTTACTAGTATAGAAACAGTTGATAGTTGTAATATATACTTACAGCACACAAAGATAAGATGGAATTGATCACATTGTCTCGACTATATAGTATTCTAAGCTAATATGGCTACATGTCAGCCATTTTTAAAATAAGTGCCTCATATACTAAAATATAACTTTTTCATCATCTTCCGGACTACTATTTGTTTGTCAAATTTGATAGGAATCAGTTAATTGTTTACCAAGAAATTACATGAAAAAGTTATTTATTCATGTGGTGTTATCTTACAAAATGGAGGGCAATAGATGATTGTCTGGATACAGTTCATAATTTTAATATCTACTGCCGGCATAAGAAGTTAAGTTAGAATTGATTTAATGATTAAGACGAAAATCATTCTAAGCGAAGATGCCTATATTACCGCCATTTTGAAAATAAGTGCCTTACTTACTTAAATTACACCAGTTTACATTAACTGCCGCAGTTCTTCTTGTTTGCCATATTTATTCAGAATATGATTTTTTTTTTACCGAGATATGACACAAAAACTTTATTATTCGTGTGGCGCTATCTTAAAAAATTGCTCCGAAAAGTGACTAATGTGTTGGCATATATAATGCTTGTAATATACACTTTCGGCATACAAAATTGGTTAAAATTGGTTAAGGGGTATGGATATGTATCAAATAAACCTAAAATATTCATACGACCGCCACTTTGAAAATAAATACCTAATCAATGTGAGTTACTAAATTTTAGCTGGCCTATCATAATGCTATTTACTTGCCACACTGGGCGAGAATTGGATTCATAGTTTTTAAGATGCAATGCAAAATATTTATTTATTTAGTGTTATCTTCCAAAATTGCGGACTTACAATGGCCATTTCAAAATTTAATGCTTTCACGATGCTCTGTCAACAAACAAAATTTGTTTTAAATCGGTTGAATGTTTCCCGAGATATGACATATGCTGCTAAATTTTTAAATAGCGGCTATTTTGAAAATAAATGCTCGGCGTGGTCGAAAACTATAAGTCATATGTCCTTACTAAATACTATACAAGATGTTTCAAAAATACTTGTACAAACCTTGGGCATGGGTTCCTCACACCAAAACAAGAAAAAAATATACGTAAACGTATGTCCGAAAATCCTTAGATTTTTGCGTTATTAATTAAAGAACATAATGACACATATGTCAGACAGTGTCAGCTTATTAGCAAGTGGTGAAACTGTCATCACCTCAGAAACTCGTAAGAAATGTTCAAAATAACCTCCTATTGCTTCCACACATGCATGCACACGTCGAATCATGGACTGTCGCACCCTTGCACATACTCCCACAGGTTTTGAAACAGTTTCTCAGGCTTTCATGGCACACTGATGAAGTGACTCTGCATTAGGAATGCCTGCTGCATAAACCGATTTTTTAAGGTGGTCCCACAGATAAAAATCCAAAGGATTGAGGTCGGGGGAAAGTGCTGGTCATGAAATGGATCTTAAGGATTTTCGTACATATGATTATATACACATTTATATCCGCCCCAACGTTTGTAATGGTTTTTCTGAAACACTAAGTATAGGCCTATGTACCTATGTACAAACGCACCAAAATTCAAAGGGGACACATATACACAGGCACACATATACACACTGACACACAGACGAAAGTGATCTTGCAAGCCATTATTTCCTTCGGTAAGTAGGCTAATAACTGACATCGCTATTTGCTATACGCCAGACTCTTTAAAATGTTTTAGTATCATTAATGACAATGAAGTTAGGCAAAACACAAATAACTGAAAAACAGATGTGTATCATAACACACAAAGAGAGCACGGGACATTTCAGAATATAATTAAAATTTTAATAATTTCTTAAGCTTATTTAAGTAATTTTTAGTAGGTAATGTCTGAATAAGGCAGTTATTTTCTTGTGTCCGCTGAGTGTCTTTAGGAATTTATTTATAATAGCTATAACACTGTCTCCGCCTTTATTATTTATCAGGCTGCCAGACTGTAAATTAATAGGTCTTTATATGCTCTACATTATTAGTTAATATTATATAACTTAAATACATATTCTATGACAAACCTACTCGCTCGTGAAGTATAGAAAATAACAATTAAAAGTTTATACTCAATATATAATTTAAATTATGATTAATTTATTGCGTACATTATTGCTCTCAATGCTTTATACGTGTAGTAATTTTCTTGTATGAATTAAGAAAAAAATAATTATTTTAGTACAGCAAATGAATGTTCTTCCCTCTTAAAGTGCTGAAACCACCCTTCTCTCAGTTACTGCCATCCAGCGACTCTCTTTCCACCTGCCTTGTCTCCATCTCCCTGGACACACCCGTATCTGTGTAAACAATGCATAGTAATTAGAAAAGTCGCCGCAACGTTTTTATGTCATTGCGTTAGTTCACGTTTCCCCCCCCCCCCCCCCCCCGATATAGAAAGCTACCTCTAGAGACATCTCCGCCGGAATACAGACGGGAGGGAAAAAAAAAAAATTCCTCCTTTTATGTGTATTTTTCAAACACCTTTACTTGTACGTACGTACAACTCCGCCGCAGAAAGCGAAAAAAAAAAAAAAAAAAAAAAAAAAGCACCTTCCCTCACTTACACATGCCTATATGTATACGTTTTGAGAAAAAGTTTCGCCGTACGTCACCGACTTGAAACCCAGAATTAATTGGTACTGCAAGGGAAAACGAGTCTGGCAAGGGCAAGCAAAAAATTCAAGTGAGAAAGAGTGTCCAGGGGAAGTTGAATTGAGTAAATTCCGTTTGCCCCTAGGTCTTCAGGGAGAGCCGAGGGATTAAGTTCAACCGAACGCACGTTAACTTATTTTGTCCTCTGTTTGCACAACATGCGAATTCATCTTGTTCCCTCCTGCTGTCGCGTGGCTGCTTGAAAAGCTAACCACTTCAGAAATATTCTTCATTTGTGAGATGTTGCACACAGTTGTAGATATATATCCATTCGAGTGATATTTATAGTAATGAATTATAACAAAAAAAAACTGAAAATTTTTCAACTGTAAAAAAGTTCTCTATATCGAGTTTCTGGATGCGTGAATCGTCGACTTTATACGAAATGTTCCCTGAATCAAACATTTGACAAAATAAAAAAATGTTTAGTCATCTTGCTAAACAAACGTAACATGGTGATTATTGCAGATTCTAAATTAGCGGCTTCTCATTCACGTGTAACGCTTTAAAATATTAATTTTAACACATGAGAAGTAATAGGCTAGATTATAAAGAATTATAAATGCCTTTATAATATCTTATCATTTTCAATAATGAAAATTTTTTACAGAAAACAGATTGAAATTTTCTCGAACGTATTTATTTAGTTAAGCACATTTTCAAAAATAAACGTGCATTTTTCCTTAACTTAACAATAAATTAACTGAAAAAATAAAGGAAAAAATATATTTTTTGTTAATTTTCTTGTTAAAAGGTAACTGGCGGGTCTATTGAAACTTTACCTTTAACGTATCATGCATAACATAACAAAATTTACATCTCTCTTCGGAACATGACGTGATATAACATATGTAAAATTTACGTTTCAGTTAATAAGAATACAATCATACATCTAATAATTGACAACAGTATTTTCCCATATCTAACTACACTGATACGTGTTATTACTTCTCATATCGGCGGGAATGGACTATCTTCCAACATTAATGTTTGGATATAAGGGAAATTTTATGTTTGTCTCACAGAGCGGTGGCCAAAATGAAGCATACTTTGCCAGGTGTAAACATTCATATAATTTACCTTGTTAAAATTTCCATTTTAATTAATTGCGAATTCTTTCACTTATTCTAACTGAAGTGTTAAAAAATTTAATAACTATATCATTGAATAATATAAATAATTGATTTTACTAGTCATTTGATATTAAACAATCTTTTATTTTTAGGTGTGTATTGACATGGATTATATATACACACATACATACACACATACGTGCTGCAGCTGGCGCCGACTCAGCTGCCCCGTGCCGTAATCGGAGACCCACTTCGCCCTCCCCTCTTCCTGGAAACGATGCTCTGTCGGCCTCCTGAATTTCCCCCCCCCCCCAATTCGTGGAATCCCGTGAATGCCAACAGCGGCGAGACTTTCTGGCGTCACAGAGCTCCTCTCGCCTGTAAGAGTTTCCGATACGTTTAGCGACGACGCAAGAATGCTCTGGTGGGACTGACTGGAGCCTCAGCCTTCCGCCACGCATCACGCGATTTGGGGAAGAATCTAGGTGGCGGCATAAGACACTATTCATACTGCCGCAGCCCAGAGGCCGGTATTCTTTGACGGAGGCCGCCTGACTGAGTGTACGCGAGCGAAGAAAAGTGTAAACGACGACGGCGAGCGAGGTGTTCGTGGCGTGAATGGATGAGAGGGCGTGAAACCGACGTGTGAAGCCTACTGTGCGCGAGGGCACTTAGAGGAATCTAGAACATTGCGACTAACGGGACATGCACTGAACTGAGGTGGGACTGAATGGAAGTGTAATACTGATTTTATTGTAAATATTCGAACTGTCGAACAAGCGAATTAGTGCAAAAAAATAGAAACATGAATAAATAGTCTCCAAAAACAGGAAAATTAAAAAAAATCTTAAATCTGTTATCAAATTTGTCAATTTTTTCCTCCAGAAAATATACTGAGTGTCTGCTCATTCGAAATAAAAATACTGTGTTGTTTTAAATAAAAGTTGCAGGCCTACTTACAATAGTCACAAATAAAACGTCATCCAGTTCATCGGCTTCACCACAATGTTCATAGGCCCAGTTTGTGCACTGTACACACTGGATCCAGCCTTCTTGAATAAAGTTCGTTACAGTACACACATGAAGCATCATCACTATCTTCATTAGAGCTTGAACTCGAGTCATGTGTTTTTGACTTTGATGATTCACCAAACAGTCTACACGCCACTGTCTGCATTTCCTTTGAAACGTTGGAAGATTTTTCTTCTGGCATACCTTGGATTTGATTTGTTTCGCTGACTCTGCTGCACCTAGTTCATCCTTATAGGGTGTAGAGGTTAACACTGATATTTTACCAATTCTGCGACTTTTCGTAGAATTTCGTAGAATAACCTCTTAAACCAAGCAACAAAAATATATTTTTGCATCCAACAACTCTCATGATACTTAGCTGTAGTTCCAGGTAGCGAATGGTCAAGGAACTCATTATTTGGCCTTTTTCTGGGAAATATGAACATTAATGGCATGAAAATTTCTGCCGCGCTCATACAGACCACTGCTGTTACCAGGGTGCCCTTCTCTGCAGAAGACAACCTTCCAATAAGTTTTTTTTTTTTCCTTTTAAACTCGCAATACTAGACTTCTTTTTGGGAACTGTAGAAACTCCCGTTTCATCAACATTCCAAATCCGGTCTGCTCCAAAATGTCATTTTTCATATTCTTGTCGCAGTAACTCAACAAATTTTGCAACTGACACAATGTTGAATCCCATAGCTCTGGCGAGATAAGTGGCTTCGGGTGTTCTCAATGAAATTTAGGCATTTCTTTTCAAAAATGTATAATACGAACATTTCCTAGTATTTCTCTTGTCTTTGTTAAAATTATGATCCAGTTTATTTCATTCAGCAAACTGGAATGCTAAGGATCGCAAATCATTAATACTAAATGAAAACACCCTACTTTCCATGTTAAGGATGTGCGAAACTAATTCCATTTCTTGGTTTATAGAAAAGACAGTCTTCAATCTTCCCAACCCTGTACAAAAAAAAATAAATATTTTCAGTGATATACAAAATGGGACACGGAAAATTTGTTACACAATAAAGACTTTACATAAGGATTGTAAGATTACAATTTGCACTAGAAATAAAGATGTCACAGTTAAAGCATATTAAGAAAGAAGGAGGAAGTGACGTACCAGAAATCGTCACAGAGTAAGATCGATTCGAGAAGAAAAGTACCAACATTGATAGATTTACATTTCGCGACTTCTAAATTTTAATTTATAAAAAATTACCTTTAAAGTAAAATAAAATTTTAAAGACAACAGAATTAGTTATTAATGTTCAAATGCACCAAATTATACGAAATAGAATATTATAAAGAGTAAGTACTGAATTTGTCTGATATTTTTCATTATTTGACATACTGGTTGGCATGGCTTCAAAATGTATTTATCACCAAAACAGGATTTTTAACCTCAAATAAACATTACACTAGCAAACAAAATACTAAAATCATTAAAATATAAAGAATGTTGGTTATAGTTAATACACCATTTACTTTTTCATCCAAAGATATAATTGATGACATAAATATTATGAATTTTTTGTATGTATATCAAAATATGTTTCAATAAAATTAATTGATTTTTCTGAGCACAACTATAACACGCACGAGACAGAACAATAAAACAGAATGAAATTATATTAATAAAATCGTTAACGAATTAAGTTACCACAGTAACTAGTACTTAACAAGTACTTTATACCTAACCAATGCCTTGACAGAAAATGGGATCACAACTGGAACTGAATTTCGCAGTTTTACAGATTCCTGAAAGCGGAATACGAGTCCCAAACTCACACAAAAACCACAAGAAATAAGCAAATTAGGTAGCTTGGGCCATCAAGGCGGCACATGTTACACAACTCACGGCAAAAATTTTGCAGCTCTTGAGTTTTGTTTTAGAGAAAATGGGATAATTTTGTTACAAATGCTAGGGCATACCACACATCAACTACAATCATTATACATGGCATTTTAAAGTCACTCGAGACATATTTCACTCAGGCTCAAGAAACATGGTTACGACAACATTTCGGTCAGACCATCTCAATGTTTCTGATAGCTGGTTTGTTGAATGAAGCATATTGACGTGCAGCAACAGTTGGAATTGTCCAAAGTGCAACAAGTGTTTGGTCCGTAAACAGACATGTGTTTCAAGACCATCTTTTCAGAGCTTTAGAAGCCGTAGGTATTGCCACTGATTTGCCAACGACTGAAAATAACGAAGCCGAACATCCACTTACAAACCTAGGAACACCTTCAGAGGAAGCAGAATCTCGAGCCAATGTTCTGCCTGAGATTGAGGCTGGTGGCAATTAGAAGTCTTTGGACGTCAATAGTCGTACATTCCGCGACAGTCTGAAGGAAGTGTCGTTTCAGCCAAAAATAATCTAATGGTGTACCCCTACATTCCGGCCTAGTCGACAAGCTCAATAGGCAGAACTTCTTACCGGCAGTCCTTATAAAAGAAGCCTTGAATTATCTCGATTTGAAAGGAAGAAACGACGCTCGTTTGGGAAGAAATCTAAGGAAGTCGAGTCTAGACCTAACAAGAATGAAAATTGTGACTGTTATTGCATGAAATGCGAAGAAACTGACGAGGATGACATGGTCCAGTGTGTAGGCTGCCGTACATGGGGTCATTCAAAATGTGCAATTGTTAAACCCCACATTAAAACTTTTTTCGTTCGTGAATTCAACATAGATATTTTTCTGTGTAAACTTTCTATAGAAGGATGAGTGTCTTATAGTGCGAACAGTGTTCAAGCAGTGAGACTTCTTCGTGTGTTTTTGTAATTAAGAATATCAATTTTAACTCAAATGACATAAATAATTTTATGTTATAGTTTAAGTTCTCAGTCGTAAACATTTATTATCACGAAAGTCACACCAAATCATAATTAATTTGTCTTACTGCAGGTGTTTGATAATAGGTCCATTTTATAACACATGGTCCAACTTATGAAACCTGAAGTCCAAATTAGGAAACCGGTGTCGCAATTTTACCGTTTGTCATACTTTAGGATAACCATTCTTGTTGTGTAGTCATTTATGCACTGTGTATTATGTCTATATCACGAGAAAGCCCATTAATCATAAAATGTTTTTCCTTTTTCAGAATATTTCTTCTGATTGAATGTACCTTCTTACAGGGACAAATAGCCAAAGCAGTCCAATATAGGCTACTTTCCTCCAAATATCTTGTTGGATGCTGAGCATAGTTATGGGTTTGTTGATGTAACACCATTACAAAATGGTAGGTGGTTTGCAATATAGTGACGTATGCAGAAATTAACTGGTTCTGTATTTTTTTAATCAAAAAATTGGGCAGGTACTTTTAAAATTATACTTAATTTTATTAGTAATTAATTTAGACTGTAATTTGGTGATGTAGCAATAAGTTTTTAATTTAAATTTTAGGATAATTGCGTTATTTCAGTGCAAATTTGATTTAGGAATTCATGTATTTGAAGTCTGTAGATAGAGTTTAATTTTGCTTTGCAGCATATCTTGGTTCCCAGCAGTTGCTTTCAGCCCGTTACCCATTGCATCAGTTGTGCAGTGCGATGACAGCATTATCTCAGGACGTTGCCTGCTGTGTGTGTACTTTAGCCGGCATGGTCTTTGACCCTGTGAGTTCGTGATATCAGGTACTTTCCTTTTAGAAGTGTACATGGTAAATTCTCCTTCCCCTTGTACATTTTGTTTCTGTCCACGCATCCTAGTGACAATTTATGAACTAAACTGTTGTCCTTTTGTTCGCGTTAGAGGTTTTTCTCAAGGACTTCTGCAGCTGACTTCGATATGCAATGACGTGTTTCGCGCGCAGTCTCGGCATATGGGATAAGTTAGCTACAGTAACATAGTTTCCTTGGTTTTATATAATTTGAATATAATATTTAGCTAGAGTGATAATTTTGTTATTTCAATATTTTGTCGTTTGTCTACACCTACATAGGTTCCAACTGTAACTCTTGGTGTGAAGTTTTTTGTTTTGCATTCCAACCTTTTTGGACTCGCTTTTACGGATTAAATTTTGAAGTTTTTACTCATCTGCTGTTTGAAGTTTTACAGTTTCGGTGGGATGAGTATTTAGTATTTCCAGTTCCCCCGTTTTCTTCTGGAAATATTTTCTTTGTCGCTACGTGATAAAGAAATTTTTTGGAACGTTTCTTCTTCAAGACCACAATATAAAAATCATGTTATTCTACAACTGCTTCAGTCTAACTGTGTTCTCAAGCTCTGCAATTTTTTCATAGGGGAAAGTTGCCTATATCGTACCACTTTTTACATTTGCAATTTTTTCTGTTTAAAATGAAAAAATGCAACGTTTTACGAATTTGTATAAAAAGGATGACTATTTATGGCCACGTTTATGTGGATTACATTTCAAAATGTAGCATCGGGGAAGAAATAAAGAACTTTTCGTAACAGGCTGCAACTGGTACGATATAAGAAACTGGTATCCCAAATCGTACCCCCTTTATCCTAAATCGTACCACAATGTTATAACTTAAACCAAATGTGAGAACAAACAAGACAGCATGTAATAACACACAGGATTATTGTAGTATTTAAATACTAATAAAGATTGATTATTTTTCTATGGTAAATGCAAGAAATATTCAATTATTTACAGTCTACACAAACAAAATGTTTCAGTTCTGACCTAACACCCCACTACTCTCATGAACCCAGGATGCGCACACAAAACACTGAAACATATCTTCCACAAATGTTTCTTCACACAGAACAATACCAGTCGTCACATTGTAGGCCTAATTCTATGTCAATCGGAATATTATGCTGTGTTGAAGTGGCTGGCTGATGTAAATTGTGATCTAGGCCTTGGTTTCTCCTGCGGATGAAGAATGTTTCTTCGTTGTAGGTCTAGGTCCGTTGGTATTTCTCTTTTTAATACTGGGCTGTGATAATTGTAGGTCATAAGGCATGACCTGTGCGATTTTCATTTTTAATCTTTTACCTTTGCCTATGCCACTTGCAACGCCTTCGCAAACTCCAAATCGTTTTTGTATGGACTGCTTGTCAAAACATGTGTCCGTTGGGCCTTTTGGTTGGGTCTAGGAATCGGTGAAAGTGATTCAATAGACATGCTGAGATTACAAGAAGTAGTTTATGTTACATTAGGGCCAGTTGCATCACTTGGCTCTCAATTAAAAGGGCATTGTTTTCGTCTGAGTTAGGTGACTCATTAGTGGCATCTTCAGTAGGCTTTGAAGATGCACACAGATTAGAATCTTCATTGAATGGGGTAGGATCATCTGTTTGCTTTAGGTACTCGGCTGAACGTTTCACCCTGACGCACTTGTGCAACACACCACTGTCATGTTTACACCTCTTTCCCCACTAGAGACTGAATCCACCTGGCGTTTTGCTTTCTTAGCTAAAACATTTTGGCATTTGTTTTGAACATTACTAACGCCTGTTTCATCCACATCAAATAGGCGGGTTTCATCGATCTTATTTTCATCAATGACTTTCTTTAATATGTGGAAAAATTCGCCAACATGTTCCCTATTGAACCCTCTTGCTCGAACCATGGATGTTACTTTTGGTTCATGTAATGTCAACTCTTCATGACGAGCTCGGAAAGCATAAAACCCCTTTTACCCGCCATTTGAGTATCTCGATTAAAGTTATGTGGAATGTGTTGTGCTCTGCTATCTGATATGCCAGATTGCGTATATCGTTAATCGTGACTACATAAAGTTGTTATTCTAATTTAAAAATATATTCTACAAGTTGATTTTCTATTTCAAATGGCAAGGAAGTACGTCCAAGCACCTTCGTACCATCGTTAGCAATTACGTTTTTACAGTCCAAGTGGCGCTTTAGGGTTGGTTTTGTAATGCCGTGCTGGCGGCAGCACTCGTTGAAATCCATGTCCCCATTTCTGTATGCTGCCAGAGAACTTTCCATGTCTGATTCTCTCCAGGCACCATATTTCCTTTTCGCCATTGTGTAACACACAATTAACATGTGTGTTACTTGTGTTTATTTAAAATTTATTTCATTGATGCAAATGAATTACAAATATAGAGCTTCAAATAACATGATATGCCAATTTGTACCGGTACGAATTAGGAACCCCACCCTTGGTACGATTTAGGCAATTGCGCACAACTTCACTCTTTACGTCATTTCTAACCTGAAACAGATGCCTCGCTACAAAGCGACCAGCCGTTACGTTCAATATTACTTACACCAAAATGATAACCGCATGAAATCCAATAACGCTTACCTTGAAATGCTGTATTATCTTACATATGGAGTAGAAAAACTACATCAGTAAACACTCAAACAATATAACTGTAATAAAAACGCAACACGTACTTACACTGACTAGCTATTTTCACAGACTGCTCAATACATCTAGTAGTTCAAGTATTTACCGCAAGAGCACTCCAATAGTCTCGCTTTATAGAAAACCAGTGGTGGTACGATTTAGGTGATGGTACGATTTCGGCAAATTTCCTCTAAATCTAAGATATATTCGTTGTATTTAAAGTTAAACATTTAACGAGACAGTAAATAATGCTTTCTCGTGCCATAGGTTATTTCTTTCGAAACTGCCGCTCTTATGGAGAAATTTGTTTACCACAGTATCTATACATATTATAATACGAAGCCGCCAGGCCGCGTGTGTCTGTGTATTCGGCTAAGGCTTCTTAGCTAATATATGGATTTTGATGTGGTTTCCACCGTCCTTTAGAGAATTTCTTGAGGACGGTTTGGGTATATAATACACTAATATTTAATGGAAGGATAGTAGAGATATGTCGACGTTTTCTAATCAAGTCGGATAAAGTCGCTTTTCAGGCGCTTACATGGCTTACTCTGACTAAACCATAAAAAACACACCAAAATAATGTACTGCAGAATTGCAGATCTCAAAAAGGTCTACAAAAAGATTCCTCTACATCATATGTATATATTATAAGGATAAGCCAAATTATCATTTTTGTCTTTTAAATTTTGATTAAAACTAGAACGTTTTGAACAACACAGTTTAAATCCTTTTCAGATTAAATGTTGGTTACACCATGTCATTTTAGGAGCTAGCGGTCGAGCGATCTGATGAGGAAAAAATGATGACGTCTCATTGTTCACCACGGTTGGCTCTATATATGCAAATCGCACCCGAGCGATGCTGGGACGGGTACCTAGCTAAAATAATAAATTAAACATTTTAGAGAGATAGATAGATATATAGAAAGAGAGAGAGAGAGAGAGAGCCGATTTCACTGTTAACTTTAAGGGTGTTGGCCACGAAAATATATTTATTTTATTTTTGCAACACCTACTGTTTAAATGTTAGATATTATCAGTTATTAATAGGAACATGCAAAATTTGCATCATTATTTGGCATCAGGCTGAACTTCACAGTACTGTATATGCCACCCTCGATTCTCAATTACCTGCTGCTTAGATGAGAAGCCTCACCCTTTCCTATTGAACTGCACGTGACTGGGGCACACAGTTGTGAAGTGTTCATTTATTGGCGCAAGTTATCCGGGGCGTGTCACATAAAGTATGGTCCAATGACAAACCTATTGCAAGGGTACACGTGTTTGAAGTTTAACGTGACCCCAGCTAGTAACGCAAATTTTGAACGTCTCTCGTAATTACTCTTTCCTAATAAAAATAATGTTGGGCTCAGTTTTCGAATAAATACATGTCAAAATCACAATTTTACTGTTTTATAAATCAACAAATAATGAAAACTAATTAACATACAGAAATAATATAATTCACACGGAATATGATGCCAATAGCTACTTCTAGTCAACCATAGCATTGTAAAAAGAAATTTTTTTCAAATTAAAAAAGTGCTGAAAATAAGAAATTCTTTCATAATTTTGATTTGTGTCTGCCATTGAAATTTTGTAAAATTACTTTTTCTGAGATTACCTAGAAATGCATTTAGACAAGACCTTTCAGCTGCTCCTGTCGAATTTCCTGCAAATTGTTTGGTTTATTAAAAAAAATTGTAAAAATTTTTCTTTGGCTAAAATCATGGGACTTAAAAATGTATCTAAGGAAAACGTAGTCACAGATAATATCTACAAGTTAAACTGTATGTGGTAGTCCTTACAAACAGAAATTTTTTTTTTCGTGTCTAGCGCCCTTAATTAAAGAAAAACTTGTATATTTTTTACATTCAGGTGAATATTAATTATATTTCCGTTAGGAGAAATGCAAATTTTATCTATGTAAATACATAACTTATATTTCATGTGAGGTAGATTTCTTACATCTATATCCTTCAGTATTTCAGTATTTATTGCTTCCATTAAAGTGATATTTCCGCATCTGGTAAGGTAAGTGATGTACTAAGCAAAATTTTGTTAATTATGACTGTTGTTTATGTAATGCCAGTGTTCTAGTTATATGCATATGTATAAAGTAGTCATATATATATATATACACACGCACCTCTTCTCCATTTTGTAGCGCCCTCTATATCCTGAGGAACCAACATGGCAGCCGTCCAATGGCCCTAAACAACCTTGGATTGAGTTGTGCGGAAAAAAAAACTAAGAGGCACCAGATCAAAGTTAGACTACCACAAAGAAACTGAATTGTAATTGAATAGATTCCATTCAATTATTTATTTTCAATAACCCACATTCTGTCATTGATTACATTGATAAGAGTTGTCCTAAAAGACAATATTTAGTACATATGGAAACATCAAACTATGTGTCTTTGACCCTTACTTCAAATACAATAATTGATAAGAAAAAAATCTCAACTTGCAATGTCTAAAATTATGGCTACTGTGTAGTCCCAACACTTTGTTTTCATGAAAATGTCGCTTAAAATCAGACCTGGCCACTCAACAAGGCCAGTCACAAAAAATAACCACCATAAGCAATGCATCAATATCTGACATAATCGTGCAATTAATTTCTTTCCTCTGACTTCGACAACAGAATGAAGGCCATTTCCTCAATCACGTATTTGTTCTGTCAATACCAGTAAATATTGTTTATGTGAAATATGGAATATATTTTAATATTATTTTACACTTGGCCATAGCCACATGTTGAAGGCCATTTTACATACCATTAAATATATTATTTTGACATATGACAAAAATACTGTAAATACTAGTAAATATTTACCATGTGAAATATGGAATATTTTGAAATATAATTTTACACTTAGCCATAGCCACATGTTGAAGGCCATTTTACCAAACATACGAAATATTATTTTGGATTAAACCACAACTGGCATTGATTAAACCTCCTCAAAACCTTTAAAAGATGCATATTTATATTTACTGCCACCTGAAGATAATACTTCACAAAATTAGCATAATTTGACATAATGACGACTTTCAAGCGAAAAGATTGTAATGTATCAACTTTGCCAATCATTCCTCACTAAAGGCCATTCTTAAAAACATAATTTACAAACTTGAGACTTTTGTTAAAGAATTCTCACATTTCAAGAAAATAGTTTTGAATGTCTTTATAAAAATGCACTCCATTATTTGTTTTCAAAATTCCTAATGTCCGAACAACTCCTGCCAGGAGTTTCCCTCGTGTCCATCCTAACCTTCATGCCAGACGGGCTTAAGGTTTATTTGGCCATAGAAAAATTCAAAAACACTTATCTGTAGAAACTGCCATCTTGAAACAGCGGAGTAGCCATTTTTCCCGACTGGCTCCTCCGCGGTACTATTTATACAATATTAGAACCAAACTTTAATACAAAATGCTCAACACATGACAAATATCATTTATGCGCATCTAATTAGCGATTAAAACACACATATTCTCATGGTGGGGTGGATTCAGGGTGCGCTTCAAATCACCCGCAAGTCCTTCCTTCCGGTCTTGGGTGCGCGGTGAATAGCCGCCTAGATGTCTGCAGCCCGCTGAGCACCGCCAGGGCGGCTCCAGTCAGCTGTCCGACCCTGAGCAGTGTGCATGCATGAAGTCGCCGTGGCCTCAAGCAGAAGAGTACCGCGCAGTGCGGCCTTGGCAGCCAATGGGACGAGGAACCTGTGCTGCGCCGGGCAATGAACTTCAGCCGATCATAACGTCTTCGTTAGTACATCGTAGAAATCTTCCAGTTTACACGGAATTGGAGGTAAGTGATGGTTCGACAGTAAAATAGATCATAATTAGGACATTTATAATAATAATTTGTTCTAGGGCTTCGTGACCCCTGTCCAATAGGCAGCCGTTTTTCACAGCATATGGTTACCTTCAAATTCATGAACATACTTTCCAAAGTGTCTAATATGAATCTCAGCCGAAAACATGTGTCGGGACATGTTTTGTGAAAGTACGAAAAATTGTTGTGTCAGCTAAACACTTCGTTCATGTAGATGCAGAGTCCCTTTTACTAATAACCGCAGGGCAAATGGAACAGAAAAATTGTACGTGAGTAAAGTGAAGTGTAACATTACAACACAACTTAAACAGTTTTGTTTTCATCGTGTCATATTTATAATGTCGTGATAAAAATACGGGGGTGTTAATTGCAATAATTGAGACGTCGGGTCTCAATGTGCTTATGTTAATAGTATATTTGTTTAAGGACACTAAAAATGTTCAAAATAACCATAAGATGTAAACTCAGTTGAAGCCATATCACCATCACCCATTACAAAGTCGTTTCTATAGGACAGTTGTAATTTTAAAAAATGAAAACTTCTCCTGCTACAATACGCCAGTAAAGCTCGACTTTTCAAACATTCAGCACATCGCCACAATTTTCCAGAACCACGCCAATTCTAACGAAATGCTTCATCAGATAAATTTTGCACCCCAAGAAACTAATGAAGATCATCATCTGGTTAACCATGCAAGACGATTATTTCCAAAATTACAACCATTTTAAATTTTTGGGCGCACATTCAACCGATTCGAAACAAAATTGGTGTTTTGTCAGTAGACATTTACAAAGTTAAATTCAGAAACTTACATTGTTAGTAGTTAGCCATTTTAGAGGACAGTATCACTTGAAAAGTAAAGCTATAACGTCATATATTAGGGAACTACAAAAATTATTGCAAATAAATTTGATGTACTTGTAGTGCTAGGTAAGGTCCCATAAATACGTACGTTTTAAGAATATAAGCACTTATTTTCAAGGCGGTGGGCATAAAAATATATTTTTAGAATGCCATGTCTACCAAACCACATGACCAATCTCAACCGAAGTTGGTTGGCTTACTGCAAATGTTTCCAGCATTAAATATGCTATTTTAGATCTACTTTATCCAACATTTTAGCCAATAGCACTTCTCCACTAATGCCGACGAACTGATGATCCTACAAGATTGCCATCTGTTTTCATTTTCCAAACCCCCACCGAAGCGGCAACTACATAATGATAAGCATTATGGTAGCACATCCGACATGATGCAGGTTTCAACCTGGAAGTCTCTTTACATATCCTGAGGCAGCTATAGGAATCCAAGAAGGTTTCAACCTAATTTTGTATTTCATACATACATGCATATGCTATGTAGTGATTCTCTTCGACATTTACTTTACTTTGAATCAACTAAATTCTTCACTCTCAAAGCAATGTTAAGAAGTATTGCTCTTTAAAAAATAGTATTAGTGAAATAATTATTTATGTATAAAAGTAAAGAATAACTCAGTTTTTTGTATAAAGCCTATTAATAGATAATGAAGGATAAGTAATCAACAAAACATATCATAATGAAATTATTTACTTTCAAATTTTTATTGAAATACATACGACTATCCCAAGAGAATTTATTTTGATGGTTTTTTATGCATGTATTGAATTATGATTTTAGGTTACCATTAAAAAGACAATGAAGTTCACAGGCAATAAGTAGCAGCACTGTGAAGGGCTGCTATTTATTGCAGATTCGCCATGAAGACCATCGACACAAGCAGCAGCAGTACTTGTCTCCGATTCACCATCCATTGCATCGTCACTGCTGTTTAAACAGATTTCCTCGAGGATCGATAGCTCGACAATTACTGACTTAACGATATCCCTCTCGATGACAGCAATACTGGCATCTGGCTTGTCAACAGCAGGTTCAATGGGGGCAGGATTAGTATCGACAACACCTGCAAGACATCTTACTGGTCGGCAGCGATATTAGCGAAAGGGTGTTGGTTCATTTCCGGAGCTCGAGGCCCATCCATCGGAAGGTGCGTCATCATCGGTCGCGGGACTGTTGATGTGTACATGGCGCCGTCGACGTATTCTCTCGCCTGGTGTTTGCGAGTTCTGCTATGTGCATTCGGTGGTTAAAGCATTCGTGCATGAACAAAAATACACTTCATCTTCGATGCCTGCAGGAAGGTATGTTGCTAGACACCTGTGAAAGACAACGTACGCTTCCCAGGCTCACAACAGGCTAGCAGCTGCTGGCTCGGTTCACACAACAGCGGAAAGTGCTAGATTCCCCAATGCTGCATGCAGCTACCATGGCATATTTCTGTGTACCTGCATAGGCAGCACGGGTCCCAGTAGCTGTAGTCCATGGTGGAGTGACCGAGCGTGACATTGATGTAAATTTTAGCAGGGTAAAATGTGTATATCTTCGTCTGGTGTCCGAAAGACAACTGAAAGTTGGGCGATTCTTCTGCATCTATGTGTAACAAGAAGAACGGCCGAAAGTCTCGGGGTTTTGGCTAAATTAGGGTAATAAAGAGTGTAGTTGCAGATAACTGAATCCCAGTCAAGGTCTGAGGTTCACCATTGGTGCAGTAGCTACAGATTCTTCAATGCACAGGTTCAGTTAGGTCCTGACCCATCGCAGACGTGACAATGCGGTTAACTGTACACTTAAACGACTTTGCGAATTGAAGGACCTCTGTATTCAGCATGCATGTCGATGATTTGCACTTCGCATTTGCACAATTCCAAAAGTCAATTCTTTGTGCTCGGGCCCTGCCACATGAATCGCTGCTGGCAAATGTTTCTTCAGCAAGTGGTGCAGAATGTTTACCACTTGATGGTATGGAATTTCGCCTTCATCACAATTCGGTCTTTGGTAGTACTTCTTCAGCTAGACGTTCGCCTTCTCTATCTTCTTGTCCAAAAATTTCCACTTAGAAGGGGGGCGGAAGGAACACATACGCATCTTGCCAACGTCGTTGTAGAACACCGCGGATTTCTTGAGTACATATCCATCTAGCTCTGGAAGCCTTGGGGATTACTGTACATCTTGAAGACGTTTATGCTCAAAGGCGACTAAATATATATTTTTTTTTACGTGCCATAATTTTAATTTATTTCCCGCAGTGCACAGGACAATATCTTCACGAGTATGCCTCAGCATTTGTACAGTGCGAGCCGGTCGTGAATTATCAGGAAGTAAGCATATGTGTAAGCAAAAATATTTCCGTACATAGTGAATTCGATCCTGCGGCCAATTATGTTTGAGCTGATATGCTCGTCCTGTTTATTTACATCGACCACAATGAGCGAGGCCGCATCCGTAGAATAAACAAGGTTTCAGTATCGGTGTTTGGCGTTCCCGTAATATGTATTTTGGAATTTAGATTACTTTTGATATGCCAAAGTGTACTGTCTATTTTCAAATTTCGTGTTTATTTCCACATACGGATATCTTTCGCTGTTCGAAAATATTTTCACATTTTCTATTTGACACATGTTGAGCTGCGAATGGCTCAATTTCACAATTTGCTGTCGTCCAGACTGTGTAACCTGACGATTATGTACCTCGGTTTCTCGGTGGCAAAGCTGGACCTGACCATTCAGTTGATGTGCTGGCTTGTAGGAAGTCCACGGTAGGTCTCGAGACTTCATAGCCTGAAAGCCACGTCGGTGATTTTGTCATCTTACACATTTTTCTTCAGACTGACAATAGAGGATGTAACTGGACACTCTAGATTAACCTTTATATCGTCATTACAAATTAAAAAATATTCTTCAAATTTTAATTTATTCTTTAATTACTGGAGTTCATGTTCACCTGAAGAGCGGAAATAAAACTTAAGACACGGGCCGTATCCAGACAGAAAAACTGTCGGATACATACATATAGCCCATTAACGGATACCTTCAACTTTTTGAAACCCTGCTTAAAGTTCTCTTTCCGGGCTATTCATCTGCCTCGTGTAAACAAATCTAGTGTAAGCTCTAAGAAATTATTCGGAAATTTATCATATACCAGTGTATACGCTTAGTAAGAAAGAAGGGATGGTAAGAATTTTCCCGATAGATTCATTGTAGCGTTCCTAGATTTGCTCAGGAAACAGTCAAATACGTAGGGAATTTCCCAACTTTGTATACTAGTAACGCTAAACATTCCTGTATCTGCAGCTTGGTGTGTGGTATTATTACCATACATTGTATAGGATATGGACTTACATTACAGTTTAGGAAGTTTACCAGAAAAAATATTCTACAGTGAAAAAAACAACACCAAAGCTACAACGCACCACATTCGTGCTCACACACTTTAATTATATTTTCCATTAAAAAAATTCCTTACAGACCATTCCAATAAACCCATTTTCTCCCAGTTTTTATTAGTTTCAATTTCAAATGAAACATTGAAAAATTAAAAACAACATATAAATAAAAAAAATTATTTAACCAAATGTAAGGCAATTTTATGTTAACACGAGTATAAAACGCTTGTGGAACATGACATGTTTTTTATACCACCAAACACGTCATACGTGGGTGATTTTTGTCTCGTGATTGAACAAGTGTGAAGGTACAGCAAATAAACAATAGTGGTTTGCCTAACCTACCCCACCCTACAACTATCTACAACTGTGGCTGTCACATGTTGGCTACAACATAATTACAATTTGCCAGACGAAATGGGAAGCAGGAAATTACGAATCCACACGTCAGTAACGAAAACATTTGAATGTCGCTTCTCTAAGGTGAAGTATAGTTTGTTCCTTTCCCCGTGCCGCTGGAGCTGTCCAAAGTCAGCACCAGCTGGTAACAGTACGCCTTCGGTGATGACGTAGTTGACGTCTCTCTGGATCAGACGAAACAAGTAGCCAAATCCTGCTGAAGCGAAAATGGAACGGACGAACTTCAATGCTCCAACGAAGACGAAGTGGCTACCCATAAAATCGTATCGTGACGCTATTCCGATCACCTGCATACAACGCAGATATCTGCTTTCAGTTCCTGATAGCGTTTTCAGTTCCTGATAGTGTTTTCATCCACAGCTGTCTTCCCTTGAGCGTAATTTCTACTGCAAGTATGCGTAAGTTGATGCCTTGTATGCAGCCCTAAAGTGTGACCCAACGGTCATATATTGATGAAAAGTGTTTGAAGTTCTTGCCAACATCGTTCAAACATCATTTTTTTTTTTTTCACATCTAGTGCGCAGAGAGAGAGGAGTGCTCATAAACACCCGTAAACTGCTCTCAGCACATTCGTGGAGAGACGGTGGTTTCGTAGCGTGTGCTGGCAGAGCGCAATACTACGCTGTTTAGTCACATCCTAGCTTGGTCGCAAGCTGTGCGGCATTACCATTATGCAAACTGCTATCGCGCACTAGTGCAGAAGCGATGCACTTACTACCGAACCCTGTCCCACGTTCTTCCTGCTTCCCTTTCACTCCCTCCCGGTGTTTCCCCCGCAATTAATACCGTATTAGCAGCGGCGGGCCGGCGACTGCTAAGTGTAGTTAACGTGTCTCAGGCGGCACACGCTCCTCTTTTCGTATTCTCTCGCCGCGTGGCTTGACAATTTAGACAAAGGATCGTAATATTAGCCAACAAGAAGTGAACTGTGTTATAAGAACAAGTTACCTTACACTGGCATATATATTTCCATAACGTAACGAAGAGCTAATTAACACTATTGTGAATAATTGGGGTTTAAACGCTTCTGCATGTAAGTCCGTTGGTTCATAACGATAAAGAAAGTGGCTTGCATAAAAGAGGTATTTAACATTGATATCCACAAAGTCTCACAAACATATTGTATTATTGCATATAAGTTAGTTAATTTTCATGCCTGATATGACAGAATGTATATTACAAATCCTTATATCTTATCAAGTGATAATCGAATTCTAGCATCGCCTGATGACGCTAATAGATGATATTCCCTGAAAAGTGGAGTTATCTAAATTATTATTTGTGCTTCTTCACAAACGTTAATAATTTTCATTGTGATGCAATTGCATTGCCTCCATGTCTAACTGAATTAATAACCCCTGGATACTCTTTTTTTTTACGTGGAGGTCATTTTATCGTTTGCATTGGTACAGTTATTCTGTACACTTGACTAGTATTCTGCATTAAATTCTGTTGGAACTTGATGGCGACTTAAACTTATGTTAAATTTCTCTTCTTTTTTTTCCTGGGTCATGCATATCCAAACGAGCACATTTTTTTTCTTATTTTGCGTAACTAACAATTGTTTGATTATTTCCATCTCTTTTTTGTATGATTATATATGATAAAGTTATTTAATTCTTCCGTTATATGGTTTTTGCTTGGTCACCATAGATAACAGAGGATGTTGGATTAAACATGTTTTTTTTATACAAATTATATCTTACATAATGAGATATGGACTTACATAGCCAACACACTGGACTATCATTATTTTGCTCTTCAATGAAACTAGAAGAAACAGTTTGATGATCGGCATTGTTCACTGAAGATTTACGTGCTGTGTACAGGGTTTCAGTGGTGACATATCTAATATTCAACGGTATTATTTTGTACAATTCACATTCAAAATTTACAGAAATAATAAAAGTAACTTCCCCAGTTTATTAATCTTATAATACTTCAACTGGTGACCAACTCTATTTAATATTATCAAAGTATACAACAGCACAAACACAATCAGTAATTTATCTGAAGAAAAATAATCTGTTTTTTTTTTTATTTCGTGCATGAAAATGTATTATCGACGTAAAATTTTCGTAATTAAAATATTACTTATAATTAAAAGTGAGTAGTACAACTATAACTAATACATATAAATATTGCTAGTATTATGATACCACATAACAACAAATACTTGCAAATGTTTAGATACTTAAAATTAAGATTTATAAATACAATTTACAGTACCTAAGTAAAGAATTCTTTCTTTGAAAAAAAATCTAATTTAATATATTGTATATAACGTGAACACATGAAAAACAGGAATGTTTGTCATAACATTTATGAAATGTTCGTAGAGGTAAAACGTAACAAAGTAATACTTTGGTCTATCAAAGATGGGAAGCACAAAACTTGAGAATGACAACAATTTATGAACGGAAATTATTTTTAAATGTTTACGTATGGATATAAAGAGGAAATATAAATCCATAATTCTACCAACATTGCTGTCCTGGAGGAAATTATGGATTTTCGATGCACACGCATAAGAGACGTGCCTAGCTTCAAAAGACACCAGTCATTAATACACACATAGTAAAAATATTCTCAACAACTTAAAAATATTAAACATTAAATTTACACCCAACCTTGCTAATCAAATATACAGTTTTTTTTTGCAAAAAACATTAAAAATATTAAAAGACTTATTGAAAGAAGACATCTTATTTATTAAAAATATATCTCATCGAGTGATATTTTCAAATAACTTGTAATAAGAACACATGAGTTTAAAACGTATTCCTTTCACTGCAGGATATTTTGCTTAGAAAAGTGAAAATATTCAATAAACTTATTAAGAATTAATTATTAATAGAACCCGGTTCGCTTTGGTGTGATGCGAGTAATCTAGCAACTACATTCCGCGGCCCTCATCCCATCTGGTCCCACAATAGATTTTAACGTGTAAAAAATCAAATGTCGGTGCTGATCATGCAATGGTGTCTCAGACAATCAAGCCAGTAGCAGCGCACTGGTGTTGCTGTAAATTGTGGCAGGTATAATACGACAAACTGTCGTCTTTGTAATAAAGAAAAGCGCGTTTCGTCGCTAAGACAATATGTGGCCGTTCCATCGCACACCACATATCTTTCTTCTGAGATATCTACAAATGAGTGTGAAGATTTTGGCGTGTTAAATGTAGAACACATTTGGGTCGTCAGAATTACTACTTTTACTGTGCTAGGTGCCTGGAAGTAATTCTTGCAGAGATACGATACGCTAACAAATCTGTTACATATCAATGGATGGTGGGCATGGAAGCTTCTGCCTCTGTTCATGCCGGTTTAAAATAAAATGAGCCTCTCTTCTGGTGATCTATTTATATCGTCTAATGCAGGTCCGCTATGGATAGAAACCATCATGTACTATTTACTCTCAACGTGATTTGATTTTAGTAGTAATGCATAGCCATAGCTGGTGCAGGATTCATAATTCGGCTCGCGTCTATGTTCGCCATGTTGGATTACGAACTTCCCGCTCTATCATTCTGTTCACATGTCCACCATCTTGTATTCCGCCATTTTGTAAGCGAGTACGCAGTCACCTTGGACCGCCATATTTGTAGCCAGTACGTCGCTATCTTGTTACTTACATTCGTTCACTGCTATCTTGGTAACCAGTAAGTCATTTTTCCATGTTCTTGCATTCCGAGGGTTTTCTCCGAGTGCTCCCACTTTTTATCTTTTGCATTCTTTACTTTCTTTCTATTTCTTCCTTTCCTTCTCTCTCATTCTCTCTTTCTATCCCATTCGTTCATTATTTGTTTACATTGGCAGTAACTGGAGGCCTCCATCTTTGTTTACATTTATCTCTCACATTCGTTCGAAGCCATCTTAGTTTTTCGTTTGTCATTTGTTTCCCCACATTGGTTCTGGGTTTGACCACTAGGGGTGCTGGTGTCACCCTCGTTCAATTAGTCAAGCGTACATCTGTCGCTTGTGATCAGTAGATGTCTATTGCAGATCCTAGTACAACTCAATAATTAGACAAAATATCATGCTATTTCAAGCCAAATTCAAGCAAATTTCTAATTTACTGTAAAATATTTTAAAGCGCAACTCAAAATCAATCAAATTTAAGGCCAAAATCAAAATCAATTTTGAATTGGTGTTCACTCTATATGAGGGGTTCTTCAAAGCCTTATTTGCAAGCTAAATCATTATATTTTTGATGGAATTCCAAGAATTTTGATACTTATCTTGTGACATTTTTTTTACTAATAGATTTGGCTTGCTAATTTAGAGTAAATTTTGCATTTTTGATCAAAATTTGGCCTCACTCACTCCTGAGAAGGACATTGATCAAAGAGTGAACGTAGTATGTTTTGAAAAAATATTTGGCTGATTGAGAATACAGATTTGGATCATATTAGTTTGATTTTGAGGGTGAAATTGAAGGGATGAATAATGTTTTCAGAATAAATTGAAAAAAGTTGCTTGAAAGTGAGAAATTTGCTTGAATTTTAGTCAATTTATTGAGTTGCACCAAGATCTGCAATAGACATCTACTGATTTATAAAATATGTTTACATATAAACACAATGGCCCCCTTTTGAAAAAAAAATTCTCAAATAATATTGGCAGAAATAAAGTTCACAGAAAAAGCTCATTAAGATTTAACAAACATATTTTTTTATTCAATCGCTCACTTTAACAATATATCTAAAAATTTGTATTAAAATGTCGAAACAGTTTCATGTTTCTGTAAAACTGTTTACATCTTCCATTTAATACAATAAAAAATATACATATCTTCAGTAATGCGCTCATTCATATAACCAAAGTTAAATTCTGTTGTCTTATTAAAATAACATTACAAATTGCATGTGCATCAACAGCTTTATCAAAATCAACACTCATTTTTATATTTGTTTTTTCTTTAACTACAGTTGTTTTTCTATATAAGCAATAAATAGTATAGAAAGGTCTTCGACCCCAAAATGAATAATAATTGGTTTTAACATCAAGATTTACAGCCGGCTTATAATAAAGTTTATTATTGCTATATACAGTAGCCAGTTTTGTTTTAGAAGTGCGAAAATCGTTATAAGAAAGAAACGCTTTATCACAAAAATTATCGCCAGTATATAAATTCCAATTTTCTTTGGGAAAATTTCATTTCTACCATTTTTAACACAAACATTTTTCATATTACTATAGTCAAACATAGAAGCGTGGACATCCTGTTCAGCACGATTTTTTCGATTAGTTTGAAACCCAACAATTACAAAATCGGACATGTAAAACTGTAATTTTTTAGACTGATATTTTATGTCAAAGTAAAAACAGTTGTTCCAGGAGGAACTTTTTTCTTAAAAATTGCCAATAATCAAAACTAATAGGTAATTTTGGTTATTTGTATGTTTTTTTTTCTTTAATTGCAATAGCCGTGTTACCTTCGTATTCTACAATAGGCCACGTAATTTATAATTTTTGAATAACAATTTTACCCAGATCAGAATAATCTGTATCTAGTATACCATCTGCTTTCTTATTTTGGAAGACAAATAAACAGTTGTTATCGGATGAATTACGAATAAAAGTAATTCTGTAACCACCTAACCAATAAATTTCATTGTTACCTCGAATAAAACTAAACAGATATCTCAGTGGATAAATTATTTCATTTGGTTTAGCACTATGAGTAGTTTTTACTCGATAATAATGATCAACACAAGATAATTCTAAATAATTTTATTCACCTGGAGATCTTAACAAAGTGTTCATCACTGTTGAAGTTATACCCAGATTATCAATAGCTTCAATAATATGTCCATGTTTTGAGATTTATACTCTAGAAAACTGAAAAGGGAGAAATTTAGAACAAACATCAATGTTATCTAACTTATCATAGTTTGCCACATCTCCAACCTGATCTATCTTTTTTAATATAAATTGTTCATAAACATGAGCATCATTTGGAAAAGAAAAGCCATCTCCTATAGGGATATCAAAATCAATTCTATTACTGTAAACGTTTAAATTCCCCCTTATTCTATTGGGGGGTTGGGGGGAAGGGGGCAGTTTGTCTCTCAAAACTCTCAATACGTTTATAACACATTTACAAGAAAAAAAAATATATAAATTAAAGAATCAAAGGATATTTCTCTAGTTAAATTAATCATAGAGAGGTTCAAAAATTATATAAGGCACCATGAAGTGAAATATGAAAGAAATTTGAAATAAGAGCTGCCATTGATTGATGAATTACGAAATATTGGCAAAAAAGTCGAACAAGTAAGTGCAGAAAACAAAAAATTAATAAACTTTCTTGTTCCTGTTGCAGCAAAAATTTTATATTGTCCGCCAACTCCAGAAGAAACATAATTTGAAAGAGAATTATTCCCGAAATCACCTAATGTGGGTGTTACTCCATTAAAACCCATAGGAGGTGTTTCTCCTATAAATATCGGAATAGAAATTGCAAAAAAGAATTAATGTTAGTAATAAAAAAATGTGATTTACGTGGAGTTGATGAATATATTACATTGGTGACACAAAAGTAATGTTAAATAAAGTTATACTATTTGTTAAGGGTAAAAAATATAATTTAACCCCAGAACTTAGTAATTTGTTAACAAAAAAACACAATCAGATCTTGAGGGTAGATACACTACTAATGATATTTAAGAATACACAGAAATGGTTTTATTAACCAATGCTTTATTTCAAAATTATATTCCTAAACTGAACAGGAATAATCCAAGTTCAAGTAGTGGTTGGGAATACAAAAATATAATTAGTTCAATTTAAAATGACTATATAAAACCTCGATCAGCACCAAGCACAGACGATTTTGAGGATTTTATAAATGATTTTAAATTAGCAGAAGGCATTTAAAAAATACTACTATTTGCCAAAAGTATGCATTTGGATGGATGATGTTAGAAAATTAATTGACAGATTGATAGTTATAAATTATGAATATGTTAAACAATACATTTTCTGATTTTGTTGTTAATAACAAGAAAGGAATTCCATACCCAATAAGAGTTTTAAATGTGATTCCACACTCATTTTGGAATTATGAACACCATGGAAAGGTGTGATAAACTGGGCACTTAACAATTCAAGTTTGCCCGAATTACATTTGCCTTGTTATAATTATTGTAGGCCATTCACAAAATTTAATAAACGATTAGAAAGAGGAGACTCGGGAATAAACAAATTAGACGAAGCGTGCTAATATCACGATATTGCATATAGAGATCATAAAGATTTAAAATCTAGACCTGAAGCTGATAAAATTTAACAAAAAGAAGCCAAAGAAACTATGTTAGATAAAAATATTCCAATTGAAGAAAATATCTCTTCTGCTGCTGTTGCCTCAACAATGTTTACAAAAAGAAAATTAGGTTGGGAGATTAAACATTTTTATTGAATATGTATATATATATAACTTATATAAATGAAGATATATAGCTTATCTTTCGATATACCCATTGTTCAATTAAGAGATTTGGGTATAGATAAATTTTTAACGAAAGACCAACTTGAGCGAAAAATAAAAATAATTAAAAGAGGGCAAAGGTTTCTTACTATCTTCATCAATACCAACACTCAAAAAAATTTAAAATAAAAAACAGAATATGGTTTACACCATGAAGGACTTTTACCAATTTTATTTGCAGCTTTAGGTGCGATCGGTGCTTCAGCTGGGGGAGATAGTAGAGTTTATAATTCTGTTGAGCAAACTAAAAAAAAATTTAAAAAGAATCAGAGGAACTACACAGACACAATTTAGCAATGGAAAATAAATATGGAAGTGGTGTAGTAGCTAAAAAAAAAAAGAGGAAAGCCAAAAAACAATTGAATATATACACACTATCTAATGTCGATATTGAAAAATATGTAAAAATATTAAATATTAAAATTTTCAGAAATGTGTATATGATTGACGAATTACCAAATAGAATGCTCAAAAACGATTGTGCTGTGGTTAATTTTCACATTTCAACAAATCCTGACACTCATTTTGTTTGCTATTTTAAATAAAACAACAACGTTTACTATTTCGACTCATTTGGAGGCAATATTCCCACTAATTAAATTAATTATTTTAAAAACAGATATGTTTATTAAAATTATTACAGAAATCAGAATTTTGATTCAGTTATTTGTGGACATAAATGTTTGATTATTTTATATCTTTTTTCGAGAGAATTTAAGTTTAATGAAATAATTTCTATGTTATTAAATGACGGATATATTTGGGAAACATGATTAAATAAAATTTTTGACACTAGTGCTTATGCTTTAAAATCGTATGTAAATTCACGATGCAATTCGAGTGTTTCTTCATTACAAAGTGAACTATCCAACTGTTTTGATTATACAAAAAACGTATGTTTCTTTTCTAGGACGTAGACTTGTTAATATAGGTGAACCAGTAGATAATAAAAATGCAGTCTATTAAAGATATATATAGCAGATTATGCATTAAAAAAGGATGTAGATTCGAAAAATAAAACTATTGTTTCTGATTATGCTCTAAACGAAGATACAAATTTACAATTCAGTAATACTAATGCTGATTCGAAATATAAAACTATTATTTCAGATTATGCATTGAAAAACGATGTCGAATCAAAATATAATACTAGTGTTTCTGATTTAAAAGCATATGTAGATTCAAAATACAGCACTATTTGTTGTGATTTACAAGATCAAATAAATAAGGATTTAACTTATACAAGAATTATGTTTCTTTTCGACATCGCAGAATTACTAGTCTGGCTGATCCTATAGATGAAGATGATGTGCCCAATAAAATATATTTCGATAAAGAAATATCTGATAAATTGTAAAATTTTAACAAATCAGTTTTGAACTACTGTGATACACTTGTTAACACAAAAGTTACAAAATTTAAACTAAAAAAAAAAAATACAAGGAAGAAAAATCTTACATATCTTATTTACGTGGAAAGTGGAATAAAAATAATAATATTTTTCGCATTGATAATTATGTACATTTCCTTTCTTTTCTGATGGATTGTACTGATTATAAAATAATTTCTAATAATTTATCTGATGATACTCTAACTATTATTAAGGGATTAATATATTATAGTAAGACTTTTGATGGTAAAATAGGTGAGTTTAAACTTCTATAATTAAAAAAAATTCTAATTATTTTGTTGATGGAATGTTGTCTACAATAGGAGTATTCGTGAAATATAAAGATTAACTATATATTTTTTACTATTAAATGGAGAATATTTGGTGTTTGAAGTGCAAGAAAGTCACTAAGAATAGTAATATAAAAACTAAAAATACTAAAAATGGGCGATTAGTTCAGAAAAATAAGTGCTCCAAGGCAATTCTAATAAATCAACATTTTTGAAGCAAAAAATTCCTCGAAGTAAGAGAAGGCATAATAAATTAATTATATAAACCTGCACGTAAAATTTTTCCAAGAGGAAAAGTAATTTCGTATGGAATTGATGACTTATGGCAAAATTCTAAGCCATTGTCGCTTGTAAATTATTTGGTGTTATTTTTATTAATATAGATTCTAAAGCAGTTGCTCAATTTTTTGCTGTTTTATCTTTAATAGGTAAAGCAAATGCAAACTTTGAAAATACATAAATAATTGTCATAACATATTTGTAACCATTATTTACTTTGAAAATTCATAAATAATTTTCATAATATATTTGTAACCATTATTAATATGCGATATACCTTTCCAGTATCCATTTCTACAAGTTCAATTTGATAAACCAAAGAAAGAAAATCAAATTGATGTTTGTATAAATGTATACTCTATTGATGACAAGTTCGGTGTTTATTCACTAAAGCTTATAAAAATAAAAAAGGACAAACACACAAATTTACTTTATTTGAAAGATGATACAAACTTGCATTACTGTTGGATTAAAATATTTATCTAAATTTCTTTCAGCACAAAATAATAAACACAAAAGTAAAATTTATATGTGCGATATGTGCCTTCAATTTTATTACTCTCAAGAGAAATTAAATAAACACAAAAAGATTGTTCTAAAAATAAACCAGTAAAAATTCAATTACCTTCGAAAGGCGAACAAATAAATTGTAAAAATATTAAACATTCTACGAAAGTTCCTTTCACAATATATACAGATTTTGAATCAATTCTAAAGAAAATACCAACAACTAAGCAAAATCCAAGAGAAATAAAAAAAAATTTAATTGATCCAAACATATCCAGTTTTAACAGAATATGATTTTCATAACGGTCTTTATTAGGTGGTACACAAAGAGAGATATAAACTTACTAATGATCAAATTAATGATTGATTTAAAGATGCAAGATACATCATACACGATGAAATATCAGCTACACAAACCTTCTGGTTTTTGCTATTATATTGTACCTGCTGATGTTGATTATATGCCACCAATTTTACATCGAGGTCTATTTGCATATGAACATTTTATACAATAAATAAAAAGGGAGGTAGAAGAAATTGGTGAAATATATTTACAAATTGAAGCAATGCGTCCATTAACAAAAGAAGAAAAGTCAACATAAAACAAATCTAGAAAATGCTCTGTATGCGAGTGTGAATATTCTAGGGCCAATAAAAAAGTGCGTCACTGTGATCACATAAGTGGAAAATTTACTAACCCAACATACAACAATTGTAATCTACAATTAAAATTACCACATTTTGTACCATTTTATTTTCATAACTTAATTAGATATGATGTTCACCTATTCATTAAAAAGTTGGGCTTTGATGAAAAAAATATAGATTTACTTGCGAATAATGAAGAAAAGTTTATAACTTTTAGAAGAAAAAAACTGAAAATTTAAAAATGATATTTATAGACACATTTAAATTTATGGCTAGTAGTTTAGATAAATTATCGTCTAATTTGACTAAAGAAAAAATTAAACATACATGAAAACATTTTTCAGAAGTTAATGTACATTTAGTTTTCATTAAAGGTGTTTACCCATACGATTATACTGATAGTTATAAAAAAATTAACGAAACTCAACTTCCACCAAAGAGTGAATTTTATTGTAAATTAAATGAATCTGACATATCTGCTGAAGATCATGTGGATGCAGAAAATATGCGAAATTAAATTAATATAAAAATCTTGGTGAATATCGTGATTTATATCTAAAAAGTGATGTACTGCAGTTGACAAATGTGTTTGAAAATTTTAGAGATACATATATAAATGCATATGGTCTAGATCCTACGTGGTATTTCACAGCACAAGGTTTATCGTGGGGTGCAATGTTAAAATTGACTAAACAACCACTACATTTATTACACGATTACGAGATGATTTTAATGTTAGAAAAAGGTATAAGAGGTGCAATTTCACAATGTTGTACGCGATTGTTAAAGCAAATAACAAATATTTGGAAGATTTTAATTCAAATCAAGAATCAATATCTTTAGCTTATCTCAATGCGAATAATTTATTTGGTTTGGCAATGTCATACTATTTACCATATCGTGGTTTTGACTGTGGTTATTATACATTATATGATTTAGATTACTGCAGTGAAAAAATATTAAATTTGAAAGACGAATCTGAGAATGGCTATATATTAAAAGTTGATTTAGAGTATCCACAAGAGCTACATAATTTACACAAAGATCTTCCTTTTTGTCTTGAAAATAAGGCAGTTCCAGGAACATATGATTCTAAAATATGAACAGCTTTACACAGCAAAGAAAAGTATATACTGCACTATTTTAATTTGAAAACATGCTTATATAATTGATTGAAGCTTACAAAAATACATAGAATATTGAAGTTTAATCAGTCTGATTAGTTAAAAAAGTACATAGATTTTAATACATTGGTGTGGACTAATGAAAAAATTATTTTTAAACAGATTTTTACAAACTGATGAATAATTCTGTGTTTGGTAATAGAATGGAAAATATCAGAAGCAGAGTAGACTGGTTTCAAGGGAAGAAATTTGCGAAAAATTTGTTGCTAAACCCGTTTTAAATAAGTACTATATTTAATGAGAATCTTGCAGCCATTCTCATGAATAAAAATAATGTAAAATTTAACAAGGCTATTTATGTTGGTATTTCAATTTTAGATACATAGAAAGAATTGTTGTATGATTTCCATTATAAGTGATGAATGTCAAATATGGAGATTAAATTTTAATTGTGCTTTCAAGATACCGATAGCTAAATATATAACATTAAAACAGATGATTTTCATGAAGACATGAAGTCAATGTTAGGTAAATATTACACAGTGATTATCCAAAGGACAATATTTATAATATGCATCAAATAAATAAAAAAGTTTTAGGGGAAATAAAAGATGAATGTAATGGTAAAATAATTAAAGAATATGTTGGTTTAAGAGCAAAAATGTATGCATATAGAGTTGGGGATAAAGAAAACAAAAGAACGAAAGGTGTGGCCAATAATAGAATTACATTTGTTGACTAGAATAAATGTGTGTTTGATGAGAAAATTCAATATAGAACAATTATATTATTAAGAAGCAAGAAACACAAAATATATTCAGTTGAAGTTAATAAAATAGCTCTAAGCCATTGTCATAACAAGATAATGATACTAGAAAATAAAATAGATACACTGCCATATGGGTAACGAAAATTTATAATTTTATTAACAAGAGGTGGTATCCGTTTTGTATACCAACTATCTCTGACAGAAAAGTTTTATATTTTATGTACCTCTTAAGAGAGTCTATAGCATAGACCCTATTAAAATTTTATAATAAAATCTATCCATCTTGGAGACAGGGTTTAAATTTTCCAAGCTAGTTTTGTCTTCAAATTTCAAACTTCTATAATATCCAAAACAATGTCGATATCAGGTCCATCAAAATCAATTATTTTACCATTTTCATCTCTTATATAAAAAACAATGTGATTTTAAGCACTAATTGAAATTTTATTAAAAAAATGGTTTTTGGGGCTTATAGCTAATGTAATCTCCAAAACAAAACCTAGTTTTTGGTGAAATATTAGCAATTATATAAGTTTCTAAATTGTTACTATTGTCATACTTTTTTAACATGCCATATGCCAAGTTACAATGAACATTAATTGTTTTAATTTGATTAAAATTAGGCAATTTAGTACCAGTGACACTTTTGTCTTTTTCAATAGTCATATTTCTTTCAAAGCCAAGCATATCAAATAAGTGACCGTCAAGTTTAATATCAAACTTAGATTTAATCATTATTCTATTTTTCATACTGTCTGTTGTTATTTCAATGTTATTTGTTAAAAATGAATTGATTGAATTTATAGTTTCCTTTAAAGATTCAAAATCGTATTGATCTTTGGCAATGGTTATAACTACATTTTTATCAACAACTGCACTAATTTTTTCGATTGTAATTATAGTACTATTATCTATATTTGGTGTTAAAAATTTTACATGAAAGGTAATCAATGCTATATATATATCTTTATGAATTATATCATAGTGAATCATCTTCTTAAGAATATAGCTGTTATGTGTTAACTTTAATATATTATTCTCTATTTATTAAAAAGTATGTTATTAAATGAAGAAAGTCTATTGGTGTGGTGGTGTTTAATTTCTGAAGGAGATGCTAAAAAAAAAAATATATATATTGCGAAGTTTGCCTGATGATATTAGAAGTATATATATAGGCCCAAGCAATTGCGGAAGATGAATTTAATGATAAATTTTATTTATAATACATGTTGGTTAAATTTTAATAAAATGTATGTTTGTCAAAAAGTTTGAATCAGCTCAAATATATTTAGTAACAAGATGACTTTGATGTGGTATCCAGTAAATTTAATGAAAATATGGCATTACTTTTAATAACAATGAGGAAATGATCCCACTAGACCAATGTGAAAACAACTCTCTAGTTACTTTTGATGATATAATTTCAGATCAACAAAATTTAGTCCGCGAATATTTTACTAGAGGGAGACATAAAAATATTGATGTATTTTATCTTGCACAAACATATCCCAGAGTTCCCAAACAATTGGTATGAGACAATGCAAATTTTCTATACATATTTAGACAAGGCAACATAAATCTCAAACCATATCTATTGCAATTTTGTTGGTGGGGACATGTCATATGAGAAATTTAAAGAGAAATGTGCAAAGTTCTGGGGCGAAGATTACAGGTTTTTAACATTATATTTAAGTAGAAAAATTGACAGTGGTAAGTACAGAAACCAGATCCAACATCTAACAACATAAAAGTCTGCTAGTGTATGTGTTTTACATGTTCTTAAAACATTAAATTATTTAAAACTGTTTTCAGTAACTCCAATTCTTTTATTTAAGTTTTAACTGTTTCAAAGCTCCACATCTTTTTGAATGGTGTGTTTTCCTTATCTACTTCGACGACTATCACACACTCTCATAGCAATAGGACAAAGTTTATCTGTACACTTGTGCACACCCAACCACAGTAAACTCTGTCTGCAACAGGAGGCATGTTATCACACAATTGCGCTGATATCTACTCGAGCTGCCGGAAACTCGTGGCGAGCGCGATAACAGACTTCAACTCACCACATGTCGCCTCAAGATTCAGTGAAATTGTTGCCTCATTGGCTCGACCACCATGGTTCTGTGGTTGAGTGTTTGTTTTGTAGCTCGAGATTCGGGGTTCGATCCCTGGTTGAGAGGAAAATTTAATAATGCAAATATGTGGCAACCATATTGGCATTATTAAATTATCACCAAAGTATTATAAAGTTTTGACAAAAATAAACAGTTCATTACTCTTGCTCATATATTCAGTATATTATTATTGATGTAAAAAATCGTACTACTTAATCTCCCACCCAAAAAAAATGCTCTCAATGCTATACTTTATTATATCAGATATTAGGGTGGAGTGATTCATATAGTGGAAGGTGCCCCACTCTATGAAATGGGAGTACGATAAGATATAAAATATAAAAAAATATAAAATACAAAATAATAAAACCTCACTTTGCTGCAAAAAAAATGACAAAAATTAGGCCAGCTGGTGGTGAAGTGAGGGGTTTCTCCAATTGGAGTTTTGTTTGGGCCAAATATAGCCAGAAGAATTAAAAAATTGAGTCATTGGCATTGTCATTAACTAACTTGTAAACTCAAAAAATAAACAGGTCCCTGGCATTGGCACGAACTTGCTCACAACATTTTAGAGTTTTTATGAATATTGATCAAGTGGGTAAACATTTACACACTTATAATTCTGTGAAGTCCTGAAGTTTTATCAGGCTAAGATGATTTAATTTGCTTGATTTTTCAAATGGGGTTATTGTGTTTATATGCAATTTTGTTTATAAACTCTATAGATGTCCATTACTGATCCTAGCACAACTCCATAATTAGACTAAAATTCAAGCAATTTCAAGCCAAATTCAAGAAAATTTCTAATTTCCTGTAAAATCTTTCAAAGCACAACTTTAAATCAACCAAATGTCAGGTCAAAATCAAAATCAATTTTCATCTTGTGTTCACTCTTTGTGAGAGCTTCATTAAAGCCTTATTTGCAAGCTAAATACTCATATGTTTGATGAAATTCCAAGAATTTTAAAATCTTTCTTGTGATATTTTTGACTTATTGATTGGGCTTGCAAAATTATAGCAAATTTTGCATTTTTGACCTAAATTTGGCCTCATTCACTGCCAAGAAGGACACTGATCAAACAGTAAACGAAGCATGTTTAAGAAAACAAGTGTGCCTGATTCAAAAGGCAGATTTGGATCAAATCAGCTGGATTTTGGGGGTGAAATTGAAGAGATGAATCATGTTTACAGAAGAAGTTGAAAATAGTTACTTGAAAGTAAGAAATATGCTTGAATTTTATTCAAATTATTGAGCTGCACCTAGATATGCAATATATATTTACCATGCTCCACTGATTACTCACCTTTGTTTGACTGCGTTATTGGTTCTGGAATTGGCCACTAGGTGTGATGCTTTTTTTAAACCTCAAAATAACATCTGGTATAGTGTGGGATAAACTGCTGGATCTTGAATCGTCAGACTTACATCTTATTCCACTTGGCTATCACGACATGTACTTGGACAAGAGTTTATAAGTAGTATATGGCTTGTAGGCAAATAATAATATCTTGCCTCACATTAAAGACATCACATTAATTTTTTTATATAATTTTTAATGTATTTCATTAACATATCAATATTTTTTTTTAGTTTATATACAAATGAATAATTTTTAAGTATATGTTTTTATTATATAATTTTATTTCTTATATGCTTTTTATGTATCTTAAATTATTTTAAGTATTTTTAGTGAATAATTTTTTATTATATTAATTTTAATATTCAATTTTTGATCATTTTGGATTTAACTTACATATATTATTTAAAATTTACCTTATATAATTTTTTAAGTATTTTATTTTATATATAATAGGTTTTAGTAAACTTTAAAGTGTATCGAGTGATGGATCTACAGATGCATGTCAGGCAGACAGGTATATGTAGTCAAATATATTATTACACAACTATGACATGCGCCATTTTGGATATTTTGTAAGCATAAATAAAAACTGTTTTAAAAAACGTATGTCAAGTGTATCATATTAAGAATGTTGATTAATCACAATTTACGATTTTTATTTATATAATAATTTTTTTTATATCCCAGACTTAAGTATTTATATGTAGGGACTTCTATGTTGGGCTTAGAAAAAATATTTCTACTCCTATGTAATGTAATGGTTGTAATTTTTTTTCTAACACACCATCCCATAAAGAGTTCAGAGTCCACTTTATCTAACCTAACTATGTCTAACCTTACTTCGACTAACCTAAGATAACCTAATCCAATTATCTTGTAAGAACTATGAATAAGTTTTTTTTTATTTCTCTTGACAATCACTTAACATAACAATCATACTCTAGTCATTGCCAGACCCCTCTTCACATCGCCTCCTATCAGTCTTACTTAACAACCATATAGATTGGTACTGATTTAAACTCACCACGCCATTACCTCCCTTCATTTTATCCAAGAGGCAGCTGACCTTGTAAATGTCAAGATCAATTCTGCACCTGCATGGTAACTGGAGTCTGTATGTACTTCCTATCAGTTTTCGCATCTGGACAGTGTCAGATAGCCTTAGTCAGCACATAGAATTTCTGCTCCTCCTTGGTTTCTGGTAACTGGAGTCTATACGTGCTTACAAGTTGAATTCATACCTGGATGGTGTCGGATGACCATGTGTGTGGGAATAGCGGTGTTAGCAGGTCTAAACCTGTAGGGTGTCAGGTTCAAATCACTTCACGAGCATGTTCCAGCGTGCAACTTCACAAATATAGCTATCTCCAACCTAATATGGCTTATAATATTGCTAAGTCCTACTTCAGAATGTCTTTCTCATCGACCCAGGATTCTTCATGTTTCGAGTGTCCGAGTCACCTTACATACACATTTCCATTGCATCGTTTCAACATCTTTTTCACCAAATTCATGTCTTGAAATTTCGTAGGCTGGATCTCCTCTGCATGAAAGCCTCTGACGATTGGTTCGACTTGTAGGTCCTCCAGCTTATACATGAGTGGATACCAAAGTTGTATGCGAACTACCGTGTACAATTCTGCTGACCAGTTGTGATGGAAACCTTTGTGTAAAATACCACACTGTTAGGAGATGCGCACCAGGTCTCAGATCTTGGTATTAGACTTGTGTGTGCTACTCCTCATCGGAAAAGCATAAATGGACTGAAGGAGGGAGTAGTCCTCGACATCTTCATTTTCATATGACTGCTAGAATGAACCGTAGAATTATACTCGCGAACGAGTTTCGACAGTAGCTCAAGCCACTTGTAGTTTCAATTCGCCATAAAATGTCTCCACAATGTGCCTTTTAGAGTTCGGTGAAAATGCTCGACATGCTAGCTTTGAGTCCAAAGTGCATGGAATACTGATTTATGCTGTACCTATTCATCAGTGCATGGAAAGTAGTGTTAAAGTATTCTTTACCATCGTCGGTGTGGAGATTTTTCGATATGCATTCTTTGCTCAACAGATCCACCATGGCCTCGGTGACATCATGTGCATTCTTCGACTTGAGCGGTCTGGCCCAGACATACTTAAAAAACGTGTCTATTGTGGTCAAAATATAGCAGTGGCCTTTATTCACACACTCTGAAGCTTGCATTTCGATCACATCAGATTGGAATGTATTGTCCAGCCCTTTCATGACATACTTTCTCCGAGGATAGTTCCTTCGAGCTGATCTGTGCAATTCACCAGAAATGGCATATTTCGTCATAACACGACGTAGCCAGCTTCGACGAGTTGTTCGATGATGTATATAATCTTGTTTGTGTGTGATTGGTTGCCAGTAGACTGTGAAGCGACCAGTATTCGTAGTATATCGATGATTTTGTTCAGATCATCCCAATACACATGGTTTATCTTGCATTTGGCATCGATCTTCTGCAGCAGCAGACATGATCCAGGAGCTTCGGCTTATTGTGGAAACAGTCCTGCGATAATGCCGAATTTTGCATGTGTTGCATCCTTAAATCATCGTGTTGAGGGTTATTGTTTGGATAATGAGCATGACTGGACTTTATTTCTGCAAATATGATTCGGTGTAGCATCTGAGATGCCTACAAAACAAAAGTTCGCACAGTCCACATGTCATTTTCCCCTTATGCTGGCCGATCTGCATCACATCTCCTGGAAAAAATCACTTTCTTGTTTCCGAGAAACCATTTTTCATCGCATTGTTGTAGACAATACATTTTGTCGCTGTTCCAATCAGAGTAGGAAGCGATGTAGTGCCCAACCAGCGTGCCTACCGTGTGCTCATTTCCGTTCCCGTGCACACAGCAAATCGATAAGGCCAGATCATCTTCGTCGCTAGTGATGCCACCTTCCGATGAAGGCCATTCCGGGCTTCTTTTTCCGTTTATGTGTCGGGGTCGATCCTCCCACCTTGATTTCATGTTTGATATCAGGCAGAGGCAAAACTTCCTCCTGGAATTCTCGACCAAGTTCGTTGAAACGGCTGGTTATCGGCTTGTAAGCTTCTTCCCTTCGATTCTCGAGAGCCAGTTTGTAACTATTCACGAGTAGATATTTCGCGCGAACAGATTCGATGGCTTGCTGCAGGTCAGTCATCAGTTCGGATTTGTCCATTGCTTTCATAGAATGGAGTAAACACACTACTACACAGGTATATAAACATATATTCACTCTCGTTTTGAGGAAAATAAATCTTTGAGCCTTTCCAGTTGGTCATCATTATCATCGAATCTTAGACCATGGCCGAACTTGGAAATTGTATTGTGACTCATGCTAAGTGTCTATTTCTAAACTGATCGAAGCCACACCTGTACCTGCCAATATATGGCGGCCAGTCATTTACAATTACTAAAAATTCATATTTCGGTTTTCAGCACAAGGCACGCATATCCTTAAACTCTGCAAGTGTTATGCCCGTATTGACATGGTCGTTATATGCATGACGCAAGTTCATCTCATCCATGCAAAACAGTACCAACACATTACCATTATCACGAAGGAGTTGCTTAGGTATGCAGGAATAAATTTGCCCAAGGTATACACAGTCAACATTTGCATGTTGTCCTGTACTAAAGTACTCTTCAATACAGGTCTGTTTCTCGCAGGCAATGTCATCAAAGACAAATATCGAGTTTGTCAGTGCTTCGCTCGACGACACAATGGCTTAATTATTGCTGCATGGGAAATAACCCAAGCCTTCCATGGCCTTCAGTATTAGTGTCAATCGTTGGTGTTTTGGTTGCTGGAGTGATTTGGAATACACGTACACAGTCTCGAATCGAAGACCATTAGTTTCTTCCAGCAGACTCAATAGGACACATGTCTTGCCGCAACCCGATGGCCCCACAATTATGCAGCGCACAGTAATTGGAAATAGGATTCTATGTTGTGATTCGTGGGAGATAGCTTCATCTTCAGCACGAATGCATATGGGTAGAGTAACATCTTGCTTGACAATCTGTATGTTGCCCCTACAATCTTGTATAGGTGGTGATGACTGCAGTGCCTTTGGTGATGATCGTGGTGCCTTTGGTGATGACTGTGGTGCCTGCAGTGCTAAGTGCGGTGCTGAATGTGGTGCCTTTGGTGATGATTGCAGTTGCAAAGAGCCAGTGCTACAAGTTTTAGCATGTATTTTTAAAATATCACTCCACGTAAACAGCTTCTGGTAGAATTAGCATTCAAAAGTCACACTGGAACTAGGACTAGGACAATAGCCTTACACCCTCAGTTGAATTGAATGGTCGAAAGACTTAACCACACTCTTGAGCAGTACCTGTTGATCTTTATGGCAGACAAACTAAAGGACTGGGATTCAAAGGTTCCATTGTTTCTTCTGGCCTACCACTCAACAATTCACAAGTTCACAAGGGTAACACCAATAAGGATGCAGTTTGGAAGAGAACTACGACTTCTCAGTGACCTTATATTTGTCCGATCTACAGAAGAGGAAGTTGCAGCCCCTTTCTATGCCAGCGAATTACGTAACCGACTTGTTGGCATTCATGATTTTGCTCGACAGCACCTCCCAATAAATAGTGACATGATGGAGAGGTATTTCAAGGACAACTGGTGTGGCTGTACAACCCGCAGAGGAGAAAAGAGTAATGCCCGAAGCTACAGAAATGTTGGGAAGGCCCCTACAGGATTCTGAATATCAATTATGTGGTATTTCGGATTTGTTGCCAAGGCTCTCGGATGAAGACGAAGGTTGTCCACATCGACCGACTGACACTCTACGAAGGTCCGGAAGTTGCAGAGTCTGTTCGGGACAAACAGACTTGAGGAAGGGGTAGTGTTACATGTCACTGGTCCATGCTGCTGATGTTGGCTCGCCCCGTGCGAGCGAGCAAAGAGGAGGAGAGAAAATGTTTATATAATAGTGGTGGCAGCACAAGTTATGGTGACTGCATATCAGTTAAAAATATCTAGCCTTCATGATAATCTCTTTTACAGCACAACACTGGAGACCATGGTTGTATTGATTTCTGAATTTTTGTGATGAATATTCTGGATTACTGACCTCGTTCTCTCAGCATGACTCGGGGTGCATTAAACATTTCAGATGGTCAGCGCAATGCTATGTATATTGCGACAGGCCTCCGGGCCGGGAGTTGGACTTGATGAGTAAATTAGTGGCTTTGTTCCGAGCTAAAGAAAGACGAGCAGCAAGAGAAGTGACCAGCAGAAGAGCAGTCTGCGACTGCGAGTATCAAGAAGTGAAGAATGTGGCTGGCAGGCTGGACTATTAGACTAGATGTGTGAGTGAAAGTCATTATAAAATATCGCAGCAGATAGACTGAAAATGTGTTAATAATGAGTATGAGTTAATTCACTATAACCAACAGAGTCAATTAAGAAGTATGTTAATTAGAGTTGAAGTATACATTAACTATTGCGGTTACTGTTTAGTAAAAAGAGTAAAAGTAGTGACACATAATTTAATGCTGTAAATAATAGTAGAGTGAATAAATTAGATATCAAATTTCGACACTTTCATCACGAACTCAGATACGCCCGTCAGGCGACCACATGACACAATATGAACACTTTCGTCAATGATTTTCACCAATTATTACAATACATCACATGACCTCAGTCTAGTAACGCTTTTTTTCGTCAGTCTTATGATATGTGAGTTTGTAGCATTAGTTATGAAAACGTAATTCTTGCATTTCCTGTTTCTACAACAAGGTTTTCACCATACACCATTATCTCAAGGAGTTTCTCAAGTATAAAGTTATCACCAGCACCCGGCATTAAGAAAATCTCAAATAATACACATAGAAGCACATCTAAATGGAAAACAAAAGATTTGAACTGTTGGAAATAGCATTCAGTCCAGTAATCTGTTTTCTTTGTTTATATCAGATTGAAATGGATAGCCTAATAATTGCTAATTTCACTGAAGTATATGGATTAACACATTTCCTGCAAAAATTACTTTTCCCAAAAAACTATATCCTGCAAACAAGCTATGATTTATATTTACATGCAAAATGAAGTAAATGTAATGGATGGGATCAAAATTATTTGAATAGCACTTCAGTTCACTTTCATAAATCTATAATATATAATATTGTGTTCAATTTTTGAAATATATATATATATATATATATATATATATTTATTTATTTACAGGCCATTTTTTTGGTCAGTTATTTAAATAAGAGACGAAGTATGTTTGTTTTAAGTTTGGAATTTCCGTTGAAATTTGATTCATCTGAAAAGAAAATAAGCCTTGCCGGAAAATTTACCACCAATTGAACGCGTCCTTAAATGTTGAATACACTGCTGGCCATACAAATTTGCAACACCAAGAAGAAAGCATCTGAAGGACCTGGCATTAGGGAATACGTAGAGCAGGGTAGGACAATGACATGAGCAGATGCTCAGCCGAGTTTCGCTGCAGATACGTCAATGGCGAAACTAATAAACGGCATATATATTTGAGGTCGGGGAGTCGCTAATAGGAAGTGTCATTGTGTTTCCCCGTCGTTAGTGTGCACAGACGGAGTGAACATGCCGCGTCGAAGAACACAACTATACGAACATGTGCCCGCCTTTGATTTTGGGTATCATGACCTATCGGGATTGTGGGTTATCCTACTGCGAAATTGGTTCTCCCGTTGGAAGAAATGTAATCACAGTAAAGCGGATATAGGATCAGTGGTTCGAGGTGAGACGGGCTGCGTGACGTGTAGGAAGCCAACGTCCCGTCGCACAAACGAGCATTCGTGGACAGACATCGGGTAAGTATAGTGATTACGGACCATATAACCACATCAAACACCCTCTCTGAGGAGTTAAGGCTTATGGCACATCAATATGAGTACGCATGCAATTGTCCGTCATCATCTGCAGCGTCAGTGTATCTCGTCCATACGAACACAACAGCGGCTGCCACTGACTGATCATCACAGGCGCGGGTGGCTACAACGATTTGAATGCCATCGTCTTCTCCGATGAATCCCGCTTCTGTTTACAGCACCACGATGGTTGCGTCCATCTCTCGCCTAGCTCAGTCCTGTATTATGCTCTGTTATATTGGCCCAGCACCGAGGGTCATGGTATGGGATACCACCGGATTCCAGTCCCACTCGCTCCTACTCTGCACTGAGAGAAAATCGAACAAAATATTTGTTCGTATAGGGCCAAATTTGAAAAGCAATAAAATTACTTTTGTTCGTCTAGCAAAATATGTGTTTGAATAAACGAAATCTCTGTGTTGGGCCAAAAAAAAATTGACACAAATGAATATTTTGATGAATCAACTGTATATATTTGTTTGACCACTCATTTGACTGTTATCGTTCGAAAATACATCTTGAGAGTTTGTTTGAACTTTTTGTGACAAATAGGATATTAACCATGTTTGTTAGTGCAGCTATTGATGCTTGACAATCGTATAAACACATCAATAAAATAATGCAACAAGAAACTGACAAGTAAAGCTGCAAAACTTGGAATGTGTGTTTGCACACGTTGCCCAATCTATGCAGTATATATATGTATGTTTAAAATCATTCCAGCGTCATCATTTGTAACGTCAGCCGAGGTCGCTATTGTGAAGAGCTACGATGCAGGTGATCTAGGTTCGAAATTCGTTGTCTTTTTATATCGGCCCAAACTGTTGAATATACGTGTAGACAAACAAAGCTTTAGTTGCACCAACCAAATCTTACAGTTTGGGGCAACCAAATGAGAAAAACTAAATAATTTGGTTTCAGCAACAAAATGGTTCATTGCCTCTATACAAACAAATAATTTGGTTTCACCAAACAAATCTTGTTTGATTCAACAAAACCTTTTTCTCAGTGTGTATCGCTGGTACGCTGACGAGAAACTGTTACATTGCGCAGGTCTTGGGGTCAGTTGTCCCCTATCTTCAGGCCCAGCCTCGAGCCCTGTATATACAGGCAAAATTCGCGGACGCTTGTGGCACACATTGTCCGTTGATTTCTGGACGACAACAATGTCACACTGCTTCTTTGATCTGTACGTTCACCAGATTGCTCGCACATCATGGTTGGAGGATGACTGTTCTGCCACAGGACACCCATGACAACAACGGATGAACTTCGGGAATGCATTGAAGCAGCATGAGTGGACATACCTCAGAGGGACATCCATATTCTCTTTATCTCAATATCGCGTCGTTTAGCAGCGGGTACTGCCACCTGTGGTGGGGCCACGCAGTACTGATTCCCCCATCTTATGTATATCACATCGAGTGGCAAGAGTTATCATGTCACCCGTTTAGGATGCATATTCTGTCCAATAAATCTGGTTGTAATAGCTCACATCATTCTTTGTGCTGCAATTAAAATGGGCAGCAGTGTATTTTACACCATAATTAGAGACCCGGACATTTCACGGATGCATTTGGAAACAAGCTAGACGCCACAATCCTTCGTGCATTCGAGCATAATTTAGTTCCACTTTAACCCCATACCAGGTAGCATGTGATTCGGTTTCTTATTTGCATTGCAGGTTCGTTATTGGTAGAAAGTTTCTCGGGGCGTTTCTAACAAACTATGGACCGATGGAAGCACAAACACAAATGTACACGCAAATGCAGTTTAACTTGATCTCAGATGAATCCGCGAAAGATTTTTTTCGTCACTTACCCTGGCAACTTAACGAAAGAAGTTAACTCCCTTATTATTTATTTTCTAAGTGTTATTGTTAAAATTCTCTTTAAATATGAAGAAAATGTAGAAATGTTGAGATATTTTTGATTAGTGAATAAATAATGAAGACAATGGACTTACGAGGTTGTGAATTATATCAATAACATTTGTTCACTTTGCAGCGAAGTAAAGTATGACATATTTATTTAGTATGCAGTCGGTAAAACGATATTACTGTGAACGTCACGTAAATAGGGCTGAAGACCATATTGTGAAATTATTAAACATTACAATATCAATGACCGTGCCCACGAATTTTATATGTAAGTTATTTCCAAAGGTGGTTCTCGAAAATACAGTTGCCTCTAAACACGCGCTTTCAACAAATTGTCGCTATTACCACGCAATATGCTATCTGGCGGAGTTAATTTCACTCTGTAGCATAAATGTAATTTTTTTTCTTCGTGTAAAACATATTGTTTTAAAGTGCATAATCTCTGCGGAAGACGACTATAGCCCATTCGCGATTACTTGACACTTTTTGAATCAAACCTTTGAAAAATCACCCCGTGTATGACTTTTCCAGGTAATTTCCAAAATATGCTATGTAACACAAGCGTTTTATACCTATGTTAACTTCTATCTTATTTTCCGTTAAATTGAAGTGTTTCCTATGTTTAATTTATAAATTATAATATTCCATTTATAATTAATGTAAATAAAAACAGTGAGAAAAAGTGTGTGTTGGTAGCACTTAGTAATAAATAGTCCTCACGCGAAATATTATTACAACTGAGTGCGCACGAATTCGGCGCGGTGTCCTTTGATGTTAATTTCAAGACTTAGCTAAGCTTTGTTTGTAGAGGCGGAGGAATATTCTGGAAGTAGAACTTTAGCAGGGCTTCAGAAAAGTGTGAAGTAACGGTGAATGGATTATACCTGCGATAGCACGGCTGGAGCCTAGCAAACTTGACACTGCAGATATAAATATTTTCGAATCGTTCTCGCCAAGCTGCGCACTTTTTTTTTCCCAGCCGTCTCTTCTATCTCCCCGTCCCCTCGAGGAGTTAAGTTGTCATGTCGTCCGCCGCGCTGCTGCACCGTGCGGCTAATGTCACTTCTATGCAAATAAGGGGCTTCCCTCTTCTGTCTCCAGCCTAATGATCCCTCATTAAGCGCGAGTTAAGTCACCAGCGAGGTTTTTAAAACTTCGCATTAACCAAATTAATACAGTGCCTTTGATATGACTTCGAGATGGAGCGAGGTGCCTGTCTTCCGAAGATGGAAGTTGTGTTCGGAATTATCCGAAACTTACGCCCTTGTTAGGAGCGCGTGGCTTTACGTATCATGCGCCGAAACTCTGTGTAGCATACTGCTTTTAAGGACTGTTCACGATAAAATGAGCACGTTTTAAATCAAACCTAGAAAAAAGTCGCTGCTCCTATAGGCTGTTCACTGTAAAATTATCACTTTTGAAAAACCTGCTTTATATATATATATATAGGCTGTTCACGGTAAAGTGAGTATTTTTGAGGAACTAGTTACTTTTTCCTTTAAGCTATATTTAATCTTTTAACAACTTTTTAAAATAAATATTGCCATGCATTTAATAAACACAGCGTGTATATTCCATCGCACTTGGAAGTTAACTTGTAAAGCTAAAATAATATATGTTTATTGACTATTATTCCAAATGAGAGGGCTTTCAAAACTGCTCACTTTACCGTGAATAGCCTATAGTTTTTGCACGTTATATATTCCTCCGACTTATGTAAAATTAAAATTGTCATGCGTCGCATAGGTGAAACTGTGAAATTATAAGTAAAGAAAATATTTTTACAAATCTGGTCATTTTTACACTTCGATGCATAAATAAACACAAAGCGAAATCAATAACTTAAGTTATCACAAATGGTTACCTAATCTTTTTATTCGACGTTATGTTATGGAACTATTTTGTGTATATCATTACCAACTTCAGTGCGCCCGTTAAAATATATGCAGGTAGGGGCAGTAACTTTTTTGTAAGGTTGATTTTTAATTTTGCTCACTTTATCGTGAACCGCCTTTACGTGCATATATATTTAACAGGCGCACTGAGTGACATGCGCCCAGTAAAGTTGATAACGATGGATGGAATGTAGTTCCATAACTTAACGTCGAATAAAAAATGTTAGGTAACCATTTGAGATATCCTAAATTATTTCTTTCGCTTTCTTTTTTAATGCATCTAAGTGTAAAAATTAGCACATCTGTAAAATATTTACTTTGCTAATAATTTCACAAGTTTAGCTTGACCAACATAAGAATAAAGTGACGTGACCCATAGCAATGTTAATTTTACATAAGGGTTAAGAATACACAAAGTGCATACAAGTAGTTCATAAGCAGGACTTTCGAAAGTGCTCATATTACCGCGAACAGCATATATTTTTTCAGACACCTTCTGAAAGCATTGCAATAACTCGTAGAATAGAGGCAAGACCTTTTCACGCGCAACACAGAACATGTGTTTACTGTCCGCAACAGTAAACATCCACAGTGAGCCGTAGTTTCCCGAATGTTATCGGCGACTGATGTAAATTTATCCCGGGATATAATGTCGCCAGGAAAAAAAATACGGTAATTCAACTCCTAAGTTAAAACTCTGTGAACAAGCTGTAATCGATTTACAACAGTTCCAATTAAATTTTAATTAAGTAATGTTTTGAAATCACTATACTCATCTCAGTGAACATAACGATGCGTTGTATAGGCCTAATTGTTTCCATACTGTCCTAAAATTTGCACCTATGACTTATAGAACGCAAATCCCTGTATTAAAATAGAAAGGAAATCTTAGTGCAAACATTCTGGCTTACGAAATTTTAACCGCACAATATTAAAACTCTATACTTGCTGTTAATGAATATTTGTCTGAAATTCAGGTAAAATCGCTGTTTAATGATTCATTACGTAAAATGACAAGAAAACGCAACTTTAATTATGACCTTCTTTAAATATTAAGAGATACTTGTCATTACAAATTAAAAATTTGGAATTTATTTTATTTCGAAATCATATAAATCTGGTTGTGATGAAACAACAAATTACTAAACATAATTTTTTTTTGTGTTTGAAATCTGACATTTGTGAAAATCTAGTTGGAAAGACCTCTAATATTTTTTGTCAAAATCCTGAGTTAAGGGCTGACTAAACTTCCCCACTCTTTACTTTCGTACCAGGAGTTTAAGGAATAACTGTAATAAAAAATCTGTAAAAAAATGTGTTGAAGTCGGCGAAAATTATGTACGTACACAAAAAAAATCTGTACGACTTAATCAACACTGTTAACATTCACGTGGATATTCCAAAATTTACGACCACTGTGCACACATAATTGAATATCTTTTTGAAAAAATCCCGTCCTACAAAGTTTTACTTGCACTACCTAAGGGCTCTCTATAATCATGGCAAGCAAGTTAGAATTTTATTACTCTTGCTGCATTTAATATGTTATTAGATCGTAGCTCAGACTGTTTAAGCGTTGATTAATAACAACAGCATTCCAATTTCAAGAATTTTTCGTTTTATTTTTAATAATGTTATCTGCTTTTTCTTTATTTATCATTTGTTTTCAAGTAATTTTAAATTATACATTTACTTTGTTTTCTATATTCTCCAGCAATCTGAGTTATGATACCTCGTTATAGATTATACGATTATTCTGCAATCCAGATAAAACTACGTGACGTGATCCATTATACGAATTAAGATACAAACATAACACAGCGTAAAGGTTAAAGTGAATTATAAGGGAAACACGGGCCATAAAGATTTATATTTAAAATTAGTATATTTCAAAATATTATAAACTCGTCGTTATAGGCGTATCCATTATTTTTAAAAGAACCGTGACTGTATCTAATCAGGAGTCAGATTGTATGTTGACTGTGACAAGGTCATTAACATTGTCATGCTACTTTCAGTAATTTCTTAAGGATGATAAATTTTGCTGTAAAAATTTAGGTGGTAAGCGATTCACGATTTAATTTTACAAAATTGACGTGCTCGACCAATTTTAAAGGCCCAATTCACATTTTACGTTTAAATGCTTATATTTCAAGTGTCACCATATTCATTGCAAAATAAGGGTGGCGAACGCAATTATCTCTCTGATATAATTTATTTACAGATAAATGTTTCTCAGCAATTACAGATTGTTCATTTGTAATACATGCCCTGTGAAATATTAAAAACTTTCAGTTACATTCAAACACGTTAATCTGATCACAGCATTAAGCGGATCTTCCTCTCAAAAGAGCAAACATCTTGTGCGGTTAAGAGTTAACATTGTAGTAGATAGGAATAGTATGTTCGAGGGCAAGGACTGTGGGTTACGTGCCAAGGCGCCATTCACCATTTTGAACTTCGCCATTTTGTGTCATTAACATTGACCTTTGTCGGCCATTTTGTTTTCTGTTGCCATCTTGTTTCTGCTCACCATCTTGTTTCCAGTCACCATCTTGTTCCTACTGCCATATTGTATGTCGTCTGCTGTAGTTCCCTCATCACCTGCGAGGGGCGCTGGTGTCGGCCATGGATTTTATTGTTGCTAGAGTGTGCCACTGTCGTCCGTCATCTTGTTTCCACTTTTATTTCGTTCATCTGCCACTTGCTAGGGACACAGGTGTCGCTCTCGCTCGGCCGACATGTTGGTTCTGGAGTTGGCCGCTAAGGGCACAACTATTTAATTTTCTCAGGGATCAAAATATCGTCTGGAGTAGGGCGGGATCGAACTACCGGAGTTTGGGTAATCAGCATGGTGGACTCCCTAGCCTACTGAGCTATCGGGACATGCCTTGGAACTTGGGACAAGCGTTAAAAAAATTATATGAAATATTGAATGTATGTGGAAAAAAATTATATTTAAAAAAATGTAAGTTATTGATATCATTATTCCAGAACAAGAATGTGTAATAATATTATTTTTGTCACTTTTGTTAAAATATTATTTTTCTTATTAAATATTATGAAAATATGTACTTAAAAAATAATGTGTAATTTCTAAAAAAGCATTTATAATTATTTTTTACTTTATGCATTGCATTTTTTAATTCGGTTTGTGGTTACATTTTTTTATTAAAGACATTTCTTTTGTGTCGGTTATCCATCCTGCTGTTTGGAACTGCTTATCCGTGCTGAAGGTGTCAGCAAAAAAACCTGCAACACACAAGCAAATATGATTAAAAATGTGGTTAACACAGGTCAACAGAAACTATACAAAAATTTGTTTAGGGGTGAAGCTAAACTTTATAAAAAATACTCGCAAACAAATCCAGAGTATATTAAACTACCCTGCAACCAATTAACCCGTTAACATATAATCCCGCATATACTTGTTCACGTTTGACATGTTGCAGAATAAGTAGAATCATAGTCATTGCTGTGTAGTTCCAGAAGCAAGCAATAATACAGAGAACAGCTTTCCTTGGACAATGTTATTAGTTGCTGCTGACACACTGTGTTAATAATTGGTGGTTTCTTGTGCCATAAATATACTGAAACTCTTTCCATAGGTTCCAAAGTGTCACTTAATATTCCTAAGTACGTTTCACACCAGAAATGTGTTATTTTGCGAAAAGTTAATGCATACATTAAGTTATTATCTATGTACTAATTGTGTGTAAAATAGAAATTACAAAATTTGGCTATCATATTAAAATAATAAAAATTATTGAATACTACTGTTCAACAGTTACGTGATTTTTTTATAAATGAAATATGAATATGTCTTGCTGTGGCATATGACATTATATATTTAAAGCTATGGGATAATTATTATTTTATTAATATTTTTGACAAATGTAGCAATGAACAGTATGTATGAACACAACGGATTTGCAGACCAGAAGAAGAAAAATACGCCTGTAGTCACTCTCCTAACAACAAATGGCTGCGTTGCTAAGGATTTCTGTAAATCGGACGCTTTGGCTCGGGCATAATGGGACTCGCTGGCGCCCCCACCATTGAATTAAGATATACACTAGAGTGGCCATAGGATAGGTAAAAGTCTGACCAGTTTTTATGAGTTAGTTCCGCAAATAATTCAGAGGAGCACTAGTGTTCTCGACGACGTCATCCGCACTGTGTTGCAAATTCTACAGCCAGTAAAAGTATGTTATAACCTCGGCCTTGACTCACCCACGTGTTCGTTCAAGGTCTTCCAGAGGCGAGCCTGTCACACGCGAGTTACCAGCATTCGTTGCAGATGTGAATACCCAACTCATGATTAACTAGTGGCGACCATGGCGTGTGTTTCGTTTCTGTCGTAGAATTATGTGTTTCCGGAAATATGCTGCGATATCAACTACTGTTTGGTTTTATTTACCTCTGCGAAAATATATGCTCATAAATATATAACTGTCATTGTTTTTAATTATAATCTATTATTTTATTATAGTTTAGGTGTTCATGATCAAATACGAGTACTGTTAGCACTTACAATTACCAACGTCATATTAATCATGAATGATGTCATACATCATGGTAAACTTTTCGTTCCGTTCGTATGTGAAAGGAAATGGACAGGAAATAATTGTTCAGTAATGGCGAAATATATGTTAGATGCACGACGGTCTACAATTGAACACAATTATCAGTACGTTCAATATGCCGATTCGAGTGTCATTAAGGCTGTATCCGAACCTAGGAATGCACTTATGTATATAGGCATACTCCACTCGGCTCATAAGCATACTCCGCTCGGCTCGATACGTGATACATTCCGATAGACATACGTATTTGCATCCTTTACAGCAACTAGTTAGCTGATAAGATTCTGAACAAGTTTTTTGACGGAAAACACATACTAAATATGTGCTGGAACGTAGGCGCATAGATTTAGAATTATTAATCCAATAGGAGCTGTAGCTGGAAAGTTCATGACAATGAAAGCGTTCCTATTAACCAACCATACACTTTTACAAGAAAGGAATGGATGTATATTTGAGTCAGTAAATGCATTTATCGATAATGTATCATTAAAACTGGCAACTAGAAGTCGATTTCCTTTAAACACTAATACTGGTATTAATAAAAATTAAATTTCTGATATTGATATAACGTTTCCACTTTTGTATGCCTTGCCGTAGAAAAAGATTAGCAGTGTTCTCACTGCTCTGCATATTAACTATAAAATCAATGTCACGTCCGGTTTATAACAAATCACGACGAAAACTGGTTATATTTATCCCGGCTCTTCTAGATCATTAAAGGTTATAGAGTATACATTGTTAAGAACGTTGCTCAGTGACGTTTCTCAAAAGGTAAAGCATCCATTCCACTACTTATAAAAAGAAATATCAGGAATAACAATTATGAACTGCATATAAATCGATTTTCAAATTAGTAGCTTATGGGCTGTAAGGACGCGAGACGTACACACATTCGTTTCCCCGTGTACGCGCCTATGTCATTTCCTGAAACATGTAAAACATTTACGTACGGAGACGAATGCGAACGCTGTATGAGCGTGCATCTCATTAAGCAGGAAACCTTTTGCACACTGCGGGAAAAGGACGCTAACAGATGTGTGTTTTAAAGCGACACTGCAACTGTAGTCTCTGTAATATCCACGTTTACAATAGTGATGAGCATAAGTGGATATTGTCTGGAAAGTTGGGAGTTGTGTGTGTTTATATTTACACGAGTGTAACACAGCACACCATTGTATATTGTACACTGAAACCTCGGACTCATAACAATGCGACAAACGTTGACACTGCAGTGTTTATCAGTAATGATAACACTAACGAACGCGTGTGAACTAGACATAGCGAAGAGAGTCGCAATATTCTACTTCAGACTATGTACATTACGAAATATAACTATTTCTGCACTAAAGATCGGTTGAATGAAATGACTCAGTGCCAATTACTAATAGTCAAGCTAAGGCCGTGTCCTCGAGAAGAAATTCGTTATTTTGTAATTTGTCATTTCGTAGGTTTCAATTAGGGCGTTGTCGACATTCACTTGTTTAGCACTCGCGGCAACACATTCTTACATTAACAGTGAAAATATGTTTTATATAAATTAAATTATTAAAATGGACGTAATATTTCTAAGATCAACATGGAATGCTGCGAATATGTTAACAAACAAGACAATAATATAATATCCAATAACGACTTAAAATAAAACATGTGTTGCGAAATATATATACGACACACAATACTTACTTGCTTTTTAAAACATGTCTAGTGCATTTTATGAACAGTTATTTGTTTTAAAAGGGGTTTTAAGTACGCATTCGTGCACGTGTTTTGAATATCAGAACCAACATGGAGCTGATTTTGTCATTTTGTATTTTTCCTAACATCCGCTATATACAAGATACGAAATATCAATTTACCAAATACATCACAATGTTTCTATACAAAATCGGGTCACGTGATCATTTTGTCAACAAAATCTACCATTTTGGACACTGCCTACGTTTACAATACAAAAAACTAATGCATTTCGAATTATGCAGTAGGCGCTTATCTGTCATACGGAAACACGTCTTCTGTATTTGCAGTATTCCGTTAATGTTTTTATTCTTAATTCCAGTGAATTTAAACAGGCAGCAAGCCTGTCATGTTTACTTTTATTCCTAACAGCTCGTAAAAAAACAACCACACTGAAGCAGATCATACTTCAAAGCCGACACTTGCTATTAGAGAAGTTTATTATTTGTGAAGAAATATAACCATCAACATGTGCACATACACGCATTTATCAAATTGTTTTATACTTACATTGCTGTAAATAACAGTTTCCCGCCAACAACAGCGACTGCTCTGTACTGTTTTCTCGTAGCCTCAAGATTTTTTCTAAAGATATAAAATATAACTATTTATTACAATTCTTAAGGAAACCCCACCAACGCACACGACCTGATAAGGTTTCACTGGGAACCAAAACATAAGAGAATAAACATTCGTTTCTACTGCACACATCGTAACGCATAATATAATGCTTAAATAGTTCTATTGTAAATCCAGCTTTACTACAGACGACGCAATTTACGCTGCATTACGGTGTGCATGTGTGTATAAAAGTAGTCGAATCAATACTTTTCTCTGTTCATAGTGTATAGTTGTTACCAAGAATAACAGTATTATTAAATATATTGACTGTGTGAAAAGTTTTTCGTGTATTCTGGAATGTTTGTCGTCTCCTAGCCTACAAATGGACAATGACAACAATTTACGAACAATATGTACAAATTGGAATGATTTGTGACAGTAGAGCATTCATGTGTGTTAACTTTTTGGCATATTTACATAATTATAATTTGCTTTTCTTTAAGTTGTTATGTTCAGTGTGCCCCATGCTTTGTTGAATGAATAAATACCTTTTTCTTTAACGACCACTCATTTTGTTTGCACGATTATACTATACTAACGAAATATTTTTATAACACGCACGATCATCTTCTTAACAAGGAGTGTTAATTCATACAGCAATTGTAGATTCTATTCGTTTATCGTGGGTATTTTCTCCTTTTTACTAGCATTCCCCTACCACTTAACAATGTTAATTTTAATATGTTAGTATAGTACTAGAAGTATGTAGTGTATCATAATTTCTAAACAGTGTTTCTTCCGATATTTAAAAAGTATTTAAGAAGTTTCTGGTGCCTAAATTCTGCGAGATATGTGATTCGTTTAAGCCGGCCTTACACGATACCCAATTTTTGATACTTTCTGTTATACTCATGGGCACAACAAAATGTATTCAAGTTTCTATAGCAGAAGAGAAGAAAGAGCGCATCCGTTCATACCTAAACGTTACCTAAAGTGATAAAAGAAACTTGTAAATGGCAGGCAAAACCACTCGCAGGGGACAGGGGTACAAATGCAACCAAATATTACATGTAGATGCTTTGTGGTGCATCCAAAAGGTACGACGATTATATATTTTTTCCGCTGAAGAATGCATTGGTTTAGATTTTAACGCACGAGTATTATTTATGTATGGAAAATGATATGAGTTACGGCACTGCTTATGTATGAAAAACAAGACAGTGTATTTACATGTATGTACGACGGACATTTATGCCACGTATTAAAACATTGACATATTATTTAAACAAGAGCGTACCTACGAATGTACTCTAGGCGGGGAGGGGGAGATTTCATATTTATATTTCGAACAAAATACGAAACCTGTATTATTACAAATGCATAGTTAAATAATTATTTTTAATCAATGGTTTCATGTACATATATGGAACCACACAATGCTATAAACATTATTCATGTTAAAGGAATATCACATATTCATTTAATTAACGTAATAATAGGGTATGGTATGCTCGGGAACATCCGGCTTCGGCTGGAGGATCAGGCTCTGACCTTGGACAACGTCACACAAAGGTTACACGACCGCCAAATTGGATTCCTGACTTCCTGCTCTATCATTCCTGTCACATGTCCAAAATATTGGATTCCATATCAACAAAATATTGGATTCCGCCACGATGCTAGCAAGTACGCCACCATATTGGACAGCCTAATTTTGTCGCCATCTTGGTAACCAGTAAGTCATTTTTTCATTACCTTACATTATGAGGGTTTCCTCCCACTGATCCAATTTGTTTTCTTACTCTTTCTTCCTTTCATTCTCCCTTTTTCTTACCTTTCTCTCTCATCTTCTTTCCTTTCTCTCTCATTCTCTCCCATTCGTTCTTCGTTTGTTTACATCAGCTGTTACTGGAGGCTACATCTTTGTTTACATTTACATGGAAGCCACCATCTTGTGTTTTTTTGTTTGTCATTGATTTCCCCCATTAGTTCTGGCTTTGGTCACTAGGAGTGCCACCAAATTGGTTCTGTCATTGACCACTAGGAGCGATCTCGCATCTGTCGCGTGCGCTACATTGGTTCTGGAATTGGATTTAGGGGCGCTGCTATTTTTGTAACTCAAAATGCGTCTGGAATGGTGCGGGATCGAACTGCCGGATCTTAGGTTGTCAGACATACACCCCAGACCACTCGGCTCTCGCGACATGCACTGTGACAAGAGTTTATAATTAGTATATAACTTGGAGCCGAATAAGTAATATCTTGCCTGTGATTAAAGACATAACAATTTAATTTTTTATTGTATAATTTTTAAATATTTCATTAATGTATCAATACTTTTTTTAAGTTTGTATACAAATCGATAATTTTTAAGTGCATTTTTTTATTATGTAATTTTTATTTTTTTGTATAATCTATTAGGTATCTTAAATTTATTTTAATGATTGAAATCAATAATTTTCTAATATAATGCTCATTATTTTAATTTTTTATAATTTTGGTTTAAATTACATATTTTTTTAATTTAGATTTAACTTATATAATTATTTAAGTATTAATTTTTTTATTATATAATTTTTAGTTTAATTTTTTATAATTTTGGTTTAACCTACATATATATAATTTTAGATCTAAGTTATATACTTTTATTTCTAAGTATTTTTTATTAAACTTTAAAGCGTATCCAGTGAGTAGTCTACGGATTCGTATTTTTCTGTCAGATAAGAATATGTCATCAAAATATATGAATAAGTAACTATGACAAGCGCCATGTTAGATTTTAAAGCATATATAAAAACTGTTTTAGTAAATATATTGGAAGTGTTTTATATTATGAACGTTGATTATTCACACTTTTTCGATTTTTATTCACATATAATAATTTTTAATATCACAGTTTTAATTACGTATGTATAGGTACTTATATGTTGAATTTAGAAGAAAAAAACTATATTTCCTACTCCTAAGTAATGAAATGCCTGTAATTTTTTTTCCAACACACTATCCCATAACTGTTCAGTATCCACTCAACCAAACCTAAGATAATTTAACTCAATCATCGTGTAAGAACTCCTAATATATGTATTTTTTTCAGTTCTCTCGAAATTTAACCATCTACTCTAGTCATCTCCAGACACCTCTTCACCTCCCCTCCTACCAGCTTTACTTAACAGCCATATCTAATTGTACTGATTACCAAAACGAATATAACACCTTTCACCAAGGCATTAGCTTGCCTCATTCATGCTATTAATAATAAAGGCGATATCCACTACCGTATCTCAAACTTACTGAGGTTAACTATATTAACTACCATTTCAGCCCCATCTAACTTTGCCTGTTACATAATAAACCAGCCATTCTAGCTGCCGAACCAATCAAATATTCCATCCATGCTATCATAAGATCAATACTATTAATTTAGCCCTCTACGACATCCATATCGTCTTGATTCCCATCAAACTATTCCGCTCATACTAACCGACCATACCAACTAAGCATTTTACCACTCCCATTTAACTATCTAAAAACAAAAAGAAACGAATCATACAGTTAAATCATTCTCTCACACCATTTAAGCTACACTTTTTTCATGCTGTTAAAATAACCGAACATGTGTTCAGGTCACACCAATCAAGTCATACATGCGAATATTCCACATTTCAGGACTTCGAATATATTCTATTTCTCTCTACATCGACTTAACCATCCACGTAAAATTTCAATTTATTCACTTCATTTTTTGTTGTATGTACTCCACACACTTGTGTAGGACTTAGACCTAACATATACAAGGCACCACACTTAGAACTGGAGGCACCACACTTAGAACTGGAGGCACCACACTTAGCATTATAGGCACTGCACTTAGCACCACACTTAGCACTGGAGGCACCACACTTAGCATAGCAGGCTCCGCACTTAGTACTGCATACACTATGTGCTCAGCACTTAGCAATGCATACACTATGTGCTCCTCACTTAGCACTGCATACACTACATGCTCCACACTTAGCACTGCATACACTACGTGTTCCACACTTAGCACTGCATATACTATGTGTTCCGCACTTTGCACTGCATACACTATGTGCTCTGCACTTTGCACCACACACACTACGTGCTCCGCACTTAGCACCACATACATTATGTGCTCCACATGCTCTGCAAACTCTACGTGCTCGACAATTAGCACTGCAGGCACTGCATTTAGAGTCAAACAGTCAAAGGGTCTAAGGGTAAAAGGGTTAAAGAGTAAAGAGTCAATTAATCAGTCTTGTAAGTGGCCGGTCTGACAGCAGTCAGCTTTATGAGTTCAAGCTGAGCAAAGATAACACTAGGACGAAATATATTTTCACATTAAAAAATAAATTATTCACTAACAGGGCAATGATGATTAGTTAGGGACATTTTAGAACAAGTACTATAGCCCTCCTACGATATGCACTCGCATAAAATATGTGATATAAACTGAATTAAGACGTGTTTCAGGGAAGCAGATACACATATTATTATGTATGTATATATATCTTTTATTCGCATATTTAAATAGATAGATCACCACATACTTTTGCATAATATCTGCTCTACTAACCAACACCAGACTAAGCATACTCATACCTCAAAATAGAAGTCATGTAGACCACAGCCCACAGTTCAGACATCTTGAACAAACCATTTCTAGATTTAAACTCAACACCCCCCCCCCCCCCCTACATTTTATCCAAGGACCAACTGACATTGTAAATGTCAAGAGCAAGTCTGTACCTGCATGGTAATGTTTTTCTATCTAATAAATAACCTTAACTAAGTTTGGACCCTTCAAAGGCCCTCCCCAGAACTTACTACTTCCAGCAACCTCTTAAAAAACTGATCTTATTGGCGTGAAACTACTTCCGAAAAAACGAAACGGAAATAAAATTAAAACAATAAGTGTCTCTCGAAATAACAAATAAATAAACAATAATGTTTTAAAGTAAAATGAAATAATTATACAATCATGGAAATAAACAAATAAGTTGAAATTAATATATTTTGATAATAGCCACTTATCTCAGAATTCATATCAGTATGCCATAGAATAACAAAAATAATAATAAACTCTAGTTTGCTGGTTTGAAAAATAAAAATATTACATGGTTTTAATAAAAGGGCTCTTCGTACCAGGTGTTCTTTCAAGCTGAAAGGCATTTTGAACACAGGCGATAACCCGATCGCATATTCGGCGCTGGAGACTACCATTTAGCGATAATGCTAGTCGTGGTTCCATGGTCGTTGAGGTCAAAAATTCAACTTATTTGTATAGCAAGAGATTATGTTTCCAAATCGATCTTAGCTTCCCCTGTTACTAAGGCATCAGTATGCTCTAAATTAAATCCTCCCATCGCTCGGAAAAACACCGTCTGATATTTTCTAGTGCGAAAGTGAATTAATATTTTTTAAATATTTTTGGGCTTGTAACTCAGGTCCCTCCGACATGCATCGCCTCTGTAAATTGCTTCAATTTTTTTAAATATACGAATACACTTCCGATACGGAGGTTCGATTTCCTCTATGGGGTTCGAGTCCTAGAGAATGCAAATATTGGAAATTTATATTTTATTTTAACACATACACTTCTGATGCAATACACTTACAAGAGTTGTTCTGTAGATGTGACTTCGCCAACGTCCCTCGCTCAGCTAACGTGATACACTTGCTACAGCTCGACTGATGACGAGTAATGAAGTAATCATGTAATTATTTGTTTATTTATTAATGTAAAAAATATCCAGAAAGAATTTTTAAAAAACTTAAGAACATATCAGATTAACTTTATACTCATCCTAGCACCCTAAACATCAACCCCTACCCTTACCTACCCACCTTCCAATACTACACAACAAAGAAAAATCACAAAAATATTTAGAAAAATATACCAAAAATCTTAACTCCATCATATCTGTCTACCATCAGACACCAGCCAAAAATCATACCACCCATCAAACAAACCATCTGATTATACTAATTATCATATTAATATAAATGCTGACCACCACACCTTATACATACCAAACTATGAATATTACAATTAGAAAAAATTAATATATGAACATTACTAAAAATGTTTTCAAATCTCAGGTCATTAGTAGAATTGTGAACCTTTTATCTTATACCATAATTCCTATATCCGGTGACGAAAACTTAAATTTCCCTTTTATTATATATTCCTAAAGCGGTCTCCGAAACTGAGCAAAAGTTGCGAAATTTTAAGTCCAACAGAGAAAAAAAATATTTTTTTAATAGTTTCAGGGTCTGGAACACAGATCCCTATGCTACTCCTAACTGATAGATATTATCAGGTACGTGTAGCACGTAAACAGACAGATAATAACATATAAAATTTTGTTTAAAATTTATCTCATACACTGTCTGGTATTCGACCTAGGGTCCTTAAATCATGTCAAAAATTTGTCTAACAGCCTTTTTCATACACCATGCAATTATTCTGAATTTTACTCCAGCGAATTTTTGATAAAGTATTATTTAGGTTACACTGGAAAATGTTTTTCTCAATTATTATCAAACTAATATAATTTTACCAGGAAACGTATTTTTAAAGAAATTATTACATACAGGTGCGAGGTAGGTAAGTGGGCTTAATGTCTCGTAGACAGCGAGGTCATTAGAGACTGTGCAAGTTGTTCAGAGGAGCAGGGACAGCCTGTATTAACGATGCATCCCAGCATTCGCCTGGAGTGATTTCAGGAAACCTTGAAAAACCGAAACCAGGATGGCCGGACTGGGAATCGAGCCCGATTCCTCCTGAATGCAAGTCCAGTGAGTTACCACTGCACCACATTGCTCGGTTACAGACACGAGGGATTAAAAATTCCATGTCGGCCGTCGTCAAATCGCAGTAAGATCACCTTGTGGCATGAAGAATTGTTTGACGCCATGGCATTCTTTGGCAGTTACATCATGAGCGAGGTGCCACGTGGGATGACAAGGTAAAGCGTGCTTTGGTAACACACCAGGTTGGTGTCCTATCGTGTTATCAGTGTGTGGAGAGGCCTAACATACATGACAACAGGGAGATACACATGTGAAATTTCACTGCAGGGCTTCCTTGACGCACTGCATTTTTTAGCAATGATTAATCGGTTGGTGTACTGTCATGCCAGGTGAGATCATTGCTTTATCCAGCAATTGCAACATGGCATTGTCTGGAGCTGTTCTGGCTGGCATGAAATGTCATGTAATATTCTAAGCTTTGTTTGCATGAGGCAGAGGAATATCCTGGAAGAAACTGCGAATGCACACATAATATTCGCGGACAAGTAAGCTTTTACATGTTAAATAATAAAAAAGTGTGCAATACTAAATGTCGAAACTTCCCTGCATAATAAAAAATTTAATTTATTATTTAAGCTTACACAATGCATTTTGAAAAAATTGCAGGAACGTCCAGCATATATCCAGACTCACTCTGTAATTATTTGCATAAAAGCAAAACCATTAATAATTAGAAAAATAATATGTAGAGGTTCGATGGTTCTTAACATCGAGTTCTAGAGATCTGATCAGGGGGAAGTGCGGTGAGAATGGAGCTACGCTGGAATGCAAAAGGCGGGAGCTCACTGAAGGAAAAAACCTCACCAGATAATAATAGACCAACATAGGAGACCCATTGCAGGCATAAGGCGGACGAATTCACAATGTGTATACAAGTAGATCCCAAGCAGGAAACAGTCAAAATGCGTAGGGAAGCTCCCAACTTGGTATAGAATGCAATGCTAAACATTACTCAGCTTGTGTGATATTATTTCTATACAGTTTATAGGTTTAAAACTTCCATTACAGATTAGGAAGTTTACCAAAATTATTTTTACAGATATTGGAATACTAGATAATTTTATAAGAAGTGTAAACTTGGTCAGAAGTACAATTAGTGTTACATATGTGTCAAATACATCCAAGTAATTTATTTCAATTATGCTTACCTAACTGACTTCATTTTTTCTTACAAAGCAGTATTTTTGAAAAACAAAAATTAATCAGACCGGGTATTACATAGCATCCATACAATCTTTGTAACTCGCCTATGCTGAAACTAGAAAGGGAAAGAATTTGAAAATGAGACAAGTATTTATGTATAAATAATACTGTAAAATGTTACATTATCGCAAATAAATATTTCAACCAATCAATACATATTGATGCTAAAATCACAGAATCAAGCAATTAAGTGTGTGTTTTTATTATTATCAGCACTTCTTAACTGACCATATTTTCCAGAAAAAATCACATGTGTAATAAATTTTTGTGAGTGGTTCTATTTAAGAACTACCTCTATCAAGCATCCATACCAACAAATAAAATACTGACTGCTTTGGGGACATGGCAGAGGGCTTTAGAGGAGTAATATGTTTTCCATATATGGGAATAAATTGAGTGAAGAAAGGAAATTGGTACTTCGATTTTATGTCATAAATCAAGGTATATAGGCAAAATGCTACGTTTTGCACAGCAACCTAGTATATCGGAGTAGTGAGATGTAAGTTACGGCCCGGAAATGTTTGCCCTTGACCAAAATTGCTGCCAGTCATTGAGAGCCCCCCACCTGTGTTAAAGGGTGTCTACAATAGTAAGGCCACATCGTTCTGGTTGTAATTTTTAGTTTAACCTCTTACATGTACCTGCAGTATGGTCTGTATTGTGCACTTGTAAGAGAGTACTGAAAAGCATCTGACTTGAATAAAATATATTTTCCTGCTGAACAGTTGAGGTTCAAAGAGTTTGCCTATGGGCAGTTTTGTTCCTTAGAACGATGATATAAAAATGCAGTCCACTTTAACTCTGTATATATCATTTTCCATATTTCTGCCTAGCACTCCCGTGCTGTTCTCTCGGAACAATATTAAGTTAGGGATTTGGGTTCAAATATGGTCATATAAGAAGTTGGTTGGTACTACTGGAAAAAATCCATACTTAAATTATTTTTCAATTTATAAGTAATAAATTTATTTTGGTCATGATATTTAAAATATTTATATTCATAATAATAATTTTTTAAATAATTATATTTTTTAACATAGGTATTTCTACATACAGACATATACCCCCCCTAATTAACCCACATCCCTGTGACAATCGACAGTGATACAAGTTTTTGCAGGGAACTCACTAGGGGCATATCACCCTTGCGGTGATATGCAGGGTGTAATTGAACAGTTCATTTAAGATCCATAATGCAGGGAAAAAGCCTGTACTTTGGCCATAAATACTTAAATAAGGCAAATGTCTACAACAACCATCAGCTGACACAGTAATTTGCAAATGGTGGTGGAGGAGTTAGTTTACAAGTTCTCTTTGTGTCATTGAGTAATAAGTGCCTCTTCTGAAAACAAATAATTAGATTACAATAACAACACACCACAAGACTATATTGTCCCTACGATTCACCTTACAGGCGAATAAATTTTGCTGTCAGTGGCCACAGTGTGGAAGTAAATAAGCATTTTTACACGTATGTGTCATTATACCTTGATAGGCTAATGCATCTGTAATAGTAATTCTTAGAACATCATAGATTAATTGTAAAATATCTTTTTAAAAGCTAGGGGATCTCCACAACTATTTCACTCCTCTTCCTCCTCTAATGTATTGTATAATGCAAGTAGAATTTTTATAGAAAAACACTCGAATAGTATTTATTTTAGTACACAGTAAATTAATTTTAGTTGTCACAGATTCACCTGGTATTTGTTCATATGTAGTTTATGAGTAATGGGAGAGGAGGCGCCTGGCTCGTGAGATTACGTGGTCAGGAGGGCGGGGAACAATTGCGCTGGGAGGGATGGTAAGTCATCCAATGAAAATGGTTGGTCAAAAAATCATTACATCATATAGCACATGGTTGCTGATAAAATTTGTAGGTGTAAGCTGGGAGGTAAGTCAACCAATGAAACTAGTTGTTCAGTAACCATTACCTTATATGGCAAATAGTGGCTGGGAAAATGTGTGGGTGAAAACTAGGAGGGAGTGGAAGTCAGCCAATGAGAAATTCTATGATAACTATAGGTAATATTTTCCTTAAAATACTCCATGACTCCCATTATATTTCTAGGCTATACAAATGCTGAAACATCGCAAATTCTCTCATGCTGATATCAGTGCATGCCTCTGCATATCCGAGTACCCTTCTGTTAGTCGCCATTTTGCATCTAGTTAGTTACTGCGAGATTTCATGGTCGCCTTCCAGTTTAGCTTCGAGCTTTTGCTCGCATATATATAATAATGTTTTTCAAGTTAACTTTTTATAACTGGTTAAAGTAATCTTTTTCAACAATGAGCTCTTAATTCTGACAAGTAAGGGAATGATTGTTTGCCAGAGAGCGCTTAATATTTCAAAAATATTTTATGTAATCGATTTTTAAAATAAGCGTTTAAATGATAAATGTAAGTGAATTGTTGTTTGCAAAAGAGCTCTTAATTTTTTTTAATGTTTTTATGCTAACAATTTTTACGTTGTTGAGTGACCCCCATTTCACCCAAGCTCATGGATATAGGTCAGTATAGTATAAACATTTCTTAAGGGATAATATAGACCTTGAATATTTTACAAACGAGAAGTTCTACAAGAGAAATCTTTGTACTGTTACACGTATTAGTAAAATTACAAACTAAATCCCAGTAAAAATTACAGCGTGCACAGCCTTTTTTGTCAGATGTATTTTCATATTAATTTAAACATGTTTTTTTTCAGTGCTATGCCCAGAACATTAATAATTTCGTAATCATTTGTTGTAGGTTTTCATTAAAAAAGTAACTACACTTGTTGAGAAAATAATTTTTTCATTGTTATGCCTATTATTATCAATCATAAATAGCTTGCCTATAGTATGATTAATTGAATGAACAAAAATTGCATGATAAGTTTTCCTTCACTGTTTAGTAATAAATGTTACTTGGTAAGTTACACATGTTTTGCTACACAGTGTTTACATTTGTGCATTAATAATGTTTTTTTTCAGCTTACATTAATGCTATGTCTACATTATTAATATTATTCATGACTATATGTTGAACGTTTTTTTGCTGAAGTCTTCAGCATGGAGGGCGGCCGTGTCGATGTGGGAACTTCAGGGCGCTTCCAACTTCCTTCGCCTTCTACTGTCTCTGGGGTAAGTGCAATACCGTCACCAGGGTTAATTTGTGGCTTTTGTTCGAAATATATTTAGGCATGCAATAAGGGATTGAGGCACCTAATCTAAGAAGCTGTGATGGAGACGTGCGGCAGAAAGCAACTGGCAACTGCAGATTTTGAAATGATAAATTTGTCAACACAGCAGATACCCAAAGGCATTAGACAAGCTGTAGATTCAACCCAGAAAAGAATACATACACATGTGGAGACTGCGGCAAAGATTTCACGAGGGTGGATATATTAAAAACCCACTCTTAGAAGTGCACCGCCCCATCACCTCTACATGCGAAGAAGGCCAAGCGTGATGTTTCCACCCAGCGGCAGCCAGCAACTGCACCACTACCTCGACCGATAATCGTTGTGTGGATGGACAGCCGACGGTCGACGAATTTGTATTTAACAGAGACTACATTTAGAGGCAATTTGAAAACATATGTGGCCGAAAAATACGAGCGAAGAGTCTAAGATGCGTGCCCATATATTGAGGGACAGAAGCAAATTATTATTGATGAGCTGCAGGAAGAAATAATGTAAAATGTACCACTTAAATTAAATTTGTTCCTGGAGTGCAACTACGGCAAACCTGAGCTCCACGAAGACGAAGTAGACGAGCATGCCTTCAAGACCAAGAATGTACCATTATACAATGAAGATGATGTGGGAAAAGCTATGGCAGCCAGATTGCTCAAGATCTGTCAAGAGGAGGATGAGTACCAGGGTAAAGGATCTGAATGGACACCTACTGCAGTGAAGAAAATGCAGCTCCGAATTAATAAATTGGGCACAGTGCATGTATCCAGCTACATAGATTTGCCAGTGCCCATCAAGAGTAAAGAAGGTATCATCAACCCGAAAAACGAGGGTCACAAGTGATTCAAGTAGGCCATACTCGCCAGATACATGGAAAACAAGAACCCGTAGCGAGTCATCGAGTCAACCACCGCTACAGAGAACTGGAGACCAAGTTCAACTTCATTGGCATCGAGTTACCCACAACTCTGTGCCAAATAACCAAGTTTAGAAACTAAATCCTGGAGTGATGGTAAATGTATTTATTATTATTCATGACATGAATGTTGTGCCAAGATGAGTTTGCAATGAAGAGAAGCCCGTGCATTTTGATCTCCTCCTCCTCCTCCTCACCACCAAAGACAATACATACTTCACATATAAAAACCTTTTTTGTCTGATGAGGTAACAAATAACAGCATACGCAGAAAAACTACATATTCGTAAAAGGTGTTTCACGCACTATGATCCCAGGCTGTGAGTGAGAGGAAAGACAATCGAAGAGATGTTGGCAGAGCACAAGAAGTATTGCAGCCCTCATGCTCCAGTGAGAATCGAGATGCCAGGCCATGACAAGATGGGGAGAAGGCCAACTCTCAAATTTACAAACCACCACAACTCAGACAAGATGCCAAACATCATTTATGCAGATTTCGAAGCAATCCGCCTGCCCGTCCAGACCTGCCAGGCCGACCCACAGACATTAATATGTACTCATATCAAAAACACGAGGCATATAGTTTTTGTTACTTTGTTCAAATAGATAACGACATAATACCTGCTGCTAAAACAAGTCTGCCAATGGAGCCAATTATTTACACTGGGGAAGATGGAGCCAAGAAATTTATTGAAGAGATCGTAGATCTTGGACATAAGGTGAAGGAAATTTATGCAACAAGTGAACCCATGAAGCTGCTCAGCAACCTGCAGATAGTTAATCATGCCATAACAGATACATGCTGTTACTGTGAAGAAATATTTACACAAGACAACTGGAAGGTAATGGACCACGATCACTTCATCGGAAACTACATTGGGGCCCCCTGCAATAACTGCAATAAACTTCGCCACCATCCAAAAAGATTGCCTGTGTTATTCCACAACCTAACATATGACAAGAACTTTATAATCAAGCAGCTAGACTACGACGACAAGGAAACCTTCATCATCCCACATACCGAGGAGAAATCAATAATGTTCTCGTAATCACTGGGGGGAAAAGTTTTCTATACAGTTTACTGACACCTTCCACTTCATATATACCAGACTCACTACCCTTGCCGAAAACCTACCAAGAGACCAGTTTATATATATACTGCAAAATTCTTTAGTCCAGATGATATGGAACTAGTAGGGAGAAAGGGAGAGTTCCCTAAGATTACAAAGACTGCCTGCAGAAACTGGAACAGACGCAGCTGCCCCCAGCGATAAATTTTATTACAGGTTGACAGACACGGCCATCAGTGAAGAAGATTATATTCACACACTCAATGTCTGGGAATAATTCGCCTTTCAGAAAATGTAAGATTATTCAAACATTTATTTGAAGACTGATGTTTTGTTGTTGTCAGGTACATTCGAAAACTTAAGAAAACTGTACCTGTAAACTGTGTCTGTCACGTGAGCACACAGAGCTTCTCTTTCGACACAATGTTGCAACACACCAATCTCGAGCTGGAACTATTGGTTGATTATGAGAAATATTTATTCATTGTAGAAGGCATAAGAGGTAGAGTAGTCCAGTGTGTGAAGCGTCACGAGAAAGCTAATAATAAGTACATTCCATTTACATATGATGCCAGAAAGCCGCCCGTCAACCATCAGTACCTAGACGCCAACAACCTGTACGGCTGGGCAATGTCTCTGTCCCTTCCTGTGTATGACTTCCAGTGTGTGAGCACCACTATCGACATCACAGCGGTGCCAGATGATGGACTATTCGGGTAAATGCTAGAGGTAGACATAGAATAACCTGCAGAACTCCACGTCTTGAACAAATACCTGTCATTCTTACCCATCAGCGAGCATTCTCCAGGTGGCAAGACCAAGAGATTATTGACAACATTGCAAGTTAAGAAAAATTATATTGTACATTATATAAACTTGAAGCAAGCATTATCCCATGGCCTCCAGGTGACGAAGATTCATCGTGTGCTGCATTTTGAACAAGAGGTATGGCTCAAGCCGTACATCGACCTGAACACTGAAAACAGGCAGGCAGCTGGCAATTATATTGAAAAAGACTTTTTTAAGCTTATGAACTATGTATAATTTGGTAAATTAATGGAAAACAAAAGGACGAGACATGTTATGGAATTAGTGCGCAAAGAGAGAAGACTGAAGAAACTAACAGCGAAACCATCATTCAAGTGCTGCACAATATACACAGAAAATTTATCCCTGGTGAAAATGAAAAAAATCATATTATTTGACAAACCTATTTACGCCGACATTTCAGTTTTAGACCTCTCCAAAACTTTAATTTACAGGTTCAATCACATTATGAACCAAAAGTATGAAGACTGCATTAATTTAATATATACAGATACCGACTCGTTAATATACGAAATAGAAACAGAAGACTACTATGTAGACCTAGCAGCAGATTCCACACTCATGGAAGAGATGGATACCAGCGCCTACCCCCCCCCCCCCCCCCCCCTTTCTCATTCATCGTTGCTACTCCCCTGCCAACAGGAAAGTGGTGGGGAAATTTAAAGACGAGTGTGGTGGTGAACTGATGAGCGAGTTTGTAGGGCTGCTTTCGAAATATACAGCTACTTATGTTGAGACAAGATTACCAAGAAAGCCAAGGGTGTACAGAAGGCAACCCTGAAGAAAAAAATACCTTTCAAGATTACAAAAGAGTTTTGGAGCAGCAGCAAATCGTGCGTATATCCATGAATAAGATAAGGTCATACCACCACAAATTTTACTCTCAGTGCATGAACAAAGTCGCGCTCACATGGCAGGACGACAAGAGACAGATATTGGACAGCAGTATATTGACAGAGCCATATGGATATAATAATTAATAAACAAAATTTCGTACAGTATCATATGGTCATATTGGGTAGAAATTAGGAAGAGAATAATAAAAGAAGACAAGAAAAGCAGAGAAAAAGAGAAGCAAAGAAGAGAAGAAGATGAGTATTTCTATCCAATATAAGCATATGGTGTTTTATGTATGTATATAAAATGCTGTAGCTACTACTGACATCATGCATGCATATTTAAGGTCCTGACACACAGCTACAGATGGCATCATGAGAGAGGGAGAGAGAGAGAGAGAGATATTATACCACCACCAACAAATTTGACTATAAAATGTTGCAACTATTATCTCACTTTTGCAATTTCGGTTGTGCACTTCTGCACGGTGATTTGGGACTAAGGTATTTGTGTGGCTCGCCGACCAGGGTTTATAACCAATTCCTGGGGTTGCAACCCATATCCTCACCGGGGTTGTGGGGTGAAATATTTTTAGTTGTGACATTTTGACCCATTGTAACCACTAGAGGCGGTATTGTTCTTACCCACCCTATCAATTTACTTCTTACCTTCCTCTTTATCTACAATTCATTCTATTTATACTTTTGGCTGTTATATTTATACTTGTAGTCTCTTCTGTTTGTGGTTTTGTCGGTGCTGGTTTATTTTTTGGTGTCGTAACCTGCCTACACATGTCATTATTGCAGCACAATATATATATATATGTGTGTGTGTGTGTCTGTAGTACTGTAAGAGCGTACTGTATTGCTCCATCCTCAGCCGGAGAACCACGCACACGGTTGCTTTAGCAGCCATACGGGTGGTAAAGTGGGATGGCGATGCTGAAAAGTATATCAATTCCAACCCAAATGATGTATGAAGAGTTCCAACCCTCAAAGGAAGGATGATCAGCTCCAACTTGAATTAAGGAAGAGTAGTTCCATTCCAAAGGAGAACAAAACTAAAATTCTAAATCTTTTAACAAGAAAATGATGTAGCTAAAATGTAAAATAAATAAGTACTTTTATAAAGAATATTTGATTAATTAAAAATCATGTCAGAAATTAAAAAAAAAATGCAATCAGATGCAACAGTCCTTTATATACGAGGAAGAAGATACATATAAACACACAAACAATTTATGTGAAAAGTAATATATTATTATTTACTTGTATCGGTCTGGTTTAAATAAATCCAAAGTCCTACATATGGTTAGGATATGTAGAAAACTCCCTTCATGCTGACCCAAAGTTTAATTCAGTTACAGGCTTGTATTTACTCATGAAGCCAGCTGATTAATTCTCTTTATTTACCAGACACTGTGGAGGTACAGTCCTGCTAACACAGCTATTCCCACTCATATGGTCATCCGACACCATCGAGGTGTTAAAACGAATTGTAAGCATGTAGAGACTCCAGTTACCAGACACCAAGGAGGAGCAGAAATGCTATGTGCCGAATAAGGCTATCTGACACCGCCCAGGTGCGAAAATGGCAAGGAAGCATGTACAGACTCCAGTTACCGTGCAGGTACAGACTTGCTCTTGACATTTGCAAGGTCAACTGGTCCTCGGATAAAATGAAGGGGGTGTGGTGACGTACTTACTCTGGACATGTATAAGGTCAGCTGGTCCTCTGTTAAAATGAAGGAGGATGTGGTGAGTTTAAATCTAGTAATGGTTTGTTCAAGATGTTTGAACAGTGGTCTACATGACTTCTAGTTCTAGGTATGAGTAAATTTGGTCAAGTGTTGGTTAGTAGAGCAGATATTCTGCAAAAGAATGTGGTGATCTATCTATTGAATACATGTGAATAAGACATTTATATAAATTCATAGTAATATGTGTATCTGCTTCTCTGAAACACTTATTAATCCAATTTAAATCAAATTTTATGCAAGTGCATGTCGTAGGAAGGCTATAGTACTCGTTCTAAAATGCCCCTATCTAATCATCATTGCCCTGCCAGTGAATATGTTCTTTTTAATGTGAAAATATATTTCGTCCTAATGTTATCTTCGTTCAGCTTGAACTCATAAAGCTGACTACTGTCTCACCAGCCACTCACAAGACAGATTATTTGACTCTTGATTCTTTGACCCTTTGGATCTAAATGCAGTTCCTGCAGTGCTAAGTGCGGAGCACATAGAGTTTGCAGAGCGTGCGGAGCACGTAGTGTATACGGTGCTAAGTGTAGAGAACGTAGAGCTTGCAGAGCGTGCGTAGCATGTAGTGTATGCAGTGCTAAGTGCAGGGCATGTAGTGTATGCCGTGCTAAGTGCGGAGCATGTATTGTATGCAGTGCTCAGTGCGGAGCACATAGTAGATGCAGTGCCAAGTGCGGAACACGTAGTGTATGCAGTACTAAGTGTAGAGCATGTAGTGTATGCGGTGCTAAGTGTGGAGCCTGAAGTGCTATGTGTAGTGCCTATAGTACTAAGTGTGGTGCCTGCAGTGATATGTATGGAGTACGTAGTGCAGAATCTGCAGTGCTGAATGTTGTGCCTCCATTGCTAAGTGTGGTGCTAAGTGCGGTGCTTTGTATAGGTTAGGTTAACATGTCTCTCAATGTCCTGACATGGGGTAGAATGGGCATGACTAAGTTAAAAATAATTCATGTCCTACACAATATGTAAATACTTCCTAAGTCCTACACAAGTGTGTGGAGTACATGCAACAAAAAAATGAAGTGAAAAAATTGAAATTTTACTTGGATGGTTAAGTGGATGTGCAGAGAAATAAAATATATTCAAAGTCCTGACGTGGGGTGGAACACAGACAAGTTAGACCTGATCACATGTTTGGTTATTTTGGCAGTATGAAAAAAGTGTAGCTTAGATAGTGTGATGAGAATGGTTTAATTGTATGATTCTTTTTTATTTTTGTTTTTAGTTAGTTAAATGGGAGGTGCCGAATGCTTAGCTGGTATGGTCGGTTAGTATGAGCGGAAGGTTTTATGGGAATTAGGACGATATGCATGTCGTAGATGGCTAAATTAATAGTATTGATCTTATGATAGCATGGATGGAATATTTCATTGGTTCGGCAGCTAGAATGGCTTGTTTATATGTGTAACTAACAAAGTTATATGGGGTTGAAATGGTAGTCAAAATAGTTAACTGTTATTATTGATCAGTAAGTCTGAGGTACGGTGGTGAATATGGCCTGCGTTATTAACAGCATGAATGAGGCAATCTAATGCCATGGTGAAAGGTATTACATCCGTTTTGGTACACAGTGCAATTCGATATGGCTTTTAAGAAAATCTGGTATAAAGGGTGGTGAAGAGGTGTCTGGCGATGACTAGAGTATGATGGTTGAATGTCGAGATAAATAAAAAATATATATCCAGGGTTCTTACATGATGATTGGGTTAAATTATCTTAGGTTAGTTTGAGTGGATACTATACAGCTTATGGGATAGTGTGATGGAAAAAAATTACTAGTTTTACATTACATAGGAGTAGGAAAGTATTGATTTTTTCTAAGTTCAAAATAAGAGTTCCTGGATGTACGTACTTAAATCTGGGATATTGAATAAAATATTATATAAATAAAATAGAAATGTGTGAATAATCAACGTGCATAACATAAAACACTTTGCATATATTTACTAAATTATTTTTTGTATGCTTTAAAAAAATCTAATATGGCGCTTGTCATAGTCGCGTAATTATATATTCTCATGACATATTTTCATCTGCCTAAAAAATACGAATCTGTTGACTCTTCACTCGATACACTTTAAAGTTTAATAAAAAATACTTAAAATTAACTTAAGAAATAAAATTATATAAGTTGAATCTTAAATAACATATATGTAAGTTAAAACAAAATAATAAAAAATAAAATTAAAAATGCCATACTAAAAAATTAATACTTAATAATTATATAACTCAAATATAAATAACATTTGTTTAAGTTAAATCAAAATTATAACAAATAAAATTAACATAATATAGTAAAGATTATTGATTTAAATCACGTAAGATAAATTTAAGTTACCTAAATAAATTATAAAGATATACAAATTATATAATAAAAATATATACTTAAAAATTATCGATTTCTTTATAAACTTAAAAAAGTATTCATATGTAAATAAAATACTTCAATATTCTTTAGTAAAAAATAGAAATTTAATGTTTTTATCAGAGGCAAGATATTATTTATTCGGCTCCAAGCTATATACTACTTATAAACTCTTGTCACAGTGCATGTCGCGATGGTCGAGTGGTCTAAGTCTGGCGACCCAAGGTCCGGCAGTTCGATCCGGAACTATTCCAGATATCTTCCGAGTTCTAAAAAAAAGCAGCTAGTTGCCAATTCCAGAACCAATATGGCAGTGCAGCGCATGCCACAGATGCAAGATTGACTAATCGAACGAGAGGGCCATCAGCGAGCCTAGCAGTCAATGCCAGAACTAAGTGGTGGTACATTTAGTGGCCAAAGCCAGAATTAATGGAGGAAACAAATGACAAACGAAAAACAAGATGGCGGCCTCCATGTAAATCAAAACAAATTGGCGGTCTCCAGTTACAAAGATGGCGGCCTCCAGCAACAAACTTAGTGGCCTCCAGTAACAGCCGATTTAAACAAATGATAAGCAAAGGGGAGAGAAAGAGAAAATGAGAGAGAAAGGAAAGGATAAGAGAGAAAAAGGAAAGAAGAAGGGAATAGGAAAGGAAGAAAGAGAAAGAAAAAATAAAGAATGCAAATGAGAAAAAATGGGAGCACTTGGAAAAAACCTTTGAAATGAAAAAATAACTTACTGGTTACCAAGATGGCTTTTACCAAGTTACCAAGTTGGATTCCGGACTTCCTGCTCTATTATTCCGGAATAATAGAGCAGGAAGTCCGGAATCCAACTTTACGGTCCTTGGCCGACGTGACCTTGGCGTGACGTCGTCCAAGGTCAGATCCTGTTCCTCCATCAGAAGCCGGATGTTCCCGAGCATACCATACCCTACTAGTAACATGCAATAAAACTTGTCATCTTGTTTTCAAATTTTATTTTCATTTAGTCGTTGGCCCGGGGGGGGGGGGCGGTGTGGTTATGTCCCAATATTACCCCTCCCCAATTTTCGGCTACGTCTCTGTTTTTAAATGTGTATCTTTAATGTGCATCATAATTAAGCTTGTGTTCTTCGTAATTAAACACGCTTTTACCGTTATATGGCCAAAAGAAGACAGAACTGTTACAATATTAAACTTAAGTCTTTCATGTGTGCCTGTTAACATTACTCTCGCTATACAACTCACATTATCTACTTTAGAAAACAATCCATGTGTTTAGCAAACAACCACTATTCGTCGATTGTAGTGTGCGTATTATAACTTTTAGACAAATATATTCTGGAAATAAATATTTTCTAACAAAACAGTAAGTTATAAACAGCCATAATGTGTTACATAAATAAACTTAATACCCGCTGGAGATATGAACTCTAAAACCTACAATTGCATGGCACATACCTACCCACTATCTCACTATCCCACTGAGCTACACAAACCACTTACAGTGCACAGGTGTGATATATATATATATATATATATATATATATATATATATATATAGAGAGAGAGAGAGATAGATAGAGAGATCATAAATACCCAGTTATCGCGTATTTTATAAAGTTGTGTTTATTCTTTTATCAGAACGTATCAGTAATATGCAACGTTTCGCGTTGCTTATGCGTACATTATCTTTCATTTTGTTCATTCATATGTTTTACAGATCTTGTAATCTTTTTCATAAACGGATATATACGACGTGAGAAATTAACTCGGATGTCCGCTATATTGTCTGTCCCAGCTTGTGGGTATATCAGACATTCAGAACACTTTCTACTGCTGCGGAGTTGGAACTGGGAGGAGAGAGATGGCGTATGGGTGACAGAGAGGATAGATGTTAATTTGGCAACACCGCCGACATTTCCTGCGCACACGTCTCGAAAATGGACTAGCGCGACGTGATGTTCATTCCTCGAACTACAGCTGGAGTGGTCAAAAAATTTAACCTGGGGAAGTCCACTGTAGGTATATATTTACTCAATGTAAGTACTCACTGCTCACATGGAAGCGTGGATGCATGGGTTTCATTACAACTGTACAGACAGGACCGCAAGCCGACTGAAGAGACAACTCCAATAATTGGTAGGACCTGCTACTGTGTCAAGCGGTACCCTATAAAAAGTTCTATTGTGTGTCAAAAACATATACACGAAATACACAACAGTTTTTTTTTCATTTTCATATCTCGTTGGTGCTAGTACTTCGTTTCAAAATAATTTGCAACTCGTTGCAAAAGAGCAGTCGGTGCTGACTTGCTGCGATGCTCGTTGGCAGAATAAGCGCGAACCTTTGGAGAGGGAACTTGACGCAATGGCTGCAAATCACCGCACAAAATAAAATAAACATAGCTAATAACTGTTCAGTATGCACACGAGACAAACGGCAAATAAAAATCTGCATAAAAACTTGACTGTAAAAAAAATTGTAGTGAGCCCATTCATAAGAAAGGAATTGAAAGCAATAATTACTAAAGAGATCGTTTACAAGAAATGAATTAAAAGCAATATGAAAGACATGATTATTAAGAAAAACAAAAAATAATACGAATAAAAACAAAGAGTTCGTTCTTAAATAAATTAGTTAGTTAAAAATAGCAATCTGCTTAAAAACAACTGTTGAGCTCATTGACAAAGTTAATTTAATCAGTCAATAAAAGTTTTCACAAATAACATAAATTCGCGAGTAAAAACTTGAAGCAAAATGGAAGGTGACCATGATATCTCAAACTCTCTCGCTAAACGAAAAATGGCGACGAAGCAGAAGTGAACTCCGATATGCAGAATGGAAGCCCTTATATCAAAATGAGAGATTTCTGCGTGCTCCAGCCTTTTTATAACGGATGCACTTCCCCGTCTTCGGCTTCGCCATAGACGAAGTCAGATTCCTACGATATTTTCTACGATTTGAACATTTTCTTAAAAAAAAAAAAAAAAAATTATTTTTTTTTAAGTGGTGGCTATCATTCGAAAGGGTGGAAAACTGTCAAGGTCACATGATGTCATCCAAGTTCAAGGTCAAGGTTGCTTCATGTCATGGTTCCTGCTATTGTGAGCAGGGCAAATAGATTTGCTCATAGTATTCCCATGTTTTTCTTCATCCCTAAAAATAAGTATGTGTATATAATATTTATACCGAATTCTTTTTTACATTTTCCTGTATAACATAATTTATCTCGCAAAGGGAAGTGCATGTGTGACTCGGCTGGTCTGCCACCCTGGAGCCTGAAACGACCTGTAGAAAGAAAATATCAAGTATGGCATTTCAGTGAAAACTTTGCCAGAGGCAGTTTACCCGGCGAGATATTTTGAAGAGACATTCTAAAACTTTTGGCACTGGTGCTCTTCAACTGCAATCAGTACCTCAATCAGCACTGCATGCACCGCACTTAGCACCCACACGCACAGCACTAAGCACCGCATGCACCATCCTTAGCACTGCACGCACCACAGATAGCCCTGCATGCACCTCAGTTAGCACCGCATGCACTATGTTTAGTACTGCATGTACCACACTTAGCACCACTGCATTTAGCACCGCACATAGCACTGCATGCACCATGCTTATTTCCGCACACACTTAGCACCATGTGCACCTTACTTAGCACCACATGTACAGCAGTTAGCACCACATGCACAGCACTTAGAATTGCATGCACAGCACTAGCACTACACACGCCATACTTAGCACCACACATATCGCATTTAGCAAGGCAATCAGCACTGCAATCAGAACCGCATGCATCGCCATCAGCACCACACGCACTGCAATGCGTGGTCATTTAGGGGACATAAGGGGTCATTTAGGGGTCATTTTCGGAGCAAGAGTGGTCATTTAGGGGTCATTTGCAGAGCAGGAGAGGTCAATTAGGGGTCATTTACAGATCAGGAGGGGTGATTTAGGGATCATTTTCAGAGCATAAGGTGTCATTTAGGGTCCACTTGTAGACCAGGAGGGGTTATTTAGGGGTAATTTATGGAACAGAAAAGGTCATTTAGGGGTCATTTGCAGAGCAGGATGGGCCATTTAGAAATCATTTGTGTAGCAGGAAGGGTGATTTAGGGGTCATTTTAGGTGCAGTAGGGCTCATTTAGGGGTCATTTGCAGATCATAAGGGGTCATTTGCAAAGCAGGAGGGGTATTTTGCAGAATAGAAGGGGTTATTTAGGTGTTATCATGTGTCATTTAGGGCTCACTCGGGATCATTTAGGGATCATTTATGGGTCAGTCTTGTGAGGGGTCGGTCTGGCAGTCGTCAGTTGTCTGATTTAAGTGTGCCTGTAAGTTAAAGCTGAGCGAAGAACTTGTCTAGAAACTTTTGAAGATATAACTGCGTGGTAATATGATCAAGGAACTAAATAAAATGCCTGGTTGAATGGAGGCATAAAAATGCTTAAATCTCACTGATGAAATATGTTAGTAAGTATATAAGGCAATAGATGGGCCAAGTAGATACACATTTTGCCACTACGGAAAAGACTTCGGTTTCGTGAACATGGCACAAGCCAATGATTGTACAAAATCTACTGTAAAGCTTACCATGAATGTACCTACTCCCACTGCCGGAAAATTACGAGGAATATAGTGTTACTATTGTCGAAAAAACTTCAGCAAACGCTCCCTTGCTCGTCGACATGAAAAAAGCCCATGTTTAAAAGTATCGACCTCCAAATTATTATCGTGTACCAACTGTGATAGAACATTTGGTAGAAGCGATACTCTAAAGATACACTCTATTATGTATAAATGTAACATGCCTTAACTTGAATAGAAACAACAAGTGTTAACTTCGTTATCTCCTGTTAATACGCTATATAAAATATTCACGGACGACGAAGGAACTCGCACGATAAAGCTTTACGATAATGGGTGTATAGAGTTTATGCAATGTAACACTTTGAAGAACAAAATACAGAAGTGTAAGGATTCGTCTTTTGAGAACCAGAAAGTGTCACCATCAATACATCTTGCTGCAACGGTGGGTACTGATTCGTCAGGGGAATATGATGAGCCAGTTAATGCTAATGACGGAATGAGAGACTTACGAGGCGTGGTAGAGTGGGTGGATGGCGAGGGGGACGAACTCTGGCGAGTTTTCATTTGGAAAAATTGTGGGCGGGGAGAGGGGCTAGAATCGTGTGGTGTGTTGGTGTCTTGTGTGGATGTTGATGGCGGCTGAGCTATGTTAAGTAAATGGCGAGGGAAGTAGAACGACGGACATATGATGGCCTGGGGCATGGATGAGGTTGGGAGGTATGTGTGTTATGTAAAATCAATAATTCGCTTCGTGGGTCGGAAGATTGATCAGCTATATAACCAATGAAATAAAGATGTGAGGGTTCAGTTGGCTGCTGATTGTCATACTAGGGAGTGGCTGTGCTATGCCATCCTTACGAGAATCGAACTGCCAGTGTCACACACATCCAACTTGGTTTTTGTAATAGGTATGTAATTTTTTCCTAGATAATTTTTTTTTTAATTTTAAAGCTTTTTCCCGATTTTTTCTTGATTTTTCGAGTTGATGGTCAATGGGGCCAAGGTTACGGCCACCAACATCCAACTTGGGCGCTGGAGTTAGTCACGTAATATGTTCAACGATTCTTTTTTATTTGTTAGATTTTAAACATTTTTTCTCGATTTTAGAGTTTAAGGTGTGTGTGGTCAAGGTCAAGGCTATCGGCATCCGACATGTATGTCAGAGTCAGTTAGGTAATATGTTCCTAAACTTTTATTAGGTTCTTTAGATTTGAACATTTTTTTTTAATTTTTAGTTTTGAAGGTTTTTAGGTTCAATGTAAATGTCATCAACAACCAACATGGTGGCCGGGGATATTCAATGTAATATTTTCCTTAATTTCTATAATTAATTTTTTTTTCCGATTTTTCATTATTGGAAGGATGGAAGGTAGGGGTAAGGGTTGATGTTGAGGCTAATGGGGGTGAGCTGTTAACATTATTTGTCCCTCAATTTCTAGAATCTTTTGCGATTTTTCTCAATTTTATGATAACTGATAGAGGTCTGGAGGGTCAGGGGGCGAGTTTAGGGTCGTAGGATAAGTGTGAGGTTAATGTTATATTTTCTTCGATATTTAGTATCAATTCTGTGAATTTTTTTTGCTATCATTCTCCTATATTTTTGATTCGGTGGATTGTGTTTTGAGGGAATGGTTGGTTGGTTTGGGCGATGGTGTGAGTGTGATGTTAACTTTATGTGTTCCTCGATGTTTAGAGTTTTTGTTTTAGAGTTTTCTTTATTTTATAATAAATTCCCGGGGGCAGGGCGGAGAGGGGATGCGGTGAGGGTGGAGGGACGAGTGTGATTTTAATGTTAAAATTTTTTTAGATTTTCAGAATAAATTTTTCCTTTGTTTGTTATCTTTCCGGAATTTTTTATGGCTGGGTGGATTTGTGGTGAGGAGGTGGGTGATTGGTTAGTGTGGCGGTGTGAGTGCGAGGTTAACGTTATATATTCCTTGATTTTTAGATCTTTTCTGAATTTTTCTTGTTTTTATATTAATTGCCTAAATGAGAATAAAAGGATTCGGGGGGGATTTGAGGGGATGTTGTTGGGATAAGTGTGAGGTAAACATGATATGTTTATAGATTTTTAGAATCAATTTTTCTATTTTTTTGTGATTTTCTCGATTTTTTATGATTGGATGTTGAGTAGGTAGGATTAGGGGTTGATGGTTAGGGTGCTGCGATGAATATGAGGTTAACATTATTTGTTCCTCAATTTTAAGGAATTTTTTGCGATTATTTCTCGATTTTATGACTATGATGATGAGGGGCGGAGAGGGTGTGAGTTGAGTGTAGTGGGATGAGTGTAGGATAACATGTTATGTTCATCAATATTTAGGATAAATGTTTTGATTTTTTTTGCTATCATTTTCGAATTTTTGGGACTCTGTGAATTTGGTGGCGGAATGGGTGGTTGGTTAGGATGGTGGCGTGACTGTGAGGTTAACCTTATATGTTCCGCGAAGAGGGGGTAAGTTAAGTGTGTTAGTATAAATGCGATGTTAACATTATATGTTCTTCGATTTTTGTAATCAACTTTTTAATTATTTTATATCGTTTTGGAATTTTAATTACTGGGTGGATTTTGGTGAGGGGGTGGGTGGTTGGTTAGGGTGGGGGTGAGTGTTAGGTAAATGTCATGTGTTCCTAGAATTTTAAACATTTATTCTATTTTTTTTAATTTTATAATTACTGCCAGCGGGTGGGGGAGTATAGGGGTGAGTTAAAGATGGTGGGATGAGCAATGGGTAAGTGAGCTTGGCTATGGGTGGAGAGGGACCATGTCTGCTGATTCTCAGCGAGCCCGCCAAAGTGCTCCAATGGCTCGAAAATTGCCTTTCGGGGGCTCGCTTTTGCAAATGCTTTTTTGAGGGAGTGTAGGGAAAATTTTGGGGGAAATTATAAGAATTTTGAGTGTTTTTAAGGGAGAAACGGGATAGAAATGGCTGAGGAATTCTGAATCCTACTCATGAATCGTACTGCAGAAGGAATATTATCATACTACTATAAGTCAATATTTGTTTTACTACTTTTCGTACACTTGAAGTCGGTATTTCAGAGTCTATTAAAGCTCTAAAGGGAACAAAATCTTCTTCTGTGCGGATAAACATGGAAGGCTCCACATGCTGGAACTGCTGCTGGTGGAGTCATCAGAGGATGAATCACAGGAGGTAGAGGCACTGCTACCACAATTGGTGCTGAATTACATAAGTTGTAGATCTTGGTTCATGATGCATAAACAAACAATGTGCATTATTTATTAACCCAGCTTGAATTGATGTGATTTTAATTTGGGGAAAATCTAGCTTCTCGAAGCAGTTTTGCCTATATAGGAAGCACAAAATTGATGCAATGGTGTATCCATGGTCGGTAAACGACCAAGCAGGTCTTTATTAATACTTCTATAATATTGTTTAACATCACATTATTCTCTGCACTTGTTGTCCTTGTGGTCTCTGGGCATCGCACAAGATAGTTCTAGCTTCGGAGCACAGAGATGAACGGCACAGTTACTATATCCGCCCAGGAGGTTTCGTATGATGAAAATTAATTTCACTATATACGGAAATGTACGTCTCACTACACATTTCAAAGTACATATAGCTGTAAATACCACCACATTCATTTTTAAAAATACCATACTGCACACTCTGTAAGTCTTCATGCACGTAGTTGTAGCAAGTGCTGGGGTGGTACATTATGCATGGTGCCTACTCGGTGCTGGTAGGATCGGGAAACATGAACACGTCTTCATCTTCCTCGCAGTCCTCAGAAAAATGTACGTCACCATCGTATGCAGGGTCCATGGTTGCTGGGCTGGCTTACTGCTGGACTGGTTGACTGCTGCTGACTCTAGATTAGGCAGAAGCAGTCTGGTACACAACTGGATGATGTCATGGAGGGGAATGGCTCACTAGGTACGAAAAGGACTGGTATACTTCGCATGTAAGTGAGGAGCACATGGTTATCCAAACTAACCTACCATTGTTGAGAATGGATGTGTTACTATAACCATCACAATAATCCTCCCCGCATAGTAATCCTTGCTGTTTTGCCATAGCAACTTGTATGTTAGGCTGCTAGCAGCACGGAATGCAGTCATAGTTTCAACTCGTGCTTCACTCGCCAAACTTTGCAGTGTAGTTGGCAGCTGGCTGTCTGGTCAAAGATGATAAACTTGGCAGACGAAGCCACAAATAATTGGTTCCACAGAGAAATGTCTTCACATTGCATGAAACCCAGTGCTCCAGTCCATAGCATCTTTCTATTCGCTCTGGCATACCAGGTATCCGGGAAGTGAACTCTGGAATAGCACAAAGTAACATCGGAATAAATGGCTACATTTTCAGGCCGGAACTGTGCAGACATGACGTGATTAAAGTAAGGTTTCAAATAATACTACGAGCTTTCTCCTCCATATTTTATCAGCTTCCCCCTCTACACCATTCTCCCCCACTCCCCCTCCATTCTGCATGGGCCAGTGCTTACTTGTGATGCCTGCTGACTCATTTTCTTTTCCATCTTATGTTAACTCCAGTTACCTGACACCAAGCAGGTGCAAGCATGTGAAAATGCTAACACATCTCTTCCCACACATGTTGACTTAGGCTGTCTGACACTATGTAGGTTGTGAAAACGACCTGGAAGCACATTGACGTGCAGACTGCGATGCCAAAGTACCAATTCGATCATAACTATTCTTTTGTGCATGTGGGTACCCCGGAATTGACCAAAGTTGTTAGAACAGAAGATAACAAAGGTTTCGATTAGTTGCTGTGCATACCATACCTTAACAATGTACCTCTCTCGAAGGAGCTGGTGTACATTACCTCGTGCATCGAAGGTCGTGATGGCTGTGGAATAGTAGAAGCTGTGGCGGGCGTCAACCAACTGCTGCTGATGGTGATAATGGTCTTCGTGGAGCCCTCATCTGCTGGAAGCCAATTGTCGCATGTCGTCGAGATGAAGGTCGTGCTGGTGCTGGGTCGGAGACCTAATGAGATCAGTTGCATGAGGTCGGCGGTCGCCTGGTCCGCAGAGCCGTTCGTGTTTATCACTGTGCGGATCCTTCAATGCAGGAGGGGGTGATGCCGGTGGTGGCTGCAGCTGCATTGTGACGTCGTGCCTTGCAGCACCTGCGGGAATGAAAAGTGTCCAGAACATAAGTGGTGCAGCCTTCAAGCAATCCTTGCAAGGCAGGCAGTCGCGAATATCTTCGTCCTGCTGCAGGTAGGCCGGAAGTCTCTCGTGTATGTACAGAACTTCATGGTGTGCATAAATCAGTAGGAACTCTTTCGGTAGGAAGGCCAGTTCGTTTTTTGGATCTATGGACACAAGCGACTGTAGCCTCCCATATGCGACGATCACCGAAATTATTTTCTTCCCACTGGGACAGCGAGCCACCATCTGCTGCTTGGCGATGAAGAAATTCCAGACGAGAAATAAACTGAGTACTTTAAAGCGAGCAGATGACGACGATGGCAGCAGAAGGTAAGATATTGGCTCCGAGGCCTTTTATACACTGGTATCGGTGTGTGCAATGGAGGGGGTAGGCGAAGACGACTGATTGGCTCCCAGAAACTAGTCAATTGGAAAATAGGTACATGTCGGGAAGGGGGATGAAGAAGAGGGGTTTGGGAGTGTGGAATGAATGGGTGGAAAGGTGGGTAGAGGGGGTGGGGAAAGAGGTCCAGGCGGGCCACGATGGGAGTGGAGATGTGGTGGGGGAGAATGGGTGACCAGCATACACAACAAGAAACTTCACAGAAGAAAAAAATTCATTTGAAAAAATTAACTAAAAATATAATAAATAAAGTAAAAATATATTAATGCTTTTAAAAATATGTTCCGTTTTGAAATATGTATTTTCATTACTTTAATAAGAACAAATATTCCTATAAATGTGACTTTAAATATTATTATTATTACACATTCTTATTCTGGAATAATAATGACACAAAACCTAACATTTTTTAAATATATTTTTTCCCACAAACAGTACTTTTGATATTACATACACTTATTTTATACTCTTGTCCCAACACAAGTCCCAATAGCTCAGTTGGCTAGGGCATCCACCAGGCTGGCAACCAAAAGTCCGGCAGTTCGAGAGAGCCAATGAGAGAACTGCAGCAGACAACATATAGGAGAGCGAGGGTCGAACGAAAGTCTGTAATCGGCAAATAATACGGTGACAGGAAACAAAATGGTGACTGGAAACAAGAGAGTGGGCACAAACAAAATGACCGACTAATGTCAAGGTCAAGGACACACAAGATGGTGGCTGACATCATCCAAGATGGGGGCCGGCACCTCAGTCTCCAGCCCTTGCCCTTGAACATACTATTCCTATTTACTCATTGTATATTTTTATTCTAGTCTATAAAGGAGTGAACGAAAATAACTAATTAATTGAATAATGAAAACATGGTTCAAGACACATAAGGTACCTTAATAGATTTGCTGTAGGTTGGTATGTGTAAAATCAAATTTATTGAAATAAAATGTGATGATACATATCTTTTAATATCACTACCGGCATTGTACAGTAAAATAAAAGAGGTCAGGTAAACTGATGGATTTTACTTATAAATTAGTTGGAAAATTGTAATGTTTTGCTGAAATTATATCTTGAACTTTAACTAGGGTACTTCCCCTCACTTACAATTTTGAGTATATATGAGGCTAAAATCAGTCGGCAGAGAGAAAAAAAAACAACAAAATCTTCAACCCAACAAAAACAATTTGCTCGGTGAAATTTTTATCACTAGACTGATTAGAAAATTTCTTAATTCACAACTTGCGAGACTAGTAAAAATAGGGTAATATCTTGATTCTTCACGTTGTGATAAATGAATTGTCAGAAATTCGCCATAAGTGCTTGTAGAGAACTCCGTTGATGTAACAACGGAAAAAGAAAACACGCCGAATAAAGAAATAGAGATAAACTACACCACCAGCGACAAAATATTTAGGAAATTTTGAAATGGGAAAGGCCTGATGAAACACATCCTCTAGGTGCCCAAATTCCTAACACGGTTGAAATACATTTTGAAAAACATGCATGACGACGTTCATTCTCCACAAAAAGCAAAAGTAAGTTTATTTGAATGTAAATTGTTGGCATTTGGTTGATAAGGTTGGAATTACGTTGTATTGGAATTCAAATATTTTACAAAAAGTTTTGAAATATAACGACAAATTTGACATTCATGCATCATTATTTATAGGGGAAATTCAAAATCATGGTTTACATAAATTAATTTAAATTCTTTAAAATAATTCCACCTATAAGTAAATTTTTGTAAACCACGTCAACTTATTTTTCCCTATATTTGGTTATAGTATAATAAACAAATTCCGACTCAATAAAATATATTTCAATTTATTTTGGCGGTACTGCCACATGCCAGAAAAAAATGATTGCAAATCACAATACGTCATGCACTGGCTAGGAATATAGTTCATACTTTAGATGTTGGTCAAATAATTTGCTTGAGTTAGGTTATACGATAATTAACAATGACAATATAAGTGGACTGACGTATGAAGGATGATATCTGCCACCAAGAACGAAATTGCTGTTTGGTACTCAATTTAACTAAATGTTTGCTGAATTTTGTGGTAATTTATAAAACGTACCTGGGATAAAGTAAATAGTGTTCATTTTATTTGATTAGTCTATCTATAAATTAAAAAGGAATGATGTAATATTACAATTATATTTTTTGTGGATTTTACAAGAAAACTTTTGGCAGTTATTCAAAATATTTTCTCGGCAACTAGGGTTCCAAAGATTCTTGTAAAAGTGCCAAACAAAATTACAATGCATGGTTAGTGATTTCTGCGATCGTTGTAAAATACAGTCTTTCTTTTAGTTTGAACATGTTCAATAATAATCTGCATGAAAAAATTCTTTCACATACTTTGGTAACTCAGTTTATTGCAATAACAAAATATCACCTCCTTCATTACTTACCAAAGAGATGATATTTTGAAAATATATTAATAAATTATGCAACATTTTCACTTCACAAAACATTTTCCCAAAATGTGCGGTTGAAGGTAAAGGTTTTATAATATTTTTAAATAAAACAATTAAAAATATGTTGTTTTATAATACCTACCTTAATGATCGCTGCATGCTATTAGCAACGAAATGTATTGTGTCTCATTTAAAGTAAATATAACAAAACAAAAGTTTTACCGAGCGAGGTAGCGCCGAGGTAAATGACTCGACTCACCTATGTGAGTACCCAGGTTCGATTCCCGGTCCAGCAATCCTGATTTCTGTTTTCTAGGGTTTTCCGAAATAACTCAGAAGAACGCTGGAATAGTTCCTAAATACAGGCCTTGGCCGATTCATTCCCAACTCACGAATAAATAGTGTTTACTTTCGCTTATTTAAGGCCTCGCTGTTGTTCAGTTGCACTCGGTGGTGTAGTGTTTAGACTACTCGCCTCTCACCAAGGCAAGCCGCGTTCGATTTCCGGCGTGGTCGCCCCGTGATATTTGCATTTGGAAATCGTACCGGACGATGACACTGGTCGGCGGGTTTTCTCGGGAATAACCCGTTTCCCCCACCCTTTCGTTCCCGCGCTGCTCTGTACTCACCTCGCTTCACCCTCATCGGCTCTCAATATATCAATGTTAAGAGCCGCCCAAATCTCTTCAATCACTCATTCACTCACTGGAAGGACAGTAGCTAAATAAACTATATTTTATCTATATTGTTCAGACCATTTTCTACCCTTCAAAATTAGTTTAGAGCACGAGCTTTACTAAAAATATTTTCGTTTATTTACACGGTGAACATCAACTGAAGTTTGAAAATGGAATTTATATTTTTGGTGTGCACACTACAAAAGTACTTTAGTTTAGATAGGAATTTTCGCCGTAGATGTATGAGCTCCGGAGTGCTTGAAGATCACAGATTTTCAAATGAACTTCTCTGAACTGAAATAAAATAACATAAACTAAGGCAACGTTTGAGTGACTTTAAAGATGATGGCCAGTGAGGGCTCTTCACATGATTACATATTCGCATGGCGTTATGAAATTCGAAATATCTTGGTTCATTATCACAAATATTTTGTTTTGCTGGACGTAGCAAAGTAAGGTTCCCATGATTGGCCAGATAAATTTTAGACTAGTAAACACATTAATTTTCATTTAATTTTTATACGTTTTTCTTATACTGCATTTTTAAAACTTACGTAATCACGAAAATTTGCATTGATTTACAATAATGCAAGTAAACTTTAAACAAATTCTCTGTTATATATGTTTTGATAATTGCCATAACATGCACGTATAACTGCGTTTGCGGGCATGCGGCCATAAACATACAACCGGTGGTACAATAACGTAATTTCATTTCGCGGTCACAGTACAAAATTTTCGATATGTTTAATTGCCATAACATGCACGTATGACTGCGTTTGCGGGCATGCGGCCATAAACATACAACCAGTGGTACAATAACGTAATTTCATTTCGCGGTCACAGTACAAAATTTTCGGTATGTTTTGTAACCGTAAATTGCACGGAACAATACATTTTTACAATTCAAAGCAGGGCAGTATTAACACTGACGAAGCTATTTTTAAGGTAGTTTTTTGTGCGTTTTTTACGTGTTGTTTGCTGCTTGATCATTTCCAGTTCACCTAGTCTCTGTATGGCTAAGTAGAATCTTAAACACGTGATACTCGTAGAGGATTGAACTGCTCAAATATTGTCCCAAAGCTGGGAGGAATGATATGACTGCCGTGGGTTTGTCAAGTGCAGCAACTGCCAGGTTGTTAACACTCGTGTCAAGGGTCAAGTGGTCTGAGCTGCAGTAAAGGGACAGCTCTTTATGGGGCATTATAGACACGAGGGGCTATGAAAGTTGAAATGCGGACACCATATCTTCGACTTCAACTTGGCGAGTCTTCCACTCCTTCCCGTCCCACATAAAAGAAAACCAAGTTGTAACTGCGTGTTAGTGAGTTCGCTTATGGCTCCCCTCCAGAGAGCAAGTTGGCAGAAGAGCAGAGAAACTTCGTCCCCTCCAAGCGAAAAAAAAAACCTTACAACACTACTCTTAGTCTGATTTTTCTCTGTCTTAGTCCGGTCGGGATACGAGAAACGAAACACCTATTTATCAAGGAAAGTCTATATTGTTTCCCGTTTAACGTCAGGATGCATTTACTTTACAATGCGTAAAATAAAAAATGCCTTGTGAAAAAGAGACACAAAACAAAGCGTATCTTAATAAACACGTTTTTTTATTGCCAGGCTCGCCAACTTTTATGCTGTAATTCGTTTAATGAGAAATAATTTTGTTGCATTAAAAATACAATGAAAATGTTCCATTTAAAACCACTAGGATTGATTTATTCAATGTCAAGAATGCTTGCTATGTATTAAGTATTACATAATTGTACAAAACTTTAAATTCCAACAAGAACACCTGAATTGAAACACTGGCACACCTCGTAGATAAAACTTAATTTCAGTAAATGACACACGAATAGTTAAAATGAAAGCATTATCGGCAAAAAGCCAATTACTGGTACCCTATAACGAAATAAATGATTCCTTGTCGCCACAAAACATACTCATAGTTTAAACAAATGTGGTGAATTGAAGAATCTTTTTGTAGTACACTACATATTCGTACACACACATATACACTTCGTTTGACTTAATAGATTTAGAAAATTTGTTGGATGTAGGCTTAGATACAGAAGCCAATTATGCCCGTCATAGCTTCACAATATACAAGTACATTAAACATTGAAATGAGTAAGTATATTAACTTAAATAAGATAAGAATATTATAAAACAAATATATTATGCAATATAATATAAATATTTAAGAAAGAAAGAGACAGCGGTTATATATAATTTTATACTAAGATACTAAAAACAGAATGTTTTTAAAATGAAACATCTTTAAGAAGTAAAAATAAATAAAATGGGGAACATAACAAAGGTGTTAAATTAGTACTGCAGATAATATTGCTCATACTAATGTACCTAATTTAAATTATTGTAACCATGGCAATTACATAAATGTTAACAATTAAATTCATAGTGATAACTAAAGTAAAATTATAGGTAATATTGAAATTGGATTAATAATTATTATAAAGACAACTGTTTTATAGTACATTCTATACTTATAATGATAACAATCTAGCTAATTACAAAATCTTATATTCATATAGAAAGCAAAAGACTTAGAAAAATTAATTCAACTGTCAATTAATAAAAAAGTAAAAATTATTATTAGTTAAATGATTTACATGAGGAATAAAAGATAAAAAGTCATAAAATGAAAAAAAAAAAAAAGGTCAAGTATGTAATAATAGCTCAGAAAATAAATTAAATGTTGATAATATAGTTTAGACTCGAGTGAGTAACGATATTTTACAATCTTTAATTAAAATTATTTTAATCTATATGTGGTTGACAGAAGATCGCTAAAAATGAAGATGCTAGTAACGTTACAGTAACTGTAAAATAACTATCTATAGATGTGAGGAAATTTACCACGGACGGAATCTATTTTAAAACAGTTGATATAGAAATTGTTATGATCCCATATTGGGCGCCAAATACTCGCCGCAGATTTACAAACATCTCCGTGTTTCCAAAATGCCTCGCTGCTAGTGGTCTCGCCCTGAATGATACGGTGCGTCACTTCTCTGCGTGGGCTGGCGCGTTTAGGCAAGCGCTAGAGTCAAGCTTGCCCGCGCCCACAACAAAATACATCAAATCCACCATTTTACAAAAGTGTAAATATTTTCAGGTAAAACTGAAATTATAAAATGGCAAATAAGCAACTGCGATAGAGATTATTAACGTTCACAACGATTAAAACCAGATATACAATTAGTTCGAAGTTAGATTTTCTGGTTTTGCAAGTTACGCGGCGTACTAAGAAGAAATATTTCAAATGTCACCAGTTTTACAACACGTGTCTGAGCTATCGAACTCACATTTCAATAAATTATGAGCTAAGAATATCACCTGTGGTTAAAATGTACCTAGTAAGGTGTGAAACTCCACAAAATGAATAATAATTTCGATTTTAACTAACATACACTGCACAAGTGTTCGGATGTAAGCAACATCAGTGACCAACCTCACTTACATAAAATTCATGTGAATATCTGCCCTGGCATTTTGCTCGTTGCTAAGTTTGCTCCGCACATTTATAGGAGAGTAAATTAGTTATGCTGGTTCTAGAACACAAAGCATGCCCTATATAAAAAGCAAAATATAAATAATCAGTACTCTGAGTGAGATGCACCAAATATGTGAATATAAGATAGTGAAATTTATAGGAAAATGATTGAACCATATAAAACAGAAAAGGTAAACGAGCAAGCAAGCAATAAACGAAGCGAAGAAGCAGCATAAATGAAAAATAAACAAAGTATAAAAAATATGGTAAAACTGAATTTAGTTGAGAAAGTGGCCATTATGCGGTAAATATCTATAAAAAATAATGCATGTTTAAAATTTTGTTTGATAAAAAAATTAGTTTGGCTGTGTAGTTGTTAAAAGTACTAAAAACTCAAGATGATCTAGTATTCAACTAATAAAATTATGTAAAGAAATGTAAATATTGGCAATAATTTAAATATCTGAGCAGTTATTCAAATATGGTTGATACAATACACCAGCATTGTTGTTATAGTAGAGAATGTAATTATTCCAATATAAAAAGGCAATATCAACTGAAAAATAGCTGTGAATTTGAGAACTGTATTACAAAACAGTATAGTAAAAGAAACCTATTAACACATAAAAGTGAAAATGAAGCCTTAGTGCCTCAGTAATAAATACACAGGATGAGTCGTTAATGTATGCTAACCCGGCGTGAGTGGAATCCTTATGGTCAATAAATAGCGAAACATATATACGACATAGGGCCTAAAGTGATTTCTGAGGTTGGTAGAATCCTGGATCTTAGCGATTGGAAATATGGTATTCAATGATAATTTGGAAACCACTTGCTATTTAAACAACGAAAATAGGCATACGGGCAAATGTACAAGGCAGGTTACCACACAAAACGGCATTGCGTATAGTACAACCCTTCATACATTGAATAGGGGTTGGCCCCCTCCAATTGCTTAGAACTTTGTAACCCTTCACTTGAAGGATTTTGGACATGTTAGTAACCAGAATACAAAAAGTAATAAAAAACGTTAAAGCAGAAATCACATTTTTAGTTGACGGCAGATAAATGATTGTCTGGGAGGTATGCCGCCTGTACGTTTTTATTTGACGGCAGATAAATGATTGTCTGGGAGGTATGCAGCCTGTTAACCTCAATGTGATCCAAAACAAATCAACTGACGACCTGGTTCATATTTTTGTTTTAATGTAGATCAATGACCCCTTAGTAAATTGCGGCAGTATGGGGTATTCAAAAAAAAAAACTAGCATTGGTTTAGAGTACCAGTGATTTATTTTGAATGAGAAGGGTTTACGTTGTTATAGCATACGGCCTAAGTGTGAACCGCCCGTCTCCATACATAAACGAATGCGATGCTCATGTGACTGACGCATATGCTGCAACACTCCGGAATTAGTCTGTACGGTACGGCAAGCGTGTTGCATATGTTTCCAGAGATCGCCCACATTGTTCGCGTCAGTTGCATACACCTGTGCCCTCAAGAGACGCCACAAGTAGGGTTGCCTTAGGACAGGGATCGTATACACGGTATTAGTTCACACGTCATGCGTGGCAGTGGTACAGACTGCCTACCTCCTAGGAAATCATCAATCTGCTTTCCAAATAAACATGTGATCTCTCCGGAAATTGTAGGGATTAGCGGATACTACCGAGGCAACCTTTTTTTATTGCGTTTTTTATTCTGATAATTAAAATTTGACGTCAAACTGCTTCAATTGCAGGGTTAGAAAGTTGTAAACAATCGGATGGTGTCAACCCCTATTTAATGAATGAAGGGTTATACTCTCTGTAACGCCATTTTGTGGTGTAACCTGCCTTGAAAACGTTTGTCTGTATGTCGATTTTCGTTGCTTGGTCACAAATGGTTTCCAATTTATCGTTGCATAACACATTTCCAATCACAACATTCCAGGGCCTCGACCGCCCTCAGAAATCATTTTAGACCCAATGTCATATATATGTCATTATTTATTTGTCCTAAGTATCCCGCTCTTACCGGGTAAGTCTACATTAAGGACTCATCCTGCATACCGCATTTATGCGACTAAAAGAAAGCTATCAAAATATGTCAAATATTATACAAACTTTGAATAATAATTTGAAGGCAAAAATTAAATATTAATTAATTATTTTCAAACCTTTAAATACAAATCGCGATAGTATGACTCTTGTTAGAGGCATAATTATATACGGTTTTTGAATTATCGTGCTAAAACAGAACTCATTAAAATCATTTGCGATACTTAAATTCAAGGAAAGAAGCTTTCGAAAAAAAACTTGAAACATGAAAGAAAACGGAATGAGCATCAAAATATAGCAAAAATAAATCATACTAACAAGAACAAAGATATTCGTATCAAAAAACTGAGGAGGTAAACTTATTTTCCCTTAAATTAGGAAGGGATATGATATCTCTGATAAATAAACTTAAATTAATTTTTTCTTTACAAAGTGAGGAAAAATATTTCAAATGAAAAGAAGGAATGTATAAATTAGTTAGGAAATAAATAATTTTTTTAAGTAGAATTGATTACAACATTAGTAGCTGCCAATGATAAAAATATAAAAATAACGTAGAGGTTTTTAATCGATGATATCAGATTGAAAACAAAATTATTAATATTTTTAAACATTATCCAGCACTCAAAGGAAAGTTGAGATACTTTTTTAATTAAGAAAGATATTCATGTTGAAAAATTAAAAATCAAAACAACAAATTAAAAAATATCTCAGTCAGTGAGCCTGGATGAGGAACTCGACAACGATTTTCAGAAATCTCTGAGATAAATTACGGGATAGAAGGAAGAGGGAAAGCTTGGACTTAATATTCAATAAAGGTGGTTAGATTTGTGTAAGCATGTATAGGCCATGCTAAATGATGCATCATAAAATGAATTTACCAGGAAAAATGAAAGAGACGTAATTTTAAACGCAAAAACCTAATATAGAGATTACTTTTTGGAGACTGCTTTTGGTTATGTATCCACCGACCAAGAATATTGATAGATTTTTCAAGTGTGTAAACATCTGCTCAAAGCTTAGTAAATTTCAAAGTACCATTGAGGATAACTGAACCACAAATATTTACAAAGCAAGCCACAATCTCAATAAATACGTGTATAAGTATATATTACGAATTACAAACATTAAGAAATCAACATACTTAAACATATCATGTCTTAGAGAAGTAATACTGCGTGTTAGTGCTGGGCTAAGAATGCCTGAATACTAGTTTTAAAGCAATATCGAATAAACGAAATTAAAAAAGCTTTCCACATGGGAGATGTTGAAAAATGCTATGATTCCGAAGAAAATCGCTGTCATAATGAGGTCCATTGCATATCAAATGAAACAGATTGGTAATAGTAAATTCTATCATGAAAACAAAGTTTGAAAATCACTCCCACTCACTACATGTTCCTTTAATTGTGTGTTGATTCTGAATGTTTACATGGATAAAATTAAACTGTCATACAAATACCTAAAAATCTTAAATCTCGGAATATAAAAACCGTAAGCTAATTCAATGTTCATACAAAATTAAATTTAGCGGTGGAAATTACAAAGACATAGTGGGATATGCTGGAAAAATACTCTCAAAAACTTCCTTGGAAAGTTTAATCGAAAAACCAAGAACAACTACGAAATTCTAAGAAAATAATTTTGAGCTCAAAAACCAACAAAACAAGACTAGGAAGCTCGGAGGCATTCCAAAAGATAGTAATCATATTACAAGAATTTACAAAAGAGCAGCACATTCTTACTGTGACTGAAAATACAACCTAAAGTTTTATCAGTTATTATGTAATAAAACTTTTTATAATGTAAATTTTTTCAGTAAGAAGTTTGGTAATCGCAGTGAGAGTATTGAACTGAATTCAATGAGGACAAGTACCTCACTTACAGTTTAAATTTAAAGACCATTTTAGTTACAATTTCCGATAGTTTTACTTTTATGGCCATAAGTATTGTTTTGTCAGGTGAGAATCTTAAGAAAGTTGTGGAGAGAGACCAGCGTTTATTGAGCTCCGATTACGAGTATTGGATTATATGATTTCCATTACCGAGATTAATAAATTTTTCATTGATTAATTTGATACGAAATTGATTAACACTTTTTTGTAAACACAAATAATTTCCGTACACGCATTCATCTAATATAGTAGTGATAAGTCACTGCGATATATTGCACACAAATTAGGAAATTTTACTAGCTTCAGTTATTGTATTATGACATCTATCCCTTCATGAATATGCCTCAGTAGCATCCTACTTTAGCCCAACGGGTGGCATTTGGTTGGAAAGGTTAGGTATGTGTTGGGCTGTAACACACCCATTAATAGAACATTTGCCCAACTTCATATGCCAATGAAAGTTTACTACCACGAAAATTTTACGAGATTACTTAGAATCCCTACAATGAACACTCCAAATTATAAAATTTCCGTAATTATAAAATTAATTTTTTCCAAATTTTTAAATTATTGATTGAGTGTTGCTAACATTTTGGTACACACAATGTTGGTAAGTGGTATGTATTTTTCATGTTGGTCAATGTTGGGAAACCAAGATTTTGTGTCAAATTATGAAAGAAGCATTTTGATTGTCAACAATGCACTTTCTTGTATTTTATAAATTACAAAGATTTTTCAAGACCTATGATACTTTCTCTTTGAATGCTATTTAGTTGGTTATATGTTGTGTTAAAGTTAGGAACACAACGGTTGGTATTGATACATATTGTTAAGTTGAGCGAATATGGTGTTAACTAACATTAAGCCAACCATAGATATTACTATGTTTCTGATTAAATAAAATTAAAATTTCGTATATTTACTTAAAAGCTTGCTGGTTTTGAAACTCAAACCATGTCTTATTTGAAATTTACTTTGTTGGTCATGTTTTGGTTACTTGTTGAAAAACATACCGTCGTTATTTCGTATGTATACTTCCGTTGGGCCAACGTTGTCCAGCCATCACGCTATTACTTGTAGAAAAGAAAAATAAAATTTAGTATAATATTAATTTTCGCAACTTTTTAGTTTTCGCAACAATGATTCTTTCTTTCATTTTTTAAGACAATAAATTTTTTAAGACCGGGGTACTTTCTCTTTGAAATATATTTAGTTTGTTATATGTTGTGTCAATGTTAGGAACAGAATGGTTGGTGATTGGTACTTATTGTTAAGTTGGGCCAACAATGTGTAACCAAGATTATACCAACACTGGAACTAACTATGGTTCTGCTGAAACAAAACAATAATGTCGTATGTTTTCTTAAAATCTATGTTGTTTCAACGCACAAACAATGAATTATTTAAAATGTACTTCGTTGGCCCTGCGTTGGTTACTTGTTGAAAAATGTATTGTTAGCATTTGATATGTAAGGTCTTTACTTTTTATGGGCCAATATCGAACAACCATCATAATATCACTATCAGAAAAACAACGATTTAAATTTTAAAAAATGTTCACTCCATATGAATTATTTACAATTGTTATTTCCCTTTAAAATCTGTTTTGTCGCTTATGCATTGAGATAATATTGTGAACATAACAGTTTGTGGTCGGTATTTTCTGTCGTGTTGGGCCAACATTGCATTACAAACATTATGTAAATTAGAGATATTATTGATATGTTATACACAAAAAGTGTACTTCCAGACAATAAAAATAGCAACTTCCCGACAGTAAAAATAGCACACACAGAAGAGTGCATCGGATGATACCGAAACTTTACAGAGTTAGTGATACATATTAGGAATATACGTGATTACAAAAACAGAACAGCATGAAAATTACACATGGATCTGTGGTACACCGTCCGGTCATCTTCAATAGCGCGTCGCACATGCTGCAACGCGGTATTGCATGGAGTCCAGCAGATGCCGGATGTTGTTCTGATGCAGACGGGTCCTCAATTGTTGGATGGTGAGCTCTAACTCCCAGATTATGTGGCACGGCAGCAGCTGGCGTTTCAACTGGTCCCACAAATGCTCGATTGATGATATATCAGGGGAGCGGGCAGGCCTTGGCAGTGTTTGGATATTATGGAGGCAGGCTTTGGTTGATTTGTGCCAAGTGCGGTCAGGCGTTAGCCTGTTGGAATCTCGCACTTGGAATCCGGTCAGAATTTGAGAGCATATGGGAGTGCAGGATCATATCCACACACCGCTGGGCCGACAATGTTCCATGTAATACGACGAGAGCGGGTCGACTATCGTATGCTATGGCTAATGTCTGCCATGGAGAAAGTGTGACTTCGCACCCGGAAGAGATGATTATCAATCCCTCTAACGAAACTCTATTCATAACTAAACTCCACACGTCGCCAGTCTGTGGCGTCCCACATTGCGTCCATTTATTTTGTACTAACTGAGGTAACTAACATCTAAAATGTTATGAACTAGAAAGGAATTAATATTGGGATTAAGTGTTACTATTTTTAAAATTTGGAGTTTGGTTGACATGGTGACGTATATAAATTTGTTAATTTGTATGTTATATTGGGGGAAAAAACTGGCAAATAGTAATATACATCAGTTTCCATTACAGTTTCACGTATATGTAAGAGAAAATTATCATTCTATACTGATCGTAATTTAATACACTACATGCTTTGACTAAACATGATGCTTAAAAAGAAATATGCTCCATTCTGAAAATCGGGTAAATCATAACCTTAACTACGTCAATAATGTCGCATGAGACGAGATGTCGCATAGCACATCGAACTGACATTTCAAACGGCGCGGGATTTTTCTATGGTTTTATTGAGTATATTCTCAGATCGCGGATTCTATGGAGGGCCGTCGATGGTATCACGGAAATAAGGAAATAACCATGGCAATTGCAGAAATGTTTTTAATTACTAACTGCTGCTTAAAATTTACTTTAAACATTACTGACCAATTTCGGCAAACCGCATCTTATTGGTTAGTGTTGTATATGTTACAACACAGCTTGCCAACACACTCCTATTGTTGTGTAAAATATTAGCAAGTTTTTGGTTGGTGTAATGGTAGGAAAATGGCTAGAGTCCGACTAATAACAAGACTTTCGGCCAATGTCTGGAAGAGTGCCATTTTGATGTTTAGCCAACGTTATTTTTTCCAACGTTGGCCCAACCTTGGAGCAGATATTGGCTCAACATAAATATGCTGCAAGGGTGGTCATGCCCAGGCAGTAAATAATACAAATCTTAAACAATCCAACAATGCAAATTTAATTTATTCGTGGCTAAATGTTATTATAAAGTTTTGTTAATGCCCCTTTCAGTAAATGTAAATAAATTATATACGTATTATAACATTATTCATGTGCGAATACAAATTGCTTTGCTTACTACCAAGAAAACTATCGAATCACCAATTAATTTTAACCTGGTGTAATTTGAAGTCAGTTCGTGTTTAAATTAATATTGTCCATTGCATAAACTGAATGCTACTGGAACATTACGAAAAATACCCAAGGGAAACAAAACAAAACCTAGAAGAAAGTGATAAAAATATTTCTCTTCTTCCGGAGAAAGTGAAAAAAATACGAATACATAGATGAGTAACATAAACGTTGTATATCAAGAAAAACTTGTCAAAGACGAAGAGGACTGCGTGTAATAGCAAATGTTTAAAAGTTATTTCAGTATAAAATTCCTTGCAATGAACGAACAGTTAATGCGCTACTGGTGCCCGTGGTATTATAGAAATACAAAGAAGTATAATTTTTCGTAATATACACCTCATAAAAAAAGTTTGTAATATTGCGAGATAGGCAGTTTGGGTGGTAGGAGTTATGTAGTTCATTTGTGATCAACAGAGAGCTCATTAGCGCATTAAACATGCTTGGGATGAGCTGAAAACAGCAGTTTATAAACCGTCAATAACGTGCATAAATAGTTCCAGATCGCATAAGAGCTGCCCAGATGTGATGGGACCTTCATCCGGAAGATGACCTCAACACCACTTTGATTGCAAGCATGCCACGGCGTGTAAGGGACCTGTACAAAGCACATGGAGGCAATGCATGGTACTAAGCTGCAGTGGGAAGAACGAAACCCTCCCTAGTGTGAGACACCATTAAGTTACTTGTGTTGTTCTATCATGTTTATGTGTGTGTGATATTGGGGAAACGGTTTTTTACTAGAAATACTTTGAATTTAACGTTTTGTATCTCCATCGTTTGTAACTTTTACATCCTATACTTTCTTTTATATATATTTCATTTTCTTTTTACCTTCTGTATGTATATTCCAAACTCTTTGTGAGGTATTTATAAACGAGGTTGTAGTGGGTATTAGGTGACAATACATTTTACTACGTATTATTGCTATGGAGAACATCGGCAACGTACTCTAAATGCATCAAGAATGGGGTTTGGCTGTGTTGGGGACACGACCGTTTGTTTCGCGTGAATAGGCTCCTTTCACACAGTCCGGACTATCGCCCGGGCGGGTAATTACCTGAACGGGTTGCGCCCGTGTGTTGTCTTCACACGATGACAAAGTTGATCCGGTTTGTCGCCCGTGTCGCGAGCTTTAGTTGCACACCGGCTGCGATGGATAGACGAAGAAAAGCTATTGCGCTTGCTTGGTTCAGTTTGAAGTGAAGTAACTGCCTATGGAGCACTGCACCCGACTATACAATGTCAAAAACTGGTGAAAAAAAAAAGTAGTAGACACCATAAAAGTTGTCGGAAAAGTGCGATTTATGCTGTATATGAAAGAAGAATGTATATATTGTGCAACATAATAAAATATTTTACTAAAATATATATTTTTAAGTATAAAAAATAATCTATTAAAATAGTCTGTATTTCTAACCAAATTTAAGCGCATTTCCATTCTGGATGCTTCGGAAAGCATAATTTGCGCACGAAAATCTTCGTCAAGAAAGATCGTCTTAATACATACTGTGATCATGTGTAATAAAATCATAGTAATAATGTATAATATCAATTTTATAGTCAATTATTTTACGCTAGTCTTACCCATGTTTGTGACAAATGGGCGTACATAAAAATAATTATAAATTGTCTTTGTCGTAAACATTTCACTGGAATACTGTATTTTAATACAATTTAATACCATGTTTACTTGGAGTAACAATTTCACGCCGCACTTAATTTGTTTATAACAGTTGTGCGAGTAAGTTAACATAACAATTCTGTTTAGTGACGATAGAGGTGTCCCAGCTCGGAGCTTACAAAAATCAAATTGGTATATGCTGTCAGTTACGACAATTGCGGCCTTGCACCAGAAAGCGATTGTTTTGTAGTATTGCTGCTATGGAAGTGTTTTATTGTACACCACTTGTTACACAGCGCAATATAAACTGCAAGTTGTGCATTAACATATTGACAATCAAATTAAAATATTTTTCACTCTAGAGGAAGACGAGCGCCCTCTGCCCCCCCCCCCTTCCCAAACTGATATGAATCCGCCATTGTTGTAACAAGAGTCACTGTTGTGAATACATAATATAAGATGCTAACCATTGTAGGTATCTCTACACAAAAGGAATTTTTTATGTATTCATAGTGGTAGTAAAAATATGAGGTTTAGTTTGTCAATGAACAAATTTACTATTAGAGGGTAACTTACATGTTTATAAATGTTGTAACTTTTCATACTTATGGGCATGTTTTTGAAAGCGAATGTCTCTGTTATCAAAATTATGGTAATTCGTAACAAATGTGACTTATATATGCTAATAAAAAATAATGTAAATTGTACTACTGATTGTGTTATAACATATATTACAACATTAAATGCAAATATTGTGACAAAACAAGCACCAGCCTCTCAAGTATAGAAATATATCGATACATACAGAACATGTTTATATACTGTATATACATGCTCAATATAAAATCACGCAGACGTACAAAATAAATGCTTGAAATAAGTATACACATATGGTTTACAATATCGAAACCTACTAAATTCTTCTCTCTCGCTATCACTCAAGCTTTCGAAGTCTTCCTTCAGTTCTAGGGACTTTTCCCAGATTTGTGGCTTATCTTGTACCAAATGAGTAAGCATTTATGCGTCTATTTCGTCGTCTTTCAACATGTTTAAACAAATGTGAAAGCTATGTAGACTTCACACAGTATCACTACAAACACTTCAGACTTGGCTAGTATAGGCCGTTCACGATAAAGTGAGCACTTTTAAAAGCCCTGCTAAAGTTCTACTTTCTTGCGCATTATATATCCTTCCGCCACATGTAAACAAACATTGCAATGTGACTGTCATATGTTAAGAAACTCGATGTTTACATTTCAGGACTGCTAAATGTAACATGTATAATATTATATATAAAACATGTAACATATATTATGTATATAACGCACGATATATATGTATATAAGTATCATATATATTAAAATATACATTATACATAAAATATGTAACATATATAATCGTTTGGGTCATGTCAAAGCTCCGATAGACAAGAACTTTACACAACAAACAATTGAAAACTGAATGCCCTAGCGATGAAGTCATGGAAACCGTGAAATAGCAAACATTAAACTTGGGCAGTGAACAAGGACCAACACGACACATTAAAAAAAGAACACACATTAGTTAAACCTAAAAATAATTTGGAAGGGCAGCCAAATCCAGATTTTGAAATAGACCAGAACTGCACACCCAAGGTACAACACCACTTGTCACGCAAATTACATAACATTTAAAGATTGTACCGCAAACTTAACGTTTCCCACGACTCACTGTTTTCTAAGTGCCCCATCGCTCTGTAGCGTGACTAGTATAACATCAGCTCGAAAACATGGTAGCTGTGTTTGGCCTCAGCTGACCAAAGTGAAGTGCAACTAAGCCATCAGGAAAAAACATACATCATGCAGGCATAAGGTAGCGGCGTAACATAGCAGACGCTTGAAGAGTATAAAGTTGACTGAGCGAGGTCGCGCAAGGCCTTAAATAAACAACCACGACAAATAAAAAAATAATGATGCATGGAGTGGCTAGGGGAAGGCAGGGAGGCAGAACAGCTTGGTAAAACGAGGGGATCTGAGCCGAGCAAAGAGTACACCACTACACAGAAGCAGATGGTGTTAATAAACTTAACGCGAGGGCGCTAATGTGGCAGTACATATAAATATGTAATATATAAAAATGTAAAATATGTAAAATATGTGCATGTATATATGTACATTTTAAGGACAGTTTTAAATGCACCTTCATAAATGGAGATAAATATATTTCAACATAGGCCTATTATATATATTTAAAATTAAAATAATTTACACAAAAAATATAAAATATCAACAAATGCGTTTGTGTATACATACATTTTTTTTGGGACCATTACTCTGTGTTTGTACCCTTCTGAGACTCTCCAAAAAAGAACTGGACATTTATACTGTGAATTGAAGTGGTAACAGTAGGGTATACCAGGCTCGTAACTGGCACCATTTTCATTTGTACAAAATAATTCTAAAAATAAAGTATATTATTTATAGCTAAGTGAAATGCCGACCTGGCGATTGGCACATTTCCGGTGTCTCTTGTTGCCCAATTGGGTACGACAGTTCCTTTTTGTCAAACACACACAGACCTAAAGAAACCAATTTTACAGGTAAAATACATGGACTCTCATAATTGTTGTGGTTCATTCATTGCAAATGACGGCAGCAAAACTGAAAACTTAAATGAGAAAAGTATTTATGGAAAATTACTATACTTTCAGAAAATGGTTCATGCGTGCACACACAAAGATGAAAGAAATATGTCTTATTATTAATGTATAACCAATACATGTCCACAAATGACAGCAAAATTATAATGTAAAGGACAAATTATAAAAGTAATACTTACAGGCAGTGTTCGATTTCCACGCCTGTCCGCCTGCCCGAGACAGGTAGAAATCAGCACGGACAGGTGAATGTAATTTGCAAGCAAACAGGAGCTCTGGGAGTCTGGGGTCTCGAATATACTGTGTAATTTACAGTTACATTAAATTGCAATAACTACAATATTTTTGCGGCCAAAGTATCAGATATAACAAACAACTATGCCTACTTAAGAATTCATACTATCTTCGTTGATATTTCTCAAAAGGTAGTAAGTTGTCTTGTCGAACATCCATTTCGAAATTTAATAATGGACTTATTCTATAACTGTTGACAATTAATTGTATATAGATTTTAATTCTTATTACGGCAAGAATTACCAAATAAAACAATTGCACTTGCATCAAAAAAGAATGTCGCGAACATGCACAGCTATAGGTCTAAAAAAATTTTAAAAAAAACTTAATTAATTAACATAACCAGCTTCTAGATTTTATAGATTATAGGATGTTGGAACACCTTTGGTGTAGCATCAAACTGTGACGTTAATGTTATGTTGACAATAGTAAAACTTAACACTGTAACTTGGGATGAATAACTACATGAACACAAGTTTAATGTTAGACCTACATTACAAAATAACACAAAATAAAAAGGTGTAAAATTAACATATAATTATTGATGACAAAATTTGCACTTGTTGTCAAAGCAGATTTAAGAAAGGTTACATGGCTAGGCCTAAATAGATACGCACAGATGTATTTGAGGTTAGTCCTACATTACAAAACAACACAGTAATATACAAACGTGTAAAATTATACTATAATTACTGCCTGCAAAATTTGCACTTGTTTTAAAGGCAGATTTTAGAAAGGTAGCATGGCTGGGCACAAATAGATACCTACAGACGTATTTGAGGTTAGGCCTACATTAGAAAACAACACAGTAATATAAAAACGTGTAAAATTAACCTATAATTACTGCCGGCAAAATTTACACTTGTTTTCAAGACAGATTTAAGAAAGGTTACATGGCCGGCCATAAGTAGATACGTACAGATGCATTTGAGGTTAGGCCTACATGACAAAACAACACAGTGATATAAAACGTGTCAAATTAACGTATAATTACTGACGGCCAAATTTATACTTGTTATCAAGGCAGATTTAAGAAAGGTTACATGGCTGGGCTTAAATAGATACGTACAGATGTTTTGAGGTTAGGCTTACATTACAAAACAAAACAGTGGTACAAAAACGTGTGAAATTAACGTATAATTATTGACGGCAAAATCTTCACTTACTATCAAGACAGATTTAAAAGAAAGGCAAAACAGATGGGCGTAGGTACATAGGTACAAATACCGTTTTATATTATTTATCGAACTAGGATATAACATGTACTTCGCAAACTCACATGAATATATTAATGTCGCATTTCTGCTGCCGTTCATTTACTTTCATTATTTCTGTTTAACTTTCCGTTTATAATGTCACGTTTCCAACTGTCGATTTTTCTTGTTCTTTTTCAACAATTTACTTCAATAACGTAATTAGGATAAGCGGGGAAAACACGTCGGAAAAACACATTTACACTTACCTCCGGACAGTTGTAGTTGAAATCTTCATCATTTCCGCAATTCGTTCGATGACCTTGCACGGCTTCATCTCTCCTCGACGAATTAAAGAATAAATACTTTCGGAGAGATTTATAATGTCTTCCTGACGCTGAATATTCGCACGTAGTTTGCTGGAACTCATGAATTTACACAAAATCACTACAACACAATTAAACACTATACGACCTATAATACAACAACGATGATTGCAGATATGCTGAAAAATAAATGAGAAATATCAAAACACAACAACTTCCAGCTTCCAAATTTGTAGCTTGCCTCGCAACCACTCCACACAAGCAAAGCCAAGCAACAAGCATGAAGGAACCACAGCAACGAGCCGTTGGTTTTGACCGTTGCGCCGATCACGTGACACAATATAATTATGAGTTACAGTGAATACATTATCTTTACACCAATAATTACTTTTAACTGTATAAAATACACTTCAATCAACTTAAGTAGCCATAAATTTAAACATTACACTTGCAATACAGTGTTATTTCTTAGAACTACTTTTCAAGTTTCATTGTCAACATAACTCTGTGTGTTCATCCCCAGCCTGTGCGGTGACACACATGGTTATGCGTACGCAGTTGCGGACAGTGGTTTTTTTCAAAGGTTGATTTCTAGAGTTCTCACTTTAACGTGAACAGCTTTAATCAATGAGCTGCCATTAGCTAGTATGATAATCTTGCTGTTATATACTAAGTGCTGTTTGCTAGTACCATAATATTGGTCATGTTTATAATTTTCTCATCATTGCCAATACATATACATAGTATTAATGGTAATCATTGTTATCAGAAATTAACAGTGCAAAGTTTTATTTTTGTAACGTTTATACTTCAGAATAATTATAACGACATTGGAGGAACATTAATTTATTGTAATAATTCATTTGTATGCTTTATTGTATGCCAATAATTACTTTACACCAATAATTACTTCAAACTGTACAAAATAAATTTCAAACAACTTAATTAGCCATAAATTTAAACATTAAACTTACAATACAGCATTATTTCTTATAACTACTTTTCAAATTTCACTGCCAACATAACTGGGTGTGTTCATCTCCAGCCTCTGCGGCAACACACATAGTTATACATACGCAGTTGCGGGCAGTGGTTTTTTTTTTTCAAAGGTTGATATCTAGAGTGCTCACTTTAACGTGAATGGCCTTTAATGAACCTCAACAGCACAACGAAAGAGAACCTGAACGACTGACCGGCCGGGTCGAGTGAATGCAGCAATTGTGTCCTGTGGTCCGCTGGACAACTGTCCGGGCGAACGCCCGTCCCGGGTCCGGGCGAATGTGGCGGGGAATTCCGGGCGTTTCTACCGCCCGTACGGAGGTGCGCCCCTGTCCGGATGTTGTGAAGGGACCCATGGCTCGCTGAGTACTGCTTGTTTATCCGGGCAATCGCCCGGACCGCGTGAAAGGAGCCTAGGTCTACGTTGACGCGCTCGGACGCCTTGATGTTTATTTAACGTTCCCGGCACCGCTTCACTCGATCATATGGCGTTTTATGGTCATTACTGGATAGCTTTTGAGATGCTTTTTTCCGAACGTATACGATTTCTGTATTTCGACTTGGCTTTTTAAAGAGTATATGCCGAAATTGTGTTAAGTTTTCTTAATTTTTTACATTAAACACTGACAGTTACACCATAACTACGCCATGCAATCGATTGGTCTTGACGAGATCTGTCGACTGAAACTTAAACGAGCGTCGTAACTTCTCCTAGTCAAAAGTTATACTACGCAGAATTTATGAGACGTGGAGGAACGAATCGAAAAATTGCTCACCCCCTCCCCTCTCCTTCCCTTTCCAAAACAATCTCCATCATGCGCGATGCTTCGCAGCCAAACTGTATCCTCCGATTTTGTTATCATCGGATTTTCTACATTGCCTTCCACTATGGTTGCAAATTTAAAGACGCATTCACGTCAAAAGTGCACGTACGAGTTGGTTGTAGGTTTCCTGGGTTGGTGGAAAGGAGCAGAAAGTAGATTAGCATTTTTCGAGAGCATGTTCCCCGTGTGTTGTGGTAGGTCTCAGTGTGTTGAAGCAGGCGCGGACGATATAGTATGTAAGGCTGGGCTGACACAGCGCAAGAACACTCCAACCGGAAGGCTTTCGCCGCTTTTACGTCCCACTCGGTCTCGTGGACCCAAGGAGAAGGACGAAGGGATGCTGGCGTCGGTAGGGGGTTTTGGTGTGTGTGCTGCGGCGGAAGGGGGTTGGAGGAGTTTGTGAGTTGAGGGTCGGGGCCGGAGGTCAGTAGTAATTAATTCTCGCCGTTAATCACGAGCCTGCCAAAAACCTTGTTCTCCCCGGAGCATTTTCTTCGGCGACGCGTCGAGGCGGAATTCTGAGCGTTACTCCTCCACCCTCCCGTTTTACGAAATCACTACAGTTAAGTGCAGCGGAATTCAGACATCAGGGAGAAAGCCGTGAAACATCTTCAATACTCCATTCATAGTATCTAGAAATACCCGAATACACTAATTATATACAAGGTTTTGATTGGTCGTTGTAATTTATGTCCGAGTAAATAAAACGTATTAATTTGAAGAATATCATACATTGACATATGTCAACTGATACTCGGAAAGATAGTTAACCATTAACATCACACTGACAGAATATAATATAAAGACAATTTTAATGAATATATAATGCTCACCTATATCATCAACACTCAATGATTCCGTAAATTGATCTAAATGCTTTTAGCTGAAATGGTCATTGACGCTTCAATAACTCATTTTTACTTACCTAGCTTAGCGTTTAGCCCCTTTCCTCCTTCAGTTTTATTACATTGGTATTTGGTGCCCAAATTACGAGAAAAATTTTGTGTGGCGATTTTTATGCGGGAAATGTGCCATGCATTTTTTATTTGGGAAGTTCCCTCGTGACTTGATAAATACTGACAAGGAAAATTTATTTCGCATGTATCACTTTTGGCATGGATTCCATATTGCTTCAATAAAGATTTGTAACCTCTCGCTGCATTTAAAAACTTCAGAAGCTTGAAAATAAACTGAAATCCATGGGATTAATGGTTCTACAAAAGTAGGCTAAATATATGTATTTTTGGGTTCCGAGTTATTTGTCTAAAGTTGCGAACTGTTTGAATTAGGACCATGATACTTGGTGAACAAGAGCATTAAAAATGGAGTGGTTATGGACATGAGGAAGAATAGAGATGTAAGAGAAATTGAATAATTCGAGGAGGGCACAGGACATGCAGTAGGTGCCAAATAAGATTTAAATATCTGGGGATGGTGAGAGTGTCATAAAAGGTAAATTGGGAAGGGGCAGGTTACAAAGTTGTCTTGGTAACGGAAGTCCTTACTGAGAGTGGGTTATATGCCAAGAACGAAGGTCTTTGTTTAAATATCTGGGGATGGTGAGAGTGTCATAAAATGTAAATCGGGAAGGGGCAGGTTACAAAGTTGTCTTGGTAACGGAAGTCCTTACTGAGAGTGGGTTACATGCCAAGAACGAAGGTCTTTGTTTAAATATCTGGGGATGGCGAGAGTGTCATAAAATGTAAATCGGGAAGGGGCAGGTTACAAAGTTGTCTTGGTAACGGAAGTCCTTACTGAGAGTGGGTTACATGCCAAGAACGAAGGTCTTTGTTTAAATATCTGGTGATGGCGAGAGTGTCATAAAAGGTAAATCGGGAAGGGGCAGGTTACAAAGTTGTCTTGGTAACGGAAGTCCTTACTGAGAGTGGGTTACATGCCAAGAACGAAGGTCTTTGTTTAAATATCTGGGGATGGCGAGAGTGTCATAAAAGGTAAATCGGGAAGGGGCAGGTTACAAAGTCGTCTTGGTAATGGAAGTCCTTACTGAGAGTGGGTTACATGCCAAGAACGAAGGTCTTTGTTTAAATAATTTAGAAGCGACTTCATACAAAATTAGAGTGGATGAGTGGCAGCAGTACAGTATTCATTTAAATGGGAGTCATACAAAAGTGTTACCAGTGAAATGAAAGCATTAAAGAAGGTAGAAGCATGTGCCAAGTAAGAAGGCCAGAGGCTTAAATGTAGGCTTGGGTACTTACCAAGTATGAATGCTGTCAATTAAATCGTCCGGGAATATAAAAAAAAAGAATGCAAAAGTGGGTGGATGACGGGAGTGAACAAACTTGTAATAGCATTCTAAGTTTTTAAGAAGCAAGATAACCAGATCTTATGATTATGGGGATGGTAAAGGTGCATACAAATATGGTAGGAGCTTTTGTTGGAAGTGTTGCCTAAAAGCAGCGGATGTGTCCAAATTAAAAAGGAATGTGACAATGGCAAATTAATAAGGCTGCAGTTTAAGAATATATGTACGACTGAAAAATGGTTAATATATCAGGTTGTTCAGAAATAAATGTGTGAATTGCATACTGTCCACATTCAACTCTCACTGCCTCCTATTAAAAAATACTAATGAAACTACGAGAAAAATCATTAGCGATAACAACAAGTATTCTCACGGCATTTTTAGTGCAGGTACTAGAATATTAGGAAGTATTCAAACAGCGCTGTGTGTAACATATTGGAACAGCATGATTTATAAGTTATTTCGTTGTGTGACGGAGTCTCTACATCGTTTAATGTCACATCTCGTTTCTAAGAACGCATGGTGGACGGCTATGAGAGGGAATGAAGAGGCGTCCTGCTGTTTTATACTCGGCGGACCGTGGCTTTTGCCATCGTCGTCAGCTGGAGACTGTGCGGGGCATGCTGTTCCCCTCCCCCTATAATACTTTTCATCACGTGGCCTGTGTGTCTTGGCGCTATCATCGTCGTCATCAGCTACGTCATCGATACTCAGCGAGTTTCAGTTTTATTTGGAGAGACCTACCCAGCTTTTTCAGCGTGTTCTTCCACGCCTGAAGCAAGAACGTCAGTTTAGAGCTTCGCGCTACACAGGATGAGGCATTTAAAACAGGCCACCTTAATAAATGGCCCACTTCTAAAGATAGAAGAAAATGGTCCAGAGTAAGGTTGTTTGGTGTGAAAAGCGCCATAATGTGACGTTCAGAGTTTGGTGTTACGTCGAGGGGTGAAGGAGTTATGGGGGTCAACGTCGGTATTGTAAATGGGATAACATAATTCATTACACGCCTCTGAACAGCTCTTCGCAAGATGAATTCAAACATGTGTCACACGTACCATAAATGTGAATATTAAACCACATCGTCCCATTCAACATACTGCAGTTGACCCTCATATTTCCATCACCCCTCGGCGTACAACACACCTATTTATTAACGTAACATTATGGCTCCTTTCACCCAGACAACGCTTGTCTGAAACATTTTCTTCTATCGTTACAAGTGGCCGATTTATTAAGATGGCCTCTTTTAAATGCCTCACCCGGTATACTGTATATACACTCCGGACTATAGTGAAACAGGCGAAAACCCTTCGGTATTATCAATGGGGGAACTTAAAGGCATGTAAAACAGGTTAAGGCATGTAGGAACTTCAAAGGAAATGTTTGATGATCCCAAAATGTTAAGTATTAGCAATGGATCTATAACTTTTACTTTCTCTTGGATTGTAATTTGGCACTCATATTGTTGAAAACGTTCAGTGTTAAATTTTCATTAATTTTTATAGCTCTTTTTGTATATTTTATTCAAGAAGGGGAAATTGTAAACTTTGTATTTTGAGAATGTAAACTGGATGATTCAACTAACATGGACATTCCCAAAGTTTCCGCAACGGTTGCAGATCACGAAATGCGGTTATCGGTAAATGAGAGTACGTACGGGGGCGAGTAATTTGCCGCATAGTGACTATTCGTAACACGTGCATGGACAGAGCAATAAAATTGAACAAATGGTTTGTTGATTAAAAACACATATTTGCTTCAAACAGCATCTAAATGTACGTACAAAGAAGAATTAAGTAATACGGCATTGACAATGGAAAATATCGAAGAAGGACAAAGAAATAATGTTCAGACATGATTAAGTTAAATAGGTCGGTAGCATGAGTGAGTGGACCTGTACTAATCTGTACATAAACAACACGCGTCGTGACTCATCCTGGCGGGCGCACTTCATATTGCGGCCGCAGTGGCTGCGCGGTTGGCCTGCTCGTCTCCCACCAAGGCGATTCGTGTTCAATCCTCGGCCTGGTCACTCCCGGCTTTTCGCATGTGGGAATCGTTCTGGACGATGCCGCTGGTCGGCGGATTTTCTCGGGGATCTCTCGTTTTCCCGCCCTTTCATTCCAGCGCTTCTTCATACTCACCTCAATGACCCTCATCGGCTCTGAAGACCTCGCTGTTAATATCCGCCCAAATCTCTTCACTTCACTTCCTATTGCAGCATAGCGCTTACCTTGGAGCAAGGGGCACTGAATGCGATATTGGACCAGTGCTAGCACCACAACAGAGCGAAAACTGGAAATGTGAGTGCAAGTTTGATATCAATAAGTTCACTTTATTTAGATACCAACGTAACGTAGATTTCTTTACAAGTTATTAATTGCAGGACTGTAGCCAGGATTTTTTTTTAGGAAGGGTAGAGGGAATGGAATTAGTTAATAAATTCTTATTTACTAAGTCTAACAGAAATGTAATATATAAAACCTTATAAGCAAAAGTTAATCTCAATATACTCACCAAATCAATTCACATGACAAGTCTTTGAGGAGCAGCTTGAGAAAACTTCCCTATTACTTCATCAGGTTGTAGGTGAATAGAGACGCTTATTTGAACAGACAGCAATGCTGGGGCAGAAAGTATCTCATTTCCATTGCTAACAGCTCTTTAGCGTTCTTAATGTTGAAAACGATATTTTAGGTGTTTTATTGTAGCTAAAACTCTCAAAGTACGGTTTACATAGGGGGAAAAATTCTTCACTGCAGTAAATTAGAGCATTGAGAGCACATCCACGTCAATCAAATTTTAGTATTTTTTTTTTTTCATTTACACTGCCACAATTATAATTCTAACCTTAGTCCATTTTCATAATTATCAAATGTGCGAAATATTCTACCAATGCATTCTATGGAGTAATAATATTTCTCTCTGTATTGTTTCGGCAATACTGAAATTGATGCTGAAATTAAATATTTATGATTTATAAACATTTTATTCAGCTGCCCTTGTAAATCATCCAACAATGTAATGAAAATATTTCTTCGATATAGTCCTCTGGAGTAACAGTATTACATGCAATACCATATTTGATATGTGTCTTTGTCGTGAAGTAATGCGAGGGGAAGATGTTCGATTCCTCCTTCAGTCGCTAGGCTCTTTATTTCAGAAAACAGTTCATCTGCATTTTGACGCATGTCACTTAAGACGTTACAAACCATTTCAATGTGCTCGGTTGCCTGTGATGGTTCACAGTAGACATTTTGAAGTGTTTTACTGACAGGCAAAACTAATAAAAAGAGTTCTTAGGCTTAGAACAAATGAGACCAGGAATACACTTTTTTCCATTGCACAAAGAAGTTGACTGCTTTCAGCTGATGTCAAGTTTTGGCTATCTTTGAAAATGTCCAAAGTGTTTAAGATTGAAATGTATAGATTCCTAAATCTGATCAGTGAATCGTGTCTCTCCACCCATCTGGTTTCACACATGGACAAAAGGCTGGTACTCCTGACTGCATTAGCACAATATTCTCTAACTCTTTCCTTTAGGATATTTACAAGTTGTGATGAACTCATAATGAAATTTATGACTGAAAACACTTTGCCGATACAGTTTTGAACTGGTTGAACAGATCACGCATGAGACAGAGCCAGGTTAAGACTGTGAACACTGCAGTGTACATATTTAGCTTGAGACAACTGCATCTAAAACTACGTGAATTTGTTGTCTCCTGTCCGTCCCCGTTCAACCCAACCAACACGACAATGTCCGAGGTTCCTTTGGAAAAGTACTGGAAGTTTGAAAAATGGAAAATATATATTGAACTTGATGAAACACACTTAAAAATTACATATTTGCAAACCTGTTTGATGCACGCTGAATCTGGTGTGGCCCGGCGCGGCTGGAAACCCGTTTTCACTGCACTTTTTTATAATGAATTCAAAACCAGCGTCGGTTCAAGAGGTGTGATCTATGACTCAGGTATTACTGGGGGCAGAATTTCCAGCTCCCACATGCATAGGGGCGTGGAGTGCTAGCATTCCTTCTTCGCCAGCTGGCGGGTGTGACGTCACTTGCGACCTAGCTAGCACACAATTCAAAATGACGAACTTTCCGCCGATGAGTGATGCAGTGCTTGCCATATTTGAACATTCTGGAAGATAGTTGCCATGATTGGCCATCCCAATGAAGATCCCTCTAAAGCCTAATGAACTTCATAACACCCCACTACCAAGAGAGAGTTATATTGTCTCCATATTTGGACACATATGCCCCCATTGGTGGATTCAATTTAAGAAGGATAATACTGTGTTGTTATTGGGGAATCAATTGTATTCACCCCTCTAAAACTTAATTGAGTTGATTTTGTATTTATACTGGTTTGCAAATGCTCGGTCAGGGTCAGACGTTCGGCCTCGAGGAAACATCCACATAAGTTATGTATTGGTAAATATACATCCTTAAAATATTAGGCTCTTAAAGCAAGGAAATGTCATGGGGTCACTTTGACGTGGGAATAGATGCCGGAAAGGGCTTACATTTTCAAAGAATCGTTGATTTTGCAAATACTTTTGAAATTGGAATCTGACAAGAAATAAATTTAAATTTTTGGAATGTTTTTGAGCCGTCGTTTTTTTTTTTTTAGCAGGGACCTGGTGAGTTTAAAAATAGGAAATTTTCCTCAGAAGTTAAGGCTTGCCATTAGTGAGCAGTTGCTTTGTGTCAGTGGACACGAGTAAAATTTTAAAATAAAGCTTTTGTGAGGTACAATTTTTTGAGGCAGGCATGTCCACCCAGCCTGGAGGTTTAACATTTTTTTAATGGTTTTACGTTTGCCATTCACAGAAAACACAAGATATTATTGGATAAATTGAATTGCAATGTCACATATCAAATGTAATTGCAAAATGGAATGGCAATTTTAATTAAGAACTTTTTAACCGAAACATGTACAGGTTAGCCAAGATAAATGATTCAAATGGAAATTATCCTAAGTGTGGCCTATGGATTGCCGGTTAGCCAGAAATATAAAAGTATTGTCAAGTTAAATATATATCACATGTTTCCACTTGAAATTTCACTTGTATAAAGGAGTTTTTTTAGCATGGTTAGAAATTTATGTTTGTCAAGTCAAAAATATATATTATGGTTATACTGGAATGTTGTGTGGTTTTAACCAGAAATATTATACTGTTTGGTTAATCTGACTTTAAATGTACCTGAATGTCCCAGTAAGTTGTAAAGAATTAAAATATAGCAGTATAAGGCAGAAAATATTGTGGGTATTTTTCTAGAAATTTTGTACACACACACACCAAATATTGTATTCTCTCTTTAAAGAGATCTAATTGCATATGGCGTTTTTTTCCAAATAATGTTGTGTTTGTTGGAACAAAGAAAAAATGAAAATAATAAAAATCTAGTTTTCTATATACTTCATGAGTTTTCGTACTGGTTTGAACTTATCGCTCAATCATACTCTTGCTCTGCTCAATGGATTTTATTTGCTTGCATTTTGTGCAATTTTTTTGGTGATTCCAGCCTTACAAAGTCCTTGGGTTTAAGTGCGTCACAAGGGTCTGAAGTTTCAGGAAATTTCTCACTAATGATAGATTGCACCCCTCTTAGATAATCTCTCATATGCATTTCAAATTAGTTTGTAATGACTGTTGCTAATCCTAGACCTGTTAAGTCATAGACTGGAACAAAATCGAACAAGTCTTCTCTAAGAATATAGATGCTATCATCAAAAAATTTGTCAACACCGCAGAGACACAGGGACATCAGCATAGTGCGCAATATGTCACACGTTTCGTCTGTCAATACAAGAAAATACTGTGACCTATTTACTTTATGATTATTTTTTCTTAAATTAATTATGTGGAGACAGATATTATTTCATACTGAGTGGTAGGATTTGTCTACAGTGCATTTGATGGTGAAGATATTACGTGCCTTTTGAGAGTCACATCTCCACATTTTGCGCACATTTTCAGTAATTCCCTGAAGTTACCATAATTCCAGTCTGGTTCGGTACCACCATCGTCTGTAGTCCCTGAATCATTTGTCCCCTGGAAGGGCATTTCCTGTCTTGCACACAGCAAAATGGTTTCTACAATAGGCATAAATCCTTATCCAATATATTGTACTATCATTTTGCGAGTAGAATTCATCTGAGTGATAACATTTTAATGTTTGTGAGTTAAGGTGCGTATAAAATTATAATTTACCAGCATATTCATTATGTGGTAAACAGTTTGTTCATACTTTCTAATAATTTTACACACATATTTCCAGTAGTTTAATGCCCTACAGACAAGGGTACAAATATTCTTATGTCTACCTTTTCCAGCTTGTTCTTTGCCAAATGTAACACAGTATTTACAGAGGGCCCCACTCAGTTTTGTTAAATAAACTAACCAGGCACAGTTTTTTTAGCCATTAATGCTAGAAATGTGATTTTATTTTAGGATCTGTGACAGGAAAAATGAAATCTTTAGGTGGTATCTATGGTTCAGTAACAAGCTTTATTGCCAATTCATGTTGGATGAGTGAAATATTTATATAAGTACCATCATCATATTTATTAAAGGTTGAATCAAGAGAGGAAGATGTAACTTGAATTTCCATAGATTCCTCATTCCATTAGGGATGTAGCCTAGGTCCTCTATTGATGCAGGTGCAGTAACCTCAATACCAGTAGTTTATGGGGTTATAGTTGGTTCATCCACGTGGTCCAGACCTGGGCATTTTCTTGTAAAGAAGTTCAATATTGAGCACTGTCCTCGTTCCATTTTTTACAAGTTAGCACCGAAAATACTTCAACACAGCACTACCGGTTCAGTAGATAGCGATTGGATTATGTTCTACACTGGAGGCACATCACATTCCATAACACAAACGAAGCACACAACAAAGAGGTCCGATTCTGCCTGAATGGTTTCGGTCGGATATTCCAATATAAAGTTTTAACATTCAGTTTTGGTTTGCATACAGGTGCGTTCCTAAACTCATTGATTGTCCGTCTGTGGAATCTTACATACTTTCATCAGTGTGCATGAAATAATGACGAAATCCATTATAACATTAATTGATTAAATCGATTGGAACGATGAATTAAAAACCCAGCATTTACCTACACTGCTAGGAGAGACGCAAAATTTAAATTATATCATGATTTGGGGTGGGGAAAAAATTAACCTCTTACTTTAGGGCCTGGGGAAGCTACAGTCCTGATTAATTGTACTAAGTAATGGGTGTGTATACAGCACAACACACATAAAACAACCCAACCTAAGAAGAAATGCAATCGCATCCACATACATAGCACAAAAGTGCACAGTTGTGGTCGAAATGCTTCACATTAGGTCTTTTCACAGTATGTGCTCGATGTGTTTACTATCGACAGGAATACACACCTGGAAACACACACGTAATGAGCGACGAGTGGCCTGAAACGTTTCTGGGATAATGCTGTTTTAAGCTGACACAACACGCTCCTTCATCTCATCTGGCATCGTAGGAACCCTGTTTTACACCTTATCTTTGAGTGTTCCCCACAGAAAAAATTTAGAGGTGCGAGGGCGGGAGAGCGAGCTGGCCATCTTACAACACCACCACACCCTAACCACCAATTTGGAAACCTTCAAAATTGGTAAACACTTGCCTCGCAACTAAAGCAATATTCGCAGGGCAACCGTCATGTTGAAACCACATATTACGATGTATGTCAAGCGGTATGACTTCCAGAAGTGCCGGTACCATCTCTCTGAGGAAATGGGCATAAGTACAGCAGGTAAGTGTCCCTTGAATGAAGTATGGTCCTATGACATAGTCTCGAATGATTCCGCACGACATGTTCATTTTTCACCATCACTATTGCTCCCAATGCAGATTCTCCGTCGTCCAGAAGTGCATATTTCGTAATTTAAAGCGCCATGGTTTGTGATGGTCACTTCATTGGTAAATAGTATGTTCTTTAGAAAGTTGCACTTATACCTTACAGGTGCTGTGGACCTTCCAGGGGGGAAAGTTCACACACTTTAAAGGGGAATATTCGTAGTCAGCAAAACACTCTTTTATACAAGAACACCACTTTATTCAAATACGAAGCTATTACACAGTAGACGTGATAGATGCGACTCAGTTGACACAATAATCAAACACCATTACAATATAGAATACAGGAAATCTAGAGAGCTTAGTTTGATGAATTACTATTACTGCTTCGGCTATACCGGAGCCTGAAAATTCCTTTGTCTATCCCGTCGCTTCATGCAACCTAATTCGCTCTAATAGGAGTTATAACTACCCTGGGGCAATGAAGGCGGCAGCGCGAAGGCTCTCTCGATGGCGGCTGAGGATGGCGATGAACCCAGACCACTGGACTGGTGGTCCTCCTTCCTGGTGGCGAACTGGCAGGGCCTTCGGTGGGCTGGAGCAAGATGGCCACGAGCCACCATTGTCTCAACAGTATATACTGACGGGCCCGACCTCGTTACCCTTCCCTCGGGAGTGTTGACATAACAGCAGGGCTGGCTTGCTGAGGTCACGCTGCACCCAACGTTTGCGCACCTCCTGGCAACCCTTGCTGTTGGCGACCACAGTGCAGGCATCAGAGCGAACCTAAAAAAGTTCATATGCTGTTTGATTTCACCTTCATGTAATGGCTAATGAAGCGTCAGGAGATATGGATGGAAATTTCGTTGGTGCAGTATCCGTTACAGACTTGCTTTATTTATTCCTGAGCATCTGGGGATTTCATCGGCACATACCAACACAGTGTGTTGCTGCATCTCGCCTGTAGCAGACTTGCATCGCACTTGTATTGTGAAATTCCAATCACCTCATGACAAGAGACGTGTACAAATTCTCAGTATGGTTTGCAGTGAGATGGGCGTCCGATTAGGATACCTTTCTCCATACATTTGGATGGTTCGCTTGGCATTTCTGCCACATTTGCCATAAATAAGTAGGGCGTCAGTGTTTCCTCATTCGTAAACTCCATTGCGCATGCCATATCACACACTGATACACCACTTACCAGAACAGATTACGGGGACTGGTGCTGCACTGCTAGAGGAATCAGTACCGCCTGGAAGAGCCACGGCGATTGCTGTGTTTTCAGCTGTGAGTACAAGTACACTGAACCGTGCTACCAGGCTTCCTAACTTACACATTATTACTTGCATTTCTTCGATACTTTTCAGTGCAAGTTCTATATCGCTGGATTCCTCTTTCCACATACTTTCAGATTCCATTGAATTAAATGCGTGTTTCCACTTAAGAAATTATATGTGGTTCAATTTCTCTGTCCATTCACATGTAACAAATAGTCACTATGCGGCAAAACACTCACCCCTATTTCATTTAGTGAAAACACCATTTCATGATCTACAACTGTTGCGAAATTTTGGAAGTGTCCGTGTTAGTTGGATCATCCTGTGTATATGAAATAATGTATTATTTTTATATAACAGAAACACTTGCAATACATTTTTAATGTGATAGAAGTATAAAACACTATCATCCGAGAGGTCCTGGGAATTTTACAGACAAAAGGAAATAGTTTTTGATAAATTTTGAGCGAAATTTATTTGGCGGAAAATTTAATTTACTTTATAACTTCAACTCTCAATTATTTATAGACTGTATGAATACGGAGTCAGAGTATTGGTAAGTGCACATAGCCAAACCAAACATGATAAGGAAATTACAAAACAGATATGTGTGTGTGGGGTTTCAACACAAGCTATGAATAAAGTCAAAATTCTTTTAAACAGATTGATCTTCTTGTAATAAAATACTCCTATGAGATCTGAGCCATTTCACACCACATACTACTGAATGCCAAATAATTCAATTTAAAATTCATAAAAATATACCTTATAAAATACAAAGAGTTTTAAAAGGTTTGGCATACATGTACAAGCTGAGACCAAAATAGTAATATTATGTATAATTCAAAAGCCCAAAATGAACTAAAATACTACCTTAAAATATACAGTGAAAATTCGTAAGGGCACTCAGATGGAGTCTATCAAAGTCTCAAGGACAAAAAAAGGTACATGCACGTTAAAACATTAATAGAAAAAAATCAAGGAACTCATTTGAAATAAATGCAGACAAAATAAGCAAAAATCTAAATGTATTTGCAGGTGGGTTATCGCTAACGTTGATAACTAAATTGCGCGAGCGGGTGCAGTCCCAATCGCCAGTTCAAAAGGGCACCTTTCTGGCAACTCGCACACAACTATCCACTACAAAATTAATATTAATAAAATATTATAATATACTAAATACGCATACGTTACTTTACTGGGATCCACACACATTTACCGTGCAAGATTATATCAAACCGAATTTTGACTGTGCGAACAAAACCATAGTTATAATAAGAACAGAAAGTGCGCAACCCTATTAACCATAAACTAGTCCAAAATAACACCACTCAATAAACATATAAAAACTCTGAAATTGCAACCCACCTGCATTATACCCTACAGCCATAATAGAAAATTTAAGTTAACATGATGGTTGCCACAGAGCTGACACACGTGGCGATGTCCCAAGTCGACGACGTCCAATCATTGAGGTGGTCAGGTGCAATGAGTGACCAAATAGGAACAGGAGCAAATTTCAATACATAGAGCCAAGAGCCCAGAAGAAGTCCGAGCACCAGCTTAACATCACTAGACAATAGGGCATAAGCTGTCTATCGCGCAAGCGTGGAAAGACGTGGGATCCAAAGAGCAAGGAAAGTGAAAGGAGCATTAGGGGAACCGAAACCGAACATCGGTGGTGTGGTGAACTAATAGCACTGATCACGAGGAGCGCACTCTGCACACCTGTATGTGTCCAGAGGTATGAAGTTATGAGTGCTGATCATAAAAAATACTTGCCTAGCATAAAAATAACTTTAGATCTTATCTTTCTACATCATGTTAGGTTAATGCTATTTTTGGAACGTACAAACAAATAAATGAAAACATTTAAAAACAATTAAACACAGTGCGTATTAATTAATTTTAAAGTATGCTTAGCAAAATTTACTACACGAATAATCATATATTGCTGCAAATAAAATTAAGCAGCCATTTCTTTAATTCAAGGAATGATTTTAAATTCGAAAAATATTTGTTGTGTATTTTAATGGATTTATTGAATCATGCATGGTATCTCATTTCAATGCGAATTATTTCATTTCAGTAATTGAGTTCGTTTTTAATATTAGTACGTCACAAACACTAATACTGCGATTTTACCTACCACTGTAGCGGCGAGGAAATAAATTTTTATGCGAGGAAATAAAGCTTGTAAATAGTGTCTACAACTTGAACAGTGTACAGGGCTATTTACCTCAGATGTTCACCCTAAATATCTTCCCAACCGCTGAAGTTAGCTGAATTTTGAGACGCGGAGGAAGTTCAGTGGGCTGGGGCTTGTGGCTCGACCTTGGATGACGTCACGCGACGGCCATGTTCGAATCCGGACTTCTGTTCCGGTCACGCATCCACCATCTAGGATTCAACAATCTTCCTAGCCAGTACGCCTCCATCTTGGACCGTCATCTTGATAACCAGTATGTCATGTTTTCACGCTATTGCATTCCGAGGGTTTCCTCAGAGTGCTCCCGCTTGTTCTTTGTTTTGCATTCTTTGCTTTTTTCTTTCGTCTCCTCCTTTCTTTCTCTCTACTTCTCTCTTCTTCTTTCCTTTCTCTCACATTCGATCATCATTTGTTTACATCGACTGTTACTGGAGGCCGCCATCTTAGTTACTGGAGGTCTCTATCTTAGTTACTGGAGGCCGCCATTTTTATTTATAATGTTTCCCCCCATTATTCTGGCTTTGGCAGCTAGGAGCGCCGCCATATTGGTTCTGAAATTGGCCGTCGCCCGATAAGTCGATCTCGCATGCGCTTGGCCACCATATTAGTTATGGTGGCCAATAATATATATATATATATTACCTTTCACCATAGCATTAACTTGCTTCATTCATGCTATTAACAATACAGTAAATATTCACCACCATACCTCAGATTTACTGGTAAAAAAAACAGTCAACTATAATGACTACCATTTCAGCCCTATCTAACTTTGTCAGTTACACATATAAACAAGCCATTCCAGCTGTCGAACCAATAAAATATTTCAACCAAGCTGTCATATTATCAATACTACTAATTAACCATATACGACGCCCATATCGTCTTAATTCCCATCAAACCATCCCGCTCATACTAACCGACCATACCAGCTAAGCATTCTGCCTCACTCATACTAACTAAACATCCCATTAAACCATTCTCCTGTTACAAAAAAAAACGGAACACACAATTAAATCATTCTCCTCACACCATCGAAGATACACTTTTTTTCATACTGCCAAAATAACCGAACACGTTATCAGGTAATACCAATCAACATAACATATATACCAACCATACAAGCAAACTAACTGTACAACCAAGTCATACTTGTGTGTGTTCCAACCATGCCCGGACTTTGAAAGACATTTAAACCTAACCTAACTTCACCTGACCTAACCACCACACTCTAGTCATGTACGTAACAATTTTGGATATTTATTTTTCTTTTCAAAATTTTAAGTCATTTTTCTTTATTATTATGGAAATGTGTATCTATGGAGCTACAGAGTTATGGATTTGTGGAGATATAGAGCTATGGAGTTATGGAGATATCGAGCTATGGAGCTATGGAGCTATGGAACTATGGAACTATGGAGCAATGGAGCTATGGAACTATGGAGATATGGAGCTACGGAGCTATGGAGCTTTGCGAGAGAGCAATTTGTAGTAATTTTCGAGTCATTTTGGAGTCAAAGAGTAAAGGTCAAGGGTCAAATAATCAGTCTTGTGAGTGGCCGGTCTGACAGTAGTTAATTTTAAGTGTGACCACGAGATCAACCTGAGAGAAGATAACACTAGGAAGATAATATATTTTTACATAAAAAATGCCTTATTCACTGGCAGGGCAGTGATGATTAGTTAGCATCTATCATTGGCCATTTGGAACGAGTACTATAGAAACCCTATAGCATGCACTTGCTCAATTTTGATATTAAATTAATTAATAAATGTTTCAGAGAAGCAGATACCCATATTACTATGAACTTTTATAAAATATTTATTCACATACATATTATGCTATTCAATAGACATATCACCTGGTTTTTGCAGAATATCTGCTCTAATAACAGTGCCCCAGACTAAATCTACTCACACCTCTTACTAGAAGTCAATTACACCACAGCCCACACTGGCCTTACCAAAAAAATTCGTAACTCCAAAATCATGTTTGTCATTACCATTAAGCATCAGCCAAATACCAAACGGCCCATCAAATAAACTACCTGATTTTACCATACCACCCATCAAATAAATAACCTGATTATACCAACCAACCCCATACTAAAAATACGCACTAGTCAAAATAGAAGTCAAGTACACCGCAGCCTACAGTTCATACATCATGAACGAACCATATATATAGGCTGTTCACAGTAAAGTGAGCACATTTTAAGGCCCTTCTAAATATTTCCTTTCATTTAATATTCATCTTCCTGCTGCTTTTTAATATAAACATTACAATATGACCAATAAAGAGAGTGAATACATTTCACCACACTCAAAATTTAATGTCTGAGGCTGCAATAAGATAGATTTATAAGTGGTTAATGCCTATTGGGACAACCTTAAAAAGGGCTCACTTTATCGTGAACAGCCTATAAATATAAACTCACAAAGCCCCCTTCATTTTATGAGTCCCTGCTGACCTTGTAAATGTCAAGAGCATGTCTGTACCTGCATGGTAACTGGAGTCTGTACGTGCTTCCTACCTGTTTTCACACCTGGATGGTGTCAGTCAGATAGCCTAAGTCAGCACACAGCAGGTCTGTACCTGCACGGCATCTGGTAAATAAAGAGAATGAGCCAGCAGGCTTCACGAGCAAGTACAAGCCTGCAACTGAATTGAACATTGGGTCAGCATGAAGGAAATTTTCTACATATCCTACTACGTAGGACTTTGCAAATACTGAAACCAGACTAACACAAATAAATAATAATACATTTCTTTTCAAAAAATTGTTTGTGTGTTTGTATGTATCGTCTCCCTCGTGTACAAAGGACTGTTGCATCTAAAGCACTTTTAAGAACATTTTGTGACAGGCTGTTTTAATTAATAACAGATTATTTATAAGAGTACTTATTTATTATATATTTTAGTGAAATATAATTTTTCTTGTCAAAAAATTAATTCTTTTTTTTTTTGGTTATGCTTCCTTCGGGTTGGAACTCATACATCATTTGGGTTGGAATTAGTATACTTTTCGACATAGTCCTCCCACTTTACCACCCGTGTGTGTGGTTCTCCGGCTGGAGATAGAGCAATACAGTATGCTCTTACAGTACTATATATATATATATAAAATCTCCATGGTGCTGCAAGAATGAATTGTATAGGAGGTCTACGACACAGAAAAATAAACCAACCCCGACTACAAACACAATAAACAGAAGAGACAACAAGAATAAAGATAACAGACAAAAGTAAATAGAAAGACAGAATGATAGATAAAGAGGAAGATAATAAGTAGATTGATACGGTGGATAAGAACAATACCGCCTCTAGTGGTTACAATGGGTTAAAATGTCACAACTAAAAATGTTTCACCCCTACAACCCTGAAAAGTGTATGGGTTGTTGGAACACCAGGAATTGGTCGGAGATCCAAACAAAAATTCTAGTGCTGATAAAATATTGCATACAGTGTTGAAAAATACCTTGAAGTCAGTATTGTTTTTTATTATTGTTATATGTAAGGAATGCTAACACATAAATAAATACACATTATGTCCCAGTACAACTTTTAGAATCTGTTAAAATTATATACAAATTGTCTCCATGATCAACGTTCTCCACCTTACTGCGCAGTTAGTTAGTCATAGTCACCTGTTTTATGTCAATTTGTTTGCTTCCCCTCTCCTCTTACCGCCCTGCAAGCTATCGAAGTAGACTTACCTGGAATGGTCGTCTGGATCATTGGGTACTGAGTACTACCACAATAAAGGGGAAAAAAATCTCTATTGCTTGAACTCTAGTGTGCAGCAAGGCCACTTTTTTAGCCATAGTATCCATATGGCTCTGTCAGTATTCCATCTGGTACTATTATTCTCTTGTCGTCCATTCATGAAAGTGCTTATTTATTTGTACATTCGGTGTAAATATCATGATGGTGCGACCTTATATTTTGACCTTTAACACACATGACTTGCTGTTGTGTCAGCACTCTCTTGTAATCTTCAAAAGTAAATTTATTCCTCATACTTGTCTTCTGTATACCCTTGGCTTTCTTCTTAAACTTGCCTCCGCATATATAGCTGTACATTTTATCATGCAGCCCTACAAATTCGCACATTTCCTCCCCACCATACTCATCTTTAAATTTCCCAACAATCTTATTGTTGGTAGGAGTAAAGCAGACATGAGCTGAGGGGAACACACTGGTGTCGAACTCTGAAATGAAGTTGGGGTCTGCGGCCATGTCCTGATAGAAATCATTGGTATTTATCTCATATATGTAGCTGTCAGTGTCCATGTATGCCAGTTGAAGGTTATCTTCCCATCTATTCTTCATAAAATCATAATGGAATCTATACATCAGGGTCTTGGAGAGATATAATACAGCAAAGCCCGCATATATAGTCAAATACTATTATTTCCTTTTCCATCTTCGCCAGGAATAAATTTTCTGTATACAATGTGCGACACTTGAAATGTGGTTTAGCTATTAATTTCATGGCTCCTTGTTCTGTGCATACCAGTTCCATGTTCTGATGCATTCTTTTATTTTGCATTAATTTTCCAAGTGTAGCATTGTTCATTAATTTAAAGAAATCTTTTTCAAAGCTGTTGTTTGCCACCTGTCGTTTTTCAGTGTTTGGGTCGATGTAGGGCTTGTGACATGCCTCTTGTTCAAATTGAAGTATCCTATGTATTTTAGAAATTTTTAGACCATGTTCCAGTGCCTGCTTCAAATTTATATAATTTATAATATAAAGATTTTTATCTTCTAGAGTAGTCATAAGCTTTGGGTGCTTCGAGCCTGAGGGACGCTTCTTTGAAGACAGAAATGGCAGGTTCTTGTATGCTTCATGCAGAGCTGCGGGGTGCTGCACATCGACCTCCAGTATGTAGCCTGTGATGCTGTCGTTGGGCACACCCATGACGTTGATTTATCCATCTATCCCTCGAAAATCACGTACGGGCAGAGGTAGAGACATTGCCTACCCATACAGATTATTTGTGTCCACATATTGGAGGTAGGTCGGTTGCTTGGTGGCATCATAGATGGTTGGGATGTACTTGTTGTTTGCAACACAATGACGCTTGATACATTGTGCCACACCTCCCCTTATTGCCTTCTCAGTGAATAAATACATATCATAATCGACAAGTAACTTTAAATTAACTTTTGTATGTTTGAGCATAGCATCAAAGGATAAGGCTGGCGCACTCACATAGCGGACACAGTCGAGACCATAGATCTTGATACATGGGCTCCTAAAATTCTCAAACACATCTGATAATAATACATAAGTATTCAAGTATACATCAGAATAATTTCCCAGAGTCCTGCAGTTGAATTTCCGCCATACATTTTCCGCATGAACGTAATCCTCGCCTGTTATGTCGGTGTCGGTGAGCTGGTTGTGGAATTCATCTTTCGATGGTAGCTGCATATCTTCCAGTCTCTTGATGCTGTCTACATAATCATAGGGAAACACGCCCATTCTGGTTACGAGCACCATTTCGTTAGGGCTGAATAATTTTGCTGTGTTTTTAAATTGGTCTCTTGGCAGGTTTTCGACGAGTGCGATGAGGCTTGTAGACATGAAGGGGAAGGTGTCGATAAACTGTATTGAAAACTTTTCTCCCTGCGATTTTGATAATGTTATTAATTTTTCCTCTGTTTGCGGGGTAATAAAGATTTCCTTGCCGTCATAGTCTAGCTGCTTGATTATGAAGTTTTCGTCATAGGCCAAATTGTGAAACAATACGGGCAATCATTTTGGACGGAGGTGGAGCAAATTAGAGTTGTTACATGTAGGTCCAATGTAGAGTCCTGTGAAGTGACAGTGGTCAATTACTGTGGGGTAACATCTATGAATGTTGTGGAACAGTAGCAGCACTAGTCGGCAGTCAAATGATTTAACAGTTGCATGTACATTAGAGGTTCCATAGGCTCAGTTACTTCATATATGTCCTTCACCTTATGTCTAATGTCAACTATCGTCTTAATAAATACTTTCTCCGCATCTTCCCTAGTGTATACTACCAGTCGACTACTTGATGTTTTTGAGTCAGGAATAATACTATTGTCCACGTGTACATAAAAGCCAAAACTGTGAGCCTCGTGTTTCTGGCGTGCATATGTGTTCTGGCTGGTATGTGTGTACTGGCTTGAGCATTAACTCGAAGTCGGCATAGATCACAATGGGCATCCTGTCTCCATTCTGATAATTCTTGAACTTGAGGGTTGGCCTTCTTCCCTTCTCGCCGTAGCTCGGTATCACGGTTCTTGCAGGAGCATGAGGACTGCAATACTTCTTGTGTTCTTCAAGGGTTTGAGCACTGCCAAGACCTGTAATTCTTGGAAGGTCATGGTAAAATATAAAGCACTGCTTAACTATATGTATCGTGTGGTCGTGAGCTGTCGCATTCGATCGCATCAGTCATGAAAAATTCTTTACGTAGGTTTAATACGAATTTCCACTTCCTTGGATGTTATCAGCAATAGGTCAAAATTACTTCCTTTTTCTTCTTTCACCACTCGTACGGGCACGACCTTCTCTACAGCGGTGAGCAAGTATACATTGACTGATACAGTAGGGTTTTTCTCCTCGAAGACTTTAATTTGGTGAAGAGGTGTGGGGAACTCTGTGCCACCGAAGTTGAACTTGGTTTCCAGGGCTTCGTAAGTGGTGGTTGACACGTTTGGGGTTCCAGCCTTAAACATACCGTGCCAAAATCGACCACTTGAAGCACATATGGTCCCTGGTGTTTTGTGGGTTGTTGATGACTTTTTCCCCCTTTATCGCTGCAGGCAGATCGATGTAAGATTATGCTTGGAGGGGATCCAGCTTGTTGATTCGAAGTTGTAGGCGTTTCACAGAGGTGAGGGCCCAGCCAGATCCCTTACCCTGGTACTCATCTTCCTCCTGACAAATCTTTCTGATGCTGGTGGTCATTGCATTCTCTATGTGGCTGACACTGTGTACTGGTATATTTTGGGTCTTGAATGTCCTATTGTCAGTCTCGTGCTCATAAGGCTCAGGTTTATCATAGTCGCATTCCAAAAATAAATAAAAATTAATGATGTCCTCGTCTTCGATTATTTGCTTCAGTTGCCCAGAGATCTTATATTTCATGTTCGCCAGGTAGCTATAGATGTCCATTGCCTGGCTCAAGGTATTTTCTGCAACAAGGGTCTTCATTAGGCCTCTCAAGGTAGTTTCTGCCGCCACGAACCCGAACTCATTCGGTGCGCCAGTTCCCACGACGATTCTCGGACCTGTTGCTGGTGTAGGTGGTTGCTGCCACAGGGTGGGAACATCACGTTGTGCCTTCTTAGCAGGTGGAGGTGCTGGGCCGGTGCACTTCTAGGAATGTACTTTTAGATTATCTGCCCTTGTGAAATCTTTGCCGCAATATTCACATGTATATGTCTTCTTCTCTGGATTAAACTTGCACCCCTTTTCGTGTCTTCGGGCATGACATTCCCGCGTAAAAGACATATTACAAAATCTGCAGTTTCCAGCTGCTTTCTGCCGCACGACTCCTTTGCAGCTTCTCAGGTGACATTCCATACTATCTTTCCACCCAATCATTATCCCAAATTTGTCAGTGACATCGTCTTCCCAGAATGGATTATGAATACAGGTCCTCTCATGCCTTACTCTGCTGTTACGTGCCCAAAAATATTTGGAACAAAAGCCACAAAATAACCCTGGCAGCGGTATTGCACTAACTCCAGTGACAGTAGAAGACAAGGAAGTTGGAAGCTCCCAAATGTTCCCATGTTGACATGGCCGTCCTCCATGCTGAAGACTTCAGCAAAAAAACCTGCAACAAATGGGCACGAATAATATTAATAATGTGGACATTGCATTAATCCAAGCTGAAAAAAAAAGTATAATAAATGCACAAATTTATACACTGCATAGCAAAACATGTGTAACTAACAAACTAAAATATAAAACTTAACTGCGTAGCAAAATCCTCTTATATATAGTTTTTGTTCCTCAATTAACCATGCTATAGTCAAGTTATTTATGATTGAGAATAAAAGTTTTATAAAAAAAGTTGTAGGCACAATACTCTGAAAAAAATGATTTTATCAACAAGTGTAGTGACGTTTTATTAAAAAATATTCAACACATGGTTATGAATAATATTAATCATCTGGACATAGCATTAATACAAGCTGGATAAAAACATGTTTTAATTAACACAAATACATCTCACAAGAAAACCTGTGCACACTGTAATTTTTACTGGAAAATTGTTCGTAATTTTACAAATACTCATAACAGTAACGAGATTTCTCTTGTAAAACTACTCGTTTGTAAACACTACAAGCGTCATGCTTGTAAACGACTTTAAGAAATGTTTATACTATACTGAGCTCTCTCCATGAGCTTGAGCTAAATGGTGGACACTCAACAACGTAAAACGGTATATAGTTATTTTGTGCAAAAACTAGGGGCGATGTAAAGCATGGTTGCATTTAAAAGAAATGTATTGCAAGTTTGAGAACACTTCAAACTACTCAAATAATTTTTAAAAACATGTGAAGGTTAACTAGTTACCCATAACTCTTAAAATAAAATAAACCTTCACAATCATCAATATTTTTGTAGGAATTTGCAGCTTTATTTAGTTAAAAAATAAGTTGTAGGTTAAGTTGGTCTTATCATTGAGGGCTACCAATAAAAGGCATGTAGGTTCTAATCCACATGTTGACAAGGTGTATTTTTTTTTTCGTAAATTATATTTTGAAATATTGGCCCGGTTATTAATTCGTCATTTTTTCTAGAAGACAAATGTATACTTCTCTACTATGTAAGTTGCAATACAAGAAAAACCTTTATTAAACTTTTGAAAAAAAAATATATAGAATGTAATTACTCGGCTTCCAAGTATATTTATGTTCTATGTAGCAAAAACATGTTTTTTTTTTATTGTTTCATCAGTGGGATATAAGTTTTAAGATCAGAAAAATATAGAGATATCACTACCCTTTTTTAAAGCTACACTAAATTGTTTGTTGACAAGAATAGTTAAAATCATCACAAGCAGTTTAGCATGTAGACAGCACAGTTACTCGCAAGAAGAAAAAAAGAAAGACTTCAGTCGTTCTCTCCTGGCAACGGTAGGCTGTGTTGCTAGGCACTCCTGTGAAACCGGCGCTTTGATTGAAGGGGACTATCTGACGTCCGATCATAGAAGTCACTACACCTGGACAAAAGTTCACCATATAATGTAAAAAATATATATTTAAAAAATCGTACACAAAAAATATTCGTCTCGTGGTGGTAAATACTCACTGCTTGTATTAGCGTGAAGATGCTGTGGTTTCCTTACTGACGTACAGGCTTGACCGCAAGTCGGCAAATCAGCAACTCCAGGAATTAGCAGGACGTGTGACTGCTGACTGCGATGACCTACAAAGGACCAATGTGTGTTAAAAAAAAATATATGTACATAACTTTTAATATGGATGCTAGTACTTACTTTCAAAAGAATTTACGACATGCAACAACTGACAGTAGGTGTCGACTTGCTTCGATGTCGGCTAGCAGACCAAGCACGAATCTTTGGTTAGGGGCTGACGTATTGGCTGACAAGCAATGCACAAAATAAAATAAACGTCATAAATAACTTTGCATTTTAACATGTACGCAAATTAATTTTATTTTAAAAATTGGTTGCATAAAAACTTTACAACAATACGAGAGCTCTCTGGCAAGCAATATTTCACTTACTTTTAAAAATTAAGAGCTCATTCTTTAACAAGATTAATTTAACCAGTTACAAAAAGTTTACTTGAAAATATAACATACCTTAGCGAGCAAATTCTCGCAGCTAAACTGGAAGGCGGCCATGAAACCTCGCAGTAACTCACTAGATGCAAAATGGCGACTAAGCAGAAGGGTACATGGATATGTAATCAGCAAGCGCTGATATCAGAGTGAGAGATTTGGCGATGTTTCGGCCTTTATATAGCCTAGAAAAATGGTTGGAGATGCGGAGTAATTAAAGGAAAATAGTACCTCTAGTTACAACAGAAGTTTTCAATGGCCAACTTCCACTCCCTCCCAGCTTTCGCCTATGCATTTTCTCAGCAACTATGTGACATATAAGGTAATGATTTTTGACCAACCGTTTTCATTGGTTGACTTACCATCCCTCCCAGCACAACTCTTCCCCTCCCTCCCGGCCTCACATCCTCACTAGCCAGGCACCTTCCCCTCCCCCCCCACTACTCATAAAACTACATAAGAAAAATACCAGTGAATTTGTGACAACTAAAATTTGCTGACTCTGTACTAAAATAAATACTATTCGGGTGTTTTTAAATATTAACTTCTAATTGTTTTTACAATACATTAGAGGAAGAGGAGGAGCGAAATCATTGCGGAGATCTTCTAGCTTTAAAAGAAAAATATTTTACAAATATTGTCCAAGTATGGTCTTCTTCTGGAATCGATTATTGGTGTTCTGAGAATTACTACTGTAGACGCAATGTTCATTGCCCTATCAAGGTACAGTCACACACACACGCATAAAAATACTTATTTACTTCCACACTGTGGCCACTGACAGCAAAATTTATTCGCCTGTAAGGTGAATCGTAGGGACAATATAGTCTTGTGGTGTGTTGTCATTGTAATTTAATTACTTGTTTTCAGAAGTGGCACTTATTACTACATAACTCAAAGAGAACTTGTAAACTAACTCCTCCGCCACCATTTGAAAAATTGCTGTGTCAGCTGATGGTTGTTGTAGACATTTGTCTTGTTTGATTATTTATGACCAAAGTACAGGCTTCTTCCCTGCATTATGGATCATTAATCAACTGTTCAATTACACCCTGCATATCACCGCAAGGGTGATATGCCCCTAGTGAGTTCCCTGCAGGAAATTGTATCACTGTCAATTGTCACAGGGATGTGGGTTAATCAGTGGTGTGTATGTATGTCTATCTAGGGAATAACATTTCTTAAAATATGTATGATAATAATCATAATAATTAAAAAATTTTAATTATTTTAAATATGAATATGTTAAATATAAATATTTTTAATGAAAATATTTCAAATATTACAACCAATATGGATTTATTTATTACTTATGAATTAAAACATAATTATGCATATTTTATCCAATAGTACCGACCAACATCCGATATAACCATGTTTGAACCCCAATCCCTATGTTAATCTTATTCCGAGAGAAGAGCATGGGAGTAGAGTGCATGCTTATTATAGTATTCTGATTTGCAACACCATCATGTACTGGTAAATGTCTTCCAATGGTAGAGCATGTGAAAGGTCTCCACCCACCTTGTGAAATGTCACTGAGCTCTCTTTCTTCATAATTTATCTACATATATGCAGTTAATAATATTTTTGTATTTGTGTATTTGATTAGTTCATCGTAGGTGCCTTAAAAATTTGTCTGCTTGAGTGTGTCACATTTTTGTTTGTTATGGCAGCCATTTTCTGTGACTTTCACGAAGCATTAGTGAAATGGTATTTATGTTGTGAAGTTTAAATTTTCTGGTTTCGAGTACTTTGTTAATTGCATAATTCTGCAAGTAAATTATTTTGTATTAGAGGCTGACAAGTGATTTTAGCGAAGTAATCATCCAAAAGTTAGGCATGTGTTTAGGAATTATGAAGGAAGCAGTAAGGTCGTGTAATTAAGAATAATGTGTTTTTCAATTGTTGTCAGAATATTTGAATTGTATTTTGGACTTTAAAGAAACCTTGTTTTACCCTAATTTATTTTATTGAATTTCTAACGACTTTACAAGGAAAGTTAAATTTTGCTGAACATTTCATAATAAAAAAGGATTTTCAAATGTATGTGGCCTAACCCAACACCACCAATAAAATTAACAGAGCCCTAACTAGTCTATAACGTGGGCATAACAAACACAAAACAGTTCAGAATGGGAACCAGCTATAGAAGCAGCCTTACTACGAGAATTGCGTCCTTCAATGCCTGTCATTGGATTCGTAGTTTGTTTTCTTCACCGCCAGAACAGCTGTGGGAGAGAGATACATCGTGACCGCACTTCTTTTCGAGAACTGTCATAATTAACTGAAGTTATATGAAAAACAGACTATAAACATTTAAGAAAATTATATTCTGCTATCAATGCTGTTTTCGAGATGAAATTTCGTTGTATACAAAATGTGTATGTATGACAGTACGTTCAGCTTAATACGCATGGCTCCTCAATTTCCATATATATATATATATATATATATATATATATATATATATATATATATATATATATATATATATATATATATATATATATATATAGAGCTAAGTGTTAAGAAGAGTCCAGTTCATTTTCTATGACGTTAAGTCCCCGATTCAAATTCAGCCATTCAAATTGGCACAAGTCAGGTGCGTGGATTCCGCCACACGGTGAACAAGGAATACTGCTGACATCTGGTGGGCGCCGCGTCAACTCCCGCCGGCACCATGCGGCTGGACTGTTTAACGTAGCATGTCTAACAAAACATTTATTTGTGCGGTAATTATGCAGCTACGAGCCGAAACTCGATCAACGTGGACATCCTTCTTCAGAAATGTAAGTGTTTTTTTTTTATAAAAATTATCTGTGTAGTATATTTAGTTCATTTGTCACATAATTTGTTTTCGCCACACGTCGCTCGATCAATAATTTTCCATGGCGGACGGGTGGAGTCGTTCTTGCGTGAGAAAACAGGGCAAGGCGGAGAGAGACAAAACGTAGCGTACGTGTCTCAAAACAAAAAAACAAAAAAACAATGAAACTGTATACGTGGGATTCGTATCTTCAGGGGTACAGATATTTCCAGATTTGCTTTACCCGAGTTCGGACATAGTCTTCAAAGCGTTCAATTCTACCTTGAAAAAAAATTTATTTTGGAATATTCAATAGTTTTAAAAAATTTAAATACTAACAACCACTTACAATTATACCTATATGACCACAGGAAGTCCCTTCAGCCGCGTCCAGGATTTATTTATCCTATGTCTTGGCAGTCATTGCATCTGCCATCACTAAGGATTGACGCCTAGGCGAAGAACCGAGTCTTATATGTTTTATTTTATTGGCGGAATGTCTGTGTCAAATTGTTATACAGGCTTAGATCGCAGTTTCTCTCATATCCGGATGTAGACACGACACAAACTACGATAGAATATAAAATATTATAAACGTTTATCAAAATATAAACCTTTATTTACTACCGTCACTCCAGATGCTTGAAATTTATCACATTAAAAGCTTTGGGGCCATCTGCAGGTAATTGATATGACGGAATACCACCATGGTGTCATCTGTTTTCCGTTCGTTTCTTCCAATTATTTAATTCTTGATATAACAGTTATTATCATGTAAATTTATTAAAAGAAAGTATCCTCACTTCTCGCCAACCTATTGTAACAGAGAAACGAGAAAGCGAGAGGATAAAGAGAGGCGGAGAAGGAGCAGCGACGAAATACATTTGCAACGCCAGCCAAATTTTGGAAAAAAACAACATCGTCTAGTAGAAGGGAAGCACTGCTACACACTATTTTCGACGATAAGTTGGATGTTATAAAAGTTTATGTGTTTTTGTTGTCAGTCAATTGGCTATAGGAAACTGCTACATCACGCTACTGAGAAACCAGTAGTTGAGAACACAGTAATTTAGACATCTGACGAGGGTGTGACCAAGCGCGGCCAGTGTGAGGAAGTACCGTTAGCCGTTACGAACTCTTGTAGCCTGGCTAGAAAGGTAGCTCATACCTATAGCGCGATCATAACTCCGAAAATGCGCTTATGTCTATTTTGATCAGTTAAATGTTAATGTAATTTTATTAAAGAAACCGTTATTTGGTATTATGCTGATATTGCCAGGTAATTAAACCCATAGGCATCATTAAGTTTTATTTTAGTTCTTCTGCAACCTTCTGTGAAGTTCCGATATTTTTATGTGCTCCTCCTTGCAATGGAAAAGATTAATAAGTCGGGAAACCTTCCTCATGCCAGTCACAAGGTTGTGTGTTGCACACATAATCTGTACTCTCTGTCATCATTTGCAACGAAGTATAAGGGCACAGGAAGTCTTCTGCCATGTAGAGGGATAGGAGGTGTCAACTGCACAGAGCCAGCTTCCAACACATTATGCAAAGAGTAATTATTGAACATATCGCCATCTGATATCCTCCCACTGCAGCCTACATCGACATACGTAAACCTGTACTCGGCGTCCAAGACTGCTAGAAGAACAATACTGAGCGATCCCTTATAGTTGTAGCACTCACTTCCATTATCATTAAGCACCTATATTACTACATGCTTTCCATCCATTTCTCCTAAACAATGAGGGAAGATCCAGCGTTCTTCAAATGTCCTCGCATGTTCCAACCAATCTTCTCTTGTAGCAACGAACTTTGAAACAAAGACGAGACATGTATCTACATCTTAAAAACATTAGCTAATAAATAATTGTGCTGTCTCACACACAAATAATTGTAAATCGAATAAAAATATCGAAAAGAGTGGCCAAGACATGTTCGTGAGGAGAAATCGCCTTCCTCATTGTTGTAACCCTCTTGGCTATAGTTGAGCCAATTCTATCAATGAGAAGCTGCACTTGTACAGCAGACATCCTAGTAAAGTTCCTGTACTGTTGTGCATCTTCAATCTCCATCTCTTTGATTAGATTGGTTTATGCACCTAATCACCCATGCCGGTTTATCCACTCTCTAACCCAACATGTCCTCGCTTTCCTTTTTTCTTTTTCTTCAGACACACTGAAATCGCCACAGCGGCAGCACGCTTCACTTGCTGCTTCCAAGCCATTATTGTAAATGTGTGGATCTAGACACAAGTTTTATCATTCCCGCTGAAGTAGACGTGCCCAGGTAAGATCTTGCCGTCACTCGCCTCGAAGAAACCATGCACTACAAGTCTGTCCTCATGGACATACCACAGCAAGTCACTTGGACAACTTTTTGGCCAAGAATACTACCCCGTGTACACACACCTTAAATATGAAATATGATTATCAGACACAGGACTGATCGTCGGACCAGACCGCATTGGCAACGGAGGTTTCTGGGCTAGCCTGCACTTCTCGGCTGGCTCGCGGCGCAGACATGTAACATGGACAGCTGCAGGAATATGAAAGTCATGCGGCCCAGTCCTGCACTATGGCTACTGTAAGCTTCGACTCCCTTCAGTGAGATAATTAGAAACACCCGATTAACAATCACTATTCAACCTCGCAGCTATTGGACCACGTCATCTAATGTCAAACATAGAGTTTCGAGGGGGGTGCGAGGTGTGTGTCATGCTCGAAGCTGCATTCTGCACATTTGGGGTTGTGACCTTAAGTTATTTACTGAAATATCGTTGGCCGAAGTTGGATTTATTTTGTTATCCTTATGGATACTTTGATAACCTGTGTTGCCACGATTTACAATCGACGAAGTGTGGGTCAGGCAGGTGAAGGGAGGTGTGGGGGAGGGTCCTATATTAGCATCTCCCTTTTATGTTGTCGGGGAAAGAGAGGGCACAGCAGTCATGATAAGTTAAGTACACCTACCCTGTTGTTGGGTCATTTTCATGGGGATAATTTTTTTTAAATTATATATGTTTTTAATTAATGTAATATAATTTTGGCCGTTTCATGACCCTTGTGGCTTTTTAAAATGCCAAAGTTTTGTCGATAAAGATGAGAATTTTTAATTGTCTTTAGTGAAGGCCTGAATAAAATTTATAAGATTGTTTTTCTAGAGAGAAAAGACACGTATTAAATATTTGTGGCAAAGATGTAGTTTGTAATAAATGTTTTATGCTTTTGGTCACAAAAAGTTACAAAAAATTTGTTGGTATTAAGATGTAATGAGAATGCAAAATCGTCTGTGGTGACTGATACCTTTGTAAACATATTTACCAAATCTTAATGTTAACCACTCTGGAATTTCTGGATGACTAGTACACAAGGGAGTTTTCTCTAGCGATATTATGCCTCTTCTTAGTCGGAAAATAGAAACTATTTAAAGGTAATTGGTTGACAAATATATTTATACTAAAATATTTTAATGTACCTTTAGTTTTGTGACGAAAATATTGGTGTGTTGTAATCGCAACATTGAATGATGAATAATTGTCAGTTTCATTTATGTTTTACAAATTTAACTATCAAAAAATCTATATATAAAAGAGACCACTCCACAACTAAGGTGCAGTATATATATATATATATTTTTCAAAATCTTGTTTGTTAACCTTATACATGATGATCGTGTGTTTCCCCCCATATCAAGATTGAATGATACTGGCTTGATGGAAGTGGTGGTACAAACTTTTCCAGGACTATATGTTAGTCCTGGGATCATTTGACCGCACCTTTCAACTGCACAACTCTGCTGCCTGGTGTGGTGTTGTGGTCAGAAGATTGTTGGATTTAGGAAGTGGTTATTTCAAGCATATTTTTGTTTATTTCACCATCATGGCTCTCACCGGGAGCATCCAGAGACTGTCTAAGCCATCGTCACAGGTGCTCCTCAAGGATGTAGGTGTTGCCTTTGAGGAAACAGAAACCATAGAGCAACATAGAGTCGCGGCGCGTGCTTTGATAAACCGATAGGGGATGGATGGAAGTGGTGCCAGTGCGACAGTTGGTAAGCTAAGTATTGTCGTCAAACTATTGAAAAATGCCCTCCAGGACTTTTGGAACGATTACCTATTTTGACGGACACTCGAGTAAATAGTGTAGTTTCCTTTATATTTTTACTGCAGCGATTAAGTCGTTTCAGAATTTGGGACAGGAAAGACATTTTTGCCACAATTTGGTTCTGTGTCCCTGAACACTTTCAGGCAACTATTAGTAGTGCTATAGTCCATAAATGCGATTTCTTGCAGCTTAATAAAGATATGTTATCTCGGGTAGGGACCGAGGTTAGCATTCAGAAAATGTGGATGCATATTTCAGAACGGTATCAATCTAGGCATTTGTCGGTGCAGGAATTTGTGGCTGAGACAATGAGGCTCCTGGAAGTGTTAGGCTGCCCCTGCCCTGAGGCATATTTAACAGAATTGATGTACTTAAATTTGTTGCCTGAAAATAGTCGGTATTTCTTCTTTGTAAACAAACCATCTACCTTAGAGGAATTATTGCAGTTGGTAACGAAGGTCTTATTTGAAATTATGAGATTGTCATTGGTTTTTGTTTGATAATAAGCCTAAATGCAGTATTTGTGGGGATAATAATTATACTACAGAGAAGTGTTTTCACAGAGTGAAGTAAAAGGATCGGGAGCATGGGGCAGGAGTAAATATGGTTCAAACCATTGGCAACAAATTGAGTGTGCCGGGGGGGGGGGGGGGGGGGGGGAGGAAGTTGAGATTTAGTAAGGTGAACTGGAAGGTTATTTGAATAGTGAATATGTAGGGGAGGTAGTGCAGGAACAAATTGATAGAAAGGATGGCTCTAAAAGCCGTATAGTGTGTTATGCCTGTCGGGACAAGGGAAAAATTCAATATCATTGTCCTCTGGCACGGAAGCGTAAGGGAAACTAAAAGTTGGTTTTTATACATTCCTGCAGAAATTGGAGAAGAGGTATTTGGGGGTTAATGGATTCAGATGCATCGGCCTCCTTAATTGTTGTGGAATGTTGTAATCGGTTATTGAAGAGAGATCCGGTTGAGGCAAGAAAAGTTAGAAAGGTGGAGAAAGTAATTTGGCAGGCTAAGTACTTTACTAGTTTTGATCTGAATATGGAATATGATCAATGTGGGCTCCATCCCAATCCCCGACAGCCTTTAGCTTTTATGATGCTTTGGGGACTGCATCAATGGACTCGGCTCCCTTTGGGCTCAAACTGTGTTCCGCAAGCAATGTCCCAAATCTTGTTTAAGGTGTTGGGAAAATATGTGTAATATTTAATTTTTACCTACATTGATGATATGTGTTTCTACATTAATAAATTCGAAGAGCATTTGGTACATATTGAGAAGTTACTCGAGGCATTGTGTGAGGCTGGACTCGATGTGAATCCAGATAAGTTTCCTTGGGTCGAGAGCCATTTGATATATCTAGGATTTATCATAACTGGGGAAACTCTCAGAACAGATCCGAACAAAGTTCAACCTGTAGTAGCTTTTCCTGTTCGAAGGATCCTAAATGGAGTTCGTAGATTTTTAGGGGTGATTGGGTTCTAGGCAAACTTTATTCTTTACTATGCAAATATCGTTGAACCCATACATTATTTTAAACGTAAGCATGCAGAAAAAATTATCTTTTCCTCCTGTACTCCAACTGCCGACTTTTAATGAAAAAGTTCACCTACATGTTGATGCTAGCTCGGAGTTTGTAGAAGCAGTGCTCAGACAAAAGGTGAATGAGTCTTTAGTCCTGGTGGAATTCGCAAGCAGGTTGTTTACGATTAGCAAAAAGAAGTTTACAGCTTATGAGAAGGAATGACTCGCCAATCTGGTAGGGATCGAAGAGTTAGTAAATTACCTGAATAATATGCCTTTTGATTTGTATATGGATAACCGAGCCCTTAACTGGCTGTTAGATTATAACAACCCACCAGGACACCTTGTGAGATGTTTGGAACGTCTGTCAAGGTTTAGGTTTGATGTTCACTATATAAAGGACATGTAAAAGTTGCTGTGGATTGATGAGGCGTACAGGGAAATAATGATGATGCCAAAATTTCATAAGTCATTTGTGGGTATTAAAAACATCAAGACAGGCATGTTAAATGTCAGGATGTCACTAAAGGTATGTCATCAGGTTCTACCAAATATAAAATGTATAAAAATTTATTAAATGCAAGATCCAGGAAAGGAAAGTTTCGTGTCCTAGTGCCCACAAAATTAGAGCCGATGATTTACAGTTATTATCACTATTCTATGTTTGGAGGACATGTGGGTATATATAAGACCATAACCTGAATACTGGAGGTTTTTACCTGGCCCGGGTCGAGAGATTAATTAAATGGATGGGTAAAAGTTTGCGGACCATGTCAGCAGTGTAAAGCCAAAATTGTTAATTCTGGAGGTAAATATGCTGCCATTGTGGAAAATTTCCCTAGGGAAATGTTATACTTAGATGCTGTAGGGACCCTTTCACGAAGTAATTCTGGATACACGGGAATAATAGTAGCATTCGATAATTTTACCAAGCTGGTCTTCCTTTCCCCCTTAGTTCTACGAAATCAAGCGAAATTTGTAGATTACTAGGGCAGAGGTTATTTCCAATTTTTGGCTCTCCCGTTACACTGGTCACAGATAATGCTATGTATTTCCTACCCAATGAGATGCAGGACTTCATGTTTGATTGGCACATTAAGAGGGTTCAGACATCTCCTTTATCACCTACAGGCAAATGTTGTGATAATCGTAATCTGAAGGTAGCTCCCAGAGCCCTGCAGGAATATTCGCAGCGAAAGTGTGATGATTTCCTGCCACATTCGAGATTATTTTTTAATAACGTTGTAACTCCATATACCCCATCTGAATTGTTTTTGGGACGTAAGTTCTTCATCCCTTATTAAATGCATGGGAGTTGCATTCCGTTGTAGGGGAAATTGTCGTCCGAAGAAATTGGAAGATATTTGTTGTGAATTGGTCGAGAATTTGAAAAAGTATCATAAGAAGTTAGAAAACCATTATAATCAAGGAATGAATGATGTTTTCACGAAAGCGGCTGATCACATGTTCGTTGTGTCTTATTTCTTGAAATAAAAAATTCGGCACTTCGCTGCCAAACTTGCTCCTAAATCGGTAGGGACTTTCAAAGTATTGAAGTTTTTAACTTCTGTCACTTTGTTGTTAAATTATCCACAATCCCCTCTAAAGAATTTCAAAGTGCATGTTAGTCAAGTAAAGTGATATTTGTCGTAGTGTGTAAAGGTCGTGTTGATCTTACCTCTCTTATTTTAAATGTGCTTTTAAATTTGTTTGGATTTTGAGTACTCGTAATTTAAATTGTGATGCTAAAAATTGATGATCGATGAACAGAAAGCATTAGTTTGAAATGTTAGTATATGGTTGGTTCATCGCTCGGTCTCTCTCTCTCTCTCTCTCTCTCTCTCTCTCTCTCTCTCTCTCTCTCTCTCTCTCTCTCTCTCTCTCTCTCTCTCTCTCTGCCTTTGCGACATTTGGTGTGAGATGCTGGTTGGGATTCTCTCTCTCTCTATGCATGTTCCGATCCTGCCAAGTCTCACTGAAGATATACAATGCCCTGGACAAGTTGAGATGCTCAGCTGGCGTTCTAGGAAGAGGGTCGTTCTTATGGGACTGGCCACCCAATTTGCTGCCCGACTTCCTAGGATGCTGTTATCCGCTCATGTCCTGTCCTCCTTACGGGAGAGGATGTGACGGTAGTCACATAATCCTCCGGAAAATTACGCGTTATAACCTGCCTAAACATTCATTTCTCCACGTGACAAGGAAACATCGGCTATGTCGACGTCGTAAATGGGGGGGGGGGGGGGTGCGAAGTCAAGATGCCTTCCTACCTGGTGCTGATCGTCAAACAGGCCGCATTGGCAGCGGAGGTTTCCGGTTTGGCCGCTGGTGCTCGGACGGCTCACGGCGCGGACGTGTGGCATGGACGGCTGCAGGAATACGATAGCGGCGCGGCGCGGTCCTGCACTATGACCGCAGTAAGCTTCGACCCCTTCAGCAGCCCCACCAAGAGAAATTCCGGGTCCCTGAGCAATGTGTGCTGTTGCCCCCCCCCCCCCCCATTTTTTTCCCCCTCCCGCCAAAATCGACCAGTAATAAGCACATGAATAGTCGTCATCCTTGCAAAAAAGTTAATAAGCTTTGAGTGTTGAAATTAGATTTTTAAGTAATATATTGTTTTATAAATAAACATTTACGAGTCGGGGGACCCGGGCCCTCCCGGGTCCCGGGTCCCCGAGCATTGCACCCCCTTGCCACCCCCCCTCTTGGCAAGCCAGCCTTTCCGTGACGTTATTGCAAACACCTGATTGGCAATCACTAATCGGCTTCGCAGCCATTAGACCATGTCACCTAACGTCATCCTTAGTTGCCACATTTGGCAAACATAGAGTCTTGAGGGGAGTGCGGGTTGTATGTCCGACTCGAAGCTGCGTTCTGTGCATGTGGGGTTGTGACTTGAAGTTGTTTACTGTCTTATCATTGGCCAAAGTTGGATTTTTTTATTCTGTTCTAGATACTTTTCTTATCCTGCTAGATACTTTTAGATACTTCGTTATCCTGTGCTGCCAAGATTTACAATCGACACGTTTGGGTCAGGAAATTGAGGAGGGGTGAGGAAGGGCCTTATATTCGCATCTGTGTTTCGTGTTGGACGACAGAGAAGGTGAGGCAGTCATGATAAGTTAAGTACACCTACCGTGTAGTTGGGTTGTTTTCATTGCGTTAAATTTATTTTTGTTATGTATGTTTTTGATTGTATGTAATTTAATTTTAGCAATTTCGTGTCTCCTACGGCTTTTTAAAATGCCAAAAGTTTGTCCATAAAACTAGAATATTTAATTTGTTGTAATGAAGCCCTTAGTAAAATTTACAAGTTTCTTTCTAGAGGGACAAGGAACAATATTTAATTTTATTGGCAAAATTGTCATTTGTAGTATATAAATGTTTTATGTTTTTGTTAAAAAATTGTTACAAACTAATTGCTAGCTTTAATGTGTAGCCTATACGTCAAACAATACATTTGTAAACACAATTACCAAACGTTAACTACTTTGGTATGTCTGGACGGTTCGTACGCATGAGAGAGTTTTTTTCTGGTGATATTTTGCCACTTGCTAGCTAGAAAATAAAAATTATTAAAGATAAGTGTTTGACAAATGTATTTATAATAACATAGTTTCATGTACCTGGAGTTTTGTGATGAAAATATTGGTGTATTGTAATCGTAACACTGTATGACGAATTATGGTTAGTTTCAATTATGTTGTACAAATTTAAAGATAAAAATAATCTTTTAATAACAGATACCACTCCACATCTATGATATATCATTTTTTTCTACAAGGCTGTTTGCTAACCTTATGCATAATGATCGTGTGTTTTCCCCTATATCAAGGTTGTATGAGACTGGATTGATGGAGGGGGCATACAAACATTTCCGGGGCTATATATTAGTCCTGGGATCATTTGACCACCCATTTCAATACATGTAATAATTGTGTGCAATACATATATGGCTACATGCAAATATGGCCATACATATAAAACTGCTATTCATACTGGTGTCGGTATCTGAGTGTGTTATAAATATCTGGGATCCTTGTTACTCTTCGAGTATAATTATTACACGATGTCAGAATATGCACATTACTCCTTATTTTAAATGCTATCTACTTGTTTCACTTTCATACAGGTATAGTAATGCAACAGTGATCTCTTATACGTACGAACCGTAGTGTAGTTTATATTTGAATACCATATTCATTGAAAATTTCACTAATTTCAACCTAAACTGCTATGCCAACAGTACTTATGTATTAAGTACAATAACTAACAACGTCTGTTATCCTAAATATCTTACGCTCAGTAATTAAGTACTAATATAATATTTCAGGAACTGCTCTCACGATTTCCATCAAATGTAGCATATAAATAGTTATATTGTAACCCACGATAACGATACGTGATTTTATAATAATAAAAATGGGTTAATTTTTTAGAATTGGGGGTGGGTGGCACATCAAATATTAGGCTAGGATGCTGTGTCTATCAAAGCATTTAACTGATTCAAACTAAAATTGGTGGACTCGTAGTACCTATTGTGCCTATTCAAAATTCTAATTCACAGTCCTTTTATCTGTCACTTGGTGAGATTGTGCGACCTGTAATAATGAAGATTTCATATCGTAGTTCTGGAACTAATGTATACATTCCCGCCAATTTAAAACACGAATAGTGTTTTGGTAGACTACACTTACCATATAGTATTATAAGGCACATATTTACAAACTGGCGGTCATATAAATACTTTACTTTTGTATGCCACACATACCAAAAAGTTAGACATTTCGAGCCAGCCTTTCTTCATTAGTCCTATTTCGCCTGATTTTGGAGTGTTTGATCATGCTTGGTAAAATGTAGGAATATTTGGTCATTATGTAATATTTGGTCAAAATAAGTTATGTTTTGGAATGTTTGTTTACATGTTGTAAAAATGGTCAATTGTTGTGAGCAGATGTATATATAAGGAAAGGCATTTATATGTTTATTTAAAAAGGGTTAGCGACAGTTAAATTTAGTTACACTTCTTTATGTCATATCATATATCATTTTCATCCAAGGGTAAACGAAAATGGCGAGGACTTTGGAAAAATGTTTGGATGAATACGCATGACAAAACATTTAGGAAATTACATGTGAATTTTAAGCTCCAGTTCATGTGTACAACAAAACCTGTTGCTTATGCAGATACTGAATGACGCACACATTAGCAAAAGTGTGGGTACAAAGGAGAGTGCCCATCTGATATCTACAATACATCTCATTTTGAACAGGTTAAGGAGAGGTGGGAAATTCAGAAAACAAAAACCTATAGCTTAAATTTTTTAAATAAATACCAACCAAGCTAGAATGGATAGATGTCTGGTTAGCAAAAAAAAAAAGATATGGCAAGGCATCGCCTGTGGCTTAAGATTTTGTATAAAATTCCCAGGTTATTATAGCGTTCTTAAATAAATTAGCAAATAATAATGGGGAGTGCTATATTTCACACATCATAGGTAACATTCAATTAGGGGAAGTATCGTAATCCATGTTCAATCATTTGAAACGTTTCCAAAAATTATATTAATATTAGGTGCTTTTCATAGCACTTTTTTCGTACTTAATTTGAAGCAGTAACTTTAATGGTTTTGTAGTTCAATTGTTTTGAATGTGATTCTTCTTACAAAATCATAAATCTAAGAGACTTAAAAAATAGATTATTCTTCGGTACAGATAGAATAATAATAAAATTATTATTTATGTAGTTTATAGTTCTTGAGATACGACATATAACTAAATCTATGAGGTCGAAAATTCTAAAACAAGTGTAGTTTATTAATGAATACACAACATGTCGCATGCCTTTACAAGGCTTTTAACGTGTACTGATTTTTGTTTAAATAAATGAAAACATTTAAATATTAATAAGGATATAATCATGTATTCGGAAAGATATGCAGACAACCGCATGATCGTATTATATACTATCAAATTTTTCTTTAATGGATAACACGATTCATTACTAAGGAAAAACTATATTGATGTTTAATTAGTTGGATTAGTTTTCGAGTGTACAGCTATAGGACGTAATACTTTATGTAATAGTAGAATGTTATACACAAATCACTTGAAATAATATTGGATAGATTATAGATTCAGGTAGGCCAAAGCTAACTGCTCCAAATTAATTACCGTAGGCTTACGTTTTTAAACAGAAGTCACAGGTAAAGTTGTGGGCAGAATCTGCAGCACTGCATTCTGAGTGGAGCCAGCCTGAACAAACAACACATCGATACCAAAGTTCTTTGTCCCAGCCAAACTCTCCGCAAAAAAAGACAAACTTCAATCTTATCAAAATAAACAAATCATTATTTATATACGACAGGTGTAATTGCCCTGCTTTTTAGGCACTAGATCAATGTTTTCGTTTATAAATATTATCCTCCACAATGTCAGTACGGGTCTCGTTTAAGAAATGGCGTGTGTTGGGGTAATGGTATGCAGACCTGCGTCCGAATACCCTCTCATGCGTCCTAATAACCCGTTCGTGCGTACCATTGCCCCTGGTATTCCATAATGGAAAAATTTATTCTTTTACATCAGTGGCGTGATTTCCGAACATTAATATGCATTTATTTAACGACATATTCTTTATTGACATATTCTTGAAAGTATTTTATCGCTGTATTTTATAGCCCCCGATATTTGCATACAATAGCCCATAAAAATTTTTCACACAGATGGTGCGCAAGCACAAACGCACCACCAATAAAAGGGCTTGGACAAAGGAGAGTTTAGCAGCAGCTATAGAAGATACAAGGACTGGAATGAGTATTAGAAATGCTGGCAAAACTGACGACATTTATAAAGCAACGGGCCTAGCATGGGAAGAAAGCAAGTTTTAAGCGTAGAGCAAGTAAACGAATTGCGTTCTCACCTTCTGAAACTGTGTAAACTCTTTTATGGTATGACTGTAGTATAAGTGCGACGAATCACATTTGAATTTGCCGAACGAAATGGTATCAACCATACATTTAGTGTGACTACTAGGCTAGCAGGGAAAGACTGGGCTCAGGGTTTGTTTTTTAGGCGACACCCAACATTATGTTTGCGAAAACCTGGACCAACATCTCTGAGCAGAATTCTTGGTTTCAATAAAGCTGAAATTGGCATATTTTTTAAGAACCTATCATATGTGTGTGAAAAACACAAATTTCCACCAAACCGTATATTCAATGTCGATGAGATGGGAATAACAACTGTCCAGCGGCCACCATCTTTTATTGCTCAAAAAGGCCTAAAACATATCGTCACCGCAACTAGTTTCGAGAGAGGAAGAAATTTCACAATTACCTGTGCTATAAGTGCAACAGTTTTTGTCATTCCTCCCATGTTTGTATATCCAGGTGCAAGACTATCTACTGGCTTAAGACGTGGATGGCCTTCAGGAGTGTGTACAAGATGTCCAAGTCCAGGTGGAAGGTTATCTACTGGCTTTAGACGTGGGTGGCCATCAGGAGGGGTGTACAAGATGTCCAAGTCCAGGTGGATAAATTAAGAGTTATTTTCTGAGTGGCTCCAACATTTTTTAACAGCAAATGAATTCATCAGCAGATAATCCGACTCTTCTTCGTTTGGATAACCATTCAAGCCACACATTATTAGTTGCATACAATTTCTGTAAAATTAATGGAATCACTTCTGTTGTTCCCTTCTCACACATCCCATGGCTTCGACCTTTGGATGTGTCGTTTTTTGGTCCCCTAAAAAATGCTTATTACTCTGAGTGTTCACTTTTAATGAGGAATAATCCATATAAAAAAATTGAGAAGGAACACATCCCACGAATGTTTAAATCTGCTTATGAAAAAGTTGCCAGTGTTTGTAAAGCAGTTTCGGGCTTTGAAAATACGAGAATATTTCCACTTAATCCTGATGTCTTTTGTAATGAAGATTTCGCACCGGCGCCTACAGAGGCTGAAATTACTTCAGGTGGACATAACGACGAACAAGTGAGGACTGAAGACTGCAGCAGTGGGAGTGTCCCGATAGAGGTCGGAGACAGCGTGGCAGGTTCCAGCAGAGATGTTTTACCAAGAACCCATGAAAGCAGTGTTTCTACAAGTTTTATACAGAAGAAACCAAATCCCAATGTTAATGCTTGTGGGACCCACGATAAGACCCAACAAGGCTGCATATCAGATGAAGAATTTCAAGTAGAAGGAAATGGTGTTACAACTTTTCAGCAAATATCATCTGATCCAATTTTGAAAGTATTATATTCACAAGTTAAACAAGGTTCGAGACCTATACAACATTCTGAAGTGTTAACAGCCACCCCCAGAAAGGACGTTTTGGAAAATAGTGACGAAAAACGGAAACTAAAGTTGGTTAAATGTAGCGCGCCGAAGAAACAAAAAAATCCACCAAAAGAAGAAACGAAAAATTGCAGATCTAAAGGCAATAAGAAAATTGTTAAACGAAAAATAAAATATTTATTGAAGACAGTTCCAGCCGTCCAGAAGAATAAAACGTGGCTGGAAAATATTGCTCTGTCAGTGATAGTGATGAACTAAGTGATATATCTTGTTTGCCAACGATTAATAAAACAAATGAAGTCTTTCTCTTTTTTTGCGGCTAGTTTGGCTGGGACAAAGAACTTTGGTATCGATGTGTTGTTTGTTCAGGCTGGCTCCACTCAGAATGCAGTGCTGCAGATTCTGCCCACAACTTTACCTGTGACTTCTGTTTAAAAAAGTAAGCCTACGGTAATTAATTTGGAGCAGTTAGCTTTGATCTACGTTAGGCTATAATTTATATAATATTCTTTCAAGTGATTTGTGCTTTACACGAGTCAAACAAACAAAAAAAATGCTTCTGCTGTTGTTTTCATTGTTACCAAAATAATAAGTTTTAAGCTGTTAGATTTCTTAGCCATATAAATATGACAAGAATTTAACTAAATTCTTAACTTAACATTTTCATGTTTTTTGAAATTTTCTAGCGTTTATAACATATATTACCTGTATGAACTCATATCATAATCTCTATAGTATTGTTTGTGTTTGTAGTGAGTAGGTATGAATTTAATTCATTCTCTTGTTTGTGGTTGCCTATCTTTACATTTGTTTACGTGCGTACTATTGCCCTACATGTGCGGGGAATGGTACGAACTACAAAATTTCATTAAACAATAAATATTTTTGAAACTATTTTATATATCAGGCTATACTTTAAACATAGCATTCTTAAATATATTTGCTATATATTGTCTATATTACAAAATCAAATTAACAATGGCAATATATTTTATTTACGTTTGAAATAAGGTGAGTGCTATTGTTCCACTCTCTCCTATACATATGTACCAATACATATCCATCATAATTTTTATTGTATATTTAAATATGTGAAACGAAATGGTTTTATCGTTCTGTATAAGATCTGGCTAATCTATATAAAAGGTAAATTATATTGGATTATATAAATTATATGTCATTTTTATTAAGCTATTATAGACCGTTTACTAATTATTTTAAAAATTACATAATTATAGAAAGTACTGGGATTAATGTCAGATAATCGTGACACAACAACGTAATTTGGACACTGTCACACATATCTTCTTAAAAATAGGCTAAGCAAAATTTGTCTCCAAACCGAGAGTTGTAGAGTGCATATAAAATTTAACGTTCACCCAAGCGCGAGTACAAAACACACATCCAAATCCGACCACTGAAGTGTTGGCGAACCCATTGTTCCACAGTAATATGAGCAGAGCTTACGCTAGTTGGAAGGCGTGATTTGCCTTTCAACGTGGTCCCTGGCCCCTTGCAACAGAACCCTCGTCGCGCCCCTTCTAGCAATCTCACCGGCCAAGTAAACATCCAAGGGTCAGCCCGACAAATCTTCATCTAAATTTAATCTGGTTCACGCGCTGCCTGACTCACTCCAGATGATTCACGTGCTGCGACGAGATGCCGAGAAACTGTGGCTTTACACCCGCGCGCGCGCGCTTCTTCGGGAATGGTTTCTTTATTGTTCCGGTTGTCCAGTTGGGTCGCTGGCGCATTATCTCAACTGATATCTGCAAGAAGCACTTGCAGACACACCACAAGGCATAAGTGACAGAATGTGGTTAGCTGAAAGTACGAAGGGCAATAAAATTCATTTCTTCACTGTGAATATCCTCATTGTTATTTTACTTATTAGGGTAACGTGTATGCCGTATATATCTTGGGATTATAGTCCATTCACTTTTACTTTACACTTTTCTGAAGCCCTGCTTAGTTCTACTTTCAAACTATTCCTCCGTCCCGTGCAAATAACATTTAACGAAGTCTAGGGAATCACACCGAAGGAACTACGCGCCGAATTCATGCGCACTTATATCAATAATATTTTGCATAAGAACTGTCTAATACTGCCGCATTACCAACACATTAATATTCTCTATGTTTTAGGTCATAGTAATTATATTTGTAATTTAAATTATACGTAAAGTATTGACAGTATTTCAGGTTATCATTATAAAGGTAGTTTTATGTTCATTTATGTTATCATCTAAGTACAAAATGCTTGTGATACATAACATAATTATTAAACAACTAAACACGTCATACGTGGGGTAATTTTTCTAATGTTTAATTTACAAAGTGTGAAGAAACTGCAAATATATTATAGTTGATAATTTATCACAAATAATTGATCGTATTACAAAGCTGAGTTTTTTTGTAGTGCAACTGCATTTCAGGGCTTCTCAAACGTATATTTTGCAGGATTTATGCTTCGTGACGATTCTATTTCGACTCTGTTTATAGTCATAATACCAGCTTCTAAAAATAACTAAAATATGTAATAAAACACTTTTCGTTACATCATTTCGTGTTCATCAAAGTGCTCAACATCCCCTCACCGGCATTATGATATACGATTGTTGCATCATCTCTCTCGATATTAAAGTGTTTGCAATGTTGTTAGTGAGAACGATACATGGAGAGTCGATCCTTATTTTAGTTATAGACCATCGCATCAATACAGGAGGAACAATCAGAGACCTATTTCCCATTGTAGCAAACGGCATTGAGAAAGTACTCGCGAAGACTGGTACTTAAGAATAAAATACGTTTTCCTAGAGATAGAGTTGTAGATGTTGAATGGTATATAAATAAATGCCGTGAATAAAGCCTTTATAATGAGCACGAAAGTAATAAATGCGAGGTAAGTCCATGATTATCAAAAGTTCTGTCAGTAAATAGCATTAATTATACCTGTCATGGACTGTTTTTATGGACTGCAAGCTAAAAAAAAGTACCAATAAGTTACCGATGTAACTAACGAGCCTATTTTCCTTTACATGGGTGCAAGTTTTATAATCTTGGATGGGAGATATTTGACATCACCTTGACACAGATATAATAAGAGATGAATTCACAAATATGCCCAACACTAGTGAGACAATTACAAATACCTACGTGCATTACCCGGGGCTTGAACGTAGAAACCTTCGTACCCTAAAGCGGGCTTGCAACGAGCTGCTTTATAGAGGTGTAACTTGGAGCATCAACTTCAGTTGTAATTAGTCTAATGTTTTAGTAGGTATTGTTTGCTAATGTGAACAATTTACAGGGCCATCATTTGGAAAATAAGTGCTCAAGACACGTAAATGAAGTAAGTTTATATAGTCTACTGTAGCACTTGTGTGAAGAATTTGGTGGTAGGCTAACTGTTTGAGTGGTTTCCCCTTATATGGCATAAAAGCTTTATTTTCTCACTTGACGCTTTTGTACAGAAAGGCTTAAAAAAAAGGCTCTGTATGGGCATAAATTATCATCCTTGTAGACACTTTTAGTACAAAAGGTTTTGATTAAATTTAGTTAAATTTTTTGAGAGATACGACTTAATTATTTCAGTTATTAAATTGTCATTTTTAAAATGTCTGACCCACTTTTATCACGAAAACTTACACGCAGTATTATAACACTAATTGAGTGCAAAGTTTGGTGGAAGTTAATCGAATGGCATATATGCCCAATTTACTCCAGTGGCAATACCTTACATAAAGGCGCGTATAGGCATGTTTAATGCTTCTGATGGATTCTGCAGCATACAAAGTTAAGCTGAATTTTGTTAAATTATTATAATAGTAATTAGGTCTGAAAAGTTAATATGAACTATTTACATTGCAGCCATAAAATAAATTCCTGACCTACATAAAACATGCAAGCTCACATGGCTTACTTTAGCACTACCGTCATGCATTCAATATTTGGTGCAATTTGGTTAATTGATCCCCAGATATGGTACAGTAGCTCAGTTTTCTCATTTGTGGCTATTCTTCAAAACAGTGGGCAAAAAACTTGATGTATTAGCTCATTTGACGCTCGTGTAGATACTGCCAGCACATAGAGTGGAGAGGAGTGAAGATATTTGGGTTGAGAGCCGATGAGATTGAAGTGAGGTGAGTATAGAGCAGCGCCGGAATGAAGAGGCAGGGGAAACGGAAGACCCCTGAGAAAAACACCCGACCAACGGCATCGTCCGGCACGATCCCCACATGCGAAAATCCAGGAGTGAGTTCGTCGGGAATCGAACCCTGTTCGCCGGCAAATAAAGTTGATTTGAATTTAGTTACCTGGCTTCGTAGGTACTGCGTATATACCAAAATGCGTATGTGGTCGCCATTTTAAAAATAAGTTATTGACCCACTTAAAACATACCTACATAATATTTATAATTTGCCTAATTTTGATGGAATCGGTTGGCTGTTCCCGAGATATGGCGCAAAACTTCGTTTGTCCGTGTGGCACTTTCTTACGAAATGGCTGACAAAAGAAGTCCTGTGTAGATACATTTGATGGTCATTATAGATACAGCCAGCATACAAAGTTAATATAAATTAATTACATTGTTTCGTAGATATAACATACTAAGCTAAAATTTTATATGGCCACCATTTGGAAAATGTGTTTAAACTACTTTAAAAACAGCAGTTTATTTGGCTCACTGCAGTACTACCTGTTGGTCGAATTTGGTAATAATAAATTGATTTTTTCTCGAGATATCATACAAAAACTTTAATTTGCATGTAATGCTATCTTACAAGCATATTTAATGCGTGTGCCTGATATTTTCAGAGTACCAGGTTTGGTCAACATTGGTCAAACGTTATAGTATATATATATATATATATATATATATATATATATATATATATATATATATATATATATATATATATATATATATATATATATATATACACACACACACACAAATATTAGCCTAACAATACCCGCATTATCCATTTACATCTAAATTGGCTACTATAGTATTAGTGTCCTCTCAGTATAAACATTTATGTTCAAATAAGTTTCACGGTTTCGTAGATTTACCATAGTATCTTATTTAAACATGTTTGTGTGCCCGCCATTTTGAAAATAAGTGTCTGACAAACTTAAAACATTAAAATTTGCCAGATTACAAGCAGATTACATTATTCTTTGTTTGTCGAATTTGGTATGACTCGGTTGATTATTTCCCGAAGCATGACAAAAACATAATCTTTTTTCATGTGGTGCTATTTAAGAAAGTGGTGGACAAAAGAGTATATGTGTTAGCACATGTAATGCGTGTCGTCTATACTTTCAGCGTACGAAGTTTGGTCAAAATTGGCTAAACAGTGTCGTTTATATATCAAATGACCCTACAACATTTCAATGGACACCGTGTTGAAAATAAGGGCCTCGTCTATTTAAAACGCATATTGTAACATGGTATACCATAGGTGGGTTACTGCTGAAATTTGGCAGGAATATATAGAGCAGATTCCGAGTTATTATATAAAAGCGTGGTTTATAATGTACTTCTATCTTCCAAAATAGAGGACTAATAACAATATCTCTTTCTACATTTAATAATAATAATATTATTATTATTGTCGAAATACGAAATTTGGTTTAAACTGGTTAAATGGTTTACGAGATATAAAATGGCAACCTAAATATTAAAATGACCGCAATTTTGAAAATAAGTACATAACATGGTAGAAAACTATAAGTTGGATGTCTTTACTAAGAACGATGTATACTGTGTTTGGTAAACTTCGGTTCGCGGGTTCAAAAGTTTTCATAGAGGGTTACACACAGAGACACAACAGAAAAGTGATCTCGTAAACCTACTATACCTTCGGAAAGTAGGCTAATTACACAATAAATCAAATGATCGCTAGTGATCAGATGAAAAACCTATTTTACAGAATTTTAACCGATTTTGAGTGTAGTGATTATGAACTGAGTATGATTGTGGTTGCGTGATTGGCTCGTGTTTTTATCTTGAACTTTTTTGTTAGTCGGGAAAGTAGGGCAAATAATAAATTAGAAATTGAGTGATCATTGTTGGTCGTGTAAAAAATATATATTTTACTGAATGATTATTAGTCTTGAGCCAGTCATTTGTTCAGAAATAAGTTTACTATCAGAGAGAAGTTGGTTATGCTTGTATCCCCCGAAGCAACATACACTGGCCTAACAATGGCACATGGTTGAAAAGGTTGGCTATATGTTGGACTGAAGTATACATATTGATACAATGTTGGCCCAAAACGCAAACAAAAATTTCCTAGCAGGAAAATGTTAAGAAATTACCTGGTATCCTCCAGAAAACGATGCCACTAAATCAGAAAATGCCATTACCTATCGCAAATGTACTTTTTATATTTTAAATGGTTGGTTGATGGAAGGCAACTAGTTGGTAAACATGCTGTTAGTAACAGGTTCGTATATTTTTATGTTCTGCTAACACTAGGCAACCAACATTTTATAGAAATGTCTGGGATGAGTTTTTTTAATGTAAAGAATTTTTTTTTTGTATTTTACATAATATAAAGGTTATTCGTGACGTGAGATATTTCTCTTTAACTTATATTCTATTGGTTATATGTGGTTTAAGTGTTAGGAACACAACGGTTGATAATTAGTACTAATTTTTTTGTTGGGCCAACATTTTGTTACCAACAAGCCAACAATGGTAATTTCAATATGTCTGATGAAATAACGATATAATTGCGTATGAATGTTTTAAAGCTATGATTTTAACACACAAACACAAACAATGTTTTATTTAAAATGGACTCAGATGGTGATGTGTTGGATACTTGTTTGAAAATATACTGTAGGCATTTGGTTTGTTAACTTTTGTCGGGCCAACATAATGTAACCAAAATTACGCCAACAAAATAATTGCTATATGTCTAATGACAAAACACAATAATTATGTATCACTGTTTAAAAGTAATATTTTACTCACGCAAACCGTTTCTTATATAAAATTGACTTCGTTTGTGAAGTGTCGAATAATTGCTGGAAATCATATTGCCCGCATTTGGTATGTAAACATTTGTTTGGCCAACATTGTACAACCTACATAAATTCACTAATTGGAAGTAATCGTTTTAACCGGAAAAATATTATTAATTTTCACATCATAAGAAGACTTACCAAATGTAATTTTATTTCAAACTGCATTATGTCCGTCATGTGTCGAAACAATGTTGTGAATAAACAATTGGTGATATGTACTTTTGTGACGTTGGGACAGTATTGCATTCCAATCATTATGCCAAGATAAGATGTTATTAATATTTTCTAAATAAAAACATGTATATTCATTTTATTTGCTCAACGGTTCGGGTTTTTCATAATACAGGTTCATTAAATCTAGACTGTCACTTGTTGGCTGACTCTCGGTTTTTAGTTGAAAAATATAATTCTGTCACTGGTAGGTTTTGAATTCAGGTTCAGAGTAGTAAAATATGGCTTAAATACAATATAATATATCACTAAGGAAAATGAACTGCAATACTATGTTGTGTGTTTATTGCTTGATCTTCCAAATGAAGTAACTGTGGGGTTGTGGATAATGCAACAGGCTGGTAATATAATTGGCTCAATTTGGAATCCAACATCCCCAAAGGAATTTTTTAGACTGTAGTATGAAGTAAAAAGTTATGATACTAACAGGATAATGTTTTTTTTTTTTTTAAATTTTTAGTTAGTGTGTAAAATTAATTTTATACACTTGTTACCAATGTTAGCAGAATTTTGACAACTCACTACTAACGTGGAAACATTTTAATAGATATTTGGTTGGTAAATAACAGTGTGAATGCCTTTATAAAAGAAAAACAACATTACTCTTAAAAGCATAGACACAAACATAACATTATGTTCCGCCAATATATTTCGGTTCGCAACCAACATGAAAGTCATGTTGGGCCTATATAGGCCCACGTGACATTTTGGCATTGGGCCAACATAACATGCCATCTTTCGCCCAAAGTTAAAGCCAAACGTTGGGTCAACGTTGGCCCAACCAAATTTTGGTACTGGACTGCTTACATCTATTGCAATTACGTGCAAAGCACAACAAAAGTTGAAAAGGCATAATACCGACTGCCTTTCTCGCAGAAATGCCCAAAATGTCCGTTGTTTGTGACTTAGTATTTAGAAGTATTGAGCACATTAATGATTTAAAAGTGTACATTTTATAATAAGCGCAGTATGAAAATATTTTTAACATATGTGGTTATATACAGGTTGTCCAATTTATCTTGACCACCCACAATAATTCCGTACCGGGGCTCCAAATAAAAAGTAGGCCTATGTCAAACAAAAATTGTATAACTGGAAGAGGGAATTAATAATGCTTGGGAGTCAGCCTTATATAGACTGTTCACGGTAAAGTGAGCATTTACTTAAGGCCCTCCCAAAAGTCATTAAACCCTAATAAATATAATTTATTGCCGTCTCAGACGTTAATTATTGAGAGTGATGAAATATATACACTGTGTTTATTAGTCATATTGCAATGTTTAAATTAAAAAGTGGCGGAAAGGTAGAAATTAATTGAAAGGAAAAATTTAGCAGGGCCATAAAAAGTTCTCACTTTACCTTGAATGGCCTATAGCATTATTTATTAGTGAGATATAAGTACTAACATTAGTTTTTTAAACGGCACCATGTATATATTCGTCAATAGTTCAATGAAGCTCGTGAAGATCTATTCAAAAGCGTATCACAAAGTAGGCCTATCAGTCAAATAAACTGGTTGTTAAAAACCGCCACAGACATTGGGACTCATGAGAGTTCATGAATATCCGTTATGTGGTGCCTTGAGGCATGATTGCGCTGCATGGTACTTACAGTAAAGTATGACGTTGACGTTCTGCATCCATGTAGAGGTGATGTGAACAGTGCAGGTACCCAGAGTTGCGTACCGCATTCAACTGAAATTGCGCTTAGAGAAAACAAAGGAACACGCATGACGTGACAACTACTCAATAAGTTATCCGTGTGCAGACGAATACAATACACTTAAAGGTTAGAGTTTCCGTAACGCAAATGTACTCCAACAAAAGGGGAGGTATAAAAGATGCTCATCCATGGAGAAAGTAATAAGCAGATGAATGTGTTCGTATTATTTTACAGTAAAATGTAGTACGTTCAAGTGAGTTGAAGTGAAACACACACACACACACACACACAGTTCTGTTATTATCATTACCATTAGCTTGGCTTACTCACTCGTCGTTCATTCTGTTGAAATTCGGCGTAATGTTAGTAAGACGGAGCAACTCTACACAGAGCGATACCCTGACAAAACCGCGCCGTCCAGACGGATGATTTCCCGCCTCGTTGTGAAACTTTGTGAAACGTGAAATTTTAACCCACAGCTACGCAATCATCGTAGAACTCGCACAGATGAAACTGCCGAGATTGCTGTTATCGCTGCTGTAGCTGTTAATCCACACGTCAGCACACGCCAACTTGAAGCCAAAATTGGCATTCCGCAAACAAGCGCACATCGCATTCTTAAGCGTCATACGTTCCATCGCTATCATCTACACGTACACTAAGAATTGCTCGGGAATGGTTTCCAGAATTATGTAGAGTTCTGTAAAGGGACTCAGCATCGCCAACAAGAAAATTTTTCAGATGTTCTTTTTACCAATGAACCGTCGTTCTCCAACTCAGGCCAAGTGAATACGAGGAGCAGGCATCATTGGGCCGTCTAGAACCCACGATGGCTTCGGCAGTTGGACCATCAGCGTCAATGGAGAGTTAACGTTCGGTTTGGTGTGGGATGGTTGGCAATAAGGTTACAGGGCCTTATTTCGCGAATGGTAACCGAAACAGCTGTCAGTATGGCAAATTTATAACAAACAGTTCTTCCTGGTCTTCTGGAGGAGATACCTCTGAGGAACAGAACGATAATGTGGTACCAGCACGATGGATGCCCAGTTAATAATGCCGTGTGTGCACGTCGTGTTCTGGACCGAAAATATCCTGGTAGGTGGATTGGTCGTGGAGGACCAGTTAAGAGGTCTGCTAGGTCTCGTGATCTTACGACATGAACTTTTTTCATTGAGATTATTTCAAATACGCTGTCTATCGAGCTATTCCAAGAGAACAAGAAGGAACGTATTGTGCGTGATTGTAATGCTCTTCAACAGGCAACATGTGAGGAATCGGTGTTGTTATTCATCCAACGATTGAACTTGTGTATCGCTGCCAATGATCTCCACTTTGATTATCTAATGCGAATTTTCTACGCTTCACAGTACCTCTATATATATATATATATATATATATATATATATATATATATATATATATATATATATATATATATATAGTAACTATAAACGGACAGTAGAGATCCCAATTTATGTCATATTTTGTGTTCATGTTATGAAAGTGTACAGTGTGCTACATGTTTAAGTAGGCCTTGACGAGCATCATTAAACATTTGCCCAATATACACATGGTGCCATTTAAAAAAATGATGTTAGTAGCCGTATCTCACTAATAAATAGTGCTATAGGCCTATAGCTCACTCCCCAGTAGTATTATTTTCCCTGTCCCGTTATGCAATTATTGTATGAAACACTTTCATTTGGAGCCCCGGTACGGAGTTATTGTGGGTGGTTAAGATAAATGGGGCACCCTCTATTTGTAACGTCGCTACTACAGTGCGTAGGCCTACAGTTACAAGTGCATAAAAACAATATACTGATAACTTTAGGTAAGTGATTACACTCGTCTTGCATTGCTATGAACGTAAAAGACGATGATCGAGACATTAAGGATTAATACATATACATTAGTGTACTGAGAAATTTAAATAGTTTTATAAATACAGAGTACATATTAAAAAAAAATGATTATACGATAATAGTCGTGACAACATAGTCCCGAAAAATTTTGTTACAATCTGTTTGGTAGGCTATTAAGGGGGCACATACATACCTGACAGACATTCGCACGAATCTAAAAGTCTTTATTTCCAAGGAAAGAGGTCTAAAAAGGGAATAATGATACATATTCTTTCTCTTAATTATTGAATTTCCACATACTGCAATTTTGCAACTTATTACCATTTTATAGTTTTTTACCCATTAGGATAGACTGCCTCAAGAAGGCTATGTCTGTGTATGAGCTGGTTTCCAAATTTTAATATATCCAACACATATAATTTTGTATGTTTGTATATACTGTATATACAACGTTTTTGAACGTTTTCTTCCTCCAAATTCAAGCACAAAAATATTTTAAACTATTTTAGTGTTACACAAATGTATTTTTTAAATAATTGTTGATGAAAATGTTCATTTTTATTTTTAAAATAAGTACCAATCAATAATTAGTATGATATCGAATTTTTCAAAAACAAACTCACGGTTTTAACCAAACACGTTAGTGCCTAATGTTCTCAATTCTATAACAATTTAATAACACATTCTGAGAAACAGTACCAACTAAAAATAGGGCTTGTACATTACAGATCAGGAATGTTTCATGCGATTATACAAATTTTGGCTACCAATTAAAGCCAAAAACTATATATTTTCTTAATTTGACATGAGTTACACTACAATTTTGAAAATGACGGGCTTTCAGGATTTTAAGATGGTCTGTTATGCCTCGTGAATTTTCAGACCTCATACAAACTAGACCCATGATACAATGTTCAAGTTAAACTTAAGTTATAATTCATTAATTTATTGCATTTAAGATATGCAATTTTAATATAATGCTACGCATTTACAAATAATTAGTACGCAATAAACAACTATAATTGTCATATTTATGCTATTTTATCATATTATGATCATGTTTAATATGTTACTCCCTCCTACTTTTGGATAAAGCGAAGTTTTCCAGGAATTAAATATCCGATTTAAATCAAATATGTTCTCCTGGATTGTTATATATGCATGAATAAAATTCGCGAACTCACACCCTTTTTCATTACTATTTCAGAGACAACGGCAGTAGTATAATTTAGTGAAGTCAGGGACAATGGCATCCAGCTTCGGAGCTCGAAGATGATCATGCTCTGTAATTCCGGTCGCCAGTGGCCATTTTCCCCTCTAAATATCCCCTTTTCCCTAAAACAAATTCCCATTCTTCCCTCAAATAAGCACCGATCCCCCCAGTTGCAAAAACGATCCCCTGAATGGCACTCTTCGAATAATCGGAAGGATTTGGAGGGGTCGTTTTTGAGGGCAGATCAGTGGGGCCTTGTTGGCTTTATAAGCATAGGATATGCCAAATCGTTACACAGGGTCCGAAGTCAGATCTGACCATCAGCCATCTTGGTTATGTCAGCCATTTTATCCGCCATATTTGATCCAGGTGACCTTAACGTTTTACCTTGACCCCAAAATTGAACCCAAAAAAATTCAAAAATAAAAAAAATTATAAAAATTTCCAAAAATGTATTTAGGATATGGATATAAATGTATTAAAATGTATTTTAAAATATACAAGTCTAAAATTTTGAATATTCGGTCTTAGTGGGAACAGAGAATAAAAGCCAACCAGCACCAAGTAATGATGTTACCCGGCCACCATATTAAATTCCATTGTCCTTCATATTGACCCATGACCATGATCTTAACCGCATGCCCATGACACTGAACCGAAAAAATCGCCAAGTAACCCAACACAGCTTAAAAAGTATGAAAGTTAATTTTAAAATGAACATTAAAATTAATAAAAAAATATTTACAAATATAATTAAAATCATTTTTAAGAAATATTTCTAAAAACATACATTTACGGAGATCCTCCACAGCACCATATCCAGCAGATGACTGACCCCCTCCAGTCAATCAAGTGGTATTACCATTCCCCTCCCTTATCCCCTCACATTTGCACAATCTGTCTAATGTACACTACCTGCCATATTGTTTTTTGTTTGCCATTTGTTTACATTTTCAACACCTAGGCGGCACAGATGACTCTTACCACCAAGTTGAATCTGGGTGAAATTCACATTGAATTCACATCTGTGATCTTTACCCCGTGCCCATAACCGCTGATAATCTTTAACACAAATATAAACTAAAAAAAAAAATTGAAAAATCCAAAACTTTCCAAAAAATATAATAAATTAAAAATAATTAAAGACATGTTTTTCCATCAATCTTTCGGCAATCTCGCAGTATTTCCATCAATCAGCACCCCAATCAGCACCACAATCACCACTGTAATCAGCGAAGCAATCAGCACTGCAATCAACACCGCATGCAGCACAATCAGCACCGTACGAACCACAATCAGCTCTGCAATCAGCACTGCAATGGACACCGCAATCCCCAACCCTTCGATCAATTCCAATCCTTCTATCCATTCTTCGATCAATCTTTCAGTTTGTCTCCCACTCATATGTACAGAAATTACATTCGTTCGCCAACTGCCCCAAATTTCTACATGTCGACATAATTAATGTTTTCTAACCAGTTCACTATCCATGCATTTTTATACTAAAGTCTTTATTAATACATGGTATGGGAATATTTACTTTAATAGTCGAGTGCACATAGCACCACTTCAAAGTTATGTGGGATGAAAGGACACAACACAAAATTTCAACCCACAAATATTATTTTTAAATCAGATTATGTAATTACAATTTTAGAAGAAAGAACTATTCCATCACATCGGGCAAGATATCTCCACTTAGTTGGAAAGCGATTAAATACCTGAGCCAATCTACAAAAACATTCGGGTCTTCGGGAAATAGGTAGTCAGTATTCTCAGCTACTTTAGCCTTCTTCGTGTGGCTTGTTGCAGCAAATGTGTCGGAGGGGTGTGTAAGTGCATCGAGAAAATCCCCATCGTCTTCAGCACTAGCACTGCCTTCATGTTCATTTTCAACAATACTGTCTTCATGCTCGTCTTCACTTCCTGTTTCGTCCTTAGTATCACGTTTACTTTTCTTTGTAACATGAGTTGTTTGGTCATAATCAGTATTTAGAGCTAATGGTCAGTTACTTTAAAGTTCGTCGATTTCACGCGAAAGTCTTGCAGGTGTAAATTCCTCACAAACCGACTCTGTTGAACTCATTATAACTTTAGCATTAACTGTCTCTTCATATTCGTCTGCCGAATCAGTACCCTTCTATACAGCAAGAGGTATTGTTGGCAACACTTGCTGATTCCCAGTAGACGAATCTTTGAAGACCTCGGTACGTTATTTCGATGTATCACATCACATAAATTGCATAGGACCAATGTCGTAATGCTTTATAGCGCATAAAGGACTCTGAGCACAGTTGAAATTTCGTTCGCAGAATCGGCACTGACGACGGCTAGTTAGGGATGATGCAAATCGTGGCTCCATGATCGTTGATGTCAAAAGCAGGCTTTCGTATTCACAATTCGTCTTCGTGGTATGACCAGAGTGCACTTTCAAATCGATGTTCACTTCACGGTGTCAGAACAACAACTGAAATTTTCTATATAAATGCGATTATTTTTATAGAAAGAGCCGAGCTTGTGACCACAAAAAGCCCTGTAACATAAAATGTGTATGTAAACCAATATGTGAAAACTCTGAGAACACCCAGATACTTGTTCGCCCCAGAAGAAAACACACAAATACTTTAAAAATAACAATACGTTATTTCAATATTCTTTTAAGGCATATATACATAAATATAGAAATTTAAAATTTCATATTTCTATATTTATATATACATAATTATCTGCATGATTTCTTCTGGGGCGAAGGGTTATGTGGGTTTACTTAGAGATCTCACATATTTTTTCACATTTAAATTTTATGATAGAATGCATTTTGTGGGCACAATCTTGGATCTTACTATAAAAATAATCGCATATACATAGAAAATGACAGTTGTCGTTCTGACACCATGAGGTTAATATCGAATTGGAAGAGTTCTCCTGTCATACCACGAAGATGAACTGTGAATACAATTGCATTCCTTCGAACGGAACGACCATGAAGCCGCTACCTACATCATTGCTAACTCGTTGTAGTCAGTACCGATTCTGCCATCAATTTTTCACTTATGGTTCAAATGATCATCAGCACGAGCGAATGGCCTATACGAAGAGTCCTTTTCGCGTGGTAAAGCATTACGACATTGGTCCTATGCAGTTCATGGGAAGCAATACTTTGAAAGAACATACCGATGTCTGCAAGGTTTCGTCTACTGGGAGTCAGCAAGTGTTACCGTCAATACCTATTGCTGCATAGAAGGGTTCCAATTCGACGTGCGTTTATGAGACAATTAATTCTAAAGATATAATGTGTGCAGTAGGGTCGTTTTGTTTGGAATGAGCACTTGCAAGACTTTCGCGTGAAGTTGAAGAACTTCAAAATAACCGACCATCAGCTCTGAATAATGATGATGACCAAACTCCTCCTACAAAGAAAAGTAAACTGATAGTGAGGACAAAATGTATAGAATACAGTTGGACAATGACGTTAGTAAAATGATTTGGGGAGTTGGGCACAAGGACGTGGGGACGTCTGAGCGTCGGAGCTATTCGTGCTCTGTCGTTCCGGTAGGCCGACGGCCATCTTGTCCTCAATGTTGGATGTCGTTGACCTTCACCTTTGACCTTGACCCCGGTTACCTATAACCTTTAAAACCCAAAAATTCCCAAAAATGCCAAAACTCCCAAAAATGCATAAAAAAATCTTTCAAAAAAATTGATTAAAAATTAAAAAAAAAGTTAAAATTTTTTTAAGTATCTGTTGACAATTTTACTTTATAAAATTATAAAATTAAAATTTTCCATGTTTGTGCTCAGAGGGGACGGAGAGCCGGAGCCAACCAGATTCCATGTTGTGACATCAGCTGACGATCATGTTAGATGTCGGTAACCTTGACCTTTACCTTTGCCCTTCACAACAATGCCATGACCATAGATTACCTTGGACACAACAATTCGCTAAATAGTTTTTAGAAGTCCGAAAAAATTATAAAAACTGCTAAGAATTATTTGAAAATAAATTTTTTTTTTTATTTATTGAAAAATTTAATAAAAAAATTTAAGTTTCGAATGTTTTGGCTTAAAGGCGATGAGGGACTCAAACCGACCAGGCACCATGTTATGACGTTACCCAACCACCATGTTGGACCCAGGTAACCTTGACCCTGTAAGAATGACATTGGGAACCAAAACTTGAGAAAAAATTGTAAAAATTTAATAAATTCATAAAAGTCAGCGAGCATATTGCATTACTGACTACTACCGCCATATTTGATCCAGATGACCTTGATACCAGAACTTAACCCTTTGAACATTGACCTTGAACTCAAAAATTTGTCAAAAATCCAAAAAAAAAAAAAAATAATAATTCGTTACATCAGTGCAGTGAATATGTGCTGCAACAAAGTGTTCTAAAAATTGTGAATGTGGAAATAATAATTAAATTAGTGCCTGCATAAAAGGTTCCCAGCAACTGCAATATAAATTATATGGAAATTGGGAATTAGTCTTTTAATTGTTTCCCAGGTGTAGTAAGAGGGCAGGAAGGGCCTTGTTTGTTAAAAAAGATTACTCTTAGAAAACATTGTTTCCAGTATTTTCTAGTGTCTTTCCAACCACAAATACTTTTACGGTGTTTTTTTTATACGAATGTGTTGATTTATTTATAGCTAAATATGCAATAATACATGCTAAACATAGCATACTTCGCAGTTAATATAAATATTAGTTGTAATTAATACTGCATTATATTAGATAAATCAACTATAATGCCAGTAATTGTTATATAACACATAGGTCTTTTTGCAATGATCACCATGTAATTGCACAAAAAAAAATCCGTTTGTCAATTACTAGCTGCTCATTTATTGACTTTATAAAAAGTAGTTATTATAGTTGTGAAAATTTGTAACAACATAGTCTTTTTAGATTGATAACTTAATTTAAAGAAAAATCGTTTGTAATACTAATACAATTGTGCATGCTGGATTTACTAAATATATTTAAGATGACGTTGTCGTGACAATTATAAAAATTACATATTTCGTAAGTTGATTTTAAAAGTTAAATTGTATTTATAAACTTCTAAAAAGTGAATACTTGGTATTGGAAGTGAAACATAAATTCAAACGACGATTTGCACATGCTTGTTGTATACTAGTAATTTAAACTGCTTCTTTTCTAACTATCCTTATGCGTTTTGTGTATATCGGTGAATTAAAGTTCTTTGGTATTCCCATTGTGTACCGTGAAAAATTCTACTAAGGCGTACAGCAGAACATTATAGAGTATATTAGCTGTTCTACGCGTGTATTTTATTTCCTTTCTAATAATAAATAAGTCCAAAATTATATGCTCGTTAATGTAACATTTACTTTAGGACTTTATTTGCAACTGTCTCTCTTTCAGTGCAATCTTGTTCACGTCTCGTAAACGGTAATTGGCCGGTTAACTGTGTTAAAAGTCGTTTAGTTCTAACGCTCGGTATGAGGAAATGTAACGAAAATTTTCGGTACACCCTTTTCCACTGGTGATACAGAATAGCATCCGCGATACGCAACTATCGTTACATCCTACGGAATTCGTCATTAGAGTTCTGTCGAAATAATTCGTTTCGAGGGTAACGAGTTACAGAATACAGCCGCAGAGAATGGTTAGCTGGGTCGTTCATCATTATTCTCGGTTCATTTCTTTGAGAATCGTTGTCCACCAATGGAACAGAGATTTACCCGCCCAATGTTTCCTGCGCTTGGCTCCTCCCGCGTTTATAGTGACACGACATGTGTTGTGTTGCAAAGAATGACGCCACCAATGTGCCGTTGTTCCTCCCTAATTTGAACTCATCCCTTTTTTTTTTGGTCCACTAGTTGTCTTGTGCGGAAATATCTGCCTATTCCTGCTCACTGGCATCCTTTGTTGTTAAAAGCTGTTTACAATAACGTGAGCACTTTTGAAATCAACCTTAGAAAAAAATTACTGCCACTGCCTCCATATATTTCAACGGGCTCACTGAGAGACATGTGCCCAATATATTTGGTAACGATAATCAGAGAGTAGTTCCATATCATAATGTCGAATAAAAAGTGTTAGGTGTCCATTTGTGATAACTGAAATAATTTTTTTTCGCTTTCTGTCTTTTTAATGTAAAGGAGTGTAACAATTAGATACCAGGTTAGTCAAATATTTACTTTTCTAATAATTTCACAGTTTCACCTGACCGACGCATGAATAAAGTGATGAGGCCATGGCAAAGTTAATTTTACATACGGCGGAAGGAAGCATAACGTGCATACAAGTAGATTTTAAGCAGGGCTTCCAAAAATTCTCATTTTACCGTGAACAGCCTATACCTACTTTTTCGCTACCCTTTACCAGACAGGGCATTACTCAGGATCACTTATCGGCTACTATATTTGCTAACTTCAGCAAAAGACACTTTCTGCGAGTCTCGTTGTGACGGCATATCTTAAGCAATGTTTTGTGAAGGCGCATATGTTTTACAAAGATTTCAGCTATGCTCTCAAATAATAATTTAATTTCTGAACTGTATTTTTCCTATTATTGCAAAGTGCATGTTGTTTTATTTTATATATAATATATATAGTGACTAATGAATTATACATCATATTAACTTCCTATTAACTTGGTGAATACGACTTTTAAATTAACCTTCTTCTACCTGTGACTGGTGTTTTGAGAAGGGAGTTTTTTTTAGTACAAGTATCAATATATGAAGACACTATATTAGTGGTGGTATTCGTTCGTCATAGAGCATACACGAGATATTAATTATGGCGACACACACATATTAATTGTACTCGAGGCACTTTTTCCGTACGCTTTCCTTGGGTATTTTATCTCCTTAATGTTTGTTTGCTTGAAATAACCTCAGTAAGGTAGCAATTTATTATTTTATACCGCATTCATAAAAGACACATTATGTTCCTGTATCCATACAGAGTCACAGCGCTTCCGAAGGACAGTCATGGCGACGTTCCTTGATGCATATCATTATTTAGCCTCGTAAAAATAGTTACGGTTTAATTTCCTCTATAAAATGACAAAAATAAATTTTAAACAATACACTCCTGGATTTTATTTTCAGACGCCACAGTTCTTATCGCATCAGAACTTTCTGCAACTTTCAGTACAGAATGTGCTTGATTCCATGTGCAGAACACCGGACGTTTTGCGACCACTGTGGACCTGCGCAGTGTAACCATAACTGCTTAAAAACCTAATACATAATGCCACAACCCATTCGTTTCCCAACCTGCGCCTTTTGCTACTGGTGTATGATATCGCCTTGTATTCCCATATAACCAAACAAGGTGAGTGTTTGCGCGACTTAGTGTTTACTATTAACGAAATAAGCTCACTTATTTCTCCCATCAAGTTCAATGCTCTGAGTCCAAATTCCTGATATCTTCAGGTTTACTGATCGCAAGATCAATATCAACCAAGTTTTCTTGCAGTAAAGTATCACTAAAAGCATTGCTGTGATTTAGTGATTACATATGCCTCCTGTTGTACTCAAACTTTAAAATAAAATAAGACAATCGAAAGTATAACTATTTAATAGACATATATATAATTTGTTATGTTATGTTTTCTTTGCATTATCCTCAGTGCTTTATAATAAAGTTTTGCCAATTGTAACTTAGCAGGCTCGAGAAAATTTTATAAAATTTCATAGTTTACTCTAAAATGAATATACAAATGCCAATAATTTTATACAGTAGAGCGGCAGTGTGTGTGTGTGTGCGTGTGTGTATATATATGTGTGTGTGTGTCAAAGTAGTTTGTGTGTATGTGTAAGTACGTAGGTATGTATGTATTTACGTGTGTATGTTTGATCTCTATACAATTCTACACCGTTTGAGGGATCTGAACCAAATATGGCAGGGCTGCCCTTCAGTGCCCAGCTCAAAATACTTGGTAAGCCGAAATGGTCTCCGGCCGCGTACTGGGGCGTAAAACCCTAAAATTGGATCGTCTCTCCTTCCGGGCAACGCCGGTTAGTTCAGCTGGTACGTAATATGTGATATTTTCAAGTCAATTTAAAAATCGATATTAAATTTTATTTGAAAATTTCAAAATTTATTTCCAAATTTAATTAGAATATCCTAGCATTAGGGCCAAGCACTAGACATGTGATTGAAATATAAATGCTATCATTTTTTCTTCGATAAACCCGAATTTACCAAACTGCCTATTATTTCTGGCAGTCCACTTTAAATATGCTTTAAGAACGCTTCCACAAATAATATGGTCATCCATTCTCAGTCAACTATACTCACAGTTGGTTACATACAAATAGATTTTCAGACTTGTAAGACTGAGGGAAATCTGTTGGATGTCCGATTTTAATAATGAGCGACGCGTGCCGTAGTTCATGTTGGTAGTTTTGAGTTACTTTTAAAAATATATTTTTAATATATCCAATTTTTTTCAAATTTCTAAGTTAATGAAGAAACAGGGCCTAATTGATAAAACGAATAACAAGATACCTAACAATTGTGCTACCGTTATGGTGAACAGTGGTTAAATTCGGAATTCAAGTATGCCATTTTGCTACATTTTCGAAGATGGTCTAAATGTAGGGTTCTTTCCAATTGCAATATAATAGATAACTCTCAATAATGAGAGCCGTCGACATAAATTTCAGGTCCGTTACAAATAAATATTTCAGGGCCTTCTTCACGAGTGTCGTCCTCCACTCATCACTTAACCCAATCTGATCCCTTCTTATTACTCATAAATCCTTCTATCACTTCAGATTTATATTGTGGTTTATGCTATCAAATGAAAAGTATTTCTAGCACTACAAGAAGAAAATAATTTATATTTTAAACTTAGTTTTTGCTATATTAACTGACAGTTTTCTGAAAGCTTAACTGAATTTAAAAGACTTTGTTTTATTTCATGTGACGTACAAATAAAAAATTTATAATTAGTAACATTTTTGTTTTATAGTTTTATAATTTCAAAAATAAAAATGAAAATATATTCCAGAGTGTACTGCATTATCACAATTTAACTTTACCCATTTAACATCCAACATTTACCTTAATTATTGCAATTCTATGTAAATTTATATTAAATAAATAAAAAAAATTCAAAATAAGAAATTGAAAACAAAACAGGATAATCCTGATGCTGACAAACATTTTGAGGTGTTAGTGAATTTCAACAAATATTTCATCTGTATGTGTAAATAGTTGGAGTAAAATAATTAATAATTTTACAAAACCATATAAAAAGTATCAACTAACTGAACTATAGAACATTAGTTTTTAAAAATAAAGAAGTAAGTTGTTAACTGCTTTTGATGCTTGAATTCATATCAAACGTTGACTTTAATAGGGGCAAAATTTCTAATGATATCATCAACATTAATATTGTTAGCCAATTCATGCTGAATTAAAAACATTTCCAAACCATTCAGTTTGCCTTCCCGCATTGTCGATCGTAAGTAGTTTTTTTACTAGGCTCAGTTTGCTAAATGAGCGTTCACCATCTGAAACGGCCACAGGTAGAGACAAAGACATTCTTAAGCCTAAACAAACTTCAGGAAAACTCCCTCCAAGTAAATGTTATAAATATCATTTCGTACCGAAAACTATTTTCTGAGTTGACGTTGACGATAGGTGTATTTTCTTTTTCATATCTTGGTCTTCGTCCGTGTCGTTTTTATTTAAGCTCATTTGAAAGATACATGGTAGCCACAACCACCTTACGTTCGGATAGAGTTTTAGTCAATTTATCTTGTTACATTAGCATTTATTTTGATATCTTTTTAATATTTTCCACTGTTATATAAATAGGTAGTGCTGTTTTGTGCAAAGTAAGATATCTTTGATGAAAACACTTCAGGACATTGATCCAAATGGATGCAGTTAAAAGACTTTTGAAGGTACAAAAATAGTCACGCAAACCTATTGCTTCTGAATGGGCTTCGTTTGTTTTGTTATCGCCTGCTTGTGGGTCAAGAAGTTCGTCTAAAGCATCCAGGACACTTGGATGATTTATGGCTATAAGGCGAACATATTTTTTCCTTGAATTCCACATTGTGTCAGATTCTCCGTGCAATGAACATCAGGTTTTCCAGCCATTATACTCCATCTATTGGGACTTGAACTGAATAAGTTCTTTAATCGAATAACGCAACCAAACACGTGACTGATCCGTGTAACGCGATGCAGAATGTACTCCGAATGAGTCAAGCGAATGTGCTGCACAGGGAGAATAAATTGTTAGACTTTTCTTCTCCTTCATGCGCGCTTGAATGCCTTGAAACTTGCCAGACGTGCTGCTGGCAATGTCGTACCCATGTCTAACATATTCAGATATATCAAACCCACGGTGTTCTAGTATAGTCACTAATTGTTCTGCAATCTACATTCCACATATTAGACAACAATAGAAAATATCTATTAACCGTTCCTGGATGGTCCATTGCCTGGATAGCTAATTCTTGCGCGCATACCTAATCATAAGTACATCGGTTTTCGGTGTGATATGTAAGGAGTGGAATCACAAATTATGGAATAATAGATTGATTTATTTATTTCGTCTAGTATTGCGTTAAAATAATATATACCTGACAGATTGATGAATTCATTTTGAGTTTCATGGGACCTTTACTGGGCTTGAAGTCTTTTTTCTTTCAATTAGGCTCTTTTCGAATTTCTTAAGATATCTTCAAGCAGCATATTGCGAAATCAGGTCAAGGCATCCTAAAAAGTTGTCATTATAAATATGTCTAATTGTTTGAGATTTTTAAGATGACCCTCGATATAGTAAACTCCGACTACTAAGAAAAATTGCTACATCTACAAATCGGCTGATTAAAAGCGTCATTATGAGACAAGAGAGGGGAGTAATGTTAGATACGGTGCACCATGGCAGTCGCTGAAGACATGGCCTTTGCATTTCCACTTTATCAGAAAAAGTTTAAAAGAAATTCTATTAAAGTCTCAAAACCACGTCTTAAGTTTGTGTCGTATTTATAGATATTTGAACGAATTACTAATTTTTATTGTAATTTCATGCTGTGGCATCTTACAAAATCTTCAAAGTTACAATAATTGTGTAAAGATAACTAAGCCAGTTGTTCAATATAATTATTTTTCCTTAATTCCGGGCATCTGCTCCAACCCTCCTTGAGCATAGAGGCCCGGTACGAATGTACCCTTTATCTCACCCTCCCACCTTGTTATTACATAGCAACCTTCATAACGGCTTCCATGCAGCCTCAGATAGCAGGTTTAATATAAGCTTCCGCCTGAGCTTGTGTGAAACATTGTACCGTGGCACACAAACTTTACAGAAAAAATTAATTTTCTCGAATCTTGGATTTTCCAAGATTAAACCCCCCGAAAAATTGAGGCCAAGGTCACAAAACTTGAAGCCAAAGTTTCCTCATATTTTTGTGTCATACGACCAACCAAAATAACAAATCATGAATCCCAGTTGTTTTTCCACTAAACATTTTTCCTCCTCTAAAATATCTATCTGCTAAAGAAACCATTCACACACGGTATCAATCAAGTGACATTTATAACAAATAATTAATTTCTTCCAAATAAGCGTAATTATGTACTTATAATCATTTCGAGACACTCCAAGTGATAGCTGCTGTCGTTTCGTGTCTAATTAGTTTACAAAAGCACACGGCATTTGACCCACTTAAATATTAATATTAGCTACAGAGATATGTTATATGATTGCAATAAAGCATTCATATTTAAGAATCACAACTCTCTTTAAGTTACAGAGTATCAGCTTCCAATATTAAGCAACATTAGGAGTGCATCATAAACTAAACTAACGATGGAAAACTACAGGCCTAGCAACTCGTCACCTGAAAACTGAAATCAGGGCCCATTGCAACGTAAACTCGTGATTCAACCAGCAACGGGCGAGAGGTTTTATTGAAAACCATTTTGCAAACGTTTTATATTTTATCACTGAATTCCTTTTGTAATATTTTCTTTGACCTAATATCAGTAGCTTATTAAATCGTTTGTCACAGACAAACTGCATTCCATACGCACTAAGTGAGGAAGAAATTCGTAGATAAAATGTTAAGTGAGACTTGAGTCCTTTTTCTTCGTCCTCTGATTACGTCCCCCTTTCTAATGGCTTAAGCTGGTGGTCAGATAAGGATGCTTCATTACGAATTCGCTGCTTCGATTTCGTCGTGACACTTGAGTCGGCGAATCTTCGTCCACGTCAGTTATCAAGATGCATTACGGTATGATCCAAATGCTAATTCGTGTACTTAGCAATACAAAGAAACGGACTTGTGAAGTTTTCTCTTATTTTACACGGAAACGCGGACACGTGAGCTTGTGCAGGTCCTGGAATTAAAATTAAAAGGTTTTTTTATGTAATCGTATAAGTTACTAAAATTAAATTTAAATTAAAACTAATATGAATAATGCATTTACGTCCGCCATGGTGACATCGTGCACTATTTGTGTGCTGTCTGCAGTCATATAATTGTATTTGTGCAAATTTATTATACGCATTCTCGGATATTCCATCCGCTTGTCGAATATGTATTTTCCAACTAACAATTAATTTTTTTGTAGATGGCATAGTTAACCACGTTTGTAAAACATTCTTCTCAGCTTTATAATTTTGAATTCTGCAAACACAAAGTGTATTACCGTTAGGCCAGCAATACGACAAGCTAGCCGAGACGATCCACATTTCACGACAGCCGCTGTCAAATTAAGACTCTCAGCTTACCTCCTTACTTATACGCCAGGTCATCCATGGCTAGTTATGTTAAAGTTGAGCGGATGGTAGACATTGCCCATCAATGGTATCTCACCACCGACTTCTTCAGCTGCGATGGCTACGTCACTAACAGAATATACTTCCAACAGTGCAGTACCATCGACTTCGACAGCCAAGGCGCTGACAGCACCGTCGACTTCTTCAGGCATGGCGCTGACAGCACCGTCGACTTCTTCGGGTGGGTCACCTACAGCAGCTCAGCCATCGACGTCTTCAGGCATGATGTCGACAGTGCCACAACTTCTATGAGCGGGCTACCTACAGCAGCTCCATTGGCATAGCAACTGGCCCATCGGCATCTGTTCCAGCAGCATCTATATGGTCAACCGCATCTGCTAAACCATTCCGACATTATAAGTGTCGCTTCTGTGAAAAGACCTTCACGCACAGCAGCAATGCTCGACGACATGAGCGCTCTAATTGTACTAAAAATCTCTGTTGCATGTCATATTTGTGTGACAGGTGCGGTAAGCAGATCAGACGTAGAGACAGTTTACTCAGACATATTAAAGAATGTTGTAATTTTTTTAGGGCGTTAGCGACTGTAATAATTTAATTGAATAAAGAAATGCTTGTGAATAAAATTGTATTTTATTTCATGTTTTCCTACTTTGTTGGAATGTAACTAAAAATTAAAAGGTAAAGAAATAAATTTTATTAAAATTTATTGTACTGTATGTTCAATTAAATAAATAAATAAAAAATGTGTTTTAAATTAAAATAACTTTAAATTTTAAATACCAAATATATATTAAATATATTATGAATGTTATCAAAGTCTCGCATTATGCTTGTAGGTATACTGCTGATTGTAAACATCTGTTTTAAGTAGGGTAGAAATTTTCACGTACTTTATGCCTCTAAATATAAGGGCCGACAGCTAACTTGGCATCCAGCATGCTTACTTTTACGAATTTATTCTCGATATTTAGTTTTCTAGGTCATTCAAGGTCGTGGGGCAAGGTCATGGTCCTTGTCTTTCAATATGGAGGATGGATGATGCCATCCAAGATGGTGGTCCCTACGAATAAGGAAGTCTCCAATAATGTATAAACAAATGACGAACGAAAAAAACAAATATGGCGGCCTCCAGTGACACACAAACATATATGGCTGTCTCCAGTATCATGTAAACAAATGGCGAATGACAAAATAAAGATGGCTGCCTGCAGTAACATATACACAAATGTGGCGGCCTCCAGTAACATATAAACAAAAATGGCTGCCTCGAGAAGCATGAAACAAATGGCGAAAGAAAAAAACAAGTTGGCGTAATAAGTACTGTTCAGGGGAGTGGGTGCGAGGGAGTCAGTCGTCTGCTAGATTCGAACAGAGGTGAGTAATTGGTGGTGTGGAGGAAACCTCAGGAAATATAAGTTAATCAATTAAATAAAAAAAGATTAAGGGAAATTTTTTAGAGGAAAAGGGAAACTCCGAAGGGGAAAAGGGGGAAATGGTTGCCAGAGTTAGACTTTTTAATTAGGAACTTTCATATAAATTTTTTTATGAATTTTTAATTTGTAAAACGATTTTTAAATTAATTTTTTAATATTTTTATGCATTTTAAATAGATTTTTTAATTTTTCGTGCATTTTTTAGATTTTTTGGGATTTGTAATTTTCAACGTCAAAATTTCGAGGTCAAAGGTCAAGGTCAGAGGTCATATGCATACAATTTGGATGCATGATGGCTGATACTTAGGTCTGAGTCCTATCCTGTATACCTTGTATCGATTTGGCATAGGGTATGTCTATGAAACCAATAAGGCCGCCCCTGCTTTGTAGGTCCTAAGGAGGCCCCTAAAATCAATTAAATTGGCAAAAATTGGAATTCATGTGCTTGTTTCTACAATTTTTGAGTGGAGATGGTAATTTCTGAAGATTCTGTAAATAATATTTGAATATTTTGTAACAATTTTTTTTTTCGAAATTTTTTTAGAATTATTTAGAATTTTCTGGGGAGTTTTTGGAATTTTTTAATGGTTTTTTAATTGGTTTTTGGTGTCAAAAGTCCTCGGGGTCAAGGTTCAAGGTCAATTACATCCAAGAGGGCGTTCGGGTGAAGTAACAATATGGCAGCTCCCCGCTCCGGCTCCGCCGCCCCACGCCCTTGTTTTTCAAACATCGAAATCATACTGCTCTTCAGATTTGGTTAAAAAAAAGAACCCTGAACATCTTGATAATATTAATATATAACACACAGTGTAAAAGTAAAAATACACTATATATATATATATATCTTGCATTTTTCTTTTACACTGTGTATATGAGTGTCCGGACTTATTTGTGCAATTAACTAAAAAAAAAAAATTTAATTAAAAAAGTATTTACGTTTATTATATGTTTGAATTGGCATACTACTAATTTTGGATATTATTGTTTTTTATGACAGTTGACATTAATAAGTTATAAGGACGACAATTATGATTCCTGGTATACAGTTCGTGGGACCGAGGGTGGTTCAGTGCGACTGTGCGTGTCTCACACTCACAGAAAAACTTTTGAATTCGTGAACGAAATCTTACCAAACTTAGTACGCATAAAGTACTAGTTAGGATATCTGTCTTCTATATTTTTCGACCACGTCGGGACCTTACGTAAGAAACGGTGGCAATTTTAAAATTAAGGGCGATATGTCATATATCGGGAACCATTCCAGTGGTTTAAACTAAATTTCGTACGCATTACATAAAAAATAAAGTTTTTTATATTATATCTCATAAACTACACAACCGATTCTCACCAAATTTGGCACATAAATAATACTGTGGTATGCCATGTAAACATATGCGATTTAAAATGATGGGATATTTTTTTCCCCTTCAAAATAGCGGCCATACAAATATGTTAGGTTCATTTATTATATCTACCAAATCGATCCGCCAATTTTGTCCAAATTTTGTTTTCTAAAATTATATATTGCAAGCTCCATATATGTTATTTCGTAGCTAATTTAGTATGCCATCTTGTAAGAGTGCGCCACAAGAGTAAATTAGGTTTTCATGTCATATCTCGACAAAAAATTTACCGATTCCTACCATTTTTGGCAAACAAGTAATATTGTGACAGATTATGTAAGCTAGCAATTTTAAAGTACAGGGCTAGTCCTTTAAAAGAGGGCCCGTGGGACATGTGTGTAATGGAGCGAGGGAATGGTGAAATATAGTCCAGTGAGACAACAAAATACCTAAAGTAGGTGCTGGAAGTGGCCGCCATTGTTCTCGAGGCAGGTGTGCAGACGACACCAAAAGTTGTGAAAGGCATGAGCGAGGTCATGCTGCGGGATGGCATCGATAGCTGTGATAATTTTGGCCTGGAGACCTTCGAGTGTGTGCGGGTTGTTGTTGTAGACCTGCCCCTTCAGAGCGCCCAACAAGAAGGAATCACAGACGGATAAATCTGGAGAACGTGTTGGCATATGTTGGTTTGTTCCACGGCTGATGACGCGATCAGGCTGAAACACCGACTCAATGCGCGCAATCGTTGCACGCGCAGTTGCGCGGTGGCTACATCCTGCTGAAAGTAAGCATTGTTGGGATCATCCTCCGTCAGCCGTTCCGCAAAACATTGAAAATGTGTTCGATATAACGAGCCGAGTTCACAGTCTCATGGAAGAACACGGGGATGATGCGGCATGATGACACGGCACACCAGACACCGAGTTTCTGAGGATGCAGTGGAGCTTCTGTCAACACGTGTGGATTGCCACCTGACCAATGGCGCATGTTCTGGGAGTTTACATACCCTGACAGATGGAACCATGCTTCATCAGAAAAGAATTCGTATCCACACTGGAACACCTCCGGAGCAATATTGGACAGAAACCACTCACAGAACTTCACTCGAGCTTCCTTGTCCAAATCCAGCACCTTACTATAATATTGTTGTCACACTGGTCTGTATTCCCTAAATTCCCTCGCTCCGTTGCACGCATGTCCCACAGGGCTTCTATTAAAGGACTCACCCTGTATCCCAGACACTTATTTTCAAAATGTTGGCAATATAACAATCTTAGCGTTATATGCTTTATCGTTAGACATGGAGTGCATACACAGATCCTCTCCGGTGCGCCATTCTATTAGAAGGTGCTGCATGAACAAATAATGTTGTATGTCATATCTCAGGAAAAAATTTACAGATTCCAACAAATTTGGCAAACAAGTGGTACTGCGGCGTGTTATGTATACTGGGCATGTTTAAAGTAGGCCTGCCACTTATTTACAAAATGCGGACATACAGCCATTTCAGCGTAGTGTGCTATAGCGTCGAAACCATGTAATCAATTCGTTCTTAAATTGTTTGCTGGCAGTACATATTATAACTACCAAATTTGTCTTCACAAATTATCTTCTTTTGTGCCTTTTCTTTAAAGATAAGCTGACATGAGGATATATAACTTTCAAGTAATATCTCCGGGGAAAATACATCACATTCCTACCAAATTTAACAAACAAGTAACACAGGCCACGCAAATTTATGTGTTTTGATTAGGTCAGACACCTATTTCAAAGAGGCGGTTATATAAACATTTTAGCCTAGTATGCAGTACCTACGAAACTATGAAACTAATTTGAACATTAACTTTGCATACTATTAGTATCTTTTAGAACCACCAAATCTGTCTGTACAGAACTTAATTTTCCTACCATTTTTTAAGATAACCCCACATGAAACAAATTTTTTTTTGTCATAACTCGGGAAACAATCAACCCATTCCCTACCAGTTTTATACGCAAGTAATGCTACAGTAGGGTACGTAAATTAACATCTTTATACGCGGCAGGCCTTTTTTAATGGCCTGTAAATAATTTAAGAACGTATGTTATGTTTACTAAACAATAAAAAATAATTAACCAAAATTTTGTAAACTAACAGTATTCATTCCAAACGTCAATTATGTATACAGAGATCCTGTTTGGCCAACAATTTTTTCAAGATAGTGCCAGTTGAAAAAATGAACATTTTTTTCCATATTTCCGGATCAATTCAACAATTTACGCCAAATTTTTCAGCCCAATAGTGCTACAGAATACCATGCAAACGTGCATTATTTAAGTGGGGTCAGACACTGATTTTTAAGATGGCGCCAATATAAATATTGTTATAATCCATTCACGGTTAATTCAGACTTTTTTTAAGCCCTGATAAAGTTCTACTCCAAGAATATTCCTCCGCCTGGTGGAAATTAAGCATAACTAAGTCTGGAAAATGACATCAGAGGACAACGCACGGCATTCGTGCGCGCTCAGTGTAACAGTATCTTCTATAAGTACCATTTCTCACTAGGTTCTACCAACACAATGTTTTCCACTGATTTTATACATATTTTCTAAAAATGAAACATTGTAATTTACAAATAAACTGTACGTGAAACATCAATTTAAAGAAAAATAAGATAATTTTATGTTAACAGAGGTATAAAACGCTTACGATACATGGTATACTTATAAAGTACTAAACACATCATACATGGAGTTACTTTTCAAAGGTTTGATTAAAAAAGGGTGAAGAAACTATGAACAGCTTAAACATGCTTGCTGCTCTTCTGCGCTTCCCTTGCCCTGTCCCGGATGAGCGAGCGAAACAGTATGCCAAGGACTGTGAGATAACATGAGAAGTGCGCGGCGATTTAAAAAAGGCGAACCGCCAAGTCAGATAAGCCTACCGGTATGTGTGGGCCCCTGGGAGGGTTGTGCATCCGTAGGCGCCAGGTGTGCAGAGACAGCGAAGCGACGAGTTAGAAGGGCAACGAGTGGCGGTTAGAACGACCAGTGGGCGTGCAGTCTACGTACTGCGAACACCTTTACAGTGAAGAGTGAGATTGATGGGCCAGACTATTAAACTGGATGCACGAATGACAGGCTTTCGATGTGATGGCAATAGGCAGATTAAATTTGTGTAACTAAAATTTGTCAAATATTTTGGGGACGTGTTCCTAACAGCAAAACATATGTACATGTGCCTGAAACTCAGTAGTTAGGGAGTTATGAAATGATTTGCCACTGCATTGACAGCTGCTATGTATTAAACTGAAACTTTAATTATACTGGTTTTCGTATATAAAGTGGTCCATGACAATGTGGTTTACTTACTTTGATTGATTTATTTATTATTGTGGAGGAAAGAAACCAGAATAAAGTATATTCGGTGAGTAAACAAACAGATATGCACTTCACATATGGCCTTAGAGATGGGAATGCATTACAAGCACGTGTAGGTACTTTATGCAGAAAGTTATCGTGACAGACAGTTACTCAGTTCAAGAATGTTCTCAAGAATCCACCAGTGTTTGCGAGAGTCAGGCTCATTTCAGATGGGTGTTTCAGTGGTTGGCAGACCAAGAAATTATGAAGCGTTGAGCTAGAATAACGAGTTCTTCGTGATGTGGATGTCAACCAAACAGATAGCACAAGACGCATTGCAGTAAGGGAAAACGTTAGTCACATGACTGTCTAAAGAATTCTGCATGAAAACCTTCTATGCTCGTATCACCTTCAGCTGGTGGAAGGATTAAATGTGGCGAACTTAGAACCAAAAAGAAATTTCTGCCGACGTATGTCACAGCAGTGAGCTGTATTTAAGCATTTCCTAGCATTTACCTTGTTTACTGATATGGCTGGCTTTACACACGATGGTATCGCCAATTATAACTGTCATATCTGGGTCTATCGAAACCCTAATGATGTACGACAGGACAACTATTAACAAAGGTTCAGTCCAAACGTTTCGGGTAGAATCATACACGTACATCTTCTTGATCCGCTTCTCTTCCCCCTGTCTCTTACTGGAAACACCTACAGTTTCTCAGAAATGAGTTGAATCATTTATTTGATGATGTACCTCTGGATGTTATCCAACAAATGTGATTTATGTACGATGGTGTTCCCGCTCACTTCAGTCGGATAGTTAGACAATTATTAATTAATCAATTTCCTCAAATACGAATTGGTCGGGGGGGATTCATTGAATGGTCTTCTCGATCACCTTATTTGAATACAATTGATTTCTTCCTCCGGTGACATTTAAAGTCATTGGTTTATGAAATACCTGTACCTAGTGTTGATGTACTGAGAGTACGTATCCAAAATATATTCGACCAAAAAAGTTCCAGGAATTTTTAACATAAAACGACAAAGAATGGGAGCAGGCTTTGTGGATCCGTCGAAATAAGCAGGAGTAAGCATCTTCGAGTAATTTCTGTAACATTCACTGTATCACTTGTACCATTAGCAATGGAGTTATGAAAATCAGGAATAAAATATTTTCAAACCCATGTTCAATTAAAATTTTTAATATTTATATTTTAGGAACGCTTCCCCAAAATGCTTGACACCAATTTAGTTACATCATGTATAGTTAAACCATTAATTGGTTATGATATTATTTTAGAAATGTATACATTTTTGATAAATGCACGATGGATCACAACCTTTAATGCTACATTTTTAGCAAAATTGTATTTTGTAGAGTTCATCATTATTCCGTATATTTTTAAGTCCTCATTGATAATTTAGTTTACGAAACCGAAAACATTTTGCTAAAACATATTTATATTTTGGAATTCGTTTATTATTCTTTTTTTATGCTAGCTGACCCGTGCGACTTCGTTTGCATGATATTTTTGTAAAGTTATTATAATTAAGCCCACAATAGTTTAATAAAGTTATTATGTTTAAAATACTAATATTTCTTTTTCTGATTTCATGGAGTTATTAAATTACACTATGCCATCGCTTCGCACATGTTTTATTTTAACATGATATTTAGGACTTTAAATTGATCTAGCCACTTTTTTTTACTGTGTTCTCTAGCATCTGAGCTACTGCGGCCCGCTTTTTGGGTGCTCTAGCCACTGAGCTACTGCGACCCCCTTATTGGGTGGTCTAGCCACTGAGCTAATACGGCCCTACTATTGTGTGGTCGAGCCACTGACCAGCTGCGGCCACACTATTGGGTTCTATAGCCACTGAGCTACTGCGGCCTCACTATTGGGTTCTCCAGCCACTGAGCTACTGCGACCCCCTTATTGGGTGGTCTAGCCACTGAGCTAATACGGCCCCACTATTGTGTGGTCGAGCCACTGACCAGCTGCGGCCCCACTATTGGGTTCTATAGCCACTGAGCTACTGCGGCCTCGCTATTTGGTTCTCCAGCCACTGAGCTTCTGCGGCCCTCTTATTGGGTGGTCTAGCCACTAAGCTAATACGGCCCCACTATTGTGTGGTCGAGCCACTGACCAGCTGCGGCCCAACTATTGGGTTCTATAGCCTCTGAGCTACTGCGGCCTCACTATTGGGTTCTCCAGCCACTGAGCTTCTGCGGCCCTCTTATTGGGTGTTCTAGCCACTGAGTTACTGCGACTCCACTTGATATATATCTATCCACTGGGTCACTGCGCCCCCACTTTGAATAACTCTAGCCACTGGACCACTACGGCTTTTTGGAAGGAAAGGAGAACAGCCCATAGACAAATAAGAAAGAAGAAATGGCGGTAATTGTTTTAACAATGCTTTTTTTTATGCAGTAATACTAAGAATCCCTGATCATAATTTTTTCCGGAACCGTTTGAGATATCTCGATGAAACAAAGACTAAGTTGGTCCTGCGGTTATTATATATATATATAATGTGTTAATTGATGTCAATACGTTATGTGGGTTTTGAGTTAAATCCGTTCGGACAGACAGACAGATACGAAAAGAATTAACATTATATATGGCTTAGTTATCAATTATACTATATGAAAAAATAATTGAAAGTGGAATATTCGAAAATCACAGACAGCCAATTATATTTTATTTAGTAGTTTATATTTATACTGTGAAACTGTGGACATCATTTCTTCCGCCATATGTTCAATTGATTACATTGAAGTTTGCCATTTTTTACATAGCTTCATTGCTTTAAGAGAATATGTTTATTGTTCGACTCCCTTGGCTAATATTTTATCAACAGCTTAGTTGTAGATATTATTTTTTACAGTTATGCTTCCTAAAATGATGAAGGATAATGTAATATTTTTTCATCCAACCATGGGTAATAAGAAGGTAATATAATTTTTATTTTGCGTTTTATTTTTTATAAAAAATTGTAATTCATAATTGAAAAGTCTGAGGAAAAATTTTATGAACTCATAAATTATGTGGTTAGTAGTGTTGTGTAGAAATTTAAATTTATTATTTTAATGGCCCAGTAATGAAAACCAAACTATACCTAATTTACTTTTTTTATGAATTTAAAAACTAAATACCATTATTTCTTTCAACAAACCACAAATGTGTTGATTTGAAAATTTAAATTGATATATAATTTAATTTGCATATACGAGAGGGATTTTCTTTCCCGAGTGACGCTTATCTTTATAAAAAATCTTAACGACCTAGAAAATATAAATAAAAATTTTGCTCATAACTTCAAAACAGAATATTGTTTAAATTGTTAGATTTTCCACAGTAGTATATAGTTTTGAAAATCGAATATACGGATGTATATTTTGGCTTTTCTGGTTATGTATTGTATTGTAATGTTTTCAATGTTCTACAATATTAAATTACATTTAATAACTTTATATAGATTTGACAGCGGTCCCTGGGCTTAGGTACCTGGCGCCCTGGGAAAGTAAAACTTTGGTTTTTGGTACTTTTTGTAATACTTTAAGGTGCACACTTTCGGAATTTTCAAAACAATTCAACTTGCAAATCACGTTTGTTCTTACACACAAGTCGCCAAATAAATACTAACGAAGAACGAAGTTAAGTAAACGTAGAGGAAAATAATTTTTTTAAAATCCTCCTTTTATGCTTCGTGACATGTCCTATGCTGCATAGTGACACAGGCATTTAGCCAGTCTGCCCAGCTATAAAACTGGCCCTGACTACAATTAGCAATATTTGTGTTTTGTTAAGTGGTTAATATTTGGTGACACTTGGACATGTTTTGTCGCCCATTTGCGTGCAGAACGCTACATTTAGTCATTTTCAGTTATACTTGGTAATTTTTAGTCAGTTTTGGCCAGATTGGCTGCTGTCTAGTTACTATTGTCACATCTTATAATGTTTTATCACATTTTGTTGCCAGCGGTTAAATTCAGTTAGGTATGCTACTGTTGACATGCCTCATAACAGCTGACCATGTTTGATCAAGTTAGGTTACATTCGGTCGAATTTGGTTATATTTTTTATCAGCGATTATGTTCAACGTCTTATATTGTTCCTTCGCATTTGATGATCTTTTGTCACATTTGGTCAGAGCTGGTTACTTTCATTTACAATCAGTTATGTTTAGTTTTGATTTGTTAAGTTTAGATTTTACTGGGTAGCGCCCAAGTAAAACTAATGAGTGAAAGTTTTAGTTAAATTGAAAATGGTAATATTTGTAAAGTAATAACGAAGTACGGGCATTCATATGCCATGTGAAACTATTTCAAATCAGTTATTGCCCGCTACGATATTTAAGAATTTAATGTTTTCAAAACTGGAATTCCGATTTGCTAGCGCGGTAATTTTGGTGGCAAACAAAATATCTCGTCATGATATGTCGATTAAAGCCATAAAAGTCATGTAGCAATTTCGTTACTTTCATTTCGTTCCAACATCTGAAAAAAAATATAACACGCTAAAGCAGACGTAAATGCATAAAATCAATAGCTTTGTCTCCGAAACAGCCACGACAATTTTTTTTAGATCATTATCACATTTCTAGAGATGTTTTATAATTCGTTGTAGTTTATTAAACGCCGTTTTGAAAATAATCACATTAACTACCAATATAATTTCTTAAAATACAACGGTCTTACAGAGTAACCGAATTAAATTTTAATCAGTTGAACTGTATCATAAAAAAATTATTTCGGAGCTCGCAGCTGTTCATGCTATGTCATTTCAGTCGCCCGGCGGCTATTCCACCCCTCCCCCCCCCCCCCCCGAAATTTCCCTTTTTCCATCAAAATCGACCATTTTCCCCTCAAAATTCTCCTTCTTTTCCTCAAGATTTCCTAGTTTCCCCTCAAAAAGGCACCAATCCCCAAGTGTTGCAAACACGATCCCACCAAAGGCACTTTTAGATCCTTCGGAAGGATTTGGTGAGATCGTTTTCGAAGGCAGAGCAGTGGAAACCATATTGATTTTATAGGTATAGGATATGTCGAAATGATACACAGCGTCCAAAATCAGATCTGACCATCTGTGATCTTGGTTATGCCAGCCATCTTAGCCCCTATATTGGATCCAGGTGACCTTGATATTTGAATTAGTCCCTGTTCAATCGATTGATCTTTAATCCAAAGAAATTTCAAAAAATTATAAAAAATACACAAAAAATGTATAACATTTCTAAAATTTGTTTTCAAAATTTGTAAAAAATTTATTAAGAAATTATTTTAAAAACATAAAATTTAATTCTTGAATGTTTGGGCTTAAAGGGGACAGAGGACAAGAGCCAACCACCCACCATGTAATGACGTCACCTGGCAACCATCTCGACCCATTGCATTGACTTTGACCCAGTGTCCGTGACATTCAACCATAAAAATTGCCAAAAACACAAAAACGTCTTAGAAATGTATAACATTTTTTAAAAATATATATAAAATAAATAAATAATAATTACGCATTTATTTATAAATACTATTAAAATAATTTTTAAAAACATTTTTAAAAGCTTAAATTTGAGGAAGTCCCCCACAGCAGCACGTCCAGCAGATGACTGACCTCCTCCAATCAATCATATTGTATTACAATTCCTCTCCCCTACCTCCTAGCATTTGCTCATTCTGTTGAATGCACACCATCTGCCATATTTTTTTTTAGTTTATCATTTTTACATTTTCAATGACTAGGAGCCATTGATGCCTCAGACAGCGAGCTTTTATCTGTTACATTAACTTCACATCTACGACCTTGACGTCATGCCCATAACTTTGGTAATCTTGTACCCACAAAAATCCTCATTTTTTTTAAATAAAAAACTTTTAAGAAAAATTGATCTAAGATTTGTTTTTTATTCAATCTTTCCACCAATCTCGCAATCGTTCCATCAATCAGACCCACAAATAGCACGACAATCAGCACTGCATGCACCACAATCAGTACCGTATGCACTGAAACAAGCACCGCACTCAGCACCGCACGATCTGCAATCAGCCCCACAATCAGCACAGCAATCAGCACCACAATCACCAATCCATCGATCAATCGCAATCCTTCGCTCAATCGCAATCCTTCGAACATTCCCAATCATTTCAACATTTACAATCCTTCGATGAATCCCAATCCTGCGATAGATTATTCAATCAATCCGTCTGATTGTCCCGCATCCATATGTATAGAAATTTCATTCGTTCGCCAACTGTCTCCAAATTTGTACATTTCGACAGAATTAATATTTTCTATGCAGTCCACTATCCATGCATTTTTATGCTGAAGTCTTTATTTATGTACTGTGTAGGGATCGTTCCTTCAATAGTCCAGTGCACATAGCAGTACTTTAAAATTACGAAGGATGAAAGGATATACCACAAAAAAAACACACAATTATTATTTAAAAAATATTTCCGTGTAGTTAAAACTTCAGAAGAAAGCAGTTCATCACATCATTCGATATAATCCCTGGCATTCAGTTCACTAATTATAAGATATCTCCTTAATGTGCGAGGGATATCTACCTTATTGGAAAATTATCAAATGAGTGAGTCAATCTACAAATTGAATCGGATCTTCGGGGAAAATTTAGCCAATATACTCAGCGACTTCAGCCGTCTTCATATCGCTTGTTGCAACAAATGTGTTGGCGGGGTGTATAAGTGCATCGAAAAAATCCCCATCGTTTACAGCACTATAAATATTTTCGTGTTTATTTTCAGCAATGCTAAATTCATGGTCGTCTTTACTTCCAGTTTCGTCCTCAATATCAAGTTTCACTTTTATTTGTAGGAGCTGTTTGGTTATCGTCAATATTCAAAGCTAATGGTCTGTTATTTTTAAGTTCGTCAATTTCACGCGAAAATCTTGCAAGTGTTCATACCACACAAAACGACCCTACTGCACTCATTCTACCTATAGCATTAACTGTCTCAACATAAATGCCTGTCGAATCAGTACCCTTCTATTCAGCAATAGGTATAGCCGGTAACACTTGCTGACTCCCATTAGACGAAACCTTGCAGACCACAGTATGTTCTTTCAATGTATCGCATCGCATTTTTTAATAGAATTATATTAATATCTTAATTACATTTTTGGGAAATTTATATATTTTTTGGATTTTTTCGGGTTCAATGTCGGGGTCAAGATAAAATGTCAAGGTAACCTGGATCCAATATGGTGGATATCATGGCTGACATAACCAAGATTGTTGAAGGTCAGATCTAACTTAGGGCCCTGTGTATCGATTTGGCCTATCCTATGCCTATAAAACCACCATGGCCGCCACTGATCTGCCCTCGAAAACGATCCCATTAAATCCTTCCGATTTATCGATAAGTGCCGTTCAATGGATCGTTTTGCAAGTTGGGGATCGGCGCTTATTTGAGGGGGAAATTTGTATTTTTTTTTTTTAGGGAAAGGGGGAAATTTTGAGGGAAAAATGGCCGCCGGCGACCGGAATTACAGAGCATGATCTGCTTCCAGCTCCGACGCCGGATGCCATTGTCCAGTACATATTTGCTAGTAATTATGTTCGTGCCAGAACTCCTCGTATTAATTAAACCATATTGACTAACAATACGTACATTGATAGTCCTGTGTCTTTTTGTATTAATCAATGTTCATCAAATCTGTGATTATTTTAATTAGTCATATTTGTTGTCAAGCGAATTATTTAGTAATATAATTCAAACGCATTTTATGAAAATGACACCATGTTTTTTTTCTAATAAGTAAAGCTTCGTGAAAAAAAACTTTTCCTTATCTACAAGGAAAAAACCAAGATACGTGCCGAGTAGGGCATCCCACCAAAATTGTCAGAAAAGTGCAATTTAAGTTGCACACTATATTGGAAGTTACATATTTTGAAAGAAAAAATTAAGTACTTTGTCTGAATAATTAATTTGAATATTTAAATCTCAATTAACAAATCCGTTTTTAATTCTAATTTGAGCGCAGTTACGTTCCTAATGCTTCACGGTATACATTTTCCAGGAACGCCTTCAAGTAGGGCAACCATAATATTAAATATGTTTATATGTACGAGAATTTTGCTAATAATGATTTAAATATTTTTCATAATTACATTTTTCTACCGTATAAATATTATTGCTTACGTGGCTGAAATCAAAATGCGTAAAATAAATTATTAGACATATTTGTAAACATCATGACTAAACTTTATTACATACAAACAGAGTTATTAATATTATGATTTTGCACGATGAAGGTTTATTTGCCAAATGAGGTTTTAAAGCATTCAAAATGTAAATATGCTTAAAAATAATTTAAACATATTCATATTAATAATGTTTATAAACATTTAAGTAAGTAAATTCCAGCAAAGTACTTAACAGTATTACAATATGTATGCATTCATCTTTCATACGCAACATAAATCGAAAGCTTTTGTGACAGTATTGGTATGTACCATTTGATAATGAGTTCTGTACAGTTTGGTGCACTGCTCCATTGCAAGCTACTCTACTTGTACAGTAAATCACAACAACATATATGGACAATTCCAAACAAGAATATAGATATGCCTAAATAAACTAGTAACTGTTGCATGATGAATAGTTATCCTTGTCTATGGACAGGTGAACATACATTCAAGACATAAGCAATCGGGTGCCAATACACTTATTAATCTAATCTCGTCGAAAGGTTCGCCGACACAGCACCGTTCCCATCAATAGTGCAACATCTGAAGGCATATACCCGACCATCTGGTCAGATATTTCAAGATATCATCACTCAGTAGTGCCACTCGATATCCTGATGCCTGCACGTGACTCGGTGCCCACTTTCTTAAAATACATTATTTTCCCAGTTCCTGGTTGGTCATCGGTATAGATGATATAATGGCGTGAATTGTTTCTTGCGTTCATAAGCTTGTTGGCGGAAAACACGTATCATCTAGATTCAGTGGGACTACTTTGCCTTTGGTGAATTGTTGTAGCATGTCTTAGGACATCTATCCAATACGACAGATGTGCCAACAAGGCGTGTCATCGACATCTTCGATTGTGCTGTCGACATCTCCGGTTGTGATACCAACATCTGCAGAAAAACCCTCGACATATTCGGCTGTTACTTTTCAAACCTTACAAATTGGTATATATTATATTTAAAAAGCGTAATGTATACATGCATGCAAGCACGCATACTTAAATACGTACATATTTACATAAATCAAAAATTTTAAATAGCTTATAACAAGAAGTTTGCCAGTTTTACGTCGTGTCTATGCGGCACGTTTCGGATGCTGTTCAGCCGCAATTGTAGTTACGCTGGGCACGCTAATACCTGCTTAGGCGAGTCTCTTCGTTTAACGAGACTATACAGTTACCTACTACTGCATTTTGAATTTCACACAACTCGGTGATGCCTTCCGCCATCAGATATGTTACATGCCGGCTCAGCAGTCCCGCTGAGTGTGGAAAATGTCTGCTTCTTTCACGTACACTCTAAATTCGAATCAGTGGGAAACCACTGATTCGCAGTGAAATTCAACATCTCGAATAAGAGAAAATGGCTCCACTTGGAATCAGTGGAAAACCGCTGATTGTTTCATTGAAAAATTTTCACGTATTGAATTAGCGACATGAAGCATTTCACTGATTGAATAAGTGACCGCCGACTGCAGTGGCGAATTAAATATTGTATTTATCGAATTTAGCCAAATAACTATGTGAAATAAACATACTTACGTTATAGTTTACCACTTATATTGCGCAATTTACCGTAATTTGAAAAAGTAAAGTATATTTTTCGTAGGGGGCCGGAATTTAACTCACACACCGTTTCCTATTCGCTTTTAGGGCGCTACGTTACCACCTGATCTACGAAGTAAAGTAATATAAAGGAGAGTAAAATACGTGTTATTGTAATTGTGAAAAATCTTTAAGATTATATTCCCTTACTTTTTGTTTTTGGTTTAATTGGTAGCTTTAGGATTGTTAAAACGAATAGTATATATGAGTGCACCCCCTCTTTAAGATTATATTCCCTTACTTTTTGTTTTTGGTTTAATTGGTAGCTTTAGGATTGTTAAAACGAATAGTATATATGAGTGCACCCTCTTCGCCACTTTATATACAGATTAAACCTTCAAACAGAGCTGTGTGATGATTACTTGAACATGAAATGAAAGACGTAAAAACGTAGTGAAAAGCTGAATGTTCATATTACCTAGTAAAACGGTGTTTTGAAAGACGAAACACATTTTAGAAAGTATTTCGTATTGCTTTTATTAGTTTATTCGTTGTTATTTTACTTGATACACTGTGTTTAACGGCCATTTATAAACGTTTTTCGACTCTTGGACAACTGTTGGATCAATCAGATACTGTTGACTGATTGAAAAAGTGAAATACTCTCTTATTCAAATTTAGAATGTAGTGAAAAATTATATACAGAGTGTAACTAAATTCGACAGACAAACTTCCGGTGTAAGTTAATCACGAAAAAATTAGTGGAAAACATATGCGACATATGGTCTAAAATTAATTCTAAGGGAGGTACACATTTTTGAAGTTGTAGTAGAAGAAAATATTTATTACAGTGCCCCCGTAACTCTCTCTCTCTCTCTCTCTCTCTCTCTCTCTCTCTCTCTCTCTCTCTCTCTCTCTCTCTCTCTCTCTCTCTCTCTCTCTCTCTCTCTCTCTCTCTCTCTCTCTCTCTCGTTCGGTATTGTGCGTGTCCCACCTGCCAAGTATTGGTAAATATTATTTTGAAAGTAAAACACGAATTACTCTAAAACGGCGAGGTTTAGGGTATTTACACAAGGTGGCATTTTGGTTAAATTGTGAGAGTATTAATATTACATCCTTTCAATCCCGAACATGCTACCGCGACATGGATGTTAGTTTGAAATACGGCAGTAACAGTGATTATTCGCTTGAAATTATTTGATGACAGCGACAAGTGTTCCATCTTAAATATTATCTCCAATATTTTCAATACATAAGTGTTCCAGGTCCTACTTCAAATATGTATACCACCCTTATATTCACTTTATACCATAAGTTGTAGGCCTATATATGTTTTCAACTTATTTTTTTGTGATTAGCCTACAGTCGAAGTTTGTCGGTCGAATTTAGATACATTCGGTATATACGTTTTGAGAAATTCATAGAATAGCTGTTCCCCGGCGTTTCAATGTCGTTTCTGCACCAAAACTACACACTTACATATTCAATATTTGCTGTCACAAGGCAAGTCTTTGCCTTTGTATTCTCATTCAGTGCCAAAAAACGACTATGTTTCAATCAGCTATAATTTAAGTTGCGTATCAAGATGTGCACGTAATAATGAGCAGATATGCGAATAATTCAGTTTCGTCTATGTTGTACGAGGTTTGAGACCCACATTCAGGTGTCCACGAATGACATTGAAGGAAAAGACAGTGCTAAACTCAATATGCTTTCAAATGATTTGGTCATGTGTTTACATTGGAGTATATGATAACAACTAAGTCTTATTTACATCAATATTTGTAATTGTTGAGCAAATACACAAGTAAAAGTTGTTTTCTAGTGTAGGAAAGTTACAGTTGTAAGCAAAGTACGTTTCGTCCAACAATGAATAAAATATGCATAATACTTCAATGAAATCGTTAAGTAAAATTTGCTCCTTTTAATGTGAATGATCTGACACTGGCCATCCAGTTAACAAATTAAGAGAAACAACAAAACCTTTTTGCAGTTACGTACTTGTTTCGAAAAATCTAATTCGGTCTTTTAAATCAAAATATTAAGACTATACTTTCGATGATTGTGGCAATGGTAACAATAGCATTAGTATATTTTTCTGAATTTTAAAATAATATATTTCTAAGTAAGTATGGCATAAATCAATTTAAATAAATACGCTTATAATCAAGATAACGAATGTAATATTATTTGTGAGCTTTATCGGGGAAGTTCGAACGGAGCCCTGATATGATAAAAAAAAATTTGTCATGAAAACTATATTTTGCAATTCGAAACTCACTGACATGAGGAGGTCGCGTAGTCTTCAGCCTCTATGCATAACCATGAATTGTAAATTTCTAAATTTTATTTTTGCATTCCCCAAATAATTTACTAGGGTTTATTAGTAATAAATATTTTTACTGTTTTAGAAACAAATATAGAAACACCGAAAAGATGGACTTACTAAGCAAAATAAGCTGACTGTACACGCTCGGAAACTTATCTCAGGAAATACTTGTTAATGGGTAAAACATGTATTGATATTAGGTGATATTAAATATCCTATTGGTGTAAAGTACACGTATGTTATGGCGTAATTCTTAAACCGATTAGGGGCCGCGTTGGCTGAGCGATTAGCCTGCTCTCCTCCCACCAAGGCGAACCGGGTTCAATTCCCGGTCGGGTCATTCCCGGATTTTCGCATGTGGGAAACGTGCCGGACGATGTCACTGGTCGACGGGTTATCTCGGGGATCTCCCGTGTCCCCACCCCTTCATTCCGGCGCCGCTCCGCTCTCACCTCAATCACCCACGTCGGCTCTCAAGACCTCGTTGTTAAGAGCAGCCCAAATCTCTTAACTCACTCACGCTCACTTAAATCGATTCTATGTCATGCCCGGAAGACTTATTAATAGCTTAAAGCTAGGACACACGCACCATGTTGAGTTACAGGTTTCAAGCTTATTTCAGTTTCAAAATAGGGACGCCTATTTTGAAACTGTGACTATAACTCTCTGCCAATATATATTTAACTGTGGAACGAACATAAGTTCTGAACTTCTGTCAAATAATTATATTTTACTTAGCGTGGCAGAATTCTACATTACGAATAGATTCTCGCTGCTTCACAACTACCAGACAGTGCGTGGATAAAATTTGGCGCCTTCATTTGATGCCATCTGTAAAATATAAGCATGTTAATGCAATATATATTCACTTATTTAATGGAAAATAATGTCGTAGCGCACAAAAAATAAAGTTTACCAGAACACGTTGGATGAGATCGAGTCTTAACGAGACTAAGTTTCGTTGAAATATACGCGCACCGATAGTCGTTGGTCGCGTAAAATATTAATTTTTGTTCACATTATTCTAAACTGAGACACACGAGAGTTCCTCAAAGAAGGCGAAATTGCTGTTTATTCCCGGACCGTCGAGGGCTGAAAGGGAGATTTCGGGTCGGCCATCACCCTCAAACCGTGCTCCTGTCTCCTCCCCCCCCCCCCCCCCCCGCAATTCCTCTTCAGGCAACCCTGCGCGAAGCCCAGTTTTTGCCGCGCCGGTAAAGTGGAGGAGTTTCTTGCTATTCCGACCTCGAACGACTCCCCCCCCCCCCCTCCCTCTACCAGCATACCCCTTGCTTCCACACGCCGGACGAACCCTCATGTCGGCCCAAACTGGCCAACCGCCTCAAAAACCCATGCACCACAACTAATGCCCCTCATTTCATTATCCGCCGCTTAAGATTAATTTGCGCAAAAAAAAAATTTCCTCCGAAGTCCGCCGCCCCTGAACCTCGCCGGAACAAAGCGTAACAAATGTTGGCCGCGCGAGCGTGAATTCTTCATGAGTGAGAGGACATGGGACGTGGCGTAATGAAGCAGGCTGTGCACTCGACAGATTCCTCCACTCTTGGAGGGATTGCCCTTCTAGCAGAGATAACATACCGCCCAGGACATTTCGGCTTCCACCGAGACACCCTGACACTTCTCCTGCCCTGGATTAATGCCGCGCCTATAACAGTAATACAACTGTAAACTGAAGATTTATTTTAGCGCTCGGTGGCTCTAGAGGAGGATTTGGCTATCTTTTGTTGGCGCCGTGATATGAGCTCCATTTGACCTTTACGTTTGAAGCCCACAACTTGTTCGTCTTTCGTCTTTTCCATTTATGACTGGAGTAAAGCAACAGCCTATGGAGCACTGCATCTGGCTGTACAATGTGAAGAACTTCTAAAAAATTTGCACAGGCACCATAAAAATTGTCAGAAAAGTGTGATTTATGCTGTATATGAAAGAAGAAGGTATATATTTTTCAACATTATAACAGATTTTACTAAAATATACTTTTTGAATATAAAATATAATCGATATTTAGAGTCCGAATTTTTAATGAAATTAAAGCGTATTTCCGTTTTGGATACATCGAAAAACAGCATTTACAAGAAGATCTTCTTCAAGAAGATTGTCATGTTATTTCCTGTGATCATGTGTAATAAAATCATAGTAATAATGTATCATATCAATTTTATAATAAACTCTATTTACATCAGTTTTTGCCATAATGTTTGCGACAAATGGACGCACATAAAATCAATTATAAATTTTTTTTCCTAAATTATTATTACAATTTTCTTACACATAATCAAAGTAAACATTATGACGATATTCCATGACGAATATTTCTTGCAAATTCTGCTTTCTGAAGCATCCAGAATGGAATATGCTTAAATGTTGATAAAAATACAGACTATTATAATTGATTAGTTATTATATTTAAGAAATATATTTTAGTAAAATATTTGATAATGTTGCAAAATATATACATTCTTCTTTCATATAAAGCATAAATCGCATCGCAATTTTCTGACATTTTTTATTGTGTCTGTACTATTTTTTTATGAGTTCTTCGCGTTGTATAGTCGGGTTCAGTGCTTCATAGGAAGTTGCTTTACTTCAACCTTAATTGCTCATGTTGATCGGTTGCAGGAACTTTTCATTTAAGGAAAGCTCAGCAAGAAAACCCAAGTGTTATTTACTTCAACCTTTTATAGTGGTTCATTCCAAACCGTAAAACCACTTTGAATAATGTCAAATTATAAAAAAAAATAGGCAATACTTATAATATAAAATCGCAATTTACAAACTTCGGCACTAGCATCTGGTGAAATCATTTGATAATTGTTGTCAAAGAGTGCACTGTTTTCTCGTTGGTTCATGGTAAAAAGTTTTCAAAAATAATGTGACTGTATATTTATTTTATTTTTAAGGCCATTAAAATAATATAAAAGTAACTAAATATTGAACAAATCTTTTCGCCGATTTGTTTTGCCATTTTTTTTACTACATCGGCAATTTTATCACCCTCAATAACTGCGGTTATTTCGAGTTTATTATAAGTATTTGTGGAAACAATTAAATTTTAACATTGTTCTAACTGACACATCGCGTGTTTCAGATTATATACGATGTAAAATGAAAGGAAAGCAAATTTCTGTTATTTATTTTTTTTAATGTGGTGAGATATTTTATTCCAGGAAATATAAATAAACATATATTCAAATTTCTAAAACCATGCATCCCCCCCCCCCCCAAAAAAAAAACTAATATTCCATATTTAAGAGAAATTTTAATTTTGAGGAATATAATTTGAAATTATCTAACTTATATCTATCCCGAAATTTGATAAGTGTGTCAAGAATATTAAGGATTTCTTCTTTCAAGGTGGAACACTCTTCTGGAATCTTTGGGTAAAATTACCTCTCTCAGTCTTTTAATTCATCATACTTATGAACGATATCTGAAATTTCGGCCAGAAAAACCTTTAACTACATGGTTGAGTCAGAAAATCTGGAACACCTGAGTAAAATCACGTAAGTCAACATCTGATTCGTATAACTGAATTAACACAATCAGGTATGGATGACACGAGATTGTAGTGAACATTATACCATATCAATAATGGTCGAAAATTCTGCATTAATCCCAGGTGGCTAAGCTCTGCTTTTAACCTTGTCCAAATGAGATGTGCGGGTATCACAGAATGAGACTAAACAATTACAACACTAAAGGCGATATTACCCGATTCTAGAGTCCGTATAAGCTTGTGCAAGGTCCGCAATAGCGGCCGTTATACGGGCTAGTGTGGCACCCATCATGGCATTTCCCGCCTTGTACTGCCAGATTTCGTACCAGGTTTGGTAATTGGACGCGTCCTATTTTTCGTGGAAAGTCTCATACAAGGTTTCGTACCTGACCGATCACATTGCATTTTCAGAGCTTAGGGCTACTCCTTGAAACGAGTTAGTGAAGAAACCTAAAAGGATGGCCTCCGTCTTGATTATACATCCGCGAAGTTTAAACTTTTTCAAATTGATTTAAAATACGATGACGAAAAATATTTGCGATGACAACTTTTAATTACTGTTTAAAACCATTATAAATACTTCAAACATTACCTACTATATGAAAAAAAAAATAATTCAAAGAATAAACACATCTTAAATATGTAAACTCAACATTAAGTGCGTGAACTGGTAGTGGTAAAGCTGCGGCGCTCGGGAGTAATGTGTATTTCGGAGCGTGAGTTCGATATTCCTTCAAATCCGAACTTTTTCATCATTAAATTTTACATGCGGATAACATCCCGGTACGTAAATAAAGAAAATATTTTTTTTTGCAACCGGTCAGTAATGTTCGTCAAAGTTTAAAATAACACACTGGTACTCTAGTAACTTCACTTCATTTTGAAGAAAATTAATGAAACACTACTGGTAAGCAATCGATTTATGTAAAAGGCGAACAGTAATATAGAAATATTAAGATGTACTAGGTAATTTTTTACAGACTTACGCAGCAGTTACTAACTGGTAGCAATTAGAAGAATGTGGTTCATATTTACTACAAACCACACACTGCGCACCCACCGAGGGTGCGAAATGTTAGAAGGCGAACTGCTGTCGTGTAATATGAATCTTCTATGGCGGCTAATATAGCGGCTGGTTTACCGACTCGTGCACCAGGGCTTGTAGAAGCTTGTACAAATACATAAATAGCATGTATAAACTAACTAACTTCGCCGCCTTTCATGCAGTGTAAACATGAAAACTGAGTGTCTTAATGGTTACGTACGTGAAAACTAAATTAAAGTTTAAATTGTTATGTCACCTTGTAAAATGGTATTATTAAAGACATAAATTACATTTATAAGTATGTTTATTAATTTCATTCGTTCATATGCTGTTTACTTTTTATTATCTGTTTATGAAAATATTTTATTATAAACGTATTAAGAACGGTCATTAACAGAGCAATTGAAAAATATGTTACCGAGAGACACCCGTGGCACGTATTCAATAAGTAAAGGAAAATGGTGCATTTCCACCGAATCAACAGAAAAAGTGCCAGAAATTAACTGTTTTGTCGGCCAGACATCCTGAATTTCAATGTTGCTATCTCCAACAACACGAGCATAAGGGTGAGTGAGTGAGTGGAAATATTTGGATGGCTCGTAGCAGCGAGTTCTTGAGAGTCGATGAGGGTGATTGAGGTGAGAATGAAGTAGCGTCGGAATGAAAAGGCGGGGAGAAAGGGAGATATCCGAGAAAACCCACCGACCAACGGCATCGTCCGTCACGAAAATCTGTAGTGACCCACCCGGGGACTGAACCCGGTTCACCTTGGTGGGAGGCGAGCAGGCTAACCTCTCAGCCACCACGGCCCCATAAACATAATAAATGCGCTAAATAATCGCCATAATTTTCGCTTAAGAACATTCAACATAAAAACCTCACCAATAAACATCGTATGATCTCAGGTAGAGTCACTCGACACTTTGCGACTGGAAATGTGACACATTTTCAACTGGTTTCGGCAAATGGTCGAGTCCGCTTGTAGAGAAAATCCCACGACTTCATTTATTGCGCCTGTCTAGAATGGAGCTCCATAGTGATATGGATATGATCAGCTGTCGTGAATTATGCCCACAAATGCCTGTAACCAGTAAAAGCTATGCGAAAATCCTTTCTGAGGTGTTACATTCATTAGTGTTTTCCGTTCATTGTGAGAGTTTTAGGATAAAGCGTCACCGTACACGTGCCGAGCCACAGAATGACTAGATGTTTTTGCATTCGATTTTAGAGCCACGATATTATTCCCTCGTTCACCTCATTATCGAGCCTATCCGGGATACTCTCAAATACAACAGTGAAAGCATAGTATCACTACCATGGAATAATACAAACTTGTGGGTCATGCTAGAGATGCATGGACTTTGTTGACAGACTACATGAGACAGATCATGGTGTCCACGTCAATCTGTGTTTATTCAGTAATATGATTCAGAGTTGAACCTATACATTAATCGACAGATAACACACAGTTCTTCTGACTTTTTATTGTGTAGTGGAGAGCATCACCTTTTAAAGGCCATGAAAAATATGCAGGAAAAGTATATACTGGTATGAAAGTTACAGGAGTTGACGATGATAAAATAATGAAAATTTTAATACCCTCTTGGACATAATTTGTACTCGCCTCATTTAAACATTTGTGTTTCGGTAATTATAATTTTATTTCCTGGCACTATTCTTTTTAGCAAATATTGCATTTATTGAGTTGTGATTAAGAGTCATCTGTATACAAAGGAAGTAAATGAATTTTTTTTAAGTATACAACGTTCACTGACAAAAAACAGTTTTTTTTTTTTTGTATTATGTAGATGGGGTTTTTGTGGGTCAGCTTAGCAAATGACGGATTTTATCGTTGAGTTAGGAGAGCTTGCATAGTTTTCTGTTACTTATGTTACGAAATTTTCAAGTCTGTAGAAGTGAGTGTGTCATGCATTGTAAATATGTATGTGGAAACAAGTAAAACCATATATGAAGGAAAGTAAGCAGTTATATTATATATGCAACTGCACATTAGTTATATACACCAGAATAACTATTTAAATTATAAAACGTGTTAAATAGTAAATGGAACTTTTATATATAAATAAAAAAATTAAAAAGTAAAACTTAATTAAAGTCATAGTTGCATATAAGAGTTTAAACTGATAACATTGAAAGTCGCTTCCTTGACACATAGTAATTAAAATATTGCACAATTAGGAGCACACTTTCATACCGCAGTGTCTCTTGGACATACACAGTCAATTATATATAATTAAATACGCAATAATTAAACTATGTATCATATTTCGATCGGGAACCGATATTACACTGCTGGCCATTTATATTTCAACAATATAAATGACGCACATGAAAGACCCCACATTTGATATAATGCGTAGAACAGGGTAGGACAATGACACGATTAGTTGTTCAGACCAGTGGTACAGCGCGTGCGTAAATAACATTAATAACGAGTATATAAGTGAAGCTCGGGGACCTGTTGAGGGGTAGTGACATTGTGTCTCTCCATCGTTCGTGTCCACAGACCGACTGAGCATGCCACAACGAAGAACACAACCATATGAACAGGTTTCCTCTTATTACTGCAGGAGAATCGTGGCCTGTTGGGATAATGGATTATCCTACAGGAAAATTGGTTCTCGCTTTGGAATAAATGCAATCACAGTGATGCGGGCATGGGATCAGTGAGTCGAGGAGAGATAGGCTGAGCAAGTCAACGACCCCATCGCATCAACGAGTGCAAGGACAAACATATCTAGTGTTCATGGATATTATGGACCTCACAGTCACATCTTACAACCTCGTTCAGGAGTTCAGGCACGTGGCACGTCAATCTGTGCCCGCACGCACGGGGTGTTGCCGTCTGCAGCTTCAGAGCATCATGATTAAGTGCCCATTACTGTGGCTGTCGCTGACTGCTTACCGCGAGTGCCTGCAGCTGCAATGGCGCATGGAACATCGGGCCTGGAGAGGCGAATGGCATTCCATCGTCTTCTCCGACCAATCCCTCTCTGATTGCAGCACCACGATTGTCGCATACACAACTGGCGGCAGCATGGTACACGTCGGGTTGAGTTCTGCATTATGCACCGACATACTGGGCCAGCACCTGGAGTTACGGTATGGGTTACCAACGGATTATAGTTCGGCTCGCGCCAAGTGTGCATCGCTGGTATGCTGTCTGACAACTGTTACATCGTGAAGGCTTGTGGCCTAGTTGTTGTCCTCTATCTACAGGGCCAGCCTGAGGCCTTTTACCAACAAAACAACGAGTGACCGCCTGTGGCACACATCTTCCGAAGGGTTCCTGGATGTTCACTATGTCACACTGCTTCCTTGGCCGTCACGTTCACCGTATCTCTTGCCCATCGAAAAAGTATGGTCCATAGCCGGACGACACTAGCCTGCCACAGGACAGCAGTGGCCACAACGGATGGACATTGGCGCATGCATCGAAGCAACTTGGACGGTGATACCTCAGAAGGACACCCGTACACTCTTTCTCTCATTGTTTCATTGCGTAGCAGCAATTATTTACACCTGAGGTGGGACAACACAAAACTGTTTTACCTATATCCTGTACGCCACTCCAATATGCAAGTGAGCAGTAGAAAAAGTATGTGTCTGGGACAAGAGGCTCAGAGAGAAGCGCCAGGAGTCAAATGCTGCCATCTTAAATTTACCCCTTTCCTTTAAAATCTCCCTGTTTCCCTAAAAAATTTCCCTTTGTTCTTCAAAGTTCCCTTTTTTTCCCTAAAGAAATCCCATTTTTCCCTTAAATAAGCACCGAGCTTCCCAGCTGAAACAAAACGAGCCCGAGAAAGGCAATTATCAGCCAATTCACGTGATTTGAGGGGCTCGCTGAGGAACAGCGGACATGACCGTGGTGGTCCTATTATTTTCATTGGCATAGGGTATGCTAAATCGATACATGGGATTCAGGATCGGTGTCAGACCTAACCATCAGTAATCTTGGCTCTGTCAGCCATCTAGCGGTCATATTGAATTCAGATGACATTGACCCTTGACCTTGACCCTGGTTACATTTGATATTTAAATCCCAAATATCCAAAACAATCCCTAAAAATAGAACTATCCAAAACATAAAAAACCCCAAAGTAATCATCAAATATTTATAAAAAAAATAGTTACAATTTTATTTTAAAAAATTAACAATAACAATATTTAATGTTCGGGCTTGGATGTGACGAGGTACTGGCATCGACCAGCCACTATGTTATGACATCATCCAACCACCATGTTGGACCCAGGTGACCTTGACCCTATAACATTACCTTAGGTGACCTTGAAAACCAAAACTCGAGAAAAATTGTAAAAATGGAATCATTTCACAAAAGTCTGCGAGAATATTACGCTTCTGATTATCATCGTCATCTTGGATCCAGATGACCTTAACTGTTGACCTCGACTTCAGTGAACTTTGACCTCGGTCCAGAAATTTCCCAAAATGTTCCAAAAAATTTCAAAATATCTGAAAAAAATTATTTGGAAGTTTATTTTAATAATTATTTAAAAATAATAAATTTTCTTACTAAACAATATCATGAAATCATTTATTTAAAAAAACGTATATTTCCCGAGGTACCTCCACCACTACCCTCACAGTTTTATTATTGGTTATTTCATCGGTCAAATACTCGTGTTCGTTAATTAGTCGGCAGGCCTCCACCCCCTTTGTAGCCCCCTTCATCTTCATACTACATCTACTGTCCATTTATTTTTAGTATTGACCACTAGAGCGCACTGGTTAGTAAAAGTATTCCATTACATGAGGTCGCAGGGCATCCATGAAAAACAAAAGCACCGAGCCTCCCACTGCGAAAACGAGCCTCAGAAAGGTATTTTACAGCCAATTCAAGTGATATGAGTATATCTAAAAGTATACTCGTTGTTTTGGTAATATTGCTCTAAATGCAATACACAAACTCTGGAGTTTTAATGTGTTTGGAACGAATTTTAAATATGAAAACTCGAGTATATTGATAGTTTTACCCCAAAAGCTGTGCAGTCTGATTTTAATACAGACTAATTATGATTTATGTTAATTAGGAATAAAATAAAAGAAAACACTATGGTATTTGTGCCAAAGAAGCAAGTAATGAAGACAATAAAGAAATCTGTGTTGAGATGATGCTATATTGAAGACGATGGAGGTTTTACGAACACTTACAGAAGATAATCACATCATCTTGAAGTGACAAGGGATCTGAAGAACAGAGATGACGATGTAAGCATTGGTCTTATTTTCCAAAGACCCTAATGGAATTGCCGATTATAAATTTAAAATATTTTCATAATTATATAAAAGTTCGAGACCACTCGCACATAAACGAGATAATTTCGGATATTGGAGAACTTTATTAATGGTGTTACATTGAGTAAGACCTTCTGCTGTTATTCATGAATTCCTTTAACAAAGATACGCAAAGTTATGATGTTCTGAATACGTGGAAAATAAAAGTATATCCTCAATCTGCGTGTTATATTTGCCGCGCTACATCCTACTGCTTAACAAACAACCCTGATTGCAATTCCCTAGCAACTCGGTCAATGTAATAGTTGAAAGTAATATTTTTCTCGTGTATTTTGAAAATATGGAATATCAACATAATTTTAAGGACTTTAATAGGTTTAATGTAATAGTAGTAGGTCTGTGGCTTAAGCGTTGTGTGTATTGTATGATTTGAGGTATCTTGTGTGAGGTCTTTTGTTGCTCTTGTCATAATAACTTTTGGTAATGGAGAACGTTCAACGAAGACTGTAGAACGCTAGAAAGCCATTGATTATTTGAAGAATGTGTCCTACGCTGAGGACCGGAGACTGCTCGAAGATTGTGGAGTGCTTGAAAAAAATGTAGACTGCCTGAAGAGCACACAATTTCTGACGAATGAGGTATACATAATGAATTAATATGTTTTAAGATACGAGTATGAAGTCTTAATATCCGTGGAAATGGTAGGCTAGTGTCTGGGGTCCCGACTGCAATTTATTGTATGAATCCGGCTAACAGTGTGAGGGTGAAAGTTCTCGCATCGCTCATGCTTGTTAATAGTGAGTGTATTATGTATGCATTTTTATCTGGTTCTGGAGAAAAGAAAGAACTGCCAGATTATCCACATGCAAGGATGCGCAAAAGGAATATTTAAAAGAATGTTATAAATATTAATGAAACATTTACCGATTTTTCGAGTTTGCGTTTCTTTGAGAATGTAGACAGTGTCTGGCATTCCTGGCATAGTTTCACAACCACTCGCCTCGACACACTAACCATGACTACAAGCATTTATGAACGTAAAAACACCATCGTATTTAAAATACAGATTAATTATTGTTTACGTTGACTAGGAACAGCCGAATCGTTGTTAAGGCATGATTTGAAAACTTTCACTATGTAAAGAAATAGAGCCATGCTGGGTGGTTTCCTTACTGGTTAGCTGACTGATCGAAATATGTAAGGGAAATCGGATGAATAAATCCTTTTTACAGTTAAAATTTATATTTTTTCTTCAAAAAGATGTACACATGCGTGATCTTTTCAAAATCCAAGATTTAATTTTACAGGAAAATTATATTAAGAATATTCAGAATAATATATTTAAAAAATGTAGCTTGTTTGAACGCGCGTCGCTTCAAAAAAGCCAGCGATGATTCTAGGGTAGAATTAAATGGGTGTGCTTGTCTGCAAGTGTGTGTGTGTGTGTATGTTAGCGTGTTAATCCTGCCGGGAAGGAGATACTAAGACGTGAGCCACTCTGCTAGATAGAGACAGTGGCCCTAATTACTTTTCCGATAAAACAGCACATCCGGGTGCCACGGCCACTCATTGTTTCCTTTCCACCAGCCAGGACCCAGTCACTGTGGCCAGGGTGTAAGAACAAGGAGGTTGGCTGGTGAGACACAAGCACACATTTATTTACGGCCTCGGATTCATTGACACATTAACAAAAGTTTGCTTTGAAATATGTTTAGGAAGCAAATCACATTTCACTAAAGACCTGAAGAATTCGCAGATTAATTTTGGGACAAGCTAGACTTCAAAATGCGTGTGCTTATATAACTTTAGTAATTGATCCACACGGTGTTTGACACCTTCTGGAGAACGGTGTACAAATTGTCGCCTGCCACCGTGACAGCAGACAACCAATGTGCATTCCATATCGGAATATTTGTACGTAAGAATTTAGAGCCTGCAGGTCAATTAACTCGCGAATTTTTTAGGTCTCTACATATTAGAGATACTTTTGTTTTGCATTTGCTGAGTGCCTTGGTTATTTATAAATGGTTAATTCATAATTTAAACCAATTGTATTAAAGAGTAAGTTGTTGTTTTTGATCAGCCACTCAGCAAATGAGAGGCTAAATGTAGATACCATTATCATTCACATTGGTGTTTGTCATTTAGATTCCGTACTATTTTCGTGTAGTATATGTTATATAATATGGATAGTAATGTGAGTTAATCTCTAAATTTACTCTATTGTAACACGCCATATTCACATACAAGTTTTTCTGTCTGTTTAACGATTTTCAAAATAAATATCCTTTTGTTTAAGTATTGATAAGGCCCCAAACATTCTCATAACTGCAGGTACAGGGCATTTCTGCAGTGATGTGTGAGACTGACAACAAATAACCTACCTAATAATAATACTCTACTTAAAATCCTATAAGTTAGTTATGATGGCTTTGCCAACGCAAGGAATAAAATGCGATATCGTTTACTTGAAAATGGGAATGGAGAGATTTGGGCGGCACCGAAAATCGATGTCATGAGAGGCGATGAGGATGGAGGGAGGTGAGTATGCAGTAGCGCCTGAATGCAAGGGAAGAAACGGCAGATTCCCGAGAAAACCCGAAGACCAGCTGCATCGTCCGGCACTATTCCTACATGCAAAAATCTGGGCGTGACGCCAACGGGAATCGAACCCGGCACACGTAGGTGGGGGGCGAATATTACTTACCACTACAACTCCGAACCAACTTTTTCTTGAAAATCTCTAAGAGGTACATCACACTGAGAAATGAATCTGATCTGGAAAATAAACACATTTGTCGCTAATCTAATGGTAGCTTGAATAGGCTTCAAAAAAATTTGTACTAATTTGGGAAATCTAGTAAATAATTCAGAGTGCCCGAAGTGTCTTTCTGTGATCAGAAACTTTATTTATATCCGCTTTATGAAGGACAGAGATGTAAAACCGGTGCCAAAATGTTGGCAAACTAACCCTGTTTCTTTTGCAACAGGACAAAACATCAGTAAGTCTCCACGTGAGCACCCTGGGAATCACGTAGCACAACTAGTCGATATTGAGTTTCTCTTCGTACATTAGCCAATATCACAGCAGCGTGGAGACCAAGCTGTCGGGCCATCACGACCGATCCATCGTCCAGGAAATGTCGTATCAAAGTAGGCACGAACATCCAAACCCTAATGAAGAGGTACATCATCTTATTGAAAAATGACATCTGGGTGATGCTCAAGCAACTGAGGTACAGCAAACAATTGCACATGTCGCGATATACTGGAGGTATGATGGTGCTCTCAGCGAAAAATAATGGTCCTATAATTTTGTTATGCAAAAGCGCGCACCAAATATTCACATTTTAGCTGTCTCCGGTACACTCTGACACCTCACTAGGAGGTTCTGGATACCAAATAGGTACATCATGTCGATTCGCTATGCCTCTGACCAAAATTTCGACTCGTCAGAAAAAGCAACACACTTGAGATAGCCATTATCGCAAACAATACGTGATAAAATTTTGACTGCGAAGTCATACCGACGCGTGGCGTCATTGGGTAACAAAGTCTAAACAAATTGCACGTTGTATGCATGAAACGATAAATTTTTGTGTGAGATACCATGAAGAGAACAATTTGGCATCTTATTTCTTGGGACTTCGCACAAAAGAATGTCTCACTGCTTCCACCCTTTAAGCTAAAGTTGATCGTCTGCAAGTTCTCGGTAAGTCAGCAACAGATTCTGTGCTCTTTAATTTGTCATACCACGACTTAATAATCTTGGTATCGGGTAGCAGCTTTCCATACATTGTCTAAAAGTTCATCTGCACTGTTATTGGTGACCGAGTCTCGTGATACCAGAGGGCACACCGAGCGTTTTCTTGATTTGTTAACAAGTTCGGTTTGCAGGACACTTCAAATGCTACACTACTGCCACGTTACTGAAATCTGAAACAAATAAAGTGGTTAGTTTGCCAACAGCTTGGCAACAATTTTACATTTCTATCTTATACATAGCGTGTTGGGAAACGTGTGTATACACTCGAGCACCTGTTTCGTAACCGGAAAAAGGAAGATTGATATAGGACACCCATAGTCCGTCTCAAATAATAAGGGCAGTAGCACCCCCTAAAGGTGGTGGGCGACAAGGACATTACGTAGGATAAAAGGCAAAGTACTTGTGTGAAGAACACAAATTGGTATACAGCGCAAGAAACCCAAGATATTGGATACACTGTAGGTATGGTCCATCGTACACACCCTCATCATGTAAATAATAGGGGTTGGCATCCTTCGATTGTAAGCAACATGTACACAGTGAGGTTAAATTGATTTAAGATACTATGGGATGAAGCAGGACGTAGGCACCTCCAGTGCCTAATATCCCACGTAATGTATTTGTCGCCCACCGCCTTTAAGGGCTGCTACAACCTTTATTAATTGAGATTGACCGTGGGTGTCCTATGGCAATCTTCTTCTTTTCCGGTCAAGAATTACATGCCCGAGTTTGTACACATGTTTCCTATACATACTGTATAATGGATATAAATACAATTTGTAATCAGGAAAAGATTTTCCGGACATACTGTATTTCCAAAAGTAATTCGAAATCAATTGCGAAGCAGGGGCGGAATATAAGAACGAGGGAAAGCGGGAGAACTCGGAGAATACCCGTCGGCAACTGCAACGTCAGAGACGGTTTCAACTTGGCAATGTCGTGGTGGCCCCATCGGAAATCGAACCTCGGCTCTCCTTGGTGGGATGCGAGTGGTCTGACCACTACACCACCATTATCTCCAGACGTAAATAAGATTATTTATTCGAGATAAATCGTGTACAGTGCATCTGGGCAGTCCGAATTTTTTGCCTCGGTGTTTCGCTATGATAAATACGAAAAACGCATAATTGTGTACAAGGCCTAAAGGCGGCTTCGAACACAGCGCCGAATAAAGGACTATATAAAGGCAGTCATCGTCTTTTAATAGGCGTTAAGAGAGGTTTAGGTGGCCGCTTCCATTTTACGCTTGCCTTTTAAAATATCATATCATTCACTTAAAAATAATCTGATTGTGTGCATCACCAATCTGAAGAAAGAATAATATATTCAAAAATATGAACCATTAGGCACCTGCCATTCATACATAAGTCTCGGTCGGATTTTAAGTTTGACCTGCCGACTAAATATCAAGGGATCTGTTTTTAATTTTTCATATTTACTTAGTTTTCGTTTTCCATTTGTTAAATAATATTTTTTTATCCGATATTAATCTGAAGACGCCAGTTCATTTGCCAGCTGGACGGCAAAAAATTTACCTGTCTGTATCCGTGGATATCAGTAAGTTTGCAAAACTTTCAACAAGCAGTCAGAAATTGCTTAGACGAACTTGCCACTAACGTGCAAGCGAATATTTTTATTTGGTTAATTGAGACACGTTTGGAGGTTAATGGTTTTGAATTTGTTGATCTGCAAGGTCACTAATTTTTGCCCCGATGATAAGTGGAGGACTTTTTACAAGCTATAAACTCACTCTTAAACACTATAAATATTTTAATGGCGTCCCCGAGATTATGAAACTGATCCCCGCCGTCCGATAATGCCTTATGGCAGAAATCGTTTAGATTTGCAGCAGAAAGTAATTAGTTATGACTTATACAAATAGTATACCATAACCTTGTAGTTTGCGTTATTACACCACGTAATACACTACATATATAAAATTACAAATTTTATATTTTCTAAATTATATTTAAACCTTGATTTTTATATTAGCAATACGCGAGTGGCAGTGCCATTAGTGATAATTTTGAATTTAGCCCTGAAACATATATAAACTATATATTTATTCTACCTGAAGTAATTTCATGTGTTATATTCCTCGCAACATATTTTCACAGAAATAAATTCAATGCGTATAAGAAAACTAGTTCCAACTCGCATATATATGCTGTTTTTATTTGAGAATTGCCGAAATTGAAAGCTGATTAGCAATTTTTTCAAGTTTTGATCGTACAAAAATGCATTCAGCAAATCGTTGTGCCTACATAACTGTTAAAATCAGTTGTGAGTGTGAATGGGAGAAACATGGTTACAAAATATTTTATTAGATGTGAGAATTGCATTACAAAATTCTAACGTTTAGAGCGAATTGTCATATATTTGTCTTTTGTACTTTGCCATTAAATGATACCACTATTAATTTATTGCTTTGCCTGTATTATGTGAAAAATTTGAAATTTATTTCGAAAAAAATCAGTGAATTTTCTTAAGACTCCATTGTGAGATATTTAAATTTGTAGGGTGTTTTTCTTGTTGTTGGCAGTCGTACTTCTGAGAAATTGTTCTTGTTTAACTGGGGTCAGTGATTATTCTCGTACTCTTAACGAAGTACGACAGTGACTCGCTTGCTAACAATTAGGCTGTGTCGAAAACATACAATGCATTCACACAAGCGAGAATAAGGGAACACTTTTTGAATAACAATTTGGTACCAAATAATTTCGCTATAAATCACGATTTTTATCTACGAGACAGCTTATGCGCGTGTCGGTGCCAGTATTCCACTTCTTCATATTTTTATTTGCAGCGATAATGATGGTACGGTTCTAAGTTCGTTCTAGACCCCGGTAATACACACACTGTAACAAAATACTAGGTGTCATAAGAACGTGTAACGAATGGCGGAAATGAGGATATGCCATTTTCTGCATTAAAAGCAACAAAGTTCTTTATATCTGTTACTCGCAATGTCCGAATTGGCCCACTGCCCGAAATTTTTACCCAAAATGCATTGTGGGTACGTCCAAATGTAAACAACGTGTTCTGGGTACATTTTTCGGCCACATGGTAATTGGAAATACCCACAATGCATTGTGGAAATTCATGTCTGCTCAATACCCGAAGAAATACAATTTTTCTCACTGTGGCAACTACAAATTAGCCAGAACACGTTGTGGGTAGTGTGCTTTTACCCACATCCTGTTGTGAGTATTTTGTATTTACCCATAATGCGTTTCGAGTATTTTGTGTTTACCCACAACGCGTGATGTGTGTTAGTTTACAATTTTTTTTACGATTTGTATTACTTTGTTTTATTGTGGTATTATCTTTTCGTCTTGCAGAAATAAAAAAAAGGCTTGCACATTTTCATTCAAAATTTCTTACAACAGTAAAGTACAACAAATTTCCAAACACTTTCGGTTAATATGATTACATAATCATAGCCTAAAAATTTTACTAGAAAAAAATGTAGAATAGTGCAACTTATAAAAACACAAGGAAAAATTAAAGCAGAATATTTCCGTTTTGGTACCTATTTACTTATTCTTACATGAACTACAGTTGTGGCATTTAGAAATACATTTTTAATTGTTTTTGGCACAAGAAAAGGATTTGTTATTGCATCCTTTTGAGCAGCCACATCTCACAAAACCTTGCTTAGACCCTGATGCTAACATAGCTTCCTGTCATACAGTCACATTCCCATATAGGACATAATAACTTATTTCCAGGGATTTATTAGGCGTTAGCTGAAATTCGTTTCTTGAGTATAGTTTTTCAAGCTTGCCATGCTTAGTTCCAATAGAAAATAAATTTGGCTCTACTTCTTCCATTATCACGGCAAGCACATTTCGGGGAGTCAGTCGCCCGCGATCCACATCGGGAATACTAACTAAAATATTATCACTAGTAGAAGCGGGTGGAAACTTCTTCCCAGATGTCTGAAGCATCTTCTCAGCTTGTTCCTGTAATCCACGTTCGCAGTGTTTGCGAGAGGTCTCAATAGCCGATTTCTTTGCACAAAGATGACATAATGGAATTTCGGACTGCGGTGCTGAAGTGCATGTCGAATGAAAGTATTCATCACATTCGAAGCAGAATATTTCTTCTTCAAACTTTTGCTCACAAACGATGCAAACTCTAACACTGTCCTCAGTTTCTATAGGCGATGAAACCTGTTGGTTATTAATTCCACACATGTTAGCTTCATCTACATTTTCGGTATCAGTCTCATCAAAATTCTGTGTTAGATCTGAGAGATATTCAAGTTATTCTTCCATGCCAATGTTTCCAGCTATATCAGATGGCAAGCGAGAATTAAGCAACCCATTTTTCTGAGGAACACAGAACAATGCTTCATAAGGAGTTCTCTTAGTTCCAGAATGGTAACTGCAATATTTTGAGCTTTGAACAATTCGAAGACCAGAGACCCAACTTGAAGTATTGTTGTCTTTCATCCAAGCTACCAAACTGTCTCGGACATCTTGATTCTTTCGTTCTATGGATCCTTGGCTTTGGGAGTGGCGCGGTTTTCCGTGAACGATCTTAACCCCATTCCATTCAGACAGCAAACTTTCTATAGCCTGAAAAATAAAAAATAAAAACTACGTAATATTTTTATATATTTATATAGCCAATAAATTAAATTATCATAAATGATACATAGGTAATAAAGTTAAAATTATTTATAATGGCTACTGTACCTTATTACAGAATTCATGCCCATTGCCACTATGGAGGATGTTTGGAGCTCCAAGCAAACAAAATATGTCTAAAATAACATCTGCAACTTCTTCTGCTGTCTTCGTTTTCAATAGCCATAAGATGAATTTTATCAAGTGATCGTGGTAGTTCAGGATAAACTTGTAGTCTCCATCAGGCTCACTTTGCATGTAGATGAGATCTACCTACGATGACTTCTGCAACAATGAGTAATACTGAGATAGCATAAAATTCATTCATTCAGGTTCCCAAAAAATACAATCAGATGACCCCTACCCTGTATGTATAGGAAAATGAAAAAAAAAATCAGTAAACAACAATAAACATATCGCCTATTTAGACATTCTGATGGCAGCTGTGGAGGTGTAGACAGGTAATACAACGATAACAATGAAAATTCTGTAAACAAAAGTGACAAAACGAAAAATTCAACATAATTAAAATAAATAATTTTAAAATACACAATATTATAAATAATATAACAAAGTTTATATTTACTTGGCATCGCGAATTAAGTTCAGACATCACCTTTGGTTTAAAAACTTCTTTTCCTTTTGCCTTTGTCTTCAAAGTGCAGGGCTCACAGAGGTTTAAATATGCATTTATTACTTCTCTTGTTATACTGGAATATTTTCTTTTTAATTCTACTTCCATTCCTTTTTCTTTTTTATGGCCTAATTTACGATGTGCACATTCAATAATGTCAAACATTTACCCGATCCAACAATAATATTTGATTTCTAAGTTCGATTCTTCTGTTGCATTAATCAACTTTCACTATCGCCAATACAAATAAAGTCGAAACCTTTAAGACCACGATAGTCTTTAGCTGATAATGGTATTCCATTCTTTCTTTTATCCCTCACTGCTTTAATTTTTTCCACTATCTCATTGTAGCGGTCATCGCTCATTAAAAGGGATCTATCAACCTTGTCACTCAACGGTTCACGTATTTTACATTCGAACTCTTCTCTCATCGTGTGCCCGACTTGTATGGCTGCTTGAAATCATCTGAGAGTGAAAACAAAGGAACATGGTGGCGTGTTGTGTACGTGTCGCCACAAATCGCGGATGACTCATCTGCTATTGCAGCTGAGGGTTGTGGGTGAATGTAAAATACTCACAACGGGTCGTGGGTAAAAGCACACTACCCCCAATGAATTCTGGCTAAATTGTAATGACCACAATGCGAAAAATTACAATTCTTCGGATATTGAGCAGACATGAATTTCCACAACGCGTTGTGGGTATTTCCAATTACCCAGCGACCGAAAAATGTACCCAGAATGCGTTGTATACATTTGGACGTAACCACAATGCGCTGTGAGTAAAAATTTTGGTCAGTGGGCATATTCGCACATTGGGAGTAACGTATCTATAAAAACAATTATTACTCGGTACTTATTTTAACTTTGGAAATACTTGATAATACAAATATGGGACCATTCATAAATGCTATTAGGTTTAATTCATGGTGTGGAATCCATAATAAGCCAGAGTAATAGGAACGAGAATAATTTTACCAGCTTTATGTCATATAGTCATATATACATTTAAAATTTACGTGGCGTGATTATTGTTGCAATTCGTGGTCCGATATTCGGTGAGTGTGGTTAAGTTATACATAAGTCGTTGCAGTTTAGGTATTATATTATGCCTTTAAATGATCTTTTTAAACAACTCTGAATTCGGCGTTATGAATAGTTCATTGGCATGCATTGTATTTATATCTGGATTTAACGATATTGCATTTGGCTGTTTAGCATTTGGCACTGTGGTATTACGAAATAGAGAATAACAGACACCTTTAGTATTACAAAGAAAATTGCTTTATTCTGCTTTGCTTGTACATTATTCCGCTGAAACTAACACACTGATAATGGCTATTAAGAAATTATTTGTACGAGAAATGGGAATTAGAAAGTCATTAGGAACACCATTATACACATAGGTAGAATGTTAATTAAGTCACAGATATATATTTGATAATATTTACATTTATTTGCACAAAAAATTGATTACTATGGACAAAGAATGTTATCACACACTATCGCCCTAGTCCGACATACTGTATGTCATATTTGCGTTTAATGCGGTTTGCTTACGTGGAAGTACCACTAGAGGGATACATGTCCCTTCATCATTCATAGCTGCAAGACACCGAATGAGGCCTTAGTAGCAGTGTGAGCCACACATCAAATTTCAGTAAACACACAGCATGCTCCGATGGCGCATTCGATAACACTGTGCCCAGCTCGATGAGTTTGAGAGAGGCCGCATCGCCGGCCTTCGAAAGGCAGTTTGGACATTTCGGCACATTGCTCTCCACTTGAACCATTCTACCTACACCGTGTTGGACGCAGGGGGTGAAGAAGGGCATATACACTCGTCGAGAAGGCTCGGGTCAACCCCGGCGGGCGGACCACCAGCAGGGAGGTGCATTTCATCATGCGACAGGCTGGAAGTACTCCACGGGCGTCGTCGTACATCATCCACGGACATGTCATGGTAGCCTGTGTCCACCTGTGCCATATCCAGGCGGCTAGTTGTGCGGACTTTGCTGTCGCGGCGTCTGTAACGATGTATACAATTACGACCTGAGCATCACTGTCCACCTGTGACATTCTGCCGGGGACGGGCAATACGGCAGCTTGCGGATTGGCGACGAGTGGTGTTCAGCGACGAAACACTGTTTAGTCTGGGTAAATACTGACGCCGAATTCGAGTTTGCAGACGTCCTGGCCAGCGTCGTGACCAACGCTTCAATGTAGAGCGGCACACCGTCCCAACGACAGTTGCCTTGGTGAGGGATGCGAGTTCCTTCAATCCCCGCACCCCACTAGTAGTGATTGAAGGGACCCTGATAACGCGGCGATACGTCCAGGAAATTCTGCAACCATGGCACGCCCCTTCCAGCTGAAACTTAACAAACCCATTCTCCAGCATGGTAATCAGGCCTGTCTTCGCGATGTCAGCGTGCTTCCTTCGCCAGCAATTTTCCCAGACCTCTCGCCCATCCCGAATGTTAGGGATAAGATTGGACGGCACCGTACCAGAGGCAACTACGGCTTATTTGGAGAGTCAGTTGCACCAGATGGGGCAGGATCTTCCTCAGAACATCCGTCGTCTGTATGCCTAACTGCCCGATCGTATCGCTACCTTCCTCTGTGCTACAGCAGGGGCTGCAACACCATATGAAGTGCATCCTGCAAGTGTTGATCTCCTGCAATACATGCTTGGTGTGGTACAATATTTGGACATTTTCTGTAGACATACTATCATGTCTTGTGCCTGTACCGACTTGCGAGTCACTACCAGTACACTTTCAGGGTGATCAATTTTTTTGAAAATAAGTGTGAATATGCTCAGGATTTATTTGTGAAAGATAATGGAGGGCGAATGATTGAAATTCAGGAAGGTCTGCGATACTTTTTACTTTAAACTTATAAAATACAGAATTATGAGATAGTTTTCAGGTCCATATATTCAAATCCACACCTCAAAAAAACTTTTGCACCTCCTGTATTTCATTGCACATTGTGTTCACTGAAAAGGTATACGCATAAGATAAAAGATATTCGTTATGTATGCCGTAAAATTCTGTACAGACAGTGTGAATTTCGAATTCCATACTTTTTCCTGGGCCGCGAGAAAACCTATTAACTAAGTTATTTGCTTGCAAATTGATTTTTTTTAGTACATTGTTAGAAAAAATGCCCGTAAAATTACGGAAATTACCGGTTAAAAATTATCCAGACATCTGCGTCAAATTAAGGACCCTTCGTTTTTTCTTCAATAACCTTTTCTCCGTATATCCACATAAATCTCTGTGAATTTACAGAACGTGTTCACAAACTTGCAAGTTAGTTTTTTAATCTTGTTTTATATGTGATAACAAAAAAAAAGTTTATTTTCGTTATGTGGATGTTTCACTGTGTATAAAAATGGGTATAAAAAGTCAAAAGAAATTTTGTCCTGTAGCGGGATTTGAACTAGAAAAAATGACAGTCCAACGCATTATACATTCAACTACTTTTTCTTAAGTTGACTTTATTGACGGATACAATCTCCGTTGGAGATAGCATGCGTGACGTTTGACAGAGTGTGTGTGTATTGTGTCGTGTGAAGAGTTCAAGTAAACAGTCTTGATGACAAATTCACAGTCCACATGTGCGCGACATGCGAACTGAAAATCTGCCGCGGAGGAAGCGGGACGCGAACTCCCGACCCTCCGACTACAAGTCGGTTACTCTACCCTTCAACTACGAGTGTAGAGCACCTACCTAGCTTTTATAATAAGTAGTTTTATAAATACAGAATTCACGGAGAATGTTGCATGCCTTTCTCTTAGTTATTAGTTATGTTAGGGTGTTTGTGAGTTTTTTTTTATGTTTGCAAGGAGGGATAAGAAAAAGAGATTAATTTTCGTAATGCATTTCATTGTGTACAACGGAGAAATTAAACAAGGTTTAAATATCTAGTCCTGTATAGGGATTTGAACGCGAATCGAAAAATTATCACTTAATAAATCGAACTGCTGACCTTCCACAACTTTACACGAATTAATCCAAAAATATGGATTTTACACGGCAATAGAGAACGCGCCTCTCTCAGTTTGAAGTTGTGCTGGAGCACTAGCTACTTTGTTTGCGGTTTATAAAACGAGGTTACGAAAAAGTAGTTTTATTTTCGTTATGTGCGTGTTTCACTGTTTATACAGAAGCGGAATTAGAACCAGAATCAACGAATTAGCACTCCATGAGTGGTTCGCCACTCAGGTATCATGCATTGTTCGTGACTCAAAATCTAAGCCATAAGAATACGAATAGATTCCGTATTTTATAGTTACGGAGCTCATTTCCGTTATTCGTCATTACGAAGAGCATTTCCGTAAATTAACTCTACATCTCCGTAAAAGTTTTCGTAAATCGACAAAAATTTCTAACAGTGTATATAAACTTCCTCAGTAGAAATCGCGTTGTCACTCAGCTGAAAAATGTAAGTTTAGCTGGAACAAACAATAGAAGAGAACATAACATTATATTCTGAACGAGATTTTTTTCTAGCGTCACACGCCACAAGCCAAGAATTAAATAACTTATTTAAATATTTACGCGTAGCGGTTAGTGGCGAAATAATGCCGTCTTACATGCCTCGTCGAATTTGCGACTATAAGGTAAGAAGGAAATGAGCGACCGCACATTTCCAAGTCCTCGCAATAAGAGGATTTGCTACTCCTTCACCTGCCCAGTTTCTTGAACAAAGTATTTTCGACTCACAAAGGCACAGCGCCCCCTAACGATCTTTACACTCGCATCAGAAACCGCGAGGACGCTGCTCTTACACACTACTTAAGTTTCTTGCTTTGTTTCTGCGTAATTCCCTGCTTGAAGGCCTAGACAGGACTAACCATTAAGGAACTAATCAGATTCGTGGATTGTGACATGAAGACAAACACTTTGGATTTCTATCCTTTACTTTTCGACATACGAATAAAGTCATTCAAATAAAATTACCTTTCCAAATGACATGAAAGGAAACTGGATAATTTTGAACAGAAAAACAGGAAACTATTATACGTATTTCAAACGATTGAAAAAATTTGCTTCCTTCTATAATGTGTAGATATAATTAAACAAACTTTTTTTTTTTACGAAATCCGCACAATTCCTTTTTGCCAAGTTACGAACTGGCGCTTAAAGTCGCGTCGCCTTTCATCATGCCTGAGTAACCACAAAGAGACGAGAGTTAAGTAGCGTCATTATTAAGAAAACGGATATTTGGAGTACTTTGAAATATACCTTCAATTGTAGTTCTGCAGGAGAGAGGTGGGGCAGCATTAAATCGCCTGTATACATGATTAATGCTGTGCTAGCTAGTATGCGCTGCAGCGGCACGAGTGCGCTACAACTTACAAGCTAAATATTTCGTCAAACGTGCTCACAAGACCTACAATAACTAACGTAGTCAAACTCTATCAACAAAATGTCTCTATAACTTATATTATTTGATATCTGTATAATGAATAAGAGGTAGCTTCTTATGTGTGGTGACTGTTTAACTACACGAATACAAAATAAGTTAAAGAGACACTAAAAGAAGGAGGGTTTGAGCAAAATTTAATTAAGTACCACAAATAAAATTCACTGGTAAACTTTAATAATATTCTATATATTTTAGATATAAAGAGAGCTTGGAAATTCCCCTGACAAACTCCTAGGACTTGTGGAGGCGAGTGAGTAAACTATCTTTTGAATAGGAACCCATGTCCAGAAACCTACCGTTTCCGTGCTACAACCATTTCAAATCATCTGTATCACTCGTCCACTTCCTCTCAAAGAGCAATGTCTCAGATGCGCCTGTGTTGGTATGACACCGGGTAGGCAGTACATTATTTCAGACATCGCCTGATGGCACGCGACGTCTACCCTGCCTCGAGCTCCATTGCCCGCGCAATTATTCGCGAACACGCTGTCGCGATATGTTCAACGTGATGCAGTACAGCCTCTTCCAATGCGGGAGTGCGGCGTCTCTTTGGAGCACCACAGTCGTTCCTGTCGGCGGTGAAGGTACCTTGCTATCGGAGCCGTTGCGTACCTGCGGCTAAAAGTATATGCGACAGTGCCGCTAGTGGATAACGCTCGTGATACAGCCGACGAGCTGCGCTTCCATTACCTTCAGCTGTGCCATACACAAGAATAATGCCTGTGTATTACGCAAACGTGTACTCAGCCATGTTAATCGGAGACACAAAGGCGCGTGCAATGGATCTCGAGGCTGGGTAGACATCGCGCGCTATCGAGTGATTGTTAGAAGTAATCGACTGCCTACCCGGTTGCATACCAACACAGACACATCCGAGACATTGCTCTTTCCCTCAGCGGAAGTAGACGAGCGATACACCTGATTTGAAATGGTTGTAGCACGGTAACGGCACGTTTCCGGATATGGGTTTCTTTTTAAAATATAGTCTACTCAGTCACCTCTACAAGTCCTAGTAGTTTGTAAAGGGAACTTCCGAGTACTCTGTATTTAAAAGAGCACTATTTATTTACATTCTCCATTTGGTTTCAAAAATAAGCAAACATTATTTGATCTGTGATAACTACGTTTCTAATATAGGCAGTGTTTTAAAAGATGTAATATTTAACTAAGAATACCCGTGTGAAAGAGGAAGTTAGAGAATATTGGCCGAGCCACAAAATTCCTGGGTTCCCCGCAATATGTAGAAGAAACAAATGTCACCGAGCAGTAAAATTTATAAAAGGAATTGTTGCAAATAGGGTAAAGTATAAAAAAAAAGATTAGCCTTGTTATGGTAATTTGATTTAAATTACATTAAAATTAATAAGGTATCAGTTCCACGTAGTATTCTGTTGAAAGTGATGCACAGCATCTAAATTCAGGTGATAATAACAAATTATTAATTTTTTTTAGTTGATATCCAGTACGTGTATATATATATATATATATATATATAAACAAATTAATATTTTACATTTAAAACATCATTATCTATGTATCAATAAAAGATTTAAAAAATATATTCTAAATTTCAGCCGATTACCAGAAAATGCATTCAAATACTGCTAGGTGCCTCAAGTGTGACATACGCATGCATTGTGGAAAATATCAGTTAAGTTGCTGGATCATAACCGTTAGGTTTTTAGGCCCTCTGGAGAACCTGGCAGAATCCCGGAGCAGGGAGTTGTTAAAACAGGGGCATGTTGCCTCGGGTACGGGGATACACCCGACCCGATTTCATTCCCAGACTTCCACAACCAGACGTCCCAGGGACAGCAACCCGAAATCCACGGACTATAGTGAACTATAGTGAGATCAAACTAATTTGTTATATTGCGAAGCAAGGTAAATAAAAACAGTAAATAATAGCCAAACGCAATAGATTACTTACCGAAGGTAAGGCACTATTCTTGAAAAATCACAACATAAGTAGTTTAAAAAAAAGACTCTAAATTGAAGAATAGATCAATTTGGCTTGTAACATGGTCGATAAAATGTCATAATTGAACTTAAAAGACGGTTTCAGCGAATTCCAAGGCCGCCACAGATTACCTCGTACGTGCTTGCCTCTTAAACTTGCGCTATGATCTAAAGGATGACCATCTTGCAGTGAGCCGAACAGAACATAGCACAATTTTACATGAATAGAATTTTCTGTTAGTATTAAACAAAGATAACTCAAATAATTCTACTTAAAAATATTCTTACAATTAATTACAAGAATTCAAACTTTGTTTTCCAAGTAGATAGCCGGAAAAAAAGTGCCAACATGAAAGTAATAAATTATGAATATATTAATTAAAATGATCAAGGACAATGCTATACGAATTAAATTGCAGATTATTTTGGCATATATTTAGATTCGAATGGGACAACTTTTGTAATTTTTATTTATGTTAATGAAGTTCGAGCTAGTCAATAGTGATTGATAGTTGTCAAAATATATTACAACTTGTTTAAATACTTACACAATAGACGACAGTGGAAATCAGGAACAAAAGGTTTGCCTTAAAAATTAAAATTAAAATCACCGAACGGTAAGGAAACAACACATTTTTTTAACAAATAAGGTGTGCCAAAAATGAAAACAGCACAACTCACTATTTTGTAGGGCGAACTAATTTTTTCAAAGGATTAGTACACTAAAATAGGTCATCAACGTGACTTGTTCCGAAGGGAAATTTAAGTGTTGTGCCTATCATTCAGAATTACAATGCTCTGATCAAAAGTATCGTCGATTAGTGTGATAAAATGAAAGCGACGATATTGAGATTACGTGGATCGTATTTTCATCACAGTTTGGAGGAAGCCACTTTTGTATTTCGGCTATATTACTGCTGCACCTCGAAGTTTGACAACGCATTTCTGATCAGCTCTATGACATCCTAGTTTTGTTGCGACAATAATACATTTCGTTAACGTTACATCTCCCTTGGGACTAAGCCGACTCAGATATCAGTATGACTTCTACCACAAACTAGTATTTCATCTAAAAAACTTTTAAAAATGAACAGTTGGAAAATAATATTGAAATATATTTGATGAAGATGTTAATTTGAATGGGTAAATAAAAAGATATAAAATGTAAATAACGTGTATTAATAATTATAACTTATGATAATTTTGTTTATGTGGCAGCATTTGAGTCAATATACTCCAGTCATAGCCATGTTAAATCGTCTAAAGCTTTCCATGGGTGTCCTTAAACCCGAATAATCTATAAAATCACGAAAAATTTATAAAATTCTAAAATTACATAATTATATTTTAATACGTACCTCTAAAACTTTTAATAAAATAATGTAAACCACTCTGAAATGAAATTATAAACAAAACATAAACGTAAAGGTTCATCAAAAACTAAATTTGTGAGACCTACGCTGAACTAAATTTTTTTTTTTAAATTGTACTTTTAATGGCCGGCACCAAAAAAGGAATAAGAAAGCATGAAAACCCGATCGACTTGATCCACAATTCAGTTATTGAATCCTGCCCCCGAACTTTCCAAATTATTCTATTTATACTTGGCACAAGGCAAGTTTGCGAGAAGCTAACACATATATTCCTCTGTATCACGTTTGGAAGCACCGTTGTTAGAATCAGTGGTATTGTTATCACTTCTTTTTTTTTTGTATGTACCAAAATAACAATTTTTTTTAATACCACGCTTCCTTTTTGGTACGGTAATTTATTCACAATAAGTGTATTATAATTGCGGTATTGCATTTCTTATGTTAACTACGAAAATCATGAATCAGCTAATGATATGAAGTTTTGAAGCACGCTTATAACACTTAGGGTTTATAAATGTTACGTAAAAGCAGTTGAAATGGGCACTGTGCTCTTGGTGCTATTGCGCATATCCAAGTGCAGTGCAAAATATTTAAGTAAAATTAGTTTCGGCAGCCTCATACATCAGAGAAATTCCAGCTTATTTTGAAAGAGTTTGACACAACATAATCTGAACGTGCACTACAGGAAATAAAGCTCTTGGAAGAATTTTCGAATAATTTATGGTATAATTCTGTAGGCCATTTAAGCTTTAACTCACTCTCAATATTCGGCATAACACTTTTGCAACCTTCTTCAGAAATTAAGTAGTGAAAGGCTAGCAATGACAGCACCAAACAAGGCGTCGCCGTCATATTCCACACACACGAAGTTTTGCCGGATATGTGCATAAACAGAAATTATAATCTCTTACTGTTATTGAATCTTCTCCATATCTGTGTAACATCTTAATTGCAAACTTTTGATGCGCAACATTTTTTCATTCTATAATAAGCCACACTTGGCCAAGCCATGGAAATATTTATACAACATAATCACGGATTTTTGCGTAAAATTAATACGCAAATAATATAATCATTACTTTTATTTACAATTAATGACAGCTGAAAATATATATAGTTGAAGTCAGGGGTTGGAGAATATCTCATTGCTGTTCTTTCTTCGTGTCAACTTTTCCCTGCTGTCGGTATTCATTTGTTGGGGTGTAAAACAATCGTTGACGTCTTCCTTCAACTGGAGCGTTTACACACGCATAACACTATGCCGAGCGACAGACGCGAACATTTTATTACTAAAATCAACTGATTACAGTAGCTAGTTTTGCAAATAATTTCACTAAAAATTTACTGCCTTCAGCATGCAACATAAAATTCAGAAATCAATTAGATTATCAATTATTATTGCTGGCCATCTTTTATTAATTAACTGCATAAATTAATCAAACTCAAAAAATGTCAAACAGTACAGAACAGCATTAGTATTCCAGCAATTTAAACAATTTATTTAGCCCCTTATATGGCCAGATAACAATTTATAAAGTTTTGTAGCATTAATTACACATAAAATCCAATTGTTTACTATTATTTACAACCTAAAATATAATACTCTAATTTGCCCGATACAAAATCAAAGCTGTTCACGGTAAATAACGACAGTAATGCCATCTCTTGAACAACTCAGTAAGCTCCGCCCTTCCAAGTTCTCTCGGCCAATCGGAGCCATCTAGCCAAGTAACAGATTAACTTCACCTTCTTGCCTCGTTTTTCTGGAACTGTTTTATAATCATACGAGTTTTATAATCAAAAAAACATAGAGTCTTATACAAAACAACTTTAAAACAGTAATCTCACGCCTTCAGCGCAAGTAATCGTATAATTTCATCAAAATTAAACCCCGAAATTGGCCGGAATTCTCCGATCGATCCGGGACAAAATTTCCCCCACTTTTAACATAACTAGTTCGCGATAGCATCGCGCAAGCCATTCTACATGTGGACTCCGACCTGTTCAGATATTCACTTTGAATTACTGCCTCTTTGTCGTCCTTCACAGTTCACACACACACATTATACACAATGTAACTTAATCGTAACATATTCTTATTCCTGCACTACTCTAACTATTAGATAATAATTTAATACAACAGCAACTACATATTACATAAAATTCGCGCAATTAAACTTCACAACACATATTTACTAATTATTTACCTACGCCACTCCAATCATCCTTTTGGCAGCAAATTCCGTTTTAATTCTTTGCAACTGTCGCTGGCCCTCTTCACAGGGGGCTGGTGACAGCCTTCAAAAGTCATGAATTTCAAAATTTCCGCGCAGATAAAATTAATTTTAATTTTAACTTCACCACCTACCTTTATCCCGCACAGGCAGGAGAAAGGCACGTAAAACCACAGCTTTGGAAACAGATCCCAGGCGCTACCCTGGGATAACTGTAAATTTGTATACTAAGAAGCAAAATATTAAATTATGAGGGGAAGGGGTTGTGAGGAGGGGAGGGGGTTAGCTTCCTCCTTACCTCCACATACTAAATGAAAACCGTCTGGGTGGTCAAGGTCCCCCACAAGGGACCGATCTACCCCCGCGCTGAGGGAGTAGCGTCCCGATGTTGTAAAGCGACGTTGACCCACACACACGTTCTCTCTCTCTCGCTATCTTACTTCACTTTAGTCCTTTCTCCTGTGCTTCTGGCGACTTTTCTCGCACATCGCCACCTACTTTTCCCTTTCTGCTCCAGCCCCTCGCTCGTTCCGTCCAAGTTGCGCATTTCACATGACATCCCACCCACCCGCCGGAAAGACCTCGGCATTCTGTCGCCGAGGGGAAGCGCGCTGCGACAGCGATGCCAGAGTTGCCAACCCGGCGATTTTATCACCAGATCTTAATATTTCAGGAGATCGTCTCGCTGCGAAATTTCATTTTTGCGACAGGTTCGAAATCTGGTGGCAGATCTAGTGATTTCAAGAAGAGATTGAAGAAAGTTTCTATTATAGGGTGTTCACGGTAAAGTGAGCACTTTTGAGGCCCTAGTTACTTTTTCCTTTCAGCCATTTCTTATCCGTTAGCCACCTCTTTAAATAAATATTGTCATGTAAATAATAAACAGAGTGTATATATTCCACTGAACCCGGAAGTTTACACCTAAGGCTAAAATAAAATATATATATTGACTATTATAACAAATGAGAGGGCTTTCAAAAGTGCTCACTAGACCGTGAACAGCCTATAGCAGATTATCAAACTCTTGTACCTCAGGATTGTTCATTTCCTCGAAATAAATGACGTACACCTGGAGAGAGCACAACGTATCTTGCCGTAGGCACTTAATTGCATCACTGAGACAAAGGTTTATTCCAACCGACAAAATATATACTTATTTGTAAATGGCCATACGTATATTTTGTAGCAACAATAAAATATTTTTTCCAGGTAAACAAATCTTCAGAAGTAATAAATTTGATTTTTTTCATCTAACTAAATACACACTTGAGTGGAGCGGAGATATTAGGACGGCTCTTAATATCGAGTTCTTGAGAGACGAGTAGGGTGAAGTGAGATCAGTGTGGAGCAGCGCTGGAACACAAGGGCGGAGGGAACGGGAGATCTCTGAGAAAACCCGCTGACCAGTGGCATCGTCCAGCACGATTCCTTCATGCGAAAGTCCGGGAGCGGCACCGCCAGCCAGCGAACCCTGTTCATCCAGGTGGGAGAGGGAGCAGTCTAACCACTAAACTACCGCTGCCCTTACACACTTGAATAAACAAAACCTTCGCGTCGGGTCAAAAAAATTTGACTACCAACAAAATATTTAGTTGGGTCAACTGTAGCCTATTTATTTACTTGGCCACTTGTTTGATCACCATTTTATGAAAATATCACTTGAGAAATTTTTTGGTAATTGTTGTGACAATTGGGATAGTAACAGTGATTGTTAGTGGAACTGTTGATGCTTAGTAATGATAAATATCCCATTAAAACAAGTTCAATATGATACGAAAAATCCAAGCTGTAAAATTAAAAATGTTTATATACACATGTTGTCCAGTATCAGAAATGTTTTGTATTCAAAAATATGCCCAATTCACCAGTATTCACCTTAGCTGCCGTTGCTGGAGCGAATAGTTAGCACGTAAATGTCCCGGGGTTCGAAACGTGTTCGTACTGTCACTTTTTCTGTAATAACCGAAAATATTAAATGTACGTAGAGCCTTACAAATCATTAATTGCACCAACCATAGCTAACAGATTGGGTAAAACAACACCATATTTAATAGCAACCATAGAAACTATTAATTTGGTTGCGCCAAACGAGCTTTGATTTATTCAACAAAACTATTTTCTCGGTGTACGAAGTCATGTGGGCTGTCTCATGCTGGAATAACGATTTAGCTTGTCCCCGTCATGCATTAAGTTTTGGGAACTTGCATATTTGAAAAGTACTCGAACTATCCAATTACACATCTTAAGAGTTCTTTAGGTTTCTAAGTATGTCCAACTAATACGTGATTAAAGTTTTTAAGATGGGATTTTTTTTTGCTTTGATAAAATTAATATTGCTATTTTAATTTCTGGCAGTGTTTTTCATACATATGGTGGTAAGTAACTGTAACGATAAATTGACGTATAATATTTAAAGAAGCAATATCAATTATTTAAAATTTTGTATCTTGATTTGATTAGAAATATTTTTAATTTACAAACATAGTGACTTCTGGTGAATTTTGCACTCACTTAGAGATTTTTCTCTGTGAAAAGTTGGCGACTCTGAGCGATGTTGCGGAGCCAGTTTCTCGCTGTGCTTGGACATGCGTGAACAACGTGGAACTCCGACGAACCATCCGACGCAGTGCTGCGTAAACACACAACTTCCCTCTCGAATCACAGTGACACTAATTCTATAGTAACTCATTTCCGAACATGCACATTAACTCACACCTTAACTAACACTATTAATAACCCTTTCGTGATAAATGTTTATTTAAATTAAGTCAAATTAAATTACAGAAATTTTGTTAACTTAAATATAAGTGTCTGTATATATTTTATATTAATGCGCTTAAGGTTTTTTGTTTGGTTTTTGTGTTCCTGAGTATACAATTTCACTTCACTAAAGACCAGATGTGTTTGTTCAACGCAAGCATGGAGAAACGTACCAGTTTTTTACAATAGTATTTGTTTGGAGTTGTTGCTCCAAATTCACCAACAGGTAAAGATATTACATGATACGAAACTTTTTGAGGAATCTATTCATATGACCTAAAATTTTTTTGGGTTATTACCACATACTTAATCAACCAGATTTAAGTGTTTTTGGTTGGGGAAATAAATTATTAGTCTATGAGATATGCATATAATTATGGTCTTATGGCTTATTCGTTAACATACGTGTGAGTAAAAAATTTTGGTTATAAGAAATATATGAAGGTGTTTGAGAAATTTTCCAGCTAAACATAATTTATTGTCGTTTTGCCATTGTAATATGCGTACACCATTAGAAATACAAATGCATTTTTAAATATGTCGAATACGGAATCTTAACATCGATATTCTGTTTTTAAAGAAGTGTAATTCTTTTAATTATTTGTACTGAGTGCCCCGTACAGTAATATAGCTTTGGTAAAAGGACTCTAGAGAGTCAGAAATGGTGACGAAACCTTCAAGGGCATGTATTGCGAAACTTTCTTTGTACACAATTGTGGAATGAGTTTGGAAATCCCGGGAAAACCCAAATCATGATTTCAAAACATTAAGTGACGACAAAATGTTTTGATCCAATAACAGCGTATATAAATATAGGATTAGCCATATATAGGTTGTCCCATTTATCTTGACCAACCAGAATAACTCCCTACAGGGGCTTCAAATGAAAAAGGGCTTCACACGAACGTTATATAACTGGAAGGGGAAGTAATACTGCTAGGGAGTCAGCTTTGTAGAATTATTTATTAGTGAGATACGAGTACTAACATCAGGTATCTAAATGGCATAATGTATATATTGGCAAAACGTTCAAATAAGTTAATCAATACCTATTTAAACATGTAGGAAAATGTACAACCTCTAAATATTAACATTAAATACTGCACATCTCTACTGCCCGTTTGTAGTACTATCCATATGAGCACTGCAAGGGGTAGAACATTTACGTTAGATGTTTAAAGTGGTGACCATTGCCAGCGATACACAAGTTCAGTCGCCATATGAATGACATCACTGATTACCCCAGTGTTGCCTGCTGATGTGTATTACAAACACGCACGATACGTTCCTGCATCTTCTTTGCAGTTGTTCGAATATCTCGATAGAGAGCGCTTTTGAGGAAACCCCAAAGAAAGAAGTCAAGGGGGTTAAGGTCAGGAGACAGATCAGGTCACTTAAATGGTCCTCCACGAACAATCCACCTACCAGGATATTTTCTGTCCAGAACACGACGTGCATACACGGCATTATTAACTGGGCATCCATCGTGCTGGTACCACAGTATCGTTCTGTTCCTTAGAGGTATCTTCTCCAGAAGACCAGGAAGAATTGTTTGTATGAAGATAGCATACTTCCTGCTGTTTCGGTTACCATTCACGAAATAAGGCCCTATAACCTTATTGCCAACAATCCCACGCCAATCGTTAACTCTCCATTGACGCTGATAGTCCACATGTCGAGGCCAATGTGGATTCTAGATGGCCCAATAATGCATGTTCCTCTTATTAACTTGGTCTGAGTTGGAGAATGACGATTCATAGGTAAAAAGAACATCCGAAAAAAAGTTCGGGTTGGAGATAATTTGATGCTGTGCCCATTTACAGAACTCTACACGATTCTCGAAATAATTCCCGTGCAATACTTGGTATAAGTGTACATGAAAGGGATGGGACGTATGATGCTTGAGAATGCGATGTGCACTCGTTTCCGAAATGCCAATTTCGGCTTCAAGTTGGTGTGTCCTAACGTGGAGTTTAATTGCAACATCAATGAGAACAGCAACCTCAGCAGCTTCATCTGTGCGAGTTCTACGACGATTGGGTTGCTGTCCCAGCAAACACGGAAAATAAATGCCAGAACAGCGCCGGTAAAAGCTAGCCGACAAACTCCGGCCAGTCGATACCGGCCCGATGGCATATTCCGGATTCTGCCCGATGCAACTATGGACAGGCGGCTAACCGACAGTGTCGGGCCTGCGATGGCTGGATGTCATTACGATGCGGGGCCTGCGTAGTCTGGATGTCGCTACGATGCCGGGCCTGCGACGGCTGGGTGTCGTTACGTTGCCGGGCCTGCGATAGATGGATATTGTTACGATACTGGGCCTGCGATGGCTGGATGTCGTTACAAAGCGAGGCCTACGTAGGCTGAATGTCGCTACGATACGGGCTTGCGACGGCAGGATGTCGCTACGATGTGGGGCCTGCGACGGCTGGATGTCGTTACGATACTGGGCCTGCGATGGCTGGATGTTGCCACGATGCCGGGCCTGCGACGGTTGGATGTCGTTTCGATGCCGGGCCTGAAGCGGCATTATGTACAGAAAAGGAGTATAGCCATGAAAAAACCTTAACTTTTCGATTTAAAAATTTAGTAATTGTTATTTCCGCTTTACATATATTCATTGTATTTGCTTTTCAACACATTATATGATATGAAAATCTTTCGTTTGCCGAGTGCGGGATTCTAACCTAGAACCTTTGAATTGACAGTCCAGCATGCTAAGCTATATACCACAGTGTAAGTTGCTGATAATTTCCAGTAATTTCAAGTAGGGATGTATAAATTCTATGACAATATAACACGTTTTAAATCATTTATCATTTAAATACTATTTCTTCAGAGGCTTGCAAAGAAAATAGTTGTTGTTAGTTTCTAATATATCTGTCGGATGGCTGTAAACATGAAAAAAAAGTTTAAAAATATACAAATGCCATGGGCCTCACGTGACAAATATATATTAACAAAAAAAAACATGCTAACGGTTAACACAAGATCTCAGAAAAGGCATCATGTCATTAATAGCCAGCTAACATATTACCTATTCAAAAATCTTTTCAATAGTTTATCAGCAAAAATAATTCAGATAAATATATTAATTTTGATGAAGAGCCTTGTCTCGAGAACTTCACTTGGCCGGAATAAAAAAGGTGTTGGCCAGCTTACCGAAAAGTTAAATATGCTGTATTGGAATCGGCCCAGAATATTATTTTAGGTATCGGCGACAGGTTGGCTGTGAGATATCAGTGCGACATAATGTAGGTGATATCCATCCATTATCTTAAATAATACAGTAGGCCGTTGTCTTTTCTCTAAAGGCAAATATTCTGTCTAAAAAAATACATCATGCCGTTAACAGCTAGCTAACATCCTGTCTATTGAAAACACTTTCCAAAAGGTTGTCGGCAAAAATACATCATATTTATATCTTTATTTTTATAAAGAGCCTTGTCTCGAATACGTTATTGGGCCAGAATAATTAAGATGATGGCCAGCTTACCGAAAAGACAATGATGCTGTATGGGAATTGGCTCAGAAACATTTTTAAGATACTTGCAACATGTCTGCTCTGCGATGTCATGCCGACATATTTTCGGTGATATCCGTCTTTCATCCTAAATAATACACCGGGTCCGTAACTCTATCGTAACGGCTAGCAATCTGTCTCAAAAAATGACATCACTTCGTGGTGAGATGGCGATCTTCTGGCATTTAAACGACAGTTGCCGACTGTATAGGTCTCGGGCCAACAATTTGCCGACAGGTTGCCGACAGGTTGCGAATGCTGGAGTTGGTTCAAATTGCCTGCATTACAAAGCTTCACAACGAGACGGGAAAACATCCGTCTGGACAGTGGGGTCTTGTCAGGGTTTCGCTGTCTGTACAGTTATTCCGCCTTACTAGCATCAAGCCAACTTTCAACAGAATGAACGACGAGTGAGCAAATCGAGCCAACGATAGTAGTAATTACCTAACTGTGTGTGCGTGTGTGTGTGGTTTGTGTTTTTCAGTACAACTCACTTGAAGGTATTACACTGTACTATAAAATAACGTGAGCACATTCATCTGCTAACTTATATTCTCCATAGATGAACATACTTTATTCCTTCTCGTTGTTTTAATACATTTCCGTTACGACAACTCTCACCTTGCAGTGTACTGTATTCGACTGCTTACGGATAACTGATTGAGTAGTCGTCACGTCATGTGTGTTCCTTTTTTTCCTCTAAGCGCCACCTCTGTCGAAAGTGGTACGCAACTCTGGGTACCTGCACTGTTTACATGATCTCCACATTAATTGCAGAGCTACAACGTCATACATACCATACATACATACCATACAGCACAATTGTCCCGGAAATCATCACATTACGCGTCTTCATTAACCCTTATGAGTTCCAAAGTCCTTGGCGGTTATTAACTATCTGTTTACTAGACTGGTACATTGTGATACATTTTTCAATAGGTCTTACCAATTTTCGTTGAAGTTTTGACGAATTATTTATTTTAAAATAAGATTATAGTACTCGTATTTCGCTAATAAATAATACTATAAGGCTGACCCCGCCGCAGTATTATTTCCTCCTTCTAGTTATACAACATTTGAACGAAGCACCTTTACATTTGGAGGCCCGGTACCGAGTTATTGTGTGTGGCCGAGTTAAATGGGACATCCTGTGTGTATACATGATATATATACTCAGTTTATATAATATATATTTATATTCTTTGTTTAATCTTCAGAGGGGCCTAAAAAAGTCTCCAAAATTTCTTCTTCCACAAATGTATGTCCGAGAAAAGATGGATAAGTTGCACTTTAACTCATTTCCACCGATGCCAATCTCATTTCCACACTCGAAAATATAAATTACCCCAAACTATTCACCAAACCGATGCCACTGAATGGTAAAACTCGTATTTAACAAACGAAGCCATATGATGGTTTCTACGTATTTATTGAGTTGTATTACTAGCTCAAAAGAAGTGAAGTGATTTAGGCGGCTCTTAACAGCGAGGTCTTGAGAGCCGATGAGGGAGATTGAAGTGAATATGGAGCGACGCCAGAATGAAGGGACGGGAAAAAACGGGAGATCCCTGAGGAGGCCCGCCGACCAACGGCATCGTCAGGCACAAATCTCACTTACTAATGTCCGGTGATCTGGCCGGGGATTGAGCCCGTTTCGTCTTGGTGGGAGGCGAGCGTGCTAATCTCTCAGCCACCGTGCCCCCCCCCCTTTTCCCGGCTCAAAAGAAAGCAGCTCTGTAATCCCTTCCATGTGCCCTTATGACGCCATAATGCGGCAAGCTAATTTTCAACCTGATACACTCATAAGTTCCCAACATGCAAAAATGTTGTACTTTAATTAAAATTTGACTTCACTCATTCAGAAAATCGCAATTAAATGTATAAATCGTACTAACTCAATATACACAGAATTTTCTATATGGATAGTAGGTCTTAAAATTTTAATTACTTTAACTCAATATTTATTTTTAATATTCCTACCTTGCAACAAACAATTTTATTTTTTGTTGCTTAGTAACATTCCTTCATCAAACCCAGCGGGGATGATAATGGGAACCATAATGAAATTAAAATATCTTTATTTTACATTCAATAAAGCGAAACTCAAACATTTGAAATTCCTCTTGGTAAGCAAGCATTATTACGAATACATTTTCGGTAACCAAGCGAACTGTTAAAAAAGTAAATATTAAAATTAAATCTAGATTATATGACCTCACAAGAGAACATAATTTCTAGACAGTTTTACTTCTTAAATTGTATCGCTATACAAAACTGTTATATCAAATGTGCCCTTAATTTGATAATTTAAGTGGGATAGTAGCCGACACGTTAACTTCATGTTAGTAAATGTAAGGAACTTTGAAACTGATATCGGCGGTCAAGAGGTAACAAGTGAAGCGGTAGCCGCATGATATATTATGCAGTCAGCTATGTATATAACTTCTGATTTAATAATGACCCGTGGCCACACACGCTCGGCTTTAGGACTGAGCGTTCGCCTTGTGACTAGAGGATAGGGTGCTTGTTGCTTAATTAATTCAATAGCAACCTTGGCACATTCACGTGCCAAGCAGGGCCTACCTACAGCAACATTAAAGCCACGCTTAACTCCTTCGAGGACCAATAATTAATAACCTAAGCGGTTTACACCCAGAAGCGACAAAATTGTCTCTTTGCAAGGTGACGTCCGGCAATGAGCTTTAGCATTGCACATTCATGGAAAACTCAATTTTCGTTAAACGAGATAAAACAGAACTTTCTATAAGTGATAGTCCAGTATACAAATTTTAATTAAACGTTACTTTTGTCTTCTTGTATTGTTCACGTAATGAATTGCTGGAAATTTAAAGTCATATTCAGAGCTCATATATACCATTGTTTTAATAGTAGTAATATTTATGCAAATACACTCATAAATCAATTGAAAGCATATAAATATTGTCAATGGAAAGGTAAAAGGGAACATCTCTGCCAACAAAAAATCATTTAAACTTTAGGAACGCGCAAAGTATATGTATTATGTATTTTTTATAAATAACTGGTAGAAGTACCCGGCGTTTAATCGGTTATAAGAGGGCAATGGTAGATACACGACACCGTTTTAAAGGTTTTGCACCAATGGAAAGCCTGGGTTCATTTAGGCCTACAAAATATTTTAAGTTCGGTACTGAAGGGCATCCCTGTCAAGTTTTGTGCAGATCTGTCAAACGGTGTAAAAATTTACATACATACAAACTAAACTTTTTTATATATGCACTTTTTTTTTGGCCATGATATACGATTTTAAATATGGTTAGTAAAATACATGAATTTTACTTGCAGACTCCTCAAAAATGTTCTCGTAAACAACTGTCTGGATAGTTACATAGATTAAATATATAAAATAACAATTTGTTTTGCTATGTTCATTAGAGTAGATGAACCTTATGGATCTAGGTATTTAAATGCTCGGTGTGTAAACATTCCCATAAATTTCGAGCTAATAAATACTATCACCATATCATTGTTAAATAAAATATTTAAGTAATTTATACTCGCTCCACTTGAAATTGTAGTTAAGTATGCGATGTGTGATTAAAAAGTATCGGGACTAAAGCCGCTACAAAATTTGAACAACACTTAGAGATTTGGCATCTAATTCCTTTCAAAGAGGTTTCTTGAAGCCACGCGCTTCATCCAGTGTTGTTTCCACTGCCGGGAACATGTAATGAACGCCCCTTTCGTGATAGTGAGTAGCTGTTTCGTTGCATCCTGTTGGATTTACCCAACTACATGAAAAGTTGCTTTCAATTAGGACTTGATATTTGGGAAGAGGAAAAAGAACCTGGATGCGAGATCTGGGAGATATTGTGGTTGCCTGACCTGGGGAATTTTGTACTTGGCCGAAAACTGCTGCACAATTTACGCCAAATGGGCAGATTCTCTGTCATAGTGGAGTTGCCACTCACTGGGTACATGCGATTCTGGCCTTTCCCGACAAATGGTACTCCTTAACCACCGCAACAATTCACGGTAGTCGTCCTTGTTTATCGTTCTCCAGATGGAGTGCCTTCACCTTGCTTTGACTCATTCACGCTTTCTTGGGTCTCGGAGTGGTTGGGGGTCTTCCTCTGTGACGAATGAGACGTGGTTTCGGGGTCATAGTCACAGACCCACGAATATTCACCTGTTACGACCATTCTATAGAAGGTTTTGCCCTTCTCAACACAATCAAGGAGATCTTGAGAAGCTTGTTTCAATTTCGGCCAGCCGAAAGCAGTTTTGGCACAAACTTCGCAGATACGCGTCTCGTACCCACCTCTTCAGTTTGAACAGAATGAACCGAACGTAAACTTTTGGCATGATATTGTGCAGATTCTCTGCTCAACTTTCTTTGCTACGGCGAATGCGACAACCGTATACACTACACACGTTCGTTGAAAGCGCTACTGTAATCAAGGAGAGGAGTTAGAATGTTGTACCTTACGGCGCACGCGCGGCTGGGTCCGAGGTGAACCTGCGCCAAGTGGCTTCACTTTGTGTAATGTTGACTCCAGACGTCGTGGCACTTGAGTTAGTCATTTCTACAGTAACAGAGCTGGGCACGGCCAGTGCGCTGCAGCGGGTGGCATTAGTGACCGTACAGCCATCTATACTCTCAAACCAAAACATTTCCCAACGTTTCAGTAGGAAGATTGCATACTTAAGAGGACTATATAACTGCGCGTTCAAGGTCAAGAAGCGAGGAAGCCATATGGGCGACACTAACGCACACTCCAAGCGCCTCATGGCTCCTGCGCGCAAGGCGTGTAGTGTTTCCGTCGTAACGCTGTACTGTGCAAATTAGATCTGTAATAGCGGGACTTTATTACACGCGATGAAAGTACACAGATCAAACTACAATGTATGATCGTGCTTTTCCCTTGCTGCTTAAGGAAACGGCATAGGCAAGCTTTAAAAATGCGATATTTGACCACGTTCACGAATTTTTTCCCCATTAATACACTTAATATGATAAAAGTAAAAATATAGGGATGTAGACAATAGATTTTTATCCTTTCTGGCAAAAAGTCGCATTTACAGAACCTTTATTTACCGAGATACACGTTTAAGCGCAAACGACGATTTCACAGAAAACTTTTCAGTACATAGACCTCTTAAGTCTTGCTCAAAACTGTCCGCATAAGCAGACATTCTGCGTTACATTTTGGCGTACGGTTGAAAGATCAGTTGTAACGGTGTCGCATCAAACAACGAGCACCCGTTACAAGAAATAATATCCCACGATTTTTGACCTGCATGAAACAACATGGAAGCATCGGGAACGTCAACCTTCTGTGTGTGTGGCGACCCGTTGTACTGTTACTGTTCGGGCGAGAGTGCATTGCTCACCTCGTCGTCGGCTCGCATCTCCCCTCGCTCCCAGACCACCAAGGAGCAGGCGTGTCACATGTGACGTCATGGAGAAGTGCCATCTACGTTCTTGGCTGTTCGAAAATTTTCTACGGAGAGCAACAGAGCTAATATTACGACTGGTTTCCTGCCTAGAGGCAGGGAAGCAGAGAGGAACTCTAAAATAGTTATTTAGGCTGCGGAACTCCGTGCCGTGGAGAGTGGTGAGGAGGGCTTTTAGTCAACGTGTAATAAGTTATGTATAGAATTTTTATGGGGATTTTTTAAACTGAATTTAATTAAAAAAATTGTAATATGCATTTAAAATTTGAGGGTTTTTTGTACATTAACATTATAATCATTTATATAAAATGTTTCTACTTTTTAGACCATAATGTCATTTTGCTATTGAATTTAATATTTTGTAATATTCATTGGCGACTTTAATAAAAGAAACAAAATAATTTTACTCTACAAATACAAAGAGAGAAAAATTAATAACAGTAGCAACATTTAACAAACCCAGTCATTATAACATTTCTGGCATCTATTGGTGAGGTGAAGAGGTCAAGAGGGGGGGGGGGGGGAGGGTGGTCTTTGCTTTTGAGAAATTTTCCACTGAAGAAAGGAGAAACGAAGTACTATTTCCATGTTTCGGCAAGCCACGGGCACACGGTTTACGACCATATTGGTTTGCTCGTTATTTAAAACATATTCCAATATAGACTTAATAGACGACATGAAAGAAACTATATTCTCAAGTTAATTGTACTTCGTTGTTGGTGATTCGGAAACTGAAACAAAAATGTTAATAGTTTAAATGTAGGTTTCTCATAAAAGCGAGTTGTTGAAATAAAGACTGCACACTTGTTCAGTGCCTTACACGCAGAGACAATGAGGCAGGTGATGTGTGTGTCTGAATCGCCCTTCGTACATCCGCTCGCATACACCTAGGACACGCTGAAAAATTCCGTAGTAAGTAGAGGACGACCTTAAGGTCCTGTCTACAATTGCGCCACCCCAACCTGTGTCTTAGGACAAGGATGCTCTGATTTGTGCACGTGACCGTCTGACGTCATGGCGCTGTCCCAAGTCAATCTGTGTCCCAAGTTAAAGCATTCGGAAAATCGAAATTTTGTCCGAAATTGTGTCCTAAACTGATAGAAAAAGAAGAATACTTCAAATACTTTCGCGCTCATCCGTGAAGTGTTTACATTATTAATGTAAGCACTGGATGTGCAAGGTGGGCTTTCTCAAAACAAATATAATGAAATATTAATAAATAATTAGGGATGTCTTCTTTCGATCTGAACTATTTTGTTTTAAGGTTAAAATATTAAAAATGTAAGTTCAAAATGTAAAATTTGGATTTCAGTTGGCAAACTTATTTAAAATAAAACCCTTATGACGTTTATTATAAATAAATATTAAATTTCTAATTTCGTAAATATTTAAATTATCAATAATACGGCAAATTTAAACATCACTACATAACAACAAATAATATGCTGAGTTCAGTGTGATCTGGTGTCAGATTCTAAAAGCTCACGTTGGACAATGCATTTATAGACCATATTCGGACTGTGTCAATGTGACGTGACTTGACGCCGAGTTTCGGACACGTCCACGTCCACAGGAACGGCCGAATGTAGACAGGCACTAACAGTTGTTGCGTTATATACGAACGTCGAGTATAGTCCATTATTGGTAACTTCCAACTTTCATGAAGACCAGCTAAAGTTCTACTTCCATGGTACTCCTCCACCTCGTACAAACAAGGCTTAACTAAGTATAGAAAATTACACCAAAATGACAACGTACCACATTCATGATCACACATTTAAATAATAATTTGCATAAGAACTATAAGAATCACCCACACACATATCTTCTCCCGGTTTTATTCGTATAAATTACAAATGAAATATTACAATTTATAGATAAAACATACCGGTAACTACAAGATGTAGTTCTGATGTGTGTGTGGTTACTTCATTCGTATTTGACATCTAAAGTATGCGTCGTAGCACTCTGTTGTTTGTCTCTAAACGTTCGTCCGTCTTAATTCTCAATAGGGGTAAGTTATTGTAACTGATTTGTGATAAATTATTTGTGTCATGTATTTCATTACGTTCTCTTGTGTTAGATAAAACATACTTTTTTAATGTTGCGTGTTTGGTACTTATTTTATATCGCGGGAATACTATTTTAAAACATTCATTTCCAAATACGCGTTTCACATATCTAACTATTCGCGTGTGCTACAACACCTCAGTCTGCATTCAGACACTGTCCAAAGCAGATGTATCTCCGAATCATTAGTCACATGTGTTCCATCCCCTCACCCACCGACCACAGTCCTCTACTGACTTCCCAAGTTAACGGACGTGCGGTCGCTCCCGACACCGACCACATTACACAACGACAATCTTCCCAAAATATAACACTTATGAGACCCTTGCACCAAACTCAACATATATATATATATATATCCATTTCCCAACACCTCACTGTTCAGTCGTCTGCCGAACGTCCAAGGGTGAATATCGATCTTCAGAAATAGAACACTATAAAACTATTACACATACCACTCAAATACAAAAATAAATAAATAAAAATCCAAAATTTTCCAAAAATGGATTAATCCTTAATCCGATAAATCAAATTTGCTAAAAAATAAGATACTTTTATCTTAACAGAACTATAGCTATAAAAAGCATGTGATACATGGAATATTTAAAAAATAGACAAACACGTTACATATAGGGTTACTTTTCGAATGTTTGATTCGAAAAGTGGGAAGAAACCTAGAAAATAGTATAATCATAAAATTGGCAGACGTCCTTTTGCTTTATCCGGAGTACTAGATGAATCGTTCTCTCCGTAAGACATCGTGCGGCTAAGTGTGAAATGGAAGCAAAATTTGTAGCATTTAAAAGGCTGGCATGCCATATTCAAAATAATTAATACATTTTGGAACACAGACCTACGGAAAAATTGAAGTCTACTAGTGAGTGTCTGCGTGTATAGATATAAGTACAAGAATAAACTTTCTAATAATTATTCATTACATTTCAAGAGTAACACATATTTCACTGTCCAAACAAAGTAGTCATACAATGTGCGTAAATAATAAATGAAGTAATGTGGAAAACCAGCGAGTTTGAAATAAAATTGGTATGTAATAAGGGTCCCCACTGCCTTGCCCCTGAACTGTGGGAAGAACTTCCAGAAAAATGTTTAACTCAAAAAAAGGTGACGTCTGACTACAAAAATCATTTCAGAAACACTCCACTTTAGAAAACAATTCACAATTTTATATTTATTTTCCAAATGTCTGCTTATTGAATATGAAAAAGTCTAAAATTGATGCCTTAACTGTCATATCTAGGCGAGTAGTCCGCGGTAGAGTACGTATAAAGTATTTTGAGAAGTGCAGTGCCATTTATCTTTACTGTTCCATCATAACATGATAAATCACTGCTGAAAGACTCATGGTGGAAAGCCTTCAATACGACTGGACACACTTAGATGGCTACGACAATTTTTCTAAAACGTATTACTTATGTACACACCGACTGTAGATGTGTATGTTCTTATACTGGTATACTACACGTACTTTCAGATGAACAATAAACCTGTCGCTGCTCATCCTCACATTTACATGCGTGTGCCATTCTTAGGAAGCGAGTTGGGCTAAATGTCGTATAAATATATACTTTTTGTATGTATTTATGTGAGGAAACACGGTACGGAATTTGTCGGCGATTTTTGCGAACATTCCTAATAAACGAGTTACCGCATATTCAAAGTTTTCAAAACATACATTTCTATCAGTATATTAAAAAAGAGGTTATTTAAATATTAAATATTTTATATAGAATTGGACATTATTATTGGATACAGCTATTGTTTTCCATGTAAAGCATATTTTTATCAGTTTAGAAATATCGAAATAAATATAGAAAAAAATTACAATTTTAATTTTTATAGAGGTTAGATATCTATGCATGCATGTTTTATAACTGTAGATAATCCTAGAATAACTCCAACAAATGCGAAATATTGATTACTATCCCGATCGGAAAGAAATTATTTTGACATCGGTTGTGTTGATAGTACCGATATCAAGATAAATCAGTTCATTTATATTAGCAAAATGATTTGATCTGGTCTTTAAGATGCCCCTTTTTGTTGTATTGGAAATAATGCTAAAGCATTTTGGAAATACGTTTACAAACTTACAAGTAAAATTCGTCAGATATAATTCAGGTTTATGTCCAATGCCTTGACCTTATCTTCGACATATTGATTTCATTAAATGTTTTGTAGCTGGAATTATTTGTAACCCATTCCTAACAAACAATACAAATATAACATAAGATAATTAAAAAATCGCCGCAGGCATATAAATGTTTGATAATTTTCATTCATATGTGAATAATAATGATTATGTAGATAGTTGTTATCGAAGAATTACACACATCAAGAGTATGGCTGCATGCACAGCTATGGGAGTATGAGTTATTCATTAAAGTAAGAAAAAACTCTTCATTTAAGTTTTGTTTTAAATATAAGTGTTAATATGTATGCTTTGTATGTATTTATAACCTTGTTGTGTACATATCTTCGACAACCCTTTAAAAATAACAAATAATAGAAATTACATATGAAATACAGCAATATATGAAAATATGCCATATGTCTTATACCGAGGAATGGAAATTAACATGGTTTCACAAATATGGCGGTTCATTCAAATCACTGCTAAATTTAAAATTGAACAATTTTTTTTTATGTTGTTAGAGCCCCATTCTGTGAAAAGTGAATGAGTGAAGAGGTAAGAGATTAGGACGGCTCTTAAAATCGTGGTGTTGATATGAGAGACGATAAGGGTGAAGCGAGGTGAGTATGGAGCAGCGCCGGAATGCAAGGGCGGGGGAAAAGGGGAATACCCGAGGAAACACGCCGACCAGCGGCATCGTCCAGTACGATTCCTACGTGCGAAAATTCGGGGGCTACCCCGCTGGGAATCGAACCCGGTTCGTCTAGGTGGGAGGAGAGTAGTCTAACCACTATATACCCACGGCCTCTCCCAAACTGCTTTAACAACAAAATCAGATGTGTACATTACCGGTTTCCATTTGGTCGGCTGCAATAGGATCGAGTTTATGTGGATGTGTCACTTACCTTTTTTTGTGGGATGAGTTCAATTTAAACATCAACAGAATTTTGAGTAATGGTTCCGATTTGTGTTTTTAGGAGAAGATGCGCAAAAATATTTCAAGCGCTTCAGTTCCACATTTCTTCGAAATTGTTTCTTATTCCTACCAGAATGGAAAGAAAATGTTATTGTCGACAGTATACAAATATAATGCATATCATGCATTTTTGAAACACATTTTGGCTTAATTCATATAGTTAATTGTACTTTAAAATACTTATTTAGTTTCCTGCATGCAAAACCGGGTCGGCGAGAGTTTTCAGAAAAATCTTCTTCCTAAACTAAATGAGATCACATGGATGACATTGTAATATGTTGCTGAAAAGACCAGGCGCGTTTAGTGTCTCCACCTCTCATGTATATACCACCTTCCCCCATCCGGTCGTCGAAACCCCCCATCTGTCTTCCGTTCTCTCTACACAAGTATATGCATTCTTAAACGACTCAGTGAAACGGCGTTGAGGGTCTTTATTTTATATATATATTCTACATTCGCGTGTTTTACTGAGATATTATTGGATACTGCCACCACATATTTAACTGCGACATTTACCAGTGTATAGAATATATTTTTTTAATGTTTTGATTATTTTAATTATTTTTTTTTCTCCAAAAATTGCGTATTCGGTTGATTTTTTTTGCATGTATGCATTTTTGGAGTAAAAAGCATGCGCAAGTAAATGTAAAATAGTTTTTGCATAACTAAGCAATATTACTTCCATTTCCTCGACTATTTCTTACTGTGTTGAATGTTGTCAGAAACCACATGACATGATAAACTATTTTCTCCTCAGCAAAAGACTTGAAAAATTACAATATAAACTTTATGATCAAACATAAAGCATTTCTACAAGAAAATTAAAAAAAAAAAAAAATGAGAGTTAAAATTTAGGGAATGTGGAAATATATATTCTTTTGTTGTTATGTTTAAAAAGTTAAGTTTATAAAATAATTGAAAAGTATACATTTCTTGTTCCTGCTGAAACCTGTGTATTCATTTTTTGAGCCTAAATATCTACTGTGTAGTGCATAGTAGAATCAAAATGCAAAAATATATATTTGTTCAGTTTTTAGTGAATTGCGTTACACGTCCAATATTATTTTATTTTCAGAATTTGTCATACTTAATTTTAAAGAAATATTAAGGACAGCTGTTTGTAATACATATTTATCTACGTGGAAATACTTAGAAAACAACAAAAAGTGTAACTATTTTAGGTAGAAACAACAAACAAATACATGCCTAAAAACATATTAGAATAGTGAGTAAATTTTGGTTAACCCATTTTATGATTGTCACTACAAAAGCTTTTATATTTGAGATACCAATTTTAGATAATTCATAGAACTTACCAGCGAAAAAATTCGTTACACCGATAATAGCACTTACATTTAATATTGGAGTTTTACCTCAACGGCCCTGAGTAAAAATTGTAACGTAATTCGTAGTAGAAATATACACAGAGTTACGTAATCGTTGATAGAAAACTAAATTGCACGCCACAAACGTTTCTGGTGTCTCAATAAGAAACAACAGTTCAATTGTGGTTTATTTTCTGAAAGGCAAGTGCCATTTATATTTTTTTGCAGAACAAGACTTTACATTTGTTTGGGGCGAGGAATGTTGCCAATTCTTCAGGGCATATACTAAATGCCATACACAGTCGTAGAAGTGAAAATGGTGTTCGTATATAACATACATTTATTTAATATATACATTATAATCGTTGCACAGTCCATAGCCCGCCAATTGGGAGGGAGAGCTTTCTAATTCAGGCGCAAAGAAGAGTGTATTGAAGTACAGGTTTATTTTTAAAACGAATGATATCTTATGGGCAAAATATATTTATTTGTTGGAATAGTCATCAGAATACTCTTCAACTCTATGGTATGTTGACTTTGCAGTTGATGATGGCCAATTCTTCGATTTTCCTTTATGTAACATTCTACTCTTCGGTTGTTGGCAGAGATACTTCCCCTCTCCCCATTCCAGATCCCTACGTTGATTCAAACACATTATGATAGTTTTGACTTCTTAAGTTTTCACTGTTTTGTGTGTATTTTACATTTATGGATAATGGATAGACTTTTCCCATGCTGCAGTGACAAGGCAACTGGAAAACTTATTACTGTCTGTATTGTAGAACTCCAATATTTTCAATATTTTCAAATTTTGTTTGATTGTCGTACTGGGTTTGAAGTTGTGTTTTATTACCTGCCTCAGTATTAGACATACATTACAATCTAATAGTCTCGAAACAAAAACGTCTGCCTCATTAGCCATTGACCAATCAGCAGTTTTTCCTGGCGCTCCAATCATAAATCTCCTCCTTTTCATTGGTGCGCTTAGGAAAGAGCCCTGATTGATCTTATTCTCCCGTTTTTTTGCTTAATGCGATTGCGTATTGCATCTAGCTAGTATTTCTCCTGAACAAGTAAACAGATTCAAGGCGCCAGAACTTGAACAGTTCTTGTGATATCTAGGTCGCATTTTTTTGTTATGGATTCTTGTCGACCAATTTGAGTTTGGTTTTGTTAATGCTAGTGCTGTACTCGTGTTTCGTAATACATTGTCTAATACTTCTAATAATTTTTTTAAAAATTTAGATTTTAAAATTAAGTTTTCTTACGTATTTTACTGGAAAGGAAATGCATATTATTTTTCCTTATTGGTGTCCATTGTGACTGTTCTTTATTCTGTTGAACTCTTTCCCATTTATTTTGCTACGTATTTTATTGTTATTTTCAATGTTTCAATGACTGCATGGTCGTCGTTACTTTATAAGATTTTGGTATTAAGTTATGTCATTTGTTGAGCTTTTCATAATTTTTTCAACAATTTTATTCGTGTTCAGCAATGGACGAAGACGAATCAACTTACTACAGTTATCCTAATATAATAGTATCTTTGAAGTTAAAGGATAGTTTATTATGTATAATTAATATTTTAATTGTTTCCAGAACACCGTTTTTTTAGTGTTAAAACCGTAATAGTTGATTTACAATACAATAAAACTTTTAATATTCTGACGCAATAAATGTCTATAAGCACGCATGCATACATGCTTAGAGGAAGTGCGCCAAACGGAGACCCCTGTCCCTAGAGTGGACCCCCTCTCTAAAATGTGCTATATTCTTCTGAAATCTAAGGTGAGCACATGAGTTACTGCGGACGGAAGCAGTGGCAGTAGGGAACGAGCCTCGCCTGTATGCCGCACGGCCCGCAAGCGATTGCGTAGGTTTTGTGATTTTCGATTTTCCAAAGTTTTCTCGAGCGGTTTTTGAATCGTTACCATCGTCTCTGCGTGCAAGTAAGTGAATGCCTTGTGTAAAATAGCGATAGATGCAAACTAGTAATGATGACCTGGTTTTAGTTGAGTGTTTTTAATGAGTGGAGAGAAAGTTGATTTGGCAAAACGCAAACTTGGTGGGTGCCTAGAGTGGACCTCTCTCGTGTTCCTTGAGTGGACCCCAATTGTGTCTATTCAATAGGTGCTATAGGGAAGTGCTGTTGACCGGGAAAAAATATGTCATACTTTTCAAATAGGAATTATACATTATTGGCCACAGCTTCTAAATGTTCCCTCTCTTTTCTTTTATGTTACTTGTCCACGTGCTGTTTTTTTCGTTTCTCTTATTTCACCTTTTCTCTCCGCCTGCTCTTCGAGTTGCCATGTCGACACAAACACAAGGGATTTTGTACATTTCGTGGGTTGTCAGTATGTATTTCCCAGCCAAGTCCCACTGAGACGACCGCAGCAAATCATGTGAAGGGCTCACCGCCATGCCTCTGGCTGTTTTTTTACGTCAAATGCTTAAAATGTGTGTATACAATGGATTTATATCTTCCAGAACAGTGTTAATATGTAACAAGCATACAAAGTAATTGTAGGAGCAGTTTCATGTGCATTTCAGCCTTGTTTGAGTGTGGTTTCTTCTACAATGTAGTGAAGCATGTATAACTACCTCTGTGCAAGTTAAGGGTGCCGCCTTGCTAGATGGCCATGCACTGTGCAGATATTCAGGACGAAAGGGTTTATTCAAAATCACTCCACGTGCCTACATGGTGTCGGTTTATGATCAGTGTGTAAGAATTGTCAAACGTCCGATGATATTTTTTCATTTTACATTTCCACTTATTAGGCTTATGTTCTATTATGGGACAGTTAAAATGCCTAAAATGGGAATTTTTGCAATTATATTTAGTTACGAAATCCACAGTTCACGATATGCATATCTAATGTCGTTTTGGGATGTTCACTACGCCTTTATCTGTCAGTGGAAGCCAATTAGTTTTGATCTACCTGGGGAGTTTTAAAGAGGATGGCATTTCAGTAAGCCGAGAGAAATAACCTCCGGCATACCGTCAGGAAAGCAGATGACATGGCAAGAAGGAAGTGGCTCAAACTCTTTATGAAGAGGCAGAAACAACGGCTTTCTTTTCGTAACCCCACTGGAACATCCTATGCCAGGGCAGTTGGATTCACCAAACAAAATGCTAATGCATTTTTGGATCCCATGGGAGTTATTTTAGGAAATCACAATTATCCACCAACTAGGATATTTAACGTAGATGAAAGTGGACTTGCAGTCGTGCAATCGAAAGTTGCACAAGTGATTGGCCTAAGAGGTAAATGCCAAATTGGAAGTCTTACATCAGCAGAGAGGGGCTCGTAAATAACTGTGATAGTTTACATGAGTGCAGGTGACAACTATGTCCCTCCTATGGTGGTTTTTCTCCGGGAAAACATGAGTGCACGACTGACAAAAGGAGCTCCTCCGGGAACACTGTTCCATCGTCACCCTTCTGGTTGGACCCACACACATCTGTTCACAGTATGGTTCAAGCATTTTGTTGCAACCACAAACCTGACTAAAGACTCGCCTATATTGCTGATTCTGGATGGACATTACAGCCATACATGAAACATCGATGTTAGAGACATGGCACGGGAAAACAATGTGATCATTGTTTCACTGCCACCACACTCGAAGTACAAAATGCAACCATTGGGTAAACCATTTTTATCGCCACTGAAGACTTATTACAGTTACGCAGTACGCTATTTTCTGCAAACAAACAACTGTGCTGTAGCAAACCACGATGGCATGGATATTTTTGGGCAATCCTACATTGAACGCCAAACAGCAGCAATTGCAGTGAATGGCTTTAAAGTAACAGGTATCTATCCAATGAACAGACGCATATTCAGTGATGCTGAATTTATTTCTAATCGAAACAAGAATTTGAGCCACATTACGGTGATAGCGATGAAAATATGCAGTCCCTTTAGTGATATTTCCTCTGACCAGTGTGAAGAAATATATGGTTCCCAAGAAGAAAATCAAGTTCCTCCCAACCAATAAAATCCATTAACACCAACACCTTGTCAACTGTCAAAAATAACCTCACTCACACCAACCAATACAGCTGTCCCTTCAAATTCATATGGAGTTAGCCCCATCCAGATCCGACCAGTCCCAAAACATGTCAAGCAGAAATCCACGAGAGGACAAAAGCCCTCCTCTGCCAACATTATAACATCGTCTCCCTACAAAAAGAGCTTGGAGGAATCAAAATAGAAAAGAGGGAGAGGAATGGGCCATGGAAGAGGACGAGGAAGAGGAAATGGAATAGGACTCGAAATAGCTCGAGGAATAGGAGGAAGAAGTTGGGAAGCACAAAAAAATTCCGGACAAGTTAGAATGCATAAGGCTGAAGAAGATAATGATTCTAACATCGAATCTTTGTGTTCTATATCATCGGGTTCTTCAGCAGTGGATTTTCTTGGATCGGGTGGGGACCCTACTGAGGAAGGCACTGAATGCATGTTTTGAAGCCAGCTTTGGCCAAGTGATATCAGCGGAGAACAGTGGGTGAAGTGCATGATGTGTAGTGATTGTATCCATGTGGAGTGTTCAGTGGTGGGAAAAGACAATTTATGTGTTTGATTTTTGTGCATAATTAATTACTTTTTAAGAAAATTGAAGAAACATTGGGGAAATGAGGGATCATTTTTCTCATATAACAATAATGACATGTTTCAGAAATAAAAAATAGTGTAGAAACTTTTTTAACAGTCTTTTATTTGCAAATTCTGATGAACAGATAGTTGTTTGTTTTTGTTTTGCTTTTATATTAATAATATTGTACTTAATGAGTGATTAATTGGCCAAAAACAAACTGGGTGTCCACTTATGGCGCACTTCCTCTATATTCAAACATATTTGGTCATAGTATTTACATTTACTTACATTCTGGATGTTACAAATTAAAGTTTAGAATCGTTGTACATTGGTAACAAAAAAATTATCAAAGATGATACATTAGGACTGCGTGAAATTAAAGCTGTAATGATAACGTTGGATGTGTGCGAGCACATGTATCTATCCTTTTGTTGACAGTTCTATTTGCAGCTACAAGCGGCTTCGCTATAGTTGCAGAGGAACTGGTGGAGGTGTCAATATTTAAATTCGAGCAATGTAAGGGGAATTTTTTAAAGTGTTATTGGATAAATGAGAACATGATTGAGGTGCAGAAACGGTGGCAGACAATACTCGATACTGCGCCACCATCTTGTTAAACAATTACGCAATTAGGTGACAAGTTTGAGGAATGGAACTGTGTGTGATGTGAAGAAAGCGTGGTGCCACAGGAAGAGAACGACAAATGACGAAGGAAGTGTCGGGCTGTGTTACACACATCCACGTGTTCCCCGGGAATTCGAAGTCCGTACGGCAAGCTATGATTGAGTCATGTGACACGAAATCGATGTGTTAATTGAATTTTAAAGCAAATAAAATTGAGGCCGTACATTCCCACACTACTTCATGCTATGAATGAAGACGGCCCGATAGGCGTACCGAAATTTGTGATTGAGTTGTAAACACATGCAACGACTACGAACATTTTGCTGACGTGATTGTTTGGCCCGATGAGGCAATTTTAAATTGAGTGGAACTTCCAACCATCATAACTTTGTGCATTGGGCCCATGAAAATACCCACAGTAAGACCGAACAAGCAGGTAAGGTGGATCAGACCTCGCCATCTTGAATGTTCACTATTTTTGTCATTAAGTTCCATTTGCGAACATTTTATGAACTCTTTCACACGACATGACATAAATATTAGCTCCTTAAGCGTAATCAACATATTACATTTCTATATAATTTATTATTTTTTCACTAATGATCGAAAGCAAAAAAGTATCATTTTTTTCTTGCTTTCGGTTACAGAAATGGACCAGGCAACAATAGTCTAGCAATACATGTTTTAGAACATGTGCGATGTAATGCCCCACGCTTTGTCAAAACGCAAAATCTGTGATGGAATTTACGACGAAAATTCCGATAAAACAAGATCGTGGGGTCTGATCCACCTTAATATTCCCGGATCAACGACATAGTGCATTATATCTGCCAGAGCACTTGTAGGGACGTTTTCTTAAAAGAACGCTGACAGGTAAAAGTTACCAACCAAGTTGTAGAGAAACATTAAACCAGCTGTTCACCAGCTGTAACCCAGGGGATGGTTGTTTTTTTTTTCCAGCGGGATGGTGCACCAGCATATTACCATAGAGATGAACAGTGGCTCCTGGATGAAACATTTTTTGGGAGGTGTCTAGGCTGACGATGATACGTTGAGTATCCACCGAGATCGCCAGATTTAACGACGTTATGTTTTTATCTGTGGAGAAACCCTGAACAACACAGTGCACGTCACAAATTCACAGAAACTGGACGCCATATGGGAGCAGTGATTGTGATTGCCTGTGAATCCATTTCCATGTAAATCGTAACTACTGTTATGCGTTCTGTTCTAAAGCGCTGCATACGATGTCGTTCTGCTGATGGCTAACATCTTGATCATTAGTAACTGGTATTAACATTCGCACGCTGCCAACATTGTCCTAATAGCGTAAAATACAGACACAGTCGCATCAGATTGTCTGTAATATTTTCTCTGTTATTCACGTTCAGAGTGTGCAGATATTAATTTGAAAAATCCGGTATCTTTATGCACACACATACATAGATATACGTAGATACTTACACACGCACATAAACACATGAACATTAACATTCATTACATATACATTCATATAGTCACACGTATGCATACATCCATACATACATGCACACATATACACACAGATATAACCATTCTAGTAATTCATATATACATAAATAAATATCAAACAACTACACTACAGCGGTAGCATTTGTAAATGACAAGAAAGGATAATGTTCACTTTGAGGGAATTTGTATTTAATGGTGAAACGTGAACCTAATTTAAGGGTCATGTGAGTTATCGTTTGGTATTTTATGGCAGTGCGTAGATTCGAAAAAATTGCCAAAATATGTCGCTGTTCCACCAAGCCTAATATATCTACTACATGAAAAATCGGATCACAAACTGGATTTTTTTCTCAGCCTAATAATGCCGTTTAAAATTTTTCGAATGCAAGGATCAATTTATTTATATAGATAACTGTTTTGCTAAATTAATTTTGATTAAGTTATTTTCTAGGCTAGAGATCGTATGGTTGCTGTTCTTAATGTACTTTCAGTTTAGTTATAGGTCTTCGTCACCTATAAAGCATTGAGCCTCAGGCGAAGTATTGGTATAGTTTGAGTAGTTATTATAGACTTATAATATTGGAAAATTATTTCTATTTGTATATTATAAAATATTTCTGAAAAATTAATAGGAATTAGCCTACTACAATTTCAGTTCTTCTACTTTCCGAAAAATGTTTGAAAAATAGGTATTTTTATATATAATAAGTCAAAATTTTTGATTAATTTGCTTTTGTTTTAATGAAACAACCAAAAATCACAAAAAAAAAACGATGTTTTTAAAGTTAGTTTGGATATTCACTAACTTAAAAAATTATAACAACCACTACTATAGGGTAAAATTTTTAACGATCAGTTAAAAGAACTGTTGTTAGCAACCATACGACCGACGTCATAAACTAACTGCTGCAAGTTATCTGTAGGTAACAATCATTTCTCGAAATGTATGGCAATCACCTTTGTGCTGCCTTCGTTTGGATTTCTATTATATAAACTATTTCCTGAATACACTTAAATAGAACAAATCAAATGATACTAAAAAAAATCATACTGGCATTTTATACGATAAAAGTAGCACGTGCTTGTAAAATGTTATAAATATAAAGTAATTTAAAGTATAAAATAATTAAAATAAAAAAAAAAACAACTGCATCTTCATATACGCCATTTCAGTTAAATTGCTAGCATTAGTCCATGTCAAAAAAATCGTCCACGCGGTCTGGGAGCAGTTCACGTTCTTTTGAAGTCTCCTATCTTCGTAATAGCGATGTGCGACGTCGGTAACACTTCTGAACACGATGCTTGACATATCTTAATCGGCACTAATTGTCCGGCTCGCATTATTTATGGAGAGGTTGGCGAAGGCAGCTGGTTGTGAACCGGAAGGGACGGGTTGACGTGCAGGGGTCGTGGCGGAAGGGGCAAGGTTTTCCCAGGGGGTGTGGCAAAGGGAAAGGTTGTCGTGCAAAGGCGGCGTTAATGCTCCTTTCTAGAACTGACCGTCAGGAGGAGTGTTACAAATCGCCCGTGAACCACTTTACATGAGCGCGTGTCTGTGCCAGGGCGACTCCGATAAGTCAAGCCCCACCCCCGCCAGCCGAACGTCGCCAGACTCCCTTCCCTCTCCCCCCACCCCCCTGCGTCACTCCCTGATCTATCTCCGCCGAGGGTAAGAACACGGTGCTAAACCACCAGCATTTTGTTAGGGGCAAACTGCAGCCCGAGGGACAGTCGCCCCGCCGCACGCCAACTCAAACTTTAACTGCGCCTTCGCAATCTCTCATTTGTCCGTGCACTTTAACAAATGTGTGTTTCACACCGCGACCTAGCGTGTTCTGCCTTCCCGAATATCGTACTACTGATGGAACTATCGCAAGAATTATTCTATCTATTTCATTACAATAAAGATATTTAAATTTTTTGACAATGTTACACAAAACGGAAATTTGTAGTTATTTATGACGAGTTTAACTAAAGATGAAAAAAATCTCAAAATCTATAATTTCACTCACGAAAAATTTTGCATCAAGGAATGCCTCTGCGAAATAGCCGAGTAAGCATATTTTAATTTGTAAAGGTTTCTCCGAAACAAACAAATATTTTCATAAATTAAATTGCGTTCGATTAATTTTAACACGTCTTGCATTTACACCTGTATGTTTTTTTTTAACTGTCACAAAATTAAATTTTCCATTATGTTTTTCAAAACACTTCTGTAACTTTGCAGATAATATTTATTTTTGGAAAACTTTCGTTTGGAATAATACCTTCACTTAAGTCTATGCAAGGGTGCTCGTGTTTGAACCCTTTGTACAACTTCTGGAAATGTACAAATAATTTCACTAATATTCACAATTTTTATTATAATAATGCAATAAATCTAAGTTATAGTACAGTTTTCATCCAAATCGCACATTTTATTGCATTGTTATAAGACCATATGTCCCAATTTAATATTTAGACACTTTGAATTGGATTAACGGAGAAAATTGGTAAAGAAGAGCACTGATCGTATTTCATGTTATAAGGACAAAATTGGGTGCATGCGAATATTAATAACAGTTACAAATGTTCGAAACGTCTGCCATCAGCAGCAAGGCATCGTCTGCAACGCTGTGGAACCACTGTAAAAAAATGAGGAAAATATAACCTCCTAAATGTTGAGTAAATTTACATAACAAGTAAATTACTATTCCCTAATCGTACAGGAAAAATACCCGACAAAAGTGGGAGAGAAATACCATTCAAGAAAGTGGAAATTAATTGTATTATACAATTATATTCAAAGATATATCGGTATGTTAGTACAATTAATTTTTTTTCGTGTATCCTCTGAGGAATAACACACGAAACCTCAACACTAAAATACTCGACATATGGTGGTCGATGGGCCCCAGCCATAGTCCTCTGCCACTGGAGGCCGATGCGCTATTAATTACACCACGACAACAGCACAACAGCATCAGTGAATACAAGCGTGATAAATTATTGTTTCTTCCGCCCGTCTCCCCACATAGCTGTCGATACATTGCCGAAGAGATGCACGCGTCGTGAGGTAATTTTCTCATCCATGTATGGGATTTTCCATCGCTATGTACGTGAATTTTACTCCAGAGTGCGGCAATTTTGCCTTACCCGTAAGGAAAAATATGTTTCTTCCCACACAAGTTTGCGAAAATTACCTTACGCTTTTTAGGCAATTTTCCCATTTTTTTAAGTGAGAGAACGACAAACAGTACCTACGGTTTACATGGGAGTGAATTTACAGGCGACCAAAATCGCCTCTCTCATGTCATCCAGCGTCCTCGGCTTCGTGGCATACGCAGTGTTATTCAGCATTTCCGACAGACAAAAATCTAAATGTGTTGAATCTTAAGATCTGGGTGGGTATTCAATACTTTCTCGTCAGCCTGTCCACCTTCCAAAAAATATTTTATTCAGGAGTGACAATACGTCTGGGCACTTTTGAAAGCCCTGCTTAAAATCTACTTGTATGTACGTTGTGTATTCTTCCGTCTTATGTAAAATTAACATTGCTAGGACCCCATCACTTTATTCGTGCGTCGGTCAAGTGAAACTGTGAAATTATTAGAAAAGTAAACATTTTTAAAATTTGCTAATTTTTTACACTTTGATGCATTAAAAAATATTAATAAATAATATAGGTTATAAATGGTTACCTAACACTTTTTATTCTACGTTAAGACAGCGAATTACTTTTCCTCCATCGTTACCAACTTTACTGGACGCATGCTACTCAGTGCGCCCGTTAAAATATATTCAAGTAGTGGTAGTGACTTTTTTCTAAGGTCGATTACAAAAGTGCTCACTTTATCGTGAACAGTCTTTAGTAACGTGGTATTGCACCGTCCTGCTGGAAAAAAAAAAAAAAAAACACGGATCCGGCACAATGTTTTCCTGCAACATTGTACGGTAACTTTCACCTGTCACCATTCGGTCAAAGAAGATTGATCCAAAAGTATATAGATAAAATCCCATTTCATCCATATTTACAGCACAACACTGTTAAGAGGACTATGTACTGAAACATTGTGTGTGAAATCGTCGTTTGCGCGTAAACGCGTTTCTCGGTAAATAATAGCTCTGGAAATACGATTTTTTGCCAGAAATTATAAAAAACTATTGTCTATATCCGAATATTTTTACTTTTATCATAGTAAGTGTATTAATGGAGAAAAAAAATTCGTTAATGTGGCCAAATATCGCATTTTTTTTTAAGCTTGCCTATGCAGTTCCTTTAAGTGGTAAGATAAAAGTGTGATTAAACTCACGTAGTTTGATCCCGTGTACTTTCGTCGCGTGCAATAAAGTCTTACTGTTGCAGATATAATTTGCACAGTACAGCGTGACGACGGAAACACTACACGCCTTGCCGCGTAGAAACGACGAGGTGCTAGGAGTGCGCGTTAGTGTCGCCCGTATGGCTCCCTCGCATCTTGACCTTGAACGAGCAGCTACACAGTCGTATTACCCAGGAAGATCAACTGCTTGCTTCACCACAATGTGATGCTTTTCATCGGACTCGTGCTCGAAATTACGTCGGTTGGCTGCTCCATTCAATTAGAAGGTGGCCTCATCGGACCGAACAATCACGCGAGTAAATTTTTCGTCGTTGTTGCACATGTTCACGACCACTCATCAAATGCGACACAGTTATTTGGGTCGTCTTCGTTCATTGGGTAAATTAAGGTGGGAACTCTGCTCTCGCGATTAGGAACGTATCCGTGCATGGTCGTATCTCCACTTGGGTCCGGGACTCGATTTCTCTTTCCCTTCATCCTCTCTGATAATGGCTGTTCACTCTAAAGCGAGCAGTTTTGGAATCAACTTTAGAAAAAAGTCACTGCATATGCCTGCATATACTTCAACGGGCGCAATGAGTGACATGCGCCCGGTACAATTGGTAACGATAGATGGAAAGTAGTTCCATATCTTAACGCCGAATAAAAAGTGTTAGGTAACCATTTGTGATAATTTTAATCATTTGTTTCGCTTTCTGTTTTTTTAAATACATCAATGTGTAAAAATTAGCACTTTTATAAAATGTTTTCTTTTCTTTTAATTTCACAGTTTCGCTTGACCGACGCATGAATAAAGTGACGAGGCCCATGGAAATGTTATTTTTACTTAAGGCGGAAGAATACACAACGTGCATACAAGTATATCTTAAGTAGGGCTCTCAGAAGTGCTCAGTGGAAAGCCTATACCTGTTCTGTGTTTCCCCCACTCCCGCGCATGCGTGTTAGGCAGTCTGCGAAGTCGGACAACTTTGGTTAAGACGTTGCGCAGCTCTGCTGGTCGCTTTCAACGTCCTTTCTTCTGCTCGTCTGCTAATGCCGCTCTCGTCTGTTCCTGCTAGGATGACTTAGCCCTGATCGTCGCCGCCACTTAGAACCTGCAGACGTCTCGCTTTAATTTTGTACGAGTTCTATGGCCGTCGGGGCAAGGTAGGAGGTGGGGAGTCGTAGTTATTTAATAATGTAAATTTAGCGCTTTGAGTATGCGTGTATGTTGGGTTAGTACATGGCAGTTGAGGTTGCGCCGTCGTTATGTTTGCAAAATTAAATTTTAGAAGTGCTTTGAAAATTTTGTTGGGATAAACTCACTTGGTTGCGGTGTGATTTTTGCCTTGCACGATGCATTGTATCCTTTCCTGATCTGTCTGAGCAATTTTTTTTACTTCTTGGCTGAATGTGTAGGCTTCAGTTATCGCGGGTAAAATGATACCGCTCTACTCGCGTCATTTTAGTTAAGGAGATTGACGACCCACCAGCCACTGAAATCAGGGCCTCAGTTGGCATCAGCGCCTTTGTATTTTGATTTCAGTATTTATTTTTCAATGTTAATCTGTTTTAACGTGTTCGTATTTTACGCAGTGGGGCTTTGAATTGACTACTTCCGAGTGGCCCCACCGTTTTAGTTTTTTTATGTGCTCATTTGATGATCGCGTGGCTTTGTTTGGCTCCTCCTGAGTGCCCCCCCCCCCCCCCCCCCCCCCCCCGACATCGGTGAAGATGTTTTTAATTATTTTTATTGTTAAATCTTATGGCCGTTATTTTGAGGGATCTTAATTAGGTGGCCACATTTTGTCATGAAGATTTTAAATGATTTTAAAATGATTTTTAATCAAATTTTATAATGCGTTCAATAATGCTTTCTGCAGTGTATTAAGTTTTTAATAATACATTCAGCTTTGTATTCATTGGAGCTTATTACACGAATGGGAAAGATAACTATGTTTTTTTTTGTTAAGTTTAATACACGTGTCCCGCCACGCTCTATTTTCTTAAAAATGCGATGGACACTTGATTGACTAACAGTTGACTAACGAACAGCTTGCTGTACGGGCTGCGACTTCCCGGGGAACATGTGAATGTGTGCAACACAGCTCCCACACTTCCTTGCTCCACGCTTCCTGCAGCAGCCTGCTTTCTTCACATCACACACAGTTTCATCCGTCTCAGACTTGGCACGTAATCGTGTCATTGATACACGCGGGGGTGGCGCAGTATTAAATTCTGCCCTCCGTAATACCTGCGCCTCAATCAGCTTGCGTATTTCCTAAAAAAAAAAAAAAAAAAAAAATTAACTTATATGATGCACGAAAAACTACTATTGTCACATCCGCGATGTCCTCTATAAATGCAGTGCTTTCGCTTGTGGCTGCAAAGGGAACTGGCGACGACAGAATGGCTAAAAATGTGCTGGCACACACCCAACGTTGTTTTACTGCGTCAAATTCATAATCCCATCTTTAATAGTTTCTCTGCTATTTATGTACACAGAGTGTAAATATCAATGGGAAAACTAGGTTGTATTGTATGTAATATACATTTATCACTGAATGGTTTCAATATAAATTTGTTTACTGACGTTTGATAATATGTTAAGATATACTTAATAACTTTTTACATTGGCTCCTTCGATGACAGTGCCAATAGAATAAATTCCTTGAAATATGAAGTATTTTTATACGCTCACGAACAAAGTTTTCAAATTGCCGCCTTTCCGTATTCTTTTAAGAAATGGTATAATTAGAAATGAAAAAAAAAAAACTAATGCAACAGTAATGATCCAATTACAAATATCCGCGTGCTTTTCTCAGGGCTCTAATCAAGAAGACCGCTACCGGAGTGAAAATTTTCCCCTAAATCAGTTGATTTGTTACGGAAATATGACAAAATGTTCAGTTTTATCACCCAGTGCTATTTTGTAAGCAGGCTTCCAATGAAAACTGTATGTTTAAAACATGTGGTTGATTTTGTAGAACTATTTAATAGATATAGTGTACTAATATAAATCTTTTATATAAACGCCATGAAAAAGGCCTGTAAATCATTTAATTAGTTGTAGAGATACCGCAGAAACCTCCATTTTTTTAGTATTACGATATTTAAAAAAACAGGAAAAAGATTATGTATAGGCACCTTCTATGATTCTAATGTTTACTACCAGTATACAGAGACAAGTAAAAATCAGTTACATAATTTCATAGGTATAGCACGCTAAGCTAAAAAGGTTTATGTACGCGTCATTCTGAAAATTAATGTCTGGCACGCTTAAAACATGTAAATTAATATGGCCTAACACAGTACAACTTCTTTCTCCAAAAGTATGTGTCTGTATGTATATTTATCTGTGCATGTGCGTGTCCCCCCTTTCAACCTTAAACGTGTGAACCGAATTTAAACAAATTAGATACACATAGAGCATTTAGTAAGGAAATCTGACTTTCTTAGTTTTCGACCAAACTAGGTAATCACTTTCAAAATGGCGGCCGTTTCAAAACATTTAATGTTTTTTCATATCTCTGAAACCACTCAACAGATTTTAACGAAATTTTTTATGTTCGCAGTGCATCATGTAAACATTGAATTTAGAGATTGCTATTGTTGTAAGTCAGCCATTTGTAAGATACCGATACCTGAAAAAAAAGCTTTTATTTTATAACTCATAAATTGCTCTACCAATTATATCTAAACTTGGCTAGAAAGTATCACCGTAGTAGACTGTAAATATATGCAATTTAAATTAAATAGTCTCATATATTCAAAACAGTGGTAACAAAAATACTCTAGGTAATTTGGTATGTCTGCCATACCATAAACGCCAATTTCAAGCAGATTTTCTATGCAGAAAGTATATGTTACAAGCATAATTTATGCCAACACATAGCCACTTTTCCGTGTCATTTCGTTAGATAGCATCACACGAAATAATGAAATTTCTACGTCATAAAATGAGGAAATAACTAACCAATTCCTACCCAATTTGGTAAACAAGAAATACTGCCTTAGTGGATGTAAACTCGTGTATTTAAGTAAGTGAGGCACTTATCTAAAAATGAAGTCACTATAGCAATTATAGCTTATTATTCTAAATCGTCGAAGCTATACAGCTTAGTCCAACTTACCTTTGTACGGTGGCAGTGCATATTACAGCAATCAGATGTGTACATACAAAGTCTCTTTTGTTCACCATCTTGCAAGCTATCATCACATGATAAAATAAAATGTTTACGCCATATCTGCGGCAAAAAACAACATATTGTCATCAAATTTGGCAAACAAGTAGCACCACAGTAGGCCATGTAATTACATATTTTTAGAGTCGGTCATACACTTATTTTTAAAATGGTGGCCATATAAACACCTTAGCTCAGTTTGTTATATCTACGAAACTACGAAACAAAATTTACCTTACGACCTAATCTTGTACAGTATGCTCGCAAAACCTATAGTCTAGATCGACTCCCAAGGATGGTACACGTCTTTGAAGTTGGACCTGACGCACTAGATTATTACAATTATGGAAGAAAATATGTAAAATACAACACTGCGTTTCTTGATAATCTGTAAGTGTAAATTGATCTACAAAGACCACAAAACCTGTCGCTGTCACTAAATTAATACATGGAAACAAGGAACGGTTACAATTCTTATGTGAGCCATTAGATATGACGCAGTAGCAAAAGTGGGATCTTATTGATGGAATATGAATCCAATTGTTCCAGTTGACGAAAAGTTTGGCACGTGTAAACACCCTAACTCCCATCGTTTGCGAGTAATTCGAAATTGAGATTTCCTAAGTCTTATGTTCAAAACCTGGCAAGCGGACAACACGCACATCACCCAAAAACGAATGGTTGTGAACATTAAAGAGACAAGATAACTGAGAGGACTAAAACTACCGGACATGTGAGGTAATAAATGTATCGTGGTGGTTTACAGGTATTTTGTTTTTAAGTTGTAGCAATAAGAGGATGCCAGGTAAACTCACATTGCCATTTATTACATAATGACGTGCAATACTGTGGTATAAATGAGACTTAGATGAGGAGCTCGAACTGTCGGCCTCCAACCTCGATGCATAGTGTACGTTGACGATGCCACGATTGCCGAACACGATCAAACACGCCGGATGTGGTTCTTATGATTTCGTCAGCAGCATGTATTCCGGCCACGAAATCCTCCAGATACGCTACTGGGGTCTGTTAAACCAAACAGTTCATAGCACTCCACAGTAAAAGTCAAGCTGTGTAAGGTCTGGGGACCTCGCAGGCCATAATCTCAGGACACCACGGCCTATCCACTAGCTGGAAATGTGGTGTCAAGTTACCCTCGAACATGTGCACCAAAGTGCGGTGGTGCACCGTCATGCTGCAGCCACATATATTGTCGAATCCCAAGTGGAACGTCTTCCAGCGACTTTGGCAAAACCTGTTCCAAAAATACGAGGTACAGGTCAGCGTTTCAGGGGCGAGACTACTACCAGGATAAGTTATATTCTGTAAAGGAAAACCTATATAGAAGAGACATTTGGCAACAGTCGTATGGCCATTGATGTTGTCATACAATTATCGATTTATAATGCAATCGCTAAACAACACGACACTTGGTAAATGTGGCTCTACTGCACATCGTTGTAAACACCACTGCACGAACTGTAAACTTTGTTTATCGTCTTTAATCTTCAATTTGTGCACTTTCCATCGGCGATATGGATGAAGAAGCTGTTCATGCACAAATCTCCACACGTTCATGTGTCCATTGCGGACCGCATGCGCCACTTGACGGGTGCTGGTAGATCGAACCTCATGGAACTTCCGCAGCACCTCCTCCTCGAATTGAGGTGTTCGTATCGAACTTGGACGGCCATCATTAGGCCTGTACACCTGATACGTGTACGTTATTGGGACAAGTACGCTTGGTTCACTGTGTATAATGATCGCTGTGACATCACGTAAATGCACTGCGCGACTCTTCTATTCACCGTAAATATCCTCTGTTCGCGAAGCCTCCTATCAATGGTTGTGAACTTTGAATGATGTGGCACACGTCTGTTTGGATAAATTTCCCTGTGTATGCGTGCTGCAGCTCTACTGTTGCACTGCGCAGCCCCATGCACAAGGTGAATGTCAGCGATTTCATGCCATGGAAAACGATCGATTTTGCGATACACCCACTAAGCATCTGTTCCACTCCGCTAAACACTAACACAATGGTTTCGGTTGAGTAAATGACTGAACATATCACAGGACATACAGGCCAAAGACCCTCTACATTACGATGGTGTGTGCTGTGTGCCGGCCTACATGTAGGCCGTTTTGGCAGGCAATTAATCCTCCATGTAACTGTATGATGACATCCCTCATGCAACCGTATTGTGATACCTTCATACAAAACGGCCTTTACCCGCACCAGCCTCGTATACGAGTTGGCCATGATATCCATTTCACAAAGTCGATTTACGACGTACACCTCAACCGCGATCACAACACACACAAGTCGATTTTTTAACAGAAAAGACATTTGGCAGCTATGGTGTGGACATTGGTGTCATACAATTGTCGATTACTCCTGTAAACGCTACATTACTGCAAATATTACGGTGGTGACTTCTGTTCTTTTAATACTCATGCTTGACACGCCACAATTAATTTCACAATCTCGTCTCTCGCCATTGAAATGACACACAGACAGGTGTAGTGTACTTTGCTATTGTTTCGATTTATGGTAATTTACGGCACGTCTCAACGCCACAGTTAGGTACATATCTGAGTTATCTTGTCCGTTTTATATTCGCAAACCATTCGTTATTGGGTGTTAAACGTGTTGCCCGCCTGCCAGGTTTCGAATATAATTCTTTGGAAATTTCAAACTCGAATTACTCGAAAACGGTGAGTGTCAGGGTGTTTACACAAGGCAATCTTGTTCGTCAATTGGAACATGCGGATTCATATTCCATCAATAAGATCCCAGAAATGTTTCCGCGTCATGTCGAATGGCTCGCGTTAATATTGGTAACCGTTATTATTTCCATGGATAACTAGTTGACAGCGTCAGGTTTTGTAGTGTTTGTAGATCATTTTACACTTACACGCTATCCAGAAACGCAGTGTTCCATCTTAGATATTTTCTCCGACATCTGTAATAAACTGGCGCGTCAGGTACAAATTCAAAGGCATGTAACGCCCTTGGGAATCGATTTAGACTATAGGTCGTATATATGTTTTCAACAAATTTTTTCGTGATTAACCTGTATCTGAAGTTTGTCGGTCGAATTTAAATACATCCTGCGTTTAAATATCAACCATCATATTTGTCTACAAAGAGTCATTTCTCCGACATTTTGTAGGAAATGCCCTACATGAAAGTATAAAATTTTTATGTCATATCTTGGGATACAATCCACAGATTCCTACCAATTTTGCGAAGAGGCGATACTGTGGTAGGCCATATTAATTCGAAAAAGTTTAATTATGTCAAACACTTATTTTCATAAGGGCGAATGTAAAATATTTTAGCTTAGTGTGTAATATGTAACCAATTTTAATTTAACATTGTATACTGACAGTATCTACAATAATCATCGAATGTATTATTAATGAACCTTTTTGTCCTCTATTTATAAAGATTGTCACTTGGTGAACAAGACGTTACTGATCTAAGTAATTAGACTACTTTCTTCAAAATGGGTGCAATAAATCTTAAATAATATATTAAAAATTGACTTTGTTGGTAAGACTTGTCTCGTTGAAAGTAATATCATTGGAACTTGAAATTGTTAGGGAAAAATATTCGCCGGAAACTGGAATTTTCAACTAATTTTTTAGATTATTTAATTTTCTTAAATATTTTATGAATTTTTTGGGATTTTTTGAGTTTGAGGTCAAGGTCAAAGGTCAAAGAGCCTAAGTCCAGCTCTTCTGGCTCGGAGTCATTGATCCTGGTCACCTGCTCCAGCTGAAAGTGACCTTTTTGTGGGAGTCCTTTTATGCAGATGAGAAAAAAAATTTAAAGGGAAAAAGCGAATTTTTGGTAAAAGATTTGATTCTGTAGTGTTTTTTTTTGGATAAAAACAAGCGAATTTGAGAGGAAAACGGGGAATACCAAACTAGCGGAATCCAATATGGCCGCTGGCTCCCTCGAGAGCCGGAGCAAGCTCCTGGCTACTGCGCATGAACCTACTTTACTCTATTATTTTCATACTGGCTGTTTTATTGTGTGCACAAAACTAATTAATATATTAGTGTTAAATATACCACGTAGAATGATCTCACCTGAAATGTGAACTTAAATCTCATTCCTCGGAAAATTTTCAACAAATTTCCACCATGTTTTGCATACAAATGTGACATAATTTTTTTTGTAAATAATAGTGTTGATAGTTATTAATGTAGTATGTAATGCCATATGTATGGAACCGGTAAACTTATCTAATGTAGTTTTGCCTAAATGAATTAAGTTATAGCGGAAACCCTCCTCCAATTTGGAAGTAATTTTTAACATATGAATGCTAATTTTTTAAACGTACGTTAAATATCAGGTACTGCTCGTCCGTTTATAAAAAAAAATATGGTGGGAAATTCCTTCTAATTAGACAATATTTTTCATACATGATATTACCTATTTTAGACCACTTCGTGAATATTTCGTGTATATTTGTGTGGGAACAAAGTAGGCTTATTAAATTATGTTGTATGTGTAAATGAAATATAAAGCCGAGAATCATTTACTGGTGACATATTTAAGTTCCTTGTATAATACCTATAAATTTGTTGAAGTGACGTTGCTACTGAGTCGCCAAAAATCTGTGTGTGTTCTTCTGGTCAGCCTTCGTGTCGTCATCGCATTTTCAGTTGTCATGCTAGTCTTCTTCTCAGTGTTTGTCTGTGGTGTCTTCTGTACGTGTATCTGCACACATATATTGTCCTGTCTTCGTTGCTCGTTTGTTTGTTAGTCGCCCAGTTCTGTTTCGTTTAAGTTTGTTGAACTCTTGACTGAATTCGCTGTGAGATTTCTATTTTTTATGTTTTTTTAAATATGTTAACCCGTTCAGTCACCGGCACCACGATCGGAGACATGTTGCACTTGAGGGATATTTACGACCAGCACTGTACACAGAGATGAATCAGTACCCAATGATACTGAGATTCTTCACGATGAGTAATCTGATTGCAGGAAATTGCTACACATCTCGTTTATGAATGGCCGATCGTGCCGCTTTTGAACAGGCAACACGTGGTTTTTTGATTCCAAAATGTGCACTAGATAAAAGTACACTACAAATTAAAATATTACATGGTTGCAACAATTCGACTTAGAAATTAATACGTAACCGAACGAGTTAACAACCGTTTATGTTGGCTTGTTCTCGTGTATATTGTTAATACCATCCTCTCTGTTTTCTTTGGGGACACAGCTCTGTACTGGTGTGGGTCCGAAGTAATTTTTCATTTAACCACTTACCTAAACAGCAAGTACCACCCAAAGAACAGAGTAAGCTTACTATCCACAAGGCAGACATTAGAACTGTCAGCGGCAAAGTTAAAGCCATTTTCTGGCTCGTAATTTCACAATCTCATTGCAACAGAGAATAATTCCAATGGTTTTTTGTAAATTTTTAAGGGCAGACACAGTATTTAAAATCAGGAAAAACATGTTCACTGCGCATGCGAAATTATGTGCGCTTCCAGCAAGAAAACACTTTTACTCTTTTTTGTTCGTTTCGGGGTTAGAACGTTTCAAGTAAACAATGTTGAGCAAATTGTGGACGCGGCGGCTCACTTCTGAAGTGTCACCACGTGCTGAGAAATATAAAAGAGAAAAACCTTCTTCACAAAGCATATGATAAATATATTCTGTGCTTAGTGTATAGACTTCCCAAAGAAGTACGTAATTGATATATACATACATATGTCCTAAACACACACCCATATTATATATATTAATATATTTATATACATGTATGCACCGGGTGAGTTGCCCACGTCTATTTTTATTTTCCCGTGTCCATACAACCCGCCCACAATACTACCCATCTAACGAAACATCGCCTCCTGTGTAAAACAATTGTTTCTCGTGTAGTCGAGTCCCGTGCCATGTACGTACTCGTTACGGCGCCTCGTCTGTTAGCTGAACATTCGACGCTGTTGTCCGCCTGCACCAATCAGCGGCGCGAAAATAGAGGAGCGCTACAAAACAGCACGTTGGCGTTGATTTCTGTTCGTCAATACAGTAAGCGGTGGCTGTATTTTTATGTCGCATGAAGAGAAACAATGGCTCGAAGTGAGGCAAACGTGTGCTGCTACAGACGCAATAGTCGCATACCAAAGCATTCGGTAAACATCGCAATAATCTGTTTCGACACAATAAACGGATGTGCATTCTTTGAAAAGAGACTGCCTCTCAAGGCAATGCTCACACAATACCATCCCTTAACCGCTTACTATAATGACGACAACGAATCAATGTGCACGTCGTGTTCTGCTATGTACGATTGATGTTTCTTTTGATAGGCAGTTTTGTGTGTGGGTTTTATATATATATATATATATATATATATATATATATATATATATATATATATATATATATATATATATGAATAAATAGGCGCGGGAAATTCACTAATATATTTATAGTCAGAGAGAAAGAACATGAAAGCGTTACAAAAAGGCTAATTTTTTTTAAAATCTGAAAATGGTAGTTGTTAATCTGTGGAAAAATATCGATTGACATGCTTGGTTGCACATTATCGAACATTGCAATTTTGCCAATCATAATTTTTTCACTAATATCAGAGTGATGGCATTACCAAACAAAATACTCGCAGCATCTCTTTTCACATAAACGTTATACCAAAATGTATTCTTTAATGTCGCGCAGTTTCTTATTTATGTTCATAAAAAGCATTTCCAAATGTCTTGCATTAAGGGAACGTACCTCCATCGATAATTACATTCGTCTGTAGGTCGTATTATATATGTCGTCCCATTCTGAATACAGAATAACTTCGCGACGTTTGTAACTATTTACATGCACACAAATAAAAATTCTCAAATTACGTAAGGAGTTCGGAACAAAGTTCACTTTTTGAAAATATCTATGTCCCCAGTGCTATATCGTGATACGCGTGAACCTACGAAATCATTTAAATACATAATGGGCTAAATATTAAATCTTAATTAAATAATTAGAGATAATTATTATACAGGATTAATATCTTAAAATTTGTACCGCATATATTTCGGAAATGAAACATGCTATTGATGTGCTGTATTTACAGAGTTGACGGTTAGTCATGGGTTTTCAATTGCAGCTCAGACACAGATTTTAATAAGTAATGTAATGTGTATTTCTTGAATAAAGTTACTATTTGTTTCCAAATGTAACAATGCCTTTTAACATCAATAATATAAACTAGATGAAAGAAGAATGACAGTGAAGTTTCTTTGTGGTATTATAGTGTAAGTAGGTTAGGTGCTTTCGTAATGCGACACTTCCAAATACCGACAGTTGTTGGCGCCATGTAACTGCTTAGTTACTAGGCTACGACGTTCGCATGGGTATTAAGATTCTGTTTCCTTTACACTGATTGCGTTGTGACCTCCATGCCAGTACTTTCGTAATGCGACACTTCCAAATACCGACAGTTGTTGGCGCCATGTAACTGCTTAGTTACTAGGCTACGACGTTCGTATGCGTATTAAGATTCTGTTTCCTTTGCACTGATTGCGTTGTGACCTCCATGCCAGTACTTTCGTAATGTGACACTTACAAATACCGACAGTTGTTGGCGCCATGTAACAGCTTAGTTACTAGGTTACGACGTTCGTATGCGTATTAAGATTCTGTTTCCTTTACACTGATTGCGTTGTGACCTCCATGCCAATACTTTCGTAATGCGACACTTCCAAATACCGACAGTTGTTGGCGCCATGTAACTGCTTAGTTACTAGGCTACGACGTTCGTATGCGTATTAAGATTCTGTTTCCTTTACACTGATTGCGTTGTGACCTCCATGCCAGTACTTTCGTAATGTGACACTTCCAAATACCGACAGTTGTTGGCGCCATGTAACAGCTTAGTTACTAGGCTACGACGTTCGTATGGGTATTAAGATTCTGTTTCCTTTGCACTGATTGCGTTGTGACCTCCATGCCAGTACTTTCGTAATGCGACACTTCCAAATACCGACAGTTGTTGGCGCCATGTAACTGCTTAGTTACTAGGCTACGACGTTCGTATGCGTATTAAGATTCTGTTTCCTTTACACTGATTGCGTTGTGACCTCCATTCCAGTACTTTCGTAATGTGACACTTCCAAATACCGACAGTTGTTGGCGCCATGTAACAGCTTAGTTACTAGGCTACGACGTTCGTATGCGTATTAAGATTCTGTTTCCTTTGCACTGATTGCGTTGTGACCTCCATGCCAGTACTTTCGTAATGCGACACTTCCAAATACCGACAGTTGTTGGCGCCATGTAACTGCTTAGTTACTAGGCTACGACGTTCGTATGCGTATTAAGATTCTGTTTCCTTTACACTGATTGCGTTGTGACCTCCATGCCAGTACTTTGTGATAGTTTATACCACCAAGACCTAGGACGTTCTGGAAGATGGTGTTTACTAATGCTGTGAAATACAGTTTTCTCTTCTTTTTTTTTTTTTGTAAATTCACAGCGTTGGTTTATACACTTTTATGTTTCTTAGGAGAGTGCTGATTCATGGTACAGTTAAGATGATATATCTAACTTTTTTTTTGGAATTTGGTTATCTGAGAGAAGTTTCAAAAAGTGTCCCCCTAAATGCAGTTGTTAGTTGTCAAATCATTATAGTTTTCAAAATATAACATTCAAGTGCGGACACAAGAGTGTTAAAGACAGGTTCAAAGTGTTAAATTAGAGTCTACGCGCGGCATACATAGAGACCTGAAAAATTCGGGAGTTCAATTATCTGTAGGCTAAACTCTACAAAATTACGTACTAATATGCCGATATTAACTGCACATTGGTTGTCCGTTATCACAGTGGTAGGAGACCGATTGGGCTAGCATTTTCCAGGATATTTCGAACACAGTTTGGATCAATGGTTAAAGTTATATAAACCAACGTATTTTGAATTCCAGCGTGTCCCAAAATGAACCCGCGAATTCTTAATGCCTCTAAGCATACTGCATTTGTGTTACAAGCTATGAAAGGAATACAAACCACTCCCTCTCCACAGTTTATGGTTTAAACTATTTATTAAATGAATGTTAACAATTTCGTTTGAATGAACCAAAATATATTCACGACAAGTCTGACCCCTATTTTCAACAAAATTCTGAGTGCCGATACTCGCTCACCTGTTTATAAATAGCACTTATACTGAATCAGTATGTTCTGCACACCGTACAGATTGCAGTGAATGCAATTTGACTGGAAAAAATATATTGGAGCAAAGTCTAGTATGGTAGAGAACTCGGGAAATGAAGACTTTTGAGTGTTATATTCTGAAAACTATAATGATTTGACAACTTATACCTGCATTTAGGGGGCACTTTTCGAAAGCTCTTTTATATAAACTACTTGCACTAGAATACTGCCAAAAATACTTTTGACATTCTTATTTCCTCCAGATTTTTTTCTTAATATGTAAAAGCATTATTCCACTTGAAAAAATGTAATTTTGTTTAGGAAATCTGTGTCTAAGCTGCAATTGTGAGCCTTTGTCAGCATATCATTAGCTCCGCACCTTTAATTGCCAAAATATTTGTATTACACGTTTTAAGTGAGCCAACCTGTATACGTATTGCATATATAAAATTTACGAATTTTATTTCTTTCGATAAAAGAGAATACATTTACTGAAACAGTTAAATTTGGATTTATTATGGAAAGACTATCAGTTAAAAAATAAAAAATATTATGTTATAAAAAAAAGGAATATTTTTAGAAAAATGTTAAAAAAATACAGCATAAAACTGTTATTATTTATTGATAAACCACAAACAGGTAAAATTACATGGTCTGCTAACAGAACTGCAGCAGGGATGTAAGTATTTTGTTAATTAAAAATATTTTTCTCTAATTCTTTATTTTATAACATTTTATGTGGCTAGATGGCGACAAGAATGAAAAGAGCTAGAAACAAGATGGCGGTCACAAATAAGAAGACTATTAGAAACAATTTTGTGTACAAAGCTAAAAATGGAGGAAAATACCTAGGAAAGGGTTACTGCCATGATGGTGGCTGAATCTGTAGTGTACTAAGTGTCCACCAAAACAAAGTCTGCAATTTAGAAACCATAACTGTTTATTTCTATATACTAATAAGCGTCACAAGATACCTAGAAATGAATCAATAATGTATATTCCATTGATGTTGAGATTGTGTTCTGTGTAAACAGTAATGATGAGGAAGATACATTAATAATATATGTATATCATAAATTGAATATATCAATCAATGACTAACAATTTTTAAGTCCATCAAAATCCGTAAGGCAAGGAACACCAATAAAAGTACTCAAATTTATGCAATTGTGAAATTTTTTGCTTCCCAATGAACACAAATAATCAATAAAAAGTATTCATAAAGTCGTAAGACTACAATTTGCAATGATATTTCCCACAACTGAACTGCTATTCTCATGATGTTTTCGAACCAACACCACATCTGCGTGGTAATTCGGCGCTCCGCCGAAGCAAACGCTTGATACTTACTATCTGAATGTTAAGGGATGACATGTAATCAAATAAACTACACAAATTTGCGATGCCCAAACCCAACCTACCCGTGTCCATTGCTAATGCAACTGAATAAAGCGGTTATAAGTCTTGGTCGAATAAAAAATAGTAATTGGACGTTCCGCTCGTGGAAGGAGAGTGCAAAGTGATATCTGGAACTGATAGTGCACGGGGCAGTTAGGAACAATTTATTGGCGAGATAACCCTTGGCGTGGCTCACACGCGCTCGTATATCTGGAATAACACGCGACTTGCATCCCTGGCTATTAATATTCACGTCTCATCTCGTGGCCTCGACCAGGATATCGTTTACTGTGCCAATATCAGGAGCTAATACATAGGTCTAATAATCTCATAAACTGTATATGAAAATGGGCTGTGTTTCGACACAAAGAGGAAACGTTTAAGGAACGTGGTTTTTAAATCTTCAGTTCATTTAGGCAGGCTATAATTTTTTAATACACAGGTTTATTTGTTTAATATATACTTACGTAATTAATTTGAGATTTAGACCCATAAATGTACCTTCAAATCTTGTCAAGGGGTTTTTGAAGATAAGTGTCGGTTTATTTTATATAACTAAGAATAATATTTTCATTCATATAATTTACAAATACAAAGGCATTATAATTTTTAAGATCTAAAAATATACTTATAGGAAGGTTTTACTCGATTATTACTTAAAAAGATGTTTTAAAAAGGTGGTTTTAGATGACGTGTGAAACTACATAAACTGCCGCATCTCTACAAATTACGTTGCGTGTCAAAAAAAGTTTGGTTTCAAAAACAGGATTGTGCTACTCAATAGCATCTTATTTACTTGTGTGTTGTACAAAGATAAACGAGATATGATACGTGTGTACTGCGTATAACTTTACTTAGGTAATCTCGGAAATCTGAACTTGTGTATTGGTTGCAGTAATAAACTTGCGAGAAAATAATGTATGACACAATTATTATTATTATTATTATTATTATTATTATTATTATTATTTCATATTACAATGTCATAAACACGTGCAGTTCACAAGTTTGACCGCAAGGATTCTCTTTGTTCTAATTTCCTTCAGTCTGAAGATTTCTGAATTCCGATACACACCACAAAATGTCCGAATGTAGGCTAATTGTCGGTCAATTATAGTCCACTAAGGAACAAAATATGTTTAACTAAAACACAGTAACTAGGTACAAAATGTTGCAGGTATGTGCGTTCAGCAAGACAAGATTAATCATGAAAACGCTTAATTTATATAATTCAAATTTGTTGTGATAACTCACTTGATATACGATACACGACCACCCAAACACAATGACTTATGAATAAAGTGATAACTCTGGTAAAAGTGTACAATTCATTTCAGTCTTATTTGGTGTCTAAATTTGCTATTATAATCTACTTTAACAGAATACCAAAATATATGGTATTAAGGATCAGTTATTATAAGTTAATACAGTATAAATTAAGATTTAAAAAAAATCGGTTAGATATTTGCACTAATCATCACTGTATCCTGATGATGGGAATTTTCTATTGTTGCTGACGTATTACTTATATAGCAGCGATGATGCTAAACACGTGATAACTGACGTCATAATCCCATATATGTATATGGTACATGTTTTATTTCAACTGGTGTTTAGAACGCGTTGACAGATTTTATTGATTGTGTATCAGAACAATTTGTGAGTGTTTCAGTGAGTGTGTACGCGAATGTAAAACTATGGCTAGAGCAAGGATCGAAATGAACTTGAGTCAAGATAAAGAAGCCAAATTGCGGATTAATGTAGCAATATTTGCGGATTAAACTCCACGGTATCTGAATTATACCGTTTCGCGACATTATCCTTTCGCCCATGACGCATATCCGCATCAAAAGTGATAAAAGTAGCCACTTCCAAGTAAGTCACAGAGGACAATTGAGACCTGCGTCACACGAGTCGTCTTGGAACGAAAAAAAATAATTGTATTTCTCTTCAGAGTATAGATTTTTGCCTCGCTCCTTAGTGTGTGTGATGTTTATAGAGAAACGTCTATATCACTATAAATGTGAGTCATCACCAAGCTCTTACAATTTTCAGTTAAAATATTTATCACTTGAAGTCACTATTTTGAGTGGATTACGTTCTAGGAAAATTAAAATCAAACTTAACCAAAACATAAACTCCTGAAAAAATTGTAAAAAATCTGTATTCAACCTATTCCCAAAAGTGGATTAGAAACTACAATTTATTAATCAAGAAATCAGTTAGAATTTATATGTCATGGGTCTACAAAACTATTACTATTTACAAAACTCTAAAAGAGTAATATCATCTTTTAACGTATACTAAATTTGAACACGTTTTGGTCAAACTAGTTCTCATATTACAACAGAGCTTGGCCTATCTATTTTTTGATGGCAATAATAAACCATAATAAAATATTCACCCATAAATTCACTTTTACTCCGCCAGAGGCATAACTGCGAGTATCGCTTACATTTATCGATGAAACTTGTGTCGACATTTCAAAAATAATTTTTTTGGAAATTGTCCACTTGTACCATAAGTAAAGGGAAATAGTCTCCAAATTCTTTTCATGTTATTTCTCGTTGGTACACGGATATCTAGCTGATCTTTACTCGGCCAAATTCAGTTTGGATTTTTCGATTTTATTTCATGTAGAAGTGACAGACCTCCTTATGTAAATTTTTTATTTACACCCTTCTTCATTCCTTAAACATAAACACAGCTGAAGAAAAATAACGGACTTAGGACCACAAATTTTTTTATAATCCTACGGAGTTCTGAATAATATATATGCGAGCATACAAATTTTCTTATTCTGTAGGGGAATAAATCGGTTTCTACGTGAACAAAATGTGAAAATTCACACTTTGACATTGGGGTACCGAACTAGGTGTACTTTCTCGAGGTGAAATTCTTATGATTCGGTTGGGGTTAACTTTTTCCAGCGATGCAGTTCATCTCAGGCCAGGCGAATTTCAACACAATGATCCCACTTCAGCACAATGAAACTAGACCCCTTAGTTAACGTAGCTACACTCTCTAACATTGAAGGGGCCCGGTGGTGTAGTGGTTAGACTACTAGCCTCCCACCAAGGCGAGTCAGAGTCGAGCGGAATCGCTCTTGGATTTTTGCACGTGGGAATCGTGCTGCGGTGGGCGGGTTTTATCGGGGCTATCCCGTTTCCCCACACTTGCACTCCGGCTCTTCTCCATGCTCACCTCACTTCACTCTCGTCAGCTGTCAAGTCCTCGATGTTAAGAGCCGCCCAAATCCCGCCACACTCTCATATTAATTGTGTGTTAAGTAAACTGGCACGCCAACCAGTCCACATGAACGCTGACTGTCAGCATGCGCGCCTTCGTATGTTTCCGATACTCTATCTTCTCATTGGCCGGCACATAACAGCGAAGTTATTGTTTTTTTTTTGTCGTATCGCTGACGGCTGCTACGGCGCTGGCACCAGCCTGTGAATAATGGCGGCGTGAGCGTGGCAGAAGGTACGGAGCTGGGTGCTGTCTTCTTCGTGGGGCGGAGGAAGGGACACTGCGGGCCACCGCCGCCCGCGCGGGAGGGGGACAAATTGCCAACCCTCGGAAACCACAACAATCCGCGATATTAAACACTTCGCCATCCATTACGTTGGTCTCCGGTTATTAAAACAGCTACGGCGATAAATTACTCGCGCGGAGGACGACGAACCTGTTTCTCTGTTCGGTTTCAAAGTGAATCGTATAAATCAACAGTTTGCTTTTCCCTTCTTCATTAACTCCTAACTTTACAACTCATTTTATAGCAACGTTGCACAGAATTATATTTATTTACACGATTGTCAATGTAGAGTTCAATATAGAGTCTACTGAAACCTTGTAATTGTCTCTCATTAACAATATTTGTTTGGTAAAAGTTATGCAAAATAATAAATATAAATCAATGCACTTTTAAAATGTGTTTATTGTATTGAAGGGACACTCCATCTGTATCCACGAACATTAAATTCACAACATATAATAAAACACTGATATTTAAAGAATAGTATATTACGCTTTGTATGCAACAACAGTATCCTCATATAATAGTAATTTCTTTTATACTATGAAATTTCTAAGGTGTTGGAAAAATAATTTTACAAAATGTAATTTAATTGCATTTAATTCTATTGATTAAAAATATATCCATGTAACACAGATGTGTTTCAAATATAATTAGCAGTAAACAGTACTGTACATATTAAAAGTAAATTATGAGTTAATATACGTTTCTAATATTACAATACGCCTGCTCCTATGATATTAATAAAATGTTCCTTTAAACATATTTGGAACTGTGTTTTGACAAATGACTTCCACTTATGAAGCACTAATTGTACGCAGCAGTAAAAATATTTAGATCATGTATTGATGATATATTCTAGCACTTGCAGTGAAATCGAAATATCTGAAGTAGGGAGGTTTAATTAAGTAGTTTAAATTAAATTATTATTTACCACAACTCTTAATGAAACATTCATGAATAATTCATTTAGAATTTTGTGTTGGAGGAAAATAAAAGTAATGGTTCTATACCAAGGCTGCCATATTAACACCAACCCAATTACAAAAGTCCGCTAGCTCCAGACGTAGAAATGTATTTCTTTAATATTTTTAAACACTTTTCCCATTGCCTTTATTACCGACTTTAAATATTTTTCAGGATTTTAAATATTTCCCTTCCACTGAGGAAACATTGTAACCTTCCCGCATTACGGCTTAGTGCTATATAAAATATACAGAAACTCAATCCCACACTTACATATCATGATCAGTGAACTACAAGCATGTTAATTTCTGACTTATTTTGTCATTTACCTCAGATTTTTTTACTGTTACTCAAAAGACATAAATATGAAAATAAAATTTCCAAAAACAAAACGTTAACAAGAAGACATTGTTATTCCTACTACACGTTCTCATTTCTAGTATGAAAGCATTGATAACGTCCTTGCGGCAACTCATACAAAAGTATGAGGCATTTAGTAAATAAAGTTTATATATATATATGTGTGTGTGTGTGTGTGGATAAATGAATAATTTATTCTTATTTAATGGTTCTGAATGGAAGAGGATTGTGTGATACATTCCTGGAATAACAACTACATGCGGTTCTATGACACACATGTCATATAGATCCATTACATCGGTTGATGTGGAATGTTAACGGGATGACAGTAACGTCGGACATTTGTGACCTTCAAATGTTGACTTTGACCTCGACCCACGTTGATTTTAAACATCCCGGTGATCTTTAATGCAGAACAGTAAAAAATTTAATAAAATTTCTGGAAATCATAACAATTAATCATTTACGAATACACCAGTAATAAAAATAAAAATAAAATAATTAAAAGTTTTGATGAATGTGATAAAGATATTTTTAATTAATCACATTGAAAACATATAACCCGAATATTTTTCGAGATTTTTAAATTTTTTTAAAAATTCTTTGTAACTATGTCGTAAAAATCAGTTATCCAAGGTCACGAGAGTTGAAGACAGCTATTTGTAAAGTTCAAAGAAACAATGTGTAATGTTTACCGATGTCCAAAGTCAAGGTCACCCGTCTTAAAGTCTAACCAATCAATCTAATCAACTATGGCATATTTTCTGATCAGCACTTGTTCGCGTTTAAATTTGCGTTTAAATGATTAGATGTATTTAATGTTTAAAATGTGAATAAGAACAAATTAATATGCTAGAGATAATAGCTTGCCCAAATACAATTGAAAAAAAATTGCCGGCAACAATGTATAAATTAATGTACAGTTAGTTATAATATAAACGAAAGATATAACATTTTCAGGAATGTTTTCTTACATGAAAAATATGACAATCTTATTTGTAAACAATATTCCATAAGATTTAATACATTTCTTTAACTATAATAATTTTTAATATTTCGAAAAAGATATCGAAACATCAACAAAAAATATGACAAAATAAGCTAATAGAACTACGTGAAATTTTGACGTACGTAAAGAAACATGAAAACATACTGGTATTTATAATTAAATCTGAAGATGGCAAGCTAATGAAAATTAAGTAGAAATGAAAATTATTTTAAAAATAAATAGAAGCAATACATGTTTATTTTCCCCTACAACAGAAAATAAATTATTAACTATAGCTTGTGGATAACTATAATAAATTTGAAAACATAATCAAGATGAACGAATTAGTAAATACACATTCCATAAAATTTTGAATAAACTAAGAGATGTTTATGTAATTGGTCTGGTTCATTGTTCCAGGCATTTTTTCGGCAGTTGGTGTCGACAAGAGCCTGTTTTGAGTGGTGCTATTTTCGGGTATAATCAGTCTTGGGAGAAGCCAGTCTCAGGTAGAGCCAGTCTTGGATTGAGCCAGTCATTTGTGGAGTCATTCTTGGGCGGAGTTAGTCTTAGGCAATAAGTCTTTGGTGGAGTTAGTCGTTGGCCAATATGGTAAGTCGGTATGGTTGGTTTCTATGGCCCTTTTCTATGGTCAATTGTGAGAAAGATCATTTGTGAAGTTTATCCTAAGATTTTCAAAGTATTTGCAACGAATTGCGAATATTTTGTGAAGATTTCCGAAGACTTGCGGAGATTTTTTAAAGTTATTTTGAAGTGTTCTAGGCAGTTTGGCAGGATATTGTCTCAGTCTTGAATGGAGCCAGTTTTGAGTGGAGTTATTGTTGGGAGGAATTGTTCTTGGGAGGCATCAGTCTTAGGTGAAGTCAGGCATAGGCTAGTGTGGTTGGTCGGTGTGGTGTGCTGGTCTAGTTGGTTGGTTGGCCTTTATGGCTGGTGTAATGTTCTTGTATTGCCAGCTAGTTAGCAATGGCTAGTCTGTATGTTTGGACGATCTGGTCGGTCAGGGGATCTCACCACCTGGTATGGTTCTTTGGTTTGGTCAGTTGTGACTGAGCTATTTTGTGATGTTGTGATGATTTGCGATGTTTCTGCAAAGTTTGGTAAAGATTTGTGAAGATTTTGATAAGTTACTGTGCGAAGAATTTATCTACCAGATTATTAAGGTACCTTTTCGAGATTAGTCGTCATCATCTGTTGATAGAGATGGAAGGTCTTAACCATTTTTATAGTCCGTTTGGCAGAAATTGGTCTGGGCAGGAGCCAGTCTTGGTTGGAGATAGTCTTTGGTGCAGTCAGTAATGCTAGTATGGTTGGCTTATCTGGAAGGTTGACCTTGTCTTGATGGTTGGGCTGGTCGGATAGAATGGTCCTTTGGTATTGACCTTAGTAATGGACCTTAGTAGTAGATTGCCAATATTGCTCAGTCTGATGACTTTTCGGCTGGACAGTATAAACTGCTGTAATGGCTGGCCGAGCTTGATGGTTGTTAAGGCTAGTCGGCTGGAATAGTCATAGGTGGTTCGTATGGTTTGAGATTTGGTTTGAGTGGCACGGCCAGTTCGTATTTTAAGGTGGTATTGTTAGCTGGTTTGGTTGGCTCATATGGTTGGTTTGCCTGGTTGCCTGGTAAGGTTTAATTTCTATGTATGGCTATTATACATGGCTCATGTGTTTGTTTGATATGGCTGTTTCAAGTGCTCGGCTCTGGTGTGGATGGCTCATATGGCTGGTCTGAAAGGGTGGTTTGTATGGTCTATTCATGCGGCTGGATGTATGGATGATTCATGTGTGGCTAGTATGGTCAGTTTGTATGGTTTGTTGGTATTGTTGGTTCGTTTGTTTGGCTGGTATGGTCGGTCATTTCCATTGGTATCCCCAGTCGGTCTTGTTGGGCTTTTGGTGTAGTTGGGTGGAATGGGTGTTTTGTATGAATTATACATAATTTCGGATTGTATGGTCAGTTGGTGTAATTGGTTCAAATGGTCGGTTGGTATATATGTTTCGTGTGGTCGGCTAGTTTGGTTGGTACGTATGGTTGGTTGGTAGGGATAGTTTGTATGGTCAGTCTGTATGGTTGGTCGGTTTGGCCATGCAGTTGGTCTGGTCGACTGATATCGTCCTTTGGTATTGTTGGCTTTGGTAAAATGTTCTGCGAAGATTTCACGAAGTTTTGTGAAATTAGGTAGGTAATTAGGTATTTTGTTGCAGAGGACAGGGACAGGTGGCACGTGGCACCGACCCCCATCTTGGTATTTTCCCATTCTTCTCTCAAAATAACTTGTTTTTACCCCCTGTCCACAAAAAAAATCACTTCAGAAATAAACTATTATACACAAAATTTCCCATTTTTCCCTAAAAATTCCCGTTTTGCGAACCAATCACCGAGTTGCCACGTGATTGCTGCTGACCAATTGCATGATGGCATTGAGACAGCACACACAGGCAGGTAGGGAGACTTTAGATGCAAGTTCTTTGACCACAGTACATTGCAGTTAATTCTTTAACAGTGTCTTCCATACAAGTTCTTTGCACAGCTTTAAATCACGATCACACTTAAAGCAGACAACTGACTCCTTCAGTCTGACTCCAAAATAACTCCTAAATGACTCATAATGACTCCTGAATGCAGTGCTGATTGTGGTGTGTGTAGTGCTGATTGCGGTGCCTAGTTCCTAATGACTCCTAATGATTAAAAAAAGACACCTAATGACTCCAAAATGATGCTTGATTGCAGTGCTTATTGAAGTGCATGCAGTGCTAATTGTGGTGCTTGACTCATAATGAATCCTAATAACTTATAATAACTCCTAAGACTCCCGAAAGCAGTGCTGATTGTGGTGCTGATTTCATTGCTGATTGTGGTGTTAAGTGCGACACCAGTGCAGTTTATGTATAGGTTGTTACTTGAAATAAATTCGCCATATTTAAAAATAAATAATGTATTCCTACCACCAAAGCTGAAAGGTGAACGTTTTATTTAATACTCTCTTTTTAAAAAGCATATATATCCTGGTCCCTCGATATAATTCATGGCTTCCTAGGCAAACTATATTTGCACATTGCAATAAAGGTGTCTACAACTCAGCATGCGAATACGAAGGCCTGCCTTTGACCTCGACAATTATGGAGCCGTGACCTGCATCATCACTAACTGGCTAACGCCAGTGCCATTTCTGCGATCGAGTTTTCATCTATGTTCAAAATGCACATCGGCATGAGAGTGTGTTGTGTACGAAGAGTCCTTTTCGTACCACGACCAATTGGAAAGCATGGTGGTGACCTGCCGTGGTGCTGCATTGTTCAATACAAAGTCTTAGTTGTGCATAAAATAGTGGTGAAGCTTGATGGGAGTCTGCTGTATTTTTAGACACTTTTATCGCAAAGTACAAATGCAGTTTACCTAGGAAGGGATTAAATATGCCGAGGGACCTGGATATGTACTTTCTAAGCAAGAGTATTAAATTAAAGATTCACCTTTGAGCTTTGGATGTAGGACAACGTAATTTTATTTTTGAATATGAGGAATTTATTTCAACTTGCAAGGTATACATACACCAAACTTTGTACAACACTTAGCACTGCAATCGGCACCGCAATCAGGAGTTATTATGAGTCATTTTTAAGTCATTAGGAGTCATTTTAAATTCATTATGAGTCAAACACCACAATCAGCACTCCACGCACCGCAATCAGAATCGCAATCAGGATACATTTTCAGTCATTTTGGAGTCATTAGGAGTCGTTTTGGAATCATTAGGAGTCATCATTAGTCAAGCACTGTAATCAGTACAGCAATCAGGAGTCATTATGAGTCATTTAGGAAACATTTTGGAGGTATTTTGGAGTAATTTTGAAGTCAAGCTGTTGGAGTCAGTTGTCTACTTTAAGAATGATCATGATTTAAAGCTGAGCAAAGGACTTGTCGGGAAGTAACTATTGAAGATTTAACTGCACAATACTGTGATCAAGGAACTAACATCTAAAATCTGCCTACCTGCATGTGTGTGATGTCTCAATGCCCTCACACAATTGGTCAGCAGCAATCACTAGCAACTCGGTCAGCGTAGAGGCTTAGTTTGACAATGGCTGCTGTGAAAGATGCATCATCTTGGCTAGCTTCTGCAGCTTTGAATCTGAGTCTTATTCTGGATTTGCAATGTCTTCGGGCACTCCAGAGCTAATGGTAGCTATGGTAGTGTTACCGACTTCTTCGGGAGTGGTACCTAGAGCATCATTGCCAGCATTACCTGCTTCTTTAGCTCCAGTTCCTTCATCTCTAACAGGTCTGCCCGAGTCTTTTCCTGAACCACTACGTCGTCATCTGTGTTGCTTTTGTGATAAGTCATTTATTTTCGACCATAATGTATGGTGACATGAGTGCTTTAATTGTGCCACGCATGAAAAATTCCTTACTTTCTCGCTGGTGTTGTATGCTGCCTACTTCCCTTGACATAGAGAATATGATGGGGCTTGGTTTAGTTACATAAAAATACATTAAAAAACCGAGAAGTATACTTTTATTTCTACAAAACCTTCGAGATAATGAATAATTTACAAATAGCGACATTGTGTAATAATTGTACTTCAAGAGAGGTGAACAGAAATGCAGTTGAGAGAACTTTTTTCTTTGTTATGCTGTACTCTATATACAATTTGAGTACAATTTAAAAAAATTATTTAATTAATTTTAAAATCGAGTATTAAATATAGATTTTTTATTTTACCTACCCTATGCCTATAAAAAGTAACATGGATGCCAGAAACAAATGCATGGGGCAACAATAGTATCAGCAGATATACAAGTAGCTAGGTTAATTTTTTGAGTTTTTGTAGTAAATGTGATTAATTATATTTTCAAACATTTTAAATGTAATATTCCATTTCGTATTAAACCTATATATTAATCAGCTGTTATAAACTATTTTCGTCACAAACATCACTATGAAGCAACTATATGGGCTAATCACCATGGTTATAAAAGGCTTAAACATGCATTCCTGGAGCTATAAATGATACTGGCAACTGAAATTTACGAATCTGGCTCTAACAAAGCCCAAATTATATTCAGCTGTGACTTTAATTATTAGTTTTCTTACACCTTCTACACACATATTTTTTTCCAGTATTAGACACTAGAATGTATTTAAATCCCCAGAGTTAATTTACTGATGGGAAGAGTGCTATCGACCTGTACCGATTGGCGATGAGGTCATGTAAATTTTCGTATTTAATTTTTTTTATTTACTCCTAAATGTCAATATTTTTACTTGAAATAATTTCTATATAGTGGGTGATTTTGAAATAAATAAGACACAACATACTTTCTTTTAAACTAATTTTAGTCGGTAATATACATCATGAGGAAACATATACATATTGAAAATTTACATTCTACACTTTGTTTTGTGTATTGCAAGGCACTGTTTATCAGTGATTCGTAATTTCCATGGGTAATCGTTATAATGCTTAAAACTCTGTTTGCAGACATAAACTTTGTCTCCATGCGATTTAATCTGCTAGTTAACTAGTCTCGAAAAGCTTTTTATCTAACAATAATGTGAAATATTAGCAGTTTCGTCCTTCATAATCAGAAGATTGATATGTTCAGGTTTCTCGTTCTTAGTCACATGTGTTGGCACTGCTTTTTCTCCGGCATTCAGCATGTACACATTTACAAACACACCAGAGTTGTTTTTAAAGACACTTTTTTTTTTGCTGTAGAGGAGCCGGAAAATTCAGTCCACTAAAATCAAACTTTCCTTCACCTCAGCATGCCTCTAGTCCACACGCTGTGGATGCGATGACTTAACAAATCTAGCCAACACTGACCACTTGAAACATTTGCCAACATAGTTGTCGAGGTCAACATATGTCCAGGTAAGTGTTATAGTCATGACTGATTGTTTCCAGTCCATGTTGCTATTTAATTCAATTACTTGTATGAACGAACAAGCATGCGAAGACACACATGTCCGGAGTTCAACGTGTTCGGCATCTGCTCCATCTCGTAGTTGAATGTCAATTTTAAAATTTTCAGGCACAGTTGCAGCTCAGGTGGATGATGCAAATGAGCGAAACTGTTATATTAGTCAGCACTTTTGCCATATTTGACATAAGTTACCCAATGTGTACCAGGCCTGGCTGTTGTGTGCAGGTTGATTACGGCACATTCGTCATATTTTTTGGGTTTAGAGGATAAAGCATCTTACATGAACAGTTCACAAAAATGGGGTATCTTCAAGTTGCGAGCAAACAGTTCCCAATTTATGTTAGTGAGCGGCCGTAACAGTAGAGATTTATTCACTGTGTCTTCCTCCTGCATTGCTTTTGCACAATTCTGCCACCTCCCTGGGTATGGCATTAGGTAGAGGCATTGGCCATTTTTTTACCCATTGTGATAACTTCCATATTTGCATTGTGTCTTTGGGCCTCGGAAAACTGCTTCAATTCTTCGATGCTGTGTTGACAGCTCGGACGATATCGCTCGTGGCTCCGATTAGGCACCCAAGGGCTCTGAGTGCAGACAAAAATAGTGGCATAAATCCAGCAAATGATGTTTTCTTGGTCTTGCATGCTTTTCTTCCCTTTTCACCACTTTTAGTTTCACTTGCACCTTCTGCTTGCTCTTTACACCCATGCCCAGCTTCACTTTGACCTTCATCACATTGAAAACGCACCATGCTGCTATTTTTTCTTATCTCATCAGCCATATGTGCGAGTAGTTTCTCTGCCTGGTGCCGAGCTTGTAGATTCTCGTCCAGTGTGTTGATACCCATGTCACTACATGCCACCCTCTTAGCTAGCTTAGTTCCCAGCCCGCAGAACATGCATCCAGGAATGTGCAGCTTGAATAGTAGATTGTTAATCAGCATATTGACGATCCTGTTTCCAGATATAATATTACCTCTTTGAGACATGGTGAACTGACCTAAAACTTATAAATAAGCTCCTTTCATATATTTTTTTGTTTCAGTATCATTCTAGACTTAGAGAACTGTATATATGTATGATATATTCTAATACGTCATTTCAGTACAAACATTGCCAGAGGCAATTTATTCATAGTGATAATTTTAAGAGACATATTACTAAAAAATGTGCTTAATGACATCAAGAGGCTTGTTTATGCTACCTCCTCCTACTCCTCCCACTCCCCCTCCTACCCATACTCCTCCTCTTCATCATCATCCAATGTATATGATAAAACAAGTAGAAGAAAACAGTTTAAACATCGACAAGCAAGATGTTACTCTACCCATATGCATTCATGATGAAGTTGAAGCTATCTCTCATAAATCACGACATGGATACATATTTCCACAAACAATGAGCTGCATCAACACAGGACCATCAAATTGCAGAAAAAACATTTGTCTTACTCAGCCTCTTGGAAGAAGAGAATGGGCTTAGGTTGGAGAACATGTACCTGTACTCGAAATCACTCCAACCGAAATACCGCTATCTAGCATGAGTACTACAGGCCATAGATGGTGTGAAATGTTTCCCTTGCAGCGATAAAAAGGCCGTCATGCCACCAAGCGAAGCATTGCAAAAGTCGGTATTTATTTTTCACGATGTGGCATGTGAGAAACGGATTTGCATTCAATAATACTTTAGCTTGGGATAGCATGCGAATGTGGACTGCATGTACCTCGGCCAGACTATTCGCGGATGCCCAAACTGTTACTACGTGATAAAGCTAATGTGTTGGTGTTGTTTCGCATGGACGATATGAACTTGCAACATGTTTAAGATGACCACGTCAGTACAAACTTGAAATTATCAGCTTGCAAGAGCCTGTGCTCTTTGTGGTGGAAAGACAAGGTTGGATTTTTGGTGATTGTAAAAGACTGGTCTCTATATAATGACAGGTACCAATGTGGATTCGTTCAGTTCATTGTCGACCATCGAGAATTAATTACATTATATCGAAATTCGAGCATAATAGCCTCAAGCTGCGGCTGGACAAATACAAAGTTTGAGGTTGTCTTGTAACAAGAAACTATGGAACTTACAATGCTAGTAGAAAAATAATTCGAAATGTTGGCAAACCCTAACGATCCAAAGATGTTGCCACTAAACATTTCGTCCTCAAAACTTGAAATTGCTTCATCTGGGAAATACGCAATGTGTTGGCTGATCAGAGCAAATTATTTCACCAGTACTTGTCTGAGATCGGGGCGAAGATGGATCTTGTAAAGACTGAGATCGGTCACGATTTGATGGCAATGGGAGAGCATGTAACAAGTGTTCAAAGGCAAATTACTGACCGATTGAACATGGCAACCTCCCAGATTGTAGAGAATCTAAAAGTGCTTAAAGATTCCATATAGGATACACTCAATTCCCGACTCACCACGATAACAGATATTCAAAATCATTGCAATGATATATTGGATATCTGCAGCGAACATCTGGAAAGAATAGAAAATTGTTTTTTTTTTTGAGACTCAAGACTAAATCTATAAAGGAGAGCAAACATAAATATTTGTATTCAGTATGATCTCGGACACTGCTTGAGAACTGCATCGAGTGCTGCAGTCTGTTCGCTCGAAGCATTTGCTCACCAAGAGAGCTAGACTTTCACACAACCTTATAAATGAAAAAAACTTTAAGCCAATTACCAGTTGTATTGGTGTACTTACGGAGAGTGATTAAACACCCGTAGTTATGAAGACCGAAGTCGACGATACCATTGAGCTTAACGAAGTTAAGGAGATATGATGATGTATAAACAGATTGGGATGAAGGATCAGATGTGAATTTGGCACACAAGAACATGTTGAAGAGAGCCCTGAAATATAATGCTCAAGCTCGATGGTACCTAAGGTCGTACACATCTCGCAATAATGATGTGATGTATAGTCTAAACAGGCATAATGACAAATGATTCCTCCTTGCTGAAGAGATAGAGTTTCTACCAGTTGTGATCATACAAGTAAGCGATTACAAGACATGTTTTACACTCGGGCTTTATGAATTTCTTTTGGAAGGAGCCCAGGAAATTTACAAAATTCGATCTGCTGGAAGACAAGATGTTGCTCGAAGTCACTCATGCACTTTACCAAGTTAACAATCCATCAACCAGGGCTTATAAGGATGAAGATAACTAAAAATCGACACTATCACATACCTCTTCTGTGGCCTAGCACTGAAAAGTTGGGACAGTCTGAAGAAGATAGATGGTGACAAGAACATCGACTACATGTTTTGGGATGATCTGAATGAAATGGTGGATATACTACGACTACTGGTCACTTCGCAAAGGGTTGAAAATTACTCGCACACCAATGTGATTATATTCATTGTCGAAGAACTGAAGTAGGAAAACTTCATACGATAATTCAGATGGGAATCATGATTTGTGGGATGAAATACCTGTTTCAAGCAGATCTTGTCAAGATGGTACTGTATACTCGTGTCAACAAGGGCTAAAAATATATGTTGACAGTCATTGATGCCTATATGAAATATATCTGGGCCAAGCCAGTCAAGTCGAATAATACACGTGATGTCTCAAAGGCCTTAGCGGATGTGTTACGTGAAGGATGTATGCCAACAAATTGACAAACAGACCAGTGCTAGGCCCTGATGAAAATGTATGGCATAAATGATTTTTCCAGGTACAGCAATCTCCAAGCATCTATCATCGAGGGGTTCAATAGGACTCTGACGAGCAAGATATGGAAGCATTTTGCGACTCATAACAGCTACAAGCTGCTTGAGCTACCGCCGAAACTCTTCCATGAGTATAATTCTACAGTTCACTCGACTACTAGCATGAAGCCCGAAGTGGTCAAGGACGACTTCCTTGTTCGGACTGTATACGCCATTCCCAAGAGGAAAGACCCCAGTGTGCCTAAAGCCAAAATCGACGACCTGGAGCGCATCTCCAAACAGAAAGGTATCTTCGAGAAAGGATTCACAGCGAATTGGAGCCCTGAACTATAAGAAAATATTGTGTCTATTTTCATATTCAGTATTATTTGCCATTCGTTGACTCGTAATTAGGCTGCCACAGTGAGCTAGCCAGTATGAGATTAGCCCGGAAAAATACAGAGTGTCGTCTGTTGGCAGGGCACTTACGTTGTAATTGCCAGTCTGAAATTAAGCGATAGGACTCTCGTGTAAAAGTTTCCACATGTGCATGTGGTGTGGATTGCAAAGAAAAAGTGCTGTCCTTTAGTAGGGCTTCATTCAAATATTCCAATACCATCGACCCTCATTTAATAAGTTTTCCAATCTCAATATGGGTACAACGCACAGGCATGAAGTCTTAAATTGAAAGTTATAACCTACCAGGTGTGCTAATCATCTCTCAGAAACACAGTGCCCGGTCTGAGAGGGCTTGACTTTGTAGAACTTACCACGAGGACCTTCATGTTGGGCAGGACACAAATTAGTACACAATTTGTGCACTTGAACACTTCAAGAGAAAATTCTTAAGTAAGTCAGGTATTAAGTAGAAGACTGTGTAAATAACACAGGAACCAGCCACAGAAATAATTTAGTTGACACCACGGGATGTATTTTTTAGTCCAGTTAATTTATTGAGGTACTTAACATTTTCAGATTAAATTTTGTAAATAAAATTTTATTATTATCTGAACTACCTCTAGACAAATATCCCCATGGCAATTTACCAAGCTAAAAAGAAAACACACTCCTAATAACCTTATAACTGGCCGTACCTAGCCTTAAGTCCCGGGCCATGTAAAATTATGTTCAGACACTGAAGTTTTAAATCTTAAAATATTGTTTAAATTTAAAAAAAAAAGTTTGTTCACTGCAAAATATATCTCCAGTGTGCGAAGCTCATGGTGATTGAGAAAGTACACTCAGGTTTGTCGTGGGCAAAGTCGTACACAGCTGATTCAAATGACTTAGAACATTTATGATGGCATCGCCAATTAAAATTTAACCATTTTAGAACATGTCTGAGCAGACGCTTAACAAATCAGGCACTTCTGTATTATTTACTACACTTATCTCGGCATGTAAATAGTGCTCTAGATGTTCACCAGCCCTCAGACGTATTGCAGATTTAAATTTGTCGAATGATCTCGTATCTGTAGGGGTTTCAAATCCAAATCTGGGCGAGTTAACGTGGAGGAATGCCACATCTCTTACATGTACAAGTCTAGCTATCTTCTATCAATCTACATAGCAATATGACTCACACGGTACTAGCTGATTGCTGTACTCGAACCTGGTGTCCAATAGGGAATAAGTAATACCTTACACCACCCCCTGTATGTACCAAGATACATGTTCTAACTATCCATTTAAAAAATAGCGTAGAATAAGATGGTCTCAGCAATGTAGACAATGAAATAAAATAAATAAAACGTGAATGTTTCACAAAAACTAGACCTGAAAATTAAACCAATATTATTAATTTAAAATTACAATAAAATGTTAGAAATAGCCAAATACCTGTCCTTAAATAAGAATAAATTACCACATTACATCTAAGAAAAATATCCTAGCAGAGTAAAATGATTAATATTAATAAAACATTAAATGAAGTAGGAATGCAGATTATATTACTATAACATATGTTACAAGTGCGGAAAACATGTTCATCAGTGAAGTGACATAATATAGCAGAATGTAAATATAGAGAATTAGCATAAAATATTCATAAATGATTGTGCGTATAATATTAATTTTACGAGGATAACATATGCCCTCTTTGATTTTTGCACTCAATTTCTTTTAAACTCTTGAAAAGCAAATTGTGGATAAAATCAGTTATCTTCAAACATAAGGAAATTAAATAGTCACGTATCAAATCATCAATCAATAATACATCATGAACTTTCATTAACAAGGAAAAACCACCTAAATTGCAAACACAAACATCTGTGCACAAGAATAAATATTCGATTTATAGACGAACATGTATAATGTGTTTCAGTCATTTTAATAAGTGCATGTGTGTGTTGTTTAATCATTAATAAATGACAAGTCTTTATTCCCCATATGAGTGTTACTATATAATCAAAACCCTCTGAGATACATAAAATTTCGTTTGAGTTCAATTGCATTGTTGCTCAAAATTAGCAGTATGAGGAAAGTTCCACTTTGGCAGGCTAGGGATACCAGTCATCCTTTTTTTTTCTTTATCCTACTTTTACACTTTTTTACGTCACGTGTCTGGCACAGCTGCTATCCTAGACGGTCATGTGGTCGCCTCTCCTGATTATAGGTGTCCAATTACCAACAGTGTGCATACACATACATGCATGGTTCGGCCCCCTTCGGCTGACTTCGCACGTAGAGCCGTTGTTTACAGACCACAGGGTCAAAATGCTGCGAAACCCGGCAAGACAGTTTGAGGGGAATCGCGCCCGCGTGTACAGTCGTATAGAACCAGGCAACATCCGCATTGAGTTGTAGCGCAGCTGTAGTTTCTCGTCGGGTGGTGTCCACATTGAGAAGCTGAATTATGGTCACAGAAGTCTACACAGCATAGCTACCTCGCACAACCGCAGTCTGTAGAGGCATGCTAGCCTCCAGTGGGCATGTGCATCATTGTGAATTGCAGTGAATTGCTTCGCTAGTGAAGTGTTTACAGTGAAGTTTCGCTGCTCGCTCCAAACCACTGCGAGTGCTCCGCTGGGATGTCGGCTTCGGGTAGGCACACACTTAATACACTCGTTGCACAAACATTTCTTGGCACACTCAGTTACTGTCTCTGCATACATAGGCTATTGGCTAGATACGATTAGACCATCAAATCTAGTCAGCATCAATAACAAATAGCGGACAACAATCAGAGAAGAAATATCAACAACACACATAGGAATATTTACACACACTTTCAATAAAAAAACTCAGTTGCCTGAAGATTTATGGCGCTAGTAAAATGTAAACATAGCAAGTATCGCTGCAACCACAAGCGATAAACAATCAGTAAATACATGAACATTCATTGGGACACATGAAGAAAGAAGATAAATAAACAGCTTAAATGTTATACACAAAATCATGGCAGGAATACTGGCATAAACAGTATAACAAACAATGTTTCATGTTACCCTACATAAACTAGATGACGCTCTAAAGAGGAATTTACTAGGAAGACAGCTAGACGACAGGTGCATAAAGTTTACCAACATTGAATGGACCCACCCCTCTTTACTCTTGTTTCAGAACCCACAGATCTGGCTAATATCAGGACACGGGTGAGTGAGATTACTTTGAAGTGCGCGACAGGTAGCAGTTACGGGGTGCACCAGGTAGAATTTACTCGTTCCTCCCTTGTAGGCTTATAGGTTCCCGCTGACTTCTGCGCTTACGACGTCCGCTTTCCCTCTAACCACTTCTTGGTTACCTTGTGTACAGCACCCTACCCTTCTTTGCATAGGCTAGGCATCACATCTTTATTTAATAATGCACGGCGTAACTTAGAGAGGAGGCTCTCACTTAATTAATTTAACTTCACAGTTCAATCCAGGGGTGTCTATGCACTCAGCAGCACTCTTCCTGCGGATTAACGGAAAATATAAAGATTACTGTACCCCATTACATACTGAAAATAGGCCATATCATTATTCAATATTCTGGCATTCTTTTAGCCGTTTATTGCAATGCTCTACTCTTCTTCTAGGCAGTGGTACATGGTTCACATTGGTAATATAAACGTAACACTGTCAAATTAAATCTGCCTGCGACGTCATCGATGCCGGGCACGACCAACTTGTAACAGTTAGTATGCACCCCCTGGCACACCTCATACGGCCCTGCGAAAAGTGGAAAAATTTTGGCCATAAGAAAATCCCGATGTCTGCTTATATGACTGGTCTTTACAAATACCAGATGTCCGGGCTCCAATTTAATAACTATGGATTTCTGGGTGGGTTTAAAGCGGCGATCCGCCGAAGTGTGCAATCTTCGTATTGCCAGCTTAATCAGTTCTTCCCTCAGCTCATCTAAATTTTCTTGAGTTTCTGCCAATATTCCTGGCCACTTAAGCAAAACGGCTGGTTCAAATACCATCGATCTAGCTCTCTCTAGGCTGATTATTATAGCTATGTTGCGGCTAGAGCCAGCGTTCGAGGTCTGTCATCCTCGACTCGTTCTAGTTTAACTGCTGACTATAAGTAGCCAGGCCTTGGTCCGCAGGGTTTCCTTACCTCCAGTTTGTACTCTGTTGTGTAGGCATAAATATCGGCACACGCGGATCCAAAGGCTGTTGATTCTCAAAATATCCAGGTTTTTGCTGATTGGAATACCCCTGCAAACCTGGGTTAAACACATGTGATGAGCTCGGTGGCGGACACGAAAACTGAATAGAATTTATTTGCGCCGGCAGGGACACGCCCCCTTGTTCATGTTGTGTCCGATCAGCTGGACTATAATTATATCTGGCAATTCTTTGTGGCAATTTGTTTCCCATTGTAGGTGGCTGCTGTTCAGGCGATGGAGGCGCCTCAAAGCTTCTATCTGAGTGAGATTTTTCTTCTTCTGGGCTGCTCTTATCGCCTCGCCTTCCGGGATACCATCGACCTCGTCAAGTGCATCGTCCAGAGTAATATTTATTACCCCGGAACGATCCTTGGGGTTCTCGCTGTTCTGAATAATTTCCCCTACTGTAAGGTTCTTCGTAGTCCAGGCTGAAGTGTTGAACCTTAAGAGGCTGGCCGTTCCTGAAGTTGGCCATATAATGTGCTGGCGGGTTGCCTTGATACAGGGCCGGAGCCCTGTCTGCGGGCGCAGCCCTCTCACCATCTCTGGCTGTGTGCAATCTCTGCAGTTTCTCAATTTGCTAAAACTCCAGTAGGCCTTCCCTAAAAGAGACTAAGTCCTCATCCCTTCTGCCTGTCCAGTGTGCCTGATAATTATGGGGCAGCTGGTGTAACACCATATAAATAAATATGTCATCGCTCAATGGCGGCATTAAGTGGCGTGAACGTTCATACAACTCAGAGATGAGACTTTCCAAGCACCTACCCTTGCCTGGGAAAAACTTTTCAACGTGTTGTCTAGCCCTAAGGTTGCTATGAACCTTGGCGTTCCAAAATTGCTCTACGAACCTTGTTTTAAACTCGGCAAAAATAGTTATGCTACTGCGGGTAACCTCCCACCAGTAGTAAGCTGTAGATGAAAGTGCCATACTCAAACAACGTAGCTTTTCACTCTCACTCAGGCCAAACAATGCCGCATATTCGTCAAACTTTACTAAGAAGTTTATGAGGTTCTCGCTTACAAGGCCTTCAAATTTCGAAATTTGTTCCGCCCATATTTTTGAAGGGTGGTGCAATAACGTTGATAAGTGTGGGCTAGGTGTAGGTACACTTGCTGTACTTACTGGTACAGAACAGTTTTGAAATGAAGTGTTGGTTTTGGGCTGTACTGTACAGTCAAAGGTTCGCGGGGTTTCCTGGGTAGGCGACTGCGGAGAAAACCCTGGGTTTTGCACGTCAATTAGTACCAGTGCTAGCTAGTCCAGTTTCTCAGTGGCTGTAGCCACATGTTGTACAGACGCACTCTCTATCTGAGATATCCTGGCTTCGACGTTCTCGGTGACTGTTAAGTTTCTGTTCTGAAGCCTGTTCCACCTGGGAAAATGTAGACTCCACATTTTTACTGAGCGAGTCAAATTTATCGGCCATAATATCGCTTACTACGGCCTCACATGTCTGTGGGTCGAACCTCTTCATTCGCTCCTCTACTTCGCTAATTTGCCGGGCGTAATTTATTTTTACTAGCTCTAGCTCTTCCCGTGTTGCTCATGCCTCTGTCTGTACAGTTGCTACATCTGAAGCTACACGCTGTAAGTTAGGTCTAACCTCCTCATGCAGCTAAGTTATTTGTCGTTGCAGCAAGTCTGACTGGTTTCCTAACTTTTGTATGTCGGTACTCAAATCCGTTTTCATGCTCTGCATGTTTGTTTCCATACTACGCATATTCGCCTGCAGCTCTGTTTTGTTGTTCAGCATAGTAGCCTCCATGCTATGCATATTTTTTTCCATACGTTGTATGTTAGCCTCCATGCTCTGCATGTTTGTTTCCATACTACGCATATTCGCCTGCAGCTCTGTTTTGTTGTTCAGCATAGCAGCCATCAGCTGTTGCATGCAGTATGACGGTACTGTGACTACCGATGTAGTTCCTAGGTTACGTGACGCTTGGGTGTGTTCTGTGTTTTCTATCTGGGTCGCTTCGTTGCCTGTCCCTACTTCTGGTGCCGAGTTGGTAGTCTGACCGCTCATTCTTACTTCCGTCGTCATTCCTACTGTCTCTGCCACTTCTACCATGTAGTTGCGAGTTCGGTAGTTTATTGGAGTCAGTTTTATCAACCCGTACGGTGTCCTGCTAGTACGCCTACTCATCGACGAACACACTTGGCTTCCAGCTGTGAGTGACATGCTTCCTCGCTGTGCGCCAATATGACTGTGAAAATATTGCGTCTATATTCATATTCAGTGGTATTTGCCCTTCGGTGTTTCGTTGTACTTAGGCCGCCACATTTAGCTAGACAGTATGAGATTAGCCCGGAAAAATACCGAGTTTCGTGTGTTGGTAGGGCCATTACGTTGTAATTGTCAGTCTGAAATAAAGTGATAGAACTTTCGTGTAAAAGATAACACTTGTGCATGTGCTGTAGGTTACAGGGAAAAGGAGATGTCCTTTAGTAGGGCTTCATTCAAAAACTCCAATACCATCGACCCTCGTTTACTAAGTTTTCCAATCTCAATATGGGTACAGCGTACAGGCATGAACTCTTAAATTTAAAGGTATAACCTACCAGGTGTGCTAACCATCTATCAGAAACACAGTGCCCGGTCTGAGAGGGCTCGACTTTGTAGGACTTACCACCAGGACGTTCATGTCGGGCAGGAATGCAATTTAGTACACAATTTGTGAACTTAAACACTTCAAGAGAAAATTCTTAAGCTATGCAAAATAGTAAGCCAGGAATAAGTAAAAGACTATGTAAATAACACAGGAACCAGCCACAAATATTATGTAGACAGCACCACGGGATGTATCTTTTAGTCCAGTTACTTTATTGAGGTACTTATCATTTTCAGATTAAATTTTGTAATTAAATTTTTATTATTATCTGGACTATCTCTTGGCAAATATCCTCCTGGAAATTTACCAAGCTAAAAAGAAAACAACAAACTACTAATTACCATGTAACTGGCCGTACCTAGCCTTAAGTCGCGGGGCATGTGCGACGTATACGGACTTACTGTCTCGAAGAGCTGAACAACATACCCATTTATGGCGGTTTCTACAGAGGAGATCCAGCCGACGAAGTTTTCAGTTGTGTATTTGGTGGAAAAGATGCTGAAACAATGTAATGGAAGGGTATACATCAAGTGGTGGGGTTTCCCTGGTCGCTACACTTCCTGGTTCGCTGGAGGCAGACATCGAAAGGTGAACTCGCCATGGAAGAGGTCGATGTGTATGTGTGTATATATATATATATATAGTCTATAATTAAAGGGAGTATGTGTTTCCTCAATTCGTATATTACCAAATAAAATTATTTTAAAAGAAAGTATGATTCATTTTATTTTTTTGAAAACTCCTGTTTTATATAAAAATTCTTGTATATAATTATAATTATATTTAAAAATTTAAAAAAAAATTAATTTTGAAATTTTACAAGTCCTCGTCGTTTTTGAGTACACGTCCATAGCACTCTTGCCGACAGTAAATTATCTCTGGTGGTTGAAACGTGAGTTACATACACATTATTATATCCAATTCTAGGAAAAATATGTATGTTGAAGATCTAATTTAGTGGTCAGTGGGCATATACCATTGAATGGAATAGGTGGAGCAACAATTTCTGTTATGTGTATCGAATAATTAATTTAGTTTGTGAAATGGGAGGAGGGGTGGGTGCTGGTTAAGGTTGTGGGATGGAGTAATATATATTCTTCGATATTAATAATTCTTTTACATTTTTCACGATTTTTAATTTCTGGGTTACATGGTTTCAGGTTGGGCGAAGGTCATTAGTCAAGGTCATGATTTCAGGTCATATGTCAAGGTCAAAGGCCACGGATCAAGTTCAAGTGTCACTGGGTTTTAGAAGGGGTTACGAGTGGTGAGGGGTGTATTGGTGAGGGAATGGGTGGTGGTGGGCCGATACTTTATATTTTTTAAATTAAAATAGTTTCTGGGGAAGATAGGAGGGGCGAACATTCATAATTTCATCGAGCCCTGGCTGTGACCCCTATTAATGTGGCGTATGGAACTGCTCAAAAGTTGTCGCCAGCCACGCCTACCAAGATGGTAGGTGGATCCTGGTTCCTATCCCGGATACCGTTGCGTCCAAACGAAGATAACTTGTCTGCTCAGGATGGTTGGGGGAGGGAGCAATGACCGCTGATCTGACTTGGACCTGGTTCGGAGCCTCGAATCTGCTTTCACTGCTCTGAAGACAAAGTAGTTGTCTGCTAGAAGCCTCTGAAGACTTCTAAGCTCTCGCATCGAGGAGCCTCAAATCCGCTTTGCTCATTTGCGGACTCGATCAAGACATTTTTCTCTTTTCGGTTTTTTAATTTTTGTTGGAAAATTGATTTTTGGGCAAAATTATTAATTTATTAATTAATGTTTGCGTTAAAACAGGTCATTTTGCCGATAACACGTCAGCCGAATAGGCAGGCGAATCCTGAGTCCTACACCTGGAATTCTGTCCCAGATCTCCCAATTTACCACAACTCACAACAAACTTGGCATCATGACATCAGCTGTAGAAGATTAATGATATTTGCATCAGTGGAAATTTGAAGTGATCAACTTTCTAACTGGAGCAAATCGGTAAACATAAGTACTGTGCTTCATTATTGCAAAAAAAAAAATTACTTTTTAAATTTATTTCGGAGAGGTGTTTTCCCATTGAGAATATTTCTGGGTATTCTTTATTGTAGAGGCATTGTTACAAGTGGGTTATATTAGATATTTTAAGGGTGGTTACATATTATAGCCAGAACATTCGGTCCAGTCATTCTATGCAGTAAACATATTTTCGTCTGATAAGGAAAGTAAGTAAGAAGAAGAGAGGAAAATCCATAATTATGAAGTTAAATTCTATGACGTACTAGGTGATCTGGTGTTATATTTGGTGATAAGTTATGTTAGTGTTTTATTCTCCCTTAGTAGTAAAATTGAAACTGTATGTATTTACTCTTACTCAGTAGATCCCGGCGTTTGTATGCCGTGTAAAAATTCCGATATTTATAAAATGTTATGTTTTATTGTATTCATAATTCTTTTCAAGCAAAGAGAAAGTAAAGAAAAAAAAACTAAAAAAAAAAAAAAAAAGTAATTTTTGTGTAAAACAAATTTGGAAATACGTAAATATCTTTTGGAATTTTTTCGCTCGAATAGCAACGTCATATCTATTTACTAATATTCCTATTTTTATGCATCTTTTATATGATTTTTGGTATATGCTGTATGACGTTTGTGTATCAATTGTTTTTCAACTTAGCTTTGAAAGCTGTCAGTAACTTTCACATCAATCAAATGCGTCTACGCAGAGACTCTTTTATCTTATAATTTTTATGATAATGTTACAAGAATAATTGTGAAGTTCTGTAATATCTCTGGGAAAAGACCTTGAAAAACAAGTAGTACTATGCCATGTTATGTACATGAACATTTTTATGATAATGTTACAAGAATAATTGTGAAGTTCTGTAATATCTCTGGAAAACGACCTTGAAAAACAAGTAGTACTATGCCATGTTATGATAATGTTACAAGAATAATTGTGAAGTTCTGTAATATCTCTGGAAAAAGACCTTGAAAAACAAGTAGTACTATGCCATGTTGTGTACATGAACATGTTTATGTGGGCCTGAAACTTATTTTAAAAATTGTGGCCATATTAATATTTTACGTTCGTTTATAGAATGCGCCAATTCATCATAGTTTCGTTCTTCATTCATGAAGATATCACCGCGTAAGAAAACAGCTTTTATACCACATGTCGATGACGGTGACCAATCAACCAATTCCCACCAAATTTCTCACTCAAGGAGTGCTAGAGTAGGCTACGTAAACTTAAACGTTTTAAGTGTGTATGGCTTTATTTACGATGTGACTGCCATATTAAAAATTTAGATAATTTAAAAATATCTATTAAACGATTTAATCAATTTCAGTTAAACTTTGTATGCGGAAAGTATCCATTACAAGTATAAAATATTTTTATAGAGACCCTCTTTTGGCCACCTTTTAGATAGATAGTGGCTGAGGATAAAATGTAACACATATGGCATATCTCTGCAGCCAACCAATTAATTAACACCAAAATTTCACATAAGTACTACTACAGAAGGCAAAATTAACTTACATTATTTAAATGGGCCAGGTTTTTTTTTTCAAACTGGTGGCAATAAAAACTGTATAGATAAGTTTGCCTTAACTATAAAACAATTTGAAAAAAATAATCATCAAAACTTTGTATGCTGAGAGCATTTATTAGAGGCATCAGATGTGTCTATTCAGAGCCTCGTTTTAGGCTTTTTTTTCACAATAGCGCCCAAAGAAAAAATATATCATTTGTGTTATTATATTCCTGGAACCAGTCGGCCTATTTCCACCAAATTCTGCTCACAATTAATAATACAGTGGGCCATTATTTAAGTGACTCAGGTACCGATTTTCTTAATTACGTCCCAGTAAACAGTAGAGGTTGGTAAACCGTAGTCTACCAGAACTTTATATTGATTAAAACCGAAGTTGATGCTCCGAATTCCATCTCCGTAATGCAGTTGATTGCATGCCATCTTAAGTTACGAAGTGTTCTGGGCTCAAGTCCCGGGTAAGACACGTGCGAATTTGTAATTGTCTCACTAGTATCGCATTTGATTCTGGTTCCATCTTCAATGATATCGCTGTCAACGATACGTCCACCCATCTACCATACAGCCTTTTAAGAACTTCATCATAATTATTTGCATCCATGTAGAAGAAAGTATGCTCTTTAGTTATATCGGTAAATTCTTGTTTCAATATTATGAGAGCAAAGGCGTATATGGTATTCAAGCGTTTGTGCCTTCGCTTGTATAGCATCCTAAAGAACAAGTCTACAGTGTGAAAGCCACAGAGTATGTTTATTAAACCACATTTCTTGTTCCTTGCATCTTTATTGTATATAATCTATATTCTCTTTTGAATTGAAAGGTGCAAGGCATTCATTGATATCATTATCCGGCACACTGTTTGATGTGTATTACGTGAGTTCATTAAATTTGCCCAATAACATAAATTATAAAGACCTGGTGATATGGCTATGTTCACTTACCTGCACTCACACAACCGCACACACACAACTTCACCCGTGTGCATACGCACACACCCTCGCACAGCCAGCAAGAATATCTCCACAGTAGACAAACGCCAACACACCCACATGCACCGCACAAATTCGCTTCATGCAAGCACTATAAATCACGCTAAACAAGAGATCGAAACTACCCTCATGCACACGAACACGTACGCTCTTTAACACGCACGTGCTCACCCATGAAATTTCAAATAAATGCCCACCTACGATCACACCTACGCGTACCATAGCGCTCAGCTACAGACCCAATCGCATGTCCACACACACCGAACCACAAGATGGCATGATCCTGTTTTCTAAAAATGATATCCTAACATATGTGCTGGAAAAGAATTTATTCCTAATTACAAAAAAAAAACTACTGAAATTATCGTTATGGATGATAGATAAGTGTGTCATATTAACAAGGATTTGAAGCGTTTCTTATGAAAAACTCGCTGGTATGGTGCAAATGGTCTACCGTAAAAATATTGGCACAACTATCTTACAACTGCAAAATAATTATAATTTTGTATGTTATTAGAAATAATTCTCATATTTTCGGAGTGTTTTGAACTGTAGATTATTTGGTATGATAAATCGTAGTCATCAAATATTGCTGCTAAAATATTGCTAAAACCATGGTGTAAGACTTTCATGTCGAGAGAACTGCAATGAGTGATAATTATCACGTGTGGAGAATTGTCGATTTTCACACTGATATCGAATACAATAAAATGAGGAGTTCGCTCATTGGCAGTTTTGTAAATTTAGGAGAAATTATTGAATGAAAACGTTACATTGTGGTGGCTGTTATAAACATTGCATTCCTATAAAATATTAATATTATGTTCAGTATTTAAAAATATTTAATGTGTACTTAAAGACATGAATGCAGACATATGTGCAGACATAGATATTTACAGACGGTCTGGCCAGAGATACGATCTTACAACAAGATGAACGGTGACTGCATAAATCGGTCTTTCCAAAAAAAATCTTCCATTCTGCATCGGTCACATACATAAGAAAGCCTTAAGTTCGCCACTAATAAAGACAGTAAATAAATAACACCTGTACAAACACACTTTTTCATAGCATGAAATTATATGCATTTTTATTTTAAACCTACGTTTATGAACACATATGCGTCAGATTAATGTTCATTGTAACTCCATGCATATGTTCGTTACAATCACGTGGTTTACTAAACAGAAAGTCCCTTTTATTGTAATACGCTCTTAGGAATCCGACTGCTGCAAGAGGCTTACTGATATGTTGATGAACGAGCAACGAGTTAACAATTTATTCTATAGATAAATATTTACAATAATTTAATAATATATTATAACACAAAATCTTATGTAATGCTCTTTTTTCTCAGAATAGCATATTTTCAACGCGTGAATATCAGATAGTAAAACTTACAAGTTTACCGTAATAAATTAAATGTTAGGACTGGGGTTTTCAGGAAATTAGCGAGGTAACGTATTTACGCATAATTATTAACAAGTTATACCTAGAAAATTAGTTATTTATGTCTAGTGGTGTTTTGAATCTTAACGTTGATATTTTACATAAATTAATGTTGTTTACAGGCCAGTTAATATCTCATACCGGCCAAGAAATACGTGACCCTATGAGAGTGGAATAAGTTCAACTAGTTTTTTATTTGAGGTGTTTCTTTTTACAGACTGGTATTTAGGAAATTTTTCAATATTGTTTACAACCAGTTTTAAAACTTACACTTTGGTACATGCAAGAAGCACTCTGCAGTGCTTGTACATCGCTTCTTCCTTTAGTCAGTTTTATATCTAGCTTTCTTAATATTTTACTTCATTTGCGAAATATACAACTTAAAAAATGTTAAAGTTTATTTTTGCAGGGTTTGGAGACATTTAAAACTGTAACAGAAGCATTTGTGCACATAACTACGTAGATGTGTTTTTTATTTTTATGAGTTCTTCTACATGATGCCATAGATCCCAGAATATATCCAAACAGCATTTAACGCACTGTAGATTAAAATGCCCGTTAGAAAAAGCAATAAACGTATGTTTTTAAAGATAGTGAAGTAATCTGCGGTGGGCAATAATTTTCTGAATTCAAGTTATAAACTTAGCCAATCTCGGAAAAAGTTAACATTTTTAAGTATGCAATTATGTAATGCAGGATTAATAAATAATGCAGTAATTAATTCTGAAAGTGATGTTCATTATTTTAACAAACAAGTCACCTAATTTTTAACACAGGTTGGCCTACGTATGCCTGTAAACCATTTTTGTAAGTATAACATTAATTGTCGCTTTATTTCTAAATTTTAATAACATACCGACAAAAATATAACTGTAATTTTCTGCGGTTCTCTGCATACGACCAGTGATACACTAAAATTCAATTTCTTGTATAACAATCCAGTATATGCTCGTAGCTATATAATATATAAAAATTTGGGCACAAGATGAGCGAAATAACTACCGCGCCCTTCCCAAATAATTAATAGGTTCAATCTTATTTAATATTTAAGGCTTCTGTTGTTGTAAAGCCTCTCTCACGCTGTCAAATTTTTCCCTCGAACTGCTTGCAATAGGTTTAGTCAAATAAAGTTGGACAGTTATAATGTCATCTAAACGTCATAAACGCCGCCATATTTATCTGAGAAAGTTGGCTGGTTTCAGTGTCCATAAAAAATTTGAAGATTCGACCGATTCTTAAATTTCTTTGATGTTTGGTGGTCTCAGCCAACCAGAATCATGCACGACAGAAATTGACGTCAAGAATCTTTAAAATAACGAATAATTTCTGGAAATGAAGAAAGTTATGAAGATAATTTATTTCTGTAGAAGCTGTCTGGGCATGAATGCAATTTTAAGTGAAAATTGCACATCATATTACGAACTCGGAGGCATTCACATTCATTGTGCAGAAAACATATCTGAAAAATAAAATTTGAATTTTGTAAAGAAGCGAAAATAAATTGCAACATTCCTTACTTTTTTTCCCCCGTAATGGACTGCATGTAAAATCAAAAGCAATATTTCACAATGAAAATAACTTTTAAATAATAACTTAAAATAGATTCCCCCAGTAAAAAAAAAATTACGGTGTGAAACGTTTTCAAACACATTCATGATTATTTGATAAAATTTGTTGGAAGGAAAAATTTTATCGCCGTATTTTGTCTTAAAATTTTATTGTCAAATACAGTTGACGGCGAAAATTTGACAGTGTGACAGGGGCATAAGGCGTGATGCGGGAATAAATATAAAGAGATTTGGCAATTTAAAATATATTGTATTAGCTAGGCGATTTAATTCAGAAATATGCACCAAGGAATAGTTTTTTTTTTTTTGCTTTGGAAATAATGGCACAAATCATTACAATCGTGAGAAATTACAAATAAATATCTTCTTAAAATTCTCACAAAGATAAGTGTTAAAATATTCACTTTCAAATCAGATGCAATTTATAACGTAATATATGGTATGCTGTAAGGACGTGAAAACAAGACAGTGACCAAACGCTATTGTATATTCTGTCGAAAGAGGCGAGCTGAACAAAGACGGCTGGACGAGGAGGCTGTGAACAATGATGAAACATTAAAAAGGTCCGTCCGGTGTTCCAACATTCATAGCGTGAAGCGATGTGCGCCACATCTGCTACCGGAGTTCGCCGACAGCCTCAACGGTGGGGCAAGAAACTAGCAGAACGCAGCAGGACAGAAATTGCTTTTCTCCATAGCCTCCCCTCCCTACACCCCCAAAACCATCTTTCCTCTCTCGGCCACACGTGAAGGGAATTTATTGCGGTCTCGCCTGGAGCTGGGTGGGATTGGTGCAACTGCAGGGCGACTCGCTGGCCAAGATAGGAAAATGTTGTGTGCCGATGCCATAAATACGGATTCAAACTGCAGAGAGATTGTAAATGCCACGTGCAAAATATTTGGTTTATTTCGGCTACTAGCGCGTGTAGTGTTTAAGAGAGGTGCACAAACGAAATTTTGATATGGTATTGTTTGCTAGTGTTCCTCATGGGCAGATTGGTGGCAAGCAAAACAGTGCCGTAATAATACCCGTAGCGTTTAAGAAAAAAATAGGTTAAATAGAATTTTCCGTACAGCATTCATTGAAATGAATATTTTAACTTACATTTTAAATACGAAAATTTTAGTATTTTGTTGAGAAAATGACTACGGATCGAATTCGAACAAAACCTACTAAATCACAAAATTATAAGTGACGAATTAAACAATTCGAATATGTCCAAAATTGTGCAATTATGTAAATTTATCAATTAGTCACGTCTAACGCGTTTTATTGAATTTTGTCCAAAAGCTATCGCCAATGTGTTAACCAGTAGTCCAAAGATTTTTCAGTTGTATTTACAGTTAAAATAAAAAAATTGTATTTTGCAAATATTCAAAATATTAAGGTTATGCTATAATATCCGTGTTTGGCAAAGCAAAGTTTTTATTTTGGGCTTTAATTTAATATATGTACATAATATTTTTCATATTACATATGAACATTGGTATTACAGAATAAATGTAAAATTGTGTTTAAAAACCACAAAATAACCAATTTTTTGCTAAATTTTTTTCTGAAATTTAAACTTACAGTATATTGTTATCTATTTTACGAATAGCATACAGGAAATTAATTTCATTACATTTTACATAGTAACTATTTCTTAATAACCATTACCTACAACGCATTAGAAAATGCATCAAAACATGTTCACACTTACTTTGGGTCAGTTGCTGTTGATATTTTCAGCAACTCGGCTGGTCGTTCGATAAAGTTGCAGCTCGTCAATTAATTTTGACGAACTAAGGAAAATAATACCTTAGGCGACGCTGATTATGAGCTCTTTATGCAATTTTATTTTGGTTCGTGGCTGGATCTTGTGTTTGCCGAAACTCATGGCGATACATAAACAATGCAACAAAGACAAGCACAAAAACCAAAAATGAAATTAAGTAAGAGCTCTAATAAACTACAAAAGAAAGATAAATCTTAAAAATGAATACTTCAATGTATAACTTTGCCAGCTTTGCAGCTCACTGTACACCATACACACTTCAGCAAGCAAGAAGAAACCAGAACAATGAACCCGGCATCTTAAGCGATGTGTCAGTCACGTGACTCAGTAAATTTATGGTTTACAATAAGTACGGCACTGTTCAATAACGGTTACTCTAGTATGTACTGACAAAAATACACACTTCAGTGGCCATTAATTTAAACATTACACTCTCAGTACGTTAAGACGTAGAAATATTGATCTTAAATCACTGACATCTGAATTGCGAGCCTGCATGTCCGTGTACACGGTGGTAAACGTATAGTTATGGACAACGATCATTTTCAAAGGTTGATTTCAAAAGTTCTCTTTTCACTCTGAAGGACGTGTGGCATATATAATAGATGTTATGAAGGAGAATGAGCGAGTAATCAGTGGTTATGACCTCAACAATCCAACTATTCTAGAAAATATGTGTTCGATAATAAGCCATATGCTACAACCTACTTATATTTACAATTCTATAAAACTCAACTGTTCCTGTAGAATACGATACGGCGTATAGAATGCGCGAGTTGTAAGCGATAGGTGTTGTTATGTTTGAAACACAGGCGCGTTAAACATTTCTATTTGTGTGGAATTTAAACGCGATCGTGCTCGCTTGCTATGATAGCCGAGTGGTCTCAGACACTTCCCTATCAACTCAAGGGTAGCGAGATCAGGACAGCACATATTTAGGTTACTTTGAAATAAATATTAATATAAGCACGAAGCTCCAATATACGTTACCTATGCATTGCCGTTAAACACATTGAAAATTAAATGCATACATACTAGCACCTCACAACGGCATACAAAACATTAAACAAAAATGGCAGCCGACCATTGCGCACTCTAGTGGAGGTTGTAAAAAAAGTTGGCCAACTACTACCATGCACCTTACAAGACAACAATGTAAACAAATATGGCGATTGACTTCAGCGTCCCTAGCAGATAATGATGTAAACAATAGAATGACAGCGTCAGCGCTTCGAGCAGGCAACAGAGTAAACAAGTGCGAGTGACACCAGCGCACGCAAGATGGCAATGTTGTAAGTAGAAATTTTCACTGTAATATCATCCAAAAGAATGACAGCGTCAGCGCTTCGATCAGGAAACAGAGTAAACAATTGCGAGTGACACCAGCGCACGCAAGATGGCAATGTTGTAAGTAGAATTTTTCACTGTAATATCATCCAAAAGAATGACAGCGTCAGCGCTTCGAGCAGGCAACAGAGTAAACAAGTGCGAGTGACACCAGCGCACGCAAGATGGCAATGTTGTAAGTAGAATTTTTCACTGTAATATCATCGAAAAGAAAGGCTCACGCACATAAAACATGGCAACTATCCCAATCACAATGACATAATAAAAAAGGAACCATAATTTAAGAATACGGCAGTTGAATCGGAATGAGAGACCATGAAGCGGCTCTCCACCCGTCACCTTCCCTATAACCTAACCATCTCAATATAACGTCTATAATCAGATTATGTTGGTTAACTAATGCAAAAATATTTAGGTCAGATATACGCGAAATAATTAACATATCTTAGTAGGGAAAAAAAGGTGCAAATATAAAATTAATAACGCTCTTTAATGCCATTCCAAGAACCTTCTGGTGTGCCCCTAGAAGGAACTTTGTTGGCACATCCATTCAACATTTTTGTCGATAGCAAATTAAACTTCTGAAACTATTCAGATCAGTGTAGCACGTAAACGATTTATAAATTCAGAAAATATAATGAAATGTAACTAATTTTTTGTGGTTCTAATAAACATCACATTGTTCTGAATTTGGTGCCCCAGAAAGTAGCGAAAATAAATTTTCAGAGAAAGAAATCACAATTTATCATTTTCTAGGGAAACGTTATTTTTAGGTTTTAATTCTACAAATATATCCGTAAGACTTCAGAGCGAATCACGTGTCCTAGAAATATTTCTCAATACGAAATTATATTTTTCCGTCATTCAGACAGTATAATAGTACATATTGAACATTAATTTGTTTTTTTTTTTTTTTTAACCAAATATTTGACTTACTAAGAAACTAATTATTACAAAATTCGATTATTTTTTTTTGCTATGGACACGATCTGAACTTAAATGATTGTTTGTTTTCTGGAATTTTCTAATAGCCACCGGTGTACACAAGAAATTTTCAGATAAATATAAGTTGGTAAATTCGTATGCGCGGACTCCTGCGCGGCATATCTCGGCGCGGTGGGGGTTGACTCCCCACGACCCGCCTATCACCCAGGCAGACCTAGCTGCCACTATATCGCCAGGCAAGCGGTGGAAAATGATTGACAGCTGACCCGACCTGGTATCAAAGCCCCCTTGCCGGAGGAGTCGACGACTCGAGAACAGTCAGCTCATAATTTTTCTTGGTGCAACGCGGCGTATGAAGAAGTTTCTGGGCCAAGACTCCTGCTCTATAAATCCCACCGCGTCCCGAGGGTCGGCTGTCTGTCATAGCCATTTAGCAAAAAATCGGGTTTGGATGTGTTGGGGACACGGCCGTTTGTGTTGCGTGAATACGTCTACGTTGACGTGCTCGGATGCCTTGGTGTTTATTTTACGTTCCCGGCACCGCTTCACTCGATCATATGGGGTTTTATGTGTATCACTGGATTGCTTTTGAGATGCTCTTCCAAACGTATACGATTTCTGTACTTCCACTTGGCTTTTCGACAATTATAGGCCTACATTATGTTAAGTTTCCTTAATATTTTACATTAAACAATTTCACCATAACCACGCCACACACATTTTTTACACAAGCAATCGATTTATCGTGACGAGAGCTGTCGATTGAAACTTAAACGATTGGCGTAGCTTCTCCTAGTCAAAAGTTATACTACGCGGAAGTTATGAGACGCGGCGAAACAAACTCAAAATTTCGGTACCCCCCTTTTTTTTTCCCCCACCCTCGAGCGCGATGCTTTACAGTCCTCACTCAACGTAACATTTTCTTTGATTCTTTGGCAATCGAGTGGGGTAATTGAATTTTGAATGTAGACGATAGATTCGGAGCTGCAATGCCAAACTATATCCCCCGATTTGATTATAATCGGATTTTCTGGATTGTCTCCCACTACGGTTGCACATTTAAAGACGTATTCACGTCAAAAGAGGCGAATGGTGAAGGAAGATCGGGTTGTCGAGGAACGATGAAGAACAGGATTGTCGGCGATGCGTGTGTGAGAGACTGCGGCGGACGAGTGTTTGTGGTGGCGACGAACGAGAGAGTCCGAGTGCTGCGAAGGGAGAGATATCCGACGAAGGGAAGACTTCTGTGCATGCAGACGCTGTGGAAAATGGTAACAATATCACAAAGCACCTACAACTATTTTCAGTTACCCAGTCCATAAACGTACAAACTATTTTTTTCCCCTTAAATAAACCGAAAAATGTTCATTTGAGAAACCGATTAATATTTTTAGGCAGCGAATTCTTGCTGCTATTACTTGCTCTTAATTCTTACCAGAAGTGGTAATACTCTAATGTATGTTTTTACTTCTGTATTTATTGTATATATGTATTAAATTTCAAAATATATACACCGTATGTTCACGAACAAATGATAATTAACAACATAGTGGGGTAGATAAATAAACATGGAGCAAATTTCCTCAAGGAGATAACAGTCTATCTAACGTCCATAGTTAATCCGCTAATTGCAGTGGAAATGTGAACGGGCGGGTACGCAATCACAATAACTAGGTTACAGGCAGTGCAATGAAACGACACTTTATTTACACGTTTGGTCTGAAGGCATGGGGACAGTGTGTCTGTTCGACGTCTCTGTTCGAAGTGTCTGTTCAAACTGTCCGCCACCGTCGGCCACCCAGGCGGTGCAGCGCTGAAGCATGTTGCGTCGCACAAGTGCAAAAGTTTTCCTGCGTAATGAGCTCATCCCTCGTGTCAAGTGGTGTGGCATACACCATCGATCTGATGTGACCCCACAGCCAGAAGTCAGATGATGTGACCTCAGGGGAGCGTGGTGGCCATGCTATGGGGCCTCGCCTACGTGTCCGCCGGTCCGGGAAGTGCATGTCGAGGTGCCGGCAAACAGCAATGGCGAAATGAGGCGGGGCCGCGTCATCTAAAAGAAATTCCTCCAAGTATTCCGGTAACACATCATGCAGTAATCGTAGATACGTAGCATCTCCGAGACTGCGACCGTACGATAATGATCGGTGTTATCAGGCACGCAGACTTACGCACAGGTTGGTAACAATGCCACGTTAACAAGGTTGCATACCAGCCGTTGCACATTGCCACTGCCATTAACAGGTTAACAAGGGGCGTTACAGAGTGACTGCCCTTTTACACACGTTCAGTACAATTTATTTTACCCCGAGGTTCGATCCCAACAACTCCCTCAGTTATTTACGAAATACAGATTCAATTTATTTTGCCGATATCAACCACACTGATTTCATGTAATTTATTTTACACAAAATATCGTAGAATCCACCTTTGACACGGAGAAATGAGAAACATTTGTATTTACATCGTGTCTCCATACGTGACTATGAATATCGCATTAAGGTACTGGCTATGTCAGATCATTTCAGATAATTATCAAATATGTTTAACAGCTAGTAGAGTGACTTTCAGTGAATAGTACTTCACTGACTTATTTAACTGATAGAATTTTCGAGTTTGGAAATTTAACTACAGTAGGCTATCTGCACAAACACAACAAAAAATCCGATTTTTGAAGGTAAAGTAGAGTTCTTCCTTGTTATTATGTATATAATTTTGTTACAAAATTTATTTGTTTTGCCATAAATGCGGCTGCCTAATGAAATACTCTGGCATGTAAAAAGAATAAATTAAGATAATAATGTTATTTTTTTTACATACATCTGGCACCAGTTGATGCAATTATCTATTATTTTTACAGCATACTTACGTGCCTCAAATGTGTTCGTTGAGGAATAGTTTTACAGAATTCCAGCATGTCTCGTATATGTTCGTAGAAAAATAATTCTGGAGAGCTAAGAAGTCATTTTATTTATTTATTTATTTACATTTTGAAGAATATGATGTTCACCGTGGCCAGTAGGCTAACATTATCCGACAGGAACATAATATCACTTTCGTGTACATGAATGGCAATTTAAAGAGTTGCTCAATATTTTATACCTACATTCAATTTTCAAAGTACTATCTAAACACATGACTAACGAAATAATATATAGACCACCACCCAATGATGCCAGAAGTTTGGTAAGGTAGTTTCCAAAGGAAAAATGCCTATGTGATCATTTTTCTGTCTGTTTCTCTGCGTGTAAATGTGTGCATTTGCAAGTGTGTGTCTGTGCATGTGTTTCATTATAAAGCTCTTGTACCTGTAAACCGGATCACACCACGGTAGAAATATACAACTTAGTGAGGACATCAGACTTATTTTTCTACCACGCTGAATGCTTATTTCCAAAACGGCGTCAATTTTAATATTTAGGGTTATATTTCACATATTAGCAACTATTCAACCGATATAAACCAAATTTAGTAAGTTGACAGTGCATCATTTAAGCATATAAATTAGAGACTGGTATTGATTTTGGTCTGCCTTTTTGGAAGATTGTGTTGCAGGAAAAAATAAAGTATTTATTACATCTCGGAAACTACACAACCGATTCCACTCAATTTGGTATATATTTTAATAGATAAGGCGCTTTTTTTTCCAAATGGCAGCGATATAAATATTACAATTATTTTTATACCTATAACACACGGTTTAATCAACTTTGATAAAACTTGGTATGCGATAAGAATACATTATAAACATAAAACATGCAAATTAATACAATTATTTTGTCAACAATTTTGTTAGAGCCGCTTAAAAAATATAGTTTTATATGATAGCTCCAAAACAAACAAACCTATTACTACCAAATTTCTCAACGAAGTGGTGCTACCGCAGGCCATGTAAAGTTGTTTGTATTCAGTAAGTCACTTAATTTCAAAATGTTGGACATATAAATTTTTTACCTGAGTGTGTTTTACATTTGAATCATTGTAACAAATTTTAACATAACTTCGTTTATTAACTGCTTATATCGTAACCATGAAATGCATCTGTATTGCCTATTTAGTCCGCCGTTATGTAAGTTAGCACAACATTGAAAATAAAAGTTTTTATGCTATATTTGTTGAAAACATTAATATGTTCCTACAGAAAATTTGGCAAACAAGCCATGGCAAGCCATGAAAAGTGGCGTGTTTAAATAATTTAGACACCTATTTTCAAAAATTCGACCATATAAATATTTTAGCTTCGTATGCTATACCTACGAAATCATGTCACCAATTTAAACTTTACTTTGTATGTATTGCAACAATTATATGTGTCAGTACACAGGGTCTGTTTTTTACGCAACTGTAAGATAGCACGACATGGAGAAATTAAGGTTTCATGTCATATCTCGGGAAAAAGTAATTAATTACTACTAAGTTTCACAACCAAGTGGTATTACAGTAGGCCAAATAAATTGGCATGTTTAAAAAGGGGCCAGGTACGTATTTGCAGAATGGCAGCCACAGAATATTTTAGCTTCGTACACTATATTTATGAAACAATTTAACAATTCCCACTTAATTTCGTACGCCCGCAGTAAATATTGCAATCATGAAATGTATCTATACATAGCCTCTTTCCTCCATAATTTTTTAAGATAGTGCCATATGAATAAATAAAATTTGTATGTTTTGTCTCGGGAAATAATGAACTGATACCCTCCAAATTCCGGCGTCAAGTTGTACTTTTGTAGTCTTTCTAGATTTCTATAACTTAAGGGGATTGTTACATGTTTTAAACAGAACATCCATACAAATATTTTACTTAGTATGCCATATTTACCATATCATTTCAAAACCAACTTAACATTCCGACAGTAGGTATCTATGACAAAACCACAACTGTGCTAATACATAACCTTTTGTCCCCCATACGTGAAGATATCACATAATAAATGGGTAATGGAGACCACATCTTTGGGACCAATAAAAATATTCCCTCCCCCTCCCCCCAAATCTCGCACACAAGTAGTATTACTATGACGTATGTAATCTTACATGATTTATGTGTCTCACATAGGCCTACTAATTGATTTTCAAAATGATTGTCTGTAAATATTTCAGGTTAGTAAACTCTGTCTAAGCAAAACATTCGACTGATTACAAACTAAGTCGATTCTACTAATCCTACCTCCGTAATGCAGTTGATCACGTGCAAACTTACGGTACGAGGAGTTCTGGGTTCAAGTCTTTGGTAAGGCATGTGTGTATTTATAATTGCCTCACAAGTGTTTCATATGTTTCTGGTACAATCTCTGTCAAAAATAATTTAAGGGCTACTTACAATCTATGCATTTAATAACTCCATCAAATATATTGCTTCCATTTAGAGAAACGTTGGCACATTAGCTATATTGGTAATTTACTGTTGTCTCCTGCGCTTGTTCCCGACGCGTTGACTTGTCCATCGCCAGTTCAACTGTCAAATTTATGAGGTCAACAGTGATTATCATGTTTGTTTACATTTTGTTATGATCCAGCAGAAGAGGACAAGCCTAGCGAACTGCAGCGACGCGTCGGTATACAGACCAGGCGAAGAATCCAAAACACATTACATCAATAACAGTTTGTTACACATTTCAGCGAAGCGCCAGCGGATCCTCTCTCCTGTTGACACGGTATTTGGGACAATTACGCCACCAGAAACTATATAATACTTGGGAACAATTTGTACGTGGTCTGTCTGTCAGTCTGTCTGAGGACCCACACTGAGATGAAGCCATCAAGATGCAGCTTGGCGTGCCGTTCATCGCCTTCCAACTCAACAATCAGCCTCCGGTGACTGTATCATTCAGGTTAGTCATATACTGTAATTGATTAGGACCTCCCTTGCCAATACCTTATATTTACTGTATATCATAATAAGTCAATTAAATACGCACTCTGTCTACATTATTAAATTCAGTTCCTTCCTCTTAATAATATAAACCGTCCATAGTCCCTAGACACAAGAATAACAGTATTAAAAAAACAATAATTCGAATTTTCAAGAGAGACACCATTTTATTTGAATACAACACGAAGATTGACTTCAATATATTTCATTTTCATTGAAGTTTAAGTTAGAGAAAGCTTACATAAAAAGTGCTGTAACCTCAAATCATAACCACGTTGTTTTGATAGCGCCATTGGCAGAAAACACTCTAATATTGGAACACGGTGAGTGATAATTATGAAGCTTGCATGTGCACTCTATCCGATATTCCCTCAAAGGTTTTTCGTCAGCGAATACGGACTGGAATATGTTGCTCCCCAGGCCTAGATCATTCACAAGGAGATGTACCATCATGATTGGCAAAATGGAACAATGGAAGCCATTTAACTAACGTAGGACTGCGAATATGGGTATAACCAGTCCTTAATTACACTTACGTGTTTATGTACAGATGTTAGAGACTGGCTAATCAATCATGCTAGCAATAATGAATAAATATTTTGGCTGGTGCCACATGAAACGTCAATGAATCGTCTTTAAAATTAATGCGAGTATTAGAACGGACAATTTCTGAGCCAAATGTTATGTTCGCTCCGAATTTGTGCAGAAAGGGGAAAAAAATTAATCCTTCAGGGCGCAGGCAGTAAGAAGGAGGCGGGTTTTATTTAGGCTAAGAGCAGGCGTCGACAATAGGATTAGACTAAGTGGGGCAATTTCTCTCTCTATCTCAACGCTCGGCGGCAAAGCTCCGCACCAAAAAGTTAGGGGGGGGGGGAGGAGCACGAGAGAGATGAGACGAGAACTAGAATGGGGATGTGGGCGCAAAACACGCAAAAACAAGTAATGAATGATAGGCCTATAGAAGTCGAGACCCGCTAGGTCCGAGTAGACATCACTCTCGGGTCCTGTAATCGCCCAATGGACACGTTACTCTCGTGTTCAGTACGGATGAGCTAACTGTTGTCCTCTAAGAGTTCGCCGGTTGCTAAGGTGTCTGCTTGCTAAGGCTGCTTGTACACAAGTGTCGTGGAAACGTCACGGCGGCGGCACTGCTGGGTGGTTCAGCCGAACACAATCTGATATTGTTCCTTGTACCCAGCAATCGTTGCTCCAGCTGTGTCAACGCGACGCCATCACAACAAATTTACTGCTGCTGGATCCCGCTGGCAGGCCGTTCTGATCGCCGCAACATCGGATCACTACGGTGACTGGTTCTTACAATGGCCGGCTGGATTAATGTTCCAGAGCGAAACTTATCTTCATTCATTCGTCAGTGGCGCTGGCTTTCAGAGCATACATTTTTCCTTGAAGTTATTATATGAACTGCTCCTAGTGACAGTGAAATATTACAGATTATTTAATGAGTTTCAAGATTTAATTTTAATCTTTTTTATCGACTAAAGGACACGAACACTTTTTAAAAGTTATTGTTCTTAAGTATACACTAATTCTAAATAGTTTCACGGCAATTAGCAATTATATTTCATATTAATTAGCTCCTAATAGATCATTAGTTAATTTTGATATATAAATAAACAAACAACGTATTCCCCTACGATATTTATAGCTTCAGTAATAACATATTTGTTAAACATTTGAATTATTAATAGTAAAAATGAAAGTTTGTAAATATTTAATTGGGTTTCACGTTTAATGAACTGCAGCTTTATTGTTTGGGTTGTTTTCCAAGAAAATATTCTGTTTATTTATTTCAACTGGTATTCATTAATTGTCCTGCCTTTTAAGCTCCGAATGTTCTAACGTCGTCGCTTATAATTTAATTATTTTGTATTTGTTTGGATGGGCTTATCTTCATGTATGTTTTTATGCCGTGAAGATAGTTAGCGGCATGAATGACTACTGAACTAATTAACACAAACGTACAAATAATAGTAGTATGAGCATGGAACTGCGAGAAGTGGCCTAAGTGGCATTTGGTGACCAAAGGGTTAATTGTTTAATCGCACCTGTGTAATCGCACCTGTATCAATTACAGGTAAATAGGGTTTTAAATATTGAAATGATGCTGAAAAACGGCATAATGCAAAACAAAAGGGGTTAATATTGGTAAAATGTTAAAAATTATTTACTGGGTTAAGTTGTTTGAAAGGGTTGAATGAATTTAACGGGTTAGTCGAGGTTATGTTTGGAGTGAAAAGGGTTAAGTGAAGGAAGGGTTAAGAGTTGAATGGGTAGGTGTTGCCTCTTCGCTGTCTGCCGGGCGATGAGCTCTGATGGGTGGGAGCAGCAGCATATATGGGCCTACCCCTCCTTTCCCCTATGGGGCTTCTGCGATTGGTCAGTTTGATCTTGGAGCAATAATGTCACAAGGACCATTTTAGATTATGACAATTCGAAAGTCTGACGAGGGAATGAGCTCTGCAGCTGTGTTAAGGGAGGGGAGGGAGAGGAGCAGCAGGGTAAGTCAGTCCTGGTCGGAGTCTGACAAGAGAATGAGTTCTGAGGATTGGGGAGGGGAGGGCAGAGGGTCTGGAGCAGCAGCAGGCTAGGGCGTCCTGGTTGCTGGCTGCTGATAAACTGAGCTGAGATGTAGGGTAATGGGGAAGGGGAGCAGTGTAGGTCCATCCTGTTCGCAGACTGGCAAGGGAATGAGTTCTGATGGTCGGTGAGGCGATGGGGGTGTCGGTAGCAGCAGGGTACGCCCGTCCTTGTCGCTGGCTGTCGATTAACTGAGCTGTGATGTAGGACGAGGGTAGAGTTGATGCTGCCTCTTTGCTGTGTTCCGGATGACTGAGCTCGGTAAGTCTTGCCTTACCAAAGGGCGCCGAGCAACTGAGCTCTGAGACGGATTAATAAGTTTAGGTCGGTTGTGTAATGACCGTTAAAAAATGAATAAAGAATGTTACAAATGAAGCAATGAGTAATTACTAACTACTCGCAATGAGTAATATTGCATTGAACAAGTACAAAATACAAGCATTGAAACATTAAATATATTCCGAGGCACTAATTACCAATTAAACAAATACCGAAACACTAATTACAAATGAAACAAGCACCATGACATTAAATATATTGCAAGAAACTAATTACCAATGAAACATTAAATAACTTATAATAAAAACAAGCACCGAGACGCGTAAACAAATCAATCACAAATGTCAAGACAATTAAAACAAATAAATCACAAGTACTGAAGCATTAATTAAACAATAATCACATGCAGCAAGACCTTAATTAAACAAACAATACATACCTACACCCTAAGTGCACGTTTTCACTGTTCACTCGCAACTGAACTGAGAATGTATTTTTCCCAATAATTTTAAACCCCGGTCGGCTATCCCCCAGGCCATGCGCCGAACAGCCGGGGATCCGATCTCCCATCTACCAACCCGCGCTAGCCTGCCTGTAACTGTTACAAATGAAGTACTGAGAAATGTGATTAAGTAATATTACCATTTAAAACGAGTCAGTTTTGGTTCGAACCCCATCTGTGGTAATTACATTTTATCACCTAGTAAATAATAGACTAATTACAATTAGAGTAATTACACACTAAGTATGCACACTGAGTGCCAAGTACACACACACCCTAATTGAACGTTAGCTCCCTGCCGCTCCTCATTGCAGACTGAACTGAGATTGTATTTGTCATTAATTATATCCTCAATTTCCCAACACTTGTTATTTTACTAAATGAATTTCCAGTATAAGTTTTAATAAAATCTGTTTAATCATTTTGTGTTTGGAAACTCTGATTCATAAGACTGTTCAGGCATGTATTCCACCATTTTGACTAAGGCCTATCATGTTAGCACTATAGTCAACTTTACGTTGTAAGACAATTCTCCAATCATTTCAATTTAGTAGGAGTAAGATGTGTTTAACATATTCCTTCGTGAATTTTCAGTAAAGTTGATTTAATGTTTTATTCCATAAAACACCTGTTTCTTATAATATTTACCATCCTGTGTAACTGGCAGAGGGTCTTCCATAAGTCTATTTAATCGTAATTTGTCAGTAAAGAATTAGTTTGAATAAAAAATGTTCCTTTGTGTTGCCATGTATGTACATTTTAGAACTTGTCCAGTGCGAGCATACCCCAGATAGACAATAGCTCTCGTCTGTACTGTTATGTTGCGCGAGGCGATGGCTCATGCCCAAGCCGCCTGGGATGCGTTTAACTGCACAAACTTGTTGCAGTATTCCCTATAGTATTAACGTGTGGACACTTGTGTGCCAAGAGACATTTTTGAAAATTTCAGAACCATATGTTTGTTTAATGCGGTCTCTTTCATAGGACGTCTTATTAGCAAAAACAGGTGCGCGGTTAGAGCTGTTGACTGATCCCGACATGTATATTTTTGTAGAATGTGGGGTTATGGGGTGACATTACCCAGGTTTCCAGATGGCGTGCAGAAGCCATTAATATTTGCATGAGTGAAGAGTACGACCCCAACATAGTATCGAAATACATCTGTTATTTCGACGTAAACGGACTGTACAACCACAATATGAAATGCAAACTTCCCATTGGCAATTTCGAGTGGGTTGAGTAAGACGTGTTTCCATTGGGGGATTTCGCGAACACGGTTAATGACGATGACACTTGTTTTTTCGCGGAGGTGGATTTGTCTTTTCCGGACGAATGCCATGATGTACTATCAGATCTGCCTCTGGCCTCGGTAACTGGCATACCTCCGAACAGCTCGCATGAAAAACTACTTTCGACCATCGCACCATAGAAAAATTATGTTATACTCTTCTCATCACGTTCTGTGTTTTGGGCAGAAGGCGTGGATGGCTCTGTATATCGAATTGAATATTTATAAATGTTCCCAGGTTGCGAACGAATTTGAGAAATCGTTTTTTGAGTTAATGAATAATTCTTTGTATGAAAAAACTTTGCAGAATGTCCATCGAGAAAGGATTATTAGAGTTGTCTCGTTATATGACACGATTAACAAGGCTGCAGAATTGTTAGGGCATCCTGCATTTAAGGCATGACAAATCATCGATGAGAATATTGTCGTTATCGAAATGTCAAAGAGCTGTGTTACATTTAACAAGCCTTTGTACACTGGTGTTGCCATTCACTACCTTTCAAAATTCACCCTATATAAGATTCACTATCAGTATATGCGTAAGAAATTTCACCCGTCAGATTTGCCCCTTTTATATTAAGATACCAATTGTCTGATATATGAAATTGCTTGTAATGATGTATATACAGTTTTTGCCCCAGATTTAAAAGCGTGGTTTGATACATCTAACTATGCGTTCTATAATCCGCAAGGATTCCAATTAGTGAACAAAGTCGTAACAGGGGAGATGAAAGATGAATATGCTGGTCACAGTCGCACACTTTGTAGATTTATGAACAAAACTTTACGCATACTTTGCTGTGGATGAACAGTGTATACATTAGGCTATGGAGCATAAAACCTAATATGCTGCAATCGTTCCATTACGAGAATTACCGGAATTGTCTAGATCGTTGTACTAGGGTACAGGGAACCCAATATCAGTTCTGTTCGCGTTGTCACGACATATACACCGAACGCGTGACCAAAGTGGTGTTGTTGGGCTTAGACTACAAGCACTTAATTGGGCCAGAGGGAGTATCGACTTTACTCTGGAGGCACTATCCTAGCACAGAGTAAATTTTTTTCCCCAACACTTCACTCACCATCACAACAGGCTATCAAAATGCTGCACCAACTAACAACATTCCGCACCTCCCACACCTGCAATGAAGCACAACACCACCGGTAAGCCGTGCCACAGCTGCCTGCAAAAACTACAACATATACTGCATAAACGCCCTTATCAGCATCGAACCAAAGACCCCTCTCCGCTTAAGATGACATTTATAACAGTTGAACTGCTCGGCATGCTTGACGTGCCTTTAAAACTGGAACAACTCGCAATTTGCCTGACTGCAGAAAATGCCATAAACTTAGAGCTCTCTGTCTTCAAAAAGGAAACAACGTTCTACAACATCTTCCTCCATTAACATCGAACTAACAACCTGTCTCTGTTCAAGTCCGCCACATAACCCCTGTGGTATTGCCTACCTGCAAGGCTCGCTATCTCTCTTTGTGTCTATCTGCAAGGGGTAAACAACTGTTTACAGCACAACGATGGACCACATAACTTGAAAGTTTCAATTTACGAATATAACACATCTATACTTTTCAGGGTTAAAGAATCATCTCGCCTTCCCCTAAATATTTTAGTGTGCATGTGCTTTATAGTTAGTGGGTGCTTGGCAATACTATATATATATATACATATATATGTATATATATATATATAGTTAATTTGACGAGAGACATCCTCCACAATACTCTGCTGTCTGTGAATGACTACGGCGATGGTAATAAAATTGATTTTTGTAAATATGTTTGTATACGTACTTAAAAATGCTTTAAATATATATATATATATATATTTAAATATATATATGTGTATATAGTTAAAGATGTTTTAAAGGGCAAACAGTTTAAAGTGATTCATAAGTATGATTGTGTATGTTATTAAAGATATTTATAATGTAATTTTTTTTTGTAAATTATGTCTGTGTACATACTTAAAGAAGTTTTCACAAGTGATCGATTTTATAAAATATGTTTGTGTTGTGATAAACTGGGTATAAAATAAGTAACAGATCTACCTGCCCGAAAAGTTTGAAAAGACGTGGCAAATACCATGTACCTGTAAATTCTTAGTGTCTGGACGTGCAGCCGCTCATGTGGACAGCTGTGTTCGTTGCCGACTCGCCGCTGGCCGGGCGATCGACCTTGGGACCCGACACCCCACAGATTTTCATTAACATGACATACCACACACCTGGCTCGTACTCGACTGCAGAGGAGCAAAGTTTTGGCAGCCATCCGCCACTATCGCATGGCGACTATGAGAACTACTTCAGTGGTGTCACCCGCCTGCCAGCCAGTAAGCATTGCTGCCTGTCTGGCAGCAGGGGTAGTGCGTTGTGACGTATCATTCACCCCCAATCAGAGAAGCGGAAGTGTGATTACGTGGACGTGCGTGTCACCCATATTTGGATACATTTTTTATTGTGACATTTTGTTGGACAATCATATCTACACCCATCTAAGAAGAAATACTCACCCTCTAAAGACAATTACCAGCTATTACCTTGTTTGACTATCCTGTTTTCCATTGGCCGATGCAATGTTTATACACCTCGCAAGGGGAATTGCTTGTATTTTTAATATAAATGCTGCCCCGATCTCTGGACTGGGGTCGATTGTCACCGCCCTAGATGGAGGACACCCATCAAAGTTGTGTTGTGGTTTCCTACGAAAATATTTAAATTTCAGCAGGTCCTAATTAGGGCGGACACACATTGTGTCATGAAATAAGGGTTTAGGCCCCATGTTGGTGACCAGGTTTTTAAAGTAAATTTCTTCCAGAATGCTTTAATATAAAAGAAAAGAAAGTATAAAAAATTACATTCTGAAGTAAGTTTTAACAACTTAAAAGGAAATGGAAATATAAAACTTATGATGTTTTTAATTGGTAGTTTTTCTCCAAAAGTCAATGATTTTCTAAAAATATTTCACTTTAACAGAATGTCATTTTAGTTGGCCTTTTGTGGACCAACTAGCCAGTAATTTAGGAAAGTTTTTCTTGGAAATTAATTATTTCTGCCAGCATTTGTAACTTAAAATTATGAGTCATAATTTGTTGGCCATAGATAGTCCAACTAGCCAGAGGAAATTTCAAGCAATAAATTAAGAGATTTATGCTTTTTGCCTTGCTATTATAATCGGGCTGTAATTGGTATAATAAACTTAATTTTTTTGTAAATTTTGAAAAGTGGCCTCGCATTGTGCTAAATGGTCAGAGAACTTTCAAAAAAAATATGTCTATATTTTGTAGTATAGGAGCGCTATTTCCTCTGTACTTATATTTTCAGCAGAACTGTATGTGATCACTGCAGTATAAATATAATTAACTCATAAAAAATTAATATTTATTAGCTATTGAACATATTTAATGTGTTATAGAACTATGGTGTGCTTGTAGAATGGTCTGGTGTAAGACAGTACTCCCTTGTTATACTTTTCTCCTGTCTTCATCTGGGAGGCTTATGGGCCTAAAATTGAGGCAGAAATAAATAAACTTTGTATTCAACAATTTTGTAATATCATAAATCTTCCAATTGTGTATTTTTGGGAAAATGTTTTTTTATGTAGGCACTTTTATACAAATTATATACATTGTGAAAGAGATATAATCCAATTACTATATATATATATACACCCAATATAATATATAATTATAATTATATATAACATAATATATATAATTACCATATATAATTAATTACTATATATATATGTTTGAAGCTGCAGACAAATAATGTTTATGAGAGAAAAGATAAACAGAAAAAAGAAACAAAATAATAGAAAAAATACAATGACTCGTGACTTTTGCTTTCTGGTATCACTCCAATATCTGGTATTATGTTTGCTCATTTTATGCTCTAACGAGGGTTGTTATCTTTTATTAGTTTAATTGCTCTGTAGATTGTTTATGTCCATCTTGCCACGTCCCTGGAGGCAAGGCCGTAGCAGCACGTATTTTCAAAATGGCCATTTTTTTTTTTTTTAGGTTTATTTGGTATAACTACCATTTGGTCTAAAAAATCTCAACCAAATTTTGTTAGCTGATAGTATATATTACCAGCAACACACAAGAAAAACAAAAACTTTTTTTACTGGCCAATTTGTAAATCAGCGCTAAATGATTTTTTTTTGTAATATATCGTTAGCAATGAACCGATTCCTACCAAATTTGGCAAACAAGTAGAACTGCCGCAGTTGACATGTAAAAATGTGTTATAAGTGTGTCAGACAGTTATTTTCAAGATGACAGCCATGTAGCTATTCAAGTATAGAATGCTATATCTTCGAAACATTTAATAAATTCCAAATTAACTTTGTCTGCTAGACGTATATATAACAAACATCAAATGTGTCTACGGAGAGCCTCCTTTTGCCTCCATTTTGTAAGATAGTACCACACGAATAATAGAAGGTGTCATATTTCGGGGAACAATTGACCGATTCCTTCCAAATATGGCAAACAAGTAGTACTGCAGTAGGTAATGTTAAAAATTAATTTTTATCAACGTCAGTAACTTATTTTCAAAATGGTGACCAAATAGCTATTTTAGTATCGTCTGTCATGTCTTCGAAACCATGTAATTAATACCAATAAAACTTCGTATGCTGACTGTATATATTACTATCATCAAATGTATGAACACAAAATCTCTTTTGTCTACCATTTTGAAACATAGTATTACATAAGAAATTAAAACTATATTATATCTCCGAAAAAAATCTCTGATTTATTCCAAAATTAGACAAGTAGCTCTATGGCAGGCCATGTAAACTGACAAACTTTGAGTGTGTCAGACACACATATTTTGAAAATGGCAATCATATAAACATTTTACCTCAGAACTTTTAATCTACGAAACTGCAAGAAAAATGTCAACTTATCTTTGTATGCTAATAGTATCAGTTATATTAATCAAATTTGTCTATGCGAAGTCTTATTCCTACACCTTTTTGTAAGAGAGCCCTACATGAGATAATATATTTTTTATGCAGTATCTCGGGAAACAATCAACCGATTTGTTTAAAATTTGGTAAAGAAGTTGTACTGTGGTAAGCCATTTTAATTTTTATGGTTTAATTGCTTTAATTTTGTTAGTCTCTTATTTTCTGAATGGCACCTATACGAACATTTTATCTTAAGTGTTATCTACGGAACTTTTACACAGATTTAAATTTAACTTTGCATATTTCATCTTTTACAATCATCGAATTGGCAAATGCATAAACCTTTTGTCTTCCATATATGAAGATTTCCACATCTCAAGGACCAATCAACTGATTCATACCAAAATTTCACGCAATTTGTGCTACAGTAGGGTATGTTTTAATGGGGTCTATTAAAAAGTTATATCTGTGAAACGTTTCAAAATAATTCAACCCAATTTTGTACGTTAACAATATTAATTATAAGCATCATTTGTGCATACATAGATACACTTTTGCGGGATTTTTTCAAAGTAGTTTCAGGTGAGTAAATACAACATTTAAGATATTTCCGGAAAAACCCAACTAATTTGCAACAAAATTTGCTCACCTACTGTAGGTCATGTAAAGGTACATTATTTGAATGGGGCCAGACAACGATTTTCAAAATGGCAGCCATATAAATATTTTCATATTTTTGGCATATCTACTAAATTTTTTTTAACAATTTTAATCAAACTTTTTATGCTCACAGTATTCATAAGAAACATCTTTTAAAGAGTCTCTTTATAAGCAATTTAGTATGCTAGCCATGTTTAAGAAAATAAGGTTTTTGTACCATATCTCGGAGACCAATCAACCGATTTCCCCTATTTCCATTAATTTTTTCACACAAGTAGAATTGTGGTAGGCCATATAAGGTTATGTGGTTTTGGTATCTCAGACACATAGCTTTAAAATGATGGCCGTGTAAATATTTCAGGTTAGTGAATCATATCATTCAAAATATTAGACTGATTACATCCGAAGTTGATGCCCCGAATTCTACCCCCGTGATGAAGTTGATTGGAAGCTAGCTTAATTTTACGAGTTTTTCTGAATTCGAATCTCGGATAAGACATTAGTGTATTTTAATGGCATTGGTACTGTTATGTTTCTAGTTTCATCGCTAATAATATTGCTGTCAAGGTGACGTCAATTCCTACCTACCTTCTAAGCTTTTAAGAACTTCACTAAAAGTTATTTGCACCAATGTAGAGGAAAGCAAGCTCATTAGTTATCAGTACCACCTTGTGTTTTTAAGTCATCCGTTTTTCTTGACAAACAATCATTCTACTAATTCAATTCCGTTCTCCATTGCTAACTTACATCTTTTAAGCCTACATTCCGAAGGAAAGAAAGGCCTGTGAGATCACTTTCCCGTCAGCGAGTCTGTGTGTATGAATGTGTGTATCTCCCATTTCAATTTTTTAAGGATTGAACTGAATTTCACCAAACTCAGTTCACATATAGTACTAAGTAAGGAAACCTGACATTTATAGTTTTCGACCACGCTGGGCACTTTATTTCAAAATGCTTATCATTAAAAAATTTAATGTGATATGTCATCTCGGAAATCATTTACCAATTTAAACCAAATTTTGTACGTTAACAGCGAAATATGTAAGCATTGAATTCAGGGGTGTATGTTATTGTTTGTTCACCATTTTGGTAAGTAGCACAACATTGAAAAAATAAAGCTTTTACGTTATATCTCAAAAACTACTCAACCAATTTTCACCAAATTTGGCACGTAAGTTATTATAGACCATTTTATTCATGAAATTTAATTTTATAAGGCACTTATTTTCAAAATGGTAGCCATTAAAATATTTTACGGATTATTTGGTGTAACAATTTCAATCAAACTATTAATGCTGACAGTATCTATTGTAAGCATCGCGTATAGAGCCTCTTTTTAGACAATTTTGTAAGATAGTCTTTACTAAGAAATTAAATTTGCAATGCCATATTTCGGAGTCAAAACAACTGATTCCTACCTAATTATTCATAGAAGTACTGTTACGGTAGGCAATGTGAAGATATGTTTTTTTTTTTTTTCAGAAACTTATTTACAAAATGATGGCTATGTAAATATTCCAGGTTAGTGAACCCTAGCAGTCAACACCTTAGAATGATTACATCCGAAGTTTATGTTCCGAATACTTCTGCCGTGATGAGTTGATTGCACCGTAGCTTAATTTTACGAGTTTTTCTGAATTCGGATTCCTGGTAAGTCACCAATTGGCTTTGTTGTATCTCACATGTTTCTATTTTCATCTGTAAGGCTATTGCTGTCAATGAGACGTCAATGCCTGCCTACCATCTAAGCGTGAAGAACTTCACTCAAAATTACTTGCACCCATGTAGAGGAAAGTAGGCCCATTAGTTACCAGTAACTGTTGGTTCTTCCGGTTTTTTTATTCTTTCCTGTCTGTAAGACTGAATTAAGTTATATGTTGCAGTTGAACCACCAGCTATAGCACCTAATGCGCGTAGTAGAGGAATGAAAAATGGTAAAAAAATATATCATTATGTAGTACACTTCCTCTCATTTCTGTAATTTTCTTCTTTACAATTGGTAATGATGATGTTAATTTCAATAATTTATCTTCTTGTACTTTGCATCTTTCTTCTCAAGTTGATATTTACTTAATATTTACTAAAACCTAATTATTTAAGTTTGTTCATAGAAATATCGAATTTTTTATTTATATCTTTATTTATACAGGGAAAATATTATAAGAGTAAACATATTTTATTAACCCAACGTAATTTTATTTTTGCAAAGATAGTTAAAATGACAGAATAAAAAACAATTTTTTCACCTAAATGAGTATATTTATCTAATATTATTTCGTTAACTTATTTTTGAGTAATTTTACCTTCATCATGCTTTGATTACAAATCTTTATGATTTCGGTAAGCAATATCATTATAGTTATACGCTTCATCTATTTTATTTATTTCTTTATCGCCTCGTTCGTGTATTTTAGTCATTCTTTTAGAAGGACCAGAACAGTTATAAACAAGTAAATGATTTTCAGGGAGATTTAAATTATTGGCCAATTAATGATAAATTTTCCGTGATGTTTAGAATCCTAAATGAATTAAGACTATCATTTAAATATATTATGTATGGAATTCCTTTAGGATAACTAACAACCATATCAGAATATTTATAATTCAACATATTCGCAATGCTTACATCTTCATTGCAATAACTTTCTTTCCTGCGTTTTCTCCTTCATGTGTAAGTAAAAATACATGAATTAATTATCTCATACAATCCATTCATATACATTATGTTAATAATTTACCTTAATGCGCGTGGGGGGGGGGGGACACCAGATTGGGGAACACGTTTGAGAGGTTTGTATTTCCGAAAATAGTACATAGAGAGAAGCGTCAACCATATGAAGAGGCAGCGCTGCATGTCTATTAGCATCCATAAGGAGGTCGACATGCACTTCCAAAATATGTCATGATTGTGTTAATTTTTTGAAGAAAGTGTCTGGTCAGAATTTATTTTATAATTTGGATTCATGCAAATGTAAGGCTTACAAAATTCACATATACCCTGAGTACCAAAATGCTACGTTACGAAGTAGCAACTCTATTTTTCGCACGAGATGGCAGTACAAAGCTTTGAAGCCAAGGATAACAACTAAAAATAAATGTGGGTGGTATCTTACCCTATTGTGTGCCCTGAAAAAAAAGTTTTGTTGAATCAAACAAGATTTGTTTTGTGCAACCAAATTATTTGTTTTTATAGGGGCAATGAAATATTTTGTTGCTGAAAATAAATTACTTTGTTGTTCACATTTGGTTGCCCCAAACTGTAAGATTCGGTTGGTGCAACTGAAGATTTGTTTGGCTACACGTACATTTAACAGTTTGGGCCGATATAAAAAAAAAGTTCTACCGTGTTTCGAACCTAGATCACGTACACCCTAGCGCTGCCCCCTAATAATCTCAGTTAATGTGACAACTGGTGACAGCGGAAAGCTTTTAAATAGATACAATGCAAATATTGGGCAAAGTGTGCAAACAAATATTTCCAGTTTTACAGCTTTACTTGTCAGTTTCTTGTTGCATTGTTTTAATGGGTTCATACGATTGCTAAGCATCAATAGATGCACTAACAAACACGGTTACTATCTTGACTGTCACAAAAAATACAACAATCTTGAGCTGAATTTTCGAACGAAGGCAGTCAAATGAGTGGCACAACAAATATATTCAGTTATTTCAACAAAATATTTAGTTGACAGTCTAATTGTTTTATGGTCCAACACGTATATTTAGTTTATTTAAACTTTTTTTTTTTGTTAGACGAACAAAAGTAATTTTGTTGCTTTTCAAATTTTGTTTGCTCAACAATATATTTTTTTTAGGGCAACTAAATATATATTTGACCCTATACAGATAAATATTTTGTTCCATTTTCTCTCAGTGTGGGGTAATATGTCATTACAATAGTTTACAGTATCATCTTTCCCCATTATTTAGGTTATTTTTTTTATATTTAGATCAACCAACATTACTGATATTTTTTTATCTTTTTGGCAAGGATCCTAATAACTTCTCTTTTTCTGACATACTATGCTCAGTAAAACGAACCGTGCTTCCCAGTCGGAGACTAAACTACTCGTTGCTTCTGAAGACATGAAAAATATGAAATGTTAATATGGTCTCGATCTCACTTCTGTTACATTCTCTTAAAACCCCAAAAAGATGCACCGAATCTGGGAAAGCTACTGAAGGAATGCCTATTCCTGCAGATAATTTTATATTTCAGAAAATAATTTTAAATTTTTGTTTGCACACGCACAGAAATGCTAGACTGCATCAGAATATGAATTGTTACAGGTTACCTTGGAAATGAACATGATCGAGACTCGGTGAAGTATTTGTAATGTCTAGAAGATACTGGCTTTTCGATAACACCAAAAATGTATCTACAAGCTGCTTTCTGGTTGCGGAGGTGAATATCTTGAAGCATAGGTTTAAACACTTATAGGAGATTAGTTAGATACGACTGGCTACAGATATTTTTGAAACGTCGTCCTATACCGACAGTAAGGAAGGCATAATATATCTCCATTGTATGTGAGCTGGAAATGGGATGAAAGTAGGTTGACAGAGTACTTTTAACATCCTTTGTGTGTTTGCCACGAAAATAGTTGTTTTCTTAATAATCCTACTAGAAATACATAACATGACTGGTATTCAAATGAACAGTGAGCCAGGTGGAGTAATAGCTTCCAGGGGGTAAAAAAAAGTGTTTACCATTTTACTTCCGTGGAAAAAAGTGAGGTAATCAACGGCATTGCCTGCAGTAACGCTGAACGTTAACTTCTTGCCCTCGTGCTTTATATTAAAAGAAAATAGATAAATGCCGGAGTTTGAAGTTGGTCGGCCGCCTGGAATGGAATGTCTATTTACGTCAATGTGGATATTTGTAATACTAATTGAAAATGCATTTTGCGCCCACAAGGAACCAGAAAAGTGGTTGCTAATTTTGAACGGTCACAGGTCTTACTGTTCTACCGCGTGCCGAATTCAAACGGTGCGCGCATCGTTTGATGCCTGTTACCGAACACAATTTCCTGGTATCAAAATGTTTTTATCGGCCTGCTCTACTATCCATTTAAATTATGCCCAGTAATTTCCGAATATCCAACAATATATCTCCAGGACCGCGATTCATGTCACAATTATTGAAACCATTATTATGAGTCGTTACTGAAATTTATTTTGAAATATATATATATATATATATATATATGTATATATATATATATATATATATATATATATAATTATATCTTTCAATTCTATGTTTGTTATGTGCTCTTGAATATTACAATACAGGTTTTTATAGTGTCGTCGTATACAGTTTATATGGCTGTTTGTTGACACATAGGGTAGTAAAAATAAAAATTATACATTAGAATTGCAAAAATCATTGTGGTCTAGTGACAAAGTATTTGATCAGGTGTCATATTGTAGCACTTTCGAGGGTTCGAGAGCACAACAAATAGTTATTAGAATGCCACGTCTCAAAATGTTATTACAAATGCATGCTGCTTCCTTCTAATCATTAGCAAATCTGCAACCCACTTTGTAGCATAATGTGTTCCATTCACCCCATCCCTTTACTGTGAGAGATTTTCGTGGTAGTTCATTAGTTACTTGACTTGCCAATTTACCTTTTAAAACTTTACCGTACACTTAGGGAGGTCTAAAACCATAACTAATGTAAACTACTCAGCTTCAATGTTAATTCCCGTTTAATTGCTTACGGCTTGCCTTTACAGAGAGACCATATTTATCACTTTATTAATTACCAGATATGTTTTGCATCAAATACGTCTTAGTTTACTGAACAAAACATTAATTAAACTCCAAAACATTAATGAATAAAGTTTAATAACTCTTTTCTGACTGCCGATGACAGTGAAGCCCTTAGAGACTTTATTAGGAACCTTAAACCTAATCTGGTCGTCTACCTAATGGGGAGTTACATTAACCTAAAAACTTAACCAGTTACTACGTTATTATTTCTAAGTCCCACGCTTATGATGACTACCCCGGTCATCCCTCGAAAAGAGGGCCCCTCCAATGGCTGGACCGACCACACTCACCTCGAAGATCACAACACTGTAATTTCCGCGCCCGCACCGATTTCGATGTTATTCCGTGGCGCACAGAACACTCCAGTAATTAATCTCTCTCGCCCTAGGCCAGGCCCGAAGCCTGCCTATGCTTAAACCACTTCCAGTCAGCACCCAAGCGTCCACACTGTTTGGTGCCTGGTCAACGACTGCTCTCTTCAACTCTAACCTACTCCTGTTTCAGCGGCCCACGTCATACAAGTGCTGAATCTGAAGACGCCACTCTGTGAACCCCGGAGGGCCTGGTAAGGACCCAGCCAAGCTCACGCGTTTCGCATTAGTTAGGGAAACATCACGCCAGCCAATCTCCGCGATTTTCAGAAGTCAGCACTGATCTCCCGGGCAGCCAACGTCCTCCGCAAATTGTCAGGTCAACATAAATGTCAATGCTCCGCCTACTGTTAAATTCCTGGGTCCCGCACTTACTCTGTCACGGCAAAGAAGACACGCCATAGAAGAGAGACCAATCTAGAAGAGAAAAATTCCAAACATGACAATATACGTAAATCTATATTATTTTTCCATCTATCTCATTGAGCCCATAATGTTCCTTTGAAATAAGGTAAACCATCGAGAGAGTGAGAGAGAAATAATAATGTGTGCGCGGATCTGAGTGTAGGGCAAATAAATGTGTATGTGGGGGTGTTTTGCTCACTTTTATGTGTGTGTGCATATTATGAACGTCATTTATGACTTTCAAACTATATGCATGCGCTCATTCTCTACGGGCTTGACTAAATGTAAATGTAAATGTTATCATTTATAATATGTGTTACAGCAAATGGTTAGGTCACCACATTCGAATTAAAAGTTATTTTTGAAAGTTTATGAGCTGCAATTGTATATACATTTTATTTATTATAAATCATATATTTTAGGATGTGTGAACTGTGATGAGTAATATGTTGGCCTCCTAATGAAAATCTTTTGAAACTGTATTGAAACTTTCTTTTTTATTATTCGTGAAACTAAGCATGTAAGTGAGCGACCACTCGGTACTCAATATCAGGATCCCAAAACAAATAGCTAAGAAATATTCAGAAAGGGGATTACCCCAGCCGAAGGCCTCTAACCCTAGCACCAAGGCGTGCCAGAGGAGAACGTGGAAAGAATATCCTCCGCTACAAATGTGATATTTTAGTGTAAAACACTAAAGCATTCAACATAGAGTGCCTAGCCCAATATTTATTACCTTGTTCCTATATCAGGCACACTTGCGCGGGCATTACCCGCTTTAAAAAAAAAACATAAGAGAACATCATCACTTATATTAAGCAATAGTGTAAAAGTATGCCATGAAAGGTTATGTTAAGTTCAGCGGAAGAGCCTTAATGATAAACAATAACAAGATGTTATAACCCTTTTGGTTATTTTTATTACTTTTTTCGAATTTGCATATAACACAAAGCCCCAAAAGGGAGGCCCAAAATAATCAACCTCCAGTCACAATAAAAAAAAAAAAACAGACAATTTGAGCATTGGTTAGTTTCATTAGTATTTCATATATTAATTTTTTTTTTTTACATTTCGTTTGATAAGAAGCAAAGGGTGCACCCTTTAGCGTATGGTGAGTTGGTTAGACCAGTCACATGTTTTGACACCATTTCATATAAAATTGAATTCGGCATGACTAAAACACATTATAAACTCAACAGAATAATACTGCATTTTTTAATTCCATTAACTTTATTCATATTAAATACACTTACATATGCATCAGAATTGAAAAAAAATATTTACATATTTTTTGTTTTGTTGAGATGAACCTTGAGCGTCTATACAATTAAAATGAATTAGTTATAGTTTTTAAATATTAGTTTAAAAAATCCTGGTGGAACTTGTCCAAGCTGGTTCGGGTGGCATTGTCATGTAGAAAAGTGAGCCCGCGTAGGAAATTCACATGCCAAAAATAAGAAGTATATCTGACCAAATAAATGAAAAAATCGGTGACCCGAGCTGCGACACGCCACACGGAGGACAGATTATAACACGAACAATAAACAAGGTGCCCGAACAAATACAAAATACAATTCACTCAACTAGGTGGTAATTAAAGGTATTTGAACCTTGTTAAAGCCGAAAACTCCCTAACCAAAATTCAATAGATTACGTCATGGCGTGAAGTTAAAGTGAACAAGACCGAGTCAGCGCATTCCTTCACGAACAAAGAGGTTTGGCGAGGTTCCAAAGTTAGCCACATGATAAATCGATATATATCGAAATACCATATCGCGAAGCTAAAATATTGTGGTGTAACCTCGCGTCTCCACGCCAGGCCACAATTGCTCCACATCTCCTGCGTCCGTATTACATCACCAAACAGCAGAGCACAAAATATGAAGGAAAACCTGTCCAGGAAGGGAAAAAGAAACCAGGTATTACACATTTGCTAAAGCTAACACAATCAATCCCTTTTGACTTGGCTTTACTATCAATGCTCATCAATTTTTCACACAACCCGTTTTGAAATGGGCGCATACAATACTTGCCACAGTACAAATTAAATTATTACATTGCAAAAAAGTCTTGTAAAGTTTTATCATCCATATGATTTCACGCAATTTTCAAAATCCTCAGAAAATTTATAACCCAAATATGATTTACCAGTTTTACATTTATCAACAATCGCCCAATTCCTTACGAATATAAAAACTTCATAAATACCCTAACAAAACCTCAAAACACTATGATTTGCACAAACCACCAAGAAGTAAGATTATTACTTTATTTTCCTGTTCCCTTTGCATACAATTCAAGATCTCAATTAAATAATACTCATCTAAAACCCCTTAAAAATAATATACCTAAAAACACACCTTTGTTTTACAATTTCACACACTTCTGTAAAAAATAGCTTTACAAAATTTTACACTTCTTGTACAACAGATTAAACTTCACAAACTCCCTTAAAATCAATTCTTTTACATTTTACATTCCCCTCTATAATATTTTCTCACAATTCTTCTCTTCCTAGCCAATATTACAATATATGGCTCCAATTATCACAGACACGCCTTTTGTACAACTTCCGACGATCGAATGAATTGGTCTCAAGGCAATGCCTTCTGGTGAATAACACTCTTGAGCAGAGACTCATTCGTCCATCCCTCACACTTAAACAATCACTCCATCCACACAGCTCAAACAATTGTGGTGGCCAAGAATATCCTCCTCACAAGAGACACAAGGCGACCGTTTTGCCATCACAATATCACACAAACACTCTCATCACACTCAGTACATCACCAGTCCCATTTCAGGAGTCATCGTTTAAATTCTTCACAATCTCTTTAACTTTCTCCGAAATCTTCAAACAGTTTCCCGGTCCACCGCACCCCATACAAAACAACCCCCAAACTCCGAGTCCAAGTCTTCCTCTAGCCGACGTTCAACTCTTACACCTTCGATCAGCGCCCAACTCACACGCAGCATCAACACTTGCGGAACAAGGTCATAACGAGTCCCGACCCACATTCAACTCTTACTCCTTGTATTCAGCCGCAATTTCTGAAGGTAGTAACGAGTCCCGGCCGACGTTCTACTGTTACACCTTCATTCGGCCCAAAAACACTTCAAAACACCACCACTTGCTGAACAAGGTCATAACGAGTCACAGCCTCGAAGAAATTCCCTCTGGAAAACGGGTTTGCACCATCAAAATCATCAAACCCCTGTTTCCGAGAATCCCTAGCTTCCACTACTCACTCCACCCACTGTTCCAATATACACCAAGGCACCCATTCCCATTGATCTTCACTCTTTGCAATACCCAATTACTATTTGCCACTGCCAAAATATAATCTTTCAAGCCGCCTTACCACACTCGGATGATTAGTTTCCACATCACGTCCAAAAACCCATGTCCCAACACCTTCAGTTTTCGCAGACAAAGTTCAATTTGGACACCCACAGAAATTTTTCAAAGTGTCCACTTCGTGTGTAGGAAAACTAAGTCCCGACTACTCTTGCTTTTAAAGCTACGTCCCTATTCTGCGCTTGCAAAAATATTTTCAAAGTGTCGACTTCGCGCTCAGAAAAACAAAGTCCCATCTACTCTTGGTTTTCAGGGTAAGTCTTTATTCTACACTTTCAACTGACTATCACAAATTCTAAGTCCGCAGACTGCATACTTAACTGACATCATGACGACTATCGAAGTTCTTGGCCAACCCAGGGGCGCCTCCACATACCGACACAAAATACAAATAATATCCCAGTGGTGGGAAGAGAGCACCCAATCCTGAAAAGGCGGGATCACAAGCCCCTAAGTGACAGCAGTCGGCAACCTGTCACACCTGCCCGCTCGGCAGGCAATAGCACCACTAGCTTCACTTAACTGAAATTCACACAAGACATTTCAAGACAACTCCGTGACGGATTTCCCAACCGCCAGCGTGGAAGAATATGAAAATTCCTAAGTTACGAATTGTAACGTTCTTAACATTGCCAAGAGAAGATGGAGTGCAATTTACACAAAAATAAAGAAGAAAGTTATAATAGTACCGTGTACACAATTGCACATTGGTGAACGAAAAAGAGCGTTATTTAATACAAGTGCTGCCACCTATAGTGAGAGGAGACAGATACACATAATAGAGTATCATTAATAGGATACTCGTTTAGCGCGTAGCTAACAAGATAAAAAAAAACACTGCAACATTTCACCGACGTTGACGGCGTTTACAAGGACAATAAAGCATATACAATTTGTTAATTCAGTTTAATATGAATATCGATTTACTTTTACAAAATTAAATTAAATTAATTCCTTATAATACAAAAGGAAGTGTCCTGAAAAGAAACAAAGAAAGACATTAAAAAAACGGGTTTGCAAAAATTAATTAAATTGCTAGCAAAGAAATTTTAGAGAAAAAAAATAGTTATCAGAGATTATGCCATGGCGTGGCACATAACCAACGCCTTTAAAATAAATTTAAACGCCTATTCAATAAACATATTTTAGTGTTATGTACAGGTAATCTAAATGAAGAAAATCATTAAAAGTCTTTGATATTTACAGTAATAATGACCTATTTACCAGCAAAAATTAATCACCCTCGATATTTCAAAACAAGTGTCTTTGTGCTCTTCAGACTGCTGAAATAAGATTAAAATTTTCAATATTATTGTTTACTTTTAAATTTATACAAAAATTGTTACTGACCTGAAGTGGCATCTTGTAATACAAAGGACTTCATTAACTCTGTGTAAAGTATTATAAATTCTTTTACTAAGATATATTACAGTGCGATATTATTTGATATTGAAAATATTGATTGTCAGATAAAGGTAGTTTAGTAACTATCACTACGCTGAAAATTTTAGTTCAGCATTACACTACAACAGAGAGGATTTTCTGTCTCTACATGAATATGAAAACATATCTTCAACGGTAAGGAATAAGAATATTATTATATATAACAAAATTTTTTTATGTTTTAAAATGCACGTAAATCTAGCATTCTAGCCAGTATATGGCATCAAATAATTAATAAGTAAAATATATTTATTTAACTACAGATTACGTTAGTAATTTTTATGTACAAACGAAAACACAGGCTATGGGAGTATGTTTTTATATATGAAAAGGTCTCAGTTATTATATTCATTAAAAGCACAAGTGCTTGACTTTTCACCCCAATATGTCTCTGAACGCAATTGGACTAGCTCATGTGCACAAAAAACTGGCAATGAAATATTTGCATTTTTAAATACTTTTTGAGGAATTGACATGTTTCCTTAAATAAGCTACATGTTAATATATATTTCGTTATTATTATATATACATATTACATAAAACTCTCTTAAATAAAATACTCTGGAGCCAAAACCCTTTAAACAACACTTACATACTAAACAAAATTTTGCAAATCCTTAACTGTCTGTCAAACAAACTGAAAAATAGATATAAGGTTTCAGCGGCTCTGCTCTTTTGTTACTCGATTAAAATGAATATTACCTTCATATTAATGGGTCCGTATAACACCCCCCCCCCCTCCCACCACAAAAAAAAACTTTCAATAATTAGAGTTGCAGTTCGTGTCAACTACGTCAAATATGTTAGAAATAAAATAATTTGCAGATGAATTTAGAGGTCATCACCAATTAAATAAGGTGAAAAGGTGTGAAATTCAAGTGTCTTCTAGACCATTGCTCTCTCTTCAAACTCCGCCTTTCACGGCGAAACGCATGATACTGTGCACTAGTATATTCGCAGGGGGTTGATATAACAAAATTAATACAGTAAATTACTTCATTGAGAATATAAACAGACATATAACGAAGAGAACTAAAGTATGCAGATTTATTCACACCAGAGTCATGAATAAGAAGAATACAATCGCTGAGGTTTTAACCCACCTCGGTATACTGCCTCGCGATTGCTGGAGCTTACTATGGTGACTGCTGTAACGACAATTTAGAATTAACGAGGAATATGAAATTTAAAGCTGGAAATAACAAAATTCCAAGAAATTTGCAGCTAAATTAAGTAATGTGACAATTTACCAAGCGAGTTTTTTGTTGAATGTTAAGAATCATAACTAATATCTTGTTTTGTTTTGTTCTGAACATGATAAATAATTGTTAACAAGTAAATCGGAGTTCGAAAAAAGTTTTGAAGGAAATTTAATTTTGTGTAGTTATCGTTTTACTAGAACAAAAATGAAAGAGTTATGGGAGGATGCCTCTTACATAAATTTGTCCCCGAAGGCAAACTTGAATAAGAACATGTAGCATAATGTTGTGTTCCGGATGCACAATAATTAACCCCATACATTCGCGGGGAAATCTTTATCATACAGTACACGCACAGAAGGTGTTCATATACGGTATGCAAACATAAATATTACTAAACCTCTAGGGGTTTGACCTAACGGAATCAATTCCATACTAACAACTTGAAGAATATATTCTATGAGGAAATCGAATAACAATATAACTTGCATTGTCTTTAATTACTTAAAATAGGAAAGACCGGGGCTGGTTGGTAAACAATTAGCTTTTAATTATTTCTTTTGACATGGTGCAGTTTAATCACAAATACCATTTTTAAATTTATTACTAACATTGTCTATCATATAATATTTATTACAACTGAATATAACGATGTCTAACACGCCAGGGATGTGCCAATGTTACGCCTGCACTGAGGGATGGGGGGTGACCTTCGAACACATTATTATCGCGACATTGTTGCAATTTGCAGATTACGAATTAAACCTACGAAAGTGCCACACAAACCATGACTGTGGAATACATCTGCAGACCAGCAAACATGTGTTATGCCACGCTACACCCGATCACTTTATGTGAGACTAGCTGTTACCCGCGGCTCCACCGGCCTTCTAAATTCAGATCTTAATTATAATGACCAAGTGCTCTATCTCCAGCGCCTAATGAAATGGTTGGTGGCATATTTTATTTATTCCCTATTAAACGGTTCATTTTCCCGTGATGACAAGTGTCATATGTGCTGATCCAGAATATAATCTACCACTACCAAATTCCATCCAAATCCGTAGAGCCATTATGAAGTAATTTGGTAACAAACAAACATACATACATACAAACTTTCGCATTTATAATGTTATTTAGATGCGAGTTACATGCATGCCAGCTGCAGTAACGCAGTGGTTGCAACGTTAATGCGTGAATTCCTTGCTAACCAGCTGGGGGGAGGGGGTGTGTGGTTAGCGTGATAACGCAAGCCGAACTTTTTAATTAATTTTACAGTTCTCTTTAGTAATCCGTCACTGTAAACCCGATCAGGCTTGGCCATCACAGAATTTTATGCGACAACTGAGTATTGTATCTACGACATATTGAAATGGAATCGACCCATTTAGCTGTAGTTGTTAATATTCGTTCAGCTGCTCATTATCTTGGATGCCATTGTTTCACTTCAAATACTTTCTGCAAAATTTATAATAACCATGTGTTCCAGTTAGAACTTCAAGTGTACGTACCACCATTACGAAGCATCGTAGACAATATGTCGCATATATGTGTTCGATTTTCGACATAATTGTTCATAAAGAGTATGCAGGCGGAATTCGTCGGTGTTTTTCAGTTCATCCCGTACATAGGACACTTTCAACTTGAATTTAATATTTAGAAAGATATGGGAGCGCGAAAAACCAGAATTAAACATAATTTTTTTTTTCCAAAATATTCTAAATAAAGTGAAATTAAATTACAACATCGAACATTGTTTTATGTTCTCGTGTTGTTTAACCAAAGAGCAAACTCACTTTAATACCACCCTCGTAATGAAAGTAAAAAGGCTGGCTGTTGTTTTGATGCAGCATAACTTTTTACCGTCAGGAATTGCGAAAGTTGGATGCTGGTTCATTAGGCAGTATGACCTATTTGACATAAATGGTCCTTTTGTTGCAAGTGCTCAGGAATCACCGTTTGCATGCAGAATGCCCCAAAAAAAACTTTCGGTGGCGGTGGTACAGCGCCCAGTACGTAGGCAATACCAACACTTCCTACAGGGAGTAATTTCCTACACCATCGTCTGTGTAGTGTGTAGTTAATATAGCATCATACCATAGACGCATGTACAAGGCGGTTCTCATGTCTTGTCACCCTCTGAAAATGTCTTCTTACCCATACATAACTAAAAAAAAACGCAATTTAATGCAATACATCATAAAGTATTCCAGTAATCAGACGCTGTCGGAGTGTCGAAAACACCTCAAGCAATCTTGCGCTCACTGAATGTCGTTTGTCCATGCCAGTATTTCTTAGCTCATTGACAGCCGTTGGCCTAAAGGATTTCAATCCAAGATCCTTATCCATGTGTCTCACCATTGTGGTTGTTGGGACTGCAAGCTCGGATGCTTGTTTCCGCAGTAAATTGTTGGGTGATCGGAGCACAGATGGCTCCACCACCGCACATGTGTCCTGTCGTGAGGTTGGTTGCTATTGCCTTCTGTTTGTCTTTAATTGATCCCGTCAGAAACATCTTGTGTTCCCAACGCAGTGTTTTCCGTTTAGGAGAGCCTTCCTTATGGGATCGTCTCGCGAAGACTCGTCGCACATCCCCTATGATCTTTCCAGCGTGTGGACGTCCATATGCCCAAACACTGCCAACAAGCCGCTCTTCAATACTGAAGGAGCTCGTGTCGGCCGTCTGACATACGGAATGAAATGTCATACACAACCGCAAGGAAAGTTGAGGGGGTGACAAGACATTTCGACCACTCTGTAGGCACAACTGCCTACGTGCTACGCACTACATCGCTGCTACATAAGTTAGTGTGCGTTTGATACGAAAATGGTCGGTTCTGGGCAGTTGCACCAAGAGGAGCATTTCGACCACTCTGTAGGCACAACTGCCTACGTGCTATGCACTACATTGCTGCTACATAAGTTAGTGTGCGTTTGATACGAAAATGGTCGGTTCTGGGCAGTTGCACCAAGAGGAGCATTTTTTTTTGTTGATTAGGGCATACTGATCAACAAACCATCAACAAAATTTCAAAATTCATGACGGTAAAAATTGTCTGCAATAAGAGTGTGGCCACCTATTTTATTTTTTTACCGTGGGAGATATTAATAAGTCTTTGGTTTATTGTTGTAGATTCCAATAACATAAAAAACGCTCCGAGAATTGTAACTTAATTTCACTTCGTTCCTGATATTTTGCAAAAATTAATTATAAGATCTCAATTCTCAATGGCTTATATCTTCCGTGGAATTATGTTTAGTTATAAAGTTTCTTGTATTCTTCGTACTTAATTAAGCATAGTGCTTCACCACACGAAGTTTGTTAGTCGCAATCCGCACTGTCCCGTACATATATAAATGTATGTATATCACATATTTTCAAAAGATCGGTCATAGACTTCTAACGTTATACTAGATTTCTCTGCAACCATCAAACCAATTTAAACCAAAACTGGTGCGCGGGGTTGATATGTACACTAAATTTACTAAGCAATAGTTCAAACTATTCGAGATTTTGGAATGTAACATTAAACTAAATTACTCTTACTACCGTAACTCAAAAACTACTCTTTCAAGTCTAGCTAAAAATTATTAAAATAGTTCTCCTGAGTGCATTTACATAAATGTACATAAACGCAATCATCTAACCTTTGAGAATTTTTAAAATGGTTCCGATAGTAAAAGTGTTGAGGAAATTGTACTTACTGATAATAACGTACACTTCCTTCGTCAGTGATAGCTATAGGCTATTCACGATTACAGCTCATTAAGGCTGTTCACGGTAAAGTGAGCACTTTTGAAATCAACCATAGAAAAAAGTCACTATCCATACTTGCATATATTTTAACAGGCGAACTGAGTGACATGCGCCCAGTAATGTTGTTAACGATGAATGGAAAGTAGATCCATATCTTATTGTTGAATAAAAAGTGCCAGGTAACCATTCGTGATAACTTAAAAATTTTTTTTCACTGTCTGTTTTTATTATGCATCGATGTGTAAAAATGAGCAGATTTCCACATTTTTCTTTTGTAATAATTTCAGAGTTGCACTTGACCAACGCATGAATAAAGTGACGAGGCTCACGGCTATGATAGTTTTACATAAGGCTGAAGAATACACAACGTGTATACAAGTTGATCTAAAGCAGGGCTTTCGAAAGCTCATTTTATCGTGAACAGCCTATAATCGCGTATATGCTACTGTACGCACATGCTTACATGTCACCAGTTAAATAAGCAGTGAATTAAGTGAAATAATTCCAAGTTGACGTCGTATTACGTGTTTAAAGTTAAAATTTATGTCAAATATGTTTGGTATTTTTATCCAACTTTTCGAAGGCTTATAAGATCACTTTCCTCTCTGTGTGTCTGAGTGTGTGTATGTGGGTCTGTGTGTGTATCTGAGCGTGTGTGCCTCCCTTTCAATTTTTGAACCCATAAACCGAATTTTACCAAATTTGATGCACACATAGTAATAAGACTTTTATAGTTTTCGACCACGCCAAGCACTTACTTTTAAAATGGCGGCAATTTTAATTGTAGGTTTATATGTCATATCTCGGAAACCATTTATTCGATTTAAACCAAATTTTGTACACTGAAAGCGCAAGTTAAACACATTGTATTAAGAGGTGGATATTCTTAATGCACCGCCATTTTGGAAGATAGCACCACATGAAATATAAAGATTATATGTTATATCTAGAAAACTACTCAACCAATTTTCACGACATTTGGCAGGTATGTAACAATATGATAGACCAAGTAAATTTAAGTGACTGAACATAATTAGGCCTTTAATTTCAAAATGGCTGCAATTAAAGTATTTTACATTTATTTGGTATAACTACCATCTCGTTAGACCGATTTCAACTTAATTTTGTAAGCTGACAGTATTTATTACAACCATTATATAAGTAAAGAAAAACACTTTTGTCGGTCATTTTTGTGACAGCGAAACATGAATTAATAATATTTTTGGGTAATATCTGAGGAAAAATTGACAGAGTGCTACCAAATTTGAGAAACAAGTAGTACTGCGGCAGTTGATATGTACAAATTTGTTTCTAGTATGTCAGACACTAATTTTGGGTAATATCTGAGGAAAAATTGACAGAGTGCTACCAAATTTGAGAAACAAGTAGTACTGCGGCAGTTGATATGTACAAATTTGTTTCTAGTATGTCAGACACTAATTTTGGGTAATATCTGAGGAAAAAATTGACAGAGTGCTACCAAATTTGAGAAACAAGTAGTACTGCGGCAGTTGATATGTACAAATTTGTTTCTAGTATGTCAGACACTAATTTTGAAAATGGTGGCCATCTAGCTTTTTAGCATAGTATGCTCTATCTTCGAAACCATGTAATCAATTCCAACCTTTTGTGTTGGGATTGTATATTACCAACATAAAATGTGTCTCCAAATAGCCTCCTTACTCCTCTATTTTGTAGACTGGTGCCATGCGAATAAATAAAGTTTTAATGTCATATCTCGGGAAACTATTTACCTATTATTACCACCAAATATGGTAAAGAAGTATTACTGTCGCCGGAGATGTTAACTGATATGTTTTAGGTATGTCAGACATTTATTTTCAAAACGACGGCCATATAGCTATTTTAGTTTTGTCTTTCATGTCTTTGAAACGATGTAATTATTGCCTACGAAACTTCGTATGCAGGCTGTATATATTACAGCCAACAAATGTGTGAACGCAAAATCTCCTTTGCCCGCAATGTTGTAAAATAGTATTCATGAAACATTAAAATTTGTTGTATCTCCGAAGAAAAATAAACACTGATTTATACCAATTTTTGCAAACAAGTAGCTCCATGGCAGGCCATGAAAAATGATAAACTTTGACAATGCCAGACACACATATTTTCAAAATTGCAATAGTATAAACATTTAAGCTTAGAATTTTGTATCTACGGAACTGGATAACAAATTTCAACTTAATTTTTCAAAATGGTAATAATATAAACATTTAAGCCTAGAATTTTGTATCTACGGAACTAGATAACAAATTTCAACCTAACTTTGTATGCTGACAGTATCAGTTATATCCAACAAAATTGTCTATGTGATGCATTATTTCTGTGTCATTTTGTAAGATAGCCCTACATGTGATAATACAGTTTTTATGCCATATCTCGGGAAACAATCGACCGATATGTTTCAAATTTGGCAAAGACATTTCACTGCGGTAGGCCATGTCAATTGATATGTTTTAAGTGTGTACCTAAGTCTCGTATTTACGAATCCCGTCAATGCAAACATTTTAATGTAGAGTTCTATTTCTAAGACACTATGTAAAATTTAAATCAAATTTTGTATATTGTATCTCTGAAAATCATCGATTTGCCCTAATATAAACTACACTATCTACCAAAAAGTAATTGGGCACCCGTGAAGATAGGTAATTCAGTACGTCAATTGAATTGTATTTCACGGTCTTCGATGTCGGACCGCTGGTGTTTGTCCGTAGTAGCATGCACACAGAGGCCTATTGTAACATACTGGATAATGAAATGCTGCCATCATTGTGGCGTTTTTACAGAATTGACTCATGTTACTCCCAGGATGACAATGCCAGGTGCCATGTTTCATGGGCTACTATGCAGTGGTACGCCGACAACAATGTTCGCCAATTAACATGGCCCACCCAGAGCCCCAATCTCAGCCCTATGGAACATCTTTGGGGCGAATTGGATCGTCGGGTGAGGGCTCGTTAGGCGTGGCCAAAATCCATTGCTCAACTCATGGAATGGTTGCAAGAGGAATGGCGACGAATCGCCGTGGATGTCCTGCAAACACTCGTAGAGAACATGCCAGACAAGGTGGCTGCTGTTATAGCCGCAAGAGGTGGCCCTACGAGATTGTAATGGGGTGACAACCACCGAGCGAACATAACATTGTGGACAGGTGCCAAATTACTTTTTGGTAGATAGTGTATTTATAACTTTCATAGTTTTTTAAAGTATAAATGTATTTGTTTGCTTTTAGGATTGTGAGTAAATACTTTATTGATTTCGGCAAGGTTGTTAAAAGTAATTTAGGAATTCGTTAGTTAGATGCCAAATAGTTTTTTTTTTTGGATTTCATTTATATTAGAGGAAAACTAAGAAGACTGCATTATTGAGTAAGCAATTTATGAAAAGAAATTTTCTCTTATGACTACAAGATATTTATGTCTGTAGTTAATAAAAGTGGGCAACAACACCTCCTTTCCCTAATTTTGTTAATTATTCTACAAATTAATACTTTCTGGCAACTTAATTACATAATTATACAAAAACAATCACGAAATAATTAAAAACTTGTCTGTTATATGCGTGAAATAAAGAACATATTTCTGGATATTATGTTTTTATAAAGGTCCTATTAGTGAAGATCATAATTGTAAACAGGTTGATAAGCTCAAACAATATTTCGGTAAAATAGAACGAAGTAAATTTTTATTAAATATGATTTATTTTTAGAGAAATTTAATACTGTCATAATATATTACCCAGACATGGCGTCAAGTAGGAACATACATCCCTATTCTTGAGTAATTAAAAACTGCCTAATTTATATGGTGTTAAATCTGTTTAGTCTTTACAATAAATGTGATAAAAATATCTATTTCCGCGGTCGTGAATTCCAGTAACTTGCTACATAGACGTCGTATTAAATTCACATGTGATAAACAAATAATTATTTAAACTTATACCTTTGAATTTTAAAATATAAATTTCTGTATCGATTTCACAATTCAGAAAAAAAAATTAGAATGATTTTCATTACAAAGTAAATATCGGAATAAAAGGTGAAAAATGATACCTACGTTTTGATTTCTGCTTATTTTCTCTCTGTGTACATTATACATACACCCTATGATATATTACTTAGTAAGCTTTTCTATAGTAAACATATTAGATCTGGATACTACTACTTACGCTAAACTGAGGAATTTTTTTTAACAATGATTTTGATATGTTATGCTAGTTGAGGTAATGATTTCACCACTATCAGAGCCACAACATTTAACCAGAGGCTTTCAAGGCTTGTGTACTCCTACTGTCGCCAAGCGAGGTATTTTGATATGTTATGCTAGTTGAGGTAATGATTTCACCACTATCAGAGCCACAACATTTAACCAGAGGCTTTCAAGGCTTGTGTACTCCTACTCTCGCCAAGCAAGGTATTATTTAAAGGGGGAAGTTATTACGTATCAATTTCCCCTGCGCCTCCAACTACTGGGACAAACTTGGAAAGCAGAGTTTTTGCCAAGGCTTAGGAAACTTCAGAGCTACTTCTTGTGCTAGCGCCCTCGACAAAATGAGAAAACAACTACTCTGGGGAAATAACGTGTTAAGTTACACAGCAGCGCATAGTTGTTCTTCAATCGCTTTTGAGGGTTGAACTTCTATAACAGCATGTTGGAGAACCCTGGGATACTGCATAAATGAGAACGTCAGTTAGTTAACTTGAAAAATAAGTGACGGTGTTACAGATTTAACATATGTTAAGCACATCATTACAATTAAGCATTCGTTGATAGCCACCTTAATTTTTCCAACAAATTTCCATCACGCATTTACACATTACAATAATAAGTTTTTAAAACTGAAGGCTTCAGTTGGGTATATTATCTTATGCGTGTTGAAGTACTTCTACGCTCACAATCTATGCGTTTAAACTTTCAAAGCCACAGATTATTCAGGAATTCAAATTTTTCAGAGTCAAGCAAAACTCTATCCTTGTGTAAACATATGCAGCTATTTTCTTTATCCGTATTTAAAAATTTCGAGACATGTGTGATAATGACATTTTTTGGTTGACTCGTTAAAGAAACAACATAAAAGAAAACTGACTGAATTCTTCATAAAATTGTCAGAACACGGCAGACTCCCATAAAGATTGCTGACTGCACAAAAATTTAAAGAAGTCTTCTCGTATAGTAAATGCCAGACAGGGTGGCTGCTGTTATAGCCGCAAGAGGTGGCCCTACGAGATTCTAACGGGGTGACAACCACCGAGCAAACATTGTGGACAGGTGTCCAATTACTTTTTGGTAAGTAGTACATATGTCCTCCATTTATGAAGTTCCTCAAATGAACAGTGTAGGTTTGACGCCATATCTCGAGGACCAATCCACCGATTTAAACCAAAATGTCACGCAAGTATTGCTACAGTAAGGTAAGTAAATTAACATATGTTATGTGCGTAGGCATGTTTTAATAGGGTATGTATTAATAATTTATAGTAATTTTTTTAATATCAATGTAACGTTTCAACATAATGTAACCAAATTCTATATGCAAACAGTCTTAATAAGAAGCATCATTTATACATACAGAGATCCTCTTTTGCCGATTTTTTTGAAAAATAGTGTCAGGTGAGTAAATTGAACATTTTACAATATTTCCATACCAATTTAATTAATTTCCACTCAAATTGGCACACCTACAGTAGGCCACATAAAGTTACATGATTTAAATGATGCCAGATAATGATTTTCAAAATGGCTGCTATGTATATATTTTGATATGTTTCGCATACCTATTTAAAAATTTTATCAAATTCAATGAATATTTCTATGCTTACAGTATCTATTATAAAAGTCGTGTGAAAAGCCTCTTTTTTAGACAATATTGTAAGATAGCCTCATTTAAGAAAATAGGGTTGTTATGCCATATTTCAGAGGCTTATCAACCGATTTCCATAACATTTTTCACACAAATAACGTTATGGTAGGGCATATAAACTTATGTGTTTTTAGTGGCTGAGACACTTATTTTCAAAATTATGGCCTAGTTAATATTTTAAGTTAGTGAACCCTATCATTCAAAACATTAGACTGATTTCACCCGAAGTTGATGGTCCGAATCCTACCTCCGTGGTGTAGTTGATTGGAAGCTAACGTAATTTTACGAATTTTTCTGAATTCGAATCGTGGGTTATTCACTCGTGTACTTTAATTGTGTTGGTACTGTTACACATGTTTCTGGTTTCATCTGTTATGATATTGTTGTCAATCAGACGTCAACGTCTACCTACAAACTAAATTTTGATGACTTCATTGAAATTTATTTGTACCCATGTGGAGGAAAATAGGATAATTAGTTATCAGTACTTCATACACATAAGTGACACATTTGTGTTCCCTATAGTTTCACTTTTTTTCACTTGACTAGTGGATGAATAAAGTGACTAGGCACATGTAAATGTAAATTTTACACATAGTGGAAGGATAGAGAATAAGGAGAAAAGTAGGGCTTAAGAACAAGATCCTTCATTTCTAACACTTTAGCGAGAATTAATTTTGTGTACCAAACGGGACCCGATATTTTAAAATCCTCTTACAGTTTTGTTACGAATTGTTTTTATTGTGTAGTCTAATTTTTTCAACACAAAAAAATGTACAATTTTAACTAATTAGGCCCTATTAAATAAACAAAAATTTCGTTAGTTAATTAGTTAGTTTTTTGTGTTGGAAAAATCAGACTGAATAATAATAACAATTTTCAACAAAATTGTGAGAGGATTTTCCAATATCGGCTCCCGTTTGGGTATAAAAAATTAATTCTCGCCAAAGCTGTAGAAATGAAGGATCGTGGCCTTAATTAACAGTGAAGTGTACCTTGTTGCAACTCCGAGGTTGCAGGTGGGTAAAAGGCGGCCTGGGATCTGAATTCCGTGCGGAATGACGGCGCGCTAAGCGGGCAGACCTAACAAGCGTCGCTGATGGCGGAAGGAGGCGGAGAGAACAGCAGTTGATGGATGCGCGCACTGCCATGTTGTGCGACTCTCCCGTCAGACAAATGACACTCATCTGCCCGCCATTTTGCTCGCTGCCATTTAACAAAGAAATTGGGTAGCATGAGAGCTTTTTGTCCTCCCTGACACTTCTTTATCTCATCTATTCATCTCATTGTGTGGACGGTTTCGGCTTCTCCCCTGCCACCAGCCCGTTTAGAGCAATCTGCTAAAAGTGTTGAGGTCCGCGTTCTCTCATTTTCTACCCTCGTTCGGAAAGTATTCATAACTTCGTTGGAAGACTACGAAGTCCTGATTCTTGTTAATGATCGTTTAGCGGTAAACTGTAGTTACTCCACGCCCAACGAAATGTTTACCTTCCTTGCAGTTATATTTTATAAACAGAATACTGCACGAATACACACAAGCACTTTGAACTACGAACAGTCTTAATACAATACATTCATACAATTCAATAACTCGAATAAATAATACGAGTCCGTTTAAAGAATTTGACAGTAAAAGACTTGACAACATAATTAAATATTTATTATTTTTACTCTAAGTATTACGAGTGGGAAAACTGCATATTTATAGTGTGTTGTTTTACATTTTAAAAAATTGACAAATCATAAATATTGGGGAAATTCGAATTAATTTCGTTTATTATAAAACGATTTTATTGTTAAATATTATGTATGCAAATTATTATTTTCCAAATATACCGAAGCCATTAAGATAACAGAAGAAAATGGCTTGTATCATCCAAGTTAGTTTTAAGAAATATTCGTATAATCAAGACATGTAGTGGAAGGACGTGTAGCTTCTGACGCTTAACCAAGAAAACTAATTTACTCTTGTTTAAAAATGTTTCAAGATATAAAGTTATACGCCCATTACGAACGTATAGGGTTTATGTAAGAGTTTAATGTTTACAATAAAAATACTATGTAATATTAAATAAAAATGCGAAAATATAACCGTATGTCTTTAACTGTGGACATAGAAGAGGCAGATTACCTTCGACAAGATACATGAATTGATCAAAACAAGTAGACTTAAACGGTTAGAATTTGGCTGCACTGTAAAAGAAATTCTGGTAAACTTCCTAAACTGTAATGGAAGTTTTTAACCCATAAAAGTATGGTAATAATGCCACACATCAAGCTGCAAATATAGGACTGTTTAGCATGGCTACTATACAAAATTGGGAACTTTCCTATGCATTTGACTGTTTCCTGAGGAAATGTAGGAACACTAAAATGAATGTATAGGGGAAAAATTACCATTCCTGCTTTCTCACTAAGCGTATGGCCTATACACTGGTATGGTAAATTACCGAATAATTTCTTTGAGATAAGAGTAATTTGGTGTAACTTTGTACCACGGGCGTTATTTAATTTTAAATAAAGGCTCGAAGAATCCCTTCACATTACCATTTTCCATGCAAATAAAACATTTGGCAGTGAAGTATATATTTATATGGGGACTGTAAATCCTTCCTTACAAACAATAATGTGTGGTACAAAGATAGCCTTAACAGGTACAAAGTTGCCCCAAATGACTGAACTTGAAAAGTGGCACAGGCACAATTTTATTCACAGTGGTCACAATGATAAGATACGTAAGTTCATCTACATCAGCATATCTTTCATGGCCCTAACCATAACAGTCGTTGCGCTGAATCCAGTCCTCTTCGAAATATTCACCACTTAGAATGCAGGTAGTCATTTTTTATCATATTGCTGTGGCTGGTTCCTTCAAGGGTTTCTAAGCGGCGCACTGAGGCAAAGCGCAGAGCGACCTCGGCAAGCCGAGCCATTGTTTTAACTTAACACATTCCGGGGGATTAAGCACGAGGTCAGGACAGGAGCATATAAGCTCAGAGCGATGGTGGCTCTGGACGTCATCTTGCTTACCGGCGCCGAGGCCCTACCCGAGGACTGCGATACCAGATCATCACCCGACGAGCTCGCCATTGAGAGAGCTTCAACAAGACGCTGCCAGCGAGAGGATAAATATCCATTCCCTGGTAGGGCGACCGAAGGCACGTAGCGCACAGGACTTGTGAATGCAATTAATCTCCATTCGAACAAAGAACTGGCTTCAAGCTTAATGCTTAATGTAAACTATTAAAGGCATCAGCGCCTTGTTGAGAGTTTATGGTAATATCAAGCTTGCTACTTTCCGAATAATAACTGTATTCAATTAATGCACTAGCCGCCCGCTTGAGGAGTGATTGTATTTTTTCACATAAATAAAAGTAGTATTTTGCAATTCAGTGCTTTCCTTTGAGCTACCCTTTTCCCCCTAGTTAATGCGTGACTCGATCCCCTCTGGACGGGCGATAGCAAATGGTGGAGGTGCCTTAGCTTTCAAACTCTGCCCTTAACCTTGTATTAAAGTAAAATTTAATTCATGGTAGAATTCGTAAAGATGTTAACCCCGTCCACCTGGCCACAGGTTTAATTCCATCGAGTAGTACGGGTCAATGAACCCGCCGTAGTAAACAATTGTAAAAGAGTAAGCTCTAATTTACTGCATTGAGCTAGTGGGCAGAAACTGCCGCATTGCGAAAAGCTGCCCGGCCAGACAGTCGCCCATTGTATTCAGTAGAATATTGTGTGTGCTTTGCTTAAAATCCTTTTTGCAAGATTAAACACGGTTCTGCTCTTCGGACCAATTTTAATTTTTGTTTATCGCAAATTCCACAAAAAATGGCAATTGTCGAATATTAGAGAGAAGAAAGCTTGAGAAATTGCTGATTGTAATTAAACTAATGTCACAGCGACAATTAACAAATTCATTACATGTCAGACAAACCTACCGCCTCATTTGTTAAAACAGCAAGGAACATTTTAAAATGGGCTACTATAGACTTATCAGACACACAAAAGAAATTACAAGCACAGAACACACGTACAGAAAAATTCCATCAATTAATAGCTTCGGCAGAGAAATTATCAACAGAAAATCCAGAAATTGAAGAAAAATTTGACATAACATCAACACAACTGACACATAGCCTAATGAATAAAATCACAAATAGCAGCCTTCTGCTATCCATCCTCCCCCCCCCCCCCCCAACGAAAATACACACACCATAACACAGATTATCTAACACCTATTAAAATTGACACGACAACAGAACACGAGTACTCTAACATACACACACCCACAATAGAACCTACATACGAGAATTCGCCTCTAGAGACTCCACTTCAGACACAACAACGGAACATGACGAACCCACCACCAATCAATGTGATAGTTCAACAGCTTATGACAGTTAATACATTCTCGGGCGACAGTAGCGAAAAATGGGCAGGATTCCTCGATAAATACAACCAAGCTGCGGAAAACAGTAATTGGGATGATACAGAGATATGCCGTCGGCTTAAATACTACATCATGGAGTCAGCAAAACACACGTTAGGGAAGTATTTACAGACACATGTTGGCTAACCCACCTGGAATGACGTCATTAGTAAAATGAGAAAGACAATTTCCACACCAGTGAATGAGGAACACTTGAAAAACCTCTTATATACTACCAAACAAAAACTGAACCAAAGTGCTCAGAAGCATATTGAGACCATCCTCTTTTACAGGAGAAAATATAACCCTAACGTCACAGACACAGACTTAATTAGCATTGTGTGGCGTATCACTACTTCTGCCCATCACATACAAAATTGTCAGTTTAAAGAATGTTACAATTGAAGATTTGCTTACAAATATTCAAAGAGTAGAAGTAGGACTATGTCGATACAACCAGGCAATCACAGGGCAACAGACTCACTCAGAAATGGACTCGCTAAGAGCCGAAATGGTGAAATTGAAAGAAGAAATTGCGAACCTCACTTTGCAGCACCAAAAGCCCTTAAAATATAAAAATCCACAAAGATACAATTCACAGATACCACAGTATTACAAATACAACAAATACAGCCGAAACAAACAACATGCTGCTGTAGTCAAGGAATATGTACAAATACCACAAAAATACTACAACCCCCCACCAAGCAAACAGAAGACCACCACAAAAAGGTAATTCGCAAACAAAGAACTTCTTCTGGGCAAACCCCGCACAACAAAACAATGGCCAAAACCTTAATCAAACACATCAAAAGTACAACCCAACCAATAAGTACAAGCAACAAAAAAATTCCTACACTAAGGGGCAATAAGCACCACCCCCACGGACAAAACACAGTGTAAGGTGCATAAAACCAACTACAGACGTTGCAGATAGGCAAGGTCCTTAAGTGAAAGAAGTAAAATCCAGAAAAAACCATGTAAAGACGAACACACGCCCTCCCAACATGCTAATAAAAATTGTACAGTTATATCCAAGACCAAAAAGAATGAGTACATGAAACCAAACAAAGAAAATTTAAATGTTCAACCAGAAGTAAAAGTGAGATGCATAATTAATGCCTGCGAGGCAATATTTAGCAAGATAAAACCAACAGGCACACACACGGAGATTGCTATGTTCAATTCGCGATCAAAAAACTTTCAACTTCCACAGGAAAACCATATTCAAATTACACAGAAGTTCCCAAAATGTAACAACAAAAAAACCAATACGGCAGGCATTGCATTTAAAGAAACTAAATGCAGGTCATGGGAAAACAAGGGTAATTCCGACACCTCACACAAGGACACGGCGTCACGCCAACACAACACGGCGCCCATGAAAGTTGAGACAGTAGACATCAAGAAAGCAGCGGGGCAAGCCGAGGTCAGGGCCGGGGAATTAACGAGTCAGTGCAATCGTGACATCAGCACCTCCATGGCCTTCATCGGACTGTGGTCGTTGGTGGCCATGACATGTGAACTCTGCATGTATCAGGGTCACCAATCCATGGAATGCTCGCTTTTTCCAAATCAATAACTGCCATTTAACACATATATAATGAACGGTTCAAGAAATTTAAAAGACATTTTGGCATGGCCGAAGTAAAAATATACATCCCTAAGGTAGTATGTAACATCACATTATATGACACTACAAACATACACATGGAAAATGGTGGCAATGATGAACAACAAAAGCAGGAACTGAGCCACAGTACCCTGTCACATTCTAAAACCATACAAGCCCTGCTAACCGGCAAGGTCGAATGTCGAATAAGCTATGTGCAAATGTCAATGCTGCGTGTCCTTGCCCGGATTGCGGGCAGATCATATAACATGTTGCTTGACACGGGATGCTCGCGGTCATATATAACGAAAACACTCATACAGTAACATAAGAAGCAACCAATTACTGAACAGTTCACACTAGTGGGCGCCACAACATATATCGACATACATAAATATAGAACTAACTTGAATATTAATATAGCTGGGTTCAATTTCAATCAGGACCTCCTTCTAATTGATAATTTGAAACTAGACATAATATTGGGAGTCGATTTTATAAAAAAAATATGGCATTGTAACAATAGTAACCAAAGATGTTATATACATATATTCTTACCATAATAAAAACGTAATTGAAATACCAATCAATACTAACCAAATATAGTGTGAAACAAACAATTGCATTGAATATTACATAGACAAAAAGAGTCCATGGACAACACTCATGACAATAATGCACTAGGGAGTATAAACAAAAACCTACCCCTAGACAAGAAAGAACTGAAACAATTATTAGAAAAATAAAAAGATTGTTTTGCTAGCAACATAACAAAACTAACAGAGACAAAAATTACGAAATTAAACTAGAATTAACTACAAATAAACCTATTCATACCAGTCCATATTGAATAAATCCGCAGCTATGAGAACAAGTACTCGAACAGATACAAAATATGCTTGATGCACAAATAATTATGCCTTCCGAATCTCCTTATGCCAAGCCGAGCCTACTTATAAAAAACTGCCAAGGAGGCATACGATTTCTAACTTCTCAACCAACACTTTAAGAAGGTACAATACCCCATCCCAAGAACCGAAGACAGAATTAACACACTTCAAAATTCCAAATACATTTCATCAATTGAGATTTTTAGCAGATTCTATGCAATCCCAGTAAGGGAGCAAGACAGAGAAAAACTTGCTGTTAGCGTGGATGGCATAGGCTTATACTAGTACACTCATATGCCTATGGGGTTTGCAACAAGCCGTAATTACTTTCAGAACGTTCTAGATATGCTCTGGCCACTATATTGGAATATGGCTATAGCCTTTGTAGATTATATTTTCACTATAGGCGACACATTTGGGGAACATATACATAGCATTAGTAAAGTAATGGATAGATTATGTAAGTATAATGTCAAATGTTAATTCTAAGAAATGCCAGTTCGTGCAACAGGACATCAAAATTCTGGGGTACTATATCATGCCAGAATGGATCCGAATGGACCCTGACAAAATCGAAGTCATCCAACAAATGGCACGGTCTAAGAACACCAAACAGTTGCAGACATTTTTAGGCTTAATGTCGTACTTAAGATGATGTATCCTTAACTACACCAAACTCACAGAACCGCTTACAGGCCTCATTAAAGAATCAACACCGTTTCATTGGAAATAAGAACAGCAACAAGATATTGAAATTCTGAAATCGGCATTAATAAATCCTCCCATCCTAGCGAAATTCCATGAAAACAGACACACCATATTGGCCTGCGATGCATCTCAGACAGCCATTGCGGCTGTCCTTGTGCAGGAGATACCAGGCAGTAAAGAGCACAGCAGTATAGCATTCGCTTAAAAAAACTCTCACTAAATGAAAAAAAATGGTCGGCGACAGAATGCGAGCTGTCGGCAATTAAATATTTCATTATTTACTTTAAACAATACTTGTATTGGCGAAAATTTACCATTGAGCCAGATCATGCCAGCCTTCAATATTTAAAGACAATGGCCGAACACAATGTAAGAACCTAATGCTAACAATAGCAGTTAATGAATATGAATTCAAAGCGAAGATCACCAAAGGTAAATTAAACACTCTCGCGTATGCACTGAGTCGAATTCCTACAACAGGCAAAGCAGACTTAATGCAAATAACCATAGAAAGCCAACACTACATTATTAAAAAAGATTACACTAATTGCATCTCCTTTTACAAAGCTCTCGCGGAGTCATTGCTACAAAACCCAAACAAAGACGATGAAGTCAAGAAAGTATAGCAAAATATATCATTAACAATTGGCACGAGATTAAAACATTAATTAAACCTGACATTGGTAGAAACAACAAAGCCCACATAGCCAAAATTATTATAAACGAGGACATTTTGGCAAGCCATTGCCAAAATCACAACACTCTATCAGGTAAATATAGAAATTAACATGGAAGGACACACAAATAAAATAAAATGAACACGTATTGGCCCATGTTAAAATTGCAATATTCTTATAACTGTTTACAATTCTACACCACATTATCATCCCATCTATATACATGACCAAGAATACATTAAAGTCTAAGACGACACACATCTGTTCCTAGCACCCATCACACAAATGCAAATGTCCCCATTTTTGGCAGAATATGCAAATGATCCCCAAGTAACACAGATAAAAACCACCCTTACAGACCCACAAAATGCTACACCAAAGTACAAACACCTAGCACACAGATATTACATTACAGGTTACTGAGAAATATACCAAAAATTACACACACCCAGCGGGAAAAAATGCTTAAATCTAGTACCTCAGTACTACATCCGAGAAATAATAATGGCACACCAAAACGCCCTATTAGGTGGAGGGAATGTCGGCCAATTTAAAACATTAGAGAAAATAAAGAATCAGTACTATTTGAACACAATGGTAAATATGTAAAAGAATACATTAAAAATTCCCCCATTTGTCAGAAGGTGAAACATACAAACCAAAAACCCATACGCCATATTACACATATTGAAGCCCCTCTCCTATTCCATTCATGGGGTCTGGTTGCCAAAGGTGAACTATAAACAGCAGCATCCGGCAATACATATATTCTCGTGATGATGGAGTTTTTACACGTTATGTAGTAGCAAAACCCATCCAAATGATTGATGCAAAAACTTGCGCAAAATTTATTAAAGACGTCATTCTTCAGTACGAGTGCCCCAAGTCAATTTTGACTTATAGAGGCACATACTTTAATAATGACATAATTACAGAGTTGTTACAAAAACTACAAATAAAAAATTACAGACAACGGCATACAACCAAGCTTATAACGGGATAACTAAGCAAGTAAATGAGGTTTTGTCCCAACAACTAACTCCTTGTGTGAATGAATACCATGCACACTGGGATGAATATATCCAGTAATTAGTCTTCAATTACAACTCTACAATTAAGAGAAGCACTAAATTCTCACAATTCTTCCTGTTACGCAGTATTGAAGCCATCCAGCCATGTCATGTTATAGGGTACACATTCTCACAGTGTGCTACCAACTGGTGTGAGTAACTTCAAAAAGCATGTGAACAGGCTCATGTAAACTTACTCAAGTCATAGAAACTACAGAAAGTAATTTTTTATAAAAAAATTAGTCCCAATGAACTCAAAATCGGGCAATTTGTATGGGTAAAGACCTATGCGAGACAAAAAGTTCTCAAATTTAAATTTGATGGGTCGTACATGGTCCACGATATATTGGGACCATCAACAATATCGATCGAGATATAGAAATGGGACTACACAAAAATTGACACTATCAATACTAGGAACATTAAATTCGCAAATATAGGAAACTAATTTAAACATGTATGTTACTGATATGGGGACGACGAGAAATGATGTTAAAAATACAAATTCCCTTTAAAGGCATTCAATGTTCCTGGCAATTCTTTCGATCTACAAAAGTCCCTTACAAGTCCAATAACGAAACATACATTGTAGGAACCCCTTCAAACATAGTCGCAATTGATATTACTACAAAGGAAACACGCGAACTTTACAACACGCCCAAACAAGCCAAAGGCATATATTTTCTCTCTAAGCAATTAGCGGACAATCCACAAACCAATTGCCTGAAGGCCGCAATCTATCTCAACGATCTCAAAAGTTTATATCAATATTGTAAATTTCAATATGAGCTGGGAAACTCACTATCTATACAAGCCATCGAATCACACCATTATGTAATAAACAACACGCCAGGCGAATTGGTACTCAGGTATAGTAACAAGTCATTAAGTAAAGTAATTAACAATCCCAAGGTAGGGACTATAGAAATATAAGTACTCAGAGGATGCGAAATCACTTAAGAGAAAGTTACTATCATTAAGGCTACTCACGTATGCGAAATTAAGTGCCTTAAAATAGCAATGTCGCACACTGCCATGACAGTACAATGGCTCCATAATAATGAATTTGGAGCACACCGTTAATAGTGAATGGAAAATTATGCATGCCGAACTTCCCGCCATCACGTATTCAGAATCTAGGTCAGCATTTCGTCAAACTCACATATTCTAGTTATTTACTCAGGAACACTATAATTATATCAGCATTTCCATAATTATTGCCCTGATTATTTCTCTCACAGAAATACACTATAAGCCCATTAAAACAGCAATATTAATGAACCACATGGTGCAGGCGGCACAACCGTAAGACAAATTACCTAAATAGGCAGGCAAGCAGCCTCGTAACAGACTTGTGATTTAGAGTTGAATATGGAACAAAAGGGAAATTTAATTTCACTTTCAAGGTGTATTACCAGGTAGTAGAAAACAAGACAGTATAGGGCGTAGAATGTTAGTCCACATAAAGCATCAGGGTTTAAGTTACAGTCTATAAAGGTCGATTAAATGGTATACCAAAGAAAATGACGCAAGGATAGCACTCTTCTAATGCATATTAACACGTGCTGCGATACAAAGTTTCCTACTAGAGAAATAGAGTTATATATATATATATATATATATATATATATATATATATATATATATATATATATATATATATTGACTTGGCAGCACAGTGTAGTTTCTCAGGCAGGGCACTCGAGACAATATTAGCACATCGTAAATTGAGGCACTCAGCGCTACCTAGGTACCTGTATTCAAAGCACAGTGGACAATGGACAAAGTTGCAACTGCAGGCTGAACAAGGCAGAAAGAAAATGGTAGAGTGCAACAGCTGATGCTCACGAGGTACTACAGTACAGTCGACTTGTGCTAGAAAGTGCTCGACGGCACTTGACAGGCCGTGCAGTGTGATCACCATTGATTACTTGTCAGGGCCCCAAAAAGGTACATAAACGTTCTTCTAAACTAATGTAAATTATGATCAACTTCTCTCATGTACATACCAAATTCAATTAGTTCAATTGTTTACCATAAAGTATAACAGTTAATTGATTCAGTATAATAGTAAAGTATATATATATGTAAACTCTACCAGGTATAATAAAAACTTTGCAGGATGCAAAGTCACAAAGATAGAAGTTTAGTTAGGCTACAGCTATCTGAATATGGTATGCATACAATGGTAATTTTTAAATTGCTAATACTGATATCACGGTGCTATTGGTAAATGTTGTGTTCCTTAAGCAAGTTTTACCTTCATCCCCAACCTTACGTGTTCAATGCCAGGTTTAATTAATATTTCAATTTCTTTTAGGGTTTCAGTTATTATAAAGGAGTCGAGCACACCCTTCCTGATCCTAACGAACACACAGGAACCAATAATGGCCGTCAGCTAGTTAGGTGCCGGTGCAAACAAAATTAAGATTAGTCAATTTTACTAACTAATGCATTCGTCCTTCCCTTGTATTCCAAGTGAAACTTCTTATAGTAACAATTTTGTACATAATTATATAAATAATTTTAATATTATCTCATAGAACAAGCAAGTGTACAGCAGCAAAATAAGTCTTCTGGCTATTTTATTGTAGTATGTCTAGATATATTCATATCAAGGGTAAAAACTTAAAGTACGCTAATAAACAGGGGTAAAGATTAACCTTAATGTATGTGTGTAATACATGTAACAATGGAATAATTGTAACAAAATAATGGTTTAGCATTGCCATTCGTATAAGGCTGACATCTGTGTAACACATCCCCGACCCTTCATGCTGACATTGCCAGAGGGAGTCTACATGTGGGAGGGTGTACAACTTCCTCAGTAATTAAAAGTTCCACTACTTATCACTAATCTGGAGACAACCTCTTTCTGGCAGGCTCCACTACTACCATGGGACTTGGCCGCCCATTGAACTACAACACCGCCCTCCTGCACTGATCGCCTGACCTGACCCAGCCAATCGCCCACACCGTTCAACCCCATGTCCCAGGCGAGGGCGCCTGGATGCTCCTGAGAGGGGGGCCTTGCTGCGGCTGGTCCTGTAAGGTTTGCTAAGTGGCGCACTGAGGCAAGGCACAGAGCGACCTCGCCCAGCCTAGCCGTTGTTTTAACATAACACATTCCGGGGGATTGAGTGTGAGGTCAAGACAGGAGTATATAAGCTTAAAGAGATGGCGGCTCTGGCCACATCTTGCCTGCCACCGCCAGTGGCCCTGTCCGAGGACTGCGAGACGAGATCATCACCTGACGTGCCCGCTGTTGAGAGAGCTTTAACGAAACGCTGCCGGCGAGAGGATAAATATCCATTCCCTGGTAGGGCGACCGAAGGCACGTAGCGCACAGGACTTGTGAATGCAATTAATCTCCATTCGAACAAAGAACTGGCTTCAAGCTTAATGCTTAATGTAAACTATTAAAGGCATCAGCGCCTTGTTGAGGGTTATGGTAATATCAAGCTTGCTACTTGCCGAATAATAACTGTATTCAATTAATGCACTAGCCGCCCGCTTGAGGCGTGATTGTATTTGTTAAATAAAAGTAGTCTTTTGTAATTTAGTGCTTTCCTTTGAGCTACCCTTGTCCCCCTAGTTATTGCGAGACTCGATCACCTCTGGACTGGTCGCAGTAATATGTTCATCGTAAAGCAAATTTTTTCCTTTCTTAATGACGTGACGTGTGGGCACGTCACACTTTTGTTTTGTTCGTAAATGAAACAGATGTTGGTTAAAATTTACTGTAATGTGACAAGAAAAAAAAATTTTTCATGGAGCACTTACCTTGAGTATCTTAAGCGTAGTTCAGTTTTGTCATATTTATTTTTACATTGTTAAAATTGTATTCTTTCTATCTCTTTTTACCACTGTACTCGGTTTTGCTGCTCTGCGCTTAGGAGTTTGCCGGGTCGATTTGCAGTTCTGGCTGTTGCCACGCAGAATCAGTTGTGTGCTTGGCTGGTTTTAGCTGTCGTGACCATTCATGTTTTGGGCGTTTTGGCGAGAGTGCTTGGAGCCAGTTGGTCCCTAGGAGTTGAAGAGAGTTAGGTAAAACGAACAGTCTGAAAGGTTGTGCCCTATAACAGCATCGAACAACTAGTTGAAGCAAGGGGATTTTGCAGCCGATGGTTCATTGTACAAGTGGCGATGAGAAAAGGGGACGAAAGCGATGTTATCGCCTAAGTCGCATTGCAAGTAACAAAGTTATTTACACAATTAGAGCCACCAGGATTAGTTGGTGTACCGAGCCATCTTCAACTGTATTTCATGGGTGATTTACATGAAACGGAATAAGCTGGCCAAAAGTGGAAAAAACGACAAGTGTCGGTGCAAGTTGTTTTGGATTGTCCTAACCGAAATAAAAACGGTGAGGGGGGAGGGAGTTTGGAATCGTGGTAGATGGATTACCCAACATACCAATTTTTAGTGTATACGACGTGTCAAAAGACGTAGACTCCCAGCAAATATACAGGACACTATATACCTAAGTAGAAGATTAAAGAACATATGAGCCTGTGAAAATTACATTTTAAAAATGTATTTTTGCTGCCTGTGGTGTCGTGAAAGGTTTTTTTTGTCTTTTGTCTAGCTGAGTTCTATGTGCATGTGCGAGATATTTATTTAGTCTCATGGTCTGCAATGGACACTGACCAGTAACATTGGTAAAGAATGAGGAAAAGTATTTCCATAGTTAACGTTGAATTAAAAGTGTGAGGTAAATATTTGTGAAAATTCAAAGTATGTATATTGTTTTCTGAGTTTCTCACACATGTAAGTGTACCAATGAACAAATTTGTAAAAATATTTACGTTTTTAGTAATTTGACAATTTCATTGATCAACGTTTGAATAAAGTGTTCTGGTCCATGACAATAAAAACTTTACATATGGTGGAAGTATACAAAATGATCAAGCAAATAGTTCATATACAAGGCTTTCAAAAGTGCAAAGTTTACTAAGAACCGCTGTTAAGCGGGAGGAAGTTGAGTTTAAATATTTGGGCCTCTCCTAACGAGGTTTTGAGAGCCGATGAGGGTGAAATGAGGTGAGAATTGAGCAGCGCCGGAATGCAAGGGCCGGAGGAAAGGGACATCCCCGAGAAAACCCGCCGACCAGCGGTATCTTCCTGCACGATTTCCAATTGCGAAAATCCGGGAGTACCGGCTGCGAATTTAACCCGGTTCGCTTTGGTGGGAGGCGAGCAGTCTAGCCGCTCAGCCAGAGCGGCCCCACGTGGTAGGAAGGTCCGAACATGTGGCGTTAGGTCGACCCTGGCCGCGCTCGACTTGTGGACGCGGGAGCTCAACGAGAATGAGCGACGTCGCTAAGACGGTGCTTTATCCTGGTCAGACGTGCACCTGATGCCCAAATCCGTATCCTCTCCGCCGCCCTTGATGCGTGAGAGGAGTGAGAGAGGGATGGAGGGCCGACGCCCCTTGTCACCGTGGTCATGTTATTTCTCTTGCGCTCCGCTTTCCACGACGTACTTAGTTATCAGACTGCTGTCTGGCGAGCGCAGCTTGTGCGACCATCAGATATGTTTTCTGCCTTTGACTGTCCAAATACTACTCAGTAATAGTCCATGCATGGTTATTTTTCTGAAGCCCTGCTCAAGTTATGCTTGCAAGGTACTCCTCCGCCTCATGCAAACAATGCTCAACTAAGTTAAGGTTTATTCTAATCAGGTTAGGAAGCTCAATGGTTTATGTTTGTCAACTAACCGTTATCGCCGCCATGCTTCACTGATTTGACATGTGTACCGGAATTTTCCGTTTTATGTGTATGAAAATGGTACAATTGCAATTTTCATAAAATAAATGTAACTTCCGTAACATCTTCCGAATTGTATTGTGCTAGGCTCTACGTAAAGAATAAACTGTGTTCTTCGCAATACAGCAAAATATAACGAAATATATTCACTCATTGTTACATTTTCTATCGTAAATTGGATATAGCAAAACTTAGGTTTACACAATTACGTTATTCAAGTATGACAACTGAATTGAAAAATTATAATGCTGAAATCGTTAGAAATGTCACTTTTTGGGATTTCCTGCACAATTTCCATTAACGAAAGACGAATAGTACAAAGTACATTTTAATAGCAGGTATATTTTTTGCACTTAAACTCGTAATTTTAACCCATTAAAATAAGCTTTCTCATAAATGCTCGATGCCAATCACAGTGGTATTTTTAGTGTTTTCTCCTGTAAACACCATTGGAGAGTGTGAATTATAGCTAAGAAAGAAGGTCAAAACTAAACAGTTGGCTGTAGCAAGTATATACATGATCTTCCGTGACTCAGCGGACATACTTTGGCAGCGTGTTACACGGATCATTGGCAACCAAAAATGTCCCATGCAAAAATAGGCTATCCAGCCCATTTCCAGAGTTACAGAGATGTTAATGCAATCAAAACACAAAATGGCATTACTGAATGTCTTAAATGCAACTGACTACATTCATGTCGAATGTCTCACACGAGCTGTTCAAAATATTCACCATCTGACCGTAAGCAGGATGCGATATTCTGTAGCCTACCATGGAGTGTTGCCACTGCATGTCAGCATGTTCAGTTCTGAGTTGATTAGTGGCGTCAGTTATCGCCTGTAGCAGCTGGCCTCGTGTGTCTGACCGCTGTCCACTGTAAACCCGTCCCTTCAGGCAGCCACAGACGAGAAAGTCCAACGAGGAGAGGTCTAGAGAGCGTGCCGGCCATGGGACTGGCCCAACTCTTCCAACGCACCTGGACGCATACTCAGCTGCTGTACCACGCACATTTCCGTAAACAAACTCCATGTCTGCGTAATCTGCACGTGTAAACATTCCTGGCATGTTTGCACAACTACTCGCCTCGGCACGCTAATAAAGACTGGCAACGCCAGCCACACTATCGACCTGCTTGAGGTCAGATGGTGCACATTTTGAACAGCCTGTGCGGAAATTACAAAATTAATGTAGTCAATTGCATTAACGATATTCCGTAATTCCAATTTGTGGTTTTATCGCATTTAAATTCTGTTCACGGTAAAATGAGCACGTTTGAAAGCCCTACTGAAGATATACTCGTATGCACGTTGCGTATTCTTCCGCATTATGTAAAATTAACATTGCCTCGGGCCTTATCACTATACTCATGCGTCGGTCAATTGAAACTGTGAAATTATTAGAAAAGGAAAATTTCATAAATCTGCTCATTTTTAAACGTCGATGTATTAGAAAAAATAACAGGAAGTGAAACAAATAATTTCAGTATTTATAAATGGTTACCTAACACTGGTTATTCGACGTTAAAATAAGGAACTACTTCCCCGTACATCGTTACGAACTTTACTGGGCACATTTCACTCAGTGCACCCGTTAAAATATACGTAGGCAGGGGCAGTGACTTTTTCCCAAGGTTGATTAGAAAAGTGTTCAGTTTATCGTGAACAGCATTTACGTCCCTGTAACTCTGAAATGTGGCTGCGTAGCGTACTTGCATATATGGCATTTTTTTGTTGCCAATGATCTGTATAACACGCTGCCGTGTGTCGGTTGAGTCGCGGAACATTCTGTATTACAATTTGGGCCAAAAACGAGATTTTACATACAAAAATACATAATTTACTGATTTACCGCCAGCATAAAAGTGACCTCTTTAGTTCACCAGCGCACCTCGCGACGGGAATCTCCCCAGAGCCAAACTCTCCCATAGTAAATCACGACTTGTTTCCAACCTGAGCGGAGTAAACATTAACTAAGTCTAGAAAATTACAACGAAGGAACAGCTCACCTGATTCCTGCACACTCACTATAATAATGTTTTGCTTGAGAACTATTTCTTACTAAGCATTGCCAACACACATAATTACTCTCTGTTTCTGTTCATATTAATTATAAATGAAATATAATTATTTATATAAGTACCTAATTGTTCAGTTTAACGTAAAATAAGATACATTAATGTTACTAAATGTATATAACGCTTGTTATAGTAAACGTAATTTGGGAACAATTAAACACATAATACATACTGAGATTTTTCAAACGTTTGACTCAAAAAGCGTGACGATACTGCACATAGGCTATATCAATTTTTATTAATATATCTCCAGCACGTATAGTTCCCAATGCTTAGTTTTAATTTAGTATCATAATATTTACTGTAGACCTATAACATTGCAAAGCTTCGTCCACTAAATATGTCTAAACAATAATATATTTATTATATTTTTTTATGCCCACAACAGTTCATAATCGCGCGGTTTAATAAGAGTCAGTAGTAGAATATTTTACCACATGCTGACTTCTGTGCCACCTTTCGTGCCACTCGATATTTTTGTTTCCTTTATTTTGTACTTTTTTTGCTATTTATGTTCCATTGTAGGAATATATTTGTACGGCAATTTAATTTTGCTTAGATTTTGTATGGAACGAAATGTAATTATTTTGATTCCCTGTAAACCTTCGATACCTAGTCAATGTTACTGTGTCCCAGTATATTACTCTAGTATTCCTTTAGTAATTCAGTTAAATTTACTGTTTTATTAATTTGTGTTAAAGTTTCGCGTTATTCAACATAAACTGTGATTGCGGTAATTAGTCTGCTAACCAAATCATTTTACTTGTACGAATTTTGTTAAAACAATTTATTTTTGCAAAAGATCGTGATGTCATTGACAATAATTTTGCAGTGTCGAAAAAGACAACTTAATTAGTATTTACATTCATAAAACACTTTGGTTATGTTAAAAATATTATTTTGTTTCTATACTTTGTGAGTTTGTTTCAACATGAAATTATTTCGTAATTATTTAAAACTATTATCGCACCATGTTGAGAACCGATTATCGCTCAAACTGCCTGAATCGATATCGGGGCTATGGCCACTTCCGGGTGTTACCTTTTCGTCCTTGTTCACCTAGAAAAATGGCGTGATATTAACTACCAATCTTGGCTCCAAGAAAATCTACATGAATCTTCGGATCTTTTAGTTTCGCCGTATTTGGTAAGTTTGGTTCGTAGCTCCTTTTGTGCGCCACATATGGTGCATTGTCTTTTAAGTGGCATTGCTCATTTGATCTCTTTAGTTCTGTTTTACAGCGGTCGGGATGTACAGCCATTATGGTGTAGGGTATAGCGACCCCGAACCATGTATCCATCGTCACTTGCGACATGGATTTATAGCAGTTCAACTTTGCCAGGAGCGTCCAATGCTGCGGGCGTGTTCCTGTTTCTTCATGCAGGCCAAAAATATATCATTTTTCCGCATGAGTGCATGGACAAATACCAACCTACCGAATTTATGAAAAGTACTATCTCGGCCTTTGTATGCCAGTCTTCAAGACTTTCCTTTTCGAATATCTTCATCTTTCGCCATTGATTCAGGAAGTTATGAATTTAGATTTAGTTTGGTTGTTTAAAGTAAAATAAAAAGCACACAACATTTAACATTTTAATACCTAAACTTTGGAAATGTTTCACAAGTGGCTTGTTGTTACCAGGTATAGTTAAATTTCTTGCCTCGGGATCCCGATAATTAAGAGATTACTAAACAAAAGAAACTATGTAAACTATGATACTAATACTTTAAGAAAGAGAGTCTTTATTTATGAAATTGTGTCTACAAGTTTTCTTATGTGTTTATCATGTTGTAATTTTAAAGGCAGAAAATAAAATAGATTGTGTCACTACCCAAGTAGCAACACCTCACTATTTAAAAAAAAAGTCAGAACATGCCGCAAGAGCAATTTTTTGAAAACTTTAAAATGGTTGGCTAAATGTTGACAAGAATTTGGTAGATATACTGTTGGTAATGTGTGTGTATTTTTATGTTGGGCCAACTTTGTAAAACTAACATTTTATTGTAAAGTTAAGGAACAGATATTCTTAATTAAAACAATGCCCCTTTCCTGCTTTTTATGAAATATAGATTTTTTTCACAATACTGACCATTTTACTTTGAAATATGTGTAGTTGGGTTTATGTTGTGACAAAGTTTGAAACCAAACAGATGGTGATTCGTACTTTTTTTGATGTTGGGCCAACATTGTGTAACTGACATATTTCCAACAATGCTCAAATGTACTTTGGACAGAAAAAATTAACATTATAGATAAATGTTCGCTTAACATTTAGGTATTTTAATACATACATGTTTGTGTTTCAAATTGATTTTGATAGTAGAACATTTTGTTTTTAATACACATATGTTTCAAATTTGAAATGTTAGAATTATGGTCGTCTGGTCAAGATCGGCTGAATATTGGAAACAAGTTGGTATACGTACATTTGGTAATTGGTATTAATTTTTATGTTGAGCGAAAGTATATGATATCGAAATAAGGTACTAGTTATTCTTAATGAAAAAAATAATGCCAATTTACTGTATTGTATAAGATGCAAATGTTGTTCGTGATACTAAGCATTTTTTGTATGTGATATGTTTAATTGGTGTTATGCTGGAACAATGTTGGGAACCAAAAGGTTGTTTTTTTTGGCCCTTTTTCGTAAGTTTGACCAACGTTGTTAACTAATATAATTTCAACAATGCTCCATAAAGAGTTTCCTTAAACATTTGTTTTTTTTTTTAATACATAATCTAATTGTACTTAAAACATATTTTGATGGTCATGTTTGACTGATTGTTGGCAACTAGTTCGTAGACATAGAGTTGGTAATTTGTACGTATATTTATCTTGGACCAACAATGTATAGTCAACGTTTTAAAACAATATTAGGGAACAGGAATTCTTAGTAATATACAATATCCCTTTATTCCTGCTTTTAATGAAGTAAAATTGTTTTTCGCATAACTAACCATTTTTCTTTGAAATATGCATTGTTGGTCGTTTGTTGGGATAATATTGGAAACCAATCAGTTGGCAATTAGTAACCACCATTTATGCTTTAAAATCACGTGTTCTAGGTGCTACTGCTGGTACGATTAGTAAGGAAATTTGCGAGATTTTTGCTGTAAACAATTTCGGAGTACGTATTTATGTTTGGTGAGTATGTAATTTTTCTCTTTTTTGTTTCCGAAAGTGGAAGTTTATATATGTCTTACAAGTACCGTTCAGTAATAATAATGTTCGTTTAACTTATGCTATGATAGGATAGTTTGATTTTTTCGAAATAAACACATGTTTAATTCATTTCATTTGCTTAAAGTTTTAAGTTTTTTAGAGCAGAGTTTCTTTAGATGTAAATTGACTGTCTTTTGTTGAGTATTTGTTATAAGTTGGAAAATGTATTCGTGCAACTGGCAGGATTTAAATTCAGTAGCAGAGTAGTAAAATCTGACTTAAATATATAACAAAAGTAATACATTATATTCGAACACGAATATTTTGATATGCACTTATTTATTTATAAATGGTAATTAGTTAAGGTAGTCTAGTGGATAAGATGACGGCCTGCTAATCCAAATCTTGAGGGTTCGAACTTGAAATCTACCAATAGAATTTTCAGGTCTTAATGTGCAGTGGTAAATGATAAGTATTGGTAAGATTAACATATTTTCAAATTTTTTTTTGTTATTGGGTAACATTTATTTTAAAACTTCTAACCAACATTGGCAGAATGTTGTTTACTAGTTGCATTATGTACAAATAACACATCTTCGCAAAACACTGCTAACTGTGGATAAATGACTGTGAATGCCTTTCTGAAAGAGAAAATAATATTAGTTAGCAAATAATCAAAATACTACGAATAACCAACATTATACCAATGTTAGTTAGTGGTTGGGTTTCTGTCATATTAGATTGGTGATCTGTAATATACATACAATAAACCAACGTAAAGCCAATAAAAGATCATTTTGGTTTTTTGATTGATATCGCATACTTTTGAAAGAATCCGAGTGCAGGAAAGCATGCAGAAAAATATTAATTTTCATTAGCAAAATTATGTTGGTTGTGCATCAAATTTCAGTTTGCAGCCAATGCAAAAATACACGTTGGGACAACGTTGCCCCGAGTGACATTTTGACGTTGGGCCAACATTACCCCGAGTGACATTTTGACGTTGGGCCAACTTACGTTTTCCAATGTTGGCACAATGCCAGCGCCAGACTTTGGGCCAACGTTGGCCCATCAAAGTTGCTACTGGGGTACGACACCAGTTTTTCATTTTACAGTAAGAAATGGCTAAGTAATGCTCCTCTTTGATCACCCTGCAGGCCTTTAAATCATTAAGGATAACTCTTTTTATTTAAGATACAGACAAATAACCCGTGTTTTACTAAAGAGCAGACAAAAACAACTGGAGTGTTGTAAAAGCACTATTTAAATTTGCTGAGCTGTCCCAGTGTTTGGCCTACCTTAATGCTACTAACCATGGCAATCTCCACTCGTCACAGACGATCCACTGTGTTGTCGTTTAGCTGTGTGTACATGGGGGTTGTTTGAGGTTATTTACGTTTATAGAGGTTTTACCCTTTGGTGTTTGACCCCTGATGCCCCCATGTGCTACAATTCAATTAGCAATATCACGTCATTATGAAATTTCTACTACTTCTTTTTTTTTTTTAATAATGTTTTGTAGCGTACATGTTTTATGCAGGGAGGCTCAACGGACAACGCAATATCAAATATATAAACCGTAACTTAAAAAAAAATACATACACAAAATCACTGCTGACTCTCTATTTAAACTTAGCGACCATGAACACTGGAGACGCCACCTGGTATTTTAAGAGAACGCAAGCTTGAATACCTTAATGGAAATATGTTTTGCAACTGGCCACTTCTCTGAGGTTTAGTTGTCAACACTGACACCAGCTACATAAATACAACTGAAGGTCAGTTAATTTGATTAAAAATAGTATTATAATATTATAATTTTATTTTCAACTTAAATCACATGAAATAAAAACAATTCACAAAAACGTTTTTTTTTTTTTTCGACGGAGGCCTTTCGGTTACTGTTTAGCAATTACACATTTATAGGTACATGTTCAGTGGAGAGGCTTGGGCGGTCTTAAGAGGTCTTAAGAGGCGATGAAGGTGAAGCGAGGTGGAAATGGAGCACCACCGGAATACAAGGGCCATGGAAACGAGATATGCCCAGAAACCCTCTAACCAGCGGCATCGTCCAGCACGAGTCTTACATGTGAAAATTCGGGAGTGGCCCTACCGGAAAACGAACCCGGTTAGCCTTGGTGGAATCTGGGCACAGAGATATTCCTCTTTCCCATACGTGGCATTTCAAAAATCGTGTGATTTGGTATATTTAATATCTGTATTGAATTTAAAATCTTAAAATATTCCCATTTAATATATATATATGTATATTTTTTAAATTAGTATTTTAGCAGTGAAGCACAACTATTCTAAAAAATTCTGGAAAAGAAATTGTGTAAAGACTACGAAGTTCACGATAGTACAAAACTATAATTTTCCTACGATTACGATTTTCCATAAAACCATATATATATAATCCTCATCGGGTTTTATTAGAGCATGCATCAGACAGGCAATTCCATAGATTACCTGCAAAAGATATCTCATTTTTTTGTATTGTTTTGAAGTTTTTGCAATCACCCATTCAAAAATAAGAGTAATATAATATTACATTTGTAATTTAATGCCAACGGTTTGGTGTTTATTTTATTGTTTAAAAATCAGTCGCTTGGATATTTGTACCATTTTTGTGGTGCCGTAAGCATTTTGCTTATGTTTTTCTCTTCATTTTTGTCTTTTGTGTCTTTGCCTTTCTAGGTATATTTTATTTGCTGGCAAAGTCTTTTCTTTGAATTTTTTTTTGCATTCAATTATCTTCCTTTTGGGCCCAGGATTAACTCTGTCATTGATATAACTTTCGTGTCACTGATTTTACTGTTTCTAATAAGTGGCATCAATGTAAAAGTAAGAATTATTCGTGTCTAAACTCTTATAATTAGTTTGGCAATAATATTCGTAAAGTTATTTCAAATGTGTATTTGTTAATTTGTATTTGTTGAGTTATATTCACTATACGTAGCACCACCTGTTAGTAATGTGTTATTTTATGTAATATGTTGATTCAAATTAAGATCATAAGAAGACAGCACTTTTTTTGTAAATCATGTTATATAATCTTTTTGGTAGTAATGTTATTATTAACGTCAGTATCAGCTGCCGTAGAATATGATAACTAAAAAATTCCGAATCCCGATACTTTAAATAATTATTAGGTTTTTATCACCTGACCATCTGAGTGTAATTGTGAGTTTGTATAGCGATAGTTGTATCGATAGCTGGACCGACAGGTACATTGTTCAGAGATGATGACCCTGTCATATACCTTTCTCCTTATCAAGACGAAATAATGGTGACACAATAATTTGTTGCTGCTAAATAACTACATGAATATGTTATAAACTATTGTTTCAACCGCTATCGGTAAGTTTAAAGTTTTCCAAATTTTCTAGGCGACGTGTTAATGTAATTTTTAGTGGCGCGGGATTTTTATTTTGTGTACAAAATGTTTGCTTAGTGCGGTCGCTAATCGCTGTTGGGTGTCCCATGAAAGAGCTATTGTAAATTTCTGCCATGTTGCCTTCATGAAAGAGAGTGGCGATGTTTTAGAGCCACCAATAGCTGTGTACCCATCTTCGGAAGAAGGCAAGGATGGCTCGCGTCTACGCCTTTTAATCAGGAAAGACTCAAAATTTTATTATAATTTAGAATTTTTTTTTGTGAAGTATGATGTGAACAGTGCGGGTGTGGCTATCACCCATCCTCATGTTTTTGGAAGTGTGAACTCTCTTCTCGTTGTTCAAAATCAATAAAAAACAAACACTTTCTCTCTATTAAATATTAATGATGTATGAACATTAGGTTATTTATTTTATATAATAATTGAATTTTTGGGGAGGTGCACCTCGATTCCATTAGCTCTATTTCAATTTGCTCTTTTTTTACAATCATGGCAATTGCAAGGCAATGTTGTATGTTCTTTTAACTATCTATTTCTTTTTAAACAAAGAAACGAAGATTATAAGCATCCAGCACCTTGTAAACTATAAACTATAATAATATAAACAAAATATTTATGAATACTCAGAAAAATGAGATGTAACAATCTTTTTTAACAACTATATAAATATTATGAGAGGAGCTATTAAATTACTGGTCACTAATTTGAGCACAGTGTTGTCTTTTCATAAGTTAATTATTTTACCCTCTTTGCTTCCCAATAGCGAAATCTAAATTGGTGCAAAAAAATTAAAATAATATTATATATATTCATTGTTAGTGATAATTGATTGATTGCTAATGTTAGATTTCAGGACTCGACCTATGCTGTTAATTTGTTTTCCCAAAACACAGGTAAGCACAACTAGAGCCAATCCTTGCATTCACCATCTTCGGTGTTGTAGGTTTATGTATCGTTGAAATCTACAGGATCACCGATATATGACTTGTAATACTGAGGGTGGTGGAGTATGGCTGGTAGCAGAGATTGGTTGTGTCTTGTAGGTGTTTTGTTGCATGCTTTGGTGTATGTTTTTGACTTCTCCTTATTCAGTTCATGGTCTGGATGGTGTCAGACGATTTTATTTTTTTAGTTTAAGTGTTTGTCGTCTTTATCCCATTAACAGTACTGTTTTTGTACTTGTTTTACCTTGTGTGTTGTTAAACAAATATGCCAAATTTCATTATTCCTGAACACATCTTGAAAAAGGAACTTCCATATGAATTAAAATTAAGGGGCATCACCCCTTTTGACACTAATGTACCATCATTGCGCACTGCATTACACAATACCCTTCAGACAAATATTTAATCTGTTATTCATAACCTGAGTGACAAAAATTAAAAACTGAGTATGAATCATGTGCCACAAAACTCCTAGTGTTTATTGAGATAATTTCTGATCTAGAGGATGCCACCTATGCCTCTGCAGTCATTGCCTAGATTAAAGAATCGTTTGGCACACCTGGAAAGGTGTATTGATAATTTTTTATATGCACATGAAAAAGAACATGAAGAAATGCAAATTATTTCATTAACAAACATACTTTCTCAGATAACCTCACTTTTTGAAGTGTTAAATCACCGCAAGATTGGTCGGGTAGCCACGACTATTGAAACGGTAGTTGACATTGCTCAGACTGCTGAGAATCTGTGTAATAATACCCTTAGGGAAACTGATACCACTGAGATACAACCTGTAACATCTGTTCCCACTATGCCTTACCTAGGTATCAAACCTTCAAGTTGGGACCAGAGGTATTAATGTACGAAGAATAACTAGTACTTTGTGCCCACACATCTAATTGGCCTTGGGCGAGCCATACTCCAGGAGAGGGGAGCTGAGGAAACATTGAGATGGTAACAATTCTACCTACGGCAGCTAGACGTGCGTTCACCCCCACTCTATGGCCCACTCTCTGATGCTTTGGCCATTTGTCGGCTTGTGTGTAGCCGATCAAGAAGACAACTTCTGAAGTGCCACCGACGCGAGGCGTCGCTGGCCCAGGCAGCAGTCCAGGCAGAGACTTCCCATGTCAGGAGACATACTCAGTCAGCACCACATCTCCACTACTCGACATCGGGACAGAGGAGCTCCGTTCGATTCCTATCGAAGTTAGTGGTAGGTGTCTATTCAGTAGGGTGCAGGGTTGAGTTGCTAGGGAAGTAACGCATTTAGAAAAGCAATATAATTGACAGATTAACTTAAATATTGCAAGTCTATGCAGATCCAATAATGAATTCATATTTGTAAATCAATTGATTGTGAAGAATTAATATTAAATTAATAATTTTTTTTAGTATTCGTTTGTGTTCCTTATTTCTTCTTTCTAGTACTTTCGACACATTTAGTCCTTGTAGCATTTAGTAATTGTTGAGTTGGAGAGAGAGATATAAGGATAAGTGATAATATAGGAAGTGTTGCACATTGGTGTTGAAGTAAGGATATTTTGGTGGCCTTTGGTCAGCCAGGCTTGGTGGAATCGCCAGCCTTAGTGTTTTATGAGTTCAGTTTAACATAGCAAAGCTTCGAAGGCAGGAGTAAGTATTCAGGGCTGCTAGGCACACGCAGCAACTGGCGGAGTCACCGGTCTTTCCCTTTCCTTTTACAAACTACCGAATAATAGCTGTTGTTAGAGAACAATTGGTAGAGGTGCTGGTCGTTTCTTTCCTCTTGTTCAAGCATAGTAATTGCTTGGTAGTAGCATTTATTTGTGGAATAGTAACACAAGTAGAGTTATTTCCAGGTTACTGCATCTTAATTCCTAGATAAGTTGTAGAAATTTAAATAGCGTGTTTTGTAACAATTTTTTGTAAGTGTGTTAGCTTTTGTAATTGCGTAGCATCAGTTAAGTCTGTAGAAATTGTAAGGATAGCAAGCGGTGTAGCCAAGGAAGGTTGAATACTCTTTGTATACCTGCACGCGATAGAAATCTTAGTCATCTGCAATCATGAGAAGATAGTCTTGCTTATGTAGCTCTATACAGCACCTACTGCAGGAAAAAACGCAGCACCGAGCTCAGCTTGCACTCATTCTCTGTACTGTAGTAGAGTATCAGTTTGCTTCATTGTGTAATGCATGGTTGTATAACGTAACCATTGTAGGAACCGTTTTGGTAACGCTAAGAGTCTCCTACTGTAAATTGGGTTGTGTGTGGTGTTGAGGAGAAAAAAGTAGTGTGCTTGTAGTTAGTTCATTAGTTTAAGTACACAGTGCACATTTTTGTGTCTTAATTTCATTCATAAGTAGGCATTTCCATTGTGTCAGACTTGTTTTCTCATCTCACATATTATAGCATATGGATACACATAGTAAATCGGCCCAGTCTTCCGCAAAGAAGCTTTTCAAGCAGGTTTTATTATATACGTCGGAATCTGAGCAGATTCTAAAAAAGAAAAAAACTTGTGCACCAAAACACGAGTGAACCCACACCTCCAACTTCTTTTAGTGGTCAGAATCTTGGATTCGAGTAATCGTTTAACACAAGCCCAGAGAACATGTAATTACAGTCTTTACACGACACTTCACTCCTACACGGTGTTGACAGCTTCTTGTTACCCACAGTGCATGCACAGTCACAAACCGAACACTTGTATTTACAATTTAGACACTCTTAGCATGAACACACAGACAAGTCAAATTTTTGGTAGCACCATGAACAACATTCAGCCTGTTCACGTTACTGTCAATCATCAGGAAAATATTCCTACATTTTCCAGTGCAAACATGGAAAACATATCCGAGTTTCTAGAGGAGTTTAAAGCTAATAGCAATATTAATGGTTGGGACAACACCGAACGATGTATGTGTATTCGTGTACATGCGAAAGGTGTGGCCAAGTATGAGATCGATAATCTCGTTCAAGTTCACAGAACAATATTATGTGGCAGGTGGTAGAAATGAAACTGCATAATATTTTCATGCCCATGGAGGAAAGTGAGAAGTACAGGCAGCTTCTCTACACCAAAAGACTAGCATTAGGTGAGAGTTGCCAGTAACACATTGAGACAATATTGTACTACCAATGTAAGTACAATCTATATGACCAGGATAGTGAGTTTATAAGCATAATCTGGAAGTCACTACTTCCATCGATCGAAGATAAGATCAGTTTGTAAAAGACACAGTCGACCAGATGATAAGCAATATGAAGAGAGTGGAGCTGGGTATCTACCGATATAATCACGTGGTATCTACAGTTCCAAACAATCCTGATACGGAGCGTTTTGATACCGAAATCGCTAGGTTGGAAGAGGAATCGCAAGCTTATGTTACAAAATCAGCAGTCGCAGGACATTGTACAGTTGATTGGGAATAGTTACCGAGGCGCGAATAGATGCAAAAATTCACATCAGTACACAAATTAACACTGCAGACTGTTATAAAACAGTCAGTTCTATCCTAGGAACAGGTATGTTTCGAATCAACGACCACAGAATATGATGCAGCCTATTGTTATTGTTAAGGAATGTTCAGGTGCAGAGCACAGGCAAAACTATTTCCAACCATGTCATTTTCAGCAGAGTTACTGAAACCAAGGATTTATAGATAGGCGTACATCACACGCAAACAATGAGAAATCCCGTGATCACCGACAGTTTCAGGACGACCGATGTAGTTAGTCATGTTTCCCCCACTGAGGAAAAATAACGGACGAAAAATGCCTGCAGAGCGATCTTCAGTAAAGTAGTCAAGGACAAATAGTATGTGCACATAGCTAAGGCCAATGCAGTCAGGCATCATAATGAGTAGTGAGGCAGGTTCTTGCTGCCAAAATCCCACCAAGGAGCATTATGAGGCGAAATTCAGTACTTCTGCGATACAGTTTAGCAACCTGCACACCCAATGAATCACGATATTGCGAGGAAACTATGCCACTGCTGAATATGGTTGCGGACCCAGAGAGGCGGACAATAATAGCACCGTCAGTTGTTGTTGCAACTGCAGCGCATGACGTATGCAAAATGCTGCATAGCGAGCTTCTGCAGGAGGCGAAAATTCGCGAGACAGGCGACTATGCTGAAATCGCGAGTGTGCGGTTTTTTTTACACAGGCCATAAGGCATGCCATTGCACATTTTTTTGTTACCAATCCTTTGACTTCGAAACTGGCATTGCTGCAAGATTCCGACTAGTCAAAAACAAATTTGGGACGAGGCACATCAAACTTCGAATTAGCCATGACCCCACCACAACGCTCACTGACACTCATGCCAGTACTCCCACTCATGTCAGTACTTCCACCATGGAATGTCAAGTTGGCAATGATGATGTTGGACTATGTGCACACATGCTGAGCCATACCTCATTCCAACAACCACAGCAAGGCCAAGCGAAACTTGAATGTCAACAAGCTTCGATACATTCGTCTACCCTCAGAATTAAAGTAGAAATATGCAAAGGTAATTCAGAGTGCTTATCGACACAGGATGTTGGCGTAGCTGTCTTGCATCCACATTGATTTCAAAGCAGAAATTGGAGCCTACAACAGAAAAGTTCATACTTGTAGGGGGCGACTGGGGAGTTGGAACCGCCAAAGTTCAAAACGAAAGTTAACTTGAGTATTTCCGAACAAACATACCCACAGGAGTTCTTGGTTATAGACAACCTTATGATGGACATCATATTAGGAGCTGACTATGCTAAGAAATATGACAAAATTCCATTTTAAAACATAACATTATTTTCATTAATGGCAACTATTCAGAAAAGATTATCCAGGTTCCCATCTGTTTCTCACTAATATATAACAAGAATGCAGAAACGATTCAATATTGTCTCAGCAAATTAGAAACCATGGACTCAGATAGGGAAAAGAAACCCATGCCAAAAATTAATTCTAGATTATATAGTCAGTAACAGCAGGCTATTAAGAAAGTGCTTAGTGAATATCACAACAGATTTGCATGTTCGATTCTGGAGCTTACCGAAGCAAAGCATTACAGTAATATATTAGATTTGACATCAGATAGGCCTATTGTGACTCGACCTTGTCGCATAAGCCCTAAGGTTAGGCAGGAATTATTGGGACAGATACGCAATAAGGTAAAAGTAGGAAGTATCCATCAATCAGATTCCCCATTTCTGCACCAAGCTAAGAAATCAAGAGACATTAAATTTCTCACAAATTTTCGTAAACTTAACCAGTATTTAAAACGTATCCAGTACCCATTGCTGTGTACTGAAGACATTTTGCACTTTTTACAGAACTCAAAGTACATATCTAGTCTTGGCCTCTTTTCAGGATTTTATGCCATACCTGTATGCAATGAGGATAGACATAAACTTGGATTTTCAATTGATGGCATTGGGTTATTTATCTACAACCATCTCCCTATGGGGCTCTCCAGTTCTCCCCAGCATTTTCAGCAGTTTATAGACATCTTATTGGGACCTTTATGTTGGAATTCAGTGATTGCTTATATCGATTATATATTTATGTATTTGATAGGTTGCTTAATTCAATGTGAAAGTAAATGCCAACAAATGCATTTCTCCGGGACAACAGATAGAGATCTTGGGACATTTAATCACTACAGATGGTATCGCCATGGTTCAACAAATGTCATCACCCGGTAATATAAAGCAACTTCGTACTTTTCTAGGCTTAACGTAGTATTTATGTCATTATATACAAAATTATGCAGCCAAGGCAGCACCTTAATTGTGCTAACAAAGCAGCCTAATTATTACAAATTGGGCCAAGACCTACAGAAGGCATTTTTAGAATTGAAACAGGTAATTCAGCAGGCACTCATTTTACACAGATTCGACAATAATAGGACTTCTATTCTGGTATACGATGTTTCGAAAACGGCGATACGATCAGTACTTTTACAGGAGGACCCTCACGATAAGTCGCATCGCATAATCACTTTTGCATCAAAGAAGTTGTCCAGTCCAGAAACATGTTGGAGTGCAACAGAACACGAGCTTGGATCTGTTTAGGCAGCATCTGTATGGCCATCATTTCATCATGTGACAGGTAATGCTAGTCTTCGCTATTTATGTACCTTAGTGTACCATGATTTACACATCCAAATGACGGCAATAACATTAGCCGAGTACAATTTCGGACCATGTATCATAAAATGTAAGCTTAATACAGTAGCTGATGCGTTAAGTCGTATACCGATATACAGTCAAACTAAAACAGGTCATACATGTGCATGATAAAACATATCAGGTCAAACCAGAATTTTTTCACTGTACATCCTTATTTAATGCACTCGCATAGATTTTGTACCAAAATCTTCATAAGGACGAGGAAATTAAGAAAATCATTCATAAGTACATTGTGAATAATTTGACGGAGGTCAAACAATATATCAACTCTGAATTGCAATGTAATGATAAATATATCATTAGTAAACCCATTTTAGAATGAAGAATATCTTCCAGCATATGCAATAGCTAAGATTATTTCTCATTACTTTCAGGTCAGTTTAGAAATCATAATGCAGCATAATTTGAATAAGATATCTATAACATGTTTCGAACCCTTACTCCATTGCCATATAATTATCATCGAGAATAATAATCATATTTACTAATTACCAGCATTAATGCACAAAGAGGAATACATCAGAATTGATTATGACCAACAGTTGTATTTATTACCAGTAGGCGATCCTAGGTCACTATTTATACATATTTCCAAGTTTAAAGTAGCTCTCACAGATCCAGATAACATGGAACCTAGATACAGGAAACTCTCTAGACACTGTGATATCACGGGTAATGGAGAAATATATTTGAAAATCAGTATTCCAGTAGGTGAGATAAATCTAATGTTGGTGCCCAAATACTATGTTAATGAAATAATCGTGGCCCATAATGATGCAATATTAAGAGGTGGTAATTTTTGTCTATTTAAGACATTACAAAAAATTAAGCATACATATTATAAGGGGTATGATGAATAGTAATGTTAAAAATTATATTAAGTATAGTCAAATTTATTAGAAGTTAAAGACCCTAATTCCAAACCAATAGGCCACATGATACCCATTTACCCACCTTCCCTTCTGAAAGTGTAGAATTTGGATTCTAAATGACCCCTTCCAATTATTCGATGGGGTAATAAGTACATTTTGGTTATGACAGAGTTTTAAGTAGATATATAGTTGCAAAACCAGTTAAAAGGAATGATGCACAGACATACACAGCTTTTATTAAGGACATCATGTTGAAATACAGCTGCCCACAACAAATTTTAAAGGACAGAGGCACATGTTTTAACAATGAATTAATTGCAGAACTTCTCAAAAACTTGAAAATCAGTCACAGGATTCTTACAATGCAACATATAATGGGTTTTTCGACTCTATTAATCGAATAATTGGTACAGATTTGACCATATTGCCCCAACAAAACCCCATTAATTGGGTGTCTCTTTAGATTTAATCAATTTTTATTATAACACGTCAGTCAATTTAAGCACGATATTGACGCCTTTCTATCTGTTGCATGGTGCTGAAGTGACACAGCCAAATTATGTCATGGCAAATCAATACTCAGAGCGAGCTGATAATTGGTGTGTACAGTTATGTGCAGATATGGAGCAGGCCCGCATGAATTTGCTCGAAGCACAAGTGCAAATGAAAATTCTTTGTTTGCAAATACCGAGCTAACATGGTTAAAATTGGTTATTGGATTTGGAGCAAGAACCGTGCACATACAAAGGAAGTAAACTACAAAACAAGGGACCATATTGTGTCGTGGACATCGTAGCCACAGCCACCCTAAATATCCGTATTAATAGGACATATACTATATAAAAGTGGCACACATAGAATCAGTTCTTAAAGACGCCTTTGAACGCCAAATATAAACGTATTACATCAAAAAATTCCTCGATGTTCACATTTTAAACTTTTGTAACAATGTGAATAACTGTGTGAGAGAGGGCGAGGAAGCAGTGGCAATCGACGACCATCGAGAGTGGACGAACCCAGTTGTTGGCAATCCTGAACCGGCAGCGCGGCAAAACCAGGCAAACAGCACTATCTAGCGACTGCCGCGAAAAGCAGCACTAAGCCACGCCTTTCCGTGCCCACACAGGTGGATAACGTCCACGGCGATCAAGGAGAGTGTCCACAGTGACAAGACAGCGCAGGATAGACTAGAAAGGGGTGGAGTCGCATTCCCTTTCCCTGCCGGTTGGAGCAACACCAGTTTCCCGCCAGTTTCCTCAGTGGCATATTTGCAGAGCATTGTCGGTGAGAACCGGATGCAGCACGCACGCGAAGCGTGTTGCATGCCATGTGTTATTGTGTTTTATTTTCAGGGTACTATTTGTTGTGTAAATTGTAATTTTCCCTTTTCCTATCAATCCATTTTACCTGTTTAATTAAGTGAAAGTCACATACTACACTTTAGTCACACAAACATTTACACGCGATTATCGCAAACATTGTGTATATTTTGAGTCAACTTAAGGAGCTCTCAAAGAGAGTAGTCATATCACATTCTGAGTGAACAGTGCTATACAATTTTGGAAGCAAAGATAAATAGTTTAGCTCACACATTTCATTTTATGTCAACATTATTTAAGGAGCTAAATAAAGCTGTGGATAGAATACAATCAGTCACTACATAGTCAACTTTTAACCACAGTATCAAGTATTAATTTTATTAAATACAATGAAGACATCAGCAACCTTGATAGCCATTAATGGTTCGATTTTTTAAATCAAGGAAATTTCCATTTCACCAGAGCGACTAGCGAAACGACAATTCACACTGTTATGTCTGCCATTGGTTGAAATGTAGTAGTAATACGTGCGGTAACTGCACAGGTTATCGATAATAACTATTTTCATAACCAGTCTGTTGTGCAGCTACACTGTACTTTCAATCTGCAAGATGTCACGTTGTTTGACATATTATTTATAAATAACAGTTGCTTCTCACGTGTTCATATCGTGTCAAATAAAAAAATCAGTGTGTTGTGATATGCAGATGTTTCACACCTATTAAAAAGGAAATTAAAGTATTATAGCACTGCGTGCAGCCAGCTTTAATAGTGTCACAAACAAGTGACAGTTTAGATATAATTCACACTGAGAGTGTAATTTTGTTTTGTAAAATAATATTTTGTGTATAATCTTGTATAAATGTGTATACAATATCAGGGAAAATATTGGTAGTTTTTCTAATTCTGTCTCATTAAGCATAACATGTTTATTTCACAATATACGACACTTAATTGTTGTCACAATTTGCGAGACGTGTTCATGTTTAACCAATTGTATTGTAGGCAGAACGCAATAGGATTTTATCACATGTATATGACATTGTAATTATGATAGCCAAGTAGAATTAATATATTAGCGTACTAGCATAGCCGGTGTAAAATCATGTATAAATATAACGAACATCTCTCAAAAGTAGATGACTTTTGTAGGCTCTTCCATAATAAGTTATTTTGTTTGCCATGATGTTTTGAATAAATATTACGTATGAGTTCATACTGTACAATTTGAACAGAATATGTTTTGTTCACATAACGCTCAATAAATGTGGTAATGTTCACGAGCAATTAGGTTACATTTAGACGAACGTCAAAGTGTTGATTCACACAGTACAAAGTAGTACTTACGTACTTAGTTAACATGATGATTGACGTATTTTCCATGCAAAAAGTTCACGAAACATCTCACTAATTAATTAGCATATCTCCCAACATAAAAGACGTAGTGACCTTAGTATATAATTGCATCTGCAGCCACAATCTTTTGCACACGACACTGTTATGTGTTCGAGTTAGCACAGTTGTACCAACATTTGCAGGCAGCCGCGACAGGCTTGCTACACTTGTGAATGCAGATAGCACAATTCCGTGCAGCAGAGTGTTGATAACCTTTTTATAGTAAATCAGTCATGCAAATTACTCCTCGTTACATGCATTCTTGTTCACTTTTAAATTAATTACACATTTTCAATTTTAGTTCTTTCAATATTTCACTAGTGCACACACAGGGTGGATTGTCAAGTGTAATTTTACCAGGCGTGCCAATTTACCTTCCTTTATATATCCCTGTGTTTGGCACCTAGATATATTAGTTAAACATTTATTGTTCAATGGGGTTACATGTCGAGCCAGATACAATCCCTTATCCGATGTATAATAGGAATCAACCTGTCACATGATTACAAACTTGTGCAAACATTTTGTTCAGATCAAATTTTAAATTTCATTTGAACAAATTTCAACTTTAAAGCCAACACTTTAACCTTTATTTGCATTCATATACATAGAAAAATATTGCCCATATGTATATATATACATATATATACAAACGCACACACGTGTATTTTCTAAAATTATTATATACAACTATTATTGTAACTTTTATATAATGTACCAAAAACCTTCTGAATTAGTCAATTATTTTCAAATTTTGGATGTACGGCAATCATCACATTACTCTATTTAATGTGTATTTTAATGCCTACCGAACCTGCGATGATATCTTGCACCCAAACTAACATCGTAGTAGACAATGATCATGTCGGGGTGTAGTAGAAGAAAGCTCTCCCATTCCCGTGTACCGATGGCGATGTTCACTGTCCTTGCCAGCTCCACTTCACAACACCACCCTTGAGATCTGGCTTCCCCCTTGCCACACGACTTCCCCGCAGCCATGAACATCTGCTCCCAGAGGAAGAGGATGATGTTGGGACCAGAGGTTGTAATGTAGGAAGAATTAGTAGTTCATTTTGCCCACACATCATATTGGTTGTGAGCAAGCCACTTTCCTGGAGAGGGGAGCTGAGGAAACATTGAGATGGCAACAATCCGACCTACGTCAGAAAACTGGATGGAGGGAGGTTTAATAAATAGCGCCACTGGATGCACGCTCACCCCCACTCTACGGCCCACAATCTGGCACTTTGGCCATTTGTCAGCTTGTGTGTAGCCGATCAAGAAGACGACTTCTGATGTGCCATCGACGCGAGGCGTCGCTGGTCCAGGCAGCAATCCAGGCAGAGACTTCCCACATCAGGAGATGTGCTCAGTCAGCACCACATCTCCACTACTCGACATCGGGACAGAGGAGCTCCGTTGGATTAGTATCGAAGTCAGTGGTAGGTGTCCATTCAGTAGGGTGCAAGGTTGAGTCGTTAAGGAAGTTACACAGTTAGAAAAACAATATACCCTACTTGAAAGATTAACTTAAATATTGCAAGTCTATGAAGATCCAATAATTAATATATATATTTGTAATTCATTTGATTGTGAAGAATTAATATTAAATTAATAGTTTATTTAGTATTAGTTTGTGTGCCTAATTTCTACTTTCTAGTGTGTTCCCCACATTTAGTCCTAGTAGAATTTAGTAATTGTTTAATTGGAGAGAGATCTAAAGAGAAGTGAGAGTATAGTAAGTGTTGCTCATTGGTGTTGAAGTAAGGACCAGTTGGTGGCCTTAGGTCAGCCAGGCTTAGTGGAGTCGCCAACCTTAATGTTTGAAGAGTTCAGTTTAACCTGCCATAACTTTGAAAGCAGGAGGGAGTATTCGGGGCTGGCTAGGCACATCCAACAAGGTGATATTGGAACCAATCCTACCATTGTTTTCACATAATTTGTTAGTTGTAGCATTTTTAACACTGCACTTCTATCTGCCCCTATAACTACTAGTGCATTATGTCCTCCATCCTCCTAAGTGCTTCCCAAGTACTTTATAACATTTTTGGCAATAATCCTCATCCATTAGAGAGAATGTTAATGGATGTTCTTTGCAGATATGGACTGCTTGTTCCTAAGTTCCTTTAATACTTAAAAACATTTGTCAAGTTGCAACAAAGAAAAACGGTTCCTGAAATACAGTGTTTGGAAGTAATATACCCTTTTACCTTTGGCCCACTATGTGAGAGGACACACATTGCCATTATTTAAGCCTTCACATTTGATGCTTATCATGAGGACATTCAGCATTTTTATACCCTTCAGGCTTTTAACCGAGTTACGATTAAATCAAAACACCAATGTACCACCTTCCATCTTTGTGAGTAGCATTAAAGAGGTCTCGATCATTCTTAGGTTTGGTGCATCTTAAAGTGAAGGAGCGTTCATACCTTGTGTTCCACAATAAGCCCACCAGTTTTGCTGAGCTTGATAGAATGTGTATACATCCACAGAATATCTGCTATGTAGACCAGAAGAGCAAAATCTTTAACCTTAAAGCTTTTGGACAGTGTAGTCATAAGAAATGTCCCAGCGAGTATGAGACTAAATCTGAATCAAATGTGGTTAATAGTAAATCGTCAACTACAAATAAGTATCAGGAAAATTCTGAGCATACTAATGACAAGCAAAATTAAAAACTTTGGATTCATATTTGCCATTATTGTAAAAAGGTAGGGCATATAGCTCCCAAATGTAAGAACCTAAAAAAACGGCAGGTGTGAGAACCGGATGTGAGCAACAGTTCTCGCAGTAAAAGTAAATTAGCCAACTCCCAGGTAAATGCTCACATTTAACATGCTGTAAATTATTGTGATAGGTTTCAACATCTTTGTCCCTTTCTTATTGAGAACCTAATATTCAAAATAATGTCTGTTGTGTGCATTTTCCCAGTCTTGTAGGGTATCAAAGGCCTAGTACCCCAAGAATTGAAGTTGTTTTGGGTTCTCTTCTGATTAACGTGCTTGTTGACTCAGGTTCATCACGAACAATTATTACAGGTAAATTATTTAGGAAAATGTCAAAATTAGAAATTGGTAAAATCTGCTGAGCTTAAACATTTCAATTGCTACACTGCATCTTGTGATCCGTTGCCCATATCATGTTGTGTATTGGTCACGTTGTGCATTGCTAATTTTACTTGGGAAATTAAGTGCCGGGTAGCAGAAAATTTCAGTCAAACTTTTATATTAGGGGCTGATTTCATGAGAAAGTCTGAACTTCTCTTGATATTCATAATAATCATGTTTTCTTTAAATTTGCTCCTGACCAGAAAATGTTGTTTGTTAGCTCTAATCAGCAAGTAAATAGCGATGTAAGTGCTCAATTAAATTCAGACCCATATTTACCATTAGATTATTTAAGTGAAAAGGAGCATGCTGAGATGCATGACCTTTGTAGTCAGTTTTCTAGTGTACTTACCTCAAAATTGGGTTTAACCATATTGCTTGAGTGTAAAATAAAGTTGTTAGATAAAGAATCAGTTAAGAGTTATCCCTATAAATTAGCACCCCCACAGATGTAGAGCTTTTGAGATTACAAGTTCAGGATCTTTTTAAAAAGTATTAATCAAGCAATCAACATCACAATATACTAGGCCAGTATTTTTGGTTTCGAAGCCTAATTGTAAACAAAGAATGGTATTAAATTGTAAGAAACTTAATCAAAAAATTGAAATAGTGTCTATACCATTGCCTGGTCTCCATTCTGCATTTAATTGGTTTAGCAAGTCAAGAATTTTCATAACCATTGACCTCAATGCTTCATATCATCAAATACCTTTGGCAAAAGATTCAAAACCTCTCACTAGTTTCTGTGTTCCGTGGAACCATTATCCATTCACAATGTCCCATTTGGCCTTGGCACTGGTCCTCAAGTCCTCACCAGACTTTTGGATCAAATTTTCCATGACATTAAATGTAAATAAGTGTAAAATTATTTAGATGATTTGGTTGTGTATTCCAACAACTTTTATCAAGATCTTAGAAAAGACTGATCTTGCTGTTAATCCTGCAAAAGTCAAATTCGCAGTTCAGGAAATTTTGTTCCTAGGTCACAAAATTTCTTCACAAGGCACTGCCATAGATCCGGACAGAATTCAGACCAGTAGAAATTTTCCACCTCCAAAAGACATTCAGGACATAGCTCATTTGATAAAAATGGTTCAATTTTTTGGGAAATTTATACCCTATCTAGCTGAAAAGGCTGCTCCTTTAAATAAGTTGCATAAAATGTCTGTAAAATTTGAGTTGGGATCCATAACAACAGAGTGTTTTTGAAACACTAAAACAATAAATCATTAATCTACCTGTTCTTCGCTTATGAAAATTTTTCAAAACATTTTATTTTACAAACTGGTGGCTCTAGTCTAGCTGTGGGTGCAGTTCTTGCCCGAGATATCGACGGTGCGTGATAGCCCATAGCATTTGCTTCTCGCATGCTGACTCCTCAGGAGCATAAATCGTCTACGATCTATGGGCTAGATAGCTTAGCTGTGGTTTTTGAAATTGAAAAGTTTTGCCAGTATCTTAAACATTCAGAATTTCTCTTAGAAACAGGTAATCAGGCATTGTCTCTACTTTTGGCACATCCTAGAAAACTAGGAAGAATCGGTCGTTGGGTCATGCATATTTCTTCCTTAAAATCTAAAGTGCAGCATATCAAAGGTACCCAAAATGTTTTGGACGATACTCTTTCGAGAACATTTGAGGGTTCTAATTCACCGGTAACATCTGAAGACTTACCCCATTGCAATGTTTAGACTGACTTTCCCCTGGCATTCAAAAATATTAAGGATCATCAAAATGAAGGCCCATAATTAGCCGCTATGAGTCAAAATCTTAAATCGGGATTAGAACAAAAACCTTATTCATTGACAAAGGTTGTCTTGTACTGTAAAGCAAACAACAGGAAAATGTTGTTGTGCCAGTTCATTTACATGGTATGGTTTTCGCTTACTTTCATTCTTCACCAATTGGAGCACACCTTGGTACTTACAAAATGGTAGAGAATATTAGGCGCAACTTCATCTGGAAAGGAATTAATGCTGATAATGTTGATCGAGTGAAGACCTGTCAGTTGTTCGCAATGAGTAAGCCTAATCAGAACACGCATTTAGGTGTTTTGTCCTCAGAAGTAGCCGAAAGGCTCGCGTAAAAATTGGTATTTGATTTTTTTGTAGGTCCACTTCCTAGGAGTAAGTCTCGTAATAATATGGTTTTGGTTTGTATTGATACTTTTTTCCTAATTCGTGTGGTTGATGCTCTAGGCGCTTGAGATGTGCATTTTCAAAACTTTGGCATACCTTCTACTATTGTTTCAGATAATGGTTCTCAGTTTGTTTCCAAAATCTTCAGACACTTGTGTTTCTTCGTTTCGCATTAATTGCTTTCCATGCAAAGGACAAAACCACTTGGGACAAGAATTTACCCTGGACACAAATGGGATTCAATTATGACCGACATGATTCTCATAAATACGCACCTTTTAGTTTGATGTTCACTTATATTATTAATCATTCTCTTTCAAACTTCTGGCAGTTGAGTGATCTTCTCCCTGATGATGTGTTTGACATCCGAGGAATTTGGGCAGCAGCTCTCAAACATATGGACAAATTGTCATTTTATTGGTCTGGTCCTTACCAGATCCAACATTTTTTAACTCCTGTTACAGCTAGCTTCTCTGACCCTAAAATGGTAGCCTATATAACAGGTGCACATATTTATCATCCTGAAACCTTTTTATTCTAGGGCTCCTGCTTTATTTGTTGTTGTCCACAATGTTAGAAGCTGCAGATACTCCCTGTGTCTGAATCCTAGCCGTATATTTATTTTGTTGTGTTTGCCCTAGGCTTGGTTCTGGCTGTGGACTGATCACCCACAAGTCTTAGTGTTCCCTGGCTTTCACATTTAAAATAGACCTACTAGAAATAAATGAAAAATCAATGACACCTTAGACTTAAATTATCATAAAAATTGTGTGTGTATATATATATATATATATATATATATATATATATATATATATATATATATATATATATATAGTTTATTGGTTTGTAGAGTTTAGGGTCGTAACAGGATTTTGGTGCATTTAGCTGGATTTATAATTTGTGTATTTTATGTACTATATCAATTTGGGAATTTAGGTTTTGAATTGAATTCCCTGTTGCTGGTATTTCTTCTGTTTTATTTTAAGGGCATGTTCGTTTCTTGTGTGAAGCTGTTCTGATTTTCTGTGTTGCTGTTCGCTGCCTTGAATCATGTGGTGGTACCTAATTGTGTGCCTCACTGCCTACTGCGTGTTTGAGTTACCTGTATTCTTCATTCTGGTATTGTTTCTGAAAGGGAAGCCAATGTTCTGTTTACAAACATCCACTAATCAATTCTGCTGGATTTCAACATTTTGGAACTCGAAATGGAATCTGTTGAGTTAGAGGAAATCCTTCAACTATTACACGAAAAGTATATACGAGATGTGAGTCAGAATTTTCAATTTGCTGTGAATCAGTTGAAAGAAAATTCCAAGGCGTCCAAGTCTGAAAATTATGCTCTAACCTCACTTTTCCCCTCCCTTTTTGAAAAGCGACTGAACTCTCTTGAAAACAATCAGGAAGAAATTGCTGTAAATTCAGCTAATCATATTATCTTGCTGCGTAACATGGAAGATATAATTTTGAATAGTAGTAAGGGTGTTCAAGTGTTGGTAATTAATTATTTTGAAAATTAAAGCGGTTTTAATGGGGCAATGAACAGAACCTTGCATGAAGTGTATGACAAAATGATATTAATTAGTTTTCGTGTTGACCTTAACACTATGTTACTCCGTGTTACTGAAGCTGTGTCCGATGCTAGGTTGGAAATTTTTTGTCTGAAACACGCAATAAAAACATGTGCTCACGGTTCTTTGAGCTGTACCTTACTGAACCCAGTGACTTTTGTTTACATTTGAAATAAGTTTCAACAACCTAATTGATTTACCTTTATATGACACCTCAAAACCTGTACAAGTTTTATGGTCACAGTTCAGTACAAGCTGTTATTTATAATACTGCTGTGAATGTTATTGTAGATGTACCATTAGAAACAAGAACAGTCTTTTTGAAAAATATCATGCGTTCTTTTTGCCCTTTCGAGTTGAGAATTTAAATCAGTATTTTCTTTTATATGTGAATGAATTTTTTGTGGTTAGTCCTGACAGAAAATTATTTGCCTCTCTAAATAATCATGGAATTACCCTTTGCCCTCCTTTTTTTCAGTTTTATTTTAGGGCAGGTGCACCTAGATTCCATTACCTTCATTTCTATTTGCTCTTTTTTTACAATCATGGCAAATTATTAAAATACACTATTCAATGTTATTTTTAATATATTTTTTTTTTCAACAAAAAACTAAGATTATAAGTAACCAGCACCTTGTAATCAATAAACTATGATGCTATATAAAAATTATATTTATAAATACTCAGAAATAATTAGATGTAACAAAGTTATATAAACAACCATATATATATATATATATATATATAATGAGAGGAGCTATTAAATTATTTGTCACTAATTTGAGCACAGTGATTGTATGCTAATGTTAGGATTTCAGGACTCGGCCTAAGCTGGTAATGTGTTTTCACAAAACACAGGTAAGCACAACTAGTTCCACTCCTTGCATTCACCATCTTCGGTGTTGTAGGTTATGTGTTATTGAGATCTACAGGTTCACCGATATATGAGTGATTTGTAATACCGAGGGTGGTGGAGCACCTTGGGCCAGTGCAACCAGAGGAACATTTCCTTACTACTTACGTTACATCATAGTGAGCCATTTACAAACTGCATGTTAGCCAGTTATGGCCGTGAAAGCTTCACACGATGTCATACTGTAACACACGCCTTCACTATCATTTATATAACAGATCGGTGCTCACCACTGCCATCACAATCCCACATATCCCACAGTAGGTTTGTCGCTGTGCCAGCAGCGACTGTGAAACTGTATTTATGTGTGTGTATGGGCGCTCGCTCTCAACTTACTGCGTGACGTGAGACACGATATGGCAGAGCTGGTAAAAGGTGTTCACGATCAAGTAAGCACTTTTGAAATGAACCTTGAAAAATGTCACTGCTCCTGCGTGGCATATATTTTAACGGGCTCACTGGGTGACATGCGCCCAGTAATTTTGGTAGCGTTGGGGGAAAGTAGTTCCACATCTTAACGTCGAATAAAGTGCTAAGTAACCATTTGTAATAACTTAAATTATTTATTTACCTTTCTTTTTTTATTGCGTCAAAGAACAAAAATGAGCGAATTTGCAAAATATTTCACAGTCTCACTTGACAGACGTATGTATAATGTTATGAGGCCCATGAAAATGTTAGTTTTAAATAAGTCTGAAGAACACACAACGTGCATACTGGTAAATCATAAGCAGGGCTTAAAAAGTGCTTGTTTTACAGTGAACACCCTTAAATGCAGCAGGCGGAGCACTTCTTAAGAAGGAATATCGAAAAAAAATAAGGAAAACTGCAAAATTTCCAAATTTAGATCAAATAAATAGGAGGTAACAAAATTAATTGTTGCGATTAATGGATCACGCTAACTTTTCAGTTCAAATTAAAAACAGTTATAAAAAGATAAATAAATTTCTTTTCAAAAATATATTTTTAAAATGTATATAAAATTTTAAAAAAGTTTATTTCATAAACTACTTACGGAAAACATTAGATTAGAAAAAACTTATTCTTTTTGGTTTAGTATTTATTTACATCATATAATTTGGCTGTGACATCCAAACTCTTAATATTATAACAATTTTTGTAGAAGTTCGTGTCTTAATATTCCGTTATATAAATCATTTCATTTAAATAAATTAAATATTTGTGTGATCTAAACAGTTTATTGTTTCCATGAGAATGGAGAAGAAATCACTAAAAATCAAATTGCTCATTTAATATAGCCTCTTGAAAATATTATTTATTTTTCCTAAACACCTGATATGAGACTTTTATATGGCACACTTATATTCATAACTCAAGCATAACCTTACAAAGACAACCAATGACGTTTGAAATATACAAAGCTCACTCATCCTAACTACTACACCACTTTAATACGGTAGGCTACACGTCACGTAGTGCTAAATCGTGTAATTTTATGGCAACAAAAACACCATTTGAGATTAAATGTAGAGATCATTCGAAGCAATTATGACATTATTTCTTTTTCCCATTTAATACAAATGTTAGTTCTAGAGCGCTGGCTTAAGTGCACCGATTTCCGGTGAAGTGCTAATAGTGATAATGGCACTGAAATTTGCCAGAAAGTTTTCCACTTTACTGTATAATGATATCGTAAAACTAACTAATTCTAAAGACTATCATTAAAAGTTTTTTTTGAGAACTGATTGTTACACTTATTCCTTATTAGGACATGTGCAATTTTTTTATCGTACTTTTTATCATTGACAACACAGCTATTGGGCAAAAAATTAACCGTAAATTTACGTGTTACTCTTCAAGTAATATTGATCAACCTCATTAAAATTGTTTGCAGCTGTCCTCGTACAGTCGCCTCATCCAAGAAACCTGCATGAGCGTACTAGGTTGGTCCTTTCATAACACGTTCGTAAGGGGGTTTAAGTTGCGAACAAAGTGTCTGGAGACAGCGGATTAATGGCTGGCATCCATGTGCACACAATCTTATCCGAACTCTAACGGAACTAGCTGGGGCACGGGTCAGATGCGTGTGGTACGATGTCGTGGCTGGATTAGTGATCGCCAGATCCTCCGCCAACAAACCTGTCGAACTTTGCAAGCGTCTTACGCCCACCGAGAACGACGCCAGCTTCGCGCGAAATCACCTTCCGTTCTGGATAACTTGTGCGCGAGTTTCATTCGCGGGCTTTTCTCAGACCACGGAAAAATTTGCTGATCGTAACACTGCGTCCTTATGCCTTAACCCCACATTATAGGTAAAATATTAAATATCTAATTTCGTCTAAATTACATTCACATAAAGACGCTGCAGTAAAGCAAAACTTTGAAAAAACCATTGATTTTCGTATCTTTACATAATCAAAAGTGAAACATGTAACTTCATGATTTTATTCACAAATAAATAAATAAAAATATAATACTTTCAAAACGTGAAATAGTTAAATGAATATATACGAAGTTTCTTTAAGTAATGGAAGTTTATAAAATATTTTTGAAATAAATATTTCAGTTATAGGCCTAAATCGCCTATTGAAATCGTAAAGTTTTTTAATGTTATTATTTTTTAAAATTAAATTACATTTATAAAATTATAAACATAAAATATAAAAAAAAAATGGGCTTCGCTGCATTGGGGACACGGCAGTTTGTTTTGCGTGAATACGTCTACGTTGACACTCTCGGACGCCTTGATGACTTCGTAAGTTCCCGGCTCCGCTTAACTTGATCATATGGGGTTTTATGGGTATCACTGGATTGTTTTAGAGATGCTGTTTACAGCCATATACGATTTATGTATTACGACATGGCTTTTTGACGAGTATAGGCCGAAATTGTGTTAAGTTTTTTTTTTTTTTACATTAAACGCATACAATTTCACCATAACCACGCCTCACAAATATTTTTATACACGCAATCGATTGATCTTGACGAAAGCTGTCGCTGTCGATTCAAACGTAAACGAGCGTCGTAGTTTCTCCTAGTCAAAAGTTATACTACGCGGAGGTTATGAAACGCAGCGAAACTGACTCAAAATTGTGGCGCTTCTCCTCCCCTCGCCCCAAAAAAAAACTCGCCGCGCGCGATGCTTCGCAGTCCTCACTCAACGTAACATATTCTTTGATCCTTTGGAAATCGAGTGGTATAATTTAATTTTGAATGCAGACTAAGATTCGGAGCTGCAATACCAAACTGTATCCCCCGATTTTGTTATCACCGTGTTTTCTGGATTGCCTCCCGCTATGGTCGCAAATTTAAAGACGTATTCTCGTCAAAACCATACTGAGTTAATTTTTGTGGATCAGTTTGTTTGCCTTGCTTGTGTTCTTAGAAACAATAGAATTGTTTCTTGTTTTATTATGCATAACATATGAGAAATTATTATTTTGAGTGCCATAAGGGATAATTACGTAATATAATAATTTCTACTCAGTGCAATTAAACTTGGATCATCTTCCCTTCAATGTGGCAGCACACAGCTGAACAGACGCGTGTATATTTAAGTTTTAGGATTTCCAACGTCTGGATTTCGGTTTATGTGGGGGGTTCGTTCTGTACGTCATGGGAGCACACACACGGCCTGCAAGGCTGAAGATTCGCTGGCTGAGTGCGGCCACCCTTGCCAGTCTTAAGGCGACTACGATGGCTGAAGGTAGTCAAGGTAGGCGTGCCTTGTTCGTGCTATTGTCCATGAACGGGAGCGCCCGATGCTAGAAGTTGGCAAGTTCGATGCCTGAACAGGCCGGTTACTCTACGGCCTTGGCTTCGGTGGGTGTGGTTGCGTGCTACGAAGAGGGATAGTTACAAGGTATGTGTTCAATATCTGTATATAGTATATATTGTGTATTAGAAGACGTTGTGGATGTGTGCATGTGTATGTACAATGGAAACACTAGACTATGTGACTTAGCTTAAATTGCCTGCGCCTATGGCAATCATCGTGGCAGTGGTGCCTCCAAGTGACAGAAAACAGCCATCGTAAACAAGATGGCGGGCCGGTAAGTTGTGATATGGTGCACTGGTTCGTTTTTAAGTTGTGTTGTTTAAAGTATTCAGTCCACAAGCGTATCGGCGCTTACATTTTGGTCCTCCGGGGCCAGATATTTCCGGCAGTCGTTAGTTTCCTTGTTGTTGGCATTGATAATTGCGTGGTATATTCGTGTCATGAACGAATCAACAAGTGTAGACGGAATTGGCGTTTCAAGATTAAGTTCGATAAAAATAATAGTGTTGTGTCCTAGTGGGTGTTTTCGGATGCCAGGATATCATTTTCACACCACATCCAAGAGCTTTCTGTCGCTCGCCGCCGGAACAGAAAATAGCGAAATTGTAGCGCCACTTTCTTGTTCATGGATTTAAGGTTAGGGTTGTATTGTTTCGCCCAATTACTTGTGTTTGTTATCATAGCGGACATGGCTGTTGTGTTGGCGCGGCTAAGCTTAGCTGAATGTCGTGTGAAACGTGTGTATGCTCTATCTCAGACAATAACAACTGATCCGACGAAAATAAATATATTTTTGGCTAATGTACACGATCTTCCAGAGGTTAGGCAAACATTTGAAAAGGATTACGATACGTTAGAAGCCTCGTCGGAAAAGCCAGAAAAGTTCAGTATGGAGGAACATTCAGCCAGAACGATTCATTTCGAAGAGCAATACTACACAGTTATGGCAACAGCAGATTTGCTCAGCAGTGTCAAGGCCGTAGTGGAGGTGCGCTCGGAGTCTCCCCGCAGTTCGCAAGTGGTCCTCCCGAAAAATTGATTTGCCTCAGTTTGATGGGAATCTAAGATGTTGGGTGAGTTACTGTAATTGATTTACAATGCTGGTGATGAATCACCCAGGATTATCAGCTGTGGAAAAGTTTGTTTACTTGAAGACTTCACTAAGTGCAGAACCCTTGAGTCTTATTCAGGCCATTCCCATTTAGGAAGTAAATTTCCGTATTTCTTGGGACACATTAGTAGCATGTTTCTATAACAAGCACCTGATAGTGGCCTTGCATGTAGATTCTTTGTTGGAAGCCCTTTCTGCAAGTGCGAACTCACCTGCTTCACTGTGCCAGTTGTTAACAATTATCACCGAAAACATAGCTGCATTGGAGACCCTTGAGGTGCCAGTGAAAACATGGGACCTCATCTTGCTTGCCATATTTTTCAAAAGATTGGATGTACCGTTGCAAACACAATGGGAGATGACTCTTTCAGACAGTGAACTTCCCACCCCAGGGAAGTTAATAAAATTTCTGGAAAAGCACTGTCGGGTGTAAGGAGACAGTGACTTGTTGCCAGACACAGTCTACTGTAGTGCCATCTAGGTCGAAGGTAGGGGTAGTGCCAGAACCCCCTAAACCACGACAGCAGTGCTCTACCAACTTTCTTATTGATTCCCGTAAGTGTGACCTCTGCAAAGACTTCACGCCGTATACAAGTGCCCTACATTCTTATCGATGAGTCCTAAGGAACGCTTTGATTCCGTGAAGGACAACAATTTTTGCCTGAATTGTTTACAAACAGGGCTTCAGTTCAAGGAATGTCTATCCCCCTTATCTTGTAGTCATTGTCAGTCTAGGCATCAATTATTATTGCACTTCACAGCAGGAACAACTGAGAATGAGGTTGATTACGGGGTAGAGGGTGAGGACACTTCAGCTGACTCCTCAACAAATGTGTTGTCATCAGTCGCCGGTAATAGCAAGCTAGCAGCTATGGTTATGTTGTCAACTGCCATGATAGATATTCAAGAATCATCTGGAAATTTTCAAATTATAAGGGCCCTTTTTGATTCTGGCAGCCAGGCTCATTTTATTACAGAGCATTGTTTGTCTAGGTTTGAACTTGGCCGCAAAAGGATGTCAGTGCAGCTTCATGGCCTGTCTTTAACACCATTGAGTGCCACCAAAGAAATTGCAGCCTGTGTTATTAAGCCTAGAGGACAGGATACACCCAACTTTGAAATTGAGGATTTGGCTTTACCCTGTATTACTGGATGTATTTCCAGCACACCGATTAAAGGCGAGCCTTGGTCTCAAATAAAGCACTTGCAACTGGCAGATAAAAATTGTAATGTGTTATGGCCAGCTGACATGCTCATTGGAGCGGAATTGTTCCCTTATATCTTCACAGGTCGCAAACTAGAGGGCAATCCAGGAAACCCCGTGCCATTCGACCCACAATTTGGGTGGATACTGATGGGACATGTGCAAAGAACTCTCCAGCTCAAGTCCAAAGTGTCACTTCACTATATGTGACCTCTGTAAGGCTCCCCACATTGGAGAATGTTGTACAGAAATCTTGGGAAATAGAAGAGTCACCACTTGCCAAGGATTTCCGCTCACCAGATGATGAGGCATGTGAGAGGATCTTCACTGCAACTCACAGTCATGGCAGTACTGGATGGTACAGTGTGGCTTTGGCCTTCAAGTTACCTGATCCTGACCTAGGAGATTCGAGAATGTCTGCTCTTCGTAAGTTCCATTCGCTGGAACATAGGCTAAGAAAGGACACAGAACTTAAAACAGAGTATGTGGCATTCATGAAAGACTACATTGTTGCTGGTCACATGAGCAAGGTCAAAGTGGGTGATATTGAGTCAGAAAAGACCTACTTCATACCTCATCAGTGTGTTTTGAAGCCTGACAGCACCACTACAAGACTTTGGGTAGTATTTGATGCTTCGTCCAAGACATCTGCAGGCACATCTCTAAACGATACCCTATTTACTGATCCAAAACTACATAGGGACATTTTGACTGTTCTCCTTCATTTTCGAACGCATGCGATTGTTGTCACTGCCAACATAAAACAAATGTATCGGTAAATTGAGGTACATCCCGAGCATAGAAGGCACCAGCGTGTATTTGGGAGGGAAGTAGAAGACAGGCCTGTTGAATTGTACCAGTTGAACACTGTAACTTATGGAGTGTCCTCATCTCCCTAACTGGCAGTACGCACTTTACATCAATTAGCAGAGTATGAGTAAGGCGATTTCCCTGTGGCTGCTAATGCCTTGCTCAATGATACATATGTGGACGATGTAGTTAGAGGGGCAGATAATTTACCTCAGCTATGCATCTCAAGCAGGAACTGCAACATCTGTTCCTTAAGGGTGGTTTTCAGCTGTGCAAATTTGCTAGTAATTGTCCAGCGGTGTTGGAAGACCTGCCCCCGGAAGATCTACAACAGCCACTTCACTCATTTAATTTTGATGAAGATTCTTATGTTAATTTGCTTGGCTTATGGTGGAATCTGGCATCTGACACTTTCACATACAACCTGCATCTCAGATCTCTAGTGTTCACCAAATGAGGTATACTAGATGATGTGGCATGGGTTTTTGACCTGCCAGGCTGGTTGGCACCCCTCGCCATCCTTGCAAAAAAATCTGATACAGCAACTCTGGTTGGTTGAGGTGGAATGGGATGTCCTGGCTCCATCAGATATAGTGGCCAAATGGAAGGCCATTGTAGAAGAGTTGCAGTGCTGTGCCAACATCCCAATTGAGCATTGTATCATTTCAGATAATCTAGAGTCAGTGTATCAACTGCATGGATTTTCTGATAGCTCGGAAAAGGGTTATGTGGTAGTAGTATACCTACAAAATCTTTTCAACTCGGATGACATTGTGACCTCACTTCTCATGGCAAAATTCAAGGTGGTCCTGTTAAAGAAGATTTTGCTTCCTCGGCTGGAGATTTTTGCAGCTTTGCTCTTAGCACACTGTCTGCATTTGCTCTTTGATGCCTACTCATCCATGCTGCAAGTGGTGAGTGTACATGCTTGGTCTGATTCTTCTGTGACCTTGGCATGGATCAAGGGTTGGTCACATGAATGGAAAATCTTTGTAGCTATCAGGGTTGCAAAGATACAGGACTTGACTGCTGCATCATGGTGGCATCATGTACCATCGGCACAGAATCCCACAGATTATGCCTCTCACGGACTGTCTTCTGCTCAGTTACTCGAACATACATTGTGGTGGCCTGAGCCATCGTGGCTGCAGGAACCTGAGGAGTTGGGGCCGCAGTCTGCAGCAGTGACAGAAGGGCCTACCGAGGAGCAGAAAGTAGTTGTTCTTCAGGCAAGGGTGGAAAATCCCCTGTCGAAGAGCTGCTTTCTCGGTTATCCAGTTTGACGAAGGTGTGTCGGATCATTGCCTGAAGCATGAGGTTCATGAAAAATGCACAGAAGAGGCACTCCGCCATTTGCGGACCAATACAGTCGAAAGTATTGTCGAGTGCCATGACAATCTTAATCAGGAGCACTCAGAATGCAAGTTTAGAGGCAGAATTTAATCATCTGGTAGCAGTGAACTATGCTCGCCTGCAGTTCAGCGATTATGCCCCTTCGTTGATAAGGAGGGCATCCTCAGGATGGGCGGACGACTGCAGCAGTCAGAATTTGCATTCGAGGTGAAGCATCCACTGTCGTTTGGCAGAGTTGTTGGTGGATCGACTGCACTTAGATCTCCTGCACTCTGGCCCGAGCACATTGCAATCTGTGCTCTTCAGGGAGGTCTGGATATTGGGTGCCAGGTACGTGATTCCGCAGCGGATCCACAAGTGTCTGAAGTGCTTCAGAGCACTACCAAAATTCGCCTGCACCCCAATGGGAAGTCTTCCTGCTCCCCGTGTTTCCCAAGCGAATTCCTTGTTGCATTCTGGTGTGGATTATGGTGGTCCAATCACTATCACCATGTCAAGAGTAAAGAAGCCTCGTATCCTCAAGTCATACATCTGCTTATTTGTTTGTTTGGCAACCTAGGCGGTACACATGGAACTCGTGTCAGATTTGTCAACAGATGCATTTTTAGCTGCATTCCATCGATTTTTCGCCCATAGGGGATGCTATACTCATCTATACAGCGATTGTGGCACTAATTTCGTGGGGGCCAATGGAAAACTGTCAGCTCTGTCTGACTTCCTGGAAAATACTGGCAATTAGAAGCTTTTTGCAGATAATTTGGCAGAGCAATGTATCACCTGGCAGTTTAACCCCCTTTCTGCATCACACATTGGAGGATTATGGGATGCAGGGATAAAGTCAGTCAAGTCCCTTCTGTTTAAGGTGAAAGGGGAGCAGATGCTCACGTATGAGGAATTATATACCATTTTGACTCAAAGTGAGTCTATTTTGAACTCTCGACCTCTTTGTGCCTAGTCCAACAATCCAAACGATCGGGCACCCTTGACACCCAGTCACTTCTTAACGCTTGGTCCTCCACAAGTGCTAACTGATGAGGAGTTTACCGATATCTCAATGAACAGATTGTCGCGGTGGAATCTGGTGCAACAGATCATGCAGTCCTTCTGGGAACTTTGGCACATCGAGTACCTCCATCAACTCCAGCCAAGGAAGAAATGGACGAGACAGGAAGCCAATTTGGAAGAACGCATTCTAATATTGGTTAAGGATTCAAATATACCCTCCCGACAGTGGCGTCTAGGAAGAGTGTTGAAAGTATATCCCGGTGCAGATGGTGTGGTGGGGGTTGCGGAAGTTCGCACTCAGCAAAGGATTGTCAAACGTCCTGTAGTTAAATTATGCCCCTCGCCATCTCAATGAACTTGAAATATGGGCATTTAAAGGTGGGTGGGATGTTCGGTATCTGTATACAGAATATATTGTGTATTAGAAGAATTTGTGGATGTGTGCATGTGTATGTACAATGGAAACACTAGACTATGTGACTTAGATTTAATTGCCTGCGCCTAAGGCAATCATCGTGATAGTGGTGCCTCCAAGTGGAAGAAAACAGCAGTCGTCAACAAGATGGCGGGCCGGTAAGTTGTGCTATGGTGCACTGGTTCTTGTTTAAGTTGTTTTGTTTAAAGTAATCAGCCCACAAGCGTATCGACGCTTACAGTATCGATGGCTATTGAGATTAATAAGATCTGTTTCAAATTTTAAATAATTCATGCTACATTTTAATTTAAATAGTTATAAATTTTGTTATTATTTGATTTATTGCTGAAAATCCCCATGAAATTATTTTCGAAATCGCGAATCCGAGGTGGATTCAGTTGTTTGATTTTGACATTTGTAACTCCTAAAACTTGTTCGCACAGAATTTAAGTTCGATTATAGAGTTGATTATGAAATGCAAATTTTTTCATTAAAAACAATGTTTTGATGAGTTATTTTTAACAGAATCCTGAGATAACTGCGGGTTTAGTGCCTTAATTTTTGTTACTAGCTATGCATTGACTGTTGTATTTATAGCTGCTATTTAATTTAAGTGAAGAAAATGCTTTTTATTGCAATTACATGCCTAACAATTAATTTTTTTGCCTGCTAAATTTTTATTTTTTATTATCACTCCACCCTTCCACTCCACCCTTGTAAACGATGTTGAGTTTCCATAATAAAAGTTAAAAACACTTGCAAACTTGTATGGGTGTAAAACGAAATGTTTTATCCCCAAATTGGCATAACACTCAAAAGCTGATAAATTATACTGGTGTCAAGCGATTTTAATAATTTTACGGAAGCAAAGGAACTGACCTCATCGCAATATTAATGACATAAATATTTGTAATTTTTTTCGGTAGATTAAGTATACATGAATTTATTTGCAGTTCATTAAAATATTTTATGGTTCTATTAATAACTCCAGCTCTAATTTAATTTACGTTAGTATATTTTTGAACAAATAGCTTTGTTCAATTTGTAATACTGTTTTTAAACTTGTAAGTTTTATCCCTGATTCTTATATTTAAAAAATTCTGTGTATAAAATATGTTATATAAAGATCTATTTACTTTTCTTTAAAAAGTTTGATTCTTCTTTCTGGCAGTTTTAGGGAATTCTACGATCATAGTTAGAATTTTAAAGTGAGTATGAAAAAAATAAATTTTTAAAACATTAACTTTTTTTAAATGGGTCAAGACCTATTTGAAGTTACCCTTTGCTAAATATTCATTCAGAGCCCAACTATTTAAATTGTTGCCCTAAAAAAAAAAAAAAAAAACTTTCTTTTTTGGATTAACAGTCAAAATATAAATTTTAGGCAACAAATAACTTTTACGATACTGATTTTAAAAAATCTTACTCCTCTAATTTAATTGTAAATTGGTATATAATGTACTATTATTTAAGCACACAATTCAATTCCAAATATTAAAATTATACTAATATATATAAATATAATACAATATCTAATATAAATATATTTTATATATTTGTGTGTGTTGGTGTGTGTTTGTATTTGCTAAAAATTATACTTTGCATGCAGTGGGATCTGGCAATATCCCGGTTTTTGATTACGGGTAGATAATAAGTTGGCTCTCCCAAGACCATTTAAGGTTTAATGAATATTTATGGGTGGAAAGGCAACACTAAGCATCCTATGGCTTGTGGGCATGCAACTGTCACAAAAATGTGGCGTATTGTCTTTACCCACTGCTGCTATCTTGGAGTTGAAGAGGAACCGGCTAGGTTTGATCACACCAGCTTCCCTTATTTCTACTACTTTTTCCTTGACCAACTTTTGTTTTATTTCACATAGTGCTTTTGGTTAAGTGTAAATAGGCTGGTCGTCCCTTATCTTCATCTTAGGCTAAAATGGAGGACGTCATTAGAGGGCATACATAACATTGCATAGGCCTGTAACAGGGAACGTAATGACTCATGGTATTTCTCAGGGAATCTATGCAAGAATCGTGTTTTTATTTTATTTTGCATTTTCGTGCTAAAACTTTTCATAACGTCAAATTAACTTTATTGCTAGTATTTTACTTACATATGAGGAGGTGTAAACAGCAGTGAAGAATACCCTAACAGATATATTCAGTTATTTTCCCTTAACTTCTTGGACTTTTTATTTCTTTCAATTTCACATTTTCTTCTTCTGTAATTTGATTTCATTTTGGTTTTATCAGTTTAAAATAGAAATACAAGATATGAAATATAAATAACTATAATAAACTTACCATATCTGTTTAATAAAAAGTTTTGCTTCCTTACACTAATGCGATGTTACGTCATGTGTCACTCAGTGTTACCACATCATCTTCAAGTTATCTAGGGATTGCGCTATTTTTTGTACAAATAGGTTACGCTAGAATCATTAGTAACACATGTTGTAGTCAAGGACCTACTTCGAGATTACTGAAAAATATATATTACAAAGTATTACAAATATTTTAATATCCTTGCTTCGAATGCAATCAGAAAACGTTACTTTATTGTATACACACCTGAAATTTTTTATGGCCATCAGACTAAATATTGTTAACAAAACTACATTTTAGGAAGGTCAGCGACAAAATTGGTTGAACGCTGTTTAATGACATGATGGCGAAAAGGTTCAACTCCCGATAATTCATGCATATGTGCACCCCTTTTATTAATCACTAGCTTAATTTAGTACATGATGTTTGACTCAAAGCCGAAAACAAGTCTGCGATTTAAACAATAATGAAGATATGGTAAAACTATTTTTAACAGACTTACTTTGCTTTATGTGAAATGTGAGGACGTCATAACAAGTGCTGGAAGTGGCTACCATTCGCGACCAAACATCACTTAAATAGACGAAAATCGGATGAATTATGCGTGAGCGAAAAATTATACACCAAACACCGCACTTTTCAGAATGGAAATGTACTTCATCCATCGTGTGGAGATTTTCACAGGTTCCAAAGCCGAGAGTGTTGAGAATTTATATGACCTAACGGGTAAAACCAAGCTTAGCCGTAAAAAAAAATAATAATCGAGAATAGTCGGATTTGCATATATGAGTGTCTGCAGCCAGCCAGATTATGCCACATTTTTTCACTTTGTCAGGCTTCTTAAGTTCTTGGACGACGGAGACACAGTACACATGCAGCTTGCTGCACGATCACAAATTCTATTTGAAAATCAAATTTACTGAGAGAGTCGCCACTGTGACTACTGTGAAGAGGCCAGTAGTCGGAGCCTATCTCCTGGACAGTTCCTTGTGACATCTATGGACGAGCCCCTTCATTCGTGTAAAATAAAATCCCTTTGGATTTGAGTTTCTTCGGCAGAGCCCAAATGGTGGACATCATCGTTGCATGTCTGCCACCAAATTTCCCCCGGAAAATCTATTGACATGCCTCAATCGAGTATGTTATCCAGTATATCCGGACAAGGAAGACAAGCTGTTCCACAGTACACCGAGACATGTCTTTCGTATTTATTTAACTTGCACTTAATTATATAGAAATAGAGTGTACTGCGTCAGCATTCGGCATTCGGCTTCGGCCAGAAAATTTCCCTTTTTTCCCCTAATATTTTTTTTGTTATGAAATCGTTCATTTTCCCTTGAAAGCTGCCATTTTCCTCCTCAAAATGTTCCGTTTTTCCCTCAAAAATGCACCGATATATCCACGTGCAAAAACGATCTGCAGAAAGCACTTTTCATCCAAAAAGGATGGATAGCTTTTATCCTCGAAAAGCCCCATTTTCCCACAAACTCGTTTTTTTTTTCTGAGCCGGATTCATCTTCTGTCTTCAACCACCACCTTAAATTATACCTTAAATTATACTTTTTCTTGCTTTATAATTCCACCTTGATGTCCACCAGCTTGGATTTTATTTTCTCTTACTCTGTCATTCCTCTTTCATGTTTGCTATCTGTTATTATTTTATGCTTTATCATACTTTCTCACCTCACTCGGTTTCGACTCACCCCCCTTCACAGAAATGTTGGATTTTATTTTATTATACTGTGCCATTCCATGGCAGATATCTAGGATATAGTTTGTCTAAGCCACCACACAGTATAATGTTACTGCACCAAATATATATATATATTCTTCCGAGGTATTTCTTTAATCGTTTATATTGTAGTGGCATTAATAATCTTGTGGCAATGTTACTTAAAGTAACCTAATTACAAAGTCTTATATTCCGTAATGTAAATATGCTGTTGAAGTGTCAATGTTAACAAAGCCTCTGAGTAATGTTGCCGTAACCCAAAGTTGTATTACGCTAAAATTAATGTGAAGAACTAAATATGTTGTGACACTCCGACATTTACGAAATGTGCAACCAACACAAGGTTACACTGACTTGGCATTTTAAAATTGGCGGATAGAAGTGAACAATGATAACCTCGTAAAATGAAACCACTGTATTTAAATTTTAAAGCAGAGTATGAGAACTAAATGTTGCACCAGCCTTGAAAAGCAGTTTATTTATACTAAATATGCATATATTTCTCGAGCATAAAGTATTTCCACATACGCAGTTTGCCGTTATATTATATAATAGAAAGAAGAACAAAATATTTTGATTTACTACAACATTAAATAAATGTCCAACAAGGTTACACTGCGACTTGTTAAATGGCGGATTTAAGTGAACACAGTTAACTCGTAAAATGAAACCACTGTTTGTAAACTTTAAAGCCCAGTTTGCAAACTAAATGTAGCTTAGACCAGCTCTCAAGACTCGCAAAGAAGTTTACTTGTCCCAATTATACATATATTTATAGAAAATAAACTATTTCCACCTAACAAAAAGAGAACTGCATTTTGTCGTTATATTGTATTTATTCGATACTTACAATTCGCATCGTAGTCATGCGTGTTAAGATAGCATAGTTGGTAATACGTCGGGTTCCGTCAAGTGGAGAATGTTAAAGCGCTCGCGGTGCGGGTTCGATTCACCTTCCATTAGAAATTTTTTTTTTGTTGGTAATATGTCTTTTTGTGACAAAATAATAGTGCTTCATCTATTTTACATCGGAAGATTTATCTGAAGCAAAAAAGTGCAATAATATTTTTAACACACATGTTAACATCAGTTCAATACAAAAATGGTTTTGCCGCAACATAACCACCACCTTAAAGTTGACAGTACAGAAAGGATAAAATGTTACGTTATTATTATAATGTTACATTAAACGCAACGTTAGTTACTGATCATTCACAGGTACCAAAATATTACTGCTTTAGTACCATTAATATTGTTGTACAATGGCGGTTAGTAGTGAAGAACGATAAAATCGTAAAATGAAACCATTGTATTTAAATTTAAAATCACAATATGAAAACTAAATGTAGCCTAGACCAGCCCTCAATACTTACAAAGCAGTTTGCATTTGCCAAATACGCATATATTGGTAGACTGTAAATAGTTTCCGCTAAACGAGAGAGAACGGAATTTTGTCATTTAAATTATTTTCGGTACCTGCAATATGAAACAGGAACATGTACGTTACGGTAGAGCAGTTGGTAGGGCGCCGGGTTTCGTGAAGTGGAGTTCGTGAAACACTCAGGGCAAGTGTTTGAGTCCTTTGCCTGCTGTCGTTTTTTTTTTTTTTTTTCGTTAGTAATATTTCTTTTTGTGACAATATAATTGCGATTAATTTATTTTACACTGCAATGTTTATTTTAAGTGAAAGAGTACAATAAAAAATTTAACACAAATGCTAACAACAATGCAACACATAATTTGTTTGCCGCCACAAAAAAATTGTCTTGCCTCACTAAAAAATTGATTTTGCCGCAATATAAACACCACCTTAATGTTGTCAGTACAATACGGAGGTACTCTTATCACAAACGTACTTATTGCTACAGTAATATTAATAGCTTAGCATTATATTACATTATCAACATCATTAGTTATTGATTGCTCACAGATAAAAAAAATTAATGTTGTTGTAACATTATACTGCTACTACATTAGACTTTTTTCTGTGCAGGCCAAATCTTTCTTTCATGCTCTGTCGTTCCATGTCCATCATATTGGATTTCATTTCTTCAAGTTATCTTCCATTCGTTCTCCATAATTCGTTCTCGATTTATGCACCACGATTTAGCAGTGCTCCACCCACCATCTTACATTGTATTCGTACTCGGTCATTTTACATCGATTTAGGAGCCTGCTGATTACTCTTTTGGTCGCTTGCGCTCCACTCGCTCGAGCCACCATTTTTTTTTTCGTCTGCTGACGACCTCATTTATATCTTTCTGTAGGCGAGTATCTTGGATTTCAGTATGCCATCTTAGGTTACATCACTACCATATTCATTCCCAATTACTCACTTTCTTTCAACCCTGCCACTTGGATTTCATTTTCTTAGACACCAGGCGAGCTACCAACACCAATGTTCTCTCATGCTTTGTAGCCTGATGATTTCTCATTTTATCGCTTGTGCTCCATTCGCTTAAACCAACATCTTGGATTACATCAATTCCACCACCTTTGCTTATGTTATATGACCTTCAACTTTAACAAACAAACCAGTCAACCAGACAAAACAGACCAGACCCGGCTCGACCTCATTCCTCCCTCCAATTTTGGGAGTCAAATTTCTGCCACTTCAACACAATACTTCCAAGTATGTTGCATGCAACCTGCATATAATGTATTTCGATGTCAGTCTACCCTTAGTATCCACGCACTACATTTCAACGTATAGGCCTACCTTTGTTACCATATCATTGATTGTGGGCATTCAGTGATAGACAATTACAGCAAATATTTAAGTACTAACATTAAAATAATATACAGTATTTTGTCCAAATTATATCTTTTATTTTTACTAACATGGTCACTTACAGTAATGACATCTAGTGACGGCCCTTAAAACCAAGGCTAATATAGTCCATATTACAGGGAAGTAGGTATGTTTGGATTGGGTACAGCACCAGACGTATCTAATACACGTTTCCAGTTAAATCACATATATTATATAATTAAGACTACAAACATAAAAAAACAGAATCTTTACATTCTCCGTACCGTTCATTTAGTGTCTTTCCAGCAACATGCTCGCTTTTCATATAGTAAATATAATCTGCTCATACACAGCTCAAGGCAGTTTATGCTAGAAAGTGTCCAACCAGAACCCTGAACCATATATTCTTCTTCTTCAAGGCAAAAGTTTTCTTTCGAGGTCTCTATATCCTCTGGAATACTATCAACATTACACAACGCTGCATTCACAGTCTTAAATGCTCGCCGACTGATAGCTTCATACAAAGGCTGAGGCTTTTCGTAGGTACCCTCCAGCCAAACATTAAATTTTATTGAGCCTTCTTCAACATCTTCTGTTAACAGAATGATTAGCCATTGCTTAATGTGGTACAGGTGTATTATATATATATATATATATATATATATATATATATATATATAGCACCTACAATGGTATTTCCAATCACATAGTCTTTTAAAGTATAGCCTTGAATGCTAATTGTTTCAGATAGAATACATTCGATGGGGTGTCAATAACTGCTAGTATAGGTCTTTTTTTGTTGCCGCAACTCTACCTTTGCTGTACTTCTTATGTCTCTTCAGGCTATCACCACTTTCGGACAGATGTTTGCACTTAATATATCGTTGCATAGCACCCGAAGGACTCTTTTCGCAAGTAATTTCTTCCGTGCTTCCTTGCACCTTGGCTGTAGGCGATTGACAGAAACAGCAACGGAGTCTTGACTAAGTCATTGATGGCAGCACTGCAATAGGTGTCCGATGTCAATAAGTCGATGGCGCTATCAGTGTCATGCAGGAATTATTTGATGGCACCTTCGGCGTCATGCCTGAAAATGTCGATGATATTGCTGCTGTTGTAGATGCCCCATATGAAGAACTTGATGACGTTGGGCCAACATCAGACGAAGCTACTATTGCTGGACTAGCAACCTTTGTCTCCATACTATATTCCAATTGCTTCCACAAGCTGAGACGAAGTGACTTTCACGGCTGCCACTGTAAAAGTATGCTTCCTAACTGAGATCCAAATGCTTATATATCCGCACATATGTACCATACCATCCACCATATAACTCAAGTGTACCAAGCAACCATGCAGGCCAGACCAACCCATAATATAGTATCCATTCAATCTGCTCTGCAAATCAACTCTAGAAAAAAATATACTAGTCACCACATCATCCAATAATACTAAAAAAAATACACCAGTCATACCAAGCAAACATACAATCCGTACCATACAAAGCCATTTCAAACTCTGCGACACACTCAACTTCTCCCCATACCATCCACCTTAGCGACTGACTCCAGCCAAATACACTGACCACCTATACTATCTACTTTAACTCAATCATGCCGTAACATTACAGGACCCACCGACACACACCTAATGTCCATACCATCTGACATAAACCTATAATCACCATACAGATACTCTAGAAACTATAACACCCAACATATCAACTATATAATCCATCATAACCCAAGTCATAACAGACCACCCAATGTACCATCTCTTATAACCCAATAAATCTCAAACAACCATGCCATAGTGCTATAATATTGAAGTGGGTCGATAATACACCAGTACCCATTGCATAAAAAATTGTTTAGTGTTTTGACAATTTCTGCAGTAAAACGATTTTCTCAGAAGGAGAAACAGGTTATAGAAGTTCAACGGCCGTTCCTTTTTGGCAAGTACAATAAGAATATGGAGGTGTTGACAGTTTGGACAAAACATAGGTATGTATAGAATAAATATTCGAAACAAAAATTAGTAGTGACCTCTCTTGTCGTGGTTAATTGTGTGTACTAAATGCTCGACAGCTGGCAAGAAGCACAGGAATGAAGACCACACAGTTAAAGTTTACGGATGAGATTGTTCAAGTCTAATTACAAAGGTTTGAATATACATCGAAAGGTTGGGAAGACCATCAACTTCCTCAAGCAAGTCCAGAATACCTGACAAAATAATGTTCTATTGTTTGAACCACCTTGGGAAGAAACTGAGAGAAAACTGAGATGTGTTAGAGAAGGATACTGATTAAAAACGTCTGCCAATTGCAATCATTGCGGAAAATGTGATGTGGTATTGTGATTGGACTGCTTTGCGACTTTCCATACAAAATGAATTTGTACTGTAATATGACTTCTCACAGAAACTGAACCTAATAATAATGGTATAAAAAGATAAAACTCTAGTTAGATAGAGTGCGCGTAATAAAATGCGCTAAAAGAAACCCTTATAATCTGAAATTATACTATAAATATTTTAATCTCTCGTAACTACCTCGCATGTCCATGCTGACGCGGTCATTATCAGCCACTGTAAGAGCAATAACATTTATGTTATTTTATGTGGTCCCAGGTACCAGAACCAAAGTGAAATGAAACTGGCACATAAAAATGATTCGGGCAGGTTACACCATTAAATCGTTTGTAACTATTTTTTGTGCTATAGTTCTTAATATGTAAACTTAATTAAGTGTTTAAAAATAAATCGTCAATATTACCAGTTGCATTCAAAATGTAGTGGTACTTGCCAGATATTTAATTGAGTTATGGCATTTAAGTTTATCTCATGTGACAATTGCATTCAACATACCTTAATAAAGTTATTATCAATTAGTAGGAAGTGTCATTAATGCACACAGCAACAACTGTCGGCATGTATAGTTTGGTTTACACAGGATTTAATGATATAAAGACAATACATACAAAAAATGCTATAAGCCGATAACTTTAATATAGCTAAATCATTCGTCATCTAATTTATAATGTGATCGCAATTACTATTGGGATATTAAATTTGTAGTTATAATTTCGGTAGTTTCTAAAAAATAAATGTTAATAAAAAGCTGTTGGTTCAAGGTTGCTCTGTACTATAAACATTACAAGAGCCATACCAACCACACCAACAATAGCTACACAACAAGCATACCAGCCATCACATTATTCTGCTCATAAATAACGCAGTGGGCAGGAAATTTGCAGCTATGCATAAATAGAAAACTGATTGCCGCACAAGTATGTTTTTGTATATTTGACTTTCGTTAGACATTTATTTTGGAGATGACAAATATTTCAAAATTTTCAAGAAAATTTATTTGTTTATCTGACTTTTAAACCATAGAATGTGGCTATGCAAGCCTCAGATAAAACTCAACCAAATTACAGTACTTTAAATCATTACTCTAGGTGGGAGTAAACTAACTCGTTGCATCAATTACTCTTTTTCTCCTTACTTTGGTCATTTCGTTTCTTATCAATTGTAAATTTTTCGTTACAAATGTTATATTTTCGAATATTATTGGAAAATCTATTTATAGTCATTTACAACATAAGAAACTTTAATTTGTTATCCCAGTGAGCACATCACGTGTAATAGAAAAATATTGTTTATTCAGGGTTTTTATATTTCGTTGTAGAATTACGTTTATCGCATATAAATTGTTCTTAAGGCCAGGCTTCGCCATGCAAAGGCGTATAGGGAATTGAATGCTAAATTTGGACATAAGTCTCTCAGTCGTTTTTTGTTGTAGTATTTTCAACTAAAGATTTTTGGTAGTAGGAGTTTGAACACATCTGGATTTGTAAACCGTTCAAGTTTTTAATTTTAAATTTTATATGCACTTTTTATCTATTTACAAAATATCACAATTAAAAAGCGCATTTAAAATTTCAAAAAAAAAAAAAATTTGGAAAGTTTACAAATCTAGATGCTTTCTGTCTCTAACGAAAAATCTTTAGTTGAAAATACTGCCACAAAAAACGACTGAGAGTCCTTTGTCCGAATTTATCATTTAATTCCCTATACGCCTTTGCATGGTGAAGCCTGGCTTTAACATATGGATTAAAAATAGGAATATAAATGAAATAACATCTTAACCAATTATTGTTATATTTATCATGGAATGTGATTTTATTTTAGGCAGCTCTTTAATTAAGTAAGATAAGTATTTTAAGTAAGTTTTATGTTTGCATAAATATAATTTCGTATAAAAATATCTAGATATTTTCTTGCGTGTATATTAATTTTATGTCCAGTGTTGAGTCGGAGTACGTTTTTCTAAGTATTTTATCAAAAATTAATGAATATTTTCTTGAATGTACGACAAATATTTATTTTCTGCTTACCTCCGTAGTTTCTTGACAACTAAGTAATTAAAATTTATTCAAAGAAAAAAATATTGGTGGGAAATAATTTTTAAAACATTTTATCAATGTCTATTTTGTTCAGAGTTCAAAGTTTTTTTTATTTTTTTTTATTTTTTTTTTAATTATTATTTTTTTTTTTCGGTATTTATTATTTTATGAAATATCTGTACCTCTGTCAACATGGTTAGTTGCAAGAAAAAAAGGATACTAAAATAACACAAGAAAACTATATTTTTTTCTCAAACACAAAATAATATTTATTTATAAATTTTTTGAACGGACTACAAGAGAAAATTTGCTTTAATATGTAAGTCTTTAGGTTTATTTTAACACTGACAAAATTAATGTTGACGTATTTTCTAGTTATTCTTTGCCTAGGAGATATGTTCAATGTGAACGACACAGAAAAGGAACATCCAGCCTGGCCTCAGTTTACTGAACTTGATATAACTGAATATTTTAATGCCATCTTGGAGTCTAGAGAGCTTGCTAGATTCCTATCTTGAGCTACACTTCCTCAGCTAGAGACCGCTGTGAACGAAGGTGTGTTGTCCGTTGATGGCGCGCATGAGCACTATTTGTTGACCCCACGCCGGATGCGAGTTGTAATTCAGGCTAAGGGTTTGCCAACTGCCCACTAATATAAAGATTATGTCGTGCCAAATATGTCCACATTATTCTGTCCACGACTTTTAGGTACTCGGTGATTTACAAATGTGTCGTGAGACGAGTAAAATATTGTTAACGACGCAATAAATTAAACTTACGCTTAAGTTCCGAAGTATTTCATTGGCCGTCGGTGGCATAATTTTTATATCAATACTTGCCATACTGCCATACCACAACATAGCAATAAATGCTCTAGGGATGTATGGATTCTTTCTTGTCCAACCAGCGACTTGACACTTCAATTTTATTTTGAAGAAGAAATATATTCAATAATATCTATTAAGTGTAATGTTTTCTTGCAGAAACGGACATTTAAGTTAGCAATATTTCCAGAAGAAGAAAAGTTCAAACAGGATAGCTACAAGCGTTTCTGTGCGTCCTAGTGTTAAAATATTATATACTAGCTTTCACCCGCGGCTCCACTCGCGTGCAAAATATAAAAAAACAGACCACCAACCGGCGCCTGCTCAAATGGTTAATAGCATATTTTATATATTCCCTAAGAAACTGTTCGATCTTCCGGGATAGTGTACCCTATTTCCTAATCCAGAATATAATCTACCCCTGTACGAAATTTCATCCAAATCCGTCGAGCCGTTATGACGTGATTGAGTAACAAAGAAACACACAAACTTTCGCATTTATAATATTATTAAGATTGATCAAAAACACAACTCTTAAACCTTTCACAAATGTTGTATTAGAAGTTTCCTCACTGCCGCTGTCGATGGCAAATTTCCGAGTACTGCTAGGAAGGCGAGCAAACGTAGAAGCCCGGCGCTGCAATCGCGAGTTGAAATACGCCTTCTTCCTTGACTGGCGCCAGACAAACCTAGAAGCCCGGCGCTGCAATCGCGAGTTGAAATACGCCTTCTTCCTTGACTGGCGCCAGACAAACGCCCTGCTGCATGTAATTAGGCCGCATTGCAGAGATTACTTTCCATGTCCCCGCTGCATTGTTCACATACTTCGGGTTAATTACCCGCGACACGGCACGCAACTTCACCTAACTTCTTACTCGTCTGCCGGAGGGCAGAGGCGCGTATTCGAAACGGTCGTGTTTTCCCTTGCCCCCCCCTCCCCTTCTCGAATCTCTCCGCGCGGCTAAAACAATTAAAATTCACTGCGTCGTGAACAGATGCGTTCATGCATGTCACAATGCGCTCGCGTGGTGCAGCGCTCCAGGATGTTGAGGCGGATGTAAATCTCACAACACACTCCAACGCGTATGGCATGGAGAAGACTTCTGAACAGGCCGTTTAAGGACTAGCTGAGCACTTTGGACATCTGCCTTTGAAAAAACTATCTGTGCCTACGTGCACATATTTTAACTGGCACACTCACTGCCCTGTCAAGTTGGTAACGTCGTGTCGGAGGGATATTAATTACATACCTTAACACTGAATTTATTGTGTAAATAATGAATTCGGAAATACTAATGCATACAAGAGTAAGGTATAACAGATTGTTAAAATATTAACTTATCTGATCAATTCACAGTTTCACTTGACCAACGCATGAATAAAGGGCTCAGGCCCATCCATGGCAATATTAATTTTACATAGACTAGAAAAATACACAATGTGCATACAAAAACACTCTAAAAAATTGTTCGCAAATATACCACACCAGTGTATACGTATAGTAAGGAAGAGCGTTATGGTAAATTATTTTCCCTTTCAACCGTGGTAGTATTCCTACATTTTCTCTGGAAACAGTCAAATTCAGAGGAAAGTTACCAACTATATTTTGTAGCGGTGCTAAACATTCCTATATTTGGAGTTCCGCGGTAGTATTTTAATACAATGTATAGGTTAAACACTTCCATTACCGCGTTGAAAGTGTATTAGAAATATTTTTACAGTGTAGATTTCAAGCGGAGATTTCAAAACTGCATTGTTTACGGTGAACAGCCTTCATCACGTAAAAAAGTGTCCGCTAAATTATTTTCAGTGAACTAATTTACCAATGATGCATTATACTGCATAGGTTTAGCAGCTTTGAAATTTATTTTGCCAATGTGTTTAAAATTTCGTACAAAAATGAACTATAATGGAAGAGTTTTGTAAAATACATTCCTAATTTTTGTATTGTGTAACTATTGTGGTAACAGTTCTGAAAGTTAGGTAGTTTTTTTTTTTTAAGGTAATTGTAGAGATATTCTGTCAACAATGAAATTCTATTTTAAGTATTTACCTAGAAAACGTAATAAATTATTACATGAGAAATGTACGTTTAATACCACGCAGGTGTAAGCTTTTAAATTGTGGCGGCTAATTATCACGAAATATAGAGCAAAACAATGTATAATTTGAGCGGGACTCTATTTTGGATTCATGTGACCTTTTCTAAATTGCTAAGAAAACTCGTGTGGTGTCTTTACGCCAAAAGTGCAACGAAAATGATTTTGTAGTCCAATCATAAAGTTATCTAAAATAGTAAGGTTTATATTGCTTCATAGATAGTACTTTATGTATCAGCAGAATGTAAGCGCTCTTATACACTATTGAAACGTCGACCACACTGCCATAAAAGAATATTTCTTTAGATCATGCAATTACCTTTCATGTTACATTATGTTCAGCTATTAAAAAGGCATGGGTGGTCGCCACACGCAGTGGATCGTATTCTCAAACGACCGGGCAATTTTCGCATTGGAGAAAATAAGTCTGGAAGGAAAACTACGTGCGCGCCTACACATGCACACAGATAATGTGTGTTGCCGTTGTATGCCTGATTCCGTGACCAAAACCATGCGAGTATATTTATTGATAAAAATTAGTGATGTTCAATTTTACATGAAACACCTTACGATGGTGTGCTTCATGTGGCTAAGTTGTGTCAGATCGCAGTATATACCATGCGTCCGAACTGACGTAATATGTGTGTGTGTGTGTGTGCCACATCATCATACGTTTGGAGAATGAAAAATGTTCCCAAAGATGCACTTCAGGAATAATGTGCACTGAGAGAAATATTAATTTCAGCAGACTATATTTGTTTGTATGGCCAAACAATTACACGTACAAATAATTTAAATAAAAATTTGGCTGATAGTAAAATTTTGTTGGCCTAATACAGAAGTTTTGTCAAGTCAGTCGTGTATTATATTAAATAAACAAAATCCTTTTTGTTACTTTTCGTTTTTAGTTTGCACAACAAAATATTTTGTTGGAGGAACTACATACATTTTCAGCCAAATGCATGCAAATAATTTGATGGCTGGATAAAAACCCTTTTCTCAGTGATTGTCGAGTAAAGTAGTTTTAATCCTCAAAGAACGAAAATTAATTAAATATATCTGTCACGTCTACAGGTTCTACGCACAATAAACTTACTATACAGAATAAAGTATAATTCCTCTGCATCTGTGTATATAATCCCATTATGCGTTTAAAAATAGTTAGATTTGTGGTTTTTCTTTAAAAATTTTTTTTCCAATTCTGCTATAGGTACAAATTTTCGGAAGCGTAATTTACTCAAACCAAGCCAAAACTACCCCAGTAGCTTCAGCAGTAAGAACTAGGTTCTACTCCTTTTTAGAGTAAGTACCTTTAATACTGGAGTGTCCATCATCTTAGGGTATGCCTGACTCAAGGAAATGTTTATTTCGGTTGCCATAAATTATTTAGTCCCCCTTATATGCAAAAATTAATTTTTTGTAGCATTAAACATCTCCATCATAATGCTCAAACTGGTTACTGGTTGGACGACTTAAACTTCATAAAACATTTGGGATCAAAAAGAATGATGAGGTAGCAAGTGTTTAGCGCTGACAAAATATTTCATATTAACCCCAAAGTAGTTTTTTTTTTTACCAGCTTATTACTGAATTACCGAGTCATATTCATAAATGACGAGTATAAAAAGAGCTACTTTGATACACACAAACTTATATATGTTTAACGAGACCTCGATATATGTATAGGTCCAACACGTCTTAATGGGGCTTTATCGAGGGTGGATACGGCCTAATCTCTGAATGTGGAAAACAAGGCAGACATTACCAAGTACCGTTGGTGTTCTCGTAGAACTTCGTTTATGTCGACAATGAAATTTCTTCAATCGGTAAATTATCTAACTTTCAATGTTGGTACACTCTTAGTTACAAAATGAAACTCTCAGCTATTAACGATAATTATTCTAGTTAATTCTCTTAGACAATATACATTATTTTTTACGGAAAATTAATCCTGCAGGATTAGTGAAAAAATATAAGTTTCTAGAAAGATACCAAGGGCAGTAAAAGACCTTTAATTTGGACACCCGAAACTGCTTATTAACTGCAAATATTAGAAAAAGTACAGCTGTTAAATTTAAAAGTTGATTGTCTGGGTATCATTTAATTGAAAACGATCTGCTACAACTGAGAAATCTGCCACGAAAATACAAAACATTTATATATTTAGGGACTGAATTAATAACCAACTTTTTAAATTGTGAAACTGCCCCCATTGTTTCCCTAAAATTCACCGTTTCAGAGATAGTTACGTTACAATTAAAAAACAATGGGCTATATATCTTTTCAATGCCTGCCAAGTGGGATATACGTAAAACGTTTGGAAAGTTTCGTCAAGGCAATGAAGAGTCACTGGCCACTACAGGAAGTAAATCTCCATAAAAACGATTCTAGGGTATGCTTTAAATTGCACTATTTGAAAACATTTATAGATGTAAATTTATTAGACTGTATGTCATTGCTTAATCATTTATATTTGCCATCAGTCACATAAAAAAGTCTGCGGCTTACTTCCATGTATTAAAACTAACAATAAAAAAATATTTTGTAACAGTAAATGATTATTATAATGAAGAATGAGAAATGGAATCTGGGTATGGAGGGTGGAACAAACCCAGAAATGTGTTCTTGTTCTATGGTTCCAGTTGTGTGACAGCCACCCTAGTTCTAAAGACGTTTGTGCATTACCTAGTATGACTTCGACTACAATGACTGTATCCATATAAACTATACACTTTTGAAGACAAAACAATTTTCGATCCAAATTTTTTTTTTTAATTTTTCCATTTACTTGCCTTTACTCCACTATTACCTATACTTCAAAGATGGCTGTATCGAATGTTGCTACCTTTCTTTATAATGTCAAAGAAAATTAAATATCAATAAAATTAATTTAAGAAAATATCACTGTCTTCTGTCTCTGTGCCAGCTACTTTGGAGTGTTGGCCAAACGATTCACCCACCTCTCACCATTGCAAACGCATAAATTAACGGGCTTTGCCAAACCCGTATTTTCGCACTTAGCAACTATGGTGGACATTATCGCCGACCGATGAGTATTCTCGTGATACTCTCGGGTTCCTCATCAGTGTATTTCCTAAGTTGTCCCAACCTCATTTCTCCTCGTTTAATCGGTGACGTGGCCCAATCGAAACGAAGGTTTGCTTTATCCGAGGTTCTAATGCGTCCGCATTCTGCGCATGCCGTCACTCGAACGACTGGAAATATGACAGACATGATAACGGTGTCCTATGTGAGTCAAATAACGGAAACATTTCAAATTTTTGTCTCATGTAGTTACCCAAATTACAATAGAAACAACTAACATGCAATATGAATTATCTATATACCATAATCAAGAACGAAAGTTTGTGGCGTCTAACACTTTACGCCTAAACGGAGAGGGAGATTCGATAGTGCCCCATGTGGAAGGGGGCGAGTTATGGCTGCAGAACCCCCTCACCGCACTTCCGGGTGGAGGAGTTTTTATGCCCCCGGCTTAAGGTTCGTGTATACTATAAAATTTGGGTTTGGATCTACCGTAATTATCATCCACAAGTTCATATAAACGTTTGTCGCGTACTCTTAAGTCTTAGGAAAGGTACCTAAGAGTGCGCAGCCCCTAAGAGTGCGCAGTGCCATTTCCTAGCAGTTGGCAACACTGAAAAAAACTACGCATTGCTTCAGTTGGTTCGTTACTGTAAGGCAAGTGTGTGGTGTGAAACTTTCAGTTACTCAAAGCAATTTGTAAATTTGACAGGTGAGAGAACAATTTTTGCTTCTTTGATGTAATATTTTAAGGGCTTAAATTAAGCTTTGCCTCCTAGGTAAACGATGGTGCATTCAATGTGCGCACATTATATAACAGCCATGGTTACAAGCATTCATGGTGATTTAACGCGTTGTGCTTTTCCAACATTTGCTGCTACATATCGGTTATTTAAGAAATTTCGTGTTCGTCCTCCGAGAGTGCGCGCGCACTTTTTGGAGCATCTTGCGCACTCTTTGGGGGCAATGTGCGCACTCTTTAGAACCAGTTATAATGTTTTGTATTAATGAACTGGTTTGTATTTGTTTCATAATGTGGTCGTCGTACAAGAGAAGGTTGAACAGGAAGTTAATATTTACAAACGAATTGTTAAATGAAGCAAGATAAAGAATACAAAATGGGGAAAGTCAAAGAAATGTCGCAGTGCATCTGGGCACAAAGGAATCGACACTAAGAAAATGTCATAAAACTGTTAGTACAAATGAGGACCAAATACTCTCGACCAGCGACGTAAGTCATGACGTTGTATTTTATTTACCTGCCAGTAGTGTGAATATTTTGCCTACAGCCACTGAGGTTCGTAGGTCGGTTGGTGAACTAATTATCGAGGCTAAAGTGCATGTTTGTGAATCAAGTAATGGCAGTGACGAAGAAAGCATCTCCCAATGGCACTAATAACAATAGGCCTACTACAGCAAAAAATAATGAAGCAACAGCAATCTCTCCAGCCGACATCATTCCTCTTCCCAAAGCAGACACTACTGGCAAGAGCAAAAGAAAGGGAAGAAAATGAGAGGAAGTGAGAGGCTCGCCATTAAAAAAATGCTCTTTTGCTTACGAATGACATGAAAATGGCACGAGATTCGTAGATGCGAATTAAAAAGGGAAAATCTCCATGTCCAGTAAAGAAGATGACATCATCAAAGGCAGTATAAAGTGATATATTTTGGCCAGAATGCGGTGAGATATACACTGAGCCTATCTTTGAAGACTGAATACTGTGTATCAAATGCCAACAAAGGTGGCATGATCAATGTTCGTCGTTTGAAGGAGGTCCAATATTCACATGTGACCAGTGTTGAATACGCACTCTTTGGGTACATGATGCGTACTCTTAGGAGCTAGGGATCCTAAGAGTGCGCATTTGCAATAATTTAATTTTTTTGCATTCTGTGAAAATTGCAACACGTATATGTGATTGGGCCTGTAAGGACGAAGTTATCACTGATTAATAAAACGACATGTACGTCAACCACATTTTTTCTCTCTAATCTATAGCAGTAAAGGGGGTCGATTTGTTAGGTGCGCACTCTTTGGTGCCTTTCCACTGCAGAAATTATTATGTCTTAAGTTTTAAGTCTTAAACAGACTCGGAAGGTGCGAACGAGCGCGTGCCGCCATTCTCATACAACACTGTACGATGAATAACGTATTCCAATTGCAACTGCAGGTCGAGATGTGCGAGCGAGTGCCCGTAGGCGCGAGGGCGAGCGAGTAAGTGTAGGAGTTCCCAGACAACACTGCAATAAAATACTAATTCGTACGGTTACCTGCTTCACCGACGGTGGCTTATCCATACAAATAGAAACGGTACCCGGTATGGTGCGGTGCTGTACCGTCCGGGAACTATTACCATTGCGATAAATGATAGCTCTCAAAGATGTGCGGTATACCCACCTGTGCGTTCATACCGCAAGAGGTCTACCGCACCGGTAGTGCGTCCTACCTTTCAGCTCAGGTAGGCCGCATCGTCCCGCAACATTCCCTCTATTGTTTTATAGTCATGAATTCGTCTTTAGATGAAGAAGTATTGCTTCTAATAGCAGCTGCGGAAGATTATGACAAGGCATATTGTGACAATAATACTCGCAGGTGAGCTGACAGTCAACAGGCCTATGTATTTTTTTATGTTAATTCTATAATTTAAGAAATCAACATTTTTACTGAGAAAATCACATTTTTAACTGTTGAAAACTCTCCTGCTTTAGAAGTCAGTCAGAATAACTGTAATCGAATGGGTAGGTGATAGTACGACAGGAAAGTATATTTGTACTGAAAGTAATAATAGGTGTGTGCGAAACTTACTAGTGATTTGGCGAACAGCAAAAGCTCTCAAAGGTAAAACATATATAAACTTGAAAATGATGACATGATTTGTACCTGACAAACGTAAATATTTACATACCCACACACACATATATATATATAAACACAAGCAAACCGATTATGAATAGCAAAAGTGGTATTATGAAATATAATTCAAAAGTAAAAAATATATATTTATAAGTACCTGACTACATTTGACATATTCAGGACATTATACGTTATTACTTAATATTGTTAATGTTGTATGATAACATATATTCTCACAAATAAAATGTATTTAAAACAGCTATTTAATGTGTTTTAATTTTTCCATGTACATTCCAGGAGGGTTTGGATGCATGAAATCAACTGTACAAGGGAAGAACAAGGAGAGATTTTTACATTAATACCTCAACTATTAAAATATGAAAGAATATTTTGTGTGTTTCAGAATGACAGTATTGAGAGTTTCAGCGAATTTCTTGAATGTATCAGGAAAGACATCGCCAAACAACACACAAATTGGAGGAGACCAATACCATCTGAGGAACGACTAGCGATAACACTAAAGTAAGACCGAAACCCTGATAGTATGCAGGAATGTATCGTACATATATAATTTCAATATTATTGTCACTTATTCTACAGGCTAAGAAAAATAAATGACTGCAAAATTTGTAGGACGAAATAATTAACAGTAATGGAAACGAAACCATATCGCCAAGTAAATAAAATATTTATAATTTTTGGAAAAACGATGCCAGACATGAACCCTCACTTTTTAATAATGTGTCTGTACTGTTGGGATTGTGGGTTAGCTGTGAGAGACTTAAACCTGAAATATTATCTTCTGTAGTGTTGTGTGGGTCGACAAGAGAGAAATGACGTTCCACAGTCGTGCAGTCTGAATACCCAGTGCTGCTGTGTGCTGATATCGGTGTCCAAGATCCGACGGCGTTTGCTTCGTCTCGTTTGGCAGCATCCTCTTCTAACTGTTCTAGCTCTTGTTGAGATATTATTTGTGAAATTTTCGTTTTCATTTCTAACTGCCTTCTTGGGGAGAATTTTTGTAATGTTTTCGCGTACCCAAGGAAAATGAGTCCTGTAGCATCAAGTTTCTATCGCGTGTTATTTTCTAGATAAGATATTACCATCTCCATGTTTGAAGGTGAGGGTTTGCTTTCTGTATGGCAGGGGAGTTCGCTGTCGACACTAGCTTCGTCTCGGTCTCTCAACGGGTGCACCATCTTTCAAGGGTTGTTGAATGGTGGCTCCTGGAGTTGGTGTTGTAGCTTCAGATATATGTTGCGACTCAGAATTCTGTTCTAGTTCAATTAATGGGGGATCCATATTTTCGTCTGATTCGTGTGCTGTTTGGCGAATTTGTTTCCAAATTTGATGTCGTTTGAGTAAATGTTAAATAAGATTTGAAAAATTCCATGTGATTCGTCCACTGCCAGTGTTTGTAACTCCCTGCAGCCTGATCTGTTGTGGTTTCGAGGGATCGTAAATGCTTCGCATACGAATCCCTCGGAGTCCTCCATTTCATTTCAACCTCATTCCCTAAAACCGACCAAAAATGCCACAATTAGGTGTCTATAACAGTACATAATGTAAAATTTACACTTATTAATTATAAAATATCACATTTAAATACTTTAACACACGGTAGTGGCAGAGTATGCAGTTGCACGGTAGGGTGATATACATGGTAGTTACACGTATCACATGTGTAGTACGCTATTAACAGAAACATTTCTAGTGACGAAACTTAGTGCATGCTGATCATTAAACGAATTAATTTAATCCCATTTACATTAATGCTTAATAAAGAATGACATCATCAATGTCAATTTTGGAATACAAAGTGAACTTATTTCTATCAATATGGTGCGATGTGTAATGTGATTAATATGTATGCGTAATGACTTAAATTACATATCATATTTACTTGCTTTATCTATACTTCTACAATTAATTAAATTTTTAAAATATTTATTTAGTATATACGACGATTTTTAATCTCTCGGTAACAGTTCGGCGTGAAACAAATCTATATCTCAATGGATGTAAACATGTAACATATCAGTATACTACATGAAATGAAGTAATGTTATTATATACTATTTTACAGATAACTGTTGACCTGCGACACATTTTCTACTATAGGGCATAGCTACCGAGTTGGGTTCTCAACAGTGAGTGCTGTAGTGATGGATGTGTGCATTGCGATTTGGGATAACATGAAGTCTGAATTCATGTCACAACCTAAAGACAACTGTGGAAAAACTGTGCTCGCAGATTTAAAGAAAGATGGATCTTTCCTTACTGTGTCGGTGCCATCATTTGCAATCATGTGCATATCAAATGTCCTGATAATGCTGGTTCAGCATATTTTTAATATTTAAAAATACATACTTTGGTCCTTTTATCTATTGTTGGGCAGGAATATGCATTTCTTTGCTTGAATATAGGTGGATACGGCCGAAATAGTGATGGAGGCATTTTAGAGGAATCACTTATAGGGAAAATGTTTGAAACATGTGATTTTGATCTTGCTGTATACCAACCCCTTCCACGACAAGACTACGTGACTCCCGCATGTTATTATTGGAGACCAAGCATTTCTACATCACGAGGCCTTTCCTTTACGAACAGTCAAAAATTGATTCACAAAAATATGCATTCAACAACAGATGGGCAAAGAGCGAAGGGAAGAGCAGAACATCTTTGGGATACTAAAAATAAAACGGCGAATGTTTCTACGACCAATGGAACTCGGAATAGACAAAATACAATATATTGTTTCAGCTACTTGCCTTCTTTGGGATACTAAAAATAAAACGGCTAATGTTTTCTACGACCAATGGAACTCGGAATAAACAAAATACAATATATTGTTTCAGCTACTTGCCTTCTTTGGGATACTAAAAATAAAACGGCGAATGTTTCTACGACCAATGGAACTCGGAATAAACAAAATACAATATATTGTTTCAGCTACTTGCCTTCTTTGGGATACTAAAAATAAAACGGCGAATGTTTCTACGACCAATGGAACTCGGAATAGACAAAATACAATATATTGTTTCAGCTGCTTGCCTTCTTTGGGATACTAAAAATAAAACGGCGAATGTTTCTACGACCAATGGAACTCAGAATAGACAAAATACAATATATTGTTTCAGCTGCTTGCCTTCTTCATAACTTTTTACGATTGAAGAAAGGCGATGATGAATATACTCAAGAGTTTATGCAAGAGAAGCGTGCAGAGGAAATCATGGCTAGAATTCAACCACTGATTCGTCAGCCAAGAGCCAGCAGCTATTTCTAATGACATTCGTGAATATTTTATAGAATATTTCAATGGAATTGCTTACGAATTAAAGCTCTAAAACTTGTTTACATTAATTAATTTACTTATTTTCACTCTACTTAAAACATAACAAAAAATATATAAATTGAGATGATGGCATTCGAAAATGTAATTAGTTGTATTGTAACTAAGATCTGGTAACATATTATTAAATTTATTAATTTTGGAATACATATTTTAGTCTACAACCGCTTTTTTTCCATTTCTCTTAAAATTCGGAAGGTTTCTTACCAGGCATGTTCAGAGTTGCTCCTTATTCTTTCCATAGCCGGTTAAGCAGTAAGCCTGCTCGCCTCCCACCAAGGCGATCCGGGTTCAATCCCCTGCCGGGTGACTCCGGATTTTCGCACGTGGGAATAGTGCCGGACGATGCCGTTGGTCGGCGGGTTTTCTCAGGGATCTCCCATTTCCCCCTCCCTTTCATTCCAGCGCTGCTCCATGCTCGCCTCAATCACCCTCATCGGCTCTCAAGACCTCGATATTAAGTGCCATAAGCAAAAAAATATGGAGTGACCCGGCCGGGGATTGAACGTGGATCGCCTTGGTGGGAGGCGAGCAGGCTAACCGCTCACCCACCGTGGCACAATAAAACATCATATTTGTGTACATGCCTGTAGACTATTCCAAGCAGGTGCCCCACTGTGACGTCACAAAGAGAGAGAGAGAGAGAGAGAGAGAGAGAGAGAGAGAGATAAAATGCGTAAAAACATTAGCATGATGGTCGCTGATAAAGACTTAAAGTTTTAAGTCCCACTTAAGTCTCTTTCATTTATAAGTTTATCATTTACTCAATCACTTTTGTTAGACATGTGTTACGTGAAAATTCAGTGATGTAGTATATTGTGACTTTAAAAAAACATATGAAAGAATTTTTAATTTATTTGAAAATATATTTACAAAGAATATAATTTTTAATTTCACTTAGACCTTTTGTCATTTAAATTCGACCTTTTTTTAAACGTTAAGATGGATTTTATAAAAATGTTTAACATATTTAAAATATTGCAAAACATGTAAAAAAAATGTATCAATGAGTATATAAACACCTGTGCACATGGTCGATAATTGCAGTCGTGTTACCATCATCAAAAATTATATATATATATAAAGAGTATGTAAAAGTTAATAAAGGATAACAATCATTAAAATATATAGAAATATAGTATTTAAGCTCTGGTTGGATACACGATGAAAATATATATAGTTGTATACGGTTAGTTGAGCAGTTTTGATGTGAACCTTTAAAAAAGTCACTTCCCTATCTGAAAACATGTTAACGGCCACACTGACTTGAGAACACCCAGTAAAGTTAGTAACTATGGAGATCAAATAGTTCCAATTCTTAACGTATGATTAAAATTCTCAGATAAATATTTGTTAATACTTAAATTATTCCCTTTTATTTATTTGTCATCAGTAGTATGATTTGGATGACTCTCGCGCAAGGGATCGGGGAACATGGAGCAACGAATGTCAATGACGAATAAAACGTGAACACCCTCCAATGAAGGCACACGGCCATCCGCTGCCAAAACTCCCAAGCATTATCGATCGCTTCCGATTCGACCCAAATCAGCAAAATCCCGGAGCCTTGGGAGTTAAATATACAATTGATAAATTTCCTTCTCTTTTGCAAACGCTACCGGCAGCAATATTTCTTGTCACTTGATATTTATAGATAAATATTTGCTCGCCTAAGAGTATACGCATTTTAATACTGGTAACAAATTAAAAATTAGATTATTAGTAAGTATATTTATAGCACTGAGAATTTGTTGGCGCAAAAACCATTCACTATAGAGATATTTATTTAGAAATTTCTCGCAGAATAAAACCACAGATTTCCTTAATGTTAAATACTACTAAGCACACAAACACGTCTGTAGCATTATATTATTTATCAATTTTTGCTTAACAGACTTACGAAACCAATGCTTTTCTTCAAGAACGGCCCACAACTAAAGTCGACAAAATATCTCATACAAGCCAAATTAATATTTCGGAATGAAATTTGCTAACCATAGAGTTTGAAGTACGTAGAACTCATTTTTCTATTCATAATCAATACTATTTTTTTCATCACCAGCTATACACTTGTTTGGCAATATTGAGGGGGGGAAACCCCTTTGGTTGACCCCAAGAAATATTTCTTTCCTCTGTAGAACCCAGTGAGTACAAAAGCTTAAAACAGCGTATGAAACGTCATTTTGCCTGTGGCGTCTGCCGTGCCGCCCACAGAGATCGAAAAGCGGATTGCTGAGACAGATAACGTGAGACGCTGGAAGGAGGTCAAGAGAGTACCGGAGTTAAGGCGCTGCCCGCCAAGTTACGTGAGAAAGCGATCGGACGGGCTCACGATGCTCTCACGGTGCGGCACAGCGACTCGCAAACTAAAACCCATTAAATAAATTACGTCTGCTCGAAGTTAAGGTCTTGTTAGTCGCATTACGACCTATTAGCTGATGACACTTTCCAATTAGTGGCCGGCCTGCGTTGTCTCATGCCTTGGCGCCCCAGTGCGGTAACTGTGACAAATTGACCCACGGACCCGCTACTCGTACAATTACAGTCACAGAATACATCAACAACTCTATGAACCCCGTGCGTTCGCACTGTTTGCTTTCCAAGGAAGTCTCTTATCCCTTTGTCGATGCGTCTGCCTTTGATAATATAGGCTGTTCACGGTAAAATGAGCACTTTTTAAAGCCCTGCTTAAGATCTACTTGTATTCTCGTTGTGTATTCTTCCGCCTCATGTAAAATTAACCATTGTCATGGGCCTCATCACTTTATTCATGCGTCGGCCAGGTGAAACTGTGAAATTAATAGAAAAGTAAATATTTAACAAAAGTGCTCATTTTCACATTTCGATGCATTAAAATACACAAAAGGCGAAAAAAAAATTTTTAGTTTTCAAAATGGTTGCATAACATTTATTATTCGGCGATAAGACACTGAACTACTTCCCATCCATCGTTACCAATTGCTGAGCGCATGTCACTCAGTGCACCCGTTAAAACATATGCAGGTAGGGGCAGTGACTTTTTTCTAAGGTTGATTTCACGAATGCTCACTTTATCGTGAAAAACCTGAGACCGTGAGTCTCATGTACAGCTGAAAGTTACCAACTACACCTCCAACTTGATTGCGAGCTGCTCTACTACAGACGTCCAGTTTGCTAGCTTGAAAATCTGCTTGCCTTACCTACACTGCACGGCGCAATATTCGAGTAAAGTTGATTTTTTTTATTAGAATTGGAAATACGCAAATGGCTTGTGTCCTACTGTGCGACGTAATATAAAAATAAAGAACTTTTACGTTAACAGGAGCTGTGATGTACACCATGAACGATGTACCTTTTTGTGTTTTTCATCGGAGCCCGAGCCACGACAGACCGTCCTGCAGTAAGTCTGTTGTTAATCTGAGCGGCCCGGAAAACATGAGTAGTAGGGCATAGTTTGTTTTGGTGCAGGATTCATGATCGGGATCTGGGAGGAGTCAGTAATTTTTTCTTCCAAGAATCGCTCATTTTCACACAAAATCGTATGTTTCAGCTCAAAAATGCCTTAAAATTTCCCTTTTTCCATAACAATTCCCCATTTTTCCCATTTTGCAAAAAAAAAAATGAATCCCAGGAAAACACAATTTTCAGTTATTTTCTCTAACAGGGATCAGTGACCCAGCTCGCTTTGTGGCCAGGAGAGCTGGATTAAGGACTTTTTACCTTTAATTCCAAAAATCTTGTAATGAAACATACACAATGTAACACACACTCTAGGCTACCACGTTGGCGCCAAATAAGAAATGAAACAGCCCATTACGTCTGGAGTTAACACTGTTCTTAACATCTGATGGCACCTCTAGTGCGTGTAATGCTGTACGTCATATATACATTTAATTTAATGTGGGGAGAGTGGCTGAATTTCTGAATATTGACGTCGAGGGGAAATAAACTGGTATACTGCCACGTGATATTACTCGGTAAAGGGCGCCAGCTTAAATTAAGCAAGATTAAATGACTGAAATTATTTTTAAGACTGAATTTCATTAACCAACGTGACATGTGTATGAGCTTCCACCTGCGTACATATGTGGTTAATTTCATAGCTAATACACCTCCCTCTCGTATCGCCTTCATTCATCAGTTTGTTGGCTATATTTATAAAATTTTGCATGGGATATTAGTAGTCTGTTAATGCAGCTTATTAACAAGTCTGCTCGAAGCCTGGCGGACTGTGACTCCAGACGTTCTCTGCGTACCAAACTCACCTTGTTACACACCTCGACAAACCATAGTTTGCCAATAAGCTGAAAAAATATTCTGACATGCAAAGACTCTTAAATCTTCTTTGTGTTTTTCAGATTAACTTTATATATATATATATATACATATATATAAGGAGAGGATCCAAACCAAAAAATCATGTAGAGAATAGAATGCGGAAACACGTCAGACACAATGTAATCTCTAACAATTATCCTTTTATTCAATAAAAAATATTCATATATGTGTAAACTTAAAAATCAATGCTGGAAAATGAAACAATCAAACAACCATGAATGGCAATAACAAAATTAAAGAAAATATATTTAGAGCTCACACTGCCATTAGGAAGTGGCCGGGCGTAACGGTCGTTAGCATATATGAAAGTCTGTCGTAACACACACTGTAAAAATCCTCTCTTAAATGAAACATGTCTCAATTCAAAATCTACTAAACTTATGCCTCTAGCGTAGCTGCTGCCGTTAGAACACTAAAGCTCTCACTAGGGTTTCTTGTGGTTAGTAAATACGTGCTGGATTAAGATACGTACGCCTAGCCAACATGGCGTCGGGTTTAAACGCCTAGGACAAACGCCAACTTGTCTGTACTAGATACGTAGCACAATTGAGTACTGTATTTCTTACGTTATTGTATAGTTGATCTCGAAGAAAAATACAATTTAATTTGGAGGAAACAGGACAGGATAAAATCCTGTATGCTCAGGATGCAACAATAAGAAGTGTAGGGGTTCTGTCTTACGTGGCTCACGAACGTAGCGACGTCTAACTACCTGACTATTTACTAAACGGCTGCTTAATATTAAAACGGAGGAGCTTTTTCACGCTCTACTCGATGTTAATACACAAATAAATACTTAAAGCGAGCTGTTAAAACTGAACACCCTAAAATCTAACTTAAATATCCTGGGCCTCGTCCAACTTCTGGACGGGCGTTCTGTTCCAACGTCTTGATGTTTCGAAAGATGGCGGCAGAGAGAGCGATATTCTAACCGAAATGGACCTGCCTACCCTATGCTGGACTCTCCCGCCAATAGGGGTGCAGGGTTTAAATCTGCTGACCAATCGAATGGCTCGCTACGTAAATCTAAACTGACTCACTCCAACACGGCCTAGATCCCTAATCCATAGAAATGTAATAAAAATATACAAAATATCCCTGAAACATTAACAATCATTTGAGACAGTGAGAAAGTAATTAATGTAAAATATTAATAAAAAATACAAACAAGAAAATAAAACTAGCTAACTAAATGTATTTACACATGAATATTGCTAGTCGTACATCTAATTATTTAAAATCCTAACCATGTGAAAATTGAAAAAAAAAATTAAGTAAATTATATATTTCACAACATACAGAAACTTACAAGTGTTAAATATAAGCAATTTAAACGCGTGAAAAGTACATAAAATATGTTGACGAGATGTAGAAATAGTGAGAAATATGGACGTTACAATCTAAAAAAATATTTTTTTAAATTTAAATATATTTTTATAAGAAAAAAATTTAAGACACAGGTATAACGTTTTATATATCACCGTACTCATATTTTTAAGGCGCGTACAATCATAATATCATTATTATATTATTTTGATTAATTATTTTTCCAAAATTTATATTTTTAAAATTAAAGTATTTAAAGGCGTAAGTATTGAGTGTTAAATATCACCGGACTCGTCTTTTCAAGGCGCATCCGATCGTAATATCATATCCATTATGTATCCCAATGTCAAGGCTACCATTTTGGTTCTATGAGCAATAACTTAAAAATTTATAAAAAGTGTATTAAAAATCTTACATTTTCGAAGGTCCCCCCCAGCACTAACATTAGTCACATTCATTCCATTCTCAGCAGACGACTGACTCCCTTGCCTCCACTCCCCTCGCCTAAACTCATTCCGCCATCTTGATTTTTGTTCGTCATTTGTTTATACGATACTGGAGGCCGCCATCTTGGTAGGTGACAACTATCTTGGTAGGCGACCAACATTTTGGTAGGCAATTACCATCTTGGTAGACATAAACCATCCGCCATATTGGAAGGGAATGACCTTGACCCTATGACCTAAATTGACCTTGAAATAAAAAAATTACAGAAAAAATACATAGAAGTTAACCAGCATAATATGTAACAGACCACTACTGCGATATTAGATATAGACTACCTCGACCTGGACCCCCGTGACCTTGAATTACCTTGAAAACAGAACAAAAAACTCCAGAAAAATTACCTAACTGTCAGCAAGCATAATACATTACAAACTACTGCCGCCATATTAGCTGCATACGACCCTGACATTGACCCCATTACACTGAATGACCCAAAAAAACACAGATGAAATACATATTATTTACTATGGTAAATTTCTCGATTTCACTGCCAAGCGAACTGTCAGCACTTATAGTTAGAGACATAAAAAACCTACAATTTTCCATCCTATTTTCTAAAAATATTTTTCTTACAATCAATGGTATAGATACATGCATGTGCATGACTTTGACTACACGCTTAATTTATTAAGTATGCTAAATGCATATAGTTGTTATTAAAAAACATAAATGCCAACAGGAGGATATGACATGCTAAAATAGAGAAAAATCATTTTTATAATAATTTATTATAGTTATTTTGTAAATACATTCTCAGAAGAAAGCAGTTTATCACATCATCTGATAACCCCGGTCCTTAAGTTCTTCAAAGATCGAAACCACCGCTTTCATGTTCGAGAAATCCCCTTGTTTATGAAAGTCAAACAAATATTCGAGTCTATCTAAAAGTTTGTTGGGATCTTCTGTAAACATAAAGTCAGTATTCACAGCATCTCCTGCCTTCTTCACATCACTTGTTGAAGGAAACTCATTGTGGAAATATGTGGGATCATCGATAGAATCATCATCGTCTTCAACATTATCACTGCCTTCATAGTCATCATCAATACTGTCTTTATGATCGACTTCACTTCCTGCTTCACCCTCAATAACAAGTTTACTTTTCTTTGTAGCAGAAATTGTATGTTCATCAGTATTTAGACCCGATGGTCGTTTATTTGGAATTTTTCCGACTTCACACAAACATCTTTAGCATTAACTGTGGCGTCATAATCGTCTGCGGAAATGGTACCCATCAATGCAGGAGGTATTGATGACATCACTTGCCAGTTCCACTGTAGACGAACCCTCTCGGCAGACAGCGATGAACTGATCAAATCCACGCCTGTACCTTCCCTTATGTAGCAGACAGTCCTTCATGATCGTCAAATATCCGTACTTGTATTTCCAGCATAAGGAATACATATCTTTGAAGTCTGCAAACGTTATGTCCATATTGACATGGTCGTTGTAAACATGACGTAAATTTGTATCATCCATGCGAAACAGCATCAACACATTAGCATTATTGCGAAGCATTTGTCTGGGTATGCGCGAATAAGTCTGTCCGAGGTACACGCAGTCCACATACGCGTGTCGTCCCATGCTAAAATACTCTTGAATACGAGTTTGTTTCTCGCAGGCAATGTCATCGAAGACAAATATAGAGTTTAGCAATGCGTCATTCGGCGGCACAATGACTTTATTATCGCTGCATTGAAAATAACCCGAGCCTTCCACGGCTTGCAGTACTCGTGCCAGTCGCTGGTATTTCGGTTGCTGGACCGATTTGGATCACAGGTACACGTTCTCGAACCGAAGACCGTTCTCTTCTTCCAGCAAGCTCAGTAGGACGCATGTCTTCCCACAACCCGATTGTCCCGCGATGATGCACCTCACTGTATTCGGAAATAGGCTGCCATGTCGCGATACGTGGAAAATATCTTCATATTCAGCATGAATGCATGTGGGTAGAATAACACATTGCTTGAAGATCTGTATGTTACCACTACAATCTTCTGGAACAGATGGAGCTGATTGTACTTACAGAGAACCAGTGCTACAAGTTTTAGCATGTGTCTTTAATTTATCACTCAGAGAAAAATATTTCTGACAGAATTGGCATTTAAAAATCACACTCTAAATTTTCATTCCGCAAGTCTTTCTATCATGTCGACGGGCATGGTAGCATTTGCTTAAGATCTTTCCACAGTAGCAGCACTGTTTTCCATGTCATATTCCAGCAGTGGGAGAAGTTAAATCTGTAGAGGTAAGCTCTGCAGTAGATTTCGTACAATCATTGGATCACCTCATAGTCATGAAAAAAAAACCAAAGTCCTCCGCACAGTGGCGACATGTGTATTAACTTTGTCTAGTTACTGCTCTCTCCATATACAAACTTACTAATACATTTCGTCAATGAGATTTAAGCATTATTTGACAACTGACTCCTGTTGTCAGACCTACCCCTTACAAGTCTGACTCATTGACCCCATAACCCCATAAAGACCTCATAAAGACCCATGATCCCATAAAGATCCCGATGACCCCACTGACCCCATGACCCCATAGAGACACATAAAGACCCATAAAGACTCATTGACTCAAAAATAACCCCATAAATACCCTATGACCCCATAATGACCAATGCCCCCATAATGAACCCATGACTCCATAGTGACCCCTTGACTCCGTAAAGAGACAATGATCCCACAATGACCATAAATACCCCGTTATGGCCCCATAAAGACTCCAAGGCCCAATAAAGACCCTATGGCCCAATAAAGACCCCATGATCCCATTGACCCATTTACCTATTCACCCATTGACCAATTCACCCATTGACCCATAATGACCCATTTGAGTAGCAAAGATACGAATGTTTTATAAAATTTTTAAATCTAAGAAAAAATCGTAAGGCGAAAGTGGTGGCTTTGTCCACAACAAAGCTGAAGTTGGGGCAAGCCCCAACTTCAGTCGCCATGATCGTATGCGCCTTGAAAAGACGAGTATGTTGATATATAACACTTAATACTTATGCGTTTAAATTTTTTATTTATAAAAATATATTTTTATACTAAAAATAATTTTTTAGATTTTTGGAAGTAAAGGTAAAAAGTCCTAAATCCAGCTCTCCTGGGTCCAAAGCGAGCTGGGTTACTGATCCCTGTTAGAGAAAATAACTGACAATGGTTTTTTGTTTTTGTACTAATTCAGCCATCGAATTCACATTCAATTTTAAAATATTTTCGTAATTTAGACTGAATACTTTAATTTTTGTAACTTGTTTTCCCAAAAAAGTTTCATAACCATCAATTTTTGGACCAGTACTTATACAATTGATACCATAATCATTTTATCCAAATTCCCCTGTCCATGCACCGAGCATACAAATGGTTTTTTAACAGTATTTTTACCCTCATCAATATAAACTACGCTATGTGTATCATAATATACTACTTCATCATTTAACTTATCTAACATTTAATATAATCTTAATCAAGCATATGGAGTAGTAAAAGTAGCTATAAATATATTTGTCACAGTGCTTTCTTCTACATAGTTATCATTGAATTTTCATGACATATCAGTTTTTTTTGGTTGATGTAAACAAAATTGTTTATTTCTATTTTATCATTCTAAAACATATAATATCAATGTAGAGGATTATGAATGTATACTTTTTATGTAAATTTTGTCTTTGACCAAATTTACCCCAAAGTGAATCTAATATGTTGGCAACAGCATGTTTTCCAGGATTTTATTCAATTTTTTCAATGTCTAAAACGATATCTTGTTATTTTTAATAAAATTATTATGTTCTTCTTTTGATTTATATTTGTCTTCCTATGGACTTGTTTCTAATTTTATTTTCGTAAAAGTTTTTATGTAGGTTCTAAACACATTATAACTTCTTTGCTCGAAATGCCAAACTTAATGAATTCTAAGTATTTTGTAACCTTTTCTATAGCTTTATTTAATTCTAAAGTTGTACATGTACCATTTATTGCTCTTTCTTCACCATTATGTTTACATATTCCTTTTTCTCATCAACACCGTTTAAATATAATGTAAACAATAGTTTTTTCTTTTTTAATTGGTAGAACTGGATTATATAAATTTCGTAGTGCTAGGACTTTACATTTTATCAGTCCAACCAATTATCATCAACATTTTTAGGTTTAGATATTTTAATTGGATGACCAAATCGATAATAATCATAAAACGTCACTGTTAGATACAAACTACATATATCTATATATCTTAAATGTTTCCCTGAAACTTTTAATTTACAAGCATTTTTTCTACCGCCAAAAAGACATCTCGAGGTTGTAATGGTTCTATTACATCTTTTGCTTTTTTTTTTATAAATTATTTTTGTAATTTTTTTTTTTCATTTACAAGCCCATGTTACTGTGTATCAAATCTGTCTTCAAATTATTTGCTAAAAACAACCACGATTGTGATGTATTGTTTTAGTTTTGTTGTCATAACCATCAACATTTGCTCCACAAGGAATTACTTCTCCACCATATAAAGCATGTAGAACATTAGGAAATGTATCTAACCACGAAATTGATTTTTAAATAAACATTTCATTTTTATCTTCTTTAACTACAGCAATATTATCTGATTTAAGAAAATTGGCTTTATAAACAGCCATAAAACACTCGCTATTTTTATGTGACAAAAGGGATATATATTTGCTATTTTTAGAAATGACTCTCTAAATACGAGATATCCGCGGAGTAAAATGTCAACATCCGAATCACAATATTTAGCAATTTATTTTTGAAATAGAAAATATTATTTTCTTTTAATTTCACAGAATGCCATTTTAAAAAAATTTAACGTTGTTCTTGTTTCATTGTGTTGACTCCATTATATTTTATTTATGGTATTTTTCCAACATAATTAACATTTTCTAGTTTATTAAAAATGTGTAGAAAATATCCTTTTTTCTTTACGCTTGTAAAACAAATGTTTTGGGAAATGCAGTAAGACTTCCTTGAATAAAGCTCATGCTATCAATTATTTTTATTTTCAAATGTGTTATTGCGAGCATCATTATTTTTGAACCTTAGTAAATAACTTCGGAATCCATACTATATTCTGACACAGTACTTTAATATAAAATAGGAATCATATCTTTTGGAATTATGGGCAACAAATGTATATCCTTAGAATTCTTCAGATATTGCCCATTCGCAAAACTCATTTGTTTTAAAATGTATTTTGTTTCCATCAAAGTTATGGACAGATATAAAGTGTGTAGTGTGAAAACCAGTGTCTTGTGTTGCTTCGTAGTAAATAAAGTAGTAATCTTCTGAATAAGAACAATTCTTATATTTCTCATAGTTTCGACCATTACAAGTAAATTCTTTTGTACAAAATACTCCCTTATGTTGACTATTTCGCATGTAACACTCATGTTCATCAGTTTTCACAAATTCCCCAAAACTCATACATTTGGAATAACCACAAATGTGTTTTTTATTTCCCAAACATATTTTGTTACACATTTTACACTTACAAACCATCTCATAAACAGCCTAGTGATTAGAAAGACATTATCTTCTAAAATAATTTATATTAGTTTTTTCGCAATATATTGTAATTCAATCTTCGTCTACCCAAACTTTTATGTGTTGTGGTTTTTTGCACAAATTACATATATTTTTATTAGGCCCCATTTTTCCCACACACATGTTGGTATTTATTATTGTACGGTTTATCAGAATTTTTTCAATAATAAACACTACCTAAAAACGCTTTCATACAAGTGTGAAATCGGTGTGTAAAAGCAGGAAAAAAATATGCTTTTCTCTAGCAAATGGGGGAGTATTTAACTCGTATTGTGTTGTAAAATTTAAAATTAAAATGGAAAATTACTCTTGTAAAATAGATTTTCGCATTTTATCAGAACTTCATCATTTATGTATTGTTGGGTATTTATTTTTTGGATAAAACAAGGGCTTGTTTAAATGTTCATAAAAAGCAGTTGAATTTTGACTTTTGTAAAACTTGTCTGATGGAAGTTGCATCAGAATGTTTTAAATTTACAGAAGTTTCAGCTGCCAATATATCCACAGAACAGGAAAGTAAAATAGCAGAATTGTGTAAAGAATTTGATAATGTAGTTACAGTTAAAATTGGCCATTATGTTAAGCAACCAATTGTGTTAAAGTTGAAAAACACCGAGCACGTGTCATCAGTGCCCTATAGGGTGGCTCCTGCCAAATTAAAAATTTTTAAGACTTTAGTGTCAGAGTTGCAGTCCCAGGATATTTTAGAGCCATCTAGTAGTCTATATTCTAGCCCAGCATTTCTATTGCCAAAAAAAGCCAAGGATATTTCGGATTATTTGTGATTACAGAAAAGTGAACGAAAAATATATGTGGACCCTTATCCCCTACCCTCTATTGAGTCTGTCTTTCAGCACTTGAGTCAGGCCATATATTTCTCTGTTTATGATTTAAATGTGGCCTTTTTGCAATGTGATCTGCATCCTGACTCACATGAGATTTTGGCTTTTGTGGCCCTGTGGGGCCAATATATATGGAAATATTTCCCAATGGGGGTGATTTGTTAGCCACAGGCCATGTCAAAATTTTTTTTTCCAAGTCTTAGGGAAATTTCTGTGTGCATTTTTGGTCAAGTATATCGACGGTGTTTGTGTGTACAGCAAAATGCTTGAGGAACATGTTCAACATCTTAAATTGGCTTTAGCCACATTAAGAGCTGCAGGTTTGACGATTAATCCCGAGAAGGTGACGTGAGCTAGGACTTTTGTTAAGTATCTGGGATTTATGATTAGTTAAGGACACTTATTAATAGACCCGGAAAATATTAGACCTATTGTAAATTTTCCCGCCCCAAAAACTTGAGGGGTATCGGGATTTCTGGGGTTGGTTGGATTTTATGCAAAATTCAAACTAGACTTCTCAAAAATTTCCGAGCCTTGAATGAGTCAAAATGCAAAGATACAGCATTCAGTTGGGGTATTGTACAGCAACAGGTTTTTAACCAATTAAAGGAGAAATCACCTACTCCACCCGTGTTACACCTCCCTTTATTTACAAAGCCTTTTAAACTGCAAGTAGATTAAAGTTCAAAAGCCCTAGGGGCGGTGTTAAGCCAAACCGAAAATGATAACTTCGTGCCTGTCGCATATGCGTGTCGATTGCTAACTTCATCACAGCGAAAATTTTTCGCATAGGAAAAGGAAGTGTTGGTGGCAATATTCTGCTTTGAGAAATTCGCGGATTATCTAGAGTACAGTGAGTTTGAGCTGAATACTGATAACCAACCAATTAGTTGGGGGTCCACTAATAAACCTGCTGGGAGATTAGCACGGTAGTTGTCAAGACTTACACGTTTTAAATTTACTGTTAAGCATGTCAAGGGGGTGAAAAACGGAGTAGCAAACTATCTTTCAACAATGTTTGATAATGAAGAATTTTGTGAAGTCTCTCCATCTAGTTGTATGACAGTGCATAAGGTTGTTGACCCAGTACCTTTAGATGTAACAGATAAAAATGATTCTAAAGTGTGTGTTAAAGTGTTGCAGGATTTCCCCCTTGCTTATTCAAGTCTGAAAGAACATCAGGAAATCGATACTGTTTGTATTCAGATAATATCTAATATTGCAGCAGGAAAAGGTGGATATTATGAAATAAGAAAATGTTGAATTGGTTACGTAAATCCTAAAAAGAAGAGTTTTCGTTTTTGTGTGCCAAAGATTTTGCGAGCTCAAGTTTTTCTCTACTATCATAACACCTATTTTGGTGCCTATTTAGGGCAAAATAAGATCATTTCACGAATCCAGGAAATGTTTTTCTGGCCTGGGTTAGCTAAGGAAGTTGAATTGATGGTCCGCCAGTGTGAACATTGTAAGTGTTCAAAACCCCGACAAGCTAAAACTTCGAGTCCTTTAGTGCTATAGCTGCAAAGTTCCAATGGGAACGAATATATCTTGCCATTTTTGGACCACTTTCTAGAATAGCTGCTGGTTTTGTTGCCATATTTGTTATAGTAGATAGGTTTAGTAAACTTGTTTTCTTTTTTCCACTTACGTTTATGAAGTCCATAGAAATTTGTAAAATCTTAAGCCAGCGTTTTTTCCCCTTGTATGAATCTGCTGTGCATATGGTTACCGATAATGGAACGTACTTTGTGTTTCTGGAAATGAGAAATTTAGCTTTTGTTTGGGGAGTTGAAATGGTCTAAACATCACTGTACTACTTCAAAGCAAACCTTGTAGAAATGTATAATCGAAATCTCAAGATTGATTTGCGTGCTTTCCAGATGAAAACGCATAAGGAGTGGGATACGGCCTTATATCATCTAACCTTGGCATTTAATAACGTTGTAAGTGATGCAACGAAAAAATTTCCTGTTGAACTTTTCTTTGGCCAAAGGTTTTTTCGCCCCTTGATAAACGCATGGGGGTTACATGATTTTTGTTGGGATTCAATAGATGGGACCCAGGATCTTGGAACTATTTGAGATGAAACTACACAAACTTTAAAGAAATATCATACCAAGCTTGCTTCTCAATATAATAACAATCAGGGGAAAATTTCATATAAATGTGTTATAAGGTCATGCTAGAGATGCATTACCTCAGTAATAAAGCAGCGAATTTCAGTTCTTAGTTGGCCCCAAATAAATAGGACACTTTTTGATTCTCAAGTGTTTGACTCTGGTTATGGTGGAGTTGGAAAACGAGAGAAATCCTAGGAATAAAGTAAAGGCACACACCACACAACTAAAATTGCTAGGATAAAAAATTGGACAAGGATTGGTTGTTTATTTCTTGTATAGTTGTAATAGTGAAATTGTAATATGTTGTAATATTTTGTAGGGTAACTTGTGTACAAATCTAGGGGTTATCATCATGTTATGTGGTTTTTATTGACGGGCTGAACCTCAGCAGCCAGATTTCTCAATTTCATGCTTATTTCGCTATTAGGGTTTCATGCTCATTTATTATTAAGTTTTTGTGTCTGTTTTTATTTTGAAATAAAGTTAATTTATTGTAATGTGTAACCATCTCAAACCTAGTCAGTGTTTAGTTGTTGATATACATTTTTGTATAGAGTTTTTTTTATAGGGGTATGGTCCCAGTAGTACGAAGTCTCTTTACTCTCTGAGAAGGAGAGATGATGGAGAAAAGGATACAAAAAAAAAAAAGGACACCAGTTGGCTGGCCCGTCTAACTAGGTTTAAATTTAATGTCAAACACATTCAAGGAGTGGATAATGGCGTGGCTGATGCCTTATCCCATATGTTTGATTCGAATGAGTTTTGCATTAAACCTCCTGAAGAAGCTGTTGTAGTTGTTACAGGAGTAGTAGATCAATCAAGTCAAGTTTGTAACACTGTTTGTAAATCAATAGATAAACAAATTTCAATATGTCCTAATGAAGTACATCAGCAGGTTCAAGTAGATAGTGATATTACCAGTTCTGAAGGCAAAAATGCTGTTGATAAAATTCAGGTTTTGAATGAGTTTCTCCAAGCTTACATAAAGTTACAACCGCGTCAGGGTATTGACCCTGATTGTGTGAAATTAAAGGCAGACATTGATTCTGGTAAGGGAGGACCTTATGAAGTTCGTAAAGTCCTAATAGGTCATGTAGATCCCAAAACACATAGTTAAAAATTTTTTGTGCCTCAGGTATTACATGGACCAATATTTCACTATTACCATAACACATATCGTGGTGGTCATTTGGGTCAGGACAAAATTGTTTCTCATGTCAAGGAGATGTTCTTTCGGCTGGGTTTGGTGAAGGATTTGGAAGAACTTGTAAAACAATGCAAGTATTGCCAAACGGCAAAACTGCGAAATGTTATGATAAGGAGTCCTTATAGTGCCATAATAGCCAGTCTTCGTCTGGAAAAACTTTATTTGGATGTTTTTGGACCATTGCCCAGGACCACTGCTGACTTTTCCTCCATACTAGTAGCGATTGACAGTTTCACAAAATTCATTTTTCTGTTTCCACTTCGGACCATGAAGTCAGTTGAAATATGTAAGTTACATTGTCAAAATATTTTATCTTTTCCTGATTGTCGGGTCTCCCGTACATATAGTGACAGATAATGCTACATATTTTGTTAGCACTGAAATGAAAAATCTAGATTTTTTATGGGGTATAAAGTTGGTGCAGACTACACCATATTATCCCCAGGCTAATTTGGTGTAAAGATACAACTGGAATCTGAAGGCAGTCTTAAGGGAATTTTAGACCGGTTCCCATAAATGCTGAGATATTGGTATATGCCAATTAACGTTATTTGTTAACAATGTAGTAAGTTCTGCCATCAAAAAAGGTTCCTGCTGAATTATTTTTCGGGAGGAGACTTTTACATCCACTCATTAATTCATGGAGTCTCCATGAATTATTTTGGTGTCCAATTGACCAGAAAGATCTTAAGGAGATATGGGAGGAAACCTCCCAAAATCTGAATAAAATATCATGCCAAAATAGTTTCAAGGAATGCTTATCATTGTGGATCTGTCTCGTTATAGGTTGGGGACAAGATATGCTTTAAAACCCACCTTCTGAGCACTAAGGCAGGTCAAATAAGTGTCAAGTAGACACCTAAATTTTCAAATCCTTATAAGATTAAAAGATTCCTCTCTTCTATTACGATATTGTTGGAGCGTATCAAGTTAAATTAAGTACTTCGTAGAGGGATTTTTCACCTGAAGCCACTGGATTGAAATTGCGAAATTTGAAAGGTAGTCTAATGATTTGTAAGAGATTTGATATATATATATGAATTTGTTTTTCATCTTGTCTCATATCATGTTGTGTTTCATATTTTGAGGGTATTTTATTTTTCGGGTGTTTTCTTTGTAGGGAAACCCAGAGAAAAATTGTCCTCTAAATCTCATGCGCATTTCGTAAGAGTTTTCATTTTCATGTAGCTTATAAGATGTTTCTTCAAGCTCATTTTTGTCAAGGGTTTTCATTGCCGTATAGTTTGTTAGGTTTTTTCATGCTCATGTTCCCATTGTGTTTCACTTTCATTTAGTTATATAAGTGTGTGTATGTGCACTTACTTAGAAATTCTATCCATTAGACTAGTCTATTGGATAGGTCTCTGTCCAGGAGATTTTGTCTCTTGCGCCCCGTCGGGAGTTCTGATGTGGAACTTATATAAAATTGGAGTTGAAACTAGTTGCATCTTTCTGGAGCTTTGTGATGTTTGCACATGTCTGTCTTGTTTGTTCTGGAGGACCTGTCGGAGGTTGGAGCAGTCGAAGATTTCTGCTTGCTGGTATTTTCCCTGAGGATAGTGATTCGAGGCATATACCGGATGTGGCCAGTCCGACATAGTTCCTGGAATGTCTTCAGATTTTTGCACTTTGAGCATCGTTTCAGGAGAGGAGACTGATACTCGGTCTCCATGTCCGCCTTTGACTTTTCGATCAGTGAACCGCTTGACTACGATGCAACGGAAAATTGCTGTGTTCTAAGACCCGGCAGAAAATATGTTGATCACATGAAAGACAATTTTTATTACAAATTAAAACTACATTTCTTAGACGCAATTGTACCACCTACCTGATGTGCGTGTCTGCTGGACGATCTGCGGCAACTATCCTTGTTACGACAAGGGAATTTGCGTCTCATGACAACACTTCACTCCGCGGCGCGACAGAGCCTCCAGCTAATTCAAGCACCCAGCTTGCACTGGTGAGCTAGTGGGTGTTGAAGCGTCGAGCGGCGGCCATGTTGCGCAGTGGCGCCACTGGTGACGTGTTCACCAGATGTGAGCCCTCGTGGAAGGAAGTCGGGCACCAACCAAGAAATGTTTTGAAGTCCCAAGACTATTATTGGATGTTCTCTGGGCCATGATTGCCCAGATTTAAAATCTTGTCTGTGGGAGTAGGGGAAACTGCCCGCTCCGGGAGTATAAAACATAGGGAGGTGGTCGGTAGCCTTCAGAGACCGAATATCCTCCTGGACTTCTCCACAAGTTAAGTAATACAGTTATGAAGTAACTTCGACCCTTAAAATCGAAAAATAGGCAAAATGGCAACTATGCCCATCCAGAAAGATTTTTTAGGCGTAGGTTAAAAATAGGTTAAAAACATCCAGAAAGATTTTCCAGGCGTTTTTAACCTATTTAAGGATAGAATGTCTTTGTAGTGGCTTATAGAATTTTTATAAAAGCCTTCACATACTTAATGTAACAGCCATTTTGTGATCAAAGATGACTTATTAAAACCAAACAAATTATCGAGTAAACTCTTAATGTTTTTAGAATCTCAGCCATTTTGTGATAAAACTAAGGAATTATCAAGGATTTTAGATGACTGTTTTAGTGCTGGAATGCAGCAATGTTTTTACAAATGATGCAGTCATTTTTTAGTAATATAATAGGACGGTTAACGAAATAAATGAGTCTCAATATTTTTCAGAGTAGACTAAAAGAGAGACACATAACAATAAGTAATTGTGGAACACTCGTATAGAAAATCACTTTTGAGAGAACATTGCGAAAATAATTGAAAATTCCGAATCTTTGTATTGAAACCTCTTTCTTGTGACACACTTTCGTGTGAAGGTTGGTTTATTTAGCCTGAAAGCTTAATAACATATAAAATATATAATATATTATCTCCAGTGTTTGTTTTAGGTGACTACGTATCCCATTAAGCTCGGAAATTCTTAATAGGAAAAGTTCCTTTTCATTATTGCAATCTATGACACACAAAATAAAATTTTGCCTCTTAGTCTCCATCATTTTAACATAGGTCAATTTGTAATACGCCTATGAATCATTGTATTTTTTCTAGGTATTATTTTTAAACAAATAGTTTGATAAAAGTTTGAAGCCGCAGTGAATCACAGTTAAATTTAACATCAAATAAATGTATGCAATGTTTTGAGGGAATTCATGTGTGGTTCTTGCCAGAAATCCTTACACTTTGTGGCGTTGTCTTACATAATTCGTTTCGAAATCTTTGCACTTGCGTTGCTGGGCTGTGCAAAAGTCCCGCTGCTACGCCCTTTGAGAAGGGCGTCGAAATACGGCTGAAAATTTGGTAGTGTATGTATTCTGATCTAGTCAGGCCTTAGTGTTCCTACGTTTGTAAGTACCAGTTTCACGTGTTGTTGTTACGGCGAAGTGTATGCTATGTTATTTATTGAAATATGATATTTTGTTTTTGTGATTACCGAGTAAAAAAGCTCTGCCATTTTTTATTCTTTCATTCAAGCCTTAGTGCGGCCAATCACGCGAGTATCTGTTTAATGACTGTTCTTATTGTATTTGTAGGCAGTATCAAGGCATTATTCTTAAATGAAGTAAGTTGTTTTAGTTGTTTATGGAGTGAATTGCAGTTAACGAATTTAAATGTAGTCAGGGCTTCGTTTGGCCAATTGAATACTACTGGTTTACGCGTGGCTTGTATTTTAATTGATCTTGTGGTTGAATATAATATTTGGAGGTTTACCTCTTAATGAAGCTCTTAATGTATCTTTATAATGAATATTTTACTAGGCTCTGAGAATTTGTAATTTCAAATGGTAAAATGAGTTATTACTCTTTTACTGTAAAATGTTATATGAATTATGAAATGAGTGAGTGTACAAAATAAAATGACTAGAGACAATTCATGTTTGTATATTTTGTCTATTGCATAATTAAGGTTCGTTATTGTGTTCCTCTTTAAAGTGTTATACACATTTGCACCGTGAACGGTGCAATTTTTTGAAGTAACTTGAAAGCTAGTGTTTTATTAATAGAATCTTGGAAAAATTTTAGGAAAAATTGGTTACCAACGATTTATATCCTTCTGCGTAATTTACAGCTCCAATTTTATCTTGGGAAACAATGTTAAAAATAACAAAGCAACACATTTTTCTGCTAGCTAGAAGTTTGTAATAAAACCCAGAATGAAGTTTCTTAATTTTTTTGAATGCTTACGACAATAATGTGTGGGTAACCTTCCTATAAACCAACGTCTACAGGCATTATGGAGTAGTTATTTTGCGTGGTGTCAAATAATTATTGTAATTTGTTTCTATACAGATAGCCAATGTATAATCTTCGTTCATGAAATAAAAACAAAACGATTATTTTTAACTGCGCTTGTATTTGATAACTTATTGTTATCATTTATATTATAAATAAAATTTATTTTAATTTATATATATATAGTAGTGTGACGCCAGCGGCGTTGTGCCATACGTCATTGATACTTCAACACTTGGAGGTGTCTTGCTTTATGCGCGGCTCGGATCCCCTCCTGTTTCCTCCATTGATTATCCCACAGGTTTTCCACTCCTCTTGCGTCATCGTTTCTTCGTAAAGGGGGCAAGTTAATATAAGTCTCTGCACTCGTTGTGCCGCCCATATTCTAAACCAAGCCTATGCCTCGTCGGGTCAACGCCTGCAGGAGCTGCGTGGAAAAGCTGCGATATGTTATAAAAATGTCAATTTATCCGTCCTTGGTACGTGGGTGTACATTAGGCACTTTTTAACTTTTTTTCTTGCGTGTGCAGCCGTAACGTGGACCAACTTGAAACGATGAGTTGTAGATGCAAACTTTCGTCTTCTGGGTTCGTTCGAGTGTTTCGTAATATTTGTGTGGCGTAATTTTGTGTCGTTTTGAGTATGAAGTGAGTTAGTCATTTTCTAAATTGTGGTTTCGGTCCCCAGCCTAAATTTTTTTTCGTTCTAATTTCTAGCTTTGATGTGTGCTCCAGTTAATTTTAATATGTTGTGTTAGTTTTGCGTGAAGCCCAAGTTTAATTTAAAGTTTAATAGTGTATGCTGCGTGTCCATGACTCACGCATTAGATTTATTACAGCCTTTAACGTGTATTTTTAATAACGAGGGCTTTACTGGGCTTGTTAGGCTGCCCTCCTTTAGTCTAATTGCTACATTTACAATCTCTAGTCAACAATTTGATATTTTGAACATTTTAAATTATGCCAATTGTTGTATTCAATTATTTAATGTATGTTTTGATAACGTCAACATTGTGTGATGAGCTTTTTTAATATCCTGACATTTATAATTTCATTTGTGTAACAATTTTAAACATGCTTCCATTTTTTTTTTTGGATCTTCCAATTTTTGGCGATGATCAGTTTTATATGAATCAATATGGTGCTGCCAATTTATGTAAATTTTTATCAAAATTTAATGTTCAACATTGTTTTCGCGCGCACTCCGCTGAATTGTTAATCATATCTGCCTTTTGTATTTGTAGCATGCAATGGCCGAGGTTGGTTTCGTCTACGCACTGAAGGACGAACTTGTAACTTTTTGCGCGACCTCGAGTACGACGTGGACGAGGCCTTGACATTAACCGAGCTGCACCGAGTGGCGGTAGATTGCTGGCACAGTAGGCATTTATAAGTAAATAAAAAGGTTCATTCAGGAATTGGCGTCAGATTAAAAATAAGAAAAATTGTATACTTATAGTTTACCAAAAAATATTATGGCACTCTACGTTCGCGCAAGCGGTTGCAGAAAAATTACACAAAATTTTTATGATCCTATGTATAAGGAAGTGTTACAAAATTGTAAATAACCATATGAGTAGTACAGTTTGGTTGGTTCGAGCACAATGTATTTAAAAAGGGCATATACGGGATCCGCAATAGGTGCTAGGCACCGACCGGCCACCATGTTGTGACTTCGGACGACATCCATCATGAATATGCAGGTGATCTTATATTCATGACCTTGACCTTGTGCCCAAAACCTTGGGATGATCGTAGAAGTAGGATTTGGGAAGTTTGGGTGAAGGTAATCGATGATAGGAGTGAAGGAGCAGGGAGCCGCAGTGTTGTGATGTCACCCGACCGCCATATTTGAAGTCATTGACTCTTTACCCTTCATTAATGAAATTCGAACTTGACCTTTGACCTTGACCTTTGAACAATAAATCCCAACAAAACATAAAAACCCGCAAAAAAATTATAAAATAAAATCTGAAAAAATTTAATATTAGAAAATATTCTCAGAGTGCTCTGATTTTTTACATATGGATTTTATGGGGGAAATTCTTTTATGGGCACAAGCTAGACTCTTTACTGCTAAAAGGACTGCATTTATATAAAAAATTACAGTTGATGTTATGACTCTGTGAGGTAGACTAAACATCGATTTGGAAACGCTCTCTCGCTATACCACAAAGATGAATTGCGAAAACTCAGGTCTGCCTTTGACCTCAACTAACAAGGTTCCACGACCTGCATCATCGCTAACTGGTTGTCTCCAGTGTAGATTCTGCGATCAAGTGTTCACCTATGGTAAAAATGCTCGACGACATGAGAGAACGGCCTTTACGATGAGACATTTTCGCGCGATGAAGCATTATGACAAGGGTCACATGTAGCTTTTGCAAGATGATACAATGAAGGAAGATAGTCATATATGCAAGGGTTCATCTACTGGGAGCCGACAAGTTATGTCATCAATACCCCCTACTATAGGCTGTTCACGATAAAGTTAGCACTTTTATGTCCCTCCCAACATGCATTAACCACTAATAAATATGTTTTATTGCTGTCTCAGACATTAACATTTGAAAGTGGTGAAAGTATATACCGTAGTTATTAGTTACACGACTATACTGATATTAAAAAGTGGCTTGAACATGAAAAAATAGCTTAAAAGAATAATTTTGCAGGGCCTTAAAAAGTGCTCACTTTTCCGTGAATGGTCTATACGTCTACGGATACTGTTCCCGCAACAATTATAATGGGACAGTTAATTCTAAAGACGGAACGAATGCAGAACAGTCGGTTTGTGCAGAACATACACTTGCAAGATGTTCGCGTGAAGTCGACGATCTTCAAAATAAACAACCATCATACAACTCCTGCTATGAAGAAAAATACACCTGATACAGGCTGTTCACGGTAAAATTAGCACTTTCGAATGTCCTGTATAAGATCCAATTGTATGCACGTTGTGTATTCTTCCGTCTTATATAAAACTAACATTGTCATGGGTCTCATGCCATTATCCATGTATCGGCCTGGTGAAACTGTGACACTAATATAAAAGTAAATATTTTACAAATCTGTTCATTTTTACACTGCTGTGGATTACATAAACAGAAAACGAAAAAAATTATTTGAGTTATCACAAATGGACTCCTGACACTTTTATTCGACATTAATATATGGAACTGCTTTCCATCCATCATCATCAACTTTACTGAGCGCATGTCACTCAGTGCGCCCGTTGAAATATGTACAGGCAGGAGCAGTGACATTTGCTAAGGTTAATTTAAAAAGTGCTCTTTTTATCGTGAACAGCCTTTATTAATGAAGAAGCACAAAGTGAAGACGATCATGACTACAGTATTGATGATGACTATGACGAGAGTGATTGTGTTGAAGACGACGATTATTCCCTCGATGGTCTCACACATTTCCCCAACGAGTTTCCTTCGACAAGTGTTGCGGAGAAGGCAGAAGATGCCGAGTATACTGACGACATGTTTAGCGAAGATCCCAACATACTTGTAGACAGACTTAGATTTTGGTTCGTTAAGCAATAATATGGGCATTACTCGACCATGAAAGAGGTGGTTTCGATAATAAGGGGACCTAAGGATCAGGGTTATATCAGATGATGTGATGAATGGCTTTCTTCTGAAAATTTAATTACAAATGAACGACAAATTATTTTTATAAAATAATAGTTTTTCTGTTATTTTTTGTGCATCGTATCCTTTTATCCCTTACAATTTTAAAGAAGTGCTATGGACACTCTGTTATAAATGTTAAGATCTAAAAAAAAAAAAATGTTAATAAAGACTTTATTCTGCCGACTTGTACAAATTTTGGAGCCAGAAGGTGAATCGTTTTTTTCTTATATGCATGGATAGAAGCAGCCGACAAGGCCATGGATTTCTAATTATTGATCGAAGAATTGGAAGTGATTGAAATATTGATATTTATTGGTGTGGATTAGTGTGGATTGGTGTGTATTGGTGTGTGGGTTAATGTGGATTGGTGAGGTTTGATGTGGATTAATGTGATTGGTGTGTGGCTTTGTGTGATTGTTGCGTGGGATGGTGTGTGGATTGGCGTAGATATTTGTATGTATTGGCATGGATTAGTGTGAATTGGTATGGATTAGTGTGAATTGGTGTGGATTAGTGTGTGGATTGACATGGATTGGTGTGTGAATTGGTGGGGATTGAGGTGTATATTGGTGTCTGAGAAGATCACGAATGATTATCGTCTTTGCTGCCCTCATACATTCCAAGTCTCCAGAGCCTGGCAGTATTGAAATTTTAATTAATGCCAATTAAGCCTATATAAATGCTGGTCCATACCATAACTATAATAAACTCATGCATGTGATCGCTATTAGTATGATGGGCCTGGTTTAGTCACATAAACATACAACGTCAAGGTCACCTGCATCTAATATGGTGGTAGTGGTCGGTAACATAATACATTTGCTGACTTATGTATTTCTGTCGAGCGTTTTTTCAAGATTATTTAATATAATGGGGTCAAGATAGTATACATCTAATATGGTAAAAGAAGTCTGTAATGTCATATCCTTACTTACTATTACATATTCGTTTCGCATTTTGGTATTCAATGTCATTCAAGGTCATGGGGTCAAGATATTCTGCATCTTATATGGTGATATTAGTATGTAATGTAATTTGCTAGCAATTTTTTATGTATTTTTTCTCGAGTTTTTGTTATGAAGGTTATTAAAGTTCATGGGTGAGTCAAAATAGTCTGCATTCAATATGGTGCTGTATTCTGTAATGTAATATACTTGCTGATTTTTATGAATTTCTTCTCGAGGTTTGCTGTCAAGGTCATTCAAGGCCATGGGGTCAAGGCATGGTCACTGCCTTCCAATATGTTGGATGGGTGATGTCTACCAAGATGATGGTCGCCTACAAATATGGAGAAATGGGTATGGGTGAGGGGTGACCTCTGGAAACCTAAGTATTTTAAAATAAATATTTACAAATTTTTAATAATAATATTTGTTTGTAATTTTTTGTAATTTTGTATGATTTCTTAAATGCTTTGGATTTTTCAGGTCAAATGTCATAGTCAAACTTCGTAGGTCCTGCTCTCGGGACCCCTAAGTCACTGATCCCCATCACCTGGGTCGCCGGTCCCTATCCCTGGATCGGTGATCCCTATCCATGTGTCGCTGATCCCTCTTACCTGTTCTGGGTAAATTTGAACATTTCTAGGGATCCTTTTTTAATTTTTAAACTAATTTTTAGTAATAAATATTTCGGAATTTTTCTATACGTGTTTAGAATTTTTGGAAATTTTAATATTTTTGAGGGTTTTTTTTTTATTTTTTAGTTTTTGGCATATTTTTTAGATTTTTTGGGAGTTCGGTGTAAAATTTCGAGGTCGAAGGTCAATATCAATGGTTAAGGTCAAAGTCAAAGATCATGGATCAGGGGTAAAAGGTCAATTACTTCCAAGATCACGGTCGGGCGAAATCACAACATGGCAGCTCCCCGCTCCTGTGTTCCTATCTCCGATCCCCTTGACCCAGATTTACCCAAATCCTACTACTGACCTTGAATACTAAAATTCTATAAAAACCGAAAAAATTCGTAAAAATACATAGTAATCTTCGGGGGAGTGGGGGGAATTATGTTATGGTCACCGATTGCCATGTATGATTTCCATGACCTTGGCCTTAATCGCAACTAGCCTTGAACTGGAAAATAATTGAAAACAAAAAAAAACAGGAAAATATACAGTAGCGAAAAGGGCAAGACATTACATTATTGACCCCATACAACATCTCGATTATCCACGACCTTGACTTTGACCCCCAGTGATTTTAAAGTCAGAAAATCGATAAACTTCCAAACATTAGTATAAATTAAGTAAAATCGGGGAAGAATAAATTACTGACCCCGACAATCAGATATCCTTGACGTTGGCCTTAATGATAAGCGAACTAGAACTCGAAAAATCATAAATTTCGAGGGAAAAATTTGGAAAAGATTACGAAAATAAAAAAAAAAGAAATTCGGAAAGAATTGAAAATATTGGGAAATTCCCGAATGTGTATCATAAACATTCATTGCTCACATCGTGACATCATTGTTAAATCACAAGTTCAGTCTAATGTTGGCGGTAGTGGAGCTGTAGCGGGTAAATTTTGGGGAGCTATGGTAAGTGGGTGGGGTTATGTGTGATGTAAAGCTAGTGCTTAGTTGGAATGGGTACTTGCATAGGTGGAGTCCCGACTAAACAGCCAATGGAATATAGTGGTTGTGTTGAGGCTTACCGACTAAATAACAAATGAGAAACATTGGAAGAAGTCAGTCATCTGCTGGTAGTTTGTGCCGAGAAGATGTTGGCTCTTCCATATTTACAGGGATAGAACCGTAGACATTGTAACTGTAAGTCTTTAAATAATGGTTCACTTAAAGTATATTCGGACCAGCGAACAATTGGTGTATAGATATACATTTGAAGAGTTTGTTTAATGGTGTTCCTGAGACCAACATTCCGTCATTGCCAGTTCCATCGTTGACTTCAGCACTGCTAATGTTGACAACAATATCATTCGCCAAACATTGTGGGGCTGAGGCCCTAAAACATAGAATGCACAAACCCAAAACGAGTGATAAACGGTCTTATCTTCCGAGCTCTTCTCGGTCATCAACACACAATTCCCAATAAATCTCTCGAACAATCTCCCAATATTTCGATTAAAATTTCTGATTAATCTTTCAATATTTAGACCAATCTCTCAATCAATCTCTTAATAATTTTTTGGATTGAAAGTCACCTGGGATTATGGTCAAGGGCATGAAAACTATACTACCTATCTACTCTCATGATTGCTCGAAAAGTTTAAAACAACGACATTTACCCTATCATAGGAATAATTTGAGGATTAGACTAATAATCTGAAACAAATATAGTTGTCAAGAATAAAGATTGAATTATTTCTAATTAAATCTAAGTAACCTTCATAATTTAATTTCAGCATGTAATTTTAAACAATCATGATAACGTTAGAGGATATATTACAAAACGGAGTCATGGAAATGCATACTGATTTATTTTACCGAGATGTATTAGAGAGTTCCTGAGATTTTAGTAGGATATTATATAAATTTCTCTGAAATTTCCGACAAATTGGTATGACTTTAAAGCATATTTGCAGTGACCATTTGGCAAAGGAGTAATTATTAAAATTTTTAAAGCGTTTTCTTCCAAATCTTGCAGTCATGATTTTGGTTGTATTACAACTGATATGGTAATAACCACTTATGACAGAAAATAAAGATATAATTCTTAAGATTTTGTCGCTGTTAGATCTGAAAATTAAAAAATTCTATGTTTGATGTTCTACATTAGACACATAATGTTTAAAACTTGGAGTTAGACTTCTGACTTTCAATGTTTCAAATTTTAAGTGTCTTTCTCAATTGAATTTTATTTCTTATTAAGTATAATTTCACAATTTTAAATTGAAAGTGATGTCAATCAACAACTTTCAGAATGAACATTGTATAATTTTAACCATTCAAAGTTAAGTAAATACATATTGTTTAGTTCTGATAAGAATAATTACGCTTGGTGTAAAACAAAGGAAAGTTGTTTAGATAATATAACATCACGATAAAAATTATCGCATCAGAGAACATGTAGTATACCAAATAGGAAGTAACATACTGAGTTCATTCATATCATAAGGCAATAAATATTACAACACATTTAAGTTTTGGAAACAATAGAGGTTTTATCAATTTTATCAATTTTAACTACACCAACCAATTTAAATGGAATTAGATTGCCATTCTTCACAGGATGTGGTTTCGTGAAATCACTACCAAAGCCTTTTCTTAAAATCCTTAAAATTGCTAAATAATCGTTCTTTCTAAAAATTGCACTACCGAAGAAATAAATAAAAAATCACCTAAGTTTGTGCGAAGTTTAGAATCTTATTTTTATTCCGCATTTGTTAATTCTATAGTTAAATTTTGATTAGCATTTTTCTGTGTCACAGTATTCTAAATTTACTGTATCATTGGGAGAAAAAAATTAGCAAAATTTTTCAATACTGTAATTTTTTTATTTCGAAATAAATTTTGCAAAAATCAATGATTCACAACGATCACCATTTGTGGTATAAAAATTTTAATGCCCTATCTGCCAGGAATTAAAATGTCTTTTCAAACCGTTTTCGAAAATGGTGATTTGTTTTGTAAATACGTACTTCTAAATCTTTAATCAAAAAACTATTAATTTTTTTCAAATAAAACACTTTAAATATAATATTTATTCTGTAAAATTGAAAAGTAAATTGAAATTAATATTTAAAAATTAAATGAAAATGAATGATATCGTAGATAACCTTTATCAAACATAAACATATGATATAGAAGCTATACTTTCGATTCCATCCGAATTAATTGTTTTGGCTCTTCTCTATTTCTGAGTTCGGTTTTTAGTTTCACTTGACTCAGACTTCAAAGCAACAGCTCGTGGATTTCAATTTATCAATTTAGCGACGGAATATTTTATATATGCATTATATTAAGTTTTTTGTTATGTAATTGCTTAGTTCAGAGTTAAAAACAACTTCCTTAAAATAAGCGATATGTTAATTTTTAACGAATTTATTTACCGTAGGTCTAGCTCAGTCGTCAAAATAGCAACTATTTCAAATGTTTAAAATTTAAATTCTTTACAAAATTATCCTTTAGCATTTTTCAAAACAATGTCATTTTTGAAAAGCCTTTATAGTTAAATTTTGTTTTTTTCGGCATTCATATTTTCAAGGGTATTTGTATGTTTATTTAAGAATTAATTACGTTAATATATCGCTAATTTTATCTGCAATAACTTATTTCATATTTTTATTATGTTCCTACTATTGTGCTTCAAAATGTTGAAAATTTTAATCCTTAACACAATTTTTTTTTATTTTGCTTTCATAGCAAAAACATTTTTTCTCTGATATTACCGAGATTTAATTTTTACTAAATTATTTCTAATTTTAATACACATATGTGTATCGCATTCCCTGAAAGTTGCTTTTATATCGTATTGAAAATTTCTATCTCATTCGTCAGAGTGATAGAATTTATCAGGTATGTTCATTAAAGTAGGTTTGATAAAACGTAAATATTGTTATTTTATCAATCAATTAAAGTAGATTTGATAAAACGTAAATATTATTATTTTATCAATCTTAAATTTTTATCCCAACTAATTAACTGATTACTAACGTTTTGTCTCGATAATCTGCACTCTAACATACCACTTATTTAATATAATTACAAAAGATTTAAAACAAAACAAAAATAATTATTCACAAATAAACACAGAACGGAATTGACATATCGCCATTTTAAAATATGATTTTTATTATTGAAAATATTATTAAAATTTTAAATATTTATACGAAAAGAACAAAAATAAAAATAATTATTAAAATTTTCACAATAACAAACCAAACGCATTCTGTTATGATTAGAAGCATCACCTATGTTTAAAATAGCACATTTGTGTTTTGAATTATATTTGGCAGTAATTCAGTAACGGTACACTTCCTAAAATGCATAACTCGAAATTATTTGTGTAATATTTAAAATCGACGTTTGATAAATATTTGGTTTATAATATTAAATTCTTCCTCATATGGGTTTCATCAACTTACATTTTTTTATATTACTATGTTATGTTTTTGTGTTCAATTGATTTGTCATAAATTTTTTTTATTTTTTTTTGTTTCTACAAAATATAATGCTGTATTTGAGTTGCAACTATGGCTAAATCTCCTGAAGTAATATATATTCAAAACCGTAATATTCCCCATATGTGTAATTTTTTAAAATTTACAATTTTCATTTCATAATTTCTTAAGTGTACTTTGCTTTCAGTATTCATGAGGAAGAGATTTCGGCATCTGGTAACATCAAGGTCTTGAGGGCTTAAATTTTTATGATTTATTGTTCAATCATATACTGTAAACATACGTTCCTTTTATTTCATATTTGGAAATTACTTTCAATATTTAAAACCATTTTAAAGAACGGAAGTCATAGCCTGCGTTGATGGCAATAACAGACATTAACTTCAGGAAAGTTAAATTGGTAGCAATCGAAGATGAATGATAGAGCACAAGGGAAGTTAATCAGGAGGGCTCGAGTACCGATTTGATCATGTTCCTCCCCGTTGATTTTTGGGCCTGGGACGGCCAGCACATCAATATTGATTCCAGTCGCTAATCTAATGAGACCTTTGACGTATCATTTGAAACTGTTTTTAATTCCTCCAGTTTAATTGTAATTCTCTACTGAGTACTGAGAGCATTACTTACATCGGTAAAAACTAGTTTTTTATATTCCGGAGATAAATTATAACGTCGTAAATATTTACTACACTGCCCTTTTTTTAATAATTAAATATTGTATGCGACAGGAAACTTTAGTTTCAGATTCGTGCTAAGTATTAGAGATGAGTGATAATTTATTCTGCATTGATGCAGGGCTTCGAAATTTTATAAGTTTTAGGGATAAGCACATGCCTACCTAGATACATACATACTTATTTGCAAACGACTGAAGTATATTCAACTTCATACACATGCGCATAAATACATGTAAGGGTTTAGCGTTTAAACATTCTGCACGTATACAGGCTGTTTTTAAATTATTATAACAAATTTGGGAGGTGATATCTTGGATCAAGCAAGCGAAAATGTTCCTATAAACATATGCCCTACAACGCGTTGTTATTTAGTTACAGTACGCACATTGGCCACACCACAGGCGACGCTTAAAGTGTCCGCCATAGGCAGCAATGCATGCGTGGCAACACCTCTGTTGCTCCGTTCACTAGTCGATAAACTCGCGGGAACTGTGTCCTTACTCCTGTATTCTACACGCCATGCTGATAAAGTGAATGTACACAAATTATACCTGTGTGCGAGAAAGCGATCTCGCCTTTGACGTACAATTTCAAGAATTACATAAACGCTTGTGTGGTAATGCATTCGTAGTATGTTACATTAGTCCCCAAACCAAACATAACAACACATAAAGTGGCGACAGTGATACATTTTACCACCATAAACGCTTGTGTGGTAATGCATTCATAGTATGTTACATTAGTCCCCAAACCAAACATAACACATAAAGTGGCGACAGTGATACATTTTACCACCATAAACGCTTGTGTGGTAATGTATTCATAGTATGTTACATTAGTCCCCAAACCAAACATAACAACACATAAAGTGGCGACAGTGATACATTTTACCACCATAAACGCTTGTGTGGTAATGCATTCATAGTATGTTACATTAGTCCCCAAACCAAACATAACAACACATAAAGTGGCGACAGTGATACATTTTACCACCATATGAAACGCCTGTGACTCAATAACAGTGCTTTGTAGGACATATGTTCATATGACCAATTTCGCTTGTTTTGATTCCATGAATAACCTCCCGAAGTTTGTTACATTATTTTAGATACAATCTGTATATAATTTCATAAAAAAAGATGTATATTACTCATAACTACACGTTTATATGTACTTGCGTGAGTATTTAAATAATTGTACGTAGACTTTTGACGGGCAGACAAGAAAATAATTTCATTATATTTGCCCCGAGGAAAGAAGGCTAAAACCATTATATTAGTAAGTAAAAAAAATTCGTATCAAAGAGATGACGTGGAAAAGACAAATCAGTGTTCATCCTTCGAAAATTTTCAGCCATTAGTGGTAATCGGTAATGAAAAATTATACCTTTCACAACTCCACATGTCTACTTGACATACTACTATATTTTACATCGGTGGTAGAACATGAATTATAATGCTATTATAAATAACTGGCAGTACAAGATTAACTCACATATTTTATAATTTTAGTTGCCAAGATCAATCTAACGTTTTATAGTTAGGGCCTACATATCTTGTGACCCACTGCACTCTAAATTTGAATTAGCGAGAATTTCACTGTTTCAATCAATTCAGTCACTTCGGTGAATTTAACTGATCAATCAGTGAAAAAATGCCAGATTTCCTTCACTTATTGATTCAGTGACTATTTCCACTGATTCATCAGTAATTTTTTTCACTATTGTTCAGTGGTTGGGTTTTTGACTGATGGATCAGTTAAACAGAGAGTTAAAATGGCTGTCAAACAACGTTAAAAATGGCCGTTAAACTACTTGTATTAAGTAAAATAACAACGAATAACCTAATAAGACCAATACAAAATACTTTCTAAAATGTGTTTCGTTTTTCAAAACACCATTTTACGACGCAATATGTACATTCGGCCTTTCATTCCGTTGTTACGTCTTTCATTCCGTTCATGTCACGTATTCATCAAAGCACTCTGTTTAGTGTTTATAAGGCATAGGCCAATAATGTGGTAGTGTGTTTTAACAATCTCGACCGTACCAATTAAACCATAAACGAAAAGTAAGGTCATAGAATTTAAAACTTCACGATTTCGATAAGACTTATAACAAATATATTTCCCCCTCTTCTGTTTCACCTTGACTTGCTAGCGCAGATGGTGTGGTAATGGCCTTAACGCAGTACGAGTTCAATCACGGCCGTTTCCATAAATTCTTTACCTTTTTTTAATTATGGTAAATTGCGCCATATAAATAGTAAATTATTGTAGATATATTAATTTCACGTAATTATTTGACTAAACTCAATAAAAATTATATTTAATTTTCAACTGCAGTTGGCCGTCACTTAGTCAACCAGTAAAATAGTTTCACGTCACCAAGTCAACCAGTGCCGACCTACCTTGCCGCAGTCGGTTAGTGCGCCACCGATCTGGGATGTGGGAGGCGCTGGGTTCGAATCCCGTGCAAGGCATGGGTGTTAATTTAAGTTATGTTATAAGTTAGTCAGCAAGCCGTCCCCTGCTAAGCTATAGAGAATACAACCGGAGTACGTTGAAAAGCCCTTTGCAATACAATACCTGCAATAATTCAATTATTGAAACTTTTTCACTGAAACGATTACTGGATTCCCACTGATTCGAAGTGGACCCATTCTCACTTATTCAAGTAGTTGAATTTCACTGCGAATCAGTGGTTTTCTACTGATTCGAATTAAGAGTGTGATTGGTGAATACAGCCAAGAAAATAATGTCGTCTTTGCCCCCGTGCATGCATTGGTATTATTTCCTGTTGCATTTTAAATATATTTCTCTTTGCGGCTTTATCCGGAATGTATTGTTCGAAGAGTATTTTCTTTCGCATGTAGACCATGTCTAGTCTATCCATGGCATATTCATAATTTTTGCCCAAAACCTTTGAAAAATCATGCTACTATAAGAACTGACATGTTTTGTTGTTCTCTAATCAAACCATGTATAACGAGTGTTTTATACTTCCGTTAACATCACCATTTCTTCTTTTGATTGAATGGAAATTACGCTTATATATTCTCTGTAATTTATCATATTTCAAAGTAAGTAAAATACTGAGAATGTAGGTAAGTACGTATTAGCTAGTAATAAACAGTCTGTGTCGAAAATATTATTAAATATATGATAATTTTTTTGCGTTATTTGCGAAGTAAACGTGTCTCATACCGTATTTAGGTTTTCAGGAAGCAATTCTGCAAACTATCTTGAGAGTTACTTATGAATATTTTTTTTTTTTTTTTTTTTCGATAATCTGAGCAGCACACAAATAAGGTGCTTTGGTTTATCTTCGGCATTTAGCAGTTAGGTTGTTTATAGTTTGTTTACGCGTGGCGGAAGGATACTTAGAGAGTGGCCCGAAAGTAGATCTTTCGAAGTGCTTCAGAAAAAGTTGGACGTAATGAGGAATAGACTGTGCGATTGCACCACTCAGATGAATTCGACGAGAGGTTTTCATGTGCTCTTGCTTGGCGGGAGGGTTGCGTTCATCCACCTCGCGCCCACATCATTGGCCGACGCCTTGTTGCTTAATGACACCGTCACCGCGCCGTGGTTTGTGGCAGCGCCGGCGGCCATTTGTCAGTGAAACCGTGTCGGTCGTGACAAGGGGGCTCCACTGTCAGCTGCGGGCGCTGTAGATAGAAGCGCGTGGGTTGCGGTCGGTTCATTTCCAAGGAACACCCGCGCATTGCGCCCGCCGCTCATTTCAGAGTTGCTGCCAACACTCGCAACCTAATGAACTAAGGAATTTACCTTTCAGAGAGCACTTTCCACCTTCACAGTGGTGACGTCACGGGTACTACTAGGGCTCATAACCGTAAAGCCCCTGCCACACTGTCAAATTTTTTCGTCAACCTGCTTCCAATAAGTTTGGTCAAATAAATTTGGACAGTTAAGCCTTCATTGGAACGTCAGAAATATCGCCATTTTTTTTGGTGAAAAAGTAGGATGGTTTCAGTTACCATCCTACTTTATAAAATTGGACCGGTTTAAAATTTAATTGATGTTTGACGGTCTCAGCCAAGCAGAATCGTGAACGACAAAAATGGACGTCAAGTAACTTAAAAATAACGGACAATTGATGGAAACGAAGCAGGTTATGAAGATAATTCATTTATTCAGAAGATGTCTAGGCATGAATTATATTTTAAGTGAATATTACGCATACTATTACGAACTGAGACGCATTAAATGTCATTGTGGCGGAAACATCTCTCATAAATATAATTTGATTTTAGTAAAGAAGCGAAAATAAATTACAACATTCCTTACATTCCTTCTTGTAATGGACTGCACGGAAAACAAAAGCAACATTTAACTATGAAAATAATTTTGAAAATATAATTCTAATTAGATTTTCCCAGTAAAAATATTTGGCAGTGTGGCACATTTTCAAACAAATTCAAGATTATTTTATCAAATTTGTTGGAAGGAGAAATTTTATGTCAGCATTGTGCCCTAAAATTTTATTGTCAATTATAGTTGAAGTCGAAAATTTGACAGTGTGGCAGGGGCTTTGAAGTATGCTTCATCAACTCAGATGACTTTGGATAACAGGTTTTCAGGAGTACCAGCTAATAATCTAAAATTATTTAAAAAAATATTTATAGAAAATTGTGCGTGAGAGAGACTGGACTAATTTGAATCATTTTCATAAGTTCGGTCATAATGGTTCAAAAATTTATTCAAGTTAAATACGTATTACATACATACAAGCACGATCTCCTGCCAGCAATAATCACCGAATTCAAAATGTCTCCATGTTTCGGAGCTAGCGCTTTCTTTCCGAGAGCTACAAAAATTAACGTCTGTGTAAAATTTTGTGAGGAATACGGGTGATGAAATATAATAATTAGCCAATATTTGCTTACGAATGACGAAAGTCTATAACTTATGAAGACACTAGGCTTCAAGTGCATCTGGTGGCTAAACTGGATTTTGGTAAACTTGAGTATAACCTTGACTTTTAGATCATATTGATCTTTCGATGGCCTTCTCTTTTCATAAATATTAACTAACAATAATTTTATTGAAATGGTATAAAATACACATAATGTTTTTAACCGCTTGCTTTACCGTTTTTCATGGGTAGTGGACATCTTTATAACCACTGGTTACCAATAATTTTTTTAAAATAATCTTAATGTGCCATGACAGTAGTTAGAATTAGTATTCTTGAGCACACATGGTATCTGGCAGGGGACCAGAGGAATAGCCATCTTGTATCCACCATCTTGGATGATATTAATCTTTCAATTTGACCTCCATCTGCCATATTGGATACCATCATAGCCGCCATATTGGAAGCCAGTACGTCGCCATCTTGGAAGCCAGTACCTCGCCATCTTGGAATCCAGTACGTCGCCATGTTGGATGTCACCTCATGCACTATCATTCCACATCGCCATATTATTTGTAGAATTTTATAGTTATTTTTTTCTGTGGTTCACTTCTCGCCTGCTCCCTCTAACTACAAACTGCCATCCTAGATATCGTCTGTTGTTGGCTGCCATCATGAATGTCTGTAGGCCGTCATAATGTTTCGTCTTCCACGATCTTGGTTCTCATATTGCCTGCTAGGTGGAGCTAGTGTTGGCCACTATTATGGAAGTTTCTCTCATTTACTATAAGGGGCACCATCTTGGTTCCTCCATAGTCTGCTTGGCAGAACTAGTGAGTCTCGATGTCGTCATCAGATGCTAGGGACGCTGGTTTCGGCTGGGATACTCGCCTCTATCGACATGAAATGATTGGATTTAGTATAAAAAGCTGTGGATGTGATGAGCAGCGAACCACTGGGCCTTATATTGGTATACAGACGCCTTAATCGACTGAGCCACCAGGACATGGGTACCAGTACAGGTATAAATAATGTATATATAAATACAACCATTGTATTAAGATGGTTCCACTGCAACCTACATAGTACAACACTGTAATACATAAAATATTTTTTTATTTATGGTAATTCACCCAACCACCATGGTCTGGTGTAAAAACTGTCTGCCATCTTGGATTAGAATATGATGTCACAACCATCGATTATGTATAAGCATAATTTAATAATTAAGGTTTCTGTTATTAAAAATTGTATTTCTAACATTTAAATTTACTGACGAAAGTCTGTCGAGATACCTGTCCATAGATTTGTATTCTCAAAAAGAATTTGATTATAATGTAATAACCATCAATTACGAAAAGCAAGGTTCTATAAATAAAGGTTATATATTTAATATAATTTATTTTACTTTTAAATATTACAGAAAATATTATGTAGAGCCACATATCTGTGGATTTATATTTTCATCGCGGATGTATAGTATATGATCCCACATCTTTAGATTTAAAAAAAAATATATTTTTATAATTAAAAGTTGTTTACATTATATAGTATGTAAAATTTTTTCTTTAAAATATGTCTACAGATTCGTTTTTTCAAAGAGAATTAGATTATTATTTCAGAAAATGTGATAACATGACAATGACCAGCACTATATTAAATCATATAAGCATAGAGTTGTGTTAATTATTATAAATTTTGGGACTTGTGTTTTGATGTCCAATGCTATTCTAAGCACATAAACTTTATTTATTCTCATGTGGTCGGTGTCATGTCGACTTTAGTATGCATAATAATGATGTTAGGTTTTTTGAAGTAATTTTTTCGTGAGCCTGAGCCACGAATACCTTATGTCAGGTCGAGCTAAAAGTGCATTATGTCAATGTCGGATACCCACGAACTTAGAGGCACATTTGGACATCACTCAATGACTGCTGGATTTAGGCACATGGAAATTAAAACCTATCAGACCAGTAGAAGTGTAATCAACAATGAAATTGAATAATGACTTAAGCCTTTCTATAATAATAAAATTACACCAGTTGCCATCCCTCAAAGTTAAAGCCGCAACACTAATATAATAGGTTTCACCCCGATGACGGAAAAAATTGGTTGGATCAATTATTCATTAAGCCCTCTTAAATGCACAGTTGACTGCCATTTCTCATCTGAAGCTATAGTCACCAATTTCGAATAATTTGCATCACCCCCTCCCCCTTTTATCCAGATAAACCATAGTTGGCCGCCATTTCTCATTTCCTAAAGCCATAGTCGTCAAATTGAAATCTTACGCATCGCTCCCGACATCGAGCATGGCATCAGGGTCTATTAGGTGATAAACTCTCTTATAAGCTAAGTTGGCTGATATTTCCCATCCACTGAATATATATCTTAGGCAGTGCACTAGATGACGAGCAGGATAGCATGGTCAATTAAGCTGTAACCCATCTTATAAGCATAGTGAGCAGGTATTTACTATCTGCTAACACTACAATCATCAAATTCATATCACAGGCATTTATCCCGAATCCAATCAAGGAGATAATGACAAGTAGGCCGTAAGTCCTGTTATAAGCATACTTATATACCGTTTCCGAACATCTGAAGTAAAAATGTAAAAACCGACCATATGTGTAAAGAAAATAAAGATAGGTTTAGATATATGTGTGTCACACATAGCTGGATACCATTTATGAACATTTTATTTCCGGGAACATGTAACAGCCGACCATAGATCTAAAGAAAATGAAGTGCATCGTGAAGTTACCGACACATGTAGGAGTGTAGAGACTGAAATTGCACACATCCACACCAGTCCACACACACACAAGACGATCACCTACTGTCACCCTCGTCTGCTACCGCGGGTGTCTGCCAACTTGGATCCCCTCATCGTTGCTAGCCCACCTTCGTTCACTACCATCCTGGCTGTATACACAAAAAAAAAACGAAAATATATACATTAAACAAACATTAGCATGGGTAACTCGCAACAAACCACAATACATGAAAAAAATTCAAGTTATATACAATTGTGCTGTGAGCATGATTTACGTAGTTTAAGGTTACAGTAAAATACATGTAAACCAATAATGGGAGCCCAACATGAGGGCCAATGGCCCGACGCCTTGTAAGAACGGCCAACATTTGACAATCAGCCATACATTGACTAAAATTAAGCAATATACAATTGCAGCGCGAGCAAAGGGCACATAATTGCGGGTTACATTAAAATATGTATGCGTAATACAAATAAACTTTGTCAGCTTAATATGCGTTAAACAGCGTGTATCAAGTGTAGTAATAACGAATAAACGAATAAAACTAATACAAAATACTTTCTAAAAAGTATTTCGTCTTTCAAAATGCCATTGTAAGAGGTAATATGAACACACAGCCTTTCATTCCGTTTTTATGTCTTTCATTTCGATTCCACAGCAACTTGTTTGAAGGTTTAAACTGTATTTAATGTGGTGAAGATTGTACACTCATATATGCTATTGGTTTTAACAATCATAACAGTACCAATGAAACCAAACACGAAAAGTATGAGCATACATCGTCAAATTAAACGGTTTATCAGCGTCATTATACCACATATATTTTCATCCCATTATTTCAACTTGGCGTGGTAGCTCAGTTTGCAAGGCGACGGCCTAGAGTCGTAGGGTGCGCGAGTTAAACCTCTGTTCCCTGAGAGCTTTTTAAATGCGGTATATTGCGCAACATGCCTAGCAAACTATCGTAAATATACTTTATTGCACGTAAATATATGCCTACATTCAATAACAGCAATATTTAATTCGCCACTGCAGTCGGCCGACACTTATTCAATCAGTGAAATTGTTTCATGTCACTAAATCAATCAGTGAAATTATTTCACTGTAACAATCAGTGGTTTTCCACTGATTCTAAGTGGAGCCATTTTAAATTATTAGAGTAGTTGAATTTCACTGCGAATCAGTGGTTTCCCACTGATTCTAATTCAGAGTGCACAAGCATCAGGTACTGTATGCTGTGTTAAACGATGCTAGACAAGACCAGGTAGCCCTGGTTAGAACAATAGAGTAGCAAACTATTTCCTTACGAACAGATTAAAACAAAACCATCAAAGTCAGTGCACACCATGCACTCACAGCACTCCCATTGTAATGTGTCCGACCCATTCGATGTTGAACTATCAACTAACATCTCGAGAACTGTAAGGCAGCCCAGGTGGTCGGCCGACGTCATGGGCTCCAACAGGTTTCGGTAAGTCGAAATGATGGCAGTAGTAGGCATATGGGGAAATGGTGAAACAGAGATCAGGGAGAGACGCGAAGCGCCAAGGTCCCCTGACACCATGTTGGAATTTTTTTTTCCAAATATCGCTCATTTTCACACAAAATCGTACGTTTTTGACCAAAAATAACTTAAAATTTAACTTTTTTTCCCAACAAATTTCCCGTTACTCCCTAAAAATTTCCCGATTTTTCCTAAAAAAACAAAAGCACCAATCCTCATTGTGGGCAATGTAAATCCTCACTGTAGCTGAGATGCTCGAAACTCAGTATCATACTGAGGAGTCGATAAAATAAAATTATTTTAATAAATTATTTTATAAATTTAAATATATTTGTATATTTAAAAATGTTAATGTATTATTATAATTAAAGTATTTTAAAATATTTTGATAATTAAAATATGTAAAGACATAAGTATAAAGTGTTATATATCACCGGACTCGTCTTTTCGCAACGCATACGATTGTTATGTCACACCATCATTCTGTCTCGATTTTTCATGCTATATCATTGCGTGCTGTCTCTCTCTTCCTCTCTTGTCTCTCTCATTCCACCTCTTTCTCTTATTCCATCTCTATCTCTCTTGTCTCTCTATCAGTCCATAGGTTTTCTTAGAGTCCTCCCATTTTTTTGTTGTTTCATTCTCTTTCCTTTCTCTCTTGACTCTCTCATTCGTCCGACCAATAACTCACACTTGTTTCGACTCCGCCATATACATAGTTTCTACATCGCCTGCTAGAGTGCGCAAATCGTTAGTGTGTATATTTATTTACGAATTAAAAAATGTAATTTTCCATACATGAGAAGGTATATAAATATGTGTTGCAAGGTACATTCCAGGCAAAACTTTGTAAAACGATTCGAATATTATATTTTATTTTTTGATAAACTATGTTTTTTAAATATTAACTTTATTCGAGTTGGTTTTACATTTGTACGAAAATTAATTCGCTTAGCCATGTAACCACGCATGCATGCACGTGCTGGCAGGCCAGCTGTGACACGCCAAGACCGACATCATTAACAGTCATGAGGGGGAAGGGAAACAGTGTAAATGACCGCGAGGCACATGGCTGATTGTCTTTATACACAGTTATCTATAAAGCGATGCATTTATAAATAATTAGATTATTTAAAATTATTTTATTTGTGAATTGAATAATGCCGAAAAATTAAACTTCGAAAATGTAGTATAAATGTATTTTTAATGCATTTATAATAGAAATTTAGTTCAAAGCTTAATTTCGTAAATTTGAGAATTTACAATGACCGCTGGTAACATTTAAAAAATGAAAAAGTTCTAAAGCTTAGACAGGATTCAAACACGCGACTTTCGGTTTACAATTCCAGTGTGATAACCACTTTTTTTTTAACGTAACTACTTTATTTCAGCGACAAAAACAGAGGTGAAGTTTAAAAATTAAATTTTTCCGGCACCGGGAATCGAACCCGAACGTCCTCGGTGAAAGCCAGGTATCCTAGCCACTTTTTTTTAATAAATAGTTTTATTATCACATACAATATACAGAGGCGTTTACCCTTAACCTATTATACAGTACACATTCAACCCACAATATAAACAATAACAAAATACTCAATAAAATATCTGCACAATTCTTACATAGGGGCACAACACGATATGAACATTTGGTGAACTGGTTTTACTGACAAATTCGATGAAAACATAAAAAATTATTTAACGTGAGGGGCAGCGCTCGACGTACACCCCGACACGTGACACTGACTTATAACAACAACCACCTATCGACGATTACTACTGGAACATTAAATTGTACACTTTTAAGGACCGAGGGGTGGGCAGCGCACGGCGTACACCTAACCTCGTTAATATACACGCATTTCCTGTAGGCGTAAACGTCAGAATGAAAATAAAAAATTGCCGTACCACAAACGCATTGTGCCACGCCGGGCCATGTTCCACCTATCTTGACGAAGAAGCTGGAAAAGTCTTGAACTGTCACCGGTGTCGAACGGTCCACCGAAAAATCAGGCCGCAGCTCTTCGTCGAACTGAGGGGAAGGTGCAGAAATCGCAATGAAGCATGTGCGTGTCGCTGACATCTCCACGTTCATCGCGAACTATTTTTCGTACTCGTACGCGACACCACTGCCAGATGGGAGCTGCATAAACACAGGAAATTACCCTATGAATAGCCGTGTCGGTATTGCCACACAGCGGGCATGCAGGGTCAGCTGTCAGGTGAATGCTGTATTTACGCTACGGAGTTGTCACGATATTATTGTAGAAGCCGAATGCTGCAGCTCGAAGATCCGAGGAAAGGTTAGGATTGGCAAGTATTTTCCATGGACGCCTCCAGCGGATGGTTGGGGTGCGATTCACAACAGAAGGTATGACTGCCGACGTTTTGGAAACCCGAATGTACAAATATCTCGCTGATGCGACTGTCGCTTCCGGTAAGTGTTCTGCTAGAGTTGCGAGTGCTTCCTTTGCCTGACGGTATTCAAGTGGCATGCGTCTAAGTTCAGACCACATCATTTTCTGCAATCCTGCTTAAATGTCCTCTGGGCTCAAAATTGTTTCAATTGCTGAAGACTGATATAAGGACTCACATTTCAAAACGTGATTATTAATACTCAGGTCTCCGTCTTGCAAGGAAAGATAAAGTTGAGGTCTAGATTATTTAAATATATAAGATTTCCACAACATGCGGCCAACAATCTATAGTATTTGTGCACTTTGTTGACGTGTTACAGGGAATATATGTGATACATACTACAGCTCCGCAAGTAAGAATACATTTATTAAAGTAACCCTCTGTACAATATTTGTACGACGATAATTCATTTCTATTTGACGAACACGGAGTTTATTTATTGCCATGATCCAATTATAATGCATTATAAGAGTGGCGTCTGTGTGGAAGTATATGCCCAATATTTTCAAAGTTTCGGCCCTCCGAAAGGGAAAAACGTTGTCAAATGGCTCGCTGGTCGCGCTGAGCTCCAGTACGGCAGTTTTGTTAGCATTCACTCGCAGATTAGAGACACTGCGAAAAAGGTCCAGGCATTCTGCCGTCTCTGTAATTTCCCGCTCTGAACGAACGACAGATGTGATATCATCAGCATAGGCATTTCATTTAAAGGACAGGTCCGCTACAGGGAATCCTTGCAAGCGGGAACTGAGCATTCTGCACAGAGGTTCAATGGCGATAGTAAATAAAATAATGGATAGCGGGCATCCTTGTCGAACTGAACTCTCGATTTTAATTGATGGGGTAAGGAATCCGTTAACCAACAGCCATGGCCAAATTCCAGTACACTCCATCCGCACCCACTGTACTGCATTGGCTGGAAAATCGAAATGATGCATAACATGAAGTAAAAATTTATGATCGACTCTATCGAATGCCTTATCCATATCAATACTCAAGATGGCCATTTTACTGTGTTGTATTGACGAAAGTAATTGAATGTCCCTTAGGGCAAGCACACCTTGTAAAATGGAACGTCCTGGAACAGTACATGTCTGGCCGGGACCAATAATATCAGACAATCCCTTGGTTAATCGGGTCGTACAAAACCGAGCAATTATTTTATAATTGGCACATAAAAGTGTAATTGGCCTATAATCCGCGGGTTTAAGTGGACGGGATATTTTGGGTATAAGAGCAATTATCCCTTCTTTATGAGACTTGCATAACCCCCCTCTTTCAAGCACGTAGCGAACAACTTCGCAGAAGTCGGTACCAATAATATCCCAATAAGTTTTGTAAAATTCGTATGGAATACCGTCAATACCAGGAGATTTTTTTGATAGCAATTGCTGTATTATTTTATTAACTTACGCATCTAAACATGGCGCCTCCATGCCCGTCTTGCTGTCACAGCTAACTCTGTTTTCACAACCCTGCAAAACCGATGGAAGCAGAGCATCGTCAGTGCCTTGTTTCGAGTACAAATTTGCAAAGTAACTGCAAAGCATTTGCACTGTTTCCGACCGGTCCCGAACAATAGCGCCATCACTGTCAGTAAGCTGGTTGATAACCTTGCGACGTATTTGCTGTTGTTCCTTAACTATGCTAAACATGCTAAATTTATCTTTAAACTCTTCACTCAATAAATGCATAAGCTTCTCTGTGTCGTTTCTCTAATACGCGGAGTTACGTGTGCACCATTGTTTGCCTGCAGGTGAAGTTCGTGTAGCAAACGTTCGTGGAATGCACGTGTTCCCCTACGTTCTTCTGCCAGTCGGTACGCATGCCTTTTAAAAAGCCTCATGACGTTCGGTTTTACACACACATCCCACCACATCACCACAGATCCATATTCTTCAGGCAGATAAGAACATGTCATAAGAATAGTTGATTATGTGACTATGACAAGTACCATATTTGATTTTTGTAGTCATATACAAAAACTGTTTTAGTACATACATGCCAAATGTTTTACATTATGAACGTTGATTATTCACACGTTTTCGATTTTTATTTTCATATAAATTTTTTTATATCTCCCAGACTTAAGTATGTACACATAGGGACTTCTATGTTGAACTAAGAAAACACATTTCCTACTCCTATGTAATGTAATGCTTGTAAATTTTTTCCAACACACCATCCCTTAAACAGTTCAATATACAAATCACCTAACCTAAGATAACCTTACCTAACTCAGCCTAACCTAACTTCACCTAACCTAAGAGAATTTAACCTAACTTCACCTTATCTAACCTAACTTCACCTTATCTAACCTAACTTCACCTTACTTAACCTAACTTCACCTTACCTAACCTAAATTCACCATACCTACCCTAACTTCGCCTAACCTAAGTTAACCTAACCAAATCATCTTGTAAGAACTCTGAATAACTATTTTTTATTTCTCTCGACATTCACTTAACCTAACCACCATACTATAGTCATCGCCAGAAACCTCTTAACCTCCCCTCCTCCCAGCCTTACTTAACAGCCTTATCGAGTTGTACTGAGTACCAAGAAACAGATATAGTACCTCTCACCATGACATTAGCTTGCCTTATTCATGCTATTAACAATACAGTCCATATACACGGTGACAGTGTTTGCGAACAAACACAGGACGAGGTCTTGGTCTTAGTGCTTTCTGAATGTAGGCATTTTAAATATGAAAATAGCTGAGAGCCCCCCAATGATGTCAAAAAAGGGATTTGGTTTGGTTCCAGTGAAAATGTTAGACTTATTCGTTGGCTTGGTTTTTATATTGTCATTTGCATAATTTACAAAGCTTTCCGCCAGTATCACAATATATAATTTTATATAGAATTTAATTCTCCAATTTTCCCACTGATTACATTTAGTATAAAAATAGTTAGTTCCCCAAGTATTTACATGATATATAAAGTATGCCTTTGCCAAAATTTACATGATATATAAAAATATAGCTTCATCCATTATTTACCTAACTTAAAGGGCAGCAAGCGCCCCCCCTCCCCCTTCTTTTAAAATGTTATCAGAACAGCCATTCTTGGCCAATTGAATCCCTAGGTCTGTGTCCCCGAACCTGGGTGAGACACCTGTATTTATATTTTATTTAACACCATCGAGAAGAATACAAAATGATCTTCAATCTGTCAATATCCGAAAGTCCTGGAAGGGCACGCTGGTGGTACAAGACTGGCTGGCTGGTGTCACATGGTCAAGGTGACATACAAGGGAGGGGAAGGCAGCCCAAGTTTTCACGGGCGGCAGCAACCCCGCGGCATCCACACTTGCAGACCAGCATGCCCGCCCAGCAGACGTGAAGTGTGGAGCTCGTCAAACAACCCCCGTCGCAGCGAAGGTATGCCGTCCCAAACGGCCAACGTTTTTTCAGCTTCACTATGGCTCCGTCGGTTTTAGCATTCGTTTGATGTGTAGGGATAGCCGTCTTACCACCGCCATACCTCAGACTTACTAATAAATAATAACAGTGAACTATATTAACTAACATTTCAGGCCATATAACTTTGTCAGTTACACATATAAACAAGCCATACCAGCTGCCGAAACAATCAAATATTCCAACCATGGTATCATAAGATCAAAACTATGAATTTAACTATCTACGACACCCATATCATCTTAATTAGCAAAAATACCATCCCGCTCTTTCTAACCAACCATAGCAGCTAAGCATTCTGGCCCTCCCATTTATCTTACTAATCATCCTATCAAACGCATAATTGACCTTGCCAGAAAGGGCTTAGGTCCTAAATGCACTTACCATTATGCTGGATATCAGGTATGATGCCTATGTTATGAATTTGATCACTATAGCTTCGATGGTTTGGAAACCATGACTGTATTTACAAAAGGGCTTAACTCAAATTAAACTTTTGTCAGAAAGGGCTAAGGGCCTAAATGACCTTACCATTATGTTGTATGTCAGGTATGACGTCTATGTTATGAATTTGATGAGCATAGCATCAATGGTTCGGAAATTATGAGTACATTTATAAAAAGAGCTTAACTCAAAATTGACCTTGTCAGAAATGGTGTAGGACCTAAATGCTCTTACCGCCGTAATAGATATCGGGTATGATGCCTATGTTATGAATTTGATCACTATAGCTTCAATGGTTTCGAAATTATGAGTATTATAATAAAAGGGCTTAAATGCATACGTGATCTGCCACAACCAAAACGACCAATCGCAGCACAGTATTAGCTCCACACTTAGCTACGCACTCCAAATATGGGCATCACCAGTTTAGTATTCTCCTGTTTGAGACCCTTGCCAGGTCTACACATGGCAATGGTGTAGACTACACTATACCTCCCGGTGGTCAAAGTTGGGTTGGAACCTTGGAAAGAGAGAGAGCCAAACTGGAATGATAAAGAATGAAAAATTGACATGGAACTATAAAGCATGAAGAAACAGCTTGGAATGATAGAGTATGAAGTGCAAAAACAAAATGTCTGCATACTGGCTGTCAAAATGGAGGTATCCAGCATGACGGCATCCATGATGACAGTCACATGACCGGAATGACAGAGCGGGAAGTCCGGGAATCCAGGATGTAGGCAGGAAATTATAAAATACAAGATTGTGGCTCCTATTGGCTCCCACTATGGTTGCAAATTTAAAGACGTATTTACGTCAAAACGTTCCATGCCGCGTTTTTGGTCCGTAGCAACTTTTCGGTCGCTGTCACGGCAAAAACACTTGTCATGCATTTGTATGGAGGCGGCCAGAGTGGCGTCTTGTCGCGACTGCCAGACGTGGTCAGTAGCGTTCCATCAGTCTGTCTGATGAGGTTTGCGAGTTGTGGCAGTGTTTGATACGGAGCTTTTCATCAATTAAATATCGCACAGAGAAGTGTTGTGGAATGTGAAAAACCTGCCATATGCGAACAGGGATTTGAAGTCTAAAATGTGACTTGAAGTTGAGAACTGGGAAGGCATGGACAACATAAGTAAGAACACGAAAGTTAAGCAAAGCTAAATTTATTTGCCGTCAATTAAAATATCACTAACATATATCGATATAACAGTTTTAGTGCTATGGGTAGGCCTATTATGTGCAGTCTTACATTATGGTCTAAGTTGATTAATTCACAGCCTTTTTACATGTCAATAACTGTATATCTGAAATTCTAATAGCTTATAGAGCCGGGGCGGTTGTCCCAAGCATGTGCATAGAAACGTTGAATAGAAGATAATTAACACAGATTTTTTTTGTCACAAATGATTGCATTTTAATTATAAGGAAGTAGTATACCACTAGACATGTCATAATATATAATTACCTTTTATATACATGCCAGAATGTATTTTAGAGCAACGCGTATCATATATCATATCGCCACGAAACACAGCCCACCAGGCACAAAAATTAATCAGCCAAAATGTCCCTAATGCTTGTAGGATTTGCCATGCCCCCTGTTCCATAAATCGGAATGTCCTCAATTGTCCACTTCAGAAACTTCTTATATCAAAAACCATCCCTCATTTTCACAAAAGTATGTAGTATGCAATCCGCTTCCACAATCATATGTATTACCTCCGGTTAAACATTCATGACTCTAAGCAAATCCCTCCATTTGTTTGAAAGAATGACAAAAGCACATCCTACGAACATTCACGCTCTCGTTAGTCTATAGTAAGATACACGTTAGCGTGCAGTAAGTTTTCCCTTTGAGAAACGTCCCATTAATGCATTTCCATGCTAAAGGCCTCGTCAGCAACATAAATATGAGGCAATGGTGTCCTGTTTTCGTTACGTAGCAGGGGTTTGTCGCAAATAATATATAACGAGTATGATTCAAGTTTTCCAAATAGCACTGAATGTTTGCAAAGATTATAATCTCATGTCCTGTCATTACTCCTGATGTCAACTGCAATGTAGCAATAGTTTGCATCAATGAGTCCTAAAAGTACCATGGAGAAAAGGTTTTTGTAGTTCTAGAACTCAGACCCAGAATATTTAGGTTTTACAATTCTCACATGCTTCCATCTAAAGAACCAAAACAGTCTGGATTGTTCGCTCGATTCTCAAACTCCGAGTTAATCGTCTTCAAGTCTTCTAATATTGGTTCAGTCATGAATTCACTTCGTAATGATGATCCAGTCACCATGCAGGTCTCATTTATGATTTCGGATATAGTACTTCTTCCTATTCTGAACTGAAATGCCAGCGACCTAAACGTATTTCCAGCTGCAAGAAAAATATAAAAATTTTTTTTTACAAACAGATTAATAGGTTGAAGTGTATTATTTAATTTAAAATATAATGATATAAATTTAAACAAGAAATTACTGGTGTAACTAATGAGCGTATTTCCTCAACATGGGTGCAATTAATATTTAAATAATTTCTTAAAAGCTGATTTGGTAGGAAGGACTTAGAATTCCACAAATACCTTACCGAGGACTTTAACCCAAAAAAACCTAGTACTATATACTAGCATAGAATCCACTGCATTACGGAGATCGCATTTGGAGCATCAACTTCGGATTTAATCAGTCAATTGTTTCGAAAGATAGGTTTACTTACCTAACATATATCCGGGCCTTTACTTGGAAAATAAGTGATTAAGCCACATAAAACGTATAAGTTTATATGGCCTACTGTAGCGCTACTTGTGTGAAGAATTTGATGGAAATCGGTTGTTTGGTCCCCGAGATGTGTCATAAAAATCTTTATTTTCTTATTTGTTACTATCGTACAAAAATGTCGGAAAAGAGGCTCTATACACGACGCTTCTAATGTATGCTATCTACATAGAAATTATGAATTAATTTGGTCGAATGGTTTATTATATATGTCAAACTTTAATAAATGCTTTATGAAGCTGTCATTTTAAAAAACGTTGTCTGTCCCATTTAAATAATTAAAGTTTACATGGCCTTCTGTAGCATTTATGGCGTGCACTATGTGGTACAAATTTATTTAAAATTTTTCAGTATAACATTTGTTGGGAATATGTTTATTGCTCCTCGAGAGATGGCATAAAACCTCCATAAGCTTTGTGACGATATTCGTAAATGGGGGATGAATAGAGTAGCAATTTCGATAATTGTTTATTGCCAATATACAAAGTTAAGATTCGATATTTTTCATAGTTTCGTTGATATCTCCCACAAAACTTAAATGATTTGATAACGTCCATTATGGATATAAGTGTAGTCTACTTAAACAATACAATTATTATTATGGCCTACAACAGTACATATTCACCAAATTTTGTATGAATGGGTTGATTGTTTCCCGACATATTAGATAAAAAAAGTTATTTTTTATTGGTAGGTATACCTAGCTAACAAATTGGCAGAGAAATGAGGCTCTGCATTGACAAATTTAATGCTTGTAATAAGTACTGCCAGCATACAAAGTTTGGTTGGAATTTGTTTCGTTAGTAAAATATATTGAGCTAAAATATTTATGTAGCCACATTTGGAAAATAAATGCCTGACCTACATAAAACATACAAGTTTACACCACCTGGTGCATTACTATTTGTTTGCCAAATTTAGCAGGAATCTGTCAATTGTTTCCCGAGATATAACATGAAAGCTTTATTTATTGGCACTGACATCCCGTGGTGCAGTCGGTTGGTGCCCCACCAATCTGGGGTGCGGGAGGCTCTGTGTTCGAATCCCGGATAAGGCATGGGTGTTAATTTAAGTTAGGTTATAAGTTAGTCTGTAAGCCGTCCCCTACTAAGCTTTCAATCATTAAACCGGGGTATGTTAAACAGCCCCATACACTACAAAAACTATTTATTTGTTCACATGGTGATATGTTACAAAATGGCAGAGAAACTATGCTCTGTGTGAATACAGTTGATATATTGTGAATACAGTTGATATATGTATTATCTACTGCCAAAATACAGAAATATGTTGGCATTTATTACATAATTTCAACGATATAGCATTCTAAGCTGAAATGGCTATAGGTCCATAATTTTCAAAATAAGTTTCTGGTGTACTTAAAACATTTCACTTAACATCAACTGAATCAGTACTACTTGTTTAACAAATTTGGTAGCAATTGGTACATTTTTTACAGAGATAAAACATAGCCTAATAACTTTATCAATTAGTTTGGCACTACCTTCCAAACTGGCAGAAGAAATTGGTTATGTGTTGGTATATATGGTGCTTCTAACAGGTACTTTCAGCACAAAAAATTTGGTAGAAATTGTTTAAATGGTATGACAGTATACCAAAAAATTATAAAAAATGTATATCTGCCGTTGACTAGGAATGACAGAGCATGTGGTTTCACAATGATACCATCTATGATAGCCAACATGGCGCCGCAGCTCCGCAGCCTCAGCCCCTGTGGACGAATGAACAATTCCCAGCTACTTGTATTTAGTGGCCATAATGTAACCCTAGAAATTTTCTAATTGCTAATCCAATGACAAGTTAGCTACATCACTGATGGCTTTTTGTTGACCACTGGTGTGGACTCAACTCCCATCAGGGTGGGAATAATGGTACAATAGATAATATTAATTCACGCTATGAAAATAAACTATTTTCAACACTACCATTGGGAGTCGTCACATTTTTTTGTCATTCCTTCAAGCAATTAATAATTTAAAGACTGTTGTTTACAGATTTTCATGATAACATTGACCTAACATTGTTGAATTACTGGGAGGTGTCCCGTCCTGTATGCAGAAACGCGCACCAGCGTAAAGAGGCCTTAGGATTCTATTATACCCATCTAGAACACAAATCTAACCCATATTTCTGCAACGATCATCCAACGGAAATTATTTTGGTTGAGTACATATTCTGATAAGAGATTTTCATTTCACTACATCTCATTTTTCGTATTGATTAGTAACACTGTTCATTTTCAAAGCACATGGTAGGCGTTTCTGTTAGAACTAAAGGACAAGGTTAGAACTAAAGGGCAAGGTTTCTTGCCGACAGTTTTAGTGATCGGTACTGACAAAATTAGTCGAAAAAAATATTCAATTAACATTTTTTTTTCTATTTACACGTATTCGTTTTAACTTAGATTGGATCCACTAGTCATATTAGTAAGTAAAAAAAAATTTCCTGTGGCTCTTTTCAACGGGCAAACCAGTGAGATAAAAGAACGGAGTATTAGCAGTATAATCTAATTGGTCTCTACATATGTGTTCCGTAGATATAATACTGACCGCTTTATATGTGTACCAGTAGGCTATTCGTGGTAAAGTGAGCACTTTTCGAAGTCCTGTCATTTGAATAATAGTCTATATATATATACATACATATAAAATTAATCCTTAGACATTAACTTCCGAGTGCGGTGGAATATGCACACTGTGTTTACTACTTACATGGCAATATTTTCTTAAAGAGGTCTTTAAAGTATAGAAAATGGCTGAAAGAAAAAATAACTAGGGCTCGCTTTCTGTTAACAGCCTATAGCTAGATTATTTGTTATAGCGAGGTATCCCACCAAAGTGGTGTACACAACGAGCATGCCGTGTACAAATGTGATGTCTGAATTAATTCCATGGCGTTTCAGTGGCCGGTAACACTCGAATGTATCAAGCGTTGGCCAGAGAACACGGCGCGGAGCGATAATAGATATCCGATTGCTTGTCGGCGTGACGTAGGCTGGCATGTGGACACATCTGGAGGCGACACTTGAGCCTCCCACTGCTGGTGCAAACACTGGATTGAACAGAGCACCCGTTACCCGTTACGATACTGGAAATAGAGGGAGGATTCGGCGTGAACATTCAATGTTCCTAGCAGCACGTGTAGTCGCTGTTTACTGTTTCATGTTTCATATTTTTGCAAAGAAAACCACGAGGACAAAGTGGGGCAATTTGCTTACTATATACAGGTAGAGAGGCTGAGTATGGTATACTCGGTTTTCCTTAATTAATGGTTTTAAATTTTTAACATTAAAAAATAATAATTTTCAACGAAAATATTTTGTGCTACTTACTGTTGATTCCTATTTTAGGCCTACATTTCAACGACTTATGACATAGTGTATGTAATATATATGTATATATATATATAACGATATTCCACGCGTGTGCTTCCTTTGCTGATATGCGTGTTAAATGTATTTTTGTTGTTATTAAGTGTTTGCTGTTATCGTCAATTGAAACGCTTGCTATTGTGGACGTTGCACGTATATGACGTCTACCAAAGACCAAGCGTTTCAATGAAAGCTGTATACGTCTTACGAAACACCAAGAAATAGAAACCAGTTTATTATCTCGCGCTTACAGTTTCTTGCTAATGGAAAGCGGCATGCTGAATCCAGTGTCAACTGTGAAAACTAGCATGTTTAGAAAGCGAAATGTAAACAACGGAGAAAATTTTTTGAAAATAAATCTTCGTTACGAAACTAACAACAGCGACACATGCGAAAATATCACCTGCTTAACGTTTACGAGGTTTTTGTATTCATTACAAACAAAAACAATTCAGTCAGATTGACCTTAAGATTTCAATTTTGACATAAATATAGCCGTCTTTATTGTGTGTCCCAAAATAAGTTATATATAAGAGAACAAGATTATATTTGTAAAACATTAAAAGGGCGTGTCATCCAGTAAAACCGTTCAATAACCATATTTTTTTCTTGATTTCGAAGAACCAATTTCCCGAGAAAGTTACGCCGTCGTAAATTCGTCACGGATTGGCGCAGGCGTTATTGGGCAACACAGCCTGAACAATTTGCACTTTGTATGCACGAAACAGTAAAATTTGTGTAAGATAGCATGAAGAGAACTTTTTCGCATCTGGAACTTTCTAATAATTATATTTTTACGACAAAAATAGTACCTTGTGTGCATCAAACTATCGCGAAGAGATATGCATTCATAATTTTTCATAGCAAATGTTGGTAATAAAATTTAAATCAAATTATAGAATTATCCAGTACGAGTCATTAAAGATGATTCTGTAAAGACAATGAAAAATATTAGTAACGATAAAATAAATATAACTGGCACGATAACTGAATATATTTTCCTGTTTTAAATGTCCTTAAGCAAGTGCTGCGAAAACGTGCTCATCACTGTCGCTAGGCCGTAACGTCCAACGGCCCTAATCCTGAACCTTTCGTAGTATTGTTACGTGACTCAGGTGCCCTGCACGAAGTCGGACCAGCCGCAACCTGCTTATAAGTGGATTTCAAGATGACTGATTGGTGTCGTACCGCGCTGTACAGGTGCTATGATTTCACTATCTTATGCTCTACGTTATAATTATCATGTTCCTAATTTTACACGTTATTTTATCAGTAGGTTTTGTATTTTCTCATGACTATGGTAGTGGAAATAATTCTTAGGTCCAGATAAAGCGTTGAAGGGGTCCCTTGATATCGGGGGCCTGGGGCAAACTGACTCGTTTGACCCCTCCCCCCTCTTCCCAAACACTTCCTCCTGTGTGCGGCCCTGACTCAGTTTCAAGAATGCAAAGGATGAAGTCTCAACACACGGGTTATCACTAGAATTACGAAAGAATTTTTAGCCTACTTTCTGAAGGAGACAGCTTTATGATGTCACCTTCATATCTGTGTGTTTATCAGTATTTGTGTGAGCAGGAAAGAAACCTTTTCAACCTGTACAAAAAATCACCAAAATGGGCACAAACAAAGTTATTAGTAAGGTAACCATACTGTTATAAGTTTACCCATGCAGAATGCTTATTTTGAATACGTCATAGATTTGAAGTTTTTATGCGTATAATGCAGCTCTCATAAAACATATCAAACTATTTTAATCAAAAGTAGAGTAGCAGAGTAAGCCATTAGAAAATGTACCATCATTTTTGAGATATTTGCTAGCCTGAAAATAAGTAGCGCTGTAATCGCTTATATTTGCTTGTGGCATCCCCATAAAGGTAGACATATAACATACCACAGCAGTCGCTGATATTTTCTTGAATGAATGCAAGCACAGCCACCTCTAACACTACAAAACGGTCGAGTGGTAAAGGTATTTGGTTTATGCCATAAGATACGCTGCCTCAAGTCTCGATTCTAGCAAGCCTTCACTTAATGGCCAATATTGTCCGAAAGCATTTTTACCGCCTTCTAACTTATATATTACGACTTTTTTCGAGAGCACAGAAATTCTTAATTTCCACATCTAATTTATGAAAGTGGAAATACAAGTCTATAATTTGTAAATTTACAAATAAATAAACGGTATATTTACAAGAAAACGTTTCTAGTCCCCCGAAAAATAAGTCTTGAAAAATCGTTTTTAAGGATACTTTAAAAAAAACAACAATATTTGTACAGCGGAGGTGTGTTTGGAACAGTTGTCTAGTTGAAACAAGTACAGATAACAGAGAATTGAGGTATTGGAGGCCTGCCACATTTTTTATAGGGTAGAGTTGGTTTCAAGGGACCTTCGCGAACACACAACCGGTACACGAGACACGCACATTTCTGGATATTCTGCTTGTTTATTTAGTTGAATACTTGTTGACTTATTTCCAAGGAAAAAGAATGTGATTAAAGGCAGTTTTCAATTTTAAATTTTATTTTACAAATGTGTTGACTTTAACCTTTCTTTCTCACTTTCGGGTAAAGCAGATTATGTTATGTGAATGGCAGTGAATTGTGTGGCCAGTAGCGTTGAGCGGAGCTTTACAGAGTGTTTTACAGGGTTCCGGAATATAATATAGTAACCAAAAACATCTCTCCAAGTGGAATGATGAGAAAATTCCTCTACTTCGTCTACTGACGAATACGAGGAATTTTATCCAGACTAAAATTAAAACCATGTCATATAATGACAAAATTATAAAGAGAAAAACGGAACGCTTAGTAAAACTAATGTTGTATGCATTTATGCCAGAATGATAAGGAAATCAAACTTTCACGCTACTAGGCCTGGTCGACACTAATCGATTGTTTGGACGGCCTATTTTTCTTGCCGCTAACTTCGCATACCGAGGCACTTAATACGGATTTCTGTAACTTTCCCAAAGAGGAGCAGGTCACACATTGACTTAGGGGGATAAGGGCATCTGGATGGAAAAGCACTCAAATACAAAATACTACTTTTATTACACTCAAGACAATACAAGGACGCTATATGAAAGCGTCTAGCAATCCACATTAAAATCAGTCAGGAATAGAGGTGCTGAGATCACGTTAATCAGTTCTGGTTACAAACTAGGAGGCGCAGATGCCTTTTCTCAAACAATACAGGTAGTAAGCGTAAAGCTCTGCTCTGACGGGAGCTTAATATGACTTCGCGTGTCCCGAAACCTATAGTGCCAGAGTCAGTCTGCCATGGAATATATTTAACCTTTAGGTGACGACGTCTCGAGGAAGCTCTCTCCACGGAGGGCTCGTCGGGGCTGAAGTAGGACCATGGGAGGCGGTCCTCTCGTCCGGCAGGTCACGGCAGAGCCTCCGGCGTCGCTGGCAAGATGGCGCCCAGAGCCGTCATTGCTCTAGGCTTATATAGTTCCTTCCTTACCTCGCGCTCAATCCCCTGAAATTTGTTTCTTTTTTTTACAAACAACGGCTCGGCTGGCCGAGGTCGCTCTGCGCCTTGCCTCAGCTCGTAGCTTGGCAACCCTTACAGAGGCCAGCTGCAGCAGGATGAATAATAATGAGCTCTCTTACTGTTCAGATGTTACATGATATTTTCAATTCCTACTTTTCCTATATTAGCAACACAGAATCCCAAGCAACATGATGGTTAATTTTGCTAATCTCGTAATGAAGTATGAGAGGTTTCAATTTTTAATACCAGGTGAAACACGGATAATTTTGACATTTGCTGGCGTAAGTTAAACTTTTGTGTGTTAAGTCGTTGGTCCTCTATCCCTCAAAAGGCCTATTGGCACAATGCATAAACACAATTTAATAATTAAAAAATAAACATCTGACCAATGTAATACAAGCGACTGTGGAAGGATCGGGAACATTCTGTCATCTGGATCCTTATATAAATGAGATAGAAAACCTTACACGGCTAAAACCTTACACCTACCTACAAGGACATTTAAGGACGATATTTGCCTTGAAAATAAACATTTTAAGTGATTTTGTTTCAAAATATAAAAAATCGAGATAATTTTACAACTTCCTGAAAAAATTTCCTTTGACTTATGTCTAAATTCTCAGAGATTTTGTAAACCATGTCCTACCGTTCCACTTAGTGATTAAGGGATACTATGCTAACATCGCACAAAATTTTGAAGTCTTGATCTGAGAACAATTTGTCTACAGTATGTAAAAATTATCATGTTAAACTTGGCAAAATTATTGACGTGGTGTATTTCTCGCAGCCCTACAGTTCTCCAGAATCCAGGTAGTAATATTTGAAAGGTGCCTTTGTTTGCAAGCCAGAAATAAAACACTGGAGAAGGGATATACGTTACTTTGTTAATGAAAAGGGATGGCAATATTCATAGTTATTCCTAAGAACGTCAGACACTAATGGGAGAAACCACTGTTTTTTTTTTATTCTGTCACGTGAAGTTTTAAATTATTTTCAAACTATTAAAATTGTTTGGTTCAATCGTGAACGATGGGATTTACGTCACAGAATGTTTACCTAGAGCTCAGAATAATCCAATATAATCATAATTTGTAATGTTGTCAGATCGACCATTTTTATATCGAGCATGTTGCCAGTTCCGCGTGCAACCGAATGATTCGCTCGACGTTATTTGAAACACTGTAAAAAAAATTTAGGTAAAATTCTCTTCAATTTATGTGAAGCTCTACATGTAAGGTATAAAAAATACCTCTTATATTTAGAGCAAACTTACATAACAAGTAAAGTACTATTCCCTAATCGTACGGAAAAAGTATCTGACTAAAGTGGGGGAAAATTTCATACAAGTAAGGGAAAATTTACTGTATTGTATAATAAAATTATATTAAAGAACACCCCGGAATATTAATACTGTTATTAATTTATTACCTACATCCTCTGACAAATAGCAACCGAACCCTCAACACTAAAGTCCTCGACACGTGATGGAGGGTGGGCGCGAACCATGGTCCTCTATCACGATCCACATTCTGCCGCTGGTGTTGTCGTTGTATTGTACTTGTATTAATATCATGTTGTTGAGCTCAAGTTAGACTGACATGTTGACAATTTCTCAGTGCGACAAGCGAGCAGAGAATCTGCCGCGGAGGGGGTGGGGTGCGAACCCGCGGCCCCTCGACTACAAGTCGTTCACCCTACCACTGAGCTATGGAGTCAGGGCTTCATTATACCACGACGATAGTGTGACAGTGTTCTTGAATATTAGCGTGTTAAAGGATTGTTTCTTCCGCAAGTTCTCCCACTTAGCTGTTGAGACTATGCTGAAGAGATGCACGCGTCGTAAGGTAATTTTACCATACATTTATAGGATTTTCCACCGCTATGTACATGAATTTTATTCCAGAGTGCGATAATTATACCTTACATATAAAGAGCGATGTTGGACCGCTTGTATGACGAGACTAAAAAATTAATTTTAAGGTAAACAATATATTAAATGCAATTATCAATTAGTTACACATGGACGAAGAGATCTACACGGCGTAAGGTAATTTTCCCATCAATCTATGGGATTTTCCACTACCATGTACGCGAATTTTACTCCAGAGTGCAGTAATTTTACCTTACCCGTAGGGAAAACTATGTTTCCCCCAAAAATTTTGCGAATATTACCTTACACTTTTCAAGTAATTTTCCCTTTTTTTTATAGTGCACTTAAGAGTCCAAGTGAGTGAGCGGAGATATTTGGGCGATTCTTAACATCGAGGCCTGAGAGCCGATGAGGATGAAGTAAGGTGAATATGCAGCAGCGCCGGAATGGAAGGACGGAGGAAACGAGAGATCCCCTAGAAAATCGGCCGACCAGCGATTCCCACTTGCAAAAATCTGGGGTGGACCGGCCGGGGATTGAACCCGGTTTGCCTAGAAGGCGAGCAGTCTAACCCTACAGCCACCCGGACCCCCTAAGGGCCCTAGTTATATGGCACTTAACGGTTAAATAAACGCTATCGAAGTAAAACATTGGCGAATAATTGCTATTCATAAAGATACAGTGACTGAAATGATTGTGATAATGTTCGCACCGAATAAGGGAATGTGGGTCCTTATATTGACGACTTATAAAAAGTTGTTTATTCGGCCGGGGGGGGGGGGGGTAGACTTGAAGATTGTTGCTTCTGAAGATTTTCTTTGAGGTAAAATGAAAGTTAGCAGTATAGACTTCTCTGTTGCTTGGAAATGACTCCGAAAATTTTCGGATGTCTGATTCGGGAGTGGTTAACCCATAACAGTCCTTAAATATTTTCCTAAATATCACCTACATTCAATACCTACTTGTAATTCGAGCACAGAATAATTTGCTCTAGAACATAATCAATATCTTACATTGCGTTTACGTGGTTTAGTATTTTCATTCATACTGCAGATCACGCACGTAGCTGTAATATTAATAGCGTAGGCCTACCTAACAACGAACCTTCTACCTAACAGAGTGGGAGTTATCTATCCAAAAGAGGGCATGAAGTAATTCAATGATCTGGCTATCATCTCAGATGTAATATATGCATATGCGTAAATATCCGTATACTTACATATATACATTATTCAATCTCACATACGTACACAAGGTTTTTTACATGAAAGAAGTTCCTTCCATTTTGTTTTTCGCAAACGACTATATCCGCCTTTATTATTAGCAATGTGGTGTTTTAATTTGTGAGGACTGCAATTATTTCATCTATTTTCTGCTTGTTTTGTGCACATAAGAGCAAGTCTTGACTTATAACTAATATATGTATGTGCTTAATTTAGAAAAAAATTTCGTAATCAATGCTTGCATAGTGTGTTTAGGTCCACGCGACTTTAGTGTTATGAAAAATTCCCACAGTAGCTGAGTTCCCTAAACATAACATCAAGAACACAATCGGAAGGTATTTGAATGCTGGTAATTATCATGTAGGCCTACTGCAATATTTGATAGTCTATAATTTTAGATTTAAACATTGCTAAGCTTTTACGGAAAAATTAGGGATATAAACCACAAAATTATATTATATTTCGAAATAATTGCCTTAACATTATAAAATAGAATTTATCGACAACTATTTAGTACTATTAAATTTTATAGATCTTAAAAGAACAAATAATTGCAAACGTTTCAGCCTTAGAAAAATTATAATACGTTAAAAATATGAATTTGAATTATTTTTACGAGTCAATTCCAACGGACCAGGAAATAAAGCGGCAAAGTTTGTTTATACTATTGACCCCAACCATCATAATTCTTTACATCATAGATCCAACCGACATATTTGTTTACATTGAATACCTCGGCCACCATGTTAGATTACTGTGACTTTGAACACAAGTGACCTTAAAACCGAAAATTCGAAGAAAATTACAAAAATTTGTAACATTATATTAAAAATCTAAATTTACGCCCAACCACCATTAGACTGTGCTAGTGATATACATACTATGTCACATTATTTGCTTATGAGTGACTGTAGATCACGCGATGTATCCACCTCTTGAAATAAATAATGCGGTGAAAGTCGCACTCTGTCCCAGTTCTTCGTCTGCTACGGAGGGGCGACATATTACGCTCTCTTTCGTGATTTTTTACCGTATGCACCTAGAGTGACGGGCAATTAAAAGAGCACACACAGAAGGATGCATCGGATGGTATTGAAACTACATAGGGGTATTACAGATTAGTTATACACGTGATCACATAAACAGAGCAGCAGGATAATTATAGGCTGTTCACGATAAAGTGAGCTCTTGAAAAAAAAATCAGCCTTAGAAAAAAGTCACTGCCCCTTCCTGCATATATTTTAACGGGCTCCCTGAGTGACCTGCGCCCAGTTTAGTTGATAACGATTAATGGGAAGTAGTTCCTTGTATTAACGTCAAATAAAAAGTGTTAGCTAACAATTACTTTACTTTCTGTTTTTTATGCATCGATGTGTGAAAATGAGCAGATTTGAGAAATATTTACTTTCCTAGTAATTTCACAGTTCCACTTGACCGACGCATGAATAAAGTGAGAAGGCCCATGACAATGTTAATCTTACATAAGACTGAAGAATACACAACGTGTATACAAGTAGATCATACGCAGGGCTTTGAAAAGTACTCATTTTACCGTGAATAGCCTATACATATGGATCTGTGGTATGACATCAGGTCATCGTTAATAATGGATCACAGCCCCCTCGCACTGTGATATACGCCGAAACACATTTTGGCATGGAGTTACGCAAACACTGGATGATGTCCTGAAGCAGACAGGCCGACTGTTGTTGGTTGGTATGTTCTAAATCCCGAGTACTGTGGCATGCCAGCGGCTGGCGTTCGAACTCGTTTCAGACATGCTCGACTGTTGACAGGGGGCGCGGGCAGGGTATGGTAGTGTTTGGACATGATGGAGGCAGTCATGCGCTTCCTACACTCTAATCAGAATCAGCCAGAATTTCACTGTTTCAATCAGTCAACAGTAACTGACTGAGTCAACAGTCCCATCAGAATTCATCTTTTGAATCAGTAAAAAATGCCAGATTTCCTTCACTTATTAATTCAGTGACATTTTCTAATTATTCATCAGTCATTTTTTCCACATTTTTTTTACTAGTTGGACTGTCGAATGATGGATCAGTTAAACAGCTTGTAAAAATGGCCGTTAAACAACATGTATAAAGTAAAATAACAACGAATAAACTAATGAAACGAATACAATATACTTTCTAAAATGAACATCGTCGTTCAAAACACAATTTGACGAGGTAATATGAACATTCAAACTTTCGTTCCGTTCTTACGTCTTTCATTTCATTTTCATGTTATCATAACAGCTCACTGTTTGAAGGTTTAAACTGCATATAATGAGGTGAACAGAGTGCACTCATATACACTATTCGTTTTAACAATCCTAACAGTACAAATTAAACCAAAAACGAAAGTAAAGGCATACAATTTAAATCTTCACTATTTCAACAAGAAATATAAGACATTAGTAGTAGGATTTATAGAAGTCTGGCGCAAGGGATTGGGGAGTCGGATTCGGAATCGCCCTACCGCCAGCTTGTCACGTCACCCGTCTGCCAACTTTTTCCCTTTATTCTCTCGAAATTTCCCGTTTTCCTTCATAATCGACCAAAATATCCTCAAATTTCCCCTTTTTCTTAAAAATGTCTCTTTTTCCTTAACATTTCCCCTTTTTCCCTAAAAATGTTCCTTTTTCCCGGAGCAGGCATGAGGGATTAGTGACACCAGGGTCAGGGATCAGCGACCCGGGTGTCGGGGATCAGTGACCCAGGGTCAGAAAGGAGACAGGAATCAGTGACCCAGGTTCAGGAGAGCAGTACCTATGACCTTTGACCTTTGACCCAAAAATCCAAAACATTCAAACAATTCCGAAAAAATCACAAAAAATCGAAAAAAAAAATATCATTAAAAATTATTTAAAAATTGATTTTTAAATTCAATTTGAAAAGTATTTTAAAAATACTAAAATTTACCAGAGGTCACCCATAACCAATACTCATTATGCCATCTTGGTAAGGGACCACCATCTTGGTAGGCGGCCACAATCTTGGTATCCATCACCAATCTGCCATATGGGAAGCCAATGGCTGTGTTCTTGACCCCATGACCTCGAATGACCTCGAAAACAAAAACTCGAGAAAAATGCATAAAAGTCAGCAAGCATAATACATTACAGACTACTGCCATCATGTTAGACGCAGAATAAATCAACCTTAACCCCATGACCTTGAATGACCTTGAAATTAAACACTTGAGAGAAATGCAGAAAAGTCAACAAGCATAATTCATTACAGACTACTACCGCCATGTTGGATTCAGACTACCTCAACCTTAACCCAATGACCTTGAAAATAAAATGTTGAGAAGAAATGCATAAATGTCAGCAAGCATAATTCGTTATATACTACTGCTGCCATGTAAGAGGCAGACTACCTCAATCTTGACCCCATGAGATTGAATGACCTTAGAAATGCAAAAAATATACATACAAAATTTTTTTATCCCCAAAAAATTCCAAAAGACCCCAAAAATTATTATGAAAAATTAATTACTAAAAGTTATTTAAAAATTAATTAAAAACTTATACATTTCTTTATATACTTACATTCCTTAAGGTCCCCCCAGCACCACAATTAGTTTCATTTGTTCCATCAATTACTAACTTTAGTTCGACTCCCAGCAGATGACTGACTCCCTAACCCCCACATCCCTTACATATATTCATTCCGCCATCTTGATTTTTTGTTTTTTCATTTGTTTACACACTACTGGAGATTGACTCTCGCATTCGCTCGACTGCCATATTTGTGTATATGTTACTGTCTCTCTCACGTTCGTTCGACTGCCATTTTTATTACATCATTTTTATATATGTTGCTGGAGGCTGCAATGTTGGGAGGCAGCCATCTTGCTAGATGAAGTCCTTCATGTTTAATAATTATAATTAGTTTTATAGTTTTCATCTCACCTTCGTGCGACAGCCATATTTCACTTGTTTACATCACCCATGTATGACCAGGTGACAGCCATATTTGTGTATGTGTTTAAAGTATAGATTGCACTAATTAAATATATTTGCCCCATCAATTACTCACTTTAGTTCTACTTCCTCCATATTGGATTATATTCTCAGCACAATTGTAGTATCGATTATGTCACTGCGATCTGCCTATACCTAATGGTGATACTGACCATTCTTGCAAAGCACATAAACTACCATATTCAATTGTTTATTTGTTTTATTGTTAAATGCAAGTATTTTTTATTTGAGATAATTTTTTATATAAAGTGGAAGGTTTTTAATAAAATAATAAAATACAACATATATAATAAAATAATATTTATTTATTTATAAAATTTTACATACAAATATTTCTTTGCGATTATTTATTCAAAGGCAAGACGAGGTAATCATATTATTTCGTAAGCGGTTGGTATGCACTCGTTCTTAGCTCCAGATGATTTACCGAGTCGTCATAATTTCTTCTTCCTCGCAACATACCTTTTTTTATATTATCTTCTACGCTTTTTTCGATGTCATATACATTATTGACAGGTACATTAGAAGTCTTGAATGCCCTCTTGTTGATACCTTCGTCCAACGGTTCAGGTTTTGTATAATTGCATTCTACCCATGTATTACATTTTAGAGGCCCCTGTTTTTCAGTCTCTTCTGTAAGTTGGTTTATTAAATTTTGTTTCATACTTGTCAGGAACGAATAAACATATTTCGATGAAACTGTCAGATTCGGAGAAATGTAATCTTACAACATGCCCCTGAATGCCGATTTCTTCAGAAGAAATCCATTAGCATTAGGTTTACCTAGAACATGAACAGATTCTCGACACGCAAGTTTTACACTGTTTGGCATGTGTGTTATACGATTCAGAATATTCTTTTCTCTGACTGTCAAGTATTTCAAGTCGCACATTGTCTGGAACATCTTTAACTCCATAACACATGAACTCACGTCCACATTTGTAACAGCTCGTAGTCAAAATAGGCCATCGTGACTTCTTCATACATTTACTACTCTTCTCGGGCCTACACGCATGACAGCTTTTACTGTACGTCTTACCACAGTAGCGGCACGATCAACCCGATATCGACAGCGAATTGTTCGTACCATCCACATGCACGCCCTCACTTACTGCACAAGGCACTGATGACATGTTTACATCGTCATTGCACAAAGCAGTACTTGTAAGTCCATCACAGGTTTGTGGCGGCAAAAATACGTTTTTTTTGTTGTGCTGGCGTAGGAACAAGTGCTTTATTTATTTTCGAATGTTGGTTTAGATTGTTAGTACGAGCAAACAGGCGAAGGCACCTGTCACACGTATATGCCATGAAGAGCGAGTTCATCTTACATTGATGCGTATTGCGGTGTCTAAAATTGCTGCTAGTCGCAAAGGCTTCATCACAGTAAATGCATCGAAGTCTTGACACTGTTGTCTTGAGTCGCGATGCTGATGGCTGCACTGCTGTAGGTGATCCACCCGAAGAAGTTGCTGGTGCTCTCGGCATCAAACCTGAAGAAGTCGATGGCAGGGCTGGTACTACTCCCGAAGAAGTCAATGGCACTGCCGTAGCTACCATAAGCTCTGGAGTACCCGAAGACATTACAGATGCAGAATAAGACTTTGATTCGAAGAAGCACAAGTTAGCCGTGATGATCCACATTTCACAGGAGCTGCTGTCAAACTCAGACTCTCAGCTGACCTCTATGTTGCTTATATACGAGTATGCAAGACATAACGTTATATTGACGTTGAACCAATCATGTTGCGAACACCAATCAGCCAATCACCGACGAGCTAATCACCAAGTTGTCACATGATTGCAACTGGCCAATCACGTGCAAGTATTGAGACATCACGTGCATGAGTCAGTTCCTCACAAGACAGACCCTTACACTCTCTCTCACACACATACTGGCAAACACATTTACACACACCCAAGCACATATACATATAGCCAAACACATTTACACCCACCCAAACAAACCTACACATACCCCAAACACAACCTACTCACACACACCCACCCAAAGAGTTCGAAATATTCAAATTTGTCGACCGTCTCCAAAATTACTCCACAACCACCACCACCACCACCCCCACCACCCCCACCACTGCTGCCACCAACAACACCGACGCCACAGCCACCACTACCGCTGCTGCCACCGCCACCACCACCTTGAACCTACATAGATCAATCGCCCCATCGCCGCATAGCTCCATAGCTCCATCACTCCATAGCTCCATCGCTCCAAAATGGCACTGCCACCACCAAAACCACCACCACACCCTATTCTTCTTCTTCCTCCTCCTCCTCCGATCCCAGAGACTGACTCATGCATGTGATGCCTCAGTGCTTGCACGTGAATGGCCAGCTACAATATAATACGTTATAAAATGGTTTGGAATTTTTTCGAATTATGCGGGGTAGCAGAACATGATATATAAACTTTGTGATTAATAGTTTATCACACATTTAATTCAAAATAAAATACATATATACTACGAAATCCTGATTTATGGTGGTTCGTCAAACTTCAATCTGCTCTCCCGAAAAAAATATGAGAAAGTGCCATTTCAACATATACCATACCACAATAGATATATCTACAATTTAAAGTGTGTTCATTGCAATTATAAAATAACGAATTTTTGGCTGATTCTCATCGTTAATATTTAGTACTAAAGAAATACTTTTCGTACAATAGTTGTTTGCGCGTTTCCGCGTATCTTAGCAAATAAATATCCCGAGAATACGAATTTTTGCCATAAAAGATGCAGACCGACATTTTGTAAGCCCGTACGTTTATATTTTAAAAGACTTCACTATAACGTGATAACTTTTGAAATCAACCTTAGAAAAACGTTACTGCCCCTACCTGCATATATTTTAACTGGCGCCCTGAGTGACGTGCGCCTAGTAAAGTTGGTACCAATTAATGGGAAATAGTTCCATATCTTAACGTCAAAGAAAAATTGTTAGGTAACAATTTCTGATCATTTAAATTATTTCTTTGGCTTTCAGTTTTTTTAATGCACCGCAGTGGAAAAAAAAGCGGATTTGTAAAATATTTACTTATCTAATAAATCCAAAGATTCACTTGACCGACGAATGAATAAAGTTATGAGGCCCATGAGAATTCCAATCTTACATAAGGTGGAAGAACAAACTACGTGCATGAATGTAGATCTTAAGCAGGGCTTTCAAAAGTGCTCATTTTATCGTGAATAGACACATCCCACAACCGAGCAGTCGTAGTTCAATCTATGGACTTTCAACGCGTGGGTTAAGACGTCTCACTGTTACAAATCTCATTTGCAGGGGAATGCGTGACGACGGGAGCACTGCACGCCGGTTCAGCGCTTTGCTCGTATGAGCAATGGCGCGTTGGCACGTGCGTGGGATTGTCGCTCTTATCGCTGTGCCTCGAATACGAAAAAAAAAAAAATCCTATACTCTTAGGCTGTGCTCGAAATGACCATTTAATACATCAAAGGATGTTCATTGTAAAGTGAGCACATTTTAAATCAACCCTAGAAAAATTACTGCTCCCGCCTGCATATATTTCAACGGGCACACTGAGTGACATGTGCCCAGTAGAGTTAGTAACGATGGATGGAAAGTAGTTCCATATCTTAACGTCGAATAAAAAGTTATAGGTGCCCATTTGTGATTAGTTAAATTACTTTTTCTTTATCTGCTTTTTTGATGCACCGAAGTGTAAAAATTACTATATTTGTAAAATATTTACTTTTCTAATAATTTCACAGTTTCGCCTTATCGACGCATGAATAAAGGGGTGATACCCTTGGCAATGTTAACTTTACATAAGGCGGAAGAATACATAACGTGCATACAAGTAGATATTAAGCAGGGCTTCCGAAAGTGTTCATTTTACCGTGAACAGCCTACAGTAATTAGAAGCGTTGAATTCTGACGTCGCCGATAGTCACTTGTTCAGAGGTGGTTGCAATTTGGTATTTTAATATTATAGTAAAATTCATTACATACTAAACACTCAATAGTAAATACCAAGTACGTGGATATTTTAGACGGATAAATTGTGTCACATGACCTTCATTAAAAGTAAAAATATGAAGGGCTGCGTCTTCTACACGGCCGTGGGTATTTTTACGTGGCAACGTCTATAGATGGTTGGAGAAAAAATGATAAGACTGTGTGGGATTCGTTAAAATCAATTTATTTGTTATTAGCACACATCTCGTCACGTGATGTGGCATGTGATGATGCAATCGCCACGTTCGCATTTCTCTGCTGCGTAGAATTGTCAACTTATTCTTCTTCATATAACTCCGGAATGGATTGAGGTAACTGAGTCATCCTCTCAATATTTCATTTGTCTTGTCGAGCACAATATAATTAGTGTCCTTTTCGCCTAACTCGTAATTTTCAACTATTTTGGTTTCTAATCTGCAAATGAAATGATAATTTTTTAGAACGTCACTACGTGTGTTTATTATTTATTATTCTTGGTTATGTTTTCAGTTTTTCCTTTTACCCACAAACCGCCATCAGGATTTCTCCAACCGAATGAGCAGTTCCGTCGCTACAGCGGTCTTAACCATACTAAACAGCTCGAAATCTGAGGTTCGCACGGCTACCACCGCGGCCTGATGACGTCAGAACGATATGTTTGTGTGTGAAGCATGAAGCCAAATGACCGACCTATATTATCGTACATTTATATTTAACGTGCTGCTCATTCTCAACGAGCAATTGCCACGGACCCGAGAGCAAATTTTCGTGGCGCTCATTTTCTGAACAAAAGGGTCAAGTTGTAAAATGTCACGTCAAAATTCCATTTCGGACACGGTTTTTAAGGGGAATCCTCCCCGGCCATATATGATTCTTGGTTTTTCCTGGATTGTTTATGTTTACAAAAAAATAACATTATGGAAGAACCCTTATACCAAACTAGCTATTGACCGTATATACCAGTACAGGCACAGCGACTGAACCACAAATTCGTATTTATGCCACAATATTGATTTCGCCAAATTTTGGCAGAATTATAATTGTGCCGTAATCATGAATTCGTAGTTTACTTGTATTGTATGTGCTGCAGTGTGAGGTCACTAGCTATAGTACATTCTCGGTTACTTCCAACATTCTTAAAGCGTTACTAAAGTTCTACTTTCAAGATATTCCTCCGCCACATGCAAACACAGCTTGACGGCTTCTAGAAAAATACACCAAAGGAATAACGCACCGCATTCGTACGCACTGAGTGTAATATAATTTTGCATAACAACTATTTCTTACGTGGCAATACCAACACCAAGTTATATATGTTTTATTCATTTTAATCATATATGCAATTTTACAATTTTAGACAGTATATAAGTAAAAGTTCAATTTAAACACAAATCAGGTACTTTTATGTTAGCAGTTTGTGATACGTCGCATATTTCTGAAACAACGTAACACGTCGCATAAATGGAGTAATTTTATCAAAGATTTACTTCAAAAAGTGCGAAGAAACAGCCAATACACTGTCACGTCAATTAAATATAATATTAAACTAAGGTGCTGCTGTCGCCTCGCTTGCGGTGAAAATACGACTGGATTTCTCGTACAAATATATTAATGCTGTCTGGTATTGGTCCCTAGTGCCTTTCCTAAAAGTGCCACATGCCCAAATTTCCGCGTGCACGCGGCGTAATGATACAAAACGCGCAGAGGAATTAGCTCCCATGCAGGGATATCAAAGGCATGCAAATAACCGCAACTAAGGGTACTTCTACTAAAAGTTTCAAAGATTAATGTTAAAAGTTTGGCAAAGGGAAAATTTTTTCAACTAGGTAAGTGCTAATGTCGGCAAGGTAACCGATTTTTTTATCTATTTTCAACGTTTAACCCTTTCCAAACTTACTTTTTTCTTCAAGCGAAGAAGTTTTTCAGTCATTTTATTTATCCTCTAGCTTCTTATGATGTCGTGGGCGAGCCTTAGTTCGACTAGAGTAGTCATACATTTTCTGGAAATCACATTTTAGGGTAGGAATTTTAACATGATTTCAATTGACCTCATTGGGACAGCGTAATGCTGCACTTTCTTTGAATGCTGAATTTATTATTCTAGTGTGCATATAAATGCACATAATCAAATTATAACAGGGTGTGTCTAAATTTGACCGACAAACATCGGCTGCAAGTTAATCACGAAAAAAGAAGTTGAAAACAAGTCGACTCTCAAGGGCGGTACACGTCTTTGAAGTTTGTCCTGACGCATCAGATTACTACAGATATCGGAGAAAATATGCAAGACAGAACACTGCGTTTCTGGATAATGTGTAAGTGTAAAATGATCCTAAAAATCACCACACAGCCCGTCGCTGTCAACAAATCATTTCATGTTAATAATAAATGTTCCCACCCTTATTGTTAGCCATTTGACATAACACGGTAGCGTATTTGGGATCTTATTGCTGGGATATGAATCCACATGTTCTAATTGATGAAAAGGTTGCATTGCATAAACACTCCAATATGCACAGTTTTAAAGTAATTCGAGTTTGAAATGTCAAAATAATTAAATTCAAAACCTGGAAGGCGGGCAACACGCACAACTGCAATAACGATTGTTTGAGAGCATCAAAGGGACAAAATAAGAGCGTGAGATATGTGACAGGGGAGTTGAGAAATGCCGTTAATTACAATAAATCGAAACAATAGCTAATTACATTACATCCGTCTCTGTGCCATTTCCATGGCGACAGACTCGAGAGTGCGGAATGAATCGTGGCGTATCAAGCACGAGCATTAGAAGAACAGAGGAAATCACCATAATGTATGCAATAACGTAGCGTTTACAGTACTAATCGATAATTGTATGACAACATCAATGTCCATACCACAGTTACCAAATGTCTATTCTGTGTAAGAATCGACTTGTGTGTGTTGTGTTCGTGGATGAAGTGTACGTTGTAAATCTACTTTGTGAAATGTTTATCTTGGCCAACTCGTATACAAGGCTGGTGCCGGTAAACTCTGGTTGTATTCAGGTATCACAACACGGTTACGTGAGGGATGGCGTCACATGGAGTATTAATTACCTGTCATAACGGCCTACTGTGTAGGTCGCCACACATCACACACCATCGTCAAGTACAGGGTCTTGTCCCGTGATATGTTCAGTCGTTCAGCAGAGTGAAACAGAGACTTAGTTGGAGTATCGCGAAATGGACCGTTTTATTAGAAATGTGTGACATTCGCTTTGTGTACGCGGCTGCGCAGTACAACAGTAGAGCTGCAGCACGCTTGTACAGGGAAACAGACAGTGTTCCAACAGACGTGTGCCACATCATTCAGAGTTCACAGCCATTGACAGGAAGCTTTGCAAACAGGTGACATTTACGGTGAGTAAAAGAGTCAAGCAGTTTGTCTATCTGACGTCACAGAGATCATTGTACACTGTGAACCGAGCTTACCTGTCCCAATACCGTGCAAATTTCATGTGTACAGACCAAATGCTGGTCGTCTAAGGTCGGTAAGTACACCACACCTTGAGGAGGAGGTGCTGCGGAGGTTACATGATTTGCCATTTACCAGCACCCGTAAAGTGACATATGCGGTCCGCACTGGACACATGAATGTGTGGATAGTTGTGCATTAACAGTTGATCGTTCCATATCGCCGACAAACTGTCCAGCGTTTGAAGGTTGAAGATGACCCACAACATTTACAGTTCGCGCAGTGCTGTTTACAACTATGTGCAGACGAGCCACATTTGCCAAGTGCCGTGTGGTTTACCGATGAAGCGCGATTCACAAGAGAATGTGTGTTGACGTCTCGTAACAGTCACGTTTGGGTGGAGGCGAACATTCACTTGCCCTTCATTCGCAATTACCGCAAGCGATTTGTCATTAACGCATGGTGTATTGTAGGGTACAGTTTGGTTCGACCATACATGTTGCCCGCTCACTGAAACGCTGACCATGTACCTCGTATTTTTGGAACAGGTTTTGCCAGAGTTGCTGGAAGACGTTTCCACTTGGGATTCGACAATATATGTGGCTGCAGCATGATGGTGCACCACCGCACTTTGGTGCACATGTTCGAGGGTAACTTGACACCACGTTTCCAGCTAGTGGATAAGCCGCGGTGGGTTGAGATTATGGCCTGCGAGATCCCCAGACCTTACACCGCTTGACTTTCACTTGTGGGGTGCTATGAACTGTTTGGTGTACGAGACCCCAGTAGCGTATCTGGAGGATTTCGTGGCCGGAATACATGCTGCTGACGAAATCATAAGAACCACATCCGGCGTGTTTGATCGTGTTCGGCAATCGTGGCATCGTCAACGTACACTATGCAACGAGGTTGGAGGTCGACAGTTCGAGCTCCTCATCTAAGTCTCATTTATACCACAGTATTGCACGTCATTATGTAATAAATGACAATGTGAATGTACCTAGCATCCTCTTATTGCTACAACTTAAAAATAAAATACCGACAAATCTCCTCAATTCATTTGTTACCTCATATGTCTGAATGTTTTAATCCTCTCTCTGATATTTTTTCTCTTTGATATTCGTAACCAATCGTTTTTGGGTGGTATTGCGTGTTGCCCGCCTGCCAGGTTCTGAATATGATACTTTTGAGAATTCAAACTCAAATTACTCGAAAACGGTGCGGGTTGGGGTGTTTACACAAGGCAACCTTTTTCGTCAATTCGAACATGTAGATTCATATCCCCTCAATAACATCCTGCGTATGCTACCGTGTCATGTCGCATGTCTATCAATAAGGACGGTAATCGTTATTTCCATGAATTAATTTGTTGACAGCTATAGGTTTTGTGGTGTTTGTGGATCACTTTACACTTACATATTATAAAGAAACGCAGTGTTCCATCTTACATATTTTCTCCAACATCTATAACAATCTGGTCCGTCAGGTCCAATTTCAAAGACGTGTACCGCCCTTGGGAGTCAATTTAGACCATAGGTCATATATATATATATATATATATATATATATATATATATATATATATATATATATATATATATATATATATATATATATATATATGCGTGTGTGAGTGTTCTCAACTTTATTTTTTCGTGATAAACCTGCAGCCGATATTTGTTGGTCGAATTTAGATACATCCTATATATATATATATATATATATATATATATATATATATATACATCCTATATATATATATATATATATATATATATATATATATATATATATATATATATATATAATCAATATATGGACTATGAAAGCTAAGAGAGTTAATGATTCCATTTGGAATCAGTCGGTCTGAAAGGAATAAAAATGATAATTTGCAATAACCATAAATAAAATACAAAATATCTTTGTAACTAGGTAAAATACTTCGCTTTTATAATTCAAGTAGCTTAAAATTTTAATTAAAAGTTTCCATTTGGAACACTATGCACCTAGCGACGGAAGTTTCCCCTTTGCCAAAACTCTCCCATAAAAAGTCCCAGTTTGCTCCTAACCTGAATAGAATAAACGGTACCGCAAGTAACCTTTGTTCGCCAGGGCCATTCATGGCGGGAGCCCCCTCAGCCGTAAATGAGGCAGATCCAGAGCTCGCCGCTGCGCCGGTATGCGCCTTGACCGGTCGCCCCCGTGAAGGTTAGAGGGGGGGGGGGGGGGGGGGGGGGGGACTGCCGCGCTCACAGATGTTGACGACTTGATGGATGCTTGTCAGTAATCACGAATCACTGTCATCCTGTCGGACTCCCTTTCAGACCAAAATAACGAAACTCTGTAGCGGACAAGGGTGACCAGCGTCGCTGATCTGTCTGTCTGTGGTCAACCAGTTGATGTTTGTCAGCACGCGAGGTCGGCGGCGCGGCCTGGCAAATCAACACTCGTGTGAACAAAACTTTCTGATATTCTGGACATCACAGTTTCTCGTGTACGATGGAGTACCGTATATGTGTAAAACAATGTGAGAGAAATGCCGTAAAATTTATTCATTTTTATTGGGCGGAGAGTGAAGAAGTTTTTGTGGGCACATGACAGCGAGGTCTTGATCGCCGGTAAAGGTAAAGGTGACGTGAGGATGGAGCTGCGGCGTATTGCAAGGCCAGGGGTAGCAGGAGTGCCCCGAGAAAAACTATCGGCTAAAGGCAATTTACACCATATTTCCCATGCGCGCGGGTGAATCCGCTGGGAATCAAAACCCCATTCGCCTAAGTAGGGGGCGAGTTGTCTGATTACCACACCATCACCGTTTCCAACTGGACCAGGTGAAAAACATGGCGTCATCTACTAATTATACACTTTTTGAAAGTAATATTTTAGTTAGTGTAGCCTATTACTATTGTGACATTACAATGAGTAGGACCTAATAAGTAGATTTTGATCAGATGTTTTGACTACTTTCAGTATTACTTATATTAACATTGAAAGTTTTTTATTTATTCTTCATGTTATTTAAGCCTATATATTTAACAATAATTTTTAACACCCCACTTAAAAATATATTAAATATCCATTACTGTATGCCATAAGTATGTTAGCTCCAAAAACGTGCTAAAAATGGTGACGGAGAAAAAGTTAAAATCTCTAGAAAGGAAATTATCAGTAACATATAAAATCCTTCAAAAGCTGCAAGCTCATTCTCAAAAAGAAGGACAAATTTTTTATAATACCATTAATAGCTTCCATAATTCCATTGCTTCAATCAAAGCATGTATTCCTTGGTATTTGCTTACAGTACAGCATATTCCCTGAATCAACAGAAACAAAACTATTTTTGAATTACGTTGCTAGTTCAGTAAATATAACTTTACGCATTAATATTCCATTACATCATGAATGATTTTCTTTACGGAAAGTACGTCCATCAACTAATTACATTAGAGCATGCGGTGTCTTCTTATGATTGTTCTGGTCAGTTAAGCTATTACAGAGTTGAAAACTTGCTAAATTTACGAAAACATACGTTGCTGATTAGGCGGCGTTTAACAAGAGTGGAATGAAATACGGAATAGGTATATTTCAAACAGTGTTTAAGAGCCGACCTATAATCCCCATAGTACGAGTATATTTACTCGCTAAAGCAATAGTGTCTTATGCAAGGTTTTAAATCTTGTTCACCTTTTTAAATGTATAAAAATGTTCAAGTATATTCTTTTTTGAAAATTCCCTTGAAGACAATTATTAAATAATGGCAAGTTGCTAGGAAAATGTTAAATATGTCGTATTTAAAAATTTTATCCAATCTTTCATTGAAGTTATAAGTTTTTCAAATCTCATTACCTCAATTATAAATATAATTAAATTAGCTAGCAAATTCCGCAGCTTGGGCTATATTCATCTAACGGCGGACCTACAGAGTTGATGGTTTAGTTATCAAAAAATCAAATTAGCCAATTAGGGCATGCTACGCGACTGAAAATAATTATAGGTAATTTGCTGTAGGCGACAACAATAATATTATTCAAGAATGAAGAATGGAATGCGACATGATATGTGAACGTAACTTATTGAGAGAGTTCGGAGAGAAAGTGAAAGAGGTAGAGAAATAAATCGAGAGATGGAAAAAGGATGATCCTCACCTCAGCAATATTTGTATGTACAGCACGTACAATTCAAGATGCTTCGAGATTATAATTATTTGCTGGTGTTAAATTTCATAAGAGCCAGATACGTAAAATTTCTTATTCTGAAGCCACGCATAACTCTCTGAAAATACAAAATTAATCTGTTTCTTTTCACATGTAAAAAAAAATTCAAAGGAATATTGCGATCAACTTTTTGGTCACCTAACAGAAAGGCTAACATGAAAGTTAAGGACTTCGCCCGAAGTTTTAGTTAATTTGTGGCCTTTGGTGTACTGGTATTCATTCGAATTAAAAGTAACAACATTTCAAGCGAGGTTTTGCACGTGGGTGAGCAGAATTCATATTCCCAGAAAAATAAGTTCAGATTTCTTTATAATTTGATGGTGGTGTAAAAACTAATGATAATAATTTCAACCCGTCTCCGGAATGCGTCTCGGAGATTATAGCAATAACAACTTGCGCCGTTTTCTTCATCGATGGCAGATTTACATCTTCCTGGCCACCCCTGAATTGCGGTGTGCGATATACCAAAACATTCTCGACTCCCAATGCCGCTGAAAAAAAAAAAAAAAAAAAAACGCAAAAATACCAAAAGTGAAAACAAGGCCGGGGTTAAAAAAGATTATACAAAGAAGATTGTAAACGGAGAAACGTTAGAGGAAATTCCGCAAAACATTCTTTAATTTTAAATTTTATAACTAGTGGCGTTCAAAGGAGACCGCAGGCAGGCGGACGAGTGCACTAAGAAGGGGCCACTGTAGTGCTGGCCGTTTGTCACTGCAGGCTCCGCGCTTGCTTACTCATGGAACTCTGTCGTCCTGATGTCGCGTCGCACGGATTCCAACCGGCCGGCTGGTTCTGCCGTCCAAGTTGTGCGTCTACATTTGTCAACACCGCCCGCATTCGCCACTTCAGATAACGACGCTTTCTCTTCGCCGTGCTGCCGACACATCAACTTTACTTACCGTCAAAAACACCATGAAAGTACAACAGTTTTAGATTAGCCCCTTCGTGGCAACTTGAGGTAACCGTGGTGACAGAAATCTTCAAATGACCAACAATTTTATTAATCCTTTAATTCATAACGAAGCTTAAATTTTGCTACGTAAAACATTTACTCTTAGGGTGGTTGTCTTTAATTGGTTCTCAGTGCAGAAAGATTTATTTTTTTTTCTGTTTCTCCGAGGGACGGCTACTAGGTCATGTGTATTTCTCAAGGAAACTATTAATTCATTTTGAATACACTTGAAAATTAAGTAAGTTTAATTAATATGATTAAGGGAGTTTGTGCGGAAGAAGTTGCGGATACAACATCGGGGGATCAACACAGAACTTGTTCTACCCACAACTGACTTACGTGTGTTGCGCTACTGAGTACTAATACATTTTATTCTTATCATGGACATTCACACAAAGAGGACTTTAAAATGTAGGCCAAAATTACTCACTAATATAAATTGTACGGTACAATTTACGAATACCAAATCATAGAATTGAACACGGTGCTAATATTTCGTAACTAGTGCTGAAATAAATAAATGTCTTAAAAACATGTTGAAAAGTATTCCAATGTACCCGTTCATAACAACTGAACCGGTAAAAAAAAAAAAAAGTATGATTTATAAGATAATATGATACTTGTGAATGTGAGAAATGCTATTCGAAATAAATTAAATAGCAAGAGATTAAAATAAATTAGAATATTTAGGTTTTAAAGAGATTATTTAAATCATATTACAAATACATTTATTAAAAAAAATTGTTTGTGTATCACAATGTGCCAAACTCGGATTGCAGTTTGTAATCAGTAAAAAAAAATAGTATTTTTATTCTCGAACAAAAATTCACTTTAATTGAAAACCAATTCAAAAGGAATACATATATTTTTTCAGATATTACAAACTTCATCTGTTAGGTTAGATAAAGTGTATATATGCGCTAATTGTAGGCTTATATTACGTCATTATGGACAAAACTTCTTAAATTCTTGCATGCCAAGTTTCCTACAATTAAGACAAAAATTACTTAAAAGGTTTAAAAAAAATTAAAAATACTGTTTATGATTAATGTCAACATTTAAATTATGCATATTTAACATAAATGACGAAAAAATTTTTTTTCGTTAAGTAAGTTTATGTAATAATAAAGTAGCGCTTAATGCACTTGCGTATAGAAAAAATGTATTCGATTTCATATTAAAGCAATTCTAACTCTCAAATAAGTAGCTGTAGTAGGTGGTGATGACACAAATGAAACATAATAAGAAATGCGAAATTTTTTTTATGCAAAAAAATACAGACATAAAAATTTCAGTTTCTAATTATATTCAATAGCGTAAATTATACAAAACATTTGAGAGAAAAAAAATATTTTAATCCACAATGTTCCAAATTAAAGAATGAAAAAATTATGATTTTTACATTTCGTTCGAAAATTTCAAAATTATTTTTTAAATACTTGCAAGTGTTACAAAAATCTTCAAAAATATAAAAATGTTATAATAGAAGGAATATAATTTATTATAAACTATGAAAAGTAAATATAGACAAAAATTAATTTTCAAAATTTTTCTGAACAATGTACAAGCTATATAACATATTGATTTTAATTTGATTTAAATTTTAGTATAAAAGAAAAAGATAGCACGAATAAAACAACAATAAATAAAGGTATTATATGTGACTATAAGAGCAATTGTTTAGAAATATACTGACTTAAATAAAAACTCACCCGAACTAAATTAGATTATTTCTAGTAAAAAAATAAAAATAATTGAAAATGCAACAGGTGGTTATATTTTGAAAACGCACAAGATATTAATTCAGGCAATTGTAAGGAATGTAATAATATACATTCAAATAATTATAAAAAATTTTGATGAAAATGGAAAAAATATAATGTTATCAGAAATCTGCCAAAATTTAAAACTTAAATATATAATTTCTTGATAATACCAGATACATACTCTCAAACCCAAATGATATATGGTAAAATGTTATTATTTGAAATAACTTTCAATTTACAATAAATATATAAACAGATTTTTCTTTTATATATAAATAGAGAAAATTAATCAAATAAAATATTGGTTTTAAATATTTACTTATAAATATATAAATTATAGCAATTATCAGTGAAGTAAAATATTATAACATATGTTTTCAGTCAAGAAATGGTTTTAATTGTTTTATTTTAAACATATCTACATAAGCGAGTAAGTATATGTAAGGAAATTTTGAATTTTCTGTTATTTTTAAAAAAATTTATTAATTTTAAAGGCGCGTGATAAACCATGTAATTTTGAATATTATAAAAATTTGGAAGAAATTTCTTATAGTAAAATTATTTCAAGCTTCATGACAATACTATTGCATCAAAGTTATTTTTCTATTATACTAAATACCTATAAGTTTAAAATTTACGAGACCAAAACACTTTAAAAAATAACATATATAGTAGAGGTAATTTTTAAAATAACAACAAAAACTAATTAAGTTTAAAATTTTACATGAAATATTTTGTTATTTTCCAAATGAATTAAAAAGAATTTCCTCAAGATTTTATTCGATTGACTTTATTTGCAGCCCGTATATCACTTGAAAAAACAACAATTATGAACGATGAGGAGCTTTCATTTACTATATGATAAAACCACATTATTATAAAGCAGCAAAGTTTTAAAATTTTGACCTAAACTCGCGCTGTTTCTATGATAAGGTTTGTACAAGAATCCACAATTTTACAATATACACTCACATGCAAAAAAAAATCCATACCATGAACGAATGGCGTGAGTGCAACTAAGGTTGCCACATAGTATCGTCATAGTCCAAAATGTGTCCCATTTGCGTTTAATGCGGTTTACGTGCGTGAATGTGCCACAAGGTGGCATACGTGTTCCTCCATCAGTCATAGCTGTAAGATACCCAATAGGGCTTTAGTAGCAGTGCGAGCAGTCTGAACCGCAGTGCTAAGTTCAGTGAACACACAGCATGCGCATTCGACAAGCTGCATAAGATTGAAAGCGCCCGCATTGTCGGCTTCCGTGATTTATTCCAAGTATTGCGGGTGGTCTATCAGCAGGTCTCGGTGTCGATTTCGACAGCCGACGGTCTTGCCGATCTGGAGACGCCGTTTGAAACGTTCGGGAGCAAAATGTGCCCAAATAGTTATTCTAAGTGCGCTATATTTCCGAGACCTCTTTGCCTCGGCAAGGCTCGTGATTTATCGATCACCCCACCGCAATTCTCTTCCCCACCCTCCTATGTGTTATGGCAGGCAACGTGACAAACGCAAACACGCTATATGCCTGGAATAATGTATGATGTAATTATATCTATTCTTATAGACCGTTCAATTTATATCGTTAGTAAATGCATAAAAGTGCACATACATATATTTTTGTATTTATACATTGTCTTATATAAAACGAGTACTATTCCATTTATAAAAACGTAACGCGGGATATTTAGAGTAAAATTTCTCGACTTGGCTACTATCTCATCGAATAGCTAGACTGTTGGCTGAGAAAAATGGTGACACTATGAATGGTTAATGTGTTGTTTACACAGGCTGGCAGTTTAAAACATTACACGTTTTAAATAAAAGTACCGTATCACGTAAAAAAACGACTGTTCAAAGATGAGATAATTCGTTATGTAGTAGTCCCATCTAACAGGCGATGTAAAATAAATAACACTGTTATGTGTAACGAAATGTATTGACGACGATACGTGAAACATCGTTTTAATATATGCAACTATAAATTTTACCCTAGAAAATTACGTTAGGCCTAAACAACAAATATTTTATAGTAAAAAAGTGTTTAAATTTTATATTGTAGGAACGCACAAATTCCTGTTACCCTTAGTGGAGTAAAATACTTCGCTCACAAAAACTGCGTTGCTTATATATTTATTCATACAATGATATAAACTGCCCATTTAATTAGTTTGATTATTGCACAAAGGTATAAATAGTTTGCTATATTATTATTACGAGGAGTAAAGAAAAAAACTTGTCTGCCGAGCCCCGAACCGAAAACATATTTCTTTATGTACCAGCAGCCACGCGACATAACCACTTTTTATTTTGTGTTCCTTAATTTAACGTTAACGAAGCTCTAGTGAAACAGACTTGCTGACAAAATCCCAGTACTATAAGCGAACTGAAAATCTGCCACGGAGAGGCCAGCCCCAAACCCATGACCCCTCGACTACAAACAGGCCACCCTATCCTTAAGCTATGGAGGCAGGTCAGCATTAGACTATTTAAACTCTTACAAAATTCTTTCATGATACAAAAATATAACCTTTGTAAATACAAAGATGTGTTAATACAATTAGATGCATATAATAATGTTCCACCTGTATTATATCTTTTAATATGTAATGTATTATGTCTAACAAGGACGGAATCATAAAGTTTGTGCCAGTTTGCAATAAATACGGATATTACGATTCTCACCCGCCATGTTGAAATTTTGCTTCCGGATCAGTAACGCAGCTTTCGACAACACATTAGCTGTCGAGTGCACTCGGTCGTTTTTTCATGAGAATCGAAAAGTCATATTTAATTTAGAATACCAAATACCGGAAATATTACGAAAATCGTTATTTCGTGATCGGGAGCTCCGTATCGACAAACTTAGAATAAACCCCCAGGTTCTACCGTTCTGCATACACTGTGAGTCAGTGTTGGACGCGGTTGCAACCGGAGGGCACCCACGCCAATTGAGAAGGCTCGGTTCGACCCCAACGGACAACCAGAAGGCAGGATCGTTTCATCGTGCAACGGGCTGTAAGCACTACACGGGCGTCGCTGCGCGCCATCCATGGACATGTCTCGGCAGCTGGGTCCACCATTACCATATCCAGGCGGCTAGCAGAGTGGTATCTGTCAGCGCGGCGTCCCTTATGAGATCCATTATTAACGTGAATACATCTTTAAATTTGCGACCATAGTGGGAGGCAATCCAGAAAATCCGATAACAAAATCATGGGATACAGTTAAGCATTGCAGCTCCGAATCTATCGTCTACATTAAAAATTCAATTACACCACTCGATTGCCAACGGATCAAAGAGTATGTTACGTGGAGTGAGGACTGTGAAGCATTGTGTGTGTGTGTGGCGGTGGGGGGGGGGGGGGGGGGAGATCAATTTTGAGTTCGTTTCACCGCGTCTCATAACTTCCCCATAGTATAACTTTTGACTAGGAGAAGCTACGGTGCTCGTTTAGGTTTCAATCGACAGCTCTCCTCAAGATCTATCGATTGCGCGTATAAACACATTTTTGTGGCGCGTTATGGTGAAATTGTATGAGTTAAATGTAAAAAAATTAAGAAAACTTAACAAAATGTTGGCCTATACTCGTTAAAAAGCCAAGTCAAAATACAGAAATCGTATATGGTTGGAAAGAGCATCTCAAAAGCAATTCAGTGATACCCATAAAACCCCATATGATCAAGTGAAGCGGTGCCGGGAACGCAAAAAAATAATCATCAAGGCGTCCGAACGCGTCAACGTAGACGTATTTACGCAAAACAAACGGCCATGTCCCTAACACACACACAGCCCATTTTATGAACTAAGTATCGCCAAACACGTGTGACCTTCTGCCGGAAACGAGCAATATGGCAGCTTGCGGATTGTCGACTAGTGGTGTTCAGCGACGAATCTCGGTTCTGCCTGTATACAGACGACTGCTGAATTCGAGTCTGAAGATATCCTGGCCAGCGTCATGGAATACGTGCCATTGTAGGTGGCACACCACCCCATCGAGAGGTGCCTTGGTGTGGGGTGCCATTTCCTACGATTCCTGTGCCGCACTTGTGGTGTTTGAAGGAACTCTTGACAGTGCGGTGATTTATCCAGGGAATTCTCCGACCATGTGCACTCCCATTCCTGGCGCAGCTTGACAAGGGTATCTCTGGCCTGCCTTCGTGATGTCAGTGGGCTTCCTTGGCTAGCGAGGCCTCCAAACTTCTTGCCCATCGAGAATATTAGGGACCCGTTTGGATGGCAACTTCGGCCAGCGGCCACTACGGTTGCTCGAGTTGTGGCAGGATCTTCATCAGGAGAACATCCGACGTTTGTATGCTTCCATGTCCGGCCGTATTGCCACCAATTTTCGTCCTGTGGGTCGTCCAACTCCATGCGAAGTGCAACCAGCTAGTGTTGATTCCTGTTTTACATGCTTGGCGTAGTACAATATTTTGATGTTTCCTGTATACATACTACAATGCCTTATACCAGTGCCCACATACGGGCCCCTGCAATAGCACTTTAAGGGTGATCAGTTTTTTTGCGAATGAGTGTAGTTAAATACATATATATATTGGCATTTAAAACAAATTAAATATTATATTTTTACTTATAGTAAAATCAGCGCATACTGTTGGTGGCGAATTTTTCACAGCTGATCTCAAAACAACAATTAGGATTACAATTTTATTTGGTAACTTTTTTACGAGTATAATATTGTGAAACAATTAAAGAAGTACATATACTAAACTCCAAAAGACAAACTTGCGATAATATAAATTCTAGAACCTGAAGTAAGATATTTCATAAATTACGAATTAGTAATTTTGCAAAGCATTTGTTTTATTTTAAATTATGAATGTATATTAAACGTAAAGTATATGTGCCTGAATATTGATGACAAATTTGTACTTATAAATAGTTTTATGATGTTTATACAACCCCTTCTAAAAGAAAATGTATTCTTTCTTCACAATAATTTGACCCTTATAATATTATAGCATTTTAAAAATAAACTATGTAAAAATTTTACTATGAAAACCTAAGGAACAGTAAACTTAATTTGAAAATAAAAAAAATTATACCTGCAAAGAAAAGACATGCGCTTTATTTAGATAGTTGTATTAAAATACCGATCAAAATAGTTACAGTTGATCAAGCAAAGATTATTATATATTAATTAAACCAAGGCATAATATGAAAAGGAAAAATTTAACACTCGGATATTGAAAAAAAACGAGAGCATCATAATTCAAAAGGATATTTGTAATTCGAAAATATACAAGTATAGTTAATATCAATTACTGCAGACGTATATCTAACCACAGAAATATGAAATTTAAAATAGTTGCAATTAGTTATTAGAGAGTTTAAAAAATATGACTACTATTTTTGAGCTTTCGGAAACTAAAAAAAAAAAAATAATAATTTTTGTAATAAAAAGTTTTTTAAATTGTATATAAAAAAATAAACCTCATTAAAGGTTTTAATTTTTAAGGTGTTTTCAAGTAAAGGCTGATGGCAAAAGTGATTTACCAAATAATTAGAGAGAGAAATATCGTAAGAATTTAGTATATTTATTAAAAAGATATAATACATGATATGTTATTTTTAAAAAATGATACATGTGCTTTTAAAGAAATTTTAAGGTAATTACCAGGTCAAAATTGTAATATCCTTACTATAAAGAGTAGATTGTAAATACTATTAAAATAAGTAATATATTAAATACAGATTTAGAAGAAAAATGTTTCAAATTATTTAACAATAAAAAATATTTAAATTATTTTAAAACAGTGATTAAAATTGTATAATTGTGCTTATTAACGACCCTCCGTGTTATTGCTAAAGACTTATCAGGGGACGGCTAACCAATTAAAAAATATAATCTAACTTAAACTAACACCCATGCCTTACCCAGGATTGTAACCCGGAACCTCTTGCAATCCAGACCGGCGGCCCACCAACCGACTGCGCCACAGGAGGTAAGCCATAAAAATGAAATTGCAATGTAAATTTCTGGCAGTAAATAAACTCAGTAATATTGTGAATAGTTAATTGAGTCCTATTGTGTAAATATTAACTTTCTACACCAGAAAACGTATTTTTCACTTAATGGAAAGGAAACGATAGATTAAGAACCTAGTATTCATGCCACTGGATTTAAAATTTTGAGATATATTGAAGCATTTGTTTATCTGTAATTTAAAGATTATTTTTGAAAAATATTTTAAAACTGAAATCTTATAACCGGCATATCTTGACACTATCTTGACACTATCTTGACACTATCTTGACATTCCATATCAGACATCATTTTTATTAATCATCATTCACCTCGCTTTATCTTTAACAAATTATTTGGAAACCATTCATCATAATTTACAAGCATATTAATGAATACAATTTTCCAGTCTACTTCATACTCAAGTGATTTAATTTTCTGGTCATAACTACATTCATAATGGAATAGAGGTCTTGAGCTATTAAAATGAAAAGCGAAATTTTATTATCTAGTGCTTTACAATATCTGATACAAAAATTGAGACATGGTCTATTTCACAAATACTGCATGAATTCTTATCATATGCTCTTAAAACCTATTTTCTACACTAGCGAATGCCATTTCAACGAAAATGACTACAATGAAACAATATATTCCCTTACAAAACTGGGCAATGCCCAAATAATGTCAAAATCAGTAAAAACTATAATTCAATATAATTCATTCTTCAATTTTAATCAAATAACTTTCATATCCTCACTGTTAATGGATAAATCGCAGTCTCTACTCTTCAGTATCGCCCTTGGAGACCTTAAGAAATTCTCACAATCGCTAGGATCTCGCCGATCGTTGAAAATACTACGCTACTCCCCTTCTCATCCCGCGGCCTCATCCCAGCCGTCCTTTGATAATTCGCCCTCGAAATGAGCTATTGTCACCATCACCTCGATGTCTGAAGTTTTCGTCCACTCTCCTCATATTCATCGCAGGGGGCCTCACAAAATCTACCACCCCAGGCGTGTGATGCTGTATTTATACCATCTATAAGAGGATCATTTCAGTACTGATAAAAAAGACACATCTGTATCTTCTGATAGAAGAATTCATTGTGCTAGCCATCCATTCAAGTGCCTCAAACATGTGCTTTACCTCCCCCATGAAAATCAAATATAATATGCAATAATTTTCAAGACTGTGACAGGAATAAATTTAGCATGGAAGGCAGGTTGGTATTCGTTAGTAAATCACAGGAAAAGCTGTTTCGCAGAACATTTTTCAAAATAGTAACTTAAGTGCTTTAGAAAGGTGAATGTGAAGTAAATGATGTTGAAGACTTGTAGAAATGAAGGAATTTTAGCGAAAAAAATAAGAAATAAAAAATTTGAGTAAAATTTACATGAAGAAATTGACAATTTTTTTAAAAAGTTCGCTAATAAATTTTTATTTATTTGAATTGTTTTGTGGGACACCAAATAATCTGATTTTAACTCGGATAAATTAGATCCTACTTGTTGTATGGAGTGGTTGAATCCCAATTCCAGAATTCTGAATTTCTGCATCCCTTCGCTCTATGTTGCTGCAATACAAATACATATGATACAAATGCACATTATTCCTCTGTGCTAAATATAGCCTCACTGTCAGTAAATGATAAACACCGAAAATCAATTATCTTCTGAAGTCATCCGACGCTTCATACCTATATAAAAGTATTACGAGCCCTTAAAGCATACTACTTCAGTAACAATATCAGTTCGGTAATTTTTCGAAAACAAAATATTACAAGTTGCATGATGCATGATGATGTAATAATGTCCAAGTGCAGGAATTATATTAAGAGGACATTCGATTTAATATTAATTTAATTAACACTGAACGAATCATTATGCAACATATGAAAAAATGAAAATATTGAACACACTAGTTAAAAAATTCTGAGGCTTTGTTCTTTTTGACCTTATAAATGTGAAATTTGCATTTTAAACTAACTTATTTTGTAGGATTGTTTTAAATTTATAAACTCGGTTGTTTAAGTGATGTTGCCTATGGTGGAATAATTGTTCACAGTAAAACAGTGAACATTTTTATTTAAACGTTGTGTGTATTATATAAGATGAAATTGGTTGAAGCAAATGTGACTGAATAGTGATTATAGTCATTAAACTTGGTTGTTAATTTAGTTGAAGGTAAAAAAAAAATTAGGTGTTATCAGTTAAGTCGCATTTACTCCACTTTGGTAAGATGTAATTATGCGCCACAAACACTCTTCCCCTTAATGTCCTTCGGGTCATCAGTCGATTTCAGCTAGTGGCTAAAGGTTCAAAATGGGCGAGTTGGGTTCATAGGGAGACATTAGCACACATGGGGTTGACTGCATCTGAAGACTGTCGGTAGTAGGGTGAGTGGGTAATGTGTTAATTACCATGCGCGAAACACAAATTTCGAGTATGAAGATCACAAGGGACTACTATATTTCATGCTTCACTTTCAAGAAGCCCATGTTCCTTGTTACTGGTATGGTGGTTAGGAGCCATAAACGCATAATTAGCCAAATTGCAAATAAAATCAACCTTATGTACCTATCAAATTCAAAATAGTACTTGAGTGCATATATTCTAACACAATATTAAAACATTTTAAATATACCCGTGCCTTGAAGACCAAGAATACTACAGTACACAAATCACTCGAGTATGGAGGCACTTCACTAAGATTAATATATCATATGTTTAACAAAAAATAGGCATTCAAAACCAGAAGTTCTCGTTGGAAACTGCAGCTGTGCATAAACAAGCTGGACACACTAAACATATCGCGTATATAGATAATTTTTGCCCATGTACAGGACGCCCCAGAAACAATGCACAAAAATTATGTGACAATTGCTACTTCGAGCTTACAATTGTTGCGATATTCGATGATGGGGAAAACCCTCAGAACAATGAGAAGATATAAGTTTGAAAACAAATATGACTTTTGTGGACTAAATTTCTCAGCACTATTGCGTCAAATTAGGTGTCTGAGAAACCTAGTCACATTAAAAACCCACTCTGAGAAGTGCACAGGCCCAGCCCCACCTCCCGCGAAGAGAGGCTGGCCTTACACAAGATTCTAGTGGTTTCTGTTCGAATCTCGCCGGCTGTGGTATGATAAAGATGATGGATAGAATCTTCTATTCTACACACAATTTCTTCTACAGGAAATTTCTTTGGAGCCACAGCAAAGTTCATGCTTTTGGTTAGGAGCGATGTGCTGGCCTCGTCCAATTTTTTACTAGAAAGGTTAACCATATCTCTGTTTTTATTCAGGCTTGCAGCTTTATTTTTCCGGAAGTTGGTCGTCACAAACGCCGTCAAAGTAGGACTTCCAGACCAAGGCTCTCGGCACATCGCCAGCCAGTGGGGAGGAAGTCTCGTTGTGGGAGGACGCCTTACAACTACCTGGTTGGGTATTAAGTTCGCAAGGAACCACCTGGATAGCAGCTCTCATCGGGCCTAGTCAGACCCTGACTAACTAGTCCTAGGGAATACGGTCCATTGTGAACCTTGCATTCACTTTTCCTGTAGGTTTTCGCATTTGCTGGACTTTCTTTAGCACAATGGAAAATAAACACACACCAAATGGATACTGAATAGGAAGCTATGAAAATACAACCGATTCCGACACAGAGGAAAGTCACTTAAAATCATGCACTGACGAAGGCTACACTGTAGCAAAAGGGAATAAGGCTGGAAAGCCTAAGCCCCCGCAACCACCAAACACAATTCCAACTGAAAACCAGTTTGACAACCTGCAGCAGGAACCAACACACAAGAACACACAGCGCACATAACAGCCAAAATACAGAAGAATGTTTCTCATTTAAATATACAAGACAGTTGAAAACCATTGCTCAGTCTTTTAAGCAACAAAACATTCATTTTAAAAACAAACTGACGCGCAGCAAAGAGCTTAGCATCACGTTTTAGACACGTGATGGCTACAACACGGCCATCAAATGTCTCAAGGCACCAGATATCTCTTTTTATATGCACGCGCACTCATATGAGTGCAACATAAAAGCCATTATTAAGAGGCGAGACAGACATACGCCTGAAGACGATATTGTGGACGAGCTGCAAAAGACAGGCATACAGGTCCGCGACATCAGATAATTGAAAAAAAAAATGCATTAACACAGATGGCACAGAAACTTATTTCTGCACTGGTATTTTCTTTGTCATAGTCAGGTCACTGAAATTTTTGAGTTAAGAAGAATACATTGGACCCAAAATTCGATTTAAAAAATACTAGTTGCGGCCGGGAGACGTCCCACAGTGCAAAAGATGTCGTAAATACGGCCACACAACGCCCAGGTGCAACCAGGCCCCTAAGTGTATTCGTTGCGCAGGCAAACAACTGCTCAACGAGAGTCTTGTCCCTCACACTGCACCCAAGAAATGTGGGAAGTTTGTAGCCTCATGGAAGCAGTGCCCTCACTTCATAAAAATTGTTCAAAGTTGTCACCAGAATGTGAGAAACGGGTCACAGAACCCACGACAAACAAACATGCTTGACATCAGGCACACACAGACGCCTAGCAGGAGCAGCAGGCAGCAGGTCCCTCCCCAACACGCCCTCGCACATTCCAAACAGCATGGTATATTACCACTCATCAAAACAGCCACATAAGAAAACTTTGTATGCAGAGCAAGTCCGGTGAACAGGTGTGAATGGCCCAGATCCCAAGGCACCAGTCAATCAGAACCAAGCCCCACACACTTTCAAACTTTAGCACAAGACCAGCTGGATGATATTTCCAACATACTAGAACTCGCCGATATTCTATGCTTGTACGACTACGCAAATATAATTTTTAAAAAAACTTAAGTCCTACTACCAACCAATCCGCGACGCAACCACAGAAGTGCAGAATCAAGCTACTATAATCGAAGCCACAAGCCACTTGTGCAAATACTGCCTGAATGAAAAATAAAACTTAAGAGCTAGAACATTGCCTTGTCACATACAGTATTGTTAAAGTATTCTTAAAAGAAAATTTTATTAAACCACAGCATCGAATTAGCATATGTGGAAATACAATTTACAGAACGGACCACCCCACTCATGGAGGTGGAACAGCAATCTTAATTAAGGATAGTATAAATCATCATCCAGTAATATTACAGGGATTACGCAAAGAGAGACCACTAGCATGAATGTAAGCAAAAATAAAATGCACATCTGCATGACCGCGGCATATGAAACACCAAATACGTCTTGACTTACACAAGACCACGATAAATTATTGTAGGTTGAAAAGGAATGATTCTTTGCAGGGGATTTAAACAGTAAACATACAGACTGAGTCTGTAAAGTAACAAACGCCAATGGCAGAGTTTTAAACACACATGAATCTAACAATAATTACGTTTTTTCGCGCCAGACACACCAACATGCTTACCAAACTCACAAGGCACGCCAAATACACTAGATATAACACTCACTAGTATTGCAAGCAAAAACATTAATATATAAACAATCACTGAATTAGATTCAGATAACCTCCCATTTTTAACAGAGATACATTTTGATGCTATTTTCACTAATAATATTTTCAGCTAAAAACTACGAACAACAGACTGGGAGCAATTTAAAGGGGAGCTAATAGACCCATTTGAACTGCCTTTAGTCATAAACGAATCCAGTGACATAGACAGGCACATAAAAGTCATTACAGATGCTGTAGCAGAAACCCAATTTAAATTTACAAAAAATATAAGTAAAAGACAATATACGAGTCAAATTTACCCTGATATTGATATCTAATTTCTTTGAAAAGACAAGCGCGCATCCGAACCCAGAGAACCCGAACTCCCCAGGATACAACAGAATACGAAATATTAAAATCCCTTGTTAGATGTACAGTAAAAAAAACAAAAAAAATACAAATTTGAAAACCTTATCTATGAAGTGGCTAAAGAACCACTAGAAATGTGGAAACTTACATGATCACTCCACGGTATAAATAAACACATATCCATCCCAGCTACAAAATTCAGATACAGGTATTCAACAAACTACACAGGATAAAGCAAACAATATCTAGGACATTTTAGAAAAACTATTTTTGTCAAATGAAGACATCAATGAAAGAGAATTCACACGAGAAATAACAGCACAAGTTAATAATTACTTACAGCAAGGAACACATGCAGTACCAGAGGAAATTACACTTTTCAATCTTATTAAAGTAATAAACCCAGGCCTAACAATAAAGCAGGCGGTACAGACAAAATAAATTATGAAACATTTAAAAACCTCCCCCTAGGGACATTACAGTATTTACTAGTTATATTCAATACCATTTTAACACATAATTTATTTCCCGACCTATGGTAAATAGCCAGAGTAATCACTATACCCAAGCTGGGATAGAACCCTGCACTCCCGCAAAACAGATGCCAAATTATAGTCCATTCCCGATTGGAAGCGACTTATGAAAATCAACCTTTGAAAAAACACTCTAGGCATAACATGTCAACCTGTTTTTTCAATAACCTGTATTCCACAAATATATAACACTGTAGTTAAATTTGGAGTACTGTAATATTGAATAAATGAAACTTTACCTTAATATATTCTATAACTTGTAAAATTTCTTTCTTTTTAAATATGAATTAACAACAGCGAGAGCAGCGACGTGTTGGCAACGGCCGGTGGGAAATAGTTCACAGTTAAAATAGTATTTTAACCCATTTTTTAAATATACTATTTGTAAACAAAACGGTGCCTACTGAAATATTTATATATTTAGCTAGCCCCGATGGCAGCATATCTCATTTTAAAAGTTAAAAATAACAGCGGAAAATATCGTGAGTAGGCCGTAATGGTACGGTGTTGTTTTATCGAGCAAGAAAGCAACTGTCTGCTGAGTGAGGCTTGTCGCTCTCTCGCTCTCTCTCTTTCTCTCTTTGTCTCTTTCACACTCGGGAAGTTTCATTTCGCTAGTACGCGTTCAAATTGTACATGTTTTCCATTGTAGCATATTTCATACTTATTACAGCAAAATAATGAATTTTTGAATTTGTAATTTACAACTGAAAAGAGATTTTAATGATTGAATGCTTATTTTAATATATTTAGATATGGTGGCGGGGCACAAACAAAGTGAAGTTGGCAGACGTGGCGAACCATGACATGGTGTTATCTTTTTTTTACCAAACGAAGCGTAAATTATACTTAATCGGAAAAAAATTTTAAATTACCATATCGCGTTTGTAGACGTTGTGTTTTTTAAACCTACCTAAGCAAGTTACGATGTAGTGATAAATCTGGGTTTCCACGGCAGTAATAAATATACTGTTACCGTGTGTTTCGTTAACAGCTGCGTGTGAAATAGCATGGCGTGGCTGCGTGGATATCGTTACGCTGGATCTGTGTGTGTGCGTGATTTCAAATATTCGATGTTAACTATTTACACGTTTTAAATGTGAACGGTTTTTATGACGAAGTTATTTATTTACGTCTACGTCTGTTTATTTATCACAACGTTGTACCTTTGCCCTGGGTGTTTGAAACACAGTCGTATAACGTGATTTACCACCAATCCCAACAAAATAACCAAGCCAAGCCCGAATAAATTCCAATAAACCTAATACACAGTAAGTAGCAATACATATAAATATGAGCGGAATAAAAGTTACGGTAGGATTATTTGTGGGCATGTTCACCGCTATATTTTAAGCTTGTATGACAAAAAATGAGCGACACGGGTTGCGTGCTTGATTTTAATGTCTCTTTTTCGTTGGACTAGTTATTCCTTCGTTATCCGAACTGAGGCCGTCCTTTTAAAGAAATAACCCAACACATATCAATCACAAAAAGTTAAATACTATTGTTCATTACCCCGCAGTTGTAGCAGTGTTAAACAAAGTCGCGGCAAAATATTAATGTGCATTACGTGTAATATGCTATGTCGTGGAAAACAAATATGTTAATGTAACGTAACCGTAAGAACTATCGTCATTTCAAAAACCCTGTTAACGTGGCTCCAAAAACACGCCGATAAACACAGTAAAATCCCCGAGTATCAATTTGGTTTCAGAGCAGATCATTCTACAACTCGCCCACTTTTAAAAATCGTTTAACAATCTACCCACTGTTTTAATGACAAAACAAAAGCCTACACAGCCACCGCACTGGTGGACGCGGAGAAGGCATTTGACGAGGTCTGGATTCCGGGTTTAATATTGTGACGAGTGGGTCATCACAGGAAATTTTCATGTGCCTAGTTCATTTTTGCAGAGGTTGGCAACGGCCAGTTGAGCACATGCACCGACAGAGTTAGTATTTTTAATTGTCAGTGTTTTTTATGCATACCAGTATGCCTATTATGTAAATTATTGTGTGTAGAAAATATTATAGATATTATAATATTGTTTTAGCACGTATTTTATATTATTTCATATTCTACGTATATGTTGCTCCCCAGAGCCGCCGCTTGGTTGTGCTGCGTGTTATGTGGTCTATCGTGGCTGTTGCCGACGCGAGTCGTAAGGGAGTCGGTATGTAGACGGCATCTAGGCCGGACATAAGGACAGTGCGGGCCTTAAGCGGATATTACACGATGCCTGCTGTGTACTTGGTTCTTGTACAAGCTTCTAGAAGCCCTGGTGTACGAGCCGGTATACTAGCCACTATATGAGCCGCCATGGAAGACTCATATTACACGACAGCAGTTCGCGTACTAGCATTTGGCACCCTCAGTGGTTGCGCAGTGTGTGGTTTGTAGTATAGGTGAACCCCATTCGTAGAACTGCTACCAGTTAGTAACTTGCGTATGCCTATGAAAATACTAGCTAGCACATCTTAATATTGCTATATCACTGTTCGCGTTGTAAATAAATTATTTGCTCACTAGTATAGATTCATTTTATTTTCTTGAAAATGACGTGCAGTCACTAGAGTACGAGTGTGTTATTTTTAATTTTGACGAAAATTACTGACTGGTTTGCAAAATATAGTTTTCCCTTACGTACCGGGATATCATTAGCATGTAAAATGCAATGATAAAAAAAACTGGGCCTGGTGGAGTTTTGGACTTACGCCCAAAGCTTTGCACCTGTTGAGTAGGCCGCAACTTTACCACTATACCACCACTTCACTCATGAAATTGGAGTTTATATACACTACTTATTTGACAGAGTTGGAATAAATTTTTCATTCTTTAGGTAATGTTTTGAGTATTCAGAACGGTTTTATAGAGTAATTAAAAGTTGTCATAGACAATATTATTCGTCGTCGTTGTATTTTAAATCTATTTGAAAGAGCTTCAACCTCACGGATGTAAAATTAATATGAAGGCGTCCTTTTCGGTTTCTTCATCAACTTCTTTCTAGTAGTAGCCACGGGGAGTGCCCTACGATCTGAAACTGCAACGTGATTGGCCAGGTACGAGAGCCGGTATCGAACCTGCCACGGAAAATAGTACAGGTCAAATGACCAAACCTGTGATGAAATCTGGCAGCGCCAGGCGAAATATGCCATGACGGGTGCCGTACAGGTCGGTATAACGGCAGCTATGGCAGGCCTTGCAGAAGCTTCTACAAAATATGGTACCGTGTAATATGGCCTTTACTAGTGGCGTGCCTGGTGCAACGAATTGAGCCCCGTCGGCGAGTACTCGAAATAAGTGTTCTGTGTGCCTTCGGGCGATCTGACTACGGGAGCGATGTGTTATGGTAAATAAGTGGTAGCCTCCCGTGAATAACCCTTCCAATATTTGTGGATAAAAAAAAGCCTTCCCATAACGAAAACGTTACATGTAAACTTAACTTTGAAAGTTTGCTGGAAAATCCATTACGTGGTGTGCTTATTGCAAGAGGAAAGCCGATGTATGGTTTGTGTGGTGATCCGATGTCCTGCGTACAAGGGCAGTCACCAGGCTTTCGAAGAATTACGTTACGGAGGAGCGTGGCTGCATTATTCTGCGGGCCTGTTTGGGGCGCCGAACTATCAGCTGATCCAACCGGCCAGAGCAGCGAAGGACGCAGCCGAAGGAAACAGAGCCGTGGCAGCCGCTACCTACGTTACCACTGTCTACGTCAACAGCAATTTTACTACTGGATGTCTTGGCATTGTTTTAATATCACCTTGAATTTCCGGCGAGGATAACGATATTTTGTGGCGCACGTACTTTTTTAGACAATTGGGCTGAACACGCGTCGCGGTAGTCAGGCGACGGCTCTCCTAGTATTTATCCAGTATAAAGTTAATATGATCAAATATGCTTCTGATTGTGGGATACTTTCATATATACGCATGTTTGAAATGATTATATTTTATTGTGACCGTTTCATTGAGTGGTTTGTTATAATTTAGAGCAAGAAATTTATGAGAGGTCTTTCAAAATTATTTTTAAGGCGACTTGTAGAAAATTCTGTGTAAATGGAGACGTGTGCTAATTAGAAAATAAAAGGCTAAAAGTGAACTGTGCGGTGTGCAATCAATGAGAGTCAACCTACCAAGTGACTTCGTTAAGTTTCGCGAAAGGAATTAAATCATCAATTTATAATATAGGTGAAGAAATTATTGGAATCGGGCAAAATAATGAAAATACATAAGACAAAACCCCACTACCATAGGGTATATTTGTAAGTGTATGTTCAGTAAGCGTGAGGCAAATTTTAATAACCCTATACACTACGGTAGCGGGCGTCTCAAAGCTGCGCCCCTTTGCTGTTCTCATTCCTTTTGGATTCAATGTTGCATTTTCAGTTTTTACTGTATTTTGCTATCATGACTCCGTGGGTTTATCACGTCGGTAAATCAATGCTAACGGCCAACCTAAGGGTGTGTAATGTGCGCGTAGAGGAAAGGGAAACCAAATATGAGATACGTAAGAAAATGGTAAGTTTCCTGCTCGTGGACGATAAAATGGGCGAGGTTAGTAGGGACAGTAGCACTGAAGTTAGTCAGATGGGGCCAGTATTAAATACATACCTTGGGCGCAACATCGCTAATTATTCACTGGGCAGAATTGAAGAACTGAAAGAATGTAGTCCCGAAAATGTGCTTAAATTTTGTTTGTAAATTGATAGAGTGCAAAAATTAGAAATATTTACCAATGATATAATACTTATGCAATCACTGGTGAATAAGTGTATGGGAATTCCATTAGAAATAATGTTGAATGGCATTATCATAGGGGAAGAATGACTCACTGTAAAAAATACATTTTGGGAGGAAATGTGGCCTCGACGGGCGAAAGATCTTATAAGGAAACATGTTTGATGGGGGAACTATTTTGAAATTTTGCCAGTCAATATGTGAATGTTCGGCAGCTCTGACTACCCCGTTAGAAGAAAGTAGTTCGTGACCGTTGTAATTGACGGGGAACAGGAAATATCATTTAGTTGTTTAAAATACGCTATCTCCCATCCGCCAGTATTAGCCTTGCCAGGCTTCACCAAAATGTTTACTTTATAGGTCGAAGCCTCCTCGGGCGCTTTAGGGGGAATTTTGTTGCAGGATCTAGGGGAAGGTTTAAAGTCTATTGCCTTTGCGAGTAGGACGCTCACAGAGGGCGAGAGAAATCTTAGTGTTTTTTAGAAGGAGGCGTTCGCATGTGTGTGGTGCGAGGAAAAATTTTCTACGTATATAGCATCGGGAATTTAATTTGTAAACGGACAACCACGCTCTGACGTGGTTTTATTTTCACACTATGCAAGTGGGTAGAACAGGGAGATGGATAGCCAGGTTAGATAATTTTAGATTTAAGGTAATCCATTTTAATGGGAAGGGTAAAGTTATTGCGGGCTGCTTATTCCGGAAGTACGATGAGAGTGACTATGATATTTCTGTAAATTACGGATTTTCAGGAATGGCAGCGAAAAGATAACAAATGTCAAGACTTCAAAGAAAAGATTGAACAGGGTGCGGTCTATAGTTATCGCTTGGATAAAGAGCTTATTTATTATGTGGACCACTTTAAAAACAAAAAGGTTTATGTTTCTAGTAAAGCTAGAGACTTATTTTCAAAATATTCCCACAGTTTAACCAGAGGTGGGCATATAGGAAGAACGAAAAGTATGGCCCTTATTAAGCGAGAATTTTGCTGGCCGAATATGAATGTAAGGATAGATACGTCTGTGAAGGAGTGTAGGGAGTGTCAGTTAGTGAAGCAGCCTGTGATTAGCAAGGTAGGTCCCCTGTGAGACCTTGGGGATTGGTATTTATGGCCCGCTTCCGTAATCTAAAAGTGGGAACAATTGCATTTTGATTCTTGTTGATGGTTTAAGCAAATGTATTATTTTTATTCCTTTGGGAGATATGAAAGCTGGCAATATTGTGAAGGCCCTAGTAGACCGTGTGTGGAGTATATTCGGAGGTCATGAAACAATGATTTCTGACAATGCTACTTATTTGAATTCGCGGTTAGTCAGTTATATGTGTTTTAAAAAGGTTGGGGGGGGGGGGGGAAACACATTAAAACCAGTCCATTCTACCATTGTCCAAATCTTGTTGAAAGAGTAAATAAAAATATAAAAGTTGGCTTCCGCATATTCCATAGTAATGATCAGATAAATTGGGACCAATATATCGCATATCTCTGAACTCAGCCTAGCATTTAATTCTGTCCCACATAGTGTAAGCTGTTTTCCACCAAGTAAAGTTCTTGAGACATGAGTTTCCCTCTCCTCTACTAAATGCTTGGGTTATTCCGCCTGAAGCCTTGGATTGTAGGAGCCTGAAGGAATTGGAAACTATCTGGAGTCGAACCTGTGTAAATTTAAAGAACGCAATGAAATCGTTGGCCAAGAAATACAATTGTGGACGACAAAAGAATTTTTATCAGGTTGGCGACTTAGTGGTTTGTGGTCAGGTGATTCATAGTAAGAAAATATATCCCGTTTATTCCAAGTTGGCAATGTCCTATTATGGCCCTTTCAAGATCCTTCGCTTTTTGGATCCAGTAACAGTTTAACTGGAGACCCAACGAATGATTTCGTGGTAAGAAAAGCGCATAATTCGCACATAAAAAATATTTTCCTTCTACGGAACACGAGGACTAATGTTGGTGAATTAGCATAAGGGCTGCTATTAAATCCGAAAAGAATGTCATCTTGAGGATGGACTGGGATGTAGGTATGTATTTGTGGTTTTTGATATTCTTATCTTGATGCTTTTGTTCTTCAACCTGTAGCTTTTTATCTATTTGTGGACTTTATGTTATTTGTTGTACTATTTGTGTATATCGCAGTTAGTTATTTCTGAATTACTTGAGTCTCCGGGAGGAAACCAATTTTAGAGTGTCGTCCTCAGTGCTCTATATGTTTACCCTAGCCTGTAATTTTTTTTGGGGGGAGGTGGTTGTGACGACTGGGTCGTAACAGGAACTTTTAATCCGCCTCGTTAAATTTTGCAGAAGTTGGCAACTGCCAGTTGAACACATGTATAACAGATTAGTATTTTTAATTGTCAATATTTTTTATTCATACCGGCCTATTATGTAAATTATTGTGTGGCTAAGCCTATAAATATTCAGTATTACGTAGAAAATATTATCGTTTTTATAATATTGTTTAAGCACGTATTTTGTAATAATATTTCATGTTCTATGTATATGTTGCTACCTACCTAGAGCTGCTGCTTGTTTGCGCTGCGTGTCAGGTGGCCGGTTGTGGCTGTTGGCGGCGTAAACAGCAATTTTATTACTGCTGATATTGTCTCGGCGTTGGTTTAATATCGCCTTGAATTCCCGGCGAGGATACCGATATTTTGTGGTGCACGTATTTTTTTAGACAATTGGCCTGGACACGCGTCGCGGTAGTCAGGCGACGGCTCTCCTAGTATTTGTCAAGTATAAAGTTAACATGATCAAATATGCTTCTTATTGTGGAATACTTTTATATATACACGCACATTTGAAATGATCATATTTTATTGTCCCCGTTTCATTAATGTGGTTGGTTATATATTATGGGCAAGGAATTTATGAGAGGTCTTTAAAATATGTTTTTAAGGAGACTTGTAGAAAATTCAGTGTAAATGGAGACGTGTGTCAATTAGAAAATAAAAGGCCAAACGTGAACTGTGCGGTGTGCAATCAATGAGAGTTATCCTACCAAATTACTTCGTTAAGTTTTGCAAAATGAATTAAATCATCAATTTATAATCTAAGAGAAGGAATTATTGGAATCGGGCCAAATAATGAAAATATCTAAGAGGAGGCCTCGTTACAATAGAGGAGGCCTCGTTCAGTAAGTGTGAGGCAAATTTGAAAAACCCGATACCCACTGTCAGAGGGCGTCTCAATACACACATTTATTAACTCTAATTTCCCTTATAAGTGCATTTATCTGGTGGCTCACTATTTTTGGTTACGCAAGTTTTACGTTGCGCTAGAGGCGTATAAATCAAAAACTAGAGAATTAAGGGCGTGTATACCACATGGATCTCCACTCTCCCCTTTCTGCTATAATATATACACAGTAGATATCCCACATTCGGATGCTTATGTACAATTGTAGGCATACGACACGGGTATAATTCAACATTCAGCTAACTTAATATATGCCTTAGTAACCATGCAAAGACAGCTCACCACATTAGAGAAATGGCACACTCGCTAGCAAATTGAAATATATAATTCAAAATGAACAAACTTACTTGTTACAAAAAAGCGCACCCAGCAAGATAGGGGACTTATAAACTTTAAAACTAATATTCCAAATTTTAAATCTTCTAAATATTTAGGGCTAATTGTATACAGATAACTTGCATGAGAGGAACACATTAAAATAATCACTAATATAGCCACAGGGAATTTAATAAGTTTATATCCAATGCATAAAGCGCCTCGATTACCTTGTAGGAAAAAGTTACAGCACTTTAAGCAAATTATTAGGCCTCTTCTACTGTATGGTTGTGAATTATGGGGTAACACAGCCCCAACACACATACAGAATGTACAAATAACACAGAAATATATATAATATTTGGCACATGAGCCTAGGAGCGCGGATGGGTGGATATGGCTCCATTCTGAATTTCTGCCATTTGGAAATTTTTCTTTCAAAATCGCGTGTTTTTTCCCCCCAAAAATCGCTTCAGAAATCGGTTACTTTACCAAAATATCGACCATTTTCCCTAGAAATTCATAGTTTCCCTTAAAAAAATTTCCTATTTTGCCCAGCTGCAAAAAAGGATCCCCCAAAAAATATTCTTCAGGGGGTTCTGCATGCCATCTTGAATCTCCCTTTTATCAATGAAAATCTACAAAATTGACTAAAAAATTTCCCTTTTTCCGAAAAAAGTTCCTTTTCGCTTAAAAATCAGTCATTTCGACCTTGAAATCAGTTTTTTCCCTACAAATATCCCTAAAATGTTTATTATTTAAAAATTATTTAGAAATTCTGATATATATATATATATATATATATATATATATATATATATATATAATCGTAAAAAAATCCTAATAATTCAAAAAAGTATATAAATTTTTTTAAATCTAAAACTCTAAGAACATTTCAAGTTTACCTCATACTCATCCCAGCACCCTAAACATCAACCCCTACACTTAATTACCCACCTTCCAAAACTACCAAACAAAGAAAAATCACAAAAATTCTAGAAAAAATACATAAAAGACAACCAGCATAATATGTACAGACTAATACCTCCATATTAGATGCAGACTAAGTCGACCTTGACCCCATGAATTTGAATGAACTTGAAAACAAAAAAACTGCAGCAAAAATACATGAAAGTCATCCAGCATAATACATAACAGACTACTACCGACATTACGTGCAGACTACTTCGACCTTGACCCATGACCTTGAATGTCCTTGAAAACTAAAAACTCCTGAAAAAATACATAAAAGTCAACAAGCATAATACATTACAGACTACTATCACCATATTAGATGCATTCGACCTTAACCTTGATCCCATTACCTTGAATAACCTCGAAAAAAAACACTCAAGAATAAATATATAAAATTCAACAAGCATACTATATCAGAGACTACTGGATCAATTTCACAATTTCACCACCAAGCGAGCTGTCGGCACTTACAGTTATAGACAATAAAAAACATGCAATTTTTCACCCTATTTTTCTAGAATTTTTTTTTCCAATAAGTGGTATACCTACATGCATAATACAGGACTTTGAAAACAAATTACATTTATTAAATAGGTTAAAAACATATTATTGTAGGGCCGATAGAAGGAAATAATGCACAAAACAGTTAATTTTAATAATAATTTATTACTAACTTTGTAATTACATTTTCAGAAGTAAGCAGATCATCAGATAATCTGATGTAACCCCGATCCTTAATTGTATCGATGATCGAAATCACCTCTTTCATATTCGAGAAATCCCACGTTTATGAAAGTCATGCAAATATTCGAGTCTATCAATAAGTTCATTCGGGTCTTCAGTATATATGTAGCCAGTATTCGCAACGTCTTCATTATTATCGTTGTCATCAATATACATTTTCACTTCCTGTTCTGTATTATATATTATATTTGCTATTCTTTGTAGGAGGTGTAGGCTCATCAGTAATTAGAGCTGAGGATTCTTTATTTTGAAGTTCGCCATCTTCACGCGAAAGTCTTGCGAGTGTACATTTCACACATACAGACTGTACTGCACTTATTCCGTCTTTAGTGTTTACTGTCCCATCAAAATCGCCTGCGGAAACAGTGCCCATCGAAGTAGCAGTGGGTATTGGCGACATCCCTTGCTGGATCCCAATAGACAAATTCTTGCCGATCTCAGTATGTTCCTTCATTGTACTACCTTGCATAAACTGCATGTGGTCATTGTCGTAATACTTCATCGCGCGAAAATGATTCTTCGTACAGGCTGTTCTCTCATGCCGACAAGCATTGCATCTTTTACTGAAGGATCTGTCACAGTAACAGCAACTAAGCCTTGGTGAAGTCGTCGATGACAGCACTGTTGTTGGTGTACCATCCGAAGAAGTCGATGGTGATGTCGTTTCCACGCCTGAAGAAATAGATGCCGATGCTGCTGCCGCAGGTGCCCAATCTGAATAAGTCGATAGCACTTATTCAGACGTTTATGGACCAGCAATCTTTGGCTCCATAATATATTCCATTTGCTTACACGAGTTGAGACGAAGTGTCTTTCACGACTGCCACTGTCAAAGTAAGCTTCCTAACTGGAACACCCGGCTTCTTATATACACACAGGTACCATAACATCCACGTTAACCCAAGTGTACCAAGTTAATTTTTATAGTCCAGACCAACCCTGCAACACAGACATTCTTACCATCTGTCAAACTAGCATAACTTAACCTATTAACGAAAAAAATCTAATTTACATTAACCTACCAAACGCCAGAAAAAATTCAGAAATAACCTACCGTAGCCCAGATAAAAAATTATACCTATCCTAAGAACGCATATCTGCTACATGTCTAGCATTATGTCAGCCACTTAAGAAATTTTGGCATTTCCAAACAACAGAAATGCACTTCAAACTGACTGCGACCAATCAGCACTTTGAGTAACATTCAATTTACACATTCTTTTTTAGGATTTTTGGGATGTCAAGGTCAAAGGTCTAAGGTCATGTGTATTCAATATGGTGGTTGGGTGATGTCATAACATGGTGGTTGGTATCAGTCGATAATGTTACGTTGACAGATGGTAAGGAATATTATGATATGGGCTGGCCTTTAATGTATGGTTGATTGGGAATATGTGATGGTGTTTGACTTTCTATTTGGTTATATTGGATTTAAAATATCATTCTGCTTGTTCCGACTGTTCATATGTAAATGTAAGGTAAATGTTACTTGAAGTGCTGATTGTTCGCAGTTAGTATGAAGTACATTTCTGTTGTTTGGAAATGCCAAATTTTCTTATGTGGCTGAAATAATGCTAGAAATGTAGGACATATGTGTTATTAGGATACTAATAAATTTTTATCTGGCTTATGATAGGTTATCTCTGAATTTTTTCTAGTATTTGGTAGGTTAATGTAGGTTAGGTTTTTGGCATTTAGTAAGTAGAGTTATGTTAGTTTGACAGTTGTTAAGAATGTTTTTGTTGCAGGGTTATCTGGACTATAAAAACTAGCTTGGTGGTACACTTGGGTTAACATGGATGTTATGATACCTGTGTATGGGTATATAAGCAGCCGGGTGTTCCAGTTAGGAAGCTTACTTTGACAATGGCAGTCGTGAAAGACATTTTATCTTAACTCGTGTAAGCAAATGGAATATATTATGGAGCCAAATATTGCTGGTCCATAAACGTCTGAGGTTCGCACAGTGCTATCGACTTATTCATATTGGGCACCTGCGGCAGCAGCATCGGTATCTACTTCTTCATGCGTGGAAACGACATCACCATCGACTTCTTCGGATGGTACACCAACAACAGTGCTGTCATCGACGACTTCACCAAGGCTTAGTTGCTGTTACTGTGACAGATCCTTCAGTAAAAGTTGCAATGCTCATCGGCATGAGAGAACAGCCTGTACGAAGAGTTATTTTTGCACGATCAAGTATTACTACAAAGACCACATGCAGTTTATGCAAGGTGATACAATGAAGGAACATACTGAGATCAACAAGGATTTGTCTATTGGGATCCAGCAAGGGATGTCGCCAATACCCACTGCTACTTCGTTGGGCACTGTTTCCGCAGGCGATTTTGATGGGACAGTAAACACTAAAGACGGAATAAGTGCAGTACAGTCTGTATGTGTGAAATGTACACTCGCAAGACTTTCGCGTGAAGATGGCGAACTTCAAAATAAAGAGTCGTCAGCTCTAATTACTGATGAGCCTACACCTCCTACAAAGAATAGCAAATATAATATATAATACAGAACAGGAAGTGAAAATGTACATTGATGACAACGATAATAATGAAGACGTTGCGAATACTGGCTACATATATACTGAAGACCGAATGAACTTATTGATAGACTCGAATATTTGCATGACTTTCATAAACGTGGGATTCCTCGGATATGAAAGAGGTGATTTCGATCATCGATGCACTTAAGGATAGGGGTTATATCAGATGATGTGATGATCTGCTTACTTCTGAAAATGTAATTGCAAAATTAATAATTAATTATTATTAAAAATTAACTGTTTTGTACATTGTATCCTTGTATCGGCCCTACAGTTTTTAATAAAAAAATATGTTTTAATATATTTAATAAATTAAACATTTTTTCTAAGACCTGCATCATGCATGAAGCTATACAACTTATTTGAAAAAAATATGTAATTTTTGTTAATAGGAAAGACAATTTTAGGTTTTTAAGTCTATTACTTTAAGTTGCGACAGCTCGCGTGGAGGTGATATTAAGAAATTCACGTAGTATGCTGTAACATAATATGCTTGTTGAATTGTATGTATTTGTTTGGAGTTTTTGTTTTCAAGGTCATTCAAGGTAATTGGATGAAGGTAAGTTTCGCATGCATTTAATATGGCGACAGTAGTCGGTTATTTATAAATGCTGGCTGAATTTCACGTATTTTTTCGCGAGTTTTTGTTTTCAAGGTCATGGGATCAAGGTCAGTATCGTATGCATCTAATACGGTGGTAGTAGTCTCTAATGTACTATGCTTGTTGACTTTTGTGTATTTTTTCTGGAGTGTTTTGTTTTCAAGGTCATTCAAAGTCATGGGATCTGGGGTCAGTGTCATATGCCTCTGATATGGTGGTAGTTATCTGTTATGTATTTTACTGGCTGACTTAAGTATTTTTTCTGGAGTTTATTTTCAATTTAATTCAAGGTCATGGTGTAAAGGTCGAGGGAGTCTGCATCTAGTATGGCGGCAGTTGTCTGTTATGTACACAATTGACCTAAAAGTAATTGGGCACCCGTGAAGATAGATAATTCAGTACGTCAGTTGAATTGTGTGGCCGCCATACGCTGCAGGCCGGTGTAGAATCAGTTTATAAGGGGATGGCACGATGTACAGAACTATCTGACTGCGTTAAGGGCGTGATTGTGGCCTACCATCTCAGTGGGCTGTGTAGCCTCGCGATTGCACGGAAGGTAAACATGCCGAAATCAACGGTCGCATTCGTTCTGTGTAAATGGAAGGTCGATGGGTATTGTGCCAATGCTGCATGTTCTGGGAGACCTCCAATCTTGACTGATAGCCCTTAAACTTGAAATGTCAAAAATAGGGCACAATCCATTGCTACCATCCGACAGGAGTTTCATGCAGCAACAGGAATATCGGTTTCCTTTGGAACATTGCGTACAGAGGCCCACCGACTTGGACATTTGGGAAGAGCAGCTGCACTTAAGTCCCATATCACGACAAGCAATAAAACTCGGCGACTCAGGTGGTGTTCGGACCATCGCAACTGGAGACTGGAGAAGTGGAAATCGGTTCTGTGGAGTGATGAGTCGAGATTTACATTATTCCGGTCCGATGGACGTGTATGGATGCTGCGTCTACCCGGGGAACGGCTTCTGCAGGAGTGTATATTGCCAACTAGGAAATTCGGTGGTGGTGGTATGATGGTGTTTCACGGCCTTCGGCTTAGGACCGCTGGTGTTTGTCCGTGGTAGCATGAACACAGAGGCCTAGTGTAACATCCTGGATAATGAAATGCTACCAACATTGTGGCGTTTTTACGGAACAGACTCGTGTTACTTCCAAGGTGACAATGCCAGGTGCCATGTTTTAAGAGCTACTATGCAGTGGTACGCCAGCAAACAATGTTCGCCGATAGGACTGGCCCACCCAGAGCCCCGACCTCAACCATATATAACATCTTTGGTACGAATTGGATAGCCATTGCTCAACTCATGGAATGGTTGCAAGAGGAATGGCGACAAATCCCCGTGGATGTCCTGCAAACACTCGTAGAGAGCATGCCAGACAGGGTGGCTGCTGTTATAGACGCAAGATGTGGCGCTACGAGATTCTAACGGGGTGACAACCACCGAGCAAACATTATAGACATGTGCCCAATTACCTTTTGGTAGATAGTGTATTATGCTGGTTGACTTTTATGTATTTTTTCTAGAGTTTTTTGTTTTCAAGATCATGGGATCAAGATCGAGGCAGTCTGCATCTAATATGGCAGTAGTAGTCTGTTACGTATTATGCTGGTTGACTTTTATGTTTTTTTTTTCTAGAGCTTTTGTAATTTTTCTTAGTTTTGTTGTATTTGAAGGTGGGTAGGTAAGGATAGGGGTTGATATTTAGGGTGCTGTGATGAGTACGAGGTTAACGTGATGTGTTCTTAGAGTTTTTAGATTTTTTAACATTTTAAAATATTCTCTTTGTATTATTAGGAAAATTTTTCTACAATTTTTATAATTTTTTAAAGAATTTTAAAAATAAATTTTAAATAATAAACTTTGCGGATTTTATAAGGAAAAAGTGAATTTTTAGGGAAAAAGACTGATTTCAAGGCGAAAATGACCGGTTTTTAGGGAAAAGGGAAACTTTTAGGTAAATTTATTTGATATTGATGGAAAAAAGGGAAATTCAGGATGGCGGGCAGAACCTCCTGAAGGATTTTTTGGGGTGCTTTTTTTCAGCATGTGGGCAAAATAGGATATTTTAAAGGAAAAAAGCAAATGTTAAAGGAGAAATGTCAATTTTCGGGTTAAACAATCGATTTCTGAAGGTTTTTTTTTTTCGGTAAAAACGAGTGAATATTGGTTAAAACGCGCGATTTTAAAAGAAAAATTCCTAAATGGCGGAAATTCAGGATGGAGCCAAATCCGCCAATCCGCTCTCCTACTCTCATGCTCCAGAACGAACTATACTTTAATACCAGTAATGAAACGATACCTCAGATTTTAAAAATTGACTATATCAAAGAAGTAATCATTACTAGGAGTAAAAGCTTTTATGAATGTCTTAGGGATCGTGATAACGCCCTTATAAATGAAATACCTGAATATGACTCACTAGAGCCACGAAAATATGAAAAAAAAACCGCGATTATCTTAACATCTTAGCCCAGATTTCAACCCAAGACTTCATCAATTCTGTACGTTGTCATCCACACATAAATTAATTTCATTAACGGAGAAAAATTTCAATCTATAACATAATATCCAATAACTCATCCCCCGATTGCTCAGATGTATGATTGACTTGCTTTAAAGTTATCTGCCTGTGTATTAGAGCTGACAACACCGCACGCAGTGTTGAATAAGCCCGTCTGGATAGCTTCACTACTTGTTCCGGTGAGATCCACAGTGCAGGGACCACATAACTGCTTAAAACCTTTAGATATCTACATTATAGACCAGACTTAACAAGATTTTTCTTATTCAAACCACATTTACATTACTCTCAGTCCGGCGGAATGCTCTGATCGGTCTGGGACAAAAATCTGCACATTTAACAAAACTACCTAGGCCAAGGCATTTCTAGCCCTGTACTCACGAAACACTAGAGCTAAACGGAGCTGCCAGGATCTTAATAAACACAAGGCGGTCTAAAAAAAGAGCTATTAACACTCTAAATACACTCATTCACAGCTCTGAGTGTTTACAACATAATTCAAAAATAGATACACAAGTAAATTATATCAATAGATAAATTCATCGCATCTCCTGGGCGATCGGAGTTTTCCGATCGGTCCGGGGCGATTTTTAACAGAACTGCTTCTTTTCAGGTAAACAACCAACACACAGTCTTCCCACGCGACTCGTACTAACGCTCTGTTGAGGTAGCTCATATGGGTGCACTAGCAGACAGTTTCGCCACACACTGTCGTCAGGAATCCAGGCCGAGAGGCACACACTGGAGGTCAGGAATGGGTTAGTGGGGATTAGTCTTAAGTTTGTGGTTGGTTCAAAAATACAAATAGCTTTTTTTTTAAAAAAAGTGTAAAAATTCAAAACAAAACAAAATTTCAAAAGTTCTCAAAATGAAATTAAAGATAACCAAAAACAAAAGAAAAAAAATGCTTTAAAAATTCTTAAAAATAATATATTCAAGGCTGCAAAGCCGGTTTTCTTGTTTGTAAGAATATTTCAACAAATGATCCCCTTCGGGAGACAGATGTAGTTTCATCAACTACACTGGTTAACCCTAGTTATGACAAGGGCTGGCTACAGTCCTGGTACATAGGGTGCCAGAAAAGTTTGCTAATAACATGCAATTTTTTTCGCAAACGCCACACGATGAAACGACCGGAGAATAAGAGCGAGGTCGGACCCAGACTTTTCAGTGCCGCAAGGACCGATGTCCCAAGCAGGGTTCTCGTTGCGCAGCGACTCGCGTTGTAGGGACTCACCGACACACTATACACGAGTTTAACTAGCCACTTGCAAACAACACTACAACATGTTCTACAGACATCATGATACTACAATACGCCAGTCGGGAGACTGGTGGGAAACTTCATTCCCTCGTCGATAATTTACTAACACAGCAACAATGGCAACACAGCTATAAATACGGATCCATAGCCCAGCTAAAACATATACACAGCAGCCCGCTGCCGGCTCAATGATTTTACCCAAGTCTGTTGGGCTGCATTTTTCTCTTGCAACCCACGAAACGAGTAATGGGAACTTCGATTCCTGGTATGGTGACAGCACGGCCTTCCGGGGGCATTATGAGAGATCGGCGGACGGCGGCAATTTCAGCTCACTTCACTACACATCACCACACTGTGCGAAAACACACAGCCCCTAATTACCCACACAGCGTCCTCCCACGCAACTTGAACTTACTGCCAGTCAAGGCTCGGTAGCGGATCATGTTGGGATCCCGATTTTGGGGGTGATTCTTTTAAATTAAACAGAACTTTTTAATAGCAAACTGCTTGTAGTAAACAAATAAGAACAACAAAATAATTAGGTTTCAACGACAAAATATATACAGAGGAGTCCTTTAAAAGAGGCCCCGTGGTCTGTATTTCCTCATTCCCTCGCACCCTTACACACATATCCCACGGGGCCTTTTTTAAAGGACTCGCCCTGTAGTTGCCACTATACAAACAATTAATATGGTTACTCCAAACAAACTTTATTTGATTCAGCAAAACCCTCTCCTCAGTGCAGTGACGCGGTTACTGGCCAGAAGTCAAGATTTGGCAGAGAACGGCTGCGAAAGCCTGCGAACTTGATGAAACCGCTATATTAGAATTTAAAAAATACAATTAATACTAAGTGAAATTTATACTAACCCACTAAACGTGCACAGCATTTTATGTCCAAATATGCACATATTTGCAGAATATGAATTATTTTTACATAACTCTGGTGTGCTGCAGTTTGTCGTTGTGTTTTGTAGATTACCCGCAATACGAAACGTAATGCTAAATTATAATAAGAGGAGTTTGCAGAACGTTGGGACTTCGTGATGTTGATATCATCATGCACATAGAGCGTGGACTTTATTATCCCCAATTATCTTAAATGTGATATTAATAGATATTATTTAATTGTGTGACGAAATATTGTACTTCATGTATTTATCATCGGAATGTTGTTCTAACGTAAAGAAAAAAACAAGAGAAATTTAAACACAACACAAATTTGGTTAGCCGCTACTTAAAAACCACCTTATATCTGAGGAAATAACATTATTACAAAAGTACTTAATATTAAATATACATTAATATTATATTACTATATAAAATAACAGCAACATTTGGTACTGTCAGCTCACATATAAAAAATAATTACTATAATTTGAACATTATTACTGGTACCACAACATTTAATTTTAAGGCTCATAAGTAAGTAAAAATACAAGCTATGAAAAATGTCAACATTTTCTATCACTTAAACATCATATCCAGTTATACCTAATGAAAAACTCCATCGTGCCCCATGGGCTGGTCACAGCAGGGTAAAAGCTTATTACAGCAATTATTTTAATTTTCTTTTAAATATATATGCCACATGAATAAATACTACTCTTAACCAATAAAACAGCCACGTTCTTTAATATAATTATACATTTATTGTTAAAATATCATGCATTTAGCTTCAGAACATTGAAATATAAAATAATTTATGATAATTGTATATAATAACTCGTCTTTTAAAATTTCTGCCATGAAAATATATTTATAAATTACGAAAGTAAGCAGAAATGTGGAATTTAACATAACACATTCTTTGATGCACGATCTAATAGCTAAGGTAGGATAAATATTTTATAAGTTAAGAATGATTGAAGAGATTTGGGCGGCTCGTATCAGCGAGGTCTTCAGAGAGGTTGTGACTGGTGACTTAAATATGTCAAATGAATTATTGGTGAAAATATGTTTTAAAATGTAATAAAACTATGTGGTCTGTCTTGCTATGTGGTGCTTTATGAACATTTCTAATAATAATTTTAAAAACATTTAATATAGTCATCTGATGTAGACACCGATTAATGACATTTGGTAAGTGTAGGTGATTAACTATATGCAGTTAACATTTTATAAATGGTTAGGTTTTAAGACAGTCTTCGGAAACTGATGAAAATTACGACGCACACACGCACGCGTGCTCACACACACACGCACACACACACACACACACACACACTGGTTTTGACATTACCGCTATCTAAGAAGTCCGCCACTCTATTGTGGTGCATATCGGTGTTGCATTTACTCGTGAGGACCCAAGTTCAAGTTCCAACGTCAGTCTTTACATCTAGCAAGGTTTTTTTTTGTAGGCCTGGCTTACCTCATACTGCGGAAGTCTGCAACAAACTACCGAGGCACCATCTTACTTCGACTGCCTTGAGAATCAGGCAGTTCCCATCACCGAGAAGTAGCCTGTGGCCACGACGCTTAGCAACAAGAGGCAAAAATCATCAACACTTTTATAAATAACAAACAGAAAAGGCCACCTCACAGTTTGAAAACACCCCATCATTAATGAGCCATTCCAAATCACATTCACTATGTAACACCGTTCGTTAAAAATATTAAAATACAACTTTCTCGTTCTCATTTGCATGAAAATTGGTAACTTCGGTGCAGGTATATTGCTGAGAAACGTAACTGAAAAAATATGTCTATAAAAATCTGGATACTTACTATGTAATTTTCAGCGCTTTGCCTGTGGTTCGAACTAGGGTTTATTTCATTCATGTTAGGAGCAAACCAAGATTCCTTATTGGAGAGTTGGACAAAGGGAAAATTTCCACTGCAAGGTGCTCTGCTGTTCCGGAGAGGTCGCTGTTAAGCTGGATGTAAAGGGAGACACATTATATTTTTGTGTAAAAGATCATGTTTAGCTGGAATTGTGACATATATTTTCCAGTGCTAATATATTAAGTATTAACTACCTTTTTTTTTTTTTTTAACAATTATTCACATCCTACAATACATTGAAAAGTGTAAACAGTAAAACTACAGTTGCGTTTAGCATTAATCATTCGTAAACACGCTTATTTTTGCAAGAAATGTTACGAATTTAAGAGCGATGTGAATATAGGGTTTTGCAAAATCGCATGCCAATACTTCGGGAAAAGATTCATCACATCTGCGAATGAGAAATTGTTATATGAACACAGGTGCACAAACGCTTCGTTTCTCCACTACAGCCCGTAATACATAATGTACAGTGTATGGCCCGCTGGCTGGATCATGTTACTATGGAATCCCATTGCAGTTGTTTTTGGCAGCCACACACCACCCACTGAAGACCACTGATTTAAATGCACTGGAGTTTTATTTGTGGCGACATTTAAAAGTGCGTGTGTAGGCAATCACAGTGGACGATTTGGGCACCCTCCGTAACTGTATTGTAGCGGGTTCTGAAACAATCAGGAATTTTCCAGGGATTCATTAACGCGTCCGGGTGCCTATGCATTGGCGGGTTGGTTTCGTATTCGTGCTGATGTATGGTAAGTAGCAGGAAAATGGCAAGTTGGGCATAAGGGCGTGGGACGTCGGAGCTGGAGCCGAGGAGCAGCTATGTTGTTACGTCACCCGACTGCCATCTTTTATGTAATTGATATTTTACCCCTGACTCACATGACCTTTGACATTGACCTTGATCTCAAGGATCTTTGACCCCAAAAATTATTTTTAAAAAACATTTTAAAAATTCCAAAAAATTTCCGAAAAGTTTATTATTAAAAATCATTAAAAATTATTAAACGTATCCTCAGAAATTACCTATATTCCACTCAAAAATGGCGCAAGCCACTCATTTGCAAAAAGAAGACCTTGACATCCCATTTACGCCCAATTTAAGTAATTTGTGTGCTTTCTTAGGACATACAGATCAGTGGTGGCCATGTTGGTTATATAGGAATACCCTATGCCAATTCGATACAAGGGATACAGGATAGGAGTCAGACCTAAGCATTACCCATCTTGTATCCATATTGTATGCAGATGATATGTGACCTATGGCCTTTGATCTTGAAAATGCAAAAACCCCAGAAAACCAAAAAAATTACGAACAATTCCAAAAAATTACTATTAAAATGAATTATTAAAAATTATTTAAAACTTAATTGAAAACTTATAAAAAAAACTGACATTTTCGAAGGAGGCCCCAGCACCACCAATTACTCACTTCTGTTCGACTCCAGCAGACGACTGACTCTCTCAACCCTCTCCCTCATCTATACTCATTCTGCCATCTTGATTTTTTCGTTCATTTGTTTATACATTTCTGGAGGCCACAATTTTGGTAGGCGGCCGCCATCTTGGTAGCTGACGACTAGTTTGGTAGGTGACCACCATCTTGGCAGGTGACAACCATCTTAGTAGAAATCACCCATTCTCCATATTTGAAGTCAATGACCATGACCTTCACCCCATGACCTTGAATGACTTTGAAAACAAAAAATCGAGAAAAATACATATGAGTCAGCAGGCATAATACATTACAGACTACCATTGCTATATTAGATGCAGACTACCGCGACCGCATGTACTTCCGGGCCTCAACAAGCTGCCACTTCTGGGTGATAAACAACTTCTGGTTACAACCAAGCACAATGCACTATCGCAACTGATGACAAAATCCTGTTACATGCAACAAACACACAAGTGCAAACATGTTGGCCAACATAAACATTTGATCCACCAACTTAACAAACATAATTACATTTTTCGGGTATGTTAAAGGGATCACATCGAGAGGAAAAGAGGGGGTAATGAATTTAATTCTTCTTGCATGTCTTTTGTCAATCTAATATTATCATGTATATTTCTGTATACCATGTCGGACGTTTTCCTAAGGAAGCTCCATAAATATCGCTTTTTATTTTAATAATAGGATTTTTGAATGGTACAATTTTTGAGAATCTAGTGTGATATCTTTGATGTGTATTTATATCACTCCATATATTTAATAGCATAAAATAAATTTCCAAATATTGCCCCCTCAAAACACCCATCTTTTCAATATAAAGGAAAGGAATATTTTAAGAAATACGAAAAAATGCAGCAGTACATTTCGTACCAACAAAATTTTTATTTACAAAATAAAAAATACTTAACACATTGGTTCAACGTCGATATGACATCATAGGGCTTGCTTACACATAGATTATAAGTTTTAGGGATGTTAGCTGAGTGGCTTAGTTCGACAGCAGCTCACGTGAGAGGTGGATTGTCTCGACTAGCTTATACATTAGGTCATCCATGGTTAGTTATATTAAAGTAGATTGGATATTGCCCCCAATGGTTTCTCGCCATCGACTTCTTCAGCTGCGATGGCTACATCACTAGCAGCATCTACTTCCACCAGTCCAGTACCATCGTTTTATATTGATATGATGCCATCGACTTCTTCAGCTGTAACACCTATTTCGCTACCAGCAGCACGATCGTGTACTGATGCTACAGTACCAACGACTTCTTCAGCTGTTACATCTACGAAACCTTCGATGGAAATGTCGATATTTTCGGCTGAGTTATCGAGAGCATCATTGCTGACATTACCTGTTTTTTTAGCTCCAGCACCTACATCTCCAACATGCCTGCCCAAGTCTTTGTATGAACCACTACGTCTTCATCAGTGTCACTTTTGTGATAAGATGTTAACTGTTGACCGCAATGTACGACGACATGAGCGCTATAATTGTGACAGGTCATTATGCACTTCAGCCGTAGCGACAATTTATGTAGACATGAGAAGACATGTAAAGACGAAGTGCATTTATCATCATTACCTCGGTATCTGGTTTGCTGCAAGCAGGTCTCTTGTAAGTTCGGTACATGTCCTTAAAATCGTAGTTACTTATATAGCCTGTCCTGCCCAGAGTGTCGGCGTTATAAAGGTCACGATATCGTCGCACAAGGACAACACGAGTGTGAATAGCGAGATGAATTAAAGACTGTAACCTACATCAAAGTTGCATGTATTGGGATATATATATATATATATATATATATATATATATATATATATATATATATATATATATATATAGAAGAATATTGTATCTTCTTTAGAGGGCTTGAGTGACTGTACAAAATTAATTGTAAAAATATTTGTGGAAAATAATGCGCATTTCATTTCGTGTTAACTTATTATGTTAAAATTAAATTAAATTATAAAATGTATTGTTATAAAATAAATATATTAAAAAGGTATTTTGAAAAGTACTATTATACTGTATGTAGATTTATAATTAATTGATTAAAAAAATACTTTTTAAAATTGTACAACACACAATTTTTAATAACAAATATATATTTAATAAATTATGCATTAGTCAAAATCCCACATCATACTTTTAGGTATACTGCCGATTGGAAATATTTTTAATAAGGTGGAAAATTAAAGATTTTTATGCTTATAAATATAAGGGCCGAAATCAGTTTGGCCTCCAGCATGCTTACTTTCACGAATTTATTCTCGAACTTTTGTTTTCAAAGTCATTCAAGGTCATTGGGTGAAGGTAAATGTAGTCTACATCCAATATGGTGGTAGTAGTCTGAAATGTATAATTCTAGCTGATTTTATGGATTTTTCTCGAGTTTTCTTTTGTTTTTAAGGCCATTCAGACTCATGGGGTCAAGGTTAAGGTGGTCTGCATCTAATATTGCGGTGGTAAACTCTAATGTAGTATGCTTTCTGGCTTTTATGTATTTTTTCTCTAGTTTTGGTTTTTAAGATCATTCAAGGTCATAATATCAAGGCTGAGGTAGTTTGCATCTAATATGGCAGAAATAGTGTGTAATGTAGTTTGCTAGTTGACTTTTATGTATTTTAGTATGTGTATATTGTATATCCTAGCGCAACTTAATAATTAGGCTAAAATTCAAGCAATTTCAAGCCAAATTAAAGCAGATTTCTAATTTCCTGTAAAATCTTTCAAAGCGCAACTCAGAATAAATTAAGTTTAAGACAAAATGTAAATCAATTTTCAACTTGTGTTCACTCTTTGTTCGGGGTTCTTTAAAGCCTTATTTGCAAGCTAAATCTTCATATTTTTGATGAAATTCCAAGAATATTCATAACTTTCTTGGTATATTTTATTTTACTAATTGATTTAGCTTACAAATTTAGAGTAAATTTGGCTTTTCTTGACCTGAATTTGGCCTCTCTCATGCCCAAGAAGGACACTGCTCAAAAAGTGAACGAAGCATGTTTTTTTTTAAAGTGCGCTTTATTTATATTGCAGATTTGGATAAAATTTGCTTCATTTTGGGTGTGGAATTGAAGATATGAATCATGTTTTAAGAAGAAATTGAAAAATGTTGCTTGAAAGTGAGAAATTGTCTTGAATTTTAGTCGAATTATTGGGTTGCACTAGGATCTGCATTATACATCTACTGTATTTATAAAAAATGTTTACATATAAAAACAATTGCCCCTTTTCAAAAAATGCTCAAATAAAAGTGCCACAAATAAAGTTGTCACAAACAAAAATGTTATGATCGAAGCTCTATTTACTTTTTAAAAATTTCTTTCTATCTTCTCAAAATCGTCACCTATTAACCGATGTATAAATTCATCGTTAGTGTTTTCGTTGAGTGTTAATTGTAAACTTCGTAGATTTCGATGAGATTTGTAAACTATGTCTTTGATTTCGTCAGACGCGTTATCTATTTTATAGGAAGGCATAGTTTTAAGCCACCTTTAGAAAGTTTTGTCATGCTGTAAGGCAACACATTTAAAAAAGAAAAAAATTATCAAGAGAAAGAAAAAAGCTCATTCATGTTTAACAAAAATATATTTATTCAATTAAACAACTTAACAATGCATCTAAAAAATTGTATTAAAATATCTAAACAGTTTCTTGTTGCTGTAAAACCACTTACCTCCTCCATTTAATAAAATAAAAAATTTATATATCTTCAGTAATCCTTTCTTTCAAATAATCATACATTAAATTCCGTTGGTTAGTTAAAATAACTTACCTCATTCTTCAATTTGTTTATCAAAATCAACACAAATTTTTATATTTGTTTTTTCTTTAACTACAGTTGTTTTTCTATATAAGCAATCAAAAATATTCAATGGGCTTCAGCCCCAAAATGAAGAATAATTGGTTTCACCATCAAAGTTTAGAGTCGGCTTATAATAAAGTTCTTTACTTCTATATACAGTATTTAGTTTTATTTTAGAAGTTCTAAAATCGTTATAAGCAAGAAACACTATATCACAAAAATTATTGGCAATAGCTAGATTCCAATTTTCTTTTGGAAAAATCTCATATCTACCATTGTTAACACAAATATTTCACATTACAGTGATGAAAAATAGAATAGTGATTTTGTTGGTTATCACGAGTTTATATTTTGTTTTGAAATCCTACAGTTACAAAATCGGGCATGACAAATTGTAAATTATTAAACTGATATTTTATATCAAAGTTAAAATCAGTTCTGTCAGTAGGAACTTCTTTTTCTAAAATTTGCCAATAACCAAAGTAATAAGTATTTTAGGGTTTTTGTGTATGTTTTCTTTATTCGCAATGGTTGTGTTAGCTTCGTATTAAACAATAGGCCAAATAATTTCTTATTTTTGAAAATAAATTTTACCTGGATCAGCATAATCTCTACCGAGTGTACCATCTGCTTCCTTATTTTGAAAGACAAATAAACCGTTGTTATCAGATGAATTACGAATAAAAGTAATTTTAAAACCACATTTCCAATCAATTTCATCGTTATCTCGAATAACGAATAACGATATCTATGTTTAATTGTTTTATATATTTTTTTCGAGAGAATTTAAAGATATATTTTCTTATTTATTAAATGACAGATATATTTGGGAAACCATTAATCAAATCTTTAAATAAAATCTTTGACACTAGCGCGTATGCTATAAAATCATATTTAGATTCATAATGCAATTCAAGAGTTTCTTCTTTACAAAGCGAACTATCCAGCTGTTTTGATTAACAAAATCTTATATTTCTTTTCTAGGATGTAGACTAGTTAATACAGGTGAACCTGTAGATAATAAAGACGCGGTCAATAAAAGATATTTCGATATATTTATATATAGCAGATTATACATTAACATAAGATTTCGATTCGACATATAAAACTATTGTTGCTGACTACAGTTTAAAAATAGATAGAAATTTTAGTTTCACTAATACTATTGCTGATTGCATAAAAAGAATATATAATGCGAAACAGACATTAAAAAAGGATGTAGATTCGAAATATAAAAATTGTTTCTTATTATGCATTAAAAACCAATGTCGAATCAAAATACAAACCATAACACTGAAACATGACGGAAGTGTGTAATATGATTAGAGCGTATGGAAGAGTGCGTGAATTATAACCCAGATGTTCAGGATTCAAATCTCTGTGACGGCGAGGTTTTTATTTGTGTCAGTAAAACAAAAAAAAAAATCACGTAATTATTATTTTATCATAGTTGTTTCAAGAGCATTAAAAATTATTTTGTTTCCACTTCTATATAATGTAAGGTGAAAAACAGGCCTTAATTTCTAACATTACGAAACTATGTATTGCAATTTTCACAAGACTTTTATTGTAGCACTGCGAAAAAATTTTGTCAACTGATTTAGCATACAAAAAACTGTAAAATACCAAAAACTTTTACAGTGTAAATTTTTATTACTATATAGTAAACACATTATAGATACCGTACCTTGTTAGTTCTAACTTTCTTGCTCTGTACCTACAGTGCAGAAAGCTACAGAAATTCACTGCGTATTTAATTTATTTGGCTACACCAACTTAATAGTCAAAAGGTATGCTCCATTCACGGTAACTTACAAATTTTCTGAGCCCTACTAAAGTTCTGCTTCCAATATATTCCTCAGCCTCACGCAAACTTAGTTTAACCAAGCCCACAAACTTACACCAATGGGACGACGCACCGTATTCGTGCGCACTCAGTGTAATGATATATCGCAGAACTATTACTACTAGGCATTACCAGCACACGTATTTTCTCCCTGTTTTTATTCGTATTAATTATTAATGATATATCATAACGCTTAGATACAGTATAAGTAAAAGTTAAATTTAAGCAATAATAAGATACTTTTAATATTAGCTCATGTTGACTATAAAACACTTGTAATACATGCCATAATTAAGAAACAACCAAACACGTCCTACATGGGGTGATTTTTCAAAGGTTTGATTCAAAAGGGGCGAAGAAACCGCGAACAGACTATATGTAGGTATAAGCATTTCATGGTAAAGTGAGAACTTTTCCAAGCCTTTTCGTTTGGAAAAAATTCTCAATAAATATATTTTATTGTAGTCTTAGACTTTAACTTTTGATTCCGATGAAATTTCACACTGTGTTTATTACTGATATGGTAATATATATTTTAAAAAGTAGCGGAAGGAAAAAAAATGTTTGATAGGAAGAAAGAAACTAGGTCCTCAAAAGTGCTCACTTTACCGTGAACAGCATATAAGTAGTACTTAACATCTCGTAGACAGCTAGGTCGTAGGCGACTGAGCAAGTTGTTCAGAGATTCAGGAACGGGAAATGAATATTCAATGGCCTGCAATAAGGACCCATCCCAGCATTCAGCATTTGCCCTGAGTATTTTCGGGAAAACATGGAAAACAGAAACTAGAAAAGCCGGACGGGGACTCGAACCCGGGTCCTCCCGAATACGAGTTCTATGGTTCACAATTGTGCCACCTTTTTTTTTTATAAATAGAGAAATTGATTTATTATCACACACGATATACAGAGACGTTTACCCTTAACCTATTATATAGAGTACACGTTCAACCCACAATATAAACAATAACAAAATAGTCAATAAAATATCTACACAATTTTTACATAGGTGCACAAAACGATATGAACATTTGGTGAACTGGTTTTACTGACAAATTCGATGAAAACATAAAAAATTATTTAACGTGAGGGGCAGCGCACGGCGTACACCCCGACACGTGACACTGACTTATAACACTACCACCTATCGACGATTACTACTGGAACATTAAATTGTACACTTTTAAGGACCGAGGGGTGGGCAGCGCACGACGTACACCTAACCTCGGTAATATACACGCAATTCCTGTAGGCGTGAACGTCAGAATGAAAATAAAAAATTGCCGTACCACTGACGCAATGTGCCACGCCGCGCCATGTTCCACCTATCTTGACGAAGAAGCTGGACAAAGTCTTGAACTGTCACCGGTGTCGAACGGTCAACCAAAAAACCGATCGCATGAAGTATAAACCAGGCTGCAGCTCTTCGTCTAACTGACGGGAAGGTGAAGAAATCGCAATGAAGCATGTGCGTGTCGCTGACATCTCCACTTTCATCGCGAACTATTTTTCGTACTCGTACGCGACACCACTGCCAGATGGGAGCTGCACAAACACAGGAAATTACCCTATGAATGGCCGTGTCGGTATTGCCACACAGCGGGCATGCAGGGTCAGCTGTCAGGTGAATGCTGTATTTAAGCTACGGAGTTGTCACGATATTATTGTAGAAGCCGAATGCTGCAGCTCGAAGATCCGAGGAAAGGTTAGGATCGGCAAGTATTTTCCATGGACGCCTCCAGCGGATGGTTGGGGTGCGATTCACAACAGATGGTATGACTGCCGACGTTTTGGAAGCCCGAATGTACAAATATCTCGCTGATGCGACTGTCCCTTCCAGTAAGTGTTCTACTAGAGTTGCGAGTGCTTCCTTTGCCTGACGGTATTGATGTTGCATTCGTCTAACTTCAGACCACATCATTTTCTGTAATGCTGCGTAAATATCCTCTGGCCGTAAAATTGTTGAAATTGCTGAAGACTGATTAAAGGCCTCACACTTCAAAACGTGATTAATAAGACTCAGGCATCCGTCTTGGAAGGAAAGATAAAGTTGTGGTCTAGATAAATTAAATATATAAGATTTCTACAACATGCGGCCAACAATCTGTAGTATTTGTGCACTTTGTTGACGTGGTAGTGGGAATATATGTGACACATACTACAGCTTCGCAAGGAAGAATACATTTATTAAAGTAACCCTCTGTAAAATATTTGTACGGCGATAATTCATTTCTATTTGACGAGCACGGAGTTTATTTATTGTCATGATCCAATTATAATGCATTATAAGAGTGGCGTCTGCGTGGAAGTATATGCCCACTATTTTGACAGTTTCGGCCCTCCGAAAGGGAAAAAACGTCGTCAAATGGCTCGCTGGTCGCGCTGAGCTCCAGTACGGCAGTTTTGTTAGCATTCACTCGCAGATTAGAGACACTGCGAAAAAGGTCCAGGCATTCTGCCGTCTCTGTAATTTCCCGCTCTGAACGAACGACACATGCGATGTCATCAGCATAGGCATTTCATTTAAAGGACAGATTCGCTACAGGGAATCCTTGCAAGCGGGCACTGAGCATTCTGCATAGAGGTTCAATGGCGATAGTAAATAAAATAATGGATAGAGGGCATCCTTGTCGAACTAAACTCTCGATCTTTATTGGTGGGGTAAGGTATCCGTTAACAGCCGTGGCCAAATTCCAGTACACTCTATCCGCACCCATTGTACTGCATTGGCTGGAAAATCGAAATGATGCATAACATGAAGCAAAATTTATGATCGACTCTATCGAATGCCTTATCCATATCAATACTCAAGATGGTCATTTTGCTGTGTTGTATTGACGAAAGTAATTGAATGTCCTATAGGGCAAGCACGCCTTGTAAAATGGAACGTCCTGGAACAGTACATGTCTGGCAGGGACCAATCATATCTGACAATCCCTTGGTTAATCTGGTTGCACAAAACCTAGCAATTATTTTATAATCGGCACATACAAGTGTAATTGGCCTATAATCCGCGGGTTTAAGTGGACGGGATATTTTGGGTATAAGAGCAATTATCCCTTCTTTATGAGACTTGCATAACCCCCCTCTTTCAAGCACATAGCGAACAACTTCGCAGAAGTCGGTACCAATAATATCCCAATAAGTTTTGTAAAATTCGTATGGAATACCGTCAATACCAGGAGATTTTTTTGATAGCAATTGGTGTATTATTTTATTAACTTACGCATCTAAACATGGCGCCTCCATGCCCGTCTTGCTGTCACAGCTACCTCTGTTTTCACAACCCTGCAAAACCGATGGAAGCAGAGCATCGTCAGTGCCTTGTTTCGAGTACAAATTTGCAAAGTAACTGCAAAGAGTTTGCACTATTTCCGGCCGATACCGAACAATAGCGCCATCGCTGTCAGTAAGCTGGTTGATAACCTTGCGTCGTACCTCGCTCGGTATTACACACTAAGAGAGTATTGGTATGCGACAAGAATTTTGGCTTGCTTTCACGTGCGCATGGACAGTGAAAAGTTTAGGAATATTTAACACATTCAGAATACACAATCAACAGTTTTACATGTGTAGATAGTTCGACTGTGGCAAAACAGCGCGCTTTACACTCTAAATTCGAATAAGTGTAAAACCACTGACTCGCAGTGAAATCTAACTACTCGAATCAGTGGAAATGGCACCACTTATTATCAGTGGAAAACCACTGATTGCTTCAGTGATAAAATTCCGCTGACTGAGTTAGTGACGTGATACTATTACCCTGATTGAATAAGTGATGGTCGGTTGCAGTGGCGAATTAAATATTGTTTTATTTTATTTTAGTCAAATAAATACGTTCAATATGCATATTTACGATACGTTACTATTTATAGGCCTATTGTGCAACTAACCGTAATTTAAAAAACTAAAAGAAATCTCGTAGGTGGCTAGGACTGAACTCGCACTCCCTCAAGTACCGTTTCGCCTTAAGGCAATATGCACTACCAAATCAAGGCGAAAAATGAGAGCAAAGTATACGTATTATAGTTCTTATCGAAATCTTGAAAGTTTAAATTGTATGCCATGACGTTTTGTTATTGGTTTAATTGGTACTGTTAGGATTGTTAAAACGAATAGTATATATGAGTGCACTCTCCTCAGCGTATTGTATACAGTTTAAACCTTCAAGCAGAGCGCTGTGATGATTACATGAAAACGAAATAAAATACGTAAAAAGGGAATGAAAGGATGTATGTTCATATTACCCCGTGAAATTGTTTTTTGAATGATGAAATAAATTTTAGAAGGTATTTTGTATTGATTTTATAAGTTTATTCGTTATTATTTCACTTGATACACGTTGTTTAGCGGCCATTTTTAAAAGTTTTTTGATGGCCATTTTTTAACGCTTTTTAACTTATCCATCAGAAAAAACTACACCCCTGATAAACAGTGAAAACAATGACTGATGAATCAGTGGAAAATGTCACTAAAACAATAAGTGAAGAAAATCGGGCATTTTCTCACTAATCCGTCGGTTCCATTCACTAAAGTGACTGTTGATTCAGTCAGGTAGTAATTTCTTATTGAAACAGTGAAATTCTCACTAATTCAGATTGATAGTGTACAAAAGGAAAATGACCAAAAACAGCCAGTATTACTGAAAATAATGACAAACATGTTACTTTTAAAAATGCATAGAGTTATAACTATGGAAACTCAAACATTAACATTCCTGCCCTGCACTAAACCCAAATAAGGAACCTGAAGTTATATTTACCGATACTTTCTTTTTAACCAAAAACAGTAGACTTAACTATATATATATATATATATATATATATATATATATATATACATATATATATATAAGTGTAAAAACACTACTCCTTAACTTCCATAAAATAAATTGGAATTGTACAGTTAGTTTATATTTCCACTTTTCTCTTTCTGTCGTAAAGGTACGTCTAAAACGTGGGAAGTACTTAAATTATGTCAGATATCTTACCTCTGGCAGTAAAGTTGTTTGGTCAATGGATGCCATTGACAAGAGAGTAGTAGACTGCGATGTCCAGTAGGGGTAAATAAGAGGGGAAATGTTTACGAATTGTTAAGAGATTTGGGCAGCTCTTAACGACCAGATATTGAGAGCCAATGAGGGTGAAATGGGGTAAGTATGGAGCAGCGCCCGAATGCAAGTGCGGGAGAAACGGGAGATCCCTAAGATAACCCGCCGACCAGCGGAATCGTCCGGCACGATTCCAACTTGCCAAAATCTTGAGTGTCCCGACCGGGGATTAAACCCGGTTCGTCTTGGTGGGAGGCGAGCAGTCTAATCGCTCAGCCACCGTAGACCCAAAATGTTTTCGATGTTGTTTTGAATCTTGCGCTTGTGTAAACATAAAGAAATGTCATATCAAACACACGAAACGTGCAGTTTACTCAAACGCAAACGCACTTGGCAATCTGTAACTAACACTCTCGTTATTTTTCAAAGTTACGGAAATAGTTGTCCAGTCTTGCAAAGTGTGTACGCGGAAGATTTAATCCAAAAATTATACTCGTAATACGCGAGCAAGACGTACTAAGGCTCTCAAAGGGCAGCTAACATTTCCCTTAAGGCCATATTATACGATACCAGATTGCGTAAAACCTTGTGCGAGGTCCGTGATAGCGGCCATTATACTGGCCTGTGTGACACCCGTCATGGAATTTCCCGGTAAGGCCAGATTTCATACCAGGTTTGGTCATTGGACACGTCCTATTTTTCGTGGCGGGTTCCATACCAGGTTTCGTACCTGGCCAATCACATTGCAGTTTCAGAGCTTAGGGTGTTTCCCGTGGCGACTACTTGAAATGAGTTTGCGAAGATACCAAAAATGACGCCTCCATCTTGATTATATATTCGTGAGGTTGAAACTCTTTCAAATAGATTTAAAATGCGACAATGACGAATAATACTGTCGATGGCAAAATTTTGTTACTTTTCAAAACCTTACCTACGTTTGAAAACTTTACTTACGCTATGAAAAAATGATTTAATATGGTTAACATGTAAATATTATTAAATTAGTTCACAAATCCACACTATGCACACGCAGTACCTTGTATGTAGGGTGGCATTACAGAGGTGAAGTCATGGATCTCGTCAATGCAGTGAGACTTTTCGAAACCCCATCCGACTCTATTATTGTTATTATTACGTGAAGAAAAAACTACGTTTTGCAAACGGTTATTAATTTTCATCAAAATTAATAACTAACACTCTCTTACTCTAGTTGTTTCACATTATTTTCAGGAAAATGAATGAAACTATACTATTGTGCAATTAGCCGATGTATGAGGCCAACAGTAAAATAGCAATATTATGATGCGCTAGAGGTTTTTATAGACCTACGCAAGTTACTGACCCGTAGCAGTTCTACAAATGGGGTTCATATTTACTATAGGCTATTCACGGTAAAGTGAGCACTTTCTAAGGCCCTCAGCCACTAATAAACAAATTTTACTTCACTCTCAGACGTTGACTTTTCAGAGATGTGTAATGCATACAGTATGTTTGTCAGTCACGCTGCAATGTTTACATTAAAATGTGGTGTAAAGGCAGAAACTGGGTGAAAGGAAAAATTTCGCAGAGTCTTAAAAAAGTGCTAACTTTACCGTGATTAGCCTATACATACCACACACTGCGCAGCCCACCTTGCAGATCCGCGTGCCTCTAACCTCCGGTAAGCTTGATCGCAGAGCGCCGCCTAGCTCCGTGGCAAAATTCGTTAACACAGCGGCGGCGTCACGAAATTTCGCCGGAGAGCATTATATCGCCATATTTCAACGGAGAGCGAAACCCCCTCCCGGCTTCATGAACCCCGGCAATCTCGCGCTACTGCCGGTTTCTTTGGCGCGTCGCCAAATGTGGTCGTTAGACGCGCCCCTCCTTCGCCGATCGAGTAACAAGGCAGTAGGAAGGAAGCGATGCGTCAAGCGACAACACACCGCGCGAATGTAAATAACGCGGGTTCAGCCGCCGAGCCAAAATTTGTTATTATTTACATTGCGCTGCGAACCTTCCTCCTCGTTTTGTTTCGTTTCCGCCTCTAGTTCCCAGATTCCAGCGTTGTCCTGTCGTTCTCGCAATTAAGCGAACATCATCATCATCTTGTCCAGGCAATACGAAAGTTTGCAGACAAATCCTGCGTGTTTAGCCCAAACTTTTCTCACACCCGGCTCAAGTTCTACTTCCCGGATATTCCTCCGCCACATGCGAACAAAGCTGAACTAGGTCTAGAAAGTTACCCCAGAGCGGCAACGCACCGAATTCGTTCGCCCGTGATAATACAATTTTTTGTATAAAAAACTATTTCTTACCAGGCATTATCAACATACTTAATTTCTCCCTACTTTATACACATTGATTATAAATTATATATTATAATTTTTATATAATATATAAATAAAAGTATAATTTAACCAAAATTGAGATACTTTTATGTTAACACGAGTATAAAACGCTTGTGATACATGACATATTTAGGAAGCAAAAAAAATACGTCTTGCATGGGGTGAGTTTTTAAAGGTTTGTGTCGAAAAGTGTGAAGAAACCGCGAGTCGACTGTAGTTACAATAACGATGCATAGAGTCAGACAAGTCAGTTTGAAGCATATGACAATTTTGATCAAATTTGCAGATATTGTGGCACAATAATATGAACACAAGATCACAACATAAGTTATAACCACAAATCGTAAAATTCTTCGAAAGGAATAAAACGGTTTACAAAACGAATCAAGCAAATTTACGCTTCAAGTACAAGCATGTATATTTGGTGAGATGTGGCTATAATAAGACTTGTGCACATCTCGCTACCCACTAAAGTAATGTTCGTGTCAAAATAATAACCCAGAACGTTGATAACATTTGAAGTTATATTATGCTGTAATATTAAATTGTCTTAATTTAGCTATTTATATATACACATAATAAACAGAAAAAAAACATCTTTGGGTTATGTTATGCATTGTGTTAGGAATAGATATAATTTTTTTTTTAGCGTGGCATTTAATTTTTTTAATGATCAAGAGAAATAATTGAAATAACTGACATGTGATTTGCTCTAAAATCACGGCTGAAGTGATGAGTTCTTCGTTATCAAAATATTTTATTATCAGTAAGCAAAACAGAATACAAAAAACAAGACCAATTAACTCACTTAAGATCATACCCCGTATAGAATTTAAATTATATTAAACTATGAAATATATTTAATATCATACAGGTTTTATTAAATATAGCAATAGTTTAGTATTTTTTAACATCTACGCAATCATACTGATGATCCTCAACTTCAGTAGTTTACACTAGAACGTATTTCCCACCTTCCATCACAAATTAAACCTATTGATTCTTTAATACTTTTTACACTGAAAAAAAAGCATCTATCTCCGACGGTTACAAAGCAATATAAAGCTAGAAGACACTTTCCCCGAAGGTAGGGCCTGACGTCACGTAGACTGCAGTATCATTGTTCTCAGAAAGCAACATTAACTTAAAGAAGAGATCAACGCTACATATTAGGTAGTAGGGTAATGTTTAGAATTCTTACATTCCTCAGCTATCAATATATATATATAAAATAAACAGAGTATAAAAGGAGCTACTTTGAAGTGAACACATTTTTTGTATAAAAATTTAAATGCAAAAATATTTCATTTCATAACCTTTTCGATTAATCGACAAAATCTAGTTTTCAATGACTAATTAATCATTATGTGTAGGATACTTTCAACAACATTTGACGAGCGAGGTGGCCTTGTGGTGAAGAAATAGTCTCTCATTCGGTAGGATCAATTTTCAATTCTCAATTTGGAGCACTGGTTTCGGTTTGTAACGATATTCAAAAATGACTATAGTAGTTGGTAAATGGGCATTTTGGTACAAGTGGCTCCTAGCTGGGGATTTGGAAATCCGGGTCCGCCATCTTTAATGACGTCATTTTTGCACACAAAACCTGTTTTTCGCACAGAAAACATTCAAAATCACCGCAAATGACTGCAAAACCACCCAAATTCTGCACATGAAGCGTTTTTCGCACAATTTTGCACCAAAAGTACCCTTGCACAATCCGGCTGCAGTTTACGGAATGAGGATGAATCCGCGGTAAATTGTGTGATGGCCAACCGCATTTCGCAATCATTGTGCAGCCACTCCCGGCGGCCATCGTGGTAGCCAGTATGCCTAGAAACTTCCTCTCTCATCAGTGTGTCCCGACTTCATGCTCAGCCGTATATTTCAGAGGCTTCTGAACGGCACTGTTTAGCAAAATAGAGGCTGGCCGTATGTTTTAGAGGACTCTACGTACTACGAAAATGGCGGCTGTGGTACCTACCAGGTACTAACCAGCAAAATTGCGGATGGATCCCAGCTGTATGTTCTACAGACTTCTGGATGGTACTGCCTAGCAAAATTGCGTCTGGGTCCCTGCCATATGTTCCAGATGTTCCCACTGACTAGTAAAATGGTGCCAGAGTCCTCACGACTAACCAACGCTATCGCAGAGACCCTGCACACACTACAAGACATGATTAATTATTAGTAAAATGGTGCCAGAATCCCCACTGATTAGAATAAGGCACCCAAGTCCTCACAACGAAACTATGCCAAAGTGTCCGGCGCTGACTGGCAAGACGGTGGTGACAAGCATTGTCTGTCAAGGTGGTATCAAGCAGCAGCACCTCTGACCAGCAAAATGGTATAACCAAACTAGGTTGTCAATGCACTGTCTAGCAAAATAGGTTGTCAATGCACTATCTAGCAAAATGATGGCCAATGCATGGTTCTAGCAAAACCGCCGAATTGGAAATCTTACTGACTAGCGAGATGGCATCCTCCATGCTAGAAATCCCTATCGCAAAGCCACATGCTAGAAATTCCTATCGCAAATCCACACATGCTAACATAGCTGACTAGCAAGATGGCGGTGACCAGCAATAACTGGCGGTGGCCAGTAGCACCACGAACTGACTAACAAGATGACAACCTCCATGTCAGAAATCCCTATCACAAAACCACATGCTAGAAATTGCTATCGCAATATGACAATGTGCCATTTGACTCAACAAGGAGGAAGGATGTTACCAGGCCATCATGTAAGCAAACATCCTTTTCTAACATTCCAGCCCAATAGCAGTCATTTTAGAAGTCTCACTGACTAGCAAAATGGCATCCGGGAACATCACAATGAAGCCACGTGCTCTCTCGTCCTAGCCTAAGTGTCGCTAGCGCTCCTACTGCGGTCATCTAAGCTCCGACTAGGAAAAACAACACCGCAGTCCCCATAGCGAAACCCACATGTCAGAAATACCTAACACATGAGGGATGACGAATTTCACCACATCACTTACAGCTCATGCGTTGTTCGTGGAGCCCCCCCCCCCCTTTCCAAAAGATGGCGGACATTGCACAATCCGGTGGACATGACCCGTCAATGGGGCGTTTGATTCATGAGGCATGAGGGATTTCACCACAGCACTTATGCATTCCGGGTGGAGGCACAGTCACTCCCCGGAGCGACGTGGATTCAGCGCACGGCAGGCCTCCCCAAGGCCAACTAAGCAGCGAAAGTCGGTTCCCGCCTGATGCTGCCTTGTGCATGCACGCTCGCCAAATTCTTCTGGCGGTTTGGCACGCGGCTTGTTGCTACTTTGCGGGCGGCCGACTCCCAGGCGCTCTGCGATTCGACGAGCACCCAAGACTCCAGGAGGTGTGGTGGGAAGAAATCGTCGTTCATTGGAGGCGCCCCCTGCATTTACCCCACCAAGGAGATTTTGTGTGCTGGTGGCGTCTATGGACACTCATGGAGGAGACAGTTTTTATTGGCAGAGATTAGTGTTTTAAAATTTTGGTGACTTTTATAAAAATACTGGCTCAGGAGAGCCACTCGAAAGAGATGGCTCCTCTGCGGTGATCAGACGGCCTCGTCAGTTAAGTACTTTGAGAACTTTTATTGAACATTTGAACTTTAAGCCTTTCGAGCATGAGGGTCAGGTTGGACCATATGGGAGGACCTAGTAGGAACTTTGCAGATAGAGTAATTTTGCTTTAAATATTCAGGAAAGCATTTTCGTAAAAAAAAAAAAATGTTACGAGATTTAGAAGAAATCCTGTAGTCATTTTATGAAGTTTTAAAATGATAGCCACAGGAAAATGTTTTGCCATCTTTCTCCTTGTAAGCCACCATTAATATTGTTATGGAGCATAAGGTTTCAAAATATAGGTAATGTAAACATGTTCCTGTTAAATATTTTGAAAGGGCAAAAATCCAAGATTGTAGTGGAAAATTTTATGGTTCATTTAGTCATTCATATGAAAATTGGCCTTTTTGCATTTGTGGCTATGGCCAATTAAGGATATATCCGGTTTTAAATATCTGATAGTATAACACTAAATTATTCGAATATTCCAGTATTTTTTTGCTATGTATCTACTGGCATTTATTATTGTGTTTATGGCTAACAAATGAATATATACAGTTTAAAATTGTGCTTGTATAACCCATATATTACTGTATTCGTTAGTTAGCAGTTAATGCTATTTAATGGCTTGCAGCATCGTGGCTATGGCCAAGTAATGAAAATATTACATGTATAATCAATAACTCTTGTATTTGTTTGATGACCTTCATGTCATTGCCCAAGATGAAAGTTTCTCATAATTATATATATATATATATATTACACAACCTGTTGCAATTTACCAGTAAAATTTTTTGCAATGACAGCAGACATAGGAAAAAACTGCCTTGTTGAAGAATATTGCTATGGAAAATAAACAAATTAGTAGTGCAAAGTACGTTTTACATTTTTCTTAATTTAAAGATCTATGTGTAGAATTTAAAGAAATGAATTTATATTCCACCTTGTTTTGAATGCTGTGTTGTTCACAGTTCAGTATATTGCATGTTCAATACAGTACAAACTTTTGAAATATGTTGTCAGTATGCATAATAAAAGCATATATAACTCTGTTTTCTATTACTTTTCTATAGCATTGATATTTTTCGCTTTTCAGCTTGTGGTGAAGCTTGAATATGAACACAGAGATACTATACATGAATTTTCTATTTGAAAAACCAATGATAAGTCATATAAAATGTTCAATATTTTCCAAAGTAAAAATTTTACTATAATTTTAGTAGTTGACATACAGACACACTGCAAAATAGAAAGTGGAGTTTTGTAAAATACACACTGACTGAATATTTCCAATCACAGTTCAGGGTCATTGCTATAGTGTAGATTTACATTGGTACCTTTCTGCATTTTCTCTACACAACTTACTTCAGGGCAACTTAGGGCTTTTGTATAGCCACCTTGTTGCTTCTTCTGGACATAGGGGGCCCACAAGGAAAACTGCGCACTCTGCTCTTTGGAGTAGAGTGTTGGCATGGGATTTGGAAGTCTTTTCTGAATTGTGGCTGGAGGGTAATAAATCAAGAACCAAATAAACAAAACAAAAATTTAAAAAAAATTATTTTGTGCTTATTCCCTGCGCCATATTCCAGTGTCTGTGCTTTGCTTTTTTGCTTTGTTTGATAGTAATCTTTCATCATCTCCACAATTAGATGACCTGGATCCAAAAATTATCAAAGGAGGGCTTCAAGCAGCTATTGGAGGAAGTGGGGGATGAAGTCCTCGACAATGCAGGTATTGAGGAGCTTCGTGTCCGAGTCAGGGCCCTTGTAAGGAAATGTGCTGCTAGGGCTGCTGCCAACACCGTGGGAGTTGAGGTTGGTGAGTCTGTGCCTTCTTACAAAATTCTCAAGAATATTCAATCTGAGATTTCTTGAGAATACCACTTTGGCGGCAGTTGTTAATTTCTTTGTAGCCCTCTCAGCTGTGTTAAAATTGAATTTATGTTCTCCCCAAATTGTTTATTCCATGGCTACCTTTAGGGGGCCCGAATTATTACAATTTACCTTTTGCAAAGCTCGAAAGGAAAATTGGGACTTTGAACTGGTTATAAAGGAATGTTTACAATGGTGTCCAGTGAGACTGCTTTAGCTCATTTTCAGTTGAAACTGCTTGAGAAGATGCAGGATAACACCAGTCGACGCGAGAGTTCATTCAGGACATTTTGAATATTGTTCAAATTGTAGAATGTCCTTGCAGTAGTGAAGAATACTTCACTCAAGTTGTGTTCAATAATTTACATCCCAGGAATTGCAGGTATTTTTGCTTTGCATCAAAACCTGCTACTTAGCCCAGCTTTTACAGTTAGTAACTGATGTAGAACCCACAATGATAGATTGCTCTCCTCACAATCAGCCAAATTTTAATCTATAGTGACCAAGGAAAACTGGCGGGAACAAAGTTCCAGAATATATTTTATTATATGTGGGAAGAACACTCACATGGCACCTGATTGTTACCACAGAAAGTCCTTCTTCACAGTTGCTACTGCGGAAGGCAGCCCCGGGAATGTAGGTAATAGGGGAAAGCGAAAGGTGAAAACACTTTCCTGGTACTCTCAGGCCATGGGTCCTGGCACCAGTGGCCAGTCCATGAGTGATAGCAAAGAGTTAATTTGCTTTTTATGTAAGCATGCCAGTCTTGTGAAGGCACGTTGTCTGTTTAGGGATAAAACTATAGATCATACGGAAATGTGATGTGTTTTGAAAATGTTAAAAAAACATGGGCTCTTGTATGTGACAGTAGTAATTGCTGATCAATTGCAGTTATCTGCTCTTTTGGATTCGGGAGGTTCTTCTCCCCTGATCAGTCAGGATTTTAGTAATTACCTGTTGAAGAACTTGCCGAAAGTGTGCGTGAATTTTATCCCTAGCGATGAAGTGGGGTTTTTCCTTGCTAACGGAGGTGTTATAACCTCCCGGGGAGTTCTGGTGTTTAAAATGAAAATTGATAGCTTTTCATGGGAATTTCCTTTTAAAATCTTTCCTGGACTAAGTCAAGAATTGTTGTTGGGAATTGATTTCCTGGGGAAAGCCCATGCCAACATTAATGTAGCACAGAAGGAATTAGTGTTTTCTTTTTGCAAGGGCCAACCTGTGGGTATTAGTTCAAAGCAGTTTGCTTTTCATGACGTTTCGTTGAAATCTACTGTTGTGGTTGCTGAGGTAACACAGAGACAGGCGGCCCAACTTGCTCTATTACAGTAAGAGTTTGTGGATGTGGTCACTCATAAGTTAGGACATTATAATAAGAACCCTATACAGCTAAAATTAAAAGTTTGGTAACCTATCGACTGGCACCCCATTAATTGAAAATTTTCCGCCAAATAGTTCATAACCTTCAAGAGGAACATGTGGTGGAACCATCAAACAATAGTTATTGTAGCCCGGCATTTTTACTCCCCAAGAAGACCCCTGGGAAATATCATGTCATATACGACTATCGCAAAGTAAATAAAAAAATTTGTGTATATCCCTAGCCCCTCCCGACCATTGAGTCGGTTTTTCAACATATAGGAAAAGCATAGTTAACATGCCCCTGTTAAAGATTCTGAAAGGGCTTAAAATCCAAAATTGTTATGGAAAATTTTAAGGATCAGTTAATAATTGATATGAAAATTGGCCTTTTTTCAGTTGTGGCTATTGCCAATTAATAATTTGCCCAGTATTGAATATTTGCTAGTGTAGCACTAAAGTATTCGCATATGCCAGTATTTTTTTTGCTATGCATCTACTGGTATTTATTATTATGTTTATGGCTAACAAATGAATATATAGTTTAAAATTTTGCTTGCATAACCCATATGTTACTGTATTCGTTGGTTTGCAGTCAATGCTATTTAATGATCTTCAGCATCGTGGCTATGGCCAAGTAATGAAAATATTACATGTATGATCAATAACTATTGTATTTGCTTTATGGCCTTTACGTTATTGCCCAAGATAAAAGTTCCTCATAATTATATATACTTTACACAACCTGTTACAATTTACCAGTTCAAATTTTTGCAATGACAGTGGGATATGGGGAAGAACTGCCTTGTTAAAGAATTTTACCATGGGCAATAAACAAATAAGTAATGTAAATTACGTTTTACAATTGTTTTAATTTAAATATCTGTGTGTAGAATTTAAAGAAATGAATTTATATTCCACCTTGTTTTGAATGCTGTGATGCTCACAGTTCAGTATATTGCATGTTCAGTAAAGTGCATACGTTTGGAATATATTGTCAGTATGCATAATAAAAGCATATATAACACTGTATCTGTTACTTTTTCATAGCATTGGTATTTTTGGCTTTTCAGCTTGTGGTGAAGCTGGAATATGGACACAGGGATAATTAATATTATCCCTATGGACACACGGATTGATTTTATATTCAAAAAACCAATGATAAGTCAGATAAAAAGTACAGTATTTTCCAAAGTAAAAATTTTACTTTAATTTTAGTAGTTGAGTTAAGGTCGCACTGCAAAATAGAAAGTGGAGTTTTGTAAAATACTAACTGATTGAATATTTCCAATCACAGTTCAGGGTCTTTGCTATAGTTTAGCTTTGAATTGGTGCCTCTTTGCATTTTCTCTGCACCACTTACTTCAGGGCAACTTAGGGCTTTTGGATAGCCACCTTGTTGAATCCTCTGGACATATGGGGCGCCACACACTGAAAAGAACCAAGATGCCAAATATGACCTAAGAGCACTCATAATCATAGTTCGCTGTAATTTCCGAACCATTTGAGATACAACTAGCAAATTCATAACATAGTCATTACATGAGCCTACACACACTCACCAGATAACATTTTCTCTTTCTGGACCTTCCTAAGCCAATGATGTCCTCGACAGGCATTGTGCAGTTAGGAGAAGTAAATACTCGCATGGTATTACAAAATCATCAGACAAGAAATGTGTCATCACAATTGGATGAGAGTTTTCCTTCTGGACTCGCCTAAGCCAGTGACCTCGACAGATATAGGATGTAATATAATATAGCATGGGCCTACATACTCGCCAAAATGCAGGAGGAGGTGCGGAGGATCATTCAAGTTCCCTTTGGGTTCCCTGGACTTATAACTTGACTACACGACCACGATTGCATGAGACATGTGAGAAGATGAAATAGTGTGCATCGCCCTATGCACCCAACAGACACTGTATTGTTAAATATGTGCACTGGCCTACACACTGGCCAGACTTCGCTAGCCTTCGAGACTGGCATACGATGTTGAAGAATTTCACAGACATATGCACATACCAGACTCCGCGAGGCAGTGAGGATTTCTTGTCTTTCCGCATAAACCGATGATGTAGGTATTTGAGAGGTGGGAATAAACACAATGTAAAGGAAAACATATTTATACATACTTACCAACCAGCACAAGTGCAGGGTTTCTGTAGAATTATTGACCAGATTGGCACAATAGAACGACCTCATTGCAAACCATAATCATTACTCAAGACACTAGCAGTAGCAAACCATCGTCGTTACCTGAACTCTATGACAGCCCAATCAGTCGACTGGCAAATCGAAGTTAAGGCACTTGCCAAGAGAGAAAGAGAGAGAGAGACAGATGTGTCAGGGCTCCAGACCAGCCGAGTCGCTCACACTTGCCAACCAGCATTGGGTGTTAAGACACGACCTGACTGTTCTTATGAACCGAATAAAAAAAAGCAAAGAGAGAAATGTCATCACTACAAACCTAGGCAAACAGCATTTACCAACCAATGAACTATCACTGAGTCGAAAAAAAGTACCATTTGTGAAGTGTGGGAACGATAAGGCCAACGCTGATACACACCAATGTAAAGGAAAAATATGCATAAGTACTTACCAACCTGCACAAGTGCAGGGTGTTGTACAATCCTAGACAAGACTAGATTACCCTGGTCAGAACGACCTCCTTAAGAAATGAAACGTCACATGTACTCGTGTACCGAACCTTCAATGCTCGGGGGCAGTCATAATCTGTATCCATCTTGCACTCATGTACTGAACCTTCAACTCACATACTTACAGACAGTCATACTCTGTCTCCAAACTCGTGTACTGAGGCTTCAATGCGCACAACCACTCTGTGGTCCCCTCCATTGGGGCTCAAGTACTTAGGAGTAGCATGTTGAGACATGAACAGACTCTGAACACACTCGTGGTTCGCAGTGTACAGACAACTCAGTGCGTGTATTTAATAACTGTAATACTCTGTCACAAATACGTTCGCATTGCCACAGCCATCGCTGATGCTAGACATTACCAGACCGTCCCGGGCATAACACATGCCATACAAATATAGTGAAACGAATCCGGCCAACACTAACAACAAAATGTGTACGACCTGTCACACGAGCAACATGAGAATCTGTAAGGCTGCCCCCAAACAGTCGACCATGAGCGCGAGCATAGTTCTGGCAAGTTGAAGGATAGCACATAACACTAGTCGAGAGAGAGAGAGAGAGAAGAGAGAGAGAGAGCGCGATGCCAGATTGGCAGACCAGTTGAGACACACATGCATGTCCCCTTTTACGAAAGGAATTCAGTTATACAATACCTATTGCCAGAACTGTATGCATATATGAAACAACATACATGTAAACCATTAGTCACTCACGAGAAATGACAGTGCTACATGCAGCAAGTATTACATGTACTTATTTCAAGTACCAACCATTTATAATTCTTGAACTGCAAGCTCATTACGAAACGAATTACCCAAGAATTGCTTGACACAAATCTACGAACCTCATAATGACGAGTAAGGTGGTAGCACAAAACACACACACTCATTTCAACTATGTATGTACTCCGCATTTAGAAAATGCAAAACATAAAGAGCAGAGGTTTACATTAACTGGCGGATGAGTGAAGACCTGTGGGTCAAGAGCGCATCTTGTAGCGGTCATCGTGAACTGGCTGGAAGCAGAGACTACAATTACTGACTCGCCTTTCTGCAAATGGTTTCATTACTGTCCAAGAAAGAAACTCGACCCTGCAAGTACTGTAAGTACATCACCGCCATTGTAAAAAATGTACATACCTGTTACATATGTCATTGATAGGAACTAACCCATGTACCCTGGTGGCAGTGGAGACAGTGCACTAGCCTTCAAAATAAGGTAATACAGGTTAAGTTCCCATAGAGAGTCCATGATAAATATGCAATTGAAAGGAACTAACACATGTAACCTGATGGCATTGGAGACAGTGCATCATCCTTGAAAATATGGTATCACAGGTTCAGTTCTGGTAGAGAGTTCAGTCATTTCACAGGTAAAAAAATCAGTGGTGATGCACGCCGACAATAAAGTAGTCGTTGCATGTTCGCCTGCAGTGTATACACAATATATGTCATATGCCACGAAGAGAGTGAAAGTATTGTAGCAAAACATTTGCTAACAATCCCACTACTAAACATCATGAAGATAGTAACTGCTTATTTGCCATTGTCTACAAGACCTACCTGTGCAGTGCAGCTATATGCGAAATAAGTGTGTGCCTTGCATGCACACAACAGGAATTGTCCGAATAAAGACTTAGCTGATCGTGTAAGATGAACGAGTGTAACGAAGTTCAGAGGCCAACTTCACAGGCTAGACAGAGAACGACCAGGTAAGGTAACCAGTTCAGCAGCCATGCAGCCAGAAGAAAGTAGTCATTGCATGTACAGCCCAGCATACCATCAAAGTACTTGTAGTCTGCCAGTCATAGGTAACAAGCAGGTGACAACCCGAGACACAAAACGTAATCATGAAGTAATAATTCTATAAAAACATTTCGTCGTCGAACATGGTGGGAAGCAGATCGTTACATCTACATTCACCTGCAGATGGAATCATCGTGTGAATACTTACCATTTGTAAACACCAGAAATATCGACACCAGCTAGGACCCTAACAACCATTACAGTAGCAACGTTACAAGTGTGGAAATCCTTTCAGAAATCACTGTAATACATGACGTCATGTTCGCCCATAGTGATATCATGCCTAAAGAATAGCTTCTCACATATGCACAACACGAAATAAAACTTCTTCTACAAGCACCCACCTGCAACAGGACGAAGAGATTCTTGGCTGTCTAGAATTTTGCTAAGGTAGTGCTACCAGTACAGACACACAATATCTCAAGAGCTGGTGCAAGACACAGTGGGAACGAGCAGCATAACCATGACACCTCCAACATGTAAATATGAACAATTGTAAAGAAGTTGAGAGGTCAAACTGACAACTTCGCAGGCTGGTCAGCGAACGACCTGATATGCTACATAGGATAACTCAGCAACCATGCATCACACAGCCAGCAGTAATTTACTACTACAAGCGAGGATCATGTAAAATATATGTCAGTTCGTCGGCTAGCATGGGGGCGGAAAGCATATCGTTACGTCTACCGCGACCGCGTACTCTACTTCATCATGAAGATGGAATCATCAGTCGAAGACTTACCATCTATAACTCCGCCGAGATCGCTAACAACAACGGATGCTGGAGATTCACTTCAAGTATTACAATTTAAATGTTACTATTGGGAAAATACTCTTAGTACAAGCCGTACTGCACATCATCATGAAAGTAGCAATTGCATGTTTAGCCCAGCTTACAAGGCATTCCACTATTATTCCTGTGATGTAGTTTTTACCACAGTGGTGTTCTATACAGGCATAACAAGAAGTGCAAAGGTGATGTTTGTCGTTCATCGGTAAGCGAGAAAAGTATTGTGGCAAGAAATTCGCTAGCAGTTCCAGTGCCAAATGCCATGAAAATAGTAACTATCCATTTGCCATAATCTACGAGACGTACACATGTGTTAACTACAGTGTGGTATATACGAATAATCAACACTCGAAAACTCACAGCAGGAATGTTTGTATGAAGAATAAACTGAGCTGTAAGATAAACGAGTGTAAAGAAGATGAGGGCCAACAGTCATCTACTGAGGCAGGCCATATGTGCGTGACACTCCATCTCCGACGTCATGCAAACGCTGGGGTTTCCACCGTTCCCCGTGTCGATAGTGCACTGTGAGCCCATGGATTCGTAAAAAACTTCCGCCTCTATAGGGACAATTGCCTTGGCGAACAACGTATCAAGGATTGAGGTCACCGTCGGAAAGCTCAGCTGGTAACAGCGGATAAACAGACCATAGTTCAGAAGATCCCTTGCCAATTCAGTAATGGGCCTCAACGACGTGAGCAGCCAGAACTATTTTCTCGCTGTGGGGTAGAGAAATCCACGCCCCACTAGGGCACTTTTGCTAACCACACGCCACAAGGCTCAATGATTAACGTGGGCACGGAAACGCCGTCATTGCACCTTCGAAGCATGGGAAAAGGTTGCCTGGACGAGAGTCGAGATACACGTTGGTACACGTCGATGGGAGTGTATAAGACCATTCTCAATTACTTCCAACTCTTCTGAAGCCCTGTTAAAGTAATTTTTCCGTGATATTCTTCCGCCTGATACAAACAAAGCTTAACTGAGTCTATAAAATCACACGAAAGGGACAGCACACCTCCATCGTGCGCACTCTGTATAGTAATATTTTGCATAAAATCTATTTTTTAATAAGCATTACCAATCCACCTTTTTTCCCTAGGTTTTATTCATAGTAATTATAAATTAATTATTCTAATTTATGTATTAAAATTGTAAGTAAGAGTCCAATTAAACCAGAAGTAAGCTAAACGCAATTTACTATATAGTGGGCACTTTTGAAATAAACCTTAGAAAAAAGTCACTGCCCAGGCCTGCATATATTTTAATGGGCGCACTGAGTGGCATGTGCCGAATAAAGTTGGTAATGATTGATGGAAAGTAGTATCACATTTAAACGTCGAGTAAAAAGTGATAGGTAATCATTTTGGATTACTTAAATAACATATTTTTTCTCTTTTTTTAAAATCCATTTAGTCTAAAAATTACCATATTTGTAACCTATTTACTTTTCTAATTATTTTACATAATGCTGAGGAATACACAACGTGCATACACGTACATCTTAAGCAGGGCCTTCAAAAGTGCTCAGTTTACAGTTAACAGCATATACTATTATGTTAACACAAGTAAATATAAAACGCTTGTGACATTTTATATAGTTAGGAAACAACCAGGCACGTCATACATGGAGTATTTGTTCAAAGGTTTGATTAAAAAAGTGTCAAGAAGCCACGTATCAACAAAGTACAGTTCAGGCATGGGGTGGTATCCTATTATGAGGCTGTTTACGTAGGATTAAATGGGTCGCATGGTACACATGCCATCGTCCTTCACTACGAGCACTCATTTATGCGCCTACAACAAACTAGAGGCAACATCTACAGCCACACAATGCACCAACCCACCGCTCCTGAATTGTGACCGAGTGGTTGGGTGGGCAATTCACGGATTCGAAGGTTGCTCGCCTGCTCCCCGAGTTCACCCGACCTCAATCGTATCGGACATATCTGGGATGCTAACGCGAGGGATGCACGTGCCGTAAATGCTGCTGCGACCGATATCCGTGAATTGTGGGAGGCTGTCTAGCGGTCATGGATAAGTAAGGCTCCCGACAGCTTCCGGTGTCTCGTGAAGTCCATGTCGCGTTGCGTTACCGCCGTCACAAAGGCGAAAGTGGCTGCTACACGTTCCTAGGAAGGTATCGCTCATCAAATTGCTCATGAGTGTATATAAGTGTGTGTTTGTGTGTCAGAACGCGTGCATAATAGGCACGCCACGTGAATCCTGAGCGAAATTGGATACAAAAATGTTTGGGGCAAAATGTCGTACGATGACATTTTTCGTGTACAATGTGGCAAGACAGAACGGAGTTACTTCCCATCACGCGTTCCACTGATATCGTAGTGCTACTTATCTGGTCATCAAAGTATGGGTACGTGTTCAAATCCCGGCTAGTCCGAATATATTAGCAACTTCAACTACTGCTTAGGGGGCAACATAATATGCAGGACATTGACTGCGATAAATGGGCATCAAATACTTGTTGATTTCACGTCAAGTCTAGGTATTCTTGCGTATGTTTCTTAAACTACACGTTGCTTAAATGTTCGAACTGGCCGGGATTTGAACCGGCCCCCATAGTATGATGGGCAGAACAGTCGTAGTACGATATCTGTGGAGCACAAGAGGGAACTAAATTCGTGCTGTGTTGCCACATTGTGTACAAAAATGTGTATATATATATATATATATTCTATTTATATTATTTAATGGTAGGAATACTGGTCTCTTGCCTTGATTCGAAATTATTTTGGAACCATAATTATTAAAGTTATTATTATTTTAATAACATTTAATATTTTCATGGTTATGCTCATCGCTCACAGTAGTTCAGGCTTCAAATTATTTAAGGGCAAGTGTGCAGATAATACCGGGAAATAGAAAAGCAGTTTGGTTCGTATACAGAGCTGACACACATACATCCAACACAGTTACGTTCCCTGAGCCAAGTACTATGTTCTGTTTTGTTGAGGCTGTACACAAATAAAAGAGAAAAGAAAAAACTCTTATTTTCGTTCTTCGCGCCCTGCGAAACATTCACATACAACCACACGACTTCACTGAATTATATTAATTACTTTTCAGAAATTTAGCAAAATATTTCTGTATTTTGTAAAACTACATTATAAATAAAAAATTGCTATATCCTATTAAACCAAGAAATATAAAGACAAAGAGGCCTAAAATGAAAACAATAAAAAATTTGCCAGTAGCGAGAGGGCAGGCAGTCAAGTAAATAGCGACCATACCAAAGTTGCCCATCTCACCCTACCAAACTATACATTAATAATTTGTAATTGAGATACATATAAAAATAAGGGGGCCAACAGCATTTGCAAATTCATCAAAAATGAAAAATTCATTTAACGTCTCTCGCTACACTGTTGTACGAAAAACACTTGAAATTTACTAATGCAAGCAAGCCGACTACGTGGACAATAGGCCCCTCGACAAAAGGTAAATTAGGAACCAAGTTGCTGCGAACAACGAGAAAATTGAATTAAACTGGGCAGTGAGTGATATGTCACAAAAGCTAACTTTTCTCACCTGTCGAGCACTCCCAGCTCCACCTGACTGAACAAATGTGGTGGCTGAACAAAACATTGAAAACTCTCCAAAAATATTTCACTTAACTGGTTAGGTAACACCAGAATACAATTTCTAACGTCGGAAAGAAAAAATTTAAAAGTCCTTACATTGCTTTAGAAAACGAGTTAAAAATGGCGCGACATCTTCACGAACACCAGTTTGGCGTCACCTCGGGATGATACAGATCACATAAAATGAATGGCTACTGGACAATGAGTCATTTCTAACCTGAACAGTAGAATATAAAGGGGTAAGCTGGCACAGGGGATTGGGGATGCGGACTTGTGGACTGACCGGCGGCCATCTTGGATGATGTCAGAGCCGCCATTCTGGCAAACAGTATGCCGGAATTTCCCTTTTTTTCCCTCGGAATTTCCCTTTTTACCTGAATTGCACATTTTATACGGAATTTATAACACTCCGGCTGATTGCACCGAAAATTGCGATTACTCCATCCGGATTGTGCAATCATTCCTGGCGGCCATTTTGTCAGCCACTATGCAGGCTGCCATATTATCAGTCAGTACACGGTCTTTCCCTGCTCTTGCATTCCGTCTCGAGTCTTCCTGATCGCTCATTAATCTCCGACAGCATCCGTCTTGGATTTCACTTCCTAGGGTTTCCTCAGCCTCCTCCCAAGTTTTCTTTCTTTCCAATTCCACCTACTCTGCTCGCTCTCTCTCTTCCTCCCATTCTCTCTTTCTCTCGTTCTCGCTCTTCCTCTCTTTCTTCATTTTATCTCATTCTTAGAGGGTTTTTTTTATATTCTTTCCATCTCGATTGTTGTCTGCTGGTGTCGGCCATATTATTTTGTCGTTATCTGCTGCTGGCGAGCATCTTGTTTTGCTATCGTCTGCTGGAGGCGGCCATCTTGTTTGCCGTCCATCTTTGATTCCCACATCGACCACTAGAGAGTGCTCGCAGCCATCCTTGATTCTCGCTCTCGCCGCCAGAGCGAAGTTCCACTTGTGGCAGCTGGGAGCTCCGGCGGCCATCTTGTGTTCGCTCATCGTCCATCAGGAACGCTGGTAATATATTTTAAGTGTGAACTCAAAAAATGCTGGACTCGTCTGGTTTCGTTCCCCCGAGCCTTGGGTCGCCATTCCGGTGTGCTAACCACAAAGTTACCATCACATGTGGAACGACCGGAGTTGAAATAAGGCAGATACGAGGGCGCCCACTCGCCAGACAGATTTGCTATCGTGATAAAATCTATTCATCTTGCATCCATCTTGATTGTCATCTGCTGGAGGCGACCATTTTGTTTTTCGTCGTATTCTGGAGGCATCCATCTTGATCTACTCATAAGCATAGTTGGCTGTGGGATTGAGGACTGGAGGTCAACCCGGCCGCCATCTTGGATAACATCACAGGGAGGAAATTACATATGACTACTTATAAGCATAGTTGGCTGAGGGATTAGGGCTGAAGACTGGAGGACAGCCCAACCTCCACCTTTGGATGATGTCACAGGCAGTAAATTACCTATATGTCTACTTATAAGCATAGTTAGTTTTAATTTCATAACTTTATCAGATATATTAGTCAAATTCATAATAAAGGCATCTAAACAGACAACGAGAAGGGTTGCAGGGTTAGGTATGCCCTATGTATACTTATAAGCATAGTTGGCAGTAATTTCCGAACCATTTAAGACATAGTTGCCAAATTAATAACATAGCCATCACCTGAGACGATGAGAAGGGTCGTAATGTCAAGTATAACATATATCTACATATAAGCATAGTTGACTGTAACTTCCGAACTGTTTTAGTTAGACACCTTATTCACAACATAGTCATCACCCAAGGTGGGTCGTAGTGTCAAGTATTTCTTATGTCTACTTATACACACAGTTAGCTGTAACTTCCGAACTGTTTAAAATATAGACATCACATTCGTGAAATTATCATCCGAGATAGCGAGAAGGGTCGAAGGCTCAAGTATGTAATAGGTCTACTTATAAGCATAGTTGGCTGTAACTTCCGAACTGTTTGAAATATAGATATCAAATTCATAACATAGTCATCGCCCGAGATGACGAGAAGGATAGTATGGTAAATTATGTCACATGTGTACTTATAAGCATAGTTGGCTCTAACTTCAGATCCATTAAAAATATAAACACCAGATTCATAATACTCATCACCCAAGATAGCAAGAACAGTCGTAGGGTCAAGTATGTCATATCTCTACTTATGAGCATCGTTGGCTCTAATTTCCAAACTGTTTAAGTTATAGTTGACAAATTCATAACATATGCATCACCCTTGTCAATGAAAAGATATGCAGAACCAAGTATGTCCTATGTTTACTTATAAGCATTGTTGTATGTAATTTATATACAGTTTAAGATATAGCTACCAAATTCATAACATAGACATAACCCCCCGAGAATGAAAATGGTCGTGTTGCAGAGTATGTACTAAGTGCGCTTAAAAGCATAATTAGTAGTAATATTTGAAAAATTTAAGATATTGTTGCCAAATACATAACATAGACATCATCTAAGATAACGAGAAGGATCCTAAGGTCAAGTATACCCTAAGCACACTTATAAGCATAGTGGGCTGTCATTTTCGAATCGTTTAGGATATATACTCTAAATTCATAATGTAGGCATCAGATCAAAATTCGAAAAGGGTCGTGGGGACAAGTATAACATAAGCACACTTATAAGCATAGTTGGCTCTAATTTTCGAACCATTTAATAATAACGTAATTACTGGTAGATCTGTAAGTACAATAGAAAACAACAATTAACACCCTGTGTATATTGCACGAGCATAGAGTGCTGTATATTATATCAGGTGAAAACTACAATTGTGAAGTGCGGAAACCATAAGGTTATCACTTCTATACACTGAAGTAAAACACATATAAAAAAACATAATTTAAAGAATACCAGTTATAAGCACTTACCAACCATCACATGCATCGAGCATTGTACATGGTGATAGATGGTGCTTATCAAGACCGGGCAGCCCCTTACTATTACGATAGAATAACAAACGACTTCCTTACGAACTGAGTGAAATGATACTGATAAATTCAGAGTACAACTAACACTAGCAGCAGAAAATGTCCGACCCTACCATCGTTGCGTGGTCAAATAACATCGTTAGATAATCTGTAAGGCAGTCCAAGCGGACGACTGACAACACAGGCACCATTCACTCCTCGCCAGGATGAAGAGATGGTGCAGAATATTAGCCGAGAGATGCATCAGAGCTCCAGCCGAATCATACATGAGCTTTTCCATTGTGAGAGGAATTCACTTAATACAGTTTAGGCGAACAGTTTATTCCACTGTAAATAAACGACATTTATAGTGCTGGAACTATAAGCACATTCATACAGTTAAACCGTTAGTAGCCAAAGAGACGCTGCTCCTGGATGATGGTGTGAACAATCATAAAAGCAAAATTGTTATATCCATTTAACAACCTACATATATAGCACAAGTATCGAGTGCTGTGTTAGGCAAAAAAAAGTATTATTGTGAAATGTGGGAACGATAAGGACAACACTGCAATACACACTTTTACAAACAGATATAAAAATAGTTACAAGCATGTACCAGCCATTGCAATCACTTATTACACATGCACCAGGTGCTGCACATTATGTTAAAAGATGCTAGTCAAGGCCAGACCATCCTAGTCAGTAAAACATAGTAACAAACACAATCCATACGAATCGAGTGAAACTAAACTGTCAGATTCAGCCATTACTAGCAGCACAATGCACATGTCTTGTCCAGCATTGAGAGATCTCCTGATCTGTAAGACATCACTATAAAAGAAAATAGTACATGTACTTATTTTGAATATGTTACATTTAACCCATAAGCTTCGCAAGAGACACTTCATCACTACACACAAACAGATGTATAAAAAAATCATAAGAATAAATAGTTATAAGCATTTAACCCCATAATACGTTATCCCGAGTATTCTCGTTCACATTTCATATGTTGCAGAATAGGCGAAATCATGGTCGGTACTGTACAGATCCAGGAAGTAGCACCTGTATCTGCATTGCCATTCTCTGGGCAATGCTACTGGCTCCTGCTGACACACAATTTAATTAATAATTGGTTGTTTATTGTACAAGTGATCTACTGAAATGGTTTCCATAGGTTCCAAAGTATCACGCATTGCATGGAATTTATAAGTACATCTGACACCAAAAAGTCTTATTTTGCTACGCCAGAGAGGAAATATTAATGTGTTCATTAAGGGGTTAGTAACCTTCATAAGCATCGAACACCATATGGTATGTTAGTCTAAATAAAAATACTTTCACGAAGCCGAGAAGCAGAGAAGTGATAAGGTTAACAATGCTACTCACTAAAACAAACAGATATAAAAAACATATATAAAGGAAAATAGTTATCAACACTTACCAACGAGTGCAATCACATCTTACATATATGCGTCGGATACTGTACGCTGTGTTAAAAGATGCCAGACAAGCTTAGACCATCCTGGTCAGTACAATGCCTTCTGCTCAAACTAAGTGAAAGGAAACTGTCAAATGCAGCCAACATTCAAATCACTGGCAGCAGAACACGTCTGACATGTCTGACACTGTACGAAAAACTAGCTCAGGTGGCAAGCCAGCGACGCGAACACTGTGCAGCTCTCGCCAAGTCGAAGGGTTGTTACAGAACACTAGCCGAGAGAGATGCGTCAGGCCCCCAGAGTGGCAGACAAGATGTGTCACACAAACACTTATCTTTGGGAAAGGATTTCAGTGCAAGGCAAGAATATATTTTGTTTAAACATTATCTATACATGTACTTATTTGACTATATATATAGTTTATAGCATAACAAACATGTATTTAAACTCTAAGACATGCAAGTGTGTCGTCACTGCTATGTGCTGTGGAAAATAGATTTGAAAAGAGAAATAGTAATACGCATTTACCATGAAATGCATATTGCATGAGTATCGAGCACTGTGCGTAGGCAGTGTGTGGGAACAATAAGGACAACACTGCTACAAACTCTTATGAGCACTTACCAACCATTTCAATCGTATATTACATATGCTTATCCCTTAACGAGATGAATTCAGCACAAGTTAACAATTTATTTCGTTTTAGTACATTAAGCTGTAACTATAAGAGTGTCGCTAAAATAACACCTTGAATAAAATGGCGTTGGTAGAGAATAATGCTTCTGTTTCACCAACACACATCCGTCCGAATTGATTTTTCTTTCACCGAGAGGACATTGTGAAAATTGCAGAATGCTATTCCAGTGGACAGAACATTTTTAATGATATATGGAAAGATGAAATCACTTACAACACTATACAAAGAAATCGTGCGTACATACATTCCTAAACATTTACTTCTCGCGAGACACGAAATGAAATCCATCACTGTCTACCTATCTGCAACAAGACAAAGAGATTCTTGGCTGTCTAGATAGTTGTCAGTGTAGTGCTATCGACACAGACACGACACATCGCAGGAGCTGGTGTAAGAGATGAGAGCGAGTAGCAAAAGAAAAAACAAGACACCTCCAACATTGAAAGATAAACGAGTGTAAAGAATTTGAGAGGTCAACTTCGCAAGCTAGATAGCGAACGAGTGGATAAGGAAAATATTTCAGTCCAACAACCTTGCAGACATATTCATCACACAGCCAACAGTCATCTACTGAGCCAATCTCCCGTGAATAGCAACACACTGAGCTAATCCAATGACTAGAAGTTAGTATGATAAGTGTACACACGAGCATCATGTAAAACAGATGCCAGTTCTTTGGTGCAGATGGCAGTGGCAGAAAGCAGATCGCATCTACGGCAATCGCGAACTCTACTACAATAGGAAGACAGGATCATTAGAAGAAGACGTCTACAACACCACCGACATCGTTGTCGTCGGCAAGGTACGTTACAATGTTACTTTTGTGGAAATATTTTTTAGTAAAAGTGGTATTGCCCACCGACAAGAAAGTTGTCATTACATGTTCAGTCCAGCATACAAGACGTACCACGGTGATGCTGTCTTAACCTGAAGTGATATCCTGTATATGCATAACAAGAGATGAAAAGGCAAAGTTTGTCGTGCATCGGGGAGCGAGTGCGAGTATTGATAAAGGACAGTCACTAACAGCACCAGCGTCAAATGTCATGAAGCTAGTAACTGTCCTTTGGCATCGTACACCAATGTGTCAACTACAGTGAGGTATATGTGAATAAGTATTGATTAAATGCTCACAACCGGAAATGTTATACAAAAAAACATGTATCAAGTAGTATTATGACAAGACAGTAAAATAAAGGCAAAGTGTATTAATATTCTCATTTAAATTAACCTACGATAACATTAGCTTCTCATCCATGAAACAGACTTGAAACATTTCCACATAGCTAGGAAAAAATTACTAGATTTTGTGTGTAAGAGAATTAATCATTTTGTGAGTCTCGAACTCAGACCCCTATGCCTTATCTCACCTTAGAAGATTGCTTAATTCTCTTTATCGACAGTTCATAAACATACAGAAAATCATATGCAAAGCTAAGTGTACATATGCACAATATACGCATGTAAATTACCGACACATAAATTACACACATATATTTCAACTATGTATGTAAGTACTATGCTTTCAGAATGCACAACATATAAATAGAAGAGGTTTGCCTGGTGTAGCTCTTTGCGAAGACTTGGAGACCACGATCTCCACTACCGATGCTAACTCGACGAACGCACAGACCACAATTATAGTTCTGCCTATTCGTACACGGTAAACATTACCGTTCAAGAAAGCCACTCAGTACTTGCACGTACACCGCCCTTGACAAAAATGTAATTACCTTTCTTCATACGCAATTGAAATGTACGAGTACTGTAATTATGTCATCCTTGACAAAGCATACTAATGCTATTGCAATTTATAGGAAATAACTCGCGTATCCTGACAGACGTTCGGAGACAGTGCACAATCCTTGCGAATAAGGTATCATAGGTTCGATTCTCCTAGAGAGTCCAATCGTTTCACAGATAAAAATACAACTTGATACGCAATTTAAAAAATTTTCGGATATTTAAGTATTGGACACATCATGTAGCAATCGCAATGAACTATCAAACAAAATATTTTCGTATATGACAGTTCTCAATGTTTTTTCATCCCAAATACCTGCACCCCACCAGACATTTATATAAGTAGGTAACAAGTAGGTCACAGCGTGGCAATCCGAGGCGGACACTACGAACAGAGTATTCTGACGAAATGATTTTTCACAATTAGTGGATATGCGACACTTGATATTAAATTATCCATCTGTAATACTAACTGCATTGTCAACAGCAAGGGACTCTGGACATTGGCTCCTTACTTCATGTCAACATGAAAGTAGTCGTTGCATGTTCGCCCAAAGTGATAGTCTGAAAAGTCATAGCAAGAAAAAATGCATGTCTGCCATCTGAAAGTGAGTGGAAGTATTTTAGCAAGTGATGTTTACTTGCGACCTACCAAACATTTTATAAACATGTGCATAGAAGCAGGTACATTATTTAGACGATAGGATTTAAAAAAAAATTAAATTAATATGTTATATAGATATATGAAAATTCACACACTATTTATATGTCATTCAGTATAGGCTCTAGCTCTAAGTTCATCAAAAATTACATTTATCATTTCGCCGACATAAAGATATCAACTTCTCTGTATTGAAACCAGCAGTCGCAGTCTATCAAACAAGCCATTGGGATTTCAATAAATAAGCAGCCACTCTTCGCAAAGGTTCATGTAACATGTCGTTTGCATCTATGTTCGTCTTCCATGGTGGGTAGGTTGCAAAATTTCTCTGGATCGGAGTGCTAGGTCCGACTCCATGTGTCGTCCGGCCCAACTTCGAGCAGGCCTTATCTTCAACAACACGTTTTTGCATTGCAGATATCGCCAATGTATTAGTAGTGCGATACCTCTGGACGAGAGTACTAGGTTCGAATCCACATTTCTTCTTCTGTCCGAACTTCGTGTGGGTTTCAGTAAGGCGTTTACACTTTTACTTTGCAGATGTAGTCACTTCATTGCCATCAGTTGGGGCTTACCTCTGGACCAGAGTATTACGTTCAATTCCGCGTTTCTTCAAGCATCTCTTTTCTTCAGCAACGTGTTTATGCTTTTACTTTGCAGATGTCGTCTCCTCATCATCATTCCTCATGTCGTCTCCTTATCATGTAACATCCAAGACTGCTGCTGACGATGGTGTGAAATATTCTGCTGAGTGGCTTTCTTGAACGGTAATGTTTACCGTGTACGAATAGGCAGAACTATAATTGTGGTCTGTGCGTTCGTCGAGTTAGCATCGGTAGTGGAGATCGTGGTCTCCAAGTCTTCGCAAAGAGCTACACCAGGCACCCAATACCTCTTCTATTTTATAAAGTTGTTGCAATTCCTGAAAGCATAGTACTTACAACATTAGTTGAAATATATGTGTGTAATTTATGTGTCGGTAATTTACATGCGTATATTGTGCATTTTACACTTAGCTTTGCATAGATTTTCTGTATGTTTATGAACTGTCGATAAAAGAGAATTAAAGCAATCTTCTAAGGTGAGATAAGGCATCGGGGTCTGAGTTCGAGACTCACAAATGATTAATTCTCTTACACACAAAATCTAGTAATTTTATCCTAGCTATGTGGAAATGTTTCAAGTCTGTTTCAATGGATGAGAAGCAATGTTATCGAGGTTAATTTAAATGAGAATATTAATACACTTTGCCTTTATTTTACTGTCTTGTCATAATACTACTTGATACATGTTTTTTTGTATAACAATTCCGTTGTGAGCATTTAATCAATACTTATTCCATATACTCACTGTAGTTGACACATTGGGTACGATGCAAAGGACAGTTACAGCTTCATGACATTTGACGCTGGTGCTGTAGTGACTGTCCTTTATCAATACTCCACTCGCTCCCGATGCACGACAAACTTTGCCTTTTCATCTCTTGTTATGCATATACAGGATATCACTTCAGGTTAAGACAGCATCACCGTGTACGTCTTGTATGCTGGACGAACATGTAATGACAACTTTCTTGTCGGTGGGCAGTACCACTTTTACTAAAAAATATTTCCACAAAAGTAACATTGTAACGTACCTTGCCGACGACAACGATGTCGGTGGTGTTGTAGACGTCTTCTTCTAATGATCCTGTCTTCCTATTGTAGTAGAGTTCGCGATCGCCGTAGATGCGATCTGCTTTCTGCCACTGCCATCTGCACCAAAGAACTGGCATCTGTTTTACATGATGCTCGTGTGTACACTTATCATACTGACTTCTAGTCATTGGATTAGCTCAGTGTGTTGCTATTCACGGGAGATTGGCTCAGTAGATGACTGTTGGCTGTGTGATGAATATGTCTGCAAGGTTGTTGGACTGAAATATTTTCCTTATCCACTCGTTCGCTATCTAGCTTGCGAAGTTGACCTCTCAAATTCTTTACACTCGTTTATCTTTCAATGTTGGAGGTGTCTTGTTTTTTCTTTTGCTACTCGCTCTCATCTCTTACACCAGCTCCTGCGATGTGTCGTGTCTGTGTCGATAGCACTACACTGACAACTATCTAGACAGCCAAGAATCTCTTTGTCTTGTTGCAGATAGGTAGACAGTGATGGATTTCGTTTTGTGTCGCGCGAGAAGTAAATGTTTAGGAATGAATGTACTCACATTATCTTTGTAGATTGTTGTAAGTGATTTCACCTTTCAATTATCTTTTAAAGTTTCTGTCCACTAGAACCGCATGCTACCATTTTCACTATGTCCTTTCAGCAAGAGAAAAGCAATTCGGATCGTCAATACCGCTTATGAAAACCTGAAAGTGAGTAGAGTGGACAGAAGCGATATCCTTCATCAACACCACTTTTTTCGAAGCGATATTATAGACATGCTAATATTTACAGCTTAATGTTTTAAAACGATATAAATTGTTAGCTTTTACTGAATTTGTCTCGTTAAGGGACACAAATGTGTAACATACAATTGGAGTGGTTGGTAAGTGCTTATAAGAGTTTGTAGCAGTGTTGTTCTTATTGTTCCAGCACTCCGCCTACGTACATCGGTCGATGCTCATGCAATATGCATTTGATAGTAAGTAATGCGACTATTTTGCTTTTCAATTATATTTGCCACAGCATGTAGCAATGTCGACAAACTTGCACATCTAATAGTTTAAATATATATTTCTTTTTATATAAATAAAATATATTCAAATAAGTATATGTATAGATAATGTTTAAAAGAGATTAATTCCTTGTACTGAATTCCTTTCCAGAAGGGAAGTGCTTGTGTGACACGTCTGGTTTGCCACTCTGGGAGTCTGACACATCTCTCATGCCTAATGTTCTGTACCATACCTTCGACTTGGCGAGACCTGAATGGAGTTCGTATCGCTGCCTGGCAACCTGAGCTAGTTTATCGTACTATGTCGGGTGTGTCGAGTGTGTTCTGCTGCCAGTGATGTGAGTGTTGACTGAATTTACAGTTTCGTTTTACTTAGTTTGTGCAGAAGGTGTTGTACTGACCAGGATGGTCTAAGCTTGTCTGGCAACTTCTAACACAGCATACAGTACTCGACTCATATGCGTAATATGTGATTGCGCTGGTTGTTAAGTGTTTACCTTATCACAGATTGAATAACAATTTCACATGACCAAGAATATGCATGTCACCAGTAGTACCAACTAATTTCCCATACAGCCAAAATTTGATCACCAAGGTCCATCTTCATCTTCTTTCATGAATACATACACGCATTACCAAAAACACTAATTACAGCAGTATTGTCTGCCTTGCCCTCATGAATTGGAAAAGTCTCCCAGCAGATTAACCGGTTTTTTAAAATCAATCTCACTAATATCCTTTGGTGCAAGCTCCTTCTCGACATGATACCTTCTGAAGAAACACATTTCCAACAAACCACTACCAGCTTTAGCAGTTATTCCTTGAAGACCAAAATGGTACAAAAAAGGTAACAAAATATAACTCTCTTCTATATCAAGGATCTTAACTGGCCAATACATATCATCTTTATTGACATCCTTAGTAAAGAACACAATATTACAATAAACCTTACATGGGTATTAACCATAAGCACGAATTCGCCCCTATCCATGTCAGGAGGAAATCTGCAAAAACACATAATTAATATAGTTAATAATCGTAACCATTAATATAAGATTCAAAAAGGAATTAAACAATTAATTAAACACAGATACATACATCAAAACAAGGTAAGAACACAAAAAAACCGAAACTGAAAAATCCAGGACAGTCCGCACCTACTACTTTAACCTACTCTCTCGGCATTTAACATGCGAATACGAAACTCCACAGCAGCTCTCCGTATTTCTATATTCTACCGCTATCTGCTGGGACCTTATCACCTGATGTACTTCCGGGGTCCACCAAGCTGCCACTTACGTACGGTATTCGATTGTTGTGCAGGTTGTTAAATGCTTATAACTATTTATTCTTATGATTGTTATACACCTTTGCCTCAGTGTGTAGTGACGAATTATCTCTTGCGAACCTTATGGTTTAAATGATACATATTCGAAATAATTACATGTACTATTTTCTTTTATAGGGATGTCTTACAGATTAGTTTATCGCTTAATGCTGGACAGGACGTGCGCATTGTGCTGCTAGTGATGGCTGAATCTGAAGGTTTAGTTTCACTCGATTCGTATGGAATGTGTTTGGTATTCTGTAGTACTGACCAGGACGGTCTGGCCTTGTCTAGAAACATTTAACATAGTTTGCAGCACCTGGCACAAGTGTAATAAGTGATTGCAATGGCAGGTACGTACATATAACTATTTTTATATCTGTTTGTATCAGTGTGAGTGTCAGTGTTGTCCTTATCGTTCCCACACTTCACAATAATACTTTAATTTTCTAACTTAATGCTCGATGGCTTTTGCAATATACTTAGGTTGTTAAATGGCTATAACAATGTTGCTTTTTAAACTTATCACATCAGAATGCATCACCAATGTCTCTTTGTGATACTAATGGTATAACTGTATGTATGCGCTTACAGTTCCAGCACTATAAATGCAGTGTATTTACAGTGGAATAAACGGTTTGCCTAAACTGTATTTAGCGAATTCCTCTCGCAATGGAAAAGCTCATGTATGATTCGGCTGGAGCTCTGATGCATCTCTTGGCTAGTGTTCTGCACCATTTCTTCATCCTGGCGAGGAGTGAATGGTGCCTCCATTGTCAGTCATCTGCTTAGACTGCCTTACAGATTATCTAACGATGTTATTTGGCCACACAACGACGGTCTGTTCGCACATCATCTGCTGCTTGTGATAGTTGTACTCTGGATTTATTGGTATCGTTTCACTCAGTTCATAAGGAAGTCGTTTGCTATTCTATCATACTAGTCAGTGGCTGCCAGGTCTTGGTTAGCACCATCTAACGCCATGTAGAACACTCGATATATATGATGGTTAGTAAGTGCTTGTGACTGGTTTCCTTTACATAAGGATTTTTTTTTTTTAAATCTGTTTTGCATCAGTGTATAGTAGTGATTACCTTATCTTTGCTGCACTTCGTAATGGTAAATTTTTCAACTGATATAATGTACAGCACTCTATGCATGTGCAATATACACAGGGTATTAATAGTTTTTTGTGATGTACTTACATGTCTACTAGTCATCACATATGTCATAAGTGGTTCGAAAATTCGAGCTAACTTTGCTTATAAGAGTGCTTAGGTCATACTTGTACCCACGACGCTTTGCGAAGTTTAAGCTGATGATTATGTTATGAATTTGGAGTGTATATCCTCAACGAATCGGAGATTACAGCCCACTATGCTTATAAGTGTGCTTAGGGCATACTTGACCTTGCGATCCTTCTTGTTATTGTAGATGATGTCTATGCTAATAATTTGGCAACTATGTCTTAAATATTTGAGATATTACTGCCATCTAAGTTTATAAGTTCACTTAGCACATACTCTGTACTGCGACAATTTTTGTTATTGGGGGTTATGTCTATGTTATGAATTTGCTAGCTATATCCGACATGGTTCGGAATTTACATCCTACTTCGCTTATAAGTAGACATAGGCATACTTGGCCCTGCACATCTTTTCATTGACGGGGGTGATGCATATGTTATGAATTTGTCAATTATATCATAAACAGTTCGGAAATTACAACCAACAATGCTTATAAGTAGACATATGACATACTTTACCCTACGACTGTTCTTGCTATATTGAGTGATGACTACTATGAATTTAGTGTCTGTATTTTAATTTGATCGAAGTTACAGCCAACTATGCTTATAAGTATACATGACATATTTGATCCTACTACTCTTATCGCCATCTAGGGTGATGACTATGTTACGAATTTGGTGTCTATATTTCAAATGGTGCCAAAGTTACAGCCAACTATGCTTATAAGTAGAAATATGTCGTACTTGGTCCTGCATCCCTTCTCGTCGACTGGGGTGATGACTATGTTATGAATTTGAAAATTATATCATAAATGGTTTAGAAACTACAATTAACTATGTTTAGAAGTAGATGTATGACATACTTGAGCCTACAAACCTTCTCAATCTCGGATAATGACTAAGTTATGATTTTGGTGTCTATATTTTAAATGGTTCGGAAGTTACATCTAACTATGCTTATAAGTAGACATATAACATACTTGACCCTACAACCCATCTCGGGTAATGACTATGTTATGAATTTATTGTATATCTTAAACAGTTCGGAAGTTAGAGTCAACTAGGCTTATATATATATACATATGCCATACTTGACTTTACGATGCTTCTCGTCATCTCAGGTGATGACTATGTCATGAATTTGGTGTTTATATATTAAAAGGTTCGAGAATTTCAGACAACTAAGCTTATAAAAATACTTACGGCATACTTGACCCTGCGGCTCTTCTCGCCATCTCGGGTGATGGCTATGTTATTAATTTGGCAACTATAAGTTAAATGGCTCGGAAATTACAGCCAACTATGCTGTAAAGTATACATAGGGCATACCTAACCCCGCGACCCTTCTCATCGTCTGGTGTGATGCCTATGTTATGAATTTAGCAAATGTATCTTAAAAAGTTCGGAAATTACAACTAACTATGCTTATAAGTAGACATATGGGTGATTTCCCACTGTGGCATCATCCAGGATGGCGGTCGGGTTGTCCTCCAGTCATCAACCCTATTCCCACAGCCATCTATGCGTATAAGTAGTCGTAGGTAATTTCCTGCCTGTGATGTTATCCAAGATGGTGGCCAGGTTGACCTCCAGTCTCAATCCCTCACTCAACTATGCTTATTAGTAGATCAAGATGAATGCCTACAGCAGACGACGACAAACAAGATGGACGCCTCCAGAAGACGACAAACTAAATGGACGCCTCCAGGAGATGACAAACAAGACAAACACCAGACGAATAGTTTTTTTTCACCATTACAAATCTGTCTGGCGAGTGCGCGCTCTCGTGTCTGCCTTATTTCAACTCCTATCGGTCCACGTGGAATGGTAGTCTTGTGGTTTGCACACCGGACTGGCGACCCAAGGGTCGCCGGAACAAAACTACACGACCCCAGAATTTTTTAAGTTCACACTTAAAATAAATTACCAGCGTTCCTGGTGGATAATGAGCGAACACAAGATGGCCACCAGCACTCCTAGCTTCCACACGTGGAACTTCATTCTGGTGGCGAATGCGAGAATCAAATATGGCCACGAGCACACTCTAGTGGTCGATGTGGTAATGAAAAATGGACCGCAAACATGATGGCCTCTTCCATCAGACGACGACAAAACAATATGCTCGCCACCAGCAGGCGAAGACAAAACAAAATGGCCGACACCAGTAGACGACAAACGAGATGGAAGGAATATGAGAAAACCCTCTAAGAATGAGATAGAACGAATGAAGAGAGCAAGGACAAGAGTTAGAACGGGAGGAAGAGGAAATGCGAGCGAGAAGAAAACGTGGAAAATGAAAGAAAGAAAACTTAGGAGGAGTCCGAGGAAACCCTCGAAAGTGAAATCCAAGATGGATGCTGTCGGAGATGAATAAGCGATTAGGAAGATTCGAAACGGAATGCAAGAGCAGAAGAGACAGTGTACTGACTGGCAAGATGCCTGCCTACAAAGTAGCTGACAAGATGGCCGCCAGGAATTTCGCAATTTCCGGTGCAATAATCCGGAATGTGATAAATTCCGGATGAAATGAGAAATTCAAGGAAAAAGGGAATTTCTGAGGGAGAAAAGGGAAATTCCGATGGGGAAAATGGCACATTCCGAGGGAAAAAAGGCACATTGTGAAGGAAAAAATGGACATTCCGGCGTACTGACTGTCAAAATGGACTTTCCGTCAACTAAGATGGCCGCCGTCAGTCCGCATCCCCAATCCCCTGTGCCAGCTTGGCCCTTTCCATTCTACTCAGAGCAGTCATAACTCACTACGAACACAAGAGGGGCGAATGGGATACAAAGAACTTAAGGTGAAGAAAATAAGCTGGCGAGCACACACGAGCACACAAAAGACCAGCATCGTTGACGGTGCCACTGTACAATCCTAAAGCGCCAGAGGCACAAACCTACACCAAGTAATCCTAGGATCTACACTGGTGGAAAATGAAAGTTTTACACCACTAAAACGGTGACGTAGAAACACCATATGCGCATGGGACACTGACAGAGGGCAGTACATCCAATGATTCACCGTGCTCTGCTGTGGACATAGTAAACCGAGGAAAAAAATATTCGTTTTATAGGGTTTAATACACATTCAGCTGCCCTTAAAAATATATATCTTGTTGAGCAAACAAAATTTGAAAAGTAACAAAATTACTTTTGTTCGTCTAACAAAATATATGTTTGAATAAACAAAATCTCTGTGTGTTGGACCAAAAAAAAATTTGACCGTGAACTAAATATTTTGTTGAATCAACTGTATATATTTGTTTGGCCACTCATTTGACTTCCTTCGTTCGAAGATGGACTTCGAGAGTGTGTTTGTATTTTTTGTGACAATTAGGAAAGTAACCGTGTTTTTTTTAGTGCATCTATTGATGCTTAACAAGTGTATAAACACATTAATAAAACAATTCAACCAGAAACTGACCAGTAAAGCTGTAAAACTTTAAATATTTGTTTACAGATGTTGCCCTATATTTGGAGTATATATATTTAAAAGTATTCAGTTGTCACATTAGCTGAGATTACTAGGGCGTAGCCCTCGGACGCAAGTGATCTAGGTTCGAAACTCGGTCGAACTGTTTAATGCACGTGTAGCCAAACAGATCTTTAGTTGCACCAACCAAACCTTACAGTTTGGGTTAACCATATGAGAACAAAAAAATAATTTGTTTTCAGCAACAAAATATTTCAGTGCCCCTATACAAACAAATAATTTGGTTGCACCAAACAAATCTTGTTTGATTGAACAATTTTTTTTTTCATTGTAGGAATCGCGTGCTAGGCATTACACCACTGAGCACAATGAAACTGTAGTTGACTCGGTCAAAGAGTAGTCTGTTTGTTTCAAGCATCAGCCTGTATGTAGCAAGTATTATAGACATGCCACGAAGGCATAGACGACCACACTTCGTGCAATTAGCGTACTTTGAACGAGGTCGTATTGCGGGCCTGAGGGAGGCTGCATGGTCCTTCCGAGGAATTGCCCAACTCGTAGTACGTGAAGAGTCTGCTGTGCATCATCGAACATGTGCGGGACAAGATGGGACGGCGTTTGGTGCGGTCTGCAATACCAGCAACAAACCTCCACCAATTGCGACAACGGGTGGAATTAGCGTGGAACATTATTCCCCAAGATGACGTCCGACAACTTTATGATCGTCTCTACGCACGACTGCACGACTGCACGACTGCATCGTCGCTGAAGGAGGCTACACAGGATACTGACATTGTTCAAGACTCACTTTAGCCTCTGTCCATAGGTGTACGACCCTGTGATCAATACCATATACAGTGTGCAACCTGTATAATTATTCAATAAAACGTTCATTCGTGTGGAATCATTACTTCGGGATGTTAATTTTTCATTTTCCGCCATTGCAGAATGGCTTCAAACCATCTTTGAGCATACGAAGATATATTAAATTACTATATTTATAAAAAACATTCAAATATGAAATGTTTTACACCTATTCGTAGTATTTTTTTGTATTAACAAATTTGATGTTCAGATTTCGTGATTAACGCCACTGCAGAATTTCTGCCAGAAGATAACCTAGAGAAAGAGAGATAATTAACCCGCAATAACATCACTATAGTTTACTTGAACTGTCTTATGTTAAAATGATATTTACGGTTTTTGTCCGGTAATTACTTAATACACGCCTTTAAAAAGGGTTTGTAAGAGATTATTAATGACTTATCCGAGAGTACTCCGAGATAATCCGAAGCTACAATCACTCCTCTTCTGTTAAATCAAGTTGTGAAACAAAATAGTATTCAAATCAACAAAGGTAAAGAATTCTAGAAAAAAAAAAGTTTTTTATGGCAGAGAAATGTCTCGAAGGAATGAATACCTCTTAAGAATTTTCCTAATAATAGGTATTTTACACTCTACTTTCAGTGAAAACAAAATCAGGAATTTCAAACAACGGTCATCAAAATGCCGATTTTTTTTTCGTTGCATAAAATAAACTAGCTTCTCTTCACAAATCCACTCAAATATACGAATTTAACCTTTGGAAACAATAATTAACACCTTCACTCACTCTTAGTATTTCATAACGCTCTCGTGCATTTTTTTTCTTAAATGCACACTCCTAAATTCTGTGCACATATTATTTACTCTAATTTTAATCATATGGAATTAAAATTTTTAATTTCAACTATCAAAATATATATATTACACAATGCAATAATTTGTCCAAATTATACTATATGTTCGGAATTTTTAACTCACTATATTTTTAATATTTATATCTTCGTTTCTAAAAAGGATGCTAAGGGTGTTGTTACTCTATTTTGAATTAAAGACACATACAACCAGCTGCCTTAATATTCAGTAAATATTAATGCCGACATGATAAAATGGTTGGTTTGTGGTAGTCTTTGAACTGTAACTGGACGAAAGCAAGTATATACTGACAAACCTAAGGTCCATGCACAGCTGTAGAATTGTATAGAAAGAGGAAGCTAGGTCAGGGTGATTCACCATCTTTAACCTTTACGGTCAGTTTGGCTATCCCTTCCGATAATACTTGCAGATTAAACTACATCATCTACTAAAATAAAAAGAATTACCCTAGCCATTAAGCTCTCTCCCTAACCACTCACAGAAAGCAGGAAATAGCAATTAATAGTGAATTTATTATTGTACCCAAAGCAGATTTTATCTCATCTGAACTCTCAGCCACTCCTCTGGGTGTCTTCATTGATTTTCGCTTTGGGGTGTGTGGATAAAAAAGCGAAGAGCAAGCATAAATTGTGCCATTGCAAAGACCAGGGGTCAGAGTAAGGCGGATGCGGAGCAGAGAAATGCTATTCTCTGTGCTCAGATGCAGAAATTAGGAATTTGCTTATAAAAGAGTGGCACGTTTTTTTATCTTTCTTGAAAATTTAACCGAATGTTTGTGCGAAATTTTGACTTTCTAAAGAATTTTCTAATGTGTGTTTTAAGTTGCCTTAGTTATTTAAAGGAATGCAAAAGGAAATACTATAAAAAATTAACGTCGTTAAATATAACGATGAAAACATATTAAAACAAATTTTATATATCTTCACTGTGTTCGAAGTTTACAACAGTTAGCTACTGGCCATATTATACTTTGTATGTCTCCAGGGTTATATACTGTGATAAATTTTAACATTACGATATGTGACTTAATTGTGACGATATCAAAATATAAATGAACAATTAATACATTTTTAATGGAATTTTTGTGTTACGTAAACGAGCAAGATAATCATTGTTTTTACTACGTTGTTAATATTTACTGATTACTAAAGTTATTTGCTGTGAAACAAATATTTCATTCAGATCTCGTTTACATATAAATTCTGTATCTTCCGAATCCTACCCCCCCCCCCCTCCCAAAAGAACAGTTCTTAGAGCATTCAGAATGACAAAGAAGTTAGTAACTTAACCTAATTGTTAATTTCTACATAAATCTAAGTTGTCCTAAATTGAAATCACAAATTACGTTTCTATCATAGTAAAACACAGTGTTAGTAGAGTACTGAAAATGTATCCAAATGCTTGCTCTATTTTTGACGTTTAAAGGTACTGGTACATTAAGAATACAGCCAGAATATATAATAAAGATGTCTATTGTCTATGATGACTTTAAAAAAAAATCCAAATATTAAAACAAGCTCAACAGGACAAAATATTTTCAACCGAAATATGAAAGAGAAAAATTTACTTACGCGAAAACACGAAAAAAAAGAAGTATTTAAGCATTAGTAACACAGTAGTTGAAAATTAGCCTGGAAAACCAATTAAAGATAAAAAAAGAGATTCTGAAACAAAAATGTATGCGAAATGAATCTAAAAATCAGCCATAATCGTGTCCGACACAGACTCAGCCAGTTGAACCAAATTTGGCATAGCCTATTAGTTGTGCTTCTGAGTGCTCAATGTAATTTTTAAAATTACAGTGTATTAATGAGATTTTTTCATAATTGCGTCAGTGATATTTAATTTTGATATACCACATTCGAGGAACTGTGGCAGATAATTTTATCCAAACTCGGAAGATGGTAGTACTTAATTTGAGCAACAGTTTTCTATTTAATTAATATTTTGTCAACCTCTTTGCATGAAAATCGAATAGAATATTAAGCGTTTATATATCTCTGAAAATACAGAAATATTCACAGCGAGCTATCCATATTATTATGCTGCGATATGTTAACAACATTTATGGAATTTAGTTAAGCTATAACTATTTTTAAAATGGTAGCCTTTAAAATTATAAATAGAGCTATTCATTTGTGAATTGTTAGCAGGTTTTATCCGCCAGTAAATTATATAAACTATATGTTCGTAAATATTCAATCGATTCGTTTAATTTTTATATAAAATAAGCACTATGGGAGACACATAAATATATCACCAAACATTTGTATCTAAGACAGATGTTTTCGTAAGGTTGGCTTAAGAATGATATCAGTGTAGTAAGCCACGTCTTTCAAAGAACTAGATAACCCCTTTTAAAATAAAAAGTATACCAATAAGAAAAATAATATTGCTTGTTTATGCCGTTGTGAGAGTTGACGAAATTTAGAAATGAGTGTTTTTGTAACAGTTCTGAAATATTCAACTGGCTCTAATAAGTACGTACGTGTGTGTTCGTGCAGAGGATTAAGAACGAGGACTGAGGTTTGGGTCGGCCAGGCGGCCTCTGGTAAACGACGTGCAGCCGTGTCTCGAATGTAGGAGACTACTAACTACAACTAAATATACATATATAGTGTACTGTTTTTCCACTGGTGGTGGCCATTCTCATTTTACTTAGAATAAGACGTACCCAATCGAAACATTTGTAATTTTGGTCAGATTTTAACAATTTCCTTCCTTGTTCATAAAGAGGCTATACCTACGTGTAGAACGTAAGGGAAACTGGCCTTTTCTTACTGTTCCTATTAGATTAGGTTACTTCATACATTTATGTAAATTATTCGATACCTTTTGATTAGAAAATTCATTTTTTTCTTTTATAATAATATTTAGTAGTGTACGGCGCCTACAGAAAAAAATTTGTATATATAAATATAATATAACTATTGTACATCTCTAAAAATTTATCGAATGATTTAAAACAATTTTTAAGTTAAATAGTATGGTCAGAGTTAGTAGTTTACTTTTGTAATTCGTAGTGAAATTGTATGGAAAGAATTGCGAAAGCAAAACATTACAAAATTCTCTCCTTTTCAATGATATGTATGCTAACAATTAATTCAAAATATACATTTGATTAAAAACCACAAAATCTTCTGACTCTAAATTTCTTTCTTCGGTAAATTATAAAACTGCATTAATAAGAAGACAGAATATTGAAATATAATCCCTCTAAACATTGTGTCAAGCGACTATTGCCGTCCCGCACATGTCAGCTTTCAGACATAGCCCACAATCAATTCCATACAAGAATTATTTATTTTCCATTAGACACTGAACAGCACGTGAGTCCAGAGACAACCACAAAACACACAGACCTCAAAGAAACAGACATCATAAAGACCTTCACTAAACCTCGGATTCCACACAGAACTCAGAGATCAGACCTCAATAAACCTCGTATCTCAAGCAGACCTTAAATTAAACTCCAATGAAGTGAAATAGACTACAAATGTTCTCAAACAGACCTCGGACGGACCTCAAACATACCTTCCACAGACGTCAGGCATAGAAGAGAACTCTAACTCAGATCGACCTGCGATGACGCAATATATGATACAAGAGCTTTATTTTTGCAGGTGACACTATCCTGCTAAATGTCAAACATAGGATGCTATGAAATGCTGTATTTTACATTTACTACAAGTACTGGTACGATAGGTTGAAACACGATTTAACGCTCAGTAGATCATTGCACACCAAACCAAAATATTTATGAGTCAACAATTTAAAATATAAGTGTCTAATATAAATAGTAATATACAGGCCGCACCATAGCACTATTCGTGTGAAAAGTTTGCTAGAAGTCGGTTGAGTAGTGCATGAGGAACTGTCTATTTTTCCGCACATGTGGTGCTATTATTAAAAGTGGAATACTAACGAGGACATGAGTCTTGTAATTTAATTATGACAGAGTGCACGGTTTTGGTTTGTATGGGTTAAATATTTCTTGAGGTACCATGCAAGTAGCAATATAAATTTCAGATAGCAGCCATTTTGAAAACAAGCCAATTACGGGGTCGCGACTATAAAATATTGTATCCTTATTAATGTACACCGTTTTAAAATAGTATAATTTAAGAAAAATGCACAAACACACTTTCACGCAGACACACATTACTTACTAAACTTACTTCGGAACGTAGTTAAACGATAAGGCAAGGAAAATGCAATAATTAATGGTTTGGGTTAATTTTATTACTGTGAATAATTTATAAAGACTACAGGCTAAATTTCACCGTGGATAAGGTTCTGCATTGCATAACCAGTGAAATACGATACTTGTCGTTACCACGTTAACGCACTACAAACATTTCTACCATTGATATCACAGGCAAAACTCGCGATTTGTCAGACAGTGAAAGGGGATGACCATCTTCACTCGGGGGAAAAAATGGCAGTATTTCTAAACACCGCAGTTTTTGAACTGTTCACGTGATGCTACGGCATTTGAACTGCGGAGCGCAACAGGCCATTAATGCGAGAGTAAAACTTCGATTGTGAAGTTGTGTGAGCGCCCACCGTTTTCGAAGCAACTCATTGCCCAAACGAAGCCAGGGGCCACCACACGTATGTCTAAAATAATAATAGCACAACGAACCATATTGCGTAAATATCTCAGAAGCCAATGGCTGGTCATAGCACCCATACTGACGGTGATTCATCGGCGAAGCAAGCATTTGTTAGCACCACCATCAATGTATGGACGTGATTGTTTCAGAGGCGAAACCTTACATAACAAATTACCCGCTATCACTTTTGAAAAAAAAAAAAAAAAAAAAAACATTGGCGGCAGCATTTTGGACTGGGTAATATTTATTTGTATTGAGTGTGTCCTTTCATAACTTTAGAAAACACTGTCAAAAATCTACTTTACCATCCATTATTGGAGATTACGTATGCCTGCACGCATCAATACATGTTGACTATCTTACCTAGGGCTGGTAGGATCTTTCTGTAGGAAAATGCGACATGGTATGTGTCCATAATCGAGCAGCTTTGTGATATCATTTATCGTTATGATGGCTGAATGGACCTTCCATCAGGCCCCCTTCGGCAGCTCTCGCATAAACTAAAGTATTAATTCCATCCAGAGTCCCTTGGCAAACTTCCGGCATCTTACTGAATCATTATCATCTTACCTTGCTGTGACCGTGCAGCACAAGGTGATTGTTATGAATATTAGTTAGTGTTCATAACAATGGTACGCTACTCTGCATTTTGTTGTACACTTGGCGCCCGAATACTTTCACCCAATTACGATGTTCAAAGTGGGCCATTACTAATTGGTCGTGACTTCATCACGGTCATGGCTGTCAATGACCTGAAAATTAGTAATGACGGTAAAGTAGCGACAAATAAGTGTTTAAATGGTTGCAATGATAGTTCTGTAAATAGAGAGGTAAGTGAAAGTATGATTGTGGTTGGGGTGGCTTAGGTCCAGATGCGGTGTTGATTTAGTGATGAATCAGCGTGGAGTTGGTTTATTATACTTGTAGAACCAGTGAAGGTTATGATGCGAAAACCATTCCATGATATGAACGAGCGCGCTAGCAGCAGCAGCTGTAGCGCCACCAGGGCGACATCTACCGGCAACCAAGTGAACCGACGACGTGCAACATGCGCCAAGGGAAACATTACGTTTCGATCTGTATCTTACAATTTTCCGCTATGATGTATCTCCTTTCATGTAAAGATATCGCTTTCCAAAGTGTCTTAAACGGGTAGGCGAGCCCATTAACATAGAAGTCTTGAGCGTCGGTAAAAGTAAAATGAGGTGAAAATTAAGTATTGTATTACAACGGTCTCCATCAACACCATCAAAAATGGTATCTATTTTTTTTCTATGACGGTAAAGTAGCGAAAAATAGTGTTGAAATGGTTGCTAAGATAGTTCTACAAATAGAGAGATACGTGAATGTATGATTGTGGTGAGGGTGGCATAGGCCCAGATGCGTTGTTGATTTAGTGAGCAATCAGTGTGGAGTTGGTTTAGTATACGTGAAGTACCAGTGAAGGTTATAATGCGAAAATAATTGCTGGGTATGAAATGCTAAGGAAACCACCCGATACCATATTCGAGCATGAGAGAGACTCTCCAAAGCTGAATGTGTTTTGCGCCGTTTCCCGAGAACAGGTGTACGGTCCCTTCTATGTTGCGGAAAACACAGTTACCAGAATGTCATATCTGGATATGTTGGAGATCTGGATTGTTTCCAAAATTAAGACAAAATTCCGATAGTTTTATTTTTCAACAGAATGGAGCACTACAGCACTGGCACCTGCATGTCAGAGAATTTTTGAAACAAAGAGATTCCTGAACGATGTATCGGCCGTAAGAGGCTTACAGATCGCACATTGCACCACTGGCCTCCAAGGTCGCCTGATCTCAGCGTACGTATGTTATTTTTTCTTGTGGGTGTTTGTGAAAGACTCCGTCTACGTGCCTCTCCTTGCAACAACAGCGGGCGAACAGCAAACGTCGCATTGCAACAGCAGTGGCTGCGATAAAACCTGACATACTCGCACAAGAATTGCACGAGTTTGATTACCGTTTAGCCGTATGTCGTGCGTCCGGCGGAGGGCCTATTGGACATATGTGAGATGGCAAATTAAAACAGTGTATTCTTCTACGTATTTTAAAATTCACCCGAAAGTTTTATGAACATGCAAGTAAAAGTTATAGCCTTGAGAAATTGGATGCATCTATTCGATACACGCTATATTTTCCGCGTTTAAGGCCGAGAAGCTTGGAAGCGATAATGGCTACACTGTTACGCACATCAAGTGTGTCATCGCCAGTGAGCACAAAGCTTTTAAATGGCGGGCATTATTCTCGTTTTATTATGTGTACCTATGCGAATTAAGAGTTAAACAGTGACCCTTTTATTTAATTGATGAAAAATTTGTGGTAATGTTTTGTGCAGGACAATTGAGTAATTCTGAATTAATCTGACATATGTTTTTAGATAGAGTGCTTTGAAAGGGCCGTTTTTATTTATGTTGTAGTGCTCGAAATTGATTTTTTCTTAATGTGCGTGGCGTCTTAAAAGCACATAAAATACCTCGTCGGATGTGGGCGTTCTTTTCGTAGATCAACAAATTGGACCTAAGCTAATAGTTTCGTGTGGAAAACGCGTATTTCAGACACTCCGTAATGTAGTTCAAGCGTGTGCTAGGCGGGCTCCTTAAGGGCTTCACATGGCTGGCGCATGAAATGTGTTACAGAGATTTGGTAAAAAATGCGTGTTTCAAAAACATTTGGATATGGTGCAGTGGTTTATGAACACGATAAGCAATTAAGAAACGTTTCGCGCCCAAATACCAGATTCAAGTTCCCATTTCAAATCGAGGGATTGTTTTTTGAGCTTCAAAATGTCTGAAACGGATGTTTAATAGTAATTTTTAGCTTCTAAAGTTATATACGAAAACTTCTGACCTGTCTTTAGACACGCTTCTTACTTTTATCTTTATTAGCGTACCACAAAAACATAGGGACAACGCTTACTGCAAAATCACATTCAGGAGGGTCGTACACGGGATGACTGCAAGCCAGATAGGCACGTAGTGTGTAGAGGCGATGAGCAAAGGGCGAGTGAGCAAGAGTCAGCCTTAGAGCTTACAAGTTTCGAGGCCTCGAAGGGACCGCACTAGTATGAATTGCGGGCTACTGGGCCAGAGGGATCCGACTACGTTTCCTGCTCCGTCTGCTATCTTGGATTACGTAATTTCGGCCGCCATATTTGATTACGTCATTTCCGGCCGTCATTTTGAATTACGTCATTCCTGACCGCCATCTTGGATTCAATTTCTTCATGCTATATCATTCCACCTCGGCATCCACCATCGTGGATTCCATTTATTAGTCACATTCGTTCCACATCATGATCTGTCATTCCACCTTGACATCCAACATCTTGGATTCCAGTTCTTCATACTGTATCATTCCACCTCAGTGTTCAACATCCTGGATTCAATTTCTTCATGCTCTATCATTCCACCATGGCATCAATTATATTTGATTACATTTTTTCATGCTCTATTATTCCACCTTGGCATCCACCATCTTGGATTCAATTTCTTCATAATCTATCATTCCACCAACTTGTTTACTCGTGTTTATACATGCTATACAATTCCTTGAAATTTAGCCACAGATGAGCTGTATACCTTCTTGTTTATCCATACTTATCCATGCTCTACAATTTCACCTCGGTGTTCACTATATTAGATTCCATTTATTTAGTCATCTTCGTTACACCTCACGCTCTATCATTCTACCTCAGCATCCACCATCATGGATAAAATTCTTCTTTCTTTTATCATTATACCATCTTGTTTATCCATTTTTTTAGTCACCATCATACATCATGCGCTATCATTACACCTTGTAACCCGCCATCTTGTTAATCAATTTTTACTAGTCGCCATCATGCTACATCATGCTTTATCATTCTGGTTATGTGACCACAATCTTGCATCCACCCTCTCACCTATGATCAACATTTATCTTGTCCTCCATCTTGTTTCCGGCTGCCATATTGTTTCCCACTATATGCATTTACACACTGACACCTACATAATGCTCTAATTAACCACAATCCCACTTCTCTTACCTTCCTACCGACACATGGTCCTACCAAACTACCCTCTTACCTAAACACCTACTGCCCTACACAGGTACCCACCACTCCATCCATGTACCCACCACTATAATAATCTGCATTCATAGTAACTAAACTATCCAACCACCCTCTGCCTTACCCACCACTCTATGAACCTACACACACCCACATATCAACAGCTCTACCCATATACAAACCCACCCACCTACCCAACACTCTACCTACCTACCCATCCACCTTTCACTCTACCATCCTACTCCAATCCTAAAGCTCTAAAAAAATACGCACTCCTACTAATGATCCTATCTAAGCAACTGTCTACCATTCAACCCACCTACACACTCACTGCTCTTCTTACCTTCCCACCTACCCAACAAGCTGCCAAACTACCCATCCACCTTTCCTTCTACCTGCCTACCCCATTCTTAAAGCTGTACCAAACTACGCACATACCTATTGTTCTACCCATCTAACCAACTGCCTACCATTTTACCTAACCACATTTCAGGAGCTCTACTTACTCCTCACTGCTGACTATACACTAATCTCCAAACCCTCCACACTTTGCTCCACAAGCACTGCAGGCACCGCAATTGTTACCATACAACACTCCACAACCTCTGCACAACTATCCGAACCCTTAGAAGAACTCTCCGAACCCTCCACGCAACTCTCGATGCCCTCCACACTTATCTCCGCACCCTCAGCACACATCTCCGCACACTTCACATGGTATTCCGCACATTCACACACCGCTTCGCACCCTACCTACATACCCACTGCTCTACACACCTACCCACAAACCATTGCTCTACTCACCTACCTAACAACTGCACTACCTGACTACCAACCTACTATTCTACCCCAATAAAACTCTTCTTACCTATCGACATACCTGCGATTCTACCCACCTGCTGCTCTAACCACTAACTACTCAACCCACCTACTCACAACTCTAACAAACCCATCTACTACCCACCTACCTATTCCTATACCCACGCACCATCATACCTACTGATCTACCTACCCACTGACCACTCCAACAAATGCTTTAACCACATACCCTCCACTCTAAATACTTACCTACATAACCACTACTCTACCTACCTACCGCAACACCACTCTACCCACCTACTGCTCTACCGACCTACCCATCACTCTACTAATCTACTTACATAACAACTAATCAATACACGCACCCACTGCCCTACCCACTACACTATGAAACTACACACACCCACCTACCTGCAGTTCTACACATCTACACACCTACCTACCACTCTACCTACCTACCCAACCACCTTTCACTTTACCATCTCGCCCATATTCTTAAACTCTGCTAACCTACATACTTACTGTTCTAACCATATAACCTACTGCCTACCATTCTACCCACCCATACACCCACTGCTCTCCTTACCTTCCCACCTACCTACCCACATAACCATTGCTACACATGTACCCAACTACCTATCCACCTCCTGCTCTACACAATTACTCACAACTCCAACCAATGCTCTATTCACATACCCACCACTCTACATGGTTATCTGCAAACCCATTGCTCTACCCACCTTCACACCAATACATTGATTTACACACCTAATCACCTACTGCTCTACCAACCTTCATACCGACCTACCCGCCTTCAGCTCAACTCAAATACTCGCCTACCCACCACCACTCCTACCTGCCACTCTTCAAACCTGACAATTCTCTTAATTACTTACTTACTTATAGGCTCTAACCACCTCTCTACTAAACACTCACCCTCCTCTATAACCCAACTGCTCTACTTAGAGCTGTACCCACCAACCTAACACACTACCCTCCTACCCACTGCTCTACCTACCACTCTTACCTCATACACACCTACCTACAGCTCTACACATATATCAACCCAAGAACTCTACCCAATTCTCTACCCACCAATCCATTGCTCTACCCACTTACCTACCTACAAACCAAACAACCTACATTCCTACTGATTTACCTACTGTACCACCTAAAGCTCTACACACCTACCCACTGCATTACCCACCTACCCACCACTTAACCCATCTACCCACCACTCCACTCGTATACCCACCATTAAACCCATTTACCAACCTCTCTACCCATCTACCCACAACTCAACCCATCCACTCACCACTCTACCCATATTCTCACAGCTACACCCATCTACTCACTGCGATTTCCACCTACCTACCACTCAATTTAACGACCACCATACTACCAATCTAACCACCTAACAATCATTCCACCCACCCACCTACCTACAGCTCCATTCACCCATTTACATGCCCACTCACTCACTGCTATACCTACCTACTTAACTATTCACCACTCAATTTATCTAAAAATCTACCAACCTACTTACATCTCTATAAACTTACCTAACCACCACTCTACCCACCCACCTATCGCTCCCCCATCTACCTAGAACTCTAACAACCTACTCACCTACCTACTGCTTGGCCCACATATCTACTGCTCGACCCGTCTACCTATTGCTCTAGTCACCGGCCCACTTTACAAACCAAAAGTCTGCTCACATCATTACGCAAAAGTTTACCCATCTCACTGTCCACCAACCTGTTACTCTACCCACCTACCCAACACTCTACTTACCTACCTACATCCCCACTGCACTACTTACCACTCTACTCACATGCCAATCTACCCACATATTCACCACACTACTAACCTACTTGCATAATAACTAATATATTCACCCATCCACTGCCTTACTCGCCACTCTATGAACCTACACACACCCTCCTACCTACAGCTCTACCCATCTACACACCCACCCACCTACCTACCACTCTACCTACCTACCCATTCACCTTTCACTGTACCATCCTACCTACATTCCTTAAGCTCTACTAACCCACACACATATCTAGTGCTCTACCCATCTAATCAACTGCCTGCCATTTTACCTAACCATATTTCAGCAGATCTACTTACTCCTCATTGCTGACTCCGCACTCATCCCCCCACCATCCGCACTAAGCACTACAAGCACCGCAGGCACCGCAATTAACACCACACAAATCTCCGCAACCCTATCCACAACTTTCTGCACCCTCAGCACAACTCTCCGCACCCTCAACACAACTCTCCGCTCCCTCCACTCTTATCTTTGCAACCTCAGCACACATCTCTGCATGCTTCACATGGCACTCGGCACATTGACACACCACTCCCCACACTACCTACATAAACATTACTCTATACACCTACCCTACAACCCACTATTCTACCCACCTACCTACTTACTGCTCTACCTGACTACCCACCCAATATTCTACCCCAATACCACTCTTCTTACTTATCGGCATACCTGCCATTCTACCCACCTGTCGCTCTAAACATTTACTGCTCTAATCACCTACCCACCACCAGTCCTACCCGCCACTCTTCATATCTAAACCTTATCTTGATTACTGACTTACTTATGGTTCTATCCACCTACCCACTAAACACTCACCCACCTCTATAATTACCCAACAACTGCTCTACTTACAGCTGTACTCACCTACCTAACACTCTACCCTCTTACCCTCCTACCCACTGCTCTACCTACCACTCTAACCACCTACTCACCTACCTACCTACTGCTCTGCCCATCTCACTACCTAAAACATACAATTCATATCATCAGACTAACCAACAAAATATTCAAGCCATAAATTTCGACCTTTTGTACTGACCATCTCACATGGCATCATACCTCCTGCCCTCCTGTTTGATAGCCATATAGGCTGGTCACACTCAGAGACAAAGCTATTCCATCAAGAAACTTCTCCCTGCAGTCAAAACGAAATACTGCTACAATGTTCCCATTCACAAAATTCAGACATCACTACTACCATACTGATTGGCCGTACAAGCAAGAGACACAGACAATCCAGTAAATAAATCAATATACCCAGCTTATCATATAGAATAATTAAAACAAAGAGACTGTCCTCTAATCTGTAGCAAAATCTCTTGATGTATATATATATTTATTTATATATTTATAATTATATAAATGTTTCTATGTTATATATCTATACATACCTATCTTATGTATATTTAAATGTAATATATTTTCCTAACATATTTAAAAATATATATTTTATATATATTTAAATATAGGTGGTTAGGTGGGTAGAGCAGTTGGTAAGTGAGTAGGTGATTAGATTGGTAGGTAGAGCAGAGGGTAGGGTGTTAGAGTGAAAGGTGGATGGGTATGTAGGTAGAGTGTTGTGTAATTGGGAAGCTAAGAAGAGCAGTGGGTGTGTATGTAGGTAGACTGGTATGCAGTTGGTTAGATGGGTAGAGCAGTAGGTATCTGTGTAGGTTAGTAGATATTTAGGATTGGGTAGGATGGTAGAGTGAATGGTGTATGGTTAGGTATGTAGAGTGTTTGGTAGGTGGGTGGGTGATTTGATGGTTAGAGCTGTAGATAAGTGGGTGTGTGTAGGTTCATAGTGTGGTGGGTAGGGCATTGAGTGGGTGGATATATTAGTTGGTAATGAAAGTAGTTCAGTAGAGTGATGAGTACGTGGGTGGAGTGGTGTGTAGTTGTGTAGAGCAGTAGGTGTTTTTAGGGGGGAGGTAAGGTTGGTAGGACAGCGGATAGGTGGGAAGGTAAGAAAAGTAATGGGATTGTGGGTAGGTAGAGCAGTAAGTAGGTGTCTGTGTGTAGGTGCATAGAGTGGGAAACAATATGGTGGATGGAAACAAAATGGCGGAAAATGTGTTTGGCGAGCTTAGGCGAGAGTTAGAATCCAAGATGGTGGTCACATTTACAGATTAATATAACATGATGCGGCATGATGGTGACTTATAAAATTGATCAACAAGATGGCAGGTGACAAGGTGGAATGATAGTGCATAATGTAATATGACGGTGACTAATAAAATGGATAAACAATATTGGTAGAATGATAGAGCACAAATCATTTGAATGCAATTTGGAGGATGCTGAGGTGGAATGATAGAGTATGAGGTGGAACGAATGTGACTAAAAAAGTTGAATCTAAGATGGCGGTCACCGAGGTAGAATGATAGAGCATAAAAATATGGATAAACAATATGGTATACTACTCGCCTGGTAGCTAAATTTCGAGGAATGATAGATCATGAAGAAATATGGATAAAAAGTTGGTGGAATGATAGAACATGAAGATATGGAATCCAAGATGTTGGACACCAAGGTGGAATGTTAGAGCAGGAATAAATATAATCCAAGATAGTGGGCACCTATGTGGAACGATAGAGCATGAAGAAATTGAATCCAAGATGGTGGATGTTGAGGTGGAATGATAGTGTATGAATAAATGGAATCCAAGATGGTGGATGACGAGGTGGAAAGATAGAGCATGAAGTGGAAATAAGGTGACGAAATAAATGGAATCCAAGATGGTTGATGCCGAGGTGGAATGATATAGCATGAAGAAATGAAATCCAAGATGGCGGCCGGAAATGACGTAATTCAATATGGCAGCTAGAAATTATTTAATCCAATATGGCAGCTGGAAATGACATAATCCAAGATGGTGGCAGGAAATGACCTTAACCAAGATGACGTCCGGAAATGACGTAATCTGGGCCATTAACCCCCATTTCATACTACTGACCGTGTTGGTCTACTGGCCAGACTACTCGCCTCCAAATATGGGAACCGGGTTTGATTCCAGACAGGGTGCTCCCGTATTTTCGCACGTGGTAATCATGCCGGATGCTGCTGCTGGTCAACGGGTGTTCTCTGGGATATCTGGCTTTCCACGCCCTTGCATTTCGGCGCTGTTCCACATTCACCGCACTTCACCCTCATAGGAATTCAATACCTCGATTTCAAGAGCCGCCCAAATTTCTCCACATCATTTCACTAGAGGCCTCGAACGCTCAAAATTGCTGCAGGCAGGAAGAACGCTTAATAAAGTATATGACCAAAACCTCTTAACTCCATACATTGTCAAATTCTTTTCTGTGTGATTAATGGAGCCTGGTTGTTATTAGGCCTATGTTTACTTAACTTCTACAATTAATGTTAAGTCACCGCATAACATACGCGACATAGTTTTAATTCTGCGGAATTAATATTGAACTTGATATATATAAACAAGATTTCTTTATATGGTTTTCTTATAAAATTATTTCTAATTTATACATTGTTTTCCATGCACTTACATAAAAGTGGTACGTTTTTCATAGCCATATGAGGGATAAGAAGGATATGAGGCATGGCAACGAATTCCCAAAACTAAAAGTAGTTCGCGACAGCCTAACCTACAACAATTAAAGCTTCCTTTAGACAACAGAATTCAAATTATAATTTGAACGCCATAAACACTATAATTCAGGAAAGGAACACTTGAAATAAATTAAAATTGTTGGCAAATATGCCACATAATTGTATAAAAGTACTTTGAAATCACGAATGGTGAGGCGTATATTCAAGCCTGCATATAATCTTGCCTTCAATCGTTAAGGAAAGTGTGAAAGGCGTAGTGAAATTTACAACTTTGTGTAGAAGCTTTTCTATATTTGCAGCTTGATATTTGGCAAATTTTCCGTACTATGTAAATGTTCAAAACTTCCATCGTTGTTTAGGAAGTTTACTGGAAAATTTTTTTAAATTGCGATTACAACCATTATTTATTGTCAAGCAATAATGATAAGTTAAGAAACCTGATACGCTGACGTACAACTTCGTATATGCTTCTCAGGGTAAACTGAGCACATTTTAAAGCCTAGTCTAAGATATACGTGTACTCACATGGCGTATTATACCACCATGTGTAAAGTTAGCACTAGCATAGGCCTGATCACTTTATTTATTTGCGTTTCGTTCAAATGAAACTGTAAAATTATTTTTAAAAAAAAGGTTCCAATATTTTACGATTTTTGTGATTCTTACATTTACATGCATTAAAACAAACAGAAAGCAAAATAATTAATTCTATTATTTACAAATGTTTACCCAGCACTTCTACACTGACATGACAAAAGTCATCGGATAGCAACGTGTAACTGAATGCCTCGTGGTACCACCGCTGCAGAACGACGTTTCACGGTCTCAGCTGTGAACAAGCCCATGGCAAGGCTACGTGAGTTATCAGAGTTCGAACGGCCCGTGATTGTAGGTGCCAGAAGGATGGGACACTCAACTTCACAAGTTGTGGAGACTGTCAATTTTCCTCGATCCACAGTGTCACGTGTGTATAGGGAATATCACAATCAAGGAATTACGATCCACCGTGGACAACGCAGTGGACGTCCAAAGTTACTTGATGATCGTAACCGGCGGAGGTTGGGTAAAATTGTCCGTGCTAACAGAGCAGGAACACTTGTTCATATCACAGCCACATTCAATGCAAGGATTTACAGACGTGTATCGAGCAGATATGTGCAACGTACATTAGCTTCCATGGGATATGGAAGCAGAAGACCCACCAGAGTGCCCCTGTTAACAGCATGACACCGGGTACAACGCCTCACTTGGGCTTGTGAGGTTGCTAATTGGAACCCGGAGGACTGGAAACATGTGGCTTGGTCCGATAAGTCACGATACAGGTTGTTTCGGGCTGATGGTAGGGTTCGGGTATGGCGCAAACCCAATGAGGCTATGGATCAGAGTTGTCAACAAAGCACCGTGCAGACTGGTGGTGGTTTCATAATGATGCGGGATGTGTTCACATGGCATGGGTTGGGTCCACTTCTCCAAGTACCCACAAAACTCAATGGTAACTGCTACAAAACTCTTCTTGGTGACCATTTGCAGCAGTTCATTGACTTCAGTTTTCCTGACAACGATGGGTTGTTCCAACAGGATAATGCGTCGTCACATCGGGCTGCTGATGTCCAGGACTGATTCGAAGAGCATTCTGGAGAGTTGCAGCGAATTAATTGGCCAGCACGTTCCTCCGACATGAAACCAGTCGAGCATTTATGGGACCTAAGAACCTGCACCTAACAATACCAGGGAACTTTGGGCAGCTGTTCAGACATCATGACTTGACATCTCTATAGAGATCTTCCGTCTACTTGCGGAGTCCATTCCACGTCGAGTTACTGCACTCAACCGTGTCAGTGTAAGTCTGGGGCACCGGACCCACATTTAGGCTGTTTTAGGTTTGTCGGCTATTGTTATGTAAATTTACGTGTTTGTGCTGTCGGCGGGGGAGTGAAGCTCCCCTCCAGCCTCCCGACTGGAGTGAATGTAGGTGTCGTGATGTCTGTCTAACGTGTTTTTCTGTTGATTAAAAGTGTGCTATTTAATCTCGCATGTAGTGTGTCGGTGAGTCCCTAATCGCCTGGGAGCAGCCTCCAGGGCAGGTTTTATCGTTTCAAAGTGTTGTGACATAAGAAATAAATCCAGTATTACAATCCAGTGTTAGAAACATCAACAATAAAAGTGGGGTGGGGGGTTGGGACAAGAGTCTGCCAGGCCCTAGTCAAAGCAGAGCCCCCCTACCCCCTTGGAAATTCTTCAACGAGGATCGTCTTCTTCCCGACCTGAAGCACACTATCAGGTCGGTGCGTTATAGCAAGTATTTAATTGTGTTTGTAAAACATAAAACACTAAATGTTTTACTTTTTTTAATTTTTTTATTGTGTTTCTGTATTATGTAAATTTTGTATTTTTTTTTGTATTTTCAAATTTTTTAAATTATTAGTATTAATATTATTTTTATGTCGTATTAGCCCTCCGACCCGTACCTCGACTGGCATGTGTGTTACTTGACCTGGAAGACGAGTGGTGGTTGGGGCTATTTCCCACCTTTCCCGAGTTCCCACATAACCAGCCCGGGCAGAGCACTCTAAATAATAAATATTGTGTGTTTATTAAACGAAAGTATTAAGTTTGGGATTTTTTTACAAGGAGATCTTAAGCAGGGCATTTATAAGTGCTCAGTTTTCCGTGAACAGCTTATAAGAGCGTGCAACTGGCAGTACAACACTTAGCTTGCGAGGCCCGGAGCATGGCGCCTGTCTTCCGCCAGGCGACACCTGACGGAAGCGTTGGCTTCACGTTCGAAGGCGCCGCGAGCGAAGAATGGCCGGGCGACCGCGGAAGTAAAGTCGGGAAGCAATAGACGTTTCCCGTTGTCAAGGAAGGGAGTTTATAGACGGGCGGCGCACGCGACTGCAAGTGAATATGCTAACCCAGCCATGTGTCATCATTAGGTCCGGCTCGAAGAGGCGGGTTTGCGTTGCTGGTGATCCCTCTCTGCCAGCTCCACGGCCACGGATCCATCCATCACCCACGTGGCCGCATTCAAATTCCCGCCGCCCCCACGCGCCATTTTAATCCCCGCGCCGCCGTCTTCCTCTTTTTCCTTTCGCCTCTTCCTTCTTGCCTGTCATCTTCCTCGCCGGCGCGGCGATGCGAATTGCGAGAGACGCGATCTTCGGCAGCCGAGCGTCTCCCGTCCTGTGCGAGATTGTGATTTCGGTTCTTAAACGCACGTGCGAGTTGGATAAACACGTGTACCCAATTCAGTACATGTTGGGCTCGTTTGAATATACTGCAAGTCAGCTGGAAAATTTTATATTTAAAAATCGTATCGCATCATATTAAAATACTAAATAGTTACACGTACATTTATAAATAAGAAAACAAACTCAATTTCTCAAGTAATAATGCATTCACTACTCCAAGTTGCCCAATAAATACTTTAAATCCCTAAACTAACCAAAACCTGTCAAAGGTTTCGCCATTTAAAAATAAAGCTGTAGATTTTAGTTCCAGGGAATGAAGAAATGGGGTCATTTTTCATTGTTTCTTATGTTAATAGGGATGCGTTTCTTGCAATTATAAACCACTGAGTCCTCAGAAATCAAACAGTGCAAGTAAGGAAGGTCTTAACGTCTCATCGACAGTGATGCCATTATATTAGAAGTAAGTTTCTCAGAGGCAGGAACAAGGTAGGAATTAGCCATGGCCTGCAATAAAGAACTGTCCCAACATTTCCTGCAGTGATTTTGGGAAAACACGGAAAACGTAAATCATGACGGCCGGACCGGGAATCAAACCCGTGTCCTCCCAAATGCGATTCCTGTGAGTGGTTCACCTCTTCGACACCTCAGTAGGCCAAGCAACGTAATAAATGTTTAATCAACAATTAGTGAGTTTTGACTGAATTCAAATATTGGTGACGTACACTGCCAAATAGAAGCACATGTATAAGAGAAGATGTTGGACAAATCCCATGTTAATATTACACCGAGCTAGAATTGAATTAATTATCAGCAACGAGATTACACGAGTAGTATTTACCTAGTATAGCTGGGACCATTGTTCATATAATGAAAGTCATTATCAAATTATTCAAATTAAACATATTTTAATTAATACATTTCAAAATTTGAATAAATTATAATCCTTTACACGTATTATAATTAAAATAATAAACCTATAATTAAAATAAAAATAATTTTAATTTAGTAATTTTGTTAGTTAATTTTAATCTATTTATGAAAATAATCTAATATTTAAAATTTAAATTATATATATTAAATAAATTCAGTAATTTGCTTAAATATTTAATTTATTTTGAAATATTTATTTCGACGATGAATTTAAAAATGTCGTCATTATAAATACCTAAATTTAGATTCATCCTTGCCTAAATTAAAAAATTAGAGTGAGAAATAAAATGTTTACTGTTAAAATTTAAAAACAAAATATTTACTGCTTAAATTTAAAAGTACCTCTTAATAAATTCAAAAATTAAAAAAAAAATTACTAATTTATAACATTGGTAATTGAAATTATTGTATAATCATTTTATTATAATAAAATTTGATTCAAATTATTAAACAAAATTATTTAATTATCCATTTACATTTACATACAATTATGTGGCATAATTACTTCGAATAAAAATGTTTATTTTAATTAGTACTAGATAATAATTTTAATAACAATAAAAATTTAATTTAACTTATTAAATTGATTATTTAGAATATTTATAATTAAAAAAATTGATAATTATTTTAGTAATATGAAAAGTGGCCCTTTGTACACCAGCTATATACTACTTACAGGTTATAATTTCTGGACTTAATAGATTTAATGTTGCTCAGGTAACTCTCGTGATGAATTTATACATTTGCAAATGCGCCTGCAAGCGTACGAGGTCAGCTAGCCGCAATTTAAGAGCGTGCTTAGTCACCATCAGCTCGATTGCCGACCGTTTGTCTGAGGAAGAGACTAGCGCGTTTCCGAAGCAAGCCCACGCAAGCCAAAGTGCATGTGTATACACATAGGATACTAAATTTCACTTATTAATTGTTCCGCCTTATAGCACACGAAACTAATGTTTGGGAGGACATGTTCGCGGGTAGAGTTATGGTGGTAAACGATCTCTATTTTGGGCTAGTGTTAAACATTTTAAATATTGCGAAAAGAAAGTTACTGGTTGGAAATTTTTCTTTTAAATGGAAATACTTATAGTAGTACTTTTACGGAATCGTCTTCGGAAACTTATTTATAACGAAGTAAAAATAAAGGAAAATGAAATAAAGTAACGAGGCTAAATTCCACTGGCGTTATGGAATGTAGATATGGCACTATGGCGCCCTGTAGTTTCGGCAAAATTAGGTCTTACATAAAATGAGGAGAGCAAGTCCGGTCCCTTCGCGTTTATATTTGTTCGATAATCATTCATGGCATTAACCTTTTTCCTTTGATTCACAGTGTGCTAAATAATTATATGATTAACGCATAAATATTGGCTGTGTTATTTACTTTTGGAGTTATTTTAGAACGGTTTCGGTATCTACCGATTTCACCTTGTGATATTTGCAAAGTGAACCTGTAGACGCACTTATGCAGGTAACACTGGCCCAGACCCGGCTACGTCATCCCTCACACCTACCAAATAATGCACCGTTTATTACTTTTAGACTGGATGAATATTAATTCAACGGACAGATTTCGTTTCCTCTTTCGTCACGCTACATCTTGCGAAAACATAGACGATTTTCTCAGAACATGGGGAAAAGCCTCAACAGAATACTCTGGGGCTAAAAAGAAAAGAATAAAAATTTATTAAACCCATGGCCTGCCTCAAAATGAAAATAGAGTAGACAGTTATAAAGTGAAGTCAAAAAAAAATATTTAATGTCATAATGTCTTGGTTTAAAACAAAATGATTGTTGTAGTAATTTGCAGAAATGTGGTCTTCAAGAAGTTAAAACATTGAATGTATTATCCACTGTGATAATTTAAATCAGTAGATGCCAACATATTTTACGCAATAAAAGGTTCGGTTGAATTTATCAATTTTTTGGTGGCAGACACGCCCGACACACATATATTTCGATGTAACAACATATTTTATGTTGCCAATGTTGAATGTTGTGAATTTTCGACGAAATCAATCAGGCGTTGACTACGTATTTAATATCGTTGTTTGAAAAAAAATCGAAATTTTTTGGGATGCAGGGACTGTTAAGCAGTGCTAAGAATAATTCTGTACAATACTCTGCTGGTTATAAGTTTATTTATTAAATTATTCATTTAACGATTCCAGTACATTATTTATATTATAACATTTCATTCATTACACTGCAATAGCGTTCTTCGATTTCATAGCACTCTTTTTGATAACTAGTTTTAATGCACATGTTCAAGATGGTTACCCGCAGTTTAATATATTTTGCCGTATCAACTTACGTGCGCAACGCAATGATACCACAAAGTAGATAAGCACTCACACAGAAACGAAAATAAGTAATGGTTCCTTCGATTTAGGCTTATCGGCACTGTAAAAAATCATGGGAAAATTACCTGACAAGTGTAAGGTAATATTCGCAAACTTGTAGGTGAAACATAATTTTCCTTACAGGTAAGGTACAATTACCGCACTCTGGAGTAAAATTCACATACATGGTAGTGGAAAATCCCATGCATGGTTTAATTACCTTACGACGCATGCATCTCCTCAGCATTCCTCAACAGTTAAGTGGGCGGAACGGGTGGAAGAAACAATCATTTAACACACTAATATTCACTGTTGCTGTTATGCTGTCATCATGGTGTAATGGATAACGCATCGGCCTATTGTAATAGGAGTCCATGTTTCGCACCCACCGACCAGCAAGTATCAAGTGTTTTATTGTTGAGGTTTCGGTTACTATTCGTCATAGAATATAGATAATACAATTATTAACAGTACCAATATTCCGGATATTATTTTTAATATAATTTTGCTATATATTATAGTTAATTTTCCCTTCCTTGTATAAGATTCACCTCCCCTCCCCCTACTTTTGTCAGGTACTATTCCCGTACGATTAGGGAATAGAATATTACATATTATTTAAATTTACTCTGCATTTGAGAGGTAAATTTACCTTACATGTAGAGGTAATTAGCTTCCCTTACATGTAAGGGAATTTTACCTCAACATTTTTTTACTGTGCGTTTCCTGAATGGCTGCGCATAGCTCTGGGAATGGAACTTATTTCTGAATGGCTACTGCATGCTGCGAAAATTTTCGTACTGGTTGGGATGCCGGCTGGCAAGTAAGTTACCGGAGGCTGACTGCCAGACAAGTTACGAAGCGCTGATTGGCGAACAGCGTTACATTTTAATGACCATTCACGCCATTTTGCTGGCATGTGCGGCTGCAAGTCCTGATATAAACAGCTACTTCGATTTTTCGCCTCTGTATTCTTAATTAGGCTATTCACGGGAAAATGAAGACTTTTGAAGGCCCTGCTTAAGATCTATTTGTATACACGTTGTGTATTCTTCCGCTTTATATAAGATGAACATTGTCATCAGCCCGATCACTTTATTCATGCGTTGGTCAGGCGAAACTGTGAAATTATTAGAAAAGTAAATATTTAACCAACCTGCTAATTATTACACTTCGATTCATTAAAAAAAAAGCGAAAGTGAAAGAGATAATTTAAGTCATCCCAAATGATTACCTAACACTTTTTATTCGACGTTATGATACGGAACAACTTCCCATCCATCGTTATCAACTTTACTGGACGCATGTCACTCAGGGCGCTCGTTAAAATATATAAAATCAGGGGCAGTTACTTTTTCTAAGGTTGTTTTCAAAGTGCTCACTTTATCGCGAACAGCCTTTACACTAGGATGACATTGTGTGGGCAAACGATATTTACCCCCAGCCAATAACAGTCTGATCAGCGAGGGAAAGGAAAACAGGTTAGGTATTACAGGAATAAGGATGATATAAGAGTAAGATATGTATGATATTTGTTCAGACTCCGTTGGAAAAATCACAATTTATTTTGCCATTGCGTCTGATTCGTGGAAGTAATTATTATACATATTTCCTACCAGAAGTGCCTACATAAATATGTTTACATCGAAGAATAGGCGAGTAAGGCATTTGTACTAAGAGATACTTTATTATAAATTATATCCTTGTGTTTCTCTGTCAGCAAACAATTAATAATACTTACCAAACATATTTTATTGCATGAGATATTATGACAAACCTTATTTTGAGGTGGAGGTGGGTAGTAAATTCAATATACGTGTTAGGAAACTATCTTACAAAATTCAAACCACAGCATCTGTGAGCAATTAGAAACAAGAAACTCTAGTCACAAATGTTCGGAAAGGCCATTTAGTATATTTAAATTGAAGTCGAAATTCGGCAAACGACGCCGGGGAGCCCTCAGCCGTTTGTACCTGCGTGCACAACAAGTTGCGTGACACGAAGGCGAACGACTGGCTGGCGCGTCACGCGACCAGCACCTATGCGTAAGCAACCATGAAGTACACAAGCTCTCTCCTTCAACTGCGGTGACGCCTGTGTGTGGGGTAGAGGCAACCCATCCGACCGACAGGCAGCGCAGAGTGCCACGTGCAGCACTGCCGTGGATCAGTTCGCCTTCGTGTCAAGCAACTTGCCTGCACGCAGGAAAATGCGCCTGCGGACACCCGGCGTCATTTGCTGGTCCGCCGGCAGTGCCGTTTGCCGAAATTCAACTTCGATTTAAACATACTAAGTGGCCTTTCCGAAAATATTGGGACTAGAGTTTCTTGTCTCTATTCTCCCACAGATACTGTGGTTTGATTTTCGACAGGTAGTTTCCAAACACGTTGCATTTACTTCCTTGATGACAACATTTAAATTAATTACTGTATGTTGTCTTGCGGTCATAACACACGACATATCCGTACTACTTAACATGAAGTAATTTTTTCACTTCCACTTATAAAGCCGTGTAGTTTTACCTAATTATGAGTTATAGCATGGGTAGGGGTTACCGTTACTCATTTTTTTTCCCACACAAACGATCCGCAGAAGTTTGCTTCAAACGTTTAGTGTATAGCTTACGGCATAAGGCCGTCTCCAACTGTGGTAAACTACATTACATGTGGAGTTCTTAAATCGCTAAATTTGTTGTAATCATCACAGAATGTATTTAATATGGCAAAACTGAGAGTCTGAATATTGCATAAATAGTGGGAAAAGATTTTCAGCCACCACGAAACCTGTTAGTGCCATTAAACAACTTCGTCTAAATAAAAATAGCTTCTACCTTGCATAAATGTTTATGGCATGAAACGATAAGTTGGGTTTTAATTTCAATCCTAACAGCTACGATTTTCCACGAATTCCTGCTTTACTTTGAAAATAAAGTAATGTAGTGTACTGGTGTTCGCGTAATACGTAAACAACTAGATAGTTCACTGTTTACGGACTCACAATTAATGGATTCCCAAGTCACGTTTGCCCCTCTGTAAGGACTGCTGAGGAATAATTTGATTAGGAATATGTTTAAGGCAATACAAGTTAGAAATTCGTCTGTACTCCGTTTTAACCCACTTTCATTGGAGAGATTGGCTTGCAAGGTCGTTTGAATGGCTGTCTATTATGCACGACTGTAAGTCCACTAATTTTTACTTTCTTACCACCTGACAGTTTGTAATAACACGTTGTTATGAGTATGACGACACTAACGATCGTCTGAACTCAACCTTTTGTAAACCCACATATTCCGTATTTACAAAGCACTTTATGTGCGAACGCCTCAGTCCTGATCGTAGATGTATCAATCCGCGGTGTACAAGAACGTGATTAATACGCTTATGGCAATGTAACGTGCAGTAATTATCAACATAATATTATACTCACTTATTCTAATTCTCACTTCGTGGTAATTATGCACTCGTGCTGCACGTATTGTTACTGTGAGCTATTCAATGTAATGTGAGCGCTTTTTAAAGCCCTCCCATTTAGAATAATTGTCAAGAAATATATTAAATTGTAGCTTCAGACGTTAACTTTCGAGTTCAGTCAAATATATGCACTGTGTTTAATACTTGTATTGCAATATGTCTTTTAAAAAGTTGTGGAAGGTTAGAAATGGCTCAAAGTGAAAAATAACTTGGTCCTCAAAAGTTCCCACATTACCGTGAAAAACCTACAACAATGTTTTAAATACATAAGATAGCTATTTTAAGATGGCTGCGATTACAAAATAATTTTACCTTTTCTACCATCGCAAGAAATAAAAATGTATATAAACAAATGGTGTTTCTCCTAGCTGTCTTAACAAATGATTTCCAGTAATGCATTTAATTGTTTCAAAGGTAGGATAAGAACATAATGGATTCTGAGAGTAAAATTCCTTTTCACCCAAATTTTTTTTGGATAAATAGCAAAAGTAAAATTACGAAATTAAAAATTGTATACATCTTGTGTTTATGCAACTAGGAAAATATAAACCAAAACCTAATAATACGTTATTAAAAATTTTCTTGCCAAATATTTGTTGTTAATGAAAATCTTGCCCATGTAAGTAATCGTGGATATCTTGCCTGCGTGGTCATTATGAACTTAGCGAACTGCGCTATTCCGTAATAAAAGCAACAGTAAACAGCGTTATCCAGCGTGATAGTAACGAGTGTAATAACAGAACCCTATGAATTGTGATGACAGGTAAGTTTTAAACATACAAGTAATAAAGGTTGGCATGGTTATGTGATATTACACATTAACCAAATTCTGTGTTGCAACACTGACATTCATTTTTGCCAATAGCACATGGTTTTAGGTGGTAATAGGCTAATATTAATTGCCTTAAAAGTGCCGCCAAAAGTTTAAACTTTTTGAGGTCGTGATATGATGCAAATGGAATATATTCATGATATTCAAAACACTTTTTTTTAAAGCGTGGTCGGGTGAAAAACTGTTTGACGTGTTTCTGACTGTTCTATTGGCGATGAATGGGTCAAACATTGAGGCATGTTTGCTGCTTTACACGTGTTCGTGTTGCAATTCCCTTCACGGGGTCCGAGAGTCTTTTATTGTATTGTAAAAGGGCTTTTTAACGACCCCGGTGGCGCACCAGCCGACTACGTCACGGGAGGTCGGTGGAGTCTGTCATTAGCTAAAAACGTATTTTAAATGATAAATGTATATGTAAAATAAAGTTATCGCTTTGTAGTTAACAACTAAACCTTTCATGTAAAAGTGTGAAATTTGTTGTTTCAGAAAGAAAAGTCTTGAGGTAATGAATTTCCGACATTTACGTTTTATTAACTTCAATGGCATATATAAAAATTACACACAAACACACACACACACACACATACATATATATATATATATATATATATATATATATATATATATATATATATATATATATATATATATATATAGTAACGTCAAGTGACATGTACGAAACATGGGGGCCTTGAGGGTAGGCAAACACTTACTCTAATTTTAAACGCTTTGCTTCAGCTAGGTACTGAAAATAAATACGGAAGATAATTACTAAATTATACAGAGCACCAGAACAAAGACTAAATGTCCAATTCTGGACCCCGGTAACAGCTGATACGTTCTAAACATCACATAATTAATAATCAAACAGATGAAAAAACACCATTGCAATTTGGAAAAAGGGGGGAGGGGTGTTTCTTACCTAAATGAAATAAATTAATACTCGTTATATATATATATATATATATATATATATATATATATATATATATATAAAATATATAAAACGAATCAATATTTAATAAACTTAAAAAATGAAACAAAATACATACATCAAATTATAAAATAAACTACAGATTCAGTGTTGTGTTCATTAAATCTAACAAAACAAATTTAATAGAACGTTTTCAAGAATAAAAGTTTGTAAACTTCAAAAATTAAATTAATTTATTCACAGCACAACAAACATGAACTTCAGTTAAGCTCTAGCTGGCTTAGTGCTGCTTTCAAAAGAGGAAATTTAAATTCTTACTGCCACATTTCACCCTGAGAGTTTTACAAAAAAAAAATGTCTCGCAATTTGGGATTTAAAATATATCCCTGGGGCGTCCGAGAAAGAAGGGTGCTGCGTAATTTAAAAAATAACCTTAAACCTAAATTAAACCTACAAAGACTGAGAGTACTGTGGCCGACAGGTATCTGTGTACGTGAGCTCCCTAGTCTTGAGTGGTATCCCCTTTCCCCTTTCTATACATTTTTCCTCATTCTCCGGCGACCCCGCAACTACGTTTCCCTGCGCTGAGACGCGCCCAGATAACTGCCGGCTACTGTAATCTCGCCCGAAGAGAGTGAAACTACACGATCTTTGCCCACTTCAGTTAGCCCTGTCCCCAGGTATCGAACTATTAACGCACTATAAATTAATGTAACTTAGAAATAAACTAGGTCGATCTCAGCTCAGTAAGTCACAGTTGCATCTCGGTGAGACCCAGGTCCGGGCAAAAGGCCGCCCTTAGACGACGTGTCCATGCTTGTAGTCGGCTCCGGCATCCCCATTACAAAAAAGCCCCGATAACCAAAGTAAACCTAGTTTTAACACCCTCGCAAGCACGCTGCCTCAGCTTATGAAGCAGCTTCGCCGTTTCACAAGACGGAGTTTGGAAATACTAGCACAGGCTCTACAACTGTCATAACACGGCTGCCGCAAGACGCACGTGCAAATAGTAAACAGCAAGTCGCCTCGTCAAGCCAACGCTAATTTGTAAAACATAAGAAAGTCCGCTGCCCCACTCTGCAAGCGGAAGAAAATTTCTAAACTAAAGCCCTTTGGAAGGCAGCTAACGAGCATATATACAGAACGCTCGGGAATTCCCCTTACAAACTCTCAGGACTTGTAGATGGGAATGAGTAGACTATCTTTTGAATAGGTACCCATGTCCGGAAATGTACAGTTTTCGTGCTACACCAATTTAAAATCAAGTGTATCACTCGTCCACTTTCGCAGAGGGAAAGAGAATGTCTAGGATGTGTCTGTGTTGGTATGCAACCGGGTAGGCAGTACATTACCTCAGACAATTACTTGAGGCACGCGACGTCTATCCTGCCGCGAGCCCCATTCACGCGCCTTTCTGTCTACGATTAATATGGTTGAGTATATGTTTGCGGAATACACAGACATGATCCTTGTATATGACACAGCTGAAGGTAATGGAAGAGAAGCTCGTCTGCTGTATCAAGAGCGTTGTCCACAACGAGCGACACCATCGCATATCCTTTTTGCCACAGTTATACCATGGCTCCGATAACAAGGTACCTTCACCGCCGACAGGAACGACTGTCGTGCTCCAAAGAGACGCCGCACCCCCGAACTGGAAGAGGCTGTACTGCATCACGTTGAACAGAGCCCGTCAACGAGTACGCGAACAATTGCGCGTCAATGGGTATTGCTCCCAGCATTGTCTGGCAGGTCCTGCATGAGCAACAACTACATTTTTACCGCCTCCAAAGGGCACAGTCTTTGGGTCCAGCTGATTTTGCACCACGTGTTGACTTCTGCACGTGGTCACTGCATCGCTGCACCAACGAGCCCGTTCCCACGTCGCGTTCTGTTCACAGATGAATGTAAATTCACTAGGAAGAGTGTTCTCGATTCTCGAAACAGCCATGTCTGGGCAGATGAAAACCCTATTACCACGCATTGCCAAGGATTCCAGCACAGATTTCCTATCAATGTATGAGCAGCTATTCTGGACGGTCTTGTGTAAAATACCTTATCTGAAATGGTTGTAGCACGGAAACGGTATGTTTCCGGACATGGGTTTGGGTTCCTATTCAAAAGATCATCTACTCAGTCCCCTCTACAAGTCCTAGAAATTTGTAAAGGGAATTTATGAGCATCCCGTATATATACATATACACATACATACACACAGACACGCACACATTCACACCGGGTGTTTTTTAAAAAAAACAACGACAAATTCTAGCTGGTTATTCCTCACGAAAATATAAGAATACACACTTTTCGCCTAAAAACATTTTAAGGGAAATGTGCGCCTTGAGAAAATCTTAATTTAGTCTACTTTAATAATGTCTTCTTGTATTTTGTGTGTTGCCTGCCCGTCAGGCAATAGTCACTATGGTTTGAGAGTTGCGCATGGAATTCTCGAAAACTGTTCACCTGAGAGTGTTCCGAGAAAATTACCTTCTTAATAAAATTTACATGTGCCGACTCATACGATGCATAAAAATTCGTGTATATCTTCAAGTTACAAAGGTTTTTTATCCTAAAAACAAAAAGGCCATTCCCCATTATCTTCATAAATGAGGATGGTGTTGCCCAACGGGTTTTCAGAGGTGTTAGTTCTCCGAACGTTTCTACAAACCATCATTTTCGTGTTTGTTCCTTAATCACAGGTAGTTTTAGATATATCCTGAACTAACAACTTTTTAATATTTGATATTTTGGGGCACATGACTTCCTTTCACTTTAAGGGGAAAGTGATACATGGTTTCTTCTTATTTTACATCAGAAACCTGCTAGAGTTTGACGGCGTCATTATAAAAAAAAGGCATGTGTATACACCGGATGGTTCGCCAAAGCCTATTTTTCCGTATCTATGCAACCCACAGACAATACTACCAATTTAAAAATCATCATATCCGCTGTACAATAAGTGCCTCTTGTGTAGCCGCATCCCATGCCATGTACGTAATCGTTACGGCGCTGTGCCTCGTCTGTTAGCTGAACATTCGACGCCTTTGTCTGCCTGCACCAATCAGCGGCTCGAACATAGACAATCGCTACAAAACAGCAAGTACGGGTTGATTTACATTCATCAACACAGTAAGCGGTGACTGACATATGAAGAAACACAATGGTTCGAAGCGAAACCGATGTGTGTGTGTTATTAAGGACGCAATCGTCACCTAGCAACATATTCGGTAAACATAGCAATACTCTGTTTCGACACAATAAACGGGTGTGAATTCTTTGAAAAATAACTGCTTCTCGGCGCATTTCTGACATATCGCCAACCGTTCACCGCTTACTGTACTGAAAACAACGAATCATCGCTCACGTGGTGGTCTGCTACGATCGATGTATGGTTAGATGGGTAACATTGTGGCGGGTTGCATAGATACGGGAGAATAGATGTAGCCGACTCATCCGGTATACAGGTTAGGGCTGAATTCGAACGACAAACTTTGTGAGGTGATTCTTTATGCAAAATCGCGTGACAAATATATAGGGAACTTTGTACCTAAACCAAATACAAAGGCGAAATAATTTCCCGAAAATTGATATTTTGAAATGTAACTATGCTAAATATCGTAAACCAGGTGAGATGACAGAACAATTCGCGGAACGTTGTTTTAATTTATTGGTATCTTCAACCTAAGAGCAAACTCACATTAATAACACTGCCCGTTATGTAAATAATAGGTGTGGCCACCCACATATTGCCGGCTACGTTGTTGCCGTCAGGGATTAAGAAAGTTTGATACCGATTTATTGAGCAGCATAACCTGCGAAACAGAAATGGTCCCCTTGTTGAAACTGCCTAGGACCCACAGTTTTCGTTTAAGACGCACAAAGATATTTCGCTGAATTCCGCTGCAGCGATACAGCGCCTTATATTCAGGCAATACTACCTATATGCGTGCATGACCACTGCACAGCCAATTGTGGCGAACAATGTTAACACCCACTGTAAACAATGCGTACCATACGTTAATAAACATACACAACTGTTCGATTGTGGCGACAGTCGGTGTGTGGTTCCATGCAGTACGTGAAGATATTGGTACTGCCTTCGCACCTGGAGCCGTGTCGCTGCTGCTGTGCACTGTGCGGGCTTTCGAACGTTGAGACATTTGGTGCAGCAGTGTAAGCAACGGCGTCACAACGCGTCAAATTTAAGTGGTGTCAGGTAACACATTGCATTTGACAACAAACGCTTGCGCATTCCGTAGGTTTTATTGAATAAACATGTATCACGTACAAGTTTATAGGAAAGGCTCGATGGTAAAGCTGCCATGTTCAACGAACAGTGCACATCGCTACACTGACGAATGTCGGACCCGTTTTAAAACACCATCATTGCCCCGAATAATCCCTGCAGCTGCAACGATGTGGGCTACGAGGCCCTCTTCGGAGTCCACCGCGGTTTCATACACTATACTGTACATGTAATTCGAAGAAATAGACCAATGGATTCATGTCATGGGATCGTGGAGGCCAGGCAACAGGACCCCCATGGCCTATTAATCGTCCAGGGAATACGAGATTCAGGTGATCGTGCGCACGTCGCGAACTGTAGGCTGGGGCACCGTCGTGCTAGATACACATAGCCACTTGTGTTTATAACGGGACCTATTTTTAATGCAGCGTACGTATTGCCGGTGCGACAATGTGGTAACAGGTAGGGACTAACGAACGAGTTATGTATTATGCCCACGCAGACGTTGACACTGAACCGCTGCTGATCCCCGTGGACGAATGGGGAGTGAGAATTGACATCCGCCCACTCGTGGATATTTCGACTATTCTGTATACCATCACGTTGAAAGGAAGCCTTGTCAGTGAAGAGGATGTATCTGTCAAAGTCAAGTTGTTTCTGCGTTGTTCCGGAAACCATGATGCGATCTCCACGTGTCGAGGATAATCCGCAGGACTCACGGCATGGGCACATTTACATGGAAGGAATTCAGTAATTGCTCATGAAGCACTTGAACAATGGCGCGGCGGCTTCTGTTCAGTGCTCACACGTGGGTTATTCTCAACGTGCCTCAACACATCCTCTTCAAACCTGATTATCCTCGCTATCCGTCTGCGCCCTGCATTCGGTCGTGTCACCTCCAAACTTCCATTTTCTCTCAAACGTCGCTCCACAGACGCTAATGTGGCGTGGTGTGGTGTGCCTGTTGTCTGTGCAGAAATCGATCCCTGTACATTATTTGCACTTTTCGTCCTTTCCCTCTGCCGCACTTTAAACGATGAGTATCATATCTGTCAGTTCCGGCCACGTAAAGCATTCCAATTTGTAGACACCTTGACCAACAAAATTGTGATACATTAAGGAGTGCTCAGATATTTGATACAATTCGTATCGGGTTTTAATGGGCCACATTCGCTATAGCTCATCTAGTTCCGTAATAACTGTCATGCCAGGCGTGGAATTAATCACTTTAAACCGTACAAAGCTGCCTAGTGTGGTATTAGTGCCAGACATATACATCACTCGCACAACCTTTACACAAATGTTTTATGCTACATGCTGTATCCGACACCAGGGTTATATTTGCTCGCAAACGAATGGACTGACAGTGTTGCATTATGGGAACGTTATATTTAACCGCCCACACTGTATTATGTCAAAAGTAACACTTATTTACGCGCCAATAATACAGTATGGCTACCTGTAGGTTTTTAGTTTGTGCGTTTAATGTCTCGTCGAAATCGAAATCATCAGACACAAGAACATACAACTAGGCACTTGAAACTGCGGAAGGATTCGGCCAAGGCCTTTATTAAGGAACCATCCCAGCGTTTCCCTGAAGAGACTTCGGGAAACCAAGGTAAACAGAATTCTGGATGGCCTGACCAAGATTCGAACCCGCGTCCTCTCGAATGCGAAATCAGCATCTTACTGTTGCGTCACTTCGATTGGTAGCTGATGTATTAATGGCAGGAGATGTTTATACAAACCTTCAGGATTCATAAACATCTGATACTTGTTTATTTAACAGTATAACTTAGGTAACACACCGGGCCTTTAGTCACAACTGCATAGGACCACCGCTTCCGTACAAAATGCACATACGTAAAGCTTCGGCTGCAGTGATACATGTCCAGGTGCATAAACAATAGTCTTTACAGTACACAGCAGCGACAGCAGTACGGTTCCACGCACGTAGGCAATAGCGATTCTTCATGTAGAGAATCTCACACCTACTGTTGCCAAGAATACTTAGTCACATGTAGTATCGTAAGCTTTCTAATGCATTGTAATAGTTGTTTACAGTAAGTAATAAATGTCCTCCGCCATTGTGCATTGGAAACAGCAGCTTACCATGCACGCATTTATGACGTATTGTCTACGTACGAGGCATTCTATTGCTGCAAAGGAATATCTGTGTACGTTTTAAACGAAAACGGTGATTCCTAGGCAGTTGAAACACGGCGAACATTTTTGTTTCGTAGGTCATACAGCTCAATAAACAAGCATCAAACGTTCATAATTGCAGATGGTAACGAAGTTTCCGGCAATAAGATGGTGGCCATCCCTTTATCGTCATAACGGGAATTGTTATTTGTGTGAGTTTGCTCTTAGGTTGAATATCCCGATAACATAAATCAAAGTTCCGCGAATTGTACATTCACCTCATCTGGTTTCCGATTTTCGCAAACATACTTTCCAAAATATCAAATTTCGGGGAGTTCTTTCGTAATTAATATTTAGTTAAGGTACTAAGTTTCCGATATATTTGCCTCTCGATTTTGCATAAAGTATCACCTCCCGAAGTTTGTCGGTCGAACTTAGTACCATCCTGTCTATACAGGATGGTCTGCCTATCATGGACACCCAAAAAATTTCCGGATAGGTTGTTGATCATGAAATGTGGTTTTCGCTAAATTAAATTACGTACGGGGCAAGCAATCTTCCGCAAAGTGACTATTTGTAACACGTGTATGGACAGAAATATTTAAACATATGAACTTCTCCCGGAAACTTGCATTTATTTCAATGGCATATGAAAATACGTGCAGAGCGGAATACAATAATATAGCATATGCAGTGGAAAGTAGCACAGAAACGCCACGAAATAATGTGCAGATATGATTTAAGTGGGCCGGTAGCATGAGGAAGTGGAACTGTACTCACAGCTGTAAGCAAACACCAGGTGGCCTGGCTCACCCTGGCGGGATCGCTCCTTTATAGCAGCGTAGTGCTTACCGTATTGGGTCAAGGGGCATGGAATGCGATATTGGACAAAGGAGAGCACCGAAAAGTAGGGAAGGGGGCAATGTGAGTGCAGATCTGATATCAATAAATTACATATTATTCACATACCAACGGAATTCCGAAGATTTGTTCCCTAGTCATTAACTGTACTGAGTAACGTGTGTGTACAGATGCAAAACAAAAATTGAACAAAAACTAAGGATAAATGTAATCGCATCCGCATACATAGTACGAAAGTGCACAGTTATAGCTGAAATGCTTCACGTTTCGTCTTTTCACAGTAGGTTTTCAATGGGTTTACCATCGACAGCAATACACATCTGTGAACGCACATTTCTGTGATCACCAGCAGCTGGGGCTGGCAGGAAACATGCTAGCGCGCAGGGCTGTGTGACCTCGACGAGCCAGCCCAGCTGTTATGGAAACGTTCTCCCGGGGGAAGGGTAATGAAGCTGGGGTCGACACTATATAAGACTGGGGCAATGGCGGCTCGCAGTCATCTTGATCCAGCCACCCGAGCGACGCCATTGAAGGAGGACCATCAGGCCAGCGTTCCCGGATCGACACCCGCCTGCAGCCGCCGTCGAGGGGGTCTTCCCGTTGACCACTACGAGACAGTCCAGGGTAATTATAACTCCCGTTAGGGCACAATAGGTTGCAGAGACACAGGGATTAGTGCTGGCATTAATTGGAATCCTTCTGAGTCAGAGCATACTACTAAGCCTTAAGCTAGTACTAGCCTTATTGAGACTTGTAGCACTGATATAGTTCCTTGGAGTAATGCCCTCGGGCGATCTTTGTAATCTTTGTATTAGAATTGAGATTTGAATAAAAGTAGTGTTTCGTGTAACTGAGTGCTCTTTCCTCTAGCTACTACCATTCCCCTTATAAGTGTGTGACCTGATCCCCTCATGATAGGCCACAGCAATATGTAGCGAGCGACGAGCGGCCTGAAGTGTTTATGGCGCAATGCATCTGCAAGCTGCCACGATGCATTCCTGCATGTATTTTGGCATCTTAAGAACTGTGATGTACACCTTATCTTTCAGTGTTCCCCTCGGAAAAAATCGAGAGTGGTGAGTATGGGGGAGCAAGCTGGCCATCTTACACCACCACCACGCCCTAACTACCGCTTTGGAAACGTTCAATTTAACAGTTGCCTCGCCACCAAAGCAAAATGAGCAGGACAGCCGTCATGCTGAAACCACATATCACGACGTATGTCAAGCGGCATGTCTTCCAGAAGAGCCGGTAAGGTCGCTCCGTGGAAATGGAAGTAGTTAAAGCCAGTTATTGTCCCTTGAATGAAGTATGGCCCTATGGTGCAGTCTCCAACGATTCCACACCACACGTTCATATTCCATTGTTGCTGGTGTTCCACGTGTCGGACCCAGCGCGGATTCTCCGTTGCACAGTAGTGCTTATTTCGTAAATTTATACGCCCATGGTTTGAGAAGGTCGCTTTATCGGTAAATAGTATGTTCATCAGTAAATTTCTGTCATCCCTTGCAGACATCAGAACAACCCTACAAAACTGAACACGCTGCTGGAAATCACCTTAATGTAATTACTGATAAAGAGCCACGTGATATAGATGGAATTTTCTTTGACGATGTATCCATAACAACATTGAGGCGTGTGCAAATTCTTCGTATCGTTTGCCATAAAATGGGCTACCGATTAGCATACCTTCAAATATACATTTGGACAGATTAATTAGCATTCCTGCTACACTCACAGTAAGTAAATAGAGCATCCAGTTTTTCTTCATTCGTGAACTTCATTGCATACGTATAGCCACACACTGCAATACCACTTACCATAACAGATTATGGTGACTGGTGCTATTAGGAAACGGTCCCACCAGGATGAGTCAACGGCGCGTGTTGCTCGCTCATAGCTGTGAGTACAGGTCCACTGCCCCATACTACCGGCCCACCTAAATTAATCATATTTGCACATTATTTATTGGCGTTTCTGTGTTACTTTGTATTGCATATACTATATCAGTGATTTCCTCTTTGTACGTACTTTCAGATTCCATTGAAATAAATGTATGTTTCCAGGGGAAAAATCATATGTGGTTAAAATTATTTATGTCCATACAAATGTTACGAATAGTCACATTGCAGCAAATTAATTGCCCCCATACGTTATTTCATTTAGCAACAACCGCATTACTTGATCCACAACCATTCCGAGAATTTTGGAGGTGCCCACGTTACGCGGATAACCCTGTCTTTGCATAGAGAGAGGGAGTGTGTGTATGTGGCTGAAAATATTTTTTTGTGATATATTTGCAGTCAATTTTTCGGAATTTCCGGTAACTATCATCCTTATTGTGCAATGTAGGTGGCTTAAAGAGGAAAATCTTTTGAAAAACAAGAGTGGTAATAAAGAATACGCAAATGCATTAGAAATGTTTGTGAAGCACACATTCTGATATACTTAAAATAATTTTTCTTTTTTTTTTTTATTAAATTAAATTGCTTCCAATATCCTACACGGTGCTTATCATAACCTCAATATATTAACCACATAAAAGGATTCATAACACTAGATTGCTTTATGCGATTTGAAATTACCATTAATATGATGTGTGGCCTTTCCGGAAGTATTTTCCATAATACTGCATGCATTAACATTAGTTTTGTTTGGAAAAAGAGAAATTCGTCCATTATAATATAAACCAGTTAAAACAGGGAGGCGGTCAGCAGATGGCATGTGTGTACCTACACTGAATTCATAAAGTAACACTATTTTATGTATCAAAAACACATGGGTGTTTTGGTTTGGCGATTGTTTCAGTGTGACACTTTATTACATATGTAAGATGATAGTTAAACAGCACACTGAAGACTTAAATGAGTAAACAATAATGTAGCATTATTACTTTTAGAAAAAAACGCTAGGTAAAGCTATTACCTTAACAAATGTATAGGTCACACAAAGTGCTAATAAATTTGATAAAAACAAAAAAAAAAACAACTAAGAAAATACATAGTTTATAACATGGCTGTGGACATATAGCTAATATATTTTGTTAACTCACAACCTCATTAAGCTTAATGGCGGATGTGTGTTAAAATGTGCATTACGTTTATCATTAAATACAAATAAAAAAATATATATTAATGGCATCACGCTTCCTTCGGAGTAATTTATCCTATTTTTACCCGAGGCCGGGGTGTTTGCAGCAGCTAGAGCGCTCGCCTCCCACCAAGGCGAACCGGGTTCGATTCGCGCGGTGGAACACACGTCGTAATCGATCTGGACGATGCAGCTGTTCAGCTAGTTTTCTCGGGATCTCCCGTTCCCCCCACCCTTGAATGGCGGTGCCGCTCCATACCTCACTTTACCCTCATCTGCTCTCAAGACCTCGTTGTTACGAGCCACCCAATTATTTCCCCTCCCTTCCACTGTATTTATCATCGACAACCTAAATAGTCGCGGTGATGGACACACGAGTAAAATAAACTATACCGTATACATATTCGTATATTTAAACTTTAAGTGGCCTGTAAAAAGTGTTTATATTCAAAATTAACACTTCCTATCACCGTGTCCACGATACTGGACACATTGCATATGAGTGATACTAATGACAAGTTCTGTACCTCCAAGTCATCAGTGCCCAATTATTTGAGAGTCCTCGTGGCTTACCTGATTATTGGATTATCTTTGACGTGAATGGTTAGTTCCAATATCATCGAGCAAGCAGCAAGTTATTCGCTGGTTGTAAGAAAACTGTTGAACACTATTAAAGCACATACCAAAAAAAATATTCGAATTCAGCTTTTGGACTCGGAAACTAAACTGTGAACGAACGAGTTAATTTTAATACTGACATGAGTAACCTAACACTTGACAAATAAATGGCAATATTATTATACGATTATTAAAGTTGTAATTTATTCTACCAGTGTGAGATTATTCATATTAGCTTCATGTTTCAGCATAATTGCATAATAATCTGCGATCAATAAAATTGATTAATGTGTCGCGAAAACTCGTTTGATATCCAAGTGCGACATGCTTGTTCTTAATTAAGATGATTTAAAATGTATGTACAGAACCTTTTAGTAATTATATTTTCGCCAATATAACTATGAAAATGTGGTTTAAAATGGAGGGTGTGGTGTTTTCTTGTAATTCCATGACGAGCGACCCATGATATCAAAATCGTAACACGAAACTGTTCATCCATAATCACAGTTACCTAATCACGCCCAGGTTTCCTGGCCATCACGTCACACTCTCCACTTCTTGCCAAACCCATCGTCCAGCAGACATCACACGTGATCACCGATATCACGCTCATATCACGGCCAACAAGCGCAAAATAGGCCGACATTCAGTGAAATGGACTTATCTCCTCACTTGATTACTCGCATGATTACTTGTAAAATTTTAATTAGCGCAATGCACAGTGACGTTGTCTCTTCACCATTCAATACAGACAGCGTCTAAATCTTGTATAGTATAATCAATAATGTCACAACCGAAGCGGCTGATGCCGACAGTAGACCCATCCCACCAAATATATTCTCCGAAGTAAGCGATCAATCACCTCGCCCAACGATGATAAAAAAAATCTGGGCACCGACCACAACAATTTTACTGATATCCACGACGCTATCGACAGTTTCTCTCTACTAGAAAGTATCTAATAACCAGAATGTTTTAACCTCGCACGTCTTCCGGTAGAGCCACTCTATCACTACAATAACAATAACATCATGCTTTCAAACATTACTTATAACGAGTTTCAATTAACTGCTACCTTCCCAGCTCAACCAAACCCTCAAATATATTTACGCATATAAGTGTATATCAGTTTTGCGTGTTGTTTATGTATATAAAAGGTGTTTTTAAATAACTTGTCGAAATTTCAAAAATATGTATATATATATATATATTGACTAATATAAAAAAATCCTGGTAAAGGCTGTTCACGATTAAGTGAGCACTTATGAACATTAGAATAAATTCACTGTCCCTGCATGCATATATTTTAAGGGCGCAATAGTGACATTTGCCCATTAAAGTTGGTAACGATGGATGTATAGTAGTTCCATATCTTTACGTCGAATAAAAAGTGCTAGGTAACCATTTTTGATAACTTAAAATTATTTCTTTCGCTTTCTGTTTTTCTTAATGCATCGAAGTGTAAAAATGAGCAGATTGGTAAAGTATTTCATAGTTTTATTTGAACGACTCATCCATAAAGTGATAAAGCCCATGGCTATGTTAATTTTACATAAGATGGAAGAATACACAACGTGTACATAAGTAGATCTTAAGCAGGGCTTTCAAAAGTGCTCATTTTAACCCGAACAGCCTATAACAAAATGTTTGGATGGGTAATCTAGTTATTTATAAAATTAAGTGTTGAAGTTAGCAAAACAGTGCCGGGAGTCCGCAACTTCACATACATGCCTGCACAACAAGTTGCATCTATCACAAAGGCAAACGGAACTCGCGCGCCATGCCAAGAGCGCCTGCGCATAGGGCACAATAAAATCGAGGTACGTGGGCGCCACTAGTGGCAGCTTGTTATTACGCTAGTGTCAAATTACATGAACAATGGGAGATCAACAACTGAGTAGTAAAGGCTGCTAGAAGTGCTCGCGTTTTATTTCCCGCATGGTGCGCCAATGCCTTTTGCCTTCGTAGTATTGCAACTTGTTGAGCAAGCAATTACGTATATCTGCGGACTCCATGCGTTGTTTCGCATAAGTCAACTTATATTTAAAAATGGTGGATGACCTTTCCAAAAATTTTGTTACGAGGATTTTTTGTTTATATTAATTCATGGATGCTGTGGTTTCAATTTCGACGTATTATTAAAAAAAAACATGTTGTATAGCGGAAAACGTTAGTTAACACATAACGATTTAAATACGTGTTTACATAAGAAGCAATAAAATTTGGCTATGAAACTCGTCGTTACCAAAATACTGAAACCTCAACTCACTTCAGAAAAGAAGACAGTCTAGAGTAAAAAAGTGTTACTCTCAATATTTCAGAATAACACATATCAGTAGACATAGTTGAAAACATCCACAATTTCTATATGCCTCAATCGTTTCGTTGTGTTAAATTTTAAATATTACATTGCGTTAGTTATATAACTACTTAAAATTCGATACACTGCTTTTAATACCGTACATAAAATAGTTAATAGTTTTCGGACTTGAGAATATACTGTAAGCATTCCTATATGACTTTGTCGTAACGTCTACAGGAAGATAACAAAAGCCTTTCGACGTCAAATAAATAATAAAAGAATTCAATTTTAGATAAATAAAAAAATATTATAATAATACAATATTTTAATAATATGAAAACAACCGATCTAGTATACAAGCTGGTAAAAATAGTAAAAATGATACACGAGAAAAAAATGTTCCAGCATCTAAGATACACAAGACGAAAGAATTTGTCAAGTAGTTATGGTGTGTGAATCTAGAGGTGTAGTAGTAATTTAACCTAAGTAGCAACATACGTTGGCCCAATGGTTGGTATTTCGTTGGAAAGGTTGGTTATGTGTTGGGTTTGGAAAACATAGATAAATACAATGTTGGCTCAACGTAATATGCGAACCAAAAATTTTTACTCGAAAATTTTAATGAGATATCTTAGATAAACCTACATAAACGCTTCACTATATCAAACAATGTCAGCACTTGTCGCAAGAGCAATTTTTGAATACTTTAAAATGGCTGGCTAAATGTTGGCAACATGGTGGTAGACATGTGGTTGGTAATGTGTGTGTATATTTATGTTGGGCCAATGTTGTAAAACCAACATTTTATGACAAAGGTAGGGAATAGATATTCTTAATTAAAACAATGCCACTTTCCTGCATTTTATGAAATACAAATCTTTTTCATGATATTGACCATTTTTCTTAGAAATATGTGTAGTTGGTTTTATGTTGGAGCAATCTACGAAACTAAAAAGTTGGTGATTGGTACTTATTTTTAGCTGGGCTAACATTGTGTAGCTATCAAATTTCCAAAAATGCTCAATTGTATTTGTGGAACAAAAAAAAAAAGCTTTTAATGTTTGCTTAACATTTAGGTTTTTTAATACGTAAGTTTTTCTTTTTCAAATTGAATTTGATGATCTAGGTTTGCTGAACTTGGACAACAAGTTGTTAGATATACAGTTGGTAAATGGTATAAATTTTTATGTTGGGCCAACATTGTACAACCAACAATTTAATGTCGAAGTTAGGAAATAGTTATTCTTAATTAAAACAATGCATATTTCCTGTATTGTATGATAAGCAAATATGGTTCACGAAACTGAACATTTTTCTATGAGATATATTTATTTGGTTTTGTGTTACAACAATGTTGGAGACCCAACGGTCGATGTTTGGTCCTTTTTCGTTAGTTGGGCCAACATTGTGTAACTAACATATTTTCAACTATTATCCATAAAAAGTTTCAGATAAGAAAAAAATATATTTTCCATGTTTGCTTAAATATTTAATTTTTTAATACACCAATTATATTTAAAATATATTTTGATGGTCATGGTTGGCTGATTGTTAGCAACTAGTTGGCAGGCATACAGTTGGTAATTGGTATTAATTGATATGTTGGACCACCATTATACAACCAACACTTTAGTGTCGAAGTTGAGGAATAGTTATTCTTAATAAAATCAATGCCTTTTTCCTGTGTTGTATGAAATGGTAATGTTGTTCACGATTCTGAACATCATTTTTATATGAGATATGTTTAGTTGGTTTAATGCTGAAACAATGTTGGGAACCAAATTGTTGGTGTTTGGTCCTTTTTCGTTTTTCGTTACTTGGACCAACGTTGTATAAATAACATATTTTCAACAATGCACCATAAATATTTTGAGATGAAAAAAAAACCATAATTTTATGATTGCTTAAATATTTGGTATTTTATTCATACACTTATTGTATTAAAAAATATATTTTGTTGGTCATGGTTGACTGATTGTTGGCAACTAGATGATAGATATATATTTGGTAATTGGCATTAATTTTTATGTTGTGCCAACATTGTACAACCAACACATTAAAGTCAAGGAATGGAATAGCCATTATTAACAAAAACAGCCCCTTTCCTGTATTTAATGAAGTACGAATGTCTTTTACACATCTCACCACGTTTCATTTAAACACGTTTTGCTGGTCTTTTTTTGGGATAATGTTGGAAACCAAACAGTTGGTAATTAGGACTTTTTCTTCAGTTTATTGGTCGGTTTGGCCAATGTTACGTAACTACCATATTTCCAACAACACAATATTTGTGTTGAAATAAATTGTCTATAATTGTTCATGTTTGCTTACCAGCTAGGATTTTAAAAGTATTATTTTGTTTCAAACAGATTACTATGGTCATGGTTAGCTAAATATTAGCAGCATGTTGGTATACAAACAGTTGGTAATTGGCTTGAATTGTGTATGTTGAGCCAACATTGTATAACCAACATTTTTGTCAAAATTATGGAATAGTTCTTCGTAATGGAAAACAACAAGCTTTCCTAAATATTTCAAATAAGATACACATACCCAACCTTACCTTTATATGTATACTTTGCGAGATTTTTGCTGTAAACAATTTCAGAGTACATATTTATGTTTGCTGAGTATGTAATCTTCCTCTTTTTTGTTTGAGATAGTAAAAATTTCAATATCTCTTTTAAGGACCGTTCAGCAATAATAATGTTCGTTTAACCTATATTATCATAGGATATGATTGAATTTTTCTTTTTATATATATATATCATCACTTGAAATTTCAATCAGTAGATAACGGATTTGAACCCACGCCGTTTGGATTAGCAGCCCGACATCTTTATCAGCCAAACTACCACTCCTTATACAGAAACTCTGTGCTAAAAAAACTTAAAACTTAAGTAAATGAAGTGAATTATATATAAGGGTTTTTTTAGCACAGAATTTCTGTATAAGGAGCGGTAGTTTGGCGGATGAAGTTGTCGGGCTGCTAATCCAAACGGCGTGGGTTCGAATCCAATATCTACCGATTGAATTTTCAAGTGATAAAGTAAAGTGGCATGTAATGAGAAATAATAGGTTTTTAAGTTTTTTGTTATTGGCGAAAATTGATTTAAATAATTGGTAACCGACAGTGGTAGAAAATTATTTATTAGTTACCGTTATGTATACAATAACACAATCTCGAAACATTGATAACTGTGGATAAAGGACTATTGTATTTTAAAGGGATTTTTAACGTCCCCCGGTTTTAACCTTGAAGGCTTAGGAAGGGATGGCATTCAGACTAACTTATAATCTAACTTAAATTATCCGCCATGCATCGCCCGGGACTCGAGCCCAGAGCCTCCCGCACCTGAGATCTGTGGCGCACAAGCCGACTGCGCACGGGAGGTTCGCTGATAAATGATCGTTTAAATATCGTCCTGAAAGAGAAAAGAATGTTATTTAGCAAATGGTAAATATACTACGAATAACCGAAATAATACCAACGTTAGTTAGTGGTTGGGTTTCTGTTGTGCTGAACCAGCACAAATAAATCGAAACACAAAACAAAATTGACTTTTATACTTTCGCTCGTAAGCCCACTTTACAACAAACCATTTAAAAAACAAAGACATAAGTTTCAGCAGTGTACAGTATTCCTCTAGGTAAAACCCAAGCTTCAAAAACATTTGACCAGAGCCGCATATCACCATTAGTCAGAGCCATTTAAGTAAATCAATACTTTATTCACATTTAAAGCAGCACTCAGCTGAATCAAGTTCATTCAATTAAAGGCTCTTATAAAAAACATTAAAAATAACTTTACACATTGGAAATGTTTGGCATAACTAAAACTTTATGCAATAACACTACAAGATTTTAAAAGCGCCTGCCTTTCCATAACACAATTTTCTTGAAGAATATTTGATAATAGTAGCACTCAGTAAAACATATTTCCTTGGAAATAACAGGCCATACTTCATACAAGCATCTAGCAATGAACAATAATTCTTAAAATGAGTGCAATGACTAGATATCGTAGACAAAAGTATAAATAATATTGCTAATGTGAAAATATAATTCAATTTAATACAAACGTTGCAAACTGACACTGATATGTTCTGCGTGGAGTGAAAAGAGGACGGGCCCCTTAAAGCACTCCACTGCTAAAATAAACACACAAAAAATGTATATATTAGACGTTACAATGAATTTTAACAATCTGGGAGGCAGTTCAACTAAGCCATTTCGAAAGCACCAAGATTTAAAAATTATGACGGCACAAATTTTGAATAACACGACAACGGGAAAGTTGTGGACGAGCATGGCAGAAAAATGCAAGGCCGGGCGAGCCAAATGGGGCGGCTGATAACACTAAACCAACACGTTAAAAATAAATATACATGCAACACAAACCGCAACTGGGATTTTATTTACGCCAAAAGCATAATTTAGACCGCGCTACCAAACCAGAATTTTACAAAACCCTACAATTACTGCGCGCCCGTACAGACTAGCTCACAATACAGAACAACACATTTGAAAAGCCCCATAGGCCAAAATATTATAACGCTCTCGATCCACAACGCACCGTTTCACTGCTCCCATCTCGCCGGCACCGGATTCATTACGAAACTAGCACATTAGAAAATTTAACATCGTGAACAAACACTGACAAAATAAGGTGCCAAGTGCGGTGTGGCATCAAGTAATTCTAGAAGATGTTGACACACACGTTAATCATGGCCTTGACGTGTCTTCTGTCGATCGTGCCGGGAGAATAGAATGAGGGGAAGTTGAGCAAGAGAATTTACTAACAATTACCCCTCATATAAAAAATGATGATGCACTGAGGTGGGGAATCGAGGTAGCGGATCGAAAGGGGAAAGAGAGGGGATGCCGAGCCCGCATCGAGGACGTATCCAGGCGCTGCTCTCCTGGTGATCGTGTAAAAGTAATAACGCGACTGTGGCAGCACCATCGCTCTGTCATTATTGATTGTTGATCTGTTATATACACACGATAAACCAACGTAAAGCCAACAAACAGCATTTTGGTTTTTTGATAGATATTACTGTAGATAGATAATGGTGGTTTGGGGACAAACGGGATTGGTTTTGCTCGCAAAATCGTTTGTTTTTCTCTTAGAATAGTACGTTTAAGCCCAAAAATGCCTTAAAAATTTCCCAATTTTCCTCAAAAATGCACCGATTCCCTAGGCGCCTCACCAAACCCCCATTTCTGCAATAAGAGCAAATTCGGGGGATTTTTCGGGCTTCCTATTCCTTTAAGATCAAACAACGCTGTATCTGACCAATCGATAAATAAAATTAATTAAATAATTACTTTATAAATTTAAATATATTTTTATAACGAAAAAATTTAAAGGCATAATTATTAAGTGGTATATATCACCGGACTTGTCTATTCAAGGCGCATTCGATCGTGATGTCGTACCATCATTCTGTCTAGATTTTTCATGTTCTATCATTCCATGTTGTCACTCTCTTTCCTCTTTTTTCTCTATCATTCCATCACTTTCTCTCATTCTCTTTCTCTCATTCCATCGTTATCTCTCGTTATTTCTCTCTTTCATTTCCCGCTTGTCTCTCTCATTCCATCTCTTTCTCTCATTCCTTTCTCTCTTGCCTCTCTCTTTCCTTTATTTCTTCCGTCTCACATTCGTTAGATTAGTCGCCTTTGCTCCACTCCACCGTCTACAAAGTTCCTTCATCGCATGCTAGAGTGCGCGAATCGTCGATGTGTATATTTATTTATGAATAAAAGATGTAATTTTTCCATACAGGAGAAAGTATATAAAAAGTTATTGTAAAAAAACATTACAGGCAGGACTTTGTAAAACACATACGATTTTCAATACTAAATATTTTTAACATCAATATTTTTTCTCAATATTTTACTTTATTCAATTTGTTTTTACTTTAGTACGAATATTAAGTCGCATAGCCTTGTAACCGCGCACGTGCCGACAGGTCTGCCAGGGCAGATGCAACAGCTGTGACATGGGCAGGCAGTGATGTAGGCAAGCACCACACAGGGAAAGGAAGGTAAGCCAATGACCACGAGGTTCTCGGCTGGCTAGTCTTGCCAATCATTCATCAATGAATTAATACATCTATAAATAAGTAGAATTATTTAAATTTATTTTATTCGTCACTTGAAAAATACCGAAAAATTAAATTTGAAAATATGGTAAAATGTATTAAAAATGCATTTTAATGTAAATATGGGTTTAATATTTTAATTATATAAATTTTACATTTTCCCATGGCAGCTGGTAACATTTTAAAACACTATCATGTAGGTGTGGGGATTTGCACACAAGGCCATTGTATTATAAATCAAGCAAGCAAGCTAAGCCACTAACCTACAGTGTGCCCACATGAGTAAGACAGTCTTAATGTTGTATGTCGGTATTCCAAGCAAAAGTGAATAATTCCTTCGTACAATGACAAAAATATTTTATTGCATTTTTTATTTCTTTTCAACCAGTGCGTAGAAGGCTCATCGCCACATTTATTGGAGAGATTTGTTCAGTGCAAATTCATCGTATTTAAAATTTTATAAAATATTTAAAGCCAAATGTATTACATTACTTTCGTTATTTTCAGTGAAGGTCCTGAATCATATGTGCTTAAGCTCACATATATACATTTTTTAATATTATTTTTAAGTAACTATGTAGCAAAGCAAGTCGGGAATCGTAAGTATGTGAATATGTACTTGTATATGTGAATATAATTTGAAAACTCTTATGATAAGGCTAGCGAAATTTTTAGTTTGCAAGTAACATTTCTAACCCTCAGAGTTTTTATTTGTTTAAGCCGTATTAGTTAAAACTAATATTTGCCTTTTTTTAACGAGATATGTTCATAACAGATTTGTAACTATACATGATTTAAATAAGAGAAAAAAACTGTAATGATATTCGGGTTTAAATAATTTTTTTTACTCTAATTGTATGTAGAGTAGTACAACAAAAAAGTTCTCTCAATTTCATTTCAGGTCTTCTCCTTTAAATATTAAATACTACACTATGTTAATGATTCACTGCCTCGGAGGTTTTTGTAGGCATTACTATCGTACTCGGATATTATTCAGTGTGTGTATATGTGACTAAACCAAGTTTTATATATATATATATATGAGACTACAAAAATAAAAATAGAATTTTAAAATCTTTCCAAACCATCCACGCAGTGTCTGTACACCAGTATGCTCACTTTTCGTACAGTGAATATAATCTGCTTATACACAGTTCAAGACAGTCTATGCTAGCAAGCATCCAAACAGAACCCTTGGCCACATATTCTTCTCGACAAAGTTTCACGACTGCCACTATTAAACTAAGCATCCTAACTGGAACCCGGCTACTTATATAGGTACCATACCAGACTATGTAACTCATGCATGCCATCTGCTCTACCGACCAACACCAGACTTACAGAGGCCAGCAATAAGTTTTTCTTTTTAAATTTAACATATTAAGTATATATATAAACTTAGATATAACATTTTTTGCTAGCCCATACTTATTTTTCATAATTCTTTGATCTATTATTCAGATTTAACTTACGTAATTATTAAGTATTTTATTTATATGTAGGAGCTTCGTTACTCACACTGACCTTACCAAAACAATGTACATATCTCTCATACTTTCTGCTCTACTGGTCGACACCAGTCAAATATATACTAGTCACTATTCCACCATACCTTCGGTGCAAAGTGTGGTGCAGACCCCTATAAGACCCATAATGTAGGATAAATAACCCATAATGACCCATAAATGACTCATTGACCCATGAGCCATGACCCATAAATGACCCATTGACCCATGACCGATTGATCCATTGCCCATGACTGTTAACCCAATGAACCTTAGCTGTGACCCACTGACCTGGTGCTGACCCCTAAAATCTCAGCCATTCAGCCAGCGCAAGCCTTACAAAGAAAATGTTACTACCACCTATAACATCTGCTCTACCAACCATAATCAGACTAAATATACTAATACGATCCACTAGAATTCAAGCAGACCTCAGCCCACACGGCCCTTACCCAAATAATCACAAGTCCAAGATATTTGTTATACCATCGGACACCAGCCAAATATCATACCACCCATCAAATAAACAACCTGATTGTATCAACCATCCATACCAATAAAATACTGACCACCACACTTCTACAATACAAAAAAAAAATTTAATCACACAGTTGACCAGAAATACTGGGTACTATACCAACCATAACCCCACCATACTTCAGTCATACCACACAGATCAAATTGTATATGCAACATAACAACTACTCACGTCATACCAACCCTACACCATCCATTAACCCCAGCAAACCAAAACACACTATGTCATTCGTCCAGCATACCGGACATTAATATAAATCACTCTATCAACCAACAAACCAGTTAAGAATACCAGTTATCCATACTAGGAGCTGCTTTAAATGACTCTAAGTGACTCCAAAAGACTCCTAAATGGCTCTAAATGACTCCAAAAGACTTCAAAATTACTCTAAATGACTCCATAATGACTCTAAATGACTCCAAAGAATTCCAAAATGACTCTAGTTGACTCCAAAATGACTCTAAAGGATTCTCAATTAATCTCAATGACTCCAAAATAACTCTAAATGAATCTAAAATCACTTAACAATCAATATAAATGACTCCTAAATGTCGCAGAATGTTTCCACAATGACTCTAAATGACTCCAGATTGACTCTAAGTTATTCTAAATGAATCACAATGGCTCAAAATTACTCAAAATTACTCACAATGACTCCATAGCTCCATCGATCTAAAGATCCATCAGTCTAAACGAACATATTCAGGATAACTCGCCATCCATAATAATAAAATGCTGACCACCACACCTCAAACATACGAAACGAAATATGAGTAACCCTCTGACCAGGAGAACAGGGTACTATACCTACCATACCACATCATACTTCAGTCGTGCCACAGGAGATCATATTGTATATGCAACATAACAATTACTCATTTCATAACACCCCACACCATCCATTAACCCCACCAATTATAACTTATCAAGTAACATACCTTCAGGATACTTAACAACCATATCGATAACCATTGGTACTGAGTACCAAAACTGATATGATAACGTTCACCATGACATTAGCTTGCCTCAGCCATGCGTCGTCAAAAGCCATTAAACCTATCATACCAACATACTTTACAATCTGAATATATCAACGTTCCATTACAGCAGATAACCATACCAACCAAAACATACAGCCCAACCCATATAATTGGCTCTAACTCAAGCATACCTCATTCAAGTGCTGTTAACTATACAGACCAGATTAACCACCAAACCTCAGACTTACTAATCAATCATAACTGTCAATTATATTGACTACCATTTCAGCCCATCTAACTCCACCAGTTACACATATAAACAAGCCATATCAGGAGTCAAACCAATCAAAGTATTCCAATCATAATCTCCAGCCATACTATAATTAGATAAAAACTAATAATTTAAACATATATGACATCCATACAGTCTTGATTCCCAGATACAATATTATACCATACAATCACACCAACAATTATACCAGCTAAGATTTCTGCCCCTCTCATAGTAACTAAACATCACATTAAAGCATTCCACTCTTACAAGCTAATCACACAATTAAACCATTCTCCCCACACCATCGAAGCTACACTTTTGACATACTGCCAAAACAACCTCACATGTTATCAGGTCAACCAAGCAACTAATTGCTATACCAACCATTCAAGAAACTTACTCTACAACCAAGTCATACTAATAGGTTATACCATCAAGATGTACCAGCCATAAAAAAAACCAAACCATATAGGCAGACCACACTGGCAGAAAATACAATCATGTTACTCCATCTATTTCAGCCATTCCTAGAGACCATGCTAACCAAAAAACGTACTAGATCGACATAAAAACAAACCATATTACCAAAATCATTCTTCCTAAAACAACCACGGAGAGAAGTCATACAGAACAAATATTCTGAAATACGTCTACCAATGATGAGTCTACACACAATTCATACTATCGACTGACAAACATAATATTCAAGCCATATATTTCGACCTTTTATACTAACCATCACACCTGTCACCGAATTACTCAGATAAACCATAGCATCATATTATCATATCATGTCACCATCACATTGTCATCATCGTATCATATCATCACAACATCGCCGTAACATCATTACATAATCATCAAACCATCATTTCATCACATCATATCATCATCAACATCATGCAGAATTATACTTCATCTTCAGTCTGATATGATCTCAAACAGCCAATATAGTGTCAAAGCAATTGTTACAGAAGGTGGATATCATATCCAATCTCACATTAACTAATAGTTTTTTCCCTTCCTTTACTCACACATGACTCCTATTGGGAAAATAATTTCATCAAAATGTCTCTTATGTCTTTTTTAATTACCATTTAAAATGCCAGGGAGTCAAACTCAAATCTCAATAACTACACCAAACATATACATATAATTAATGTTCTTATATCGTCAAAGCTTACACTTGTTTTGTATATATCAAGACATTACATACGACAGTAAGGAAAAAAAGGCATATTTGATGATAAATGAATAAAAACAAATCTTCCATACACTTTATCTTTATTTCACACACTTATCATAATTTCATAGTATTACTTACATACATTGAAACATATTCTCCATTCAACAAAAGTATTTATGCTTTACTCTAACTTTATAATTCTAATATTATTGTGAGCAATTAATGTATCTTATTAGCATACATAGCATTGAAGTTAACACATATGTAGGTGTTGTAGCTGGCAGCAAATGGACAGTAATTTTCTTTATGTTGTCTGGCGCTAAACATTGTCGTGAATATCTTGCTGCAATACTTGCACTCGCTTCCTGATGATCGACAAACACTACCTTTACACTTCATCTTATGCATGTATAGGATATCACTAAGAGTGAGCACAGAATTACCCTTATCACAGTGGAATGACTGCCATGCTGGACTGAACAAACAATGAATACATCCATGTCGACGTGCATGACAACTTGTAGTAAAAGTATTTCCACAATAAAAACATTGTTTCTGTAATGCTTCTAGGGACTCTTTAGAGACCCTTAGTGACTGTGCTGCAAATGGTAAGTCTTCAACCATTTTTGCTGTCTTCATATTACAAAAGCTTACGCTATCGCTAGATAATTCCACTCCTGGCGATCTGCATTCCATCACAACCGTCGAAGAATTGGAAACATTCATATAGGATAACACGCTTACATACTATTTTTACAACAGAACAATTGGTTTAAGTGTCACTCGAACTCATTCAGAGCAAGAGCTCTTACCCGAACGACAGACGAACTGCGAATGACACCATCTCCACTATCTTAATATGTCTTTAAAAATGTATTTGCCAGTTGTGGGACTCGAACCCACGCTCCCGTTCAAGGAACCAGTGCTTAAATCCGGCGTCTTAGACCGCTAGACCTAACCAACAATTGCAGAAAATATTTTACTATAGTGAAAAATGTTAACCTTTTCCTTGGTTAACACCATAGGCTGATATCATAGAATCTTTACCTTATGTTCAAAACTATTGTCTAAAACAAAAAGAAACATAATTCTTAGCGTAAGACCTTCACGATTGGGAGCACTCTGAGAAAATCCAAAGACACGTTCATGCAGAAGAAAACATGCTATGAATATTTTTTTATCTTATGTATAATATATTATATAATATTATAGATAATTATATATATAATCCTATCTTATAGATAATTATATATAACCTTAGAGATAATAATTTATAATCGTATCTTATAAAAATTTATATATATTCCTAAGTTTTTAACAGTCGTGCCAGGCGTGGAGATGAACATGTTAAACCGTACATAGCTGCCTAGTATGGCATTAGTGCATATACATGCTCTATCTGACGCCTAGTTAGATGTTTGCTTGCAAACGAATGGCCTGACAGTGTTACATTATGGGATCATTACTTTCAACTATAGAATATGTCAAAAATAACACTTATTTACGCGCTAATAATACAGTACGGCTACCTGTACGTGTTTAGTTTGTGAGAGCGAGGTCATTAGATACGGAACATACAACTAGGCACTTGAAGGGAACTGAGGCCTTTATTGAGGAACCATCCCAGCGTTTGACTTCGGGAAACCATGGTAAACCGAATTCTGGATGGCCTGACCAGGATTTGAATCCGCATCCTCCCGAATGCAATTCCAACATGTTACTGTTGCCCACTTCGCTCGGTCCCTGATTTATTAATGACGAGAGATGTTTATACGAAAAGTCAAGACTCGTTCACATTCGATGCTGGTTCATTTAACACTCTGACCTAGGTAACACACAGGGTCTCTAGTCGCAACTGCCTGGGACCACCGCTTTGGTACAAAGCGCACATACATAGAGGTTCGGCTGCAGCGATGCGTGTCCAGGAGCATAAACAATAGTCTTTACAGCACACAGCAGTGAGTGCAATACGGTTCCAGGCACGTAGGCAGTACCAATACTTCATGTAGGGATTCTCGCACCGACTCTGGCCTGGAATACATTGTCGGATGCCGTATCGTAGGCTTCTTAATGCACGGTAATGGTTTTCTGCAGTAAGTAATGAATGTCCACCAGCATTGTTTGTGCAGTGGTAACAGCAGCTTACAATACACGTAAGAACTGCGGATTGCATATGTACGTGGCACGTATCGCGGTAGTGAAATCTAGCGGAATGTATGTGTGCGTTTTAACCTAAAACGGTGGGTCCTAGGCAGTTGCAACAAGAGGACCATTTTCGTTTTGTAGATCATACTGCTAAATGAACAAGCATTAAAAGTTCGTAATTCCAGGCGGTAATGAAGTTGCCGGCAATTAGAGGGTGGCCGCCCCTGTTATTTTCGTAACATGGAGTGTTATTATTGTGAATTTTATCTTAGGATAAATATCCCGATAAGAGAAAACAATGTCCCGCAAAGGGTACTCTCATCTCACCTCGTTTCCGATATTTCGCAAAAATACATTCCAAAATCTCCATTTTCGGGGATTTATTTTGCCCTTAATATGTAGTTAAGTAAAAAATGTCCTTTATATTTGTGACTTGATTTTGCATAAGAAATCACCTCACGAAGTTTGTCAGTCGAATTCAGCTCCATTCTGTATATTGAGTATATTATGTGGTTTTGTGACATTATACGAATGGTAGCATGATAAAAAAAATACACCTAACCAATTGAAATTTGCATTAATCTGGTTTTTTAGCGTATAGAGGATACGTTTAACTCAAAATCTTAACTCGTACAAATTTCATTTTTTTTTTTTTTACAGAAAGTTTGGTTTCTGATAAAAATTCCTCTTGAAGACAGAGGACTGATATTGAGATTTCTTTAAAATCCCACACATTGTTTACTTGCACTCAAGGTTTACATTTATTCTGTTTGACTTTATATTTGATTTCATAAATTAAAATTGATGTACACGCGAAGTGCATAGAAATTATTCTCTTGATATCCGGATGATGTTTACAACTATTTGGCCATGTAACCTTAAATATTATTTTGCTTTAAAGATTGAAATTCGTGGGATTAGAACATTAAAATTAAATTTTCCTTCAATTTCTTTAGTTAATTTTTTTCAATTAAATTTAACCGTTGTCGTACTCTTTTGAAGGCTATTTTTGGAAATCACTAAAGAAAAAATAACTTAATGCGAAAAAAATGTATATAATTGCTTCAATCGTTTGAACAAACTTAACATATTCTTACGTCGTCTCTGTCAATCACCTCGCAGATCTATTCTCGGCCATCATCTATCTTCACTCCAAGATGCGATTTGACATTCTCGCGTAGTTGGACGGTCCTTTTTGACATCACTGTATTCAGGCCTGCCATTATATAATTTTCCATAATTTTGCGGCACAATATTTTCTAGATTTTACCTAGTTTAGAATATGTTGATATTTTTTTCTAATTAATTCTGTTAGTGTGTCGGTAAAGCTCGGTACACTTTTTCAGTCAAGTATTCATGCACTGGAAGTTTAGTTCAATGGTAACTTCGCTACCAAGCCTAGCAGGAAGCTGGTTAATTGCTGCAGACAGCTGAACTTGCAACAGGATGATAACTGCCCCACTCGCATTCCTGAAAGAATGGGAAGCTTTGCGCTGTACCTTGTCCGCGCTACTTGCCAGAGCTGAAACACATGCAATTCTTGCCGCAGAACAGTTGTGTGTAGTTGTGGACCGTTTCCGGTACCCTCAGTGCTCTGTTAATAGTTTGCCAGTGTTTGCCACATCTGGCTACCGTAGTCAGGAGGTTGGTAACACGGTTTGGTTAAGTATAGTTTTTTATTTGTTGTTGTGCTCATGTTTAATTTCGTACAATTAAATGTGTTGACATTCTGTATGTCTTTTTGGCCCTGAAGATTTTATTTTATATAGTGTGCATTTTCGCGCCAGCTTGTGAAGGCAAACTATCATTTTTAACGCATTTGACCAGCTTGTGTACAAAATAACCACTAAAAACCTCATTTTGTTTGATACAGAGTCTATTCGTTGCAAAAGATTTATTTGTAGTATTCGATTTCATGGAAAGATTTTATCCAAATAAAAAACAATTTTAATTTGATAAATTACGTTGGGCTTCGTAAAAAAAACTGCTCTGTATAGTGCTCAGCTACAGTAGTGCTCCTTGCGGCAAAGTCTGGCAACACAGTGTATTTTTTATGGTTGTATTATATTTGACCGTCCTTTAAATTTATGATCTAATATACTCAATATACACATTTCGCTGCGCATAAATCTGTTACTGCGCTTCACAACACCATCGATTTGAGTCGTAGTCGCAGGACTTGAATTCCATCCAAGTTGTACGGTTAGCTCACTACGACTTTGCGTACCTCCCTGCGACTCCTGTTACGACCTACGACTTGCGACTGTCATCGTAGGCCAGGCATAACATTACCCGGTTTCAACTACCCGAGGTTGCTCGTGTATATAGACTGTTCACGGTAAAGTGAACAATTTTGAGGCCCTAGTTACTTTTTCTTCTCAGCCATTTCTTATCGTTTAAATATTTTTAAAAAATAAATATTGCCATGTAAATAATGAACACAGTGTGTATATTCCACCACACGCGGAAGTTAGGGCCTAAGGGCTAAAATAAAACATGTTTACTGACTATTATTACAAATTAGAGGGTTTCCAAACGTGCACTATCTCAATTATTATCGTTTGGCAAATAAATTTTTTTCGGCCCAAGGTATCACTGATGTCACATGTGTACCGGGTTTTTCCGATTTGTGTGTAAGCAAATAAGATAATTGCAGTTTTCATAAAATTAACGTTACAATTTCTCTGAAAATCAGTGGACTGAACCAGGTTCGTTAAGGGAAGGGTCAATTAATTGAATAAAAACGTTAATCATAATTTCGTACTTTATTTACTATAACTACAAATAAAAAATATAATTGTCTCGACTCAACATATAGTTTTAATAGATCTCTCATGCTATGTACAATTAAAAAATTCAATCACTACGATATACAGTTACCACAAATAAATTAATACAATTAAATAACTAAAATCATTCCCAATAAACAGTTTATCAAAACCTCTTGAATTACTTTATAAATAATATGTCCAGAGTAACGGTTCCAATATTTACAATAAAGTCCGTATTACATGTTCATACAGTCCTAAGTCAGTATAGTCCAGACCCCACCAGTCTGTATTGTTCTACAGTTCTCTGAGCGCCCTCATGTTCAGTAGCCTTCACTCGTCAGGTTTTACGGTCTCTTGTCCGTTCACATCACCAACACCTCGTCCTCCGTCGTCTTGAAATCTCCTGTCGTCATTCGTTCTCTTCATCGATGTTCCTCGCCGCACTCGACTTCAGTCGAGTCAAACCGCACTCATCAAACGACTTCTACCAAAGACTGCCGACAATCCAGCTGCGGCTTGTATTTATAGTGTCGTTGACGATCACCCAGAAATCTCACCAAATGCCACGTTGCACCCTTGGTCCTAGCTCCCAGAATATTCTCGCGCAACCTCCCAGGTTCTCGGCTTCTCCAGCAGGGGGGAGGTAAGCTGTGACGCCAGCTAGGTGTGCTTTCAATCATTCCCGGCCACCTGGCGGTGTGACCGCGAGCGGGTCTGCCTGGTGGGATGGTAGGGCCGAGGTGTCCACCTCCCCCCCCCCCTTCCCTAGAGTCGAGGCCGCACATCGTGTCCGTACCCCTTGCAGCAGTTAGCGTGTAACACTGTCCCCTCCTTAAGGCTGTTTGTCCCGAACAGACTCTCCAACATCCGGAACTTCCTACAGCACCAGTCGGTCAATGTGTACGAACTTATACTTTTCTTTCAAGGAGTCCCGTCGACATATTTGGAAGGAAGTATCAGTTACTTGCCTCAAAATTCAGTAAGGGCCTACCCAACTTCCTTGGCACTGAGATGTGTTACCCCGAAGGTGTTTTCCTTCATAGAGCCATACTAGCCATCCTTCCCTTAATGCATCATCTGCAACTCTCGGACCACATCCAGTGTTCCTCGTGATGCCACTAGACACTGGGATACATTCGTCTCCTGCCTCCTGCCTGTCTTCCTTCTCCCAAAAACACACATGTGCAGCTTCGTCTGTAAACTGGACGTCTCTCTTTTCCTCGCTTGAATAAACTGGAGGATGGCTTCTTAGGTTGTCCGTCTCCAGTATCCTTATTCATCAACACAATTTAGCGATCTTTCTTCGTTCCCTCAGATAGGATGTTGCCAGTGGTTTCGATGAGGCTATGATTTAGACTGTCATTACTGTGACTATCAGTACCAGTTGTGTCGCCCCTTTCCACAGTTCCAGCATTCTCGGCGCCTCCATTGACGAAGAGCAGGTGTCGCTTCCTCTACTGAGTTCAAAAGTTCCCCTACCACCGTCTACAGTCTTCTCAACAAGCTCTCGGTCATACTCACGTCTGGCTGCAGGGTCCTGTAGTTCCTTTGCGGGTACTGGATTCTCAACTGCCCTGTACGGCCACACTTCCAACATTCCTGACTCTTTGGTGGAAAAAAACTGGGTTTTCTAGCATAGAATCTGGCAGCAATGCCTTTCATTGTGGCCACCTACTTCTTCAAGACGTCCAGGATGATCTATCCATCGTCGTCATTGTCAGGGTAGCTGCTTGTACTGCATGCCGGAACATCGGCCCCTGCTTCGCTGATAACACATTCATTGATCGGGATAGAGCATTCTGCATTCTGTGCGGTGATGCCAGGCATAATGCTCGGCACACATCCGCATCGGCAGTAGCATCCACGAAAAAGTAGACTGCAATGATGTCGCATGCCTCCTCAGAGCACCCCTCTAGAAACAGGTGATACACCCTCACAATGTTCTGCCACAGCTCCTGCAGTGGGTCGCTGGAAGCGGCATCGCAGTTAGGCGTGGTGAGCGTGTCGCAGGTTTCGGTTGCCGAATCGCAGCTCCAAAGCCGACGCCATCATGAATTACTCCAGTCGATGTCGTTCTGGCTGAGACTATAGTTGTCTAAGTGCAGGTCCCCTCAGTACAACCGCCAGGTAGTACGCTCATTGCTCGTCAGTACAGCCATTCAGGGCGGAAACGATCTCGAGCAGGTGCCGGAATTCACTCCAAGGTGTCTGTCCATCGTAGGGGCTGGGCTTTATCGTGATGCCTTCACCTACACCTGGCCGAGGCATGCACCCAGTGTAGAATCGCTGAACCTCTCCTACGACGGCTGTATTGGCGGCGATTACTACTTTCACCTCGACGCCCACATTCGTCGGCTCGGTGGGGGCGATCTCAGCTCCTCCTCAGGAGATGCATGTCTTCTCCCCTGCTGCTGCAGGAATTCCTACCAAACCTTGAGGGCGCTCACATCTTGGCACGACTTACTCTCGACACAGTTCACTCTTTCATTCACACTTTCAATTTTCCTGTCTACACAGAGTATTTTATTATTTACTACTTCACTATACCTTTTATCTTACCGTCCACATTGTCTATTTTTCTATCCACATTCTCGTTCACACTGTCTATTTTTCTGTCTACTTTTTGTTCACAATGTCACGTTTCGCTAACACTATACGTTTTCCGTCTATCAGTTCATTAACAATACTAATTTGGATATTCTCAGAATAACTAATATTACTAATTTTGGCTGTTCAGATATTAATTAACTTTACTTAATTGGCCACATAGTCCTTCAATTAACAAGCAGAGTGCTTCCATGTCTATTGATATTGTAATAGTTGGCATTTACAATTTCCTTAATGATTCCTTAAAACTATTATAATATCTACAAATTTATCCTATTAGCATAGTGTAATCTTAATTACAATTTTTATGCCATTTATTTTAATTACAGTACCTCCATCTCTGGAATTGTGACGCCAGCAAGGTCAGCTGTCAATCATTGCCGGCCGCCCGGCGACGATACCACGATCGGGTCTGCCTGGGGTGACGGAAGATGGGAAGATACGAGGTGTTTGACCACCCCCCCCCCCTTAACCAACATACACATAGACGAGTCCGCGCATAGTGTCAGTGTCCACGCGGCAGAAGGCACATAACATTAATGCAGTCTTGTAAAATTTCGTAGTTACATTGCGTCAGAGGCTGCGTAAAAATAAACTTTGCTCTTCGCACTATATTGTAAATGAAACGAAATATATTCACATTTTTAACTAATCTGTCGTTAATTGGACATAGTAAAACATGGGCTTACACAATTACTTTATTTACACTGAAAAAAAATAGTTTTGTGACAACCTACAAAATAATGTTTGCTGAACAGTTTATATTAAATGGTTTGTAAGAGTTACAAATTGTTACTTGACGGTAGTAAACTGTTTTGCTTTCTGTACAATATTCGCTTTGTTGAGCACACCAATTTATTTCATTTAAAAAATTTCTTACAAAATTATTGTTCCTACTACTAAAGAATTTTGGGCCGAGCAAACAGTTTTGTGGCCTGACCGGAACTTGTATTACAAAGCCTCTTCCGTCTTCCGCCTTCCTCATTTGCCATCGTTGTTGATGAAGTGGTAGAAGATGGATGCATATACAGGAAATAAACTGAAAGAATGGGGATTAAGCAATTTAATCGAAGTATTTGAAGGTAAGTAAGAATCCATTAAATATTTTATGGTTTAGTTTTTAATTTAAAAAAATAACACCGGTAGTTTACTGTTAATGCTGCCCGAATGCAAAATATTATTGTAAAATTTTCGACTTCCGATTTTTGTGTACGTAGGTTAACCTTACGACAATAAGTTATAATTGTGATATTCAGACATGTGTGTCTTACCATACCTTTCTCGAATGTTCGCCAATGAAGTTTAAAAGAAAACGTACTAGGGATAAATATAATTTTAACTTAACGCTCTTAAACTAAAAGGGTTATGAGCACGTGGTCACAGCATTGTACAATGTTTCGAAAGGCTGCAGATGTGTTGTAAAGTTTGCTGACATTTACGGGCTTTCTTGCTGTTAGTTTATACATTGGAGAGACAAATACCGGACAGGTAAGCGTGGTAAACGCCCGCGAATTTCTGATTCCCGTGTACGTTTAGTAGGACATGGTTCGACGATAGCTTTCAAAATACAATATTTCCCGCAATGTTTCCATTTAAATCTATAAATTTTTATTATTTTATATTGAAGTGTGACTTAAGTTCCTGTATTTTGTATATGACGAAAAAACCTGGAATTAGTTTTAAAAAAAAGTACATCCCATTTTCATCATTAATTCCTAACCTACAAAATTTTGGTGTTTATTATGATTGTTATTCCATACCATGAATCACGCAAGTATGTATAGGCCTATTATTAATAGAAGGTATTAAGAAATTATCATCAATACAGTTTTGTTATTAATACAGTTCAGCAACTGAAGAATATATAACTCCTAACAATTAATTTGGAAGAAAATCACAATTAGCATGTTGACGAGATCGTTTGTTATTAAAGTGACTTTGAGGTTAATTTCACTGTGATTCGTGCCAATAATATAGTATAAAAGTTGATTAAGGAAGATACTTAAACTGCCGAGAAATATTCTCGGGAATTTCATGGATATGAATTTTTAACCTTTAATCAGCCTCTGGACCCGAAGAATTTTCTGCTGAAAATCAAATGTTAACACTTTGTGCCGAGTTATAGATGTCGGTGCATACACAATACGACATTAAAAACAATACTCAGACCTTCCTTTCGGTATTTGTGCGTGCCCATTTCTGGCAGCTGTAAAAATTATATTCAAATATGCAAAACTTATAAAATTGATAATCAATCATTAAAACTGTAAATATGAGCAATTCCTCATCGTAAACGCACTGCGGTTAATGTAAACAAACTTGTCGCCACGTCATGCCGGCAGAGCGCAGTGCAGACACATTGCGCACAAAAACGTGCGAGCTGTCCGGTATTAGTCTCTATAGTATTTGACGTTATAGCCTGGGCACACTACACGTTTATCATATTCATATTTTTATGTATTCATATACATGTTAATAACCACAAATGTTATGTTATTGTGCACATTGCAGCATAATATTTAGAATCGAGAAATGCAGAACAATGTTAGTAATCTTCTCTCAAAGCTATACAAGACTTCAAATTCATACTCATCAAAATTTAAAAAAAGTTGTCCTTCCCCCCTCCCCCCTTTTCATGCCTTAACCTTTTTCTTAAATTTAAACTAATTAATACACAAGCAATTTCTGATTTCTGGCAGTACTTACTATTTTCTTTTTGAACATAATATGTGCACACATTTAATGAAACAGTATATTGAGTATATTGTGTTAAGGTGGAGTCATTGTGCAAGTATAGGGGTATTGCAATTGCTCAGGTCAGCTCTTAACAACTGTGATGTGTTGGTGCTACTTGGCTATGGCTGGCGTATGGAAATGTTTGTAGAATCACGTTCATCATCTCATCGAACTGCGATTATCGAAAACCTGTATATAGACTTAGGTTTTGACTGGAATAAAGTTACAGAAACTCTTCTTCACTGACAGTAATTTTATTAGCTCTTGAACTTTTTAAAAGTGTTATCATTGGTGGTAAAAATATCTATAGTCTGGTTGTGCCAAGAGATAACTGTTTATGGATGTGTTAGATCTTAGTTTAGGGGATGCAATAAACAAGAGTATTTTGATTTTACTTGACACTCGAATTTATTTTTGTTTAGTTTTATGCAAAATGTTTTTGTCGTTATCCAATTAAATTCATGAAACTTCCACAACATACTAAGGCCTATTATGCAAGTGGGAGTGAACTCTATAGGGGACAATAATTTTACTTTTATAGTGATAAAAAAACTCTTTATAGCAGGGTCAAGTTACAAAAGTCTTAACGTATAGAATTGTTTCCACAAAAATTTCGTAATTTCTTTGTGTCTTCATGCATTCAGTCTTTCTGGCAATTGAATTTATAACAAATCTAGTAAACAAGATGGTTTGGCATTTATGTTCACAGCTCTGTTTGAAAACACAATGAAAAAAAATGTTCAGGTGTTTGCAGTCATTTCGATACCCAAGTAACGTGCATGGTACCTAAAGCAGGTTTCACCCGATGCAAAATGAATGCAAACATTCACGAAATGCCGACCTTGTAGGAAAATTTCTTGCGCAAGTTTGTGTGCAAGGCATATCTGGCACGAAATGAGACGATAGAGCATGTCCTATTCTTCGAGTGCAAGGCGATACATGTTGCGAAACTATTGGACCTTGTATTCTTGTCATGTGACCTGTTGTACATCAATCATAGAGGTAAAAGTAAACCAAAATCGGTGGTGTGCGAAGAGGAATTGGGACAGCAAATGCTGCTGGAAAATAACTTTCAACATAAAGTAATCATTTTTCGCACATCCATTGTTTACTGAAATGTTTTTCAAAATAAAAAGGATCATTTTTGGCGGGATAGTTTAATGTAAGTAACTTGTTCAAGCAAGCGCTTTTATAGTATAACAGATGGCTGATTGTTACTACCGGGGCTATCAACGAATTTTGATGCGAGAGAGAATTTATCTAGCTGCGTGTGGACTTATTTCGAAAAAAAATTTGCCTGGTATTCTTGTACGAAATTTTTCGAACGAAATTTAGCACCGAACACATTTTGCGATGTGTGATTTCGGCTTAAAACTTATCAGGTTCACAGTTTCCAAGTTGTAGCCGGTTTTCACTGACAAGTAAGCATCTACAAGTTGAAAAGATTTTGTACCTTAAATTGTTCCAGTTAAATTTAAAATATTTTATATGTTCTAATAATTGTAATTTTTAACAAAGCTAATAAGCATACTTCTTTACATTTATTTAATACTCGGTTCTAAACCTATCTAAAATCTGGACCTGTCATAATTTTTTTTCCGGGTTTGAAATACGTCTAGCTTAACTGTCTGATTTTGTTGCTTCTGTAACCATAAATAAACCTGCATGTTTGTTTGTTTTTTCAGCACATGTAAGGCAATGTGTGAGGCAGCCAGTGTGTCTGCCATTAACAAGCTTCGATTTTGACTTAAAATGATAAAATTAAATATTCTTAAAGGAAACAAATACAATAATGGCGTGAAAAAAATGTTTGGTATATATTGCTGTTAACATTTACAAAAAAAATTCACATTTCTCTGTTTTAATATTACATTGTTATGAAACATGCATGCTAATATCAAGCAGCTGTGTATATATATATATACATATACATATATATATATATATATATATATATATATATATATATATATATATATATATATATATATATATATATATATATATATATATATATATATATTTGAAGGGGCGTTGGGGATTTAAGATCTTATCTGAACGCAATTGATTGTTTTTTTGGGAAATGATATTTTACTGGTAAAGAATGTGTAGGTATGTTGCCATGTTTATAAAAAACAAAAAATTATAACTGATTTTTAAATCCTTTTATTGGTGTTTTTATATCAGTATGCTATATTTCATTATGGCATCTTGCGTGATATGTCCCCTGACTTCCTTTAAGTCTGGGAAATACACTTTAGCCACCCTATTTTCTTACATAGGTAGATCTAGTTGGCAAAGCTTATATAATTTAGATTGTTAATTTAGTATGTAGTAAATTTTGAGATACCTACTTTATAGACTATACGAGCTACTCCCAGCAAAAACCTAAAATATATTTTAATGAAATGAGGGAATAACGTTGTTATGTGTTATGGCCCCCCGTATGGGATGGCGCCAAATTTTATGTAATGTAGTGAACGTGTTGAAGGACATTAACAATTGTGTAAATTGCTGGCGGTCTTTAACTTTTGGTAGAAACTGTAGGAGATAGCCATGCGTAGGACAGGAAGAACTGACTACCATAGACAAAACGGGCAGAAAGGTAAATTTTTAGATTTCTGTTTAATCGAAGACTCTCTTGTGCCACAATATAGGCCTAAAAATCATCCTAACTTTAACGTGGGTGGTAAACAAAATAAAAGCATAGCAAAGCTGCTAAATTTGAGAAACATGTTGGGATAGCGGCCGTTAACAACGGAGCCCAACAATGACTGGATGGCGATTAAAATATCTCTGTTAAAAAAAATGTATTGCAAAAATAAAATTAATTTTCAAAACTCACAAACTGTTCTGAATAATCAACGTGGCACTAGCTAGCAGTAAAACATGAGATTCCAATTCAGGTTCACCGTGGGAAAAATCATGGGGAAAAAACGTAATTGTAACCTTCACAAGATGGTGGCTCCATACACCGTATAGAAGTTTAAATTCTGGCTGGACCATACTTTATTACATAGATTTGTGTACTTAAGGTTTGGCAGGGTTGGAAATGTAGGCAGAATTTTATTTACTTGCCCGGTCATGACGTAGGCCGGCAACTCCCGAGGGTTGAAACATTGCTGGCGTCAGTAGGTGAAGTTTAGATTAAAAATTACGCAGATTTGCAGTCTGCAGACCAACGGCCGATCTGTTCACGTCTACTAACTCCTGAAAAACTAATGCACAGATGGCACTCACATATCACTCTTCTTTCCCCATGTCGAAAATATTGAAACACTCAAAATAAAATCAGGGCGAGACGGAACTTCCCTACATGACTAATTAAAAATCCTCATGCAAACTCCTCTCGGAGTTGCAACCTATGTCGACTGGTTACCTTAAGATGTCTGAGCCAAGTGAATGAGTGTTTCCTTCAAAAACCTTATTTTTAGAACCCTCAAACCTCTGGACCAATCACAGATACCAGTTTCATAAATTTATGTCCTACAACCACTAACACGCCTGCGAAATAAAAACATCCATCCAAGGAATCTAAGGTCTTGAAGATTAAATATATATAAAAAATCCCTGAAACATTCACAATTATGAGACCAAAATAAAATATAATAAACTATCAAAACCCTGAAAATTAAATAAATAAATATTAAAATATTAAATTTACAACAATAAGAAAAATATCCTGTCTAGCCTTAAATACAGAAATAAAATTAAATTATAATGCCATTCTGCGAATCTAATTGAATATTCCTCACCAAATTATTAAAAAAATATACACCAATACGTGTTAATTTTTCTACAATGTATGATTTTTTAAATAAAAAAATATTAATACTAATTACAATAAAACGGGTTAAATAAGCTGTAACAAACACTGGAAAAATGCTCATGCGCTACAATCATGACCCAATTTGTAGAGAACAATTTACTTAGCGATATACTGAGGTGCTTACCAAAAGTAACCTGGTAGAGGTAACGCTCTGTCGCATGACCAGGTTTACTCAATCAATGTTGTTTTGGCTAGGTTGTTATCAAATGCTCAGGGTATATGGTAGCAATTGAAACATTAAAGATGGCGGGAACTGTAAATAAAAATATGGAATGTTTGGTGCATTTGATAAATGCTGTGCATTTAAATACTCATCTTGTGTTGTAACCACTTGTTAAACACTTCCAGTCAGCATCTCGTCTAACAAATTGACAATAATTTAGTCCTTCCATTTTCTTAACACCGTGCCGTACACAGTTTCACGTCATTGTAATTGTCTGTGGTACGGTGGAAATGTTTACTTGTTTTTGTGCCACTTTACATATCATGTCTGCTAAAGCTACCTTATCATTCTGTATAGCAGGGTTAACCCAGAGTTGATAGAGTGAAAGGAACGAATTAGGTATGTAGACTATTCGAACGCAAGTACAATTTACTCAATAACTTTTCTGAAAGTGCAAAGTAAATAATTTACCCTTACAGAGTTAACCCAGTTATGTAATATTCGTAAACGCCTTACGGGCGCTTTACGGAAATTGCAGCGGTTTAACGTAAAAACTGAACGTAGGAAGAAATAGTGGTATACCAATCTTGATGTACCTATTGTAGAATAATTGTACGTGAAAAATTTAACCTGCAATTGAAAATGTTGAAGGGACTTATAACTTTCATTGAGGTAGCACACCGCGAAGAGAACGATACGAAAATAAAAATGTTGGCCATAGTTTATACTAGTTTTTCTGCCTCGCAATTGACACTTAATATATTTATTTTATAAATGGTTCCTTAGTACAACATGCCAACCTATTGACCGACAGCCATTATTGTTTAAATTATTTTCATGCCCTCTGACAACCCAACACGTGAAAATATGGTTGTCATTACACTTTTAATATGAAATTTTCTTCCGAAAAATATACTTTATGCAAACACATTTTATAAAATGATGTTTGAATACACACAAAATAAATAAAACTCCAGTGGTTACCAATTGCCCAGTTTCGTCAAAATTTAAGCACAAAATTGCAATACTGTTTTTAGTTGTCGCGTCCTCAATTTTCTCCCCGCCGATGTCATAGATTGCTCAAAGCTGTTCGGCTGGAAAATTATTTTACTAGCGTTGCGTGCATCGCATCTGTCGCGCTATTGTGATCCCACCATTAGAGTTCTTGTAAACTTCCATCATCGGAATGGTACATAGCTTGCCTTAATCTGAGTGACGTCAGCCATAGTTGCAACATAGTAAGGGGGTATTGTACATATATAATAGTATAATTACCTTCCTTACAGAAAATAAAAATTCAACGGGCTTGATGTTTGCGATGATGAAAAGTACATACTCAAAATCAAACAAGACATGCAAATAATGCTGCTAAGGAATAATATAAGTTGAACACATTAATCAAAATAAAACAGGCTTGCGAACTGAAACTCATTAATTCGTACAAGAAATAGAGTAAGTTATTGAAACAAAATCAATCGGGGTCAAGAATTAAACTATTAAAACAAAGTACGATTATCAAAAACAAAAAAAACTCTTGCAAACAAAATTTAATGAAGATAACTCGCCATTCAATTAAATTCTAAAGGGGCAGTTCATTTTCAAACAGTGAAATTTTCAAACTTTAGCTTTATAATGTCAAATATGGCTAACTGCTTTGACTCTTGGGCTACTGGGTAGGGCGTGAAAATTACGAAAGAAAATCTCAGAATAGTTTATCAAATTAGGCACAGTTAAAATTCAATGTGAAATTCCGAAAAGTTCATAGAAAAATATTTAAACATAGAATTGTACATTGCTGGATTAACAGTCACTCTCAGAAGCTATGGAGACGGGATCTCGGTCTTGAAATCACCCAAAAATAATAAATCTATTCACAACAACTTATCAGCTTAAAATACAATTATTCTCCTAAAAGGTGAGCTAAATACTTATTTGTGAATCTTGGATTTGTTCTAAATTGTATTTATGCCGGATAGTCTAATCAAAATTAAGAAAATTACCGGCTCACAAAAATGAATGACTGCTTGCTATGAAAGAACCCAGGTGGGAAGGGGGGGGGGCTATTATGACCCGCCGACACTAGTTTGCTTCCAAACTCAAATTGCGTGTTACGGTGTTTCCGTTTGGGTTTGTGCGATTATGACCACGCCATATTGCGATGGACGCTATATATTGCTACAACACAAATACACTTGCATCAATAAGGAATGTCTGCGACAAGCACAGCTATAGGTCTACGTGTATATTTGACCAAACCAGCTTCTAGATGGTATAGTTTAAAATGTTGGAACATTTATGGTGTACCATCAAATGTTATGTTAACAATAGTAAGCCCCTAACCATTCGCACTTGGGATGAATAACTACGTGAACACAAGTTTGCAGTTAGTTATACATTAGAAAACAACACAGCGATATAACAACTTGTCGAATTAACTTATTATTATTGACGACGAAATTTTCACTTATTATCGAAGGCAGATTTAGAAAAAAGGTTTCATAAAGTACAATTATTGATGGCAAAATTTGTACTTACTATCAAGATAGATTTAAAAGAAAGGTGAAACAGATGGGCGTAGGTAGATAGGTACAGATAATATTTCTATTATTGACGGCAAAATTTGTACTTACTATCAAGACAGATTTAAAAGAAAGGTGAAACAGATGGGTGTAGGTAGATAGGTACAGATAATATTTCTATTATTTGTCAAACTTAGACATAACATGTACTTCGCAAACTCGCATGAATATATTAATGTCGCGTTTCTGCTGCCGTTAATTTACTTTCATTATTGTTATTTAACTTGACGTTTATATCACGTTTCGAACTGGAGATTTCTATTTTTTTTTCTGGGGATTTGCGTTAAAAACCGTTCGGGAAAACATGTTGTAACAACACATTTGCACTAACCTCCGGACAGTTGCAGTTGAAATTTTCATCGTTTCTGCAACTCGTTCGATGACTTTGCACGGCTTCATCTCTCATCGACGAATCAAAGAATAAATACTTTCGGCGAGATTTATAGTGTCTTCCTGGCGCTGACTATTCGTACGCTGTTTGCTGGACCGCATGACTTTACACAAAACCACTACAACAAAAATAAACCCTATAGAACCTATAATAAAACAAATCTGTTTGCAGCTACGCTGAAAAATACATGAGAAATATTAAAACGCAACTTCCAGCTTCCAAATTTGCAACTTGCACGCCACACGCGCAAAGCCAAGCAACAAGTATGAAGGCACCACGACAACGGACCGTTGGTTTTGACCGTTGCGCCGATCACGTGACACAATATAATTATGAGTTAACATTATCTTTACGCCAATAATTACTTTAAAGTGTATAAAGTAAACCTCAAACAACTTAAGTAATCATAAATTTAAACATTACTATTGCAAAACAGTGTTATTTCTTAGAACTGCTTTTTCAAATTTCACTGCCAACATAACTGGGTGTGTTCATTCCCAGCATGTGCGGCAACACACATGGTTATACATACGCAGTTGCGGGCAGTGGTTTTTTTCAAAGGTTGATTTCTAGAGTGCTCACTTTGTCGTGGACAGCCTTTAAGAACTGTACCTTATACGAGAATAATGTTTTAAACAAGAATCACCACGTGAAATAAGATTACGTTCGTTACACAAAAAACGGGACGAGGAATAACTGTAGGCGACGTTGTACAATAATTCTGTAGTGAAATAAAGTTGCATTACACAAGAATCGGGAAGTGAAATAAAATTTACATCACACAATAATATGGAAATGAAATAAAATTGATACGTAAGCCGGGAAGTGAAATTAAATTACACTTGGATACTTGCATTACCTAGCAATATATGATTTTGTGTGCTTAAGATATTTGTGTGTCTACCTATAAAATATTAAGAAAATCGCTAATAAACTAGTTACTTTATTTCTGGTATTTTCTGGGTAAATAGTGAAATGCATGTAGCATTTTGTACTAATCTGTTACCAAGTTTTTTTTTACTCTTTGTGTTAGTATATTTTACGAAATTAATTATTTCGAAGTGCCAAAACTATGGTCTCTTCAGGTTTGTATTAATGAGGTTTCACTCACACACATTTTCAAAAAGACTGGTAGGCCCTAATGTTTATCTGATGGAAATAAATCAAGATACTGTATACTCCATTTCATAAAACGTCAGTAAGTTTTGGCATTTCTCGAAAAGTAGGACGGCCAGAACGCATCCCTCCGCCACAGCTGTACTGTCAATGAAGAATATATTGTATACAACGAATATAATAGCGGGCACTGATAGCCATTCACACCTGTTTTAATTTTGTTATGACCAAGTTATATATTAGTTAAGGTTCTGCTTATTTAATTGGTAGGGCGGAGAACTGCTCATTGTTTTGATGATGCAGTGAAAAATTTTTGCTCGCATGGAAACAACGTTCAAACTGCTACAGGCTTAACTCTAGTTCTAACTTCGCTGTGTAGCGGGTCGCGCTACATACGTTTTATTTATTTTTATTTTCTGTTTTCATGTATGAGTAAATTTTATTTTCTATATTTTTTGGTTATGAACGTAGGCAAATTTCTAAATTTTTGCTCCTTACTTATATATCGCGTAGGAAACACATTTTTATATATGAAGTACTACCAATGGTTTGTCATTATGATACCACAGTAAAGTCATAATAATTAGGGACAGATAGTAATTTTCACTATTTTCGTATATTGTAATATTGTATGGTCACTGAGTAATTATTTTAATATAATTTTTATTTTAGTAATTTTTTCGGAAGTGAAGGCATAATTATCTTAGAACTATCGTAGTTGTCGGAAGTAGTTGACTTCTGGGTGCCGATTTAAATATGCGAGGAGAATTTTTATTTGGCTTAATTTTAATCCAGAATTGCGGCGTGACATCCTTATCACAGGATAGCTTTGTGTGTACCCAAAAGTAGCATAAGGCACACACAGTCACTCAAAAGAAGAGGACTGACTGTGTGATAATGAGTTTTAAAGCGGTTCCTGTATTCTACGGAGGAATGCGGCGACTATACGTAAGCGCCATGTCAGACGCAAGCCTACGTGGTAACTAGAGTGCAAGTTACTCCTTACGGATGTTACAGCCGGAGCGGCCGAGTGACTTTTGCAATTGTTTTCATTACTACAGATTGAGAACTATGTTTGGGCATAATTATAATGATGGATGTGGACAAGTTTAGTGTTCTGACTGTAACTCTTAGCCCAGTGGTCTGCACACTCCGATGAACTACGCTAAGTTATAATTTGATATTGTTCCAATAAAGTTTAAACTACCTTCCGATATAAACATTTTATTTTGAATTTGCAGTGACTTTCCACGGAATTGACAGTGACCTTTGCTGAGGTTTTTTTAATTTTTGACAATTTAATTTGGTCTGAAATTTAATGAAGCCTACGTGAGAGGATATTGACATTAACAATTTTAACAGTAGGTGTATCTGAAATAACCCTATTATTGCCGTCATTTCAGGCATTGCAGTTTTTATTTTGAGTAATTAACAGTTTTAAGTTTAAGTTTCATTTTTTTATTTCAGAAAATGTCTCTTTTAAGAGTGATATTTCTCTGAAGCCAGATAAATTGGGTGCAGCTTTAGTAATCAGTCTGACACAAGTTAATCTATTTTGAACATTTAACGTAATATATTTTCACACATTAATTTCTGACATTTGCATTGTTTTTTTAACCTAATCCTACAGTAGAAACCTTCTGCTGAAAATATATTTCAGGATTTTATTTCAAGTAGCTAGATAATTTTTCTGTTTTGAAGTATTTCTGCTGTGTTTCTTTTATGCGTTGTAAAGAGCAACATATGTTTATGACAGGACATCGAGACAAGCTGCACTAGTATGCTGCTGTAAGGGAATTGGTAAGATCAGGGGCTAAATGAATATTCAGACAGTGTTTTATCACATCTTGTTACAAGAGACACACTGTAGCAACTATTAATTAAATGCCTTGGGAGTAACACTGTATGCGGTACGTAATATTTCACACATTACACGAACACGAGAGGAAACGAGATACAGCAAATTCTCTATTTTATCTCACAATGTGATACCTGTAGTTCTCTTAGTTGAAATCCTACATTGGCTTGTGTTGATTTTAATAGTAGCCATAGTCCGTATACTAAGGTAATGTAGTGAGAGTGGAGCGTGAAATTATTTAAGCACGTATGTAAAGGAATAATACGCTATTTTTACTTTTAACAATTATGTATGTTTACAGCAAGCATTCATTTAGTGCATGGAAGTGAAGAAAATAAACTTTTTTTTTCAGGCTAACTCATGCAGATTTAAAAGATCTGAGTCAGCAACTTAAGATATAAGTGACGCCCTGTTCAATAGACCTACATAACCATTTTTGTAGAATACTAAATCAAAAATAAACCATGGAAAAGGCTTTTGTCTTTCTTTGTATTCCATTTCCTAAAGGTTTTTGCCTATGGTTAGCTATTAATGCAACTCAGTAATGAAGGCATGGTAACTCAACAGTAGCAGAGCTCATAACGCCTATTAGAGAAATACATATACACTATGCATGTTATATTTTGTTTGCTATGTTATCGTATGCATGTACTTCATAATGCTTGACATTTTTTAACTTATCGGTACTGAAATGTGTAATCTGTTTAGAGACACTATGTTGTGGAGCCACCTGAATATGTTGTGTGTGGGGATCTGTATATATTATAGTCTATAAATAATCTTTGGTATATTTAGCTAGCATAGAATCGTGGCCTAGTTTTTTAGTTAGCAAGATTATCATAAATATGTCTAAATTTGTATGTATAAATTCGTTAGAGTGAAGCAAAAGTGTTAAAGTGAAGCTGTTACCCAGACCAGTTAGACCTTCCAAGATAACGAATGTTAATTTATTTATATTTTGTAATCTGCAATTATGTTTCTGTAGTATTGGATTCATTTATTACCCTGAAATAGAGTTTGAAATATTTACCCTCATTTCATTACTAAACTAAGTGTACACAAAACTATTTGCAAATTGAATTTAGTTCGCAAATATTTCTAGTATTCGATTTGATGTTCGCTTCACATTGAAAAACCAGTATTCGCACAGGCTTTCTATTTCTATAGCTTATATATATATATAATATTTATACACACACATATATATAGGTACACAAGATACACATATATGTATGTTACCGCATTCAATTGCTTATTTTCCACTCCCTTACTTTTAAGTGCTAAAAGACCTAGTATTTACATTATCTGCACTTCTGTGGTATCATTTTTTTTTGTGTGGAATCGAATCTGTTTAATTTTTAAGGATTGATAAAAATGGTGCTGGCTAGTTATGGGTATATAGTGGGCGTGCACACCGCCATATTCACACTTTGTTTTGACATCTAGTGGAGGGTGTGTTTACATTTCTGGGGTACTATGATATTAAGAAGATGTCTGTATTTGAATAAATTATTATTACTTTAATATATTCTTTGAATTTTCATTGACGAGACATCAAAACCTCAAATCGCGCTCCGTAAAAATTACATTCCGTCCAAAGTAGAAAGTATTTTTCTTTGTTTTGGTGCTAAGGGAAATTGTATGTACTCTTCTTTCTTATAATTTTCTTTGGAAGACACCTGTCTATGTAAATTGCTATTTCAGTGAAATATCATCTCAATTACTGTGGACTTGATTAATTTCTGAACCTAAACTCTTTTAAGGGGAAACTTTGCTTCGAATTACATATTATTTCGAACTTAGAAATAACCAAACTCTAATCATGTAAAATCATTTCACATTTTCGGTGACTAACGACAACATCAAATTACACAGAATTTCGAATTAACAGATTTAGAATTAATGAGGTTTTACCGCCACAGATAAAGTTATTTAGAGAAAATGGGTGTTATTACCATTTGCAGGTTGGGTCATTTAGCTCTAGAACCGAGGGCGCAAACAAACTCAGTTCCGGTTCTTTAAAGAATCGGTGGAACCGAAGAACTGATTGTCCCATCACAAATTAATACATATCCAGACGCATTTTAGATATTTACACTGTCAATGAGTTTCAATAAAAAACCAGATACGCATGTCCCATGTTCCTTATTTTCATGCATGCTGTATACTGTATGTTTATTTTCATATCAACATGTTTCATGGCTCCTTTCTCTTGCCCGTTTGGTGTATCTACTTCTGTGATTAATTATGTTTATATATCTTGTTGCTTTCAGATTGTTGGCGACGTAAATGTTGCCATGAACAGCGCAAAGTGAAAGCTGCTTCTTTGGGCATGAGTGTACAACCGAATATTTATGTAGTTGGTCAAGACAGCTCCCAAATTGAAGCATCGTACATTGCTGTGTATAGTGTGTTGTACAAGGTGTAAATTCCCATTAAAGCAGTCGACTGCTGCTTTAAAGCATTCTGGGCAAAGAATGCTAAATACCCAGCAGAATCCCAACATATCTAGATGGTCATTCATAAGCGAGTGTACGAGATTTCTACAAAGCAAGACAAGAATTTAACCTCAGTGAACACCATCCTAGCTGATTTAAGGTGAAATATTCACGAAAATGCACCTCAGTCTGTTGCCTCGTGTTCAATGTAAGGTATCTAACATCTGGGAATGTGGTCAGGTCCTTTCTTTATTGCAAGAGCGAGTTAGTAGCATTCTTTCAGATTCAAAGAAATTGTCGTTCAAGAAATAGTTAGCGTCTTTCCTATCACCATTTGCAGAACATTTGAATTTCAGTACAAAATGCCTCAGTTCTATATGTGTGAAAGTATTTTTACGTGTGTAACAGCTTTGATTATACATATGAAATTAATACATTCTGTAACAGCCACCAGCCAGTTTCTGTGTACGGAAGGAAGCTGCGTTATGTATTTGATAGACTGGCATCCTACCAGCGACATTTGAGATGTGCACATAGTTTGCCACAATTTTTAGTTACTACTGAGAATGTTAATTCATCAGAAAAAAATTCAGTTCAGGGCTCTTCAGATTTAGTTTCTATTCCACCCATGCAATGTTCTCGAGTTTCATTGCCTGATAGACTGCATATAGATACTTTTCCTGTTTGTTCAGTGCCACGTTATTCTGATTCATTGCCTAATAGACTGCCTAGAGATACTTTTCCTGTTTGTTCAGTGCCATGTTCTTCTGATTCATTTTCTAATAGTCCAGACAGCTCTATTTATCATACTGGTCAAACTCAAACAATGCTGCCCCATTTAAAAAAATGTTTCAAAATCAAGTTGCATCATTTCTAGCTGGGCTATATTCAAAACCTTCTCTGATACGGAGCCATGAACAGCAGATTACAGAAGAAATAGAATGTTTATTTTCAGTAGGTTGCATAGCTGTTTTGAAAGATAAAGTTTTGACTTCTCTAGCAATACACGGTGCTGATGAGAATGAAATAAGCGAAGTTGAATCCATGTTTAATATTTTACAAGATCCATTCTCCAATATGTTAACAGAGCATTTCAGATTTAAGCATTTTGAGTTTTCTGGTTGTTATATACCTTCTGAAAGCTACAACATTGGCAATTCTTTTACAACTACCTCTCGGACTTCTGGTGAAGCTTGTAATGGGTCAGTTTATTCCTCTCAGGAAAGTGTTAACTGTATTCTTTGAAATGCCAAATGTTCTTGACAAAACACTAGTGTATGCAAAATCATTGGGTAATGGAGATGTACTGTCAAATTTTATTCAAGGGTCACTTTGGCAGACGATAGCTTCGGAGTATGTTGGTAAGATAGTTTTACCACTTTTCCTTTATTTTGATGATTTTTGAGGTTGGTAACATTTTGGGCTCACATGCTGGTATTAACAAATTAGGTGTTCTGTATGTAAATATTCCTTGTTTCACACCCGAATACCAATCAACCTCGCAAAACATTTTTTTATTTTTACTTTGCCATTCTGAAGACAGTATAAATTTTTGTAACTCTGTATTTTTTATGCCTGCTATAGATGAACTGAAAATTTTCGTAACAACGGGTATTGAGGTTATACTCCATGAGGGTAGCTACAAGGTATACTTCACCTTATCACTTATCTTAGGTGACAATTTGGGATGGCATTCTGTGTTGGGTTTTGCAGAGTGTTTCTCAGCAAATTATTCTTGTCGAATTTGTAAGGCAGCAAAACCTGAGTCAAGAACTGTATGTGATGAAGCAACACACGTTATTCGAACTAACCAAAATTATTCTGATGATGTTGAATTGAACAATGTAAGTCTTACTGGCATCAATGAAAGCTGTGTGTGGAATTGTATTCCTACTTTTCATGCATGGGAGAACCTATCTGTGGACATTATGCATGATGTCTTCGAGGGCATGTGTTTGTATACATTATCAAATATCACGTATTGTTACATTATTGAGCACAAGATCTTCTCTCTGGATTCACTAAATTCCAGAATTCACATGTTCAATTATAGTCCTCTGGACGGCGATCCACCACCTACAATTTCACACGAAAGATTGGTTAATGAGAATTGGACAATGTCTACTTCAGAAATGTGTGGCTATACAAGACTTATGTGGTTTGATAATTGGCGATTTAATACCAAGACTGGATCCAGTTTGGAATTTGTACATAAAATAAATAAAGTAATTGAGATTGTTACAGCAAGGAGTAGTCAACGGGACTGCAGTGTTTTGTTAGACACCTTAATACCTGAACATCATAGGTTATACATGAATTTATTTAAGACACATTTGAAACCAAAGCACCACCTTGCTGTTCACTATGATCGTGCTATGAGAACTGTTGGCCCTCTTCGTGGTGTGTGGGCAATGCATTTTGAGTCCAAACACAGGCAGGCAAAATCAGCAGCTAATGTCGTTACCTCTAGGAGGAACATTTGCTTAACGCTTGCAACGAAACATCGACTCAATCTCTGCAGTAAGTTTCTCAATAACTCAGGTTTTACTAATGTCACTGAAAAAGGTATAGGTGTATATATATATATATATATATATATATATATATATATATATATATATATATATATATATATATATATATATATATATACAGTCTCTTGAAAATTATGATAGCTTTCTGATCTCATTTCTAGCTTTGATGAACGAGAAAGTCTATGTTGCTAATTCAGTTGTAGTTCAGTTTGTTAGGTTCATACCTGGCGTAATGTTGGTGGTTGGAAATTAAGAACTTTGTCCAATTTCTGGAAAAGTGCAGATACTTATGTTAAATAAAAATAGGGAATTGTGTTTCATTTTTCAAAGTTATGAAACCCTTGGGTTTGATTAACATTTGTTTGCATATTAAGTCATAGCTATTAAGGACTGACTCTGTATGATGCTGTCAGATATCAGTGGCATCACTCCAATGTGGAAGTATACTGCTGCAACTGGTGGAAACTATGTTCCCCACAGATCATAATCATATAATGAAGACTTAATCACTGTCGTTTGCTTTCAGTGGTCGTAATACACTTATATGATTGGATAAACTGTAAACTGTAGTAGAATAACTTTTTTTATTGCATAATCATCGCACCTAATTTTTCATTAATGAATATAGGTTAAAAAAAAGTTTTCTTTCGCATCGCTATCGCATAGAAGCGAGAATGATATCTGGAACTGTTTACTTTCATTTAGTGCCCTTATTTGTGTTCTTCCAAATGTAAGTCTCGGAACATTTTCCTTCAAGTTTTGCAGTTTTTTTCTTTGCCACCGATGATTAAAACAACTCTTTTACCTGGTGTTATGTCCTTTTTATTACACGCATTGTTATTAACTTTTGTGTATATAGAATATCCGTTGTATATCATAACCGGAGGAATCAATTTTAAAACATAGAGAGTTTGAAATATAAAAAAAAATGTAAAATTCTCTGGCTGTGACCAAAATCTACAGTAAAAAATCAACACATGTTTGTAAGTAACCAGTAGTGTTACGTAAAATGTAAACACAATGCCATTTTGATGCAGGGAATACAATTTGAGATTGTTGATTGTGATTCAATACTCTTCACTCTCACTTCCGGAGGTTGAAAATTGACTCGACCATCACAAGCAATTTCTCGAACAAAAAATATTTTGTTTACCATTTTCCGCATTGTGAAATAGTGTAATCTTTTTTCTTCAAAACGCTATTACAAGGAAATAAAGTAAGTAACCCTGAAGGGGAATAATCCCCACCATCTTGAATCTTCTGATTTCTTGCTATTGTGTGGAACCATGGATTTCAATTATAATTTATAGATCAACATTGCATAAGGTATGGCTTAGTACGTTCTGAAATAGGCAATGTAAGGGTGCTGTTTCTATTATGACCTCTGATTGCTCACAATAAATTATTGCTAATTTTGCCCGGCTATTGCCTGCTAGAAAGTAACGAAGGCAGAGGGTCTGTTATATGGAGAACGATTTACTTTGGCTTTGACGTGCCAAAAATTTTGAATGTGTTTCTCAAGTCGAATTTGTGACAGAAAATCCAGAACAATAGTTTGACATTTTCGTGATAACATTGTGCATTTCTGGACAATAGATATCGCTAGGTATTTATAACCAAAATTTCAAACAAAATTTTTTTCTATAACCTAGCCTATTGTGGCATCGCTGGCTCGTTACTTTATTTACCAATACTATCGAACATAAAATCTTTAGAACAGTTGATTTATTTCTATACAATAATGTTGATTATGATCGCAAGAACATGTGATTAGCAAGTATTTTGTATTATTTTCACAAATTTTGACACTTAATGCATACCTTTTTCTGCCCAAAAGTCGCACCGTAGTTTTTAAAATAAAATTTTGGTTAAAAAAATGTGCGGCGGTTATGCAATAAAACACTGTACTTGTACAGCAGCTCCCTTTCAAAAAGTTTTGTCACCTAGTTATTTAAATTGCTTATTTTCCTGTAATTAATTAGTTTCATTTGTAATTATTGACTTTTTAAATATTGTATAAATGTGTGTTGGGAAAAATATAAATATACCGTATTGGCGTAAATATAACATAACTGATTTTTTTCTCAAAAAAAAATCCAGAAATATGGGAGTTGTCTTACAATTGAGGCCTATCAGTTTATCTTACAAAGCCCATTTTTATATTAATATTAAACAAAATTATATTTTATAATATTTTGCAGTGTAAATTGCATATTAAGCATTGAAAGTTAAAAAAACTAGCCAGCCGAAATTCATAATAACACGAGTGAACAAACAACATAACCTTGGTAGGTGCTGAAAAACAAATATAGTACAACTCGCTTAAGATGTTCCCAGGAGATACATTTTCACGGATTAAATAAATAAATGTTAGGTCCCTCCATTTTCTCCATATAGTTTATGTTGTTTTTCCCCTTTAAAGTAGTTGTTACAATATTTAAAGTCCCGCATAATACAAAGGAATTTTTCAATAGAAATGCACTATTTTGTCAGGAATTAAAAGAAAATAGGCGAACAATAACATTATTCATGCCATGCGACTTTATTTACTGATTAAAATTCTTATCCAAACCACATAAAGAATTCGTATACAGTATGTGTAGTCGAAACCTGCACCTTACGCCACTGTAAGTCCAATATACTGTTCAACCAATCATCTGCATACTTTCGATGCTGTTCCATCTGTTATCAGAGCCCCCAGACTGTTCAACCAATCTACTGCTTGCTTGGTACATTGTTTTGCCTATATTTCAACGCCCCCATAATATACATCTCCCAATGGCTGCGAAAATTATTTTCCTAGTACCAGGTACCATAATTGTGCAGTGGGTACGTTTCTACGGGTGAATTTCACCTTTTACTGTTTTTTTTTATTATAGTTCTTAATTGCAAAATGCGTAACATGTATTTTTACAGACGTTTCCAGTAAAATTGTTAAGTCACTTTATTATTGATGCGCACCGCTAGCTGGAAACATGAAGTTCGGTTGACTGCATACAGTTCACTTATTTTGGTACATAATTTCCTATTATATAAGGCATTTTTTATTGTATGTTTCAAATACAAGTTTTGGGATGTATGTTAAATGATTTGTGTGTGGCCACTAGTCATTAACCATGCCAGGACTGATATATTAGTACATATTCCATATTGTTATTGTGTGTATATATATATATATATATATATATATAAATAAATAAATATATATATATATTTATTTATTTATATATATGTAGTTCCATTAAAAGACATTATGTTCTTGTATGGCCATGAATTTTTTATTGCCATTGTTACTAGTTCAGACATTTGTACAGCCATGCCATGTTGGTTAAAAAAAGCCTGCATTTTTATTCGCCATCTGTATGTATTTACCAAAAAATGTCATGGCATGCATGTGTGGTAAACAAGGCTATGACATATATTTTTTTTTACTAAAAGCAGAATTGTATCTAATTATTTATCACTACTTAACATTTCTAATTTTCTGTTACTGTATTTTTTTACACTATGCGTAGTAATGCAATGTAGCATATCTGTATATTTTCACATTAAGTGTGTGATATTTGTGATGCTAAAGTCTCCTGTGTTTGTTTATGTAAATTCATTGACTGCTGGGGATATAATCTCTAAAGTGCATTATTTTAATGACATCTAGAAGTAATATACATCTACATCCTTGTACTCCTATCAGGATAGCATAACAAACAGTGTTTACTCAAGAAACGTTTAGGCACAACTTAGGTTAAATTTTGTATACAATATGTTAATATTGAAATGCATAAAATTGAGTGTTAACAAATAAATTGTTTGATGATAATTTGTGTGTGTTCAGTATCTGTTTTTACTTTAGTTTGTGTATTTTATGAACATCAAGGTTTTTTTAGTTAAAATTTTTTTTTTAACTATGACAATTTTAGTATAGTTACCAGTAATACATATAAACCTAAATACTAAAGTGTCATTACTTCTGAATATTTTTTACCTCATTAGTTGATTTTATTAATATTTTATAATCTAGAGAACTACTTCTTAAATAATATAACCTCAATTTTTTTTTTACTTTTTAGAACTGAAGTAACAGAATATATTTACAGTGGTTACCAGGTTTGTCACCAATTCTTTTATAAGTCAACACTCCTTTTAAATATGTTGATTATTACATAGAAGTCGAATATTCACGCATGATGGTGAATACATGTTTAAGTTAAATTCCAATTTCCAACATTCTAATTTTCATATCGTTGGCTCAAGAGATTTTCACTTTGAAAAGTTTAAACTAAAATAGTTTGTATAAGTGTTTTTATTAGCTCCTAGATGCAAATGGAAGATACATTTTTCCATCCGTGACAAGTGCTCTCTGCTTGGCTTAGTAGTTAATGTGAGTAAAGGGACCTGGATTGAATTCTGGCCAGCTCAGGGATTTTTTCCTGTTGTAGAAGTTTTCCTTCTTGGAGTCAATACTGAGTGTAGTGGTGTTCCTTCGCCTAGTATTGCATGTTTACAAGGAAATGGCGCCCAAAATATGTCTCTTATGTGACTTTCAATATATATATATATATATATATATATATATATTGTGAGCAGTAGTGATTTTTAATATATTCCTAACCCTAAGAACGCTTTTGTCGTGTAATAGCCCAAGGTACCATCTTAAGTTATGTATTGCATCAACTTTATGATATGCAATGATTTCCTCTTGAAGTAAAAGTATGAAACCCTAACATTTTTTTATGCTGTGGTAATAACTTTAAGGGGTTCGTCTGCCTAGAACCATTTTACGTGTTTGTGGCAAGGACAGCAAGGGGTAAGAGTGACACGAGAAGTGTCAAGTGCCCCATTTCTGTGCAAGGTGCTGAACTATCCTGCAGCCTTTTAATCATGCAGGTTTAACTAAGGGACTTTAAACAGCTACCCTGTAACATGTTGCTGTGGATATTGCACAAAGTTTCGAAGGATATTTCTATCGTATAGACAGTTCACGGTAAAGTGAGCACTTTTTAGGCCCAAGTTACTTTTTTAATCGTACGTTTAAGTTATGCTGGCTCTTTTGTAAATAACTCTTGGTTTTCTGTGTTGTCTTATAAATGATTTATTTTTTACATGCAAACTGTTGCTGAATTAGGTGTGTAATCTATGCAGTGTGTGTGTAATTCACTTTGGTAGCCACTAAATTATTCTCTGGTGCCTACAAAATTGTGCGTTGCTTATTGTTATAATCATAATTGCAAAATTATTTTTGTGGTACGCACAAATTAATTTACTGGTGATACATAATATTTTCGTAATGCCTACAAAGAATTTTCGTGTCAAAATTGCTTTAAAATTATCTAAAATAATTTTCTATTCCTTGGAAGAAAAGTTTCATGAACCTAACAAAACAATTTTGTAATGCCAGCAAATCTTGGCTAAATTTATTTGTGACACCAGTAAATTCTCTTGGAAAAACTTACTAAACTGTTAGTGGTAGCAACAAATTATTTTAGCAAAACTTACTAAACCTATTTGTGGCACCAAAAAATTCTCTTAACAGAAATTACTAAATTAATTTGTGGCATCCCCAAATTCTCTTAGTAAAATTTTTTGAATTTATTTCTGGTACCAGCAAATTCCCCTAGCAAAACTTAGTAAATTAATTTGTGATACCAATTAATACTCTTATCAAAAATTACTTAATTTATTTTTTGTAGCAAAAGATTCTCTTAGTAATATATGTATAATGCGTTTGTGGTACCAACTTATTCTCTAGGCTAAAATTACTTAATTTATTTGTGGCATCTGTAAATTATCTTAGTAAAAATTGCTAAACATACTTCTGGTACCAGCGAATTCTCTCAGAGCAATGTACCAAATTTATTTGTAATACCAACAAATTCTCTTAGCAAAACTTAGTATATTTATTTGCAGCATCAGGTAAACCATTTAATAGAGCGAACTAAAGAAATTTCTTACACTCACAAAATTATTTTGTTGTAACAACAACTTGATCATACACCAACAATAATATTTTGTAATAACTATAAAACACACTTAGCAAATCTTACAAAATCTTAGTGGCTATTATCAATTAACTTTGTTACGGCTGGGAAATTACAATACCTCACCTTCAACCTCTTAGTCTGCCAACTAATCATGTTTGCTACAGCCACAAACTAATTTTATGGCACCTATAAATAATTTTCAACAATATTATTTTGTAACTACCACAAAAATATGGCAGGATGAATACCAACAAAATAATTTTATGGTGCTCACTAAATATTTAGTGCCTGACACAACCCTTTTTTTTTTGTTTTCAGTGTAAATATTACAATGGATCGAAAAATATAACAATGAAATGGTTGAAAATTTTATTTTTAATTATTTCCTGCTCAGTTTTCTTGGGCGAAAGGAGGAAAGAACAAAATTAACATTTGATGACAGCTATGTTTTTTTCGCAATTAAGTTCGTAACGCTGTCCCATTGGATTTATTTTGCGGTATGAATGCCCAATGCCAAACACAGTTGTATTTTTACTGTTTGCTCCTGTAAACACCATGGATGGCGGGAATAAGAGTTGCGAAATAAAGTCAATTATTTAAATTTTGGCTGGTGCAAGGATATAGTATCGCAATTTGAGCCAAACACTAACGATTACAGAAAAAAATTTCTTTTCTCTATTTACCACCAACTGAAGAACGGCCTCTTTATCATCGCAGCTCACCTTGCGGCAGAAAATTTCCTTATGTCTAGAGACCAGCAAAATTCGCGTTATTAGTTAAGGACACGTTAGACTTTAAACACGTGTACCTTTGCAACACGTTTGTCATTGAACCATACTTTATCTGACACGGCATGAACCCTTGCACAATTGTGTTCTTCAGTCATATGTATTTCAGTCAGATAGGGCAGGGCTTCGCATTTATGTAGCAGCCAATGGTGAAACGACGCCGGCTCCAGTTTAGGCAATACTGTGAATTTTAGCATGATGCCGAATAATAATGCGAATTTTGCATGTCTCTTCTTATGCCAAACTCTCCCATATAAAATATCGTTTTTCCCTAACTCGAGTTGAATTGTAGCAACAGGAGAGCCACACTATAAAATGCTATACAATTATAATAACAGGTTCGTTCTAAAATTACGTATTCAATAACACTGGCATTATTTAATTCATGATTTTGCAGACTCGTTTATCTATCTTCTTATAATTTTGCGATCTTTCACACATTTTCATAAAAACAGTTTGTGAAGCTTACTTTTCTTAATACCGCGCAATATATTTAGCATGTTTAAAGTTTAGACATAATGATATATTTTTGGTATAATCCCCCCTTAAACCATCGTTTAACAATTTTGCATGTCTCATACTTGCAATTGTTCCTTTCGGTCAGGTATAGCACATGCATTTGTATTCCTCACTGCGTTATATATATATATATATATATATATATATATAATATATATATATATATATATATATATATTTGTATTATCTACATGTTCAAGAATTGTGAATTTATAATCCTCTGCATGTTTAAGCGAACTGTTACTCAATTTAAATTAGATCAGTTTGCGATATTTTGTAGTTAGATAAAAATTTATTGTTAGAAAAATTATCTAGAATGTTGTGAGATAAATTAGAAGTATTATTTTCGAAACGTCACATAATCCATTCACGGTTATTCAGCCTTTTCTGAGGTCCTACTAAAGATCTACTTACAGGATATTCCTTCACCTCGTACAAACTAAGCTTTACAAAGTCTAAAAAAATGACACCAAAGGACTAGGCATCGCATTCGTGCGCACTAAGTGTAACAGTATTTTGTATAAGAAATATTTCTCACTAGGCGTTACCAACTTACCTATTTTCTCACTGTTTTTATTTTAATTATTTTTAAATTAAGCATTATAATATAAAGATAAAAAATAAATAACAATTAAATTTAACAGAAAAAAATAGGTTTGGCTGTGTTGGGGACACTTCCCGTTTGTTTTGCGCGAATACGTCTATGTTGACGCACTCGGACGCCTTGATTTTTTTTTTTTTTTTTTTTTTTACGTTCTCGGCATCGCTTCAATCGATCATATGGAGTTTTATAGGTATCACTGAATTGCTTTTGATATGTTCTTTCCAACCGTATACGATTTCTGTATTTCGACTTGAGTTTTTGACGAGTAAAGGCCAACATTGTGTTAAGTTTTCTTAATTTTTTACATTAAACTCAAACAGTTTCCCCATAAACACGTCACACAAATATTTTTTTTTACATGCAAACGATTTATCTTGACGAGAGCTGTCGATTGAAACATAAACGATCGTCGTAGCTTCTCCTAGTCAAAAGTTATATTATGCGGAAGTTATGAGACGCGGCGAAACGAACTCAAAATAGCGAGGTCCCTGCCCCCCCCCCTTTTTTTTTTTCTCACCAGTCGTTCTAGGCCACACACGGCACACGATGCTTCGCAGTCCTCACTCAACGTAATATATTCACTGATCCTTTGGAAATCGAGTGGTGTAATTGAATTTTGAATGTATACGATAGATTCGCAGCTGCGATGCCACACTACAACTCACCCCCCCCCCCCCCCCAAATTTTTTTATCATCGGATTTTCTAGATTGCCTCCCACTTCGGTTGAAAATTGAAAGTTGTATTCACGTCAAAAAAGTAACTTTTATGAACACAAGCATAAAACACTAGTGATGTTAGAATGTCATATGTTGGAAATAACTGAACACCTCATACATGGGGAGATTTCTTAAACGTTTGATTCAAAAAGGATGAATATACCTCGAATAGACTATACACTTTGTGGGGAGTCTTGGCTTCTCTTTGTGGCGTTAAAGCTGCGTGACACTGCGTGGTGACTCTGCGACGCAACCACACATGGCCCGCGCGGAATTAAGTATAGGTTGGGTCGCGGACTAGGCAGATCGTGCCAGCCATTATAAACTAGTTACCGCCAACGGAAGGACGGACGGACGCCGTCTGATGATCCGGCAGCGGCTGCTTTGCACCAACATTTTTCCTTTCCCGGAGACATTAACGTGGTTCGAAAAAATTGTCAGCTGAATCGCTCGTTGCTGATCTGAGTTCTACCATCCAAGGAGTACGACATGTTAGTGGGGCTAATGTTCGCTGTGCAACGGTATATGTGGAAAAAAGAATTACAGTTAAAAGTTTGCCGAATGAAGATTAGTATTATGGGCGTGATGGTTCTAGATTTGCTATCAAAGGGTTAAATTTATATCAAAGAGTTCATTAAATTGATTTAAAGGGTTAATCAAAAAATTTTAAATTTAATTAAATGGGTACATTTAATTGAAAGCGTTGATTTTTAATCGGATCAATATTTTTTTTCTTTCTTTTTGAGAGGCGGAGCACTGTCAGATGTTGACGGTGTGGTGGCTCCATGCGACTGACCAGAGTGGTGGGTTAAAATGTTTATATAGGTTTAGAGTTTAGTGCAAGAGTGGTCTAAGGGTAATATGTACTAATTGTTCTAATTTTGAAGTTTTTAGAGGGATGTTGGTGGTATATAGACGATTTTTACGAATATATTTAACACATGAGAGAATTTCAGAATGTTTAAATGATTTCTAAGAGTGAAAGAGTGACCGAAGTGTAAATGTTATGATTTTTGGGTGGATATAGCATGTAGAAAGGCGAGTTTTAAAGATGCGATATACGTGTTAAACAATCTGTTTTCGGATTGAAATGAAACGTTAGAAAATCTCAGAGTTTTCTATATATGAATTAATTAGACGCATCGAATCGCAAATTTTCAAACGTCTATGTGAATAATAATAAGTGCAATTTCGTTAGTCTTAAATATAATTTGAGTCTCGAGCTTAGAAATATATAATTTACATGAGAGAGAATTTTAACTTCGTGAATAACATGTGATGCAATGCCAGTAAATGAAATCCATCTAGTCAGTATGAATAAATAACAATTTTACACTATTTAAACCATACACAATAACCTAAAAGAAATTCATGTACACTACTTAACGCCTCTCGCACATAACTTGAGTATTTTTTAAAACATGTCCGTTTAATATGGAGTCCAGCATAGCAATTATGTCATCTTATAAGTAGTGTGTATGTGGAAAGCCTGATTATATACATGTAGTGAAGCCGATAGACAAATGAGTTGAAATTTACGAGAAAAACTCTGCATTTGTCCTACAACGAAGAAACCATTTTTTTTACTCGGGTTTCACTATTTTCAGAATAATTCACTTTTAACGCAAATTATTTCCGTCGAAGCGTAGGGACACTCCAATGACGTGAAAAATTACTTAAGCCTGCAACACTTTGTAGAGGCGTACTACAAATCTCTGTTAAATCTGTGAAATTCACACCACTTGGTAACAAAAAATGTGAGTAGTTAACACAAACAGTATTTTCGTCTACCAAACACAGAAATTGAAAATCTTAACACAATATTGACTTAACACACGAAAATGAATATTTTCCCGATAAAATACTACGCAAATAGCGGCTATCACAATAGAGATGAGGGTAGGTTTAACTCGTGCCAACTTACGGGAAAATATATTGGCATTATTACATAATATGGGTTTAATTGTATTCAAATATATATTATGTTTATCTTCTTCTTTTCCAGATATCATAATGTTGTATCTTGAACAGGAACACTTGTAATTTGTGTGTTTGTAAAATATTTTTTTAAATATTTGCTGGTGTGTGTTCGGTGCAGTTGTAGATTGAAGGCAAGGAGAGATAGAAATTATTGCAACCTACCTCTGTGAAGATATATGAGCCATCGCTTTCAAAAGATTCCCCTGAGGTGTCACTAAAGTTGGGCAGCATACTGGCGCGTCTTGCTACAACTTTCAAGTTGAATAGGAGGAGTGGACGAAGGTCCTCTCAAGGTACTAACAGAATATTCCTCAGTCCTTTTCAAAAAACTTCATTCATTCAGCTAGGTTCGATTTTCTCCATAATTGTTTCTGATTTTTCCCATAGCCCTTCAAAGTCTATGCAGGTATTGTAAGTTCAGAAAAGTACATTTTCTTCTTTGGGAAAACAATCAATTGTTGATCAAATTTAATTACAAGTCATCAGCTTATCAATACTGTTAGGCACACTCATAGCTTTGTTTTGTCATTTAACATAAGATATGATTGAAAAAAGTTAGTGACATAAGGTATTAAAAAATAAATAATAATTCACACTATTCATTTGTTAACATTCTATTATTAAAACATTCCTCTTTCAAAAATTCTCCTTAAACATACATATTAAAAATATCACACAAAAAATTTTAATTTACAACAAAGACTTCATTAGTCACAATAAAAGTCATAAAACAATCCTTTTTTTGCACATACCAAACCACATTTTCTCATTTATATACAAAACACGTACAACTAATTTACAAAAAACATTGCATTTACACATTTTTTCTTTTTTCAAAAAAAGACATTGTTTTCCATTTTATAAATATATTATTTATAAATAATGAAACACAATTTAAGAGAATTATCTTACTTAATTTACTATTACTATTGCTACATTATTGTTACAATTACTATTGGTACAAAAGTGTTTTACATACCTATATAACATGATAAAAAAATATTTTCAGAAACTAAATACACTTGAAGAGATATATGTACAAGAAACAATTTTCTTTACATAATATATACAATAATCTCTTTCCTACCTATGTACATTTGTTATGTACATTTAATGACACACTGGTGGGGTGTTCGCAAAGATGCACAGAGGGGCGTTCTTTTGCCACAGCTAGTATTGATATTGCCAAGCACACACACACGCCAAATGACTGAGGCAAATCACTCACATACACACAGTTTCCAATTTCAAATGATGTTATGTCACACTTCGAATAGCAGTCAATATGATTTTCTTCATTGACAAGGAAAATTTGATCAAAGACACATGTATCAAGAGAGATGTTATGTAATGCCATACAGGTAGGTGTGTGTGATAGCGGCAGATGCTCGTCCTTAGCGATGTGTTTTGCTGGGAGATCTATAAATTTAGTGTGGTGTTGAAACAGAAGGAAAAAAAAATCAGTAATCGATAGTTCCCCCAAGGTAAGGTTGATATGCCATCCGCCTCAATGTACTGCTTATCATCCATCACTGACGTGTTGTCAGTGATGGATGACTACCTTTGTTATTGTTTTGGCATAGACTTGATGAGCACGCAAATGGAACTGATATTGGGTCCCCATTCCCCTTGAGCAATTTTCGAGGTAATCTCGATAATCCTCATACCTGAGTGGTTGCAACATGTTGGGTTTTACGCCCTTTGCTGTACGAATATATTGCTAATTCGCAACAACATATGCGTAAAGTTTAGGATGTAAACCCACAAAGTGTGTGATTATGCACCCATCACATTCGTCTTTCATCACTCCTGTACTGCCTTTGTTCCTCTGAGGGAATCCTTGCGAGTTATCGACCACACAGTTGGATGTATCAAACCATGCCTTTAAATGTGGGGTAATTACTTTGTATACATTGTCACAAGCAAAATTGTATAGTAAGGGATTGGTGTCACAATGCAGGAGGTGCAAAGCTGGTGGAAGAAATTTTGTACACATGTACTGATAGTGAAATTCATAGTATTAATTTCGAACGGTTGATAATGGCAATACTAGTGTACAAAGGTTTGTTGAATGTAACAGAATTCTTTGACATTTCGATGAGGACTAAGTTTTCATCGATTATCAGCTGCGGCTGGAATGTCGGACACCCTATCAGCTCTGCAGCCACACAGATTGTGGCACACCTCAAAACGAATCTGATGTCCCTTTCCCAGCCGATATTCTGTAATGTTTTTCCATAAACAGAATTAGTCATCCATTTGAAAAATTATTTTTCGAATGTGTTCGCAGCCTGGGCACATTTCTCAATCTTAAAGTCGATGTACGGAGCCATCCATGCCTTCTGCTCAAAGTGCAAAACACAATGAACAGAGTCAAATTTGGCCGTGTACATCAAGTACTGCCTCAGTGTTTCCCAATATATAATATATTTCTTACACGGTGGAGTGTTAAATGCCACACTGATGTCGTAATCCTCACCCTTGTAAATATTATTTGCTACTGCATGTCTTTTTGAAACCTGGGTAATACCTCCCCTAACCACACATTCTACAAAGAGATACATGTCAGGATGAGTCAACAGCTCTAGCCGCACACGTATCATTGACATAAAGTGTCCCATGAAATAGACAGAGCTGTGACATACATGGCAGGATAAAGACCATAATGAGCCAAACATATGGTCTTGCAATTCTCAAAAACATCAGCCAGCAAACAAGTGTCCACACGTAAGTAATGAATGGCATACTGCAGCAATTTTATGTAATTGAATGCATCCCATGCAGCTTGGGCATTAACATAATATTCATTGCTAATGCCTTTGCCTCTAATCACATTATGAAATGTATCCTTTAGTGGGAGTGACTTGCACATCAGACTGTCTGGTGACTTAACAAAGTCATAATGAAAAACTCCGTTCTGTTTTGCCAGTTCATACTGGGTGTTGTCTGGAAACATCGAGTAGGTGATACTCAATTGTGCAGGTAATAAATTGCCTGCCAATGTTCCCAGAGAGCCGCTCACGAATTGGAATGAATTTATAAGTTTTAACTTGAAATATTGCTATTTTCCATTGCCATCTGTCCCATTGGGAATCTGTTTTGTACTGCATTTGTATTTTTAAAGGGTTATTCCAATCACTTGAATGTTTCCAGGATTTTCAATTACCACGGTTCTGTCGTGTAACGTTATGTGATGTTCAGCTAAGCGATTTATGAGAGTGTGAGCATCGTAAGTATGCAGGTTATGATAACCAGCAACAAGTTGTCTTTTGGGCAGTCTGAAATTCAAGTTGCACTTATTATGTGTGCAGCCTCTGATTTTGTCCATCAGATGGTCATGGTCGACCACAATATCATCTATACCGAGCAGTTCTTTACAGACGTGACAAATTTTCTGAGTTGCCAACATAGCTTCTTCAGCAGGGTTTTTGGCTTCATTGGAACCATGATGCTGTAAATTCCTGCAGCCCATTTTGTAAGTTTAACTAATTTATCAACTAATTTGTACATACCATAAGAGCCGACAAACTCGAAATACTGAGATAAACTTTGATTGTATGAACAAACCAACAAAATGCTACAAGCATATGGTACATGTTGGTTTATGGTAGTTGTATTACTTGTTTCATCATTAGGCAAGCAAGTGGACATGGTTTTCAGGCAACTTTCTACATCGCAATAGGCGACGAAACCCAATCTCTGCTGTTTGCTGTGATCTTTAAATTCCAAGTATGTGTCGTTCCCAGTAAGGAAAGTACTGAGAAAAAGTCTTTTGTTGCTAGCAAAGAATACTGTTACTAGCGAGTTTCTCCTCTGTTTGGAAATACTGAAGACAATGCTCACAAACAAATTATTTTTTGCTCTCTTACTCAGCTGATGTGACAAATTTCTAATACAGAAAAAATGCAAATGTGTGGCATTTCCACTCTTGCGAATCACCAAAATATTCACATGTTTGTCATGACGTACAGGAGAAATATGCATGAGTTCTGCAACCCCACCCTTTTCGCATATTTCGTCAATTATATTGCTATCTTTTTCTACCACACAGTAGACATTTATAGAAATAGAATTGTTCTCCTTAAACTTGCGAATATCCTGCGTTACTACAGGTGTCAGCAGGCCTTCGATATTAAAAACACGGTGAGGTTTTGGATATGAAGAGGACTGACTGATATTTTGTGTGGCTGGAAACAAAGATGTTACGATGGTGTAGTGGAAACACAGTCCTTCCGGGCAGTCTACAGTGACACAAGCTTGCCTGTTAGCAATGAAATTGGGCACTTTAGTGTGTACAACACCAATGGTGAACGGCCGATATTGACTCATGTGGACGTCCATGTACCTCAACATTTGCAGACTTCAGCCAGAACTCTGCACACTGAACTCCTCAAGTCAGTTTATGATATAAGGAACGATATCCTCATAAGAGATTAAACCCTCATCGGATGAATGGAGCACAGGGAGTGTTTTGCTTTGAAAATAAAAAGTCTCTGTAGGGTCTTCTGCTCTGACAGATTTAAATATTTACCCACAACAGAAACGGATAATCTAACTGGCATGGGAGACGCCATTAATAAGCTTGATAAAGACAACGAGAAAAATCTGCATCAGACTGTAATTGATCATTAAATATCTGCATGTCATTAAGTCTTCCTGCAGATGCCATAGCCAATAGCTGGTATGTCAGATCTGGCAAAGCTTCCACTGAGGCTTGGGAAACAGAAAAGGAATTATTTTCTGGCTCCCTTGACAAAATGTCTCTAATCGACTGGAAAGTCGGTTGTGGAATGGTTGGAGCACTTTCAAAATCACAAGAATCTTCCAGTCTGATAGAAATTAGTCGTCATTCAAAAGATAAACCTTTTCATGTTTGGGGGAAGCAGACATGTTTTGACCTTTCGGTTTTCACAATCTCTCCATAAGCGAATCTGTGCTCGAATTGCTTAAGTAGAGATTGTCCGCCTGCCATTCCGAATAGGAATCGCTTATGTAAAGATCTTCAAGCAAGATGTCAATACAGGATCGCTTACACTCACCCAATTTGACACCTAACTAAAAAATTTCTTTAGTTTCCCCGATATAACAATCTAAACACCACAATAAATACACTTAATAACACACATATGCATTATATAAGTGAAAAAATAATTTTATTACTTAGGTCTTAGACCAAAAAAATTGTGTTTGTTGGGGATAGATAGAAGCAAGAGCTGTAACAAAGTCGGCCCGTCGGCTGACTTTGACCGGCCGACGAGCCGCATGCATAGTGAGGGTGGAAGCGAAGTGAGAAATGCCAGGCCGGGCCGGAGTTTTAGAGGGTGCGATTGGGAGATGTGCATAGTGTAAGGCTGATGGAAGAATGGGGAACTCTAGTACACTAAACTGCCACTAGCAGCCATGTGCGCACCTTATGGTCACTCTACCCTTCCCGCACCCAACCGACACACCCACCTGCTCCCTTTCCCCTCCTATACCACATTACATAGACCCTGATGGTGTATCTGTGTTGCGGCAAGGGAGGGGAAATGGTGAAACTGGGTACTTCCCCCTTCTCCCCCACTGACACACAAAGCCTGTGGGCACGAATGAATGCCTCTGTCAACTTCTCTGTGGTGTGGATTTCTTGCCAAACAGCCTTCCTCCACTAATGAATTCACCATGTTTTGCAACTTGTATCACCCTCATCTATTTTTCCCAGCTACATGTTAGGAGGGTACACCTTTTGCATTTTGTAAAAAGCAAGCAGACTGTGCTTAGAATATAACAGTGAAATTCTAAAACTCGCGATATTGCATTAATGTATAAGCCTACTTTAAACATTATTTTTTGTGAGAGAAAAATTTTACATTAAAATTTTTTTTTTAAATCTTACACCATCAAAAAACATTCAATCTTACGCTTTAAAATGTGTACAACATCAAAACTTTGAAGTAGTTTTACACCATCAAAAACATTTCTGGAATGATTAACACCATCAAAAAATTACGTCCTAGGACACACCGTCAATAAGTTTTAAGTAGTTTTGACACCATCAAAAACTTTTATGGATGTAAAAAAATTTTAGAAAATAACTTTAATAGCGAAAGTTTTAGCAAGGGGAATTACTGTGTTACACTCAAGACATTATAAAAAAATACTTAGCATTCAAGCATTTAACTGTATAAACTAAGGACGCAATACTTAAAGCAAACCTTAATATACATTTTATACTTTTTAAATCATGCATTTTCGAAGCAAAATTTACTGAAACTTTATTATATATATATATATATATATATATATATATATATATATATATATCTTACACACATACACTCGCATTTACCCAACAAAGTTGAAAAGGAAATGCCTTAAAATTATCTTAATTACCCAAACCACCCCATCACATACACATCAAAAACATTTCAATTGTTAGAAATTCTCAAGGCTCATATATTCGTCATCATACATCCTTCTCCAGTCAAACCACACTGAACAAGCTTGGTAAGCTGAGGTTATGCACCTCCCCCTCAAGCTAGATTTGAGCGGCATAGTTCTTCCCTTGTTTTAGCTGTACCATAGTTAATACCTCATACACACTCACACAGTCATACAACTACCTAACCAAATTTTTTCTCATAGTATTTGGCCATGAATTCTAGATGCATTTTCACATAGTTTTGCGAATATTTAAACAGTGAAGAGAGGCTGTAGCTAAATGTTATTGACACGTACCCTTTTCCAGTTAGAGCAAGGATGCTTCTATTGGTTGTCTACCTCTCAGCATTGTTATATAAACACAAAACTGCATTAAAAAATCGCACCTAGAATTAAATTCAAATAACTTTTCGCCCATACTCACGCAATCATACAACTGCCTTACCAAAATTTTTATAAGAGTACTCGGCCATTCAATCTAAATATATTTCGACATAGTTTGTGAATATTTAAACAGTGAAGAGAGGCTGTAGGTGAGTGTTGTTGACATGCAACCTTATTCCAGATAGAGCAAGGGTGTGTCTACTGGTGGTATACCTCTCCTCTCAGCAATTTTAAATAAACTTGACCCTAGATGAAAAAAAAATTCCATCTGTATTTAAATTCACATGGTTTTTCCGACACACACAAACATACAGCTACATAATCAAAATATTTCTCAGAGTACTTGGTCATTTGTTCTAGAGGCATTTTCACATAGTTTGTGAATATTCAAACATTGAAGACAGGTTGCAGGTAAGTGTTATTGACATGTAACCATATTCCAGATAGAGCAATGTTGCATCTACTGGCGGTGTACCTATCCTCAGCACTTTTAAATAAACTTAACACTACATGAAAAAATTACATCTGGTATTAAATCCATAATACTTTTAACCCACACTCACACAATCACACTCAGTCACACCCATTCATAAGCAAACCCCAACCTTAAACATCCACCCTTAAACATAATTAAAATACATTCAACTTTGCTAAACATCCTTAAAGATATTCCATTCGGGTCTAACAATTCTAACAAGAAATAATTTGGGTGTGATGATTTTAAACGAAATTCAATGAAATGTTTCTCAATTTTAAAGGAAAATCATTCAGTTTGATAAGGATTTCTTTCAAGTCTTAAGGATTTTCTTAAAAGTTTAAGGATTTAATAAAAATTTTAATGAAAATTATTCATGTGTGATAATTTTAAAGAATAATCATTCAGTAGTTTATGATTTTCGAAGACATTTCATTCAGGTGTTACTATTTATAAAGAAATTTCATTTAGGTCTAACAATTTTTGTTAAAAATTTAACGATTTAATAAAAAGTATAGCAGAATTATTTTTAAAGTTTCTCAATTTTAAAGAAAAATCATTCATTTTGATAAAAATTTCTTACGAGTTTTAATGATTTTATTAAAAGTTTAACAATTAAATAGAAATTTTATGAAATCATTCAAATGTTCAATGATTTATCAGGTAACAATTTACTGAAAGTTTCTGAAAAATGAAAAAATTTTCAAAGACAAACACCAAATTTTTTTTATATTCACTTACTTAAACTCTTGTAGTGAAGATGTTGGTTGATGAAAGAGTCCAGAACCCCAGGTCAAGCTGTACGAGCACTACCTGCTCCATTGGGTAAGTACTGGGGTCGCACTCCCTGCGAGCTCCATGGGACCGGCAGGCTAGCAGGCGGTCGGGCGAGAAGCCCTGGTTTCATCATCGCGGCAGGACTGCTGGCCGGGTGGACGATCGCAGTCCCTGGAGAGTGCCATGGAAGCCTTCTCTGGTAGGATTTTACCGTCATGGGAGAAACGATAGACGGCCAGGTTCCTTCGGTCGCAAAGCACCGCAGAGTCAAGCAAGAGGCGAGAGGGAAGCAGATGCCCTTGACCTAGGCACTGATAAACACGTTCACTGACTCTCCGTGCACTAGAGGGGAGCTGTTGCCTCCATGGAGTCACAGGAGCAAATGAGCTCTAGGGGGTGGGAGGTGCTATTTATACCCTCACCAGCCTCCCTTCTCACATAAATTAAACTAAATGCTATTCGTCTGAAATCGATATCAAATAGACGATTAATATATCTTAAGATATTTTTATACATTTTTATGTAATTTTAATGCATTTAAAAGTATTTTATGTTATTTTTATTTGCCTTTGATATGCCGTATTTTAGCCTTTATATCTGAATTTAATGTTTATTTGTCCATTTTTAAGTTAATGGTTTTAAATTGCATTCTTATTTAATGATTTCTTACACGAACAATTGTCATTACAATATGAAATTTTTGGATTTCTAGGTGAAATAAATTTAATGATACGATTGAACACTCTTATACGAACGAAGTCCTGTTTTTAGGATCATTTATTTGTAATTTTAATTGATTAAACCTTTTACTTAATATGGTTAATGAATTACACATTAGCTATTATCATAAAAGATCCAGACTGGAATCGAACCCAGAATCTATATATCTACCCTACACTGAAAGTGAGACAATAGATTACATTTGTAAATGATCTAAGTGGGTGTCGAACCAAGATTATACTAATCATGTCTTAGCTGAGAATCAAACCCGCAAATTCTATCTAATAGAATTTACCATGCCATACCTTGGATTCGAACCCAGAACCTCCTTGCCTAATATAACAACTCTATGGAGGCAGGCGACCCTTTAACAACTGATTTTATGTGTTTATAATTTTTTCCAACAGACGTCTTTTTTCTCAAATTCAAATATATCTTTAATTGATTCGTATTTTTTTGGCGAAATTATAGTCTGTTTGTTATCTCAATATTTTTTTACAAGACTCTTTCTTGTTAATGCAACATACTTTTAATATAAAATTTAAGAATATATATATATCTCAAAGACAAATTAAGTAATTTTCCCTCTCTGAGGAGAAAATATTATTCTTACTAAAAGGAGTATACTTTTAAAAAGGAATAGGGCAAATAAATTTTAAGAAATGGACTCATTTTACAAAATATTTATTTACAAAAATATATCCAAATACAGGCTGATCCAAAAATTAATGTACAATATTTTATCACTGCAGCAACATATTTAAGCAAGTAGATATATTTTGCTCCAAACATAATCAAATTACACTATTGTTTCAACACAATCAAGTACAAGACGTCCCAAAACACAATCAAGTAGAATTTGCTCCAAACATACACATACTTGTTTCAACACAAGTGAATCCACAATATATTTACAGAATGTTACACAAATTATTTAAGAATACAGATATAGGTAAATCTAAAAATTTAGTTGCATCATTTTAACACTGGCAAATACAAATATTTTCTTTAAAAACAAATCTTTTTACTAACAGTTAGCAACTTCTGTGAACAAGCTTTTCATGCATTTTCTTATAAATGAATCCATATCCCCTTCTTGGCCTCTACTTTGAAGGTGTGACTGTTTCTTATGGACTGGTTTTAACCTGTCAGTTTGCACACAAAATCTTTACAAGAAGGGGCGTATAAAACAATGCTTTCGACCAAATCTGGTTAGGATTCAACATAATGAGAGTAGAAATCTTCAATACTAGATGGAAGAGGTGTGTTTGCAGTCATATAAAACACTGGACATTTCTTATTGTCGCCACATTGTATGAGTTCGTGGCTATTTTCGTCTCCTAGAGAAAAGTTAAATACTTGAAAATGAAAAATATTGCCACAGGTTTCCGTAAATTCTTGCAAAATTCTCTGGCAACTAAGGGCATAAGTTATATTGGACTTTCCTTGTTTGCCCCCGACATAATTATTAGCAGGAAGAAAATACATCATGTTACTACTATGATATCCAACACTAGACTGAGAAAATTTAGCAAGGAACAATGTATGTAAATTAATTCTCTAAATTTGCAAGTTGAAACGTGTTTTAGGGGTAAATTTAATTTTTGGTAATATTATTGCTCGATGTATGTAACATTTTCATGAATCACACCAAGTATGCGATGTGTAAGCAAACTTGTCTTTGCTATAATGATATAAAGTATGAAAATTATTATCACACTCTTCGAAATACTGTTAAAGCAAAACAGTGCTTATATTTAAAAAAAAAATATGTTCTAAACATTTTTCTTCCTCCCAATATGAAGTTACAATGCTTTCCCCCCTTAAGTTTACAGTTACAATCTACTACATTAGGTCTTTACTAGTTTACAAGACAATCAGAACTATTAGAGTTATTTAAAGTAGCATTATAAATTTGTTTTACTATGTGGTGACAAAGCTTGAGAGAAATACGTACATTTGAAATTAATGTCTGACTCACACATTTCCTTAACAACAAAATGTCAATATAATAAGCTGTAAGTTACAGAAGGTAAACCTTCGATAATAAATGCATACTTGTATTTCATTGGACACAATGGGAACATTGGAATCATTATTCTGAATTAGCCACTTCACTCGCATATAAATTACACATCGACGGAAAAACTAATCGTCTTTATTCGAAAATAAAGTTGTTGATGTCCCCATCGCAGGTCTCCTTCCAACGAATGGTGATTCCCTGGTGAGGTCTGGACAGCTGGTAGTTGATTACTCCATATCTCTGTTCCTCTGATATTTCCTCGCTAAGACTGGCAATCATCAAATCTTCTAAGGTTGATGGCAAGTCGCTGTCGGGACAAAGATATCTCAAAGCACAATCTTTGCATGTTATTCCTTCACCAAAACGAATGCCGACACTGTTGTTGAAAATATAGCACCAATGTTCTATATTGTTACAGACATGAACTTGTAAAAGACCATCATACAGTTTAAAGAACACTCTTCGATACCCAATTTGTAGGACCTCGTATACGTCTGTAGGCTTAAAGTTCATAGCCATGACTGACGATTTTATACTAGGCATACTCCTTTATATAGTCTGCCTGATGTTCTTGCTTTGAAAAACCTTGCATTCCCACATATCAAAGGGAGAAGTTAATTCTTGGTCGCCGATATACCTATAATGTACCTATAATGTTGCTTGTTGTTACATTGTTCATTCTAAACAACACATTCAGAGTTATTCTCCCTTCGAAACTTATATTTAATTTTATTATATGATGAATATTTAGTGATTTCTTTACCTTCCATGTCCAACACGAATTCGGTTAAACTAATCGGAAAATCAGAGTCAGGTCTTAAAATATACAATACACACTTGCGTCCAATGCAATCTCCAACTTCTTCGTACATCAATTCAGGATTTATTATTGAAAAACTCCAATGTTTATCTCCAATGCATATCTGTATCTGTAGTGGACTACCTTCATATTCATTTCGAAACCATGCTCTCCTGATACCTGGAGCAACACTAGCGTGCTGAAGCGTGAGTTTAACCACTCCATCTTCACTGAATATCTGCTCTACGATTCTCTCTCTTTATGAAGACAGATATTCTTACAGTTAAAATTAGTTCTTCAACGACAGCTTTTTAAGATCAAATTTACAGAGACAAACAATAATGTTCCATACCTCACAGTCCCACATTTCTCATGGTGCTCTTAAAAATGTGCTACTGCCTTGTATTTGCGTGATGTGTTCCTTAATACTAAATGTTTCAGTCCATAAGGTTATAGTGGTGTCGTATAATTCTCTAATCAATTTATATTTGATTTGATGAAAACCTGGTTCTTAGGTTATTATTTCTGTACTGCAAAATTTAAAATGTAGATCCGAAGAAGAATAGGGCAGTTCACTGTCGGGTCTCATATTAAAAACAGGACATCTTCTTCATCACACAGCATTCGTTCTGTATACAGATTTTCTCCTAAACTTTTTGCATATTCCAATTTTCATTTCCGTTGCACATCTGTGTTTGAAATTATATGTTGCCTGGAAACAGGAACCATTCTTTCTTGTTTCCTCGAAAAATAGACGAGTACGTATTCTCTGGGTCGAATTTCTCCATTTTTCGAAATCTTACGATACCCGGAACAAACCATTTTTGGAAAAATTAATATATTTATATGTAGATAGGATGTTGATGTAAATATTCTCTCAAAGCTTCACTTTTACATTGGGGGCGGAATATTTTTCTTCATAGCGATTTGTATTATAGTGTTTGACTAATGAATTAATACTCGAACAGTTCTGGTATCTTCTTATATTTATTACTTCTGCATTTGTGAAGTTTTTAAAAGTTGGTTTTGTATGGTTCCAACCACATATATGGGATAGTATTCGAGTAATGCATCATTTATATATTGAAAACGTTTTTCGTAAGCTATGTCACCAGAGTCCCATTTCAGGTTACGTATCTCGTAAGCCTGTTCCCGAAACACCATTTTAAGTTCAGGTTTAAAACTATACCAAGGTCTGGGAGATTTAAAGCATAGTACTTTAGAGTCATTAGCATCGGTTGCATAAGAAATAGCAAGTTCCTTAATTACAAAGGCATTATCTTGATAGTTTTCGAAACCCTGCTCGTAGTACATTATTTTTACGTAATTTATTTTTATACAATACTTACAAAAAAGTCTCTCTCACATAAAATGTTATAAGATGACAGTGCTCGCCTCGGAATCTACTTCATCAACTCCGGAATAATCCATTACTATATCTTAAATGATTCTAGCTTCAAGCATCTGTTCCAACCTGCGCGACATACAATCTCTCCACATTTGCTGAACGTTCTAATCATTAGCAAAGGCAGCGATGCCATAATGACAGTCTTCCCAAGGTAAATAGGATATGATATCCTCATCGGCTTTTAAATCATAAGGCAGGAACTGACACTTATTTTGTTTTGTGACTCGCAAAACAAATTATAAATTATTTTAGAAGCACTTGCAGTTGGAACACTCTAGACTAAATAATGTTTTCGCCTTCCCATAATATATAACAGCATTGAACGTTTCAATGCATTCATAATCGCAATTGTCACAGCAGTGACCTTGATGCATTGTACCTTGTGAAATGCCTTGTAGATTCTGTGTTGATGATGTTCTAGATGAAGTAGTAGATGTCTGGCACATTGTAGTGGATGCCTGGAAATGTAGTAGATGCCTGGAGCTGTATTAATAGGCATCTGGAGCTGTAATAGTCTTGATGGATGTCTGCAGCTGTGGTAGACGTAATAGTGAGAGTCTGTTGTTGCAGTGGATGCCTGGTGTCGTTCACGTTATCAACACTTGTACTTGAGCAGTTCTGAAGACGAGGGTGGGAGGTGCAAGGGTGTTTGGACAAGGTCACATACCTCTGTACTCTGGTCGCTTCTGAGGTGTCGGGTGTGTGGTGTTGACTGGTATTCTGAACTCGGGGCTGTTCTGGGGGGGTGAGGTTGGCTACGAGCTAGCGGGACCCAATGGAAACACAACTAAGCTGTTAACGCCATGTTAAATTAGTTACAACAATTGAGAATCGCAGGCATCCTTGGTGACTGACCCCCAGGACCTCACAGGGGAGAGGTGGTAGAGGTGCCTGGACAGGGTCACGCACCTCTGAACTCGGATCAGCTCTGAGGGGTAGGGTGGGAGGGGGTGGCAGGCATTCTGAAGACGAGAGGTGGAGGGTTGGAGGTGTCTGCTCCCGATGTGCACACAACCAATCAGTTGTTGCCATATTGCAGAAAACCATGTGACGATCGCGACCAGCCCAGGACAATGTGCACTGGCAAGGGGAGGGGCTGCAGGGACCGAAGTGACCTCAGATATCTCACTCGGCGCCATCTTCAGTCGCCTATGTATGCTCGGAGGATATGTGCATGCTACTTGTCAGCTCCATAAACATCGCACCTCTACACATTTAGCAGCCGACGAGGCTACCCTCGGGGTTACTGCAGCTACACACCATATCTAGTGATAGCCACGATTTATGTAGTATTTTATTAGGAAAATAAAATTTTTGTGTGTTTAGTGAGTATTGCGATAATATTTTCAATGTCTGTGTTCGGTAGATGAAAATACAGTTTGTGTTAACAACTCACATTTATTGTTACCAAGAGACGTGGATTTCACAGTTTTATCATAAATTTGTAGTATGTCCCTATAAAGTGTTACAGGCTTAAGTACTTCTTCACGTCATTTGAGTGTCCCTACACTTCGATGGAAATAATTTGTGTTAAAATGAATTATTCAGAAAATTATGAAACTTGAGTTTAAAAATAACTGTTTCGTTACAGGACGAATGCAGAGTTTTTCTCATAAATTTCAACTCATTTGTGTATCGGCTTTGCTACACATATATAGTCAGGCTCTCCACACACACACAGCTTATAAGACAATGTAATTGCTATGCTGGACTCCACATCAAATGGACATGTTTTAAAAAATACTCATGTTATTTGTGAGAGACGTTTAGTAGTGTACATATATTTCTATTACATATATTTCTATTATGCTATTGTGTCTAGTTTAAATCGTGTAAAATTGTTATTTATTCATACTGATTAGATGGATTGTGTATACTGACTTTGCACCACATGTTATTCACGTAGTTAATATTCTCTCTCATGTAAATTATATATTTCTAAGCTCGAGGCTGACATTAGGTTTAAGACTCACGTAATTGCACTTATTTTTATTCACATAGACGTTTGAAAATTTCCGATTCGATGAATGTAATTTACTCATATGTAGAACACTCTGAAATTCTCTAACGTTTAATTGCATTCCAAATACAGATCATTTAACACGTAAATCGCATCTTTCAAACTTGACTATCTACCAGCTGTATCCACACAAAAAACATTATATTTACACATAGGTCACTCTTAGAAATCGTTTAAACACTCAGAAATTCTCGCGTGTGTTAAATATATTCGTAAAAATCACCTATATACCACCAACATCCCTCCAAACAGCTAAAAATTAGAAAAATTATAAAAAAATACACTTACCACATTCTTGCACTAAACTCTACACCTATATAAGATATTGCAACCCACCACTCAGGTCAGTCGCCTGCAAATAACCACACTGTCAACATCGGACAGAGCTCCTCTCAAAAAGAATGAAAAAATAATTTAATAAATAATTGATCCTATTAAAAATTAACCCTTTCCATAAATTTAACCCTTTCAATCAAAATTTACCCTTTCGTTAAAATTAACCCTTTCTGATTAACTGTTTCAATGAATTCAACCCTTTTAATAACCCTTTCAATCAATTTAATTAACACTTTGATATCAATATAACCCTTTGATATCAAATCTAGAACCATCACGTCTAAGTTAAAACTCGTTTAAAAAAATTATAATGTAACTAATTTAGTAGCTATACAAATTACAGTAACTGCGTATACAAAGACGGCATATGAAATTGGAAATTCGGTTATATCATGTAACTTGTAACATGTTTACATTTTCATGAGTTGAGTTTAGATATTTGGGCAGCTCTTAACAACGAGGTATTGAGAGCTGATGAGGTGAGAGAGGAGCAGCTCCATCTATTGTGCAAGGGAAGTCGAAACGGGAGATCCCCGAGAAAACCCCCCGACCAGTGGCATAGTCCGGCACAATTCCCACTTGCGAAAATCTGGGAGTGACCAAGCCGTAGATTGAACCCATCTTGTCTTGAGGGGGGTGGGGGTGTCAACTGTCTAACCGCTCAGCCACCGCAGCCCCTTTCATTTTAATCTTCTACGTAATGTACCTTTAGTTTATTTTCGAATTCCACTATCCCTTTTATGCGATTCCAACGAGTATCGAAACAGATTCTTAAATATAATAAGATAGGTACTATCCATGGGCTTAAAGAAAATTACCTTATCATATACATGTAGAGTTTGGCAAATAAAATTGGTCTGCCTATAGAGTTTCACTTGCCTCTTCTGTTACATGTTGTCTATGGTCGGAGCTCGAGTTGTACTAGCTGGTTTATCAGGATGACCTGGCCTTGAACTTGGCTTAATGATACGTACTTCTTTAGATGGAGGCAAGCACAAATGGCACGCTACCGAGCTCAGCTTTTTCGAAGTCTTGTAATGTCCTTGCATTCTTTCTTAATTTCAAAATCGTCGACAACTTTACTGTAGTGATAACTATGGCCATCGTATATTACTTTCGAATAAAAATTGCTTAAGTTCGTAAACTCCGTGGTGCATGGCTATCTACACTCTGGGCACCAGTGAGTCCATGATATTATTAACCATGGTAGTACATTCGAATACCGTTTAAATATTCATTGGGTTACCTGATAATTGATTTTATTTCATTCTATGTTCTTTGACGTCGTAAAACACTGAATTCACATAGTATTAAATATGTGCACATTTCAACATATTTGAATGTATCGCACCCAGGTGAATACCTATTTGTGGTGGTTAATTAGTCTGGGCTCAACCAGGCAACTTTAGACAGCTTGTTTTGCGTATGCATAAAGTACACAGGTACCATTTCTTATATAACACAAGTTAATTATACATTTATGGCGTTGTTTCGCGCACTAAAATAAAAATCCGAAAATTTTTATTTGTTTTTAAAATGATTTTAAGAGGGCTCTTTTTTCAATAGGGAAATAATTACTGCCAGTTTTAAAACAGTTTGTGGGATTAATCTGTCCACTCGCTGAAAATAAAACCATAACTTGCCATCCTGTGACGACCTCCGCGTATTTTACGGAACCATCTGGCAAAGATCATGAAGTGAATACGTGTATCTTATTCTTGATGGACTTTGAAGCCTCCTACATAATTTCCACAGTTGGTAAAATTTTACCTTTGGGGTTTTATTAACGACGACTAATAAGCGCAAATGTCTTCATGTACACTACTGTTCTGAGACACACTTGAGTTGTATAGACCATCTTAACTAGCCCTGCCTTCTTTGAAGTAATGTAGTCTGCTATTAGTAAAGACCTGAAAAATTCGCGATTTCAATGACCTTCAGACTAGACTCTACAGTTTTACGTACACATACGGCTATATAAACTGCACATTGGATGTCTGCTATCAGTGGAAGGCGACAATTGGTCACCGTTCTCCAAGAGGTGTCAAACACCGTGCGGACCAATAGCTGCAGTTAGATAAACGCAAGTGTTTTGAATTCTAGCCTGTCCCAAAAAGGATCCGCGAATTCTTCACGTCTCGAAAATAGTAAATCGTGTAAAATTATAATGGTGGGGAAAATTGTGGATAGGTTGAGAAACTAACACAAGAACGGAACGAGTAGGCAGAAGCGACCGAAAGACCACTGAGGAGATTTCATAGTGTCTGGTTACCGTAAGGCAAGCGCATATATGCAGCATGACGCATCGTGGGCCTGTGTGGAAAGTACAAATCACAGCTGTGGTGTACTTATGCTCACCATTTAAGTAGAGACTATTGCAGAGTGCACGTCGGGTTGAAAGACGACGATTTGCCGTCCGATATCCGATATGGCCAACAGACCGTCATGTAGACAACATCTGAAGACATTACCCTAGGTTGAATCACTGTGAAAGCCATTCCCATACTTAGTTATTCCACACGAATATAACACTTTTTTTTTAAATACCACACGCACCGTCGAAGCTGACAATGAAACAGCTTCTTTGAAAACGTCGCCTGAAATACGCCACTAATTAAAGGTCATTCAATAGCTGTGAGTGGCTCTACAGTCAATTAAAAATTATTTCCACATATAGCGATCAATTGATGATATAGCAAACATCTCAATAAAAATTGTCCATTGCATTTTCAGATGCACTTAATAAAATTAAGTACAATTAAAATAAAATCAAAATGTATGACATGTCTACTTTTCACTTGTAGCTCTCAAATGATGTTTTTCTATGGTAGCACGTATTATTTTGAGTGAAGTATCTATACTGCAATAAAAATTTTAACTTTAAATTGTGCATTAATGGCACATTAACTCACTAGATGAAAAACTAGCATACCTTACAAAATAATTGCGTGTCTAAAATTATGTAACTAGCCAGGTCATTGGATGATAAGTAAAATATCAAAATTTCATTAGGTGGCGCACTCTCAAAAGTGTTACCTACGTCGCCGCGTTATTCCTGTGGCGTATATGAACAGTCCTCATAAAAGCTTATTTAATGCGACATCCACAATATTTGCCGGGCGTTATTATAAGCAGTGGCGGCAGAGAAGGGAGGGGGCAGGGGATAATGTCCCTCCCCTATAACAGTGGGGAGGAACAATATAGGCATTTGTCCATACCCTAGGTTTGAAATCTACAGTCAATAATAAAATAGTTGTTTTTCTCTCAAGCCATTGGGATTAAAATTTTGAAACGAACGATAAAAGCATTACTGAATTTTACTTCTAACTGAAGAGGAAGTGATTGGATCTTCCGAGACCGTCAACTGAAATATTAAACAGTTACTTTGGCGGTTTGGTGCGCTTGCATTCCCAGAACCTTGGAATACCATTGGAAGACACGGACACATTTCTTAAATATACGCAGTGGAGAGGGGAGGCTGATTGTCAAGTGATTCTTCGGGAGTGAGTCAGCAGTCAGGCATATTTCTCAACTGGACACAGTTAAAGGGAAAAAGTTTCAAGCGATTCTTCCTGTTTCGTGGTTCCTCCGAGCGCATTAGCTAATTGTGGTTTAGAAGCTGTGTTGTTTCCTATTTACCGTTATTAATGTATTTTTACTTTTGTGCGTTTCCAGTATGGAGAAGTGGCTTGTGCGTTGTGGTGCTAAAAAGACTTGCTTGGATGCAAGTATATTGCTTATAGTTAAGAATTTAATTTTTTTTATTGAGTCACGGGAGTTTTCAGGTCTTAATAGTACCCGTTCTAGAGTGCAAGGATGCGTAAGGAAACAGACATGTATCCAACAGTAAGTTAAACGATCTGACGAGTTGGGATACATAATTTTTATTAACTAGTTTACAAATCACAGTCAAATTTCCATTTTTAAAAACAAAACAGTTTACAATTTTATATTCTTGCATTTTCTAAGACATAGTCTACACAAAAAAAAATTCGCGTATAGTGCATATCTACTGCTTAATATTTCGTTATAAATCATTATTGCCGAACTTAATAAAGTAATATACACGTCTGTACAACAAAAAAAAAAAATTAAACCTAATAATGTAATCTTCATGTCTGTGTAACTAAAAACTACCAAATTCGCCTTAGCAAAAATGCAGTTGGCATCTAATCGCGATAACGAAATTCTACTGCTCGTTTTGTCGAGATCATCTTAATGTGCGTTGTAAATTAAATATTATTCTAACGCAATAATGCCAATAATAATGATTAATAAAACGCAGTGAGAAAAAGTACTATTTAGACTAATATACTGTTCAGCTTTGTCAGTCTTTAGTTAATCAAAGCCAAAAACATCGTCCAGGTAGATGTTTGAAATATCTTTGGTTTTGAACTTTTCAACGAAAACTTTGTCGAGTTAATAAACGTTTATTCTGTTGTTATACGACATGATGGTGGGTTTACGCTGTCGTGACTACAGGTACAGACAGTAGCTTGGACTCTTGAATCGATGAAGATAGCAGCAAGACATTTAACACAGGTGTTTCAAAGCACAGTGACATAAACCGAGAGAGATAGAGAGAGAGAAAGATATATATATATATTAGGGCGGCTGTAACAGATCATGTCTTCAGCACGAATGTGAGATGATCGTTTCCAAATTTAAAAAAAAAAAATTTTAAATCGTTGAAAAGTCACACACTAATATGCGAAAAAGAAATTAAAGTATGTAATTTTCATGGGCTATAAATGAGAGCTACTTATTTGTTAATTTATATATATATATATATATATATATATATATATATATATATATATATATATATATATATATTGCTTTTGATACTCAGTCTGTTCTTATCAGTTTATATGACTGCAAAAGCAGTTTGTACGGCGTCAAGTTACCTGCAATTTGAACAGTTCGGGATCTACCCACAGTTTTTACTGTAGGATGTGTACATGAGAAGGCCTCTGTTCATTGCTGACTAGTTCTGGACGATCCTAACAGCCCGCCAAGCGCATATTTGCGTATGACATAGAGCTCCTATACCTGTCGTTCTCCAGGCTGCATTCTGCAGAATGGTAAAGCGTGTCGACATACCGCGATATTAGTGTAACATTTTCTAAGTGGTACAAACACCGTATAATGGCCGGTGAGACCTATCGCCAATTGAGCATGCATGTAACCAGATAAGACGCCATGTCCTCCAGCACTCGTTACATGCTCAGTTTCTTGAAAAATTCCGTCGGTACTTGGATCAAGAATTGAGAAATATACTGCAGATTAATATTCGAGAATAGTAGGGAACAGAGGAATCTAGGGAAACTGGTGGTGTGGTGAGGAGCAGAATCTGTGACGGCCACCTTGGATTAGGTCCCACCCACCATTTCGTATTTCCCGTTTTTCCCTCAAAATGACTCGTTTTTCCCTGAAAACCACTCCAAATTCCTAGAATATCCCTCAAAATGTTCCGAATATCGCTCAAAACTCCCAAAATGCACCGCAAAAAATATTTAGGTACCCATGATTGTCACAGAGTTGAATTTGCACATTGTAGCTAGATGCTGCTGAAAATTGTCAAATATCCGCATTGTGCAACATTTACAAGCAAATTCTACTAGCACATCAGCCATTTAGGAGCTTCTGGGACAACTGGAGGTGTAGCGAGGAGCCATGTGTCATGGCCGCCATATTGGGTTTCCATTTTTATAGTCACCTTCGTTATAACTCGTGTCCTGTCATTCCATCTTAGCTTAATCGCATTCGCTCCACCCCCAAGATCTTGGGTTTCGATTTTTTTTAGTCCCCTTCGTTTCACCTCATGATCTGCCTTTCCATGTCAACGCCAGCGATCTTGTTTCTAGAATATCCCAGTTCATTGTAACCACCTTGATATTTCATGTTGTCATTCCACCTTATTTCTTTATGCTCTATCATTCCTTCACATCGTAGTCGCACTCGCTTGCCCCACCAACTTTGAATTCATTATTTTTTGTAATTATTGTCACGATTTTTTTTAGTACTATTTAATGGACTCTGTGTCCAGATATTGCATCTAGAGTGCACATCTGTTGTTTATGAGGATGTTTAATAGTAAAGGGTTGAGAGAGTCATCCATTATATAGGAATCAGTTGTATGATGTAAATAAATGAGTTTAAATATTTTTACATTTTAAAATCTCTGAGACGTATATACATATTGTGTAATGTACTATCGGTCACATATTCTGAAGTCGGAGTCGAATATATGATATTGATTATTCGCCTATGAAAGGCACCATATTAAATTTATTAGACTAATATATGTTGAGTAATGTATCTGCTTAATATTATAAGTCATGCATAGTATTCCCATACAGTAAACTCACTACCCTCACTAGTATGTATGTAACTATAAGAAATTTTCGTAAAAATAGTTTTAGACATAAGTACGCCCAGTTGAATGCAATGCAATCGATTTGTAACTTCAAGTCAAACATGAATACGAGTGTCCACGAGATGAATTCAGTGGTCCCGATCTCGAGAAGCCTTCCTTAGTCTACCATACTAGGTGAATCGGCATAACAGACAACATTAAGAAACAAACATTGTACAACCATCTTCACATGGGATGCACGGTTTACAAGATATCAGTAAAAGAAGAAATTAGACCTTACGTGCCCTGACATAAGGGTCAAATTCTAGTGTAAAATAATTTTAATATAGAAACATATAAATATAATTTTCGTGAGTGGGAGCTCTGTGGAGAGGAGAATGTAGGGGTCTCCTTTACGAAGCTTATAAAGATTACACATTACAATGTTCATACATTTAATGTTAATTTCACATAAATAAAAAACCTTGGGGCGAGCTATAGCTAAATGTTTATTTGTATAGCTGGTTCATAGGTAATTCGTTTCATAATGAGCTTACAGTTCTAGCACTATAAATGGTAAAATAATAAATATAAGTACATTTATATAATATTTAAAACTTAATAAATTATTACCTTGCTGTGTATAACTGAATTCCTTCCATAAAGGGAAGCTGAGTGTGTGACTCGGTTGGGCCTGTGACGATATGCTTGAAGTTAATAAAGCTGGTCCGCCACCCGGCAGCCTGACATGTCTCTCGGTCAGTGATGTGTTATCCCTGAAGCTCGTCAAGACCTGCACGTTGCCTGCGTCATCAGGTGAACACCTGGCTACTTTACAGATTCTCGAGACATCAGTCGATCACACAACGTCGGACGAGGTGGACGTGTTCCTCTGTCAATGTTGGAGGAGGAGAATCGTATTGTTTGAACACTATTGTCCAGGGATTATTCCCCAATCTTCGGGAGGACAGTTTTGGTATATCAGATTCTCGGCTCTGTCTACTTAATTTTCACAAATAATATGTGTTTAGAGGCATGTATATGTGTTTGGGTGCATGTTTATGTGTTTGGGGTGCGTATATGTGTATGGGGTGCGTATATATGTATGGGGTGTGAGTATATGTGTTTGGGTGTGTGTAGGTTTGTTTGGGTTCATGCATATGTGCTTGGAGGTGTAGGATGTGTTTGGGTGTGCAAATGTGTTTGGTTGTGTATAGGTGTGATTGCCTGTATGTGTGTGTGAAAGTGTGGGAGTCTGTCATGTGAGGAACTGACTCATACATGTGATATATCAGCTCTTGCGCATGATTGGTCAGTTGCAATCACGTGACAACTTGGTGATCAGTAGCTGGTCGGTGATTGGCTGATTTGTGTTCGCAACACTATTGGTTCAACATCAATATGACTTCATAGGTTTTGCATGCTCGTATATAAGCAGCAGGGAGGTCAGCTGAGAGTCTGAGTTTGACAGCAGCTACCGTGAAAGGTGGATCGTCTCCGCTAACTTGTGCCTCTTCGAATCAAAGTCTTATTGCACATCTGGAATGTCTTCGGGTACTCCAGAGCTAATGGTAGCTACGGCGGTGCCATCGATATCTTCGGGAGTGGTTCCAACAGTGCCAACGACCTTTTCAGGCATATCGCCGACAGCACGAGCGACTTCTTCGTGTGGGTCACATACAGCAGTGCAGCCATCGACGACTTCGTCAAGGCTTCGTTGCTGCTACTGTGACAAGATATTTGCCTACAGCCATGGTGCGAGGAAGCACGAAAGAACTACTTGTGTGAAGGGTCCTTCTTGTGTCATTCAACAATGTGTTAAGTGCAAACGACTGTTCAAACGAGGTGATAAGCTGAAGAGTTATATCAACAATGGTAAAGGTAGAGTTCCTGCAGCTACGAAACGTCCTGTACTAGCTATTGGTGATACCACTTCGAATGGATTCTACATAAAAAATTCAGCATTCAAGGGCATTAAAAAAATGTAATTAGAAATCATTTTTCTGGTATGACAGACACATGCACATACCTAAGCCACATTAAGCAAATGGTAATCAATAAATTAAATGAGGAAGTCGAAGAAGGTCCCATAAAGCATAATGTTTGGGTGCAGAGTACTGATGAAAAGCCTCAACCTCTTGATGAAGGAATCAGCCGGCGGGCATTAAAGACTCTCAATCAAGCACTGTACAATGTTAATAGCATTCCATGGGCTGTAGAGGATTTGAAAAAAAAAAACTTTGTCGTGAAGAACAAGAATATATGGGAAAGGGTTCTGGTTGGACGTTTGTTCACATAGGTTTTCTTGATCTGCATATAAGCAGATTATATTCCCTACATGAAAAGTGAGCTTATTGCTGCAAATACCATACATGAATGTATGGAAACTATATATATTCTGTTTTTTATGTCTGTAGTCCGATGCACATAAAAAAAATATGTGTTTTCATTGAATAAACGAAAATGTTTTATTTCTCGCTAGTGTTGATGTATCTTCTCCTAGCATGTGTACTTTCCCTGATATCAGGAATATGATGGTCTTGATTTTCAGATCTGTCACTACAAGCCGATACTGCAAGCGAGCACAATAATAAAAATCAAATGATGTGTCAAATTATAATGTTATTACCTAAATATTTGTTGTAATTGTTTATCAGTGTATAAGCACAATCAATTATATGGTAACAGAGATGTATGTTCAAATGAAGTGTACAAAAAATTAGAGTGTGAATTAATATTGTAATACGTTCTAAGGAAGTAGGATGCAACAAATTTGGAGCGAGGAGGGAAAAGGTTGAGACAGGCCTAATGACCAAGAGCAGTGTGGAAAGAGATGTTGGCCACAAGGCAGGGAGAAGTGTGAAGGGGAGTGCGGGAAGGTGGAAGGGTCAGCAAGAGAAGGGGGTCTAAAGTTATATGTTTCTCGATTTTTATATTATTTTCCCCGAGTTTTTGTTTACAAGTGCACCATCTTTTGCAAGAATAATTGGAATCAAAATAGATTATTTGCTTGGTATGTAGGGTGCTCTTCTTAAATATCAAGAGAACAACAAATGGCTGAGCCCCGCAATATTGGAAGCACCTACATCTTCACACTATAATTATATATAGATATAACTAGATATGCCTCTATTTAAAAAGTATGATTAACTATTTTGATAATAAAGATTGTTTTGTGTCTTACTCAAATATTAAGCTTTTCCAATAACCTTTAAATAAATATCAGAAAGGGTATAAAAAGGTAAAAAAAAATTTAGGCATTCAGGTTGGCAAGCAGTTTACATGCACCGATAAAATTTAACATGTAATAGCAACATCAACATATATCAATAAAACTCAACACAATTATATCACCTGTGTTATGTAATATCATCTCAATAATAAAAAATATATTTATCTCATTTTTATTTTTTTATTTAAAAATACTTTCCTTTTCATGAATTTTCTAGTTTTACTAGGTACTAGGGGCCCCAGTATATATATATATATATATATATATATATATATATATATATATATATATATATATATATATATATATATATATATATATATATATATAAAATTCCATTTTAAAAACAACTTTTCTACGATATTTAAAAAAAAGAGTTCAAATGAAAATTTCCTTATTCAATCTGGACGCCTTTTTAGTTAAAAAAAACTTCCAAGGGCTGGCCGCACTTTTAGTCTACATGTGAATTAAACATACATCTTTCCTGTCATTTCTGCAAGGACCAGGAATGCGCCGCTAGGCCTCGCCGGCAGCTACATATACACAGCTACACCCGGACAGCTTCAAAGAGATCTTTTCTGTGGCCACGCCGAGAACCGCCCCACTACAAATTACACAAAAAAATCGTTATAAATACAAAATCCTCGAAACAAAGACTTTCTAGATGCTTTACCAAAAATACGCAACAGTTTACTTATCGGTGGCAAGTCGGACGGACTAACTATACATATTCAAATTTGGATTCCAGACAGAGAAAATTTAAAGTTGAAGATAGATGTTTGCATGTTGTATCACCAAGAAAGAAGACGAAGTCAGCTCCAAAGAAGCAACTTGAAAAGGACTCGCCAAAGAGTACAACATGGATGCCATAGAAATATGAACACAGAGTTACAATTACACTTTATACTTCAAACTGCTTTCGCTACAAAAAAGTTATGTTTATCTCCACAATATTTTCTTCTTGGTATAAAACATTACAAGAGTCTTTCTAGAATTTTAGACCGTAATTATTTCACACAAAATACTGACATTTCTTAGCACAATTTAACCTCTGAATTTCTCCTCAGAGCACTCTAGTGAGAAACATAGGCACTAAACAGCGACGAGAATTGTAGAGAATCACAAAAATGTTACATTTTAGTCGTTACTTTTTATATGACAAATAAGTCCAAAACAAATGTAAATGCAGTCATTTAAGGATTTCTTAGTTTTTAAATACTTGGCATCAATAGTTAATAACAACATTTGGAGTAAAAATACTTGATATAATAAGGGACCAATAATCGGGACTTTGCCGCAACCAAATTACTTTACTCATAATTCTCAGGGAGGGAGAATATTTTTTTTTAATACCTCTTTTACTCTTCCAAGCAAATTCAAAGACCATGGAAATAAAATACGTTCCTAACAAACGGCACACAAAGTCATTCAAGGTTACATGGTGAATGTCGCAATAGTCTGCATCTACTATGGCAGTGGTAGTCTGTAATAAATTATTCATGCTGACTTTTATGTATTTTTCTCGGGTTTTTATTTTCAAGGTCATTCAAGGTTATGGGGTAAAGTTCGAGATAATCTGCATCTAATATGGTGGTGGTAGTAGGTAATGTATTATGCTTGTTAAATTTTATGTATTTATCTCGGGTTTTGTTTTCAAGGTCATTTAAGGTCATGGGATAAAGGTCGAGATAGTCTTCATATAATATGGTGGTGATAGTCTGTAATGTATTATGCTTGTTGACTGTTACGTATTTTTCTCGAGTTTTTGTTTTCAAGGTTATGCGGTCAAGGTTAGGGGTCAGGGGTCATGGGTCGTAGGTTAAAGTTAAATTACTAATGGGCATTGGCTTCCAAGATGGCAGACGAGTTATGTATACTAAGATCGTGGTCACCCACCAAGATGGTGGTCGCCTATCAAGATGATCGTCTCGAGTAATTTATAAGCAAAAGACGATCGGAAAAATCAAGATGGCGGAATGAGTATGGGTGAGGGGAGTGTGTGCGAGGGAGTCAGTAGTCTGATGGGGATGGAACGAACTTGAATAATGGTGGTGATGGGAAACGTAAGTAAAAAAAATAATTATAAGTTTTTAAAATAGTTTTTCAGTAATTTTTCATAATTTTTAATTATTTAATTTTAATAATATTTTTTCTGGGATTTTTAGCAGTTTTTGGGATTTTTTGGATTTTTGCATTTTTCAAGGTCAAGGCCAAAGGTCATCTGCATACAGTATGGATGCGAGATGGCTGATGCTTAGGTCTATGTCCTATCCTCTATACCTTGTATCGATTTACACAGGATATGTCTATGAAACCAATATGGCCGCCACTGCTCAGTAGGTATTTATGAAGCCCTCCAAATCAAATAAATAGGTGAAAATTGGATTTCAGGGGCTTTTTTCTGAACGAGGGGGATTCTACCATTTTTGGGGTTTCTGATTTTTTTTGAGGGGAAAAGGGAAATTTTAAGGAAAAAAAGGAAATTCTTGGGTATAAAGGGAAATTGTTAGGGTGTTTTGGTCTATTTTGAGGGGGAAAAGGGAAATGTGAGGGGAAAAAGGAGGAAAATATGCGGTCGGGTGACGTAACAAGATGGTGGCCGGGCGAATCTGAATCCGATGCCCGATGCCCTTGCGAGTCAAATAACATTTCCCTACTAATATTTTCGTATATTTAAATATTCCTCTTCTAAATATTATTTTAATATAAGGCTTTGTATCATTATGAATAACAAATTGCATTATGGTCCTTATGTCACCATATTTCATAGGGCTTAATACTTATATCTTGAAAGCTAAGCTTCTTAATTCTAAACTGTTGATATTTGTGCACCACCCAATACAAAGTCGTCCCCATATAGCGCCTTCACACGAAAAATAATTATAAATGTGTTTCAATAGTTAAAATATTTTTCATTGAAGTTTGTCTTTTATGTCAGGGGTACACAAGCTCCAGTTTCTTTTTTTACAAATATCTTGTAAGCCATTCGTACAAGGTGAAAATCTTTCTAGTATTTTCTCCTTAATTTTGCCCCTTATGTCGGTTTGTCTAGTACGGTGGACAAAGTAAGGCTGCTTGAGATGATGATTTGAGTTGAGTTGAGGGATTTGGGCAGCTCTTAACAACGCGGTCTTGAGAGCCGATGAGGGTGAAATGAGGTGATAACGGAGCTGCGTCTGAATGCAAAAGCGGGGGTAACAGGAAATTCCCGAGATTCCCACTTGCGAAAATCTGGGAGTGGCGTAGCAGATGATTTAACGTTGTACGTCTTGGTGGGAGGCGAGCAGGCTAACCGTTCAGCCACCACGGCTCCTGCTCGAGATGAGTACCACTGGCTTTATCTCGTGGACATTCTTCTTCATGTTCGTCTAGAAGTTACAATTTGTTTGCATTGTGTCTCAGTTGGAATACTTATGCATAAAACAAATATTGTGACATAATTCCTTACAGTTTCATATGTACTAGTGAGATTGGTGTCTTGACTGTATGAGAATACAATGTATGATTTCTTACGTTAAGCAGATACATTACACAACATATAATTGCCTCTTAAATTCAATATGGCTTCTTACATAAGCGAACAATCACCCTTACATATCCTAATTCGTCTTCAGAATATGTGGCCAATAAAATGTTACACAATATATCTACATCTCCAAGTTTTATATAATGTAAAAAGTTGTAAAATAATATATTTATTTCACACCGATTCCTATGTAATGAATCCTCCCGCCCCCTTTTTTTTCACCACACTATGACACATCCCCAAAAACAATAGATGTGCACTCTAGGTAAAAAATCTGGAAACAGAATCAATTTTATCCTACGTAAAATAATTACGATTGAGGTTACATTAAATAATTAATTCAAAGAAGGTAGTTAGAGCGAGAATGACTAAGGTATAAAGGAATGACAGAGCATGAATAAACAAGGTAGAATGGCAGAACATGAACTACCAAGGTGGCTCTAATATACTGGAAGAATCGAGCAACAAGATGGCCGATGTTGACATGGAATGATATATGATGTGAGAGGAAGCTGACTAAGAAAATCGAAATCCAAGGTAGTGGGATTGAGTGAAGATGACAATGGCAAGAAGTAATGGAAGAGCATGCTGTTGAACAATGTTGGCTATGAAAATCTAAATACAAGATGACGGCCGTGGCACCTGGCTCCTCACTTCATTTCTGGTTGCCTGAGAAGCCCCAAGATTACTGATATATTAGTAGAATTGGCTTGTAAATGTGGCATAATGCAGCTGACTCATTCACAATTTTCAGTCACGTCCAGCAGCAATGTGCAAATGTTACTCTGTTGCAATGTTGGGTATTCAAAAATTTTGCACGAAATTTTGTTGATTTTGAGGAAAATTAGAGACAATGTGAGGGAAACTGAAGGAATTTCAAGCGTTTTTAGGGAAAATCGGCAAATTTTGAGGGGAAAATTGGAAATACAAGATGGTGGCAGTGACGTCATGTAATATGATGGCCATGGCTCGTGCTCCTTACCATATCAGTTGCTACAGAATACCCTATTCTCTACTTCTTTAGAATGCTGTATGACTCCATGCCACGTCTACTGGCCTCCTGCATTGCCCTGAAACAAAGACGCGCTCGGTGCTAAATATTGTGTTTTACGCCTTTGCAGTTTTCTTCTATTAGAATTTGTTAATAGAATCTGTCCTGTTCTGATCCTTGCTAAAGAGCGATGCATTTCATCATGTTTAATTTATTCCGCAACATTTTTAAGTCTTCATGGAGTGTGTGGATGTTGACGTCAGTTTAGGTGTCTATTTGTGCCTATATAAACACGACCAGCAGATTATTAAAAGAAATCGGTGCAAACTGAAATTTCGTAATGATTGTTGTATTGTATTTATTGAACGAGTCACAGATTTAAATTAAGCACGAAATTAAGGTCTTAACTGGTCATGCTATCTGTCTCCACCGCTGCCTTCATAGGTGCTCCTGACACTTTGTTTAGATGATAGTGTCTGTGATGACTGAATAAGCATTTTGCGTTACGGAATTCAAACTTATAGAGGTTTTAGTTACGCCGCGGCAAATTTCATATCAAATTCGGCAGGGTTGCAACGCATAGGATCTGCAGTGCGCATGTGTAACGCAGTTAGAAACATGTAAACATCTGGCTGTTTACTAGGCAATCAACGTAAGGGATTGCAACAGACTTTCCGTGTCTACAAGAAGCCCAGAGATGAAAGAGTGTTGGCTAGTTTGGAACTGTAAGTCAAACATTGCGCCGTACTGCATATATTGTGCAAGCGTCTGTATTGTAAGCTATACAAACTGAATCTAGTTTGACCTTTCTCAAAATCTTGTGTACCATGATTTTAAAGTTGCATAAAATTTTCCTATTTTAGTTTTCTGGCATATAGGCTGTTCACCATAAAGTGAGCACTTTTTAAGGCACTCCCAACAGCCATAAACCGCTAATAAATATATCTTATTTCAGCCTCAGGCATTAAATTTTGATGGTGGTGAAATGTATACACTGTGTTTATTGGCCACATTGCAATGTTTATATTAAAAAGCAGCAGGAAGATGGAAATTAGATGAAAGATAAAATTCGTAAGGGCCTGAAAAAGTGCTCACTTTACCGTGAATAGCCATAGTGGTATTACTATTTTTGTGAATACATTTTAAAATGGTTTAATTAAGTTCTTGAGGCGATTATCTCACTTTTACTTTCATTTAGCAGTGTGTGTTTTCCAAGTCAGCGTAAACTTCAGCATTTTTTTCTCATTGAAGTTTGATTTCTAACAGATTTATTTTCAATCTGTTGCCTGTTGCACCGAATGTAAAGTGCAACGGTAGCTTTTTTTTTTTTTCATGACGCTTAAGCTTTCATCCGTCCTTAAACCAGGGAGGTCGGTCAATCGCACATCGAGTATGTGGCCGAGACGCTTTTGCAGCCAAATTCAAGACGCTGTGTTGTGTTTACTGAGGGTTCTCGTTTTTTTAGGTAGGATTTTGCTTCAGGAATGTGGTTTCCTTACTTTTTTTGTTAGTATAACTCTGTAAAAGTAATTGTACACACTACCGTGTTGAATTCAACCAACAAACTTCGTGGGGCGATTCCTTATGCAAAATCAATTCAGAAATACGTATATGGGACATTTTCTACATGAGCGTAATATTGAGGGAGATAGGAGCCCTGGAAAAACGAGTCTTTATAATGTATTCGTTTCCGAAACATTGGAAACGAAGCGAAATTAAATTACAATTCTCCGAACATTCTTTATGACATCGGCATATTCAACCTAAGTGCACATTCTCTTTAATATCTCCCACCGTAGTGAAGAAATAAAAGGATTGGCCACACTCTTATAGTCTACAATATTTTTACCTTGAAGATTTATGAAACTCAGCATATTCATTACCTTGAAATCAACGATCTGTACGAAAAAAAAAAACATCTGACAGGACACCAGACAGTTGTTCGTCACTACCACTGACTACAATTTCCTTAGAGCTGCTTTGATTAACTTTTTTAGTCATGAAATGTTAGATCATTAGCAACTCGTTTAATGTCAGTTATAAATTGTAATTTCTCTAAACTACCCCAGAAGTCTATTTTAAATTCTACTTCAAATAAAAACATTAACTAAAAAAGGTTATTTATTCCAAATTGTGTGTTTATGTCAACACTGAACGACCACAAATTTGTACTGTAACAACCGATTTAGTCTTATTTAACTGGAACATCAATCTCTCACTTTTCTGTTTAGACAATTTAATACAGTAACCTATAATAAACAAAAATTGGCAACAAATAGCAATGGGAATAGTAAATGGCAAATTACCACGACACTCATCTGAATATACAAGTAGAAATTATTTGGAAATTAAAAAATATATTTATATATGGTTACCTCGTTACAAATGGTATGAAGTACGCCGAGGTAGCAAAACCATGAAGGTGACATTAAATTTCCTTCATTATTTTTAAAGGAATTTTGGATTTGTCTTTATGGCCATATCTCAATTAGTTTTAGTAATACGGCCCTTATCACGTTTAATGTAAATTGAGACAGACGACTGGAAGTTATTATTTTACCGAATCAAATATTTGGAAATGAATTAAATAAGTAAAGGTTGTTTCTGAACTTTTGATTAAGATATGCATACCGTGTCCATACCGGGCATTAATGATGTTTCTGTATTAAGTTTCTAATAAGTAACGGATTTGATGCACAACAAGTTTTCATGTAGTAGGTTATTAAGTCAGTCTGTTTTTAGGTTGTCAAAATGGACTGTGTGAATCACACACATGGATATTGTTGGAAAATTAATTCTTTCTTTCCATACAGAGCCCTATTATTTTGCTGAATGTATGGAAATTATTGTTACAGTTTCTCAAAGTCAGTGGGCTTAAATAAGTTCGTAAAATGCGCGTTTTCCTTGCTGCGTGTTACACACCGCAGCGGAGAACGGAATCCGCATTAAAAAACCAGGCCGATGTTTGTAATTTCCTACAAGCTGCATGAAAGGCCAGATAAAAGCATCTTTAATTATTAATTGTCGAAAGTAAGAATTGTCTCCGAGAATGCATTTGGTATCGTGTGTTCGAAAGTCAGAATTTCTTTTACATCCGTTTTTTCAAGACAAAAACGGATGTTATATATTTTTGCTTGCACAAAATTTCTTTGAAAAGAATATCTTATCAAAAACCCAAACCGTGACAAAGGACAAGAATCCGCACATGAACTTCCTGCTGAAAATACGATCCCTCTAGCTGGAACGGGTGGATTTGCTGAAGCTGAATGTTTCAAGTAAAGGGGGGAAAAAAATCATTAACCCGTTTGCAAGGAATTGCAGCTAAACAACCTAATAGGGTTTGTGAAGAGACTGGTGCTATGTGTATTAAACCATATCAGACAAAAATGAGTACAACTCTGATTCTTTTTAATTGTTTTGTGTGTATTGACTGCAAGTTATTCTTGTGTTACGTAAAGTTTTGTGCGTTACAGGCCTATTTTGTAACAAAATGTTTTTTATCTATGTTATTAATGAACGAAAGTGAATGCACATTGGGTTTGTGTGTGTTTACAACTTAGTGATTTAACAAACTAAACCGGCTTCCTATTGTAATTTATTTTACTATACTTTTTGAGGATGGGTGTCTACGAACAAGACAAATTGTACAGTGATATTTAACTCTGCATATAAAATAAAACCTTTTTTATATTGTAAGTGGATTTTATGATATCAATTTTGTTATACGCTTTATACCCCACAGTACAAAAAATGTTTTTTATGAAATTTTTCATACACTTAATACCTTAAAATAGTAATAAAGGTTATCAATCCACTATTAGTTCATTCATTTATTCATTGATTAATTTTATTCTTCCAAAAGCCCATTCATAATGATATAGGACATGTCAAATTTTCTTTAAAAATATGTTTATAAGTTGCTAAATTATTAAAATTATAAACAACTTATGGCAATTTTCCATATATAAGAGTTAGACAGCTAGCAGTGAAAATTAATCAAATTAATACATAATAATAAATTAAAAAAAAAAAAAAGGGGTTAGACATTACCAGTTTTTATAGCATTTACAAAGTACTTTAAATACAAACAATCACCAATGTACTAAAGTTTGAAAAAGGTTATATTTTCAAGATACAATATACTAAAAACTGCAATTTGATTGATATAGGAATTCAGTTATTTTGCTGTATCATTTTTCGATTAGAATATTGAAAATGCTTTGCTTAAATTTTTTCAGATTCCCTATTTCTTTGATATTTTTGGTAATTTTTAAAAAATCCTACCTCCTCTAACGTGAACAGTATAATTTATTTGCTTTATATATGCATTTGGTTTTGTCGAGTATCATTTGAATTAACGTAGTTATAAACTTTTATCTCCAACCTTGCAATTATGTCAAAATTTACGTCTCATTTTTGGCGACTGGAGATGTATCGGACGTTCTCAAAAGGAGCTAATACACTTGCATAAGTAGTTATAAGTAAAATTAATTACGTAAATAAATTAAGAAACGTTTCATTCAACACGCCACCAATTCTTTCCAGCTTTTTTTTTTTTTTTTTTTTTTCCGTCGTTGGGCATATCCCATAGCATTGGGTGTCCAGCTACCAATTCAGTGAGCTGCTCGTCATCAGCAGCAATAAAACGCGACGCCATCACTCAAAACAACATTTCAACAACAACCAAAACAAATAATATGCCGAAATGACGTCTACGTCCGCACTAATCCGTAGCGGACGACGAACTAGACGCCTCTATATGGGGTCAGTACGTTCCGCAGCATAAAGCCGGTCGGCGGAGTACGTTGTTATGAACAGACTTTAAATCAAAATCCTCGTATGAACCTGTCCTAGTCCTCTCAGTAAATCAAAACGCCAGGAATTTGCGAAATCTTATTGCAACAACCACCGGGCGAGGGAGGCCGCTTGCAAAAATACCCTCCACCAGCCAGCGATCGGGGACATGGACGCCCAAACGACGCACCGATATAGGCCACTGTAAGGCAGGGCCCGGCATCTTTCCACATCCGACCAGCAGCCAGGGAAGATCACAGCATTGCTATGTCCGACCGCCGTCATCCGATCAGCTATAAACACCCTCCGGCGTCAGGAATAAGGTGGGGACTCTCCATAATAGTTAACTAATTGAACTCGCGTGGTAACATAGCAGCAACATAATTTAATATCAGTTAACAGTTCTCACCTGAATGTATAATCATTCAATACCATGTCAATTGTGTCTTGTAATTATACATGTTTTACAGACTAAAATGAACGAGTTCAGTTGCAATAAAAGCTCTACCATTATACTTATCATTTTAGCTACACTCCTAGCCCCTTCTTCTGTCAATGTGACCATAAATAATATTTATAACATTTGGCGGAAGCATCAGTCTTTCCATTCCCTTTCGCTGCCACCTCATCTACCCCCGCCCCCCTTAATTTAATTAACGTCCCCAAATATTAAAAGTTTCGTTCACGGCCACCTCAACTTTGTTTCAGATTTCCGTAGCAATAGAATTTATATAATGTACTTATTTGCTTAAATTTCTTATTATATTTAATAATAATTAAGTCTACAGCCTGGTATCTCAACTTACATGCAATGAGTTGAAATCTCATTACGACCAGTAGTACACTTTTCAGAATTCAATATGAACCGCGAGAACCTAAAAGTATAATTATATATTGGTGACCCAATTTACTTTACAGCATTTCAGTATGAATCGCGAGTTCATAGTAAAATATATATGTAAAATATTTGTGACCCAATTTACTTTAGAAATCATATTTCATTACCTATGTGCGTTGTTCTCAGAATTCTCATGAAAGTTATTAGTGAGACAGTAAGTAATAATAATGTAAAAGTGCAATTTAAGTCAGATTTTCAGTATGGCTAGTTTAATTAATTTCACAAAGGACATACTAATGACGTGATATAGTATTATGCAAATTGTAAATACAGTATTTTGGCAGTTTTATTTTGCCATTTATCTAACAAGGTTTTCAGAATTTATAGATATATGTCAAAATATAAATTTTCAATAGAATTAATTTCAGAGTGCTGCTTTGGGACAATTAAAAGAGCGCGACCCAAGTGCCGTGTTGCGTGAGGTTGCATGCCTTTCAAAATCCCCTTTTCTTCCCCTCTTTCCAACGACCCGAATACGTGCATACTTCTCTTTCTCAGCATGTTCGGCGACAAGTGGTCGAGAGACCCCCCCCCCCCCCCCCCTTCCCGGCCAACGTTCCATTCCGTAACTTCAGCACATCAGCGAATCCACATGGCCCGATTGCAGCCGTCTTGCGGAACTGCGCAGCGGCGTGCGCACCTCGCAATCATGATACCTCCATGTGTTCTACATGCAGTTCCAGTTCTTGATCTACGTGTACGATTGTTTGCATATTTTACACACGTCCGACATCTTGTTGATATGCAGACACGTGCTAAGATGAACTCCGTCGGGTTAAAGTAGCTTTGTGATCACTCTCCTCTTGTTTTTTCCGTTCGCAGACTACTGAACTCCGCATGAGAAAACTTAATTGTTTGAAATGGCCAAGGTGTTTGCGGAATGGGAGTTATGCCCGGGACATACCCGTTTCAACTGCTTCTGTGTGTTGGGGGAGCTTATTTCCATTTTACGTAGTTGAATGAGTCCGTACAGCCAGAAGGTCAACAGTTTTTCGTTTCACTTGAGACGTGAGACTACTCCCCCTTAAGACCCTGACGGTGCGGTAAACTGTTCAGGTTGGCTTTTCTTTGTTCTTACTAGCCGTGACAGAGGTCAGAGAGTAGGGTGCTACTTGGCGGTGCACATGAGTGTACTGGCTGTCCCGACCTCTTCTGGTGTAAGCCATCTGTGCGGATTATTCCCGAACCCCGTGTGCCAATCTTTGTGTGAAAAGAATCATTAGGTACCATTATTTAATTATAATTACCTCCCACTTTGTATGTCTCATTTACCAGCTATTCCGATTACCGTATAGAGTTATATGTTATTAAGCAAGCCCCGCATTGTACCGTGCAATAAAATATAAGTAGTCGTTAATTTTTACAAATAAATCATTAATTAAAAGAATAGAAGCGCGCACACAGGGTCACGATATTAATTGTTTCCAAAGAATAAGAACTTGTTAAAACAACAATTAAATTATATCACAAGTTGTAGGATTTAGGGGACTTGGGGACAAGGGCTTGCATCGGAGCTGGAGATGCCCGGCCGCCATCTTGTTACGTCACCCGACCGCCATTTTACCCTTTTTCCTTAAGAATTTCCCTTTTTCCCCATAAAAAATTTTCCCCAAAAATTTTCCCTTTTTCCTTAGAATTTCCTTTTCCTTAGAAATTTCCCTTTTCCTTAGAAATTTCCCTTTTTCTCATAAAAAAGTTAGAAGCCCCCAAAAATGGTAAAAGCCCCCCCCCCCCACCCTTGTGCAAAACCAAGCCGCTGAAATCCAATTTTCCTATTTAATTAATTTGGGGGTCTTCCTTTGGACCTACAGATCAGTGGCGGCCATGTTGGTTTTATAGTTATACCCTATATCAAATCGATACAATTTATAGAGGATAGGGCTCAGACCTAAGCATCAGTCGTCTTGCATCCATATTGTATGAAGATAACCTTTGATCCCGAACATGACCTTTGACCCATTACCTTGACCTTTCACCTTGGAAATGCAATAATTCAAAAAAATTCAAAAAAATCAAAAAATTACAAAAAAATCCCAAAATATTATTATTACTAAAATTAAATGATTGAAAATTATTAAAAAATTATTAAAAATCTGTTTTAAAAACATATAAATTATTTTTTATCTTATGTTTCCCAGCACCACCATTAATCATATTCGCTCCATCCCCAGCAGACGACTGACTCCCTGGCGCCCACTCGCCTCACCTAGACTGCCATCTTGGTAGGTGACAGCCATATTGGTATACATCACTTCTCTGTCAACTTGGAATCCTATTCCCATTAGTAATTAAACTTTAAACAGCGACCTTGACCCCGTGACCTTGAATGACCTTGAATACAAAAACTAGAGAAAAATACATACACGTCAGCAAGCATAATACATCACAGACTACCACCGCCATATTAGATGCAGACTATCTTGACCTTTAACACATGACCTTGAATGAACTTGAAAACAATAACTCGAGAAAAAGTACATAAATGTCAGCATACAAATTACGTTACACGCCACTACCACCATAATAGATGCAGGTGACCTTGACATTGTATATTGATGTGACTAAACCTGACCCTTCCACTAGTAGCAACAAAATGCACCAGTATTTTATAATCATGGTATGGATAAGCATTTTTATAGGCTTAATTAGTGTTAAATTTAATTGTCTGTACTGCCTGGTCCCTGGAGATTTGGAATGTACGAGAGCGAACGAATATTTGGGTTTTATCAGAGTGCTCCCGTTTTACATACAAATTTTAAGGGCACAAGCAATACGCTTTAGTTCTAAAAGAGCCGCAATTATGTAGAAAAATGGCAGTTGATGTTCCGACTCCGCGAAGTAAATATAGATTTTGGAGGGCTCTCTCACTATACCACAAAGATGAATTGCGAAAACGAAGGTCTGCGTTTGACGTCAACTATTATGGAGCCACGACTTGTACAACAGCTAACTGGTTGTCTCCAGTGTCGATTCTGTAATCGAGTGTTCACTTATGGTCAAAATGCTCGACATCAGAGAACGGCCTGTACGAAGAGACCTCTTTGCACGATGAAGCATTACGACAATGGCCACATGCAGCTTTTGCAAGATCATACGCTGCAGGAAGATAGTCAGATCTACAAGGGTTCGTCTACTGGGAGCCAGCAAGTGATGCAATCAATACCTTCTGCTACATCAGTGGGTACCCTTTCTGAAGACGATAATGGCGCCACAGTTATTGCTAAAGACGGAATGAGTGCAATACAGTCGCTTTGTGAGGAACGTAAACTTGCAAGATAGCCGTGTGAAGTCGGTGAACTTCAAAATAAACCATCATCATCTCTAAATACTGATGAACATATAATTCCTGTTACACAGAACAGTAGACTTGAGATTGAGGATGCAGCAGGAAGTGAAGACGATCATGAAGATAGTATTAATGATGACTATGGCGATAGTGATAGTGTTGAAGACGATGATTATTTCCTCGATGGTCCTGCACATTTCCCCAACGATTTTCCTTCGACAAGTGATGTGAAGAAGGCAGAAGACATCGAGTAAAATAACGAAATGTTTACCGAAGTTTCCAAAACACTTGTAGACAGAGTTAAGTATTTACTTGAAAGGCAACAACGAGGGGATTACTCGGCCTTGAATGTGGTGGTTTCAATCATAACAGGACTAAAGGATCGGGGTTACATGAGAAGATGTGATGAACTGCTTTCTTCTGAAAATGTAATTAATTTTATAATAATAAATTATTAAAAAATAAATGTTTATTCTTTTTTTTGTGTTTCGTATCCATTTATTCCTCACAACTTTAAAGTGGTGCTATGAGCACTCACTTATAAACGTCAAGAAGTTTAAATATAAAGATAAATATAAAAATGTACGGATAGTTGATTGAATAAACAATCATTAATTCTGTCCACATGTAAAAATTTTAGAGACAGTACATAAATCTTTCTTTCTTATATGTATTGGTAGAGGCACCCAGCAAGACCATTGATTTTTAGAGACTGAGGAGGATTGGTGAATATTGAGGAGGATTGATGAGGATTGGTGGGAAGGATTGAGGAGGATTGGTGAGGATTGAGGTGGATTGAGGAGGATTGGTAGGAGGATTGGTGGCGGATTGGTGGTGGCTTGGTGTCTCAGAAGAGCATGAATGATAATCGCCCTAGCTGCCCTCGTACATTCCAAGACTTCAGGGACCTGGCAGTGCAGACATTTTAATTTAACACTATTTTAGCCTATAAAATTGCTGATCAATACTGTGATTATAACATACTCGTGCATTTCGTCGCAATTAGTATGATGGGTCTGGTTTAGTCACATTAACATACAATGTCTAGGCCACCTGCATCTAATATGGTGGTAGTGGCCTGTAACGTAATAATGTTTGCTGACTTTTAAGCACTTTTTCTCGAGCTTTTGTTTTCAAGGTCATTCAAGATCATGCTGTAAAGGTCACGGTAGCCTGCATCTAATATGGACATCGTAGACTGTAATGTTATACGCTTGTTGACTTTTATGCATTTTTCTCGAGTTTTTATTTTCAAGGTCATGGGGGAAAGGTTGAGGTAGTCTGCATCTAATATTGTGGTGGTAGTCTGTAATATATTATGCTTGTTGAATTTTACATACTTTTCTCGAGTTATTTGTTTTCAAATTCATTCAAGGTCTTGGGGTCAAGGTCAAAATAGTCTGCGTCTAATATGGCGGTGGTAGCCTTTGATGTATTATGCTTGCTGACCTTTGTGTATTTTTTCTCGAGCTTTTGTTTTCAAGGTCATTCCAGGTCATTGGGTCTAGGCCTAAATAGTCTTCATCTAATATGGTGGCGGCAGTCTTTAATGTGTTATACTTGCTGACTCATATGTATTTTCTAGAGTTTTTGTTTTCAAGGTCATGGGGTCAAGGTCAAGGGTCAGGGTCGTGAATCACAGGTTAAAGTCATTGTCCCCAAGTCCCCTAAATCCTACTACTATCACAATACATAACTACTTAACAGTTTCATTATAAACAATGATTAGTGGAATTTAATCTGTATAGAATCATATTATAGCAGTTATTGCCCCCAAGATATGAAAAAGAACTTTCTGAGAAAAATTAATTAAATGTATATGTCAACAGAAAACCACTCTACAGCAGACACACCCTCACAAAATTTTAACTTGCCCATAGAAATGTAAAAATATTCATAATTGAAATTTACTCACAAATGTTTAGTTAAATAAGGATTAAAACCGAGTATGTAAACCAAACAAATTATGAATCTATCTTTGATAATAAAGCTATCATAGGTTTCAGAACAGCAGTAACATCACATCTCAGCAGAAGTCCTTCCGGAAGGCACCAACAACTGACAACAGAAGGTTCCGACATCAAGAAACCCCACAAGCGACGTCAGCTGGAGCAGAGACCACGAGAGCACATCCAAAACCACGATGTGTCTGGTACTTCGGTCTCAGCATTCCACCTTCAACCCAATTCACGTGTGGTATATTTTCTCCAGGTAACCCGGCGACAAATTCAATTTACTGTAACACCTCACACTGTCACCCCTGCAGAACACACCAACACTTGACACAAACATCAGTTACACACTTCATTTAACTCAAATTCAAAACACTGTAGTTATATAAATATATATATTCATATAGTTACTAGTAATTTATGGAGCGCTCCTAGTCCAAAAAATTATTTTCATGGTATCAGATAAATTTACTACAATTTTCCAAACAATTCAGTCTCAACATAATTTAACAGTAAATAAAACTGAGGCAATATCGCACTTATTGGATAAAAAATATATAAATAAATAATAAAATTATTATTCCAATAGGAGTTTCAAGGTACTAATTTGAAACACTTCTTGAATGCATTAGAATATTATATACTTATTGTATTACGCGAAAAATATCAGGAACTGATTTTATTTCATGAGTAGACTCACGTTTGTTAAAATATATATTACCATCAACAGAAGAATGTCTTGCAATTCTGACAAAGTTATTTCATATAGATTGTATGTTTACTCAGGTTATGTTCATACAGTTACACCTCATTTTAGTCCAGGTTTCACCAGTCTGCAACGTTCTGGAGATTTCCGAGTGCCATCATGCACAGCAGCATTCACTCGTCTGGTTCCACGCCCTCTCGTTCATTCACACCACAAACACCTCGCCCGCCGTCGTCTCGCAATCTCCCATCGTCGTCGCTTGTACTCCTCACCGATGTCCCTAATCGCAAAAGACTTCGCGTGATTGCCACACTCAGCTGAATGACTTCTCCCAAAAGACTCCCGTTAGTCCAGCTGTGGCTGTATTTATAGTGTCGTCGGCGATCGTGCAGAAATTTCTCTAAAAATCGCGTTGTGCCTAGGATCCTAGATTCCAGAATATTCTTGCGCATCCTCCCAAGTTGTCGGCTTCTCATGCAGAAGGGAGGAGGGGCTTTGACGCCAGAGAGGTCAACTGCCAATCAACCCCGGCCACACGGCGACGGGACTACGAGCGTGTCGTCTTTAGAGGAGCACTGAGAAAAAGGAATTGTCTAAACAACCAAATTATCAATTTTGACATTTATTTTGCTGTTTCAAACCAACTATTGTTAAATCAAACACTGGATTGTTGAAGTAAATAAAGTGATTTTTTTATTTGAACAAATAGTTTTGTTTGTGAATTTTTTCAAACCATACAAATGTTTTGCTGACTATACGATATTTTTCGTGCATGACATGCTCAACTTTTTATCTATATTAATTTTGCAAAAAACATACATTTGTTTTTAAAATGACTACACATGCTTGAATTTACAAAACGATTCATTTAATCAACTATATATTTGTCAAACTATTTTGACTTGGTAAATTTAACCATTTGGAAACGTCCGTCTGAACAACAAGCTTGGTTGGTAGCATGCGAGTGCAAGATGGCAGACCAAGAAACAAAAATGCTCTTAGTTTCATGGGAATTAGAAAAATTTACACCTGTTTTTGAAGGTATGTGAGATTTTGTTTCTATTTTTTTTGCTTTCCTATTGTCAGTATCGGATAATTTCAGTGACATTTCATAGTGTTTTAAAACGTTCGTGCTATACTGCCCTTTTTGTAAACGTAACCTAGATTTAAAGAAATGAAATTACTTTTATTACGTTTCCGAGGTGTGTTTCGAAATAACAGCTCCCAGAAACAAGTAGGAGTAAGACACGCGTGCTAGATATTAGAAATGTTGTTTCAAAGAACATATTTTTGTTACGTTGCCGAGGTGTGTTTAAAAACAACAGTACTTAGATACATGAGGGGATAAAGTAATGTCATTCGAAAACTGCTACGAACTCTTAAAATTCAACAAATTGTTTACGGTACATGAAGGAACGTCGTTCGTGCTCCTAGTCAATTTGTTACAATTTGATAATTGTATAATATATATTTCTACCTTAAAATAAATTATTGTTGTCTTGTCATACAAGCTGTTCAACATGACTCTTTTAATGTAAGGTCTAACTACCGCACTCTGGACTAAAACTACCGTACATAGTGGTGGAAAATCCCATAAATGGATGGGAAAATTATCCTACGACGCCTGCATCTCTTCAGCATTTTCGCAACCACTAAGTGGGAGGACGGGTAGAAGAAACAATCCTTTGACACTCTGATATTCACTTCTAATATCATGTAGTCATCGTGGTGTAATTGATAGCTCATCGACCTACCTTGATAGAGGTCCATGGTTTGCGCCCACTCTTTGGCATAAATCGTGGGTTTTAGCGTTAAGATTTCGGTTACTATTCGTCAGAGAATATGTGTAATAAAAAATTAACAGTATTAATACCTCGTGTATTTTTTAATATAATTGTATTACGCAATATAGTTAATATTACCTTACTTGTGTGGGATTTTCCCTCATTTTGTCGGGTACTTTTCCCGTACGATTAGGGAATAGTACCTTACTTGTAATGTAAATTTAATCCACATTTGACATGTAATTTAACCTTACGTGTACAAGGAATTAGCTTCCCTTACATGTAAGGGAATTTTACCTGGATTTTTTACAGTGTGGTTAAAAGAAGTAACACTAATAATTAAGTTGAATAAATGTATGTCTGGTTTAATTAATTTATTTGGTTATAAAAATCTTATTAGCCAAGACAAATAATTCCCCGTTTGTTTTAACAAAGGCATATATTTGGTTCAATAAAATGAATTGGTTAAATGTAATTGTCTTATTAGTCAAGCCAAACAGCTACTTGGTTGTTTTAACACAGACATATTGAAGTTCAAAAGAATTATTTGGTTAAAAGAAACTACTGTTGTGGTTCTGCCAAACATGTAAACTGACTTGATTCAGCAGTGTATATCGGTTATTATTACAGCAATATAACATTGATGAAACAACTAAATAACATCAAACAAATAATTTTGTCGCGCCAAGCAATGATCTTGATTGCTAGTAGACAAATATACCATTTTGTTGTTTCAAACAAATTCCATTAGATTCTACAAAATATTTTTCTCAGTGAGGGGTTGGTCGAGGTGGGTTCCTTCCCCCTTTCAAAGTGGCAAATCCGAACATAGTACCCGCGACCTCGTGCGGTAGTCGGCGCGTAACAGTAAGAAACGGTGAATGTTTTCGATTGGTTTTGTCTAAGAACTCTCAAAGCATAGGCAGGAAATTATATGTTTTCTGTGCTGTAAAAAAATGTAAATTTACACACAAGAATTTTTTGGTAGTTTTACATTTTTATGAAGTCCTGCATCCAAGATACTCCTCCGCCTCACGCAAACGAAGTTTAACCGAGGGTAGAAATTTACACCAGAGGGACAGCGCATATCATTCGTGGGCACTCAGTGTGATATATGTTAATAAGAACTATTTATTATTAGGCATTTCGAACACACATATATTCTCCCTGTTATTATAGATATTAATTATAAATTAAATATTACAATTTATAGAGAAAATATATGTAGAAGTCCAATTTAATTAAACATAATGTATTTTATGCTAACAGGAATTTACAATGCTCGTGATACATTACATGATTAGAAGATAAGCCAACACGTCATACATGGAGTAATTTTTCTAAGGTTTGATTAAAAAATTGCGAAGAAACCGTGAATAGACTATATATATATCTGCGTGTAATATTGGTTGCTGGTGACATAGTTGTTACGAGACACCTGGCTGCAACTTCCGAGGATCACGGGTTCGAGTTCTGCAAAGGCCTGGAATTTGTCAGGCTGTGGAACTGTTCTGAATGGCTAGTCCAAGACCACGGTATCTACCACATAACTTTACAGAGAGTGAATATCAAATAAATCGTATGCGTAATGCTTGGAATCGCTTTAAAAAAAAAAAAAAAAAAAAAAAGTTATATCCGACGTAGTGTAAAATTACAAGAACGTCAAAACGTTAGTTCTCTTTTGTAGTACGTGGCATGTGATACAACGCCTATTAATACAGGTAAACTAACAATTATTTTCTGTTTTATGGCATTCTTACCGAGACTCATGAGCATGTTTGGTGTAAAATTTCATTATCTTTGGTGGGAATGTTGTGGCCACACACATTTAGTGTAAAACTACATTTTTTTTTTTTTTACAGTGATGTTAATTGAAGAAAGCCACAGATATAGGTCTAATTTATTTTTACTACTTACGTTTAGGATCTCACTTCGCTGCTAAAAATATCTTTATAAACGTTTTACAGTTAATCCGAACCATAACCATATTAAAATATTATACTCATTAAAATAGTCGTACCATATTTTTGACAAATTTTTTACACTTCAAGAAGACGGTGAATGAACACACCATTTCATGACGTGGAGGAAATCGGTATATAATGTTTCCTGTCTTATTTTATAAGGATTTATTCTAATCGATTAGCATTTTAGTAAAACCAGTAAACCTGCTAAGTTTTCGCGAACAGTCTTTTGACAGTTGGAAAATTATTCGTTATATTTGTCTAAAATTTGAGAACCATTAATCAATTTGACTGGGCACACTTTCTGAATGTCTCATGCTTGCTGCTATTTGCCCACCAAAGGTAACTACGAAGCCTTACCAACACGTTAGAATTCATTTAGCCAACGGGACGAATTTTTACGCGTTGAAAGTTAATGCCATTGAATAAATGTTTAACTTAAAACAGATAATTTTTTTCCCCTCCCTGAACCAGTGAAGTAGGATGGAACGACTGGTGATTAATTTCCTAGATAGTACCACACATTCCTTTTGTGCGCTCGCGGGAAGACAAGCCCAGCAGCAAGCTGCTTTCAAAAAGACTCGAAAATAGTTTCTTTTTGTTCGGCGCGAACTCAGAAACATTTAAAACGTTTAATTTTATAACATTACAATCCATTTCTGAAAGCATTTTGCCCTTTATGCAGCTCCGCGCTAGTAACGGCCCCACCCGGCGCCACAAATCAAATACTTGGCCCATATCCACGGCTACCCCCCCGCCCCCCTCGACCTCTTGCTGCCAACCCATAACCTCACCCGAAAGAATCCTTGGGAAGGAATGAGAAACGATTTGGCAGCGGGAAAGACCGCAATTTTCATGCAATATAACCATTACTAACCGCGGCTATAAAGGACTTTTTATTGCCAGGGATTTAGTCGGCTGGTAAAGGGAGGAAAGGGTTTGTCAAGCCCCTTCGCTGCCCTCGACCTCCTCCTTCTGCTCTTTCACAACAGGAAACACCAATATTAGCAGGAGAAATCATAAAATGGTTCTGATGGGACTGCTGTTTATCCTTTCCTTCCAACGACTACTTGCAATTGTACGACAGAATAAGACATGGCTAATGAGTTCTTGAGCTCACCAGGTAAATGTCAATAACGGTGTTTGCTACATATCGCTTTATGTCGTGAAGGGTCTTTGTATGGAATCCGGTTAGATATGATGGCGTCTACTGTTTTTTATTTAATACAATGTCTTAGTAGTTATCATTACGAGTGCTTACAGGCTGAAATATATAAAATCAGATATCTTAATAATCTCACATATCTCACTCAGTCCAGATAGTTTTGAGAACCCTGAGATTCGCCATATATCAATAGGTAGAAGTAGTAGGGAAATGGGGATTAAGAAACAACGGCAACTGGCACAGGAGCTAGGTGCTGTGCCACCATGTGACATCACCCTTCCGCCATTATATTTGCCCTTTTTTCAATAAAAATACCTTTTCCCTCAAAATAGTTTATATCCCCTGAAAATTTTACTTTTACCCTAACAATTTCTGTTTTTTTCCCAAGAATTATTCCTTTTTTTCCTATCTGCAAAAAAGGATCCTCGAAATTACCTTTTTTTTCCGGAGCTGGCGAGGCAGATCAGTGACTCCGAGCCAGGAGAGCAGGACTAATGACTCAGAACCTTTAACTTTTGACCGTTGACCCCAAAAAACCTTTAAAAAATGAAAACAATTTTCAGAAAAGTTAAAAAAAAGAATGCAATATTTATTATTAAAAATCATTAAAAATTTGCCGAATAATTCCCAAAAAAAAATTGAAAAATATATTTAAAAGTACATTTTCTGAGGTTGCCCCCTTACACCTCTCACCAAGCAAATCAGTCGCGAGGCCTCCACCACCCTAGCCCATACCAGTCAGCCATTTTGGTGCTGTCAGCCATCGTAGCAACCGTATCACATGCAGGTGACCTTGACCTTGATCACATGACTATGAATGATCTTAAAAACAAAAACTCGAGAAAAATCCTCCAAAGTCAGCACGCATATTATGTAACAGACTACTACCACCATATTGGATGCAGATGACCTTATCATTGACCCCCATGACCTTGAATGGCCTTGGAAACAAAAACTGGAAAAAAATCCATATAAACTAGCAAGCACATGATGTTACAGACTACTACCACCATATTGGAAGCCAGTGACCTTGACCTTGACCCCATGATTTTCAATGACCTTTGAAACAAAATCTGTAGGAAAATACATTAACATCAACAAGCATAGTGCATTACAGATTATTACTACAATATAGGAAGCCAGTGACCTTGACAATATGATCTTAAATAAACTTGAAAAAATTCGACGAAAAATACATAAATGTCAGCAAGCATATGATGTTACAGACTACTACCAAAATAGTGGATACAGCTAACCTTAGCTTAGCTTCTAACTAACCTTGAGACCTTGAAAACAAAGACTAGAAAAACGTTTATAAAAGTCGACAAGCATATTATGTTACTAACTACTACCAACATAGTGGTGCAGGTATCCATGACCTTGACCCCAAGACCTTGAATGACCTTGAAAACAAAAACTTGAAAAAAACCACAAGAGACCAGCTTGCAATAAACCTGGTACCGAGGTACTGAACGAGACACGCACTTCACCTTTACAGGTTTTCGCATGTCTTAGTAAATTGTCACTATGGCTGAACTGCTTACCGCACCTGTCACACAAATATGACAAGCGACAGGGATTCGTAGCACAATTAAAGCACTCATGTTGCCGTACATTATGGTCTAAAGATAATGCTTTATACAAAAGTGACACTGATGACGACGTAGTGGTTCTGGCAAATACTCGGGCAGGTCTGTTGGAAATGTAGGTGCTGGATCTAAAGAAGGAGGTAATGCAGGCAGTAATGTTCTAGTTACCACTCCCGAAGAAGTCGATGACACTACCGTAGCTACCATTAGCCCTTGAGTGACATCGCAGATGCAGATGCGAAGAGGCAGAAGCTAGCCGAGACGATCCACCTTTCACTGCAGCTGCTGTCAAACTAAGCTTCATAGCTTCATGCTTTATCAACGGGTCGTCGCGTGTAAAAGGACTCTTCGTACAGACCATTCTCTCATACCGACGATCATTTTGAACATAGGTGAAAACCCGATCGCAGAATCGGCACTGGCGACAATCAGTTAGCTATGATGTAAGTCGCGGCTCCATGGTTGTCGAGGTCAAAAGCAGGCCTTAGTATTCGGAGTTCATCTTCGCGGAATGGGAGCACTCTGAGTAAAACCAAATACTCGTTCACCCCAGAAGAAAACACACAGGTATATAATTTATTCTATACATAATTATGTATATTTCTATCTTATATACATAAATATTTAAATATTTTTCTATGCATAGTTATGTATATTCCTATCTTATATACAAGTTAACTTTAGATTCCCATATTTATACCTACACAATTATGTATAGAAATATTTTTTAATAATTTTAACATAACTAATTTATATACCTGTACCATAAATAATTATGTAATAATAAATTAAAAATAATGTTATATTAACATATTTATATATCTATACCTATAGATAATTAAGTATAAAATAAATTGAAACAGTAATATATAATTATGGACTGCAAAAAGCGTTGCACACACCGCAATCAGCACCGCATGCACTGAAATCAGCTCCGCATGCACCGCACGAATCTCACGCACTGTACTAAGCACCGTAATCAGAAGTCATTTAGGAGTAATTAAGAGAGTCATTAGAATCATGAGTCATTTAGCAATCATTATATTTAAGTCTGGGAGTCATTTTAAAGTATTTAGGATAAGTCTGCAGGAGTCAGTCTGTAGAGATCAGTCGGTTAGCGTCACTTGGCAACTTGGTGATTGGCTAGTCGGTGTCCGAACAATATATTAATGGTGTAATACGATTGGTTTAAAGTGAACATGCGATCATAGAGCTTCAAACGCGTATATTATAAGCAGTAAGGATGTCGGCTGAGAAGCTTAAATTGACAACGGCTATCTTGAAAAGTGGATCGTCTCGGCTAGCTTCTACGCCAGGTAATCCATGGCTAGTTCCGTTAAAGTGGAGTCGATATTGCCCGCCAATGGTTTCTCGCCATCTATTACTTCTTCGAATGAGATGTCCCCTGTTTTACCAGCACCCTCGACTTCTTCAGATGTGATGGCTACGTCACAAGCAGCATCTACTTCCACCAGTGCAATACCATCGTTTCAGATTGATATTGTACCATCAAATTCTTCGGCTGTTTCGCCTACGTTCTCTTCAATGGGGTAATTGATATTTATGGCTGAGGTGCCTAGAACACCAATGCCGACATTACCTGCTTTTTAGCTCCAGCATCTACGTCTCCAACAGGTCCGTCCGAGTCTACGTCATCATCAGTGTCACTTTTGTGATAAGACATTTACTTTTAACCACAATGTACTGCGATATGAGTGCTTTAATTGTGTCATGACACCCTGTCGTATGTCATATTTGTATGACAGGTGCGGTAAGGAGTTCAGCCATAGCGACAATTTATTTAGACATGTAAAGACCTGTAAAGGCGAAGTGCAATTCTCATAAGTACCTTGGTACAATGTTTACTGCAAGCAGTTCCCTGGTGAATTCCGTACATTTTTCAAATGTGTTGTTACCAACGTAACCCGCACTGCCAGAGTGTCGGTCTAATAAATGTTACGATATTTTCTCACAAGAACAAAGCGAGTGTGAATATCTAGATACATAAAAGACTATAATCTTCACCAAAGTAGCATTTATTTAAATGCATATATTTTTTAATTTTTTAATTTTTAATTTTTTGGGTTTATGGTCACGGGGTTAAAGTCAAGGTCACCTGCAGCCAATATGGTGGTAGTAATCTGACATCTATGAATTTATTCTCGAGATTTTGTTTTCAAGGTCATTCAAGGTCATGGGGTCAAGGTCAAGGTCAGCTGCATCTTATATGGTGGTAGTAGTCAGTAACATAATATTATAGCTGACTCTTATGTGTTTGATTCTCAATTTTTTCAAGGTAATGTGCTTATACTCAAAGTAACCTGCATCCAATAATGTGGTAGTGACCAGTAATGTAATATGGTTGCTGTCTTTTGTGCATCTTTTCTCGGGTTTTGGTTTTAAGGTCATTAAAAGTCATTGGTTTAAGGACAAGGCCACCTGCATACAATATGGTGGCAGTAGTACCATATTAAGCTTGCCGAATTTTATGCATTTTCTCGAGTTTATCTTTTCAAGGTCATTCAAGGTCATGGGGTTAATGTCATTGTCACTTGCATCCAATATGGCGGTAGTAGTCAGTTACATAATATGCTCACTGGCTTTTATGAATGTTCTGTGTATTTAAAGAATTTTTTATGGAAAAAGGGAAACTCTTAAGGAAAATGGTTGCTGGGGGACTGGAATTTTTATACAATTTTTTATCAATTATTTTATAATTTGTTATAAACTTGAACACTTTTTAAAAAAATTAATAATTAGTAATAATTTGTATTTGTTTTAAATATTTTTTCATCACTTCATTAATATATTTTCGGTATTTTTTATTTTTATTTTTTTTATATTTTCTGTTTTTTTTTTATTTCTTGGGTTAAATGTCTCTGGGGTCAAGGTCAAGGGTCTTGAGTGCTCGCCGGTCCGCTTGCCCTGACCCAGATTAAAAAATCCGCCTATTGTGAGCCTTGCTCTTTTCACCTTGAGTCATATATCCTTCTCTCCTGCACTGGGAAAAATGGGACTTTTTTTATGGAAAAAGGAAATTGTTAAGGAAAAATGGAATTTTTTTTAATATTGAGTGGATTTTGAGAGGAAAAAAAGAAAATTTTTAGGGTAGAAAAGAAATTCAAGCTTGGCGACCAGCCGGTTCCTCGCTCCTGTGTGATGGACTAGCATACACACTTTTCATGTCTCAATAATTTCTGGTTCCTGCAAATATTATACTATCTGCTTAGCTTAAAAATTTTCAATTTCGGTGCAGCAACCCGATAGGGAACAGAGATCACTAGTTCAATAACTTTCATATTCAAACGAACCGGAACTTGTGAACAATGCGCTAGCTTACCTGTAATAGCGTCACTGAATTCAGCTTTTATTTTCATTTTTTTTCAACTCCATCATTTTGTTCAAGTAACTGATTATTTCGCACATACATCGGGTAGCATACCAATTTATCAGAAGTATCAGAAGCAAAACGAAATGTTAAACACCATTTTGCAACTACATGACATGCCTGGATTTTTCCCAAAAATTCCAGCCTTAAAATAACATCATGAGACAATTTTTCTAATAAACGGTATTGTAATTTCCACGAGATATTTTCAATCTCTACTTTTACGACAACTACGGCATTCGAACGAACCAAACCTCCATCGGCCAGTGGAAAAAACTACATTTCACCCCTTTTTTATTGCAACCGTTCCCACGGGATGTTCTTGCATCAACGTTTTACGAAGCTCATGGCTCATAAATGACACGGAAACGCCCGAATCAATTAAAGCTGGTAATACAAGGTTCCCTATTATTAGCGGAACAAAAAGTAAACTTTCTTTTTGCCGAAATATATTATTTACACAACCTGTTCCAAACAGGTTTTCTCGTAAAGGACACTGAAATGGTCTATGTCCCGTATTTTTACATCTGAAATTCGTAATAACACATTGTTCTTTTACTGAAGCGCCTTCCTCGACATTTCCTACATTATCCTTTTGATATTTATGGTCTTCATCAGGTTCTTCTCGAACTACGTGGACTTTATCATTTTTAACTTTATTTTTATAGAAACCGTTTCCAGGAATATAATTTGTGTGAAAACAAATATTACACTGACGTTTCGACTTCCCCGGCTTTACCACTCCTTCAACCTTTTTATAAAAACATTTTTCGTTGGTGTGATTTGTACGAAACAAATGCTACATTGCCATTTTGCCTCTGTTTCTACTCTTCTGTTACATTCTCCCACTGCCAATTCTAATTCGGTAACCAAGCTTAACAATTCCTGAAATGTAGTGGGTTTGCGTGCAAAATTAAATATACTTATTGTTTTCTGGAATAAAACTGTAAAATATAACTTAAAATACATGTGACTTGTCGCAGGGCAGCTCTAGGAACTCTACCAACCTAATTGTTTCCGATGCGTACTCTTTTATGGAAACCATCGGTTTTTTGTACTCTTTCTAAAATTTTCATCCGATAACTAGCAATAGCTAAAGGAGTTCCTTCTTGACTTTGGCATTTCCCGACAAAACTGTGAAAACGCCTATTTTTCTGTCATATCCCGACTCGCAACATGTTGCAGAATCTCAGGAACTCTGAATAAGGACAGAGTATGTATTAAACCAATAACAGATATATTTAGAGCCAACACCCGGGAAAACCCTACTAGGAAATAAACAACGTTATATGCATTTACTACTGCTCTAGATGTAAATAGATGTTAGAATTTCTTCTATAGTACGGGGAACATATTTAAAGGATTTCCAAAAAGGAGCGAACTAAACCTCAGATACTGCAGCGACGCCTTCCTTTCGGACAAGTCCTCGCAGAAAATTCCGCAAAACATCAATCCAAACATCTACATTGTACGTGATACCCGCATAGTTCAATACAGTCTGAAGCGATTCGTTGGTAAGCGACTTTGTTGTCACGGCGCTCGCACCAGCTGAAAGCAACCTTGGTATTAGAACCCGCACTTACAAAATTTAAATTTCTTTCAATAAACCCCTAACAAACCACACAAAAAGAAAGTGCAATTTGACTTGGCCCACACTAACGGAAAGCAGAGTACGCAACTCTCTATCACATGCAACGAATAGCCTCCGAAGCGTGAGACAGGCGAAAACGTCTTTTCTTCCCTTCATGTTATGGTTTCATTTTTTTTTTTAACATTTATAATTTTTACATCAAGCAGATAAAAACAACCGTCAAGAGGCTGTGGACAAACCCTAAGTAAGTGTAGTGTATAAAGGAGAATTCCATGAAAAAACAGTTTTCCAAAAAATATCCTAAATTTCTTTGATGCTACAAAAACTATTATCTTTAACCAATAAGGTTATCACACAAAACTTTAAATTGATAAAAAAAATGTAACATTTGTTTTAACAAATTTCTCAAAACCTCTTTTAAAAAACATTTAAAACACACGAATATAAAAGAAAATCCTTTCTCCCTTCTTACATCTCCCGTCCCCTATCCCAAAACTGAGGAAAAATTCCTCCTGAAGGTCTGTCTCCAAAGCGAGGTTCTCTTTGTCCTCCAAAAACCACAAAAGAGACTTTGACACAGAATTCTGGATTCTAGAAGTACTAGTTCCTTCAATATTTTTTTATTGGCCAGTTCAAACTGCCGTCGTGTCCTGGCGGCCGAAAGTCGTCTGCGGGAGCGGCCGTAGGAAGTGTATGAGAGAGATGAGAAGGGCCGATCGCCGCGCCCTATGCCGTCTCCTCGTATCAGTTCTTGTGGGACACGCTCGGCAGCCAGATGCGACCCTCGCTGCTCCAAACAGGGCCGCTCCCATTTCATTACCACGTATGGCAATTTCCGGCGGTTGAAACGTTGTATGGGGAAATGTGACAACCTGCTACAAAGTAATTGGACTCAATATTTTAAATTGAGTTTGAAGTGTAGGTAATGTTTTACTACACTTTCCAAATACAGTTATTTTTCGTCAATTGTATGTTAAAGAAATTCTCATTCAGTAATAATATTTCTTTTATAATTTGATTTTAAAATAATAAATTCGAAGAAAAGAATTATTTAATAATGCACAACAAGTAACAGCTTTATATATATATATATATATATATATATATATATATATATATTTATTTATTTATTTATTTATACACACACATATGTATATGCCCAGAGGAAGACCTAATTGTCTATAATTTGTTATTTGTGATGGTGCATTCTTAAATAATTATATATATATTTATATATTTATTTATTTATATATAATATAAATTTAAGTCATGGGTTTATTTATTTTTATTTTTCTCTCCCTTCTGTGCAAATACTTTCACCCACCAGAAATTATTATTTACTGTCACTTCGTAATTGGCTTTGATGTGCAAATTTTATTGTGTCTATAGATTCCTTCAATGTTTGTGCCAGGTCATTGTGTAATTCTTTTTCTTTATTATGCCATTTTGTTTGCTATCTTTTGATCGTAAATGGGCACACCACAATCCTCACAAGCCTCTGTAATCCTCAACAATCCTTGCAATTCCTCCTCTGCAATCTTCAGCTATCGTCTACAATCCTCCACAATTCACAGTAATCACCCGTAATCCTCAACAATCCTTATCAATCAGCACCACATGCACTAATATCCTCACCACTCAGCACCAAATGAACCAAAATCAGCACCATATGAAACACAATCAGCACCACGCACACAGCAGTCAGCACCACATGCACCACAATCAGCACCAAATGTACCACATTGTTGAGGGCACGTGAAGAGCACCTTAATGTGCGATTATGCACACCACTGCATGAACCCGGCAGTACACTTCAGAGCAGAGCGAAAACGTAATGTAACGTCGACGTAGCACAAACTCCCTCCACCGGCATGGAAGGCGGCCGGTGAACTCACCAGAAAACAAGGCAACGACAGAGTCAGGCGGAGGCTTCGACGAGAGTGGTGTGTCTGGAGGAGCTCCACGACGGGTCAGTGACCAGAGGACGTCGCTTCATCGGGTGTGTCACCGTCGAGAGTCGAATAGCTAGGCACAGCTTCCGATATTATGTTAAGGGGGGGGGGGGGGGGCTTTTCCAATTAGATAACTTCAGAAGTCGTTGGTTAAAAAATAATTTTAATATAAATATAATCATAGTAATTTACATTATTTTTTATTTTTTAGCACCCCATTACGATTAGCGTTGCTTTTGTTTATTAATTTTTGCAGTAATAAAAGATCACTTTCTATAATTGTTTATTACCTACACCCTCATCCCAAAAGTTGTTGGCCTTAGGTCAGCAGGACTTGGTGATGTCACCAGTCCTAATGAGTATAAGGTAACAAGTTGATCGATGGCTAGGCCGACCACAACAACATGCACCACAATCAGCAACACATGCAAATCAGCACCACATGTACTACAATCAGCACCACACACAACACAATCAACACAACACGCCCCACAATTGGCATCGCACATTCAATCCTTAGAAATCCTCACCAATCCTCCTCCACAATCCTCGCCAATCCATTGAGCAATTCCAACCCCTCGATCAATACTTCCATCAATCCTTCAGTTTGTCATATGTACCCACCCATACATACAGAAACCACAGTAATGTATCAACTGTTTCCAAATTTGCACGTTAACTGGATTATTGTATTGTATACAGTCCACTATCCATGTACTTAAATCTTCATTAATAATTTTTATTTGGGTATTTATCTTAATAGTTGAGTTCAGATAGCACCAATTATAATTTTTAATGGGAAAAAAGATACAGCAAAGAAACAATTAAAACACTAATATTTTACTCTAAAAATGTTATGCATATTTTTACACATTACAATATCAGAGGAAAGCAGTTCATCACATAATACAATATAAGCACTGAGTTTAAGTTCACTAATGATTGAAGATGTATGGTTGATGTACTTGAAATACCTACATTGTTGCAAATCGATCGTATGTGTGCATCTATACACAAGTTCATTCGGGTCTTCGAGAAATATGTAGCCAGTGTTTTCAGTGTATTCTGCCTTCTTCATGTCGCTCTTTGCAGCATATGTGGTAGAGGGGTGTGTCAGAGCATCGAGAAAATCATCATCTCCTTCAGCACCATTGCTGTCTTCTTTTCAATTTTCATAAATGCTTATGACGCCTCCCCCAAAATTCTGACTTCATTTGAGCACGGAGTTTGCTTAAAACCAATATTTTTCATCACGACAAAAGTTTCAACTTTCTACCTACCCAAATTTGGCAAAGAAGACGTGGTTTTTTCCACATACCAGCTATTTGTACACTGTGACGACGCTGCCCAGGGTTAGGCTGCACCGATTCGACGGCGTCACCACTAACATCGATTCCTGCTGCAGCCCGGCATAGTGACTTTCCACCTGCTAGGTCCCTTCACGTATGGCGGCTGCCTGGCAGGCCGGCCGCTGGCGCGCACGGGCGTGCGGCGCTCCGTGGCACTAGGAGGCTGTCGTCACGTCCAACCGACCAATCGGCGAGCGCGTGAGGTTTCCCGCACCTTCGACATCACTTCCTACAGCCTGTTTGCACGCCGGGAATTTCGTGACGTGTGAGCATATGGACAGCCCATATTTGATGATGTGTGTTCTAAAACGATGACCATTGGACGTCATTACATTAACCCCTATAAGGAGTAATGCCTTTTCAATGAACTTTTTCCGTAGATGGTTATGTCTAATTCTATTGGCTATTAATTTTCCTGGCCCCTCCCGGGGCTAATGCTTTGTGGATTGTATAAATGTTTGGTGCACCTCTGGCTTGGGGTCGGATTCTGTCACTGCTTCAGAAGGAGTCACCATACCACCAGTTAAGTAATGAGTAATAAACGAATTTCCAGTATAGCCCTTATGGCACTTGTAGCAGACACACTTGGTGTCCTTGGTAGGAGACAGGCGCCAAGATGGCGAGAGTACTTTGATAATTTACTCTAATTGAGAATATTCGCACCATGAGGAAATTAATTACCAGCAAATTTTAATATCTTCCATCTTACTTTAAGAGTTTGCTATCCAAGAGCCAAGTTTTAAAAAAAATGAGAAATGCGTGTGTTTTCCCAAAATTTTAAGGCAGTGAAAATTTGAAAACCTAATAAAAAGAACGGTATTTATTGCTGGATTTGGAATTGTCATGTTTGGTTGGTCTCGTAATCGTTGTATAAGTCTTTAATAATTTATGAAACGTTTGGAAAATCTTTTAATTCAAACTTGACAACCTAAATTTGGGGTTTTTTTTTTAATCAAACAAAAATAATCTTGTAACTAGATTGAGTTCAGATTAAGACTAGAAAATGTTCTGTAATATTGCCCACTGGTAAATATTGGTGACCTATAAGATTAATAAAATTAATCATCTACTCTCTGATATTTGTGAGAATGAGAACATTATCGATAATATATATCAATTGTCAGTAAATAAAATACCTTGCCACCTTTAATTTTGGTGGAACTTTGTTCTGGGTCAACAGTATAATATAAACTTATTCATAAATACAACAAATTGACACTATTTCAATATTTTTTGTGAACTGTTGTAGGTATAGAGAAACACCATGCTTGGCGGGTAGTCTATATTTATATTTATTTGAAATTCTTATTTTATTTTTTTTTCAAGTTGTTAGCATAGAGACTTATAGAATCATATATATATATATATTGGTTGAAATACTCAAATTATAGAACAAACTATTGAAGTCCATACACTGTTATATGCCTTGTGGCTATAAGACTTTATTATTTAAAAATATTGTCAAATGTCCGCATCTCGATGCTTATGAGTATTTGTATGAAACATGAAAATATGTCAAAGAGATGTTAATTACACCTTTAATGAAAAGAAAACAAAAGAAACAAAAAGATAAATATTTTGAAACCACTCATGAATTTTACTGGTTATTAGATCTTATAGTTTGCTTTAGGTATAAGTGTTATTTCAAAGGATTGTTTCAATTTTGCTCTGCTATACGATGGTTTGTTTCTCCTTACGGAGTTTTTACTTTTGGGACCATCTGTTCCACCTTGCTATGTACTTGGCGGCAAGGGCGTTGCATGCTGTTTTCATGGTCATCTTTACATTCTGTTTTTTTGTATGTTATATTTACATTTCTCTGTAGCAGGCATTGTATGGTCACCAGTTTAAAAAGCTGATGACCATTTATTTTGAATTTCGTCGACTTTAAGCAAAAGTCTTGTAAGGGTATATTTTACGCAAACCAGCTTAACTGGATTCGTTCAATCTTTAGCATTAACTGTCTCATCATAATCGACTGTAGAACAAGTAACCATCGATGCAGCAAGAGGTACTGGTGGAAACACTTGCTGGTTCTGAAAAGACGTATCATTGCAGTTCTTATAGTAGTTCTTCAATGTTTGACGTTCCACAAACTGCATGCGCCCATTGTCTTAATGTTTCCGTGTGAGAAAAGTGCTCTTCGTACAGATGGTTCTCTCATGTTGCAGGGCATTTTGACGGAAGGTGAACTAGTTTACAGCAAAAATCTCGCTAACGTTTCCTAACTAATCGTAGCAGCAGTAGCACCCAGAACATGTGATTTTAAAGCAGAAAGGTCGTTACTAATTACCAACTTTTTGGTTGCAACATTATCCCAACAAACGACCAACAAAACATATTTCAAACAAAAATGGCCAGTTAAGTGAAAAACATTTGTACTCATTAAATGCAGGAATAAAGGGGCACTGTTCTCATGAATACGTATTCCTTAATATTGATTTTAAATGTTGACTATACAGTGTTGGTTCAAGATAAAAATACATACAAATTACAAACTGCATGGCTACCAACGAGTTGCCAACAATCAGCCAACCATGGCCATCAACATATATTTTAACTACAATTAGTTAATGTATTAAAAAAAAAAAAAAAAATGTTTAACAAACATGGAAAATTATGAATTTTTTTTTTCTCATCCCAAAATTTTTATGGCACATTGTTTAAATTCTGCTAGTTACGCAACATTGGTTCAACTACAGATAAAGGGCCAAAAACCAACCGTTTGTTTACCAACATTGATCCAACATAAAGCCAACTACTAAACATATCTCATAGAAAAATGTTCAGTACCTCGAATAACATATGCATCTTATACAATACAGGAAATAGCCATTGTTTTCATTACGAATAACTATTCCCTGATTTCGACATTAAAGTGTTGGTTGTACGTGTGCCAAACATTAACAGTAATACCAATTACCAATTGTATATCTACCAACTTGTTGCCAACATTCAGCCAACCTTGACCAGGCGACTATCAAATTCAATTTGAAATAAAAACCTTTATGTATTTAAAAACCTAAATGTTAAGCAAACATTAAAAGTTAATGATTTTTTTTAAATTCAAAAATGCAATTGAGCATTGTTAGAAATATGTTAGTTACTCAATGTTGGTGCAACTTAAAAAAGTACCAATCACCAATTGTTTGGTTTCAAACACTGTCCCAACATAACATAAAAAAAATTGTCAGTATCGTGCTAAACCTTTATGTTTACTAAAAAGCAGGAAAAGGGCATTGTTTTAATTAAGGATACCTATATCCTAACTTTGCCATAAAATGTTGGTTTTAAAATGTTGGTCTAACATAATAATATATACACATTATCAACAGTATTCTACCAACTTGTTGCCAACATTTATCCAACCATTTCAAAGTTTTCAAAATTGCTGTTGCCACATGTTCTGACATTTTTTGAAATAGTGAGATGTTGATGTATGCTTTTCTAAGGTATTTCATTAAAATTTTCGAGTAAAATATTTGATTGGTATATTGCTTTGCGACAACGATGTACCAATTATGTGTGTTTTCTAACTCAACATTTTGCCAACCTTTCCAACCAAATGTCAACCATTGGGTCAACGTATGTTGCTACTTGGGAGGTTGATTCTCAGTGGTATTAGGGTCTCCAAGGGTAAGATTACACAAGTGCTCAGTCTCCTGAGCAATGTCAAAAACAGTATCATTGGTTGTGGCTACCCGACCAATCTCATGCTGATTAGCACTTCAAAAAGGGAGGTCATCTGGGAAAGTATATTTTTCAAAGAACAAATTTGCAATTCTTCCAGTTCCTTTTCATGAGCACCTAATAAATTATTTTTACGTCGTTCAAGGTGTGCCAACCTGCGTTTTAATATAGGTAAGAACTGGAGTGATGTGGCATCCTAAACTTAAAAAATAAGGTCAATAAGTACTAAGAGCTTGTTTGAACAAGACTCGTATTCGGATTTTACATTTCTATTTACCAAGTTGTTAATATCACGGGGAGATTAGACTGAAGGGCACTGCACAATGCAGTAAGTAAAGATACCACATTAGTATCAGTATTGGTGATGGCCCTTATGTTGAGCTCATGTATAAGCTCTCCTTTCAATAATCACTCCGGATATAATAAAAATTGGCACAATTGATAAAATATATACACTACATAAAACCAGAATAAAACAATGACTATTAATTAGATAAACACACAATAAAAACACTTAACTTCTTGACCTAAATAAAATGAGATCCTCCGACACCAATCCAGATCATGCCCTGTAATAAGGTGAAGAGCAAAATCATGCATCAAAGCATCCAACAAAACACCGACAAGACACAACTACAGCCTCGGCTACAAACTATGTTCCACCTCCCTCGGCATTACAAATAATATGTCGGTGGTCCATAAAACCTCAACAACACGCAACCTGCCAGACTGAGGACAGCGATGGCAAGGAGTGAACCTAGTTGGGTTTGTCTGTATTTTGTTAAAAGAGAAGTTCAGCAAAGGGCCGAGTCCCAAAAAATATATATATATAACGACTTAAACTAACATGTAATAAATAATCCATGCGGTCAATAATCAAATAAAATAACTATGTGATTATTATGTACTATATCACCAATTCAGTATTCCTATAGGTCAAGATAACAAAATAATGAAAAGACAAAATACAATATTAGTCGGGTGTCATTGGCAAATCTAATAGTTCCAGATATATATATATATATATATATATATATATATATAAAATTCTTGGTTCTCAGTATTTTTCTTTTACAGCTCTCTAAATATTATTTCATATTATTATATTTAATATCATCAGATTGCTTGCTATCGTTGGTTATGATTAAGACAAAAGAAACAAGAATTTAAAGTCCATTACAGATTACTTTATAATTATCATTAATTTAAAAAAATTCATATACAAATGAAAACAAACAAATTGCGATAACGAATGAATTGAGAAAACAAACGAATTGATGTGCACCCCAGACAATTACACTTAATATTATATCATATTATATCAATATGTTTTTTATATATTGATAAATATTCCAGTTGGCCTAAAGTCACATGATACAATTTACAATGTCCAAAGATTGGTGATAACTACAACCTTAAATTATATATGCATGCTTCCAACAACAAAAATTTAAAAACGATGATCATATAATTCCTGTGTTATAAATTTTGAGGTGTGGACACGTCATATTCGCCTCATTCGGAAGACGTGGGGGCACAGCAATTTGTGGTGGCTGCCAAACATCGTCACACGCCTTTTCTCCTAAAAAATGTCAGAAGGCTACTTCGGTCGTACAGCAAACGGCCAACAGCTAGCACCCAACGATGACCACACTAAGACACCAATAATATACAAAATAATAATCGCGTCTTGTTAAAAATTACTTTAACACATCTCCGAGGAAATAATAGAAATTTTAATCTTGCCTAGGGCGGTAGGAAAAAGTACTTTAAATCATATTAGAGATATTCTTCAGTAACACTAATTTAAAAAGTCAAGCCGTAATGGAATCTTGAGAAGTAGGAGAAAAAAGACCATGTCATTACCTCTGAGCAAACACGTAACATCTAAACAACTAATGATACAACTATAGAAATAAATGTTTACTGTGGTCCCAGTTACACTAAGATGGTCAGGTGATAAAACATAATAATTGTTAAAATGTCAGGCTTCTTAATTATTTAGACAATAATTTTATAGCAGAAGACATTATTTTTAATATTTATATTATAACACAAAGATAATATTGTTATATAATTTACAAAATGTACTGCCCTCTTTTAAATCAGATATAAATACCCATTAATAAAGATACATTACTTACATCTGGAGCTACCTATAGTGAAATGAACTCAACAGAGACAAGAAAAAAACAAATAATCAATGCTAATTGTATATACAGTTAACAATATTAGTTGTAAAGTAAATTTAAGAGTTCACACATAAACAATTCTTACTTTATATAAATACCACTTTTTATACACATAAAAAATTAGTAAAATTACATTAAAAATTTAAGCTGGAATACAGAAATTAGATAATTGACTGCAGCGAAATTCAAATGTAGGACTTTGCCAAAAAAAACTTTACCTATAAAAGGCAAAGACACAAAATGCAAGAAAGTAAGAAAAGAACACAAGCGAATTGCTTATGGTACCACAAAAATGGCACACTGGTTTCTTCTGACATTTTATTATGATAAAATAATTATAACATTTTAAAAATAAAATAATTGCATTTTAAATTTTTGAGCTGTTTTCTTTTATCCCTATCACTTCAAAGAGGTGCTATGTGCATTAAAGTATTAAGGTAAAGATCCACGTTCAACTTATTAATGGAAGTTTAAGTATAAAAATGCATGGATATTGAACTATATAACAAACAAAAATTCAGTCAACATGTATAAATTTGGAGGCAGTTAATGACTGTAATCTCTTTTCATATGGTTGGGGACAAACAACAAACCCAAGGAATGATCGAAGGATCGATCGCGGGACTAGAATTGATCGAAGTATTGGTGAGAATTGCGGAGGAGGATTGCAGAGGAGGATTGGTGATGATTGGTGTAGATTGTTGAGGAGTGCTGAGGATGTGGAGGAGAATCGAGAAAAATTATGGAGGACTGCAGAGTATTGGTGAAGATAGGTGAGGATTGCTAAGGCTTACACATGTGGTGCTAACTGCATCGCATGCAGTGCATGTTGTGCTAACTGTGGTGAACGCAGTGCTAATTGCTATGTATTCAGTGCTAACTTTGTTGTGTGTGGTGATAACTGTGGTATGTGAGGAGCTTTTTGTGTTTGGTGCTATTTGAGGAGCAGGTGGAGCAATTGTGGTGCATGTGGTGCTGATTGCAGAGTGTGTGGTGCTGATTGTGGTTCATGTGATGCAGATTGGTGTGCATGTAGTGCTGATTGTGGTGCATGTAGTTCTTATTGTGGTGCATATGGTGCAGCCTGTGGTGCTTGTAGTGCTGAATAATGAGGATTGTGGTGAATGTGGTGCTTATTATGGTGCATTTGGTGCTGACTGGTGAGTATTGATGACGATTGCAGAGGATTGCTGTTGGTTGCAGAGAATTGCTGAGGATTGTGGAGGAGATTGGTAAGGATTGGTGTTGATTGTTGAGTATTGCAGAAGATTGCGAAGGAGGAGGATTGCGGACGAGGATTACTGTGGAGGAGAACGATTGAGGAGGAGGACTGAGGATGATTGAAGAGGGGAAGAACTGAGGAGGAAAACTGAGGAGTATTTCGAACGATTGTGGAGGTGGATTGAGAAAGAGTCAGTCTGCAGGAGTCAGTCGGCAGGAGTCAGGCTTGGGGGCAGTCAGTCGTTGGCTGTTATGGTTGGTTGGTATGGCCCTTTGTTATGACCAGCTAGTAATGGTCAATTGCTATGGTTTACTTATCGTGATGGTCGTTGGACTCGATGCAGGAATGCCTGTGTTGTATGGATGGTTCCTATTGTTTAAGGGTGTATTTTACATTCATATCCAGATCACATTCTAAGCTGTTATTGTTAGCTGTATGGTTGGTGGCTTGGATTCTAAACAGCCAATAAAAACTGTCAATGTTTGTTCGCTTGCTGATCGCCGTACCAGGGAGTCTGTATACTCTACCATCTTTATAAGAATCGCACCCTCATTGTCACACACATCAGACCTTGTTTTTCGCATTATGTATGTAAATTTTCTTAGATATTTTATATATTTGTACATTTTTGCGATCTTCCTACTATCTGAATTTAAGGTCATTGGTGTCAAGGCCGTTGTCACTATAATCCAACATGGTGGTCGGAGTCTTAATATAATTTTCTTTGATTTTTATAGTTTTTTGTTGTGATTTCTTATGATTTGGAGGTGGGGTGGTGAGTGGCAGAGGGTGTTGTTTAAGATGGGCAGGGCAAGTGTGATGGTTAACATATGTACCTTAAGTTTAGAATTTTTTCAATTTTTGTGATTTTTTATAACCAAACTTTTGGGTATTGGAGAAGAGAGTGTGAGGTGAGCGATTCTAGGGGTGTGGGGAATAGGCATAGGCGTGCGATCCCCCCAAATCAATCCATAGGTTCAAAAAAGTGTTTTTGGGGATATTGTTTTTGCAAATGGAGAGATGGTGTTATTTGAGAGAAAATAGAAATTGTAAAGGAAAAAAGGATATTTTAAGTGTAAAAGGGAAGTTTTGAAGGAAAAATTTTCGAATTTGAGGGGAAAATGGGAAATTTTGATGAGAGAAAAGGGAAATTTCAAGATGGCGGCCAGCACCTGGCACTTGTACCAGTTCCTAACACTCCGACTTCTCCAAATTATACTAATGACACTTATTGTGGAGGGTATTTTTGTTAAGATAAAAAAATTGGGATTTATTACAGAAATATTTCTTAGCCAGGAACAGTTCTTTATATAGATAAGTGGATCAAAAATGTTGAGGAGACCCAGAATGCTAGGTCCCTTTCCATGGGAGAGACTATACCTAGGTGTGTTAGGTCGTCTGTCATATTCTAAACCGGATATATGGTTATCCTTGTAGTTTTAGATTGCTTTGGTAAATTAGTTTTTTCTCACCTTCATGTTATATTAAATTTGTGGAAAATTTAAAATACTAAGCCACAGGTTATGTTTTATTTTTGGTTCACTCATATTATTGGTGACATACATTTACAAGAAAAAAAATGTCTTTTTTGTGGGGTACAAAGTTGATGCAAAGTTGCCCTTACTATCCATAAGCCATCCTTGCGGAAGATATAACAATCTGAAAGTTGATTTATAGGTGGTTCAGTCTGGTACACATTAAGAGCGGGATCATGCATTATAGCAAATAATGATAACATTTTACATGGTTTGTAGCGATACCACAATATGTGTTCCATCAGAAGTATTTTGCGCAGGTGTATTTTTATCTTTTAATAAATTTGCGGGGATTGCTTGTATTTGGTTGGGATGCTGTGAATGGAAGAATCTAGTAAGTGTATGGAGTGAAACTGCAAGTCATTTGCAGAAATATTATACCAAAATTAAGATGATGATAATTTTAAATCTGCTTCATGTATGTTGCGCGAAGTAAACTTTTGAGCTCCAAAGCCTAATTGGCTCATAAGTGTTTAGGTCATTTTATAATCAGGAAGTTTTTGAGCACAACACTTGTTTTAATTGAGAAAGGAAAGACCTATTTCAAAGCAACAAAGCCTTAGATGGGGTCCGAATTTTCCCCAAATTCATACTCATCGCTTGTGGTAGATGTGTCATTGCCGTATAGTATGTACTGTATGTTATTTGACTTCTATGTTGCAAACACAGAAAGTTTCTATGATTAGGGAGTGTATAAATATAGTTGTTAAGATTTTTACAGGAGCCGGCTATTTGTTGTGACCGATGTGGTTTTCATCGGGCGAGACATTAACACAGTCTTGCCTGTGTTTGTTGCGGAGTGGCTGGTGGTATCACCAAGTTCTGGAGACTCAGCAGAACGCTGATCATCGCTCGGATTTATGTCAAGCCTGGCGATCCTGACAGAATGATGGCTATCTTCAGTTGTTACTTTTCTCGATGCATCAGTCTCCGAAAGAGAGTTAATGAACTCTCTTTGTCCAATATTGTTTCGTATTCTGCATCATACAGCGTAATGTTGGATTTTTATAATAATGCCTATCTGTCCTAAGATTTACCTCGATAGTCATGATTATAGATAAAAGATATTTTCGTCCTGTCTGAATGCCTTGTAGCTTTGTAGAAATTCCAATGGTATCCATCAACTGGTCCCGTTGCCGAGTTTTGCTATGGTGGAACAGTGAGATGGCCGCTCGGCTTGGAAGGTTTCCGCATGCCGGGGAGACCAGCCTTTGTCATTCTTTCGTTTGGTACTGTGGCGTCATGCATTAAACAGGAGGAATTTATTTTTTACTGGAAAGAGATGCTTACATTAGTGGCTTCCCTGGGTTGTTAGGGTACGAAATTTAAAGAGATTGATAGAAATCAATCTACGCCTGTTACTGACATTGTAATGTCTCACTGATCAATATTGATGGGGAATTAAGTAAATTTTTTAGTGTTTACAGAGTTTCTAAGCTAGAGAATTGCCATTTAATGCAGGGAACTGAGTCCCAGACTTTCAGAATAGCATATTACAAAGTTAAATATTTTATAAATTCCCAACAGGTAAATAATTTTAGTAGGCATTTTATCATTTGAATTGTTCTGTTTTGAGAATGTTACTTAGAAGAGTTTTCTAAAGTAAAAGGACATATTTAAGAATGATGTTCAAAATTATAAAGAGTATGCTTAACATAAATTTGAAAATGTGTAAAATGATGAAACATACACATTGTAGTAAGTCAAATTTTATTTATAAAGGTATGAGAATTTTGAAAATGTTTGTTTTGGGACAAGTGGCATTTGGCATGGCAGCACACAGCTGTCATTCCTGTCGGACAACGACCAGCTTGCCCATCATGTTGGATGTCGGCGACCTTGATCTTTGACATGGACCTCGGCGACTTTGACATTAAAAATTTTACATTTCGAAAAAATTAAAAGTTTAACCAATCTACAAAAAATGAATCCATATAAAATGTAAAAATTATAACAAATTTATTAAACTTTTTTTAACTTACATATATGGAGGCACCCTGCACTACATACAGCAGAGGACTGCCCTATCTCCAATCAATCACATTGTCTTAACACATCCCCCCTCCACATCAACCCCCGCCTCACGACCACACTCATTACCAGTCCCTCATCACACTCAACCACCCCCACCTCCAATCCCTCAATAAAAACGTTCCTTTTCACCCCCACCACCACCCCCTCTCAAAATATACCCCCACTCTCGAATTCCCCCCACCACCTCTACCCCTTCACAATAGTTCATTCCTTCAAGCGGTCCCATCAGGATGAGTCATAGCGCATGTTGTTTACATACAGCTGTGAATACAAGTCCATTAACCTGTAATAGAGGCCCATGTAACTTAATCATATTTGCACATAATTTCTTGGTGTATCTGCGATATTTTCCATTGCAAATAATTGCTAATTCACTGAATTTCACTATGCATGTACTTTCAAATGGCATAGAAATAAATATATGTTTCTAGTTAACAAATCATATGTGTTTCAATTTATTAGCCTATACATGTGTTACAGTCACTATGCTGAAAATTACTCGCCTGCGTACTTACTATCATTTAGCGAAAACCGCATTTCGTGATCGGCAATTATTGCGGAAATTTTGGTGGTGTCCATGTTAGGTCGACCATCTTGTATATTTGTTCTATATTACTTTAGCCTCCATTGAGTGTAATAATAGTAGTGTTATTGAGATGTATATCGTAACACATATAGTTATTTCCATTTGTTTTATGTTTTAGCATGCAAGTGAACACATATGTTATCTTACTAATAGATAGGTACATTTTAAGACTCTAAGCACACTGCAAACATTTAAGAATACATGTATTACAAGAGCATTATACTTATGTATAAATGCTCTTCATGGTTCTTGACCCCGCTTTAGCTATCCAGTTACACATTCACTATTAAGGAGGTTGACGTCCAGTAAAACAAAAGCAGTTATATCCAAACACTAAATTTTATTCATACCATTTATAAAACAATCAAGCAATAGATATGACATTGTGTTACTATACTGACTCAATGCAAGAAACTCAATTTACTCAAATTGTCATGAAGTTGAATCTAATGAAAGATCATTGAACTTGCTCTCAAAGCAGTTATCAAGAACCTCAATCGCCTTCGCCTCACAATACTCAAGATGCCCTAACAGGATTGATATTTACCCAATATTGTGAAGTCGGAAGCGCTCAGGCTCGTCTCGACGGCAGATCTTCCTCGGAGTCGAACCCTGAACCGCTGGACTGGATGTCCTCACAGCGATGATGTCTCAGGCGGCGTTCTGGTGTTGGCAGGAACAAAATGGCAGCAAGCCTCTAGCACTTGTACTATTTATACTGTGCTACCCAGCCTTGTTTAGGGTGCTTTCACCCCTCCTGTTGCCACAACTATCGCCACCATGGCCGACTTCCTTGTAACAGCAGGCTCAGCCTGGCAACCCTTAGCCAGGTGATGCTCACAGCATTGCCCCCTCTCTCTGATGCTCGTGTGTCCTGCGCGAGCTGGCTTGTGGCAGTGGAATGGGCGAGGTACCTAGTAAGGCCAGGCGTCTATGCCACCGCTTGCTGCTCCGTCGGAGCTGCTAGATACAGCCTCTCTTCCATGTGGATGAAGAGTGGGTAACAAAGTGGAAAAGTGTCCTCATGCACTGTGTATATGGATCCCTAGGGTGTTGGGAGTAACATGAGGCTTAGGTTCACATTACATATTGTGACTTTATAATATTTGTGTGACTAAGTTTGCAGACTTATTATTTGGAGACATAACATTTATAATGATTTTAAAATGTGTAGAGTTAATTGTGTCTTGAATGTGAACAACAATACTAATGTTAAAATACTAATGGGTGTCGTATATTACTAAATATTTGACATTGGTATTTACATTATATAATGTGAAAGTGAGTGACGCTCATGTACAGGTAAATATGCATCCATAACTATTTGCCTATGTGCCTTTACTGACAACAGTTCGATTTATATGACTGTTTGTACCTATTTGTTTGTAATATATATATATAATTAATTTTACATTTCATTTAGTTTTTCCCTGAACATAGGATGTTAAGCCATCGGCAGAAGATTTTTTAGTATTTCTGCATCAATTTGTATCATGTTTAACACTATAAAAGTCACAGTTTTCTTTGTACAAAATAATGTTATATAGGTATTTCGATGTCTTAAAATACTGGTTTCTACGATTATAGTATGTTAGGCTTTATGGCATATTATATACATACGATACAAGTTTTCTACTTGACTTAATTTCTTTAAAGTAAGTGCAGTTTATTCAACAGATGTTACAGAATGTAGTTGTAATTGTTATGACATGTGGTTTTCAGTATCTTTCCAGCATAATATTTACTGTGATACAGTTAGGTCTATTGCTTCGTGTTGGCCTAGGATAAGGGGGATGTGCTCAGCACCTGCTATTAACCCCTGAAAATGTAATTGTCCCGCTGCCGATAGAGGAGTTGAGATAGTACAGTGCACCGGTTTTGGCCAATAGTCCACAACAGCACTGTTGAAATATGCTAATGTTTAGTATGGCTGCGACTTGCAAATTACTCATTGCTTTTGGTAAAGGTGATTACTTATATACTATAATTATGCTGCACCATGGCTGTACTTAATTCTGACAATATCACACATTGGATGTGTGAAGAACTAACTTTATGACGATTGGAATACTTTTACACACCCAATTTATGCTAACAGTTACTGATTTACAGTGCAGTCTTGGCTCTATATTTACAATTTACTGAATTCAGTGTGTTATATCATATTAGTGGCCAACATAACTAAATATGTACATACAGCTGATACAAAAAAGGGTACGGCACCCTATCTATACTTCAGAAGGTAATTATGGCGTTCTCACTGCACGGATCATGTCCATCAAGCGGTGCACTCTTGTGCTCACCAGATGAATTGAATTAGCACACCACATGGCATTACTGCAATCTGCCAGAGTAGGCGGAAGTTGTGACATTTCATGTGTCATGTTGTGCTTGCACTTTATATTGTCTGAACCGTGAGTGCACTACATGTCCTAACTCATACTGCCATTGTCGAGTCTAGTGCCAATATTTATATTCTTAAGACCTGACCTATGTGTGTGGTGTACCATATGCTACCATTTTTCCATTTCGTAACGCGCTATTTAAATTAGTGCAGGGCAGAATCTGTGCTTTTCTTAAGCACATACTAGAATCTCTGTATAACTCTCGCCTACCTGATTTGCATGTTATTCCTCCATAATACATTTCTAATCGCCATGTGTTTGTGCTGTGCGTGTCCGAGAGAATAAATGGCAGCACGCCATCCTTGGAATACTTCTACTTCCAAAGCTGAGGGATGGTAAGTTAATGTCCTGCTTCCACCTAAGCCATTTGAGCAACTTTATTTAATAAGATAGCGATTTTTACTAACTTATAGTACAGAATCGCGAGTGCGAGAGAGAGAAATAATATAGTTGAAATACTGATATAATTGAAGTGCTCCTGAAGCCAAACTGAAAATATGCATGATTGTATCTGTAAGGGCACATATTTGAGTTGATCATAATTCAATGTGGGTAGATCTGCATGATGTATTTTCCATTGGGTATTAATACTGTTGTTGAGCGTGTAAAAGTAAATAACTTCAGCGACTCTCGATTGTTTTACTTCAAAGTTGGAATTCTGCATCCAATGTATTAATAATAATGTATGTGAGGTTGGTAGTGCCGGAGTTCGTTTGTCGCGAATATGAGTTGCCTGTACAATCGTCATTTTCCCCGTCATTAACATGCACCCACACGGGACGTGGATTTCGGTACTACTAACTGATGTGATCGAAATTTCTTTGCTGAGTGAAACATTAATGCAGCGCAATATCAAAGTGCTGGGTGCATTTGTAATAACATATTGGTGTTGCTGGATTAAATTTATAATTAATGGTTTTCCTGTCATACATGTAAGTTTGTAGAGCTGGTATCACTTTTCAATGCTATTTAATTTAATTACTGCTTTGATGCAGTTTGCTTAGGGCTGTTGGCAATATGCTTACAATAAAACAATCTCCATTAGCGTGTTCCTGCATTATTGGTATCTGATGTGTTGCATGTGTGTGCTTATCTGTAGCAATTATTTTGTTCGGCGTAGCAATGTGACATGATTCACTTTGAAATATATGCCATATATTGGTGGTTTTGAAAAACTGCCCATCATTGTTTATGTTTTCTTTTCAGTAATATCTGGGTATCTGACAACATACATTCTGTGATTGATGTTGTGTAATATTCAATAATGTCCTTAGTTGGTATGCTAAGCCTTAATTTATGTATTTTGATATTGCTTTGAAGTTTTTCTAAATCTGCCATTAATATTTTATGTGCCACTGCTTGTAAGGGTAAGTTATTTCTCTGGCAATATTGAATGTAGGTACTTATTCTAGGTTTATTATTATATTATTCATGAGCTGTAATACAATGCTAGTTCAACTTGACTTTGGACCTTAGCAACTTTAACCTCATGTTGTTGATTTATGAGCTTTTCATACATGGAGTTTATTTTGTTAGCAATTTTATTGATTTTATTTTCTGCCTGACATTTAATTTCTGAAATGCCATGGATAGAAATGTTGAGAGCTTTGTTTGATAACATTACATTACTTTGTAATTCATTAAGCTGAAGAGGGATTTAAGGTGTCTGGTAGTGACGATGTCGCAGCACCAGCTGGCGATGTCCCCAAGGAAAGTCATAACTCTCTTTATTCTGGGAAACAAGGACATTTCATTAAAAAATTTTATCAATCAGACTTGTTGTTTTGCTGAAGTAATCATAAAGCTCCTCTGCATTGTTGCATACAGTGCTGTTCCTGGTAGCACAGGCACTGTGTAGCCATGCCCGGAGGTTGCTGGGTGGACGTGGCTGCTGAAGCGGCATGGGGTAGAGCAGTGACTCTGTCTCCTCGTAGTGCAGTTGCATCTGCTGGTAATATATCCCAGCATGGGTGCGATAGATCTGCTGACCTATGGCAGTTACTTATATTTGCAGCACTAGAAGTAACGTCCTCCAAGCCGTTGTTCCCATGTTTGTCCATTTTTACCTGGAACCCTTATAATACCTTACATTGGATAGCTTTATATTTTGGGTATTGACAGTCTCTATTTTGTCGAACGCATCTGAGTATTTCGATAGAGACCATCGAGGGCCCCAGAATATCACGTATTGTATATGGTCCATAATATTTAAAATTAAGGGCCTTCTGCCTTACTCAATTTTTCACCCACATCCTCTGGCCTATTTTTAGGGTATTTAATGTACATTTCGCATCGAATATTTGCTTCTGTTTGTGTTGCGATGCAATGAGTTTGATTTTTGCTTGTTCCTGATTGTTATTTAGTTGCTCACACCACTTGTCGCCACGTTCGGAGTATTTGTGCGCAACTACATGAGAGGGCTGTACTGCTTCTAACCTGTGGAGGAGTTAAAATGGGCTATACTTTGTGCTATGGTTAACGGTGGAGTTATAATTAAAAATTTTGTATTGGGAAGTATTCGTCCAAATGAGCTGGATCTTCATTAGCGTGCACAGTTAAATGTTATGAAAGTTTTTGTTGACTAATTTGGGTTAGCCCATTACATGCGTGATTGTACACAATGGTTTGTAATTTTTGTATTTGCTATTTCTTGAGTTATTCTGCCATAAACTCATTATTAAATGATGTCCCTCTATCCATCAGTATGGTTTTTGGGCGGACGAAATGCAATATAACGTCTTTGACTGGCTGTGCCACAGTGTATCTACTAAAAAATTCCATCAACACTAAGATGTACTTGTTACCTTTCGCAGATCTTTGCAATGGACCTTTCACATCCAGACCCCATGAATGATCTAAGGAGGGATTGGTTTCATTTTTCCGATTGGTTTCTGGTCTGATGGTTTTATCTTTTGACACACAGGACTGTTTTTAATAAAGTTTATTATGTCTTTGTTAGTTTTGTCCAAATAATATGCATTTTTGATATTTTTCAGTGTTTTATATAGTCCGAAGAGACCGCCTCTGAGAAGGGCATTGTGTGTGGTGATAATTTCATTGTCACAGTGTTTAGTTACAAGTGTAATTTTCTTTTTGCCATCAAGCATGTGTAATTTAATGCAAATTTCTCCATTGCCTGCTATGTCATATCGTCGTGCTAATCTCCGATACTTTGGGTCAGCCTTGTCGGGACCTATTAGCACAATTTTTTAAGTTGTAAATGGTGATCTTTTTTTATTTGTCTAAAAATGGCTAGGTTTTATTGATAATTCGTGCTATAAGTAAGTGGGTATCATCTTCAATTTTAATGTACTCCTGTTTGTAGTGATAAACGGGGAAGTAGTATGGTGTGTTGTTGTGTGGTTGCATGATGATTTTGCAATTGAGGAGTAGGTATATGCAAGTTGCTTTAATTATATTATAGTGATTTTTCATGGAAACTTAATTGTTTATGTGTTAAAGTGTGCTGATTATTTTTGCTATTGCCTGTAGTTGCAAGTATTCCTTGTCAACAATCATCTTTGCTACATGTGCTTTATCAGTTGAGTAGAGCTCATTTGTCATGAAGTTTTTTATATTTGTCCAATTATTGATAACCTATTTTGCAATTATTTTCTTTATTTCCTCATGTTTTTGTGCATTCTGAAATAGGGTTTCTGCTAGTGCTTCATAAATGGAAGTGCAGCTTAGCATGGTCTTTTTGATTTTGTAACTAATGTTATTTATGTGGATTTTGGTGGTATCAGCCTTACCTGTGGTTGACAACCTACTCAGTGCATCCATCAGCACATTTAATTTACCTTATACTATTTTAGGTTGAAAGTCCCAATCCTCAAGTGAAATGGCCATTTTCTGGATGTGGATATTGTGTTCTGCCTTGGGTTTAAGGTATCGTAGGCAGGCATGATCCATTTCAATAGTAAATTTCTTTCTGCATAAGATTGCCGGAAATAGGTAACAAAATATTTGACTGCAGCTTGCTGTCGCTCTGTTGTGGACCAGCATGCCTCATTTATCGATAGTTTTTTCGATGCAAAAGCTATGATTTCTTGGTCTTTGGTACCTGGAATTTCCTGCATAAGGATCCCACCTATTGCCGTTTGCAATGCATTGCATGCTAGAACAGTGTGTCTTTTTACATTAATTTTTGCCAGAATAGGCCAGTTGTGAATAGCTGCTTTGAGTTCATCAAATGCTAACTGTTCCTTATCGGTCCATTTGAATGGGACATTAACTTTCGTGATCTCAATAATGGCTTCTGCCTTGCGGGCATAGTTGTGTATGTACCTATGTAGTTATGATGTTATACCTAGAAAAGTTCGCAGCTGCTTAACATTTTTGAGTGGGATCATGTTCTCAATGGTTTCAATTTTCTCTGGGACCATCTGAATTTCTGTGGGTGTTATGTAATGCTCGAGAATTGTTATTTCATCTTACATGAAGGAACATTTTTTGTATTTAATTTAACTGTAAATTTTTGCATTCTTACCATCACCTTTTGTATATTGTCCAAAAGTTATTGGAAGGAGTTCCTGATTATAAAAATATCGTCAATGTATGCCACTGCAGTATTCCAGCATAGTGGGCATAGTATGATATCTACAAAATTTAGAAAATTGTTTGGGGAGGTTGCGAGCCCCATTGGCATATGGGCATACTCATATAGTCCGATCTTATTGCCAGAAATGTTGAGCCTCTCGCAATCCTCTTTTCTGACTGGTATTGCATAAAATCTGCTAAACAGATCAATTGAGCTGATGTATTTGAAGTTTTGTAATGCATTAATTATGTCTTCAGTGCATGGTATCGGATACTGGACTTTTTTGAGGTGCTGATTTAGGAATCTGAAGTTTGTCAAGAATCTGATCCCACCATGATGTTTTTTTGATTACAAGACTCGGTGCAGCATATGGGGTTTCGGACTGCGTAACTATTCCTGCATCTAACATTTGTTGGATTTGAGTTAGTACTTTTTCCCTTAGCTTAGGGTTAATTCAGTTAGGTCTAATATGTATAGGTTTATCGGTCGTGTGTTCCGATTTAATTTCATTATTGTTTGTTTCAATTAATTCTGTAATAGAGATCGGGAACCTCTCTTGATATGTGCATGATAATTCTTGTAGGGCTTGCTATTATTGGTGGAATAATTTGTTGTTGATTGTTCATAGTTTAATGGTAGGCATTCCCATTTCAATGCTTTTAATATTGTCTATGTTGTATTCTATCGATGGCTAGTATGTTGCTCAATGGTGGCGGTGTTTAAATGAACTTCTATTAACTTGTTATTATCAGAGGCATGTATGAACACCATGTTTTTATTGAGGATTGGTATGACATCATACTTCTTTATGAAGTCCACTCAAAGTATAATACCGAGTTTCTGATCATCAATCAGGAGGAAATCCTGTTTAAATGTGTGCCCTAATATGCTCACATTTATAGATGTTTTAAATTGAGGAAGTTCAAGTTCTTGAGTAGCTACACAAGTGAAAATATTTAGGTAATTGTCATGTGTTGTTGATTAGTAATGAGTGTTGTTTCAATGCATGACCTGGAGCAACCTGTATCAATGTGTGTGTTGTATTATCTACTGTGATTGGGGAGAAGGACACACAGTGTAGATGTTTGTCTTATCTGTTGGCGACACTCGTCCTTGCATGCTGAGGTGCTGTGTTTGTATCCCAACTGTTTGCAGAACTCATTGTGGTTCAGGTTGTGTGCTTGCCTTTCATCATTGCCACTATGTTCCATGTCGATGTTTACTATCTGGGCTGTTTTGTTACTGGTATTGTCTCCCATGTGTGGTAACTTGAGTCGGACTTGGCCAATCACAAAACTGTGTTTAAATCTGCAGAAACATTCGCCAATGTCTGTGTGGAATTCTGTAGTTTGGTTAGGAAACGATGGACAATCCGTGGAATGGTGTCCTGTGTATAAACAGAGTGCACATGTCATCACCTTCTGGCTATGTGGTCCTATGAAGGCTGTGTAGTCCTTGTGCTTGGAGCAGTGTTGCCGACATTTGCATTCCTGTCACACATCACGTGCCTCTTTAGCATCCACTTTCTTTTGTATGTTGTTAACTGGGGGGTCCCTGCATATCCATCTAGCCTTGTAGTCGGGTTCACTTGACCTGATTTTCTGTTCCAAAAATTCGATACAAAGATTGAGCCTTGGTAATTGGTTTTTGTTCACGGGGTTGGTAGGCAAAGTTTTTTCACTTTTGGAGTTAAATTTTGTGATTTCGGCATAAGATTGTTGTGGCACGTTTGCTGAACAAAACTTTGCATGCATCAATTACCCTGTGCACTTCTTGTTTATACTTGTCTGCGAGAGATGCATCATGCAATACAGAGAAAGATGTATCATCTTTCTCTGTAATTTTGCTCACTTCCTTCTACCTGCGTATGTTTGTGGCATCTGTTTTGTGCACTTGAGGGCCCTGCCTGACTGTTTTTGTGTTTTTATAATGGCTTTGGTGGTATGAGTTTCTGTAGTTTTCCCTACTCTGTTACCTTTGAAATGCTGTGGGCTGGTCTAACCTGACTTTAATTGGTGTAATTATCTGGGTGGGGTTTCTGTATTCGTGTTGGAATATATTTTGTTTTATTTTACTCTCATTGCTCAGTGAATTTGTGATAAGTTTGTCCGAGTTTGTGAATTTTGAATTTTTTGTTTCAACACTGTAATCTCCTCTCAGAGTTTGGCATGTTCTGAAATTAGTGTATTATTTTCTATAACCTGGTTGTACTGGTATAACCCCAATTCAAAGTTTTTTCAGGTTGTATAACAGTTGCTCAAGTGTGTTGTTCTGTAAGGGTACAAGCTTGTTGGCAACTCTTGGTTAGAGAGAGTTCGGAATAATTTTAATGAATTCGGGCTCTGGAAACTGTGGTTCACATCCTTTTTTTGTAGAAGATGAAATCTTCTATATGAGTCTGACAACTTTTGCATGGCTGTTATTTCTTTTTGTGTAGAAGGTGTCTGTAGTTGTCCTTTGATTTAAGTTTTGTAAATGTTTGAAATAACTTATTTTCAACTTGATGCCAGATAATGTGTTCTGAAATTGAATAATTAGCATTTCTGTAAGTCCTTCTGGCCATGTCTTGCAGGTAAAAATTTAGGCACTTAAGTTTTTCAATGTCAGTCCATCCATTTATTTTGCTGGTGGTGTTGTACGTGTCTAAAAATTCCTCCACATTCTCATTACTTTCACCTCTGAATGTAGGGATTTTTTCTGGTTATTTTATAATTATCTGTGTTGGCTTCATAGTGTTAGATGGTTGTTGAGTATGATCTATGTGGACCTGTATAATTACACAATGTCGATATGTGGAGTCTGTGTTTGCGGTTGATATGGAAATTAAAAATGGTTCTGTTGCCTCGAAGGTTTTAAGAGGTCATGGCCTAAGGTATCCACTTGTTCTTGCCTCATACGTGTTTTGGTTGTGTGTGTCGGGAAATAAGTAATCAAGTGCAGTGTTTTGCTGTGTGGGTGAAGTGTGTTGGTTTTCTGTTAAGTATGTATTCTTGCTTTTTAACTGGATCTGTTGTTCACCGTGTTTCTCTAATGTGTGCTTAGCATCGCTCACATCAAGTGGCATTTTTTTAACCAATTTCCTTATTGATTTTGAGTCAGATTTCCCTTGTTTACTCATCTCTGCACATTTGAGTAAAATAATGTAATGTAACCTTAAAAATTAACATGCACACACTATAAACATTTAAATAGTTTTCTCCACTTGGTGCACACTTTACTGTTGAGGATTGCATTTGCAAAACCAATACGGATCCAAAGAGAGGTTCTGCTAAAAGGAATGCATTAAATTTTTAAAAGCAAACGCTCACACACACACACACTCGCTACTTCTACAATACAATGGGTATCTCTGTCCAGTCGTGTTTTGCTGGCGCAGCAAGGTTGCTTGCGTGCTTGCTCAGTGACCACAATATGCTGACCCTGAATGTGTACAACACAAGACTCTTCTCGTACTATTGAATTGACTGTTAGGCTGTCAATGTAAGGCTTGTTGAATGTTATCATTACAGTCTTTACTGTATCTGGTATTGCGATATCTGCTGTAAATTTCACTTTTAGTTTCTAAATTTGTAGAAACTTTACATTAATTCTCAGTGCTTGATTTTGCACAAGGTTGGAAGCATGAGGTATCTCCACTAGTTGCTGTGACCTCGCTTTAGCCATCCAATCACTTATTCGCCCTTTAGGGGGTTGGCATAGTCCAGTACAGCAAAAGCATTTATATCAAAACGCAACGTTTTATTCATACCATTTATTATACAACCAAGCAATAGATATGACGTTGTGTTACTGTACTGACTCAAGGCAAGAAACTCAATTTACTCAAATTGGCAGAAATCGGAATCTAATGAAATGATATTAAACTTGATCTCAAAACAGTTATCTAGAGCCCTGCTCGCCTTCGCCTCATGGTACATAAGACACTATAACAGGATTGATTTTTACCCAATATCATGAAGTCGGAAGCGCTCAGGTTCGTCTCTATGGCAGCTCTTCCTCGGAGTCGAATCGTGGATCGCTGTACTGGCAGTCCTCTCAGCGATGATGTTTCGAGCGGCCCTCTTGTGCTGGCAGGAAGAAAATGGCCACGAGTCTCCAGCGCTCGCACTATTTATACTGCGCCGCCCAGCCTTGTTTAGGATACCATTACACCTGCTGTTGCCACAACTATCGCCGCCATGGCCGACTTCCTTCTAGCAGCAGGCTCGGCCTGGCAACCCTTGGCCAGGTCATGCTCACAGCAATGGTAAAATGAGCACTTCTGAAAGCCCTGCTCAAGACCTAATCGTATGTACATTGTGTATTCTTCCGCCATATGTGAAATTAACTTTGCCATAGGCGGCTCTCTATTCACGCATCAGTCAACTGAAACTAAAACGACTATAAAAGTAAATATTTTACAAATTCTTTTATTCTTACACTTACATGCATTCAAGAAAAGTAAAAGAAACCATTTAAGTTTACCCAAATGCTCACCTTACACTTTTGTTTCCTTCCATCCTTTCCAACTTTACTTCGTGCATGCCAGATAGTTTGCCCATTAAAAGATATGCAGGCATGGATAGTGATATTTTTCAAAGGTAAATTTTAAAAATGGCAAGTTTGTCGTGAAGAGCGTATAGTATGCAAATTGTAAACAAAATGATGCCTGCCATTAGGAATTTCTAATCAACGGTCTAGAAAAATTGTGTGAAATAAAAATTAGCTAAACGCATATAGAAATTTGTTTAAACTTGGTCCACATTACCTACTCAAATGGCATTACAAGATAATATATTCATTTTTAAAAACAACGAAAACAGCGCTACGTCAATGTAACAATGCAAAAAACGATAGATCAGAACGACAATAAACAGACTGCAGAGCACGTGTATTTTATTTTTTACTTGATTTTCATTCTTTACTTAAATGATTCTTCATTTGAAGATTTTATAATTACCATGTCGTCATGTAATGGTTTTACTCGGCTATTAAGTATTCTTCGTCTTGTATCTTTTCGTCAAATGTAGGCAAAAACTTTAAAATGATTTTCTGTGCTGCTGTTTGTTCTGTACTGCAGGAATGTTCAGTCATAGAAATATAGTCGCTATGCTATAAATGCTATACATGAAACACTTCAAATACAACGATGAATTAAGTGTTTCGATATAATATCAATGTTCATCGACACTTAAGAAACGTGACATCTGTTCAGTGACATTAGCGGCTGCGGTCGTGTAATAGTCAGACTACTCGCTTCTCACCATGGTGAACCGGGTTTGATTCCCATCGAGCTCATACTCGGATTTTCGTGTGTGGTAATCGTGTCGGACGACGCGGCTTGTCGGCGGGTTTTCTCGGGGACCTTCCGTTTTCCCCACCCTTGCCTTCACTCCGGCGCTTCTCCATTATCACCTTGCTTCACATTCATCGGCTCCCAAGACCACTATGTCAGAAGCAGCCCAAATCTCTCCACTTCACTCAGTAAAATTATATGTTTCGACGATTACTCATCTCTCAGCCTCTCTGGGATTTACGAATTTATATTGCACAAGGATCTCAATACGATGTACATTATAGTAGAATAAATTTGCTGCAGTCATGCATATGCATTACAAAGAAGATAATGTCCAAAAGGACTTCTATAACAACGAAGGTACCGAAAATTGTCTTTATTTCACAGAACTGGTTAGCGAACTACTAGACGACAAGCTTTTGAGGAAGCTAGGAGGGACAGCAAAATCGGCTAGATGGGAAGAATGTAGTTGGTCAGTAGACTGAGACACTTGCGTGCTTCGAAAATTACGGGAAGTAATTTCATTTAAATAATACATGTCTAATAATTCATGACAGAAATACAGGACGAAATGTTTGAGAACAGCCTGTCAACTACGTGTGGCTGCGATACACGACTTCTTCCTGAAAAAGTCACAACACTCAGTATCGAAGACGTATTTTAGGTAGATATGTGACTGCACCTTTTGCTCGCATTACAGAAAAATCTGTACATTTACATAGACTCTCGATGTTGTACTTAAAATTTCACTTGGACATTACAAGTCTCATTGAAAAACTTGATCAATTTTGCATATGCGAATAAAGCAACAATAACTGTGAAAATCGATATCAACAATTAGGCTGCCCATAGAAATAAAAGCAGACTGCGCTGAGAAAATAATTTTGTTGAGTAAAACAAAATTTAGTATGGCGCAACAAAATGAATTTATTGTATAGGGGCAGCGAAATATCTTGTCATTGTGATCAATAAATTTTTGTTCATATCTATTTTGCTATATATATGTGTGTGTATATATATATGTGTATGTGTATATATATACATATATATATTATATATATATATATATATATATATATATATATATATACAGTTTTGGCTAATTTTTAAAAAAACGTAAATTTTTCCGAGGTTCAAACTTAGAACGTTTTCGTTCTTTTAAACGCTGCGCCATAGCAACCTCAGCCAAAGTGTCTACGTATGCATAAACTTGAAATTATTGTAAATATATACAATTAAAATGACGGGCAACGTGCGAAAGAAAATATTCAAATTTTTCAGCGTTACGTTTTAGTTTCCTGTTTAATTATGATCTTTATACCATTATTAAGCATAAATAAATGCACTAATAAACGCTGTTACTATCCTAATTGTTACAAAAAATGCAAACATACCCTCGAGCTGTATTTTCTAAAGAATGCAATCAAATTAGTAAAAAGACAAATACATAGAGTTGATTTAGCAAACTATTTTGTTGACAGTCTAATTTATTTTGGCCAGACACATATTTTTGTTTACTCAAATACGTATTTTGTAAGATGAACAAAATTAGCTTTTCAAGTTTTCGTTACACAACTAAATATATTGTTTTGGGGTCGCTAAATATATTTGGCCCAAAACAAATATTTTGTTAGCCTTTCTCTCAGTATGGATTAGTGTTTCCAACAAAATATTTGATGGCCTTCAAATAAATACTTGGTTTTAATATATCGCACGTAACTAGGCATATAACTGTGTTGACAAATTTTAGTGATATGTTGATTTACACTAAATATTTGTTTAACGTATTAAAACAGCAAAACATTTGGTTCTAACAAACAAAAATTATTTTATTAATTGTTTGCATTTAAGAACAAATGTAATGTAATTCATTTGGAGGACCTGAGGCTTGGTTGTAACAACAAAATATCGTTTAGGTAAAACAATCACCACGAAGACAAATATATTTCGTATAATGAAACAATTATTTTTCTCAGTGTTGTGTATACGCTGAATAATGAATAATAAATAGAATAGAAACTTTATGACGGTGATGGTGATTTATTGAGATTCTCGCGGATAGCACCAAATAAATTACAGTGAGAAGTAGACAGAAAAAAATCAAGAAAATTTCCATTTTATTTTAAGAATATCTAATGATCTGGTTAATAGACCAGAAATTTGAGCCATTTTCAAATATATGGAGACTAACTCCCACAGGAAAATATTGTGTAATACTGAATATTTAAGGGAGATATGTTGCAAATTACATGCCTGTTATGTTTTTCCCAGCAAGTGCTTGAAGTTGAGAGATTCAGAGCTCTGATATAGATAATATGCGTAAAATAAACGTATATTGAACAATTTTTTCGATTAGATTTTTGCATAATTCCCTACTCCCTTTCCAGCAAAATTGGACACCATCGTCTAGATACTCAGCTTCTGTTAATTTTTAAATATAGTTAAACAACTGCTCTCTGTGGCTACAGAAAATAAAATTTGAAAATTCTGAAGATATATATGTATTAATGGTGATTTTACTCATTATCGATATTGTTTTATCGTGTATCGTCGGTATGGTTTATACGGTTGGTATAGGCGGTATGGTTCATACATGTTACATACCTTGGGTAAAGAAAATGCTGTAGTGTCGATGAAATTCAATGTGAAGACTACCGGATCAGAAAGATGGTGTATGGAAGGTGTGGTATGAAATGATATTCGCCTAAATAAATAAACTACATCGAATATTGGGAAGTTTCACTATTTATTGACTATTTCGCATTTTCAAAATAGAAACCTTATTCAAGGTCACAAGCTGCTTTGTTTGCCAACATTTGTCGCATGAGTAATTTTTTTAGTGTAAGGATGGAAACATATGTTGACCAATTTAGTATGTCAACCATAAGACCGGAATCATAGGGCATTGGCGGCGTGGTAAAGGCTGGTAGTAAATATGATATACTTTTGTAGTAATACATTTTTGGGAATTTTCATTATCTCAAAAATAGTTCTATTCGGAGGTGAATATAATACAGTTCAAGTTCATTAGATATCAATGCTACCAATCACTGTCATATGTGTTGACCTTCATACCTGAGACCAGCATAGGGATGTACTGTCAACAAAATTCAATATGGCGACCACTGAAAAAAAACTGTTGATCATGGCTGTGAGACAAGCGGTCGTCATCTATGCAATAAAATTTAATATGTGTCCAAGGATATTCGCATTTTTCAGCTATATCCCATTTTTTATGTCAAGTCCAAGGTCACCATTGACTGGTGTCTAATTGCGACAGCATACCAGAGGTGGGAATAGAGGTAAGATATCGCAATAGGAGGTTGGTGGAATGAGAAAACACTAACTTTGCAAATGAAGTGTGATAAATTGGGTGATTAAAAATCTCGAGTAGCTTATTATGTATCAGTTGCCTACCAGTCATTGTACCCTCGGGTTGACTGCCTTAAATCAATTTTATTTACTTCGAGTGAAACCTCAAACGACTGAGTGATCTCGTGGGGAGTTCAACTACTTAATGTATTTCGACTGGCGCAGCGAGTTGCTGAATAAGAAATAGAATTTGGGCGATTAACGCAAGACGAAAATTTTTTAATCGTTTCATTTTGAAACTTTATAAGGTTGGACGCTGTAATCGAATTTATTACAAACTATTTCAGAATATCAAGCTGTTCAAATGCGACTAAATCCGTTGAACTGGAATATGAGAAAAAAAATCAATTTATTTTTTTACGTGTTAATTTTCTTGAAATTTTTTCAGGAGATCAGGGCTAACTTCATGTGTATGCAGCTAGTCAAGCGTCAAGCTGGAATAAGACATTATGAAAACCTGACTGTCTCAACCTCCCATCCCCAATCTAGGGCTCCTGCGGTTCAGTTTAAAGTGCATCGTACCAGGAGCGGAGATAGTAGGTCGGTTCTTAACATCGATGTCTTGAGAGCCGATGAGGGTGATGCGAGGTAAGTATGGAGCAACGCCGGAATGAAAAGACGGGGTAAACGGGAGACCCCTGATAACACCCGCCGACCGCGCCACGATTCCCACATGCGAAAATCAGGGGGCGACCCCGCCGGGAAACGAACTCGGTTCACGTTGGTGAGGGGCGAGTAGTCTAACCCCTACACCACCTTGGTTCCGTCATAGAAGCGGTGGGACCGGGAGCTAGTGGACGCTGCCCACGTCCTGCTCCAGAGGTCTCCGACTTAACTGCCGCGAGTCAGCGGTGTGTAGCAAAAACCCGCGAGCTCTGGAGCAGCATAGCGGCACGGTGCAGGAGCACCAACCTGTGGACATTGGCCGCGCTCCAAGGCCCCTGCCGCGGGCCGCCAACATCGCACAATCAAATTCCGCGCAACAATGTTGTCATCCGAAGAAAATATATCAGAACATTTGCATCCACATACTCATCACTAAATTGCCATTAATTTATAAAAATTAATTACAACCAAACATTCTTAAATCAATATCATTTTTCTCAGATAGGATGTTTTTAAAATATTTCTGATTGTAAAACGTCACTTAAGTGCATATAATAGAAGTGAACTGCAAGTTGGTAGTAACATTTATTCTACCTACAGCGAAACAGTATGTGTTTTCTGTAATTGTTTCCCACCGCTAAATTGAAAACATTATATCATGAGCATTAATCAGTGGTGTTATGTACGTTTCAATCGGGTGTTAAATGCAAATTCAGTCGGATCATAACAATTGAGTTTTTTCAGGATTTCATATAAATCTTAAGAACTTTAAAATATTTTTAGGACACATAACTGTGAAGACTAAAGACGGCGTATATAAACTTACACTGTTAATTTACGGTTATTCATGGAAATGTACTGATTACTTGCCGAGTCTCTTCAAGCAACAGTGGAACAAGTGGTTTGCATTACGATTTTCTTTTTTAAATCCTATAATGAATTAATGAAAAATATTGCTTCCATGTGTATTTTATTTTATAGGCAACTATTAAATCATCATCAATAATCTTTATCATATATAGATCCAGATATAATATAAAAAGACATATTTTAAGTTTAAACAATAGGCACCTTTCTAATTAATAATCACAAGAATAAAATTTTAAGTTAAATATGTTAGTCTGGGTTACTGAGTAGCTAGACAATTAAAGGACCAAATTCCAGGGGTTTATAATTTCATGCCAACTAAATTGTAAAACATAATAAAAACGGGTCTGTGCATATTAACTGTGCACTGTCATTTGTTTTCGATAGTATTACTTCGTTTGATACACTTTCATTTATGAGTAACAAAGCAGTTAAAAACAACCAATTATCATAAAATACTATGTTTAACAATTGGCATGTGGTTTATTTAATTAATTTCACTACACAACAATACTTTATTCTTTAAAATGTGAATAAGTAATGCACAATCCTTGTTAAATTTTAATAATACGACATATTAGTACCCGCACACTCGTGTGAATAATGCGGGGACAAAGTACGTATTTGGGGCAAAGATACACATTGCGCACTTTGGCCCCACGATTTTTGCCCCAATTGCACTCGTGCACATATTCAGTTCATGCTGCCATCTAGCGACGGGAATTACAACTGTGCGTATATGCCGTTCGCATTTCTACAAAACACGTTTTTTTAGTACTATAAGGTTTACCAGAAATAAATGTAGCTGAGTCAAAATTTAGCAAAGTAACTATCGTAAATTATTATAGCAAAGTACGCTGAAAAAAATCTAACCTCATATCTTTGACACTTAATCTATCAGGACCATGTTACGGTGCGGTTACAACTGCTGCCATGACACCTACTTCATGCTGCGTAGGAGAGTCCATCAGTTAACTCAGGGAGGGGTGAACCGGATGTTGGGAATTTTACCCCACACGCGCCTTTACTCCACCCTACTCTATACAAAAACGCAATCCGTAATAACTAATAACGAAGATGAGTTCCATGATTACAATATACATAATATGTCTGTAATATATATATATATATATATATATATATATATATATATATAGCGTTTTGATTCGGGAATAAACTCTATCGAATATAGACAAAGCTCTTTTCACTCCTGTAGTCAGAAAATTATAGTTTTTGCGGCTGTTAGTATATCCTCGCAATTTAGAACTATCAATTCAAATATCAAAATGTAACAACTAGCGTATCTAACAGTTGATATCGCTTTAAACACTCCAACTTTACTGGAAACTGACAATTTTGCGTATGTTTTGTTCCTATATAGACTATATTTACATTATCAGTTACAAAGAGGAGGTCGCGGGTGAGAGGTAGGAGTACCGGGTTCTAGAACGATTGTTTCGTGCTGGTATGGTCGATATATAGAAGAAAAACGTTAGTGTGTAGTCGGTTTATGAATGTTGCAGTCAGAATACTTTAGATCTATAGTTAATACATTGTGGATAACAGCTCGACATTTCACAATATTATAGATAATGCGCGTAAATAGTCAGCATAATAAGAAGGTAAATGGGGATTGGCGGAAGAGGGCATGGGGTACAGAAGCGCAGGAGTCACCTAGCCGCCATGTTGGGATTCCCTTTTTTCCCCTTTTCCTTCAAAATTCCCCTTTTTTGTCAAAATCAACTCAACTCCCCTAAAAATGCCCCTTTCTCCCTAAAATGTTCCCTTTTTTCTCTAAAAAAAATACCTAAAAGATTCCCATTTTTCTCAGAGCAGGAGACTGGGATCAGTGACTCCGAGCCAGGAGAGCAAGACCCGTGGCCTTTGACCTTTGATCTGAAAAACTTAAAAAATTCGAAAGAAATGCAAAACAAAATATTTAAAGTATAAGAAATACAAAAAAAATATTATATAAAATTATTAGGAAATGTATTTAAACAATTAAATTACCTAAGGTTCCCCCCCTCAGACCCCACACACAACTCATTAGTCGGCAAGCGCCCCCCCCCCCCCCCGAACATACAGTCATCAGGCATATTACATTACTGACCACCACCACCATATAAGATACATATGACCTTCACCCCATGACCGCGAATGACCTTGAAAAAAATATTTAAAAAACCCACCAAAGTCAGCAAACATATTACATTACAGACTACTACCATCATATTGGATTCAGATGACATCGACCTACGCCCTATAATCTTGAATGGCCTTGAAAACCAAAACTTTAGAAAAAATACATAAAAGTTAGTAAGAATATTATGTTAGAGATTACTACCACCATATTGGATGCAGGTTACCTTGACCTTGACCTCGTGATCTTAAATGGAATTGAACCCAAAAAATTGCCTAAAAATCCCGAAAATCTATAAAAAAAATTATAAAAAATTGTTATTTAAAATTATTAAAAATGTATTTTTAAAGATTATTCTGAACAATATATTTTTTTAAATCTCACATTCCCGGAGGTCCCCCCCCCCAAGCACCAACAATTAGTCACATTCGTTCCACCCCCAGCAGATGACTATCATCAATTACTATTGGTTGTTTAGTCAGTGGGCCTCCATCCCCTAATCACCACTCCTCTTCCTATGCTCATTACAGCGTTACTGCCATATTTGATTTTTATGTTCGTCACTTGTTTACATTTTACTGGAGGAGGCCATATTTGTTTTTTCGTTCGTCATTTGTTTATAAATGTTACTGGAGGCTACCATGTTGGTAGGTGTCATTTGTTTATATATGTAATTGATGACCACTATGTTGGTCGGTGCAAACCACTATCTTGTTAGGCGTCCGCCAACTTGCTAGGTGCAGTCCTCCGTGTTGGTAAGCATAATTTGTTTTAGAGTTTGTCTCTCACCATCATTCGACTACCATTTTAGATTCCATATGTTTTCATCACATGTGTACCATCAGGGGACAACCATTTTTTTTTGTTAAAGCATAGGTTGCGCTAATTAATATATTTCGCTCCATCCCCTCCACGTTAGATTATATGTTTTAACACAAGGGTAATATCAATTAAGCTGTCTGCTATCGCTATGTGCAGAATGGTGTCACTGACAATTCCTGCACAGTACACAAAATACCATATTTAATTTTTTATTTGTTTTATTCTCAAATGCAAGTAATTTTAATATAAACAACTTTTATTTAGAATAATTTTTATATAAAGGGGCAGGTTATTAATAATATAGTTATGTAAATTGCAACATATGTAATACATATTTTATTAACAAAATTTTGCATACACCCATTTCTTTGCGATGAATTTTTCGTAGGCAAGAAGACGACATCGCATTATTTCATAAGAGGTTGGTATGCACTCGTTTCCAACTCCAGATGATTTACCGAATCAAGTGCCCAGCCCGAACCCTTCATCATAATTGCTTCTTCCTCACAACATACCTTTTTTATATTATCGTCTACAATCTTTTCGATGTCTATATATTACAGAGCGGTGCATTCTGGGTCTTGTATGCCATTCTACAATGTTCGTCCTGGTTAGGTTCTAGTTTCATGTAGATACATTCCAGCAAAAGTAGTAGGGAAATGTAAACTCCAGGATAACAGCTTCTGCCGCAGCTCGGTGGCTCGAGAAGCTAGCAGGTTCTGGCATATCCGGCTGATGGCTTGGCCGTTTTTTGCCCCCGTTTTTCCCTCAAAATCTCACGTGTTAGCCCACAAAAGCCTTAAAATTTTCCTTTATTCCCTAAAAAATATTTAATTTTTTCCTTAAAAATGTCCCGATTTCCCCCCAAAAATAGCCATGCCCTAGAATATGCAGCAGCAAGTCCCATTTCTGCGAAAATGAAGCAATGCATGAAATTTTTGGGGCTCGTTATTGCTTCTAGACCAAAGCAATAAAGAATCTGAGAAATCAACAAACTAAAATTAATTTAATAATTATTTTATAAAATTAATTATAATTATTAATAAAAAATTTAAAGACGAAAGTATTTTCAAGGTGCATATGATCATGACGTCATGCCATCATTCTGTCTCGTTTTTTCATGCTGTATTATTCCATGTTATTTCCTTTTCTCTTTTCTATATATCAATCCATAGGTTTTATCAGTGTCCACCCATTTTTTTCTCTTTTACATAATTCCTTGTCTTTCTCTCTCCATCTCTCTCTTGTGTCTCACTTCGGTTCGACTAATTACTCACATTTGTTCGATTAGCAGAATTCTCTCTTTCTTTTCTCTCTTGTCTCTCATGTTCGTTCGTCCAATGAATCACGGGTCTTCAATTAGTCGCATTTGCTCCACTCCCCCGTCTACATAGTTCCTTCATCACCTGCTAGAGTGCGTGAATCCCTAGTGTGTATATTTATTTACAAATTTGAAGATGTAATATTTCATACACGAGGAAGTATATAAAAATTATTTTAAAGTACATTACTGGCAGGGCTCTGTAAAATATATTAGAATTTTAATACTTTATTTTTTTAATCGATATTTTTTTTATAGTTTACTTTATTCAATTTGTTTTCACTTTTGTAAGAAAATTAAATCGCCTAGACTTGTAACCATGCTCATGCCGACAGGTCCACCAGGGCAGACACCCCATGTGTGGCAGGTGCATGGTGTGACGTGTATGTACACACCTCGCAGGAAAGGAAGGGAGGCCAATGACCACAAGGCACTCGGCTGGCCGACCTTGTCAATCAGACATCTATGAAGTGTTACGTTTATAAATAAGTAGAATTATTTAAATTTATTTTATTTATCATATAAAAAATGACGAAAAACTCTTTGAATAATACCGTGAAAGTATCTTAAATGCATTTTTAATGAAACATTTGTTTAAATAATTTAAATTAAGTAAATTTCACATTTGCCATGACATCTGGTAACATTTAAAAAAGAAAAGATTCTCGTGTTCTAACGGGAGTTGAACTTAGCACCTCCGGGTTACCAGTCGGGCATGCTAGCAACTCAGCCCTCAGCCATCAACCATCACTCTCATAATAAGAGGTGCCTTAATATTGTATATATATTTCAAAGCGAAATTGGCGATTTACCTCGTACAATTACAGAAATATATTTAATGTGTTTATTAAATTTTTTTAAATCAATTCATATATGGCTTAATAATAATATATTTTAGAGGTGTATTTTGTTTATTTAACGACAAGTGATGTACTGTATTAAAATCATCTTGATACTTTCGGTCAGTGTCTGAATAATATATGTCTATGCCCACATCTAATTATATTTATTGATTTATTTTAAATTATTTCATAGCTAGTTGGACTTGTAAGCATGTGCATTTGTACATACATATGTGGAAAGAGTTTGCGAACTATAAGAGGCAGACAGACTCGTCAAATTTTTAGTTGGCAAGCACCAATTCCAATCCTGGGAATTTTTATTTGTTTAAGCCCCATATAACAGTAGTAATAAGTTAAAAAAATTGATTTTTAACAGGATCTGTTTCTGACTGGTTAACCTACGATAAAGGTATGGAAATGAATTTAAAAATAAAGTTATTATTATTTTTTTTTTTTTTTTTAAGTTGTACTGAAATTGTTTGAAGAATAGCATGTACAACAAAGAAGTTCTCTCAATTTCGTTTTAGGTATTCTCTATTCAAGACTAAATACTACACTATGTAAATTATTCACTGCCTCGAAGATTTTTGTAGACATAATTATCCTACTCGGATTTTATTCAATGAGTGTATATGTGACTAAACAAAGAACCATCACATTTGCTATAAATCATGGGAAGTAGGCTTGTACAACACCAGTGAGAAATTAAATTCACCGTCATTTATATCATATGTATATATATATATATTAAATATAAATAAAATTACTATACTTAAATATTACCACGCCTTTCACGTAGAGTTTTTGCACTGATAAACTCACTTTTCATGCAGTGAATATAATCTGCGTATACACAGCTCAAGACTGTCTATGATGGCAAGCATCCAACAAGAGCCCTTGGCCAAATAATATTCTCGAAAAAGTTTCACGAATGCTACTATTAAACTAAGCTTCCTAACTGGAGCCCGGCTGCTTATATAGGTACCATGCCAACCTATATAACTAGCGCATGACATCTGCACTACCGACCAACACCTGACTAACATAGCCCAGCAATAAGTTTATTATGAAGTTAAATATTTTAAGTATATATAATATATAGAATATAGAATAAAATATATATAAATTAATATATCTTATATATAACATATGATATGTTTTCGCTATCCCAGACTTATTTTTCGAAATTTTTATTTATTATTCAGATTTAACTTATGTAATATTTAAGAATTTTATTTAGATGTAGGAGCTTAGTTACTCACATTGACCTTAGTAAAATAATTTACTAAACGCTCATACCTTTCGCTTTACTGGTCGACACCAGTCAAATATATACTAGTCACTACTCCACCATACCATCCATTATATAACCCAAGTCATACCAGACCATCCAACACCCCATCTCCTATAATAAATGAAAAAATTCAATTCAACAGCATCACCCAATACACCGAGCACAATAGCCATCATAACTCTAGCAACAATACAGCTGATGCCAGACAATAACTTAACACCGATTCTATTTTTCTACCAATAAACACAGCTTATACCTACTAACCATACCACCCACTATAACTCTAGCATACTTCAACCATTCGTCCAAACAGACCATACAAAACAAACGTGCATCCCATACCAGTGACAGAATCAAATTATTCTAATACCATCCTCTATGCTGGCTGGCACCAGTCAAAATACAATAACCACCTATACTAAATACTTTTAACTCATCCATTCCTTAGCTTTACAGATCTCACCGACACACGCATATTGTCCACACCATTCGACATACACCAACAATCGCAAGACAGATATTCTGGAAAACCTATCACCCAACATACCATTCCTCACAACCCAAGCATACCAAGCAAATTTTATAGACCAGACCGGCGACATTTGACCTTGACCCATAATGACTCAATATTACTCCATGGAGGAGGAGGAGAATGAAGAGAAGGAATTAGCATAAACAAGTATGTTGATGACATTAAGCATGTTTTAGAATTACACTTCAAATTATCTAGCTCCATAGCTCCATAGTTCTATAGCTCCTACCAACCATACTATCTGTTCTACCAACCGTCATCAGAATAAATATACTCACCACTCATACCGTCCACAAGAATTCAAGCATGCCTCAGCCAACACCCACTAAAATATTAAAAAAATAGTAAATCCAACATGTTTGTCATTACCATCAGACACCAGCCAAATATATACTAGTCAATATACCACAATACCAACTTCTATAACACAAGTCATACCATACCAAACATCATGCCATCACCTATAAACATAGAAAAACTAAATTCAACAATACCATGCATACCATATGCTCAACCTACCGCAGTATATTACTACGTTCACGAAAGGTAGAAATGGTAGGTGTGTTTAGGTTAACCAAACTGGTAGCAAGCAATGGAATTTAGGTATGTACTTCATTATGTTAGTGTGTGTAGAGAGATTATAGTAAGAAAGGATATTTACTTTTTACCCTAGAAATGTTGGTTCGCATGAGTCGTTGACAAAATGTTCAGTGACAGTCATTCGCCTGTTGAGATGTTTGCGTAGGGTTGTGTGTGGTGTACAATATCTATGTATGTTTTATATAATGTTATAGCTTAGTCGATATGTTCATTAGCAATAAGTAAAGTCGCTATTCGCAAGGATTTTGTGGATACCCTCGCAGGCTGTCATAATAGGTGAATGTGAACTGGTCGGGTGATGGGGAACAAATGTCTTGTCGACATGCACCTCCCCTAGCATCAATGTTAGAACTATTCTCACCCTCCGCTACTCTTCGCATTCATATCCTTTGCAAGTAGGTCGGTCGTTCTCGCATCCTCCGTTCGAGAGATCTAACCTGTCAAGAGATTTGCTAGAGAGGTTAATGTGGTCTCTCTTGTTCTTTAAACTATTCTATATGATGATGTGGGTATAGTCATTGGTTGGATGGTTTGGTGGTGTATCTTGCTTGTATGGCCTATCGGTATGGTAGTAGTGATGCCTGAAATGTGTGATTAGGAGATTGTAGTAGTTTGGGTTGATGGTAAGAGGAAGTTTTCTTGATGAATAGCTTCGTCTCTGAGTGTGACATGCCTGTATTGCTGCTGTTAAACAGGAGGGCAGGAGGTATGATGACAGGCATGATGATTAGTATAGAAGTTCGAAATGTATGGCTTGAATATTATGTTGGTCAGTGTGAAAATAATATGAATTTTATGTAGGCTCATCATTGGTAGAGGTGTTTGAGAATGTTTATACTGCATGACTTCTCTGTGTGGCTGTTATAGGTAGCTTGTTTTGGTAAAATGTTTTATTAGTATGTCTCACTAGTATGTGTTTGTTGGTATGGTCTGTTGGAGTGGCTGAAATGGATGGAGTAGCATGATGATAATGTCTGCCAGTTTGGGCTGTTAGTATGGTTTGGTATTTTATAGGTAGTACATCTTGATGGTATAACCTTTTGGTATTACTTGGTTGTATATTTAATTTTGTTTTGGTAGTAGACAAAATTGTAGCTTTGATGTGTGGGGGAATGGTTTAATTGTGTGATTAGTTAGTGAAGGCAGAATAGTTTGTTGGAAGTTTAGTTAGTATTAGAGGGGAATAATGCTTAGCTGGAGTGGTTGGTTAATATTATAAGATTGTATGATATGGTATATAGAAATTAAGACTGTTTGGAAGTCATAGATATTTATATTATTAGAATTGATGTTACGATAGCGTGGTTGGAGCTTATGATTGGAATATTTGATTGGCTCGGCTTGTTTATTGCGTAACATATGAAGTTGTATGGGGTTAAATGGTATTCAATATAGTTGACTATTATGATTAATCAATAAGTCTGAGGTATGGTGGTTGATATGGTCTGTATTGTTAATGGCATGACTGAGGTGTGCTTTGGTTAGAGCGAATGATTTGGTTTGGGCTGTTTGTTTTGGTTGATATGGCTATGGGCTGTAGTGGTTCGTTGATATATTCAAATGGTATAATATGTTATTATGTTGGGTTGTTTGGCTTTCGACATTACATGGCTGAGGCAAGCTAATTTCATGGTGAAAGTTGTTATATATTTAGAGGATGTTTCTCAATTAAACAGACAGACAAACTTCGTGAGGTGATGCCTCGTGTAAAAATAAGTAGAAAATAGACAGGACATGTACTACCTAAACTGAACATTAAGGGACTTATAAGCCCTTGAAAAGTGAGATTTTGAAAAGTATTTCTGCAAAATATCGGAAACAAAGTGAAATGAAATTGCAATTATCCGATCATTTTTCTATGCTAATGGGCTCTTCAACTTAAGAGCAAAACACATTAATAATGTTCCCTGTACAGAAAATAACAGGGGTGGCGACCCTCTTTTTCCTGGCAACTCGTTTACAGTCATGAGTTCCAAACTTGTGATGTTGATTTATTGAGCTGCATGGCCTAAGTAACAAAAAATGTCCTCTTGTCGCAACTGCCCAGGACCCACGGTTTACGTGTTAAACGCACACCAAGATTCGTCGTCAGCGATTCAGTGCCTAGCGCATAGGCAATAATATCTACATCAGCATATAAAATGCTGCGTGACCACTGCACAAACGGCTGTCTATTTGTTTCTGGCGACAGTTTGTATGTATTCCTTGTATTGTATGTTTGGATGGGATTGTTGTAAAATATCGTAAAATAAGTGAGATTAAATTACAGTTCTTAGAATTATGTGTTATGTGACCGGAAACATCATCCTAAGAGCAAACCCGTATTAAGGCCTTCTCTCCCCCCTCCCCACACCCCATCAACAACCAACGAAATGAATAAAATAGGAGTGGCCACCCTCTTGTTGCATACAACATTTTTACCGTCAGGAATTGTGAACGTGTGATGCATGTTTATTGAGCAGCTGATATAAATATTTTTGCCTATGTGCTAGGCACTGAATCGCTGCCGACGAATCTTGGTGTGCTTTTTACACATAAACCACGGGTCCTGGGAAGTTGTGACAAGAGGAAATTTTTTATTACTTAGACCATACTGCTCAATAAATCATCATCAAAAGTTCGAAACTCGTGACTGTAAACGAGTTGCCAGTAAAAAGAGGATGGCCATCCCTGTTATTTCCTGTACGGATAACGTTATAAATTTGCGTTTGATCTTGAGTTAAAGATCCTATTAACATAAAACAATGATCGGAGCATTATAATTTAATTTCACTTTGTTTCCGATATTTTGCACAAATACATTTCAAAGTCTCATTTTCCAAGAGCCCATGACTCCCTTAATATTCCGTATAAGTAGTACATGTCCTATGTAATTTTCCTACTTATTTTTATTTAAGGAATCACCTCACGAAGTCTGTCGGTCTAGTTCAGAAACAACTTTATATGTTTTAGTACTCGGTATCTTTAGGTTATCAATATTGTTGTTAAGTATGCTAGAGGTATGTTACATGGTAGGTATCGTAAGAGTATCTGTTAGTATGGCTGGCTGGCATGATTAACATATTTATTGGTTGCTAGAGTTATTTATATTAATGTCCAGTATGCTGGAGGGTTTTTACCTAAAATGTTTCGGTTGTTGGGTTTAATAGATGGCGTAGGGGTCGTATGAAATGAGTAGTTGTTATGTTGCATATACAATGTGATCTGTGTAGTATGACTGGAGTATGCTGGGTTTATGTTTGGTATAGTACCCACTACACCGGGTCTGCAGGGTTAGTCATTTTTTTTTCGTATGTCTGAGTGTGGTGGTCAGCATTATTATTGATATGGATGGTTGATATAATCAGGTGATTTAATAGGGGGTGGTATGATATTTAACTATGTCTGATGGCATGACAAACATCTTGGACTTGTGATTATTTTGGTAAAGTCAGTGTGGGCTAAAGTCTGCTTGAATTCTAGTAAACAGTGTGTATATTTCGTCTGATGATTGTTGGCAGAGCCGATGTTATGGGTGGTATGGATGAATTGAGTTTTTATTTGGTTATAGGAGATAACATGTTGGTTGGTCTGGCATGGATTGTGTTATAAAGGTTGGTATGTTGGTATAGTGACTAGTTTATATTTGACAGTTGTCTGATGGTAGTGATGGTATGACAGACATGTTGAACTTTCGATTTTTGTTATATCTTAGTGGGTGTGGGCTGAGGTTTGCTTGAATTCTAGTGGACAGTATGAGTAGAGAGAATATTTAGTATGGTGATGGTTAGTATAATCAGGTAGTTTATTTTATGTGTGATATGATATTTGGCTGATGTCTGATGGTAATGACAAACATATTGGAGTTTAAATTTTTTGTATACTTTAGTTGGTGTGGGCTGAGGTATACTTCAATTCTAGTGGATGGTATGAGTCGTGAGTATATTTAGTCTGATAAAGTTTGGTAGAGCAAATAGTATGGGTGGTAGGAGCTATCGATCTATGGAGCTACATAATTTGAAGAGACATTCTAAAAATGATTCATGTCATCAAGAAGCTTGTTTATGATAAATCCTCCTCTTCTTCCTTCTTCTCCTTCTCCTCCTCCATGGAGTCATTTTAAACCATTATGAGTCAAGGTCAACGATCAAGGGTCGATCTGAACTATAAAATTTGCTTGGTACACTTGGGTTGTCATGGATGGTATGTTGGGTAATATATTTTCAAGAATACCTGTATTGCGATTTTTGGCGTATGTCGAATGGTGTGGACAGTAGGTGTGTGTCGGTGAGGAATGCGTGAGTTAAAATTATTTAGTATTCGTGGTTATCGTATTTTGACTGGTGTCAGCCGGCGTGATGGATGGTATGAGAAGAATTTGAATTTGTTACTTGTAGGGCTGTGTGTTTGCTTTGTTTGGTCTGTGTGGACAAATGGTTGAGGTATGCTAGAGTTATAGTGGGTGGTATGATTGGTAGCTGTAAGCAGTGTTGGTTGCTAGAACAAGTAAAATGGGTGTTAGGTAATGGACTGGCCTCAGTTGTATAGTAGTCCGTGTTATGATAGATATTGTGCTTGGTGTATTGGGTGGTGCTGTTGAAGTGAATTTTTTCTTTGTTTATAGGAGATATGGTGTTGGGTTGTCTGGTATGACTTGGGTTATTAAATGAATGCTATCTTGGTATAGTGACTAGTATATATTTGACTGGTGTCGACCAATAGAGCAAAAATTATGAGCAGTAAGTTAACTATTTTGATAAGGTCAGTGTGCATAACAAAGCTTCTACATTTAAATAAAATACTTAAAAATTGCACAAGTTATTTCTGCGTAGTAAATAAAAAAATCCGAAAAATAAGTCTGGGATAGCACAAATATGTTATATGTTATATATGTATACTTTAAATGTTAAATTTAAAAGAGAAACTTATTGCTACCCTATGTAAGTCTGCTGTTGGTAGGTAGAGCAGACGGAATGATGAGTTACAGACGCTGGTATGGTAAATTTATAAACATTCGTGTTTTAGTTAGGAAGCTTAGTTAAATAGGAGCAGTCAAGAAACTTTGTCGAGAAGAATATGTGGCCTAGTGTTCTGGTTTGATGCTTTATAGCACAGACTGTCTTGAGCAGTGTATAAGCACATTATATTCCCTGCACGAAAAGTGAGCATGCTGGTATAAAGACACAACGTGAATTGTTTGGAAATCTTTTCTAATTATATTTTTATTGTTGTAGATTGAATTATTTAAAGATATATATGATTTAAATTAAAAAAAAAAGTATTTAATTTCTCACTGGAGTTATTCCCTGCCTACTTCCCCAGATATATAGAGAATACGATGGTGCTTGGTTTAGTGACATATACGCCCATTGAATAATATCCGAATAGGACAATTATGTCTACAAAAACCTTCGAGGCAGTGAATAATTGACAGTGTAGTATTTCGTCTTGAAGAGTGAGACAACTGCACGTTAATTTACGCTATTTGGTTGTCTCTAGCTTGCCCCCATCCAACTATACAACGTACGAAGTCCGTCATATGCATGCAACTTTTACTGAAAGTGAAAATTTTTGGACAATATTGATAAAAGTTCTTATTTTACTCATAATCTACTATACTGCCTATCTTTGTGCTGCACGCTGGAGTTTCTGTGGGCCTGTACGGCAGGAAATAAACTTGTGATGGCACCTGTTAAAGAAGATTTTCATATGCCCAGCTTCTGGCGCAACAAGTGGCAGTATGGCGCCGTTTAGTTCGCCTTCCTGCTTACTCGGCGAAGTTTAACGCTCGGATCGCCCCTCCCTGCCAGGCAAGGGCGCATCGTCACATGCGCAGAATGTCGGCGCGCCATTCAAAGGGCCGATTGTGTGATGTAGTGTCGTCCTTACTTAGACATGTTTGCAGATAAAAAATGTGATTCGCCATTTATTGTTAATATCCCTCTATGATGTAATGTACTCTGATTTTCCCCACTACGTAGTTATAATGATGGCAGTTCCTAATATGGACATATATACTCCCATTTGTTCCTGTATTTTACGAGTCAATATACAGTTTTTTTATTGGGGATTGAATATGTTCACTCCTCCAATAGTTAATTGAAATGTAAATACATTGTGCTTCTGCTCATTTGGGGTCAGACGATTCGGCTTCGAGGGAGCATCCAACATCAGAAGTTATGTATCTTAATATTTACATTTCTATTATTTGATAGGCTCTTCAATCAGTAGATCATGACATCACTTTGACGCAAGGCTGAAAATTTCTAAGAAATTTTTTATAATTTTGCAAAGAATGGCAAAATGGCTAAAACTATGTATTATCTTAATTGTGAAACTTAATGCAAATTAAAAATTTTTTTTTTTTAAGTCTAGAAAAATAAGTTTTGATCCAAGTGAATTTTGGGTATTGGCCTTGGGTTGGCCTGTTAGCCCGAGAATAATTAGCCATGTCAAAAGAAAGTATATCACTTTCGATGTTGGAAATTTCTCCTGGTCACTATAAAGGTGTTAATTTAGAATGGCTTATGAAATGTTTGGTAGTCAGAACTCAAATATTTTACATGAGTCATTAATGATACCTTTTTATTATTTTTTTAGTGACATTTAAAATAGGCTTGGATTTTTTACCCAAAAACTTTACATATTGGTAGAGTTCTCTTCTATATGAACCTGTAGTACAGTAAGTGGACAGTATTATGAAATTTTTGCATTATAATAGAAAATATTTTTGAGATCTAATCTTTTTCTAAGAATATGTGTAAAAAATATAGAAATATATCTAAATTATGTATTTTCAGAAAATATTGAATAATAATGATACGCTTTCAAGTAAAGGGTGATTGTTGTTTCAAATCAGAAAAGAAAAGAAAGGTGAATTTAATAAATGAAACAATTCCCATGCTTCATGTTTTTGAACTTTTTACAGACTAATGATATTCCTGACCTACTTATGAAAACCTCTTTTGCTGACTTTTGGTATTTGTTCTTAAATGCTCAGATTATTTTGGGATTGGGGTAATTCCAGCCTTGCTACATCTTTGGGTCAAGGACGCAGCAAGGGTCTGAAGAGAAAAGACCTGAAATTAAGGTGGAAGAACTTTTTTTTGCTGTACTACTCTACTAAAATTTCAGTACAACTTTCAAAAAAATTAAATTTTAAAATTGAATAATAAATTTTAAAAAAATTTTAGATTGTTATTGAACCTATATCGTAGGGTAACTAGTATATTATAAACAGGTCTCATTAAAAAATTTAAATATTATTTAAAGCTAAATACAATGATTATATAGGGCTGAAACAAATGAAAATTCAAGGGGTTAGAAATGGTGCTTGCAAACTAAAAATTTCACGAGAGTGTCTGCCTCTTAAGAGTTCGCAAATTATATTCGCATATGCATGTACATAGTCACATTCTTACACGCCCGACTTATTACATAATTATTTTTAAAAACATATATAAAAATAATTAGATGTGAGCATAGGCACATATGATTCAGACTTCGACTGAAAATAACGAAATCATTTTAATATATCACTTCGCTGCCTTAAAATAAATTTAAGAAAAACCTCTAAAACATTGTATTCTTAAGCCATATATGCATTGATTGAAAAAATATACCTAAACATTAAACATATTTATGTAATTGTACGTGTTAATTCGCCAATTTCGCTTGAAAGTTGTATACAACATTAAGTCACTTTTTCTTATCGTGAGTTCAGTGTCTGAGTGGCTAACATGCCTGACTTGTTACCCAAATGAGCCGGATTCAACTCCTGTCCGATCGTGAGAAGTCTTTCTTCTTTTAGCGTGACCAACTGTCATGGCAAATATTTAAAACTCATATAATTTAAATTAATTAAACCGATTTCTACATTAAAAATGATTTTAAGATACATTTTACTGTACTATTCAAAGATTTTTTTTGGCTTTATAGATGTCTCATTGCCGAGGCCTCTCAGTCGATGGCCTCCCTTCTTTTCCTACGTGGTGCTTACCTATGTCATTAAAGATGTATGCCACAGCTTGCACGTCTGCCCTGGCGGACCTGTTGGCATGTGCATGGTTACAAAGCTAGGCGACTTAATTTTCGTACAAAAGAAAAAAAATTGAATAAATTAAAATATTTATTTTTAAATAACAAAGTTTTAATATTCGAATGTTTTTTTACAAAGTCCTGCCTGGAATGTACTTTACAATAATAATTTATAAACCTTCTCATGTATAGAAAATTACATCTTTAAATTTGTAAATACATATACAGATTGTTGATTTGTGCACTCTAGCAGGCAATGAAGGAACTATGTAGCTATGTAGATATTAGAGTAGGGCAAATGCGACTAATATAACAAGCGTGTAATTGGTAGAACGAATGTGAGAGACAAGAGAGAAAGGAAAGAGAGAATGCGACTAATCGAACAAGTGTGATTCATTACTCGAAACAATAGAGAGATGGAGAAAGACAAGAAAATATGTAAGAGAGAAAAAATGGGAGGACTCCGAGAAAACCTATGGATTGTAGAGAGACAAGAGAGAAAGAAATGTAATGAGAGAGTGAGAGAGAAATGGAAGAGAGAATGTGATGGAATGAGAGAGACGCAATAGAAGGAGGGAAAGAGAAAGGAGAGAGAGAAAGAATTGGAATGAGAGAAAGAGAAGTAAAGAGAGCTATAGAGAGAAAGAGGGAAAGAGTAAGAGATGAAATAAGAGAGACAAGAGAGAAAGAAATGGAATGAAAGAAACAGAGAAAGAGAAAGGAAAAAATAAAGAGTTAAAAAGAATGCAAGCAAAAGGGAAAAAAGAAAGAGATGGAATCAGAGAGTGAGAGAGAAATGAAAGAGAGAAAGAGATAGAATGAGAGAGACAAGAGAGAATGAGAGAGAGACAACACAGAATGATAGATCATGAAAAAACGAGACAAAATTATTGTATTGCATAATGATCATATGCGCCTTGAAAAGGCAAGTCTGGTGATATATAACACTCAATACTTACATCTTTATATTTATATTATAAAATATATTTAATTTTATAAAATAATTATTAATTAATTTTAGTTTTTCTATTTCTTAGATTCTATATTGTTTTGGTCTTGAAACAAAACGAGTCCCACTAATCACCTGAATTGGCTCGGTTTCGCATACATGGGACTCGCTGCTGAATATTGTAGGAAATGACTTTTTTTTTAGGGCAAATCGGGAAGTTTTTAGGGAAAAACGAGAAATTGTCTGGGAAGAAAGGGAAATTGTAAGGCTTTTGTGGGCTAAAACGTGCGATTTTGAGAGGAAGACTGGGGGAACAATGGCCAAGCCACCATCCTGATATGCCAGAACCTGCTAGCTTCTCGAGCCATGGAACCATTGCCAGAATCCGTTGTCCTGGAGTCAACATTTCCCTACTACTGCCATATATTGTATTTTAGAGGCCCTTGTATTTCAATCTCTTCTGTAAGTTGGTTTATTAAATTTTGTTTCATACTTGACAAGAACGTTCAAACATCTTTCGAAGAAGCTGTCAGATTCGGAGCAACGTAATCCTTCAGCATACCCTTGACTGCAGATTTCTTCAGCAATAATTACTTAGCATTAGGTTTGCCTATAATATGGACAGGTTTTCGAGCATGAGGTTAACATTGTTTTACATTACTATACGACGCATAACATTGTTTTCTTTGACGGTTATATATATCAAGATATGAGTTTTCTGGAACGTCTTTTACAGCATAACACGTGAACTTACGACCACACTTGTGTCAACCAAGAGTCAAATAAGGCCATTCTGTCTACTTCGTATATTTACCATTCTTCTCGTGCCTACGCGGTTTGCTTCTTTTAATGTATGTCTGGCTTACCACAGTAGCGAAACGATCGAGTCGATATCGATAGCTATTTATCCATACCCCACTTCCCGATGGTAGCGTCATTGCATCATCACTTACTGCACAAGGTAACAATGATATGTTTACATCATTGAACACAGCAGTACTTGTAAGTTCATAAAAGGTTTGTGGCAACGACAAAAAATATTTTTGTTTTGCTGGTGGAGGAACAAGTCCTTTGCGTATTTTCGAATGTTGTTATAGTCTGCCAGTACGAGCAAACAGACGAAGGCACTTCTCACACTTATATGCCATGTGGAGAGAGTTCATATAACATTGTTGCTTTTTGTGTCGTCAAACACTGCTGCTATTCGCAAAGGCTTCATCGCAGTACATGCATCGAAGTCTTGACACTGGTAGTTTGGGTCGCGATACGGATGGAGCTGCTGTAAGAGACCCACCCGAAGGGGTCGATGACACTGTGGACGTCATGCTTGAAGTCGTTGATGGCTGCACTCTGTAGGTGACCCACCTCAAGAAGTCGATGGTGCTGCCAGCACCATGCCTGAAGAAGTCGATAGCACTGTTGATACCATTCTCGAAGAGATCGATCGCACTGCAGTAGCTACCATTAGCTCTGGAATACCCGAAGTCATCGCCGATGCAGAATAAGACTTGTTCCGAAGCTGCAGAATCTAGCCGAGACGATTCACCTTTCACAGGAGTTGTTGTCAAATTAATCTTCTCAGCTGACCTCCCTACTGCTTATAATATACCTGTATGCGTGCCTTATGACGTCATATCGACTTTGAAACAATGGTATTGCACCGGTATATTCGAACCAAAGCATATGACCCTAAAATTGGGAAGCCAATAAAATAAATACCAAGCTGATTATATTACAGCCAGAAATTCAATATGAATATGCCTAATAGCTTATCAGATATTTCCAGCTAACCAAACGTTTATTCACTCCAAACGAACAATTAGTTTTACTCTATCATGACCTATACAACGTCCACGGCAAACAAATTGATAATCTTGGCATACTTGTAAAATGGTTTCGTGTACCAGATACATTTGATGGTGTCCCGAAGAGGCAAATAAATGTTCGGATCAACAGATTATTTCTAAAAGTTTAATTTTATATAAGTGAACAAATGCGTATGTTTGGAACAATAAAAGCTTAGCAGTGTGGACAAAATATTATTGAGCGGATATAAATTTATTAATATTTAAGTAAATTTATTTGGTACTTACAACTATCTCTCTCTCTCTCTCTCTCTCTCTCTCTCTCTCTCTCTCTCTCTCTCTCTCTCTCTCTCTCTCTCAATGAAGGTCGTAGATGATACTTCAGGGGGAAAAAACCCTGTCCTCTATGTTAAATTAAATGCCAGTAATTAAATATAAATTATTTTAGACTTCTGTCAAACTCAGCTTACGGAACAGTGTCAGCGTAGCTCATATTTATTGTCACCTTCATAATTTGTTCCAATAAGGGTTTAAAATTTAGCTCCGTTTTCAAAATTAAAGATTATTTAGTACCGGATGTTTTGAGCTATTAACTCTTAATATAATAAAGTGACACTCTAGACAATATATTTAGCTCCGTGCCGTGTGTTCTACTACTGAGTGAAAATCAGTCAGCCAATCACAGGGAGGACTAATATATTTTGATACCGAAATTAAATCCTCCTGTCGAGGTTACAGTTCCATAACGTTGTTGACAACATACTATTAATAAGCGCTTTAACATGTCCTGCCAAACGACTTCGGACTGTCATTGCCAGTAATGTCAGGTCATAAAACTCTTCACTTCAATTGTGAGATCAAACAAACAGGTTTTAGCGACCATTTGGAAACTAAAGATGAATTTAATAGCGTTAGATTTCTCAAACAGGCTTCAACAGTATTGATCAAGGATTTGTTTTGGCAATTAGGCTGTGGGCCATGTGGTTTTCAGCTGCCAAAATTGACTGAATAGAAATGATTTTATCAAAACAACTTCACGTTTACAAGAATCCTAAATTACGCAAGAAATAATTCCATACGCCGGCCAAAAACAAAATGGGGAATAATTTATATGTAAGTTATGTATATTGTGTGACTAAAGCAATTGTTAGGTGACCGCGTGACGTTTTTTGTTACATTACAAAAGTGACCACACACGAGATAAGAAAAATAGCATGGGATAATAAAAGCTAGCCACTGAAATAATTACTTTAAAAAAGTGTTAGAGTTGTGGGACAGAGCATTGAATTTTATTTTCACAAGCAGTGCTTTAGAAGAATAAGTAATTAATGTTCATAGAGTTGATTGCCGTCAATAGCATGAGGACACACATTTCTCAAAACTGTTCAGACGCAAGAAAAAGTGCAGCATTGTACCACAACGACCGGAGACGTGAACGAAAGCCTAACGGTAAAACTCAGTTGTGTTCTTTCATTTATTCTGACAAGGGAGCGCGATAGTGCGCATATGTACACGTAAGGAACAAGCAAAACATGTCACTGATAAATATATAAAACCGTTGCCAGCTATCACGTGTTGGAGACATAAAAGACTACTCCGAAATGCGGCTAGAAGCATTAATTTTATATAGTAATTTTCATTTTGAAAACGCATCTTAAGGACAACTACGAATATGATAGAACGTTAAGCGATTATTATTTTACGTGGGTTTCTGCGATTTATGGGCGTAATACGCCTAAATGGACGCGATATATTTCGGGGAAAGCAGTTACGAGATAGAGAACTAGGTGTGCTGTCGGGCCGTAAACGTGCTCCAAATGGTAAACACATATTTCTGTAGACGAAATACTGCAGGACGTCAAGAGCGCCTCTGCGGCATGTCAGGGATCTGCGAGCAGAAGTTACAACCTCGTGCGAACTGCCACTAAATGTCGAACGAGACGCGCCGAACTGAAAATAAAATAACATCCGCTGAGTTACTGTCCAGCTTGACACAGCACTAGCGATACTCCAGGATAATTACACTGAAGACCAGTCTGTTCACCTGTATACAAATTCGTTGAAAGACACTATATAAATAAATCAAATCATTGTGGCAGCATTTCACGGTTAGTCTGTGAGTCATATTATCGAAACTTGGAACTGTTCATGTAAAAACGCAATATTTCTTACGAAGCGTAAGTCAGATACTAAGGTGAACGACATGGAAGAAAATCTGACGAACTAATTACTGAGAAATATATTCGCGTCATATTAATTTTATTTTATATTTCCATAAGCATGTGATGGCTGTAGGGAAATTTCCTCAGTGCCATCAATTTTAAAGATAACTTTCTGTAAAGATAACTATTTCAAACATGTATATATACATATATATATATATATATATATATATATATATATATATATATATATATATATATATATACACACACACACACAGTGTATACAATTGTGTATATTACGCACGTGTAGCTAATTTTTGGTGTGTACTGTACACTGCGAAGGTCATTGAGCAATAATTTAGTTCGTGGATAAATGTTTCGGCAGCTATCTTAACGGTCTAAGTCATAATTGGTTGATATAATTGCAGCCGAACACACAGCCTACAGTTCGTCGGCTGTGACCACGAAGCGAGTGTAGTGGCGACTAAATTACTGCACGCATCATAACTTTTTTTTTGTTTGCAACACCTGAAACCGTAAATCAATGTGAGTCTTAAAGAGTTAAATAGTTTTTTTTTTTTATTTATTCATCCATTACTTTTTTGCAAAATGTTAATTTTATGTCAGACTTTAGAATAAACATAAAATTGGCACGATTTCTTAACATACCAGTATTCCTGAAAGAGTGCCACGTAGAAAACGTTCTACTTAAAACGGTTATAAAATTGATGCCTTGAGAAGGAACTTAACATTGTTTACTCCATCTGAACACTTTGGTTACAGGGTATGTAAGCAGCGTCCTTAATCTAGCAATAAAAATCTGTCAACACGCACACAGAAAAAAGTATAATGTTGACGCAATAAAAAAATTACTGTTGAGTGATTTCTTTAATAATTTATGCTGTAGTAACATTAATAATGCTGTGGCAAAGTTACTTAATGTTAACAATTTAAAAAGTCTTATATTACTGTAATGCAAACATATTGTTGAAGTGTTAATGTTTACAAAGCCTCTAAATTGTATTGCCGCATTCAAAAGTTCTATTACGCTTTAATTAGCAGGAAGAACAAAATAGGCAGTGTTACTGCGAAATTAAAGAAATGTCGAACTAACACAAGGTTAAACTGACTTGGCGTTGTAGAATTGGCGGACAGTAGTGAACAGCGATAACCTCGTGAATTTAAAACCACCGTATTTAAATTTTAAAGAACAGTATGAAAACTGAATGTAGCCTAGACTAACCCACAAGCCTTGCCAAGCAGTTTGCGTGTGCCAAATATGCATATTTCTATAGTATAAAGTATTTCCACGTAACGAAAAGGACCTGCGGTTTGTCGTTTAAATTATATTTAATACCTACAATATCAAACAGTATCAGATATGTTAAGGTAGAGCAGTTATAAGGGCGCCGAGTTTCGTGAAGTTCAGTGTGTCAAGCAATCCCTTCCTTTCTGCCGTAATTTACTTTATCGTTAGTAATATTTCTTTTTGTTACAAAATAATTGTATTTATTTTATTAAAATGGATAACAGATCTAACAACCAACAAACTTGCGCGTCCCCTCGCCTAAAACCTTCTTGCACTTTATATAAACGAAGAACCATTTATTTTGTAAATACAAAGTTCCTTTCATTCACCATTTTGTAAGAGAGTGCAACATGAAAAAATAATTTCTTTCGTTTCATATCTCAGGAAACGATCTACGGTTTCCTACTAAATTTCGCACGGAATTAGTAGGTACTCTGGTAGGCAATATTAATCTTTTTGAAGGGATCAGGCACTTTCTTTCAGGATAGCGGATATATGAACCATTAAATTTAGTATAAATTATCTACGAAACCATGCAACAAATTTCTACTTAACTCGTATGGTATTATTAAGTCACGAGTATTTCGCGTATTTAGTTGCAGCACGCTAGGCTAGGCAGCCCTCTATGCACTTGAGACATTATCGTTTGCTTATTGGTTGGTGTGATCAAGTGAGGCCTCCGTACAGGACTGTTAAACATTCACTCACACCACTGCTTCCTACTTATTACTGGCTCCAAATGCATTCGCGAAACACTCGTGGCTCCAGGTATTGTGTATGCAAGCAGCAAATTAGTTTATACATAAACTCATTTCTCAAACATTTTGGATGAAAGCACCACCTGCTAAATAAGCTTTTATATCCTATCTCAGGAAACAATTATAAAATTCCCACCAAATTCACGCAACAATTTATGATTCTGCATTCCACTTAATTTTTTCATGATCTAAGGTGTTAGTCACATATTTAGAAAAATGACATGTAAATACTTTTTTCTTGGTATACAACATGTCCCATACAATTTTTACCAAAATTGATATGCTGGCAATATCTACGACAACCATGAAATATGATAATACACAACCTTTTGTCTGTCATTTTTAAGATCGACACATGAAAACACGGATGATTTTTGCCTTACCTCGGGGACCAAGTAACATATAACCACCAAATTTTCACACAAGTAGTGCTACGGTAGGCCATGTAAACTTATATATAGAGCTAGTGGTTTTTTTTGCGAAAAAAATATGAGGACACCGTAAACTTCAATAATAAAAGCACGCAACAGCAGTTTGTTTATTGCCATTGACTGCTGTCTGCTTAAGAAGGCGTTTTCATTTTTGAACGGGCCACTCAGAATTCGACAACATCAGTACTGCCCCTACGTGATTCGTGTGCTGACAGATACCACATGTCAAAAACTAAGTCAGACAATCGAGACAGATAAAAGACCCTACAGTGTTTTTAAGTATGACTTGTCTAGAAATATTTTCGCGAAATTTCACTACCCCTACTTATATAGTTTAGGTGGGAAAATTTCATTGTGTTATTATAAATTATTTAGATTTGGATATTAGTAGTAGGGGTATGAGGAAACGGGCGCAGAGGGGTTTAGGGAAGGGGCCCGAGGTGCCGACCTTGAATGATCTTGATTTCAAATTTCCACATTTTCTCTCAAAACCAATTGTTTTTCGCTATAAATCGTACGTGTTAGACCAAATATGCCTTAAAACAAAAAAAAACTTCTTGTTATCCCTAAAAAATTCCCATGTTTCCTTAAGAGAGTTATAAGCTACACCGAAGCATCATTTCAGCAAAAAAAGAGCCAATTCAGGTGATTTGGGGAGCTTCTTATTCCTTCTAGACGAAAACAATGTGGTATCTGAGAAATTGATAAAATAAAATTAAGTAGATAATTATTTTACAAAAATTCCTATATTTTTATATATTAAAAAATTTCAAGACATACCCTTATGACTCGATTTTTCATGCTCTATCATTCCGTTTTGTCTCTCTCTCACTCTTTTCTTTCTCTCCTGTCTCTCTCATTCAGTTTCTTTCTCTGATGTCGCCCTCATTCCATCTTTCTCTCTTGTCGCTCTCATTCCGTCTCTTTCTCTCTTTACTTTCTCTTTCTCTCCTATCGAGTCTCTGTTTCTCTCTTCTCTCTCTCTCTCTCTCTCTCCATATCGTTCTTTTTCTCTTTCCTTTCTCTCTTGTCTCTTACATTCGTTCGATTAGTCGTAATTTCTCTAATGATTACTCACACTTGTTGGACGCCACCATATACATAGTTCCTTCATCGCCTGTTAGAGTGCTTGAATCGTCGGTGTGTATATTTATTTATGAATTTAAGCATGTAAATTTTCCATACAGGAGAAGGCATATAATTTTTTTTTTGTAAAGTACGTTCTAGTCAGGACTTTGTAAAACATATTTGAATTTTAATACTTAATATTTTTGAAATCAATATTTTTCTTATTATTTTACTATATTTATTTGTTTTCAGTTTTGTACGAAAATTAAGTCGCCTAGCCTTGTAACCACGCACGCATATGTCGACAGGTCTACCAGGCAGGCTTTGACAGGCCAAGTGCGAAGTGATGCAGGCGGACGCCGCACGGGGGGAAAGGGGCAAAGTGTAAATGACCGCGAGACAAGTGAGCGCGAGCTTAAGCGATCACTTGCACTTCTGGCCGACCTTGCCAATCAGACATCTAGGAACGTTTAAAAAATGCCGAAAAAAACTTTGAATAATGCAGTAAAATGGATTTTAAATACATTTGTAGTGAAACAAATTATGTAAAAAAATATATATTATGTAAATTTCACACTTTGCCATGACAGTTGGTAACATGTAAAAAAGAAAAAACCTCATGAAGGTATGGGGATTTGAACCCAGGATCATTGTGTCATAATTCAGGCAAGCTAACAACTGGACCAGCAAACTAATCCGAAAGTGAGTGCTTAAATATTGTATTAAAATAATTTTCGAACTTTCTGAATTGTATATGCCTATGCTCGCGTTAATAGTTTTTATATTCTTTTTAAAATATTATGTAGCAAGTCGAGCTGCAAGCAAGCAAATATTTATAGTCACAGGTGAATATAATTTGCGATTTCTAAAGCCGATATTACACGATACCTGCAGCCGTACTTGGTTGTTGTACAAGCTTCTCGAAGCCCTGGTGTACGAACCGGTATACCAGCCACTATATGAGCCGCCATGGAAGATACGTAGTACACGGCAGCAGTTTGCGTACTAGCATTCGGCACCCCTGGTGGGTGTAAGTGCGTGGATTCTAGTAAATATGAACCCCATTCGTACAACTGCTACCAGATAGTATCTTGCGTAGGCCTATGAAAAAACTACCTAGCACATTTTAATATGGCAATATTACTGTTCTCCTTTTACATAAATTGATCCATTGCTAGTATTGTTTCATCCATTTTCTCGAAAATTACGTGAAGTCACTAGAGTATGAATGTAATATTTTTAATTTTGACGAAAATTACTGACCGGTTGCGAAATATATATTTTTTTCTTTATGTACCATGATATTATCTGCACGTAAAATTTAATGATAAATAAACCAGGTCCGCCATTTGAACTCACGCCCAAATGATAAGTGTTAATAACGGATGCTATGACTCTACCACTTTTTTTTTTACCTTCATTTGATGTTGTTGTGACATTTTTGGTGTGGACGAGGCTCTAGCGAGGCCGAATTGTTGACGAAATCCCAGTGCGATAATCGATCTGAGCATCTGCCACGTCGGAGGCGCCGGGGCGCGAACCCGCGACCCTCCAACTACAAGTCGGCCACCCTACCCCTGAGCTATGAGAGCAGGGTGAACGCTGAACTACCAGCTTTCACACAATAAGATCTGTTTATATACTGTACATACGAAAGCTTTTGAATTATGTTTTTTCATAGAGTAGATAATTTTTTAAGTATTCTGAACAGTTTTATATAGCAAATAAAGTTGTTATAGACTATATTATTCGTCGCCGACGAATTTTATAACTATTTAAAAGAGCTTCAACTATAAATATGTAAAATCAAGATGGAGGCATCCTTTCCAGTTTCGTCATCAAATTGTTTCAAGTAGTAGCCACGGGGAGCACACTATGTTCAGAAACTGCAGTGTGATTTGCCAGGTATAAGACCCAGTATGGAACCTGCCACGAAAAATAGTATGAGTCCAATTACCAAACCTTGTACGAAATTTGGCCGTACGAGACAGGAAATGCTACGACAGGAGCCACACTAGCCCGTACACTGGCCACTATGGCGAACTTTGCAAAAGTTTGCAAGAATAATTTCTAACCCCACAAATTTATTTGATTAAGCCCTATATAAACATAGTAATTAGCTTAAGTTAATATTTTGCTTTTTTTCAAGATCTGTATAACTGACTGGTTACCCTACGATAAGGATTAAAATAAGAGAATAAAAAATTTGTATTTATTATTCGATTTTAAAATTGATGTAAGTTTTTTCGTTTTAAGTTGTAGGAATACTGAAATTGTATGCAGAGTACAGCAAAAAGTTCTCTCATTTTCATTTCAGGACTTCTCTCTTCAAGTCTAAATATTAGACAATGTTAATTATTTATTATCTCGAAACTATACTACTCGGATTTTATTCACTATATGTATATGTGAAAATACCAAGCACCATCATATTCTCTATATATTAAGCAGGTTTAGGCAGCGTACATCACCTGCAAGGAATTAAATATGTATTTTATATCATATATATTATATATAAGCAGGCATCTTAACATGCAATGTTCAACCACTGTAAATCATGCATGGTATCTGCTCTGCCAAACAACACCAAACTTACATAGACCAGCAATAAGTTGCTTGCTATCCCAGAATTATTTTCAGAATCTTTTAATTTATTATTCAGATTTTAACTTATGTAATTTATAAGTATTTTATTTACATGTAGAAGCATTGTTACTCACACTGACTTAACAAAAATATTGCCAATAACTCATACTTTCAACTCTACTAGTCGACACCAGTCAAATATATACTGAACACCCTTACCATCCATTATATAACCCAAGTCATACCAGACGATCCATCTCCTATAACAAAAAATATATATATAATTCAACCATACCACCCAATACATCAAGCACAATATCCATCGTAACTCGAGTGTACCAAGCAACTACACAACTGAGGCAGGCCTATAACCTAACACCCATTCTACTTGTTCTACAAACCAATGCCACTTATTATACCTACCTACAAACTATACACCCAGTATAACTCTAGTATACCTCGACCATTCGTCCACACAGACAATACAAACAAGCATTCAGCCCATACCAGAGATACAATCAAATTCTTCTAATAGAATCCACCATGCCAGCTGAACCCAGTCAAAATACAGTAACCACCCATTCCAAACACTTTTAACACAATCATGCATTATCATTACAGGACTCACCAAAACACACATACTGTCCACAAGATTCGACATACACCAAAAATCGCAGGACAGTTATTCTGGAAAACATATCACCCAACATATCATATATGATAAGTCCAAGCATACCGGTGGAGGAGGAAGAGGAGGAGGGCGATGAGGACGAAGAGGAGAAGGAGTTTGCATAAATAACCTTCTTGATGGCATTATGCATGTCTTAGAATGTCTCTTCAGTTTATCTAGCTCCATATTTCCATCACTCCTACCAACCATACCATCTGCTCTACGAATCGTCTTCAGACTAAATATATTCATCACTCATACTGTCCAATAGAATTTGAACATTCCTCAGCCCACGCCCACTAAAATATAACAAAAATCGTAACTCCAACATGTCTGTCATTACCATGATACATCAACTAAATATCATACAACCCATAAAATAAACTACCAGATTATACCAAACATCGTCAGACTAAATATAATCACTACTCATATTGTTCACTAGAATTCAAACATTCCTAAGCCCACACTCACTAAAATATTGTAACTTCAGCATGTCTGTCATTACCATCAGACACCAGCCAAGTACATACTAGTCACTATACATCATGACAAACTTTATAACACAAGTGATACCAGGCCAAACAACATGACATCACCTATAACCAAAGAAAAACTCAATTCAACCATAACACCCATACCATCAGTTCTACCAACTGTCATCAGATGAAATGTATTCACCGTTTATAAGAATTCAATCAGACATCAGCCCGCACTAACCTTGTCAAAAAAAATCACAAGTCCAACAGGTATGTCATACCTTCAGACACTAGCCAAATATCATACCAGACTAATATCTCTATCACTCTTTCAACTTTCCATACCAATAAAAATGCCAACCACCACACCTCAAACATACAAAACAAAATGCGAGTAACGCTGCAGACCAGGAGTATTGGGTACTATACAACCATAACCCCCACATACTTCAGTCATGCCACACAGATCATATTGTATATGCAACATAACTACTAATTTTATAGAACTCCTATGCTATCCATTAACCCCACCAACCAAAGCATGCTATGTGACAACCCTCCAGCATACCAGGCATTAATATAAATCTCTCTATTAATAAACAAACAATTTAATTATGGCAGCCATTCATAATAATAGCTGATTTTACAAAACCCACAAGGTAACATACCTCCTGCATACTTAACCATATTGATAACCTTATGGAACTTAGTTCTAAACCAAATATATACCTTTCACCAAGACATTAGCTTGCCTCATCCATGCAATGTCAAAATTCATAAAATGCAGGATACCAAAATACTATACCATCTGAATATATCTACGAACCACAACAACAGATAGCCATACCAAACAAAACAAACAGCACATAACTTATAATTCGCTCTAACCCAAGCATACCTCAGTCATGTTATTAACAATACAGACCATATCAATCACCACACCTCAGAATTACTGATCAATCATAACAGTCAACTATGCTGATTACCATTTCACCCAATATAATTTCACCGGTTAGACATATAAAACAAGCCATTCCAGCAGCTGAACCAATCAAATATTATAATCATAAGCTCCAGCTATGCTAAAATATGATCAATCCTATTAATTTAACGATGTATGACACCCACAGAGTCTTAATTCTCAGATATAATATCATACTATCCAATCATAGTATCCAACCATACTAGTTATGCATTCTGCCCCTTTCACACTAACGAATTATCCCATCGGACCATTGTGCTCTTACAAACTATTCACGCAACCAAACCATTCTCCCCACACCAACAACACTACACTTTTGTCATACTGCACGAACAACCGAAAATGGATCAGGTCATACCAGTCAACATAATGACTATACAAACCATACAAGAAACTAACTGTACAACCAAGTAATACCGATAGGTTATACCATCAAGATATTCTAACTATAAAAAACAAAAAACAAAACAGGCATCCTACACCAGCAGACAATGCCATCATGTTAGTCCATTAATTCCAGCCATTCCAAGACACCATACCAACCAAAAATATACTAGTCTGACATTCAAACAGAACATATTACCAAAACAAGCTACCTATAACAACCATGCAGAGAGGTCATGCAGTATAAATATTCTAAAGATACATCTACCAATGATGAGCTTACATACAATTCATATTATTATCAGGCTAAAAAACATAATATTCAAGCCATTCATATCGACCTTCTGTATTAACCATCACACCTGTCATCATACCTCCTGCCCTCCTGTTAACAGCCATACAGGCTCGCCACGCATAGAGACAAAACTATTCCATCAAAATAAACTCCCTCCTACTGTCAACACAAACTACTGCAATTTCCCAATCACTCATTTCAGACATTGCTGATACCATACTGATAGGCCATACAAGCAAGAGACACCACCAAACCAGTCAACCAATGAATGTGTCATCATATTAGAATAGTTAAAAATAACAAGAAAGACTGCCCTCAAACCTCTGCAAATCTCTCGAGATGTTAGAGCTCTCGAACAGTAAATGCGAGTTTGGCCGACCAACTTGCAAAGGAGATGGTGTTGGGTAGCGGAGGGCGAGACTAGTTCCAACATTGCTGCGAGGGGAGGCGCGTATCGACAACAAGACAATTGTTCACAACCACCCGACCATATCATATTAAATTAATTATGACAGCCTGCGAGGTTATCCATACAACACTTGTGAATAGAAAATTTACCGTTCGCTACAGAGCATATCTACTAAGCTTTCAAATGACATTACACATACATAAATATCACCCACCACACACAACCCTATGCAAACATCTTAGCAGACCAATGACTGTCACTGATTGTTTTGTCAACGACTCATGCGAACCAACATTTCTAGTGTAGTTCTTAATATAATTTCACCCTCCCTCACACACACATACATAAAGAAGTAAATACCTATACCTTCTTGCTTGCTACCAGTCTGGTTTAGCTAAACACACCAACCATGTATCATTTTCGTAAATGTAATAAAATATGAGGGAAGAATATATCATATCTAAAATCCAGCCATGTAATTAAACAGATCATGAAGGTTATAAAGCAAAATTTCTAAAAACTATTTATGCAAACTATTTAAAACATAAGTATCGTCATATATATCATATATACAAGAAATGAACAACATATATACCTTTGTCATACATCACACGAAGGCGAATAATATATTTAATATACATATTCAGAAGGACATAGGTTCGAACATTCTACCAGCCCTTACCTATATACATCCAAGATATTCGATTTACTAGAGAACATTCGCAATCAGTAATCCATTTTATCTCATCTATAGACAAACATTTTTGAACTATCCTCGCAAACATGTTACCACCAAACCAGAATACTATATTTACAAGACAAAATTCACTATAATAAAATGTTATGTTAGAGCCATCTGAACACCTACAAACGAATCACTTATAAATTGCATTTTAAAATTCATGATATATTGCAATTGTGTGATGGATTCATTTATTTTCGGGCTTATATAATGATTTCTTATTTTTTACACATCTTGAAATGCCAATGCTTTATTTACAAAAACGGAAACGTCACCCATATCACAATATTATTATTAATTAAATATGTCGGCTAGCTTTTACTCAATTCCCAATAATAATTTAACATCATACCAAACAACGATATAGCCCAAACCTACATATGCCCATCGAAAATTGTTGGAAATATCTCATTATATTTGATGTGATATCATAGTCACTGTAAAAACCAGCGAAAAATCAATTTTATACATATTCTAACTTGTACCATCTTAAAATACCTAAACACTACCTACTATCAATTCCATAACATCATATCAGATACACCAAAACTCTTCAATTCATACCATCCAGGGCAACAAAACATTCATAAAAGTATTCATATGAAATAGTCCAGCGAATTTCTCTGATAAAACATTTCATCATAGTAAAACACACACATTCAAATAATACCAACACCCATACAATTTACCATTGTCAACGATCCAACCTTAACAAAATCTCATTCCAATAGGCCATATCACCAAACCAACAATTCAAATATTCCAGCAAAATATGGTCTTCGGCCGAAGGTGGTGCTGCTGGTCGCTGCTGGCTGGAACTTGAGGTGCAGACAACTGGCTGTAGGTCGGTGATACCATGATGGCCAACACAGTACCGAACATTCCAGGTGGCTGCTTCCGAACTCCAAAACCTGGGGTTGGAAACCTGTGTCTCACCTCGGTGTAGTTATATACGGGAGAGACCGGTCTCCTAATAGTCGGGTTAAAGCAGCGCTGTCTTGTTCCGCTTGCCTACTCAAAGTAGGTGGGGCTAATACAGACTGCTACTTGGCCGCAAGGTAGGCTGTCCTTTGCTCCTCTCTCTTTGAGCCGTGCTATTTTCCAAAATGCATAGAGGTTATGATGTCACTGAACAATATAGGCTGTGCACCACATGCGCTATACAAATCCCTACCTTAGTGTTCTGCCAGTATTGGCTGCCGTCATGAGCTCGGTGCTCCAAAAGGCTCCTTTTTCTATGTAACTTGTCGGGAAGTTTCTTCCATATATTGCACTCAGTCATTCAACTGCTTTCACACAAATTCAGATAACGCAGGGGCAGCAAACAAATAATAACCGCAATCGCCTACATTTTTGTAACACGATGGTAAACATTTTCGATAGTGATCGAACTGATAGAGATATCAACTGGCCAGCGAGGACCCCGGGCCTACCAGAAACATGCTATTTCATTTCGGAATACTTCTAGCCATATGTATATGCTACCAAACTTTGCATTACCCAACAGCTAGATGAACGACATTGTTGCTGAAGTGAAGGAAATGAGCGGCAGTTTGCTGGGCATGAATTTGTTCGACTAGAGGGTGGCCAACTAAATGGCACTATGGATATGTAAATGTGGCCTCGAAAAATGAAAAATTTACTGTAAATTAATTTATTTCATACAATAATGGGTACTCAGTCAAATATAATAAATATTATAACAATGTGAAGCCAAATATTCTTTTAATCACTATAAATCAGCATTATTTTCTTGAAGTTGTATCCCTGATTTCGGTGGTTGGAATTTTATCGAGAAGTTAATATTTTTATTAATTTAGTTCATAGTTTCTTATTTGTCAGAGCTTCATGTCATCGACAATGAGAGACAGTTTTACCTAAGTTTGAGATTTCTGTTATTCGTGCGGTAGATAGGCCTATGTCCAGACTGTCTCTGATTTATAGGCTGGTAACACTGCACATTTAAAAGCACTGTTTCGGATCTACTTTTACTTCTCAGTTTGGGTCCTCCTCTCTGATGTAAAATAAACATTGCCGTCGGCCTGATCACTTAATTCATTCTCCATCCAAGTGAAACTAAGGAATTATCAGGAGTGTGAAAGTGTTACCAAAATGTCAATAAAATAAGAAGTTATTACTTCAGCGACCATATATTTAAACATTTCATTCGCGATATGTGAAATACGAAGCAATATTTTTAATCAATTCGCTGCCAATTGAACTCGGAGCAATGTGTTCTGTGTACTCTAAATTCGAATCAGTGGGAAACCACTGATTCGCAGTGAAGTTCAACTAATATAATCAGTGAAATTGCTCCACTTAGAATTAGTAGAAAACCACTGATTGTGCCAGTGAAAAAATTTCACTGATTGAATAAGTGATGGCCGACTGCAGTGGCTAAATAGATATTGTTTTTATTGAATGTAGCAAATCAATTACATTAAATAAACATATTTAAGATCGTATACTATTCGTATTGTCCAATTTACCGAAATTTTAAAAAAGTGAAAAAGATTTTTGCAAATGGCCAGAATTAAACTGACACACACTTTTCTCTTCATTTTCATGTTATTGCCTTACCATCTGTGCTACCACATCACAACGTAATTATTAGAGGAACATATATGTCTTACAGTTTCGCCATGAAATCGTGAAAATTTTAATAGTATGCTCTTCCTTTTCTTCGGTTTAATTGGTACTGTTAGGATTATTAAAACGAATAGTTCATCTGAGTGCACTTGATGCCATCCGTTTCCTCCTAGCATGTTTGCCCACCGTCGCTGGCAGCCTCTGCAGCTACCAGCACTCTACCGGGCGCTCATGCGCACCGGTTGGAGAATGCGCCACAGCGGTCGAACCGCGAAGACCTCAGTTACAAGAGCGGCCGCAGGGGCCGAAGAGAGAGCTCGTGACGTGAGCAATAAAGTGCAAGTGTTCGGAAAGCAACGTGTGCCAGCGCGCACGTGTCTTAAAATGAGACCATGCAAATTTTGTCCTAAGTCTAATAAATCTTAATTAAGAAATGCTGAAGTGCGTCCGTAAGCATTAATTACAGTGTTTTGTGTTTTTTATTAATTACCATTTTTACGTGTTTCATCCTAATCTCGTTTCATACAGTCAGTCATACCATGGTGTCTCGAGGAGTTGGATGTGCTGACCGATGGGGTCACATTTCGCACACTTGGGCGGAATTTCACATTTGTTCACTAATATCTTCACATCAATGGACATTAATAAACCAGAACCTTTGTTTACTTCGCAGCCACTCAAGATTTTCCACTCCTCCCTTCCCGTGGAATAGAAACGCCCAGGAAGGCTTAAGTTTTCACCTAAGTTCTTTGTTGCCTTCGGGCCATTTGTACAGTGTCACCCTACTGGCAGGTTAAGCCCGGCAAAGTGTATAAGTTTGCTTCTTGAAGGAGCTATTAATAAAACCCAATGATTCGAAGTGAAATGGAGTGCGTTCTCATTCGGGTTGCCTACGGGCCATAGGGGCGTGGGATCCCACCTTTCACACCAATCATTAAGGGTTATTTCTCAGTGTTTTGTATTATTTTTCAGTGTTTTTATATACATAAAACAAATTATGGGTGTGTGAGCCACCCCAAGATCTCACTGTGCAGGGTTTCAGTAACATAGCTGTTTTTGTATTGATCGCAATGGTAGGAGCACTAGGAGGACACCGCCCGTAGCTCGTCGGCACACGACCTGGACAGGAGAATAGTCTGCCGTATGCTAGCTAGTTGGTATTTCACTTAACATACCTGGCACCCTTCATTCTACTCGTAGGAGAGTTGGTGAGAATCTACAGAACATTTACCTGTCCCGTTCCCAACCTTAATGAATACCACTTTGCTCCACTACCTTGCCGTCAAATGGCTTTCCCAACTTAGGGGCGCGTCGTACCAGCAAAATTCCTCTTCAAAACGCTGTTGATATTTTCTCAAAATTTCCCTCAATTTTTTACAATCAGAAACTGTCCTTTGCCGCTTTTCCTGAACTGTTCCAATGTCGAGGAGGCATAAACAACATCTGTGGTGCACATATGGACCCATGGGACACCCTCGCGTCAACCAGGAAGTCAGGAAGTCTATACATGTGGTGCAAGGGAAAAGCACGGGGAATCTGCAAGGACACTGCTAATACCATCACCACGAGGGAGAAAGCAGAAAGACAATGCATAGCTGCCATGTTGGTGCACCGTGACATCAGCCAGCTCGCGCCACCCAGGCGCCGAGCAGACAATGGGGCTGCAATTCCTTTCCCTATGCCCGCATCGCGCGTGCTCTAGCAGGAGGAAGCAGGAAAAGAAACAAGCGATGGAGGAAAATAAAATTGCTTCCCTCTCACGCTATCCATTCCTGCGCCGAACAGCTGTGCACTCCTGCCATGTGTTGACCCCTGTCTCGTGCAGCTCCAAGCAGGACAGCTACGACATAACATCACCGGTGCCACGCCGAGAATCGCCTGCTCCCAACCTCACTCCTGCATGCTGCGCATCCACGCCAACTCTCTTGCGACCACGTGGACTGGAACAACACAATGGTTGGCCGGACTAGTAGTGACTCCATAGAGTTTCTCTGTTCGCAATGTTTGCGACCACAACCACAGGACTTTATTGCCAAATACGGGTGTGGCATTACATACTGTAGGTGTACCCTGCAATCCAGCACAAGCATCCGCGTCGGGAGCAACCACGAAAGAGAAGAGCGAGTGAACAGTGAACTAGAAACTTTGGAAACTAAATTCAACATTGACTTCTCGGACAACCAAACAACAAACTGGTGCCATGGTCTGCTCTGTCCAGGTCGGTACACATCCTTATTAAAATGCCAACTGTGTAGAAGCAGTTATCATACGGAGTGCTTGAACAGAAACGAGTTGCAAACAATTAAGGGCCTAATGTTTTCTTGTAAGCAGTGCAGTGCACAACCCTTACCCCCACAAGCAGGTAACATATAATTTGATCACATTCTTTGGCGAGTTGCAAAGAATAAACCATAACGGATGTATGGGGAACTCTGATGGAAGAATAAGTAGTTGAAACAAATGCAACATTAGGGTCCACCTACAGTGTCAAACGGAGACAGAATGGCAGACAAACAGTGAAGAAAAGTTAAAGTGTGGAGACTGTGAGGTCAAAGAGGAAGCCACACCTGCTGGAGTACCCGATGTTCAGAACACATCTGTGGTACCGCCCAGGGCGATAGTACCTGAGTCACAACCACTGCCTGTAACTACCCTCCAGTACCGATTTTTGCTGCCAATACCTAGTACACCCTATGTTCCACACCTGCAACTGTATTATTCCCCACCTATGTACACTCCACATTTTTAAGTAGTATTGCCAACCATACAGAACCAGTTTCTTACCTCAATGTGTTTTCCAAATTTACCGAAGATGTAAACAGAGCCACGATGGCTACGTCCAGTGTTACCAATCGCACTGACATACCATTTCGACCAACACCAATGAGGTTCCGGACTTTGCCAACCTTTTCCAGCCAACTAAATGAGGATCCATCCACCTTTGTATAAGATTGCAAGATGCACCTGCAGAGGTACGGGGTGTCAGAAGATGAATGGCCCAGATGTGTTGGAAAGCAGTTAGAGGGAGATGCACGGTAATGGTAGCTATCGATGAACCATTACAGACTCAGTTGGGGAATGTTCATTCACATGTTTCAGTGCTGCTTCAGAGGTACGTTCACCTCAATTCAAGCTCAAAGCAAACTCACGCTCCAGAAACAACAGGAGGGCGAGACATTAACGGCATTCGTCAACAGGAAAACATGCCTGGATTGAGTGAACAGGAAGTCCTCGAAGTGATAGCAGAGACAGCACTACTATAGTACAGACCAGCCTTAGTTCCGCTACTAAACAGCGGTCTCGCAGAGTTCATGCATGCTGCCATCACCCTCGAACGAAACATGAGTGTTCCGCGATGCGAATCGGGAGGCACCTGGGAGCGCCATGGACCTCACGAGTTTGGGAACTTCCATGGCGATAACAACAGGATGAATAGCCAGAACTTTCAGCCACGATGGCCGGAACAACTGCGAGTTAACCAAGTGAGAGGTTTTGAACCCCGTGCACGAGGTGGCATGAACATGCAAAATGTGAATTCGTACGATGATGAAAACCAGTCCGTTCGGTGGGAACATACGAGACCACCTCCGATGCCGTGCCGGTATTGCCCAGGACAGCAGTTCCATTGGCACGCCGATTGCCTGGGAAACCTGTGTCAGAGACAGCAGAATGACAGCAGCGGAAATGCCCACCAACAAACAGACAGCAGTAAAAACCAGCAGGGAAATGGATTGTAGGGGTAGAGCCTGCAACCATATACTTTACCCCTTCCCGCAGCACCAGCACAGAGGTAACGCCACAAAAGTCCCTAATTACCAAGGTCATTAGCCAGGGTGAAAAATTTATTCGTATACTTGTCCATGTAAACAGTATTTTGTGTCATGCCCTTGTCGACACCGCTGCGTCACACAACATTAGTCACCCCCGTTTTGTCAATAAATGTGACATAACCTGAACCTGACAGGTGATATGGCTTGCTAACAGGGAATGTACTAATACAGTATTCGGCCAAGCGACCATTACTATCAAAATAAGAAGTTTCTAAACCATAACTACAGCAGTAATTACTAATGAAATAATGAAGATGTTATTTTAGGAGTACCGTGGCTCGCAGAGCAAAACACAATATTTGAACCAGCCAAACTTCGCATCAACTTTGGAGCAAAGGAAAGACGAGCAGTTTATAACGTAGACAGACATAGCCATGAACATGTGCCTAAAGTAAATTTAACAGAATTTGAATATGACATAGCCACAGTGAACCAAGCTGCATTTCAGTGCTTGCTAAATGAATATAAACTTGTTTTCGCGAACCATGATGCCTCATGCAAGACAACAGTGCCAGAATACACTATCCATTTGACTCAGGAAGAACCGATCTTCAGTGGCCCCCGCAGTTATTTACCTCACCAAGCTTACATAATAAAACAGCAGATATCCGAGATGTTGGCAGATGGGGTAATCGAATCGACTAGGAGCCGGCATAACTCGGCCATAACTCTCGCGCTAAAAAAGGATGGGACCTAGAGGTTCTGTGTAGACTTCAGGCCCATCAACCAGGTGACATGCAGTGCTATACCGCCCTATATAAGTGTCAAAGACACTCTTAGTTCACTCGGAAGGGCCAGAATCATGTCGTCGCTCGATTTGCAAAGTGGCTACTGGCAAAAACCAGTACACCAGGAGGACCGGGAAAAGACCGCCTTTACCACCCCGGACGGCCGACGATATAATTTCTTCGCCATGCCTATTGGGCTAAAGTGCACCCCCGCAACATTTCAGAATATTATGGTACGATTCCTCAATGGTATGATAGACGAATTTACACTCGCCTACCTCGACGATGTAGTCATATGGTCGGAGATGTGGAAGGAACCTCTAAAACACCTGTCACTTACTTGAGAGATTAGAGATAAATGGAACCACATGTGCCATTAAGGAATGCTGGCTTGGCAAGAGCGATCTAGAGTTTCTAGGCCACATGATGCACGAGCAAGGAAACTGACCGAACTCTGAACAGCTGGGGCTGATTGAGCGACAGGCACCACCACGTACACGTAAACAACTAGGTAAATTCTTCGGACTAATCAATTGGTTACTTGAACACATATCACCGTACCCCTCACGGACCTGCTATCTCCACAAAAACGGTATGTGTGGGGCAGCAAACAGGAAACAACCTTTTTGAAGATCAAAGAAAAATTCCGAGAATGTCCCGCTCGAGCGTGGTACGATCTAGCAAAACACCTTAACCTACAGACCGATGCCATCCAGGAGGGACTCGGCGCCGTGCTCTACCAGTACAGCGACACAGTGGAGAGAAGGGTATTCGACTTCGCAAGTGCAAAATTAGGAAGTACCAAATGCAGATATGATGTCAATGAAAGAGAATGTCTCGCTGTGATATGGGTGATACGAAAGTATAGGCCATACTTAGAATATCGTGGGTTCACGTTGCGAACCGATAATCGTTGCCTAGTATGGTTCAACAACCTGCGGGAAGCCAGGAGCAAACTTATGAGATGGGCACTTTTGCTGCAAGGTTACGATTTTTCTATCGAACACGTACCGGGAAAGGATAATGAGCTAGCTAACATGTTGTCACGGGCACCAGAAGCGAAAGTAAAGGTCACAGACGATGTTGAATGGGAGGAGGTATTTCCCCCGTTACTACAGAACTGGTTACAGAGGCAAACGTAAACAGGATAGTGGTAAGAGAGAATGACCAACTGATAGCAGATTTGTACCACGACATAGAGATAGTGCATTAAACTTGTGAGTTTGCGAGAGAGAAGAAAGAGTGATGTGAAAAAGAACATGCGGATGGATGGATATGTGTAGAAGGGCGTATTGAGATGTGCTCACCACAAGACGATACAAAAAGGAAACTGTATGTACCACCTATTTACAGGGGAAAAGTATTTTTAACACACTCATGGGAGCGTAACAGCAGGACGCCCGGGAGCTGAGCAGGCAATTAAAAAACTTTTGGAACAGTTTTTCTTTGCCAGTGTCGCTCATTGTGTCAGAAATTGGGTACACAGATGTCACAAATGTAATTTGTTCAAATTCCAGCGGTCTGACGGAAATCAACAACAGCCAAGGCAGCCTAAACGACCATTTGAAACTGTCTGTTTAGATCTCATGGGGCCCTATCCGAAGTCAACCAGCGGAAGGGGATTCATGTTAGTAGTAACAGACAGCTTTGCGATATGGATCGAAGCTTACCCGGCAAACAGTGCTAGGATCGGAAGATTGCAAAATGCACGGAAACAGGATTTTTCCCACACTGAGGATATCTGAGAGAGTTACTTACGAACAACTGATCACAATTTACCAAAAAAGATGCTGTGAACTTTGTACGAGCTGGGAAGTGCGGCACATAAAAACTTCTATTTACCATCCTCGTGCGAACCCCACAGAGAGGCGCAACCAGGAGTTGAAGGCGCAACTCCGGCTCCATGTGAGTGAGCACCATAACAGCTAGGCCGAACACCTGCCCACCGCACTCTTAACGCTCAGGCAAAGAGTAAATGGCGTGACCAGCCATATCCGAGCACAAGACCTGTTAGGAAGAAATATAACACTGCAGAGGGAGAGAAATTGTCCGCGCGCGAGAGAGAGTAGTGAGACAGAAACAAGTGGTGCGTGAGACGAGAGGCGCAGGCACCGTTATCGCGAACAACGGGATCGGCAGGTGAGATATGCGAATCGCTGGTTGCCAGAAACCAAACTACGACCAACAGCACTAATGGTAGGACAGGCCGTAAACGTCCGACCTTATCCGCAGTCCATGGCCTGCGAGAACATTTACGCGGAATTGGCACAATACTGGACGGGACCTCACCGAATGGTAAAGACCATGGGCCGGATCATATAACTGGTCAGGATGGGCCGCAAGATGCTAAGGATCAACCGTGACGACATTCGGGCAGCGGCTGAGAGCACTCCCGAGAACAATGGGGACGAGCCCCAAATCTGCCAGGACGGCCATGCTCAGGACGAGCACATCAGGAGAGATAGTGAGGCAGAAAGTGGTTCAGGACCTGAAGAAGGGGTCAGACCAACTAGTGCAGGTGGGACGTCGACACCGAATGGCACGGAGTTCACCAGGGGTTTATGTAACGCCAGCATCACGAAAGAGCAGGTCGCAGAATCTGAGAGGGACGGCGTCCACGCAGAGATGAGGGGAGAAGGAATTCGCTAGGTTTATATAGAGCGAGAGGAGTCGGAACGATCGGCGAGAAGCAAGGACCACCAAGTGGCCCATGATGGCGACGGCGCTGACGAACACTGTGGTGACCGTCCATCGATGGGATGTGATGCAGTACCTCAAGAAAGTATTGCGGCAGAGGATGTAGGAGGTCCGGAGCCACCCGACACGGAGGTGCCGACAGGGGTGAGCCCGGTAGCCGACGTCGACGGGTCCGACGGGGAGAGGCCGTCGAACCATGCCATCGAACAAGAAGAGCTGGAAACAGCACCGGTACTACCAGAACAGGACAAGGATGGGGAAGATCCATATCCCACCCCGGCGACACCACCTGTAAGCCTGCACGAATACAACACACCCGAGCTTCGGGGCAGGGCCCGACCTACTGGAATGCTATTACCTGGTCGCAACCGAAAACGACACGACTGCAGCAGTGAAGAGAGTGGAGGGGTAAGCAGTGGGGACAGTGAGATTGGCGGTTGGCCAGCCTGCTAACTCTCCAACTTCCCAAGAGGTGAAGAGCGCCTGCACGGGAATGTACCACCTGCGGTAGTGCCACAGCGCTCCGGAAAGTGCAGGTTCGCACAGAGCAGCCAAGGAACTACAGAATGCCAGCACGTAGGGAGGCCTACATGCTGCGTCCTCGTCGCAGGGAGCAGAGGATATGCTCCTGCTTCGAGTGAGTCACCGGCTGCCAAACAGACACGCATGATTTGGGGGGGGGGAGGATTTGACGCCATCTGCTGCCCCCTTGCCCGTTTTCCCCCCTTCGCAGGCAGCCGCTGCAGCTACCAGCACTATACCGGGCGCTCGTGCGCACCGGTTGAAGAGTGCGCCACAGCGGTCGAACTGCGAAGCCCTCAGTTACTAGTGCGGCTGCAGGGGTCGAAGAGAGCGCTCTTAACATGAGCAGGAAAGTGGAAGTGTTGAGTCACGTGCGCCTGTGCACACCTGTCTTAAAAGGAGACCCTGCAAATTTGGGCCTAAAAGTAACCAAGCTTAATTAAGATATGCTCAAGGACGCCTATTCACAAAACGGCTAATCAAGGAGCCCTATAATATTTTTTATGCCACCGCGGGCCTTAATTACAGTGTTTTGTATCTTTCATTGATTATCATTTTCACGTGTTTCGTCCACATTTCGTTTCATACAGTGTAATATGTCAATTAAAGGGTTCCTGTGCCAAGGGTAATTGATTTTGTACGTTTTGAATTATTTAAATTAACGTGGATGTGTTTTCTGGAGTTTGAGAGTGTAAGAAAATAGTCAGCGTGGCTGGCCTGCCCGTCAAACCTCGGCCGGCACGCCGCGCGAGACATTCAGTCATACCGTAATGTCTCAAGGAGTTGGGCGTGCTGACCAACGGGGTCGCGTTTCGCGCACTTGGGTGGCGCTTCATCTTTGTTCACTAATCACTTCACAGCAATAGACATTAATTTACCGGAACCTTTGGTCACTTCGCAGCCACCCAAGATTCTTCACTCCTCCCTTTCCATGGAATAGCATCGCCCGGAAAGGCCTAAGTTTTCACTTAAGTTCTTTGTCGCCTTCAGGCCGTTTGTACAGTGTCGCCCTACCAGCGAGTTAAGCCCGGCACCGTGTATAAGTTTGCTTCCTGCAGAAGCTATTAATAAAACCCAATGATTCAAAGTGAAATGGAGTGCGTTCTCATTCGGGTTGCCTACGGACCAAAGGAGTGCGTGCTCCCACATTTCCCGCCAATCATTAAGGGTTATGTGTCAGTTTTTTTGTATTATTTTTCAGTGTTTTTATCTATGTACAACTAATTATGGGTGTGTGAGCCGCCCCAAGATCTCAATGCGCAGGGTTTCAGTAACATAGCTGTTTTTGTATATTTCACGGCGGTCGGAGCACCAGGAGGACACCGCCCGGAGGTCGTCGGCACACGACCTGGAGAGGAGAATAGTCTGCCCTACGCTAGATAGTAGGTATTTCACTTAAAATACTCAGCGCCCGTCATCTACAAGTAGAAGAGTTGGTGAGAATCTACGGAACATTTACCTGTCCCGCTCCCAACGTTAATGAACACCACTTTGCTCCTCTACCTTGCCGCCACACTCACTTCACCACATTAGAAGCAGTTTAAACCTTCAAAAAGAGCGCCGTGATGAATACATGAAATGAAATGAAAGACGTAAAATGGGAATGAAATGCTGAGTGTTCATATTACGTCATAAAATGGCATTTTGACAGACGAACCACATTTAAGAAGGTATTTTTTAATGGTTTTATAAGTATATTCGTTGTTATTTCACTTGGTACGCGTTTTTTAACAGCCATATTTAAAGGTTGTTTGTCTGCCATATTTACAGACTATGTAACTGTTTCATCAGTCAAAAATAAATCACTGAGTAAACAGTGAAAAAAATGACTGACGAATCGGTGGAAAATGTCACTGAATCAATCAGTGATGTAAATCTGGCATTTTTTCACTGATTTATCAATTAAATTCACTGACGTGACTGTTGAATCAGTCAGATACGTTTGACTAATTGAAACAGTGAAATTATCACTGATTCAGTTTTAGAGTGTGTTAAGTTACAAGCGGTGAATTAATTTAAATGTTGCTCTAACAAGTGCTCGCTTTACTGTGAACTGCCTACATGTTTGTTTATTGGCAGCGCGTCGGGAGCCGTAGTCCCTCGGAACGTGATCCGCACCGCTGGCTCCCGAGATGCTGGAGTCGTTTTCATTAAGGAATTGCCGCTGTAAATGGCTGTCGGCTTGCTGCTGCCCGTCTCCAATTTGTCGAGGGGTAGGAACTGAGGGTGTGAGCGGGGGCAGGAGGGAGGAAATTCGGGACGGGCCGGCTCCGGGATGACTTGAACGAAGCAGGCCCTTCGCTTCCACGGCCAAGATGGAGTACGGGGGCTGATGATTTACCACCCCTTCATACAAAACATCCTCCACCGGATTAGATGACCTCGAATCGCGTGGATGGTGCCAGCTGCTGTTTTTTCCCACAGCACGTGAGAGGCTGCGCGTTAGTCACTGTTACAGTCTCAGGATAGGCATATCTGTGTTACTTGTCCGGAAGATATTCGACAGTAATATAATGAATTAATACATATCAAAATACTTCAAACATATAATTAAAATACAATACTTTTTAAAGTTATTATTATTCATTAGTTTTCCCAACTAAAAATCAAAATGTAGCATATTTATTAATGTACGCTACATCATTTAATATACCAAAAAATATAATTACTTGGCAAACACATTGAACAGTTCATTAAAGAAATATTCATATTTGGATTTGGCTGACGTTTAAATGATGCTCACAAAGGAATTTTAAATTAGCACAATTGTACACGTTTGTATACGGCGCATGTTGTTTATAACTAATCAACTTATAGAACTAAATGATTGCCCCATATGTTAGGTTAAAATTACAGTTTATTTAACGTAAGACTTTAAATTTTTGGTGTCTGTTAAAATATTAAATTACGCAATAACGAATTCTCAAGTTGATATGTCTTTAATAACGAGTACCTTTTTCCGACTAATCTATAACAATTCAAACTACTGTGTTAACTTGGCTTCGATGTACATGTTTCGGAAGAAATTTATTTTTATTAGTATTCTCAGTGCCTAAATTAACTTAGAAATATATACAACTCCAATGACATTTAGAAATGTATGTATTTTGCCTAACAATTATACATTTTCGGTACCACTTATAAGTTAACTTGTACTCTAAGAAATTATTCGGAAACGTACCATATTAGTGTTTACGCTTAGCGAGAAAGCAGGAATGGTAATGTTTTCCCCTAAACATTCATTATAGCGATCATACATTTGCTCAGGAAACGGTCTAATGTGTAGGGACGTTCCCAACTTTGTATAGTAGCGACGCTAAGCACTCCTATATCTGCAGTTTGATGTATGGCATTATTAACATACAGTATAGGGAAGGTCTTACAGTACCGACCACCCTAATTTCTCTGACCGTAATTGTTCAAATGTTGAACAAAATCATTTGTTATAACAATTATATTTTAGCTCACTTAGCGTTTCGTACAATACAGCTAAAAAGTTTTCTTAATTTACATTTAAAATATTAATTATTTACAAAAACATAGAAGTATTCTTTTTGGGAATTTAATAATGTGTTGTCCAATACCCACCAGTAGCTCTTTTAGATTATTTAAGATATTGAATGACTGAAAATGATAGTAATATGGAAAACTTTACTCAATTAATACAAAAATTCATACATCATAGAACTTGTTTAAGATATTAATGAATTAATAATGATAACCAGATTATAATTTTGTCCACTGCCCCTTAAGCCCGATGATTAAAAACATCACATGTAAAATGGGCGAAATTTTCTTGGTCTGTACATTCGACGTGTGCCCAACCTTGACATTTGATGCACTACACCCAGTCTTCTTCAAATGATTCGGGAAAAATTATGCACTCTGTGTTCACTTCTGTAAGCTTAGGCTCACTAGGAACTTCACCAAAGTCTAATTTCTTAACATACTTCTCTGTTTTCTTGTCTCCTGTTTCATTTTTTATTTTTTCAGAATCACCAGACTTCCTTGCCATCTACATAACTTCTTCATTTCTCCGTAGTTCTCTTTCAGCCTTTCTCTTCTCTGCTTTCAAACTTTTCTCTTCAGCCAGGTTCTTTTTTTCCTCAAGTTGGTCTTTATAAGGTGTCGCTGTAAGAACTTCAGATTGCTGTGTTCGATTACTTCTTCTTTTCGCCTTAGTCTCTGAAAAACTGTTTGTGGGAGAGATATTTACCAGAATTTTCTTGAAATCGGATGTTGCCAAAGAAACTGGAAGTGACGGATTGAAGGTAGATTTTTAAATGTGAGCAGACGAAGGCCCTGGTTGTGTTTCAATGAGATTGTTTGGAGTGAGAGCTGATTCAGGCCCATGTTCTAACAGGTTGGCTGGAATGTGAGGTGGAGAGACAGTACAGTCGATAACATTTTATCTATTAAATATGTTGAGGTAACCGACTGACGAGCTTCTGAAGTTAATGGCCTAGATTCATAATCAATGTGCTCTACCTGTCGAAAATGCTCAGAAGGAATGAAATCAAATTCTGTGACGACATTTGGGTTTAAAGGCCAAAGCCCTGTACATGCAAAAGCTGATTGTGCCAAATCAATCCTGCATAATGAAGTGTAGGCATTGTCGGCTATCCCAGCTACATCTCTTTGTGTGATTTTCATAGACTAATACTTCCTCATCCAGACACCACATGCTTGATTGTATGCTGCTTTGAAAAGCCGCATAACTGCCCAATCCAAGGGTTGCATCTTATGTGTGGTGTGAATGTGAACGAAATGCTTTTTCTCAAACAGAATAAAATCAAGATCCGTGTCGCTGCTCTGCCCATAAAGTATGAGAAGGTCTGGTTCTTCTTTAGTGGGACGAGTTCTCTCAACAAACAGCTCCAACCACTTCAAGAATACTATAGCAGTGATCCAGCCACTTTCTTCAGCGGCGAATATACTTCCAAAAGGCGCATCCTTTTCCAAAACTGCATCTACTCGCTGTTTACTATAGAAAACAAAAAGAGGAGGAACGAAAATATCACCAGCAGCATTTATGCACAGTAGCACTGTCACATTTCTTCCTCTCTCGCCTGATGTGATCTTGCTTAATTGCCTTTTTCCTTTTTGTGCAATCACCTTGACACCATAGTCATGAACAACACAATAGAAACGCTGGTTTCATCACAGTTGTGTATCCTACTAGCGGAGAAATTGTAGATCAGCAGCTCTGAGTATTTTTAAAGAAGCTATCTACTTGAAGTTTATTGAAACCTAATGCTCTTTGGAGGCTTATTGACTCAGGCCTTCCCAGAGGAACCTCAGGATGACGTGCCCTAAAGTAATAATAAAACTGCTTCCCGGCAGCTTTGTGTTTTTTGTTAGACTGGTGAGGTATCTTTAGATGCTCAGCCAAATCGAAAGCCAATTTCGTAAATTCTCTCCTACTGAGTGGCATGATTCTGCCATCCTGATCTTGCATGTAAAAAAACCCGCTGTTTTTCTATTTCATCACAAAAAGTCATTTGAAATCTGCCCATCTGGGGGTTAGAATTACAGTTTTACCAGCTTCAATGGCTCTCAGTCGATTTCCTAGCGCAGTTTTCGGAACTGAAAACGTCATACCTGCCTGTCTTTATGAATTCTGTATGAACAAACTTCAGGAATAACAATTTTCATATCATCCTGTCCATTTTCCTTTTTCCTTCTCGCACTTTCAGCCATTTATTCTGAAAAGGGGGGGAAAAAATGAAAAATGAGACATTTTTTTGTAGTCTCGTTACACATTGGCCAGTACTGGGCCATAGTTTGGTCGTCGATATTGTACGGCATGTGGTCGGTATTGGACGACTGTTGGGTGATCGGTACTGTACGACACACACTGGTAGCAAAAATATCGACTGTGCACTGTTTACGCACGATATCGTTAAAATTGCGGCATACATGTTTACCTAATAGACTAAGGAGAAACAGGAACGTGAAACAATTTTTCACCCTCAAAACAACAACAAACACCTTCAATGTCTCGTAGCTCTCGCAACTCTGAACGAACAAACGTGTCGCCAAAGGAAATAAGGTATGAAGATAATCCACTCCCACTAATACCTGAAAAGTACTGCTACCTAGCATCACAAGCGAGAACTAGCCATGGTCGGTACTGTAAGACGGTCGGTACTGTAAGATTTTCCCCTATACGTTAAAAACTTCCATTACAGTTTAGGAAGTTTACCAGAATTATTTTTTACGGTGTGTATTAGCCGTAAACTATAACGCGTCACAATTAGATACATCCGTTTAAGTGAAGTCGCTTCTGAACCTCCAATTATTTTTAGTAATTTAAGATGAACTGGTTCAGAGAAGCTGTTATTTGCAAAAATATTCCTGCACCGGCCAGATTTCAAAGTCCTGCATTTACATCTACAGATTTCCTTTGGCGACTGTCTGCGTGTCTTTTTGAGAAGAAACGTTGTTACTTAAGTGAGTCAATCAGAATAATGGTACTGAGACATGGGCATGCTTTATATGTTAGCAGAAACATCCGACAAATAACCATTAAAATCGTCCTATTGCGGTAGTGGATTAGAATTTCTCTTCACCAAAATCGTGGGTTGTTATTAGTAAGAAGTGTTTAAGAGATATTGTGTAGAATAAATACATTTTTAGGGAGTAATTATGTGGATGTAATAAGATCACAATTGTGGTTTTAATATCTCAATAAAATGAAGAATTATTAAAACGGGTAAAAAATATCTACAACGGCATATTGCTTTTTGTTGCTTTACACCATAATATGTTCATAGACGAATTAAATAAACGTTTTACATTGATCAACTGAAGGTCCACAATACTTTTTTTAAGTAATGAGTGCATATTACTGTTTAGTATTATCTATCTAAACAAACATATCAAGAGATGCAAGAGAAAGACACCTGCCAATTTGTTTTACAGCGCTATGTTTTTATCAGCAAGATATTTAATTAAAACGAATTTATCTACAAAATTTCACTAACTGGATTTGCACAAATCTAAATGCGAATCAGCGGAAAACCTCTGATTAGCAGTGAAATTCATCAACTCGAATCAGTGAAAATGGCTCCACTTAGAATCGTTGGAAAACCACGAGTTGTTTCAGTGAAACTATTTCACTGTTTCTGATAGTCACGGATTATTGTGTGCAATTTAAAAAAGTAAAAAACAAACTCGGTGTTTACGACTTGAATTCACAGCATTCCGCTTCAAGACCGTTACCTCACCAATCGCGCTAGAAAGCCAACGTTGATTGCAAACGGAAAAATATGTATTATTTCTTTATCGACAATATGTAGCTTTAAATTGTAAACCCTTTATTTTCGTTTTTAGTTTAATTGGTAAAATTAGGATTGTTAAAACAAAAAGTACGTATGAATACAATCACTTGACCACTTCTAATGGAATTAAATCCTTCAAACCGAGCTATATAATGATTACGTGAAAACGAAATGAAAGACGCTAAAACGGAACGAAAGACTGAATGCTCATGTTACCTTATGAAATAGTATTATAAAAGACACAGCTCACATTCAAAAAATATTTTTATTCGAGTTATTAGTTTATGCGTTGTTTTTTTTCTTTTGTTACACGATGTTAAACTGCCATTTGATGCATGGTGTTTAACAGACCCATCAGCCAAAAAAAACCAGTCACTGAAAAACAGTGAATGAAATGGTTTATGAATCACTGGCAAATATCACAGAATCAATAAGTAAAGGACAACTGGCATTTTTTCACTACTTCATTGAACTGACTAAAGTGGCTTTTGAGTAACTCAGGTGCTGTTAACTGATTTGACCATTGAAATTATCAATGATTCAGATTTAGAGTGTAGTTTTTGATATTGAATGCAAAAGAAAAGAAACGTTATTTATTTTCAAATTTCGGTATTTGAAAATTAGTTTACGCATTTAGCCCTTGCATGTTATATATAAACAACATATCCTAGGAAATAATCTTAAAGATTATTTTTAAAACACTTATTAAATGAACGATTAAAACATTTTCAAAATAAGTAGAGGGGTTTCCCAACTCCGTGACCAACGGCATCTGGTTCTGAGCTCGGACCTGTTCCTTCTCTTTCGATCGGCCAGCGGCCATCTTGGCTGCCAGTAACCTTTGGCTCTTGACCTCTGACTTATAATATTTGGCCTTTGAGCCCAAATATATAAAACAATTCGAAAAAATTACAAAAATATCTAAAAAATATCTAAAACATTTATTATTGAAAGTTTATTTATAATTATTAAAAAATTATTAACAATTCGTTAAAAATTATTAAAACTTTGTTTTAAAACTGTAGCCCCAGCGACCATTTTCCCTGACAATTTCCCTTTTTTCCCTAAAGTATTTCCCTTTTCCCTTACAGTTTTCCTTTTTTCCTGTAACATGTCCCTTTTTCTTTAAAAAGTTCCAAAAAACCCGGCAAAATACATAAAAGTCAGCAAGCATATTGTGTTACATACTACCACCATATTAGGTGCAGGTGACCTTGACCTTTACCCCATGAAATTGAATGACCTTGAAAACCAAAACTCGAAAAAATGCATAAAAGTCAGCTAGTATATTATGTTGCATACTACTACCACCACGTTGGATGCAGGTGACCTTGACATTGACCCCTTGACAATGAATTGCCTTGAAAACAAAAACTCGAGAAAAATCATAAAAGTTAGCAAGCATAGTACATTATTTACTTCTACAGCCATATTGTATTCGGGTGACCTTGACCTTAACTATATTTGCCTTGAATGGCCTTGAAAATAAAAAAAAATACTTATAAAAAATGCACAAAAGTCAGCAAGCATATTACATTAATGACTACTAAAATACTGGCTGCAGGTAACCTTGAACTTAACCCTGTGACATTTAATGACTTAGAAAACCAAAACTTGAGAAAAAGTGCATACAAGTCAGCAAGCATATTATGTTACTGACTTCTACCACCATATTGGGTGTGGATAACCTTGGCCTTGACCGCATGGTCATGAATGACCTGGAAAATAATAACTCGAGAAGAATTTTAAAAGTGAGCGAGCATACTACGTTATTGACTACTACCGCAAATTTTATTGTTTGCAAATTAGGCATGCGTGAAATAAAACACACTTTATTTTTCACACGCCTTTTTTTATTCAATTAATTTATTACAGTCACTCGTGCCTCCCCCCCCCAAAAAAAAATTACAGTATTCTTATATATATATATATATATATATATATATATTATATATATATATATACCTACAACAAAGTTCCATATATATATATATATATATATATATATATATATATATATGGAACTTTGTTGTAGGTTACAGTATATAATGCATCTCGCAATTCACATTCGTGTTGTCCTTGTGCAAAAATATCGTGACATTTAATACAACGACACACTGTGTAAGGCGGGTTATGTAGATAACTACACTTTTGAAGACATGTACCAAAGTCACAGGGGACCTGTTTACAGTCAACCTGGTGCTGAGGTACTGATTAAAAATGCACTTCGCCTTTACAAGTCTTTTCATGTATAAGTAAATTGTCGCTACTGCTAAACTGCTTACCGTACCGGTCACTCAAATATGATATACGACACGGATTCTTGGCACAATTAAAGCGCTCATGTCGCCGTACATTATAGTCGAAAGTAAATGTCTTATCACAAAAGTGATACTTGTGAGGATGTAGTGGTTCAGGCAAAGACTCGGGCGGACCTGTTAGAGATATAGGTATCTCAGCCGAAAAGTTCGATGGTTCTACTGAAGCTTTCGTAGGTTTAACAGCCGAAGAAGTCGATGGCACTGCCGTAGCTATCATTAGATCTGGAGTGCCCGAATACATCGCAGATGCAGACTAAGACTTAGATGCGAAGAGTCAGAAGCTAGCCGAGACGATCCTTCTTTCACGGCTGCCTCTGTCAAACTAAGCCTCTCAGCTGACCTCCCTACTGCATATAATATACGAGTATACAAGCCATATGAAGTCATATTGACTTTGAAGTAATCCTATTACACCATTAATACATTGTTGGGACACCAACCAGTCAATCACCAAGTTACCATGTGATTGCAGCTGACGAATCGCATGCAGGCATCGAGACATCGCATGCTGCAGTCAGTTTCTCACTCCAGCCGACTTACTCTTACAGACTGATCCCTCACAAGACTGACACCTAAATGATTCCTAATGACCCCTAAATGACCCCCAATGACACTTAATGACTCCTAAATGGCCCCTAAATGACCCTAATGGCCCCTAAATGACCCCTTATTATGGCGCTGATAGCGATTGTGGTGCTGATTGTGTCGCTGATTGCGATTGTGGTGCTGATTGTGATTCGGGTGCTGAGTGTAGTGCTGATTACAGAGCGTGTGTGTGGGTAGCAAGTTAAAATTAATTACACCTATTTTAAAACTACTTTATATAGTTCTACATCCAAAAGCAGAAAGGTGAACATTTTATTTAATAATCTCGCTTTAAAAAGCATATACCCAGGTCCCTAGGTATATTTCATCGCATTCTGGGAAAACTGTATTTGCACTTTGCAATAAAAGTACCTGTAACTACAGAGGGCTTCCACCAAGCTTCGCCATTGGTCAATGCACAACTTAACTTTGTACTGAACAATTCAGCGCCATTGTAGGCCACCACCATGCTTCCCAGTTGGTCGTCACGCGAAAAGGTCTCTTCGCACAGACCGTCCTTTCGTGCCGATAAGCGTTTTATGATCTGCAAAAAAGTAAGATTGATAAAATTTCCGTTGACTTGTAAGAAAGTTTACCTGAATTTGTGGGATTCATGCCGTCCGGAAAGTATGAAAAAATTAACGAAATACTGCACTTAAGAAACTCTTAGAATGCTCTTCAAGAATAAAGCCAGATTCAATGGAGGTCAAGAGGTTAAAATTGTGTTTAACATTTTCAGTACATATAGTCATTTACAGGTGTGATATGAAATAATAGTCTGAAAACGTGTTGCAATGAAAGAAAATAATTCTTCAGAAAAATAATGAAATCAGTTATAAGAATTCTTGAATTCCATAATTTTTCGTACAAATCTAAAAACAGTACAACTGTAGTCACGTTACAGCTAGAAATAAATGTTAACATTAATAAAATGTCATTAAGAATATATTTTTTAAATTTTTTTTTGTGCTGATTGCCCATACCTCGATTTTTATATTTCATATAAAATATAAAGTCAATATATCTTGGTTTTAAACCCGTGCCACAAGTGTCGCATTTAAAGGAAATAACAAAATATTTTTAATGACTTTGACCAATACTTTACTTGTAACCAAACTTGTATTTGAAATAACTTTTTTTGAGTTTTTACGAATGAAGATATTACGTTTAAATAACACTTCCGCTGGAACATAGTAAATGTTTTTATTCAAAGTAATTGGTATTTTTATAAAGTTTTCATTGAAACCATGTCGCGAAACAATAAAATACCCACGATATCTATAGGCTGTTAAAGGTAAAATGAGCCTTTTCGAAAGATCTACTGGTATACACGTTGTGTATTCTTGTATGCTTCCACCTTATGCAAAATTAACATTGCCACGGGCCTAATCTTTTTACTCATGTGTCGGTCAAGTGAAACTACGAAATTATTATAAATGAAAATGTTGTATATATCTGCTTATTTTTACGCTTCGATGCATTAAAAAAGTACAGAAAGCGAGAGAAATAATTTAAGTTATCTCAAATGGTTACCTAACACGTTTAGTTCGACGCTAAGATATGGAACTAATTTCCTCTCCACCATTACCAACTTTACTGGACAAAAGTCACTCATTGCCCCCGTTAAAATATATGCAGTTAGGAGCAGTGACTTTTTCCTAAGGTTGATTTTAAAAGTTTTCCCATTTATCCGTGAAAACCTTTAGAAAAATGGAACTCTGGAACAGCTTAAAAAAAGAAATTAATACTTTTGTATCACTCCCGGCAATGATTCCCATTACTACAGTCCAATAATGTTTTTCACCAACTTTCCTGAAACCCATATTAATTTTTTATTTCCAGACTATTCCTCCGCCTCGCGCAAAGCTAAACTATTTCTAAAATATTTCACCAAAGGGACAGTGCACCGCATTTGTGAGCATACAGTTTAATCATATTTTGCACGATAACTATTTCTTATAGGTTGCTCACGGTAAAATGAACACTGTTGAAAGCCCTGCTTAAGCTCTACTCATATGCACGTTATGTAGTATTTCGCCTTATGTAAAATTAACATTGTAATGGGCCTCATCACTTTATTCATGCGTTGATCAAGTGAGACTTTAAAATTACTATAAAAGTAAATATTTTACAAATCTGCTCGTTTTAACATTCCGATGCATTAAAAAAAAACAGAAAGTGAAGTAAATAATTTAAGTCATAACAAATGGTTACCTAACACTTTTTATTCGACGTTAAGAAATAGAACTACTTTCCTTCCGTCGTTACTAAGTTTACTGGGCGCCTGTTACTCAGTGCGCCCACTAAAATAAATGGAGGTACACGCAGTGACTTTTTGCTAAGATTGATTTCAAAAGTGCTAACTTTATTGTGAACAGCCTGTACTAGTCATTACCAACACACGTGTTTTCTCTCTCTTTTTATTCACTTTAATTATAAATTAAACATATTTTATAGATAAACTATAAGTAAAATTTAGTTAACAAAAAATTACTTACGTTTGAGTATAAAAACACTTTTTTGATACATGACATATTTAGAAACAAACCAGACACATCATACATGTTTTTTTTCTTTCATATGTTTGATTAAGAAGTGTAAAGATACTGCAAATAGGCTGTAGTTGGTGCACTTGCACGAGAGAGTAGGGAAGGAGTGCGACATAGTCTGTTTCTCTCCCCCATGCCGCAGTTTGGTTACGTCGCCCAGTTCTCTTAAACCCAGAGAGCTGGGCTTATTGTGCCCCTTCCAGGGCGTGAATCGACCGCAGCTAATCTGGCTCTGAATGGTTAAACACGGCAGCGCCACAAGAGTCGGGTCACACCGGAGAGAAGGTCAGCTGCTCCTAAGCCTTCGCCACGGCGCTGCTGTTCAAAACACATCTTCTCTCCTCCGCGTCACAAAATAACCCTTCAAATAATTAATGCTCCCCGGCTACCCATGATACTGGCGAGCCCGCCCCGCGGCAATCCATTCTGCATGCTTCGGTCACGTAGCGCGGCCCTGAAACGTATCGCCCTCTGGCCACCTTCACGCGCTAATTGCGTTTTCGTAATGCTTTAACTGGATTATGAGAGCGCGCCGTAAGAAATGATCACCACAGGCGCTGGTCTCACGGAAAATATTCTTTAGTGCTGCCCAGAAGAAATTCCAGTCTATTATTTTTCCCCTAAATGTTTGCCCAGCAGTTAGTTTTGTTTCAGTAGGTCTTCGGAAAACGAAAAGAGTTTAACAAAATATGAATCTTTTATCATACATGCGTTTGCACACTCTTGTAGAACTGCTGCTTGCTACCTTCCTTTTCCAAGTAGTTGCAATTCTGTACACGTCATGTCGAGCGGAACTGCTACTTCCGTATCCGTTTATATCAGTTACTATGTATGCCTAAGTAAAGCACAGAATTTCAACAACGCAGGAAATCTTTGTAAAGGTGGCTATCGATTGAGAATAACTAAATTCTGATTTTCCACCCGACTGGCAAAAAAAGTTGCTTATTGCAATTCCAGTCGTTCTTAGATCACTAAGTACGATAAAAATATTCATTAAATATTTTATCAACGTTTGGATTAGAAAAAGCCATTACTAAAATTTTTTTTGACAAGTATGCTCTAAACAGTGTGTTGAAAATATTCAAAATTGTGGGTTGGGTCAAATGTAATTCTAAGCTATTATCCTAGTGATTAACTTTGTATTTACTAACAGATACAAGTGTATACCGATTTTAATAAACCATGTAGTTATTTTCTGCGCAATTTATAATTGAACTTTCAAAAACATGTGTTAACATTTTCCTCGAAATCAAATGACGGGTGCAGTAACGTGGCTTTCTTCCCGAGTAAAGCAGGAAAAACTTCTTACAACATTTATCCAGTCAACAATCTTATCCACTAAACCCTTCATTTTTTTATTCTGCAGAAATGCTCTTGAAACCTTTAGTGATCATTTGAACTAGGTAACGATTTAAGTTTCCTACTTACCTGGAGATTTTTTTCCCTGTTTCAGGCCGAGAAACACCGTTGCAATAAGGACTACACTGCCACTCGCTACAAGTGCACTATCGCCATTAAGCACAAGGCTCTGTCTGAACTGGCGTGTTGTTATCTCGTCGTACTGCGCGTACCCTTGGGAATTTCAGTTGTGAATGTAATATTTCATTAGTGGAAAGTCTGTAGGAAAGTTCAATTCATGGCCCTTGAGTAGTCTTGTATGTACGTAACACACATGTTATAAAATACAGCGCTTTGAATAAGCCGTTTTTAGCATTTTTGGAGTACTCTGAAACTGTGTTTCTAATATGTCTTGAAATCATTGAAAGAGCGCTATTCTGAAGCGTGTATTCTTTTTGTAGACCAGCACGTTGGACGCACGTTTGACAGTTTCGTGGGAAAATGTGTATTTGAAATACTTTTCATTGCAGTTCAAGCTCAAGGCAAGTTGAGCCAAGGGATTTTTTTTTCGTTAATACATATTCTCCCGAAACGATTTGCTACCCACTTTGGTACCCAAAGGCTTCAAGAAATAAAACGTAAAATTTTTATAATTTGGATTATAATTGTGTGTATTTTGTGGAGATCTTAAATGTAAATCATATTTTAGAAACTATAAGAACTAAGGATAAAATTAACTAATACGTGTTGTCACGTTTTAGTTCTTTGTTTCAGGGTTTAGACGATTTAGGCCAAATTCGAAACATCTTAAGTTATTTGAGAGCAAATAATTTACGTAATGAATTCTTTAATGTTTGTAAATAATATTTTTTTTTCCTTTCAGAAGCATATAGATTTCACTAGTTCTTAACCAAATGTAGAATAAATTTTTCTTAATAATTGACCACATATAGTTTGACTGATACAAACGTGATATAGACACTTTTTATTATTTATTTCAAAGATATTGACACAAAAACAATTGTTGGTTCTTAAAAAATTCGTAGTTTATATTATATAAACTTGAAATGTCTTCCTACCGTCTTAAGGAAGAGCTGGAGACTGCGTTCCATGCTCCTGGACATTTGTTTGAATACATTTTTCACAATAATGATTATTTCGCTTACAACTTTTTCTTTCTTAATACCCGGCGTTCAGGGATATGTAGCTTTCCATTAGAAAACATTACAAAAGTGTTCGGTGATTTCAAATCTGGAGACCACAGCGGCAACAAATCCTTGAAAATTATCACACTATAAAAGGAAATTTGTATCAGCACTATGGGCCTATTTGATGTATTTCATGTGGCTGCATACTACTGTAAATACCTTTGAAGCAGCTCTGTATTATACACTTTCTCAAAAAAAAATTCCTTGAGAATTTATTGCTACTCTCTTATATCCTATAAAAATAGCCCTATAAAAAAATGTTTTTTCCTCCTTCGGATATTTGCACACCAGATTTCGACTGCTCCTTTGTGAAAAGGTTATTCATTTAGGTAAAATATGGCATTAGTTCACTTGTTTGGCCTATATTAATGCTGCAAATGTTAAACAATTTTCAACCTATATGGCTTCAGGTTAGCTATCTTCGTGTCTTTATGATATTTTGAGTACGAATTCCGTCTCTCCTGCGACGGGAGTCTTGGTAACTTACGAGATGACAACTCCATTTGTTACTTGACGTCCACAACAATCATTGACAGATAAGATAAGCAGTGCCTGACGGTTTTATTGCAGTTGTTTCCAACTTGGATACTAGCGCTATTATTGATACTAAGTTTGCAGTTTGACAATCGTACTCCAGTGGAGTGGAATGGAGAGAAATGGGCGACTCTTTACATCAACGTCTTGAGAGCCGGTGAGGGTGTAGTGAGGTGAATATGGATCAGCGCTGGAATTCAACAGCTGGGGAAACATGGGATCCCCAGGAAACCCGGGGACCAGAGGCATCATCCGACACGATTCCCACATGCGAAATTCCGGGAGCGACCCCGCCGGGAATCGAACTCGGATAGCCTTGGTGAACTCGTACTAGAGTATTCAGAAGCAGTGGATAGTGCACAAAAAACCTGACTTCATTTGTGAAGAGACAGAGCCATAAGTGTTGCCGTTGTGGTCTGGGGAGCAACCTCCGATATGTAAACTTCCCTGGTAGTTAGTAGGCAATCACTGATCGCACAGCTGTGTGTTCATGAGAATGTGCGTCCTCGTGCGAGGCTTTCCATGCCGCGGCTCAAACAGCAATTTTCCGACACAGTATAATACCCGCCCAAGTACACACAAAAACAAATGTGTATTTGTAACAAACAACTCTTTGAAAGTTAGTTGCCAAATAATTTCTTGTAAAACTACACCTGAATTATTATGTCGGGAGTACTCGAATAAATTATTATAAACACTATAGTGAAGCAGATGAGTACATATCAAGCATATTTAATCCTGAAAATAATTGTCTGACGTTCATAGGTAACCCGCTAATGGCCGTGGCAATGTGCAGAGGCGGTTGTGCAACTCTGTGTACTATGAGTATTATTAACCAGCCTGTGACCAGTTCTGCGCACCTGATAACACCGCTCAGAACCGCACGACCGCAGTATCAGTGGTGCTACTACGTATCTCCAGTTCCTGCAGGACTTGGCACCGGAATAGTTGGAGGATTTTAATTACTTCAGATGCTCGTGAGACAATGTGTTTTCAGCAGGATGGAGTCCCGCCTCATTTCGTCATTGCAGTTCGCCGGCACCTCGATGTGCTTGGATAGGTAGCTCAGTCTCCATAGCGTGGCCTGGCATCACACCACCGGACTTCTGGCTGTGTGGTGACGTTAAAATCGATGGTTTATGCCACACCACTCGACGCAAGGGATGAGCTCATTACGCGTAAACGGAGAACAGTTAACACCATCAACGCCACGCCGAGAACCTTTGAACATGTGCGTCGCAACATGCGTCAGCACTGCACTGCCAGTGTGGCCAACTGTGGCCGACACTTTGAACAGATACTGTGAGCCCCTTGTCTTTTGCACTAATGTGTAAATAAATTGTACTGCCTGTTGCCTTATTATTGTGGTTACATATGCACCCATACACATTGCCACTGCCATTAGTGTGTTTACTGGGGACGTTAGAAAATTTGTACCTAAATTAAATATGCTCTATTTGTAAACATCTAGCTCACGATGGTCGTTTATTCATCAAAGCCGGTGAATTTGCAACACATTATTTTATAAAACATACAAATTTTTGTATGTGCTGTAGCTCAAAGTTTATAATAAACTTGAAGTCTACTACAACGTCTTGTTGAAATTCAACCTTAGTTTCACACATCTTACACTAAGGTTAAGTTAAATTTACTCAAATATATTTGGCAACTATTTTCCAAATAATTCCTTGTGCAAATACAAAAAATTACAGTGTATTCCATGGGTTTCCTTGTTGTGTTCTCGCGCTGTCAACATAATTTTTTGGCTGCCCAAGTTTTCACACTTATCTCCGAGACAACATGTATGAACTCAGCCGAGATGATACCTTCATCTATTAATGGGTCTGCAGCACCTAAACCGGTGGTCGCACCAATATTGTATGACGATCTGCGAAACGATAGTATAAGACGTCTTTATGGCTTTATACCGGACCACATCGCATGTATCCGCGTTATGAGTAGCGCAACTCCGTACTACAAATACTTTTCAGCTCTGCCCGTATATATTACCCACTTATATTTATTGTCGCGGCCGGATATTGGTGTCGTCCTTTCCACTGCCCGTGCCAATTGTCATTACATTTCGACTTAACCTGGGCGCGGTAAATGTTGTGGCAATGAGCGTACTTTAGTCCTCTGGTTACTTACTAACGGCATTAAATGTTTTATTCAATTGTGTTTCATTGTTCCAAAGTTGACATATCATCTATAAAAAAATTTGAAATTATACCATTTAAAAAATAATTATACCACTTGTAAAAATTCATAGCTGTTATGTAATCTTGATAATAATAACTTTCTTTCAAATGAAAAGGTATTGCTTGAATAAGGTGTCATTATTAATTATAAGGCTAACCCTCGAGGATACTAACTACATACAATAATACCATTATATACTTCTAGAGAAATTAATACGAAAATTAAAAGTTTAGAATTTCACAAATTGGAAAACATGTAGCTGATCTACTAGAATTTTACTAATAATAAATGTTTTCCACACCACAGCCAGTGAAGTCAGTTTTGGAATAGTTATATAAGTAGATCCAGAAATGTATCAACATTATTTTTCTTGCAGTGAAATTGCAAAGTGGTAGGTAAAGACTAGTAATTAAAAACTTGAATTTTATCTCTCATGTACATCCGGCATTAGAAGACTGATATATATATATATATATATATATATATATATATATATATATATATTATATATATATATATATACCAGTATATATATATATATACCATATATATATATATATATATAATATTCAAGAACAAATTAAAATAAACCACCAGAGTGGGGTAGATAAGTATTAATGGAGCATATTTTATCCAGGAACCAATAGTCTAACGTCCATTGTTAACCTGCTAGTGGCACTGGCAATGTGCAGGGGCGGGTATGCAACCATGTCTACGTGGCATTGTAATCAGCCTGTGCGCACGCCTGCGTGCCTGAAACACCGCTCAGCACCGAACGGTCGCAGTCTCGGAGGTGCTACGTATCTACAGTTCCTGCAGGATATGTTAAGGGAATACTTGGAGGAAGTTCCCTTAGATGCTCGTGAGGCGATATGGATTCAACAGAATGCGGCCCCTCCTCATTTCGCCATTGAGGTTCGCCGGTACCTCGACATGCATTTCCTGAACCGGTGGATAGGTAGGGGAAGCCACCACGCTCTACTGACATCACATCCTCTGACTTCTGGCTGTGGGGTCCCATCAAATCGATGGTGTATGCCACACCACTTGACACAAGGAATGAGCTCATTACAACGAAACCTTTGCACATGTGCGTCGCAACATGCTTCAGCGCTCTACCGCCTGTGTGGTCGTCGGTGGCGGACAGTTCGAACAGAGAATTTGAACAGAGACATCAAACAGACAATCTGTACCCATACCTTCAGCCGAAATGAGTAAATAAATAGTCATTTCATTGCACTGCCTGTAGCAGAGTTAATTGTGATTGCCTAACCGCCCCTACACATTACTACTGCCATTAGTGGGTTAGCTATGGACGTTATACTATTGGTTGTTCCATTAAATATGCTCCATTTGCAACTATCTGCACCATTCTGGTGTTTATTATCATTGTTTCGTGAACATCCGGAATGCAACTTGTATAATACATATTTTTACTTATTTAAAAAGAATTTCATTAATTGAAGAGGACTTTTCAAATCAATACTTAATATGTTACATTTTACACACGTAAATTCTTTATAACTATAGTCACTGAAATACAGAACCCTCCTAAAAAATAATGTTAAATTAGTAAACACCATTGCCATTCTGCCCGTTTGTAATAACGATCGACATTTAAATATATTGTCAATAATTGTAATTCCAGTACAATAAAATTACTGTTAACAAGAAACGAACTTGACTGTTACTACTCATTAATTTTGGAATTGAGAATACTATGCTACAAAACAATCAATTTACCATTAAAAATATATAATTTGCCAGAATTGCACATCATGTGGTATAACTCTTTAATTACAAATGAAAAATTTAGAAAAATATTGAATTATAGAATAAAATAAAGAATCAATCATACGAAAGTGTTAAAATGCATTAAAATATGTGGTAATCATAAATATTATAATATATAAATGAAGTTCTCTAAAACGAAGAATACCATATTTAGTATAAGTACTCCAAAAAGGTGAAATAAAATATCCAATTAATTTGCTGACAAAATATAAAAAATAAATAAGCGAGTAAATTTTCATATACTTGAAAGAACCATAAAAATTATGATTTATATTTCCTTTCTAGTAAAACTTATACCATGGAACTGAATATTGATAAAATTGTATTTTATAAAAAATAAAGTACGACGTAAGAAGTTCCAGTAATTCATTTTTACTTGTGCAATTTTGTACTAATTTTTCTTTTTTACTTATTGAAATTCTGTTTTCATTTAAAAATAAAAGTACAGTTTTAACCTTAATTATTCTAGAATATGGCAGAAAGGACCTGCTTAATGTATGGTAACTGCCCCTTAGCATCTTATATAGAATATTCCCATTTAATGTTCCAATCTTTGTACGTTAATAACAAAGAAACAATTAAAAACAATGTAATGGGAGCAACAATTTGACGAAATAAGGACAAAGTTGGGTGTGTGCGAGCAATTTTTTTGTTGTCAATTCCGTTTGCAGCCACGAGCGACAGTACTATAATTGTAGAGGTAACAGCGGATGTGATAAGGTTTCATTTCGAGCAACGTAAGTGGATTTTAAAGTTTTATTAGAAATGCGAGAGTGTGGTTGAGGTACAGATACAATGCAGTTCAGAATTCGATACTGCGCCACCCTCGCGTGTAACAATGACAAGAATACGTGGCAAGTTTGTGAGGGACGAAACTGTGTGCGATGCGAAGACATGTTGAGGCAGAATTAGTGAGAAAGCGGACGAAGTAAGCATAGGTACTGTGTTGCACACATCCACATGTTCCTCTGGGAAGTCTAAGTCCATATGGCAAACTGTGCATGATACAGGTGCCAGTAAAGCAAGTGTCAATTGCATTTTAAAGCCAATATAAAGGAAGCCGCACACTATAAATATTTTCTTGTAAACTTTCTAAACTATAATGGAAGTTTTTAACCTATACACTGTATGGTAATAGTACCTAGAGCCCCGAGAATTTCGCCAGTAAATTTAAGGACATGTTAAACTGTATCGCTTATACCATCAAGTTTTACTTTTAATGGACCACAGTCTGCTAAACACTCCCCGGACGACTTTTGACCAATAACGAACCTGTAGGGAAAACATGGACCGAATCCCGTGCTACCTGGTCAGTGATTAAAATGGAGAAACAGCCAATGAACAACTAACTGAGGCTCAAATTCACAAATACTGTGGAGTCTAGCTTGTTGCCAAATGTATCGGCGAAATTCTCGGGTCTCTAGGAATACCACACATCATGCTGCAAATATAGGAGTGTTTAGTGTCACTACTATACTAAGTTGGGAACTTCCCTATGCATTTGACAGTTTCCTGAGCAAACGTAGGAACACTACAATGAATGTATAGGGAAAAATATTACCATTCCTGCTTTCTCACTAAGTGTATACACTGGTATGTAAATTTCCGAATAATTTCTTAGAGTGTATATTCGCACGTTACCACATTTTATGAATGAAGACATGGGCTTGTAGAAATTTGTGAGTGGGTTGTGAACACATGCAACAACTAACATATTACTGGCATAATTGTTTGGTTCTATGAGGCAACATTTAAATTAATAGAAATTTCAGCTCCCAAAAACGTGTGTACTGGGCCAATGAAATCCCCCACATTGCGGTAGCTAATCTTATTGGGTTAACAGTGTGGTGCGGTATGTCTGATAGAGAAGTTATGAGGCCATTTCCCTTTGATGAAACGGTGACATGGTAAAAGTTACCGTACCATGTTGCAGGACAACATTATGCCAACTGTTCACCAACTCTGCCCAGATAAAAATTGATTTTTCCAGCCATATTACCAGCGAGACTTGTGGTCGCTTCTGGATGAAATATTTTTTGGGATGTGGTTAGGCCGACGAGAAAGTGTAGTGTGTCCAGCCAGATATACAGGTTCGATGCATTTAGAATTTCATCTGTGGGCAACTCTGAAGGACACTGTGTACACCACGAAGCCATGCCACACTGGATACCATTAGAGAGGCGAATCTGACCGCCTGTGAATTCGCTCCCATGGAAACAGTAACTACTGTTTTTTGTTTTTTTTTTGTTTTTCTACAGCATTGCATACCAAGTCTTGTAGCCAATGGACATTTTGAACATTTGTAACCTCTATCGACATTCGTACACACCCAAAATTGTTCTTATGTAATTAGATACAAGCAGTCCTATTGTTCACAGTCAAAGAGTGTAAACATTCATTTGGGATAACTGACATTTGTAAACCAACTAGAGTTTTCAGGAGAATCTCGTCAAATATACCGACCAAGATTAAATAACTTCATTGAGTTTTCACTGATAACGTATTTAACTCTATATTTATTATCTGCACTACTGATATTTAAACAACTTTTGGCTAGTTATTAGTTATCTTCACTATGTATTCATCTTATCTGATGGAATTGCAGTATTTAATACAGATGCAGTAATAACTAGGTTTAAAAATTCCTACTTCAAAGAACTGACAAGGAAAAGAATATAATAAATATAATCAATTGATCCTGTAACGCAATTTTCAGTTTTGTCTCATTCAGTGGATTTAAATAGTTCATAAACTTTGTTGTCATTTGTAAACAATGTGAAAAGAAATATGTTTTATATATTCTTAATTTGCAAATTTCAATTTTATATTTTGTCTCTGTTGGAAACACTGTCATTTAAAACATTTGCTATTTTTGAAACCACTTAGTAAATATAAAAATATATCTTTCTTTTATAAATATTAAAATGAAACCACATTAATCAATTTCTTTAGTAAATCAGAAAAAAAATCATATTGTTATACTTTGGGGTTTATTACTACAGTTAAGATTATCAAAGTAGTAAGTTAGACAACCTGTTAGTATACCTTTTAAATCATTTATTGATAAGATAAAGTACATCTATATTTAATCTCACATTAATTCAATTAACTCAATATTCAGAACACTTAATTCAATATTAATTCACCGTCTTATGGATGCCTCCGATCTTCAAGCAGTATTGGCTTAAGTGGGGGCTATGATAACACCCTACTTCCGGGGCTAATCAGATCGACTCACGACTGTATTAACCACACTTATTCTCGAGGCGACCAGGCCCTCTCCGCGAGGAAGGCCAATGGATGTAGGCATCACTCGTCTCTCTCGACGGAGTGTCTCGGCTCCCGATCCTCGGCGTCAGCAGATGGTGATGTTGGACATCTATGGAGGCATCTTTGCAGCGGCGTCTAGGCGGTGGCAGTAATGGCGGGGACTGACCTTGCTCGATCCTTCTTATATAAGTCGACCGTGGCCAGCTCTGCCCCCGTTTATGGCCGCCTTGGGCGGCCTGTACAGCCTCTTAGATTTATTACAATATGGTCCTTACTCTTGGCCATAACAATATCATAAATATTTTATTACAATAAATACGAAAAAGCAAGTCTTTTCCTTATTTAATTAATTAATAGCAATTAAGCAATCACCAAGCCAAATAAAGAAAAATTATTTTAATTTGTATACTAAAAATTAAAGTTCACCAAAAAAAATCTTTACTTTAAAATCCTCTTTAAATTATTAGAGTAATTCTAAAATAATACTTAAAGCATAGATGAGAATGAAGATGATAACATTTGTCAATATTTATTTCCAAACATTCTACACGATTGATTGTGCATTTTTGAAATCGACATTTGTAAAATATTGCTGCCACTATCTGTATATATTTTAACTGGCGGAATAACTGGAATGCACACATTAAAATTGATAACGACGGAGGGAAATTATGTGGTTCCATATAATAACTTTCATTTGACATGTATGAATACTAAGGTTTTTCCTTTTACATTTTTAATAAACAAATGAGTAACAATTACCAAATTTGTAAAATATAATATTTACTGCTGTAACAGTTTCATGGTATAGCTTGGTTGGCGCATGGATAAAGTGATCAGGCCCATGGAAATGATAATTTTCATAGGTATGGCAGAATAATACACTATGTGCATACAAATAGATCTCAGCAGGGCTTTTAAAAGTGCTTTGTTTACAGTGAACTGCCTATACGAATTTGTGTCCCTGTAACACTAAAATTTACTAGGAAAGGTATTTCAGAATAAATAGATGTGATTAAATACAAAAGGATATGGCAAACACTTTTAGCAATAAAAATAAATTTGGTAAAGCAAAAAAAAATATATATATATAATTTAACCAGAAGAATATTTCATTTTTAAAGTAAGTATCAGCAATATTTTTTAATGGGTAGATAAGAATTTATATTAGTTTTATTGAAATTATTTGTACAGATATGCATGAAATCAAAAATTAAATATCAATAAAATTATTTCAACAATTTGGAAATTCACTTATCTAATTAAAACTACTTATAACAAAAATATAACCAGACCTGCAATTAGTGTAAAAAAGTTCTACTGAAAAGAAAATAAAATCAGTTTTTAAATTGGGAATTTAAAAATAATGATTAAAAAATTATCCGAATGTATGTTTGGATGAATGAAGCAAGAAAGTTAATTCACAGACATTTTGTATGTATGGAAATATTCTGGTAAAAATATAATTTAAATGCTAGTATAAAGAATAAATTATGTAAACATGTTTAAGTTCGTAGTAAAATATTGTTTTATAATTTTTTTGTTTTTAATTAGAGTCTCCATTGTTATTTATCATTAATAATGATATTCAAAATACCTTTGCAAAAAATTAACCGGAGTTAAAAATAAATAATTGAAATTAACGAGAATCGTACCTCCTATTGGGCAAACAATGTATTCGAAGCAGGCATAAAGAATTATATTTCCAGTGATCATAAAGATTTTAATCGAGAAATTAACAAATTATGTTCTTCGAAATTAGAGATCGAACCAGAAACACATTACCCAATCTAAAGAAGAGGGCCTAAAACAGCACAGTGGGTACAGTAAGTCTTGGGTGGAGTTAGTCTCCTGTGTGTACATGTGTAGAATCTGTAGCTGATGAATAGGTGTATAAGCTGTGCATGGACAAAAATGAATATTTTTTTAGTGCTCTTGAAGTGTTACATTTTAATAAATTGAAAAAAAACGAAAGGAATATATTATTTTTTAAACAATATATCGTAATCGCCCTATTATAAACTAACTTCTTAAAAAAAATGCTATAAAGCAAATATTATTAGTTTAATTTAACTAATCATCGTGATTACAAAGGGCTCTATCATACATTCCTGGAGCTAGAAATGATACTTGCAAACTGAATTTCACGAGCCAGCCCCAAAGAGTTCGGAAATTATATTCGCCTGCCTATATGCCTGTCTGGCATGTGAAAAATTATGTTTGTTTCGAAATTATTTAAAACAAATATATTTAAAAAAAATTATTCTGTGCTCAGGTTCATATAAATCAGACCCGTTCTGGTGGTATAGAGTGGTTTTTAATTTTACATTTGTATTAAAAAATCTTTTAAAATACAAAATACAATGAAATTAAACAAAACAGCCCGAAAATATTAGTAATCATAAGCCACATATCCATTGATTGAAAAGAAATATAACGAAACTTTTAATACATAAAAAATGTTTGTAAATGTGCGAATAAATTGTAGCCTCTTCATTGGATGCCCAATGTATAACATTTAAGCAACACTCGTCATGGCCATTATTTAAGAGTCACCAGCTGCTATGCGAAAGTACAAATTCTACATCATTTAAATTTTAAAAACTGATTTTGCATTAAAAATACATTTCCGATACGTTACTCTGTATTTTTTCCTATGTGGGAAATTTTTCAAACATTGGGTACGAAAATATTTAAATAAAAGAATTTTAATTATTTATGAATGCATAGATTCCTAGATGAATGCTCGTTTTACTGTCGTTTTGGAAAGGCCGACCAGTTGCCTGACCCACAAGAGCAGTGAGTGAAGAGGTTTTGAGCAGCAGGGTAGGATTAAGGAGAGTAGTAGACAATTTTCGTGATGGTAAGTCCTTGCGGGGAGGGAAGGTAGTGTGGAGTGGCGAGCAACGGAAGAGAGTCTAATGTTAAATGTTCCTCGATTTTTAGAACATTTTATGACTTTTCTCTATTTTATAATAATTGCCAGGGTGTTTGGTTAGGGCAGCGTGAAGTGTGTGAGGTTAACATTACATGTTGCTCGACTTTAAGAATCAATTTTTCGTTTTTATAATTTTCTCGATATTTTATGATTGGAAGGTGGGTCGGTAGAAGGTGTTGGTTAGGGCGGTGGGATGAATGTGAGTTAAATGTGATACGTTCTTCAATGTTTTAGAATTTTTTTTGGCAATTTTTATAATAATTGCCTGTGGTGTGGCGGGGGGAGGGGAAAGGTGAGGGGTGGAGGCCTGTGGGTATTAAGCAAGCCCACAAATCCTTCAAATAGCTCGAAAAGTGCCTTTTGGGGGCCTGTGTTTGCCAATTGAGGGGGGGGGGGGTCCTCGGTTCTTTTTTGAGGGGAAAATGGAAAATTTTAAGGAAAAGGGTCATTCTGAGGGATATTCAAGAAAATTTATAGGAAAAGATGGAAGTTTTAAGGTGAAAATGGTCGATTTCGATGTGAAAATGGAAAATTTTGAGGAAAAAATGGGAAATTCCATGATGGTGGATGGCACCACAGCACCACTACCTTCTGCCCTGCCACTGTAGCTACCAAACCTATAAGAACACGTGTACTTTATTTGGGTGGGGGTGTTTGTACAGCCATACTTCTCATGTCGTCGGGCACTCCTTCTGCAAGCGAAAATCTTTTCACGAAAGCGCCACTTATAGAATTGGAATGTGTTCATCAGAGGTGGTTAGCCATACAGTTGTCACTGGAACAGAGGTCAATGGCTCGGTTGGTGATGCAGTTGCTTCAGCTGAATTGTTGGATGGCATTTCTGCAGACCCCGTGCTAGACATTTCCGAAGACACTGGAAATACCTGGTAGACACAAAGGGGCATGAGCTGAAACTGCAGATTATATGACTGACGAGGAAGAAGACAAGAAACCCAAGAAGTCGGTGGTATGGGCCAAGAAGTCGTTGGTGGCATTGGTACCATGCCCATTGCAGACGACAGGGGTGCTACTGTAGGCAGCCCACCCGAAGAGGTCGGTGGTAATGCTACTGTATGTAGCTCACCGGAAGAATTCGATGGCGATGATACTGTAGGCAGTCAGACCTAAGATATCAATGCCTTCGCTGGTACAATGTCAGGAGAAGTCGTTGGCATTGTCATAGAACCCAATAGTTCTGAAATGTCCGAAGACATCGCAGATGCAAAATAAGACTTTGACACTGACGCGAAGCCACAGAAGCCAGACGAGGTGATCCAAACTCTTCCTTCTACAAAATGGTGCCATTATTTGTACAAAATGGATCCCCGAGCCCTCTTTTATTCTGCAACTCTCTCCTCCCTCTACCATCCTACACACTGCCTGTTTCAACCTGAAGACATGTGTACATTCCCAGGTCCATCCATGTGAACCCCAACAGGTTTCGACCGACGTCAGTATTACCGTTACGCATAAATAATTTATGTCGAAGCATTTTTTAAAGAGATTATGCTAGAAGAAAGAGCAGGGTTAAAAAATTAAAAATACAAAACAAAAAATAAATGGTCTTATGCACAATTAAGATTAAACATTGATACACAAATACAATAACACAAAAAAATCAGTCGCAATTTTATTTGAAAAAGAATGGTTTTTCCGGGACCAGGGACCAGTTTTGGGGTGACTTTGTGTCTAATCAAGGATGGTCTAGTCATAGACCATCAATTCTTGGTCCAACGAAAAACACACAATTTGTGGAGCAGCTGTATGTTCCTCCTAACTCATGTCCTATCAGGTTCTGAACTATCGCAGATGTGTCGCTGCTGATCGTTGTAAAGTTTTGCCAGCTTGCACAGCAAAGGCTATTTATAATCGAACTACATGCCGATGATTTCAACTTCGTTTTTGCACAAGTAGCAAAGTCATTTTTATGTTCAGGCCTCGCAATGTAAATCAATCCCTGCGGTATTACATCAGAAAGTCTCGCAGCACGTTTCTCACATGATGGTATGGAATCTTGCCTTTGTTCCATTTGAGTCCATTGTAGTACTTGATCAGCCAGTCATTCTTCTCCTCGCTTTTTCGTCCAACAGATTCTATGAATAAGGGGGTGGAAGAAGGGTGAGCGCGTTTTGCCAGAATCGTCATAGGACACTGCAATCTCCTTGAGCACAAAGCGGTTCTGCCTCTGAAAGCCCTGCAGATTACAGTACTCCTGATACTGTCTGTACTCGAAGACGACTAAACCGATATTGTGTATGGCCCATTGTAGTTATATCCTCTGCAGAATTCACGAAAATATCTTCACAACTTTGGCTCAACAATTTTATGATGCGAGTCGGTCGTGAAGTATTAGGCAGAAGGTGTATGTGTGTGGAGAAATATTTCCATGCATAGTGAATTCGATCCTGCAGTCGATCACATTCGAACTGATGCACTCATTCCATTTACTCAAATCGAACAACAGGAACTGGGCCAAACACTTGAAGGTATCTGGGCTTAGCATTGGAGATTTCTGGCTCCCATGATGTGTCCTTTGGAACTGAGCATACATTTGATATGCCAACAGATACTGACAATTTCCAAAGTTCATGTCCATGTGTGGATTAGATTTCACTATTCAAATATATTTTCAAAATGTTCCATTTGACAAGTGTCTAACTGTGAATAGCACTCTCTCACATTGTGCTACCTTCCATTCTACAGCTCAACGAATATGTACCTCGGTTTCTCAATAGCAAAGCTGGACTTAATCATCCAATTGATGTGCTGGCTTGCAGGCAATATGGGGTAGGTTTCGAGACTCCACGATCTGAAAGCCACATCGATTTCTTTTTGCCATCTTCCATAATCTTCAGCAATGTGATACATTGGGTAGTACTCAGCTGAATGTGAAGCAGTATCCATTCAACAGACTATAACTTCAGTTCCACTCTCTCCAGGTTATCTCCCATAGTCACGATGTCATCTGCGAGCATATTGGCTAGGAGCAGTACCACTTACTGCATCGAATTTATTATAATCCATTGGTAATCTTCGGCGAATCCCAGAAACATCACTATAGGAATGCAGACCTCGAATTTCCATCTGGGAATATATAACTGTAATCATCTTCTATCCTCCAGCCTACCATCTTGGCTGCAGACAGCTGTTGGGCATGAGCGAGGTAGATTTCTATTGTGGTCGTTTTGGCGAAATTACTCGACTGGTCTACCTCGATACTGTTGAGCATATATGTGATGCGATCGATAAGGCAGAGAATGCCATTGCTCATTATTTTTGGCGATGCTAGGTTGGATCCACCTTGTTTGGTCAGTGTCCCCCTGAATTGCAGGAATGAATAACAAGGAAGATTGCAGGTATATGGATGCTGGACCACTATCCGAACTTCCGATGGTAACATGTATGGTCCGATCAGGAATGGCTGGTATGTGTAAAGTTCCACTTTTGTGATGTTTTCAAAAACGACCGACTCATCGACATATATGTAATCTTGTATGGCGACCGACCTCGAAGCCAATACTGCGAACGAAAATCTCGTTAGCACATGTTAACACCTTATTAACCTGCAGTGTGCTGATATCTGGTTTGATATGGTGCTTTATTTTATTGCTTCTGGTCGCTGAAAATCCTATTCCTGTCTTCTCAAATGGAAGCATAGGGTGATTTATTTTTTACTAAAGGACACTAACTCTATGTGCCGGTCGAAGATTGTCACGAACACCTCATGAGCTCTCTTCGTGGCGACTGGAAGGTAAATGATTCTTTGTGGTGCCACTAACCATTTAAAAACCTTGAGGGACAAAATGCGGAAACACATACACTGTATTGCTTTTGCTACCATTGAGATATGTGCTGCTAAGCAAATCGCACTATATTTGTATGACATTAACCGGCAAGATGTTTTATCGCTACGATTTGTGGTTTTTACAGCCTTTGTAGATTCGCATCCTCAACACTAGCATCATTCTGATGGAATCCGGTTTTTTATAGTCTATATCTTGGCTGCATATGATGACACTCATCATAATACTGTAATTTCCATATAGTTAGAAGTCTCTGTCGGGAGACAGCAAATATTCAATTTACCTAACAATGTCGTCCAGTCCATAAGAGCCAACAGGCAATGTCCTCTCGCTGGAGACATTACCACTTTTCACAAGGTACATCGTACAGTTTATCATCAATGTTCAGTGTCTTATTGTAGGCTTGAATGTCTACCAAACTTGTGTGCCATTGTCCCTCCAGGTCCAGTGGAGGAAAGTGTGCCGCACGCAGCTCGGAGCCACGACCTATTAAGGTAAGTTTTATCGACATGACTGAGCATTTCTTGGTGATGTACAGCCATTATATTAAATTACTTGAATAAACGAACAAGGAAGGAAATACCCAAGTGTCTGCAGTTCCAGGTGTTTGGCATCTCTTTCATATCATATTTCTAAGTCAGTTTGGAATTTTTCAGGTACCATCGCAGTTCGAGTAGAGGACACGTATTGCTGAACCTGTCGTTGTAGTCTGCACGAACTCCACATTTCACATAAGCTACTGAGTGTGAACTGGTCCCGGCTGTTGTGTCCAGGTTGTTTACAGCACATTCGATATGTTTGGGTTTAGGGGGCTAAGCATCTCCGGTAAACAATCTGCGAAAATTTGGTATCGTCAATTTGTACACAAAGAGTATCAAATCTATATTCATGTGGGGTCTTTTGGTAGGGTATCATGATCGCCTCTTCCTGCTGTGTTATTAATGAACTCTTCTGCCTCCTACAGGATATGGCTTTAGGTAGAGCCCCTGGCTATTATTTTATCCATGGCGAAAGTTTTCATATTTATATTGTGCCTTTCGGCCTTGGGCAATTGTTTCTTTTCGTTAAAATAATGTGTTGACTACTCGGACGATACCCCTCGTGGCTCCTATTAGGCCCACGAAGGCCTCGAGTGCATGAAAAAGAAATGTAAAACCCCCTATAGAAGATTTATTTTCTTTCTTGCTTTTATTCCCTTCGTCACCAAGTTTCGTTTTACTTTCGCCTTCTGGTTGCTCTTTGCAGACATTCCCATCTTCACATTATCCTTCATCATGTTGGAAACAACCCACACTCTAATTTTTCTCTGAGCCCAGAGTCTTACGAATTTCTTATCTCGTCGGCCTTCTGTGAAAATATCTTGTGTGCCAAATATCTAATTTCGATATCCTTGTGCTGGGAATAGGTGATGTCATACTGCTTGCATATTTCATCCAAGGTGTTGATGCTTGTCTCATTGCATGGCAGACATTTTGCTAGCTTGGTTCCCGATCTGCAGAACCTGTACCTGGGAAAGTGCAGCTCGAATGATAGGGTGTTAATCAGTGTATTGGCGATCCCACTTTCAGCTCCACCGAATGACCTTAGGTTCTAGAACATGTACCTGTACTCTAAATCGCTCCAGCAACCAAACTATCAGCACCTGGCACATGTACTACAGGCCATGGATGGTGTGGGTAGATTCCCTTGCAGCGATAATGAAGCCATCGTGCCACCAAGTGAAGCATTACTAAATTCAGTGTTTATTTTCGACAATATAGCATGCGGGAAGCAGAAGTGCATCCACGAGTATTTTAGAATTTTTCTGGCATGCGAATGTAGACTGTGTGTACTTAAGTCAAACTTATTCGCATTTAACCAAACAACTGCTTCGTGACAATGCAAATGTATTGGTGCAGTTTCGCATGGACGATACGAATTTGCGACACATGTACAACGAACACATTAATACAGACATGATGTTATCGAATTTCAAGGATATGTGTACCTTGCGCTGAAAACACAAGATTGGATTTTTGGTGATCATAAAAGAGTGGTCTCTATATAATGGCAGGTACCGACATTGCTCTTATCATTTCATCGTCGACCATCGTGTATGAGATAAAGCTTATCGATATTCAGGCAGAGTATCATCAAGCTGCATCTTGACAAAGAAGATGACATTTGTTTTGATCCAAGATACGATGGAACTTGCGATGCTGGTAGAAGAATAATTTGAAATGTTGGTGAACCTGAACGATCCAAAGATACTGCTACTAAACATTTCGTCCTCGAAATTAGTAGTGACATAATCTCAAAATTACACATTTTGTTGTATGAACAGAACAAATTCTTTCGCATTTACTTATCTCAGCATGGTGCGAAGATGCATTGTGTGAAGTCTGGGAGCGTTCGCAATTTAATGGCCAAGGGCGAACACTTAATTAGTGTTTAAAAGCAAATTACCGACTGTCTGAATATGGCAACACCACAAAAAAAAACTAAAATAATCCATAGCGCATACATTCGCTGCCTCTATTTCCCACCTCGCCGTGTAAACGGATATTCATAATCATAGCAGGGGCATATTGGATGTCTGCAGCGAAGGCCTGGAAAGGATCGATAATCGTTAGTCGAGGAATCCTGTCTATACATATAAAAGAGAGCAACAGTCGCAATTTTTATTCAACCCGATGTCGGACATTGCTAGCGACATGCATCGAGTGATACAGTCGGTTCGCTCAAAGTATTTCTCGCAAAGAGTCCGACTTTCCCGTGACCTTATAAATGAATAAGTATTGTTGGGACGTGGATTGGGAAGAGAGGCGGAGAGGAAAAAAATATAAAAAATAACATTAATGCCTTACTGGAGTCCATAAAACTATTTCAATGGGGCTGTGACCCATAGCTTGCTACGAAAGTTCTCCAGGTAGGGTTACACTGGTGTTCAACCTTTAATTCTCAATACTCAAATAGAATAAGATAACCAAGACATTATTACTTTCATGGCCCACTTGTTGAACACACTGCAGATTTTAGACCCAGCTCAGTTAGATGCCTCCTCTAGGCAACTCCAGCCTAGGTTTACTCACTTTACACGCTACCACTATAGAGTCAAAACTTTAAAATAAACAAAAAATAGTCTAAATACTTGTCGGTAAGGCAGACAAGAATGGATTGAATAACGAAGAAAAATGTAAAGACAGGTTCTACCCTAATTGCCACATTAAAAGTTGGGCATAATCACTTCTTCTGAAGCATCATAAGTACTACAACAACTTACATGGGAGGGTATACTTCTTTGCTGCGAGAGTTCTCAATCCTCAAATCAACATAATATCTTAGAAAAATAAATAAATACATGTAAATTATCACCCTGAAATAAACAAGACAGGATGGGTGAAGGGAAGGGAAGTGGTGCGATCAATAATTATACTAGGGGAAACATAGCCCCATAGTCCAGTCTTATCTAAGTCTTATCAAAAAGACTACTACATCTCCGAGTTTCACTTGAGCTAGGCTGGTAAATTACCAGCAAACGACTTTGATCAATCGAGAAGGAAAAATCTCATTGAAATAAAAGGTCGTGAAATTTCAGACAGATACCATAACACAACCTTTATTTTAAAAATTTAAACAGACTGTGTAACATCTCTCAGTTTCCGGGTTACAAATCTTCAGCAATAGTAATAAAATAACGAGTATTTCAGTTTTATACAACTTTAACAATAAGAATTGGCAATATTTCTGTTTGGGAATGCACTAGGTGTTCAACTTACAATTTAGATTTTGTTACAGTTGATTCGCGAGCATTCTATTTAATGTATTGGAAAGAAGAACTTAATTACACAAGTAGCAGAAAAATTAGTAGTCAAAGCAAACAAGTGTCAATAACAAGATAAAAGAAACAAAAAATATAGAATTTACCTCTTATGAATAAACTTATAATTATAAGTTATAATTTATATAAGTTAACTTATAATGTTGAAGTGAACCACAGCAAAAAAAAATATAATAAAAAATTTTCAGATGATTCTAACTTACTACAGAGAACTTTGGCTCCAGTCTATTGTATTCTACATGGCTTACTGCTTAAGGGACGTGCATTGCTTCCCTATGTATGTCCTGGCTATACCCAACCACAGCCACCACTCATACTCAACTCTACACTCTCTCTTCACTAAAACTACAATATAAAAGGCGCACTAAAGTGCACTCCTCTAACTCCAAAGTCATACTAAACTTCGCAAAAAAATTTTCTGAAAACTCATACATCTTGAATAACTCAGCAGCCTCTGCTGGGCCATCACGCATCCCCTCACAGACGATGCCACAACATCACCAAACCATACTTCCTCTCCAAACAACATGGTGTGTGATCAGCTCCCACCTCCTCCTGCCTGAGCAGCTAAACACAACACTGCCTTCATACATTCAAAACGTGCTAATGTACTGAACAACACATCTTATACCACTCCCTCTCCCCTGAGCAACTTCTTCGCTACATCGCCAACTCTGCCTTTTTCGATCGGTCAGCCCAGCGAGCAGAAAATACATCTTGACCAGGGGGGGAAGGGGCATGCAGAAACCTGTCAAACTGTGCCCCCTACCATGCCACCACTACCAGCATAAAACATGTGCCTCAGCTCTGACTGTTCCCTCGCAAGGACAAAGAGTGCAAAATGCTATCTTCGCCTGTCTCTTTGTTCATAGATACAATAAGGAACAATGTAACGTGCACTGTGTTTAAACAGCCCAAAAAAGAAATAACCACTTCCGCTGTCTACCCATGCTGCCGCATCAAGACAAAACTGTAACTTTGACATCCCTGAAGAAAAATTTAATCCTACCAAGTGAAAGTATCTGAATAAAACTAAAATGAAGTACATTTTTAAAAAGCCTAAATAATTTAAAGTGAACCACGATTTCTACTTCTCCCCACGAAAACAGGTATCTTAACAAAAATCACTAAACACGAGAAAACTATTAGGAAAAAAAGTAAAACCTGAAAGTTAGCTGTACGACAATACAAAGTCCATTACTCGCTGTCTTGATGTACTCAGGGAGAGCGATGGAGCACCTGTAGTCGTGAAGACCAAAGTCGATGATACTGCTGAGCCTATGAAGAAGCGGAAACATGATGAGAATGTACATACAGATCGAGACAATCTGCAGATTTGGCATACAAGAATAAGTTATGGAAGAGAGCCCACAATTCCAATGCTCTGGCTCGTCTGTATCTACGATCGTACACATCTTGTTATAATGATACGACATACTGCATATACAGGCATAATGACAAAAGGTTCCTCGGGGTTGATGAAATAGAGATTCTACAAGGTGGGATCTTCCAAGTAGGCGATTAGAAGATGTGTGGAACCCCCGGGCTTTATGAACTTATATTTCGCAAGGACCCTAGTGAGTTTACAGAATCCAACCTGATGGAATATAAGACGTTGCTCGAACTCATGCACGTGCTTTATCAAGATAAAGTACCTGATACTGGTGCATATAGGACGTAGATAACAGAAAAATTTACATTCTCGCAGACCTCTTCAGTGGCCTAGTACTGAAAAGTGGGAAGGGTGTGAAGAAGCTTGATAGGTTACGAATACTGGTCGCTTCGGAAAGGGTTGTAAATTACTTGCACACCAACAATATTGCATCCATTGTCGAAGAACTGAAGGAGGGAGGCTACATAAGATGAGTTGGTTGGGAATCGCCCATGAACTGCATGCGTTCGCTATGCGCAACTACTATCGTCGTAAGGTCATGACATTCAGGATGAACGACGTGTTTTAAGCCGACTGTATGCTCGCGTCAACAAGGGCTACAAATACATGTTGACAGTCATCGATGCCTATAGCAAATTCGCCTGGGCTAGGCTGGTTAAGTCGAAGAATGCACACGATGTCACCGAGACTATGGCAGGTGTATTGCACGAAGCACACATCCTGACTAAACTGAAAACTGACCAGGGCAGAGTTAATGGTCATGGCGAAGAAACATAACATAAGTCATTACTCCACATACAGCAATCTCAAATCATCGATTGTCGAACAGTCCAACAGGACTCTGAAGAGTAAGATGTAGAAGCATTTCACTGCTAATTGCAGCTTCAAGTGGCTGAAGCTATTGCCACATCTCTTTCGCGAGTACAATTCTACCATTCATTCTACCACTCGCATGAAGCCCGTAGATGTCAAGGATGACTCTGTGGTTTCGACTGTGTATGCTATTCCAAAGGGGAGAGAACCACACAAACCTAAAGCCACGATCGGCGTGGTGGTGCGAATCTCTAAATAGAAAGGCATCTTCGAGAAATGGTTCACAAGGAATTGGAGCCCCGATCTGTTCCATGTGTGAAGTATACGCAACTACACTCTGAGGACCTACTATCTCGAAGATCTGAACAGTATACCATCTATGGCAGTTTCTACGCTGAGGAAATCCAGCCAATGTAGTTTTCAGATATGTATCTGGTCGAGAAGGTGCTGAAACAATGTGGTGGTGTTTCCCCTGCCTGCTAAAATTACAGGGTTGCTAAAGCAGACATCGAACGGTGAACTCGCCCTGGAAGAGGGCGATTACTATGCAGGTATATAAATAAATATTGGTCGAGAATGTGGGGAAAGGATGTAATGGAAGGGTGTACAGGACATTATGTAGTGGGATTTCCATGCCCACTACAATTTCTGGGCCGCTGAAGTGGAAATTGAGCAGTGAACCCACCGTGGAAGAGGACGATAACTATGGTTGTGTATAAAAAATTAATGTATACCATTATTCAAGGGTTTCTGTTTTTTATCTTGTAACTTACAGAAAGAAATTAGTTTTTAAAAAATTGGTTTTGTTTTATTTATTTTAAACCCACATTATGGAAAATAACATGCTCTATGTAATATTGGCCAATTTTTTTTAAATTAAATATTATCTCTAAAATGGAAAAGATGAAATATATAGATTGTCCCATTTTTCTTGACCACCCACAATAACTCTGAGCCAGGGCTGCAAATGAAAAAAAATTACACACAAAGATTGTGTAATTGAAAGGGGGAAATAATACTGCTGGGGAGTCGGCCTTATGGCATTATTTATTCATGAGATACGAGTACTAACATCAGTTTCTTAAATTGCACCATGTATCTATATGTCAAGAGTTCGACGAAGCTTGTCAAGACCTAATCAAAAATGTATTTAAAAATACCAATCGAATAAACAGAGCGTTAAAAACTGCCACAGACATTGCGGCTTATTAAGGTAGATGAACTCCGTTATGTGATGCCTTGTGGCAAGATTGTGCTGCATGTTACAGTACAGAAATATATTGATACTCTGCATTTGATGTAGAAGAGATGTAAACAGTGCAGATATCCAGAGTTGCGTACCCCATTCCACAGAGGTGGCGCATAGAGGAAGCAAAGGATATCACATGACCGTGACGACTACTCAATATGTCATCCATGTGCAGTCGAATACAGTACACTGTAAGGTGACAGTTGTCAGAACGAAAACATAAACCAACAACGAGAAGGTAGAAATACTGCTCATGTATGAATAATGTAAGTTAGCAGATGAATGTGTTCGTATTATTTTACAGTGCATTGTAGTACATTAAAGTGAGTTGTACTGAAACTCACACACAGTTCTGGTATTACCATTATCGATATCTTGGTTTGTTCACACATCTTTCATTCTGCTGAAGGTCGCCTAATGCTAGTCAGGTGGAGTAACTCTACAGACTGCGTTACCCTGACATGACCCCACAGTCCAGATGGAGGTTTTCCCATCCCATCGAGAAGCTTTGTTTAATGGATATTTTGAACGTACAGCAATGCAATCGCTGTAGAACTCGCATAGATGATGCTGCCGAGGTTGCTGTTCTCGCGGTTGTAGCAGTTAATACACACATCAGTATACACCAACTTGAAGTTGATATTGGCATTCCGAAAAAGAGTGCAAGTCGCATTTTTAAGCTTCATATAGTCCGTCCCTATCATGTACACTTACACACCATGAATTGCACGGGAATTATTTCCAGAATTGTGTCAGGTTCTGCCAATGGGCACAGCAACAATTTACCGCCAAACCGAACTTTTTTTCTGATGTCCTTTTTACCGATGAATATTCGTTCCCCAACACAGGCTAAGTAATTAAGACGAACATGAATTACTGGGCCATGGATGACTTCGACGGATGGACCATCAGTATCAATGGTAAGTTAACATGTGGTGTGGGATGGTTGGCAATAACGTTATAGGGCCTTCTTTAGTGAATGGTAACCTCAATGGTAGGGTGTATGCCATCTTCAAACAAACAATTCTTCCTGGTCTTCTGGAGGAGATATTTCTGAAGAACAGAATGATAATATGGTACAAGCACGATGGATGCCCAGTGCATAATGCCATGTAAGCACTTAAGTGTGCTACACCTAAAATATCCTGTTAGGTGGATTGGTCTCCTGACGTTGACCTCCTGGATTTTTCTTTGGGGTTACCTCAAAGGCACAGTCTCCAGAGAACATGCAGGAACGTATTGTGCGTGCTTGTAATGCTCTTCAACAGGCAACACTGCAGGAATCAGTGTTGTCATTCGTCCAGCAACTGAACTTGTGTATCGCTGTCAATGGTCACCACTTTGAACATCTAATGTGAATGTTCTACCTCTCAATGTACCCATATAGATAGTACTACAAATGGTCAGTAGAGGTCTCACTTTCTGTGTCGTATTTAATGTTCATGTTATGAAAGTTTACATTGTGCTACATGATTGAATAGGTCTTGACGAGCTTCATAGAACTTTCTACCATTAGATACATTGTACCATTTAAGTAACTGATGTTAGTTCTCGTATCTTACTATTATATAGTGCAATAAGGCTGACTCCGCAGCAGTATTATTTTCCCCTTCCAGTCATACACTTTTTAAATTACGCAATTTTTCATTTGTAGCCCTGGTACGGAGTTATTGTGGGTGGCCAATATAAATGGGACAACCTATATATACTCCATGTTTGTGGGGCTTTAGTCGTCTATATGTTTGAAAATGGAAGATATAGAGTCTCTCTGGTTGTAGGTGCTAAAAAACAAATACCCAGCACACCTAGTGTCCAACAGTAAAAATATGTTCTGAAGATACAATCTACTGTAGCAGTCAGTCAGGTATGCAATTGATTGGTGTGGGTAGTAATGAGAGGCGGGTGTGTTGGTTAGAGTGGTGTAGTGAGTAGGGGTAGGGTAGTGTAATGTTATACATTCCATTTTTATGTTATATTGGTGTAGGGTGGGGGGATAGGCTAAGGAGTGTGATAGGTTGGGTCTTTGGGAATTAGGATGATGATGGATTGGGGCGGTGGGGATAGGTGGGGGAGTGAGGTGGTTGGTAGTGGTGAGGTCGAGGGTGAGAAGGAATAGGAGGGAGGTGTGAGGATGAAAAGTATGGAGATTTAATTTTTTTAAATTTCTATAAACTCTTTTTATTCAAATACTTTTATTGATATATTTTTATTGACAATTTTCATTAATTTTTAAAAAAATAATATATTTAGGGTTAGGTTGTCGGGGTGGGGGGAGGGGGAACGAACATCCAACATGGCCACCGGCCGCAAGCTCTGGCTGTGATGTCAGTTAAGATGGTGGATGGCTCCTGGCTCCTACACTATTCATCTCGTCCCAAAATGAAGATAAATACATTTATTTGGTTTACTTGAACTTTTATTTATATTGTATGTCTAACTTATAATAATATTTCATTTATAATTATAAAGAATAAAATCAGAGAGGACACATGTATTTTCATAATATTTAATGTCGAATATATATGAAAAGTAGTGATGCACTGAGTGTGCATGACTACGGCGCGTTGTCCCTTTGGTGTAATTTGCTGGACTCGATTAAACTTTGTTTGCATGAGGCGGGAGAATATCCTGGAAGTATTACCGTATCAGGGCTTCAGAAAAAGTCGAAGTAATGATAAATAGACTATACATTTAAGTATTAAGATAATTAGTTGTTCATATGATTTATACTTCATTATCATAAAAATAATAATTTTTGGTACACAATACATACATTTTTAAATTGCATTTAATTCTGTTGTGTAAAGTAATCGGGTTTGTATCCTAGCAAATATTTAATTATTTATGAAAACTTGGATTTATCGTTTAAGTCGTATAAATTTCTAAGAGAATGTATTTTGTCTTATTTGAGGTATAAGCAAGAAGTTACTGATAACTAATATGAGTACTTTCATCTACATGGCGGCGAATAAATTTTTTATGACGTTCTTGAAGGCTTAGATGGAAGGTAACCATAGACGTCTCATTGACAGCACTATTATTATAAATGAAACCAGAAACATGTGAAACAGTAAAATAAAATTAAAATGTACAAGTGATTTATCCAGGATTCAAATTCAGAAAAACTTGTACAATTAAGCTAGCTTGCAATCAAATGCATCATGGAGTTAGGATTCAGAGCATAAACTTCGGATACACTCACTAATGTATTGAATGATAGGGTTCATTTACTTGCAATATTTACTCAGCCATCATTTTGAAAATAAGTTTCTGAGCCACTAAAACATTTAATTTTACATTGCCTAATATATACTTCTGTGAAAAATTCCATTGAAAATGGTTGATGGTCTGAAAGACATAGGATAAAAACTTTATTACCATAAATATGGCTTTCTTAAAGAATTGCTTCAAAAGAGGCACTGTTCACGATGTTTGTAATAGGTAATGCCAGTCATACAGAGTTTGATTGAAAAGGTTAATTTGTCAAATAGGTATACCAAACATATGAAATTATTTATATGGCCGCTATTTTTAAAATCATTGCCTGTCCCAATCTAATTCATATAACGCCTTCTGTAGGCGCGCAAATTTTTTTGAAACTAGTTGAATATTCCAGAAATATGACAAAATGTTTAGTTTACTCACCTGACACTACATTGCAAAAAAAATCCGGCAAAGGAGGATCTCTGTATGCATATCGGTTAATTGGTCCTCGTAATATGTCATAAAAACACCATTAATCATATGACGATATTCATACATGGAGAGCAAAAAGTTTATATATTAGCATATTCGCTTATTGTCATAGATAAGATATACAATAGTAAATTTAAATATGTTACATAGTTTCGTAGATATATCACACTAAGCTAAAATGTTTGTATACGCGCCATTCAAATAATAAGAGACTTACATATTTAAAACATATAAATTAATAGTCTATAACATACCACAGTACATATTCTTCGCCAAATTAAAAGAAAACGGTTGATTATTCCCCTAGATACGTTATAAAATCTGTATTATTTCATGTGGGGCATCTTACAAAATGGTGGAGAAATTAAGCTTTACATAGACGATTTTGATTGGTACAACTGATTCCGTCGGCATGCAAAGTTAAGTCGAAATTCGTTTTGCAGTTTCGTAGATAAAAAATCGAAGTTAAAAATGTTTATATGGTCGCCATTTTGAAAATATGAATGTCTGACCCACTCAAAAGTTACAATTTTACATGATCTGTCATAGAGCTACTTGTCTGCCAAGTTTGATATAAATCGGCATTTTTTTTCGGAGATATCACATCGTTTTACTTCACTATTTTACAAAATTGTGGACAATAGAGATTTTTTTATGTACACATTTGGTTTCTCTAATATATTCATCCTTCATACAAAGTTTTGTATAAATTAATTACATGGTTTAGATGATATATCATATAAAACTAAAATATCTTTATGGCCACCATTTTGAAAATTAGAGACTGACAAAAATAAAACATAACAGTTAACATTAAATAACGCACTACTACTGGTTTGCTATATTTGGTAGGAATAGAAACATTATTTCCCGATATATGACATAAAAGCTTTATTTATTTGTGTGGCACTCTCTTGCAAAATGGAGGACAAAACAAATTCCGTGTAGACACATTTGATGTTTATTATATATATATATATATATATATATATATATATATATATATATATATATATATATATATATATATATATATATATACGATATAAATTCCGTGTAGACACATTTGATGTTTATTTTATATATATATATATATATATATATATATATATATATATATATATATATACACTCCCCGCATACACAGTTTATTTGGGATTGACTAAATCTTTTCGAAGTTATAGCATATTATGCTCAATTTTCTAGATAGTCGCCATTTTGAAAATAAGTGTCCGACAAACTTGAAACATTCATACACACCAACTGCGGTAGTACTACTTGATTGCCAAATTTGGTAGGAATATTTCAATTGCTTCCCAATAAATTACACAAAATCTTGATTCATTCATGTAACGCTATTTCACACAACATATGACAAGAGTTTGGATATTTGGCTAAATTGTGCTTGTAAGAGATACTGTCAGTGTACAAAATTTGTTTGAAAGTGTACAAATCCTATGGTAGTTGTACCAAATAAACCGTAAATATTGATATGGCCGCCATTTTTAAATATTGTGCCAAATGAAGTTTAATTCCCATATTTACCTCGCCTATCATAGTATCTCTTACATGACAAATTTTGCGAAAATAGGTTTAGAAATTTTTCAGATATAATGATAAAGACTTATTTTTACATGTCGCGCTATCTTTTAAAATTACTAATTATAGTGATTGTTGCTTACCTTTTATGGGATGCATGTAACAGATACTGTCAGCGTACAATATTTTGTTTAAAATTGGTCAAATGGTAGTGTAGTTACACCAAATAAACCTAAAACATTTGTGTGGCCGCCATTTTAAAAATAAGTGCCTAATTAATTTCAACTACTGACATTTACCTGGCCAATCATAGTATTGCTTCGTGCCAAATTGGACGAAAATAGGTTGATTAGTTTTCGAGATATAACGTAAAAGTTTTATTTTCATGTGGCGCTATTTTCCAAAATGGCGGACCAACACCAATATTCACCTCTGATTTTAATTCTTATAACTTGCGTTGTAAGCATACAAAATTTGGTTAAAATATGTGGAATGGTTTCCGATACATAACATCACCCTAAATATTAAGATTGCCGCCATTTTGAGAGTAAGTTCCCGACGTGGTCGAAAGCTATAAAATTCAGGGATTCTTACTTGCTACTATATGTGTACCAAGATTAATGAAAATTGGTTTACGTGTTCAAAAATTGCAGGGGAGGGGGTCACATACACCCAGACACTTGCTCATACACACACCCGAACACATACACACATGCACACACACAACAGGGGAGTGATATCATAAGCCAGAGTTTCCTAACAGTTTTTCCTGTGGCCCTGTTATTTTTAGGATTCCTTTTCGTGACCCACTAAAAGTAGGCTAAAACTTTCCAAATCCAAACAGTAATCAAATAGTCCTACCTACGCATTTTATAATAAAAATATCAAAATCCAGAACAAATTTTCCATAAGAAGTGAACGTTGATGTCTACCACTGTGGCGGGAAAATGCTAATGCTTTAAATTGATTTGCGATTAGCTGCATGGAAAAGTCATCTGGGTGGTGTTAAAACCGCAAAAACTCGTACAACAGAATGGTCGGAAGACCAACCATAAAGCTCCTACCACAAAACATAATGTTCGTTAGATGCTGTCTAATGCTTTTACGAATCATACTCGGTGTTTGGTAACCTTGCCTCATTATGTTGACTGACTGTGAGGTTCCCTATAATTTCAATTAGGATCATTAATTCTGAGTGCTACACTTTTTGTTAGTATGTGTATTTTTTGTGATTTTACAGAAAACGAACTTTTTCAAATATATATTTGCTATAATTAGCGAGAGAAATAACTTATATAAACTGCATTGTCACAGTTAGTAAAATAAAATAATAATTTTCTATAATTGTTCGAATTTAGATGTGCATCTTTCTGTAACAACATTTTCAGGGAAGCAGATGAAACATGTATGTATCTCCAAAGAATATACTGGAAATAATGGGGCACAATCCTGTAATCTTATAATTATTGTATCTGTAGCACTGCAATCTCCAGTTTTGCATTTTGAAACGAAATCATCGATGTTACAATACTACTTCCTTTTAAAGAATAGAAAAAATATAACTTATATCAGTGCAAAATACATAATGAATATCGTCAATTATCGTGTGTAGCAACATCCTATGCATTTCTTAAGTCCAATTCCAGGTAACTTAAAACAGAATGAATAATTGATTACTAACGAGAATTTGTGTTTTCTTTCATGGCGAAAACGGGAGGCTTCAATTTATGAAATTTCTTAACTGTACAGTAGAGCCTCTTTGAAAGGAAATTTGCACTCAGAATTACAACTTGGATCTCATCGGATTTAAGTTTTTCTTCGTCATATAAAAGAAGGAGCTCTATCATTAAACAGTGTCTATTTGTTTACAAATGGCGTTTAAACTTGTTTACGTTACTTCTTTTACAAGTGATCATCTTGCATTTGCAGAGAACTTTGAACGTAAGTCCATCCTAAGATTAAGAAAATTGTAGGTGACTTGCCAGAAAAAGAAACTCCAGAACAGCTAAATTAAAATATTGATATAATATGTCAAATATATTTCGTTTTGATATCGCCATAACATAACGGTACAATATAATGTATCAAGAAAAACCTACATATTTTTTTGAGTTAATTTTTTTAGTATTTTTCTTGGAATGATATAATTATATAATCGATATACTGGATGTCCCTTCCAAAACCAATTTTAGTAAATACTTGTCGGCACTTGATGCCAAAATTTTTTTCGTGACACAAGCTTTCGTAAAAGGACAATGTTTGTATTAATAAAATATTTAAGGTGCACACTCCCCAGTAGTGAACATAGTTTCAATACAAAGACAATGTGTCAATTCTAATGTATTACCTTAAAGTAGGTGTTCAGTGCTGTAACCATCAACACAGGATTGCACCACTTATCCCAGTTCTCACTGCGTGGTGCTTTTCCACTGTTACTCCACGCAATGGTAATACCAATTGTTGAAATATTTATGTGAATATAAATTACATTTACAGATTATTGTAACTACAAAGAAAATATGCCGTTTTCCGTTGTTAAAATGTAATTCACTGATGCACTAGAGACAAATACCGGACACCTTGTAAATTTCTGCGAGAAAGCCTGGCAATGTTTTCAGCTGCTAACTTCTGTAAATAAATAAATTCAGTCGTTACTAAATTTACGATACCAACATAATGGTCACCGATACTTAATATTATATTTTATGCTGGTAAGTTTTTTCGTGGCTATAGACAAAGTGTTATAACGTGAATGTAGCCACAACTTACTAAGTGCATGCCTACAATATATAAAACTATTCAAAATACGCTTCAAGGTTGAAATGATGTGGTACAGTCATACTTTGCTTGCTGATAATTCGAAAGATTGCTACACATGGAGCCCAATATTTGAAGACGAAACTGATTATTCCTTTAAACAACTGCCTGGTAATGCTAAGAATTCCTGAGGAAAACATTGGACACTTAACTTCTAGCACAACTCATCGTCCAGCAAAGATCAAACCTCATCACTGTCATCACCCTAGAACCACAACCAATAAGCTCATAATCGGCAATCGTCCAGCAATAAAAAACAGCTTATGATCTCCAAAATGTTTAACCCTCACACGTCTTCCAACAAAACATTTCTGCCACCAGAACCATGATCACAGCATGATTTCAATAGTTATCTACAAATAGATTCGATTCATTGCCACTTTACCAACCAAACCAGGCCATTTTAACAATCACTCTCAGAAAACTGCATTGAACTGTTCCATCATATTCAGGCTTGTTTGAGAACTGCTTAAGGAATAAATTACTGAGGAATGTCTGGAGACTCATTGAAACATCAGATGCTGTTAACTATGCCCATAAAAAAGCTTAGAGCCTTACAAACGACATACGTCCATTCGGTCTTGAACTTGCCTGGTGTGTTACAAGTTCATGGGTCTATGACTGATGGCCAAATATGCCTTTAAGATATTGGGTGTTAGGAGCTTATAAAAGTACTAGAGGCAATGGTGGTCGTGCACATACCACGCTTAGGTTATTCTTATGTTATTTGACATAGTTATATAAGAAATGCCGTCTAGCACACATGTACTTACAAAATTTAAAATGCAGTCAAGCGAGTGGAGTTCGGGCCACAGAGTATGTAATTAACGGGCACTGACATCATGCAAGTTTTATGATTATATCTCCATTGCCTACAATGACTATGAATAAAGTAACCAAAAACGAAGATCGCAATATATGGATGAAAAACTCAAATATGCTGTCTTCTTTTGCTTCTGTGTCTCTCTTTGTCTAACTGGATCGTTGTATCTGGTTCCACAAGATCTTATTTATATTGTTACGTTCTGTGGCGCGCACCAGTCGCGAGCTCTCGTTATGTGCGCGGTCCGGCGGGACCTGGCTGGCTTCACAGCCGCTGCTCTCCCCCTGCTGGAGGAGTCAACAAATGTAGAGGCGAGCAATAGTTTCTGGGAATTAGGACCCTAGGCGCAACGCGGGGTATAGCGATATTCCTACGACCCTATGAATACAAGCCACAGTGGGACTGCCAGCTGTCTGTCAGGGACCATCTGGTCGAGTGCAGGAGTGAAGTGCGGTATGGACCGCGAGATGACGGTGGCACACCAGTTGTTCGTGATGTCAATGGACGAGAGACATGAAACCTGTCGAATGAATGCTACTGTGCGCGAGGGCGCTCAGAGAACTCTAGAATATTGCAGAATGGTGGGACCTGGACTTAACTGAGGTGGGACTGAATAACGTGTAATGCAGATTTTATTTTAAATATTAGAACTGTCAAATATATACAAACAAATTATCAAATAGTTGAATAGTTTTTGATACATGGTTTTTTGGAACTGATTGTTTATTATTTAAATACATTTGTTTCTTAGATGTAATAAATTGTATTGATTAAAGTCATTAATTGTAAGAGTAATTGATATAAATTTATTTTGGTATGTTGAGTTAGGAGAATTTTATTTGTCGTAGCTGTAAGTAAAATTAGGAAATAATAATTAACTCTTTTATTTAATTAAGGCCTCCATCCCTTGACGAACCTGGTTTAGCGCAGTGACTTTTGAGAGAGTAATTGTAACTATATTATCACATTTTTATTGCATTTGTTCTTCTCGTCCATATATTGTGTTCTTCATATTTTGGTTACTTTTTTCGTAGTCATTGTGGGTAATGGAGAACCAATGAAAATCCGTATTCAGTTTCACCACACCATTGCCATTAAAATTCAGAAAAAACATCTAAGTATTAGTTTTGATAAATGCGTATGATGACATGCCAAATGCGGTGACTGTGAACTGAAAAAAAAAAAGATTTGTTAGTGGGAACAAAATGTCGTTGGCTGATGCTTTCCAAGATGAAATTTTTTAGCGGTAAAAAACAAGTTCTATTGCGCAGTAACACATGTACTGACAAATACGTAAGCAATTTAGTGCTCACAAACCGATTTATTTACTGGAAAGATATTGATTGGCTGCCACTTAATATTTAATTGCAAGAAATATCACTCGTGTCGTCCAGAACAAAACCTTTTCCTGCGGCTGCAAAACTACATCCGCTATATTGTGTGCGTGCACTGTCGTATTGGAAGTGGCCACCTTCTGGGCTGGTCACGACGCCACATTTTTCCGTGTTGACCCTCTTGTATCAGACTACGAACTACATTAGAAATTGGGGACTAATGGCATTCTGCCTTTATAAATTATTCCAGGAAATAAACTTTCTGTGAGATGTCGATCTGCCCTTGACATGTGTGCCACTAGTAATATTTATGGTACATTCATACTCAAGTCGATACTCGCAACATCTCGCAAGGTGGCGTACTGGTCATACACCAAACTCGCATTCGAGACTAACTGGGTTCAGTAACTCCTCCAGCCATTACGATTAGATTTTCTTTGGTTGTCTAGAATAACTCTAGGAGATTATTAAGGAAAGCCTTTGCCACTTCCCTCTCCGATTCTCCTGTCGACGAGATGATGGATCACGACTTACCTAATAAAGACCGAAACACGCGCATCTAGCATCGTAAAATTTATACTGCGACTTACGTACACGTTATTGCCTACAAACGAGCTGAATGCATTGGTTTCACAAAAGACCGGTTTGTTACAACTTAAAACTGAAATGACGAAAATTGTCGTTATTTAAACAACATTTTTGTGACCTGTATGTTGACAAAATAATTCTGTGGCTACCAACAAAATTTTTGGTCACTAAAAACGATGTTATAAAATACAGTTAAAAATTTACCTGCTGATATTTGGGGAGTTGGAGGATCGTAAGTTAAAAAAAAATTAATAAGGCTGATTTTTTTTAAAAATATTATTGTAATTGTAAAGGGATGCATCTATGTACACATAGATTCATGCAAACGTAATGAATTCACCCTGGTTTGCGTGTTAACCAATATATACGATCATATGTGCATCCATGCGTGCTTACCGAAATTAACAAATGAACAGATAAAATACAACTGCTAACTAAATAATCACCTACATATACAAAAATGGTAATATTTGCATATGTACATAACGGAATGAGTAATGCAAGTATGTTTTCATAAACAAATACTTACGTAAGTATGTACTTACCTCTGTTCTTTCAAGGCAGTACTCTTAGCCGTAACCCTTTTCCCAGCTTCTCCCTCCACGGGCGGGGTAATGAATAATTCTTTCAGCCCGCAACACAAGTTAGCACAACATTTTAACGGACAGAAATGCCTCAATCTTTTCTCATCTATCTTCACTGCCCTGCCACCTAGTTCTGAGACACTCTGCTCACATACACGACAGTTGTCCGATCGGGGCAGTACTCACTCTCACACCCCTACTGTCTATCCAGGATAGTGTCAGTACTGTATTGCCACTCACTTGGTCCACTTATATTAAGAGACATTCTTTTAGACAGATACATCTGAGCAAAGACGGAACGACGACAATTTTATAAGATCAGTTTCCAAGGAAAACAGGAAAAAATTTCCACACGTGCGTATCTAACACGTTAGGTTTGAGCCAAAGACCTTTCCTACCGTTAAAAAATGCATAATTTCACTAAGTCCTTGTATCGGCTCTAAAGACTCCAATGTTAAGAGCCGCCGAAATATTTTCATTCACTCACTAGGTCGTTGTGGTCAATTTTTGTCTTGCAATATGCACAAATGAAAACTGAGATTACCTGGGATTGTATTTAGATTGTGTATTTAACTCTATCCTTTACTTTATGTCCTACATTATTAAAATACGAGGTCGGTTCCATTTATATAACCAACCGTTTCTTAATTTTGTAGTTAAATCTTTAATTAATACTTTCGAAAATATATTTTAATGAATAAAATGTGAAAATTTTATGAACAATGTAATCATAGATATATAAATTAAAGTAACAGTCCACACTTAAATTAATGATCTGAATTCGGGCTCAATACCATCCTTGGTTCCAGTGGCGTGTAGTAAGTTTTTATTTACAGGGTAAGAAATATATGTTTTTTACACTCAGTCTTGTCAGTGCCGGACTATGGTTCCATATTCAATTTCTACCAACAAACGCAACTTCCAACTTTGCTTACCCTCCACATGTATTTACTGTTTTATAATACCTAACATTAGGTATAAAAACGGGGAAGAAATAAATGTAATAATAATTTAAATGAATATTATTTAGAGTCCATAATACAAATTATAAGAATTATAAGAGCACTTTCCTACACTTTCCCGGGAATGAGACTGGAGGACGCAAACAGAACGACTGCTTAGCCTACCGAAGAAATGCGGCAGGATAACTCGCTTGCGAGTTCGATTAATCGCTAGTCGTTCCCGTTTTTAGAAATTAATACTAGATAGCAGCACTGGGCGTGTAGAGTAAAGTGCGGGAGTTACGTGAAACGAAAACACTGTTTCTCGAATCGGAAATTGGGGAACTCAGTATTAAAAGAGTTTAAAGTTAAGGCGAAAACTATAAAGGATCAAACATTTCCAATATGTATAGGGTAGGCATCGCTTACCTTCCGTCTATGGAATAAAGGCCACTGCTTGGTTCATATAACTAACGAGCAACAAGTAAAATTCGATTAGCTCGCAAATAATTTAAGGGAAATGAACCGTGCTGCCAAGCACACATTTACTACCTGCACCCGGCGATAGTCTTGAACACACAGACTCGTGGTTTATACAAGTACATTTCCCTCGAGGTCGTGGGGTCGAGAACAACAGTCAGTGCTTCGAAATCTCGCAAGGCGACAACGGAACAATGGTCATATTGTAACGGGGGTGACTAAGGAACGCGTTTGCTGCGAACACTTAGACGCAATAACTCAATTTCCCCACTGAGTCGTTGATAACGGTTGTGCGGTAATAATGCACTGCCGTGGGTACGAGTGAGCTGTTATCGCCGCTTAACTGGCTACATTGTTACAGCCGCCTGGCACTTAGTCAAACCTTTCCACCGGGCAGGCAGAAGAGCGCCCTATGTCCCCAGTTGCATGGATCGCACATGTGACCTCCAGCGATCAACCTCAACCGTTCTGGCTCTGCACCAGGACTCATAAAAAGTGAAAAGCAATGACATAAGTATAGCCAACATCCCCGCTCTGCATTTTGTGTGTGCCACGCGTAAGAAAAATTAGTAACAAACACGCTTTCATTACTTGCAGATTGGATACAATTTCGTTTTAAACAAATTGCAATCTTTTAATATTAATCAGCTTTTTAGTTCAAATTTTACAAAGGGGAATCTGCTGGACGACCTGCGCAATATCTAAAGTATTTGTGATCAACATTCTTATTCTTCCGACTTCAAATATTCGCCAGTATGGTTTAACATGATTTTTCACTCAGTTGCTTGTATTCTGTTCCTGCATATCTAAACGATGTTCTTATAATAGTTTATAGATGAAGTTATAACAGTTAAAATAAAATGTAAAATGTTTATAATTTGTTATGTTACGTGCTATGGGAATGTTGCTGTAACCGGACGCTGCGATTCTTCGTTAAAATTGTCACATACTTTGGCCAAATATTTTAACAGTGACGCACGTTATTATACACTATTATCGTCTTGAATGTCAATTTATAACCTGAGAAGAGATTACTCTTGATAGCGATAATAGCTCCTAAAATCATCTTTGTGTTGTTCATATTTAATTTAATGTAGTTTAAATATACAAGTAATATATAAAACATTAAAATTGTTCACCTTATTACTCACATAATCAATATATTTTAAAGTTACATTGTGGAGTGGTTTGTGCTGCTATAGGGGTCTTTAGAGTCGATGAGAGTGAAGCGAGATGAGGATGGAGCAGCATCGGAATGCAAGAGCGGGGGAAACGGTTGGTCCCCGAGAAATCACACAAACCAGCGGCATCGTCTGGCACGATTCCCAGGTGCGAAAATTCGGAGGCGACTCCACCGGGAATCAAACCCGGTTCGCATTGGTGGCAGACAAGCGCTCGTGCAGCTGCGGCACACCGCGGCCCTTCATATTTCAAATAGTATTAGCTTTGCTTGTTTTAGCATATTGTAATTTATAACTGTGTGTAGTATACTGTACTTCCCGTGGTCTGATCTGATAAAGGGCTAGTAACTTTAGACGCTAAAAATACTTAGTTTTTCCGTACCTTTCAACATGCACAACAATTACTAAATCTTTCTGATACTCTTTTATTGAAAAAGGATGTTTGTTCACAATTAAGTTGTAACTACAATGTAGATCCTAGTGTAAAATATTTACGCAGGCATATGCTCGCCTTTTGAAAAAAAAGTAAAAAACTTATGTATAAGCTTCATAAATGTAATGGTTGACATATTAATGAAATGCGTGAATTAGGCGACAGTAAGTGTTTTACGTCAAATGCCGTAGCTCCTTTCTTATATCCTGTATGCTAACGTATAATATAAAAATGTATTATTGTCGTAAACCTATTGTGTTTATATTGGGACACAACATATTGAAAAGCAGTAGTAAACAAACAACCCTTCTCTCATGCTTTCTGGCAGTTTTATCTCAGTTAAAAAAAGGAACCATTTAAGTAATTTATTTCACATTGAAATATATTATTAGGAAAACATTAAATTGTACTTTGGTATTCTTTTTACTGAAACAGAAACAAAATGAGTAAGTGGTTTTATAATCGCATTTTCTGAAAAATTAATAAACTAATTAAAACAAGTAGATTAATTTGAACACTGAACGGAAGATTTTCCACGCATAATATATATATTGTTTTTTAATGCGTGTTACAAACACTTCCGGAAAACGCAACAATGATGTATACAGGATGGACTTACAACCAGTGTTATCTGGCTGTTTTAGTTCTCGTGGCTTCGTAACCTCTCGGTATAAACTACAGCTTATGCACATCAAATGATATGAACAGCATCGTAGACCGTGGAATGGCCAAATTGGTATCATGCTTGCAGCAACCTTTACGGTGTTCGTTTATAGAGGGTTTACAAGTTAACTAAAAGAAATCCTAAAATAAAATATTTAATGAAAAAAAATTTTAATGAAAATGCAACTACTTTGACATGAAAATTTATAAAAATAAATACACTGAAGAACGTATCGAATAATAAGTAATAATGAGGAACAGTCTTAATTAACGTGAATGTCTAGCTCTCCAGAGAGCACATGTGTGATATTTTTAGTTCTAAACAACATTTTAGTACAAAAGGGTATCATAAACGCTGTATTTAAACAGAGTAATATTTTTGCAAAAAAAAATTATTTTTCTGAGAACGATACGAGAGATATTAAAAATTTGCTTTCTTTCATTAAATATGTAGGTATCTTGAACTTATATTTCTACCACGTTTACAGTCTATGATTATATTTGCGTATGGTAAATTTTACTTTGTTTTCCACGCATACTTAGATTTTGTTTTCCTTCCCCTTCACCACATATTGTTGATAGAAGTTGTGTTTACGACACGACTAGGTTATTCTGACACCTTCACTTCCATATAGGGAGTATTGACGGTGGAAATAAAGGGAAGAATTATTTACCATTCATGCGTAAGTACTGACACCTGATAACCTGACTACTGATTGCAATAATACTCAATGGTGCTTAAAATGGTAGAGTAACTATTTATTTGTGTACACGTTTAGAGTTGGATAATTTTTTTTCTATTTCACACTTGCGGTGACAATTCTTATTTTCAGTGAAAATTTTCATGGAGAGCGAATCGGATAACACTTTTACGACGAACACAAGGCGGCACCCATTCCTTAACAGGAATCACTTACGCTTTCGCCACGGAGGACAGCAGTTTGTTGCGCCGAAGGTATTGCCTCGACGCGAGCGTATGTTAACCTACGTAAAATAGTGAAGTGCCTAGTGGAACCTTCATTAGTTAACATCTGAAGTCCCTTTACAGTTACTTCAAAATTTATGAAGCCCTGATAAAGTTCTACCTGCAGGATATTTCTCCGCCTCGTGAAAATAAAGCTTAACCATCACTGAGAGAAAATCGAACCAAATATTTGTTTGTATAGGGCCAAATATATATTTAGTTGCCCTAAGGAAGTATATTGTTGAGCAAACAAAATTCGAAAGCAATAAAATTACTTTTGCTTCTCCAACAAAATATAAGTGTGAATAAACAATATCTCTGTGTCGTGCCAAAAGAAATTAGACTGCCAACTAAATATTTTGTTGAATTAACTACATGTATTTGTTTGGCCACTCATTTGACTGCATTCGTTCGAATATACAGCTCGAGAATTTTCGAAACTCGGTCGAACATTCAAATCATTTTATATCGGCCAAACTGTTAAATGTACGTGTAGCCAAAAAAAATTAAGTTGCACCAACCAAATATTACAGTTTGGGGCAACCAAATGAGAACAACAAAATTATTTGGTTTCAGCAACGAAGTATTTCGTTACCCGTATACAAACAAATAATTTGGTTGCACCAAACAAATCTTGTTTGATTCAACAACACGTTTTTCTCAGTGTAAGTCTTGAATATTACACCAACATAACAGCGCGCCGCATTTGTGAGCACTGAGTGCAATGATATTTTACATGAGAACTACTTCTTACTAAGTATTACCAGCACACATACATCCTCCCTGTTTTTATTCGTAGTAACTAAAAATGAAATATCTTAGTTTATTGACAAAATATAAGTAAAAGTTCGCTTTAATAAAAAATAAGTAATTTTTATGTTAAGAGAAATATAAAACGCTTGTGACACTTGACTAGAGACCTGAAGACCTCGCGAAATCATTTTGGGACACGCTAGAATTCAAAACACGTGCGTTTACATAACATTAACCATTCATCCACGCTGCGTTTGACACTTCCTAGAGAACGCTGGCCTAATCGTAGCATTCCACTGTGACAGCAAACAATCGATGTGCAGCAGACATCGGCATATCTGTAGAATCTAGCCTGCAGGTCATTGAACTCGCTAATTTGTCAGGTCTCTATTCATGACATATTTAGGAAACCACAAAGCACGTCATATATGGGGTAGTTTTTTTGCAACTTTTATTCAAAATGTGTAAAGAAACGGCGAATATACTACAGTAGATAGGCCCTACAACGCTGGGTGACATTGAAATTTCGAATCCAACAGTTTCCCGCCATATTTCCTTCTCGCTTTGCTCGAATGCACTCAAGGTCCGTCAACGATCGCGTTGAGGCAGAACGTTAAACGCTAAACGTCGTCATAAGAAAACTGGCATGTCTACAATCGACGTTAACAGTAATGAAAATGGAAATAATGTAGGTTTAGACCTATATATACAAATATTATGTTTATGTTTAAAATTTAAAAAGAACCATTTGTAAAACAAGACATTAGGCACGTTTTATAGTTACACTCAATTATTTTTTAACGCATTTTGCGTTATTTGTATATTTATTTCGTATTTATTAACAAATTGCATACGTACGGCGATAGTGGTGCTATCTGTTGCCAATCGTATGTAACATTGGTTTTCACATATTTGTGACGTCTTGAATTCTGAATGGATGGCGTAAGACGCAAAACTCAAAGACTTGGAAGTTGGCCAACTTCTACGGCGTTACGTTTTACGTTTCGCGTCATGGCAACGTTTAACGTCGGTTGTCGCCAGAGCGTATACAATTCACGGTTTCATGACTTATTGTAACGCGTGATTCTAGCGTCCACTCGATTGTAGACGGGCCTTCGCCAGTTTAAGCTCAGCCGCCGTGTAGCTCGGAAACGGCCGTCACGGAATAACGAACCTGACGGCAGCGAATATTTTCGACTGGTTTCGCCGCAACATCCGTTAAAGAATTATGTGACGTGCGGTCATTAAACAACGCGTCTGGACTTCACGTCTCCCGGAGCAGCCCAGCGCCGACTTTTACGACGTATAAATTTACGCAACAGCCGACCTTCGGTTCGCGCGAATTTCATTTTCTCCGCCGATACAGGAACCTGTTTCACTTCCCTGAAAGAAAAAAAAAGGGGGGGGGGTAGTTGGGGTGAGAGTCCAGTTCACCAGGAGGGAAAGGTGATTTGAGAGAAATTGATGAGGGGGGACTGGAGTTTAACACGTTGATGCAAGACCCCGTTCCATAATGCATCACCATGTGTATGACTCCACGGTAGCTGGCAATTTATTCATCGCACCAAACAACTAGGAACTGCATCCAGCTTCTCGATCGCCGTCTTCCGAGAACCGGTTTTTGCAATGGCCGCATCACGAAATCAGCCGCTTTGTTTTCGGTACCTGAAATGTTAATGGCTGACCAAAACCTCTGAAAAAATTGAGCATTACGAAACGCAGTTTCCCCCCCCCCCCCCCCCCCGCCCCTCAAAATTATGGTATGTGTGTGACGCATTTTGCTCGCTGAAGATAATCGAACGAACACGAATTCATTTAAATATTCAGAATTTTACAGGATAACACAAGCAACGCTCGGATGCAGGTTCGTTGCAGTAAAAAAAAATTAGTTGAACACATTTTGAAAGTTATGTTCTTAAGTGATTCGTGGTGTCGCTCCTCTTTCTACTACTAAAATACATCATATTAACTGGACAATGTGTGAATTAGGAAAATATTAGCAACCGCTGAAAAACATTTACTGGTTTCTAGTTACTGGATTAAAAGATTTGAAGTTGCCACCATCTGTTTCCTTCAAACTTCACAAAGCAAAAGTAATACTGAATTTTAATACTTATTTTCAAACAGAATTCCAAAATAAATTGAAATTATGCCCTATATCATTATCTGACCCCACTGTTTATGGAGAAATTAATTTATAAATCTCGTTTAGAAGACGTGAAAAATCGAGTGGCAATTGTTTAATTGCCTAAAATTAACATGAGAAATCTGATTTTCTTATCTGCAGATAAGACGCATAATTTTTAATAAATTAATGTATATCCAAAAAAAATTTATTGCAGTTGGCGAATATGAGTGTAAGGCAGTATTATGTTCATTTGGCATGTTGATTAACGACTAACATTTAAAACACGAATGTTTGCGTCAATGTTTTGACGCATAAACCAGAATAAAAATCGACGAACCCATCCATATATTAAAATATTTGGCGAAGTTAACAAGTCTTGAAGCAGTTGCATATCTTTGTATAACTGCACATTATCCATCCGTTAAGTTACACGTCCTGAATACGTTCCATTTTACTCGAAACTAACTCCTGTTCCAGTAACAATTTTAACGCTGATGCCGTCCGTACAAATCACTTTACACCAAAAGTCGTGAATTTTACCTATTTATGGGGCAAACCTACGGTCATGGATACTCGGTGTCATGCTCTTGCGTCTGGTAAATTGCACGTACGCAAATCGTGTCTTGAGTAGACTCCCGCACACACTTCAAGAGTTTATTTCTTCATTATTTTTTAATTAAGTATTTGTGTGAACGAAGAGGACTTAAAGTTATAACAAATGCAGATTGTTTTTTTTTTTTTTTTTAAGTATACATCTGTACGTGCAAGTCCTCGCTGAACTACACGATAACAACCGTGACGTAAATGTATAGTTGCAGATGACATCGGCACGTTATAGCAATCGGAAAGAAATATTTTCATTCGAGAAACTTCGCAACAGTTTCCCATGAAACTTAAGTTCGTAATCTTCTATCGCCAATCAAGTGTGGAGTTAAGTATATGCATGTTCACGGAGCGAATTCGTAGTACTTAGTCGTGCTACGTAATACCTCAAGAGTTATAAATAAGCAGCACAATACTGCTACCAAAATAAAATTAAATTTTCATTTCTGTTCCTTTTTTCAGTGTCACAGAATTCAAAACATGTACTTAAAAGAGCCGAAAATAACCACCAATTAGTGTGGAATATGTGTCAGAATAACCGTAAAAACTCACCGTTTTTTGGCACTAAGCACTTTTGAAGGGAGTGTGTTTCCAAGCTGTTCCAACTTTATTACGTATCGTGTATATAATTATATAATATACTAGCGACCCGCCCCGGCTTCGCAGGGGGGGCAATTAAGATTAAAAACTGCTTAACCCGGCGTTAATTAGGTTGGGTAAACTCGCTCAAAGCATCAAAAAAAGCACATTATAATTTAATAATTAATTAAATAATTTATATTTTAAAGTTTTTTTACTATTTTTATTTGATATTTTTTTACTTTTTTGTAATTTTTCATATTAATATACATTATATTACAATGTAATTTATCTGAGATAGAAGTATTTAATATGTTATTGACTAAGGCATTCTCTGTAGACAATGTTTGACGTCCTGTTATTGTTTGGTAGCAAAATGTACTGTTTCTCGGGACTTCCAACTCGTGATAAACCAACATATAGTTGGCCATGGGAAAAACACTCTTTTCGTAGGTCGACTCCAGCCAAAGAGAAAGTTTGACCCTGGGACTTATTAATAGTAATCGCGAACGATGTTTTTACAGAAAATTGCAACCTTTTGAAAGATATTGGCAAATCCGTGGGAATCATGGGAATCCTCGGGATGTTTGCCAGCTGGCCGGCTGCTGGACCGGTGAGGATGGTCGCGACAATCAAATTTTCTTTCAAGTCTGTAATGAGCAATCTTGTGCAATTACACATGTTAGGAGGGCTTATATTCCTTAAAAGCATGATAGGAGTACCGACTTTTAATGATAGTTCGTGAGGTGGCAAGCCAGAAGGATTAAGCGAATTTAGAAAATCTTGAGGAAAGTGGACGACATCGTCAACATTGGTGACTGTGTCAATCGACTTATAGGTTTTGACTTTGCCGGGAACTCTTTGTATAATGAGATTGTTGATTTCATTGACAGTGTCGTTCCTAGGCGATAATATTGCCCTGGAACACAACCAGTGAAAGTCTCTTTCTAGTAAATTTTCGAGGCCCGGATATATTGCTTCTATAAGATGCTGCAGACTTTGGACTATCTGACCTAATGTCTCATTTAAAATGATTTCAGTAGAATTATTGCCCAAATTTAGAGAAGGAAAAACTCCTTCTCCAAGTCTGAGCAATTGTTGTGGGAAATCTTTATGCGTGTCTCCACCAAGAGAGGCTCTCATATTCGTTCGCAAATTTAGGTGTTGAATAGAACTCCGCAAGGGAGATGATTTAAGACATGCTTTGATGATATCTACACGCGTCTCTTTTGTAACTACAGGGAGTGTCTGCCGAAAATCCCCAGCGAACACAAAAGTAACTCCCCCCATAATGGCAGTAGAGCTTCTAAGGTTGGCGCCGTACGCAGCACACAGCACGTTTTATTTTCCGAATCTGTCCGTCCTGCAAAGCCGTAGTGCATTATTTTGTTCTATCATCAATAGTTTTCGCAGCGCACGCAATGTAAGGAATTTTATAGGTCATTTATTTACACTTTGGGTTATATTATTGGAATTTTAGTAGGGATCCCTATTGATTTTTTAAAAATATAGTATAGCCTATGACACTCAGTGATAACGTAGCATTCTACTGGTGAAAGAATTTTTAAAATCGGATGTGTAGTTTCGAAGATTACCTCCTACATCCAAACACACAAACACACAAAGTTACAAACACTACCTCTTTATATATTAGTATAGAGTATAGATGACGTGAACAAGGTAAATAAAAAAACCAATTCATTGAAAACCAACTTTACAACTGAATGGCCAAGTTTTGGTAGTATTCGTCACATATGCGGACAGTTATATCAAAATGTGTTAAATTTGGCCTACTTAATAGCTGCAAAAAATAATGGCGAAATTTACGTTACTTCAATATTTTGAAACACTTTTACTCTGGTAATATTTACTTTCTCCCACGCATACAAACAAGCTGATACCACATTTAAGTAAAGTTTTAATAGTAAGTCAATTATAGAATTATGAATTTATTTTTATTGCCATTGCTGAAAATACAAATGTTATTTTACGTCTTGTAAAGAAAAGGAAATATATAATTCTAGAAATTTCGAAGCAATTTTTTTCCCTACCTAAAAGAAAAACTTCAAAATGTAAGTTTAAAAAACAATGCACTACTGAAATTACAGCGTTTTTTTTTAAAACACATTATGGCTGGTTGATGAAACAGTTGAAAAACCAATTTTTCTATTAAAATATGAGGATACAGGTTGCAAAGTGTTTCTAAAATTCGGGACTATGTAATAGAATAATTATAACAATAACTTGATGTTTATGCCAAGAGTAGCATATTATATGACTTATATGTAGGCAATTCTTTATGTATAGTCTTCCTTATTCGCGATTTTCTATACCCTGTAAAAAAATCGTGAAATTACAAGACAAATATTGGTTAAATGTTATTCAGAAATATCCGTGCAACTAAAGACACGGCCGACATTTATTAAAGGAACTTCCGTAAATTTCTCATAATTATGCTTGAATCCAGGGTACCTCTCCATAAAATGGTATATAATAGGAGATTATGAAAAAGAAATCGTCAATTCGCGTTACGTGGGTGTTTCACTGTGTATGGAACAGATATTCGGGAAAATAAATTACTTCATTCTGATACAAAATTTGAATACAAAATAAAAAACTATATTTCCTGCTACGTATACTGATCATCTACCGCCTGTTTTTTTTACAATGTTCTATATAAATACCATCATTTTATGAATGTGACACACGTAATTTATTTTTCATTTTATAGTTATTTTTTCTGTGCTTCAGGTGCTGCTAACAGTTATAGGTGCCCTGGGTTACTTATTGTTTTTTGACTAAGTAGGTCTAAATGGCGTGGGTATGCTTACTGCAGGAAAACGACAATTTTCTTATTACAGTGATGAAGAACTCTTCGTGTACACTCGGGATTGTTTGTTACCGAAACCCGAAGATATAGCAAATACTGAGAAGCTCTGTATTTTGTATTTATGGAGCTCAGGGGCCCTATTCGGTAACTTTTTACTTCCTTACCGCTAAACTATCTTTACGAGGCGAAATGGTATTCCGTAAGTCAGCATGTCTCAATGATTGTCTTTCGAATGCCTTGCTACTCCCTTTATATAAATATGGCCAACGAGGTGTTTTTATTAACGAATTTAGAAAGAAAATGATCGATGTATTAACAATTTTAGCAAACACGTCTTCCAGAAAAAAAATTTTAAAATGACCCAAAAATTATAAGTATTATACCCTGTTATATTTCCGCACAAATAAATTGTGTCTGGAATACATTTAAGGGGTATATTTGAAAATTAGATAATGATACGCTCACTTTAATGTTACCACGAAGTGACGGATTTGGCAATGGATTAGTGCTCCTAACTCGTGAAGCTGAAAATAAATTAGTACCATATGAAATCTTGTATCCATAGAAAGAAGTAAATTTATTTTAAAAGTATTATTCAAAAATCTATTAAGAAATTAATTGATTTTATAGTTTTGTAAACTCTCTATAATAACAAAGTTTGTGACACAAGACACTGTGTAATAATGGGAAAATATAATTCAACAAGCAGATCGTGGATTTCAGAACACAGCCCGTTGCGTTGCCAAACGTACATCTTTGAGCAAAGATATAAATAAAGGTGTGGCTTACAGAATACCGCATTAAGACGCTTACGAGTAATCAGCTTAATGGTCATCTCTACCTTAAATACAATCTTGTTGGCTGCCTTTAAGCAATCTCAAGATAGAGAATAGGACCCCTGTTCCGTTTCTCTAATTTATGCTCTGCGTTTCCGTTAAATAAATGAAATTTTTTTACAGTTTATACATAAGGCAACTTTTAACAATGCGGCTGCATTTCGGCACATAATTTGTCGGCTCGGAAGTATTTTGGCACGCGCTATATGCAGGCCTAATCTATAGAGATCTAAAAATTTGCGTTATTATTTGAGGACATGTTAAACTTAAAACACTTTTGCTTTGCAATGCGTTTGTCATTGGAGCGTTTTTTTATTTGACACGCTCGGGAGTATCTCTGAGCCAATAAATGAACACTTCACTATTGTGTGCCCCAATCACATACGCAGTTCACTCAGAAAGGGAGCGACTTATCCCCTAGGCAGCAGCCAATCGAGAAACGACACCGGCTCGAGCATGTATAGTACTGTCTATTTTTAGTTTGATGCCAAAAAATGACGCTAATTTTGCAGGTCCATAGTAATCTATCTCATACGTTGCTTAATTTCTAAAAAAAAGTGATAGTTCTTTATCAAGACGCGTATTTTAGTTCGCTGTAGTGTTTTTTTTATTTCAAAGAAGTACGTATTTTGTTATGTCTATTTGCGGCTAAGTGTGATCATTTTTCAGTTGGCTACTGGATTAACTATTTCACGATGTGTTTCACAGAGCGATATAATACTGTGTTTGTTATTACCCCTCTATGGGCATAAATACACTCTAAACATGAATCAATGAGAATTGAGCCAAATCAGTGAAAACAGTGAGAATTGAGCAACTGACAATCAGTGCCAGAAAACGAATCATAATGGTGTTTGAATCCCACTGATTTATTTGTGATTTCCGACTGACTGTAAAGAATGTCACTGCTAAAAATCAATTGTTCGCGGTTAACTTTCCTAATTCGCCGGTCAGAAGTCGCTTATCAACTGACAGTGAAAGACTGTTCACTGATTGATATCACTGATTCGGATTTACAGTGTATTTAAAGAATGGCTTCGTATTAGCGCCCCATAGCAATATCATAATAAATGTAGTGATTAAACGCCAATTCTTTTCTTTTGCATTTTAAATGGAACAAATATAGGTCAGCAGATGAATCGAGGTATTCTTTCGTATTGCAGCAGTATTTCCATACAATATTAATGGATAGTTGATTTTATACACGCTTATCACTGGTCTTATTTCGTTGTACTCATAGCACATTAACTTAAATCCACTAACGGTTCGCCGATCGTCGATGTGTTCGTGCAAGCTGTCGTCCCACACCCGTAATTGTAATTTTTCTTATTGTAATCGCCATCCACTCTATATCGAATCCACGTCAAGGCTAAACTGCCATCAACGCCAGAATGATTGCCACGTGTATCTATATTTGTAAAATTATACCAGCCTAAATAACACTTAAGTTAACCCATATCTCGACAACAGTACTCGCGAAGGGATCGCGACCAGGTATACACTGTTCACGTTAAAAATAGCACTTTTGAAAGATCTTATTAAGATCTACTTGCATGCACGTTGTGTATTCTTCCACCTTATGTAAAATTAACATTCCCGTGGACCACGTCACTTTATTCATGCTTCGGTCAAGGGGAAATGTAAAATTTTTAGAAAAGTAAGTATTTTACACATGTGCTTATTTTTAAACTTCGATGCATAAATACGGATTCCGAAAGAAATAATTTAAGTTGTCACACCTGGCACTTTCAATTCGACGTTAAGTAATGGAACTACCTTCTCTTCCTCGTTACCAACTTTACTCGGCGCATATCACTCAGTGTGCAAGTGAAAATATATGCAGGTAACAGCAGTGACTTTTTTTTAGGTTGGTTTCAAAAGTGCTCACTTTATCGTGAACAGCCTTTAGATAGGGTTTAACGTCTCGTCGACAGCGAAATTGTTAGAGATACAGCAAGTTTCTCAGAGAAGCAAGGACGAGGAAGTAATCAGCCATGACCTGTACTATAGAGCCATCTCATCATTTGCCTGCGGTGATTTCGGGAAACCATGGAAAAACAAAATTATGATGACCGGGCCGAGAATCGAAACCATCATCCTCCAGATAGCGAGTACAGTGGCTTACCAGGACATTAAAGTACGACTGCATGAAATACATGACAAAAAACAGCGTGAAATAAACGAAGGTTTGTCGCGAACTCATCAGAAAGAAGTGTTCCTCTTGTTACAATAATGAGGCGAGTAGCTAGTGTGAAAGGATGTCGCCCATCTTACACACAGCTGATGAAAAGGCGATGTACTTGCAGACGTTATGGGCGTTGAACCCACAAAGTTATTAATTTTATTTTTGTACCAAACATTGTTCAACTTGTACACATTACATGTGATGACATTTCCCACGAATAAAAAAATTTACACTTTATATTTTTTTAATAATTTGATGTCAAACTCAATTATTTGCTGCTTTGTTTCAGCCATAAAATAGATAATAAGAATGTTGTAGAAATAACAAATTTACAAAGTAAACTAATACCATGGGTTACCACGTGATAGTAGTAGGATTTGGTAGGTTCTGGGACAAGGGGATCGGGAATCGGATTCGGATTCGGAAAGCCGCCATGTTGTTACGTCATCCAACGGCCATGTTTGACTCATATGACATTTACCTTTGACTCCGAACCTTGACCTTGATCACGGGGACCTTTTACCCCAAAAACCGGCAAAACACCCCAAAAACACAAAAAAATTCCAAAATTCCCCAAAAATTCCAAAAGATTGTAAAAAAAATATTGGAAGAAATTTATTATTAAAAAATTTATTTCAAATTATTTAAAAATCATAAAAATAAGGATCCCAGAAGTGAACCACTTTCCCCTCAAATATGGTACAAGACCTCCAAATCCAATTTTCGGTCAATTTAAGTAATTTGATGGCTTCCTTAGGACCTAGATAGCAGTGGCAAGCGTATTGGCTTCATAGGCATAGGGTATGTCAAATCAATTCAAGGGATCCAGGATTGGAGTCAAACCTAACCATCAGCTATCTTGGTTGTCAGCTATCTTGCATCCATCTGGGACCCATATGACTTTTGACCTTGACTTAGACCTTGATCTTTGACATTGAAAATGCAAAAAAAAATCACAAAAATTTCCAAAAAATATGAATAATTATTACCATAAAAAACTATGAATAAATCTATTAAAAATTGAATATCAAAAATTCATAGAAAATAATGAAAAAATTGTTTTGAAAAACATTAAACTCCCGTGGTGCCCAAACAACCCTCCCCCACCACCATCACCTAACAAATTTGTCGGCAGCCCTCTACCTCCTCGCCCATAACCAGTCAGCCATCTTGGTAGGTGACCGCCATCTTGGTAGGTGAATACCTTCTTAGGAGACATCACTCATCCATCATATTAGAAGCAGACTAACTTGAACTTGACCCCATGTTCTTGATGTACCTTGAAAACCAAAACTCGAGAAAAAATTCTTAAAAGTCAACAAGCATAATACATTAGACTACCATAGCAATATTAGATGCACTCTACCATAACCTTGACCCCATGAACTTGAATGACCTTAAAAACAAAAGCTCGAGAAAAAATACATAAAATTCAGTAAACTTATTATGTTATAGACCACTACCACCATATTAGATGTAAGTGACCATAACATTGTCTGTTTGTGTGACAAAACCAGGCCCATTATACTAATAGCGACCACATGAACTAGTATGCTATTATCATGGTATGTATTATGCTTTATATAGGCTTAATTGGCATTAAATAAAATGTCAAATCTGCTAGGCTCTGGAGACTTGGATGGTACGAGGGCAGTAGGACGATAATCATGCGTGATCTTCTCAGACACCAATCCACCAGTTATTCACCAATCCAACATATCATTCACCTATCTTCATCACCATTCCACCTTATCATTCACCACTCCATTCACAAATCCACCCAATCATCCACCAATCCACTTAACTGTTTACAAATCTACCCACCAATCCACCCAACCTTTCACCAATACATCCACCAATCCACCCAATCCTCCTCACCAATCCTCGCCATTCTTCACCATCCTAGGCAATACTCACCAATCCACCCAATATTTAACCAATCTACCCAATCATTCACCAATTCACCCATTCATTCACCAGTCCACCAAATAATTCACCAATCAAACAAATCTTTCAACAATACACTCAATATTTCTTCAATCCACCCAAGCTTTCACATTATTTACACCAATCCATGGGCTTGTCAGCTGCCTCTATCCATACACGACAAAAAAAAACTATTCACTTTGTGTCTCCAAAATTTGTACATCTCTGCAGAATTAATTTTTGTATATGCAATCAAATATCCATGCATTTTTATAATAAATTCTTTATTATCATTCTATTTACAGATCTTAACGTTTATAAGCGAGTGCTCATATCACTATTTAAATTTGTAAGGATAAAAGGGTGCGACACACAAAAAATTATGGACAAAAAAATTATTTTATAGTAATAATTTATTATTATTTTATAATTTCATTTTCAGAAGAAAGCAGTTCATCACATCATCTGATATATCCCTGATCCTTCGGGACTCTTATGATCGAAACCACCTCTTTTGTGGTAGAATAATGCCCACGTTCTTGCTAATAGAGCAAATATCTAAGTGTGTCTACAAATTTGTTGAGATCTTCGGTAAACATATCGTTAGTATACTTGGTGTCGTCTGCCTTCTTTGCATCATTTGTCGAAGGAAACTCGTTGGGGAAATGTGTGTGACCATCGAGGGAATAATCATCGTCTTCAATACTATCACTGTCGTCATAGTCATCATCAATACTGTCTTCATGATCGTCTTCACTTCCGGTTTCTTCATAAATATCAGGTTTACTTTTCTTTGTAGCAGGAGTTGTATGTTCATCAGTATTTACAGCTGATGGTCGTTTTTTTTTAAGTTCGTCGACTTCACGTGAATATCTAGCTAATGCACATACCACACAAACAGACCGCACAGCACTCATTCCATCTTAAGCATTAACTATCTCATCACAATCGTCTGTGGATACAGTACCCATCGATGTAGCAGGAGGTATTGCTGACATCAATTCCTGGCTCCAGAAGACGAACCCTTGCAGATCTGACTATCTTCCATCATTGTATCATCTTGCAAAAGCAGCATGTGACCTTTGTCGTAATGGAATGGTATTATTTAAAGGAAAAATATTCAAATTTATTAGTAAGGTAATATTATCCAGTAATATATATATATATATATATATATATATATATATATATATATATATATATATATATATATATATATATATATTTATTTATTTATTTATTTAAAAATGAAAAATTACTGATAAAAGTTATCGAAAATATTCGAAACTTACTTTGAATGTAAAATAACGTTTATTAAATTGCCTTAAAACACTATATTAGTTTAAAATAGTGAATAATTTTAATTGGAAATTTACAGATATTCATAGGATTTTTACCTTTTGAAGTAATTTAAGATGGTTTTATTGTCATTTTTATTTGTTGCTACATAGTTTGGGAATTAAATCTTATTATAATAAATGAACAATCTATATGAATATGTATGTATAAATGGTCACGTTCCTTTATTAAACAAAATGATTTCGTGTTTTAAAAACTACTATCAAATGTAGTATATATACACTGAAATGGACTGGTTACAGGTTTGTTGTTTTAATTTCCAGAAATGAAAAATGTAAATAAAAAAGATAGGTGTATAGCACATGATATTCTAGCCATTATCATTGTTGTGCAAAACTTTGCAAAAACTACATTTATAGATGACATCAATAACTTTATAAAAAAATATGATCACGAGTAAATATAATGTGTATTGGTGTATCTATAGGATTATTTTAAAAGTTAGAAAAAGTTAAGAATTTAGTTGTTGGTTTTCAATAATAATGAAGAAATCATCGGGTCTGATAAATATAAAAATAACACTTTAGCTATGTGATACTGCACAAAATAATAACTAATGTGTAAAATTATGTATTTTAAGAGGTAGATGTAAAAATAGATATTGTTTAATTCCGTATAAACATATGCAAAAAGTTCCCTAATACTAGGTGAAAGATAATACAAAATTTTAAAGATATGTAATAAATTATACACATTTAACACTTACATAAATGGAACTTACGCATTACAAATATCTGGCCGAAAGGAATTTTCTATTAGATATGGTAGTGATCGGTAGAGTAGTTCTTAAGATATAGTATTAGCATTACAATTTGTCATAGGTGGCAATATCCTCAAAGACAGGGGCAGAATAGAGCAATAAGATAGTGAATTTAGCACAAAGAGTGAGTGTATTTCGAGAGGAAGCCATGAAAATAGTAATTTTTTTAACTTCGCATGAACATGTAAAAAACATTCCAAACCAGTAGGTAACAGATAATAGATAACACCATGCCAAGGATGGTTTAAATCAGTTAAATTGTACAAGAAAGGAGTGTAGATGTTTGGGCGAATCTCAACGAGCTCTTGAGAGCCTATGAGGGTGATACGAGGTGGTTATGGAGCAGCACCTTAATGTAAGGGCGGAAGGAAACGGGAGATACCCGAGGAAACCCGCTGATAAGCAGCATGGCCCGGCAAGATTTGCACGTGTCAATATCCAGAAGCGACCTCACGAGGAACCAAACCCTTTTCATCTTAGTGCCACGGCCCCGGTACAAAATGTAATCCATAATATCACAAGAATGACATCGCCTCTTTTAAAATAAAATACTACTTAATAAATATGTTAGGTGGTCTCTCACAGTACTGTTTGCATGCAGACGTGGAGTCTTTTGGTGTTACTGCGATGTGATGCTTAATTTTAAATTCCATGTGAGGAACATAGCAAAAAAAAAATGTATTACATGTTTAGTCAGAATCCGTTTTGATTGTTCCATAAGTATTATAAAGGACGCTTACAGTATTATAGTGAGACTAACCTTCAAAAAAATAATAAATAAATTTTAAATAACCTATTTCCAGCTGTGTCTACTGGAAATTTTGCTATGTTTAGTTCTATGTTTCGTTCCAGTAAACTACGAGATATAATATTATAAATTATATTCAAATTAGATAGAAGTAGCGGACCAAAATCTACAAATAATCGCTTTTAATTTACACTGAAGTAACTCCATTGTAGAAACTTTGGTTGTGATACCTCTATTTACTAGAAATATAGGGCATATTAATGGAAAATTTTATATGACCGCTATCACGAAAATATGTGCCTTATAGGCGAAAATTATATATGGCTGAAATATTCGTTTGCTGAGTCTGCAGAAATCTGTTTTGTAGTTTCGGAAATATAATGTAAGACTTTATTAAATCAGGTAGCATTTTTATCAAAGTGAATTAGCACTTCATAGAAATGGTCGCAAAATGTAGTATGCATCTATTGATTTTGATCGAATTTTGTCACATGTTTGGTAGATGTGACATTATGACAATAAACCTTTATATTCCTGCTGTTTTTTTTAAATTTCATTATTGACTTTTTGAAATCTTATGTACTGTGTGTAGTTAAATATGAAATGTTTTGTATGCCATCGTTAGTAGAAATCGGCGGAGTGGTTCCCGAGATATGACCAAAGAGCTTTATTACTCAGGTTATGCTCAATTCCAAAATTTCATGCAAAAAAAGCAGCTAACTGACATATTTAATTGTCTCTATAGAAATTGTCAGCTTATTATGCTTGGTTGAAATTGTTTAAAAAAGTAACTAATGGGGAATGTTTGTACCTATGTCATTCAAGCCTAAAAATATTGCATTGCTGCAATTCTGCATAAAATTACTTGATATATAAGATTGTATATGATGGCCGATTCAGAAGCCATGGCAACTATTGTTTATCTCCCAAAAAACGATCCAAAACAGGAAATGTACTGTGTAATACAATTGAAAGTGTACGACAAGTACGTTTTAAAGATGTTTCCACATTGGGTTTGGATGCGGGAATGTCAGTCAATGAACAAAGACAAATATAAATGCTTGAATTCACAGTTTGATATATTCTCGTACCACCTGTATACGCTCATTTGAACGGTCACGTATAGTACATGTTCAAGCTGTTTAAAGTCCTTCAAAGTAGTCTTCAAGGTTGTGCACGCTTCGATGCCAGCGATGAGGCAGACGGGGAATAACATCGGCTGAATGAGATCCGTCAATGTGCGCCACAACTAGTCGAAATGCTGTGACGATGTCTGTTTCATCGCTAGAAACGAACTGTGAACAACCTTGGAGACTATTTTGAAAGATGTTAAACAACTCTTGCATACGATACATACCCGTTCAAAAGAATGTATACAATTCGAACAAGAATATTTCAATTGAACGGTGATTTCAAGCAGCCATGTTTGCATTTGTTCATTGCCGGGCATTCCTGCATCCATACCCCATGTGGTGTCACCTTTAAAACGAACTTTCGTACATTTCATACGACGTACATAGTACATTTTCTGTGTTGGGTCCTTTTGGGGAAATAAACAATATTTGCCATGAGTTCTGAATCAGCCCTCATATATTTAGTGTGAGTTACCACAGCATCACTCGTATACCAAATTTGGCATGATTGAATTTGATGTTAGCAGGGTGGAAAATCATGACTCCTGAGATGACATAGAAACTAAATATATCGAAGCCGGACATTTATAATATAAGTATCCGAAGTTCTCTATAAGTGCACTGTAAACATTTTTAAGTAAATTTTCCTTAAACTTACAGGAAGAAAAGTATGCATAAAGCAAGTGAAAATTAGAGTACGATTTCACATTTATTTTATACATTCAGTTTAGTGATTTTGCAGTAACTGCTATGAATAAGTGCTTTACAAAAGTAAGGGGAAAGTCCTTGAAAGGTAATTGAATTTGTCGTGTTTTTGTAAGGGATAAATGCCTGACCAAAGTAAGGGAAAATTACTACATGAATAATTCAATATTCTCTACACTGCAAGGCATATTTCCTTGACAAATGTAAGGGAAAATAAGAACACATGTAACGAAATGATAATGTACTTTGCAAAGCAAATTTTCTCGAAAAATGTGAGAAAATACCATCTCATGTAACGAAATGTTATGTACTTCGCAAGGCAAATTTCCCTGACAAATTTAAGTCAAAATACCATCGCATGAATTGAAATGTTACACACTTTGCAATGGAAAATTTCCTTGGCAAAAGTATGTGAAAATACCTTCATATATAATGAAATGTTCTGTACTTTGCAAGGTAGTTACCTTGATAAAAGTTAAGGGAAATACCTTAACAGATATAGTCTGTAATGGAAATTTGCTTGAAAAGAGCAAAGGGAAGATCCCTGACGATTGCTGTAATTTAAATATACTTTACAAAAGAATGTTAAAATTCACTCAGCAAGTAGTGCAGTACTTTATCAACTAGTCAGAAAAAATTTACTGCAGGCTGAACTATGTCTTCCCTGTAATTATATAATGCAAACTACAAGGAGGTTTGGATTTTAAACACCCAGTTACGAGCTTGCTTTGGAGCCATTGAATGCCCTTAGTGCAGTTATGTTACATACTTACCTGTTGAACTTCATCAAGTTACTACCTATATTTAAACAGCATAATATTGAACAAAATTTTTGTGCAAGCGCCTAACACCACAAGAATGTTAATCCACTGACTGACTGACTGACAGAGGAGTGTACAGATTTCAAATATGTGAATATCATAGAATTTTATGGGCACTACTGGCGTTTTTTATAACAGTGCAAATTGAAAAGTTGTGATTAGGAATTTATTTGATTGCTACCCACAACTGTATGACACGGAGCATATTGGGTTAACCTCGCCAATTAAATGACCAATGAATGTGCATAAGGTCCAAGAATGTTAGCGATCAAAATCATCAAACGCCTGACCACTGTTCAAGTGTTCTAGAAATCGCAGAGTGGCGTTCCTGTAGATGCCATACTAACTTTGCCCAATAACGAAAGGCATATCATGGGACTATGTAAACAGTGACATTAAAGAGTGGAGCTTTCCTTCCTAACATGCTGCCAAAACATAACCATATATTTTAAAATTTTCTGCATTAAGTTTCATTAATTCAGAGACGTACTGCCATTGTAAATTAGTGATTTTTTAGGTTTCCAAGCAGGTTTAACCTACCTGGAGGGGAGGGGGTAGAATGCCAAAGTTATAATTTTTCTACTATTTTAGACAGTTACAGTGGACCTCTCGGTCATTTATTTTGTATTTTTATGCAGTGCTCTTAGCCTTACTGCCTTACCGCGCTTCGGCCTCCCAATAGGCAGCGAAGAGGAATCACGTCCTCTCAACACAAGAAGGACAAGATTAATGCGACCAGTGGCCGGACCCAAAGTCCAAGGTTGGCACCTCCGCACATTCTCGCTCCCTCTACCACAGAGGTTCTGAGATCCTCGTCCTCAGAAACCAAGCGTGTGGTCTGGCCGGGTTCTATCCATACCCCTAGTGCCTTTCCAAGGCACAACCGGAGCAGGTTGCCGCTCTCCGCCCGGCCTGTCATCGAGAGTGGGAATCTCTCCAGAACTCCTCCAGCATATGGAGTCAACCACTACCAGCACCAGTCCAACCCTATGATCGAACACCAGAGAGAACCTCATGGTGGGGCCAACCGATCGTCCAGTGCTGCCACTTACGTTCCATGGCAACTGTGGGTTATTCATGGCTGACATTATCCCCCGAATGGAGTGGCAAGAGGAAGTCCCTTCCACAAAGTGGCTGAAAAGACCTCACTGGGAATAGTCTTACACCCAATGAAGGGCTGGTCACACTCCGCTCCCTGGGAGCGACATCCCAAGTGGCGGGGAATTACTATGACCCAGAATGGCCACCACCCCGGCGGCCGGGCACAAAAGAGTATTCGGGACCCCTCCCCGGTGTCGCGGACCACCGGGGATAGCAGCCCTTGCTCTGAAATGGAGAGTTTATATCATATATAGTAATATATTCTCCATAATTTCATCACTACAACCAAGCCATTGCTCCCTCGACCACCGAGATGTTATGTGACCAATTCCCTCTATGGGTTAGGGGGAGGGGCGTCAAAAACACTCCATTCCATGTCTTTGTACTACATCTTTGAAGTACAGACTTTGGGACCCAACGGCCTGAGTGCTAAGTGGTCCAACACCCTGCCAAGTTGTCGAGTCTTGGTACCAGCTATCGGTCCAACCATCATGGCAATTACCCCTCGCCAGTCACGAGGACTCTGGCAACCCATACGGAATGGGCGGCGTTGCCCAATCTGTTAAGCGACTAACAGGGGTGGCCTGGGAAGCCTTGGGTAGCCTTGAGTGCAGAGAGGCTATAAGAGACGCTTCATCCACCCTGTGTAGGTTGTGAGCGGTGCATACCTAGCTCGGCATACTATAGCATGGTACTGCCACACCGCCTATCAAGCCCGAGACCTTCCTCCTGTCTATTACACCCCAGGGATATAAAATCCCCAAGAAATGCCTCAACCAGGAGTCACACAACGCTACCTCCCACTGTTTTAGACAGTAGAATGCATAGTTAAATTCATGATTACAGCACTTTAGTATAGATTTATCTGCCAACCACTTTTTCTGGAAGTTTAACAAGATGCCAATCATTAATAACAATGTTGCACCTGTCTGTGTTGTAAGCAATTTTTTCTGGCATAAATAATATTTAATATGTTTCAGAAAATGTTTTCTGCGATTTTCAGATGCCAGAGTTAAATTTATTATTCGAACAATGTTAAATTTTTGAATGAAACATATTTAACATTTTTCACAAAATCATTATAAGTTACAATATTATTGCAAGAGAATACACTGCGACTGGAATTTATTACCAGTAAAATATTGTCATCTGTACACAAAAAAATTGTCGCACAAGTGGACGGTGCCATCCTTCACAGAAAGATCTGACTCTTTCTTATTAACTCCCACTTCCCAAGAGAAACATCACCTTTAATTAAGTTTGCATATTACATCCTAAAATCTGTATTGTCCTGATCTATGAAATGCCCACATGGTTGGCCTCCAGTATATTGAAAAGTCATACTCTCATGTCTCACTGCTATTAATTTCAACGTCCACTCAAAAAAGCCATTTTAATTGCATTTTTTAATATAAATTAAAAATTATTGCTGACAAAAATTCAAAAACCAACGTGTTAGTGGAAATAAATGTAACCTATAATACAACCTGACAAAAATAAAGTTTAGATTTATAACAAAATGTTGAAGTTAAAAAGTAATGGTGTTCTACAATTTGTTGGTTGCAAAATAATGCTTGAAAGTACATTCTGTACTTTGTATTAAGATTCTACTTACTGTGCGATGGTTTAAATTATTAGGTGTACATAAAATAGTGACCACTAGGTTAAGGAGCATGGCAAGTTCACCATACAAACTCGAGAAAGTTAACACAGCATGTGGCTTTCGTATAAACATTTTTTTAAACTTCTCGTCAAAAATAAGGAACAAAAGCTACATACAAATTTTGTCTTGCTATTCACAAAATTTATCTCAGTCTGTATAGCAACTAAGGTTTACAACAAATTACATGAAACTTTTTAACGTGTTTTACCTTAATTAACGTTTCTATTTGGCATGTAAAGTTTTTTTTTAACTGACATGTTATTTTTTTTAACTTTTGATTTTTATGTAGACTTAAACAATATTATGTGCAATGAAAGACGAACTTATTTGCTTTCTATAATTTTGTGATTTTTTCCCTAGTTAATAATAAAAATGTTACCATTATATAAATAAAAAAAATTAACAGTGTATCATTTGTTGTTATGGATCATGGCAAAACTGTTTTGAGGTGTGTATTATGCCACTCGCAAGTAAAAATTTAGCATATAAGATATGTATATAATATATATATTATATACTAGGCTATATTTTAGCTTAGTATGTAAATTATAGAACATGCATATAACTGCACAAAACATTTGGAATGGCATTCCTGTAAACAAGTATTTGAACTATAAAAAACAATGCTCTTCTCAAATGGTAAAACAACATTTCATACTGTTTATGAACCTAAATGCAATAATTTATTTCATGTATATCCTTTTTATAAGTAGCACAGCATAATTTTACCAGTGCCCTGTGCGTACGCAGATTATGTAACTAAATTCTAATTGAAGAATCACATTAAATTTTAACTGAAACATTAGAAATTTTTTTGATGTGATGAACGAAGTTTTGTAATTAGGTGACTAATAAAATATAAGTCATAGTAAAGGAGAGGTACACACATCACAAACACCGTAGAAAGTGAAATTTTTTTATTAAGTAAATTAACACACCTGCAAATTTTCTCACATGAAATTTTCATTTTTCAATGTAACGTTTTAAAAATTTGGTTGAAAATATTATATAATAAAAATCACATTATAACTAATCGCTAGGCGCGGCAATTTTTAAAATTTAAAAGCTACGTAATTTTTTGGTGTGTTGTTTTTAGTACGTTGCCCTGGTAATTGATAGATTACTTTCATAGTTGGAATGTGGAATGGTAGAAATCTTTATGTCTTCCCTGTGTTTGGAAGTGTAGGTCTTTTTTAATAGTTACTTTTAATTTTCTGGCATCTTTTAGATATTCAGGGGTAGTGATTCTTCACCATAAATATTATAACTATCATAAATTGCTGTTGTTAATAGAATTTGTTAGATGTGATTTTTCTGGACAATGAATCATGTGTGCCAATTGAAGGTAAATACCTTTTTTAAGATTGGTATGTTTTGGAAGAGTAGTAGCTACCACATTTTTCTATTCTCTGTAAATAGAGGGAATCATAATGATTTTTTTAACTGTAAATTTTATTCCATGGTTGTGTGTTTTTACTGGTTGCTTGTTACTGTTTTACTGCTTTATTTGTCTCTTATGATTCATTTTGAACGAGGTGTATTATCTTTGCTGTGATTTTGTTGTAGCAAGTTAAGAAGACCTTTGTTTTTCTGTACGTTTCATATGTTTTCCTGCCTTGTCCCAGTTTGGCAGCGTCAAGCAGTATTGCCTTATATCGGATAAAATAATTCCTTTTTCGTGTAATCTTTGTGTGATCTAATACATGAGAATTTTTCTGAAATGTGTGTCTGGTGTTTACCGTAGGTTTGTGTACCCTTTTATGCCTTTACCTAATCCTTGCTACGTCCCAAAGGGGTATAACAACAGAATTTGTTTACCGTAATCTATAGTAGACGAAATGCTTGGAAAATGCAAACATTCACATGTAAACGCTGGTAACCGGTTTGTAACCAAATAGACTAGTACAGCACTGTACTACTAACGCTTTTAGTTCGCGTTCCTTCCACCATGGCTATGAAACGACTCCATGTTGGTAATATTTGTGTCCACCATGTCGTTTCATGCTCTCTTCGATGCACCAAAATTGTGTACTTTTGAATGTGTTTGCATAAATAAAATGTTAAAAGTTGTGCAGTGTTACCCAAAGACATGTGTGTGGTAAATGATTCAAAGTGATACGATGACATTTTACTTTGTACACATAGTGCACAACCACAAAAACATAACAATTTCATGTATATTTCTTCTGCTGCAAATTAAAGGGAAATATGACTTACTTCTGTAAATCTTACATTAAAAATAAACGTGTGTGTGATGATTTTTCTTAATAATTCTGGTTTTTATCACAATTATAAACGAAGTGTTCAGTAACTTAAATTACATACGAATGTAAACAACCTATGTCTGATCTAATCATCGTTGATTTATAGTCGCATTAAAGCAAAAAAAATCATAAAAACTATTAGTTATCAGTAAAGACACAGCTCTAATAACGACGGAAAAAAGTTTAAATGAACAACTTCAAACGATTACGCATATAAGCAATGTCAAGAAAATAACCACTGAGGTGGGAAGTAAATTATTTGCTATTTTTACAGACGATATTCGAAGTTCGAATGTGAATATCTGGTAAATTACGATTCGCTACTATTTGAATTTTCGAATAATCGCACACCCATAACTACTGTATTAACTTGTTAGGTATGTTATATCCAACACCATTTAGTGTACATTTTGATACATCTTGAAAAGCTGTTGCCACGGTTATAACATAATATCATAGGTAAACAGAATTTTGTATAATGCTACTGAAGTAATATAATGGACGTCACTTAGAATCGCTTACAACTTGCACATTTTCCTTACTTCTACAAATAAATTTTTTTTTTACCCTGGTTCTATAATACAATTTTGCTGTATGAAGATATGAAGGAATGAGTGTGAGTACGTAATACCTAGAGAGCATACTACTTTTTAAAATTCAATCAAGTCACTCATTATACGATTCACTAAGTGGCAACCACCTGGGTGTAACTCGGGAGAATATGAAAATGTGATTATCTAAATTACTAAATTAAACAAAATTCGTGTTCTTGTGACCATGGAAGGGTAGGGCTGATCGATACGGCTTCGCGTCGATCACGAAACAATATTTTCGAAATATTTCAACACAGTTAAACAACGTAATGCAACATATTGCAATATTATCTATACGTTACATTGGCAATATTCAACATATCACCTTCAATTTTCATAGCTCTCTAGGAGCGACATATCACAATGATACAGACATAGTGTATATGTTTCGAAAGAATATTGAAACGTGTCAATTGCACAGCCCTATGGAAGAGCAGAGCACAAGATTTAAAACACTAATAGTTATCTAAACAGTGGAATGAGTGGAAGGAGGAGGGGGTAAAAGTTAAACTAATCCCATTATTAGAGATGATAGAAAATTAATTTCAACTGTATAGATACTATAAAATGCTAATAGCATAGTTCCTAGCAATAAACAGCTATAATCTCCACAATTTGTGAATTTACATGAAAACGCAATTTTATAACCATTCAACAGTTTATTTTGTTTAATTTCATAAAATCTGGTTATCAGACACTGTTTCACTGTATTATGTATAAAAATTAGAAACTTTGTAAAGTTTTTCTCTTAATATATGCATTTCATAACTACAGAAAAACAAAACAATAAAGTAAAAATTCAAGATTAGCATGCATCGACATATTCAGGGTAAATAATGTCCAACTTTTTGTCGTTATATTTGACGTTACCTGTCCACCGAGGTTGATATTTCAAGATCCTGATGTTCAATTTGCATCAAACTCTGTTGCAGGGCATGGCAAATAGTTGTAGGACATTTCTGAGAAACGTAAGTATACAATGTTACATTATGAAATGTTTGTAGTATCATGTTGCAGTACTAAAAAGTTCCACGTGTACATTTTTTTTATTTCACTGGCTACTACGAGCTAATGTGAGGATATATCACTCATAAGCTTATATAGTAACTAAATGGTAAATTTTGATATTAATCATGAGACAATATTGCATTATAAAAAACTTACCATAGTTCTGGGTTCATGTCGTGGGTAATGTTTATGCCAAGTGTACTAAAACATTAAAATTGGTAAATTTCCTTTTTAATGAAATACAATACTGCTACTGGTACTCAACCATATATCATGATCAGTTAGGTTTTGTTTTGGTAATATCATGTTACATTTTTATCTAATGTGGTGCGGGACACATAAATGTTATCTTCTATCATCTCCACCCATTTGTTCAATATAATTAATGTGTATATGTTATATCGTACAGCACAATTTTTATCGTTAGCTACTTTTTACATACGTATTAAATAAGTAAATACTGTGTCTTCTGACTAGGTAATCTAACGTCAGGTGGAAGTTAGTCTTCAATGCAACTTGACATGTAACTTAGGGGGCAAATACATAAGAGACAGAAAACATAAACTAAGCATGACTTTCAGAAGTTCTCTATTAACCACAAACAACTTAAGTTATTGTTAACAGTATTTTTAAAACCCAAATAATTTAAAACACTTGAAATGCAAAAAAAAAGTTAAACGTGGAAACAATTGTGCATAATGCATTATATACAAAGATAAAAATACAACTCTAATTCATTTAAAGAACTTAATTTTGTGCAGTTTGTCAGTAACTTAACACTGCAATAGCAGAAATAATTATTCAAAACACACTAGCAATTTAATGTTGTTGATGAACTCCTGTGGGTAATGAACCTCAATTGTCAAATATTTTAATTGCGCTATACTCAATTTCTACCGCCTCAAACTTCATAAGGCTCCTCCTCCTTCTTGGAGCTGTTTTCTGAATTTGAGGCCGAGATGCGCAGGAGCAATAAGGGTGACACTGCCTTCTGCATCAAGTAATGCTATCGCCACTAAGCACATGGCAGTGAACCGGCATGCAGTGTTCTTGTTGCACTGCGTGTACGTATGGGACTTTCAGTGCCCTTATCATTTAACTGTTGGAAAGTCTGTATGAATTTTCAATGCGGGAACCTCGAGTAGCTTTGTATGCATCTGACGTATGTATTTTAAGATACAGTGCTCCGAAAAGCAGTTTTCAGCCATTTTGGCCTAGTCAAAAATGATGTTTCTAATGTTCACGACGTCTTGAGAACACTGAACAGCCTTCGTCTAAAGTGCGTGTTCTTTATGTAGATTAACACATTGGACGCACGTTAATAGCCTCGCAGAGGAAAACGGGAATTGATAACACTCTGTAACACAGTTCAAATTCCCGGTAGGTGGGAGCCGTAAGGAAACTATTAAAAATTATTCATTACATTATTATATTATAACATATTCATCTATGGCAATACTTTTAAACTAATTGTCAATTATCATCAAAACTACAGAATAAAAATTGCATGAACTATTTATTTCTTCAAAGCTAATGCTGCTGGAATATATTGGGTTACATTAAATATTATTGCGATAAACAAGAGCTCTGGTTTATTGTAAAACAAAATATTAAACAAAAGGCCTCGACATTGTAATAACGTGAGATTCTGAAAGTTCTCTAGGTGATTCGTAAGTTTATAGTTCTGACATTTCTGTCTGTAAGAAACAAATTGAGTGTCGCAGCACAAAAACGTCGTTGCTGCGAAGCTGGAATGAGCATGGTATCCCAATAATTTACTCTTTGCCGAATATGGCGTATGTAATTGTTAATTGCGGTATCAAATGCAATCTTAACGCATATATAGAACCTCATGAAAAAGAAAATGACATAGGAATATATATTTCACTGTCTGCTCAGTTCTGACATCTTTTTCTGCAATTATACGGGAAATTAAACTTTATTTTTTTTTCAGTAAGAGACACGTTTCGTTACTATTCATAATCGCTTCGCTTGAAAATTTACACAAAATATTATGGTCTGGAGGTTAAAGGCATGGAAACGACGTAATATAGGTAAAATATTATCGAAAAACATTCAAACTTTTCACCTTCTTAGGAATTAGAATTTGAAAAAAAAAAAAAAAACCTGAATATAGTCATTAGATACGTACGTTACTTTTCAAAGCAAATCACATAAAAAATGTTGTAAGATGAAACCAGGCTATTGAGGAGTCGTCAAAAATACATTTTACCCCTTTCAACCTCTTAGGGGCTGAATTTAAAAAAATCATGAAATCAGTATTTAAGTATTTGCATAAAGTACTTTTTTGAAGTTAAGAGCATGATATCATCAGAACATGAAGTAAAAATAAATGGAACCAAAAATATTACAATACATAACTTATTCATTTCAAATATAATCAACTTCCTTTCTATAAAGTAAAACAAATTTTCGTGTAGTCATGGTGTGGCAGTATCCACTGTTTTTATCGCAATAATAAATAAATGTCTAACTCAGAAGTTTAAGTTAAGTTCCATCTTACAGCACACAAAATTTTATCAAATTTATCGAATCCTTCCAAAGTATTATTAAAAATGACCACATTTAGAATATTTGTATATGTTATTCCGACCAACGTTTGTTACACATACTACTTTACCTGTACAAGGCAACAAAAGCATTAAGTTCATTAAGTGTATGCAGCAAAGTTAATGACCATTTCACTTTTTTCAAAACCATATTTCTGCTAAGTTTTCACAAATAACTAATCACTGCCAGGTCATAATATACCAGCTGATCACTAAAACGTAATGACAACATGAATTTAACACATGTGAGATCTAGTATTCGGGACAACAATTCACTATAAGTTCTAAACAGCAATATGTGCCGAACAGGACTCTGTGATATGATGATATTTCAATCACGAAGCAGTACTTTAGAAATATTGAGAGCTATATGACTTATTGTATTATTAGCTATATGTGATGTTTAAGATGTTCTGCTATCGCGTAATTTGAAGGTTTTTCGATATTGTTATTTCTGCAATACCTATTTAAATATACTAGTGACATTTATTTCAGAAAATTACAATAATAAAGACACTGGGGCACAATTAATATTAGTAGTTATTGTGATTTAGCGAGAAATCCATATTAAAGTTTGTTGAGTTATTGCAAAATTTTAGCTATACAATTGCAGTAATTGCAGTGTGTCAAAGAAAAACATACACAAAAGAGTTTACTTTTAGTTTGCCCTGCGTATTTTCAGCATAATTTTTATGGGGCTAGATAGACATTACATCTATGTATAAAATGAAGTGCCATGCCTGACTGACTTGCTCATCAACGCACAGCCCAAATTGCTGGACGAACAAGATTGGAAATTTATGGATCACTAACCCTTAGGTTACAGCACCCACTAAGAAAGAATTTTTTCGAAATGCAACCCCTAAGATAGTAAAAAGAGGTAAAATGTGTTTCCGAGGACTCCTAAATAGCTCATTAACCAGATGAGATATTGTTATATTAGGTTCAAAAGGAAGCCTATACAAATGTTTAAAAGTTAGTTTCGGAATTTTTTTTTTTATTCAGTTGTCAAGAAGGCAAACAAGATAATATGTTTTTGAGGACTCCACAACAGTATATCAATGCGAAAATAAGTTAGTGTTTTTTTCTTCAAGAAGCTACCTATATAAGACTAAAAATGAATTTCAAGACTTTTTAATTTCAACTTCTTCGAGGGCGAAGTAGGGTATGTTTTCAGGAATTACTCAATAGCTCAGCTACCTGATAAGATACACACATATGCTCATTGTTTTATCAGGTTGGCTGTATAAATACCTAAAAACCAGGTTCATGAATTTTCTAAAACCTCATTCCCAAGAACATGAAAACGGTCTGATATGTTTTCAATAATATGTTACCTTTATTACATGGTTTCTATTCCTGTAACCCTCAAACCAACATGTTTTCTAAAAACTTATCAAACAAAAAAAAGTATGAACAGAAATTACTCCTGTTCTTACTGAGAAAAAAAAAAGCATTTCTATTACAGTAGCAGAAAAATTTTCTCAGAATTGAGCAGCATCAATAATTAAATAGCTTACTTTCGTAGACTACATGGACAGTGATAAAAATCACACTATGTTTTATTCCTTATAAGGTTATATATACATGTTCATGTAACATTTTATACCATGATTAATATATTCATAAACACTAAATTTTAATCAAGTATGATTTGGGATATAGTACCTATTTCAGCTGCATTAACTTCTCTATCGTCCACCATCTTATTTCAATAAATTCCCCACCCATCCACCCTTAACAGTATGTCAAAGTAATAACAATTTAAAGCCACATATTCATTCATCTAATTACTTTTACATGAAAATCATTGTAGCTGTTAAATACCACTAGCCTTAATACATCAATTTATATATAAGTTTAGTCAGTTTTCAATCAAGCCAATGTAAGTTACATGCAAATGCCTATGTGAGCGCTGGTCGTGATTTATTTCCCGTACTTAAATTGATGCAGTTCAAGAAATATTGGTTTCTAAGTTCAATTCTCCATTAATACATAAAATTACCGTGCATAATTTAAATGCACAGTTGTTAAAATAACTAATGAATAGTGCCGATATATTAAACAAATGCAAATTGTAAAGGTAAAATTTTCAGTGATGTTATATTAATTATTATAAGGGAAGTATAGTAGAAAAAATGTAGTACTGCATAAAAATGAGAAAACTTATTAGCAATTCATGAATTACAATAGCACATAGAACGCGCTAGTTTGCTTTCATAGAGTTGAGAAATTTTTCGTTGCATGCATGGTGCAGCGCGACCCAGTTAAAAGAATTGCTGTGCCAACAGCTCGCGGGGCGCTCAGCGTTTTTGAGCGGTGCTGAGTGCTGACATGGTTATGCCACAACGTGGCGTGACGCGCTACATTTCAGAGCATGCCCCTCCCCCTCCACCCTCGGCCGTTCCACCAATACATCCATACTTAATTGTATGTTAAATACTGCACCAGCCCCCACACCCCGAATTCCATAATGTGTCATCTCCACACCCCCCCCCCCCCCAAACCCATTTTCCCCTCGATCACATGTCGTCCTTGTCTCCTTGTATGGCTATTAGTTATGATAGTAAATATGTTAGAATAATTCCCCAAGATCGGATTTCAAGATTATTACAGGCTTCCCACGAATACGAATACGAACACGGATGGAAATAAACATGTCGGAGCTAACCAGTTCTGTGAATTCACGGACTTAGCCCATTACCCGGGGCTTTCAGAAGCAGAAATGCACGCCATTCCTGAAGTGGATTACAGACTGCTAACCTGACATGAGATGGACGCTGGAGTGAGATTTTTAGGGTTTAAATAGATTGGACTTATGCCCAGGCTGGCCCTTTCCTGCCCGCATCATCACCCTCAGTAGAATGTAGACTTACCCAGGAAGTCAAACACCTTACGTTTCGCGTGAGACGCGGAAATTTCTCCAGGCCTTAGGGCGAAGTGGTGACCCATCCACGGAGGCTTTTTCCATATGCGCTTCTGGCCTTGGATGAGCTTTAAGCAGTAGGAGCGCAAACCTTGGAGGTGTACACCAGTGCACTTGCCATTTTCCGACCTCCTTGGGATAAGTCATGCGTGCAGCAGTAATTTTCCTTGTCTCCTATAGTATTTCTGTTGCTTGAGTGTGATAATACAGTATGTTATTACACGTTAGCAAACTAACATGAATACTCCCCTCCTTATCCCTTTGCTCCATAGTTTCTGTACCCATCTGAATAGCCAGTATAATATGTATTCAATAATTTTATGATTAACATATTTATACTCATTGAATTTAACAGTTTCAAAAGGTTATTTAAATATCACGTGATATTTATTTCTCTATTGGTGCGCACACAGAAGGTAATAGTTAATAATAATAAGAAGAGGAAGAATTATATTTACATTAGATTTCCATAATTTCTACAACAAGCTTCACCCGCTTTTTTCAAAAGATTAAATAAAATATTAAGATATATTGTAATTAAATTTCAAATCCTTACAGATACATATTGCAAACAGTTTTAGAATAAAGAACTTTAAGAAACAGCTCAGCTAGAGAATAGACCACTTTTAGAACGTATTCAAAATTAGTTGTCATATCTTTCAAAAGAAAACTTAGAAATTACATAGAGTCCCACTGTTACTAACTAATAAAAATTATTAAATTCTCCAAGGTTACAGAATAAGTCAAGTGGAATATTCCACTAATAAAGTCTTTGTAAGTTTCAGACAGCCGAAAGACAACTGCAGCAACGAGTTCGGTGACGTCACGCTGTTATGAATGGATCTTAACAGTACATCCAACTCTGAAACCGGCATCACGCCTTCAAAGTAACACCAGGACGCCAGGAATTGCGACAAATTATTGCAGCAACTACCGAGCGAGGCCACTTGCAAAACCCCCCTCCACTAGCCAGCGATTGGCGACATGGACAGTACAACCAACTCTGAAACCGGCATCACGCCTTCAAAGTAATACCAGGACGCCAGGAATTGCGACAAATTATTACAGCAACTACCGAGCGAGGCCACTTGCAAAACCCTCCTTCACTAGCCAGCGATTGGCGACATGGATGCCTTAACGACGCACCGACATAGGCCACTGTAAGGTAGGGCCCGACGTATTTCCACATCCGACCAGCAGCCAGGGAAGATCACAACATGGCTGTATCCGTCCGCCGCCAGCCGATCAGCCAGGCACGGTCTCCGACATGAAGAATAAAGTGGGAACTGTCCGTAGTAGATAACTGTTTAACAATGCGGGCCAGCATAGTTGTGCCTTAAATGAATATCAATTATTATAGCTCTCCCACGTGTTTAATCATTCAGTGTCATGTAAACTGTAAATGTTTTGTTGTTATGTTTGTTTCTCAAGGCATAATAAACCCTCTCATTTAAATTAAAAGCTCCACCATTAACTATTATTTCAGCTATGCCCCTAAACCGTTTTTGTGGGGATATGACCTTAAGACACATCCGTAACATTGGTGCAGGCTCACGTATTTTCCTCCCTCTCGCTGCCAGCTCATCTACCATCCTCCCCCATAAGTTCAATTTATATAACCACCCACCCACACTAGATTGGACAGTAATATTTAAAATTTAATTCATACCCATTTCCACTTTGTTTCAGATTCCCGCAGCAATAGAATGATTTAGTATACTAACTTGCTCTTAATTCTTATCAGATTTTAACAATGATTAAATTGTACCGCTTGCTATCGCAAATATAGGCTATGAGTTGAAATCTCGTTATGAACACGGGTACATTATACAGAATTTCGTGTGAATAGAAAATGCCCCGTAGCATATAAAATATTTTTAATGCAATCGGGTTTTCAGCATTTCCATATGAACCGCGAAGTTTTAATGACATATATTTGTGTTGTACTTAACTAATCATTAATTTTAATTCCCTTATTAAAGATATTAATGACCTATGGGCACTAATATTAGTAATTTTAGTGACGGTATTATTGTGGCACTAGATTAGAATAATCATGTGATATTTGCCATTAAGTAAGTTATAAGTATGGCTTATTTTATAAATTCCATATAAGGTGTACTAATGACGCGACGTTGTACTGTGCAGAGTCATAATACAACAATTTTGACAGTTTTCAGCAGTTATCACATACTTAGCAATGGTTCATAAATTATATATAGATGTCAGAATATAATCTTACAATAGTATTCAGTTCCGAGTGTTTCTTTGGGACGTCACAGCGCGCGACCCAGTTCGGCGAGTTGCGCGAGGTTGCATGCCTTGCAAACCCCCCCTTTCCTCTTTCCACGTCGCTACTGATACACTCCCCATACTCCTTCCTCTATCAGCGCGATGTTCCGGCGGTGCGGCCCATAAACCCCCCCCCCCCCCCCCCCGAAAAACACGCCACTGACGAACCTTTCCGTAACTTCAGCACATCAGCAATTCCTCGCGGCGCTATTGCGGCCGTATTGCGAGAACAGCGCGCCAGTGCGTGCACTTCGCAATAATGATTCCTTCACACACACACTCTCGCCTTGCAGTTTACAGCTACAAACTAGGTTACCAATAGTTTGAAAATGTCCACCCACACCTCCCTCACTTTGTTGACTTGCGAACTTAGATGGAACGCACCCTGAACTGAGATGGATGCACTGGCCAGTTCTGACCTCTGTGAGGGCAAGCTTGTGAGCGCCGATTTTTCCCAACCCATATGCCAATCTTTGTGTGGAAGTGTTAGTATAAGTACAGTTTAATGATAATTACCTTCTACTTTTTACATGTCTACCGCTATTTATTCTGATTGCCATCTAGAATTATATGTTATTATGCAAGCCCCGCATTATGTTATAAATATATTTTAATATGTACTAGCTTTTTACAATTTTACCACTAAGTTATTGATTAGAACTTAAGTTGAGCGCACACATGTTCCTACTATTAAATGGATGAATTTGCAGACTATAGGAAAATTTGTTACCTATCTTTAATTATAGTTATTTTCATTTATAGCTATTGCTAACGAAATTAATGCTCTGTTAGTATAAAAAGGGTACTACCTACACCTAATTATGTTCACAAAAGAATTTTATTAAATTTAATTTCATGAGTATTATATATACTAGCAATCAGCTACTGCCCCCGAGATGTGAAAAAGAATTTCCTGAGAAAGAACTTAAGAGCAAAGCAGGATAAAGCTCCGTTTAGAAAGCACATCAGACGGACCACCCCCCCCCCCCCCTTCTTAGTACCAACCCACTAATATAACCCCGTTTGTGTAAAATAATATAAGTGTCAGCAAATAAAAGTTACAGGATAAAACATATTTACAAGTAAAAACTGCTTGTTTCATTTAAAATTTTAACCACATATGTAAACAAATGATGTATTCATCTTTGCTCATACAGCTATTACAAGTTTCAGAATCGCAGTGACGTCACATCCCAACAGAAGTCCTTTCGGAAGGCACCGACAACTCAAGGAGGGGCCGACGACGTCACGAGACCGTAAGTAAGAGCCGTCACTACACACTCATCTCCACACTCCCGACACATACGTCACACCAGCCTCAGCACTTCAACCCCAGTTTACGATGCATAAAACATTCCCCAGGTAGCCCGGTGACAAATTACTTACACAAACACCAGACACTTCACCCCTGCATGGTACCTACCTACATACACACACACTCATACTTGACACAGACATCAGTTAAACAAGTCATTTAACTCAAATTCAAAACACTGTATTTGACGTAATTATATATTTTCCCAGTGATAACAAGGAGCGCTCCAAGTCGAATTAAAAGTTCACAGTATCAGTTAAGATTACTAAAGTTTTCAAATCAGTTAAGGCTCTATAGAAGTCTACACTGAATAAAATTAACATTATTATCTTGGGGAAAAAATTATTATAATATTACATAAAAGTTATTTACAGAAATTTATTTAACTACTTTCTTCTAAAAAATAAAACAATGAAAATTGTATATATATATATATATATATGAATGTCACATTCTTTATAGTATTGAAGAAAACAAGCAAACTGAGTTAGTATGTGTCTGAAGTAAAAAAAAATTACGGACACGACTCACGTCTATTAACTGGTAGCAATGAAATAGTGATTTTATATTACATAATATATTTACTCGGGTTATATAAACACTGAATTTCATCAATCAATTTATAATATACATACAATGTATTGCGTATATTTGCTTAGTACAGTGGCCAAATGAAACAGTACACAGATAAAATGGACCACTTTATTTTGATTTTTCAATGCATACATAATCAAACAAATAAATCATGATTTCTTAGTATCTAAGTATAAGTTTAAATTTAACAGAAACAAGTACAAATATATATATATATATATATATATATATATATATATATATATATATATATATATATATATATATATATATATATATATATGCAATTTTCAGTTACTTCAAAAACTTGATTTATATTACATAACTGTGTAAATGTTAGTTTAATTATCCTTTATGTTTCCCACTCAAATATCGAAGCGTTGTATAATAAGCCGACAAAGTTTAATTTTATTTACACATTTTAAATAATTAAATAACTCATAACTTGCTACTTTCGATATCATCAAATCGCCTTCCTACCCCGTTGTAGTTTTCTATTATAATACTGCAATAATACTGTAACCATGCTCCAGGTATTAGAAGTATTTTCTTATAGGTTTCATAAATAACTTTTGTAACCACATAGGAGTATTACACATTGCTTACGGGGAGAGCAATTAATTTTGCAGTTATTTAGTTTCATTATTGTCATATAAAATTTTCACTAGTACATCATTTTCGACAAATTTTCAAGATACTTTATTTTTCTATTTCATTGCACAAATATATTAAAGACACGCCAAGTTGAGCTAGGGACCCACAGCATCAAGAAAGTCTGTCGCGTTCACGAGCCACCGTCGTAGCTCCGGCAGCGTGCGCATGGACGACCAGTTGCACACCCCAGCACATCTCAAGTGCAAGGCCTGGCCGGCCGCAGTATAAACAAACCGCAGCACTTCTCTGGCACAACAGCACTTCTCCAGACTGACAGCAGTTTCTATTTCACTTCCCCGCACCGAACATACGAATCAACCTGCTTGAGGACTACAAGACCGTTCTTTACCTCGCCTATCCATCCATATCCCTTCTCGACAAATATTCCTACCTTAGCGAAAATAACATCAACCCTCTTCTTTCCCTACTGCCAAATCAAGAGCCATATCAATACCGCTACTAGTCACTTCAGAAAAAAATTAGCCAGACACCTCGCAAGCGAACGTTGGGGAATATGTTATGAATGGACCTTAACAGTACAGCCAACTCTGAAACCGACCTCACACCTTCAAAGTAAAACCAGGACGCCAGAAATTGCGACAACTTATTGCAGCGACTACAGGGCGAGGCTGCTAGCAATAACCTCCTCCACAAGCCAGCGATTGGGGACATGGATGCCTAAACGACGCACCGATATAGGCCACTGTAATGCAGGGCCCGACGTCTTTCCACATCCGACCAGCAGCCAGGGAAGATCACAACATGGCTGTATCCGTCCGCCGCTATCCGATCAGCCAGGCACGGTCTCCAACATCAAGAATAAGGTGGGAACTTTCCGTAGTAGATAACTGTTTCACCAGGCGGGCCAGCATAGTTGTAACTGAAATGAATATCAAATATTGTAGCTCTCCCACGTGTTTAATCATTCAGTGTCATGTAAACTGTAAATGATTGGTTGTTATACTTATTTCTAAAGCTATAATAAACCCCCTCATTTAAATTAAAATCTCTGCCATTAACTATTATTTTAGTTATGCCCCTAAACACTTTTTGTGCGGATATGACCTTAAGTCATATCTGTAGCAACGCGCACAAGCTCAGCACTACACTTACAGCCAGTCCCAGATAGCAGCGTTTACTCTTAAAGCATCTCGCGAGATATAAGGTTATGCAAACGAGGTAACCAGCATTCTTATACTTCCCAACTTACACGTTGCCCTGCAGGCAATGCATAGTACACACATTTGTGCACCGACAAGTTGAATTCTGCAGATCCCTTAGAACTAATTCGGTATGCTTAGGCTTACGTTGTAAACACAATTTCCTATGAAAATTTTTTTTAAATTATTTAAGACAATCCAAACTTACTATATCAAAACTTTCTGCGCATACAAGTATGGGTATATCCAATGTAAAAACACAACATTCTCATAGGAGGTCTTCAGAGTAGTATTGAAATCTTTACTCATCAAAAATAAATGAGTGTTTTATTATGTTATAATCGGTCAATAGTTCAAAAAGAATATCTTTATCAAAAGGTACCAATATTAGAAATTTACCAAAAATGTATGTACTTTTGTCATTACAGAAAACAAATGTTATACAGTTAACCAAATATAAAGTCAACTCTTGTTATACTTTTGCTAAATAGAATCGGTTTCATTTCCAACAAATATGAATATTAAATCAGCGCAAGTCATACATCACAAAATATAAAAAAAATGAAAGAACTAGTAAATATTACATTGTATATTTCCACAAAAAAATTATTTCATGGTGTATCAACAAATCTAGTAGTAATAGTACCAGAACTGTAAATTAGAGTTAAGATAGTCTTACGTTGTATACCTTCCGCCCACGCAAAATCAATTGCTCCATAGGTGGATGCAGTTGCAGGTTCTTTCTGTTTTGATGTTCATTTTAACTTAATGTAATATAGCATAATACTTCCTATGTTTCAATTCCCTCCCACCCATATCCCTTCTGTGAGAGGTCACATATATTAACATATAGCACTTGAGAAGGTTTACAAAACTGAACAAATCAATTAATGTAAATATCTTGAATGTCTTATATTTAATTTATTTTCCAGGTTCTCATAATAAGTTTGTAAACATACATATTTTGTTATGGCGGGAGCACAGTTTTTAATTGAAACAATTTTACATTCAGTTACTTTTAAAGTTAGTTAATTGTACATTCATTTGTTTCAAGCCAAAGTTTTAAAACAAAGTTTAGAGTAGCTTTAAATGCAAACAGTGTAAAATTTGAAACCTTTAAATTACTTGTGAGAGACACAGAGACTTAAAAACATGTATTCGCACAAAGTAGTGGATCAAGCCAAGTGACGAAAAAGACTGACGGTATCACGAATCGCTTGCGGGGTGTCCGCCGCATCCACGCTCAAGAATGCACATCACAGCACAACACGCAATTTCAAGACCCGGGAGCCAACCTTCCTTTTCCAGCGCTAGTACAGAGCCCCACACCTCAGCCACTCTGCAAATGCGACGATGGAGACAGTTTCCTACTCGAGTCTTCCTTTGCAACTCTTTATATCCTACCCACAAGCTATCCTACCGTATCGAAGAGACTTCAACTCACTCCTTATGCCCACTGTCAACAGCCCCGAGGACCAACAAAGATGCACGGAAAACACTGCTCCAAAAAATAAATATCCCCGAAACCTCGTCTTTATAACATCGGGGTGGTGTTACGATGGTGTGGGCGAGCCTTAAGTAGTATCCCCGCCTGAACGCGCTTTCGAACTTGAGCAGAAATCAGGACAGCAGTTGCCGCAATCGGAGCGCGCATTGCCAAACCCCGGTAAGCAAAAATCCCCAACTGTAAAAAATAATGGGAAAATTACCTGACAAGTGTAGGGTAATATTCGCAAACTTGTGGGGGAAACATAGATTTCCTTGCAGGTAAGATAAAATTTCCGCACTCTGGAGTAAAATTCACGTACATGGTAGAGGAAAATTCAATACATGGATGGGAAAATTACGTTACTATTCGTGGATCTCCTCGTTCATTTGTAACTATTTGATAATTGCATTTTATAATTGTTTACCTTGAAATTAATTTATATTGTTTAGTCATACAAGCTGCCCAACATGGATCTTTATATTTAAGGTATAATTACGGCACTCTGGAGTAAAATTCACCTACATAGCGGTGGGAAATCCCATAAATGGATGGGAAAATTAACTTACGAGGTATGCATCTCTTCAGCACTGTCTCAATATCTACTTGGGGGGACAGGCGGAAGAAATCCTTTAGCACGCTATTATTCACGGACACTGTCACGCTGTCGTGGTGGTGTAATGAATAGCGCATAAGCCTTTCATGAAAGAGGACCATGGTTTGTGCCCACCAACCAGCAAGTATCGAGGATTCTAGTGCTGAGGTTTCAGTTACTATGTGTCGAAGATATAGATAGTAAAAAAATTAACAGTACTAATATTCCGGAAAATTTTTTAATATAATTTTTTTATACAATATTGTAAATTTTTCTTTACTTGTATTGGATTTTTTCGCCACTTTTGTCAGTTACTTTTTCCATACGATTAGGGAATAGTACTTTACTTGTTATGTAAATTTACTCTACATTTAAGAGGCAATTTTACCTCAATTATTTGACAGTGCCTCTGCCGGCCAGGGAATCAGGCCAGGTTGTGTTATGCGACGCCGATATGAGGGCAATCTAGAGAGGCGGAAGGCGTCTTTCTCCACATGACGCCGGCCGAGATGGACGGCCCAAGAACCTGCTGTGCCGACCGCCGTAACTCACCACACTTCAACAGCCTCTGGGTACATCTCAAGGTGGGACAAACTCAGTAAATTAACATGGCTCTTTATAAGGTAGTTAATATAGTTGCAATAACAATGCTCCTCCGACTTTTCATTGTTTCATGTAATGTCCAGATGTTAAATTATATGACCAGATAGTAACCTTAGCTCTTCATATTCATTTACCCCATATTGCTCTACCATCATGTGTTACCTCCTAAGTTATTAGCTTCACGTCATAAACAAGTAAAATATTAAACATAGAAACAAAATAACCCTCTTCGTGTTGCGACAAGTTCGTTTCTCGCAAATAGAATTGTCAGGACTATAATATTGAGAATCACTTACAGAACTGTCAAAATAACACGTTATATTAATGCGAGACTGTTTGTTTATACTTCTTCGTTTTCAACATACCTCAGATGTTATTTACAATAAAAATATTTAATGTATTTTGAACATATTCATGTGACATTACAACTAGAAATGCTCATAAGTCAAATCAGTTTATACACGTTCATTCTGTTTTGTTTAAGTTCCTCAACAAATACATAATTTTAAAAAATGCCAAGGATAATGATATTACGATGATTGAGCAAAGAATGCAATGGTCCAAAGGGTAGGGGGAGGAGGTAAGTTTTCGTAATGCTCATATACCTCATTCCATCATAGTACATTTTTGAATCAAGAGGATGCATTTCTCCCTCAAGGTTTGTTTTGCAATTACTATAAATAAGTCCCAGGAACATGCTCTAAAATTGGCAGGGAGATATTTGAAGTAGGACAGCTTTTCACATGATCAACTCTGTGTGGCCTGCTCCAAACTTAGCTCAGCTAGCAGGAAATAATCATGTATGCGTAGTCATAATTTTAATAAGGTATTATTTTAATAAAACTTTTGTCATTAAAGTTATGAGTTCGTTTTCATATTTATAAAAGATTTAGTACGTGTGCATTTATATGTGCTTGCTAAATTCAGTTGCGATGACCAAGTTACTACAATATGTGATTATTAAGATACGATTTTAGCTCAAATTAATTATTTTTCAGTGTAAATGTTTTAATTTTCTTGTAATCTGAGTACAAGATAACAATAGTGAATACTTACACACATGATTGTGTAATCATTTTTAATACCTAACATTTATACTACATAAACAAGAGTGACCATCTATGTATTTGAACCAAAATGGAAAATCACATTTTACGGTTTCATTTTATTCTGACACAGTTGAATTTCTCTGAGAACGTGGATTTTCTTTTGGTTTCCATCCCGCAAGACTACCTTGAAAATAAATCTATGTAAAAAATAATTCATTAAAACAAAATTATTGTTAACGAAATTGTTATATTTATTTTTTTCAACTTTGCCAACCTTGTGGTTCATAACGATATGGCCTTACTGAAGGAGCTTTTTTATTTCTCGGCTCAATAGTAGTAAAAATGAAATATCAACATTGCATATAATCACAATACTTTAGAATTAAGAGGTGGGCGAATGTTCAAAGAACGTAACATAAAATTGACTAGTAGAGATCTAAAAGAACACATGGCATGGTAACAATGTACTGTTTACTACATGAAATGGTAGGAAACGTAAATATTATTGATTCAGATGGTAATCAGCGTTTACAGATGTTCAAACACGCCAACTCCACCATCAGTGCATTACACAGAAGCTTGTACGTACATGCGCGGGCTGCAGCGTCGCCAATAAGCTTGCCATTTACGACTGACTACGCCCGCGCCACCATTCAACGCTGAGAGCGCGCGCTTCACCCTCGTTCGATCCTACGGATCATATAACACACTACGTACTGCGATTTGTACCAAGTTGATATTACAATTTTTTACTCCTATTTACCGGGGTAATCTGCTCCATTAGTTAGGCCATATCGCTACGAATCATCATGTATGTATAATATATATCTATATATAATATTTCTCTGTCCGCCAATATATCTAAAAAAATTCTTTGCGTTAAAAATTAATATTATTTTTGCTAGCGCATAGCTCATAAATTTAGAGTTCAGATATGAAAATGTCTTTTTAACATAAAATTGTGTTTTCTGGATATTTTTTTCTCTTATTTATTGCTTTCAATTAAATTCTGATGTTATATAGTGTATTGATTTGCATTTCGGTGTATTAACTTGAATATCAGTGTTATTTTGCTTTTATCTCTATTTACCAATTATCTTGCCTTTGCTTATGTGGTGTTCAAAGAGGTCCCTCAGCAAAGGAAATTAATAGCTGCTTCGTGTAGTACATCCTGGTGAAGATGTATACAGAAGGTTAGTTTAAATATATACTATGCTGCAATTCATGAAGTATATGCAATAGTATCTCCCTCTCTCATCAATCTCAAGTATAACTATCCACCAACTCTAGGAAGTAAAGCAATGTTTAAATAGCATCAAACCATCAGCTGACTGGTAAATTTATTGTGCTCACTTGTATGTTGGCACCAGGAGCATATTCATCTACGTGGCAGAGAGAAATTAAACAAAATTTTGCCCGTGATTATGTCTGGCTGGAACTCTGTAAATTTTTACTTGGCATTTTTAATTTGTTTATTCATTTGTATAGGCAGTTCGGAAGCAAAAAAAAATTATGCTATTTTTGGATTAGATATTTTTTTGAGGAATCCATGGAAATGTCATTTCTCTCTTTTCATCCCACCAGTGACCGGCCTCCCGTGGCACAGTCGGTTGGTCCGCCATCGATCTAAGGAGCGGGAGGCTCTGGGCTCGAATCCCGGGCATGGCCTGGCGTCACTTTAAGTTCGGTTATAACTTAGTTTGTAAATCGTCTCCTGCTAAGAAATTAAGCATAAAGCCGGTGGATATTAAAAGTCCCTATACAGTACACCACCAGTGAATTTTTTGAAAAATCCTGAAATTATTTTTTAGGTATTTGTCTAAATAGCTTTATCGAGCACAAAGCATGGGTATAAAACATTAACAAACACAAAATAACAAGTTTTACCACGTTTGATCCTCCAGGGTTAAGTAAATTTCGAATAATATTTACACTTGTTTTTATGCTTTTGTGTAGTATTTCGATGCAAATAGCACCAGGGTATCTCATCGGAACCAACTGATATGTACCAAGGATACTCTAAAAATACATTTGATCCCTTTTCACTCCATTTAGCATAAAATTTTGAAAAACGTCTTGAAATTTCTTTTGAGGCATTTGTATGTGTTGTTATTTTGATACAAAAAAAAAAACGAAGGCATTATATTAGTGGGAGCAGAGTAATTGAAGATTACATGAAACTATACTTCACACATTTCAAGGTTGAATTTTAAAAAAAAACCTGAAATGGGGTTTTAAGAGCATTTGTATGCATAATATTTGGGGAAATATGCGGACATCTAATTTGGTTTGAGAGCTATTGAAGATTCTGTGAAAAAAATATTTGGCCCCTTTTACCACTTTAATGGTTGAATTTTATAAAATCCTGAAAGTAGTTTTGCATATATACTAATTAGAAGCAAAAATCACAAAGATGTGTCATAAGTGTCAGATACATTAAGGAATGCGAGTGAATAACTTTTACCCATCTTTTAACCCACACGAAGGCCGAATTTCTGAATTAGTTCTCAGTCAATGCGTACTCCCTTCAATACCTTCTCGAAACATTATAGCCTATACTTAGGACCTATAAATTTTTTGCAAACCGCGAAATAACGTGAAATGCAGAGAAATTATGTTTATTCGTGAAATTCTGTAATATTTCCCGTATTCGCGAAACACGAACTAAATTGCTTGTGCAAGTGTATCTAGAACCACAGTGCGAGCTTCTTTTACTATAGAAACTCTCGCAAGAATTAAGTTTTGCAATTTTGCATTTGTTGTTCAGCATTATCTCTCACTTACTTCACATACATGCGGATAATAAAACTATTTATGTGGTGATCACGTTCACTACAAAAAAAAATAAACAAAATTTTACGTCGCAAGAACTATCAATAAAATATATATTGGTCGTAAGGTGGAAAGATACTCGTTGCACTCGCAATCGGATATATGTATATATATATATATATATATATATATATATATATATACACCCGAATTTCTATGGTCGTCGTTCACGGGCACAATCATGCCTAACGTGTATTTCATTTATAAAAGAACATCTCTAACCAAAAATGTTTATTATACAGGCTGTGCCAGCGTTCACATACCAATTTGACTCGCCTAGTACTCCTCATGTGTCCGTAGGATGGGGAAGGCGTGACACGGCCAGACCTGTCCGGCGAGCGATGCTATTGTCAGTAAGCGTGGAGAGGTGGTCACCTGCACACCACGCGTTCGCAGTCGAAGCGTCTGTCAAACATTACTGTTCTGTTGTCATCATGCAGCCATTGTTTAGGCAACATTCCAATACTGGAAGACACAGGAGGGTTCCCGAACGTCACACCATCGCGAACTGGGTGAGTAGGTTTCGCGCTACTGATGCAGACAAAAAACCGCGTGGTCGTGTGAAATCTGTGCGGACACAGGGGAACATCGGCCGTGTAACGGCAGCTGTGTTGTCGCAAATGGCAGATATGTATCTTTCGGTTTTCTGTAACCTCGATAAATATCGTCGCTATTTGAACATATTGCCAGTGTTTCACAATGGTAGGTAAACGCTGGGACAAACTTTACGAACGTAAATTGTACACACACACACACACAAGAACACACGCGCGCTCACATACAGATTAATATTGTTACAGCGGTGAGAAAGGAACAAAGACGGGAAGGGGGGGGGGGGCGATCCACCACCGGATTATTCAAGAAAAACGTGGGCAATCCGGAAGCCCTAAATAATATATATAAAACCAAACTAGTTGGCTTGAAGCTCAGATTCAAAACTAACCCCGAATCGACTCAAATGAATAATCTAGGAAGTCACTGAAAGACACTGCGGGGTAGAGCACTATTATCTTTGCGAAATCAAGAGGCGAACACTGGAAACGCTTCATGTCAGTTAAGTCAGCGGCAAGGTGTGTCCAGAGCGCGGCAGACTACTCTTTGAACTTGTTTACCATCGGGTCTACTGTAGTAGCCCTTAACACCGAGTGAATGATCAACAAAACCATATACTTAAAACTAATACACTTCATATGTGCTACTCTATCGCAGAGGGGATAGGTTCCTACTAATCTGGGCTTCAGTGTGCTGAAAATGTAGGAATAATTTACCAAAGTTCAATAATTGGAATACGAGAAGTTTAATTTAACACTTAATATTTATTCAGAATTAAAACAAAGTTAATAACAGTGTCATTAAACAGTTTCAAAAAATTAATTAAATCCTTAAACTATTATAGACAATGACAGTCAACATGTTAAATGAATCTTTGCAAATTTTTAATTCTAACACGCGTGTGTTGCTGAGAGAAAACGATTGTTTTATCAAAGTATTGCTTATTTTAGCATTTTAGCATAATTTTAAAATAAACCAGGTATTTTACAGTATGCGGCATTAAAACTGGAAATGCAAGTTAAACTTAGCTTACACAGCTCACTGCTGCAAGGAAATTTCCACCAGCACAAATATAAATATTATTAGTAAACCAGAATATTTAACAATAGCACATAAATTAAATAACGAATTGACAATATTTAAAAAATAGAGATCTAATGCACAATAGGTCAATGCCAGTTACAAAAAAAAACTATACAAAACAGTTATTAATGAAGCTGTCTGAGTACTATCATCTGTAATGGTCTTGCTAACATAAGGTAGGTATAACCTCAAAAGTTAAATATTTTACATATCTGAACAGAATGTAGAGGCTTGAGTATTAAGTGAAGACAAATTCAGTTTATCTATGGCTGGTTGATTTTTTTAACCTCTTAGAGCTACGAGAATTAGTATTCTCCAGGTAACACAATAATAGACAACAGTAATTAAACTTATAATAAAACAGCAATAAAAGAAATTAACAATAGTTGAGGGTAGACTACATCGAAATTAATGTAGAGCATTCCGAGTTTCACGGTTTCTCATTATAAGCAAGAACAATAATAAGAAATATATATTATTTAAATGAATATAGCGTTGCAAGACCTAATTCCAAAATGCGTACTTATAAGGATTTGCAATAATTTGCCTGTATTTTCTGTTAAAACAACTGAGTATACAGCCGCCCAGTTTTAAAGGTTAGGAATCTAAGTTACAATTTCTCAAATACTCTTTATGTGCTTAGTGAGCTTGTTTAAAAAACCATGTGATATCTTTCTCCTGAAAACTACGTGTCATAAGCTACGACGTACACCGGGAAACAAGCAGCCTAAACAAAATAAAGCTCCTTTATTCAACAGGGTGAATTTGTTTTTTGCTAACCAATTATAGGAATTGCATATATTACGAAACAATGAAAATAATAACTTTAGTTGGTGCTAGAATGGGACTTATACCAGAGTATATTGTATTTATAAAATGAAAAGGATGAATTCAAAATGTTTATAAACAGGATGCATAAAAGGGCAAAATGTGCAAAATGCCTCAGTCTAGCCAACTTACTGATGCCCATCCGTGCCTATCTTTTAGGTTATCAACATAAATTCCCTTCATATTTCTTGTTTAATTATCTGTCCCTTAAGCTAACACTTTAATTTTAACAACAAAAAAAACTGACCAATAAAACGTATGCATTGCAAGTTATCTCAGGTCGTAACTATTTACACACCTACCAGCCTCCATACCTCTAAAGTTCCACTCTCCCTCTCTGTGGTCTTACACCTATGGACTCTCACACTCTACTGCTTCTCTCTACTATACTAAAGCAAGTATTTAAAACTTCTGGGCCGGAACAATTTTTCTGCCAGGCCGAGAAAAATGCCCCGCCCCAGCAGAATTCCCTACAGTTTACAGTTTACTTAGCTGCTTACACCATAGTGCTGGAATCTCCCGGTCTCCTCCGGACCGACGTTCAGTGCATGTCCGCTCTCGACGGCAGCTGGCCTAGAATCACTCGCTGCACACCTGCCTATTTTTGACGTCACCTTGGCCACGCCACCAAGTCGGCCAATCAGCGTCCGCCACTCGGACGTGGTGGCTGTTTGCCCGACCTGGCAGTTCCCGCTAGCGTTCCCCCTCTTCCCTGCAGATACCTACTTTTCGTCGAGCTGTGCAACTCATTTCCACTCCTTGTCCCCTGAAAGAGCATACAAGCTTAGAATTAACCGCACCCACTCCAAGAAGTACTGGGCCCACGTGTGCTGCACTACGCAAAAAAAAATAAAAGCTGAATTTGCCGTAACCACGCAGTGCTGTGGGGCAAAGACGAACATCTGTGCTTGGCCGGTGCAGGAAGAACTGCTGAGTTTAGGACGGGCTGGACGGCGAAAACACGACCCGTTTCGGCGTATGCAAGCCGTCAGAGAAAGAATATTGACGTGCGTGGCTGTAACTGGTAAAGAAGCGAATGGACGTGAGATAAAGTAAGAAGATTTGAAAGTTAACCTCAACTGAAAAATTTCGAAGTGTACAAAATCAAAATCCCGGAAGCAATAAAAACTACCGTACCACCGAAAAGTAAATAAGAAAAATAATAAAAACATAGCCAAGTGTAGACGTGTTAAAGAAATTATGAAAGAATGAAATGAAAGGAAAATAATCCAAACTATCTAACCAGTATACATTCTTTTATAAATAGACAACAAGCTAACCTAGAAAATTCAGTCAGCTGACTTAAAATATATCCTCCAACAACGATTTATGGTGAACTGTATGTAACAAACAGAAAATATATATCTGTCTTTCGCATTTCTAAAAATCCTATTTTGGTCAAGTACAGCAACAAGAGGCATCCATTTTAAACCTCCACTGAATAACGGGACTGTCTATGCTGACTAGCCTTAAGTTTAAGTGAGCATCCTAACAAAAAAAAAGGACATCAACAACATTACAATAAGAGGTTAAAATAAAATTAAGAGTTGTTCCCAAAAACAAATATTATGGGCTGTTTTCAACAGCAAAAATATGTAGAGTTAACAGGGGAGGGAGGATGATCAACTTTAACTCTATATCTTAACATAAAAGGATGTATTACCTAGCAATAAAAAGAAAAAAACAAAAATCTTCAAAAAAATATCAGGTCTTTTCCAGGATAGTCACAATATTTTTTTGTTGAATTGAATAATTACGCACTAAGAATTCACGCGAAATGTGTAAACACTGCTGACTTTACTCATATTCTGCACTTTGTAGTTAGGTTCTTGCCAACTAGCAAATACAGCATTTGCAACTATTGAGAAAAGGTGGTTATCGTAGTTGGCTGAATAGGTCGCAAAACCGAATTAGGAATGACAAAAATAGTTACTGTATTAGATTGCGCCCAGGACCTTGAAAATGATGGGTATTGTGTTTTGTAAACCAACCAAAGTGCAAATACTGCAATGTAGACATTGAAAGGGCGCGAAAAAACACGTGCTTAAATACTTATGTGCCATATGTACCGTGATTTAGTGATAGTGGAGAACATAAGAATAAAAAAACCATCCGCATTGGGAGCAAATTTGTGTAATTTTCATATTGCCAAGAAAACCAAAGCCAATAGGTTTCTGCCACTTCTTTACAGAAATTTCGTTACAATATAAGGACTACTTTTATGTTATCAATAATAAAATATTTACTATTATTTGTTAGGTTGTGGTAGATTTGCTTCGGAGTAATACTGAAACGAACAGGATTTAATTTAAATATTGTTGTACACAAGTGAACAAAATCTGTATATGGGCGATGCAAAAATCTTTTAAGACTGAAAGGCTGGTGAAAGTTCTTGGAGTAGTTTTAAGTTTGTCTACAAAATACAAGATTGATAGTACAAAACTTACTACGGCGTGGCAATGTGTGTTACATGGCAAGTGTGCTCTTTTAAGGTTGTCCTTTCATCCTTATTGGTAAACATGTTTTAAATGTTATCCACCTAAATATGTACTGATAAAATTAATGAATAACAAATTCCATTTAGCTTAGTTTTTATCATTACAAAAAAAATCGTGTTCTAATAATAATGCATGCATTTTTTCGCTATGCAGGTTATTTGACAAAATAAAATATTTTTTGACGAAATGGTGAAATATTTGTTATTAGCTCATTTTATTTACTGTTAAAGTTGGTCCCTACCTATGCAACAAGATAGAATACATTACAATGTTCTGCTTAACATCTTCGGATAAGAAAATCCATAAACGTACCGTAGTATACTAAAATGTGAAGAAAAGTCCTTCCAAGGTACTGGTTGGCTCAAGGAAAACTGTCCCCTCACATAGAACTGCAAAGGTGGCTTGTTTATCACAAACTGATAACACTGGGGAACAAGAATTTTATAAATGCATCAAGGAAGAAACCTTTTTTCATTATAGTCAGCTTAATTTAACGCCAAATACAGTAAATATCAGTACTGTTGGCTTACAAGTCACAACATGAATATAATATTTTTTACTTATATAAAGCGAGTTATTTCCAATAATACTGAAACTCCACAGAGGATAATTAATGAATATTAGGACATTTACCAAAAGGAAATAATGTGTGGTCTGAAATTGCTATATTTGGATCTTGCAAAGCTTACAAAGTTGTAATTTTACTGGTAGATTTAAATATTATTAATATAGAGGAATTAATAAAAATTATTTATTTTTATAGCTGCAAATTGTTTAGGTTAGTTTGAATCAATTTCAGAGTTAAGTTGTATTACGTTAGGATGGCATGATGAAACACTGTACAAATGGAGATGCATGGATAAGAGATTCACATAGGACTACCATTCTAGGCACTGAGAAAGTTGTAAATTACAGACTACAAAGGTGTGAAATATTGATTTCCATGAAAATTAATAAACAATAGTAGGTGAACCGCTACATTTATACATTTACAGTATTCGCGTAACAGTGGGCATTTTTTTTTTTTACTTCTTCTTCTTGAGTTAACAGTATTTTCCAGTTTATGTGATTTACACAAAAGTATCTGCTCCCCACAGTCTCCCTCTTCACACTAATAATTAATTTCAAGGTTGCCTGAGTACAACAATGTGTTGATTTTTAACTGTTTTGTAAATGCTTAAATTGCTTAGAACATCTCCAACAATAAACCACAATTGCTAGCATACAATCAGTACCAGATATGCACACGTTCCACTACAGAGTTGCCTTTAAAACGCAACTCATTTACAACAATATGAGCTATGCTTACATTTATGCATGGCTGTTATAATCTACCCTTATTACACATAAGAACGGCTCTGTGCTTCTACACAGCTGGAATATTGCCGAAATGAAGATGGAAGGTTAGAAAAAAATTCGTCCGTGCATGTAACCTATTTTTCTATCGATTTTGCATTGTTCCACGACATGCAAAGTTAGCGCTGCCGTTTACCAGTTTGCAATACTCGTATATCAATCAAGTGAAACTGAGAAATTTTTAAGGATATAGAAGTTAGTAACATGCATAACCTTAAAAGTGCTTGTCGAAGCCGAAATACATTGCAGGGCTCACAAATTCATACATTACACTTTTAATACCGCATTACAACATGAAACTATCGTTCCTACATTACCACCAACTTTATAGGGGATGTACCAAATAGTGTACATTACACTGTGAAACACTTATGGGCAGGGCATTTTTCAAAAGGTTGATCTCAAAAGTGTACAAATTAGTTATAAACAGCAATACCCTAAACAAAACTAAATGAGTTTCACGAAAATTTTTCTGCGAGGGGGAGGTAAATCAAATAAAAAGAAACATAAACTAACATGGTTCAGTGATGATCTGCAAACAGATGAGACTTGGTTACTATGCTGTTCAATATTTATAAAAGTGAAAAATATTATGAGGCTAAATGTGCTTAAGTAGTAAGTAACACGAATAACAAGATACTTACAAGAAAAGCTAACTTAACTGCTAATGCTACATTCATTGAGTCCTCTAGTAGTAAGTGTTAAGCTGACTGGTCCCTGATACACAATATACCTTGAAAATCTAAGGTAAACTTTTGTAAACTCCTGATAAGTTTAATTACTTTTGTATTATCTCTGCGGAAGAGATAGCTGTAACTGTTCCATTTTATTATAGCGAGGTGAAAGAATTACAAAAAAAAAAAAAAAAAAAAACCCTTTGACTAATATATTTTTCATGTTTAAAGAGGTTAGGCCTACATATTGATATTGTATACAATATGATTGTTCTACAAGCTCTGAATACTATGGTGTATCATCTTATTTTTTAGACAAATAATTTTATATGTCGTTTTGCCATTTACATATTGCAAAAATAACTGTCCAAACCTCGATGTTTTCCCTCACACTTTTAAAATATCGAAGGTTATATTAAAAATAGCCAATAGGAAGTCCTAGTAGTTACAGGACTTTTTGGTTAGTACCAGTAATAGGTTAAATTATTAAATTATTGTAAAAAATCAGTTAATTATGATTTCGAATCTTATTAATTGTTTACTGAATGCCAATTTGGCTTTCGTACTGGTAAAATCACAAAAAAAAAAGGCTGTTAGGTCTTTAGTTGAGATTATTTTTAATTCTTATGAAAATAATGATTTTATTCAATTCAATATGTGTGATCTGATTAAAGCATTGGACTCTATACGTCATTAAATATTACTGGCCAAACTACAACATTGTGGCATAGGTGGTAAAGAATTAAATGTTTTTTTTTAATATATCGTATATATCGAAGGCAAATGGTAGATGTCGCCGGCAACTAATTTGAAGCAAGAGAGTTTATGTTTGAAGTACCGGTATCTGTTTTATGTTTAGTAATGAGAGATCATTTATCTAATTATATGAGTTATCATTTAGTCCTTTACGCCGATGATTCCACTTTTATTAACAGCCATAAAAACTTATGTGATTTAATTGAATTGTTAAACTCAATATTTTACTGTACGCAAGCTAGTTATCGAGGGTGTTGTTTCTTTTAAAGAAAATAAGCGAGATTGTTCGTAATAATTATGTTATAAATGCTTATTCTTCTTTTTTTCAGATGATAATGATGTATTGGATTTATTATGGGGAAACTCTTGTTACAATTTTAAGGTTTGATACAAAAAAAAAGTCTATGCAAATAGTGACAAAGTATCTGTTCAGAGCCCATTGTATGCTTCTGAAGTTTTAACCATTTTTAATATGTATATTTTAGAATGTATACTGTTTTCAAAAGTAATTTTAACTTATTTATTACGATGAAAAATTATCATATTCACCTACCCAACAAGAAACAGACATCAGATAAATGTGCCTTATATTAAGTATTCTGCAATAAATATGAAGGAAAAAAACCCATCTTTATACAGCTATAAAGGTTTACAATAATTTTTCTATATGAACTGTAGCATTGTCTTACAAGCAATTAAAAACCTTATTTTAGTAGATCGCTTCTTAAACATACTCGTGTTTTCGGAACTTTATAATTCAAGTTAAAATATTTTAATATAAATGTAGGTATCGTAATAAAGTAATGCATTGTACGATTATGCATTTGCATTCTCTTATTTAGGTGTACAATGATTTGATGTAGTGTATTGTAATTCTGTTATTTAATTATTATAAAATACAAATTACAACATTCGCCCTCCGTCATATAAACGTGTGTGCATCCAAATGGGTTTCTACAATGAATATTCGTGCAGTCAGCTGCCCACTATCCAGCAGTCACCGATCGTTGCACTTGAGTTTGGAATACAATTTGTTTACTAGCGGGAGTAAAGGATGAAGAAATTTATAACCTTGCCTACCGATGTGTTAAATTTACATAAATGCAAACCACAGAGACATAACCTAAAACAACTATACAAAATCACTTTTGAGCAAATTTATTATATATTGCGATGATGTTTGAACCCACATTACATTTAAAAGTATAACATTACGTCTAGTATGAATACATGTAACAAATCACATGAGCATGTAACACATAACCTTAAATATGCTACAAATTATTCACACATTGTAAGTGTAAAGCTCGTGATATTTTATCCGCGTGTTGCATTTTAAATTTATTTTAGTATTTGCTTAATGGTTGCATTCTTTACTAACTGCCCGTTATGAACACAATACTGTGAAATGCAAGTAGGCAGAGGCAACTGCTAATTGCTCGTTCTAGAATTGGGTACAAATGGGTTTCGTACTAGATTGGAACTTTCGATCTCATATACCAATTTGCTGTAGTAACATGTAAATTTAATTAAGTTAATGTTTTTGATATTAATATACCATTACCGCTTAGGTGTTCAATGAACACGTGCCTAGTTTAGGTTAATAAACTTATTACATTTTAGTAGAATAACATATTTGTTACTTACCCACGAATAATATCTATAAATGCAGTAAGAGTGTTAAGTTCATTCTGTTCTTCAAAATTCCCGTCGAAGAAAATAAGCTGAAATTAAATTTCGCATACACGTAAACACGTACACGGACATGCACAAAAAATGGTCAAGCTAATTCTGGTGCGCCAACTGTGAATCAATGCTGAAATTCATGGCGAATTTACCGGATATAATTTAATTTCGTTTGAAATATATAAATTCAACCTTAAATAAACATGGCCACTTTGTATATATTAAGTTTTCAATTGACTTATTAATATAAAAATAATAATTTCCCTTAAACCATTTAGTCATTTTTGGTATCTATATTTGGCAACACTAAGCAGATGCGCATAAATTTACTGCACACCGTCCCCTTTAAATGCGCTGGAATTTTCTCTTCGAATGATGTTATTTTACCGTCACAAACTCGATTATTCCTTTACATTACAAAACCTGGCATGTAAAAGTAAGGGCAGATAGGTTTTCTGTTCTAATTTAATGAAAATTCACTTACAGTTAGAAACTAAAATTACTTAAATTTTTACAGTGTATAAAAGTCATGGATCCTTACTACGAAATAAAAAGAGTACCAAGATTGACAAAAAATCAGTCTACAAATCCAAAAGATTTTAGAACACCCACTTAGGCACACAGGTAGGTAGGTGATCTCGCAAACTTAGTTTTCCTTCCGAAATCAGGGTTAAAACGTCGCAAGGAATCGAGTCATTACCGTTGACTAGGGGAAAAACATATTTTACTGAATGACTAGCGATATTGTGTGCGATTATGATGATTTCAGCATAACCATTAAAATCACTTGTTATCGTTTGTGAACCATGAATTATGCTGTATGCGCAAGTTCTGCTGGTAACGAAATCTGGCCATTTGATCAGGTTCGTGTCGAAATATTAAAATTCATATTAGATTCAAAAAGAAGGGGGAAACGGCAAATGACCACTATTGGTCGGGGGAAATGTAATCATGGGAAATGTTTACGTGAAACAACTGGTGCAGCTTTTAATTTTATTCTATAAAAATTTAATTAAAGTAAATAGTATTCCCTAAACTGAAAATCCCAAGATTAGTTTCTTCGATTTCAAATTTATTTTAGGGTAAATATTATGATTATTAAATGATTATATCACAAAGAAAATGTTGAAATATGACTACACACACATCAAAATTACCAAAATGTTTAATGTTTTGAATATGATCCAGATTCCATGATTTTGTATCGGCGAATGGAAGAAACCTTTTAAAAGTGAGTATTGTAGAAAATGATTTCAAAGTTAATGTTGAAAATTAATGGCGAACATCATTTTATTGGGTATTCTTCTTAACACATATACAGTGGGGGTATGTACAAATTTTGTTTACAAAGTGGTAACATGCATTGTTTTACAAGTGTTTAAATTAATTTGCCATACTCAAGTTCATATTTTTATTTAGAAATGTGAAATTTAAATCTAGGTATATAATATTTTTCGCTTTGTCTTTTGTTTTTTAATATTTGTATAATTTTTATAATGTAATAAAATTAAATGTTGTGTGGAGTTAAATGTAGGCCTAATATACTAACATGGCTTCAGTTATCAAAAAATGATGTACTGCATCAGATTCTTACTATTTTAAAACATATTTATGCCTTTTGATTTATACACGTTTTCCAACATATTTATTGTAATGGATTTGAAAGTCTTATAATTATTGAAGTTTTATTTATATTGATTTACCATATGATTTTTCTTTATATAGGTAAGAAAATTATATGCTAAAAATTAGGATATTTTGGATATTGCCAATTTGCAATGTACAATTTTTCTAAAATAATTTTATTTTCATTCTACAAATGCCAAAAAAAATATCAAAATTAGAAATTTATCTCAGGTCTTTATCAGAAGGATATGATTTATATACAATTTAGTTATTTATATGGTTTTCTCAATAAAACTACTATTTTTGGTAGTACTGTATGTCTTTACCAAATAATCGGCTCTCAAGACCTCCTTTCTTAAGTACGGCCCAAACCTCCCCAATCCTTCATTAATTCATTTAAGGAAAATTCAAGTGTTACTGGTTTTTTCACCGCAGACAGGGTCGCCATGGATGACAGGTGTCTGGCGCTAATTGGTACCTATAACCGTACGCGCGGGACAAGCCTGTCGTTTTGGAAAGCCAGAAGACAGGATGAGGTGAGGCGCAGAAGTGGCGGAATGAAGACGGGGGAAGAAACTGATTTCCGCACCACTACAGTCGTCACGCAAGATCCCCGTCTACGAAACGACCGATCGCTGGAGACTAGAATCGAACTGCGGTACCACTGGTGCAAGACCGAGTGTAAGATAGACTTTCAATCACGCATTCAACCACGTGTCTACTACATATAACCATTTTACATGGGATGCTATGTTTTCCAACGTTATAAGGTTCAGTTACATCGTTGAACTAGATTTCTGTACTTTCAAAAAAAAAATCATAATTTATGGAATATAATTTTTTCCCATTGTTTCTTTACAAAATTTTTTTTTTAAATACTTCATCTTTGACATATTCGGAAATTCGTTGGTTTTCTTGTTTGCAATAACTTTTTAAAATAAAATGCAATTTGGCGTTACAGATTTAAAAAAGATATCCAAAATCGTTAAAATATATAAGGACTTCATTAATACTTGACACGTAATTTACATTAGTAGCTGCCATTTGAACTGTATGAACGGAAAATGATCACTTGCAAAAATTTTAGTTTATTTTATTAAAGTTTTCTAACAGGTTTGTGTAGTATAACTATTTTATTATGAACACATGAACGAGCAAATCTTATATCCTATACAGGTCTGATTTTTAGAATTATGAAACGAACAAATAATACTTTTAAAATATTCCTTCTTTTAACTTCAGATTTTATTTTTATATAACATGGTATATTTACATATTTGACATGGTGTTTTATTCATTTAATAAAGTATACAATTGAAAAATATATATAAGAAAACAGCTAATATACAATATATATAAATTTTAATTCTTTTACAATGTGGACTTAATAAATCTGCAATAAATATGTATTAATTTAACAAAAGTAAAAACATAACATTGTTTGACAATATTGTTAAAATAGTATAATTGTGTATTACAGTTTATTTTAACTTTTGTACGGAAAGCAAATAGGTGTAAATAATTTTCAAATTAGGTACATTATTTAAAATATTGATATGGTTTACCAGTATTTTATATTAAAATATTATTTTATTTTGAATTGAGTATGATTTTAAAAAATTAAAATTTACTGCATCATTAGCAGCAATAAGGTTCCTAATATAAAAAAAAAATTTCATAGTCGCAATTGGTCTCTTCCATATTAATAAAGAAAAATGTAATTCCCACAATATACATTTGTATCGTTATGAAAGTAGTTATTTGTAATTATTTATATATTATAGGTTCCTACGACTTTTTTATTTTAATTAATATATTATACACTATAATACATTTTCAGTTAATCTTGTATCTGATATTATAATAGCTAATAATGGTAGGTAAATATACCGTTTACGGAAAATATTATTATAAATTTACTGTAAAATCCTATTGGAGCAGAATAAAATAGTAAAAATAAACATATTTCGTAATAAAATAGTCTTCTGAATTGCAGGTGCTCACTCTCACAGCAAGTCATAAACGCGCCGTAAGCGCCTGCCGTACAGGTAACATTTCATACGTAGCAGCCGTGTACGCTGCCTACCTTGTAGGTGTCTGCACCTGCCATCACTCGTTAATGACAGTTTTCGCACAGATGTCAGTCGACGGACACAAATGTGCTTCGGTGCCTGCCGTGATGCAGACGCTGTGTAGACTTGTAATGAACGTTGCTTACACCATATACTTGATGCAAGTCTGGCAGCCACGCTAATGTGTAGCGCTTCGCTTACAAGCATTCTATATACGTATATTTTCCATCTTAATGGTTTTTCCCAACCTTCACATTTTAATATGATAAATGCAAATGGGAAGCTATTTTTGTTAATACCGTCAATTAAGTGAATCTTTTTCGAACCAGTAAATTGTTTTTAATAAGTTATTTGGTGAGAACGTGGAGATTTTACCTCTACTTTGTACATTACATATGGTAACTAAGAAAGTTATGGCTATATTTAGATAAGGTAGGTGTAACAATGCTGGCCATAGTTCGGTTTACCGAATTTTTAAAAATTGTCGGGTGCGAGTTAAAATTTTCAATCTTTGGGAAAGTATACTTTAACCCATACATAGCTACAAGCATACACAGTGATTTTTTTTTTTTTTTTTTTTTTTTTTTTTTTTTTTTTTTTTTTTTTTCGTAAAATGTCCCGGCTGGTCGCTGCTGCACGTGAAAATATATCACGAACAAGAACATGCGTTTTCCTGGCACCCCAAGTTTCCAAATATATATTTGAAGGTGACGTAAGCCTGGCGAGAACATTACAGGTTAGTTCTTGACTAGTTTAAAGTGATTTTTAGAAGTTTTAAACACCGAGCAAGAGTGTTTTGAAGTTCAGGGGTGACGGGCTTCTCGCCGAAACAAAATGTCAGGTAACCCCATACTGCAATTATTCGAATGGGTGGCTAGCGATGTGATCCGGCCAGCTGTTTTCTACAGTTCATTAGTATTTGTACTTAGTTATAGCCAATAATTGTTCAAGGGCGTGAGGCGACGTGGTCCCGCCAGTTAGTTAAAGAGTTCATTACAATTAGTTGTATTGAATAACTGTTCGAGGGCGTGAGGCGACGTGGTCCCGCCAGTTAGTTAAAGAGTTCATTACAATTAGTTGTATTGAATAATTGTTCGAGGGCGTGAGGCGACGTGGTCCCGCCAGTTAGTTAAAGAGTTCATTACAATTAGTTGTATTGAATAATTGTTCGAGGGCGTGAGGCGACGTGGTCCCGCCAGTTAGTTAAAGAGTTCATTACAATTAGTTGTATTGAATAATTGTTCGAGGGCGTGAGGCGACGTGGTCCCGCCAGTTAGTTAAAGAGTTCATTACAATTAGTTGTATTGAATAACTGTTCGAGGGCGTTCGACGACATGGTCCCGCCAGTTAGTTAAAGAGTTCTTTACAATTAGTTGTATTGAATAACTGTTCGAGGGCGTTCGACGACATGGTCCCGCCAGTTAGTTAAAGAGTTCATTACAATTAGTTGTATTGAATAATTGTTCGAGGGCGTGAGGCGACGTGGTCCCGCCAGTTAGTTAAAGAGTTCATTACAATTAGTTGTATTGAATAACTGTTCGAGGGCGTTCGACGACATGGTCCCGCCAGTTAGTTAAAGAGTTCTTTACAATTAGTTGTATTGAATAATTGTTCGAGGGCGTGAGGCGACGTGGTCCCGCCAGTTAGTTAAAGAGTTCATTACAATTAGTTGTATTGAATAATTGTTCGAGGGCGTGAGGCGACGTGGTCCCGCCAGTTAGTTAAAGAGTTCATTACAATTAGTTGTATTGAATAACTGTTCGAGGGCGTTCGACGACATGGTCCCGCCAGTTAGTTAAAGAGTTCATTACAATTAGTTGTATTGAATAATTGTTCGAGGGCGTGAGGCGACGTGGTCCCGCCAGTTAGTTAAAGAGTTCATTACAATTAGTTGTATTGAATAATTGTTCGAGGGCGTGAGGCGACGTGGTCCCGCCAGTTAGTTAAAGAGTTCATTACAATTAGTTGTATTGAATAATTGTTCGAGGGCGTGAGGCGACGTGGTCCCGCCAGTTAGTTAAAGAGTTCATTACAATTAGTTGTATTGAATAATTGTTCGAGGGCGTGAGGCGACGTGGTCCCGCCAGTTAGTTAAAGAGTTCATTACAATTAGTTGTATTGAATAACTGTTCGAGGGCGTGAGGCGACGTGGTCCCGCCAGTTAGTTAAAGAGTTCATTACAATTAGTTGTATTGAATAATTGTTCGAGGGCGTGAGGCGACGTGGTCCCGCCAGTTAGTTAAAGAGTTCATTACAATTAGTTGTATTGAATAATTGTTCGAGGGCGTGAGGCGACGTGGTCCCGCCAGTTAGTTAAAGAGTTCATTACAATTAGTTGTATTGAATAATTGTTCGAGGGCGTGAGGCGACGTGGTCCCGCCAGTTAGTTAAAGAGTTCATTACAATTAGTTGTATTGAATAACTGTTCGAGGGAGTGCGACGACGTGGTCCCGCTTGGTACACATATAACACTTAGTAAGCACACCTGACTTTTCGAGTTTTCGACCATGTTTGGCTCTTACTTTAAAAAGTCGGCCATTTTTATATGGGGTTATTTCATATCTTGAAAACAATTCAATCGATTCCAACCAAGTTTTGTATGCTGGCAGAGCATAAAATAAGAATTAAATTTTGGGATGTGTATTGTTGTTAATTTGCCATTTTGGAAAACAGCACCATCCAAAAAAAAAAATAGTTTACATTATATCTCGATAACTGTTAAACCAATTCTCACTCAATCTGGCAAGTAACTTATTCTATGAAAAGGCAAGTAAACTAAACTAGTTGAACTTGATAGATACTTATTGTCAAAATTGCGGCTGTGGAAATGTTTTACGTTTATTTGGCGTATCTACCATAGTGTTTAAACAATTTCAACCAAATTTTGTATAGGGCCTACTGAAAGTATCTGTAATATACATCACACACACACACACATGTATGTAACCAATTTTGTCGGCGATTTTGGAATACAGTGCCATACGAATAAATAAAGCGATTCTCTCACATCTCGGTAAAAACTAACCGATTCCAACCAAATATGCCAAGTAGGACGTACTCGTGCAGATTATGCTAAGTGATATGTTTTAAGCATGTCAGACACATATTTCAAAATGACGCCCATATAATAATTTTGGCTAAGAATACCATATCGTCGAAATTGTGTAATTAATACAAACTTACCTTTTGTATGCTGGCAGCATATTTTGTCCACCATTTGTAATATACCGCCATGCGTATCAACAATATTTTTATGTCGTATCTCGGGAAACAGTTGACCGATTTCTTCAAAATTTTTGCAAACAAATAGTTCTGAGGCGGGTGATGTTAAGTAGTAGGTTATAAGCATTTTAGACACCTATTTTCAAATTGCGGCCATATGGTTATTTTCAGCTAATAATTCTTTATAGTCGAAACCATGTAATCGAATCCAACTTAACTATATATGTTGGCAGTGGATATTACAACTATCAACTGTAACTACATGGAGCATCATTTATTCTCCATGTTGTAAGATAGCCACACGCGGATAAATTAAGTTTTTATGTCATATCTCGGGAAGCAATTGACAGATTCCTGCCAAATTTGGCAAACAAAGAGTAATTATTTCAGTAAGTGGCAAAACTGCTATATTTTAAGTGGGTCATTCACTTATTTTCAAAATGAGACTATATAAATATATTACCTCCGTAAATTTTATCAAGGAAACAAATTCCAATTTACCTTTGTATGCTGGCAGTGCCTATTGCCACCATGAAATATGTATATGCCGAACCTCATTTATCTGTAATTTTGTACGATAACAACTCAAATAATAATAAAGTTTTAATCTCATATCTCTGGAAACAATCACCCCATTCTTTAAAAATTTGCGAAGATGTACTGTGAGAGGCCATATTACTGTATGTATTTTATAGGTTGTCACATTTATTTTCAGAATGGCGGCTATAAAGTCATTTTAGTTTCGTGTGCTGTATTAATATGTTTTGTAATATATTTTAACTTATCAATGAAAATTGACAGAATGCAACCATTGAATGTGCTACTGCATAACTTTTTGTCCTCCATTTACGAAGATCGCCATATGGAAATTATGGATGTTTTATGCCATATCTCGAGGGCCAGTGAACCTATTCTTACCAAATGTTACACTGGAAGATTTCAACTAATTTGTACCAAATTGGGCACACTATAAATGATACAGAAGACCATGTAAATTTTCATGACTTAAATGGGCAAAAGATGTTCAAAATGGCGGCGTCGTAAATAATTAATGTAAGTCTGCCACATATATTAAACTATTTAACCGAATGAAAAGGGAAATTGTATGCACACCGTATACATTAGAAGTATTCTACTTAGAGCATCTATTTTTTGGCAATCTTCATGATAGCATCAATTAAGAATATTAAGTATTTTATGCCATATCTCAGGGACCAAATAACCGGATTCCACCTTGTTCTTCACAAAAGTAGCGTAAGGTAGGCCATATAATGTAAAATTACATGTTCTAAGTGACTCGGTCACTTATTTTCAAAATAACGGCCCTCTAAATATTTTAGGTTAGTGAACCCTATTATTCGAAACATTAGACTTACTATATACAAAGTTGATTCTCCAAAACGCCCCCCCCCCCCCCTCATAATGCTATGAATAGCAATCTAGCTTATTGTACGAGGTTTTCTGGGTTCATGTCCACGGCAAGGCGCCTATGTATTTGTAATTGTCTCACTGCTGTTGCATACGTTTCTGGTTTAATTTATAATGTTATTGCTTTCAAAGGGAAGCCGATTCCAACCTACCAACTCAACATTTAATAATTTATTTAAAAAAGTATTGCACCCATGTTGAGGAAAGTAGTTTTACTAATTATATCAGCAACTTAGTGTTTACAGTTGAGGCCCCAAGTTTTAATATCGGACCATTTAGGTTTTGAATCAGAAACTTTATAAAGAGAGACTACATTGTAAATCCTGTTTTTCCACAGTTACACAATTAATCTTTATTGAGTATACTATAAGATTTCAAACACATATCATGAATGTCACGAAAATTCTTATATTTAGAATAATAGCCAACCCCGTCGTATGGTCAAAACTTTTTATTTAATATGATATGTGAATATTTTTGCTGGAATATCATTTTAATTTGTAATTGAATTTGTCATAAACTAGCGGCCCGCCATCGCTTCGCTCAGGTTTTTGGCGTTATTAAACTACATACCTATATATAGTTTGTAAGATTTTTACTTTATTATCGGAAATAGTTTTATTGTCGTGTTACTGTTTGTTTTTTGGTAAGGTGTATTTTCAGTATTCGTGACTACCCACGACGACCCGTGACTACCCGCGACTACCTGCGATTACTTGCGACTATCTGAGACTACGTGCGACAACTTGCGACTACTTCCGGCTATCTGCAACTACCCGCGTTTACCTGCGACAATTTGCGTCTACTTGCTACTACCTGCGACTACCCGTGACTACCTGCAACTACATGCGACTACACATGACTACCTTCGACTATTTGCGACTAATTGCGAATACCATTGACTACCTGCGATTACTTACAACTACTTGCAACTACCTACGACCACCTGAGACTGCCCGTGACTACCTGCGAATACTTGCGACTACTCGCGACTTCCCGTGACTACCTACGACTGCCCATGAATACCAGTATCAACCCGTTACTACCTGTGACTACCTGCGACGACCTGTTATTATCTGCTACTACTTGCTACTATCCGTAACTACCTGCGACTACCCGTGACTACCTGAGACTACCTGCGACAACTTGTGACTACATGCGGCTACACGTGACTACCTGCGACTACTAGCGACTACATGCGACTGACTGCGACTACCCGTGACTACCAGCGACTACCTGCGAGAACTTGCGACTACCTGCGACTACCCGTTATTACCTCAGACGACCCGCGACTACCTGTAACTACCTGCGACGACCTGCAACTACCCGTGAATACCCGCTACTACCAATGACTACTTGCGAATACCCGTGATTATCTGCGACTACCCACGGCTACCGGCGACACTCTGCGACTACTTGCGACTACCTACGACTACTTGCGACAACCCGTGACTTCCTACGACTACTTGTGACTACCTGCGACTACCCATGACTACCTGCGACTGCCGTGACTACCTGTGACTACTTACGACTACCTGCGACTACCCGTGACTTCCTGCGACTACTTACAACTACTTTCGACTACTTGGCGAATTTTGCAATATTAAAATACACAATTTCTTCAAACATTGTTTCAATTTCTCTTTAATAATGCTTAAAAAGCAGCCAACTAGCTCATTTTTCTCCGATTTGGTTAACAAATTTTGAAATTTCTCATCGATATCTTTTTATCAAACATTGCCTATGTCCATCTGGAATAATGTAGCTTCCTAACAGTGAATGAAGCATAATAATCGGTCCTGTAGTTTCTGAGATTAGCCATTACATATAAACAAACAAACTCACATTACCTCTTTATTATATTAGTATAGATAACAGAATAACGTTCCGTAATTTACAGTTTACAGTTAATTTTAAAGTGTGTATAATTATATGATAATAAACTTGCCTGTTGTTTGACTGTAACTCTAATAGTTTCGTTAATTTCTTTACTACATATATAAACATGTTTAATTTTAGATTTTTAAATATTGTTTCGTCATCAATCAATACCATTGTCCATATTTTGTATTCTAATTTTATTTTATATTTGCTATAGTAAATAATGCACAGTCTGTGATATTTTTGACCTATTAATTGTCCACATACAATGTTTATTCCAAACATGTATTTACAAAGTAATTAATTGTTGTTGGTTTCAAATTTTTATTACTTACTTGTATGCAATAACTTGTTTCTAAGAGCACAAATGTTTTATTCTCAAATGTAAAAAGATGTCTCGATGCGTTTAATATTTGATCATATATGTTCTTATTAAAAGGCGGTATTTCAAACAGAAACGTAATTTTTAAATTCTACATTTTTTATTATAAAATAATTTTCTATCCAAAATTTTACTGTCTATATTTAAAATGATTTCTAATACATATTTAAATAGCTTAATTTTTTATTTTAATGTAAAAATGAAATACTGTCTTGATTTAAAATTTTTTTTTTTCAAGGATCGTATCTCAGCAGTGACTTTAACTTATATCAACTCTCTTTACCTGATCGAATTGAATTTTAGTGCTATTTGCATTAAATGTCCTAAAATTTTGTAATACATCATGTTTTCATACTTCTAAATATAGCACTTATAATTCTTTAATAAATTCTCCTTTTCTGTTTTTATTTGCATGATAACCAATTGTAAACACTTCAACATGATCTCCTGTTAAAATTTATGTTTTGAGTTTTCTCTCAAAGCCGATTTTATAATCTGCAAGTCTTCGTATAATCATCAGATCACATTCTACCTAGTTACAAAACTCAGAATTATCAGCAACCAAATATATTCATAGCTCTTTTGATTTTCAAATCTGATCATATTCTTTACTGTTATATAATGTGTTAATTAGATATTAGGATTTGGTTGACGAATCGTATTCTGCTTATTTAAATAGTAGGTATATTAATTTCTGTCTAGAAGTGTGTATCATTTTCTTTTCGGGTAAGGTTTTATATTTTCTTATCTATATTATTTTCATCCCACCTTTGCGGTTTTTTTTTTTTTTTTTTTTTTTTTTTCACAAGGAGATGTATATTGCGGACTCTAGAGCACTGCACTTTTTCCGGAAATTTTCACCATAAGTACAGGAAAAAAGTAACACTGACTATTTCCCATTATTTATACAAAAGTACAGGGAAAAATTGAAATCTTAAAAATCTTAAATTCTATGTAAAAAATACCAAAATCAGAAAAATTTGGGCTAAAATCAAGCAAATTTCTGGTTTTCAAACTGCTTTTTCGTGTTTCTGGAAGTGACATTTTTCAATTCAAAAACACGCAATTTTCATCAAAAATCAGGCAATTTAAGCCCAAATTTAAGCAAATTTTCCAATATTTCACAAAATGGCAATACAGAACTTTTCATACTATAAAAACAACCAAATTTAATCGGAAAACAAGCAATTTTACCATTTTTTCCAAAATAGGCGTTCGAACTTTTCTTTCTCAAAAACAAGCAAATTTAAGCTAAAACCAAGCAAATTTAAGCTAACAATTAGATGAACTATTATGTTATTATTCTTTACAATTTATGTTCCAAGTTCTACTAATTTTTTAAAAACTTCTTCCATTTGCTCTAGTTTTTTTAACCAATTTCTCGAAATTCATATTTATCATCGACATTGTCAAGATTGGTAATTGTAAGCTTTGTAAATTTGAATGAAATTTTTGAACCATATTTTTAAGATCTTCAGATGCATTATATAATCTATAGGAAAGTGGTCTTGAACCACAACCAACGCCTTTTAAAGTGTTAGTCAAACTGCATGGAAACACAAGCATTTTTATTTATATAGAAAATAAATTTATTAAGAGAAACATAAAAACTCATTTAGAATTACGTAAATTATTTTATATTGATCAAATAATTCATCTATATTTCTAAAAATTCATAAAACTTTTAAACGTAACCACTCAACTATAAGTCTAAAATACTGAATTAAAACATCGAAACAATTTGTTGATTTTTCCATTTATTAATTTAAGAAATTTATAAATCTACAGTAATTTTTTCTTTAAAATAATCATAAGTAAGATTACGTTTACTAATTAAAACGTAATTACAAACGGTACCTGCCTCAACCTCTTTATAAAAATCAAGAATAATTTTTATATATTTTTTCTTTTAACTACATTAGTTTTTTCGATACATACAATCTATAACATATAACGGTCTTCGGCCCTAAAATGAATAGTTTTTAAAATCACCACGAAACTTTTCAGTTGGTTTATAATAAAGTTCATTATTTCTGGGGCCGGTATCTAATTTTGTTTTTGAATTTCTAAAATTGTTACAAGCAAGAAATTGTTTAAGACAAACACCGTTTGCAATGTCTAGATTCTAGTTTTCTTAGAGAAAAAGTTCATTTCAACCATTTTTTACATAAATATTTCTTACATTACAATGATCAAACATAGTGGCGTGTTTATGCTGTTCAGCAGGATTTCGTCTATTAAGTTGAAAACCTACAATTACAAAATCAGTCATAACAAATTTTAAATTTTTAACTGATATTTTATATCAAAGTTAAAAACGGTTGTTCTAGCAGGGACTTCTTTTTCTAAAAAATTGCCAATAATCAAAACTAATAGGTATTTTCGGATCTTTGTATATTTTTCTTCCATTTCAATGGCGGTGTTAGATTCATATTCAATAAAAGGTCAAATAATATCTATTTTTTTAATATCAATTTTACCAGGATCAGGACGATGTTTCGTAACTTTATCATCTTTATCTAAAGTTTGATAAAGAAATGTTATCAGATGAATTACGACAAAAATGTAATTTTATAACCACATTTCCAGTAAATTTCATTGTTATCTCGAATAAAACCAAACAGGTATCTCGGCGGATACAATATTACATGTGTTTTGTTGCTCGAAACAGTTTTAACTTCATCTTCTATATAACTAGAAACAGATTTATCTCGATATATAATATTAAAACCAGTAAATTCTAAATAATTTGTTGACTTGGTGATCTTAATAAAGCATTTATCATTGTTGATGTTATACCAGGATTATCAACAGCTTCAATAATATTTCCATGTTTTGAGATTTCTAATTTAGAAAACTGAAAAGGAAAAAAATTAGACCAAACATCAACATGATCTTTTTCATCATATTCTGCCTCGGCTATAACCTTATCTCTCTTTAGTAAACTAAATTGCTCATAAACGTAAGCGTCATATGGGAACGAAAACCCATCACCTATAGGAATATCAAATGCAATTCTATTATTGTAAACATTTAAATTCCCGCCTAGTTTGATCAGTAGGAGGAAAGGCTTGTCTCTCATAACAATCAATACTTTTATAACTCATTTATAAGAAAGATTGTGTATATAAATCACCGAATCAAAGGGAGTTCCTCGAGTTAAATGACTCGTAGAAAAATAAAAAAAATATATATATAAAGCGTCATGAAATATAATTTGAAGAAAATAAGAAGAAAGAGCAACCATTAATCGACGAATTACGAAATATTGGTAAAAAAAAAAAAAAGTAGAAAAAGTAAGTGTGGAAAATAATTTAATTACATTAGTTCCTGTAGCAGCAAAAAAATTAGATTATCCACCAACACCAGAAGGAACATCTTTTGAAATAGAATTATTCTCAGAACAAACATCGCCTAGTTTGGAAGAGCAAATGGAAATTGTGCCATTGAAAAATTTACTGCATGTCGTGTCTGATTCGACGCGTACCGCGTCTGATTCTACTATAAATCTCGGAACCAAAATTTCTAAAGAAATAATGTCATTGATGAAAAAAATGGTTTACGAGTTGGGAAAAAATTTTACTTTGGTGATACACAAGTAACGATAAATAATGATACAGTATTTGTTAAGGATAAAGAATATAAATTAACAGCAGGCTTTGTAATTCGATAACAGAAAATTCATAAGAAGCCCTTGAGAATAAGTTTGAGGATGAAGATTATAAAAATTATGCAGAAATTGTTAAAACAACCAATGCTTCATTCCAACAATATAATCATGATAAAAACGGTAGCTTCGAGTGGAGGTTGGAAGTATAATAACATAATTAGGGATATTTATGAAAAACACATAAAAACCCCAATTTCAAGATCAGCACCAAACACACCAGAAATAAATATTTCTGCAAGAACTTTTAGATCTGGAGACGGTATAAAAACCTACAATAATTTACCAAAAGAATATGTCTGGATGGATGATGTTAGAAAATTGGTTGATAGATTATTAGATAATTATGGTGAAGAAGATGCTGGAAATAAAAATTTTTGCAAGGAAAATGTAAACATAATGAGTAAGTTGAACAATACCTTCTCTGATTTTTTAAATTAAAAATTCGAAAGGAATTCCATATATAATAAAAGTTTTAAATGTAATTCCGCAATCATTTTGGAATTCTGAACATCACGGCAAAGGTATTATAAATTGAGCATTAAATAATTTAAATTTACCTGAAATGCATTTGCCTTGTTATAATTATTGTGCTCCATTGACAAAATTAAATTAAAGATTGGAAAGAGGCGACACAGGAATAAATACATTAGTTGAAGCATGCAAATATCACGATGTTGCATATAGAGACCATACATATTTTGAATCTAGACATAATGCTGATAAAATTTTACAAAAATAAGCAATAGAAATTATGTTAAATAAATATACTCCAATTGGCGAAAAAATTTGCTTCTGCTACTGTTACTTCAACTATGTTTACAAAAGAAAATTAGGTTGCGAAATTATATATATAACTTATAAAAGAAGATAACAAATATTACTTTCGATATTTCCTTTGAGGAATTAAAATATTTGGGTACAGATAATTTTTTAACAAAATATTAAATCGAGAGAAAAAAATAAAAGAAGGTAAAAGTTTCAAATTAACTTATGTTTCTTTTTAGGGCATAAATTGTTAAATTGGCGATCCTAGAGACGATAAAGATGCAGTCAATAAAAGATTTTTTAATAAAAAATATCTGATTATGCTTTAAAAGAAGATATACATTTACATTCAGTAATACTGTTGCTGATTATATAAAACAAATAAATAATACAAAGCAGGCACTAAGAAAGGAAGGAGATTCGAGATGCAATAATAAAGAAATACATGTTAAATTAAAAAATTTAAACTGATCAGTTTTGAATTGTTGTGATACACTAGTTAACTCGAAAATTGAAAAATATATGGAAGAAAAATCACATATATTTTATTTACCTGATAAGTGTAATAAAAATATTAATAATAATTTTCACTTACATAATAATATTTTCTTTACTTTTTTGATGGATTGTAATGTTCATAAAATAATTACTGTTAATCCCAATTTACCTTATGATACTGTGACTGTTATTAAGGGATCTCAAAAAATAGATTACAGTAAACCTTTTGATGTTAACATAGGTGACATTTTAACTTTTAAAATAAAAAAAAATATCTGAATATGTGGATGGTTTCATGATTACAATAGGAATATTTGTAGAATATAGATAAAGATTATTTTTTTTATTCACATTAAATGGAGAACTCTTGGTACTTGAAGTGTAAAGAAGTCACTGGACATAATAAAACAAAAATTGAAAATACTAAAAATGGGTGATAAGTTCACAAAAGTATGTGTTCGATATGTAATACTAAAAAATTTATATTTATAAAAAAAATTGCTCAATGTAAGAGAAGGAATAATCTACGAATTATATAGACGTTCACAAAAAAATTTCCAATAAAAAAAGTAATTTTGTATAATATTGATGATTTATGGAAAATTGATCTTGTTGAAATGGATACTGGAAATTTAAAAGGCATATCACATATAAACAATGGTTACAAGTATATTATGACAGTATCAATGTTTTTTTCAAAATATGCATTTGCAATACCAATTAAAGATAAAACAGTTAAAAATATAGCAAATGCTTTAGAATGTTTATTGATGAAAAGAAAACCACTTAATATTCAAATGTGATGCTGGCTCAGAGTTTTATAATGAATTATTTAATGAACTTATGCATAAATATAACATCAATCACTATTCTACGTTCAGCGAACTTAAAGCCAGTTGTGTGGAAAGATTTAATCGTACAATGAAGAACAAAATGTGGAAGAAATTTTCTTTAAATGACAATTACAAATGTGTAAATATATTTGTTGATGAAGTAAATAATACAACAACACTAAACATAGAACCATTGGTATGAAACCAACTGAAGTAAATAAAAATATGAAAAATTTTAATACATTAATATGTTTTGAATGTGATTACTACACCAAAATATAAAATTGATTATATTGTCCAAGTGAGCAAGAGTAAACAAATCTTTGAAAAGGATTATACAGCTAATTGGACAACATAATTATTTACAATTTTTGTGGTTTTAAATAATGATGTACCATTGCTAACTGAAAGATGTCAATGGAGAAGAAATAAAAGGCAGTTTTTATGAATACGAAATTATGAAAACCGACTAGCCAAACGAATATTTGGTTGAAAAAGTCTTAAAAACTAAAGACAATAATAGTTATGTAAAATAGTTAGGTTTTGATAACTCACATAACTCTTGGATTAATAAAAAATATGTTTTGTAAATTTACATATTTTTCTGTAAGGATCACAGTAGTGCAAGATAAGTTGTGCAGGATCATTAATTGTGCAGGATGAGAGTCGTGCAGGATCATGATCATGGATGCTAATCATTTCAAATGCAACATGAAATTGTGTTTTTATTGCTTGTTTAATGAACATAAAATGTGTTCAGCATTGTTTCAGCGTTCATTCAATGTTCATTCATTTTTTTGTTCGACATTCGTTCATCCTTTGTTCAATGTTTATTCATCATTCATTCAACATTTTATCAATGTTTGTTCTGTTCATTCATCATTCGTTGATCGTTTGTTCAATACACTTTTCTCCTATGGTGAGCTTTTTATTTTAAAAATTTCAAAATTTTTATGAGCTAATTGATGCTGTGCCAGGGACCTTATGTTTTATGTTTACAGGTAAGTTAACACTACAGGTAAGTGACCTAATTTTTCTGGCCTTAATTAGCAACATCAAAACTACAATGGCTGGCCATTTTTTTAGTGAAGAAGTGAGGGTTTTTATCTTGATTTTTAATTTTTTTTCCCTTGTAGTTCCCTTTTTAATATAGTGAGGTGCCATTCACTATATGAGAACACTCCAGCTTATACATCGGTTATACTACAGGCTGTAGTATGGACAGCATTTTTTGTTGGAACATTGAGGGTACAATTTTTATTTGCATCAATGCTAATACATTGCTCTATGAGCAAGATCAAGGATTTTTGGCTTTAATTTTGAATGATTTGGCGATAATTTAATAGTGCAAATATGGGCACCCCATATTCACATTATTAAATTATTCTCTCTGATTTGGGTTTCGAACCCACAACCTTTGAGTTTGAAATCAAATACCTTGCTACTGAGCCACCGCAACAATACAAGCAAGGCAATGATTTTACTGCATCATGTGCTGAGTTATTCTCGCCATAAGTAGATATCTTAATATGGAGAGTTGCACCACTGACTGTTGGCTACACCGCAACCAGATAGCAGCACTATCGCGATAAACATCTTCCTGTGGTGGCAAGAGTGTGCTGAAGTGCCTCTTCAGGAAGTAGATAAAGAATTCTTGCGTACAAGAGAAACTGGACAGAGTTACATTATTAAAATGTTGAATTTGGTGTCTATACTTACCATTGTTCATTTTTCTGCTCAAATATATTGTGATTAAACCATAGTCTTTATTTAAATGGTTTGTAGAGATATCTTTAAAAATTTCTCATAAATCATATCTCCACCGAAAAAAATTGCTCTAGATGTGATTTTAATTTGTTTCATCTTGTCTACATATACAGAGAAAATTCGTGTTGTCTCTTCCCAATTGTTTAGGTACTTTTGAATATGTTTGTGCCAAATAAAATAATCAATATTTTTATGTCTTCTGATAGTAAAATATTCGTGAATGACATCTTGGTTTTCTAAAATAATATCATCAAATACAATTAGAGATTTGTCTTCACACTGATATAAAGGAAAGTATTTCATCATTATTACTTAAAAAGTATGCCATTTTTCTATGACTTTTAATTTTTTGAATACCTCATCAAAATCCTTTTGTACCTCAATATATTTAGGTTGGTTTAAACTTTTCGAGCAAATATACAATTTATTAAATGTTAGCAATACTGGCTTATAAATAAAATTAATTATCAAGTAGGATTTTTTTTGCAATTACTAGTCCCAACAATTAAGCCGCTTATGTTATCAGGCTGTAATTCGCCATTCTTTGTATTTTTAGAATTTTCTTCAGATATTAAAACACCAACACCCGAATTAACTTTTTCATTTAATATGATAATTTTTGTTATAAATGGATAATAAAGTATTAAATTTAACAAATAATAATATTCCCATTCTAAGGAAGAAGCCTGACTGTGATATATTTCATCAAGAGAAATATATTGCTTTGTTTAGTTCTCATCTGGAATGTCTAGTTTCTGATATACACAACAATACTATAACAACAATTGAAAAAATGAGTTCTGTCGTTGATAAAAATGAAGTTATCACGATTCCTAATGGACAATACGATATTGAAACTTTAAAGGAAACTATAAATATGATTGGCCCATTTTTAACAAATAACATTTATCTGACATCAGACAATCTGAAAAGTAGAGTTGTGGTTTAATTTAAGTTTTATATTAAATTTGATGACAGATTATCCTATATACTTAGTTTTGAGTGCAATATGCTTATTGAAAAAGACAAGGTTGTTGTAGGTACTAAGCTACACAATTTTAATTCACTTAAAACAATAAATGTTCAATGTAATTTAGCCTATGTAATGTTTATAAAATACAACGAATCTAATAATTTAGAAACTGATATAATTGCTAGTTTTCCACAAAAACTATGTTTGGCTTTGGAGATCACATTAGCTATGAACCATCAAACACAAATTTTATAAAATTAATAATGAGTTATTTAAGCATATTTTTTCGAAGTTAGAGATAAAAAAGGTAAACTAATTGATTTCGATGGTGCTAATATCGATATTGTTTTAGAAACTAAAGAAGTGGCACTTTTAATATCTCCAAAATGTAGAATATAATAATACAGAATATAAAATTATACATTTTGATATCCATATGGTACTGTATCTATTTCATTTTCTAGTACTATTATTTTGTTATTGCAAGGGTTTAATGTAATTTTATTAACTTCTACTGTATATATTTCATGTTCTTCGCTCCTTAATAAATGCATTGTTCTATATTCTATTTTCTCTTTAAACAATCAATTCTTATAGTCATCAAATGTAATTCTCTTGTTAACAACACATTTCTATACATCATTTGATATTTTATTTTCTTCAATATTAACTATATATATGCTTATAATTTTGCTCTTAAACCAACAAATTCTTTCATTATTTTCCCGTTACATTCGTCTTCCATCTTACCTATAACGTTCCTATTTATTTGTGGCATGTTATAGATATTGTCATTTAAATAATCGCTTGTATCAAATTATTCTATAATTGTCTTCATATCTTCATAAAAATCTTCAGTTTTTGTGTTATATATGAAGGAATTGGTATCCTGATAACATAATTCAACGTTATCACCATATTTCAGTTTCATTACTTTATGAAGGAAATCATACATCAATTCTTTTCATATGTCTAAAATTGACATGCCAACATAAATAGGCATATCAAATTTTACACTTGTTTTATTCATATGTATGGCCGCAAGATTCTCATTAAATATACTACTTCTTTTGAAGTTAGGTTTTGCAACAAATATTTCTCATTTTCTGCATCAGATATTAATTTTATATCCTCCCTATTTCTTATATTTTCCATTTTTTTACCAAAAACAGAATTTTTCATCAGCTTATAAAAATCTTTTTCAAAGTCATTTTTAACATTAGTTATTTTCTCTGTATTTGAATCGATATACTTCTTCAGCCAATCGAACTGATCAAACATCAATATTCTATGTATTTAAGTAGGTTTTAAGCCATTATTTAGGCACTGTTTTAATTTACAATAGTGTATTACATACTTTTGTTTATTGAGTAAAGTTGTTAACAATTTGGAGTAATTTGTTCCTGGAACCACCTTATTTTCTGGACAAAATGGAAGATATTTATGTAATTTATGCAGTTCTTGTGGATATTCTAAATCAACTTCTAATATATAACAATAATAATAAGAATAGTCTTCTAAATCTAATATTTTTTCACTCCTGTAATCTAAATCTGATAATGTATCATAAACGAAGTTGTAACCACCACATGCCAAATATTGAGACATTGCGCAACCATATAGATTATTAGTATCGAGATAAGCCAAATAATTAGACTCTTTATTTGTAATAAAATCTTCTAAATATTTATTATTGGCTTTAACATATCCTGTAAAACATTGCGATATTCCGCATCTAATTCCATTTTCCACCATTAAAATCATATCATAATTGTGTAATAAATCTAATGACTGTTTAGTAATTTTTAGCACTGCGTCCCAAGATAATACTGGTGCTGTAAAATACCATGCAGGGTCTAAGTCATATGCATTTATACACATATTTATAAAATTTTCGAATACATCTGCTAACAATAATACATCACTTTTTAAATAACAGTCATGATATTCTCAAAGATTTTTTATATTAAATTGATGCCATACACATTTTGCATGTTCATAACCATCGCCAGTTATATCAGATTCACTTAATTTGTTGTAAAATTCGCTCTTTGGTGGAAATTCAGTTTCTTCACATTTCTTCCAACTATCGATATAATTGTATGGATAAAGACCTTTCCTAATAACAAAATCAACTTTATTTTCTGAAAAATGTTTTGTGTGTTTCATTTTATCTTTACTTAAATTAGATGATAATTTAGCTAAATTACTGACAATTAATTTTAATGTGTCTATAAATTGCATCTTTAAATTTTCTGCATTTTTGTCAAAATTAATAAACTTGTCATCATTATTAGCAATTAAATCTATATTTTTTCATCATATCCTAACTCTTTAATAAATAAATGAGCATCATAACCATCCAAGTAATGGAAATAAACTGTAACTAAATTGAGTAATTTTAATAGTAGATTACAATTATTGCATATTGGATTAATACATTTTTCCATTAAATGATCATTATAATGTACTTTTTCACTGTCCTCCTTATATTGACATTCGCATACAGTACATCTTTTTGATTTCCTATATAATATTTTTTCTTCTTTTGTTAGTGGATGCATTGTTTCAATTTGTGAATATATTCCTCCAATTTCTTCTACTTCCCTTTTAATTGATTGTATAAACTTCTTATGTGCCATAACTAGATGCAATATAATATTAAAAACTAGATGTGTCGTGTAATTGATATTTTATAGTATATGATTCATTGTTTAACTTTAAATAAATGTTATTTATTTGATCATTAGTAAGATTATATCTTTCTTTAACTGCCTCCTTATAAAGGCTATTGTCGGTATCATCTTTGGTTAAAATGTATTATTTTTTGATTAATTTAAATTTATTTATTTCCTTTGGATTTGGTTTAGTTGATATATTCTTTATAATTGAGTCAAAATCTGCATATGCTGTGAAAGGAACCTTCATTGTTTGTTTGTAACTCTTAAATTATATTTGTTCTCCTTTCGAAGTTAAACTGATTCTTACTTACTCATTTTTAGAGCAGTCTTCTGTGTGTTTATTTAATCTTTCTTGGGAATAAAAGAATTGAAGACACATATCACATATATAAGTTTTACATTCATGATTATTTTTTGTACAGAAAGCAGTGTCAATAAGTCTTTTATCCAGTAATAATGAGAATTTTCATTGTCTTTGAGATGAAGTAAATTTATAAGTTTTTTCTTTTTAATTTTTGTAAGTTTTAGTGTATATACTGTAGACTTATCTTCAATATAGTATGCATTTATAGATACATAAATTTGATTTTCTATTTTTGGTATGCCATCAATTTTAATAGGATATATATCCTATTAAAATTGATGGCATACCAAAAAAAAAATATGTATATAACTTCATCGATAGTAAGCCCAACATTTTTTATATTTACTAACCCTTTGTGGATCTATTTTTGCTGGAAACAATGCTGATTTTATTGCCCAAAGAAAACATTTTTGACCATCTTTATTTTTACGTATATGCATGCCTTTTTATTCTTAATAACTTATGGTAGTTCGACATATGATGCACCATTTAATGTATTATTATTTATAGCTAATTATATTACAATTACTCTATCTAAAGTCCATCGTGAACATCCTTTTTGAAAGTCAGATAATTGTGTAAGTAATTCATATTTTATAATTTTATAAATCTTTATAATTTCTCCTTCATTTAACATTTTATGATTAAATGACTAAAATGTAAATAATTATAGTTGATTATTTTCCTGCTTGCAATAATTGGCATATAATTTAATGCTACTTTTCAACCAAGATTATTGAGTATTATCTCAAAAACCTCATCTTTACTGAAGTTAAAATGTGATTAGGTTGTACTAAATTAAAGAAATTCTGAATGTTATGAGTTAATATTCTACCTTTAAAAGCTTTATTAACTATGTATTTTTGTTGGTTCTTCTAATTCTTCTGTTAACAATCAAATTATTGAATGGAAATATTTCTTTTAATTCTATTTTATATCAGCATCAGCCAAAGGTAAATTTGTAAAATTTTTCTTTGTTATACATTCTGTTACCTACTTACTTTTATTTCTAGGTTGTAAAAATATATTATTAGGCAAGGGAAATATTTTCTTGTGTTTCTTTTTATCTTGCTATATATAATTTTTTATATTGACATCTGAAAAAGGTAGATTTGTAAAATTATTCTTAGATATCCAATACGTTACCTGCTTACTTTTATTTATAGGTTGGACAAATATATTTTTAGATAATAGAAATGTTTCTTTTAATTAATTTCTATCTTTTGGATATAATTAATTGATATTGGCATATGAAAATGGTAAATTTGCAAAGTTTCTTTCTCTTTGCTCGTATATACTAAATGGTATAATAGCTATAATTGAATCAGATTTCCCTAGAGTATACCAACATTTAAATTCTAAATCTGCGTTCCTTATATCATACCAATATTTATTTTTTAAATCTCTACCTATAATTCTCAATTGTCTCACCGTCTTCTCATCCAACTCAACTGCAAGATTGTTCGCTAACATTTTTGATTGATAATTTATAAAGAAAAATATATATCAAGCTTTTAAATTTTTTATAGACAATGAAGAGCTATAAAATAGTAAATATATCGGAATGTGAAATCTATAAAATGTTTAAATTATTTATAATAAGTGAAATCGTTTTGACTATGTAACTTACATTTGGTAGTGAATTTAAAGGTGTCCCTTCTCTTTAAGTTCAGTGGATTTCTCGTTAAGTCGATGATTCTTATTATATTCACTAATACAATTGTTACATATTGTTCTAAGTTTGTCCTTATTTCTTTTATGAACAGAATATTATATTACATGATTATTATCATTATATACTCTACGTGTTTTTGTTGGGTAATAGTCGCGTTAAAAATTTCATTTAGAATATCTACTAGCACAGTGTGTGATTTAGTATTTTTATGCTCTTTGAGAGATGCAAAAAATATATATTTTCCACATTTACACAATACTTTCTCCCCTTATAACACAATATTTTGTTGCTATTTTCAATTACACATATATACAGGTGTTATAAAGTCTATTCTCATTTGTTTTATGATAGTAAGAATTTTATATGTTTAATACTTCATCACACTTTTTACATTGCTTAAATATGGTATTTTTTTCCGTTTCATTGTTGAGCAGAGATTCAATGTTAGTGTTTATTTAAAAGGAAAAAATTTAATTTAATTAAAATAAAAAAATTAAAATCAAAACATTAAAATTAATTTGAAAGAAAATTAAAATTAAAAGTAAATAAATATAAATAATAGAATTTAAAAAATTATAAAATTAAAATACATTTTTTAAATTATTAAATTTTTTCTTTTCAAATAATCACAGAACTGGAATCGCTGCTCAAAAAGTTGTAACATTCATTTAATTGACTAAACTACAAGATCTAGAAAAAAATAAAAAGTATATTGATACCGAATTTCAATTATACGAATCTAAATTTGGGAAAAAATTAGTCGTATTCTATATGGTAATTATAAAATTACTTTACCAGATCGTTATGTAAATATGTTTGATAAAATGCTTTAAAATTAATAACTGAGAAACAAGTTTTTATAATATATAAAAGTTTAAAAGAAATTAAAAATGGAAAAACTATGAATGATTTAGAATTCTCTGGAAAAAAAGTAAATATTCTATTTATTTTTAATATATAAATTATCTTTTTTAATATTTCCTTTGATCCCAGCCTATTTTGATTGATTCCAGCATAAAGCCGTTTGTTTTAGATTACATGCTTGCAAAATTGACAATTCTAGAAAATGTGAAATTTTGCCTGAACCTCGATGAAAATTGCCTGCTCTTATAGAATGAAAAGTTCTGCACGGCCATTTTGTGAAATATTGGAAAATTTGCTTGCTTTAATTTTGGCTTAATTTGCCTGATTTTCGATGAAATTTGCGTGCTTTTTGAATTGAAAATTGTGGGCTCCAGAAACACAAAAAAGCAGCTTGAAAACGAGATATTTGCTTGATTTTAGCCCAAATTTTTCTGATTTTGGACGTTTTTTCATCGAATTTCCGATTTTTGAGTTTTCAATTTTTTCTTGTACTCTCGTCAAAAATAACAGGAAATAGTCAATGTTACTTTTTTCCTGTAAGTCTGGTGGAAATTGCCGGAAAAAGTGCGCTGCGCGAGAGCCCGCAAAATACATCTACGTATACATTTTCAAAATCATTATTTTTCAGAATTATGTAAAATAATTTTAAGCGCAAATGTTTAGCTTTCTAAACTCATTCACACGTACATCATTCGACATTTATGGCATCATTTTTCCTCTATTTGACCCAGATAAGTGTTAGTTATCTTTTAAAACTCATAGTTGTAAGTAATTTTCATTGTACCATTTACCTTGTTATCAGTTGCAATATTGTCTTACAGTTTAACATATCTCGTTCATTCTCTCTTTTTAAAATATTTTTCTTGTTATGATTTAAAAACGAAATACTTTTTCATGTATTAAATTTTATACTGTTTACAGATGTGTAAGTACTAATATCCGGAATCTTTATGGAGTTAAAGTAAATTAATATATTTTTTTTAACTGTAACTATAACTTTTCATATATACCATCTATGTATTTTGTTGCGCGGTTCTGATTTAAAGAAATATATTTGACCGCATTCACAATTCACTTTTATCGAATCAAAATTTTTTTATATTTAAACAAACCCATATTCATTTGCAGATTGTTTACATACATGCGAATATTTATAATATGATTATGTTTTAAAATAAATAAATACCTTTTTACAGAAATAATTTATTTTATGAAGAATCGTATTTATTAAACATAACGTTTTACGAGATTAGGTATAATTTTATTAAATTGACCACACATGCAGCATTTAATAATAAGATTTTATCATTACCTCTTGACAGTTTTTTTAACTAACTCAAGACCAAATTCATAAAAAAATTAAACTTAAAATTTAGTACTTATATATTAGCATTTTAAATTCATTTTAATATATGACTGCAAATTGTTATCATTATAACGAGTTTTATTTTCAATAGCACAAACAAACTCCGGCTGGAAATATATCTTAGAAAAAAATAAGACAAAAACATATGCATCACATTTTCCCTAAAGTGATTATGAAGGGAGGAAGGCGTCCCCAAATATCGAAATTTAAAATCCTTTCCGTACAAAATATCAGAAACTATTGCCTATTAAGAGACAAATCAGGGAATGGTTTTCTGTAGAACGGAGAACTTGCATTTCTAAAAACGCGGTTCGCAATATTATCTATCTTCATATTGAAAATTGGGGTTGGCATCTTTATTTTGAATAAAACGTTGTAACCCTAAGAAGTACGAGATTATTTAAGATACATTATGGGTTAGGTAGTATAAACTGACAAGAAGGTCGTCTTCTCGGATCATTCTCCGGTGAACAGTTTCTCAAACAAGAATGTATGTTTGTCTGACAGGTAGGCGACACACATAAAAATGATAAAGTAATTATTAATTAGGATTATGCGTAGGACACAGTTCGCTTAAAAATCATATTAGAGGTAAAGTGTAGCTACATACACCATCGTCTTATATTTAATAGAGGAATGATCTGCCACAGTTCGTTGGTGTTATTGAAAAACAACTGGTAAGTAATTAAACTATTTATGATCGTGATATTATCTGTGCACAGTTGCCTTATTGCTTGAATACGTATTATTATATACTGCAGATCTAGAACACAAAGAATAAGTTCAGAATTTTTTTTTTGAGTTTTCTGTAAAATGTGTAGAACATATAAGCCATGAATCTTCCGAGAAAGAAGGAAGTTAATAGAGCACGCGCATGAAACATAACACTTGAAGCGAGTGTATAGAGAACAAATAATTTGCGAACGCACCGGAATACACGCAGATGACTATAAGCGCACTGTGGTCGTGACATTATGGTATTGTGCGAGTTTATGATCGTGTTTCGCAAGCTTCCTTGACGCGCCCAACGCTCGACTTTGCTAAACACACGAGCCCTACGTAAAAGTTGTTCGTCGCTTGGGAGAGGTTGCCCAGCTTCGGGACATCTTCCATCAGCGACGGATGTCTTCCTTGACATGACTTATTTCTTTCCTTCTCCGCGTCCTCTTCCTCACGATCCTTCGTCGCTAATTCGTTTCGCTCTGTTCATCCTCCCCCTCTCACCCCTCCCCCTCAAGTCTTCGGTTCCGATGACCCCTTTCGCCATGCCCGCGAGAGAGCTCTGCGTTCGTCTCCATTGCCATGGCCATCATCCAGCCCTCTCTACAGCAATGGTCGGGATCCTCTGCATTCTAAATCAGGGCCAAAGCGATACCAGTCAGTGAAATACTAGCCACTGAAAGTTGAAATGCTGTTATTATCGAAGAGCGAATATGGGATAGAGAACTCACGCTAGATGGTTCAAACAAGTCTCCGTGTCCCTAAATTGGACTGCTTTACTGCGAATAATACTATCATAAACGACGTGGACAGGATATCCGGATAGAAAACGTTTTACATAAACATGTTGCTGCGATTTACTTTTTAAGCGTAGCAGTGTCTAACTGGCTGTCCTCGTCTGACAGACACCGAGTTCATATACTCATAGTATGTAAATTGCAACTCGTATTAGGGGTCGCAACACAGAAGGTAATGTCGGACTAAATACCTAGTTGTGCCCAACGTCTTTATGTACTTCAATCAATATACAATTAACACAACTTGTAAAATTACCCGGATGAGTTCATTAATATGTTTAATTAACGATTAATTAAAGCAACGGATATCAAATCTAACCAGTCTCTAACTGGAACGTGGTCACCTGTATGTAGCCAAAGGCTGTTGTGCACAAGTCTCGAGTTAGCGGCAACGGAATGCCATCTTGCTGTCTTCAGGTAGCCGCTGTCTAGTGGCACGCCGGCGGACTGGCGACAGGCACTTCTTCGATGCCCCGCGCGCATTAAATACGCGCCGCGGGTTTGTTAAACAAGCCGCTGCTCAAGGCTACGTTCCGGATTCCATCGTGGTCGGGGCGTCGTCCAGCCAAGCGTCGGATACTAGCTTGGTACATCACAGCAATGTGCTTTAAGATATTTGTATACTTCCTCTAGCCAGTTAAGAGAAAAACAAAAACGTTCATCACTACTGACCACGTGACTTCTGCAGTTGGATTGGCGTGGGGTAGGTGAGTGTTGGGTGGATGAGCACAAGACGAATAATGTGTCTAAAGGCTGTTCACGATCAAGTTGGCACTTTTGAAATCAACCTTAGGAAAAAGTCACTGCCCCTACCTGTATATGATTTAACGGACGCACTGAGTGAAATGCGCCCAGTAAAGTTGGTAACGATGGATGGGAAGTAGTTCCGTATCTTAACGTCGGATAAAAAGTGTAATGCAGCCATTTCTAATAACTTAAATTATATGTTTCGCTTTCTGTGTTTTTTAATATATCAAAGTTTTAAAATTAGCAGATTTGCTAAATATTTCTTTTCTAATCATTTCACAGATTAACTTGACCGACGCATGAATAAAGTGATGATGCTCATGACAAAGGTAATCTTACATAAGGTGGAAGAATACAAAACGTGCTTACAAGTGGATCATAAATAGGACCTCGTATTTAGTCTATGGTTATATACTGACCAATCACGCGAGAGAAACGGGATTCAGTCCCACGGTGTAGTAGTACTCATTGTTATGTTTGAAAATACGACGTAATGTGGGATTTTTTTTTTTCGTTCACTCGTGTTTGAAATGGAGACGTCTATATTTTAAAAACAAAAAAGTTTATGAGTAAGTTTGACTACATTAAAAAAAAGCATATTCTTTTATAATTCGTAAATAGAAGTGGAGATGTGTAAGATCGTGCCACGGTCCGAAACAAACAGTACAAAATACTCTGTGCGCTTACTTAGGGTCGCATAACGAAATACGACGCCGCACGAACAGCCACTGTTTTACCACGAAGACACATTTCATCCTTCAGTTATATATATATACACACACGTATTGTGCACTAAAGCTGTTTTGAAATTTGAAAAGTTCAAATATAACCTGGTCACAGATGTCAGCCATTCTACAGCGTCACGAACCGATTTATAAATCTGTGACATAAGCCACCGTAACAATTAGTACGTTTAACCAAATTTCAAGTGGGGAAGTTTTCTTTGATTGTCACTGATTTGGCGCAATTGACAGTATTTATGGTTTAGAGTGTAACTTTTATCAATAGTCTTCGCTATTTGTTCATCCTTTGGGAAAAAAAATATAAATCGCCCTATTTATGTAAAGTATCGCAAGCGTTTTATGCTTGTATGAACATAAAGGTACCTCATTTTTAGTTAAAACGAACATTCTTTCATATTCTATCCATCAGTTATAATATTTAATTTATGATTAATATGAATAAAACAGGGAGAAAATAGTTGTGTTTGTAATGCCTGGTAAGAAATATTTCATATACAAAATATTGTTACACTGGCTACGCACGAATCCGGTACTCGGGTAAACATTGTTTGCACGAGGCGGAGGAATATGCTGGAAGTATAACTTACGCAGGGATTTAGAAAAGTTGGAAGTAACCGTGAAAAGTCTATATTACCTTAGTTGCCCTAAGTAAACTAAGCACTAGCGGTTTCTAAGCAAATAATTACAATGAGCATTTGTATATTTCGATTCATGTTACCTACGATACAAATGCTCATTGTAACTATTTGCTTAGAAACCGCTAGTGCTTAGTTTACTTAGGGCAACTAAGGTAATATAGACTTTTCACGGTTACTTCCAACTTTTCTAAATCCCTGCATAAGTTATACTTCCAGCATATTCCTCCGCCTCGTGCAAACAATGTTTAACCGAGTACGGGGAGTCTCGATAGTAATATCTCGAAAATAATACATAAGAAAATAAAGTTAAAACATACATTCCCCAAAGAAATATATTATGTTAATGGAAATAGTCAACTCATAATGATGGAGTTTGATATTTCCAGCCTACTTTCCAAAGAAAGGTGATCTTATGAGATCACGTTTCTGTCTCTGCACACTGTAAAAATTTGTTTGTACTTTTACAAGGAAATCCTTTGTAGAACTACAAATAATGTTATTGTGAAATCTGCAAAACATGTATTTGTGACCTTAAATGGTAATTTTGTATTCCTACAAATGACGGGTTTGTATTACAACTTATATTATTGAGAAGTAGACAGCAAATAAATTATTAGTTTTCTAACAAAAAAAAAATCAATAACAGAGAATAGGGAAAACAATTATTTCAAAATATAAATTTAAAAAAAAAACAAAAGCTACACGTAGCCAGCACGTGGAATATAACCCACGTCCGTTGCGTTATAACCCCACATCCTTAACAACAAAACCAATTTGACTTAACGGACTCCACAATTATTTTTGTACTGAATACATAAGTAAATAAACACCTATAAAATATTGGTGAAGTTAATCGGATAAGATATGTAGGTAGGTAGAGTTTAAAACGTCTTGTTGGCAGCGTGGTCATTAGAGACGAAATTCGGTTAGGAAAAAACACATTAATTTCATTTTAAGCGTTCTGTTTAGATATGAAACAAAAACGCTAACAGTTAATAAGTAATAGCTTAAGTGTTTTTAATATTGTTGTCGTTTTATCATTACTGAGTGGTTTTTAACTGTTTTAGGTTTCTCATACTTGCAATACATAACTTTTTACACACAACTACACTTTACATCATCCCTAGCTTTTTACCAACAACTATATAGGGCTTTACGTCGATGACTGCCAGCCAATTTTGCTTGAGCTCGTGGATACGGGTCAGTAAAGTATAGGCGGTTTACGGTAAAGTGAGCACATTTGAGGCCCTAGTTACTTTTACTTTCAGCCATTTTATATCCTTTAACCGCATAAAAAAAAAACATGTTCTTTTAAGTAATAAAAACAGTGCGTATATTCCACCCAACTCAAAAGTTAACGCATAAGGCTGAAATAAAATATATTTATTGACTATTATTCTAAATTATAGGGTTTTCAAACGTGCTCACTTTACCTTGAATAGCTTATACAAACCTTTTTTTGAGGTCTATTACAAACACGGATCTTGTACACTATCTACCAAAAAGTAATTGGGCACCTGTCCACAATGTTTGCTCGGTGATTGTCATCCCGTTAGCATCTCTTAGGGCTACCTCTTGCGGCTATAACAGCAGCCACCCTGTCTGCCATGCTCTCTACGAGTGCTTGCAGAACATCCACGGGTATTCGTCGTCATTCCTCTTGCAACCATTCCATGAGTTGAGCAATGGATTTTGTCCGCGCCTAACGAGCCCTCGCCCGGCGATACAATTCGCCCCAGAGATGTTCTATAGGGTCGAGGTTTGGGCTCTGGGCGGGCCAGTCCATATGGCGAACATTGTTGTCGGCGTACCACTGCATAGTAGCCCTTGAAACATGGCACCTGGCATTGTCATCGTGGAAGTAACACGGGTCCATTCCGTAAGAACGCCACAATGTTGGAAGCATTTCATTATCCAGAATGTTACAATAGGCCTCTGTGTTCATGCTACCACGGACAAACACCAGCGGTCCTACGCCGAAGGCCGTGAAACAAAAGTCAACTGACGTACTGAATTACCTATCTTCACGGGCGCCCAATTGCTTTTTGGTACATAGTAGATTTAAAAACGAACAATTTTAAAAGGGAAAATGTTCTACTGTTACAAACATGTGTAATAACAACAAACCATTTCTTTAAAAAAATTACATCAATTTTTTACCATGCACGCATTCATTTCTGTAAGCGTGTCATCCCTAAAATCTTTTGAACTATTGCGCCGAATTTCACCACACACTATACGCTTATTATATTTCTTAGTAAAGACACCCGACTTTTCTAGTTTCGGCCATGCCGGATGCTTATTTTGCAAGAGGGGGGCCCCGGTGGCGCAGAGGGTAGTGTACGCGCCACTGACCAAGGCGAAACGGGTTCTAGTTCCGGTGGGCCGCTGCCAGAATTTTCCACGTGGAAATCGTTACCGGTAGACGCCGCTGGTCGGCGAGCCTTGACGGGAACCTCCAATTCCCCTCGCTTGCGCCTTCCGAAGCTGATCCACTCTCCTCGCTTCACCCTCATCGGCTCTCAAGAACGCGAAGTTAAGAGCTGCCCAGACCTCTCCAACCCACTTATTTTCCAAAACATCAACTCTTTATATTTATTGGATACTCTAGCATATATCGGGAACCACTGAATCAATTTAGTGTAAAATTAAAACAAGCATAATTTGAACTATAGGCTTTTCACGATAAAGTGAGCACTTTTTAAGGCCCTTCTAAATTTTTCTTTTCATCCAATTTGCATTTTCCTGCTGCTTTTTAATATAAACATTGTAATCTGACCAATAAACACAGCGAATACATTTCACCACCCTTAAAATGTAATTCCTGAGGCTGCAGTAAGGTACATTTATTAGTAGATAATGCCTGTTGCGAAGGCCTTAAAGAGTGCTCACTTTACCGTGAACAGCCTATATCGGAGTTAAATTCTGACACACAGTCTTCCCCAACATTTTTGGTTACAGAGGTATATGAACGACATATATCTTACGTCAAATCTCGGAAAATGCTCAAACAATTCTCGGCGAATTTGGCACACCGGTAGTGATATGATACGCCATCCAAATTTATATTTAACATTTAATAAATCGGTGGCTTGATCTGAAAATTGCAACCTTATCGATATTTGCATTATTACGCCAGTATATATAGCACTTAACTAACGTTGCGGGGAGTAACTATTGCAAAAATTGAATATGCTTGTTTACAGGCATCCACGTCCGCTGTTTTGTAAAGAACACGTGATAAAAAAATTTTTTAGAACATACCCGGGAAATAATATACCGTTTCTGAAAAATTTGACGTTAAATTAGACCACCATAATATGGATGATTTGACCAGATTAGCAAAATATTTTCACAATAGCTGTAAAATTAATTACCTGAACTGTCCCAACTATAGAAGTGTTATTTTTAAATATATAACGCAGAACGCTGGCAGTACATGAGAATATTATACTAGCTAATTAAAAGCTAATTTATCTTACAGTTTGGATAATAACATCACTTGGAAAATATATTTTTATAACACATTTTGGGAAGTAACGAAAGGAATTCCATCTCTATCAGTTTTGATCAACGAATTAAAAAGTATAGAGCGTTTATTTACATAATTACTGTCTCGTAATAAGTTGTGATAACTGCATTACTTTCAGTTAGTAATAGTTTCAGGCAAGCCACATTTTGGAAGGTAGTGGGAATAACATTTATTGTTATAGTCTTACATCATAAACTGAGAAAAAATTGTTTGTTGAAACAAGCAAGGTTTGTCGGCTTAGCCAAATTAACGGTTTTCATAGCGGCACTTAAACATTATGGTTTTGAAACCAATATTTTTGTTGTTGCTATTCGGTTCCCCAAACTAGTATTTGCTTGTTGCAGCTAAAAGATTTGTTTGCTCTACGTACATAAACAGATTCAGGTAATACAGGAAAAATAGAAGTCCGACAGAGTTTCGAACCGAAATCGTTTAAGTTCTAGCGCTACGCACGAGCAGACTTGGCCAAAGCGACAACTGTTGAACTCGGAATGTTTTTAAATACATGTCTTCCAAAAACTGGACAACGTGAGTAAATTCATATTTCGAGTTTTAAAGCTTTACTTTTCTGTTTCCTGTTGAACTTACTTCATTTACTATGGCATTTTCACCATTAGTACACATCAATAAATGTACCAACAAACATTGTTACTATCCTTATTGTCACACAAAATACAAAAAAAAAAAACCTCTAGAGCTGCATTTTCGAACGAAAGCAATCAAATGATTGGCTGAACCAATACAACATATACTGTGAATTCCAATAAATATTTCGTTGATAGTCAAATTTATTTTGGCCCAGCACAGAGGTTTTGTTTATTGAGACTTGTATTTTGTTACATGAACAAAACCAAATTCGTTGCTTTCCAAGTTTAGTTTACTTAAAATAGTACTTTGTTGGTCCAACTAACAAAATTGAAGTCGTTGTATAGTGTTCGTCCCCAGAGAGGAATGTTTCTGCATCACACATTTAGATAATTTACACTCTACAGCTAAAACTCTAGCATTCTTGGAGTTGGATTCAAAACTGAAATAACCTCACTGCCATTTACAAAAGTTCCACGAATTATGTTCAGATCAGCTAGACGTTTCACGGTATTGTGTGAGAGGCATACGTCAATCGACATTTCTGCAATATTTATCCCTCATAGTTTAATATTTTCTCCTCCACTAGAATAATATTGACACAAGATTAACTAGATATATTACACAGCTGAATGCTCTCGAATATAATGTCAAGTTTGATACTATGTCTGAGAGGATTTGAGCCCTTAAGGAGTCCCCACACCCCCCCCCCCTTTCTTTTCTTCAAGAATGCTCGCCTGTACATCAAAAAATTACTTGTATAAATACATAGAGGAAATAGGCAAATAAGAAATGCTTGTAACTTCTACGGTGAAGAGGCCGTGGTGGCTAAGCGGTTAGCCTGCTCGCCTTCCACCATGGCGAACCGGCTTCAATACCAGGCCGGGTCACTCCCGGATTTTCGCTTGTGGGAATCGTGTTGGACGATGCTGCTAGTCTGCGGGTTATCTCAGGGATCTCCCGTTTCCTCCACCCTTGCATTTCGGCGTTGTTCCATACTCAACACAATCACCTTCATCGGCTCTCAATACCTCGCTTGTAGGAGCCGTCTTATCTCTTCACTCACTCTACGGTGTAAAGAGTACAGTATATATGATACTAATTTACAAATGACGTATATGAATAAACATGTGCACATGTATTATATAAATGCAGTATTATTCTGAACACAAGTTCATTACGCTTTCAGGTGACATGTTATGCAAAATAATAAATAAAATATGAAACAACATACAACATGAGTTCATGTGTAAGTAACTATATCTATATATATATATATATATATATATATATATATATATATATATATATAAAAATTATTTTGTTTAAATATAATTAGAATCTACTTTATATATATCAATGAATTATCGAATAAGGTTTATATTGATAGGTACTTGAAGTCAGAGAAAATTTGTTGGGTAATAAAATAGGAAATACCATGCTATTAGAGTGAAAAACCTTGAAACTTTGGGCTGAGACCGAAGTTCTTATGAAGAATTTTAATTGTAACGATTGTCTCATATATATGGTGGCTTGTAATAATTTTGCCCTTTCCGTGATCATTTATTGTTTAAATACCTTCAGTTTAACTAAACTACTACCAGATTTGAAACAAGAAGCTACTGATATAAGCTCTTCACGGCAAACTGAGCACTTTTAAAAGCCCTGCTTACGATCTACTTGTATGCACGTCATGTATTCTTCCGTCTTATTAGGAATTAACATTGCCTTGGGCCTCATAAATTTATTCATACGTCGGTCAAGTGAAAGTGTGAAATTATTAGGAAAGTAAATATTTTACAAATCTGCTAATTTTGACACTTAGATGTATTTTAAAAAAACCGGAAAGCAAAATAAATAATTTAAATTACTACAGATCGTTACCTAACATATTTTACTCGACATTGAGATATGGAAATACTTTCCATCCATCGTTGCCAAATTTACTGGGCGCATGTCACTCAGTCTGCCTGTTAAAATATATGGCAAGGAGCAGTGACATTTTTATAAGGTTGATTTCAAGCGTGCCCACAGCCTTTACAAATAATGAGCCTACTTTTCTCTGCATTGGTGCAAATAATTTTTAGTTGCGTTCTTGGAAGCTTAGATGGTAGGAAGAGCTTGGCGTCTCGTTGGCAGCAATATCATTAGAGGTGAAACCAGAAACATATGCAATAACAGTGAGATAATTACAATTCACACGTGCCTTACTGGGACTCGAACCCAGAAAACGTCGTACCCCAAGCTAGCGTGCAATCAACTGAATTACGGAGGCCGGCTTCGGAGCATCAACTTCGGATGTAATCAGTCTAATGTTATGAATAATGCGGTTTTTAAACTGAACTATTTAAAAAGCCATAATTTTGGCTACCGTAGAACTACATGTGCGAAGAATTTGTTGGAAAACGGTTTATTGGTTTCTCAGATATGGCATGAAAATGGTTTTCTTATTTGGGGATTTCTTGCAAAATTACAAAAAAAAAAAATTCTCTCTAACATGAATTTATTAGATACTATCGACATATAAAGTTTGGTTGTATCTGGTTAAAATTTTAATAGCTATATGTCAAATTTATCAAAATATTTATAGGTAGCAGTTTTGATAATACATGTCTGACGATACTTTAATCTTGTAATATTACGAGGTCTTCTGTAACACTAATGGTCTGCAAATCTTGCGCACCTAAATGTTTTGATTTACATATTCTAATGTTGCACTACTTGCGGGTAAAATTCGGTGGGAATTGGTCGAATTGTCCTCGAGATAGATATAGCATAAATCATTGATATTTTCATGTAGCAGTCTTGATAAATGAAGGACAATAAGTTTATACAGGATGGAAATGAACTCTACCGACCAATTTCGGTACGTGATCCCTCATCAAAAAATATATCTAAAATATATGCACGAATTTGAGCCTAAGTCTATTTCGAAGGGTTGAAAACCGTGCAGTTGAAAAAGTGCAGTTGAAGTAGATTCTTTTTTTGCTTGCAACACAGCCAGAAAGAACGATAATTGTCTGAATTTCTGGGTGCTGCAATACTAAACGACGAAGTACAAAGAACAAAAATATGAGATCCATTACCAACCCCCATCCATGAAAAATGAGGGGTTGGCAGCACACGTGTGCAAATAAAAATGCAACTGTATCGTTTTGTTTGTTGTTTCCGGTGGATTTGAAATCAACAGCGCATGGTGAATAAAATTTCCGTCTTGTGTTCTTAAACTAAATGCCGCCATTCTCGAGAAATTAATTCACAATGTTCCAACAATGAATCTCGACGTCTGGAAAATCGCAACACATTTGCTGTTGGTTCATGATGTTGCTGTTGTAATGTTGAAACACGTCGTCTCTCATGTATATTCCGCACATACCCCAACAAACTATCGCAGATATACAACTAGCGCCCGTGGTGGCGCAGAGGCCAGACTGCTCACTTACCACCACTGTGAATATGACTCGATTCCCGGCGGGGTCGACACGAATATCAGTATCTGCGAAATGTAGCAGACGTTGCCATTGGCCAGTAGTTTTTTTTTTTTTTTCAGGGTACACCCGTTTCGTCATTTTTTTTTTATTACTCCATTTCCAACCAACCTGACCTTCGCCGGCTTGAATAAATTTTCTCAAAAACGGCGGCGTTTAGCTTAAAAACACATGCCGGAAGTTTTGCTCACATTGTACGGTAGATTACAAATCCACAGGAAACGACAAACGAAGCGATGCAGTTGCATTTTATTCGCACACATGTGCTGTCAACGCCTCACGTTTCATCAATGGGGGTTGATATTAGAGCTCATATTTTTGTGCTTTGTACTTCGTCGTTTAATAATGCGGTACCCAGAAACACAGACAGTTATCTTTCATTGCGGTTGTGTTACTAGCAAAAAAAAAAAAAAAAAAATCTGCTTCAACTACACTTTCAAGGGCGGTTTTCACCCTTCTGAATAGACGTGGGCTATATGTCGTGTATATATTTTAGACCGATAATCGATTATGAATCACCTACCGTAGTTTGTCTGTATAGTTAACTCCACCCTGAACATTAGCACATTCAATGATTTTCTTAGATACCTACTGCCAGTATACAAAGTTAAATTAAAATCGGTTAAATAGTTTTGTGGATACAGCACTCTAAGCATGATTTTTATAGCCGCTATTCTGAAAATGAAAAAATCTGACTCTCTTAAAACATATAAATTAATATCGCCTACCACTGCACAACTTTTTTTCCTAAATTGGGAGAAAATCGGTTTTTGGTTTCTCAAGATGTGACATAAAAACTTAATATTTTATGTGTAGCTGTCTTACATAATGACGCAGAAACGAGGCTCCGTTAAGGCAAATTTGATTTCTATAGTAGTTACTGTCAGCATAAGTGAAGTGGAAATTTGTTTCGTATTTTTGTAGATATATTATACAGAGCTAAAAAGTTTATGTGACCGCCATTTTGAAAATAAATATCTCACTTGCTCAGAACACATTAGTTTACACGTCCTTCCATAGTGCCCTTTGTCTGCCAAACTTGGTGGCAATCGATGATATCTTACAACATGGCGGACAACAGAAACTTTGTGCGGACACAATTTGTGTTTGTAAGATGTACTTCCAGCATACAAAGTCACTTTCGAATTAATTACATACTTTCGATGATACAGCGTGCTAATCTAAAGGGTCTACATGGTCGCCATTTTGAAAGTAATTTTTGGCACACATTAAACTTGCTGGTTTACATTAACTACCGCAGAACTACTTGTTTGCAAAATTGATAGGAATTGGTTATTTGTTTCCCGAGATAAGACAAAAAATTTTTATACGTGTGGCGCTATCTTCCAAATTGGTGGGCGAAATATACTCTGTATAGACAGGTTGTTAACAGTTAAATATATGGCAAACATACTACATTGGAATTTATTACTTTATTTCGATGTTACACCATACTATTGTTGTCCTTGCACATTTTCTCAACCCAGTTACAAAAATCGACATGCCTATCTGAGTCGTCGTATTCATAGCGTGAAGTAATGTGAGAGAGTGTTTCACGACTCCGGCTGTGTTCCGACACACTTCGAATTTTCTTTTTCTAAGAACATTTACAGGTGCCTTATCCGTAGTTCATTTCGATGTTTTTGATACAGTGCAAATATGCACTATATATCGGTGTTCGGTGAAGCGGCAATAATACGAAATACCCGAAACACTAAAATGTAATAACAATTCACAAACACACATTTAAAGCACTGCGGAATTTGCATGTAAATAAGCCACGATATCCACAGTATAGTCACAGACATATCTTTATGGCGGTGTTCTTTTTTCCCGTGCCATATAGTAGTATTTTTTAAAATCCTCTATTATATAGTTATACATGCATAAATGAAAAGAAGCACGGCGTTAAACTTAATTAATCACACTAGCACGCGGTAAGTTGTAAAGAAATAGGAAATATTCCTGTTAGGTTCAAGTAGTTTTAATGGTTACAAAAAATAGGCTATCATTATTAAATTTAGTAACTGAAGTATTTTAAATTATTTAGTTCATATGGCCGGTCGTTGTTCTATTGGTATGCAAAAATGTTTAGGGATTCAATTTCGTAATTCCTCAGATGCGATATGAAAAACGTCACATTCGAATGGCACTATGGAAATGACAGGCAAGTGGAGCTACAAATACGCGAGATTATTGCTTGTAATTATTACTTCCCTGGTCACAAATTCGGTTTAAATAGTTCTATCGTTCACTGCGCATAGCCAAACAATCCAGAAGTTTCGCAATACCGGCATATTTATAATGAAAGTGTGATCCAGTAAAATCAAATGAAATTAAGTAGTCTACACGAGTACTGCGTGTGCTGCCAAATTTCCAGAAGTACTTAACGAAATATTATTTAGAAAGATTAATTTTTGGATGTTACTTTCTTGCAGAAAGCGAGTGAGAGGTTATTACGAATTTATTATTGCTAGAAATGGGTATTTGAAAATAAAATGTCCAAAATAATATGACTTAAATACGCATAGTGGGTCAGTACGTGACACTTTCTGTTAAAGTATTTTTGGGGACACTATAATAGATACTGATATTTTAAAGAAATGGAAATTCTTGGGGCCTATTTATCCTCTAGTTGTAAGCCAATTTTTATGGGCGAATTTTTCGAATACGTATTGGGATATACTGTAAAAGTTTGTTTTTACGTTCGCCATTTTACATAATAGTGGATGTGAGAATTTGTAACTAAACAAATTAAATTCTACCAATGTGTACTTCCAGCATACCGACGCTCGTTGAAATAGTTCTTAAGTTTTGGCAGATATTGCATAAAACCTCATTTTTACAGTACAAATATTTTGAATTAAGCGTATGCTATTTTATACTGATATAAGTTTAGTTGCTTTGTAACTAATATGTTATTATACAAATTTGGCGGAAATCAGCTAAGTAATAGCCTAAATATGGTGTAAATCATTATGTATACAGGCTGTGATGTATTCTATATTTACAAATATTAATAAGGTAACGATTTTGTAAAGTTAATGACAGCACCATAAAATGCTAACATTTATGTGCAGTTCAAACGTTTGAATGGCTTCTGAAATTTGGCGTAGAGACAAAAAAAATTCAAATTCCCGCAACTTTGAATATAGGTATGCTGCCAGGGCGAAATCTATTGCCGCTCTATTCGAAGGCCTATATCGAGTTTGGTGAAGTTCGATGCACGAGTTCAAAGTTTTCCGTATGGAATCACGAGCAACCAAAATAATGTGATATCTTATGCAAATCTACCCATCGTAAAGTCATAACGGGAAGTACATAAGCAGAAACAAATTAATGAAAATATTTTAAACATTTATTTGTGTCTTTGGTGTCTGATCTTTTAAATATCTAGGGAAGCAATATGTAAAATTAAGAAAATAAAATAATAATATTTTATCATAGTGGATGTTATTTTCGTAAATATATATATATTTCCTGGATCTCGTGATCTCTCGGCGCCACACATGACCACCGGTAACACCCGGTGTGTAAATCCCCAAGACAAGCATCAAAGTTACAATCAGTATTCCCGACTTCTTAGATTTTTTTATTTCTACCACAAAACTAATTCTGCTCCATAATAACTTAATATGTAATTATTAATATAACTGCAAACTTACGCGCTGCAATTTCTACACAATAAACCAGATCAAAAATAGAATTATCTTTGTTTATTGGGTGCTATTAATTTATCCGTGCATTTATTTGAAGAGGTATTTAATATAAAAATTCAGAGTTAGTACAGTGAGGGCAAAGCCCTTGTCTGATAATTGGCGTGTGTAATACGTACGAAACAAATGATGGAATAGCAAATTTAAGTTACTAAATGTGTTCAATCATTGCCATCTAGAATAGTCTGGAATTATATTTTACAAGCTGAACATAATATTATGTACTTATTTCCGAAAGGAGGTGAGATAAAAATAGTCAGAACACCGCGTTGTGTAGGAATCCACATCATCCGTTATACTATTATAACGCTACGAAATTCTCGACTTTCTAAATCCTCGCGTCTGATTCGCCACTGTTCCGCTCGGCTTCCGGAAGTAGGGCACAGCAGTTTAGGTCACTTCGTGGCCGGTTTTTAACTACAAAACTAGTGACCATTCCAGCGTGCTTTCTCTCCCGAGTGTTCGTGACATACCAACAAAGGAACGGCGCACTATCGACCACCGCGAGGAAACTTAGCTCCGTGCTGCTCAGCTCCAGGGATCGAGAGCAAGCAGTCATTTCCTCTATCGATTCTACTTCAACTAATGTGATATCGAATCCAGTATTCAAAATAAACAAATTATATATTAAGTGTAACATTACATGATCTGTATGAAACTTTTATTGAGGAAAATAATTACATCCTGTAGACAGAAGAAAAGATAATATCAATAAGTCAATAACACATTTATATTAAGTACCACATATATGAAAAAAAAATCGACATTTTGCTCGTAACAAAGTAGGGCTAACATGGATATTGGTGAGGAGGCTGGCTTTCATCGGAACTTATCTTGACTTGCCGCGAGCGGTGTCCGAATTACGGCCCTTAGTTCCAGCGAGATTAATTGTGAAATATAAACCTGTTACACGTATAGAAAGAAAGATAAATTACTTTTTTATACGTATGGTAATTTTCTGTAATGAACATGTTTATTGTGACTCAATATTGCGCTGTATTTATAAAAACACTGAACCGTTTGTGTTAATTTATTTATCTGCGTATTTTAGAGTATTGTATTTTTCACACTTACAATCCGCAGATAAGTCCACAATATAGGTTATATAAGACGGTGCCAGATTCCGTGAACGCTTGCGGAAGAACTGCTGAAGCAGTTGTTGTGCCAGCTAGTGTGGCACCCGGCATGGAATGCGTCGCCTTCTTCGGCCGGATTTCAGATCAGGTTTCGTAACACGACCTGTCCTGTCGTCCGTGGCCGGTTCCATACCAGATTTCCTATCCGGCCAATCACGTTACAGTTTCAGAGCGCAGGGTGCTGCTCCGCGTGGCCACTGCTTGAAATGTATTTATGAAAACTCTTGCAAATGGATTTTCAATTTGGCAAAGACGAATAATACTGAAGGTGGCCACTTTTGATTGCTGTCAAAAACCGTACGAGAGAGATTTTACACGATAACGTATACAGGGTCTACGCATGCACGTCCAACGAGGTGTCAACTCGTGTCGCAGTGGGAAATTCGCGTCACGCTGACTGAAACGTAATTTTTAATGTGACTTTGAAACTCGGTTGGAATTATTTTTCTAGAATGCTGACTGCTGACAACATATTGGTACGTTAATGAAAAAAAAATATTGGGTGTGGCTGTGTTGGGGACACGGCCGTTTGTTTTGCGTGAATACGTTTACGTTGACGCGCTCGGACACCTTGACTTTTTTTTTTTGCGTTCCCTGTACCGCTTCACTCGATTATATGGGGTGTTATGGGTATCACTGGATTGCTTTTGAGATGCTCTTTCCAAACGTATACGATTTCTGTAATTCGACTTGGATTTTTGACGAGTATAAGCAGAAATTGTGTTAAGTTTTCTTAATCCTTTACATTAAACTCATACAATTTTATCATAACCACGCCACACAAATTTTTTTTATACACGCAATCGATTGACCTTGACGAGAGCTGTCGTTTGAAACTCAAACGACCGTCGTAGTTTCTCCTAGTCAGAAGTTATACTACGCAATGTTTTGAGACGCGGCGAAACTAACTAAAAAATGCGGCGCCATCCCCCCCTCCCTTTATCACTCCCCACACGCCCGATGCTTCGCAGTCCTCGCACTCAACGTAACATATTCTTTGATTCTTTGGCAATCGAGTGGTGTAATTTAATTTTGAATATGGACGATAGATTCGGAGTTGCAATGCCGAACTGTATCACCCGATTTTGTTATCATTGGATTTTATGGATTGCCTCCCACTACGGTCACAAATTTAAAGACGTATTCACGTCGAAAATAAATATACTGAGAAACATAAAAAATTGTTGTCAGTATTAAAACAAATTACATTCGAACTCCCGTGATTTCTCATTATAATGTTAAAATACTGAATGACACTACACCAGTAGGCATTGAACTGGTGTAACGGCCAATAGTGATAAAGCAATATTACGATGTGCTCCTGTAGTTCTTTTAACAGGCCTACACGAGGTAATAGCTGTTCAACAGTTTTAAGAGTGGGGTCTATTTTTAATACCAATCATTCGCTGCCCACCCACCGAATTTGTCAAATGATATAGGTAGAGACCTGAAGAATTAGCTGATTCATTTTGGGAGAAGATAGAATTCAAAACACGTGCATTTATATAACTTTAGCCATTGGTCCACACGGTGTTCGACACCTCCTGGAGAACGGTGTCCAATTGTAGCCTTCCACTGTGACAGCTGACAACCAATGTGCAGATGACATCGACATATTTGTTCATAAGACTGTAGAGTCTAGCCTGCAGTTCATTGAACCCGCGAATTTTTCAAGTCTTCAGCTATACGCCAGCTCTGCTTTCGTGTAATGGGAATCTCCCATGGCGGGTCGCACAGCGGCTGGTATACCAGCTCGTGCACCACGCCTTGTAGAAGTTTGCACGAGAGCAAGGGTGAGAACAGGTATCGGCTAATGCTGGCCTGTGCGTTGCAACTCCTTTGCCGAAGCAAAGTTTCACCCCGTTTCTAGAGGGCGCTACGCAAGATTTTCACCTGCGCTGCACCGTAGCGGAATTAAATATGAACAAACAAGGAAGAAAGCGGTCACGTGACTGGCAAAAATTTAGAGAAATCCAAGCGGCGCAGATACTTTTGCGCAAATGGAATTTATCTTGCCGCGCATGCGCAGTGGACACATGAAGCCTTCCGCAACATGGCTGCCGTTGGAAAGCCAGAATGAAAACCGTTTAAAAATATATGCACAAGATTTAACTAATTTTCCCTGACGGAACTTCATTAAAAATTTTTTGCTGCATTAGGTGGAGGGGAATTTGTTACGGAACACAGAAGAGTCTTGTTTCACAACTGTCGAAATGGTGTGATGACGATTGGTGATACCAACGAAAAATGCCCACGGCATGCAGCTCGAATATCGTTTGTGTTTCTGCGAACTTATCGTAAACTAAAAACACTTCACGTAGACATGAATATTCAACTTGAACACAGCACCGATTGCGTTATGCTGCGGTAAATTACAGACTATGTAAACGCGGAAAACCATACTATGAAATAAAGCATCATGTTTCCTAACTTAATTCAAAATAAGTTAACACAATATTAGTTCCGTTACACTTCGAACACATAGTCACTAATAGTATTTACACTTATAATATACGATGCCACGTCTCTTCATTGCTGGCAGAAATACACAACTGCTTTACAAATAGTACACATATGTAATTTCACAACGTCTCTAGTGTATTTTATATTATGTCGCATTATTAAAATCTTAATTTCTTGTCTGCGGAAAATATGTAGCAGTTCACTAATTAATCACCAATCTTCACGCTTTGTCGATTAATAAAACAGATTGCTGTCCCCGTCCATAATAGGTAACGGCGCAGCATAAATGCAACACGTGCCACGGAGGAAGACCTGTACAGAGCGCCCGGCAAGAAATCAATATCTGTTAGCCGAAGCAAACCAGAATATTTCCAAATATGCCTCTGATGTCCGAATGACCACGTACCGAAAGATCTTATTGGCTCCTGGAAAAAGCGAGGGGAGAATCGAGCTGATAGACAGGGAAGAATTGCACTGAGAAAAATATTTTGTTGAATCAAACATATTTGTTTGGTGCAACCAGATTTGTCGTCTTTATTGAGGCAATGAGATATCTTGTTGTTGAAACCAATCTTCTGGCTGTTCTTATTTGGCTGCCCCAAACAAATATTTGGTTCATGCAATTAAATATTTGTTCGACTCCACGTACATTAAACAGTTTTGGTTAGTATAATAAACGTTGTGAACCCGATCTGGATTGGAACCTAGGTCACTAGCAACCTCACTTGAAGCGATTACTGATGGAATTGGACTGTTTTTAAATGAATAAAGTTTAAATACTGGACAATGTGAGAAATAAGTATTTAAAAGTTTTACATATTTACATTTCAGTTTCCAGTTGAACTTGTTTCAGTAGCATGTGTATACCATTATGAAGCATCAATGGATGCACTAACATAACATACTGTTAACATTTAGGGCAGCAGAAATAACACAAAGCTTGAGGATCTCGTTTGAAACATTATATTTTAAGAGTAGGTCATGTCATGACGATTAAAAGTTAACAACTACCAGATAACAACATCTAACAGCGTTATATATCAAGGCAGTGTTGCCACCTAGTGCACTATAAGAGGAAATGGTATAAACCAGTTATTAATAATCTCAAATTACAAAATTACATCATTATTAAAGTTATCACATATAGAAATATTTTCATTGTTATTTAACACCCTCCATTAATGAAAAAATTACAATTCCAGAAATAATGAAACAAAATATTTTTTAATCATTCCTAATCTCGACAGAAACTTTCAAGAGAGACTTTAGATACTTCCTTAGTTAAACTGTCAGCACTCTGGTTGTTAGTGTTAATATATTTCAGATTAATCACTCCACTGTCCACTTTCTCTCGTTCAAAATGAAATCTGGTGTCTGTATGCTTCATTCGACGATGAGAGGCTGAATTTCCGGCCAAATAAATAGCAGCCTGGTTGTCTTCGTTGATGATTATAGGACACTTGTTCTTCACACCAATGTCTTGAAGTGCATTTTTGATCGAGCAGGCTTCACTCACTCCGCTGCTTAACGCGATGTACTCCGCCTCTGTAGAAGACAAACTGACACATTTATGCTACAATAAGTTCCATTAAGTGGTACATCCCATGACTTTATACAGTAAACCTGTCGTTGACCTTCTGTCTATGGGACCACCTGCATGGTCAGAATCAACAAAACATTTTACAATTGGGGCTTCAGAGTTCTTGCTGAAAACTAACTTGTAGTTGACAGTTCCTTTGACGTTCCTCAACATTTTTTGAAAAAATAAGATGATATTTACTTGACCCACTTTGGCATCTGCTAGCAAAATTCAGACAGACTGCCAAATCTGGTCTGGTTCCTGACAGTGCACACATTAATGACCCAATAATGCTCCTGCATTTGTTGCCTAAACTCTAATCAGACATAGCAGGCTCATTCTTTTTCCAAGTTTGATTTCAAATAATCATCTTGGTCAATTTCTATTTTTCCTTAAAAAAATATCTTGTATGTGGTCCCAAATAACTGATCATATTTTTATAACCTTTCATGTGAAAAACCGATTCAAATTTTCTTTTTAAGGTTTCAATGAGATGCAAGTCTTGGCAAAAGATTAGGATAACGTCAATATAAACCAAGATATAGATAAACTTCCCTCCGTGGTTCTTGACATACAAGCAATACTCTCCTTTGGATCTCTTAAATCATTGGTGCCTAATTCTCACAAATGAAAGATAATCTTCTATTCCTCTATTTGATATTTCTGTCCCATTATCTGATCTCATGGCCTTAACCTTTTTATCTGTGTCCCTTTCTGCCATTTGGATGCATCTAATGATTTTGAGTCACTCGGTGGAAATGATGAACGGTGCTGTTTCCCTTGGATACAAGAATCGCAGGAGAATGGTTTGTCCTTAACAGAGCATTCAGTGTTATGTTAGACAAAATGTCTCTTACTTGCTTAATCTTCTGATGAGCAAGTTTTCTATGCCATATTTGAAGATATTCTAAGTTAGATACACTGACTGCTGCTGTCTCGATTTTCTGAACATCTGAATTAACAAAAAATATCTTCCCTTCCAATTTTGCTTCTGCCATTACTTCATTATTTTTAATTAACCTACACTAATTTCTCTCTGTATATCCTTTAGCCAAAGCTTGAGAGATTGAGAAAAGATTCAATTGCAAATCTGGTACAAAAAGAACATTTTTCAGTACACTCTGAATTTCTTTATCAGCTACATGGCAAACAACATTTATGTCACCAACACAAAATGCCTTCAGTAATCTTCCATCACCTATTTTAACTTCTTTTGTGCAATCTCTAGAATTAATAAAATAATCTTTGCATGGAGACATATGCTCACTATCTCCACTGTCCAAATAAAACTTATCATTTTTAAGCAGGTCTACTTGATTATTTACACTGACCATTCTAAAAAAAGCATTATCGAAAACCTTGTCACCCTTTGTATTTGAACTTACAGACTTTCCTGAGGTCACTGCACTAGCCGTAATTTTATTGAAATAAAAACGACAATCCCCTTTGAAGTGACCCGGCTTATTACAAAAATGACAAGTCAGAGTCTTTTTACTATTTGCTGTATTATTTTTATTTTTAAAACATTTTACAGTTGTGCGGTTTCTTTTATTGCAAACAGTGCAATGCCTTTGAAAAGCTGCAAAAGACTGATTTTGTGAACAAGATGTGCTATTCAGCCTACTTTCCTCAATAATAATTCCTGATGTCAACTCATTTTGTGTTTGTCTGACAGGATGAACAGATTCCCATAAGGACTCAAAATGTCTGAATTCTTTGGGAAGGGCTATTAGTATTTTCGTAATAACTTGGCGATCAGAGATTTCTACCCCAAAGGTTTTCAGTTGTGTCACAATATCCATAGCAGGAGAAATGTGAGCAGCTACCCCATTTCCTTAATATTGAAAACTAAAGAATTTTCATGAAGCAAATGAATTGACGTTTCAGAGTTTTGTTTGTATATTCCACATTTCAGCAGAAGTTTTGCAATTTAAAATATGAATAATAGCTTCCTCCTCCATTCTAAAAACAATCAGTTCCTTGGCCTGGGAATCCTTTCCCTTCCAAGTATCTTTAAACTTACCTCCTTCATGAGGCATTTTGACCTCACCTGTCATTACATCTAAAATGCCTTTTGCTTCTGCTGCTACCAGGACTTGAAATTTCCAGATGTTCCAGTTTAGCTTCGATACCTGAACTTCCATTGTGTTAACATATTCCCGTTAGGTTTACACAATTCCGACCGGGTATCCTTTCGTCAAAAGAAACGACGTATTTAACATAAAAACTCTATTCCGCAAACACTAAACTCTTCTGGGCCCATAACCTGTTAAAATTTGGGGCAGTATAAATAACACAAAGCTTGAAGAACTCGTTTAAAACAGTATATTCGAAGAGTAGGTCATGTCATGACGATTAAAAGTTGACCACTACCAGACAACAACATCCAACAGCGTTATCGATCAGGGCAGTGTTGCCACCTAGTGCACTATAAAAAGAAATACTTGAAACAAATTAATAATAATCTCAAATTACAAAACTACATAATTATTACAGTTATCGCATATGAAAATATTTTCATTGTTATTCAACATATACACTGTCACCATACTAAATGTCACAAAAAATGCAAACAAACTCTCAAGCACTATTTTCGAATGAAGGTAAAAACAAAGGAGTGGCCAAACACATATATATATATATATATATATATATATATATATATATATATATATATATATATATATATATATACACGTATTTATGCGTGCATGTGTATATACACAGTTGACTCAACAAATTATTTTGTTAACAGTTTAATATATTTTGGCCCAGCACAGAGGTTTGGTCTATTCAAACATGTATTTTGTTAGTAAAAAAAAAAATTTGTTGCTTTCTAAGTTTAGTATACTCAACAAAATATTTTGTTGGAACAACTAAACATATTGTTTTAATACGACACAGGACCGTACTTGAGTTTGTGAGCAATGGAGATCTAAATAAAAATAGAATATCAAAGCTTGATTTTAATTTATTCACACAGCTATTATTTACCACGTTGAACTATCTATCACCCTGTTACCATTATCAATATCAGTGAGCACGGTATTTAATGTCTATCTCAACACTAATTAAACTTCTTCTCAATGTCTCTACAATGACTATAGTCCCTTAATTCACACTAATTATTAACACCCGATTAGTCAGTCTGTTGCCGTAATTTGAAATGTCTTACACTCACGCATCCAGTTCCATAGCCCCGTCTGCCAGTCGCACCCTTCACTGCACCGATGCTCGCAGTCAGCAGATTTTAATCCCGCTTGTCATTTCCATCGCCAGTCGTTTCTCTACTGGCTCGTCGTCTATCGCTTAAAGTCGTACGATCACCCAAACTGCCAACATTCAAAAACTGTCGGTTCGGAGGCCGTCGCGGCTTAAAAATCCTCCCTGTCCCTAATCTGGATGCTTCCCTACGCCCCGAGTCTCGCTGAGAGAGGCAATGAAAATGAACCAGAAAATTCTTTCAGATAACCGCAGAAACTCTGTTCACCCAAGGTCAGGAGAGCACGCGTTGCAAAAGGCTTATCGCGGCGGTTCGCGGCAGCTGGCCTTCGTAATCGCCGCCCGCTGTTCTTACGTTGCAACTCTGACCTTCAAAAATTCATTCGCTCTCGCGCGCAGGACGGGCAAGGAAATGTGCTACAGAACAGCGATACGTATAAATATTTTTGTCCCAATACAAACAAATATTTTGTTGGCTTTCCTATTAGTGTGAAACCATTTTTAATTATTTACTTAATTCCAGCTTTGGTAAAGTTGCAGGGCAATTTTCGTTGCTAAGTACTGCGTCGGTAAAATATCATATTGTAATATTAATTCGACCCCCAAGTGCGGTTAAGTGTGACGACCACATGGAAAACCGTGGAAATAACACACGTTCTTTGTAAGGAATGCGCTTAATATGCACGCCCTTTGCTAGCGTAGTGTATTCAAATATGTTCCTTAAATATATTTCGCCCTTAGTTGTATGAATCACCGATATGGGGTTTCACACATTTATTGTACGTATTTTCTATAGTGTGAGACTAAGGCTTTCATTTGCAAAGTATTAAATGTCACGTCGAAAGGGTTACGTGTGTGACAGTTTCAAGAATTGAAAATTTAATGACACGTGTCGCAGATCGGTGCCAGAAATACAGAACCAGCAGTGGTGAACTGGCCTGACTCACGCAATTTATCTTATTATAATGATATCACTGATGCTCTGGCCGTCGAAGAAGAACTGGCAGGTAGGTCTTTACGTCAAGTTGACAGCGATATCATAAGAGATGCAGCCAGAAATAGATGCAGTACTAGTGAGACAGTTACAAAAATACACACGTGCCTTACCCGGGACTCGAACACAGAACATCTCCTACCGTCACTCAACTACATTACAGAGGTAGGATTCGGAGCATGAACTTCAGTAGTTATACGTTTTAAGTTTTGTGTAGACTGGGTAAAGCAACTTAAATCGCGTAACTTTACATGGTCTAGAGCAGCAATACTTGTGCGCAGAATTGGTTTTAAATATGTTCACTGGTTGAGGTATGGCATAAAAACATTAGTTTCTCATTTGGCCCTATCGTACAAAAATGCTCAGAAATAGGCCCTGTACAAGCATATCTGATGCGTCAAATAGATAATATGAATAAAAAATGTTTGGTTGAAATTTGTTAAATTAATTAATTAATGTAATTATATTCTATATAAATAATATATATTCCACCACTATAAAAAAAATCAGATCCACTGAAATTATGGAAGTAGTACAAATTGTCTGCAAAATTTTGTGCGAATTCGATGATTGGTTACCGAGATATGGTTAAATGTTGCATTTTATCACCTGGCATTATCTTACGAAAAGTTGACAAAATATGATCTCTATAAGCAAATTTGATATTTTAATGGCTCTCTCGACATATTATGTTTAAGTGGAAGCGGCTGAATTGTTTAATATGTATTACAAATTTATCTAAATGATTTATATGACTGCCGTACTGCAGATAAAGTCAGACGCGCTTAAAATATGAGTTACTGTTGCACTAATTATGCCCAGTGTTCAGTGGTAAACGATTGGTTTCTCCCGGACATATGATATAAAAGCTCTAGGTTATAATGTGGTGATATTTACATTAATCTATTAGATGATTCTAGGTTTGTCATAGATAACTGATACATATTAAAGTCATATGACATATGACTTACTAACATAAGATATTTACACGGCTGTTATTTTGCAAAATATGTGACTACCTCCTTAACATGTAACTTTAGATGGACTACAGAAGTATAACTTACGGCATGAATTTCGTGGGTATCAGTTAATTATTTTTCGAGATAGGACACAAAAGCTTAATCTCTCATGCAGTCCTATCTTCCAAAATAGCACATAAATGAGTTTATGTATTAGCTTATTGGATGCTTGCGCAGATACTGCCAGCATACAAAGGTAAGTTGGAATCAGTTAAATGATTTCATGTATATAGCATAGTAGTCGATAGTGTTTATGTGGCTATCTTTTTAAAAATAATTGTCAGACCCACTAAACATGTCAGTTTACATGACATACTGTAGTATTATTTGAGTGTTAAAGGAATCGGTTGATTAATTCCTGAGATATGACATTAAAACTTTATTTTCAGGTTGTGCTATCTTACAACACAGCGGAAAATAAGATACTGTGTTTTTGACACATCTGATGCGTTCTCTTTCAGCATTAACAATTTGGTTGAAACTGGTCAAACGGTATTGTAGATATTCCAAATATACCTTATATATATAGGACGTGTGTTCTGCCATGTTTATGCTCTTCTACAATGTCTTATTGCATTGTAAAGGGCTTTTAAACATCCCCAGGTTTTATGCATCAAAGCTTAGCAGGGGATGGTCAACAGACTAACATATATCCCAGCTTAATTTATATATATATATATATATATATATATATATCTGCCATTTAAAATTTAAGTGCCTTATTCTTTTCAATTGTATTTCCGAATATGGCTTACAATAGTATTACGTACATGCTAAATATGGCAGGAATTGGTTGTGTAAAGTCAATGTTTTAATTTTCATGTATCGCTATCTTCCAAATGGCAGATTAATAACCTTATCACTTTCTAAATTCAATTCTTATATCATGCGCTGTCAATGTACCAAATTTGGTTAAAATTAGTTTACTTGTTTCTAAGGTAAAATTTAAAAGCTTTATTGTTAACTTGCATTGTTCTACAAAATGGCGCGCCAATGACACACTCGATTTATAAATTGTATGCTTACATTATTCACTGGTAACGTGCCAAATTTTAACTTTATTCGGTTAAATGATTCCCAAAATATAATGGAAAAGTTCAATTTTTCAATTTGAACTATTTTCCAACATTGCAGTCTAGTAGCATTATCGATTTCTAAATGTAATTTGCTTACATAATGCACTGTAAACGTACCAAATTTGGTTTAAATTGGTCAAATTGTTCTCGAGATATAATTGAAAAGCTTTATTTATTCAATTTTCACTATCTTCCAAAATGGTAGACCAATAACATTATGGCTTTCCATTTTCAATTCCTATATAGTGTTCAAAACAACATGCCAAATTAGGTTGAAATCGGTTGTACTTAGTCCCATAAATTTAAGCATTGTCGCCATTTTGAAAATAAGTACCCGGTGGGAATGAGGTGACTGCAAAAACCTAACTTTCCTACGAAGTGTAGGCTAAGAATATGCATCTAAAGCAGAGTGTCTGTTTTTAGCATACATTCCGAAGTAAATAAAAGCTTAGAGATCACTTTCCTGTCTGTGTATGTGTGTGTCCCTAAAAACTTTTGAACGCCTAAACCAGATTTTATCAACTCGGAAAATGTATGTAGCTATGTCATTATCTCGAAAAATTAAACCGATTAAAACAAATTTAGTATGTTGACAGTGCATTATATAGTCATTGCGTTTCGAATTGGATATGGTTAGTAGGCCATTTTGGAAGCTAACACGAGATAAAACTTTATTTACGATATATCTCTAAAACTACTCAACCGCTTCTCACCAAATATAGCAAGTAGATGAAACTTCGGTAGGCCATGTAAACATATGCAATTCTTATTAATTAAGCACTTATTGTCGAAATGGTGATGATGCAAATATTTAAGGTTTATTTGGTATGTCTACCATACTTTTCTGCCAAATTCAACCATATTTCGTATAATAAAAGTATCTATTCGAAACAACGAGTATCCACGTTTATCCGCCGTTTTGTAATGTAGTGCCACATTAATAAATCAATTTTATGCCATATCTCGGGAAAACAATTGACTAATTACGACAAAATTATGCAAACTAGTAGTTCTGTGGCAGGTGACGTAAACTTGAGTTTTTAAGTGCGCGAAACACTTATTTTCAAATTGGCGGTCATATAACCATTTTAGTTTAGTTTGTTTTAATTACCTGCTACATCGTCCAAACCATGTCATCAATTCCTACTAAACTTTTATGATCGCTTTATTAATTATGCGTGTAAAATATGTGTACTTGAAGCCTGATTTCTCCGCCATTTTGTAAGATAGCGTCTCGTGAATAAAAAAACTTGTCACATATCTCGGAAAACATGTGAACTATTCCTACCAAATTTGGCCAACCAGTACTGCAGCAGGTGGTGTAAACTAGTATGCTATAACATCGAAACCATTTATACAATTCCAACTTTTTTGAGGCTCTAGTTACTTTCCTCCTCTATGGCAGGCTATGTAAAGTGGCGTGTTTTGGGTGAGTTAGGCAGTTATTTTCAAAATACATACCTACGAAACCGCGACGCAAAATTCAACATAACTACGTATTATAGAAGTATCAATTACAACAAACAAATATGTTTATACAGAGTCTAATTTCTCCACATTTTGTAAGATAACCCCACATAAAAATAAAGTAGTTTTATTTCATATCAACCGATTCCTGCTAAATTTGGCGAAGAAGTTTTACTGTGGTAGGAAATTATTTTATTAAAGCTATATTTAAACATTTTAGCTTAGTATGATATATCTACGATATTATATAGCCTGTAATAACTTAACTTTGTATGCTGGTAGTATATATGACGATAATCGAATGTCCTAATATATAACCCCATGTAGCAAGACGCAGTCGACCGCCTGTGGTTTTACTGATGGCATTGTGGGACTACTGTTGGCCCAGAAAACTTACGGGTCACCACAAGTGGCCTTGTTATCGATAACTGGTGGTAACAGAACAAATAGCATGCTATTTATGGCACATTGATGGAAAAAATGATAAGAAAAGAAACTGAAGGTTGAGAGTAGGTTAACTAACAATGGCCCATAAATGGTTTATCAACTATATTCCAGCACTGACCGCGCACAACTTATGTATATTTCTGGTGAAAGCATGGGTAGCCATCTGTATGCCATTTGATGCCGGTAAAGTGGTACATCTATGGACCATTGTTGGTGCAATAATGGCTCATTAAGGGAGTTTTTATGGTAACTACACCAATACGATATATCTAATATAATAAATACAGATTACATGATATAATGATTCGATTATGTGTAAATATCTAGTGATAGAATTTTGTATGGCAAATACTATAAATACAGTATTTGGAGTGACTTTTTTCTTGTATCAAAAACTTCATATATGCTTGTTTCATATGTACGAATGAATAATAATTAAAATGTGATGAAAAAAACAAAAATTAATTTACCTTGAAGAAATTAACTTTGAAGGGTTTATGATGTTCCAAGCCACGAAAATATTAATATAATGTCGACTGTATTTCAAAACAGACCAATAGCATCCAGGTAACATACACACTGCAAAAAATTACATTAAAGTCATATTTTTGGGTTAATATCGTGATTCAGGTAGGACGTCTTCTCTTAACGACACTGGTTATTGTTTAACTCCAACTTTTTAAATACCGAATTGTTCGCATGATAAATTTTAAGACTGTGGAATAACTGGTGTGATATATACTACGTTAATGTTTCTTAATAAATAGAGTCCAAATATGTTTCTACATTACATCATACGAACACGGCCGTGTAGTGTATGCGAGCTGTTGGCCAACTTTCGGCCGGCTTGGCGCCCGACTCTAAACTATAAATGGCCCAAGTGCGTTTGCTACATAGGAACCGTTTGTCCTCCATTTATGAAGATCGTCAAATGAAAAAAATTTAGGTTTTATGCCATATATCGAGGACTAATCAACCGATTCCCACCAAATTCTTCGTGCATGGAGTGCTACAGTAGGGTATGTAAAAGTACTTTTTTTTTTGGGCGGCAGGTCTTTTTTTTAATTGCACTGAATTAAATAATTTAGATTGCTATAATATATCAATATCCCTTAACAAAATTCAACAAGATTATTTACTGTTCACTAACAGTATTCATCAGAAGCATAAATTATGTACATCGACATCCTCTTTTGCAAGACATTTTTTGTAAACTATTGCCAGGGGAGAAAATGAGGAATATTTGCCATACTTCCGAGGACATCCTGCTAAATTCCACCAACTTTTTCCCACCATAAATGCTACAGAAGGCCATGATTTAAGTGGGGTCAGACATTGATTGTGAAAATGGCTGCCATATGAGATATTTGTCATATCCATTACATTATTTAACAAAATTCAACCGAATTGTGCATTCTGACAGTATCTATTAGAAGAATAGTATACAGAATTTCTATTTTTGACATTTTTCTACAAAAGCGCCAAATGAGAAAATGGGTTTCATTCCATATCTCGGGAAACGATCGGCCGATTACTACCAAAATCTTCACACAAATAGAGCTAAGTTAGGCTGTGTAAACGTAGTGATTTAGGTGGCTCTGATACTCACTTTCGAAATAACGATCTGGTGAATATTTCAGTTTAGTGAACCCTATCACTCAAAACATTAGACTTATTATATACGAAGTTGATGCTCCGAAACCTACCCCCAGAAAGGAGTTATTTGCATGATAGCTTATGGTACGGTGTTTTATATGTTCGAGTCCCTGGGAAAGCACATGTGTGTTTGTAATTGTCCTAATACTGTTTCATATGTTTCTGGTTCCATCTCTAACGCTCTTGCTTTAAACGAGGAGACAAGGGCTTCCTACAATAAAAGCTTTCAAGACATTAATTAGAAATGATTTGCACACATATTGAGGAAATTAGATTAATTAGTTATATTGGTAAATTTTGTATAATACGTGAGTTTTGTAGTATAATAAAATATGATTATAATCAAAACCTGTGCTATTTGTGAGACCCATAAAGAATAATTTTGAAAACATAACTCCGATATTTTCTAAATGATTTGTGTCGGTCTCCGTGGCAGAGTTCCGCTCTAGAGAACAATTTGCTTTCTAAGATACTTTTAATTACTAGTACTACTAACATAATAAGTCATTCTGTATCTGGTAATACAGGTAATAAAGCCTACAGATGTATACATTTCTATAAAAAGCTATCTATTCGACGATAAAATTAAAGTCTCTCGTCACTTAAACAACCAACATATGATAAAAGGTTTAAATTAATGGTTCTTAATCTTACAACTAGTTTTTCTAGTAAATTTGGTATATCCTGAACCGTTCGGCAAATGCTTAACAGATTTTGAATGCTGAAAGGATCTGTTAAAATCGCCATATATGCAAACAAATTGTCTCATTTGTAAGCCATTTTGAAGATAGTTTCGCATGAATAAATTAAGTTTTTATATCAAATGTCAAGAAACAAATGACCGATTCCTACCAAATTTGGCAGCCAAACTGTGCTGCGGCACGTAATGTAAACTGGCATATTTAAGGTGGGCGAGCCGTTTATTATCAAAATGACGGTCATAGGTCATATAGCCATTTTAGCTTCGTATTCTATATTGTAGAAACCATATAATCAATTTCACCTTTATTTTGTATTGTAGCAGCACCATAAAGAGGGTCTTGACAAATTGTCATTTACGTTGCGGTATGAAACCGACCTTAGATTTCAAACAACTTTAGGAACGCCAGGGATTGCGTCAAAAGACTGCAACACGACAACACCCCCACTACTGAAAATGGAAGTAGTCCAGTTGTCTGACGCAAAAGAAGGGATTGATATAGGGCGGCGCGCAGCGAGGGTCGGAGCCTTTTCCACGACAGCGGCCGAAGACGTCAGAAGTAGCTTCCACGCCGGGACGTCGGGACGTCGGGACGTCCGGCATCGAGGAGCTCGCAGCCTTGAGAGTGTCGCGCGTCGTGATCCGAATGAGCCAGATACAGCCTCCGGTCTCAAGGTCCAGGTGTTGACTGACCTTATTAGCTTGAGTCAAGAAGGCGTAACTGCTAGCCGATTAAACATAAAGTCAATATCATTCAGTAGCGCCCCGCGACAATTAAAGTCACAGAATTAATTGGAATATTGTATGTAAGTTATTGTGTTACAACACGTATTAAATCAGTGTGTTTTACGACTTGCCAACCAGTTAATATTAGCGTAGTAGCTACACCCCCAAACTATATGTACGGCGTATTGTGTAGCACAATAGTATCCATTAGAGTATGCTGGTTGTATATATATATACAACCATCAGATGTGTAAACACAAAGTCTCTTTTGTCCGCCAATTCGTAAGCTAGCATGACATGACCAAAAAAAAAAAATGTGTTTAATATCGTCTACCCAAAGAAAACCAACACATCCCCGCCAAATTCGCACAAACATGTAACACTACGGCAGGTAATGTATAGTGATATCAATTTTTATGATTAAAGTGTGACAGACACTTATTTTCAGAATAGTGGCTATAATAACAATTTATCCTAGTGTGCTATATATACGAAACTATGTAGCCAATTTTAACTTAATTTTGCACACTGGCGGTGTCTATGACAGTCATTGATTCTGATAATACATAACATTTTTGTCCTCCATTTATGAATATCGTCACAATAGTGTCATGTGAGAAAAGTGAATATTTGACATATTTCCTTAACAATTCAAGTTATTTCCACCAAATTTTCCCAGACATTACCTCACCACGAATACCTAAATAATCTGATAATAAGTTTTTGACCATTTATTCAAACATCACATTATTATATTTTTATTCATTGCCCAGATTTTGGAGTTTCAGGAGAATATATATTTTTTTAAGTATTTTGTATGGTCTTTAATATATGTTTTTCTATTGCATCCATGTATTTATGACCACTTGATGATATTGGGTTATTTTTCTTTTTATTTTGAATTATCATATTAAGAATTGATTTTGTGTCGTATAAAATATAAGCATAATTTTTAATATTGTTTCCATCTTCATCAGTATCTTTCTAAGCAAGCAATTTTAAAAGGCCAGCTGCTCCTTTATATTTTTACAGTAATATCATTATCAAATTCTATTTTAGAATTATTCTTTATAATTGAATTTCCAATTACTTTTATTTGAAATAAATTCTTATTTCTAATGTTAAAATAATATAATTTTTAATCAATAATAATAGTTTCACGTGACTTTGAAGGTCAATTCCAAAGACCAATGAAACATATTAACGAAGTCCAAATTATTCACAAAATTTTCCTTTCAAAAGGTTTATTAATACTATCATTATTATTAAACATTTATTTCTAAAGAAAATTCTCTAGGTGTTCTTGGATAACGGAAATTTTCAACTGCTATAGGAAATAAAGAATAAATTTAAATTACATTTTCTCCTCTAACATATTTTTTATTTTTTTGCCTATATATTCTAACAAATAAATTAAATGTTGATCTTTCTGCTTTTTTGTATTGTCTACATTTTAGAGAGTAAATTAAATGTATCTACTTTTTTACTGGCTATACTTCCGTGATTCATTTTTAAGACATGTTTCAATTTTAGAAAAATTTAAATTTTTAAATTTCTCTTTATAAAAATAAATATATTTAAATAACATTTCACTTTTGCTTTTAATTTGTTTATATATGTTTTTAATTATTATAATACATATTTTTTCAAAGACTTTCACTTTTGGTTTTCTTTTATTTAAATATTTATAAGTTTGTAATATATTTAATAGGTATTTTTATATTTATTAATATTTAATAACAATGAAAATTTTGTTGACAAATTATTCTAGTAGCAGATAAATCTAAAAAAAGTTATTCAATATTTATAGTTTTAAGATAGAATTTAACACATATATAGGTGATGGATTTTCTTTTCCTAGTAACGCTTATTTTAGTGAACAATATATAAAGTAACTAAAAGTGATTCATTATACAAATTATAAGGATGATAACATTGATGTAATATTTTTTCCCCTTTGAAATGATCTAAAATAGATTTTCCCAAAAGTGAAAGAAATGTAGAAGTTGTAGAAAATCTAACAATTTCTACAACTAGTAAACATGCTTTATTAAGAAGTCTAAAAGAATAAAGTTATAAAGAAATTGCTGTAATTAATAACAATGATTCAAAATAAATAAAAATTAAACTAAGTTAGGAGGGAAAGAATTGATTAACTTTTGAAAAGAAATAAAACAAATTAATATTTTATTCTTTAATACATTTGTTAATTTTCACAAAATATTATTTCAAGTTATTTGGAAATAGGGATATAAAATGACTTATTAAAAAAATATTTCAGATAGTAATTTTTTCTTGTTTATTGTACATAAGAAGATGAAATACTTGAAACAAAAGCAAACAGCTGCTGATCCCGGAAAAATTTATATTGAATCTTAAAAAAGGTTTTGGCTAATAGCGCAATATCATTTACAAGTAAATTACAGTTAAAAGTAATCATTTTAATTTTTAATTGTAAATGTATTTGTTGGAATTTTTTGTAAAAAGCTTCCAAGTTGAAAAAATTAATTTGAGTTTATTAAAAATTATGTAACTAATTTGCTATATGAAATGTCTGATTATGATATATATATTTGGGTTTGAATTTAATATAAAAATAGACATAAACCATATTTTCATGTTTCTACGTTTGAACACTAAAATCTAAAAAAATAGTTCTGTAATAAATGGAAGAGGAGAAATGTTTCCAAAAGAAAATTGGAATTTAAATTTTGATGATAATAATATTATTATGAAGAAATATTTAGCCTACAATGATGTTACAAATTATAGTATACAATATTCTGGCTTAATTAAAAATTATTTATATTATAAACCAATCCAAATTTAAATTACTATTATTAAATTATTAGACAATAGCTATTATTTCTTATTGATTTCATTTATAGAAAATCTTCTCTTTCAAAAATTTAAAACTAATTTTTTAATTTAATTTGGTTTAAATTAAACAATACCTGAATACACAGTTTGTAATATTATTTTACTAAGTGAAAAGGTTATAATGTATTACATGATGACAAATATATTTACTGGTGAATATTAACACTTTTATATACATGGAAAAATATTGTCGCTGTGATGTTATAACACGTATTGATACATTTATAAAAAATTTTAAGACATATTTCTAAATTATTTATATGAATGAAAATTATTTATGTAAGAGTTTCAGTATTTTTACAGTCTGGGTATCGGAAGTATAATATCTATTTCAGGATCTTGATATTTGTGAAAGTCATAATAACACTTCATATTTATCTACGTAATTGTTATAATCATCTTCATAATCATCACGAACATTATAACCAGCATCATAAGCCTACATATCAACATAAATTTCATCATAATAATTAGTATAACTATACACAGAATCACTATCATTATCATCGGTACTCAAGACTTCGATGTTAAAAGCCGCCCAAATCTCTCCACTCCATTATCACTACCAGTATTCACATAAAAATTATTAAATTAAAAATAAACTTATTATTAACTTTGAGACGCTCGGCGGCGTCGCTTTCTCTGTGTTTCCATTTACGACCGCGTGCGCACTGCAGTAGAGATGTTCGCTTAGGAATCTCGGTGTCGGGTTCCTTTCCTCCTTTCATTTCCCCGACCCCTTTACCGATCACGGGGCACGTCCCAAGTTTTAATCTAAGGGGTTAAGCTGAGTTTCTGTTAAACCCGCCCACTCCTGGTCATTCTACTTCTACCGATAGCTCGAGGCATAACGCACTTCATCGGCTACTATGCAGATTGACGGCAACTAGACCACTTCAAACATTTTCTTAATGGGCACTTCAGGTTTATTGGTGCGGCAATTATATACTGCCGGGTGTTTTTAATATTAATTTATTTAAATGTTGTGCGACGGTAGGGGGGTGATGCACGGTGAGTTGTGGATCTCTATTTTATCAATACTTCTGGGCATTTTAGGTTTTTATCCTAGGTGTAGTAACTAATGTGTAGAGTGTGCATAATCTCGTTTAGGTGTGCGGTAGTATAGAATTTGACTAAATCATTATTTTCAGTATTTGTGTGTATTATGAATATAAGGTTTCAGGCCGACGTGTGAATATTCTCGCTGTCGCATCCTATCTGGCAGTGCCCAGCTGTTTTCTTAACTTTCTGCTGCCGCGATCTCCACAGCTCACATTCTGTAATTATTACATCTTTGTGCAATGGGGTCGTGGGGTCAATGTGGTCATGGCATCATGGAGTCATGGGGTCAGTGGGGTCATGGGTCAATGGAGTCACGGTGTCATGGGTCAATTGATCAGTCCTGTGAGGGGTCGGTCTGACAACAATAGTCAGCTGCCAAATAATGATTAAATCTCACTGACGAAATATTGTAGTATGTTTATATATAGAAAGAGCAGTAGCTAGACAAATTAGATACATATGTCGCCACTGTGGGAAGGACTTTGGCTTTTTTCATGAATATGATGCAAGGCAATGATTGTATGAAGTCTACTGTAGAGCTTACCTCTACAGATGTACCTCCTCCCACGGCTGAAAAATTACATGGAAAACAGTGTTGCTGCTGTGGAAAGATCTTCAGTAAATGCTGTCATGCCCGTCGACATGAAATAACGGCCTGCGGAATGAAAATTTTGAATGTGACTTTTAAATACCAATTCTGCCGGAGACATTTTTCTCGGAAAGATGTGTTAAATACACATTATCAAACTTGTAGCACTGGTTCTCTGCAAGTACAATCGGCTCCGCCTGTTTCAGAAGATTGTAGTGATAACATACAGATCGCCAAGCATGATGTTACTCTACCCATACACATTCATGCTGAAGATGAAGCTATCTCCCACGAATCGCCACATGGAAGCCTATTTCCGAATACAGTGAGGTGCATCATCGCGGGACCATCGGGGTGTGGCAAGACATGCATCCTACTGAACCTGCTGGAAGAAGAGAACGGTCTTCGGTTCGAGAACGTGTACCTGTGATCCTAATCGCTCCAGCAACCGAAATACCAGCTACTGGCGCAAGTACTACAAGCCGTGGAAGGCTTGGGTTATTTCCCATGCAGCAATAATGAAGCCGTTGTGTTGCCGAGTGAGCACTGCCAAACTCTATATTTGTCTTCGATGACATTGCCTGCGAGAAACAAACTTGCATTCAAGAATTCTTTAGCATGGGACGACATGCATGTGTGGACTGTATGTACCTCAGACAGACTTCTTCGGGCATATCCAAACAACTGCACTGCAATAATACAAACATGTTGGTGCTGTTTCGCATGGACGATACGAATTTACGTCATGTTTACGATGACCATGTTAATACGGACATTACTCTATTATATGTCAAAGATATGTGTGCCTTGTGCTGGAAAGAGAAATTTGGATTTTTGACGATCGTTAAGGATTGTCTGCTACATAGGGGAAGGTACAGACGTGTGTTCGATCAGTTCATCGCTGTCTGCCGAGAGGGTTTATCTGCTGGGAACCAGCAAGTGATGTCATCATTACCTCCTGAAACATCGATGGGTACTGTTTCCACAGACGATTATGATACCCCAGTTAATGCTAAAGATAGAATGAGTGCAGTACAGTCGGTTTGTGCGGAAGGTACACTTGCAAGATGTTCGTGTGAAGTCGAAAAACTTCGAAATAAACGGCCTTCAGCTCTAAATACTGATGAACATACAACGCTTGCTACAAAGAAAAGTAATCTTGATATTGAGGATGAAACAGGAATTGAAGACGACCATGACGACAGAGCTAGTGTTGAAGACGATGATGATTCTCTTAGCATTCCCACACATTTCCCTAATGAGTTTCCTTCGACAAATGATGTGAAGAATGCAGAAGATGCTGCGAATACTGACTATATGTTTACTGAAGATCCCAAAGAACTTGAAGACGGACTTGGATATTTGCTTGACTTTCATAAACGCGGCGATTTCTCGAACATGAAAGAGGTGGTTTTGATCATGGAAGAACTTAGCGACCGGGGTTATATCAGATGATGTAATGAACTGCTTTCTTCTAAAAATGTATTTGCACAATAATATTAACAAATTCCTAAAAAAAATTGATTTTTCTTTTTTTAACATGCCATATCCTCCTGTTGGCCTTAAATTTTTAATAACAACAGTATGTATCTATAATATTTAATAAATTAAGCATGTATATACAAAGTCATGCATATGCATGTAGCTATACAATTGCTTGGGGAAAAAAATTTTTTTTAAATAGGATGGAAAATTGTATGTTTTTTTATGTCTCTAACTATAAGTGCTAAAAGTTCGCTTGGCAGTGAAATCGCGACGTTAACACACACTGTTTAAAAAAATTCCTTAATTTTAAGGGAAAGTGCTGGTAAAAATTTATCGAGAATTGTCCGTAACATCCCCGTTAAATAACGGACACATTCATTTTCAGAAACGGACCCTCTGTAAATTTCACGGAACCTCTTTGTTAATTTCCAAGTTAGTTATCTGTACAGCTTTCTTTTTAAAATAAAAAAAGATAGTGAAAATGTCTTTAATATTCGGTATGTGGATGTTCTACCGTGTATAACATATGATATTAAAAAATAGTTAAAATTTTTGTACTTAAGCGATGTTTGAACTAGAGTCGAAAAATTACCAGTTCACGACTGTAACCATACACCTACAACTTTCACTTGAAATTTGCGGAATAACTTTTATATTTATAAAGGCAATAGCAAAAATTAGGTTTATTTTAAATTTAGTGTATTTTTAGTGTTGCAAATGTTACAGATGCCTGATGCTATTTTTTAATTTTTGAAAGGATAGGTCATAGCCGCGTGGATAACCTGAACTCTCACAGAAACGATAACATTCTTGTTACGGTGGCGATGAAAGTTTCGTGTAGAATCAGCATTGTTCGTCCCTGTAACTCGAAGCGAAAGGGAATCCAGAGACTTTCCGTATTTTGTACTTACGGAGTTAACTCCGTTTTTCGTCATTACGGATTGCCTTTCCGTTAATACACCGTACATTTGCGTAAAACATTCCGTAAATATAAGGAAAATTTTAACAGTGTAGTAGTCATGCTTGTTGAATTTTATGTATTTTATCTGTAGTTTTTTGTTTTTTTCAAGGTCATTCATAGTAATGGGATCAAGGTCGTGGTCATTGGTTCCAATATGGCGGATGGGTGATGCCTACCAAGATGGTGGTTGCCTATCAAGATGGTGGTCGCCTAAAATTAAATAATTATGCTTATTTAAAAATGCTTCGTTTCCTGGATGTTTGACTGGCAGGGCCGATAGCCCAGTGCCTCGCGGTCATTTATACTCTGTCCCTACACCGCGCGACGTCTGCTGATAAGGTCACTTCATGCCACTATTTGATGATGTCACTCTTGGCGAGTCGCGCGACTTCCTCGCGGGCCTGTCGGCGTGGTAGTGTATTTGCGGTTACAAGGCTCGGCGACAAATGTAAAAACCAATTGAATACAGCAAAATATTAAGACAAAATATTATTTTTTCAAAATATAAAGTATTGAAAATGTAATATGTTTTACAAAGTCCTGCCTGGAATGTACTTTACGATCATTTTTTTACATGCCTTCCCGTGTATGAAAAATTGAATATTTAAATTCGTTAATAAAATATATGCACTGACGGTTCGCACACTCTAGCAGGCGATGAAGGAATTATGTAGATGGTGGAATGGGACAAATGCAACCAATCGAACATGTATAAGTTATCAGTCGAGAAAATGTGACTAATCGAACAAGTGTGAGTAATTGGCAGAACGAATGGTGTCGAACGAACGTAAGAGATAAATGTAAACAAAGATGTAGAGTGAAAGACAAGATGTAATGAAAGAGAGGAACGAAACAACAAAAAATGGGAGGACTCCAAGAAAACCTATAGACTGATACAGAGCAAGAGAGAAGCGAAAGATATAAAGAGATGGAATGAGAGAATGAAGGAAAAACGAAAGAGAGGGAGAAAGGGATGGAATAAGAGAAAGAGAGAGAAAGGTGTTGAATGAGGGAGGCAAGAGAGAAAGATAGGGAGACAAGAGGTGAAATGAGACATCATGAAAAAACAAGGCAGTATGGTGGTATGACATCACTACCGTATGCGTCTTGAAAATACGAGTCCGGTGATATATAACACTAAATACTTATGTCTTTAATATTTTTAGTTTAAAAAATATATTTTAATTAACAGCAATAATTTCTTAAAATAATTTTATTATGATATCGCAATCGTATGCGCCTTCAAAAGACGAGTACGTGTGACTTTGGCGCTTCGCGCCTCGGCCTGAAGCCTGATGTGCCCGGAGGAACTATATACCACTTCTCATAGGAAAAATTAATTTTTGCTATGTTCGTCCTTGAAAAGAGTATTATGACAATAGCTTCCTGTTACTGTGTCCCCATGTTCTCACGTGAAAATTAGTTTTTAATAGTGCTGAGAAATTTTTTCAGTAGACTTGAATTTTCGTCAACTTTGATGAACACTAGCACTTCATCAACACATTATACGCATTGGAAAACTACATCGGATATATATATATCCGATGTATATATATATATAAATTATGTTATGTAAAGTACTCAGTATTTAAATTTCCACAAATGTTCAAAAACATTTATAGTTTTTTAGAGCAATGTATGCTATTTTAATAAACTACTGAATTTCAAGCTACAAAAATATTATAAGAACATCTATAGATTTTTAGAGCAACGTATTCTATTAATAAGCTATTGAATTCAACTTATTACCTGATTTGTGCGAAATTTGGCATTCAAGAGATTTTCATTCCGTTTGTTCATAAACAAGAAAACAAGAACATTTACTTAGGCCAGAAATCAAACAGCTAATTAAATCGGAAAATATACATTATCAGAATATAAATTAAATGTTTTTAACATTTTCTTAAAGGAAATAGTCATGAAATATTTTTTGAATAAAATATTTTATACGTGCATTGAATTTATATGGAGGAAAATTTTAATTTATTTGAAAAAGGTATTTCTGAATTCTACTACATTTCTTACATTCTGAATGACATTTTGGGCAATATGTTGGAAAATATAAAACCCTAAATAGTTACTAAGTACGGTTGTACAGGATGAGTCCTTTAAAAGAGGCCCCGTGGGACATGTATGTAACGGAGCGAGGGAATGAGGAAATACAGACCACGGGATCTCTTTTAAAGGACTCATCCTGTACTTGCAATAAAGTTATTAATTACAAGCAAAAAAAATTGTTTTTGTCACACAAGCAAATATGTTATCGTTTGTCATTCGTCAATCTCATTTAAAAGTTTTTGTGAAATATCAATTGAATTTTTTTTTTTTGTTGGCCTCTCCTTTGCCTCGGTCTGTAATGGAATAACCTGAAATCCATAGTGAGTTCGAACGGGGCAGAATGATTGATCTCCAGTAAACGGGTTTGTCATACTGTGAAATTTCGGTTCGTACAGGGCATGCTGCTACGACAGTGATTCGTGTGTGGAACCAGTGGATAGAAGAGGGTCACGCAGCGAAGCGCTGGAACTGGACCACACAATGGGACCACAACACGGGATGGCCGCCATCTTGTACGCATGACCGTAACGGACCGTACAGCCTCATCCACGTTGGCTCGACACTGGAGCAATGCAACAGATGTGGATCTGTATGCGTCGACGGTTCGACACCGTCTGCTGCAGGCTGGACTGGTGGCACGCATATCATTGCGTTGGTTTCTATTGTCCAGAAACCACAAACGCCTCAGACTACAATGGGCATGTGAACGCCGTCGATGACATGCTGAGTGGCAAAATGTAGTATTTTCGGACGATTCCAGCTTCAACCTGGCAGCCTGCATTGTAGAGCGGCATAGTGGGCAAACGCCAAGTGTGATGGTTTGGGGCGCCATTGGATAAAACATGCGATCTCGACTCGTACGTATTGAGGGCAATCTGAACAGCAACTGCTACATCAGGGACGATTTAGAGCCCGAGGTACTGACCCTCCTTCAGGAATCTCCACATGCCATATTTCAGCACGACTACGCCCGACCATATGTGGCGAGTACTGTGCTGAGTATGTGCTGAGTACTTCATAAATGAACAACGGGTACCACTGTTTCAATGGCCTGCACGTTCGCTGACATGTCGCCCATCGAACATGGCTGGGATATGGTTGGTCAGCGACTTGTTCGTCACGGTCCTCCAGCAACCACTATTGATGCATTGTGGACTCTCATACAAGCCGCGTGGAGAGAGATTCTCCAGGAACATATCCAGTTTCTCTTTTATTCCATGCCTCGAAATTTAGGAGCTCTGATTGCAGCACGTGGGGGCTTCACACCATACTAAATTATCGAGGACAGAGATAATGTACGATCATGTGCAGTTATGTTATCCTAATAAATTATGTGTTGTCATGTGCGTAATCTGTGGTATAAAGTTAATTTAGAATCACGTGTGACCTTCTTGGTGTTGCATTTTTCACAAATGTTAGTGTTTTTTCGTTGGCCTATATATTGGTGGGGCGATGGCAGAAAACTTAGAGGTGATAAGATTATAGTAGATCGAAATTTTTCATAGTGAGATATTTTTAATGTAATCATGACATTCGACATTTTCATTTTCACCTAATAACCATTTCGAAGTTATTGTAATTTTTTAACAGCAGTGTTTTATTTTTTAAGAATCTCAAACTCTATACATGTGTAAGTAGAAAGCAAGCTATGGACCTAATACATAATTGATAAAAGTACATTAATGTCATAAAATTCACTGATTTTCTCTTTACAAAGAAACTCCCCATGTCACAAGCCACAGTCGGTCGACTGTAGTTTTATTGCTGGCACTGCTGGATGACTGCTGGAACTAAATACTTATGGGTTTACACAAATGGCGCTGTTATGGCTGACTGCTGGCAACAGGACACTTCGCATGCCATCAATGGCGCGTTAGTGGGATGTTGATGGAAATGAAACTGCTGGTTGATTGTGGATGACCTATTAATGACCCATAAATAACTTACAAAATGTATTCCAGCAATTGTCACACACAATCTTCACTTATTGCTGGTAAAAGTATGGGTAGTCACCAACAGGCCTTTTGATGGCTGTGAAGTGGGTACATCGATGTACCATTGATACAATGAGTAGATTATTTGTAAACATATAGTGATGGAAATAGCTATGGCAAAATGGTGTAAATACAGTGTTCGGTGTGACTTCATGACTGGTATTAAATAATTTGACATATGTAATATTTTACACGTATGACTGCATATAATGAAATTGAGAAGTTAAAAAAAAACAATATATAACCACCTTTAGAAAATTAACATTAAATGGCGTTTTATGTTTCTTATTATTTAAATATTCATAATTAGCGACTGCATTTCAAAACAGATGAATAGCATCCAGGTGACATACATACTGCAAGTTTCTGTGTTGACATCGCGATTCATGTAGGAAGATTTCTCTCAACGACGGTATTTTTTTTTTGTTTACCAGCATCTTTTTAAAAACTGATGATTTGTTCGCAAATATGATTTTAAAGCTATGGAATAACTTGTGTTATTTATATTATAGTAGTGTTTGTTAATAATTCACGTCCGAATATAATCTAAATAAGTTCATTTGAACTTAAGAATACAAAATGGAGTAATGGTTAGCAGGCTGGGCGTCACTGTAAGGAGTGTAGGTTCGCGCCCCCTCTTATCCTCTGGTAAGCATAAGAATTTCGTGTCGTATAATGTGTTTAATAGTGAAGTTAAAGGAAATTAAAAACAAAGTAATGTTGAAATTGATGGTAATGTAATTATTTTTAAGATATAGTGTTAGACATATGGTGAAAGCATGGCTAGCCATTAGTAGGCCATCTGATGACTGTGAAATAGTACATCGATGGGCCATTGCTGTTACAATCATATGGGCCATACTTGGGCCATTTGTGTTGGCCACACCTGGGCCAGTTAGGGGCAGAGTATGGCTAGTTAGTGGTGCCACTTCAGGAGCAGCAATGGTGCCGGGTGCATGCTAGCTATTAGCTAGCTGTTGGCCAATTGTTTGCCAGCTTGGCCTCCGTCTGTAAACCATCAGTGGGCCGTATGTGGTTTGCTATATAGGTCAGTTTTTAAACAGACACGTATTTTTTAGCATATCATAAAACTGTTGGGGCAGGGGAAGAAGTTATATAGAAATTTGTTATTTTTTGTTTAAATGTTTCGTTATTCAGTATTATTTAACAAAAGCTAGATATTGTGTAACTGATTACACTATTTAATGTTGACAAAAACGAACCTATTAAGGCACCAGTCACAGGCAGTAAGTGTTATTAAACACAGTGATATAATGTGCAGCTTCAAGTGAGGGATATTGCTCACAGATTCAGGATCCTGTGGTTTCATGGTTTTTTTCATATGTGATTTATAAATACATTGTGCACCTTATACTTACATGTAAAGTTGTTAGATTTAGTATCTCTTTTTGTTACTATAACGGTGCTGACTTACTGCTCAGCTAAGTTAACTGGTTGTGTTTGTTGCTCTAAATAACATGTTTTTTTGTACTTTGATAAAGTAGGCAGCAGAATCTAAAAGTAGAAAAAAGTGTGTAACACATTATGTGTATATATATTTCTGTAACTGGGGTAAAGACAATAATACTGTTGAAATTAATTTCCTTTGGCTATTATTAATCAAAATCCAAAATCAAATTTTTGCACGATTTTGGTTTGCAGTAAAGTGAACAGGTACAAGTTTAATTTACACACAGAGGCATATGCTGAATCTGTCGGCTTACAGTAGAGACCTTGATTCCACGAAGAGAATCGCAATATAATACAAGGTTGAAGTCAAAAAAGTTATTTTATATATCTCATGACATAACTGTTTCGTGAGCCACAAAGGAGAGAACTAAAATGTGATGGTCATCGCATTGCAGTTTGTCTGTCACTTACTACAATATTACTAGCCAGTACCCTTTACCATTGCTTTTTGTTCAGAATTGTTTTATTATAGATTTTGTAATTAGTATACTTAGCTACACTTGAACTGATTCGTCACTGATCGGAGGGGCTGTGTTTGGTGTAGCAGTTAGAGCACTCACCTCCCACCGAGGTGAATATGGTTCCATTCCCAGTAAGGTTATTTCCACAGTTTCACATGTAGTAATTTTGTCAGACGGTGATTCTGATAAGTGGGCTTTCTCGGAGGGCTCCCTTCTCCCATCCCTTGAATTCCAGCAGTGCTCCATTTCCACCTCTTCGCCATCATCGTCTTCCAAGGCCCCGATTTTAAGAGCCATCCAAAACTCTCTTTTGTACTCATTCTTCAGTGATTTTAAGCTCCTTCAAACCTGCAGCTTAACTAGTTAAGATATCTGGTGCTTTGTGTCACTTTGTACAATACAAGTTTGTAATTTTTTTGTCTTAGTAAATCGGAACGGATTCAGCCAAATGTGTGTTGCATACATTATGTATTCGCCACAATTATAAGCCTTCATAAAGGCCATATGACCAAGTTCCATTTCTCGCCACAGGTAAATGTTTTATCACAAATAGTTAATTTTGAGTATTTGAATCGGAGGGGAAAACATCAAAGAGAGTTCTCCCTTGTAAGTGGTGTTAGCCATTGTTGCACTAATTGAAGTAATGCATATTTATAGTAACTGTTTCTGTGTGAGAGTGGTAGGTTATGAAATGTGCTTTCGTATTTTCTATTAAAATTGTGCCTCTGTTAAAATTTTAAATACATTTTTGCATGTGCAGTTTACATGTTGATTTCATTTTGTTCTCTAGGGTTTTTTTTACAGAGAGCCAAAAATCACGGAACATGTCAAATAACATCCACAGTGTCAAAAGTTTGAATATAACTTTGACCATTATAAAAAAAGGAATTAAGTAATTTCATTAATGCGACACCCAAAACATCAAAGAATACTGTTTTATATAACAATAGCAAAGCAGCTAAATTCAAAAAATTAACTGCAAAACAGCCATTAATTCCCTAGTGTTATAAAAATGATAGCATAAAATAATAATGTTGTTATAGTTCAGAGACTTTATAACAGAAATTAAACGTATTACATAAACTGGTTAAATAACCTACTAAAAATACAAGCTGCAGAACAGGATACTCCTTACTGGAACATTTTTAAGTGAGCAGGGGATTAAGTATGAATTTATATAATATTCGTAAGTACTGTTCAGAAGTAAAACTGTAATAAGCTTTTAATTTTTGAAAAGTATTCTAGATAAGTCTCTTTTATATCTCATTCCTATTATATTTATTCAAATGCTTAATACTGTCTGTATAATCTCCCCATATAATTACTTAGTACGCCATAGTGTAAGGAAAATATTACATGTTAACCATTTTACAAATTTGGCACTTCATGTTGCAAAACAATACAGAGCTTTGGAAGTATCGTTTATCTTATTTAAATTGTCATAAAATCCACTTTTTATAAATTTTATCCTTTAATCTTAGGTATCTTTCGACATTTTTTGGGAAGGGGATAGTGGTGTCAAAAGCATGTACAGGCCAATCTTAATAATAAAATGCATGAACTTAATTTTGTCAGTAGTTTATCTGAACTATGCAATTATTGCCATCCTTGGGTTCTTTGGGTCACAAAGTTGGAAGGTCAAGTCTAGAGGACAAAATTAACATTTGTTTTTGCATATAATAGCAACGTGTTCTTTGAATGATTCTTGTAGCGCAAGTAAGCAAATTATCAAACAAGCCACAATTAGCCTACCTAGCAGAGCCCATATAATAAGACACTTGGGAGGTAGTAATCCTAAAGGAAAATAGTATATTGACTACACGTGCGAGATTAGCAACTGTAATGATGGGATCACAATTGTGCAACAAACACAACGCGATGGTGGCAATACGATAAGAAAAAATGCCCTCTTATATCCTATATGTATGAACATGGTTTTAAATACTCGTTAATATAAAAATAAGTTACTGCTAACTAATGAGCCTACGTTCATCTACATGGGTGCAAATTATTTATAGTGAAGCTCTTAAAAGCAAATATGGTAGATAGACGTTGACGCCTCATTGACAGCAATATCATTAGACATGAAACCAGAAACATGCGAAACAGTCCCAAGACAGTTAAATACGCGAGTGACTTAACCGTGATTCGAATTCAGAAAAACTTGTAAAATTAAGCTAGCTTGCAATCAACTGCACCATGGAGGTAGGATTCGGAGCATCAACTTCGGATCTAATCAGTTTGATGTTTTGAATGATAAGATTCACTAACCTGAAATATTTACACTGCCATAATTTTGAAAATCAGTGCCTGAGCCACTAGAACACATAAGTTTACATGGTTTACCATAATGCTACTTCAGTGATACATTTTATGACAGATGATTGATTGGTCTCCGAGGTATGGTATAAAACTTTATGTTCTTAAATGAGACTATCTTACAAACTTGCTTAGAAAGAAGCTCTGTACACGTTGTTTGTAATATATAATATCACCATAAAAAGTTTGATGGAAACTCTTTAATTGTTAAATAGATATGCCAAGCATAGGCCTAACAAAATATTTATATGTCCGCCATTTATAAAATAAAAATCTGACCCCGTTTAATTCACATAACTTTACATGGCCTTCTGGAGAAGTGCGAAATTTTGTGGAAATTTGTTTAATTATTCCGGAAATATTACATGTTCCACTTACTCACCTCACAATACTTTGCAAGAAAGTTGGCAAAACAGGATCTCTATATGCATATCAGTTGATTGGGCTTCGAGATATGGCACAAAACCTCCATTTTTCATGTGAAAATTTAATTAATGGAGGGCAAAAGGTTTATATATTAGAACATTCGTTTATTGTCGTAGATAACTTACTATACACAAAGTTAAATTTAAATCTGTCACATAGTTTCGTAGATATAGAACAGAAGGTTGTAATCTTTGATACGCGCCATTCAGAGTGTGAGGGACTTACACAATTTAAACATATGAATTTATTAATTTAGCCAGCCACAGAACAAATTCTTCACCAAATTTGAGCGAAATCGTTTGAGTGTTTCCCGAGATACGGCCTAAAAACTGTATTATTTCATGTGGTGGTATCTTACAACATGGCGGAGAAATTACGCTATACAAAGACAATTTTGATGACTATAACTCATACTGTCGGCATACAAAGTTAGTTGAGATTTGTTATGCAATTTCATATATAAAAAATTAAAAACCTAAAATTTTATATGACCTCCATTTTCAAAATATGTGTTTGACACTCTGAAATTTTATTAGTTTACATGGACTGTCATTGTGATATTTATTTACCAAATTTGGTAGGAATCAGTCAATTGTTTCCCAAGACATCACATAAAAACACTATTTATTCGTGTGGCACTATCTTTCAAAATGGAAGACAAAAGAAGCTCTATGCAGACATATTTGATGGTTGTTATATATACTTCCAGCATACAAAGTTCAGCTGGAATAGATTAAATGGATGCGAAAATATAGCATACTATGCTAAAAAAAAAGCTGTATAGACGCCATTCATAAATAAATGGCTGACATACGTGAAACATATTTGACCATAACAACTGCAGCAGTGCTACTCGTTTGCCAAATTTGATAGGAATATGTCCATTTTTCCCCGAGAAATTCCACAAAATTATTATTAATTCATTTAGTGCTTTCTTACAAAATGGCCAGCCAAAATGGTTGTTGTTTGGCTTATATGATGCTTATAACTATACTGTCAGTGTAAAAAATTGGTTTGAAATTGGTCAAGCGGTATGGTAGCTATGCCAAATAAACTTAAAATATTTGTACTGCCGACATTTCGAAAATAAGTACCCAATGATCTTCAATTAGTCATATATATATACACACACACACACCTGGTCTATCATAGTAAGATAAAGGGAGGGGGGATGGCCAAGCAGGTTATAAGGCCCTAGCACTTGTTTACATATTTGCAGTGTGTTTTTCTTTGGCCATCCTACCCATCCTGTAACCTACCTAGACTACCATCTAGCGGTGGACAAGAGAAGTCGGTGAATTTCATTGTGTGTGTAGCATGCACGGAAGAAGTAGAGAAAGGTAAAAATATTTCTGTTGTTTATAAATATCTGTCGGAGTAATATTGTGTTATTTCAGTGTAAATAATGTAATATGATTTAGTTAATATTTTTGTCGTATTGTGTATCAAACTAGCAATTAAATTACATTATTTTTATATTTTTTGGACGTAAGGAAAAAGGCGGGATAACCTCAAACCTACATGTTAACATTGCAGGAAATAAGGCCCACATTAAATAAATAATGGGCCTTATTTCCTGCAGTAACCAACAAGTAATTGTTTCGTTTATCGTATGTTATAATTGTTCAACTATGGTGTAACTTTGTTCTATACGTTGGCTGTACTCAATGTCAGTGGCGTACGTAAGCAGAGGAAGAGAAATCGAGATATACACACACCCAAAAATTCTAAAAATTAGAGTAAATAGTTTCATAATTTGCACTCTATACTCCAGTTGTTAAGATTATTTCCACACATTAAGATGGAACATCCGGCGCCATTTAAGGTGTTTCATTTTTGATACGTGAAATTACTGTCATGTTAAAACTAAATACAGTTCTATAGAATATTTTAACACTTATATAGGTGAGTATGATTTATTATTTTGACATTTTTGTGGCAGTGTTTCTGTAGTTGTGACTCTGTTACACACCTAAGAAACTTAAATTTATAGGGAATCATTGCAACAAGGGGGTTAAATCCATTGTTTAATTTAGAGAAAAATATTTTATTTATGTTTCAGAGCGTCTCAATGGGTAAGAAATGCAGATTCCTTAGATGCAACTGGACCCGAAACATGATCGAGGAATCTTTAGAGTTGCTAAGAAACAGGAATTCGCAATGGTTTGTTGAAAATCACTGTGATATCCCTCGCAGAACTTTAAGATATCATTCAAAGTCTGGGAGCTCCGAAAGAAATTTGGGTTGTCATAAAATTCTTACTGAAGATCAAGAGAAGGATTTAGAAGAAAGGATTATTCGCTTTGCTAATATAGAATTTCCACTAACTCCAGTAGGCCTACTTATGAGTAGAAGTGTTTTCGAATTCGTGGAAAGATACATCAAACATCCCTTCAACAAAGTAGAAAAATTTGCTGTTAGAGAATGGTTTCGTGGCTTCATGAAACGACACCCGCGTATTTCTAGAACAAAGGCCCAGCCAATGAACCCTGCAAGAGCTGTGAATTTAAATCCTGTAATTGTTAAAGATTATTTTACTAAACTGGGTGCTGTCATCGCCCAACTTGACCTTAAAGGACGCCCTAAGAACATATATAATATGGGCGAAAAAGGGATTCGCTTGACAGTGCATCACAAACAAAATGTTCTCGCGCTCAAGGGAGCCAAACGTGCTCATCTTGTCTCTCATGAACATGCTGAGAATGTGACAGCTGTCGCATGTGTTAGTGTCATGGGAGCATAAAGGCTTTAAATATGGACTTCCTCCAGGATCACAAGTAATAATGACACCTAAGGCGCCAATGACAAGTGAAGTTTTTATACAATGGCTGGAACACTTTGCAGAATTTAAACCTACAGGTAAAACTTTACTTATAATGGATGGAGCAACATATCATCTGGACATATCAATTGTAGATAAAGCAGAAGAATATTCCATAAATATTTTCTGATTACCAAGCAATACCACACATGAATCTGCCTGTCCAGTTCTGCGAGAGGACTAGTTATTACCCAACCCACCTCTTCAACTGACTCGCCATACCTGGAGCTGATCAACAACCTTAAAACCTTTGTGCACAGAGGATGTTTGAAAAATTCTTGCATTAAGACTCTGAAGTGTTTCAACGTTTGCTGCAAACGAATATAATTTAACAACTCCCGCTATTTAAATATTGCACATAATTGTGAGAAAATGTACAAATACTACCTAATAACGATCTAGGCGAACGAATAATCGATATAAATTTGGAAGATAATGAATAAATCTAGGAAAGATTTGAGTCCCTGCAACTTCGTGGAATAAAAACAATGACATCAATACCACGTTACTTAATACAAACACAGTTTATCGGTCAGAAATAATTTTAGGAAAATCTCCGTCGAAAACATATTGCAGAGGAAGTTTAAAAAAATTATCGTAGCGAACACGTAGACTAGCTTCGGAAAACCATATTATCGAATACTAGCCGAAGGAGATACGGATTATTTAAAAGAAATAATAGGCGCGCGCAATCTTTAAAATAACGGAAAATATTCCTACACTATAAGCTATCGAAATAAAATCTTACTGACTCCCGTAATTAACGCTACTACAGAAACTGAATTCAAACATTAATCAACGATTATTAAAAAAGAAATTAATTAATTAACACATGTCAAAATATACTAACTCCTATCGTATTTTATGTTACGAAGGTTAACTTCGCGAAAAACAGAAATATTTCGAAAAATAGTGCTATGGAGCCTGCGAGCGGGGCGTAACCCCGAGTAGATAGATGATGATATCACCTAACAAGCGTTGCGGGTTGGGATCAGCTAGGCCAAGAATGGGGTCATTGCGAGTTCGTAAACAGGAGGGGTCACCGCTGTAGGCTGCCGCGACTTTGTCCGTCTTTTTTCTATCCTGTAACAGACCACCAGCCGATGAGGGACGACCTCGCTAGCCGATGAGGGACGACCTCGCTCCTTTGTCTTGGGAATGCAAGACCCTGGCGAACTGTCTCCAAGCAACAAGCCTGTCTCGCTCGGGCAAGGGCTGCTAGGAATGCCTTATTTGATACATGTCTTGAACCCATCCCAGCTGTACGAGTCCTACAGGCTTCACGCAAAGTGTTAAACACATTTGCTTTCTGAATAAACACTAAATTAACTGATGTACACAATAAAGGCAGATATTGAGTAAATTATATTTCTTTGTGTTTTAAATATTCCCGTGAAAATCGTCAGTGTTTGTTAATAGCCGTTAACTGCATTTTACAGTTATATTTAAAACTCATATACTATAAGTAAATTGCTCATTTCATATTGTTTTCCGTTAAGATGTAAAATCGTTAACTCATTGCGAATCTTCATAGTCTTTACTATGTTGAATATTAATGATTTCGCTATTTTTAGATGATATTCATACGAGCTGATTTCAAAACGAGACAGTATTGTTCGCTGTTATACAAAGCGCACAGACAAAGTGATTCGCCAATTGTTGCGAACAAACACTCACTCGTTAAACCTACTGAAGCAAAAAGTATGTATTCAGTTCACATACAAATATTTCTGCTCACTGAAAACATGTCAATTAACCGGGTATTTTTTGTATTGTTATGTTAGTATGTATTTTCAAGATATATACGTAAAAAAAAAGGTCATACCCACGAATAAATAAATGTTCTTCACACAAACCAAGCTAAAACCCTGGTGGATAAAGTAATAAAACACATTTTTGTAAAAACATTGACTCACTCATTTCTCTAAGATATATTATTATAATCTTCCAGATCTACAGTTTTGAGATAAATGAAACACATATTCACTTTGAGATACACTTTTAATACATCCCATTTTTCCAACCAACACAATGTTTATTTAAGTATACAAAAATCATTTCCTTCTTAAAAATATTTATTTATATACAGAAAAAACACTCAATCTTCTTTTCTGGGAATGAGGTTGGTAACATTTGGTTGATGTTGCGGTAAGATGAACTCGTTGCTTTAAAATATGTGAGAAGATGTTATTCACAGCGGATTCTATATGAGGCGTTGGTAGTTAGAATTTCAGATTAGTTGTTTAAGACACTAGCTGTCAGTTGATTTGTTCACTTTTGAGACTGCTGGTAGTTTAATTGACTTGTAGATGCTACTATATCCTTTGATTACCCCATTGGCGGTATTGCATATAGCAGAGATGAATTTATTGTGGTATTTAGTGTAGTGTTGCGGGGAAAAAATGTAGACATGAATTCTATGATACCACACAGGGATACACCAGCCAACTGAATGAAGTGCTGAAATACAAGAAGTGTAAAGTTTGCGGAGGAAATTTGACATACGCATCGTACTGACATGAATCAAGTATCGCAGTTCAGAGGCTTTACACATATTCTGGGTTTCGTGGAACAGGAAAAAATTATTGATCTATAATTGTGTTAAAATCTTGTAGAAAAAATATTTATTTGTGCATCGGAGCGAGTGAAGAGATTTTAACGGCTCTCGAAAACGGGGGTCTTGAGAGCCGGTGAGGATGAAGCGAGGCGAATAATGAAGCAGCGTCAGATTTAAAGCCTTCTTATCGCTAATAAACTTGGCTTATTTACCACCAGCAGTGAACGGCCGGTATTGGCTCACATGTACATCAATTTTTGAGATCAGCTGTAAAGTCCATCCGTTTCCACAAGCACCAAATTCTTCAAGTCTGGTTATTAAGTAACGGACTATGTTATTGTCATAAAGTTCACCAACATCGGATGAGTGTAGGACAGGGAGGGAATTATTTTGAAAATAAAATGTTTGCGTAACTTCTTCCTCTACCGTGAGGGATTTCAAATCTTACATGTTACTGTTATACTAATTCTAATAGGTCAGAGTGATGCAATTATTAAGCTTAATAAAGGGACTTCCTGGAAAAATGAGATAAGTCCTCATCACTGTCAAGCCTATTGTTAACAATATCCACGTCAGTTAGGTTGCTGGCGAACGCGCTAGCAAGTATCTCATATCTGAGACTGGATTATGAGCTTCTCAGTGAAGCTGGAGACTTGGAAATTAAAAATTAATTTTCATCCCTGAATCATCATATCGAATTTGTGGAGGCAATTCAGTGGTTGGAGCTGGAAATGTTAACTGTGGGGGTAATTCGGTGGGTGGAACTGGAAATGATAGCTGTGGGGCTAACTGTGGTGTTGGCTTAGGAGGCGGTGCAGATTGTGGAACAGATTGTGGAGCTGATTGTAGAGCTAACTGAGGAGCAGATTGTAGAGCTAACTGAGGAGCAGATTGTAGAGCTAACTGAGGAGCAGATTGTAGAGCTAACTGAGAAACAGATTGTAGATGTTGAGAACCATGTGTTCCTAGTTTTACAATGTCTATTTAAAGCATCACTCCGAGAAAAATTTTTCTGGCAGAATTCACACTGAAATTGATTTTTTAAAGATTTCATTTCACAGCTACTTCTTTCATGTCAGCATAATATGCAGAACTGTAAATTCTTTACCGCAGAAGCAACACAGCAAAGGCATCGTTTCTTCTGTACTATTCAAAGATTATAATGAGTCTGCAAAGCGTACCCCTTTTATAGGTAGTTATAGGCAAATCCAGGAAGCAATTCGATTACATTATTCGTTTTAAACACAATACGTCTGAATTGTAGGCGGTGTTAAACAGATATTTTTTTTTAACATAAGACGTTTGAATCCTAGAATGTACGTTTAAATAGTTTTATATATTAAATCACTTTAAATTTAATAAAGGTTTATTTAATCATTATCCCGCACACAAACCTTTATGTGTTTCAAACTATTTATTTATATACATTTGCTTACAGAATACATCTTATCATCACTGTGTGTTTACAGAAACATTTTTTACATCATATCTTCTCCTTGGCAATATTTATAGTATTTTCAAATGTTTGATTGTTATAATTTTTCATGTATTCAGGTTCGTGGAAATATTCTGGTAAATCAGGAAAAGTTTCCTAAAATTGCGATTACACTTATTCGATGCTCGCTGATAGATTTGTATTCGGATATATATGGTATACAGGACATTTTTTCAGATCTGAACAAGATATTAAATCATTACATTTTTACCCTCTAAGGGACATTGGATATATTTGAAATAAACAGTCCATCGCATATCTCTCCAAATGACGTATAATTCCGTTAAACAAACAAGAGTAATGCACACTTGAGTTTCCAGGGGTGACCGAGTTGTAAATATCAGTTGGATGGAAGAAAGACATGTTTACAGTAGGAACGTCACAAAGATGCAAATTCGAAATGGCTTGCTCCGACGTGCTAATAACTTGCTGATAATCAATTTACACGTCGATTTCTGTATGCACGAACAGGTGATTTCGTTGTCTTGTTGATCGACATTTAAGAAATATTGGATTACATATAATCAAATCCTTTTTAAATGAAATTTCATTCATTCTATATAATGCCATATGACTCGAATATTATCCACAGATGATTCGAGAGGAGAATGCTCATAGTCTGTTTCACCCCAGTCAGACATCATTGCCCAAGTTAGAATTAATTTTGAATTATCCTCTGCAGAGAAGAATGTCGAGTTAGATCCATACATTTTTCATCATTGTTTGAACGAGGGGCAATTGTATTATTTTTGGATATCTGTTACTTTCCTGTTAAACACACTTTCGAAAATGCATTTTTGCTCAACTCCACCTACACATATTTCACAATTATTTAGGTAATGTTTATAAATATCGCAAATATTCTCATACTCCATACACCCACTTTCCCGTTTTAAACCGTGGTGATGGTTAGTAACCCATCTATTTGATTTTCTTATATTTGGAAGATAAATATTTTCTTATATTTGGAAGATAAATATTAGATATTTCCAGTCAAATGGTGATTTGAAGCTCAATAGAGTTGTATGTTCTTCCATATCAGTAATAGCTCATTCTTTAATGATAAATTTATCTGCAGGCTGAAATACTTGCACACTGCAAACATCTCATCGCAGCCATGGTTCATCGTCTACTGACTCAATTCATTATTTTCACCAGCTTATCTCATACATTGTAACTCGCTAATCTGTCGTGACTTATAAGAGCATAAGCTTGCGTATTTGCTGGAATAGGGTGTATTTGCAATAATTCAAATTCGTGAATCAATCACACAATTTATATTTGTGCCATCCTGTTTGCTTACATCAAACACAAATAGTGCTCCTCTACTTTTAAATGTTTCGGGTCCTAGGATCGGTGAACTGTTTTTGTTATAATACGTTTCCTGAAACTTTGTATACATATCACACGAAATAAGGAATTTCCCATTGGCAAAGTTCATATTTTAGTCCACATGGGGGTAAGCTTGACTGTTTAGACACAATTTAATATCTTTCGTATCACAATTATCGAATATTAATCTATCAGCTTTTAAATTGTTTTGTCGATTTGTTTGAAAACAAATGGCCACATGTCTCTGTTTTTCTAACGAAAAACCTGAGTTCACACTCCACACTATTTTTTGAGCTATCGGTAGAGTTGGGAACGTCTCCACGATCTGAATGCAATGTCTAGATTCTTTTCTTGTTCGATATATTTTTAAAAAACTTTACATGTTCACGAGTGTTAATTTCGATATGCGGCATCAACCATTCCACACTGCTTAATTCAAATGTTACACCTTCCTCGTTATTACCCGAATCATACATGACATTCAAATGTGTATTGCCGAATAGAATAACTAATTCTTGTTTATCATTTAATGTGACATATTTGTAGTCTTCAGCAAAGCCCAAAACCATACTTAATGGTATACCAACTTCGTATTTTCCACCTGGGTTTATTTGTAGTGAATAATCACTAGCATTGTTCCACCCAGCCATAAGCCCTGCATTAATATCGTTTACAGTTCCCGAGAGATAGTTCTTTATCGTGGAAGTGATTCCAACATCTCGTTTTTGATCGATTTCCACGCCATTTAGCAGATATGCAATTCTGTCGATTGAATGAATTGTTCCGTATCTCACCATTTTTGTAGTTGCTGGATTACTTGCATCGACTGTCTTTTTAATTGTTCCTCTAAACATTAAACTAGATTTCGACGGTAACGTGTAAATATCGTGATTTTGTATTGAAATTCTTATTTCCGACGGAAACGTGTACGGACGTGCTCGGAATGGTTCATACACGTGTATTTCTGTATTGGTGATTACATTTTCATAGCTGATAGGTTCTGCGATTAAGTATGCCTTCCATTTCTATTAACGGTATATACTAATTCTTTTAAATGCAACCCGTTGCCTGGTGTTAACTTCACGGGTAACTTATTTGAAGTGAGTGTTTTTTGTTCGCATTTACGTCTTTTTATACTTCCTTTCTTCGATATACCTTCTTTAATGTCACATTTCTTTAAATAACCACCTATTTTAAATCCGAATTTACTATTATACACAATACCAATTATGACTGTAATGCGCTACAAAAGGGAGCTTTTTAAATAGCCTTTTTTTAAACGGTAATTTCTTCATATCTAAAATTAATAAGTTTACCATCTTGATCGACAGTTGTAACAACTATTTCATCAACACGATTCACTATTACAGGGAGACATATCAATGCATTAGGTTTTTCAATTATTTTATATCCTGGAACCACAGCACATGTGAATTCATGTCGTGTATTTGTTGGTTTTCCATTCAAATATGATCCCCCTACAATATTAACATTTATGAGACATAAATTTACCATTAATACATTAACTGGTTTTGAAGATTCTTGTAATTCATTAGCTGGATATACTCTCCATTCATAATCCAACACATTTGCAATTGAATTGTCTTCCGTGAAATCGATATCGATGTTACTATACATAGCACTAGTTTACGTATTTGGATTTCCACGCAATCGGAAATGTACATCTTCAGGTAATGCCGCTTTAATTAATGTTTCAAAGTCATCCAACTTATATGATCCTACTGGTATCACAATCTTGTATGTTTTTCATCAATATTAGCTGTAAATAACTGGTTATGCATATCAATGATTAAAATGCTGTTGTAATAAATGAATTCTATTAGATTTATTTTCTAATCTCCATCTAACTCCACCGCAGGGAAATATATCGCACACAATTCCGACGAATTTCCACTTAATATAAACGAAATTGTCTAATATGTTATACTATTACAATTACCTATATACCCTATTTATAGCCAAAAACATAAATATAAATGTTCGCAATTGATTGTATTTGGTAATTGATCCATTTTGTAATTATACCTTAATTGAGTGTTTTTTAAATAATCAGATATTTCAATTGGAGGACGTAAATCGCCGAGACTGTCGTAATACAATGATTGGTTTACGTTTTTAATTAATGCAACCCAGTGCATTCCTTCATTTTGTTTCGAATCTAAATTAACAATCATACATTTCCGATGATTTGGTTTCTTTGGTAAATCGTCTTTCATATACACACCTCAGAAATAGGGAATATCCAGTTTCTTTACAAATACATTAGAATTTTATTTGTTAATGCATATTTTGGAAGACTATTCAGGAATTTCTGCGTTTTTTTTTTCTACGTTTGGAGTTTTTTCGTACTTGTCCATTTTTATAGGGTTTCAAATACATTCCTTTCCTTTTGATTTAACTGCTTAATTAAATGCCGAAACCCCTTCCAGAATTGATCCAAGAGCCGTTAATGCTGGAAATAGGAATGGAATTATTCCTCCTTCCTTTGTTTTTCTTTTAGTTTTACATTTTAGCCCAGTGTGTTTTTCTTTTAGTTTTGCATTTTAGTCCCATGCCTCTCTTCACCTTCGTGCGCATAACTTTATCAACAACCCAAGCTCCAAGATTTTCACCTGTAGATGTTCACGAATTCTTCCTTATATTTGCTGCTTTATCGGCTGGCATTTAATCCGCTTTATGTCTTTCTTTCAAATCGTTTGTTCGATCGTAAACTATATCGCGTTCTTTATATGAATTATCCAAAGAGTTTATTCCTTGATCATTCCGAGCCAAACATTTTGCAAGTGTGGTACCTGGTCCGCAATAATTGTATTTCGGTAAATGAAATTCAAATTGTAATTTATTGATCACTGTATTCAATACACCATGTCCTTTTTTGATACGTGTAGTACGAGCCATTGTTTTCAACTGAACGCGAACCTATATATAGACCTACACTTCTAGTTTTATGTTAGTATATTATGTTAGTTTTACATTACTACGTTACGTCAATATGTTATGATATATTACAATATGTTACGTTAATACATTACAATACATTATATCACATTAGTACGTTACAATACATTATGATACATTACGTTAGTACATTACGATATGTTGCAATACATTATTTTACTATGTTGTGATACATTATACTGCCTATTTTTGTAGAAATGTAGATTACAAAACAAAATGTACATATGTGGTAATTGTAAGTACGAAAGAAAATGTAATTGCACAGAAGCATGGTATTCTTTTACCATCAATTATACGTTGTATAATAAGTGGTCCTTCTTCATGTGGAAAAACTTGTGTTATTATGTCGCTGTTGGAGCATCCGAATGAACTTAAGTTTGAATATGTATATGTGTTTTCAAAAACTATACAACAAGAGAAATATCAAAGATTAGTGAGCATTTTGTAGTTAATTAAAGGAATGCGATATTTCTCTTTTGCAAATAAAGAAGATGCAGTGCCTCTGAATGAAGCATTGCCCAATTCCTTATTTATTTTTGCTGATATTTGGTGTGAACCACAGGGTGAAACATAGCAATATTTCAGTTTTGGTCGACATTCAAACGTCGATTGTTTTTATCTACCCCAAAGTTACACATGTATACCAAAACATAATTTATGTGATAATGCTAAGATGGTAATTGTGTTTAAGATGGATAGTATGGATCTGCAACATATTTACAATGATCATATTTTAGGCGATATGAAATTTACAAAGTTTAAAGATATGTGTTTTACTGTTGGAAAGAAAAAAGCGGTTTTTTGGTGATTATACCAAAACTTACTTTATATAAAGGCAGATATAGGTATGGTTTTGATAGTTTTTATTTCCAGGCAAAGAACAATGAGTATTTCAAAGTTTGGACATAGCGATATAAAATGCAATCATTACAATAGCTGTTTAACCAAAAATGGCGATGGGAATTGTGATTTGAACGGGCATATATTACGTAATATGGGTATGGCTGAGAAAGATAGTGATGCGGTAAATAAACGTTATGTGGAAGACTTAAACAATATTATGCTAAACGTATTTAAATCGCAATCAAATGATATTCAAGAGAAATTAATAAACTTAGTTGATTTGAATTACAATGTTTATAAAAACACAAGTGTATTCGTAAACATTTTAAGCAATATTAGCACTGATTTGCAGAGTAATGAATTTAGAATAGAAGAAAGTTTAAATGGATTTAGTAGGGATTTTAACGATATGTCAAACATAGATTTTACAACACAACTTACAGAAATGCAAGAAAATTTGAGAGTTGTAATTAAAGAAGTGGTAAACGATACTGTTACAAAACAACTTGAAACACGAATTGAACAAATAACGCAATATATGAAAGATGAAGTCATTAATAAAAAATTTGGTTTAGTTAACCAAATAGATTTGATAAAACAAAATAATGATTTGATAACACGAATAAATCATTGTATTAATGATTTGAAAGCTAAAACTTTAACAAAATTAGATGTTATATTAAGTAAAGTAGATAAGATTGAAAAAAGCACAAAGTAATCGACTTATCACATCAGTTAGAAAATCAACGACTTAATTCATATATAAATTGATTGAAATTGATGTAATATAATCAAAACATGTCTACTTCTGCTTTGGAATTACGTAAAGTCGTATCTGCTGTGAAAGAGAATTATTTACAAGCCAAACAAGCCTTTATGGAATGGGATGTTTTAAACGACGAAATATTTAAACCTGTTACGAGTAGAATGAATCTGTTTTGGAAATTAAATGCGAAGAAGAACTTTTAACAAAGAAAAAAGCAAGCTCTTTCTAATTTAACACGACATTATTTATTAATACAAAACTCTTCACCTCTGCGCTATACGACATTTGGTGTTTATCGTCATGACATCTGGTTCCTGGGATATTCGGTAATTAAATTTTTGCCTGGCATTAAAATTAAAATTGGTGATTATGTAACTGACGTGAGTCAAGGATTGTTTGAAGTATTGTTTAAAAACTTTCCAAATGGATATTTCGATACTGATTTGCAGAAATATAAAGAAATTATTCTTCGAACGAATGCTAACATTAGTTCAGGAGAAGAAAACAGTCTGAAAATACTTTTAATAGGAGATATAGTCGGAAGTGGAATATATAACGATGAAGTTGGTGATCGTTTTACTCCTGTATATTGGAACAATCCTAATTAATTGGTCGAGAGATTAAAACTTCTCATCACTTCGAGAGTCTGGGAATAATTCACATATGAACGAAATTGTTTCTTTTACTGAAGAGTTGAAAGAAGGTGGTTATATTACCATTGTAGTTAAGTAACTTGCTCAAGAACTTTATGCCTTTGCAAGAATAAGATATCCTACAAGCAAAGTTATAACCCATGGTTTAAATGATCTTTTTCAAGCCAATTTGTGTGAATTGACATTGCTTTCAAAATACAATAAGGGATATATGCATATTTTAACTGTAATAGACGTTTATTCGAAATATAATTGGGGTATACCTTTGAAAAACAAAATTGGGAAACAGGTTACTGAAGCAATGAATATCATTTTGAAAGAGAGAAAGCCGAATTCACTCCAAACCGACAGAGAGACCAAATTTTTTTCTGCACCATTCCAGAAACTAATGACTAATATGGTATTAATTACAACGCAATGTATTCGGAGCTCAAAGCCAGTGTTGTGGAATGATAAAACAAATCGATTAAGCAGTAAATATATAAATTTTTCACATCCAGGGCGACTTACAAATGGGTTGACATTTTGCCTGAAATAGTTAAATTTTATAATTCCATATACCATAGAACTATCAAAATGACGCCCAAAGAATTTACAGACAATAGGTTAATGAAAGCTATTTATAATAACGTTATAGTCATCGACAAAAGAAAACCAAAGTTCAAAGTTGGGGAACTTATACGTATCCCGAAGCAGAAAGGAATCTTTAAGAAGAAATTTACGGTGAATTTGTCTTTATAATATTTAAAGTTATTTCAAATAGACAAACACATCCCACAGTTAGTTCTTCGAACGAATATTTGTTTTATAAGATCATTAAAAGGAAGAAAGATATGTCCTTTGTTCGATGGAGAGGATTCTCAAAAGCACACGACTCCTGCATTACGAATCTTTATCTTAACAGATTGTAATACAAATTTTGTAAAAATTGCGATACTAAATAAAAGATTTTTAAATAATATTTCATGTTATATAACTCTGGATGGTGTTTGGATATTCAATTTATTGTGCAGTCAATCCCCTTGTTGAATTGATTACTGTTTCATGGGATTAGTGTTTGAGCGATAATCCAGTGTGAGTAAATCCTTTTATTGTGACGTCATTCACATTTAGGTGATAATCCGTTTAATTTGATATGTAATTCTATTTGCAACTGTGATAGAATTGCTTTATTGGAAATTCGCATTTAGGTGTTGGTTGGGTGTATTTGGAATGTATTGTAATTCATTGTGTTTGGGTGGTATTCTGTTGCATTTGATTCCTTTTAAATGTGACATAATTGATTGTTTTTTAATGTTACATTTCTTAGAATCGGGATAAAATTTCGTGGAATTTTACAGCATAAAGGCATTTGGGGCATAATTCTGTTTTGATGTTATTCAGAATGTATTTGTAACTTGATATATTTCTTAGAACTTGTATAATGTTTCCCGGAATTCGTATCTCGGATTAGATTTCTATACTATTTCATGTATTAAATTTAATTGTGATGTAATTTGTCATTTTTTAATTCAATAGTGTTAAAGTGATGGTTAGATTATCGGAATACATTTCTGGTTTTTCTAATTGTTGGTGGTATATTATGTTCCTTTGCTTGTAATGATACAGTTCTTGAAAATTGGTTCGTTTTAAGAGAGAAAAATAGTATTCCCCATGCTAAAAACTTTTTATACCAAAATAGTTAATAAATTTTTCTAGTTTAAAATTATTGAAAGAAAGTTTTACGGTGTAAATAATTTTTATAGTATAAAATTTATAAATGTTTTTGATGGTGTAAATGACTTTTTATGGTGTACACTACTTTGATCGTGTAAGATCCAGAAATTTTAAAAAAGTTCATTTAAGATGTATATTTTTTTGCTTTTAAACAAATGGTTTACAAAACTGGACTTTAAAATTCAATGCAATATTGTAAATGCAGTCCGTGTGCTCCAAACATAAAATGTTTTTGAAATGCAGACTAGACCTCCCAGGTCAAGGAATATCGTTGTGTAAAGTGGAGACGAGCTGCACTCAGGGCAACGTGCATCGTTGAGTGAAGTTATATGGAGTGGCGCGGGCGGAGGGATGGGGGGAGTTCTACCGCTGTCACACATGCGTGGAGGCGACTACCAGGGTTTGTGCATGGAGGGAAGGTTGCCAGATGCCTTTCTGAACCATTCTCTCATTCCCTCGCCTACTCCACGCTGTCCACATCTCCCACCTGCTCGCAACCCAAGCTCCCAGCCTGCATGCTCTAAACTTTCGATTGCAGCGTAGTCTGCTCCAACTCTGCGTGCGGGTCACCCTCATCGGCTCTTGAGACCTAAGTTTCGTTCGCTCCCTAACACACTCAATTCTCGGCTATCCGCTACCTGGCTTTATACACAAAGTTTTAGAAAGTCTCGTCCCCCATATATTTTGTAAAACCATGTCGTGTTTTTGAGAAAAAATTCAATATTTTTTTTAAACACACAAATTATTTGTTTACAATAAATTTGGAAGTAATTGTTAATTAATATAGGATAATAAACTTCAACGAGATTATATTTTATTTTCCTATAAGATAGTTTTGTTTAAAATCCTGGGCTAGGAAAAACTATACGTGAAGTACGCAAAAATATTTAAGAACACATTGAATATGTATGCATGTGTCGCGTCTTGCATTGTATTGGTTCAACTTAATTAAAGATGTGTTTGTCATTAATTTAAAAAAATATATCTTATAGTTTTGTTGGTATGAAAATTAATCACTGATTAGTTAAAAGTTGTTGGAAAATGAGAATGAAGTTTAAAATATCTTGTAAGATTGTTGGAAACTGGAATAAAGTTTGCTGGAAAAAGGGGGGAAAAAAGTTTGTTGCAAAATGGTTAATATTTTGATATCGAATTTTTGTGTCTTAAAAACACATGGAACGTATTTCTTAGTGATGAGGAAAATAAAGTTTTATCAGTGGTATTTGTGACATTTTATTTAATTGGGAATGTGCCAAACTCTTGCTCTCAAAAAGAAAAAAGAGGAAGCTTGACTGTCCGAGCATAAATAACAGTGATTAGGGGAGAGTGGAAATAGCCCAGGTAGGTTCAAAATCCGCAGCTGTCTCCAGGGAAAGTGCCACTTTGGCCTTGAAGCAACCTCCATTCCTCGCAGAGGAAATTCTCATTTTGCAGAACGAGCACTTTGGGGTGAAGAGTAGGACCTCCGTGGATCGACCAGTTCCCGAGATATCCGAAAAAATGCATCACTTGAGTGTTGTAAAGGAGGGCATAGTGTGTGGCCTTGAATCGACCATGCCCTCTGTAAACAGGTATAGTCAACCGAAAAAAACACTTTCTGACATTAAGTAGGGCTGGTATAAACACTGTGTTGGAAGGGACAGTTCCTGGGTGGTGTGGGTGCATGGGGTAATTGCTGCTTAACAGGTTCTTGCAGTGTTGGATTAACTGCAAGGGTGCATGACCTTGAAAGAACTCTCTTTTCGGATAAAGTCATCTTCTGGACAAGGGGGGGTTATGGGTGCCTACAGGCAAGCACTGTCGAAATGAAGGCCTCTAGCCAGTCGTCGAAATCAGGCATTAGTGGCTAAAAATTGAAAATCGGGGAAGACGGGTGAATTACCCCATAATACGGTTCTCTGGCAAGGGTGGAGGTGGGAGGTGGGTGTACAGGGAGCGATGTAACCATACCTAGCCATTCTCGCCATCTTGTGTCAGTGCTGAAAAAATTGACAATCGAGGGCAGAGGAATGAGTAACCTCAAGGACAGTGTAGCGGACTCTGGCGAGGAATGGGGGAGTTCAGGAGCCATCTGCACCTCTGTATCATGTCGCCACCATCTTAAATTGCTCATAGAAGCTTGGAATGGACAGACATATACATCAATAGCTTATTCATATACACCGGGCGCTAGACAGTTGGTGGGCGATGAGGCCATGATCGAGGTTCACCACAAGTCAGGTCTGACAACCATCGCACATGAGCAGCAGATCACCTGCCTTCATCTCTAGTGATAACCTCGATTAACATTTTATAATATACACATTTTAATATAAAAATATTTTATCAGGATTTTTTTTCATGTGTTAAATCAATATTGCAAAAGTTTTGAAGGATTTTCAAATCATGTTTATGAGCTCGATATACGAAACTTCATACCATTTTCAACTTGTGTTTGTGTTAACAAGTACACACTTTTTACCAGACTTTACAGAAAAAATTTGTAGTATAGATGTTATTTTTAAAATGATTTTCTCTTTGAAGATGTTTGAACTTTTTTTTTCCGTTATATATAAAGTGTTGTGGGATTAATCTCTAACCTTCGACACAAGTTGATTATTTGAAACAAATCATTTGCAGTGAGATTTTCTATCGTTAATTACTTTCTTGTAGCTTGTTATATATTTTACTTATCAGAATAGATGTATGCTATTGTGCCTCCTTTAAATTGTAGGTCGTATTCAGAATTGTGGCATAGTTTCAACTCAGTTACATTTAAGACGCTGGCTGAGCTACATGTATATAAGCAGGTGCACATCATACAAACCCCTCATCCATCGAGTGACCTCCGAGGTGGACGGACGTCGACAGCACTCCATGTATGTAATCGTGATTATAAGTCTCCGAACATCATATACTAACATCATTCCTTCAGCAACCTCGCAGTTGGACCTACATGTTTTGGGAGAGGTGCAATTTTATTACATGTGTTAATCAATTAATTTATTTTTACATGTGGATTATGTTTCTAAAGTTCCTCCTCGCCAGTCTCACAGGCAGATGGACATGTAAGGTATGTGCGAGAGATGTCCTATATATTTTGTTCGTTTAATTTATAGGGACTTATTTGTAGATAGTTATTTCCATACTCACATAATTCTGTTATACTTCTCTCTTGTGTAAATTATGTTGCTAGCATACAGCTCTGGATAGTAAATCATGCTATGTTTTATTCCATACTATAGAGTCACGTAATTGCACTTATTTTTCATATAGTTGTGATTGTTATAAATTTGCGGTTCGCTGCATGTAATTTTTAATACGTAGAACTTGTTTAAAGACTCTGGATTTCTCTCGTTTGTTAAATATATTGCTAGCATACAGTTCGGGGTAGTAATATCACATAATTTTTAATTCCATACTGGAGAGTCACATAATTGCACTTATTAGTTAAGAGGTTGTGATCTTTTGAAGTTAACAATTCGATGTGTGTGATTTATTTATAAGTAGAACTCGTTTAAAGATTGGATTTCTCTTGTGTGTGAAATATATTCGTAAAAATCGTCTACCACCAACATCCCTACAAACACACCAAAATTAGATAGAATAAGAAAAATGATCAATAGCACAATCTTGCACTAAACTCAACACGTGTATGACACATAGCAACCTATTTCTATCGTCAGTAACCTCCAGGACACCATATCGTCAACATCGTACAGAGCTCCTGCTATCCCCTCCCAAAAAGAAAAAAAGAAAGAAGTACCACAACAAAATCAAGGAAAATAATAATATAATTAACCCTTCCAATACACTTAACCCTGAGCCACCTCTCAGCATCCAGGTTAAGAGTCCAAAAGAGATAACAGCCAAGGAAATTTCCTTTTGGGAAAACGCCTCAACCGAGAGCTCTCAACCTAATGCCAAGGTGCCCCAGAGGAGAACAAGGAAAGAAAAGTATTTCTCCACTCAAATGCAACTTCTGGTGTTGGAAATAAACTAGTTATATCAAACACACCACCCAGACCAAAATTAATTTACTCTCCTCTTTGCTGCTAAGTCGGGCACTCCTATGTAAAACCAACAACATTATAGCATGACACAGATAAAATTATTATTGGTTTAGTTATCAAGTGATACTTTAACTCCACAGATGTTAATTTAAAAAAGGGGGACAATTCTAAATAAAATCATAACTTAAGTCAACCTTTAAAAAGATTTATTTTTCTTTTATCATTTTTCTTTACCAGCCAAGTACAAATATCAAACAGGAAATAACAATATAATAGTTTCATTTGGGAAGATTATTTTTACATTAATATCAGCATTTCTGTTATTTCGTTAAATCGATTTTTTTTCTGTAAATTCCGCAGAGTAAAGTTAACCAGAGAAAAGGAGGGTACACCCAAACTTTAGTGTTACGAATTACATAAGGATTAGAATTAACAAATACGTTAACACACAAATGAATGATTACCTTTTGGAACCAGTCTTGTTCCATTATTTTAAGCATTAAATTTTACTTTTATATAACAAAATTTACTAAAATTTAACGAGTTCAGTTTGACGTATTATTCAGAACATGCGCACAGCAAGCACAATAAATTTAGTCTGTAAGTGCCATGCTTGAAGTTTTGGTCGTCACATCATACACAAGGGGCATGCAGAAAATTATAAAAATCAGACCATGATGTTTTGAACGAAAATTCGCTGTGTGCACCGACACACACAGCTCGGCAATTTAACACTTGTCCAAGAAAGATGTCGCAAGGGGCAGGCAGGTAAGTTTCAGCTTCACATGGGCTTAGTTACATTTCCCTAGTGTAGTCTTGGACCACATTACAAAAAAAATATCCAAAAAAAATTTTTTTTATATTATAACTTTCGTTAAAAACACTAACAAGGGCGAGGCAATAAAAGTTACAAAGATTCCACTTACCATGGCGGCAGTGTTTAATTCCTACATACTATAAATTATGAAACTCTTCAACAGTTAATTTATTTGCACTCACGACGTGGTGGAAATGGGATGAAGAAGGAAGAGTCAGCAAATTCCTTTGTGCATGGAGTGGCTTGGACATAGTTCTAAAAGTCGTGATATCGCTAATCGATAAATATCGAAACACCATATCACGAGTGTAAGATGTAGTGGAAAATTCCATGACAATAATTTTAGAATCACCAAATGATGAAGGCAATAAAAAAAACAATGACACGAGAATGTTGAAAAGAAAAAATAATTGCAGAATAACAATGAACAATAACTGCACAAAAACAAAAACTTAACAGTTTTTTGTTAGTTAGTTGCCTTATTACAGTACAAGTGCTGCTCTCTATCGCAGTGGCAAACAAAATACCACATAAGTTTTAGACACCAATGAATATTATCAAAATAATCATATTTCGTATCAAGGTCGTTTGCGGCATTTACAAATCATGAAAAGTAAACAAGATTAATAGGTTTACAAACTTATATTCTGCTCAGAATTAAGAGGAATATAGAAATTAAAAATTAGTTTCACGCAATTTATAAGTACTATTAAACAAACGTAGTGTCCCAAACAGTAACAAGGAAGAAAAATAAAAATGGGCTTTGCAAGACAAGCTTAAATCGCTAGAGAAGTAATATAAGAGGGAAAAAAATAGTAGAGAGAGGGAACAAGCTGTAGCATGGCACAACATTCCCATCCTCCAATCGAAGCTACCAAGAGAAGCACACATTAACGGGAAATGTTTATCACAAATGGCATTTAAGTTATCCAAAATACCAACACAAATAGAAAAAGCGGAGCCTTGCCACAAAAAAAAAAACAAAATTCATTACACACTTTGTTGTCATGTTTAAAAAAACGTCATCTCAAAATGTGAACAAATAAACAATCACACTAAAACCCAATACTAGAAATTGCCAAGATAGGCAAAAAAAAAATTCCTAACGGTAAAACAATGATAAATCCCCAAAAGATATTATAATCGTATGATGTATACCTAACTTCAAGGTATGCAACAGCTTACATACTAAAATCATGTATACATTTAAGTTCTTTTATACATTTTATCCCATAAAAGAAAATTAGTAAAAGGGGCAAGCAACATATAAAACACTATTTAAAGTGTCTCAAATAGAGACAACAGATACAAGTCTACTATCTGTCCAATATACTCAGCAGAATGTGCGGGAAGGGTCAATACCACAGCTCTTTCATGTAAGTCAATAGAGGAGCTAGTATGTTGAGGAGGAGGGTGCGCTCTGCGATAGGCACAGAGCAAGACATAAAACACCAATGATGGTAGGAACAATGAAGGACGGTATGTTTAACTGTATTTCAGGAGAATTTTGATACTTATAGTTGTAGAGACTGAGAATATCATGAAAATCAGTACCCTTATGCTGAGAATTTAAAATATTATCCAAATCTTTAATAAAAGAATCATTTGGAACGAATTTTGGATGGTGCCAAAATATATAGGAAGTTTGGGAACATGGATCATAGGGAAAGACTTATTTATATGCATGGCAGAGCATACATATCCAAACGTTTTAAAGAATGGCTAACAATATCACAATAACTTGCGTTAGCAATAGTTCCAGAACTATTTAAGTATAGAATGAAACAGAGTGAGGATTCCAAATTAGATCTACAAAGAAGATTGACATCAGTGTTAAAGAAAGGGAAATTGGAAGGGCAAAGAGTGATACCATGGGTTGTACAATTGTTCATCAAATTAGTAGGTATAGAAGCGAAGAGTTTTCTGTCAGGGCTAATGATCAATATATCATAAAGGTTGAGCAAAAGGCATCTGTTTAAACTTGGGTAAAGAAAGGGCTTGGGATAAATACTATAGCGCTCAAATGAACTATCATTGTTAGCTAGGGGCACGTTAACAACAACATTAAGGGAATTTTCAAAAATAACGGCCTGTACTGAACTTAGGCCATAAAACATATAAAGGTTTTCTTGTGAGACTGGAGCTATCAAGTACAACGGTAGAGTAATAAGATGTTGGATTTTGTTCAATACATTGATAAATGTGACTGCATTTAACAAGCTAGAGCTCAATTTGCCATGTACACTAGTTTCAATGGCACCCTTTAGGTCAAACAGTTCTAGACTGGCATTAATCAAGAATTCTGTTACTTTCAACAACATGGAGTTTAAATCAATTCTAAGACTCGTAATTAACTTTTTATCAATCAATTCTGGCACTGTTTCGTTCAGGGAGTGGTAAAAACTTATAATGATCCAAATAGTAAGAAGCCAACTTTTGAATGTTCTTGATATTATTTAGCACGCGGTCTTCTGAGTTTTTGGTGACCAAAATATGATTCTCTAAATTAGCGGCAATGTCATCTTGAGTATACGAAACAGAGTTCAACCTTTTTTCTAAGTGGGCACAATCTACTGAGTCCATAGTTCCAAACAGAGTTTTAATAATTTTCCCACCACAATCTATCATACCTCTCTTTTGCCGCGATTCAGAATGAAGAAGAGACATTAAGGTACGAATATCAGATTTGAATGCTGAAGCACTTTCTCGCAATTGTGCAATGGAATAGAGGAAGTTTTGTCCACAGTGACATTTTCTTGTTGAAGTTTTCCAGACTGATTATGAACAGAAATAACCTACTGGATAAGTGTAGAAAGTTGTGACGACTCTTCTTGGAGTTCCCGAAGGTCAAAATCAAGTATAATAGAAAAAAAAAATGTTCGAAACAAAAATATCATCATTTTCGTTTTCAAAAACTCCACCAGTATTGGTAGTGGTTACCGTTACTGAAGAGCAGAAGTGTGCCAAAACAAGCACCAAGAAAACCAGAGAGATAGTGAAGTCCAGGAGGGCACAATATTCTCTCTCCGAAAAGAGATGGTGTATGCTAGAACAAAAATAATAATTCCCAATGAACTAACCAATTTACACCTTTTAACTAGCACCACAATTATGAATGAATTAATAACAACCCTATAAACAAGAACTGATAATCCCAAAACAGCCCAACATGAGTTTTTATACAAATATCATAGATAAAATATTTTGCAAAATTGAGCAGAAAAATTCTTAAAAACTAGTACTGTGGATTTTTATTTTTTTGATTAGGCCTGTAATGCATGTAACATGAAAATAATTGGAAGACCCTATATAGATGCTGGGGAGTGGGAGATCAGTTCACTGCCAAGGCAAAGGTCTGGATGCAAGAGAAAATTTACAAAGAAAATGTACATAGATACTTTGATATTTTTGTGGAGTACTCCAAGGATATAAATAACAATAACTGGCATGTAGGGCCTGCATACCCTAACACTGTCAAAACTCAAGTAGAAACCTTTGGATAAAACTTCTTCAAATGGGAGATGTGTGCGCACGTAACACAATCTCCAGTTTCGGGATTAGACAGCCTGGTGTGAGAAGGGTTAAAATTTGCTGAATCCTATAAGGACCAGCCCAACGAAATTACAACTTTGCAATTTTTTATCAATGGCCTTACTTATAGGAAGCGTCTTTAACAACACCAACTCACTTACTCTAAAAGGATTTTGATCTCAATTAGCATTATACTGCTCACACATCCTTTCATGAGCATATTTTAATTTCATAAGGGCAGAAGACCATATATCAAATATATTACTGACATTGTATGGAAGCAAATCACCAAGTGCCCAGAAATTAGACATGTTGTTTGGCAAGTAAGTAACTAACTTAATGGGGTGGACTTGTGAGCTTCGTGTCATGCATAATTGAAAGCCATTTGGAGCCAATGTAAATTCCTATCCCAGTTCGTCTGATCCTTCGCATGAAATGCAATAAGGGCTGAAAGGAGGTTCCAATAAAACACTCAGCATACAAGGGAGGAGGATTGTAGGGGGACAGAGTAATATGTCTGATTCCGAAAGAACAGCACATGTGCTTGAAATGTTTGGATGTGAATTGAGATCCATTATCAGAAACTATTGATGAATGAATACCAAAATTCTGAAAAATGTATAGTTATCAACAAAGTGGCCTTTCTCAACGATATTAACCATACAAATTTGGAAAATGCATCTACACACACCAAAAGATTAGTATGACCAAATTTACTACGAGGTAGGGGTCCAACTAAATAAATAAATATCTTTTGCATTGGCCTCTCTGCAATTTCAAAAGTGAGAAATCCAAAATGTGTATTTTGCGCAGGTTTGCTTATGGCACATAAAATACAAATCTTTACTTTCTCTGCAATTTCAGCATTCATTTTCTTCCAAATAAATTGTTTTCTGACTGCCTAAATGGTCTTATACATTCCTAGGTGTTCACATACGGGAGAAGAATGAAAATACTCAAATACCATATCTTTCAAAATGTAAGGCAAAACAATACGTTTTCTTTTGTCGTGAGACTTACAAAATAATATACCTTAAGGCAAGGAATAGGGTTTTTGTTCAACACCAGACTGAAAATTTTGAATAGTTAATTTTAATTCAGGATCTTGTTCTTGGTAATTCTTTATGTTATCAAAAGCCAAAGGGAATTCAGTTAAAAGATTGCAAGTTACTAAATTTTCAGTTTTTTATAAGACCTTAGTTCCTTCAAACATGCATGAAAGTGCTTTTGCCACAATGTTCTGGGTACCCTTAATATGTAGGACCTTTAATTTTAGTGAAGAAATTTTCATCGCCCAATGTCCTATCTTCCCTAACTGGTGTGGGTGTGCTAAGAGCCACGATAAGGCTGGATTATCTGTTTCAAGCAAAAATTCTGACTGTTCAAGGTATTCACGAAATTTGTCAACACCAAAAACCGCAGCTAAACACTCTAATTCAAAAATTGTAGATGCCATTCTTTCCTGGGGTGTCTAGGTGCGCGAGGCAAAAGCAACCGGTTGACATACTCCATTAATTTCCTGTAGTAAAAGTGCACCAACTGCCAAACCTGATGCATGTGTCTGCAAGATAGATTGTTTTGTGAAATCAGCCATACGCAAAACAGGAGGGTTAATTATGTCTGACTTTAGGGTTTTAAAAGCCTTATGTTGGTCTGCACCCCACTCAAATTTAACATTTTTCCTACGTAAATTGTTCAGGGGTGCAGCATTCTCTGTTAAATTCTGTATAAATTTGCCAAAGAACTGAATCATGCGAATAAAACATGAGTGAATTGGTGTATATTCCATGGCACACAGAAACTAGTTCTTTACTAAGAGGAATTTGGTAGTAAGCATCATTTAGATCTATAGTAGTAAAAATGTTGCCATTACTGAGCCAATAAAAGGCAGAGTGCATGTCTGGTAAAGGCACAGATTCAATTTCAGTTTTATGATTTAGTTTGTGGTAATAAATTACCATACGATGATTGCCCTTAGGCTCCGGGACGAGAAAAGCTGAACTTGCATATCGTGAAGTGGATTGTTCAATTACTCCTTTGTCAATCAGGTATTGGACCTGTAATTTTAGTAACTCCATTTTTGGAGGGGCCAAAAAGTAAGGTTGACTTTTAACTGGTTCTTGGTCCAAAAGTTTGATTTCGTATTCCAGGGTGAAAACGTTAGGAAACTAATCACACAATTTTTGAAGCTTTTCCTTCTCTGAAAGAGACAAATGAACAAAAGTATTTACTGAAGCTTTCATTTCACAACCTGAATTAATTTCTGCAACAGGGACATGATTACCTAGGAAGGGAATTTTTTCTTTTGTGTTAAATTTAAAAAAATATATGTTGCTCTTGAATATCTATTACTAGCCGTGTATTTCTCATGAATTCTGCTCCAATAATGTCTAAACTTCACTCATCAGCCACGAGACCTCTTACCATCCAAATAATATGAGAGAATTTTAGTTTGATTATAGCACAGCAAGAAATAGGCAATGCGGCTTTAGAAGCAGTGAAATATTTGAGATTGCTCTCTTCAACTGCCCTTATGAGGTTTAAATCAAGTAAACTTTTGAAAAGACTCTTGGAAATAATAGTACACACAGAACCTGAATCAATCAGTGCACCAACAGATAAAGAACCCACATTTACTTCAACATGATTGGTACTCTCTTTTCTAACACCAACAACATTATGAAAAGATACACGACACAAATCAACAACATTAGGCTCACGCTCACTGTGAATATCACGTTGTCCAAGCAACCGCTGAAAAATGGTACAAATGTCAACTCTGGGAGATATGTGAGTGTCGTAAGAGACTTGACTAGATTTACAATAAAGGCGAGGACGGCCGCTCACTTTTCCTCCTCTCTGGACATGTCTTTTAGCTGAAAACATCTGGCAACTACATGCCCAAACTTTTTACAAAAATAACACAGAGGCAGGTTGCGTTTACTGGTGGTAGGTTCTTGTTTACCTGCCTCATTTCCCTGAGGACCAAAATTAGGAACTTTAGTCTCTTTCCTACCACTGAAGTTTATTTTTCAATAGGTCTGTTTCCTCCCTTTTCACTTTGTATAGAAAAGGAGCCTGACTTATTTCGTGAGGGTTTCTGAAAATTATAATGCTTAGATGAGAAATCTGGTTTTTCACACCTCTGGTCCACATAACGGATGTTCTGGGAGTGGATGCACATCCTGTCAAAGCCTGCGAAATTTGTTGGCTTTTTGAAAAAGCCTAACCGGGTACGTTCATAGGGTGCAAGGCCTTCCAAAATGTTGTCAACCACCTCTCGTTCACTCAATAATAACCTTAGTACCAATGCAGCCTCCTTAATACTGCTAATGTAAACTGAAAGTGCCTCATAAGGACCTTGCAAATGGTTAAAATGCTTAAGGCGTAATTCAGTCAAAAGCCTAACATGATTAAAGAAATGTGATACGTATGAATGATATGCATCAAAATTGAGGCGCTGTGCAATAGCTAACTGTGCGCGTTCACTTAATGGTCCCATGGTAAAAGGAAAAATATCCTCCAGTAATTGGGATTCTAATAGTGTGCGACTCTGATGTACCCGAACTATGATTTTCAAAAATTCTAAAATCTTGGTTATGTCTAACCCATCGGTCAAGGGTAAATCCTTTAGCATGGGCTCAAGGGGGTGTGAAATTTTTCCAAAAACAGACGAGGGTGTGCGATATGCACTTGCACAAACTGTAGGAGTCATATTAACTCCGGGTAGAAATATAGATGTGCTAGTAGGTCAAAAACTGTGAACAGAGGAAGGATGTGTTGTTGTGATACGAGCGACTCAATTAGAAACAGGTGAGGATGTGGAAATAGGACATGTGATAAAGGGGATAGGCCTAAAACTTGCTTTTTGTTGTGAGAAGTGGAAGGGCTTTGGAGGGTAAGAGCACTAATTTGGTCTGTCACACTGCCAACAGTACTTTCCTGCTGTGTGGTAGGAACAAGAGGGAGATTACTTTCTGCACGATTAACATTTTCAACCAGAACTGCTACTTGTTTAATAACACGCTGCATGGATGCAACCTGCGAGTCAGGTAGGACTTCACTTGACGAGCTAATGAGATTCTTTGCCCGTCGCTCAAGGTGAGCCAGTCTTTGTTTAACTCTAGCATAATTTGAAGCACTTTGCTCGTCTTCCTAATTTTCAACAATTCCAATCAAGGGAAAATTATTCGAAGCACAAGCTTCATATTCTGACTTAACCTCACTCTCTGAAAATTGTGTGGGGGAAAGAGGTAAATTTTCTTTGATAGCCACACGCAATATTTTACGCAGTTCAGCCACTGTGAGGTCAGTGGGCTGAATACATCGCACTTTTAACTCAAAGAAGAGCTCATCCTTTAACAACCATTCAAGCAAAATAGTAGTCGGCATGGTGGAACATACTATATATATATATATATATATATATATATATATATATAAAGTGAATACAATTAGGAAATATTCGTTAATTCTATTTTATTTAAAAATTGCGGTTTTTTTTCACAGAGCACAATTTTTTTACAGTGCAACTGACTACTTACATGACCACGAAATCATCTGATGAACTATTCTACCAACAATGCAAGGTTATCATTGTATTTACTATATAGAGCAAAGAAAAATTATGTTGGTGACAAGCCTACATTGCAGTGGTTAATATTTAAACAAATATTTCTTTGCGGCAATAAATTATGTATTGTAACAAAGATATCGTTATACAGTGTAGCCTATCTATCACTCCCACTATTTCTGTGCCAACTAAAGACTGTTCACGATAAAGTGAGCACTTTAGAAATGAACCTTAGAAGAATATCACTGCCCCTAAATGCATATGTTTTAATGGGCATACTGAATCACATTCACCCAGTAAAGTTTGTAACGATGAATGGAAATAGTTCTATATCATAACGTCGAATAAAAAGTGTTAGGTAACCATTTGTGATAACTTAAAATTATTTCTTTCGCTGTCTGTTTTTTTTTTAATGCATCGATGTGTAAAAATGAACAGATCTGTAAAGTATTTACTTTCTTAAAATTTCATAGTTTTACTTGACCGACGCATGAATAAAGTGATGAGGCCCAGGACAATGTTACTTTTCCATAAGGCGAAAGAATACACCTGCATACAAGTAGATCTTAAGCAGGGCTTTAAAAATGCTTATATTACCGTGAACAGCCTACATATAATTATTCTGCATTTCTCGAACACGTGCGCTGATCTGGGGAAACGTTCAAGGAATAAAAAAATATAAACTATTGTTTTCGGCGTCATTATAGTTTTTAAACCTTATATAGAAGAATAGTTACTAACAGATGAAAATTGGCTAAAAGATGTACAACAACGTCACCCGAATATTGTCTTAAACGAAATTGAAAATCAAACCACCTACACAATATAATCCTCAAATATCCCTATAAAAAGTTGGAAATGTACGGGTTTGGTTACCAGGCCGTAAAATTCTGTGAAACTAATGACTATCGCAATATGTGCGGGGAAGTTACGAAAAGTAATTACACAAATGAAGCTGGAGAAATAATTTCTAATTATTGAGAAGTAACACTACAGCGGCGATGTTTCATTATTTTTATTTTTATTTTTTTTTTTTTTTTTCCGTTGTGAAATGTGGAAGTTGCCCGATAGCACGAGGCAATATTTCCAGTTAGCTGTGCGAGTTCGCCAACAGTAAGTAAGCTGGTACTCGACTGGCCTTGGGGCCTTGGCAGGGAAATGGTGTCTACGATGGTCGTGAGGGGGGGGGGGGTTAGGTGTTAAGGGAGATGGAGGGGGGTGGGCGGAGGGCAGGCGGGGACGAACGAATAAAAACTTTCTTAACAGCTGTGTCTCTCGTATTCGTTCCGCTCGCGCAGAGTTCGGCGGCCGGCGCGCCAATTTTTTTTCGCCTCGCGCTGAACCGAATCATGAGGTTACTGACTCTCCGGTGAACGAGAGTTCAGCCAGCAGTCGGAAATGAGGCCAGAAAAAATACGCCGAGATATTCCGGTAGCCTTTCTTCAATCTCGGGGAAATTCCTGCCCGCGAAGGAAGGAAAAAAGAACTTTTTGTTATGATCGCCTGTGATAATGTTATTTCAGAGCATAAATACCTACTGACACAGTAGAAAGGACGCATTTGTTGGTCAATTTATAAACTATATATTAGATAATTATGCAGTTTTTACCTTCCCGGAGGTGAATGTTGCTATTAGTTGCTTAACTTTACAATGATTTTAGTCAATAATTATGCGTTAAATTAGTTAAAAATTTTTTTTACAACAAAATACATTCCAGTTTACAGCGCTTAATACATTGGTTATCTCTCGTCATTATTTACATTAAGAATCGAAAATTCTCGCGAACTATGTTGCAAAAAAATTTTATTGTTAAAATAATATTACCTGAATAAATGCTATCGTCTATTTGTGCGATTATACATTTTAGGCTTGTTTTTCGATTGGCGTTGTTAAGAAATGGAAATTTAATTTAATTTTCTATAATTCACTCGACAATTATTGTAAATATATTATAAAACTGAAATTGAAAAGAAAATCTCTATCAAATATTATTAATAAAAATAAACAACTAACACCCTAACGGCACTAATAATTGAACCAGAGAATTGTAATTAAAATTACCAAGCAATTTACTAAACTACCATATTATCTTAGAATATTAGATTTTTTTGTGATGGTGTGATAACGGTATAGATTAGCATTTATAAATATCTAATATTACTATCCCTTAAGATGAATCCAGGTAAGTGATTTATAGGAATACTGCAATTAAGAATGATATTTAAAATATGCGCATGTAAAGCACAATTGCATGGTTGAAGTTTTAAATTGCAGCATATATTGCTTAGTGAATACTTGTGTCAGAACAACAGTAAGCTACTGATATTACATACCTAAAATATATCATTATAGTCTGGTAGTGTAGTTGAAAAATTATCGACAAGGGTAAATTTTCATAGGCGTGTGATGTCATGAGCCTATCTCTCTTAAACTAAAAATCCACTAATTTTCTTAATTTAAAAATAATTGTAAGTAAGCATTCCCTAATTCAGTTACAATTATTCAATAGCACGTATTTTATTAACACGTTCACTTGTTTTAAGTAAAATACTTAACACAGAGTTTAATAGTCAGTAGTAACTTTGTCTTATCTTTCTGGTCAGTAAGCATTTTTCTAAATATATTACAGATATAGCGCATGTAACGTTACAAAGAAGAAAAATTTCATCGTTATTATTGATTGTATTTTACAAAGGTTCGTAAATGCACAAATAACTTTTCAGCATAATGTGAAAAAAAACGTTGATAGAAAATGTCTTTCACTTTCTTCCAAGTCAAGTTGCAACCGAATATAGTAAACTATATCTGGGTCCTGATGTTTACTAACAAATCTACATTTCTTAACGAATAACCTCTATATAAATTGCGTTAGTGTTGCGAAATAAGTAATCATATTTCGTGTCTCAGCGTCATCCACAGAAATTCTAAAAGTAACGGGAAAACCTGAGTTTTATGAGTAGAGGCCCGAGAAATTCGCGAGTTCAATGACCTGTAGGATAGACTTCACAGTCTTGCATACTCTCAAACATATATCAACTGTTTATTGGTCGATTGTTGTTGTAGTAAAAGGCGGTGGTTGGGTGCACCATTTATTGCATGTTTGTTATTGGCTTACCTATCTCCAGGAGGTGACGAAAAACACGTCGACCAATTAGAAACGTTACATGAACTTACACGTGTGTGAACACCATCTTGTCTAGAAATGAACCCGCGAAATTCTCGGGTCTCTAATAATTGTGAGACACGAACACTGAGTTGACCGGCCCGCTGGCAAGTCATGTTGGGTCTCTAATAATTGTGAGACACGAACACTGAGTTGACCGGCCCGCTGGCAAGTCATGTTGAGTCTCTAATAATTGTGAGACACGAACACTGAGTTGACCGGCCCGCTGGCAAGTCATGTTGGGTCTCTAATAATTGTGAGACACGAACACTGAGTTGACCGGCCCGCTGGCAAGTCATGTTGGGTCTCTAATAATTGTGAGACACGAACACTGAGTTGACCGGCCCGCTGGCAAGTCATGTTGGGCGTGGGTTAGAAATTTCGCCGAGTTCACGGGCCGTGGTGGTGAAGTAGTAAAACTACTCGCCTCCCACCTTGGCGAGCCGGGTTCGATTCCCGAGCGGGTCGCTCCCGGATTTTCGCACGTGGGCGTCGTGCCGGACAATAGCTCTGTTCGACGGGTTTTTTTGGGGGACATTCCCCCCCCCCCCCCCCGCAGTGGCATTCCGGCGCTTCCCCGTACTGACCTCGTTCCACCCTCCTTGGCTCTCAAGATCACGATATTAAGAGCTGCCCGAATCTCCCCACGCGTCTCCACCGGGCTGATCACCACGTGAACGTTATGGCGTAGTGATCACGGCGAATCAAAAAATCAGATAGCGAGATTACATAATTACTGGAAAACATAATCTTCCTTTACGATACACACATAAGGTGATTAATCACACAAGGAAATTACCCACACGAAATCTTTCTAAGTTTTATCATATTTGTCAAAGTGATTTAAGGGCGTAGGCCTATGTATATCTGCTTTTCGATTTAAGCTTCCAGAGTTAAAATCATGACGATATTATCTACGTGAATATTAGTAAAATTAAAAACTCAACTTCAGATATCTAAAACCGAATAAGGACAATTATTCGCTTTATTAATATTGATTGAAAACAATGTTTGTACTTTGTTTTATAACGACTATTTATAGTGACAAAATTCATTTTTACGTTTCTATTTGTATGCAGTACAACCTGAAAAACCGCAGTAGTTATTGAGGCAGGTATGTGCCCTTCAATTCAATATTTCAAAAGAATTTAATTTGAGATTAATATAAACTATTAATACGTGTCGGAGCTCTGCATCGCGAGAGCGAGTGAAAAGTGTGTAGAGGACAGATAAGTGATAAGATATCGGGCGGCAAGTCACGACGGAATGTCAGGCGAGCGATAACCATGTAAATCTTCAAGTTACATAGCCGTGCTACGACGATAATCCTTTTGTGTCTCGCGCGCTCTTAACTTCGGCTGATTGAATTCCTGCGTTTATCTAAGGAATGTTCTGGTTTAATGACCTATTTTCTCTCGGCGTGACACGGGCTACGGCAAATCTTCTAGGAGGACTGATATAACTTAAGTGCGACAGGCCTCCGAGCCGGCAGTTTTTATGAGAGTCAGATGTTGGGAGACTGGGCGACCTTAAGCGATAGACGACGAGCCAGAAGAGCAACGACTGGAGACAGACGTGACCAGCGAGAGTAAAATCTACGACTTCGAGCATCGGTGCAGTGAAGGGTGTGACTGTCCGGTGGGACTATTGAACTAGATGTGTGAGTGTAAGACATCTCAAATGATGGCAGCAGACTAAGTTTGTGTTAATGATGCGTGTGAGTTTACTGACTATAACCAAATAGAGACATTGAGCAGGACTTTAATTAGAGAAAAGATAGATAATTTATTGCGCTTCATAATAGCTGTGTAAATATGTAAAAAACATAATTAATTAATTTATTTATATTAAGACCTCCATCCCTCACGAACTCATAACGCCCCTCTAGCGTCTTGTAACATAATTTTATATGAAACAACAAATACCTGAGTAGTGTTTCTTGAACTTAGATATGAAAGTGAAACTTGCGAGTATAATACTACTTTGTTCATCAGCAGAATAATGGGCCGCGTGTTATTATTGTACAAAGTTTGAAAAACTATGCTAAAATCTGTTTTTTTTTTAAATAACGGATATAAAATAACAAAATTAGATTTCAAGTGCTTTGATAAAAAAACTCGCAGGCAAACTTTTTTGGACAAACAGTTACATATTTTGAAATGTTACGGTTGTTTACCTGCTAGATATACAAACTATCGGACAGTCGTTTTTCCTTATTTGAAGGAAATTATATCACCCACAAAATTTCCCCAAATATCTCACTTCAATTTGAGAGATATTTTGGCAATTATTTTAATTTCCTCATTAATTTATCGCAAGTAGTTTTGCATATTTTTTTTAAATAAATTCATTGGCTAACTACTTTATTTTTAAAGAATCCGTAACTCATTAATATATATGTTGTGTTAATTTTCGTTGTTAATTTATGTAAGAAATAATTTGACAGCGCTTTTACTTTGAGTTCCAAGTAACGACGTTTAACGTTCAAAGGTCTGGCTTAAAACGAAGATGATGGCGCTAACTTCTGCATTAAGCATTAGTGAAAACAGCTGTTATTTTTCTATATTGATTCAAATTTTCGTTAAAGTCGTTTTGAAGAACGTATTAAAGAGGTTATTTTCATTGCAACACAATATGAGTTGTAGCATACAGTCGAGCACAGAGCGATTAATTCATTAGTCTGCACTGAGAAAAAAATGTTGTTCAATAAAACAAATTGTGTCTGCTGTAACAAAAATAATTGTTTGCAGAAGGGGCAACGGAATATTTTGTTGCTGAAGCTAAATCCCTTTTCTGTTTTTATTTTGTTGCCCCCAAACTGCAGGATTTGGTTGATGCAAATAAATATTTATTCGGTTCTACGTATATCTACGTAATAGTTTCGGTTAATATAAAAAGAAATGGTAGCCCAGCGGAGATTCGAACTGACATAGTCTGCCAGAGCGCTACGCCTTTGAAACCTCAGCTGAAGTAACTAATACATAACTCGTAATGCTTAAAAATAATTACAATTGAAATACGGGAAAAAGTGCGTAAGAAGATACACTACTCCCAAAAAAAGTTATGCGCCATTGACATTTCTGAGTCGCTCGGTTGGTTATAGCTTAAGATAAAGCATGGAATGAAATTCAAACCGTCTGTACAGAATACAGTGCCAAACTTGACAAATATATTTTTATAATGCGGCGACTGTCCCAGCTAACATTCTTAGTGAGAAACCAATTACAGGTGGTGCAAACATTTTTTTTGTGTATAATACTTCAAGTTTTTAGCTATTTTTTAGCTTCGTGTTATACTTGTTTTATTAGGATTTTTGTACAATTATTAAGCAGCGTTAATAAATACACCAACAAATATTGTTAATATTATTCTAATTGTCACAAAAGCTACAGACAAACTCTCAAAGTTTATTTTTCGAACGAAGGCAATCAAATGACTGGACAAACAAATATGTACATTTGATTCAGCTACATATTCTGTTAATAGTATAATTTTTTAACCCAACACAGAGATGTAGTTTATTCAAGGGTGTATTTTGTTATATGACCAAATAATTTATATTGGTTTTCAAGTTTTTTTTAGGCCAACTCAACAAAATATTGTGTGTACTTCCCTCGGCGGGAGGCCTATGCGATTGTTTTGTACGTGTGTGTGTGTGTGTGTGTGTGTGCACGCTCATGTTATCTGTGAGACATCAGTAACTAATGTTGCTCTGAACGTAATACATTGGTAAGCCATTCATCTTAATGTAACATTAGGTATTTTTGTAACATTATCTCCTTACTGTTTTGTAAACATTAAGTTGGTGATTATGTTGCAGCAAAACAAATTTTGTCTTGAATTAATGTTAAAATATGTGTTTAAATTGGTCTTGTATTTTCTCTGCTTTAAAAACAATTCCGATGTAAAATAAATTAGTACAATTACTTTGTCACAAAAATAAATATTACCAACAAAAATAATGACATCCGAGAGACGAACAGAACACGCGCACTCAGTGCTCGGTTTTCTCTACCTTTCACAACCTGGCGCCCTACCAACTCAACTGCTCTATATTATATATATATATATATATATATATATATATATATATATATATATTAATATACGTTATTGAGTTTCATATTACGGATATTCAGGGAATATAACGACAAACTGAATTTCTCTTTTGTTACGTGAAAATACTTTATTCTCTATAAATATGTGCACAATTGTCACACGTGAACTGCTTTGCAATGTTTGAGGGCTGGTGCAAGCTAAAAATTTTTTTCATACAATTCTTCGGAATCTAAATACAGTGGTAAACATTTTACGAGATTATCGCTGCTCACTACTGTCCGCCATTTTAGAATGGCAAGTCAGTGTAAAATTGTGTTGGTTTGTACATTTATATAATGCCGCAGTGACACAAAATATTTTGCTCTTCCCGTTATTTTTAGCGGAATACAACTTTTGGTGGTTGCGACATTACTAAGAGGATTTATTAACGTTAACACTTCAAGAGTATATTTGTGTTATAGGAATATAAGACTGTAAATGGTTAACATTATTAATTTTGTCACAACATTATTAATTTTACTACATATTAATCGTTTAGAAAATGCCTCCAGTTTATTTTTTTTTTTTTTTTGCGAGGAGATTAGACACTTTTCTGTGCAGGATACGTGCTTTGTATTACTACACATCATTGACATTTGCGTTCTTCGTTAACTATAATCACGGCTCACGCTTACTCACAATTTGGGCGTAATTAAACACTTATCAGACACGACTGTATAGTATTTTGAAAACATGCGAGTAAAGTTTTACTCTCAATTTTTTTCCGTTTCGCGAATAATTTATACCGACATCATTCAATCACATGAGAAAGCCTTCTTTTTACCTGCCAACTGTTACGATTATTCTTTTTTTTTTTTTTTTTTTTTCTCCGGAAAACATGAAAATGTTACCTTTTTAAGGACGCAGATCAAATTATACAGAGTGTTCGGAAACTAAACGACCAAAATTCCTTATGAAAAATTAATATGAATATAAACAGGACACCGTATACCTAAACGGAATATTAAAGGTAATGTGAGCCTATGAACATTGGGCTTTGAAAATGTATTTTTTCCGAATGCCTTGCACGGCGCCTACAAAGTCCTCAGCAAAATGGTGACTTATGCTTCCCATGTTGCAAAGACACATGCGTAATGCTGGCCGTGCTTGGTCTGTGCGCACTGCTCGGCTTGAGGAAAGTGATACGTCAGCACATCAACGACATGCCCTCCACTAGTACACCCTCCATAGCGCTCCCAAAGGGGCGTTTCCCCTTCAACCGTGTGGGGCGTACTGTAGGTAAATCACCGCCATCCCTACCGCTGGCAGAAAGTACAAAGCATTCAGCAAAAAAATGCGTATAGGTAAAGCCCCATTTTCATAATCTCATATCTTCTTTAACATTCTGTTTAAATATATGGTGACGTGTATATTTTCGACTTCATTTTTCATGAGGAATCTCCTCCCGCAGTTTGGGAGTTCAACTTCCGAATATCCTGTACAGTTTTCTTTCAATGTCTCTTCTCGATGCCCCGCAATTTACCGTGCTGCGTAAGTCGCGTCTATAAACACCGCACAGGTGGTCAGTACGCCAGATTTTTGACCAAACCACCTTGAAACATGTAATAAAGTAACCAAGCGACAGCGTTGTTTTGCTAACTGCCCTACTATAATTCTGGCCAGTGCGCCATTTTGTGTAGCTACAAAATGCCATATTTTATGTACCTGTGAAGAGAGCGGCCAACCATATCTGGTGACAGCTGAATCACCGATCGTGTACCAGGACAAGGTATTGGATGTGTTAGGCGTCACCGGTACATTTTTTAGCGAAAACAAAACGGTTTCGAAATGGACTGTTTTCTTGTGTGTGTGTCTATATATATAATATATATAATTATATTATTCAAGAACCTCGGTATGGAGTGAAAATTACCATCTTAAGAGTTTTCTGTGGGATGATTTTACTGCAAATATGTAGGCATGTGTTGGCGTGTGCATGTTTTCGCAGTGTTTCGTTTTGTAAAACATGTGGTTGTTTAAAATCTTAGGGCTGCCACATAGTTATACAGAACTGATATTTAGTGTCGTTAAGAAAAATGGAACTGAATTTAAGTCATCAGTGAGCAGTAAACAAAATGATATTTGCTTATTTCGGAGTATTTGTTCGTCTGTTGCCGGGCAATAAATATTACATTGAGAACTATCTTACTGATATGAAGCTTCAGAGAGGTTGGCAGGTATGTATTTATAAAAACGTAACACCATTTCTATCCCTTCGTAAATTAAATAAATTTATATATGACTTGTTTCCAGTTGCATTGCCTGATGGAAAAGATCGTCTCCAACAACACTAGAAATATTTTCAATGTTGGACTTGGTATTTTGCGGGTCGCAAGTCAATGCAGCAGAACATTTGTGTTGATGACAAATCAGTCAAATGAGATCGGAACAAAGAGAAATTGGTTATTTTCGGACGGTGTTTGAATATTTTGCTGCCACGCTGTCAGAGACAGAGATGGAATCGACAAGCGTAATGTCATATCTACGTGCAGAAAAAAAATTAGTTTGCATTTTGCAATACTTCTTGCATTAATTTAAACAGACAACATTTCTATGAATAGAGGAAAGTAACCGAAGTCGGACCCCCATTTTGTTAATTGTTTGCAGCATTTTATTTTACATTACATTACATTAGATTGTGTATTAATATAATACTATTTACATTTACAAGTGCTATGCAGTGTTTATTTTGATCAAAAATACATTATGATATTTCTGCGACACTTAAAAATAAAATGAGAAAATGGCCTCCTGAGAAAATGTTGGCTATGTCGGACCCCTGTAAAAATACATATAATAATGCACAAAAATGCATATAAAAACACAAATAAATAAGACAAAGCAAGGGATGCCGGAAATATATTACATTTTCGTAAGAATGTAAGTTATCATACCATGTAAAACAATTAGAAAATTGTTAACGTCACAATCCTGTGTATATGGCACTAACGACAGAAATTACAAACGTAAATATCTCTGTCATTTCTCGTACACTCTACTCTTCATGTACCTACAAGCTGCAAAGTGCACACTGAATCCGCATCCACACGCTATAACTCGTACAATAATTTAAAAAAGAGGAAATATATCAATTGGACTGGGAGTGAATGTTTCGCCAAGTTTAAAACAACAGACTTAATAAAATTATTTCCCGACCTTGGCGTATAAAATGATCAGTTTTCACGTAAATACAGACTACTTCTACAATAACTACACATACTTAGAAACCTACAACATTTACTAGTTATTGTGTGCATTTTGTTGCTCGCCAAGGGATTTTTCTTCCGCCATCCCGTTACCTGCCAGAACATTTCTGCGAAACGTCCGACATGATCATAGATTCTCAGCCAACTAGATTGGAGAGCTGAATAAAATGGTGGGGGCGCACCCAGCGCTCCCAAGCGGTGCCTCGTGGGACTGTCATGGGGGAATGCGTGGACGATGTAACAGCGTTGGTGCGGAAGAACCTTGAGCCCCTTGCTGTAAATATCTGGACGTTTCGGCGGCGTGGAAGAACTTTCAGCCCCTTGCTGTTTCCTATTGGCTGAGAATGAATTAAACAATTTGAATATTTTTGGTATTTAAGATCGGCGGAGCAGCCACTCGAGGAGAATGGCTGTTCCCCGATGGACCGTCTGTATTGGAAGTTAAGTAACAAATTTAAATGATTATAAAATGGGTATGTCCTTCAAGTTGTTTGAAGAAGGGCAATATTTTCGTCCTTAGATATTTATCATGAATTTTGGTTACATGTTTTATAACGAATTTCGTTGTTCTTGTCTAAGCTTTTAAAAAGAAAGAAAAGTTAAACGTAACATTTCAATTAATATATTTGTATGTATGGCCTTATACTACATTAAATGGCCGGAGAAAGAGAAAACACTTCCAAGCAGGCCATGGATTTTTCTTGTAAATATTAATTTTAAATTGAAGTGTTGTTATGTATTGATGGCCTTCGCTCTAGTTAAACAGCCAGTAATATTTAATGTGACTTTTATATCGTGTGCTATTTCAGCCACTTTGGTTTTGTAGTTAATATGAAAGATAGCTTTCTCTCTAGTCAAATAGCCAGTAATTTTTATGGAGGCTTTTATATAATGTGCTCTTAAGAGGAAGGATGGCTTTCGCCATAGTTAAAGTCTATAATAATAAATTTTCCAGATGTGGCTTTTCTTACATTGTGTCATTTTGCCACTAGCTAGTGTGAAACTTTTAGGAAAATGTTTTAATCCTTAGAATGATTTTTGTGTAAATGCTTGGGTGCAATAAATCACATATTAACCTTCTTTGTTAGCATAATTTCTTTTAGATTAAGTTGGTATTTTCTTCCATGGATATAATCGAAGAAAACATATATTTATTTTCGCGTAAAATAAGTTTGAGATGCTGTGAGAGGTGATGCTGAAAGAGCCATTACTAAGGCTGATAAAATATTAAGAAACTTGGTTCACTTTTGAAATTACATATGCAAATGTCCCTCCTTTGTCCATTGTGTAATTATATATGTTGGATGTTGATTTGCACTATCCACGTTCGCTTCAAAGTATGTTTTTCTGACTAAAAGGACGATTAAGGCTGCTCTTTGGTGTCCCAGTGGTATAGAGGGCGCCACAACTTGAGGAATGCAGGTGTCCAAATCTGAGTTCCTACTGTCATGTGATGAAAGGTCTTTACTGTCTGAAGTTCCATCATCTTCTCTTCTACTTACATTTTAGGTCCTTGTTCTCCCACGTCCTCTTCCTCGCCTTCCAGTACCCGCTTTTGTAATTCCCCCTTCCTTTGTTTGGCTGGCATTTTCTTCTGTTTGACTTCTCTAATGACAGAACTAACATTTGTTTGTAAGGTGAAGACGTTATCGCTTGTCAAGATTATCTTCCTAATAGTGGGTACAGGACTAACGCCAAGTGGACCTACTGAGATGGATGATGACTAGGTTGTTCTAGCATTTGGGGTGATGCAGGTGTGCTGGATACAACTCTGGGTTCTTCATGTTGTGAAGCAACCAAAACTGAATAGGAGATCTCGACAGTGCCGTCTTGATGTTCTACCCTATACTGAACCTCTCGTGAAGCTGCAATAAAATCCGAGTCTTGAAAAATGTTCCTTTCCACAGAATAGAGGCCCGTACAGCGAAACTGATTAATTGCAATCTCTGCCGTCTGGCACTTGACATAGCTCTCCCAAACAGATCCTTTATGTCGTAAGTTGAGACTGGTCTCTGGTTCTCTCTAAGCCACATTCGAACATTTTCGCTGTAGTAATGTTTGAGGGGACTCATGAAAGTGCGGTCCAGAGACTGGATTTTGTGAGATGAGTGTGGCAGCAAAGAAAGTATTGTGACATTGTTCTGTCTAGCCATGTCTATAATGTCAATATTTCGAGTGTGACTATAATGTCCATCTAATATGAGCATTACAGGCTCAGCTTCGGATGGTTTTCTGTGGTGAATAAAACTCTTAAACACTTGGTGAGTATATGGGACTGAACCCAACCAGAGGGATAAACATTTACAATTGTTCCAGGTGGCTTCCCTCTTTCCAAAGCTGCACTCATACTTGTGAGAGGAAATATCACCAATGGCGGAGTGAAGCCTCCAGATGCACTCATTGATACTATCACTGTAATCAATGAACATCTTTCAGCTGATGTGATGGATACGATCTGCCGTTTCCCTCGCAGTTCAATCACTTAAGGAATCTTGCTCTAAACGATTGAATGTCCAGATTCATTGATGTTTCATATTCTGTCAGGTGTTTATGTCTTCTGTTCTAATTCTTCAGCGTAGTTTTCATGAAACTTGGACACACTCTCTTGGGTGAAAGTTGTGGCCCTAGCATATGATGTTCTGGTTGGTTTACGTACTGATAACAGTTCCTTGTGTCGTCTAAAAAACAACTTCAACCATTTTTGCCCAGCCCTTTGAACTCCAAATGGATGTTTGAGATTGTTTCTTATTGATAATGTAAGTGCCATCCTTCTTACATCAGCCCTCGTCAAACCAAAAAAATGTAGCCTCCATCTTGAGACAGTAGTCAAAGAGTTTCTTTTCAAGTTTGGGTCCAAGAACTGTAGTCTGTCCCATTTTTTTTCGTGCTGCTTATTTCGGATCACCATAATTCTCCTTGGCGAGCCTCATCAATGTTGTTTTAGGTACTCCGAACATTTTAGCTGCCTTCTTCCAACCCATTGTCTTATTTCTAATTGCTTTAATTGCTTCTTCAATTTTATAGGCATCCCGTGTTCTTTCAGGAGGGCTGGCATGTCCTTGGGACATCTGACACAATGTTTGAATGATTATAATGAAAATCCGAAATATAACTGTCTACATGCCTCATTTCTAATAGACGAAACAATTTTGCCAATTCAATAACCTTTAGGAGACTCCACAGTTCTCCATTTACTGAAGCCTCAGCTATTTGTTTATTGTAGGTTTTCGAGTTTACCAGGTTCTTGTTTTATTGCATATTTCTTACTGTCTCAGAATCGACCAGGGTATGGCTAATAAAATGTGACGTTTATAAGACTGAGGGTGAAGAGCTCCAGAATGCAAGGCAGGGATAAACTGGAGATCCTCCAGAAAACCCACCATCAGGCACAAAACCCACATGCAAAATTCCGGGAACGACATCACTGGTAATCGAACCTGTGACACCAGGGTGGAAGCAGAGTGCGCTAGCCGCTGCACCACTACCTGCGACTATGTTAAAATTGATGTAATCCAGTTACAAATATAATTGGAAAATATGCGAGGTTACAGTCGAGCATCGCTTACATTGAACTAGCAAACTTGCCCCGTCCATACTCTACCAAACTAAAACTAGTAAGTTACACCCATTGATTAAAATGCATAGCTTTGAAAAATAATGCGCCTTTAGATAACTTCATTCGCAGGTGGTGAAGAGTGCACAATGTATGAAAATGGGATGCATCCCAAAACACTGTAGGCCTGTTTCCGAGTTGAATGTTAACCAAATCAGATAAGTCTTCAAATATAGCTTGCACAGATACACTGAGAAGCAAAGGCAGGGACGTAAAACAAATAATACGCTAACGACCAACACTGATCTCCTGGGGTATTATTGTATAGATGAATGTTTGCTTAAATATTAGTGCACGTTACACAACCTATTAAACAAATATGGAATTTTTTTTTAAATGACAAGAAAAAAAGGGGGGGTGACTTGGGATTATTATGGGTCCTACTTTGGATACACTAGGGGTCCGGCATACGATAAAATATTCTTAATAGTCAACAAGCTTAGAAACTGCAAATTCTCACACTTTCCTTAAGTGTTTATCGGTAGTCTATAGATTGATATTTGTAAAGGGCATAATTGTAAACATATTTCCACTTACACTTCTTTAAATAACAAATCTTCACCGTTTCGTTTGCCGGTACACAAACTTTCGCTCGCACGAAATACACTAATGTCACAACTAGCTGGCTACTTGCAGCAGCCTGGTGGTGCCACCTACAGTACACATAATCCCCCAACTGATGATGATGTTCCATCTTTTGCCACCGCACTGCAGCACCTACCAAGGGAAATACAACGGGGGTCTGACTTACGGACAAGGGTCCGACTAAGGGACAAGGGTGCGACTTTGGTCGCTTTTCTCTTTTAATTATAGTCATGTTGTGTATGTGAGCAGAGGGAGCGGCGGGTTACTGACCCTCTTCAATAGAATGTCATGAGGATGGAGAGGATAATCTATTGTTCGAATAATCGATTAATTGAAATACGCATGCATATCGATAAATCGAATGATCGATTAGTTGGTGAATAAATAATTAGTGTAATCGTTTGACATCAAATTTCTTTGATCAAATATATTTGTTAAAAAATGTTATATTGTATGCTATGAAATTTTTTAATTATTTTATTGGTGTTGAAAGGATGGCAGAGCAGGATCGATGTTCATATAGAAGTTGATGTTGGTGTAGGAGTAGTATAAGTAACATTTTTAATTATGGTTGGAGCGAGGGCACGCATGTCCCTTCTGACCCACTTAATGAGTGAGGTTTGGATGGAGTGAGGGCACACATGTCACTTCTGGCCCACTAGGCGAGTGAGGTGTTGATAGAGGAACACGCGGGTATGTACTAGCCCACTACAATTTATGTTTAAATAGCCAAATGAAATAAGTACGATTCATTAAGAAGTTACTTTAATTCTGCGATTACCACATTCAACATTAAATCGAATTAATAGAAACACAAGATATTAAAAAATTACTTTAAGCATATGTTTACCCAACACATCACAAGAGACAACTGAATAAAACGACTTGCCACGAGTACATCACACAGACAGAATGGAACACAAAATTTATGTTAATATCGAAACTAACTTTGAAGAAAGAATTTCTTTAACAATAATACAAACACCCGAATAAATGACACAAAACAAATCTAATTAAATTTAACAAACGCCCAATTGATATAATGTTACAACACCAGCACTCCAGATTCCAATGACAAAAATCTTCTCCCACACTGATACACACCACACACACATACACGAATATAAATATGTACTTCGCCCTCATCGACTCTCAAAAAATGCATCGAAATACAGGTTAAACAATTCAAACTGATTGATTACATAATAAATTAATTGTAACACCAAATCGCAAACCCTGCATATTCTATTAAAAATCACTATATAATTAAACCATATGCACGTACTTCTTTATACCACACATGAAAACACAGAACGCCAGTGTCTCCATCTCTCGCCTAATGCGAAACATCAGTTGAACATAAATTAATACTAATAAAAACCTAATAATCATCCGAACACACGAGACTTAAATAAACTGTATTGTACATGATCACTGCTCCAGACAACTCGTCTGGTCGGCTATTCGCTTGCAACTAAACTCTCCCTTACACTGCGCGAGTCAACACTCCACAGTCTCCCGACAGTGTTAAATAAGCCGCCCCAATATTTCACTCCTCAATACAGCTGGGAGACTCTGTATGACAAGGAACAAACTCACCTGTCGAAACAAGCTTGCCACACCGAATAACTTTGAAAGGCCACAGCCCAAGGGATATGTAAAAGAAATTTAATTTACAATATTTCCCAAAACATTCAATGTTAATATCACAATTCAGATTAAAACTTAACTGACGTTAAAAACGATCTTAACTGACGTTCTTATAATGTTACGTTAAAAGTTTTGTTAAAATATAGTTTCAAACATTATAATCTGTACATAATCAAAAAAATAATTTTCTTCCTTACTAAAACTATTTGGAATAGTGTATATTTCAAGCCAAGTTACTCAATTCATACTCATATTTGTAAAACCTACATTCTAAAATTTCACTCCGAGAAGTATAGTAACAAATATCACTTCTGCAAAGGACAATTACATCAAAATTAATTTCATTTGTATGATATAGACATGTTTACTAACATTTTGTAAACATCTTTGTTATATATTATATATTTGAATTACTGTAAAATGGTGTTTAAAATACATTTTCCAACAGCCAGAGTGTTCGGCGTTGCAGTTTACCCCCTTACTGGACATTCAACACATTTTTCAAAGAATTTCTCAAAATTTTCCCAATTCCATAACCCTTTCAATTTCATGTTATAAAATTGATACTAGTTTACACCGTAAAACTGTTTCATAGACTTCTCTTAAAGGTTTGTTTAGAAAGAGTTTCATTAATGTGTAAAACGTATGTTACAGCATTTTCATAGCGATATACAGACCTCGTGCATACCATCCATTTCATCATATATTTGAAGAATAATACCTCTTCCCATTCGTAGTAATTTTATAGTTTGTATGTTAAAGTAAAATTTAAGTTTTTTTAATCGAGTTATTTATAAGTGTGTATTTCCTTGGAAACTGGTTTAAAGTATTTTGGATTGTTATAAGACAAAGTCGATGACAGCTAGTGAGGTTCGCCATTCCTTAACTTTGCTGTGCGAGCCAAGAGACTGGTTAGCTGCAATTGTCCCAAACCACTTTCCCTTCCGACAACATTGCCATGTTGCAACTTTATGTGTTTTTCAAGATTCTCCCTCATTCCATTACTTTTCAGAGTTCATTCGTGTTCATACTTCCATTTCTGTACTTATTTGTGTAAAATATTACATCTCACCCACAAATTACTCAAAATTAAAAATATAAATTTTTAATTTGTTAAAATGAAATCAAATTACTAATTAACAAGTAACATTATTTTCTTATACCGTAATAAGTTTAATTTTTTCAAAAATCATTCTTAACAGAGTAAAAAATATTTACAAAAATTTAAACAAACAATTTAATCAGTTTCTTCACAACTTTTCACAAAATTTCATACCCTTCTTTAAAAAAGAAAATAAGTAAGTCTTCTCTAGGAAAACATTTCATTTTATTTGAAACTTGGGATTTAAAGATAACCGACGCCTTTTTGGGATAGGAGAACAAAAAGAATGCAAAGGTATAGAAGGAGGAGAAAGGTTTTGAATGGGAGGATGAGTGACAAGGCTGTAACATATTGGCAGTGGAGATGCTGTCAAGGCTGGTGGAGGTGGAAATTGCACATAATTGAAGAAGCTCAAATATTAATAGATCAGAAAATAACGACAGTTTAGGAATAGTTAATTTTCTACAGCTCAGGTCTAACAGCTCGCAACATTTGCTCTTCTTCTCGATGTATTCGTGTTTGGTTTTCGGAAGCTGCAAATCAATAACTTCCACATATGTTGAGCTATGAGCTAAGGTCGCTATATGTGTTGAAGGTGCTGGAGATAGCACAGGAGGTGGCTAGTCCGTCTTCGGAGGCGGCGCTGGAGGTGCAGGGAACCTCATCACTGGAGGTGCCAGAATCGTCATCGCTGGAGGTGGCTCTGGGTTCGTCATCACTGGAGGCGGTGCTGCAGGTGGTGGGATCAACATCGCTGGAGACGGCGCTGGCGACTCCAAGCCCGATTCGGAGATGGCGCTGGAGGTGCTGGGATCGTCATTGCTGCTATTGAAAGTGCTGGCAGCAGCAAGACCATCCTCGGAGGTACTGGTGTTGGAGGCGATGGTGTTGCTGGAGACTGTGCTAGGGGTGCTGGGATCATCATCGTTGAAAACGTTGGGGAAAATGGTGTCGCTGGTGAAAATGGTGTTGCTGGCGACAACTCTTATTCTACCAAAAGAGTTTGTGGAGTAGCCAGCAGCATCACTGCTCTCGTTGGATGCACTGGCGATGGCATCACTGGTGACAAGTTTTGCTCCACCAATGGAGTTAGTGGAGCATCATCAATAACCGACCATTCATACTCCATAAGTTCTTACTCGAGCATTTGAGTAGACTTTCCAGTGAAATACTCTTCGTAGAATTGTGACATTTTAAAAAGTTACACATTCAAAGAAAAAATAATGAAGTCAAACACTGGAGGGGTGTAAAGGTTAAACTCCTATTTATACAAATGTCTCAACTTCCAGGTAAACGAGCAGCAAGCAACACTCATCCCCTCCCACAGAACCACACATTCCCTCCACACACACACACATTTCCGTATATTGCTTGTATTGTAACATCCAAAGCAAGAAAGGCATGCCATTTTTTGTTACGCCTGATCAACTTGAAGGGGAAGGACGGGAATGTGACTTGTTATCAGTGTCTGCCATATTAGGCCCTGCACAAGGTTTCCCATACTCTTCTCAGCTGTAACCTTGTCGGCACAGTAGGGAGGACAGAGGCAGTTTGGGGTAAGTAGAAGACTATTTCGGGAAGCGGACAAAAAATTTACGAGCTCGGCCAGAAATGTTGATGGATAGCTGGACACTGCTTTCAGCGGGCACAGAATCTTATGTAAGACAAAGCTTCCCTCACCCTGCTGTTGATCATCGAATCGCCTCTTTCGCACATTGTTTCCTTCCACAGGACCGCTGTTCTCCCACGACTCATTTCATGCAGTTCTAACAGCCTTGCTTCGCCGCGAACATCCCTCCCTCTCAAAGCCATACATACATGTCTCAACGCACCTCCCTCGCCACCCCTGTTCGAGCGCCGCTCGTCACTCATTGGTCTCGCCACCCACATCATCTACATAAATGGCTCTAACCAGGAGACTTTCTACAACTGTGTTTCCACCATGTTTCATAAAAAGAAAAAACCTCATCATGGTTTAGCGCACTATGGGAAGGGCTCTCTTGTGTGGTGAACGATTCTCCATAAACACAAGTCTTTAATGCGTTAAATATTACTGGTTTTGCTGTGAAATCAGTGTATGTGAATATCATTTATATCAGTATTGGTATCTGATATGATCGAACGAAATATTATGTCAGTCATTAGACTGACATGTAATTTTTTTGTGTTATGTTGATATGCTTGGTCAAGATAAATGTGTAAAAATGGTTACACTCACAATTAAATAAATCTCCCTCTCACAAACATTTTGTAAAGTTATGGTGTTACATTAATAAAGAAATATATTTAATGCAAACAATGACTCACTCATTTCTTTAGGATATGTAGTCTGTAAGGTGTTAAATGAAACAAACTTTCAGTTTGAAATACAATTTGTTATATTCCATTTTTTTTAAAACAAACATAATATTTATTTACATATACAAATATCACATTTTTCTTGGAATATTTATATACATATATAAGAAATCTTCTTTATTCATTTAAGCAATACATTTTGAATTGATGTAGTGAAGTTCATATCTGTGGGACGAGGATGACGATATGTTGCAGGGAGACGAACTAGTTATTCTCTCAAAAATGTGACATGTTTTTAATCTAAATGAATCATTGCTTCACTGATTGTCAGATTAGATGTAAGCCACTGTGTGCTAGAAGATTCACACATTCTTGAGGGAGATGGAAGCTTGATTCACTCGTCGATTATATTATACCTCGTTGAAGGTGGCTGACCTGAATTTGTTATTATACAGAGTGTAGTTTTTCCAGGAAAAATATTTTTTTTTCTGTGCATCAGAGCAAGTGAAGAGAATTTGACGAATCTTAAAACCGAGGTCTTGTGAGCTGATGAGGGTGAAGCAAGTGATGATACAGCATTGGATTACATGTCTTCTTATAGGCAATAACTTGGATTAATTCCGACCAGCGGTGAACTGTCTATATTGGGTGATGTATAAGTTCATTTTTGTTATTAATTGTAATGACCACCCACTTCCATGAGCACTAAATTCTTCAAGTCTGGTTGTTAAGTAGGGCGTTATGGTAGAATTATAGGGGTCGTCAATATCTGTGGGATGTAGAATGGGGAGAGCTTGAGTTTGAGAGTAGAAAGTTTCTGTAGAGGATTCCGTAATGGGTTTCAAATGCTTACAGGTTATATTTACACTAAGAGTTATTGGCCGGAGTGATGTAGTTAAATCTAGCAAAGGCTTCCTATACCATGAAAAAATTCTGAAAGTCTACATGAGTATCTATTTGGTCGTTACATATCCGGGCATTAGTCAGTCTGCCTGCAAAAGCTGTGCCTACTATTTCATAGTTGAGGTGTGACAAATCGGAAAGTGAATTACTTACCAATCCTGAATTAAGATAGTGATGTTTTGAAGGAAATACAGTGGGTAAAGCAGGAAATTTCAACTGTGTTGATGACTGTGGTGTAGTCTGTTGAGCTGGGTGTAGAGCTGTGTGAGGTGCTGTCTGAGGTGCTTTGTGAAGTGCTGTGTGAGGTGCTATGTGAGGTGCTGTGTGAGGTGCTGATTGTGGTGCTAATTGCAGTGCTATTTGCTGTGCTAATTGTGGTGTTAGGTCTGAACCAATCACAGCACAAGGATTGCACTGCAATTGCAGTGCTAATTTCGGTGATACTTGAAGTGTCAATTGTAGTTTTGAAGAACCATAGATACAAATTGTATAAGGTCTCTTAAAAATATCGATTCAAGAAAACTGTTTCGGGCAGAAATCACACCGACACTACATTCTTAAACTCTTAATCTTGTAGGTCGTTCATTTTTGTAGATGCAGGCTGCATAGAGCTGTAAATTCTTTACCACAGAAGCGACACAGCAAAGCCAATATAGCATCCATACTCTTCCAAGTCTAGAATGGAACTGAAAGATTCCAACCTTTTATAGGTAATTCTAGGAAGCAATTGGAGTAAATTAATTGTTTGAAATGTAAGTTAAATCAATATCCCACCCACAAACCTCTATTGCTAAGTGTAAGTAACTAATATTACATAGTCAGAATAAGGTAATATTACAATTAATGTATTTGTAAAAATCAGTAAAACACAAAAGAAAAGTAGTTTCAAACCATTTATTTTGCTACACTATGATTACAGATTACATTATAAAACATTAGATGTTTACAAGAAACACATTTACAATATTTCTTCCCTTTGACAATATTTGTAGTATTTCCATCTGTTTGATTGTCTTGCAGAAGTATTATACATTCTGGTAAAAGTGCGAAAACATTAATTCAATGTTAGAGTTGTATTCGATCACATATGGCAAAAACTATAATTTAGCATATCTGAACACGATATTAACTCAGTACAATTTTTCACCCCCTAATGTACGTTAGATAGTTTTGAAAATATACAAACAAGAGTTTTCAGAGACATAAATACAATTGAGTGGAAAAAAACTTGTTTACAAAAACAGCAAAACTGTTACATTCCAAAACATTTCTAAATGGTTTACTCCAAAGTGCAAGTAATTTGCCAATATTCAATTTACACTTTGATTTCTATATACACGAGCACGTGACCTTGTTCTTGTCTTGATCAATCTTTACAAAGTACTGGCTTGCACAAACCAAGTAATTTTATATACTAAATTCCACTCATTCCAGATAATGCCATATCACTCATGTAATATCCAGTGGTGACTCAGGGGGAGAATCATCATAGCGTGTTTCACCCCAGTCAGTCATCAATAACCATTTTAGCATTAATTCAGAGTTTTCCTCTGGAGAGAAGTTCGATTTACAACCAGGTGTTTTACATAATTGTTTGAATGATGTGTAATTGTATTATTTTTAATATAGTTATTTTCCCATTCCACACACATTAGAAAATACATTTTTTATCGACATCACCTACATATATTTCACAATTATTTAAGTAATGTTTGGAAATCTCTTCAATATTCTCAGACTCCAAACACCCCTGTTCCTAGGTTCACCATGGTGGTGTTTGGTTACAAATCTATATGTATTCTTGTATTGAGGAGTTAGATATTTCCAGTGGAATGGTTGTTTGAAGCTGAATTGCATTGTGTGTTCATCCATATCAGTAATAGCCAATTCTTTAATGATAAAATTTTCTGGGGATTGAAATCCTTGCACATTGCAAAACATGTTTGTTAATACCATGTCTCGTTGTCTAGTGAATCAAGTAATTATCTCACCAGCTTATCTCTTACATTGTAACTCACCAATCTATCATGAATTATCAACACATAAGCTTGTGTATTTGTAGTAATTTAAATTTGTGAATCAATTACACTATTGGTAATCATATCATCTTGTTTGCTTACATCAAATACAAATAATGTTCCTGTGGTTTTAAATGATACAGGTTCTAGGATCAGTGAGCTTATTTAGTTATAATACATTTGCTGGAAAGTTATAATACATTTGCATTTAAATTAGTATAGGGATAAGCTTGACTGTTTAGATAGAGTTAAATATTTTTCATATCATAATTAGCGAATACTGATGTATCAGCTTTTAAATGGTTTTCTCTACTTGTTTGAAAACAAACAACGACAAATTTTGGTTTCTCTGATAAACTTGATTTCACATTCCAAATAACTTTTGTGATTTTGGTAGAGCTGAAAATGTCTCCAAAGCCCATGATCTAAATGCAATATCTAGATTCTTGCCTTTTTCGATATAGTTTAAAAACTTTACATGTTCACAAGTGTTAATTTCAATATATGGCATTAGCCATTCGACACTGTTCAATTCAAATGTTATACCTTCTTTGTTATTAGCCATGTTGTATATAATATACAAGTGTGTGTTACTGAATAGATTAACTAAGTCATGTTTAGCATTTAATATTACATGTTTATAGTCCTCAGCAAAGCCCAAAACCATACTTAAAGGTATAACAATTTCATATTTTCTGCATGGGTTTATTTGTAGTGTAAAATTATTATCATTGTTCCACCCAGCCATTAACCTTGTATAAAGATTGTTTACAGTATTCAAGAGATATTGTTTTATCATGGAATAATTCCAACATTCCATGTTTGGACAATTTCAACATCATTGAGCAGATATGCAATTCTATGGATTAAATGGAGTAATCTGTTTCTCACTATTCCTGTAGTTGCTGGATTAATTACATTGGCTGTCTTTTTATTTGTTCCTCTTAACCATAAACTTGATTTCGATGGTAATGTGTAAATATTGTGATTTTGTATACCAATCATTATTTCCGATGGCAATATATATGGTCCTACTCGGAACAGGTCATATACATGTATTTCCATATTGATGATTGCATCATCATAACTTACTAGTTCTTCAACATAAAGTATGTCTTTCATTTCTATTAATGGTATAACATAATTCCTTTAAAAACAATTCATTGCCCTGTGTTGACTTTATGGGTATCTTGTTTGAAATGATTGTTTTATGCTTCTGTTTACATCTTTTTATAGGTACTTTCTTCAAAATAAGTTTTTTAGAATCATAGTTTTTAAATGAAGCACCTACTTTAGGAACGTATTGACTATTGTACATAATAACAATTTTGATTGTAATAATCACAGAAAGCACATGTTTATATATCTTTTTTAAATGTAATTGAATGGTAATTTCTTTGTTTCTATGATTAATCAGTTTACATCTTGATCGACAATTGTAACAACTAATACATCCACTCGATTAACTATTACTGGAAGATATAAAAATGTATTGTTTTTCAATTATTTTGTAACCTGGACCCACCGCACATGTGAATTCATGTATTCAGTTTGTTAGTTTTCCATTCAAATATGATCACATACAATATAAACATTCATACAAAACACATTAACCGACAATATATATACTTCTTCTGGTGATTCGTGCAATTGATTAGCTGGCTATACTCCCCTTTCACTACCTACCATATTTGCAAATGAATTGTCATCTGTGAAATCGATATCGACATTAATATACATCACACTAGTTAACATATTTGGATTTACACATAATCGGATTTGTATATTTTCAGGTAATGTCGCTGTAATAAATGATTCTAAGTCGTCCTACTCGCAATATCCTACCGGTATCACAATCTTATTTTTTTTTTTTTTTTACCATTTTTGAACATAAATGATTGATTGTCTATATCGATGTTTTTATGCTATTGTAAGTATCGAATTCGATTAGACTTATGTGCCATCCTCCATCTAACTACAAATTAATTAATGTCTTTGTATGTTGATGCACATTTTAGAAGACTATTTAGGACTTTCTGCCTTTCTTTCCATGTTTCGAGTTTTTTCATCGCTGACCGATGTTATATGGTTTACCGCTTGATTTATTTGATTTAGCAAGAGTAGAAACACCTCCCAATAAAGATCCAAGAGCTGATAATGCTGGAAATATTAATTGTAATATTCCAGTTTTCTTGGCTTTTTGTTTCGATTTGAGTTTTACTGCCATGCCTATTTTCACCTATGCCCCACATAACTTTGTCAACAACTCAAGTGCCTAGATTTTCACCTGTAGATGCAAATGGATTCTTCCTTATATTTGCTGCTTTATTTGCTAGAATTTTATCTGCTGTATGTCTGTTTTTCAAATTGTTTGTTCGATTGTATCCTATATCTTGTTCTTTACTAGCAGTATCAAAATCATTTATTCCTTGATCGTTCTCTGACAGACGTTTTAATAGCTTAGTTCCAGACTGGTAATAATTATATTTCGGTAAATGCAATTCAAATGGTAATTTGTTAATCAATGTATTCAATACTCCACATCCTTTTTTGCTATGTTTAGTACAGGCCATTGTTTTAACTGACTGTGAACATTACATAGAGCTACATTTATAGTTTTTAAGCTAGTATGTTACCTAATACTGTAGAAATGAAGTTTATAAAACAAAATGTACATCTACCAGTAATTGTAAATATGAAAGAAAATGTAATTTGATAGAAACAAGGTATTCTTTTACTTCCAAATATACATTGTATAATTATTGTTCCTTCTTCACGTGGAAATACTTGTGTTATTATGTCGATGTTGGAACATCCGAATGAACTTAAGTTTGAAAACATATATATGTTTTCTAAAACAATTCAACAAGAGAAATATCAACAATAAGTTATTATTTTGTCGTTAATTGAAGAGATGCGATATTTCCCTTTCACAAATAAAGAAGATATAGTGTCTCCGAATGAAGCATTACCCAATTCCATATTTATATTTGATAAAGTTTGGTGCGAACTGCAGGGTGAAATACAGTAATAATTTAGTTTTGGTAGACATTCAAAAGTCGATTGTCCAAAACAAAATTTTCATGATAATGAAAATATGTTTATTGTGTTAAAAATTGACGATATGAGTCAACATCATATTTAAAATTATCATATTTTGAGCGATATTACATTTACAAAGTTTAAAGACATGTATTTTTAGTGTCAGAAAAACAAGTATGGTTTTCTCGTAATTGGACTACTGCTTCCCCTCTATAAAGGCAGATATAGTTCTGGATTTGACAGTTTTTTACTTCCCAACAAAGAATATTGCATATTTCAAAGTTCAGACATAGCGATATAAAATGCAATCATTACAATGCCTGTTCAATGAGAAATCATGATGGGAATTGTGATTTGAATGGACATATATTACACAATGTGGGTATATGAGTGAAAGATACTGATCCGGTACATAAACGTTATGTGGAAGACTTAAATACTATCATGCTAAACGTATTTAAAACACAATCGACCAATGTGCAAGAGAAATTGATAAACATAATTGAAACTATTACAAAAGTGTCTGCTAATATTAGTTATATTTCGAAAATATTGGCAAATGTGATGATTGCATTGCAAAATATAGAATCTAGTACAAAGGAATGTTTGGAACATTAAAAACATGTAATTAATTAAATGGTATGCACTGCGATTAAAAAAAAAACAATTTGGTACTTACATTGATGAGATGATGAAATATATGTGTTGAATTGATCAAAATACATCTGCTTTAGCTATGGAAATGGAATTGCAAAAGCACATTGATGATTTAAAATATTGAATTAACTATTTTAGTAATGATTTGAGGCTTAAAACTGAGATTAAACAGACTTTTGAGTAAAGTCGATAAGATTGAAAAACCACAAACTAATAGACCTAATACACCTACTAAAAAACCTTCGACTTAATTCACACATAAGTAGTTGAAAGATAATGAAAACAAAGAAAAATGTCTGCCTCTGCTTCAGAATTACATTAAGTCATATCTGCTGTGAAGGCGAAATATTTACCAGCTAAACATGCCAAATGGAACAGGGTGTTTTAAATTAAGAAATATTTGAATCTGTTTGGAGTAGAATGTATACATTACATTCTGTGCTAAATGTGTTTAATAAAAAACCAGTGGAAATTAAATCGGAATAAAAAATTGTCTCAATTAACAAGATATTAATTAGCTATAAAACAATCTTTGGCTATTCGCGATACAGTATTTGATGTATATCTTCAGGGAATATATATGGCTTCAGGGAGATCTGGTAATTAAGTTTTTGCCTGAGAATATAATTCAAGTAGGTGATTATGTAACTGATGTTAGTGAAGGATTGTTTGAATTATAATTTTAAAAGTTGCGAATTTTTATTCCGACATCGATTTGGAGAAATATAAGGATCTTGTCCGTCGAACAAATGCAAATAATTGTTTAGGTGATGATGAAAATCATCCGAAACTAAAATTGTTAAGCGATATTGTTGGAAGTGGAATTTAGAAAAATGAAACTGACAACTGGTTTTCTCCTGTATATTGGAAAAATCCTAATAATTTGGTCGATAGATTAAAACTTCTCATCGCTTCGAGAGAGTCTGGGAATAATTCATGTACAAACGAAATTGTTTATATTATTGAAGAGTTGAAAGAAGACGGTTATATTACCATTGAAGTTCAGCAAGATCGCTCAAGCACTTTATACTCCTGCAAGGATAAAATATCCTAGAAGACCAGTTATTACTAAAGGTTTAAATGATATTTTCCAAGCGGTTTTGTGTGAAATGACATTGGTTTCGGAATACAACATGACTACAAGTATATTTGAACCGTAATAGACGTTTATTCAAAGTATAGTTGGGGCATGCCTTTGAAAAACAAAACTGGAAAACAGGTTACCAATGCAATGAAGTTCGTTTTACCAGAAAGAATGCTGAATTCGCTAAAACCGACAGAGGATCTAAATTTTTTTGCACTATTCCGGAAGACTGAATATGTTATCAATCACTACGCAATGTATTCAAGGCTTAACACCAGTGTTGTGTGACATTACAACAAATCGATTAAGCAATTAATATACAAGCATTTCATGTCGAAAGGCACCTATAATTGGGTTGATGTTTTGCTTGAAATAGTTAGATTTTATAATTCCAGATATCATATAACTATCAAGATGGCTCCCAAAAAAGTTACGGGTAATAGTTGATGAAAACAGTGTATAAAAATGTTAAAGTAATTGACGAAAGAAAACCAAAGTTCAAAGTTGGTGAATTTATACGTATCTTCAAGCAGAAAGGAATTTTTGAGAAAAAATTTATAATGATTTGGTTTTACGAAATATAAAAAAATATTTGAGTTAGAAATTCATTTCCCAGAGTGTGTTAGCTATAAATCCATGATGGAGAACCAATATGAGGTGGTTCTTATGAACACGAAGTGCAAATGTCAGTTCTCCAAAGGAATATTTGTTTAATAAAATTATTAAAAGGAAAAATGACATGCCCTTTTTTCGATGGAGAGGTTACTCAAAAGAACACGACTCTTGGGTGACGAATAAGGATCTTAAATATTGAATTACAATGCTTTGTAAAAAATTTTATAATAAATAAAAATACTAAAAATAATATTTGATTTTTTATTCATTTAATAAACCTATCGATATTGCTGGGGAATGGATGTACAATTTGTTTTGCAATTGTTCCTATTGTTTGGGTGGTTATCTTTTACATTTCATTTATGATGTAATTCTTTGTATTTGGTTAATATTATCCAGTTTGTATGGAGTGAAAATATTTGGGTTGTTAATTTTCTTTTTCTCAGCTTAATGGTTGTAAAATTGTTCTAAACCTAACATGTAATCCTTTGATTCTCTGTGTAAATCGATGAAAAATAATATTATTATTATGCATGACTTATAACATCAATTCATTGTGTTAATATTTTCGTTTTTAACTAGAATGTAGCGTGCACTGGTTTCGGAAGTATCATTTCTCACAGATCGCATATGTTGGAGTTATGATATAGAAATACATAATCAGGAGGAAAATTGATAGCAAGATTTTTTTGGAGCATTGCTTTCGAAATACAGGATATTCCTTAGTCCTTGTATTCCCCGAAGAAGAAAGACTGAGCAAACATGCCAAAACGATATATTTTCTAGGTGTGTTTGAGTGAGAGAGTTTTTTTTTGTAGAGTAAGGTTTAGTGTCTGAGGATATGTCTTTCAAAGCGTTGGGAGTTTCCAAACTAGGGTTAGTTTTCTCGTTAGCAAGATGGATGAGGGAATGTAACATTCATTATTATCAATGAGGTTTGGAAAGGCTTCTCTGCCGTGGTGGACAGGGCTGGGACAAGAGTACAGTCATAGGAAAGGGAATCTGTGATTAACGTTAGCGACTTTGTAGACTTGTAGTTTGGGGAAGGGAAGGTTGACGGCTTGGTGATTGGATGGACTTTTTTCATTGTCCGAAGCAGTTAGGCGAATAACTTGTTGCTTTCTTGGCAACGTGAGAGGCTTGAGTTTGTCCTTGCCGACAACATGTCGGAGGAAGTGGGGTAGCATCGGCAAATATGTGTGGTCTCGAGCAACCTGAGGCATGATAATTTGGAGTATTTTCTTTAACCTATGGAGGATAGATGAATGGCTGGTGGTGAAGGGTCTGAGATGAGACAAGCGCGCCAGGCGACAGCGAGCACTGAATTGTCAGCCACACGACATGACTTGATGGGGCGAGAAGTCCTTGGAAGGGTGGGGGTGGGGGAACCATTACTCTCGGAACAGTGTTTGGTGCAGGCAGAGGTATCACTTCGGGAAAGGAGGTGGGGTGTCGGAGGAGCGCACATACACAGTAGAAGTCTGCGGGGAAAGTCGGGGATAGTCTACGATAGCTGGTGCTTTCTACATGTAGTGGACGTACATGTAAACTCACCCCCTTCTTGTCTTGTGTTGTCTCTGTGCTGCTAGAAGCATAATAATCTATTGGCTTTTGTGGCTCTGCAGCATTAGAGGCTTGTACTTGTCGAGTATGCATTGGAGAAGGTGGGGGTGAAATGGCTAAAAATTGGTGGTCTCAAAAATCGTGATAACTTGCACCAATTTCTTTCACACTACCGACAATGCTGGGGATAAAGAGCATGTCGACTTGACCATACAGACATCTGAGATGGATGGATCGGATGGGTTAAGCACGTGAAAAGGGGATCGAAGCGATTTACGCATTACTTACGCCTTCTGGCAGGGAAACTCTGAACTATTAATTTATGCATGCTTGGTTGTGTGGAGATGATTCTGAGTTAAGCAATGGTGTAGGTATGTCCTGGTTGAGCAGCGGGGAGGGGAAGACCAGATCTTTACTTGTTTTGGTCGCTCTTGCACAATATTTGTTTCGGGGTGGAGATGCATTTCGCAGGATTCTGGGTTAGCAGAGAAATTGTTACATCACGGGAGGTATCAGTTCTGCTTGAATTTGCCTGGAGCAGTGTTTGCGTCCAATACACTTCTCACAACAGTTTATTAAAGTCTCTGGTGTTCGGATGATTAATAGGTTTTTATTATTATTCATTTATGTTCGGTGGGTTTTTCGCATTATGCGAGCGATAGAGACATCAGCGTACTGTGTTTTCGTGTGATATATATCGAAGTACATGCGCAATGTTTAATTGCATAGGGACTTTTAATAGAATATGCGGGGTTTGTGATGTGGTGTTACAATTAATTTATTATGTAATCAACCTATATTTCGATGTGTTTTTTGAGAGTCGATGAGGGAGAAGTACGTATTTATATCCGTGTATGTGTGAGTCAGTTTGGGAGGGGATTTTTGTCAATGGAATATGGAGTGCTGGTGAGTTGTAATTTCATATTAGTTGGGCATTTGTTTAATTTAATTTAATTTGTTTTGTGTCATTTATTCGGGTGCTTAAAATATTGTGCAAGAAATTCATTATTCATAGTTAGTTTCGATATTAATATAAATTTTTTGTGTTATTCTGTCTTTGCAATGTACTCGGGGTAAGTCATTTTATTGAGTAGTCTCTTGTAGCGTGTTAGGTAAACATATGCTTAAAGTAATTTTTTAATATCTGGTTTTTATATTAATTCGATTTAATGTTGCATGTGGTAATCCCACAATCAAAGTAACTTCTTAATGAATGGTACTTATTTCATTTGGCTATTTGAACATAAATCATATTGGGCTAGAACATATCTGCATGTTCTCGCTCCATCCACCCCTCACTCGCTAAGTGGGCCAGAAGTGACATGCATTCCCTTACTCCATCCACAATTTAAAATCTTACATATACCACTCTTACACCAACATCAACTACTATATAAACATTAATCCTGCTCTGCCATCCGTTCAACACCAATAGAATAATTTTAAAATTTCAGATCAAACAATAAAAAAAATTTTATCAAATAAATTTGATGTCAAACAATTACACTAATCGTTTAATCAGTAACTAGTCGATCATCCGATTTATCGATATGCATGCGCACTTCGATTAATCGATTGATCGAACAATCGGTTATCTGCTGCATCAACATGTCATTCTAATGACGTGAGCAAGTAACCCGCCGCTCACTCTACTTATGTGATGACCACGAATTTCATCAGAAGTTAAATAATGATGAAACACAATTCAGTATTTTCTTAAAACAACAACATAATGTTATACCTCCCTATCCAGCCTTAAGAAAATAGTAGGAAAACACAACATGTCTTCAACGAGATATTTTCGGTATCCACAAATTTTGATAAATCAGTTGCTGTATTCAGACAACGTTAGCGGAATATCGCAAACACCCAACAAGCATCACTGCAACTCAAGTGACAAAACACCAGTTTGCTAAATATGCTACCCATTTAACAGCGAGAAACGCCAAATGTTTGTCACATATTACAGCCACAGCGAGGCTTAAAGTTCTGAGAGGGCTGTGTCAACTTGACGTGAATTATGAATATGAATCAAGATTGAATAAAAGAGGTATGAGACATGCTGGATTTAAACTCATATTCTCACAAGAACAAGATATAATTCTATGCATAGTTATACGGATATTCTGTCCTGTTGCAATTTAATAAATGGTTAAGCTTTGTTTTGTAAATACGACGTACAAACATCAGTGACACGTATTTGATCTCTTATCTCTTAACTTTCAAGCCAACTTTTCAAACTGACTCGAATTTAGGTCCTATAAGTAACTCTAAATTAACATTTCTCTAATGCATACGTCTACGAATATATATGTCACACCAGTAAAATAAGAATTGCTAAGTATTAATATTTTCCAAACTACTGTCAATAATTTTTATAATACATTTAAGATCAACGCAATAATTTTTATTGATTAGTATGTAAACTTTAAGTCGGCCAAATGTAAATCTAATTATAATATAATTTATTCTATTTGTAAATTCATATAAATAATATTTAAAGTGAATCATTTTAAACTAAATTAGATATAGCAACGATATATAAATAACATATTCATGCTTAAGTTTATTTAAACGACAACCTAAGAGTTTGCATCTGAAATGCCCCCTAAAAGGGCACAAATGTGATTACTTGCCTCAACAAGTTATTTCATTAAATAGGTATTTACTATGAAGTTCTGAAGAAATTTACTCTTTCAAAGTATCTATATAAATAAGAAAATACTATAAGCTCCTGATTTATTCAACTGAAGACGTTAGCGATAACGTGTTTGCTTGCTAAATTTTTATTCCATCAGTACTAGTAAACCAATTTGTAGCCAGTATGTGTGCAATTTTTGTACCATTCTATTTGAAACGATTTGAAACGATTCTTGTAATTGAGGTAAGATCTTTAGTGTAAAACTGTTGACACACAATTTTGGAGATATTTGTACGGCGCATAAAAAAAACAAACAGCAAATTAGCGTTTTTTTTTAATCCTTTGGTATCTCTGCATTCTTTCGGTAATGTAAACAAAGCTCTCCAATGGCGTACTTCTAAATAACGTTTCATTCTATTTAAATGAAAGTACTCTCTCTTTTGTACATCTGTCACACCGAATTTAGTCAAGCTCGTCAACTCGTTCTTCTTTTGTAATGATCATTTGAGAGTTCAGTCGTTCTTTACTCAAATTGTATAGCGTCTTGAAAGGATGGATTATATTAGCCACGCTTGATTTACGTTTCAGCAGCAACATCGTGAGGTTTATTTTTCGTGTCGGGGTTTGGTTAGAAAACCACTTACTTGCACGAATCGCCTGACCTGCTTTCTGTGTACAGTTTACCGTAATACCGCTTTCGCAGAGAAATATGTAACAAATAGTGAAAATGTTTTCCTGCTCTCACAGTCTGTTTCAGCAAATATTGCTTTGGTTTTCATACCCAGCATACATACCGTGTATACGCCAATTCTTCTTCATTGTTAGAGAACATCTGTTTAAATATAAACGATAGATATTATAGAACCTACTCGTCGTGTATGCTGTATAAACTTTCATTGTATTAATGGGGTGTTTGCCGTCTACTTTTTACTGGTAACAACTTACTGTAATTTTACCGACTCAACATTCCACTTAGTGCTACATGTCATTTTGTCTCTAAAACCCTATGTTTATGAAGTATCTTTCCGTGACTTCACATGACTTCACGCGTCTCGCGTTTGACTGACTTTGGGACAACGGAACCTGGGACCGGAGCACGGAGCTGTTCATTCTCTGTCATTCCGGTCGCCCGGTGACCGTTTTTCCCAAAAAAAAATCCAATTTCTCCTTCAAATTGACCATTTCCCCCTAAAAATGTCTCTTTTTTCCCTTAAAATTTCCCATTTTCCCCTCAAAATAGCATCGATCCCCAGCTGTAAAAACGAGTTGCAGATAGGCAATTTTCTATCCAACAGTAGAAAATTGGGAGGCTCACATCTCAAGGGCAGAGAAGTGAGGGCCATATTGGTTTTATAGGGATAGAATATGTGAAATCGATACACGATCAGCTATCTTGGTTCTGTCAGTAATCTTGTCCATCATGTTGAATGTAGGTGACCTTCGCCTTGACCTTTGACCTTGAACCCAGTGATCTTTGATATTGAACTCAAAAATTCCCAAAAATTCCCAAAAATCCAAAAAAAATCAAAGAACTCACAGATATGTATAAAGAAAATATTTAAAAATGTATATAAAAATTATGAAATTGATTTTTTTCTGGCTTAGAGGGACTAAGGACTGGAACCGACCAGCCACCATGTTATGACATAACCCAACCATCATTTTGGACCTAGGTGACCTTTAAATTGACTCATGACTTTAACCCTATAACCGTGAAATTGGATGATCTTGAAAACACAAACTCGAGGAAAAATTCTAAAAATTGAATAAATTCATAACAGTTAGTCAGTATATTACATAACTGACTACGACTGTCATATTATATCCAGGTAAACTTGACTTTGACACTGATGACCTTTGACGTTGAACCCAAACATTACTAAAAAATCCCATAAATTCTGTAAGAATTTACAAAAAATCCATTAAAAATAATCTTAGAAATTAATTTTTAAAATTACTTTTCAAAACTTATATTTGCAGGGTTCCCCCACACCACAGCACCATGTCTAGCAGACGGCTGTCTTCCCCCCTCCAATCAATCACATTGTACTAACATTCCCCTTCCCTACCCACTCACCTTTGCTCATTCTGTCAATGCACTCCACCCACCATATTGGTTTATTAGTTTCTCATTTGTTTACATTTTTAATACATAGGTGGCACTGATAACGCCAACCTAAATATTAGATCTGGATGACCTTCATTTTGACCTCACATCTGTGACCTTGGACTTGTGCCCATGACCTCGGATAACCTTGCACCCAAAAGAATTCTAAAAACTTTTATAAAATCCAAAATATTCTAAGAAAATGTTTAAAAATTAAAAATTAAGAAAGTCTTGATTTTTCATCAATCTTTCCATCTGTCTCGCAATCTTTCAATGAATCGTCACCGCAATCAGCACCACAATCAGCACCTCAATCAGTATCGCAACCAGCGTCCACAATATTTTCATCAATGTTCCACAATCTTTCCATCAATCTTCGAATATTTCCATCAATCTTTTAATCTTCTGATCAATCTTTCGCAAGCTTTCCTTCAATATTTCACAATATCTCCATCAATCATTCACAATAATTTCCATCAAACTTCCACAAACTTTCTATCATATTTCACAATCTTACCATCAATCTTTTACAATATTTTCATTAGTCTTTCGCTATTTTTAATCAATATTTCACGATATTTCCATAAATCGTTCACAATATTTCCATTAATCATGAGTCCATATTCTATCCATGGGTTTGTCTTCTCTATCCATACAAATTTATATGAAAAGTATTTCCCGACTGTCTCCAAAATTCGTACATGATGACAGACTTAATGTTTGGTATATTGTTCACTATTAATGCATTTCTATACTAAATTCTTTATTATCATTCTATATGCATATCTTTCCGTTGGTAGTCGAAAGCTCATAGCACCACTTTAAAGATGCGAGGGAAAAAAAGGATATGACACAAAAAGAAATATTTTATAATACTAATGTATTGTTATTTTGTAATTACAATTTCTTAAGACGGCAGTTCATTACATCATGTGATATAACACCTCACCTTTAGTTTGCTAATGATTGAAGATATTTCAATAATGTGTGAGAGATCCCCAAGTTTTTGTAGGTCAATCAAATATCTGAGTCTATCAGCAATTTCATTTGTGTCTTCGGGAAATAGGTAGCCAGTATTATCTGCATCTTATACCTTATTCATGTCGCTTGTTTGCAGAAAATGTGTTGGAGGGGTGTGTCAGTGTATAGATAAAATAATAATCCTCGTTTTTAGTATGATCGCTGTATTCAAGTTCATTTCCATCAATACTCTCTTCATGATCATCATCACCTCCGGTTTTATTATCTATATACAATTTGCTTTCATTTTTAGCAGGAGTTGTATGCTCATCAGTATTTACAGCCAACGACCGTTTATTTGTATGTTCGTCGACTTAACGCGTTAGTCTTGCAAGTGTACATTCCACACAAACAGACACTCATTTCATATTAATTATTAACTGTCTCATCATTATCACCTGTCAAATCGGTACCCATCGATGCAGCAAGAGGTACAGCCCGCAAAACTTGCAGACTTCCAGTAGACTTATAGAGATAAATATTTTATTATTTAAAGCACAAATTTTCTTAACTTCTTGCTGTAAAACTGAAGCTCAAATGGTTATTTTATATATGTATAGAATTTTTATGCAAGCAATTGGTTGCCAAAATATTAATGGAAATTGTTAATAATTTTGTAAAGGAAGAGAAGAGCCATGCTACTGTGTTAACGTCTAATATCAAAAGTTTTCGGTTATCCACAACATTTGCCTGTAGAGTGAATCTATGTGTGAGAATGGCCCAGACCCGGTGAATTCGACGGGTGAAGTTTAATCCAAGACTCGTCAACGTCTTTTTGAGTCGGCCGTGGAAGACTAGTGTAATAATCTGCTCAACTTGAACCACAATATCTCCTCTGTTTGCTAAAACCCTCAAAGAATTTCTTATTAACTTGGAATCTTTATTTAGGTTACTTGCTTATTAAAATAACTACAATTTACACTAGCTGGATGTTAAACATTGTCAAATTTAATTTGCCATAACTATCTTCAACAACAATTTATTTGTATGTAGAAAATTTATTGTAAAAGTATTCTGTACCAATTATGATGCAGTGGCCTCACATTTTTTATACCTTTACACAAAAAAAAACAAAGCTATAGACAGAAGAAGTGTCTTCCCAAAGTGTTGGGGCCCAGAACATAGCTCAGCAGATTATTCCACACTAAAATCCACATAAAGATTTGTAAATTTCTCTTATGTTATTTAGTCACTACCGAGATCCATATTTGTTATAAAGTATAATGCATAACGTGAACATGGACGACACAAATCATACGGCAGAAAAACATGTATAAACTACAGAAAGCATGAACGAAAATTCTCTCGTCAAAACAACCGAAAATTTTTAACTTACTCCCTTGAACGTTTCTAACAATACAGATAGTTCTGAAATGAATACTGAAAATGACAGTCAAAGGAAATTTGCTCAGTTGATAAACATTATTCAGATAATGAATACGCACGTAGAATAATGTATTCAACAACAAAATTTACAACTTGAAACACATTTTGAACAACAAAATACGCATCTTATTTCTTAAAACAATAATTTGGGAATCGAACTCAATCGTAACACTCACAACAGAATTTGCAACCTAAAATCATAATTCAGTCACAAATAGACATGGCAAATTTTCGGTTAGGACATCAGATTGAACAAATTAATGCGAGGTTTGAAAAAAATCAAATAAAGGTGGAAATCAGGTAGACACATAAGTGGCCGAACTTAAAGTAATGGTAACTACATAAGTGTTAAATAAAATGAAAACTAGAAATACAGTTTGCTGAAATTACAAATCACTAAAAATGAAACAGCTATGGAAGAAATTGTAAATCAAGTGGAAGAAAATGCGGAATAGTTCAGTAATGTAATTCTCGAAGCACACTAAGTTAATGAAAAAATTAGGAACATTTAACCACCATTTATATGAACGATATCCAGATACAATGAGAAACATTGGTGGCGTGTCGAACAATATGAGTAAGCTAACAATTAAAAAAAACTGTTTGGTGCTGAAGCGAACACATGAAATTAACCTAAATAAACATGGGTGGTGGGAGTAGAGAGGAAACGGCTAATTTACCAATGAGAAATTTTGACGAATTTTAGTCGTCTGCTGGGTGTGGTGTTCACGGAATCTCCATAAGTGTAAGTTTTTAAAATAAAATTTTTCTTCTTGTAATAAATATCTTCCTTAAATTTTATAATTTACGTATGTTTGTAAGGAATTTTTTTGGAATATTTTTGGTCATTTTTAGAATTGTTGCGATTTCTTAGGTTTAAGGTCAAAGGTCATTGGGGTCAAGGGCAAAAATCAAGTTCAAGGTCCCTTGGATTCATTATGGTGGCTAAGATGGCTGTTGTAACCAATATGGCTGACTTTCAGGTCTGACGTCAAACCCTCTGTATTGATTTGGCATTGTGGAGGGTGCCGACAGCTCCACGCATATGTTAAAAATACATAAACAAAAATGACTGCCAACTGGTGTCTACGACAGCTCACCTAGTGGTAATATCTATTATTAATACATTAGCGCCATTTAGGTGCTGTAAAAGTAAATACATGAAATCCAAGATTGCGGCCTCCCACAACGTATAAAGCAATGACAATCATAAAACCAAGATGGGTGCATTTAATAGAATGATTTAAGGGAAGGGGTTGGGAGAGGAATGTTAAGGCAATGTGATTGAAGAAAAGGGGTTCAGTTGTTTGCTGGACATGGTAATGGTTGATCCTCCGGAAACGTAAGTTTTTTTCATAATTTAAATAGCAATTGGTTTTTTAGTAATACAAGTATTAATAACAACTTTATAAATGAAAAAGTAAAAATAGTTTTTAAATAATTTTTTATAATTTTTTGTGGATTTTTTTAAATATTTTTTTGAAGGTCAAAATTCACCGGGGTTAAGTTCAATGTTCAAGGTCAAAGTTACCGATATCCAATATCGCGGAAAATGGCCGCCGGACCACCGGAATGACAGAGCATGAATAGCTCTGACAGTTTACCGCCGCCCTTGCGCCATGATAATCAATGCATTCTTTGTAGGTTACTTTAGTATTTTTTAATATTTGTGAACTCAAAAATGTGACTTATAACAAATATAGAAAAAAATTGTCACAAAATACGATGGAATTGGAGTAAGCAGTGCCCTTAAAAAAGCGAAACTGAATATGCACTTCACGTTAGAAGTAAATGTTATTTGGAGGCGTCACGTATCGACCCTGGTTCCTCTCGCGTGCATAGCGACCGCTCTACCACCTAAGATACGCCGCCAACATGTGTACAACTGGCGGAATTACATTTTTAAGGAATTTAATTTAGTCATAGCCATTAATTTATGATATTTAGACAACTTTATGGCTGTTCAGCATTTAATACCTATAGTGAGTGTTATGGCCTGGACAGTGGAAAAATAAGAAATAATTGGAAGCTGTGCTGGACATGATTATGCTTTCTATTTTAGAGACCTTATCGTTATTATTGTCGAACTAATTTTATTTACACATTTTTACTAAAAAATACGAAACTTTCTTGTTGTAAATTTCTATTTTTTTTATACTTTTTACTATAATTATTAAAAGAGATTTTTGTATACTACGGAGACACATGTTAAAGATTAACGTCCCATTAATCTTGTTCATACCACCGCGCACTTAAAATGCAATGATATTGCAAGTATAGGCTATTCACGGTAAATTGAGCACTTTCGAAAGCCCCCTCAATTGGAATAATAGTAAAAAAATATTTTTTTTTGTATTTTAACGTTAGACGTGAACTTCCGAGTGAAATGGAATATATTCTCGGTGTTTATTACTTACATGGATATATTAATTTTAAAAGGCAATTAAATAATAATAAATGGCTGAAAGGAAAAAGTAACTAGGGCTTCAAAAGTGCTCACTTTACCCTTTAATAGCCTATAATTGTATGTTTTGATTTTTAAGAATATTCTGTTTGATTATGGTTATGGTTTTCGACTGTTTCATTTCAACAATTTTACTGTAGAGCGAAAATCCTAATCTATACGAAAAATATTTTGAACAAGTGCATTAAGATTTATAAAGGTAGTGTTTACATATATCAATTCGCACTCAATAAAGGAAAGACCAGCACCATACCGTACAATGTCCTAACTGTGGAACTTCTAGATTTATTAAATTATGTAACAGAGATATATTACATTTTATTATTTTGTTGTGATAAGTGATGCCATCGCATTTTTCTCGAAGACTAGTTGTTTGGGAACTCAAACCAAATTGATCTTAAGGACCATAAGAATGAGACACACACGCAACCATGATATATTCCGAATTCGAAATCAGAACATTGTGTTCCACAGATAACACATTAACGAACTTATATATGATTTGTGGTACTGTAGGTAATTAAGAGCAACTAAATTTAGAGCTTTAGAAACTTTCTAACATGTGATAATTTTCGTTGAATATGAGTAATCGTGCGTATTATATATGTTTTATATTACTATTAATTTGCACAGCATTCCTAAATCGTCGATAGATAATGCTATTGCATAGAGAAATTGCGCACAGTAAATAAATAAAATAATTTAACGCTGGATTATATATAAATATACTTCAAGATATTATTCAGAAATTTGCCATACCAGTGTATATGCTGAGTGAGAAAGCAGGAATGGTAATGTTTTCCGTTATACATTCATTGTAGCGTTCCTACGTTTGCTCAGGAAACAGTCAAAGCATAGGGAAGTTCCCAGCTTTGTATAGTAGCAATGCTAAACATTCCTGTATTTGCAGCTTGATGTGTGGTATTATTTCCATACAGTGTATAGGTTAAAAACATCCATTACAATTTAGAAAGTTTACCGGAAAATTTTTTACAGTGTAATTTTAGTGCTTCCAGATGTATGATGTGTAACACTTAAAGTGAAGTGGAGATATTTAGATGGCTCTTAACATCAAGGTCTTGAGAGCCTACGAGTGTGATTGAGGTGAGTGTGGAGCAGCGTCGGAATGAAATTGTGGGGAAAACGGGAGATCCCCGAGAAAACCCGCCGACCAACGGCATCGTCCGGCACGATTCCCACATGCGAAAATCGGGACTGATCCGGCCAGGATTGAACCAGAATCGCATTGGTGGGAGGCGAGCAGGCTAACCGCTCAGCCACCGCTGCCCCAATCGCAAAAAAAAATATATATATATATTTGTAAAATAAGTGACTTATATGTAAAATTATTTTGAATAACCTTTTCCGTAGTAATTTTAATTTCGTCTCTCAAGATATTGTAATTACTTATAAATATCAGTATTTTATTCATTAAAGCACTAATTAATTTTAATTCTTGCTGTAACATTTGAGCCCAAATTTTTCATTTGATATATTTACAGAATTGTTAGGCAAGAAATTGGTTGCCAAAGGATTAGCGGAAATTATTAAAAATTTTGTAAAGGAAGAGATGGGCAAGAGTGAATCTGTGTGTGAGAGTGGTCCACACCTGGTGAATTCGACCGGTGTGGTTTAATCCAAGACTCGTCAAGGTCTTCTTGAGTCGACCCAGGAAGATTTCTCAAATAAGATTTTAGACTTGTGTAATAATCTGCTGAACTTGAACCACAATATCTCATATCTTGGCTAAAAACCTCAAAGAATTTTTAATTAACTAAAATTCTTTTTTATGTTACTTGAGAATTAACACAAATACACTTTTCCCTTGGTGGATGTTAAACATTGTCAAATTAAATTTACAATATACATCTTCATTATCAATTATTTTGTATGAAGAAAATATTTTTTGTAAAATTTTCTGTGCCAATAATCGTGCAGAGGCCTCACATTTTTCTTGCCTATACACATAAAATAAATCAAACCTATAGAGTGCAAAATAGGTGTCTACCCAACGTGGTGGAGACTAGAACATAGTTCTGCAGATTATTCCACACTAAAAACAACATGAAGACTGGTAAATTTCGTTTATGTCATTTAGCCACTATCGAGATCCATATTTGTTACGAAGTAGAACGTGTGACGTGAACATGGACGACGCAAATCGAACGGCAGAAACACATAGAAGAAACATGGACGAAAATTTTCATGTCAAAACAAACGAAAATGTCAAACATACTCCCTCGGACTCTAATATCACAGATAATTCTGGAATGAATGCTGAAGAGTGAGTCGAAGACAATCTGCTAAGTTGATAAATATTATTCATGTAATGAACACGCTAATAGAATCACATTTTGAACAACAAAATTTAGAAGTTGAATTACATTTTTAAAAACCAAATTTGCGATTTATTTCTTATAACGATACTTTGAGAAATCAAATTCAGTCTTAAAACTCACAACAGAATTTGCAACTTAAAATTGAAATTCAGTCACAGTAGAAGGAAAAAAGCATTGAGGCGCTTCGGCGTCTGGCATAGGTTGGCAGGATTCGGACGCCGCCATGATGTTATGTCACCCGTCCGCAATCTTTTTCCCCCTTTTTCGCTCAAAATTTCTCCTTTTCCCTAAAAAAAAACCACTAAAATACCATAAGAATTTAGCTTTTTCCTTACAATTTTATCTTTTTCCCTCAAAAAATCCTATTATTCCCGGAGCAGGCGAGAGGGATTAGTGACCCCAAGGTTAGGGATCAGCGACCGAGGTGGCCGGGCTCAGTGACCCCGAGCCAGAAGAGCATGACTTTGACATTTGACCTTGACCTTGAAAATGCCAGAATAAAAAAATCGCAAAAGAAATTTTATTTAAAATTTCGAATTTTTTTAAGCTTACATTTCTGAAGGTCCCCTAGCACCGCCAATAGTCACATTTGTTCCATCCCAACAGCAGACGACTGTCTCCCCTTACCTATACTCATTCCATCTTAATTTTTTCGTTCGTCATTTGTTTATACATGTTACTGGAGGCTGCCCGGTTGGTATGCGTCATTTGTTTATACCTGCATGTTAATAGAGGCTGCCGTGCTGGGAGGCAGCCATCTTGCTAAGTGCAGTCCTCAATTTTTTTTTTTTTTTTTTTAGATATAATTTGTTTTTTAGTTTGCATCTTACCTTCGTGCGACAACGATATTATATTTCATATGTTTACATCACCTATGTATGACCAGGTGACATTCATATTTGTGTATATGTTTAAAGTATATGTTTCACTGTCGACACCCGCCAATGTTTTTAATTAGCTAATTAGTCACCTTCGTTCCATACCCTCCATGTTAGATTATGTTTTTCAACACATAATGTAGTATCGATTATGCCACGTGTTATAGGCCTGTACCGAATGGCGACATTGACCATTCCTGCAAATTACTATATTGCCATATTTATTTATTTTTTATTCTTATATATAAAGCGGGGATGTTTTTTGAAATAAAACACAGCATATTAATTTTTACATAAAATGAATTGTACACATAATTAAATACACACGTTTATTAACCTTCGATGTTTAAATCTCGATGTCCGCCTCGACGAACCAAGAATTTAAGTGGGCAGGGAAACACCACCACTTGAAGCTGACGATGACGAATCGACGCAACGTATGTAGCTCGCCTCCTTAAGTTCTTCGTTGATTGAAACAATCTCGTTGGTTTGGGAGTAATTTCCAACACTTTACGAAGCAAGCAGTAGTTTTAGCCTATCCACCAACTCGTTCGGGTAGTGCTAGAATACGTAATCGATGTTCATTCCGTCGTCTATCTTCTTCAAACCTTTGCTGCTTTTTAATGCTAGGCCGCTGAAGAGGTCTGCGAGAAAGACGATTGTTTCGTGATCTTCGTCCTTATAAACACAAATTTCGGGACCATTATCTTGGTTAAGTGCGTGCATGAGTTCGAGCAAGTATTGTATTCCAGGAGGTCGGATTCCGTAAACTCCGTGGGCTCCCTGCTAAATAGAAGTTCGTATAGTCCGGGGGTGCCACGGACTGTGTAGTTGCCAACTCGGATGCTCCCACCTGGTAGAAAATCTATTTCATCAACACCGAAGAACCATTTATCATTATGCCTATATACGTCGTACGTCGTATCATTATTACGAGATGTGTACGATCGTAGGTACCATCGAGCCAAAGCATTAGATTTAAAGGCTCTCTTCCATACGTTCTTCTTGTATGGCAAATCCGCATCCAATCCATGGTCCTGATCTGAGTGTACTTCACCATGCTTTCGCTTCTCAAAGGCTTAGCGGTATTGCCGATTTCGGACTTTATAGCTACGGGTGCTCCATAGCTCTCCCTGAGCACATCGAGACGACGAGTAATGGGATTAAAAATTTCTTAATTTATATGGTCGCGTGAAATTTTCGTTCTCTTGGCGAAGAAATACTTTTAGCGGACAGGCTGAATCGCCCGACGTAGTTCGCTGGTAATGTCCGCCATCATACTGAATAAAGATTCTAACTGTCGCTTACTTTTATAGGTATAGCAGATTTTCTCAGATGTTCACTGCAAACATCCAATATGTCCCTGCCATAATTTTGAATATCTGTTTTCCTGGCGAAATGGGAAATCGAGGTATTGAATGTGTGTGTCATATATCCGTCCTGATTTTTTTTTTTAGATATTCTTCATTTTGTGCAGATGCCACATTCAATCTGTAAATAAATTGCCTTTGAACACTCGCAACGTGCTCGTCCATGGCCACCATATTGCGGACGATCTTCGTCTTCACACGCTCTATCTTCGCTCCGAGCTCGGACAGGTAGTTTCGAAAGAATGTGTTTTGTTCGGCCAACATACCGCGCAATTTCGAAATAATGTAATTACCAGTTTCAAGGACGAAATGTTTAGTTGCAGCATTCCCAGATCGTTCGGGTTCACCGACGTTTCAAACTATTCTTCTACCAGCATCACAAATTTCATAATCTCCTGGTACGAGACAACCGCAATCGTTGTCTTTATGATAGCGTATCTCGAGGTTACTCTGCCCGAATTTCGATAAGCTGTAACTCATTCTCAACGGCCGGCGATGAATTGATCGAACCCACATCTGTACCTCCCATTATATAAGGGGCCAGTCCTTTACGATCGTCAAAAATCCTTATTTATCTTCCCAGCACAAAGCACACATATGTTTGAAATCTGATAGCGTCATATCCGTATTTACATGATCGTCGTAAAAGTAGCACAAATTAGTGTCGTCCATGCGAAACAGCACAAACATGCTTGCATTGTCGCGAAGCATCTGTTTGGGTATGCGCGAATAAGTCCATGCATGCATGTCATCCCATGCTAAAATACTCCCGGATAAAAGTTTGTTTCTCGCAGGCAATGTCGGTGAAGACAAATATCGAGTCTCGCAGTGCTACGTTCGAAGGTACGACGGCTTCGTTATCACTGCATGGGAAATAACCCATGCCTTCCACGGCCTGCAGTATTCGTGCCAGTCGCCGGTATTTCGGTTTCTGGAGCGATTTTGAGTACAGGTATACGTTCTTGAACCGAAGGCTGTTCTGTTCTTCCAGCAGGCTCAGTAGGACGCACGTCTTGCCGCAATTTGGTGGCCTCGCGATGATGCACCTCACTGTATTCGAAAATAGGCTTCCATGCCACGATTCGTGTGAGATATCTTCATCTTCTACATGAACGCGTATGGATAGAGTGACATCTTGCTTGATTATAAATATAATCTTATGGTGGTGTTGGTGGTGGTGGTGGTGGCGATGGTGGCGGTGGTTGTGTTGGTGGTGGACAACCAATGCTGCAAATTTTAGTATTTCTCTTTAAAGTATCACGCCCAGAAAACAGCTTCTGGCAGAATTCGTACTTAAATGTCATATTTGAATATGTTATACATCCGTACTGATCAAAGTCTAAAATGATACTGAAACGAAAATGTATAAAAGGGCCATATTTATACTTTTCTCGTTCAGTTCAACGCAATGTCTTGAAGAGGTAAGACCGTAACTGGAAGCGGGATCGTCGATAGGCTGATCAACAATCTACCATTACAACTGAACATTCCCGGATACAGGTTCTGAGGGGCAGGAACTAAACTAGCTGAAAGGCTGTTACGCAAGGAGACAGGCATAATTGCCCTGGACGAGGCGTGCATGCAGCGCGACATCGCCTATTCCCAGCACAAGGATCTGCAAGCCAGACACCGAGCAGACAAGTTACTTGCACAGAAGGTGGATGAAATAAGAAAATCATCAGATCCCGGGCTCGGAGAAAAAATAGCAACGTGGGGTGTTTCCAACTTGATGAACGCCAAAGTGAAGATGGGCAGGGGTTATAAAGGCAAAAGAAAGGCAAAAGTGAAAAGAAAAACAGTTACAAAAAGAAGAAAACCCTGCAAGGCTAAGAAGATATCAACTTTTGGATTTGTTCCAGTCTTTTGCATGCACTCGGGGCCCTCGGAGGCGTAATTGGAGCCACAAGTGGTATCGTCCGGGTCTTTAACACAGCTTCGAACGAACGGAAGCAATTGACCGAGGCACAAAGACACAATGTAAATATGGAAGCTATCGCCATGGGTAAACCACATGGGCAAGGCCTATGTCTAAGACCATACCGAGTAGGAGGCGGAAGTGTGCAAAAACGACGCAGCAGACAGAAACAATAACGAAATCTCTACTGAAACGAGCATCCACGAATGTGGATTTGGAACTGTTTGCATGCAAATTGAAAATACCTCATTTTCGCAGAGTGTTTATGAGCGATGGTTAATGCTAAATCCAAGAGAGAAGAATACACCATAATTAATCTGGATACGACAGCAGGGCTCGGCACGCACAGAGGAGCCTACATAAAAAAGGGTAAACATCAGACTAGTATGATAGTTTTGGTAATTTGCATGCTCCACCCGAATTGCGAAAGTACCTGAAAAATTGTGAACTGACTTACGATTACGAAACGGAAGTACTGCCTAACACGTGGAACTATGGACATTTGTGCCTTCACTACCTGGTTCGCTCATACAATTAATTGTTTAAAAAGTTTATACAACGTAAGGAAACCATCAGTCATGTCGATACGCTTACCTGTACTGGTCTTATCTCCGAGCTGCGTGCGATACATTTTCCACCACTTGAACTGGAGGGGGAATGGAGCATAGGGCTAGCCGATTTTCAAACTTACAATGCGATACCGAACATTGATGAAAATAACAGCAAGCTGTACCTCGTAAAAAGTGGTAATGTTTCCCATGAATTTTCGCTGCCCATTGGCTCTTATGAAATAGATGACATTGCTAAGTACATTAAAGATTCGCTGCCCCCCGACACAGAATTCGACCTACGTGTGAATTCCAATACTCTGATGAGTGTTATCAGATGCATCGAAGATATCAACTTTATGAAACTGGATACTATCGGACCGATGCTGGGATTCGTGTCACGCATCTATGAAGCTCGTAAAACAGACATGACGTAGCATCCTGTGAACATTTTGTAGTTAATGTGATACGAATAACCTGCAATTTGGCGAGCAGCGCATAACTCAACGGCAGGTCGAACAATATACTGCACGAATTTTCGCCTATGATCCCTCTAGGTTACAAACTGGTCGTGGCACCGCAAAGCATCATTTACGTCCCGGTCGTCTCGGGAAGAGAGCACACGAGATGGTCGTGACAGTCGTCGACCAGCGCGGAGAGTTGGTGATCTTTCGAAACGAAGAAATCACCCTACGCCTCCATTTGAGAAGATTGGTATAAGATTTACGCCGACCAGAAGCTATAAAAGAACGGGCCGTGCAAAACCTTAAATCAATATGTCACAGGTCTCCAAGGAGTTAACACGTGCTAGCGAGATGATCCTCTGCAGTATCGGCTACGAGATCGAAGGCCATGGAAACTTTCATCAAATACGATGAGCCAACCGTTTTCGAATACAGTATAAGGACGGTAGAACTTCATGCATACCAGCCATTCCTGATTGGGCCGTACATACTACCATTGGAAGTTCGGATAGCTGTCCAACACCAAGATATCTGCACTCTTCCTTGCGAGCCTACCCTGAGAATCAGCGGGACTTTGCAGAAAGAAGATTGGTTCAATCCAGCATCGACGAAAATAACGAGCAATGGAATTTTCCACCTCATCGATCGCATCGCCTACTTTCTCAATGATGCCGAGATGGACCAGTCGCGAGATGCGGGCGTAATCTCAGCGATCAAAAATAACCTTTCGCTCACGCCGAATGAGCTGCCTGCAGCCAAGATGGCAGGCTGGGGAATCGAAGATATATACAGTGTTCCCATTTATACAGAAGGCAGGTTCGAAGTATGTGTTCCGCTCTCCATGGTATTGGGATTTGCTGAAGACTACCAACGAATTATCTTCAATTTGAAGCAGGAGCTCGTGATAATGCTCGCAAATATGCATTTGGATGCTGTGTTGGGAGTAGGAGAAAACCTGGAGGCAGTAAAACTGAGCCTACAGTCTATCGAATGGATGCAATTGAGCAGTTGAGCACTGCAGAACGCATACACATGTTGTAGAATGTATATGATGGTAAAAACATCGATGTGGCTTTTGAATTACGAACGCTACCCGTACGTAGGCATGAACACGAACTTTGTAAATGCACAGTACCTGCTGGTATGTCAGATGTACACTCAGTTCCAAACTGCATAATATGGACGCACCCAATCTCCGATATTGAGCCCTGATACGTTCAAGAGTTTGGCCCCGCTCATGATATTCGATGTGAGTAAACAGGACGAGCGTATTACCGCCAACGTGATCGACTGCAGGATCGAATTAACTACACATGGAAATATTCCTGCCAACACGTAAACATTCTGCCTGATTCTTCACGACCGGCTTGTTTCGTACAACTGTCGAGATAAAGTTCTGAAGATACTTTCGTGAGCGCAGCTGACTGTTTGCACACGGTAACTATTTATTCGTCTTCGAGCATCGCCAGCATTAAGGTTCGAGAAGGGGCTGAAACGCCGTAACAGAAGGGGCGTACTTCAAGTGGAGGTGTTTCCCTGCCTGCTTCAATTCCTGGGTCGTCGAGGAGGACATCGAGCAGTAAACGTCGAAGAAAATATGCTGTTTTTTATTTCAAAAAACCTCCCCGCTTTATATAGAGGAATAAATAAAATTAATTAGTATGGCAATTTAAGTACTTTGCAGGAATGGTCAGTGTCAACATTTGGTACAGGCCTATATCAGGTGGCATAATCGATACTGCACATATGTGTTGAAAAATATAATCTAACATCGAGGGTATGGAACTAAGGTGACTTATTAGCCAATGAAAAACATTGGCGGGTGTCGACAGTGCAACCTATACTTTAAATACATACACAAATATGGCTGTCACCTGGTCATACATAGGTGATGTAAACATATGAAATGTAATATTGTTGTCGCACGAAGGTGAGGCGCAAAATATAGAGCAAAGTACAATAAAACAACAAACATGGAGAACTGCACCTAGCAAGATGGCTGCCTCCCAGCATGGCAGCCTTCAGTAACAAACGATGCCTAACAACAGGGCAGTCTCCAGTAACATGTATAAAAAATGACGAACGAAAAATTCAAGATGGCGGAATGTGTATTGGTGAGGGCAGTGGAGGAGAGGGAGTCAGTCGTCTGCTGGGGATAGAACGAATGTGACTAATGGTGGTGCTAGGGGGACCTTCGTAAATGTAAGTTTTAAAAAGAATTATAAGTTTTGAAATAAAGTTTTTATAATTTTAATAATTAATTTTAATAGAAGACATTCGTATTTTATTAAATTTTGTGATTTTTTTATTTTTTAGGATTTTGGCATTTTCAATGTCAATGGTTAAGGTCAAAGGTCATACGACATGCTCTTCTGGCTCAAAGTCACTGATCCCTATCACCTGGGTCGCTGATCCCTGACCCTGTGGTCAGTAATCCCACTCGCCTGCTCTGGGAAAAATAGGAAATTGTTAAGGAAGAAAAGGAAATGTTTAGGGTATTTTGGTCGGTTTTGAGGTAAAAAGGGAAATTTCGAGGAAAAAAGGGAGGAAAAGGGGGGGGGGGAGTTATGTAACAACATGGCGGCAGGGCGAAACCTGCCAATCTGTGCCAGACGCCGATGCGCGTCAATGCTTATTTTTCTACATCTAGTCACACACAGATGTGGTAAATTCGCGGAAAGGACGTCAGATCGAACAAATGAATGCGAGGTATGAAAAACATCAAATAAATGTGGAAAACCGGGTGATCCCACAAGTGGCCGAAGTTACATGAATGTTTACTACACAAGTGTTAAAATAAATGGAAACTAGAAATACTGTAACGATTTCTGAAATTGCATTACTAAAAACACAACTCACTGGAAATGAAATACGTATAAAATAAATTGGGAAAAAAGCACATTAAGTTGACAAAAAAATGTGGAACATTTGAAAACCATTTAAATGAACGCTAGCCGGATACAATGAGAAACATTGATGCATTGGTGGCGAATCGAAAGCTTGAGTAATGGAATAATAAAAGAAAACAGTTTGTTGGTGAAGCGAACACAAATAATCAACCAATGCGAAGCATGGGGAAACGACTAATTTTCCAATGAGAAACTTTGATGAGGGTCTGTCGTCTGCTGGTTATGTTGCTGAGGGGACCTCCGTAAATGTAAGTTTTTTTAAATAAACTCTTATATAAAATGTTAAGTAATTTTTAATAACATATTTCTTAAATCTTTATAACTTAATATTTTTTGAATATTTTTAATGGAATTCTTTAGAAGTTTGGAATTTTTAGAATTTTTCGATTCTTAGGTTTTAAGGAAAGTCATTTGGGTCAAGGCAATATTCAGTTCATTGGTTACCTAATTCATTTGGAGAAGTAAGAATGGATGTTGTAATCAAGATAGCTGACCGTCTGGTATGACGTTGGACCCTGAGTATTGATTTGATACGGCTTCCTGGTGGTTACGACAGCTCACTAAGTGGTGATATCGATTATTAATAAACTCGTGCCATCTAGGTGATGCAAAAGTAAACAAATAAAATCCAAACTGGCGGCCTCCAGCAACGTGTAAACAAAAGACAACCAAATTACCAAGATGGGTGCATTCAATAGAATTAGTTATGAGGAAGGGGTTGGGGGAGGAATGTTAAGACAATGTGATTGATGGAAGGATTTCAGACGTCTGCTATACATTCTGCTGGGGGACCATTGGAAGTGTAATTTTTTTTCATAATTTTAATCGTAATTCTTTAGTAATGTTTTAATAACATCTTTAAAATATAATTTTAATAATAATTTTTAAATATATATTTTTTTAATTTGTGGGAATATTTTGGAATTTTTGGATTATTTGGTTTTTTCAAGGTCAATAGTGACCGGAGTCAAGTAAAAACTTCGAGGTCATGGTCAACGATATCCAACATGGCGGACAATACGGCCGCAGGCTAACAGGAATGCAGAGCATTAACAGCTGTGGCGGCCTGCTGCATCACTCACTTGTGTCAAATTACTGCAAATCATACTGTTGGCTATAACGTTGAATATTTTCATTGCTGATATACAAAGTTTTTTAAGGGTGAATGAAAATGTATATAATTAATACTAGCAATAATTGTATGTAATTATTTACTATTATTGTTTGAACAGCTATGGACGCGCCATTGCAAAAATTTCGATGTGGTCTCAGAAAACCTACTAGGTAAAATATAATAACGTATATTAATAAGTTACTTATATAAACTCTAATGCTCAGGTCTTACTTTTTCCCCAAGGTGTAGTACATACCGTCAGAAGGTATGTAGCTCAGGACAAATGCATTGTATTTTTATGTATTAATTCTGAAATATTATTTTTATGTTACATCATATACGTTCTTCAATGAAAATGGAAATCATTGCATTAACTGACATGTACTTTAGTATTTTTAAACATTTGTGAACTCCAAAAATGCGTCTTAAAATAAATATAAAAAAATATATAGCAAAATAAGACGAAAAAGCATATGCCGTTCTCTTTTTTTTAAAGCGAAATTGAGTATGCTTTTCATGTATGCAGCCAAAAAAAGAACTGTAGGTGCCACGTATCGATCCTGGATCCTCTCTCATGCTATTCGAGCGCTCTGACACCCGAGCTACGACCCTGACTCTTTAGCATTTGGCAAAAAAAAAAATTTGAATTGGTTAATGTAAGTCAATTATACTTAATTCATAATATTGAGACAATTTTTGACTGTTCATTTGATACATATAGTGAGTGTTATGGCCTAGAGAGTGAAAAATAATAACTAATTGAAAGTTGTGTTGTACATGATTATATCTAGTTTTATTAGAGTCCTAATCATGATCGTTGTCGAAGTAATATTAATTATATATTTTTTATAAATGGTCCAAACTTTATTGATGTGCAGTTCAATTTTACTTTACTTTCTATTATAGTTATTAAAAAAAGTTTGTCAAAACTATGGAGAAATATGTTAATGTTTAACATCCCAACAATCTTGCTCATACCAACAGCATCTTAAATGCAAATATATTACAAGCAATTTTATGTTTTGATTTTAAAGATATTCTGGTTTGGCTGCATTTATTGCATACTTTTGTTAGAGAAACTTTGTTGGGTTTCACACTGGTTTATTTAACTAATTTCATTGTATATCGAAAATCTTAAATTTTTATAAAAAATAATCTCTTCAAATATATTAAGATTTATTAAGAAAGAGTTTACTTGTATCAATTCATTCTCAGTAAAGGAAAGGGGTGCATAATACCGTACAAGGTTCTATCTGTGAAACTTCTATCTTCATTCAACTATGTAAGAGAGTGATATATTTTTTATTTTGTTGCGAAAAGTGATGCCATTGTATTTTTCTCGAAGACTAGTTGTCTGGGAACGCAAACAAAATTGGCCTTAAGAACCCAAAAAAGTGACACACACACGCAGCCATCACTTACTGCGAATTCGAAACCAGAACACTGTGTTCCACTGATAACACTTTAGCGATAATATAGAGGCCTTATAATGAAGGTAAGGTAAGAAATTAAGAGCAACTATATTTAGAGTTTTAGAAACTTCTAGGATTTCGTAGTAAGTTTAGTTGAATGTGTGTAATCGTACGGAAACTTTTATATGCTATATATAACTATTAATTTTCACTACTTTCCAAAATCGTCGATGGATGATGCTGTTGCATAGATAAATAATTGTGCAAAATAAATACATTAGAAGTAGAACGATTTTACCAACTCTGGGTTACCGGCATCTGGCATTGAAGCTCGGATGTGGGGGCTCGGCTCGTCGGTGCCGACCGCTGCAATGTATGAAATTCCATTTCCCCCCCCCCCTTTCTTCCCTTAAAATTTCCTTTTTACCCAGCTGCCAGTGGGCGAATTAATACACTAGAGAAACTTTGATGATGAAAATATATTAAATCTAATATGGCAGTCGAACGAAGGTGAGAGAGGAACTCCAGCAATGTAAAAATAAAGACAGACGAAAAACCAAGATGGCGACCTCCTTTAATGAACAGCTCGGGGTCTCTGTTGCCACACGCCATTGCGCCAAAATCTTCCATATCATAGTACTTACTATAATCTTGAATATTTTCAGTGATGTTGAGCGAACTTCTTCAAGGGTGTCTGAAAATGTACGTAATTAATACTAACAACAATTATATTCAATGAATTAAATTTATTTTTGAACAATTTTGGAAATACGCCATTGTAAAAATTTCAGTGTGGTGTTAGAAAACCTAATAGGTAAAGTAGAATAACTTGTATTAAAAAATTACTTTAAAGAAACATTTAATGCCAGCTTATACTCCCCCCCCCCCCAAGGTATAGTACATAATGTCAGAAGATATGTAACTTAGGACAAATTATTAACATTTTTATGTATTCATTAAAAAAATTTCTTTTTATGTTACAGAATATACGTTCTTCAATGGAGATGAAATTCAATGCATTAGATAATATGTACTTTAGTATTCTTTACAATTTCTGAACTCCTAAAATGTGTCTTAGAATAAAATTTGCAAAAATAGTGTTACAAGATATGATGTAATTGGTGAATGCAGCTCACCTAATAAAGGCAAAAATAATTATATGTTTTACGTTAGGAGCAAGATAAGACCTTTGGATGTGCCGGGTATAGATCCTAGTGCCTTTCGAATGCTATGCGAGTGCTCAACCACCTAAACTACGCCCCCAGCTATTTCTCCATTCGTCAAAAAATCTTTTTTAATATTTTATATAAGTAAAAATCAATGTTTTCGTTATGTTGAGAAAACTTCTTGGCTGTTTAGCATTTAATACCTATTGTGAGTGTTATAGTCTAGACAGTGGAAAAATATGAAATAATTGAATGTTTTGCTGGACAAGATTATACATTAAATTTCAGGGACCTAATCATGACAATTTTGAAACCAATATTACCTACACATTCTTACTAAAAGGTTGGAATTTTCTTAACAGTTTTTAATTATAATTTTTTTACTTTTAATAATTATCATTAACAAATGTTTATTGGAAACTATGGAGAAACATGTTAGAATTTAACCCCCAAATAATCTTGTTTATACCACCACGATCTCAAATTCAAGGATATTACAAATAATTTTATATTCTGCATTTTAAGAATATTCTGGTTTGGCTGCATTTATTGCATATATTTGAATGTAGATTTTTTTCTGTTATTCCACTGTCTTATTTAACTAATTTGATTGTAGATCGAAAAATCTTAAACTTTTATTAAAAATATATCATATATATTAAGATTTATAAAGACAGCATTTACTTATATCAATTCATACTCAGCAAAGGAAATAGGTACACAATACCGTACAATGTTTTAACTGTGAAACTTCTAGCTTTATTAATTTATGTATGGGAGAGATATAATTTTTGTTTTGCGAATACTGATGCCATCGCATTTTTCTCGAAGTATGGTTTTTTCGGAACTAATACAAAATAGACCTTAAGAACCATTAGAAAGTGACACACACACAGCTATGACTTACTCCGAATTCGAAACTAGAACATTGTGTACCACAAATAACACTTTAGCGACCACATATATATTGCATGTCAGGTAAGTTATTAAGAGCAACTGAATTTTAAAGTTAGAAACTTTCTAGCAATTAGTAATAAGTTTTGGTGAATGTGAGTAATCGTGTGGACATTTTTATATGCGCTATATAAATATTAATTTGCACTAAATTCCACAATCGTTTATGGATGATTCTATTGCATAGAAAAATTGCGCATAGTAAATACATCAGAAGTGGATTTTACGTCCTATGGACCACTGGCGTCCAGCTTTAAAGCTGACTACTACCGCCATATTGGGTGTAGGTGAGCTTGATATTGACACCATGACCATGAATGGCCTTTAACCAAGATCGAAACAGTCAGCAATCGTACTGATTACAACCGGCATATTGGATGCAAGTGACTTTGAACGTGGCCCCATGACATTTAATGACGTTTATAAACAAAAACTAGAGAGAAAAGTTTTCAAAGTCAGCAGGCATATTATGTTTGGGACTACTACAACCATATTGGCTTCACATGATCTTGGTCTTGACCCTGTGGCACTTTTGAAATTGAAACGAAACTCAAGAAGATATTTATAAAAGTAAGACAGCATATTACGTTTCTTACTACTTCCGCCATATTGGTTGTAGGTGACCTTGACCTCCTGACCTTCAATGTCCTTGAACCCAAAAAATCAAAAAAACCCTGAAAATTTAACCATTTATAAAATATATATTATTCAAAATTATTATAAATTTATATCATTTTATTTAACATATTTATTTTTAAAAACTTACATTTCCAGAGGTTCCGCCTCACCTATACTCATTCCGCCATCTTGGTTTTTTTGTTTGTCATTTGGTTATACATTGCTGAAGTTTTCTCTCGCCTTCGTTTGAATTCCATCATGGTTTTTTCGTCTGTAATTTGTTTATAAATTGCTGAAGGCAGTCATCTTGGGATTTTTCGTTTGGCTTTCGTTTATACTGTTACGTGCTATAGCTGGCGCCAGCTCAGCTGCCCGGCACCATAGGAAGTGACCCACCTCACCCTCCCTTCTGGAAATCCCGTGAATACCGTCAGCGGCGAGACTTTCTGGCGTCACAGACCTCCTCGGCCTGCTAGAGGTTCCGATACGTTTGTTGACGATGCAAGAATATTCTGGTGAGACTGGCCGATGCCTCGGGCTTCCTTGGGGCAGCCCACGGGTTACAGAAGCTTCCGGGTGATGACCTACGACGATATATATACCGCCGCGGCCCAGCGGCCGGCAGTCTTTGATGGAGGCCAACAGACCGAGTGTGCTCGAGCGAAGTGAATTTTGGATGACGACAGGAGATTGCGCGACGACGGTGGGCGAGGTGTTCAGGGCGTGAATGGACGAGAGTGTGTGAAACCGACGAGTGAAGCCTACTGTGTGTGAGGGAACTTGGAGGACTCTACAATATTGCGACTGGCGGGACATGGACTGAACTGAGGTGGGACTGAATGGAAGTTTAATACGGATTTTATTGTAAATATTCGAACTGTCAATTTGGACACATATTTCATAGAATATTTGAATATGTTGATACACTGTCTATTGGGACTGATATTTAATTATGTAATTTAAATGATTTCTTTGTGGTAATTATAAATTGTATTAAATTGGAGTAATTAGTTGTGAACAGTAAGTGATATCAATTTATTGTGAGATTTTGAGTTCAGAGAATTTTTCTGTCGTTATTGTAAATAAAATAAGAAAATTATAATTAATAATTTTGTTTGATTATGACCTCCATCCCTTAACGAACTTGGTATAGCCCACTTTATTTCTAAATAGATAACTTGTAACAATACATTGCTGGAGGACACCATCTTCTTTTTTTGTCTGTCATTTGTTTATACATTGCTGGAGTTTGTCTATTACCTTCGTTCAACTGCCATATTGTATTACATATGTTTTCATCACCTAAGTAGCGCTAGTGTATTAATTCACCCTCCAGGCAGTAGCTATATTTTTTTATGTTTTCAAACTATAGTTTGCGCTGTCGGTGCCCTTCATTGGATTCTATTTTCAACACATGGTTAATGTTAATTTCTCTTTTTTTTCGCCAAGTGAGCTGTCGGCACTTATATTTATAGACATAAAAAACGTATAAATTTCTATTTAATATTTGAAAAATATGTTTCCAATTAGCGGTTTACCTACTTCCTGCATAATTTTTTTAATATATATATTTTATTAAAAATTTAAAATTGTTCGATATTTAATGTTTTTTATTATATAATCGTACATATGGACAATAGCACAATATACAAAACTTTTTAATTATATGTATTTTATTTCGTTACCATTTTTAATCTTTGTTATATTCTAGCAAATTTGGAAAACAATAAATACAATTTTAATCATAGGCCTTTTTCTTTACTCAACTAATTTTATTACACTTGCTAATACCCTCAAAAAATTACAATATCCTTCAATACCTACGCATCTTAATATATACAATTTTGTTGTAGGTTGGTGACAAAGGGCTGGGGATCGTGGATCAGACCTTGTATGACGTCATGCCAAGGTCACGTGGACGCCATGTTGGATTCCGGACTTCCCACTCTGTAAATCCGGTCACATCCACATCCACATTGCCAGCCATTATGCCGCCATATTTGTATTCAGTACACCGCCATCTGGTCCCGCCACAGTATTGTTTACAGTATGCCGCCATCTTGAACCACACTGTTGGTAACCAGTATGTCACGCCGAGGGTTTTCTCCAAGTGCTCCTATTTTTTCTCTTTTGAATCTTTTTTTTTTTTTTTTTGATCCTTTATTTTTATTTCTCTTTCCTTCTGTCTTATTCTTTCCTTTCCCTTCCTTCTCTCTTTCTCTCCGAGGACTTTTCTCCGAGTGCTCTCATGTGTTTCTCTTTTGTATTCGTCCCTTTCCATCTCTCTCTCTCTCTCTTCTTTTTTCCTTTCTCTCCCATTCGTTCATAATTTGTTTACTGGAGGCCACCAGTTTGTTTTTGGAGGCCGTCATCTTTGTAACTGGAGGCCGCCATATTTGTTTACAATGCCATGTAGGCCACTCGCTTAGTTTTCCGTTTGTCATTTGTTTCCCACATTAGTTCAGACATTGGCTACTAGAAGCACTGCCATATTGGTTCTGGCTTTAGCCACTAGGAGCGGTGATATCGCTCTCGTTCGATTAGTCGATCTGCCGCCATATTGGTTCTGGAATTGTCCTCTAAGGGCGCTGTTTTTTAGAACTCAAAATACCATTTGGAATAGTGCAGGATAGATCTGCAAGTCCGTGGGTCGCCAGACTCATGCCTTAGACCCCTCGGCTATCGCGACGTGCACTGGGACAAGAGTTTATAAGTAGTATATAACTTGGAGATGAATCAATAATACCTTGCCTCTCATTAAAAATATTACATCATTATTTATTATGTTACTATTAAATTTTTTATCTACATATCAATAATTTTTTAATTTAATTCAAATCAATAATTTGGGGTATATATGTTTTATTATATAATTTTGATTTCTTATATCATCTTTAAGTATTTTTTTATTTTCAGAATTTCTGAAGCAAATTATTTTAATTATATTATTTTAAATTATATATTTTATTATTTTGGTTTAACTTAAATATATATTATTTTAAATTTAAGTTACAATTTTGTTTTGTATTTTATTTTTGTTTGAAGTATTTTTGAAGTATTTATTTTATAATAAAAATATTCAATTTTTTTCATTAATTTGTTTTAACTTAAATATATAATATTTAAGATTTAACTTATGTAATTTTTAAGTATTTAATTTTTATTTTAACTATTTTTTAAGTATTTTTTTATTAAACTTTAAAGAGTATTGAGTGAAGAATTTATATATTCATATTTGTCAGGCAGATAAGAGTATGTCATCAGAATATGTGATTATGACAAGTAGGGTATTGGATTTTTCTATAATAATATATAAGATCTGTTTTAGTAAATATATGCTAGGTATTTTATATTACGAAAGTCGATTATTCGCACTTTTTCGATATTTATTTACATTTAATAATTATTTTTTAATATCCCAGACTTAATTATGTAGGGACTTGTATGTTGAAAAGAGCAAAAATATTTCTTACTCTTATGTAATGTAATGCTTGTATTTTTTTTTCCAACACACCATCACATAAACAGTTCAGTGTCCACATAACCTACCCTTAGATAACCTAACCTAACTTCACCTAACCTAAGATAACGTGACCCAATCATCTTGTAAGAACTCTAAATATATATTTTTTATTTCTCTTGATATTCACTTAACCTAACCGCCAAACTCTAGTCATAGCCAGACCCCTCTTCACCACACCTCCTTCCAGCCTTATTTAACAACCATCTAGAATTGAATTGAGTACCAAAACAGATATAATACCTTTCACCATGACATTAGTTTGCCTCATTCATGGAATTAACAATACAGTTCCGTATCCACCACCAAACCTCAGACTTACTTATCAATAATAAATGTCAACCAAACTGACTACTTTTTAAGCCCCATCTAACTATATCAGTTACACATATAAACAAGCCATACCAGCTGCCGAACCAATCAAATATTCCAACCATGCTATCATAAGATCAATCCATTATTTTAACTATCTACGACATCCATATTGTCTTAATTCTCAAACATACCATTCCGCTCTTACTAACCGACCAGGTAACAGGTTTCGTTTTACTCGTAACAACGACCTGTCATAGCCACAATGCTGAAGGCCATTTTTAATGCCATTTAATAAGAGCTCTTTAAATTTACCCACAACCGGCTTTGATTTCACACCTTTTAGAAATCTTTTAAACGGAGCATATTTATGTTGACGGCCGCTTTAAACTTTCTGCTCCATAATAGTATGGTAATCTGACATTTATGGTGGCTTTAAAAGACAAAGGTGGCAAAAGATATTACCTTTTCTAAAGGCCATCATTTAATACTTCATAAACGTAGAGAATTTGCATATAAAAGGATTATTATTTTTTCTCCAAAAATCCTTTAAATATATCCTAGGAACACGCTTTCCTTAAAAGGTCTAAAATGTTCTGAATTCCACAAAACACCTACAATGACCTCCCACTAGTCCAACCTGTCCCCCATGCTAGAAGGGCTTAAAGTTAAGTTATTCATAGAAAAGAATTCCCAAAACACTTATGTCATGAAGCTGCCATCTGGACACTGCGAAGAAACCACATCTCTCGAGTGGCTCTCCAGGGGTCGTATTTATACAAAAATGTCACCAAAGTTTAATACACTGTGCTCAACCAATAGTAAAAGTTTCTTTCATGCACATCCAGTCAGCGAAAACAGCACACACAATTTCCATGATGGGGTGAATTCAGGGGGTGCTTCCAATGAACTGCAAGTCCTTCCCAACACCACTCCTTTAATCGTGGTAGCGCGGCGAATAGCATGGCGCCTGAACATCAGCCGCACGCCAAACACCACCGAAGCCTAGTGCAGTCAGCTGAGTGCGCCTGGACTACGCACATGCGCGAGCTCCCCTCGTGCGGTAGCAGAGACACGAGCTTCAGTCCGGCCTTGGGGGCCTGTCGTACGGGGAACCTGCATCACTTTGGGCAACGGCCTCTCCCAAACTGTTGTCAGCATACGCGTGGGAACAGCTGTGTTAGTATTTCCACATGTGTGCACCTGCACAGTGTTGGATAGCCTAAGTCGGGGAAGTCTCCCATGGTGGGCCCTACTCTACAGGTACTATTTCTCTTGTATCACTCCATGCCTACCCAATAATCGGCTAGGCACTATAAGGCCGAAGCATCACCAAATCGCTCAATAAAAAACATTTGCTGTTATCACCCTATGATGAGAGGAATATATCATAAAGGCGAAATGTAAGATTTAGAAGAATTATTCTGGAGTCGCGATAAAATTAGCCTCAGTTCGTAAATAATGTATATTTTGGTTAGCCCCAGGAAAATCCCTACCAAACGAGTTGACTAAACTTCGGACCGGTTCGCTATCTGCTAACTTATCTTTCCCTGCCAGTGAATATGTTGAATGTGAAATATTTTCTACTCCTATGTAAGACATACCACTATTGCTATGGCAAAAATTTCCCCTTGTGTAGGAATTAGAATATATTTCGCCTCGTATAAGACTCTGAATATTTTCCATTTAGTCACTAATTTAGTATCTTTACTCTACATCCACTTCTTAACCTAACTCCACTTCATTATCAAATTAACCTACTTCACCTAACATAACTTATCCTGGTATAACCTAACTATCATGTAAGAACTCATTTAGACACCTTGTGTAGGACTTGGACAAATTAATTTAGTCAACTTCAGTCCATGCTTGTGTAAGGCTTTGAGAAATTTTCTAATTTAGTCACCTTTTACCACCTATTGTAGGAATTAAAACATATTTTCATATTGTGTAAGACTAAGAATTTTTTTTAACTTAAGTCACATCCATTCCACCACATGTAAGAACCTGTCAATTTTACCTGTGTTGTTGGACTCAACCATGCATGTAGAACTTTCGTTAGCGATGATTAGGGCCACCCGATTTTCTTGAAAAGATTCTCACGCACAATAGAATCCAACACTCTACAGGCACATCAGCAGTTTTATTTTGCTTATTGGCCACTTGTCTTTGTGAGGAGACATTTTCCAACTCGAGTGGCCAATCAGAATTAAGTCACTCTGATAGTGTTACATCTGTGATTCGCGGGCAGACAGCAAAGACGTATGAAATGTAAATCATCCAACTACGACAGTGGATAAGAGCTATACGGTTATGAAATGCAACTGGTCCTGAAATCGTTTCGCGAAAATCGGGTGCCCCTAGCGATGATGCAGGTCGCGGCTCTATGGTCGTCAAGGTCTGAGGTAGCCGTTCGTATTCGCAATTCATCTTTGAAGTATGGGAGTGCTCTGAGAAAACCCAAATACTCGTTCGCACTAGAACATAAACAGATAGTATTATATTTATAACATAGCCATGTATAAGAAATGAATACATATAAGATATAAATATATTTAATTATTTAAAGGGTGTATTATAATGTAAACATAAACTTATATTTAATTTATATTTTAAATTATTACATAATGCTGTATAAAAAAAAAGTTATTTTAATTAATTCTATAGATAATCATGTATACATAAATATGTAAATATGGAATTATTTATCATTTAATTATTTTATAGGTATACGATTATAAATACATAAAATATAAGATTATTTTCAATGTAATTAATATATAATAATGTACTTTTAATATTGGAATATAATACTAATTTCAATTTATTCTATACATTTTATATATGGTATATAAATATGTTGCCTTATAAGTATATAAATATGTAAATATAAAATTATTTTTAATTTAATTTACATATAATTATGTACACATAATTATGGGAATATAAAAATAATTAAAATTTCTATCTTAATCTTAATAAGTTCATAAATGCAAAAGTTTGTATATTTGATACTCAATCAATTCATAACGGCTCTACGGATTTGGATGAAATTTGGTACATGGGTAGATTATATTCTGGAATAGCACATAGGGTACTTTTCATACCGGAAGAACGAACAGTTTATTACGAAATATACAAAATATGCCACCAACCATTTGAGTAGGTGCTGGTTGGTGGTCTGTTTTTTATATTTTGCATGTGGGTGGAGCCGCAGGTAACAGCTGGTATTTACCTATACATATGCCTATATGAATATTTAAATGGCATATTTGTATGTATCTATCCGCGTGTGTACTTCCGGGACGAACGAGTATTTGGTATTTCTCAGAGTGCTCCCATAACGCGAAGATGAATTGCGACTACGAAGAACTGCCTTTTACCTTGACGACCATGGACCCGCGACCTGCATCATCACTAACAAAAGTTCTACATTAATGGTTGAGTCCTACACCAGAGGTAAAATGTACATGGGGTAGAATGGAAGTGATTAAGTTAAAAAATATTCCAAGTCTTACACAATACAAAAAATATTTTTGAAGTCCTGCGTAAGGTGGAATAAAGGTGACTAAATGGGAAAATTTATCAAAAATTTAAACAAGGGTGGAACGAAGTGACTAAATGCATTTGTTCAAGTCCTACACGATGTGTCTAAATGAGTTCTTACTTGATAGTTTGGTTATATCGTAAGTGCAATACCGCCACCACGGTTATTTTGTGGGTTTCATTCTAAATATTTGTCGGCAAGCAATAATGGATTGAGGCACGAGAGGACCTGTATTCACAATCCACTCAGGGAAGAAGAAGTCTGTAACAAATGTGGGATGAAGATTTCGCGGAAAGATAGTATGGAACGTCACCTGAGAAGTTGTAATGGAGACGTGCTGCAGAAAGCAGCTGGGAATTGCAAAAAAATGTTATGCTCCATTTGCCAACATAGCAGATGCTCGAAGGCATGAGGCAAGCTGTTGATTAAAACCGGAGAGGAAGACACACACATGTGAAAATTGCGGCAAAGATTAACGAGGGCAGACAATCTAAAAGTACATGCCAAGAAGTGCACCGGCCCAGCACCTCCACCTGCGAAGAAGGCCAGGCGTGACGTTTCCACCCAGCGGCAGCCAGCACCTGCACCACTACCTCGACCGAGAATCGTCGCGTGGTCCGGACAGCCGACGGCCCATCAATTTGTATTGGCGGAGATCGCATTTAGAATGCAACTTGAAGACGTATATTACGAACGTTAAATATTCGCACTTTTTCGATTTTTATTTACATATAGTAATTTTTTTTTTATATCCCAGAGTTAAGTATGTAGTGACGTCTAATTTGAAGTTAGAAAAAAAAAGTTTTATAATCCTATGTAATGTAATGCTTGTAAATTTTTTTTTCCAACACACCATGCCATAAATAGTTCAGTATCCATTTAACCTTACCTAACTTGACATGCCCAAAGATAACCTAACCCAATCATCTTGTAAGAACTCTGAATATATATTTTTTATTTCTCTCGACATTCATTTAACCTAACCGCCATACTCTAGTCATCGCCAGACCCCTCTTCAACTCCTCTCTTTCCAGCATTACTTAACCACCATATAGAATTGTACTGAGTACCAAAACAGATAGAATACCTTTCACCATGACATTAGTTTGCCTCATTCATGATATTAACAATACAGTTCCATATCCACCATCTATAACTCAGACTAACTTATCAATAATAAAAGTCAACTATATTGAGTACCTTTGCAGCCCCATCTAACTATATCAGTTACACATATAAACAAGCCGTACCAGCTGCCGAACCAATCAAATATTCCAACCATGCTATCATAAGATCAATACCATTATTTTAACTATCTACGACAACCATATTGTCTTAATTCGCAAACAAACCATTCCGCTCTTACTAACCGACCATATCATCTAAGCATTCTGCTCCTCTCATACTAACTAAACATCCCATCAAACAATTCCGCTCTTACAAAAAACGAATCACACAATTAAACCATTCTTCTCACACCGTCTAAGCTACATTTTTTTCCATGCTGCCAAAATAAAGGAACATGTGATCAGCAAGCAAACTAACTCTACAACCAAATCATACTTATGTGCGTTCCGCCCCATGTCAGGACTTTGAATATATTTTATTTTCCTCGACTTCCACTTAACCTACTCACCAGTACATTTAGTCATGCACATAAGAACTTACAATGTATTTTCATGTAGTTTAGGACACGGAATATTTTTAACTTAGTCACACCCATTCTACCTCATTACAGGACTTTTGAAAGACGTGTTAACTTAACCTAACATATTCACCACCACCACCACCACCATCACTGCCTTAATAGACTCTGATATGTCGTTTAGAGACTTTTGGGGTCATTTTTTAGTCAAGGGTCAAGGGCTAAATAATAAGTCTTGTGAGTGGCAGGTCTGACAGTAGTGCGCTTTAAGTGTGACCGTGAGCTCAAGCTGAGCGAAGATAACACGACGACGAAATAAATTTTCACATTAAAAAGAACTTATTCACTAACAGGGCATTGACGATTAGTTAGCAGCTCACTAAGGCCATTTTAGAACGTGTACTATAGCTCTCGTACGATATGCACTCAAATTAATTTTGATTTAAACTGAATTAATAAGTGTTTCAGAGAGGCAGACATATGTATTACTATGAATATATATAAAATTTTATTCACATACATGTTGTGCTATTCAATAGATCGATCACATTTTTTGCCGAATATTTGCTCTACCAAACAACGCCAGACTAAATTTACTCATACCTCAAACTAGAAGTCAAGTACACCACAGCCCACAGTTCAGACATCTTGAAAAAAACCATCGCTAAATTTTCAACTCACCACGCCCCCCCCCCCCCCCCACCCCCTCCCTTCATTTTATCCGTGGGCCACCTGACCTTGTAAATGTCAAGAGCAAGTCTGTACCTGCACGGTAACTGGAGCCTGTACGTGCTTCCTGCCCATTTTCGCACCTGGATGGTGTCAGACAGCATTAGTCAGCACATAGCATTTCTGCTCCCCCTTGGTGTCTGGTAACTGGAGTCTGTGCGTGATTCCTGCCCGTTTGCACGCCTGGATGGTTGCGGATGACCATGTGGGTGGGAATAGCTGTGTTAGGACGTCTGCACCTTCACCGTGTCTGGTAAATTAAGAGGATGAGTCAGCAGGCTTCATGAGCAAGTACAAGCCTGCAACTGAAGTGAACATTGGTTCAGCATGAAGGAAGTTTTCTACATATCCTAACTTTGCAAATAGTAAAACCAGACCAACACAAGTAAATAATGATATATTACGTTTCACATAAATTGTTTTTGTACTAACATAAAAAACCCAATCAACCAACAAACCAGATAATTATGCCATCCATACTTACAGTTGCTCTTACGAATCCTACAAGGTAACATACCTCCAGCATAGAATGGTACTGAATCAGGTATATAATAACCTGTGGTAAGGGGTTAAAAATTTCAGAAATTTTTAATTCATTATTCAGATATAACTTAAATTTTTTTTATAGTATTTTGTATTTTATTTGCATGTAGAAGCTTTGCTACACACACACACACACAACACACACACACACACACACACACTGGCTTTACTCGTATAAAACAGCAAATATTTTTTCAATAAAAAAATATTAATTTTTTATATATATAATATTTTGAGTAGACGTAACTTAGAAATAAAACACAGAAATTTTTTACACGAATTTAATGCACACGTAATGAATAAATACTTAACCGGCCAAAAATTACAATATTTTTCAATATATAAACAACTTTGTTGTAACTTATAGTCTTTTATGCATCTCGCTAATCACTCTTGCATTGGCTTTGTGCGAAAATATCGTGACATTTAAAACACCGTCACACTGTGCAAGGGCAGATTATGTACATAACTACAATTTTTTAGGACACATACCGTTGTCACAAGAGACCTACTTGCCGTAAACCTGATACTGAGATACTGATGGAGAAATGCACTTCACCTTTACAGGGCTTTGCATGTCGAAGTAAACTGTCGGTACGGCTGAACTGCATACCACACCTGTCACACAAATATGACATATATCAGGGACTTTGTGGTGCAATTTAAATGCTCATGTTGCAGAGCTAGCGATAATGCGGGTCGTGGCTCCTTGTTAGTTGAAGCCAAAGGCAGGTCTTCGTATTCACTGTATAGCGAGAGAGAGTTTCCAAATCGAACTTAGCTTCCTCTAATACTAAAGTATCAGCATGCTCTATATTAAATTCTCCTATCACTCCGAAAAATGTCGTCCGATATTTTCTAAGTTCGATACAGAAGATTAATACTGTTTTAATAGTTTCGGGTCTCGAACTCGGGGCGTTACACCATGCCTAACAGTTACAGATTTATATCAGGTGCACATGAATATTACAATTTGAAAATTTAATGTATGAACATTACTAAAATGTTTCCAAAACTCAGGTCGCTAGTCGAATTGCGATCCTCTTATCTTACCATGACTCCTATATCTGTTACTTAAAACTTATATTTCCCTTTTATTATACATTCCTAATGCGGTCTCCGAAACACTGAGCAAAATTGTGAAATTTTAAGTCCAACACAGAAAAATTATTTTTTAAATAATTTCAGGGTCTCGAATACAGATCCCTACGCCATGCATAGTCGCTAGATATTTCTTAAGCATTTATAACGAGTGTACGCAATCAGCCAGAAGTATGCACACGAACCTCACAAATCAGCTTCGAAAAATCACGTCTTTAATCGAACTGTGAACCTCTTATCTTACCCTGAATCCTATATCCGGTGCCTAAAATTTTCATATCCCGTTTATTATAAGTTCCTAAAGCAGTCTCTGAAACACTGGGTAAAATTACAATTATTTATATTATTTATATTTTTCTGGACTCGAACTCTGGGAGTTACACCGTACCTTGCCTTTGATGATTCCTTCATTCCTTATATCAGGTACGCATGAATACTAGACAGTGAACAATTAATGTACGAACGCTAAGAAAGGCTTTACAAACTCATGACATTAATCGATTTGCACCCTATTACCTCAATCTGATTCCTGTATCTGATGCCTAAAACTTTCGTTTCACCTTTAATATAAATTCCTATAATATTCACTGAACAATGGGAATAATTGTCTCATTTTTCTAAGTGCGAAAAAAAATTAATATTTTAAAAATATTTTTTCTGGTCTCGAACTCAGAGCTCTACAGAGTATGTCGCCTCTGGTGACTGCTTAAATCATTATATCAGGTACACATGAATACTGCGAACAATTACCACATTTTTTCTAAGTCCAATAGAAAAAATTAATATTTCTTTTTTCGAGCTTATTCTACTCCAAACCAATTCTACTCCTAACCAATGTATATAGCTTAAATGTTTATAGTTGATGCATATAAGAACATAATTAGTCTGAAAATAACCTACGAAAGTTCGTTTAAAACACGATCCAATGTACAGGTCGGTATTCGAACTGTGGACCATTCATCTCGTGATAAGATAACTATTTTTCACCCAATATGTGTGTAATAGTTTCCATTATAAGTTTCATACACCATAAAATTATTCAGAATTTTATCCCAGCGATTTTTAAATAAAGTATCAGTTAGGTTACACTGGACAGTCTTTCTCGATTATTATCAAACTAATACAATTTTTTCTAAAAACATATTCTTGAAGAAATTACATACAGCCGTGTAGAATAAAAAAAGTCCATGTGGGCCGCCGTGAGACAGCAGCTTGAGGGAAGTGTACAGCTATGAGGTAATAGCAGTTACGTCATGAGCGAGGCGACATGTGGGACAACAAGGCGTAGCGACACACCTGGCTGGTGCGTGGGAGAGGTGTTGAGTACCTGACAGCAGGAGGTGACTTCATGGTTATATTCAGAAATTACATAATGAGGTGCACTGCCCCCTCCCCGTGAGCAGGCATGAAATAAAACTGATCATAAACAATGTTGTATTTGCTTAATAATTTATAATAATATCGAATGCTTACAGTTATTCTATAAAAATATGTACACAAAAGTGGTTCATTGTCTCCCTTTGGTGTAATTTTATAAGCTTTGTTTGCAGGAGTCTGAGGAATATCCTGGAAGTAGAACTTTAGTAGTGCTTCAGAAAAAGTTGCAAGTAACCATGCATGTGCTAGGTATACAATGTAAGCAAATGAACTAAACACATGTAGTATTAGTCATAATATAACCAATTGAATAGATTTACTGCATGTAAATCGATTGTCCTCTATTGGTATATAGTGAATTTGCTAATCAATAAATACTCATATGCATCCATAAAAACGTTTCACTCCGACTGGGATGGGCAGGGATTCCTTTTGTACAAAATTTTCCTTCGTCTAGAGTGTAGTGAAAGTCCATATGAATTGGGCGAACAAGTTCCTGCAACCGATGATTCACAGAGCTACAGTTGACACATTCGGTGGGATGTGCTGGTATTTTCATGTGATCTTATGTATTTATTAACTGTTGTTTATAATTACACTGGTGAGTGGCCCTGCAGGGTGACAGCACATGTGTAATTACTGGCTATTGCAATACTGGAAACGAAATGTGAGGCAGTCTCATTAAAATAAAAATTCCTGCCCACACAGACATCTAATTCTAGACCGCAACTATATTTTTATTACATTTCTCGTGTTACAGAAGCCAATTAGTGACTATGAAATCAGGAAATATGTTATGAAGAGTTCGGACGGCACTTAAAATATTATTCCGAGTAAATTCGTTATCATATGATGTGTTGCAGAATACTCATGATTGGTACTGGAGAAGACAGCATAATGTGTAAGTTAACGAGGCCTTGGGAGCCGATGAGAGTGAAGTGAGGTGAGAGTGGAGCAGCATCTGAATACAAAGGCAGGGAGCCAAGGAAAACCTCGCCAGCTAATAATTGGCCGGCGTATGAGGCTCATTGCAATGTTAAATCAACATATGGTGTAAGAATAGAGAAGTAGATCCTAAGCAGGAAACAATCAAATGCTTAGGGAAGTTCCCAACTTTGAATATTAGTGATGCTAAACATTGCTCAGTTTGATGTATGGTATTATTTCCATACAGTGTATAGGTTAAAAACTTCCATTACAGTTTTGGAAGTTTGCCAAATAGTTTTTTACATAATTTGGAATGCTAGGTAATTTCATAAGCAGCGTAAACTTGGTTAGAAGTACAACTAGCATATTGTATGAGTCAAATACACCCAAGTATTCTATTTCAATTATGTTTACCTAACTGACCTTTTTTTCTTGCCAAGTAGTGCAAATGAAAAACAAAAATCAGATCTGGTATTACATACCTACCTTCTGAAGAAACTATGTAACTCACTCATCCTGAAACAAGAAAGGGTTAGAATTTGAAAGTGGGACATATATCTTTTGTATAAATAATATTGTAATATTTTATGTGGTCACCAACTAAATATTTCAGCCCATCAATACGTCTTGTACCAAAATCACAGAATCAAGCAATTAAGCTTTTTTTTTTACTAACAGTGCTTCTTAACCGACTAAATTACCATCTGAATTGTGCGCTCGTAAGAGAGTATTGAAAGTGTCTTACCTAAAAAAATTGCATTTTACTGCTGAACAGTTTAGGCTCAAACAGAATGCCTATGGGCAGTTTTGTTCCTTAGAAAGATGATATAAAAAGCACAGTGCACTACAATGCCACCAGATAGGGATGACACCCCATTCAGTTTACTCCTGTCCCATGCTGTTATCTTAAAATAAGTTCAAGTCAGGGATTTGGGTTTAAATATGGTTATATCGGAAGTTGCTCAGTACTTCTGGAAAAAAATGCATGTTGGTCCATACCGAAATTATGTTTTAACTCATAAGTACTAAATCTATATTGGTCATAATATTGAAAATATTTATATATAAAATAATAATTTTAAAACTAATTATGATAATTATTTTATAATACATTTTTTAATTTAAAATATAGGTAATTCCTCAGACAGACATATATACACACCAGTGATTAACCAGACATACATACATACCAAAGATTAACCCTCACCCCTGTAACAGTTGACAGTGATTCAAGTTCCTGCAGGGAACTCACAAGGAGCAAGTCACCCTTGTGGTGATATGCAGGTGTGATTGAACAGTTGATTTAATATCCAACACACAAGCAAAAAGCCTGTATTTGGCCATAAATACTTCAACTAGACACACATAATTATATTAAACTAATTGGTACATAACTCAGAAACATTTTTCTACAATATAATGAGTAGTATTTTCTTCTACACCAGGAAACCATCAATTGACACAGTAATTTGCAAAGGATGGAGGAGGAGTTCGTTTACAAGTTTAGTTCGTTTACAAGTTTTCTTTGAGTCATAGAGTAACAAACACCTCTTCACTTTTTTTCCTGAAAACAAATAATTAAATTATAACTACAACACACCACAGGGGTGTACTGTCGCTACGATTCACCTTACAGGTGAATAAATTTTGCTTTGCTGTCAGTGGTCTCAGAGTGTAAGTGAATAAGTATTTTTACATGTGCGTCACTATACCTTGATAGGGTAATGCATCTGTAGTAATAATTCTCAGAACATCAGAAATTCATTCTAGAATAAATTTTTTTAAAACAGCTAGGACATCACCAAGAAAACCTGCTGCTTGTCCTGCTCTAAAATACGGGGGAGCGACCCCAGAACATATGCTAGATTATTCACTTAGATAAAAAATTAAAAGTAATTTAAAAAACAATTATAAAAAATTGTTTTTTACCATAAAGAAAACATTTAAAAGAAAATTAAATTAATTATATTGGAAAGAAATGATACAAGGAATAAAAAAATTAAACACTAAAATAAGTATTTATTTTAGTACACAGTCAACCAATTTTAGTTGTTACAGATTAATCTGGTATTTCTTCCTACATAGTTTATTAATAAATTGAGGAGGGGAGGGCTCCTGGTTCATGAGAATGCTTGGCCGCGAGGGAGGGGAAGAACTGTGGTGGGATGGAGGGTAAGTCAACCAATGAAAATGGTTGACCAATTATCATTACCTTATATGGCACATAGTTGCTGAGTAAATGTGTAGGTGAAACCTAGGAGGAGGGGTGAGTCAACCAATGAAAATGGTTGGTCAATAATCATTACATTATATGGTACAGAGTTGCTGAGAAAAGGTGTAGGTGAAAGCTGGGAGGGAGTGGAAGTTGGCCAATGAAAAATGCAATGGTAACTAAATGTACTATTTCCCTTAAATCACTCCGCAGCTCCCACCATATTTCTAGGCTATATAAAGCCCGAAACATCGCCAAATCTCACTCTGATATCAGCGCTTGCCGTCTCCATATCTGAGTATCCTTCTGCTTAGTGGCCATTTTGCATATAGTGAGTTACTGCGAGGATATACTGTCGCCTTCCAGTTTAGCTTCGAGTATTTGCTCGCTAAGGTATCTTATGTTTTCAAGTAAACTTTTTATAACTGGTTAAATTAGGCTTATTAATGAATGAGTTCTTAATTTTTTTAAATAAGTGAATGATTGTTTTCCAAAAAACTCTTAATTGTTTTACTTAAAAAAATTTTATGCACTCGATTTTTTTTAATAAGCTCTTGAATTTTAAAAGCAAATGAATGATTATTTAAGAATGAACTCTTAAATTATTTTTAAATATTTATACAACAGATTTTTAAAATAAAATTTATTTGCATACATATGTTACAAGTTATTAATGACATTAATTTTATTATGTGCAGTGCTTGTCAGCAAGTAATCAGTCCCTACCCAAAGGTTCTTGATTGGTCTACCAGCGTACAGCGGAGCAAGTCAGCACCGACTGTCAGTTGTCGCGTGTCTTAAATTCTTTTGAAAGTAATTACTAGCACCGATATTAAATTTATGCACATTGTTTGTTTTATTTGTTTTCAAATGCATTGATTCTTTGTAGGTAATCGCAATCAGCAGTCACATTTCCCGCCATTTCCTGGAGTTGCTGGTTTGTCGAATTGTGGTCAAGCATGTACGTCCATAAGGAAACCACAGCATCTTCATGCTAATACAAGCTATGAGTTGTCACCGCTACCAGATGAATATTTTTGGTACAATTATTTTAATATAATTTTCTTACATTATGTGGTGAACTTTTGTCCAGATGAAGTGTCTTTCGTGATCGGGCGTCAGAGAGTCCTCTTCAACCAAATCGCTGTCATGATCAAAATAATTTTACTCAAAATGGGACTTAAAATTCATGCTTTCTCGTTGAAACACATGCTGATTTTATAGTTACTTTGCTCTGCTGTTGTTACCTGACACAGTGTAAGTGCGGACCTGCTAACACTGCTTTCGCCAAGCAAGCACAGTTATTTTTATTTTGACAAGGTCAGCCTGCTGCCTGTCCATGCATGCTCGCAAACTCAACTCCAAGTTCTAAAACCAAAGGATGGATGATCAATACAAAATAAATGTTATTAATGAAAAATCTGTTATGTAAATAAAAATTTAATAAAAAAACTTGAAAAGAAATACTTACTGCTTGATTAGCATATATATATATATATATATATATATATATATATATATATATATATATATATATATAATGTAAGTTAAATCTGAATAGTAAAAAAAGTAACAAAAATACTTAAAAACAAATAATTATTGCTGGGATAGTCAAAAGAATATATGTAAAGTAAATCTGAATAATAAAAAAAGTAATACAAATACTTAAAAATATACTGAAATGAAAGTTAAATATTAAGGAATCTACCGAATTCTTCAAAATATTGGAAAATCGGCTTTGTGTGGCTTTGTTTTACACATGAGTGACATTTACCATTTCGATTTTTTTAAATTTTTTATGGAAAAAGTGAATTTGTAGGCTACTTTAGTCGACTTTGAGGGAAAAAAGGAAAAAAAAAGATAAAAAAAGGATATTCCTACATGGCGGCCAGAGCCCCATGAAGGCAATTTCTGTGTGGCGCTTTTTTGCAGCTGAGCAAAACTGAAATTTTTTAAGGAAAAAGAAAATTTTGCGTAAAGTAATCGATTTATGAAGTGATTTTAGGGTAACAACAAATTATTTTGTACGAAAAATTCCCAAATTGTGGAATCCGAAATAGAGATAAAATCCCCCGACCATCATCCTGGAATCCTTGTCATGAATTCCCATTCGCCTAATACTTACCTTATATATAATACCTGCGTGTTTTATTCTGGGGCGAACGAGAATTTGGGTTTTCTCAAAGTGCTCTTATACCGCCAAGATAAATTGTGAATACAAAGGGCTGTCTTTGACCTCAACGACCATAGAGGGGTGACCTGCAACATCGCTAACTTGTCGCCAGTGCCGATTCTGCGATCGCGTTTTCACCTATTGTACGTCGCCATGGGAGAACGATCTCTACGAACAGATTTTTTTTCGCGCGACGACTAACTGGGAAGCGTGGTGGGGCCTGCCGTGGTGCTGCATTGTTCAGTTCAAGGTCCAATTTGTACATCGACCAATGGCGAAGCATGGTGGGAGCCTGTTGAAGCTCTAGGCACTTTTAGAGCAAAGTACAAATGCAGTTTACCCAGGATGTGATTAAATATGCCAAGGGGCCTAGATATGTAATTTTAAACGAGATTATTAAATAAAGAGTCCAACTTTCAGCTTTGAGGTAGGACTACGTGATTTCATTTCAAAATAGGGGGAATTTATTTTAACTTGCAGCCCAAATGCACTGCACTTACCACTACACTTAGCAACGTGCACACTATGCTTTGAACCGCACGCACTACACTTAGCACCGCATTTTTGTGATAAGGCGTTTACTTTCGGCTACAAGGTACGGCGACATAAGCACTTTAATTGTGCCAAGAATCCTTGTTGCATGTCATATTTGTGTGACAGGTGAGGTAAACAGTTCAGACTTAACGACAGTTTATTTAGAATATTGTAATTTTTTGAGGGAATGGGCGACTTTAATAAATTGTTGAGTAAAGTGTGCCTATGATAAAAATTGTGATTTATTTAATGTTTACCTAATTTACTAGAGTATAATTAAATAATGAAAAAGCACAGAAATAAAATCAATTATAATTTAAAAAGTATTGCATAAAGTTTAATTGTCTGTATGTACGATTATACAATTTAAAAAATTACTTTTCGCAATTGAACAATTTTCAATTTAAAAAAAATACATATTTGATAAATTATGCAGGTAGTCAAGTTCCCGCATCATGCTTGTAAGTGTATCGCTGATTGGAAACATCTTTTTGTAACAAGATGTAAAATTACCGTTTTTTTTTTTATTGCGATGGTGTCGGCGTCTGCTTCCTAATTTCGCGAGCAATTTGCGGTGGCCATGCTTCAGCCAACTCGGTCTCCCCTCCTACTTCCCCTCAATAACACCATCTTATCACTCTCCCTACCTGGAGCAAGCATTAATTTGAATATTCTTTCTCGTTCGTGATTTCGTGCCTACATCCTCACGCATCATCGGCTGCTAGCCTTGTTGCCTGTTTTGTTTAACTACCAGCGACATAGAGTTACTTTTTTTCTGATATTGTTTTGGGTGCTTTTCACGCATGCTCATTAGGCGGTAAAAGCTGTGAGTTCAACGAGCACATACGGTGAGTCACGGCAGTAGCTACTCCAAATGGGTTTTTTTTTTTTTTTTTTTTTTTAATGATAGCTTAAGTCTTTGATTGAGGTATGGCATAGGGCGACAGGCAGCGGATTTGCATTTTCGAAATTTAGTTCCGGTCTGCCATGCTTAGATTGTGTTCGGGTTAACGTAATGTGAACTGCTGCCAGGTCGTGGTATTGTGTGGGATTTTCCGTTGTTGAGAGCCCAGAATGGGGCAGGAATATTTGGCTTTTACTACTGCCGAGGTACGTCGCGCGACTCAAAGAGTTTATTTTAATTAATGTCCTGTCAAGGATATTTTTAAAACCACGTAGAGCTTTGTTTTGCTCCACTAAGGTGCCTCCACCGGAAAGCAGTGTTTTAATTCTGTATTTTAGTGAGTTTTAATTTGTTTCTCATATACTAGCGGCTTTAAATAGGGCAAGTTCTGTCGTCCGCTGGTTTTTATAAATGTATGGAAGAGTATTTTACTCTAGCAATTTATGTAATACATGTTTTTAAAACTTTTAATGTTCCGAAATAGTTCATGCTCATGCATAATAGGTCTTGCTGCATTGATCGACCTGTATCATTGTGTATTTAAGGAAAATGTTTTACATTTGCAGCGTGCTGCTGGAAGGGTTTGGTGTAGTAGCATTTGTTGCAGGTTTTAGAAATTATGGCGACTCTTATAGAGTCCATTTATTTAATTTGTCTATTACAAGTTTCGTACGGCCAAAGATTTTTTTAATTAAATGAGCACATTTAAATTAATGTTATTTAACTCATTGGTAAAATGAGTTTTGATTGTCGTAACTAAATGCTGTGTTAAAAGGGCCTTGAAAGTTATCTGGTCAGCGAGGAAAAGTTGGGCAAGGCGTGATACGTTTTTTTAAGGTTGTTAATCTGCCTATGCGAAAAGTTCATTTATGATTCAATTCTGGTGCTAAACACATTTTTAGTGAGCAGAAATACATTTCATTTTAATTGTGCAGATCAGTAAATGGTACCTGCTGCACGTAAAATATATTTATATGCTGTGATAAATTCGATACACTGTTTATCTATTGTAAGCATTCTGTACAACAGACAGAATGTGTTATAAAATACTTTTGTGTCATTCTAGCTTGTTTTATCTGCTGTAAATATATTGAACAGTATACAGAAATTATCACAAAGTGAAATGGTGCATGCTGCACGTGAAATATAATTATAAGTAGTAATTAATTGGACACGCTGTCTTTGAGTGACAATCTACCTTGTTTATCTATAGTAAATATTTGTACAGTACACAGAAATGATCACAAAGTGAAATGGTGCATGTTGTATGAAAAATGTGTTCATGAACTGGGGTTAATTAGTTACGTTTTGATTTGAATCATTTGTGCTTGTGTTCACATTTGTAGTGGTTATTCAGCACATTATTGAGATGGTTTATATGAAATTCTATATTATTTATAAGCAGAATTTTTTATGATGGACTCTTATTTTTCACGAGCGGGTTTTAATAGTGGTAGTAAACATTTCATATGATATGCAGATTTCTTTATTGATATACTTTTTTTTCTATTGTGGAAGAGTTCTTGTGCACATAAGATTTTATCTTATCTGTTTTTTTCTACAATTAATTTTCTTGCCTTTGATTTGTGTTAAGATATTATTTGTGCTACAGCACATTATGTCTATAAATATAAGATCCGACAGCTCGCTTGTTCAGTGAAATCGAGAAATTTACCCTACTTTGTGTTAAAAATAGAATCTTACATGAAGGGCGCCAACAGCGCAACCTATACTTTAAAAACATAAACACTAGTACTACCATGGCGAGTAAAACATATGAAATCCAATATGACTACCGAACGAAGGCGTGAGACAATCTCCAGCAATGTATAAACAAATTGCAGATGAAAAAAACAATATGGCTGCCTCCATAAATGTAAAATCAAATGACAAATGAAATAATTAATATGACGCCCTTCAGGAATATATAAACAAATTAAAAACTAAAAAATCCCAAATAAATGCCTTCGGCAATGAATAAACAAATGACAGACGAAAAAATCAAGATGGTAGTCGAACGAAATTGACAGATAAAAAAACAAAGATAGCCGAATGAGTATAGGTGGGGTGGGATATGTGGAAATGTTTGTTTTTAATACATTTTAATAATTTTTATATAACATTTTAATAATTTTATTAATAAATGTTTGTTAATTTAGTGATAATTTTTAAATAAATATTTAAATAATTTTTGTGGTTTAGAGATTTATAAATCAAATTGGGTTAGATGTCAACCAAGGCCACGGGATTAAGGTCACCTGCATCCACTATGGTGGAAGTAGTCAGTAATGTAACATTCTTTATGACTTTCACTAATTTTTTCTCGAGATTTGGTTTTCAAGGTCATTCAAGGTCACGTGGTCAAGGGCACCTACATCTAATATTGTGTTAGTAGTCATTAATGTAATATGCTTGCTGACTTTTATAAATGATTTCAGAAGTTCCAATTTTCAATGTGAATAAAGGTAATTTGCAACCAATAAGGCTGTAGTAATTAGTAGTGTAATATACTTACTGAATTCTTTGGAATTATTTGTCTTCAATAACATTCAAGGTTACATATTCATGGTCAAGGTCACTTGCACCAAATTTTGGCGTAGTAGGCAGTAAAATACTATGCTTGTTGACTTTTAAGAAGTTATATAATTTTTTCAATAGTTTTTGTTTTCATGGTCATTAAAGGTCATGGGGTCAAGGTAAAGGTAACATTCATCCAATAGAGTGTAAGTAGTCAGTTATGTAATATTATTGCTGAATTCTACGAACTTTATTCTTGTTTTTTTTTCAAGGTCATGGCGGCATGGTCAAGGTCGCCTGCATCATATATGGGGGAAGAAGTCACTAACATAATATGCTTGCTGTCTTTTATACATTTTCTCGAGATTTTTTCAAGGTCAGATGGTCAAGGTCACCTGCACCCAATATGGTGCTAGTAGTCACTAACATAGAATGTTCATTGACTTTTATCAATTTGTTCTCGAGTTTTTTTCAAGGTCATTCGATGTGATGGGATTAAGGTCAAGGTCTCGTGCACCTAATATGGTGAAGGCAGTCAGGAACATAATATTTTTATTGACTTTCATGAATATTTCCTGGAATTTTTGTATTTAAGGAAATTAAATGGCACACAGTTAAGGTCAGACTGAAATTAACCGAATATGATGATAGTAGTAAGTAACATATAAACGGTCGTTGACTTTTATGAATTTATTGCATTGTATTCTCGAGTTTTGATTTTCAATGTCAACTTAGGTCACGAGGTTACAGTCAAGCTCATGGGTCCTGTGTCCTGATCTCCTAGCTTGGTCACGAGTCCTGGAATCCTGCTATGATGCTGAAAGATAATTTCAGGGGGTTCGTTTCTGCAGCTGGGAAAGAGGGAAAACTCTAGGAAAATTTTAAGGTATAAAAGATTTTTTAGGGGAATTTTTAAGAAAAAAGGGAAATTCTGTCGATTTGTAGGTTAATTATGCCGATTTTTAAGGAAAAAGAAATTTTTTTAACGGAAATAAAAGAAAAAATAAATTCCAAAATGGCGGCGGTCGGCTCCGAATCTCCAAGCCCACAGTTCCGAGCTCCGACGTCGTACATCGATGGTTCAGGGTCGGTATTATCCTTCTACTATTAGATACTTTAAAGCTACAGTAGATGTAAATAATTTTAGTGTTTCCAGAGGTGTGATGCGCAATACTAAAAGTAAATACAACTATTTGGAAAATAAATTACTAATTATAAAGTATTTTTGAATGACCTTTTGTATCGCAAATTAAATTTCGTATCTCAAAATATTACAAATACTTAAAGTTTTCAATATTGTATTATTTAAAACACAAATTTATTTAATGTATTGCTGTAACAGTGAAGCTCTCGTGGTTATTTTACCGACGTAAAGAATTCTTATGGAAGAAATTTGGTTGCCAAAGGATTCATGGAAATTTTTAAACATTTTGTAAAGGAAGAGAAGAACCATGCTTCTGTGTTAACATTAAAATCAATCATTTCCTGTCGTCGAGAATTTTTATCTCTTAAGACTGAATCAATGTATGAGAGCGGGCCAATCCCGGCTAATTCTATCGGGGATGTTTAATCCAAGACTCGTCAACGTCTTCTTAAGTAGGTCGAGGTAGATTTTAGAGATAAGTTTTCAGACTAGTGTAATAATATACTGAACTTTACCACACTGTCTCCTACGTTGGCATCAAAGAATTGTTTTAATTAACGTTAAGTCCTTATTTAGGTTACATAATTCTTTCTGTAACTTCAATTTACCCTAGTCGTATGTTAAACTTTGTCAAATAAATTTATCGTATCTATCTTCATCATCAATTTTTTTATACATTGAAAATATATTGTGAAATATGTCTGTGCCAATTATGATGCAGATGCCTCAATTGGTGTTTTTTTTACCTTTACAAATAAAATATAACAACTCTACAGCTGACGAAAGAAAAAGTGTCTGCCAAATCTGGTGGCGCCCAGAAAATACCCAGCATACACAGCCTATCGGCAAAGTGTCGGCAAATTGTCGGCCCGATACCTGTACTGTCGGCAACTGTCGTTTCAATGCCAGAAGATAGCCATCTGACAACGGCGTGATGTCTTCTTTTTTGAGATAGATTTGAAAGCCGTTAGAAAAAATACAATGGCACTGTATTTTTTAGGATAACAGATGGAAATCACCGAAATGATGTCGGCATGATATCGCAGAGCAAAAGTGTTTCAAGCTTCTTAAAAATGTTTCTGGGCCGATTCCCATACGCTATCTTTGTATTTTCGGTAAGCTGTCCATTATCTTATTTATTGCGGCCGGCAATGTTTTCGAGACAGGGCTCTTTAACTCAATAATGATATAAATGTGATGTCTTTTGTCGACAAACTTTTCAAAAGTGCTTTGAATAGGCAAAATGTTAACTCTTAATGTCATGACGTATTATTTGAGACTGTGGGTTAAACATTAGCATAATTTACCATAATTATAAATGTGTCTTGTGGTAGCCCATGGCATTTGTTTTCTTTGATTTTTTTTTTATTTGTACAATCATCCGACAGATATATTAAACACTAACAATAACTATTTTGTTTGAAAGCCTCTGCTCAAATAGTTTTCAAATATTCAGTGTTTGAAAATTATTTGTTATATTTTAATGGAATTTATATATTCCTTTATAGTAATTATTGTCATGGAATATTTTTAATTACCGGAGTGTACCAACAACTCACACCATGGTGTGTAAGTTAGCATGCTGGACTGTCAACTCATGGGTCTTATGTTCGAATCCCGCACTCGGCAAGTAAAAGATTTTCATATCACACAGTATGATGTGGAGTAAACAAAATGAATATATGTAAAGCGGAAATGACAATTACTAAAACTTGTAATCGAAAAGTAAAGGTTTTTTTCATGGGTAAACTGCTTATTTATGGACATCATGCCGCTACAGGCCCGGCATCATACAAACATCCAGCTGTCGCAGGCCCGACATCGTAACGACATCCAGCCGTCGCAGGCCCGACACTGTCGGCCAACAGTTAACCGCCAATCCATATATCCATCGGGCCGCTTCCGACATAAGACAGCGAGCTGGTATCGGTTGGCCAGAGTTTGTCGGCTAGCTATCACGGGCCCGATTCTGGCCCGCATTTTCCGTGTTTGCTGGGTAGTACAACAGATTATTCCACACTAAAAACCACATAAAGACTTGTAAATTTAGTTTAGGTCATTTAATCACTAACGATATCCATATTTGTTACGAAGTAGAAAGCGTAACATGAACATGGACGACACAAATCAAACGGCAGAAACACATATAGGAACTATACTCAATGAAAGCATGAAGGAAAATTCTAAGACAACGTTAACTTTACTCCCTTGGACGTTTATAATAACACAAATAATTCTGGAATGAATGCAGAATATGAGATTCAAAAACAATTCGTTTAGATGATAAACATGATTCAAATAATGAATATTGAAATGGAATAATGTTTTGAACAACAAAATTTACAACTTAAATCATGCTTCGAACAACAAAATATGCATTCTGAATCACTTTTTAAACAAAATTTGCAACTTTAATCGCATTTGCTTTTTGAACAACGAAATTTGTAATTTGGTTCTTAAAACAATAATTTGAAAAAGCAAATTCGACCTTAAAACTCACAACAGATTTTTCAACTTAAAATATAAATTCAATCAGAAATACACATGACAAATTCGCAATTAGGATTTCAGATCAAACATATTAATTCGACGTTTGAAAAATATCAAATGGAGGTGGAAGAAAGCTTGACTCAACAAACTGCCAAAATTACAGGAACAGTAACTATACAAGTGTTAAAGGAACTGGAAACTAGAAATACTGTACGAAACCTTTTCTGAAATTGTGTTACTGAAAACACAAATCACAAAAAAAAAAATGAGACAGATATAGAAGATATTGGTAAACGAGCGGGGAGAAAGCTGAACAGTTAAGTAATGTATTTCGCGAAGCACGAGAAGGAAACCAAAAAAACTGAGGGACATTTGACCACCATTTAAATTAACGATAGCCAGATACATGAGAAACATTGGAGGCACGTCGAACGAGTGTGAGTAATCAAACAATTAAAAAACTCTGATTGTGCATGAAGCGAACACAAATATTCAATAAATGAGAAACATTAGTGGAGCGAGTGGCGGGGAAATTACTAATATACCAGTGGGAAACATTGACCAAGGTCAGTCGTCTGCTGGGAATGGTGCCGAGGTAACCTCCATAAATGTAAGCCTGTAAATAAAATATTTATACATGTCAAAAAATTGAATAAAATTTTTTATTAAAATTGAAAAAGAAATATTATTTATAAATGTTTTGAAAGAATTTTTAAGGAATTATAGAATGTTTAGTGGATTTTTAGAATTTTTTTAAAAATTCTTAAATCAAAAGTCAAAGGTCATTGGGGTCAACTTCAAAAATCAATTTCAAGTTCCCTTGGGAGCCACGGTAGCAGAGCGATTAGCAAGCGGCCTGACACCAAGGCTAACCGGATTCAATTCCTGGCCGGGTCACCGTATCTTCGCAAGTGGGAATCGTGCCGGACGATGCCGTTCGTTGTCGGGTTTTCTCGGAAATCTCCTGTTTCCCCTGCCCATTCATTCCCGTACTGTCCCATATTCATTTTAATCACCCTCATCGGCTCTCAAGTTTCCTTGGGCTGTGTGTATTGATTTGGCTTTACTGAGGGCACCAACAGTACCACCTATTCGTTAAAATAAAACTTAAAATATATGTCTGCCATTTTTCCCCATTAAAAGATGTCAAAAGTAGAGGTCCGACTGAGCGAGCAATGTACAGAGGATTAATTAGGGGAGTACCATCCTCTGAATTTTTAATGGACTTAAGCAATTATGAATGATATTCTAGTGGAAATTGCATTGCTCTCAGAATTTTTAAAGAACAGAAACATGACCATTGCCTATGCTGACAAACTAATCAGGAGATGTATAATTTTTATTGACAACCTTAAAGAAAAACCAGGGACTAGATATCTAGAAGCTAGAGTTGCTATGCAGGAGGTAATTTTTGTGGAGTTACCCTTATTGAAAACATCAAGATATTAGCCATCAACCCACAAAAATTTCTGATGAGTGTTACGAACAATTTGAAACGACGGTTGTTTACCACAATTTCCAGTAAAGAGCCAAAGTCTGCATCGGGGTCTGTACACACAAATTCGAAACAGGATGCATATGACACACTGTTGAAGGAACTGAAAGCGCTTGGATGTGACCAGTGGCCCTCAGAGAAACCTCCCGGCTTTGGAGAAATTGAAATTGAGCGCCTGTGCCGAAGATTCAAATTAACTTCCTCAAAGATTAAAAAACGAATACCGTGGCTATCTTGAGGACAGTTCTCGTGTTTCCAAAGAATTTAATCTTTTGCTCAACTGCATAAACTGATACCATGTAGTTCAGCCGAATGTTAAAGAGGGTTCAGCCAAATGGACCTCATAATATCGCCCACTCGAAACAGGATAACAATCTCACATGTGCCATCCCTTATGTTTGTGAAACTCCATGGTCCTACACTGCAAGAGTGGAATGTTGAGCCATACGTCACTATCTGGTTACGGAAACATCGGTCAGCTGATGACACGAGAATGCGTGAAGCACGACGAAAACAAAGATTCAATAATGATGAAGACAATATATTTTAAAAGTTTTTGTAATTTATTTGTACATTGTTAAGCATTTCGAATTTTGATTTGGGCCTGTCTGCAAACGAATATTCTATAAATGATTTTACAGTTCAGACAACACATTGTTTCAGTTCAGTTGCATTTTGAAAGTAATGGAAAAATGGTAACATTTACCTAACTTTCATGGTTTAAAAATGTGTTAATGACAGTAAAATAATAACAGAAGTAAAATTTGTGCTATTGTTAAATGTAATAATATTTATTTACTTAATATTAATGCAGTTTTGGACTTTTATGAAGTTCTTGCCACATATGACCTTACTAATTTTGTGTACAGTTTTAAGGCTAAGAATATTATTTGAGGCTTAGTGTACTATTAAGAATTCTAAGTGTATTTGTTTTAAATTAAAGTGATTTTTTTTAAGGCTAAGTGTATTTTTGCAAAGCTAACCTTTTTTAAGGCTGAGTGTATTTTTTCAGAGCTGAGGGTATTTTAAGAATAAGTGTAATTTTGTAGTTTATTTCTACCCAATCTTATATTACATGTGATTTGTAAAATCTTAACTATTACGTGTGTAATGTTGTTATTTAACAACACTCGGGTATTATTATTTGGGCTCCTCGGAAAGTCGGAAATTTAAAATGTCAATCGGCTTCTTGCATAATCAACTGAAATGTCTGTTAAATAATGGTAGCCGCTTGGTCATATTCTATACACAAATCCCCCCTCCACAAACACTTCTATCGCTGAAAGAACGCCTAAACCTGAGCTTCCCCCCCCCCCCCCTTGCCTTTTATTTTCAACGTGCACAAGATATCATTGTCCTTACATAGCCGTCGGATATTTATATTGGAGCATTCCGGGAGTGCTAAATTTACGATTGCACCCCTGGTCCACAGCCCGAGCAAGTGTACAGTGTTCCACTTCTGGTTGCGCGGGCTGGCCGACGATAGATCATGTCTACACCACTTCGTACTTCGGGGCTTCATAATGCTAGACATGTTTTTGCGCTATACGAGTACACAAATTAAGTATTGGAATGAACGTAGTTGTTGCAACGCCGGGGGTAGAGTTCCCTTTTTGGTAGAGTTTTTTTTAGCGATTTTTGTGTACGTGGATTTTTTCTAGGGAAGTGTTTCTTCACTGTTCTGATAGTGTAGATTTTCAAAATGGTATTAACTGCTGCCACTCTGCTGAAGGCAGAGTTGAACGCATTCCGTTGCCCTTTGTTCGTTTGTTATTGAGTGTAAATTAATTGTCGAATTGAAAATGTTTAATGTACCGCCTGGTTGCAGCAGCTTTCTAAAGAAACTCTTATGAAGCTCCTCCAACAACTTCACATTCCAGACTTGCCGCAGGAAGCGACTTTGGACGAGTTGAGGACTTTAACTCGTGGTTAGGCGCGGGATCCTACTTGTGGTGGGAATGAAGTTAATGGTGAGTTATCTGCATCTTCTTCCAGTGTTGGTATACTTACCTCGGTAGCCATCAAATATGTAGGCAAATATTGATTGATATTTCTAATCTTAGTAGTTGTGCTGTGGTCGAAGTGGTAAAGTTCCTACAACAAGTTACTTTAACAGTAAAAATGCAGGCTTTTTTGTTGCAAGATATTTTGGGTGTTTCAGTGGTTCATGTTCCTAGTGAGCTACAGCCTATTATCATTAAAGTTAGTGAATTGGGCTCACGTTGGGGCACTGTAGTTAAGGAAGTGTTTAAATTTTTCGATAGCGAGCATATTAATGACCATTTACAAAGTTTGTTTCTCCAATAAAATCAACAGCCGGGAGATACTTTGTTGACTTATTTAGGCAAAATAGAATGTCTGGTAGAGATTTTCTGTTGGCCATATAGGGAATTTGAGTTTGTAGAGCGCATTATCGATCATTTGCTGCCGCAATACCAACCTTATGTCTTGTCAGCTGATAGTCCGAAAACCTTGAGCTCGCTGAGACAGTTGTTTCACCATGAAGACGTGCGCATGCAGGTGAAGGATTGTGAAAGAGGTGCGGTTAGTAGGGCCCATGTTCAGGATAAAATTTTCCCCAGCCTAATGAAAAAGATTGTTTGTTTTAAATGTGGTAAACCTAACCATAAAGTGTATCAATGTAATGTGTGTATGGTTCAAGCAGATAATTCTCAGGCTAGCTCAGTGGGTAAGGGTAGATTTCCTGCGATATGTTTTGGATGTTATAATCAAGGTCATATTAAAGCCCAATGTCGTAATCAAGATCAACAAAAAATTTGCATTTTCAAACTATGAGAGGAAACGAAGTGACCAAGGTAGGGAGTCATTTCTGTAAAAATGCTAGTATGAAAGAATGGAACTGCCCTAAGCCAAGGAAAAAAATTATGAAAATCCATAACTATAGAACGATATGATTGCCATTTGTGCTAGTGAAGATAGGTTCAGTTGAAGAACCCACCCTGATTGATAGTGGTTGTTCAGTGTCCTTGATCAATCAATCGTTTTGTAATAAGTTTTTTGGAGAACACTCAATAGGTGTTATGACTGTTTGGCGCAGTGAGAGACCCGTTTTTAATCTAGCTAATGGAGGGTTGATGCAATCATGTGCTCTTTTGACAATAAGTATGTACATAGGTCATTTATCCTGGAAGAGGGAATTTTTCATTTTGCTGCATCTAAGCCACAATATAATTTTTGGTGTAGATTTCCTCCACAGCACTCATGCCTATTTAAATTTTCATGAAGTGACTCTGAGTTTTCCTTTTTGTAAAGGAGGGGTAAAGTTGATCGGGCAGGAGGAATGTAAGCAGGTTAATGCCATTGATAATGATTTTGCACAATAAATGAGAAAGAAGTTTCCATTTGTAATACCAGAAATATTGGGAGTATGCAATCAATATGTGCATGATCTCGTATTGACCAACAACATCCCGGTTAAGTGCCATCCTTTTAGTGTAGGTCCAGCTAAGAGACAAATTAAAAAAATATATATACCACTTGCTTGATGAAGATGTTATTAGGCACTCTACTAGTAGTTATGCGAGCCTGACATTTTTAGTAAAAAAAATGAGCCTGGTAAAATTCGGTTAGTGATAGACTACCGACATATTAATAAAAAAAATAGAACTATATCCTTTACCTTTACCTAAAGTAGACCATGTTTTTCAATGTTTAGGGAAGGGTAGGTATTTTATTGTTAGATCTGAATCAGGCCTTTCACAAAATTTTGTTGTATGAGGATGCACGAAAATGCCTTGCATTTGTTACCCCTTGGGGTGTTTTTTATTTCACCAGAGCCCCTTTTGGTGTTTCATTTGGGGGCCAGGCGCTTTCTTGTGCTTGAGGGAATATCTTGTTGCCATATAAAGCTGAATTTGTGTTTAACTATCTATATGATATTGTGATCTACAGTGAGACTAAGGAATTGCATAGGGAACATATCACGTTAGTCTTACAGCAGCTTTTGGAAGTGGGGTTGACCGTGAATCCAGAGAAAATCAGCTGGTGTAGCTGGCATGTGAGGCTGTTGGGATTTATTCTGAATGAAGGACAATTGTTGTTAAACTCTGATCGTATTAGCTGTGTGCTTTCCTTTCCCCGTCCGAAGAACTTACATGGTGTAAGATGTTTTTGGGCATGGTATGTTACTATGCAAGATTTATTCCATCTCTTGCCGAATTGGCCGAACTCCTTAATCTTGTGAAACATAAGGTCCAGGAGTTTTTGTGGGGAGCCGAGCAAGAGGCGGTTTTGGTGAAAATAAAAACTAGTTTGACCTCTCCACCAGTGTTAAGTTTGGCTGATTTTGATCATTATTTTGTACTGCATGTAGATGCAAGCTCCCTGGCATTAGGCGCCATTTTGTCACAAGAATATGAAGATTGTGTTTTTCCCATTGCTTATGATAGTCGGCTATTAACATCCACAGAAAGAAAGTACTCGGCCTATGAAAAAGAGGCTCTTGCCTGTTTATTTGGGGGTAGAGAAATATTCCGATTATCTGGAATGTACACATTTTCAGCTGTGTACAGATAATCAAGCCTTAAAATGGCTTTGGAATTTCAAGAAACCTTTGGGTAAATTAGGCAGTTGGACCGAACCCCTCAGTAATTTTTAATTTCATTAAGTTCATGTAAAGGGAAAATACAATTGTGTAGTGGACAGTTTGTCTGGAATGTTTGACACCGATGAGTTTGTGTGTGATGGAGAAATTCCGGAGCAGGTAAATGTTTTGAAGCAAGTTCCTGCGGCTTATTTGAAAATTAAGGTTTGGCAGCAAAAACATAATGAATGTGATGAGTTGTGGCGAAAATCCAGCTAGGCAAATATACTGGTTTTATTGTGAAGAAGGGGATTATTGACAAGGCTTCTCATAAGGGCGTTTTTAAGACATATGTGCCCAAAGCAGTGAGTCCAATGGTGAATTATTTCCTTAACTCCTATTTGGGTGCACATCAGGGGCAAGAACGCAATTTGTAGCATATTGAAAAACATTTTTTGGCCAGAAATGTAATCTGAAATTAGAGATTGGGTGAAACTGTGTACTTTGTGCCAACATGTAAAGGCCCCTAATAGTAGAGCCCAAGGACAGTTCAGTAGTTAACCACCTTGTTTTGTCTGGGAAAGAGTGTTTGCGAATGTGTTTGGCCCTCTCCTAAGATCTAAGAATGGTTTTAATTACTTATTTATTCTGGACAATGGATTTTCCAAGTTTGTTTTGCTATTCACCATGAGAGACCAGAACACCACTACTATTTGTAAGATCTTGCAGGAACAAGTGTTTTGTTGTTTTGGTTCACCCGCCCAAGTAGTTACTGATAATGCGAGACACTTTACTTCTGCCGAGTTATCAAATCTAGCCTTTTCTTGAGGAGTTTGTTTGGTCCACACAACCCCTTGCCACCCTCAAGCTAATATGGCAGAAGGCTGCACTTGTTGCCTTTCTGTTCACACAGATTGGGATAAACAGGTCCATGTCATAATGTTGGCTTAGAATTCTTGTGTAAATGCTGCTACAAGGTTGGTACCACACGAAGTGTTCTTTGGTTCGGAGATTATTGCACCCATTTATTAATGCCTGGGGCTTACATATTGATGTAGATGTAGGACAGCGAAATTAATTCTGGGAGGAAGCTACTAAGCATCTCAAGGAATACTATCGTTATATGTGTAAGGCGCAGGATGAGCAATGTAACCCTGTTTCTTACAGAGTCCATGATTTGGTTCTTGTAAAGACTCGTAATTTATCTAGAAAGGCTGATTCCTTTTCAGCAAAATTAGGCCTTAAATACGATGGCCCGTATTGCATTGTTAGTTTTCTTATGCCAATGTCAGTGCTGTTGCATGACCCAGCTACGAACAAGTTCTTAAAAAGCCGTGTCTCTGATATTAAGATTTTTCATCAGCCATTGGAATAGCTGCCAGATCCGGCGCCCTGAAGAAGATCGCTGTCGCCACTAGGGGAGGGTTTACATTGTATCGTAATATATTTTGGAAGTAAGGTACTGCAAATATTGTTAAAATTTTCTTTTTTGGAAGATTTTCGGTAAATATATGTATAATTTTTATTAGCTCCAAAATGAGTAAACTACATGCAGTAGTTGCTTTTATATATTAGTAGGCAAAAGATATCCACCTCATATATTTTTTTTGCGGTGAAGAAACACAAGTGTGCTTCATTAGATGTTTCGGTAGGTTAGTTTAAGCGAACATCTCATCCCTAGTATTTTCTGTTTTCCGTATTCCTTTCAACCCTTCCAAAGCAACTGGAGTTCAAGAGCAGAAGATATGAGGGACGACCTGGCCACTCCATCTTCGTCATCTGCTGTTTTCTACTGTGGGCCTCATCCATCAGCTTCTCCGGGTTTGGAGAAGAGACACCCTGCAGCTCTCTTCCAGTGTGTGGGAGGATTGAAGACCTGCTTCAAGTATAACACACATGGCAATCATTAAACTCAAGCAATTTTTTGTCAGTACTCCTGTCCTGCCAAACATTGTTCTGCCTATTTTTCGTCCCGCCAATTGGTGAAATGTGTGATGTTTAAACTTTCCTGGAGTACGATTGAATGTTGCTAGTCTCTAGTTGGTGTGTTTACAGAACAATATAACATTAAAAAACTTGGTTAGCAAGTTTGCATGGTTATTAGCCACATCTGTATTGTGTAGACCAACTCAATGAACTGTTATTGTTAGAAGAGGGGTAATAACCCCTCTTCTAACAATAACAGTTCATTTACTGCCGCAAAATATTGCCTCTATGAAGAGGCAATATTTTGCGGCAGTAAAAGGTATCCTGTTTATCTTCGCATCCTCCCCCAAACCCACCTCTTGGGGTGGCGCACGTCTGAAAGCTACCAGGCATGGAGGTATACTGAAGAGAGGCGCGTGACGCTCGTGGCGAGGCCGAGCGCTGACTGGCAGCGAGTTCAGCTTCGTACACTCTGGCACCTTCCATATTCCTCTCCGCCATTCTTGCCGCTTCCTTAATCTTCCGAGCCGCGCTTCGTGTGTATATGTTCGTCCCCAGCCCGAGCAAGTAAGCAGTGTTTCACTTCGGGTTGCGCGGGCTGGCTTACGAAAGATCATGTCTACACCACTTCGTAATTCGGGGCTTCAGCATACTAAACGCGTTTTCGCATTATACGAATACACAAGTTAAGTATTGGCATGAACGCAGTCGTTATAGTGTCGGGGTAAAGTTCCCTTTTTGGTAGTGTTTTTAGTGACTTTTATAGGGGAGTGTTTCTTCACTGTTCTGATTGTGTGGATTTTCAAAAGGGTATTTTATTGTAATGTTTTGTAAGAGGCGGATTATTCTTTTTTAGCATGCTGTAGGAATGGTTTCCTTTATTACGATTTTTCAAAAGGATTTTAATGTCAATGAGTTTTGTTGATATTTTATGCAATGCCTGTATGTTCATGGTCAAGTGTAATAAGGGTTTTTGCTCCATGCTAATGATGTTAGTTTTTGAAAGTGGTATCCCATGTTTAACTATTCTTCTTTGCAGTGAATCATCAAGCGTACTTTACTTTTAAAGTTTTAGTGATGCTTGCTTTTTCGGGATATATTAACACTGTTGTGTTTCTGTTTATTCTAGTCCATGTATGTTCTCTCCTTCCCCTAGTTCATCGACTGATAGCAAGCAAGATAAATTTTCAAATTCAGTTTATATTTTTCAAATCAAGCTGCAAACGTGTTGTTTATAATCTGTGGATGGCAACTAAAATAGATGTGTATTGTTTTTGGATTTTTTGTGTCCATGCTTTCTTGATTTGTTTTTATGTTATGCGTCCTTCTACTTGTCTTCCTTTAGCCCTACTACGCCCTAAAGGGGCGTAACACACTCATAACATTAAGTGGCCTCAATGCTAGTGAACCAAGCTAAATACCACCATAAATCTTGAAATTATGGTGAAAACGGGAGAGAGTCACCACGCGAATGCTAAAAAAAAGCCTGAACCAACACTCGGTGTCCAAGTTTAGGACCTCAGAAGTCAACAGCCAACGCAACTTCCAGAAAGGAAATAGCCTAGCTGAATGCCGCCCGACTCAGCACCAAATGTACCAGAGGAGTACATGAAACGAAAATTTATATGCTCAGTGTGATTCTTCAGCTCTTACAAAACAAGTTGGTTCAACATACAATGCCCAGTCCTAAATAAAAGGAAACTTACCTCCTGGTTCCCATCGGTACACAAGTGTGGGCATTACCCACAACACACTTATCATCAAACTAAAACAAAAAAATTACGAAGTTATTAATTTAAAAAAAAGGAAAATACTTATCATGCGCAAGGTCTACAATTGCAAATTAAACAAGAATATTTTGCATAAAATCTCATTTGATTTGCTAACAACGTATTTCCCAAGTTAGGGCACAACAAAATTAATAGAAAAAATAATAAACGTAACAACCTTATGTGACACAACATATAAAGTAATATCATCTTGGCCATCTCATGCATATCGAAGACACGAGTATTTTTGTTTGTTACATTTCTTTATAACTTGAACCTTTTATGGATTAAAGTTTTTATTTAGAAAGAGAAAAAACGGGTGCACCCAACTATCAGCAACATGATAGTTTTATTAAAAGAAAAGGCATTTCTTTATGAGACACATTCCCACACAATTGGTGAGCTGAAATACAATATTTAACCCAAAACATTAACATTTTTACATCTTTTGTAATATCATCCAATGGCACATAATAGCTATTTGCTATCTTTTTTTGCAATAGTTTGTTTTATTAAGTTTGTGTGGTTTGGTTTAACACACAATTAGTCTCTGACCTAAGATAGCCATGTTGCTTCATGCAGGAAAGGAGAGTGAAAACATGCTGAGAAGATTGAAGATCTGACCGAAAGTCGAGGAAAACTGGTGTGTGCAGCATCACACCGAGCTCGCCTTAAGATGGGTACATACTGCTCCGGCCGATGCCGCAAGGGCAGGTAGGATAATCAGCTAATGAAGGGTAGCTGTTCTAGACCAAGCGGGCGAACCACGCAGAAGCGGTCTCGAATGGAACTTAATTCATAATACTGGTAAAAATAGTAGCGTAAGGAAATGGACGGTCACTGCATGTTGATGTCCAAAAATGAAGAAGGTCGAGTCAACAAATTCCTTCGTGCACGAAACAACTGGGAATATAGTCCGATAGTCGTGATGTGATAAATCGATATGAATCGACGCACCACATCGCGCGTACAAAAATAGAGTGAAAATTTCCACAATTAATACTTGAGTTCAAAACATAACTAACGTAATTAAAAACACAAGAAGAACACTTGACATTAAAAATTACAAGAGTGCGGCAAACAAGACCAATGCATTACAGAAACTTAAAGGGAAAGCTGATAAATGATACAATAAATAGCGTTATTGTGGCAACAGTGCTGCTATCTATCGTGACTGCAGAGGAACGTAGGTACAGAAATATATAGACAAAATTACTGCACACTCTCAAAATTTAACATTTTACATTAACAAAGTAGTCACTTAGTACCGCTTACAGCATTTAGAAATAAACCATAGTGGATAAATTGAACTGTTTGATGTAATACCAATTTATGCCGCTTTTCCGTATTAAATATCAATTAGATTTACATAAGAAAAAATATATACCTTTTAAACAAAAAGTAGTGCGCCGAAGAAAAACAAGGAAGTAGAGTTAACAAAAATGGTCTTTGCAAAAAAAACAATAAAATTGCTAAAAAAATTATCAAAGAAAAATTAAAAGGAGAATGGCGATGTATGGCAGAACGATTCGATTTTTTTCTATCATTCATACTTATTAAAAAAGTTCGTTGAAATATATTGAGAAACATGTTCAAGTTTAACATCTCAACAATCTTGTTCATACCACCACCGTCTTAAAACCAATGATATTACAAGGCATTTTATATGCTTAAATTTAAGAATGTTTTGGTTTTGCTCCATATATTGCAAAAATTAGTAATATAGAATTCTGCCTCCATTTCCACTGTTTTATTTAATGAATTTATATGTAAATAGAAAAACTTAAATTTTAAAGATTTTTTTCAAGTAAACTAAGATTTACAATGAAAGCGTTTACTTATATCAATTCATACTCGGTAAAGGAAAGGGGTGTATAATACCGTATAATGTTCTAACTGTGAAACTTCAAGCTGTATTCAATTATGTAAGAGACAGATATATTTATTTATTTTGTCGCAAAAACTGACGCCCTCACATTTTTATCGAAGTCTAGTTGTTTGGAAACTCATACAAAATAGACCTTAAGAACCCTATGAAAAAAAAAAAAACACAAACACGCAACCATAATAAGCACCGAATTCTAAACCAGAACAGTGTGATCCACAGATATCATCTTAGTTACTATATATATTATAACGGAGGTCAGGTAAGCAATAAGAGCCAATAAATTTTGAGCTTTAAAACATTCTAGCATTTCGTAATAAGTTTTTTGAGTGTGAGTAATCGTGCGGATATTTTTATATGCCATTAATAACTATTAATTTGCACTGCTTTCAAAATCATCGATAGAAGTAGCTATTGTATAGAAAAACTGCGCACAGCAAATCCTAGATTGGCCGATAAAATATTGAAAATATTTATAAATATTAATATTTTATTATTTAAAGCAAAACTGTATTTAATTTCTTGTTGATACAGTGAAGACCTCGTGGTTATTTTATCCATGTAAAGAATTCCTTTGCAATAAATTGGTTGCCAATATATTAATGGAAATTATTACCAAAATTGTAAAGGTAGAGAAAACCCATGCTAGTATGTTAACGTCTAAAATGTAAAATTTTCTTTTGTCCAGATGTCGTGGCTCTTAAGAGTGATTCTGTAAGTTAGAGCTGCCCGAACCCTTTGAATTCGATCGGAAATGTGTAATCCAAGACTTACCAATAACTTCTTGAGTGAGCCTAGGAAGATTTCTCACATAGGATTTCAGTCTAGTATAATAATCTACTGAACTTAACCACAACATCTCCTATGTTGGCTAAAAGCATCAAAGAATAGTATTATTTAACTTTAAATAATTATTTAGGTTACTGGTTTATTTCCATAACATCGAATTACACTACTCTGATGTTAATCGGTGTCAAATTAAATTTACTCTATCCATATGCATCATCATTTTTTTAAGTAGAAAATAAATTGTAAAATATTTCCGTGCCCTTTATGATGCAGTCGCCCAATTTTTTTTTTACCGTTACACTTAAAACATAACAATACAGCTAACGAAAAAAAAGTGTCTACCCAAAGTGGTGGGACACAGACCATAGTATAGAAGATTATTACACACAAAAACCACATAAAGACTTATAAATTTTGCTTATGTCATTTAATCACTATCGAGATCCATATTTGTTATGAAGTAGAAAGCATAACGTAAACACGGACAACATAAATCAAACGGCAGAAACACATAGAGGAACTACAAACAATGAAAGCATGAAGGTAAATTCTCATAAAATGTTAAATTTACTCCCTTGTGGGTTTCTAATAACACAAATAATTCTGGAATAAATGCTGAAAATGGGAGTCAAAGACAATTTGTTTAGATGATAATTATGATTCAGATAAATTATACGCAAACAGAATAATGTTTTGTACAACAAAATTTACAACTTTAGTCGCATTTTGAAAAACCAAACTTGCATTTTGAATTACTTTTTGAACAACAAAATTTGCAACCTGAATCGCATTTCGAACAACAAAATTTACAACTTAGATTTTAAAACAATAATTTAAAAAATTAAATGCAATCTTAAAACTCAAAATAGATTTTGCAACTTAAAATAGAATTTCAGTAGCAAAAAGACATGGCGAATTCGCGGTTAGGATTTCAGATGGAACAAATTAATGCGACGTTTGAAAAATATCAAATGGAGGTGGGAAACAGGTTGACTTGACAAGCTGCCAAAGTTGCAGGAACAGTAACTACACAAGTGTTAAAAGAACTGGAAACTATAAATAACGCAACCTTTTCTGAAATTGTGTTACTGTCGTTGCACCAAACTCCTCCGAATCATACTACCTGTTATAACATTGAATATTTTCAGTGCTGATGTTCTAAACTTCTCCAAGTGTGTATGTAAATGTGTGTAATTTATAAAATAAATAATTTTATTAATTGAATTACATTTATTGTTTGAGCAATTTTGGACATATACCATTGCACAAAGTTCGATGTGGTCTCAGAAAACCTACTAGGTAAAATAAAATAACTTATATGAATAAATTGCTTAAATTTAAAAAAAAAAAATTGTGCAGCTCCTACTTTTTCCCAAGATATAGTACATACCGTCAAAAGACATGTAACTTTGGACAAATGTATAACATTTTTATGTATTAAATTCTGCATTCTTCTTTTTATGTTACATAATATACGTTTTTCAATGGAGAAGAAAATCATAGCATTAACTATTATGTAATTTTGTATATTTTAACCATATGAGAACTCCTAAAAAGCATCTTACAGTAAATATTGAAACAAAAATTGTCAAAAGAAACAATATAAATGGTGTATGCAGATATTATCACAAAAACCAATTTGAGTATGAGTTTTAAGTTTGGAGCAAAGCACACCAGTTGAGGCACCAGGAATCGATCCCAGTTATTTTCGCATGCTAAGCGAGCGCTCTTTCACCTGAGCTTCGCCCCCAACTTGTACAATAGTTGCCGAAAATAATTTTTTTCGTATTTTAATATTAGTCAATAACAATTCATTCATGATATTAAGAAAACATTTGGGCTACTGAGCATTTAATGTTATTTAGTGTTATGCCCTAAACAATTGGAAAATAAGCAATAGATGAAAGCTGCGCTAGACATAATTATACCTTGTATTTTAGAGACATAATCATGATTATTGAAGAACTTATATTAGCCTACTTACGCATTCTTAGTAAAAGGACGAAACGTTCTTGACATACATTTCAGTTAATTTTTCTTTCTATTATAATTATAAAAAATGATTGTTGGAGACTATTGAGAATCCCGTTAATGTTTAACATCCCAATAATCATTTTAAAACCACTACCGTCTTAGCTCCAAGGATATTACAAGATATTTTATATTCTGAATTTTAGGAATATTTTGGTTTGGCTGCATTTATTGCATAAATTTGTAATATAGAATTCTTTCTGGTTTACCACTGTTTTATTTGACTAATTTCACTGTACATAGGAAAACTTAAATTTTATAAAAACTTCTTCAAGTATCAATTCATACTCAGTAAAGGAAAGGTCTTCCGTAAAATGTTCTAACTGTAAAACGACTAACTTTATTCAATTATTTAAGAGAAAGATATTATATTTATTTATTTTGTAGCTAAAACTGGCGACCTCGCACTTTTATTGATGTCTAGTTGTTTGGGAACTCGTACAAAATAGACCTTGATAACCCTAAGAAAGAGACACACACGCGCAGCCATAAAATACAATTAAATCAAAACCAGAAAAATGTGTTCCACAGATATCATCTTAGCTACCATATATATATATATATATATATATATATATATATATATATATATATATATATAACGGAGGTCAGGTTAGTAATAAGAGAAAATAAATTTAGAACTTCAGAAATTTTTTACCATTATGTAATAGCTTTTTTTGAAAATGTGTACTCGTGCAGATATTTTTGTATGCTATATATAACAATTAATTTGCACTACATTCCAAAATCGTCGATATATTATGCTATTGTATAGAAAAATTGAGTACGGTAAATACATTAGATACTTTAATGCTAGATTAGTTGTAAATAATGTTTGTGTTTCCAGATATATGATGTGTAACGCTAAAAGAAAATGCAACCATTTGGAAAATAAGTGACTTACCTATAATATATTTTTGAATTGCCTTCTGGGTAGAAAATTTGATTTGGTCACTCAAAATATTTATAAATATCAATATTTTATTTTTTAAAGCACAAATTTATTTAATTTCGTGCTGTAACAGTGAAGACCTCATGGTTAAATTATCCATGTAAATAATTCTTATGCAAGAAATTGGTTGCCGAAGTATTAATGGAAATTATTAAATATATTGTAAATGAAAAGAAGAGCCATGCTACTGTGTAAACATCTAAAATGTATAATTTACTCTTGTCCAGATGCGGTGGCTCTTAAGAGTGAATCTGTGCGCCAGAGCGGCCCAATCTCGGTGAATTCGAGCGGAAATGTTTAATCCAAGAATCATAAATGTCTTCTTAAGTCGGCCAAGGAAGATTTCTCAAACTAGTTTTCAGACTAGTGTTATAATCTAATGAACTTAACCACAATATCTCCTCTGTTGGTTAGAGGCATCAAAGAATTGTTTCAATTAACTTTAAATACTTATTTATGTTACTTATTTATTTCCATGACTTCAATTTACTCTATTCGGATGATAAACTTTGTCCATTAAATTTATCGCATCTGTCTTCATCATCAATACGTTTATACGTAGAAAATAAATTGTAAAATATTTCTGTGCCAATTCGATGTGTTTTGTTTTCGTGGTCTTTCATGGTCATGGGCTCAAGGTCAAGGTAACATGCATCCAATAGTGTAGAAGTAGTCAGTAACGCAATATGCTTGCTGACTTTCACGAATTTATTTCTTGTTGCGGTTTTCAAGGTAATGGAGTCAACACCAAGGTCACCTGCACCATATATGGTGGTAGGAGTCACTAACATAATATGCTTGCTGACTTTAATAAATTTTTCTCGAGATTTTTCAAGGCCAGATGGTCAATGTCACCTGCACCCAATATGGTGGTAGTAGTCACTAGCATAGAATGTTAGTTGACTTTTATAAATTTGTTCTCGACTTTTTTGTTTTCAAGGGCATTTGATATCATGGGGTCAAGGTCAAAGTCACATGCATCTAATATGGTGGAAGTAATCAGAAACATAATATTTTTATTTACTTTCATGAATATTTTCAGGAATTTTTGTATTTAAGGTCTTTAAATGCCATGCGGCCAAGATCAAAGTGAGCTGAACCCTATATGATTATAGTAGACAGTAACATAATATGCGTGTTGACTTATATGAATTCCTTCATTTATATTCTTGAGTTTTAGTTTTCAAGGTCAACTAAGGTCACGGGGTTACGATCAAGGTCATGGGTCCTGAGTCCTGCTATCCTGGCTTGGAGTTTTGGTTCCTGGCCTACTTTTCTGTTGCTTTGATGCTGGGAAAGAGGGAAATCTTTAGGAAAAATTTTAAGGAAAAAATTAAATTCTTAGAAGAAGTGTTATGTAGAAAGAGAAATTGTTTCAATTTGTAGGTAATTTATGTAGATTTTTAGGGAAAAAAGAATTTTTTTATTGAAAAAATGAAAAATAAATTAAATAAATTCCAACATGGTGACGGTCGGCTCCGAATCACCGAGCCCACAGCTCCGAGCTCCAATCTCGTTCACCGATTGCACAGGGTCCGTATTATCCTTCTATTATTAGACACTTTAAAGCTAAAGTAAGTTAGTTAATTTACTCTTGTCCAGATGCTGTGGCTCTTAAGAGTGAATCTGTGAGTCAGAGCGGCCCGTACCCGTTGAATTCTAGCGGAAATGTTTAATTCATGTCTCATCAACGTCTTCTTGAGTCGTCCTAGGAAGATTTCTCAGATAATATTTCAGTCTAGTGTAATAATCTACTGAACTTAACCACAATATCTCCTATGATGGCTAAAAGCATAAGAGACTAGTTTTATTTACCTTTAAATACTTATTTAGGTTTCTGGTTTATTTCCATAACTTCGAATTACGCTAGTCGGATGTTAAACTTTGTCAAATAAAATTTACCGTATGTATTTCATCATCAATTTTTATATGTTGAAAATATATTGTAAAATATTTCTGTACCAATTATGATACAGAAACTGAACTAATTTTTTTCACCTTTACACGTAAAATATAACGAGATAATTTACAAAAAAAATTTGTCTGCCTAACATAGTGGGACCGAGAATTTAGTTTTAACAGATTATTCCACATTAAAAACCACATAAAGATTTGTGTTTTTTTTCTTATATCATTAAGTCACTATGGAGTTCCATGTTTGTTACACGTAGACAGCGTAACGTGTACATGGACGACACAAATCAAACGGCAGAAACACATATAGGAACTATAATCAATGAAAGCATGAAGGAAAATTCTCAGAAAATGTTATCTTTTCACCCTTGGACGTTTCTAATACCACAGGTAATTCTGGAATGAATGCAGAAAAAGGACAATTTGTTTAGATGATAAACATGATTCAGAAAAATTATACACAAATAGAGTAATATATTGAAAAACAACATTTGTATCTATAATAACTTTTTGAACAACAAAAATTGCAATTTGAATCGCATTTTGAGCATAAAAATTTCCGACTTAGTTCTTAAAAGAATTAATTCGAATAAACAAATTCAATCTTAAAACTCACAACATATTTTGCAACTTAAAATAGAATTTCAGTCACAAATAGACATGGCAAATTCGCGGTTAGGATTTTAGATAGAACAAATTAATGCGACGTTTGAAAAATATCAAATGGAGGCGGAAAACAGGTTGACTCGACAAGCTGCCAAAGTTGCAGGAACAGTAACTACACAAGTGTTAAAAGAACTGGAAACTAGAAATAACGCAACCTTTTCTGAATTTGTGTTACTGAAAACACAAATCACAAAAATAAGAGACAACTATAGAAGGAATTGGGAAACGAGCGGATGAGACAGCTGAACATTTCCCGAAGCTCATGTAGTTAACGAAAAACTTAGGGACATTTGAACAACATTTAAATTAACGATAGCCAGATACAATGAGAAACATTGGAGGCACGTCGAACGACTGTGAGTAATCAAACAATTAAAAAACTCTGGTTGTGCATGAAGCGAACACAAATATCCAATAAATGAGAAACATTAGTGGAGCGAGTGGAGGGGAAATGACTAATATACCAGTGGGAAACATTGACCAAGGTCAGTCGTCTGCTGGGAATGGTGCCGAGGCAACCTCCAAAAATATTAGTTTTTTAAATTAATTTTTTATACATTTAAAGAATTTAATAAAAATTTTTTATTAAAATTAATATATATAATTCATAAATATTTTGAAAACATTTAAAGGATTTTTTCTAGGTTTTTTGTGGGTTTATAGAATTTTTTTTCGATTTTCTTAGATTTAAAGTCAAGAGTCATTAGGGTCAATATCAAAAATCATCTTAATGTTCCCTTGGGCGCCACGGTGGCAGAGCCTTTAGCACACTTGCGTCCGACCAGGGCGAACCGCGTTCATTCCCCGGCCGTGTCACCGGCAAATTATGTATTTCGCGAAGCCCATGATATTAACGAAAAACAAAGGGAAATTTGACCACCATTTAAATGAACGATAGCCAGATGGAATCGCACAACTAACGAAAAGTTTGACTCTTTTCCTAAAGATGTAGAAGCGCGTGTTAATCAAATAAATAAATCGACACAAGGGAAATTCAACACATTAAAAGTAAGTCTAAATAATGTGAAATGCACCACCAATGAGGTCGACACTAAAATAGATTATATTCTTAATGAACTGACTAGGTTAACTAACTTTCACAATGAAAAACAAACCAAGATAAATTATTCAAGCAGTAGTATCAACATATCTTCTACGTTATCAGAATATCCAGCGACAGTTACGAGTAAATGTTCACAATTTAATTATGTAATTAACACCATGCTTCATCACCCGGCTGGTCACTGGAAAAAGTAAATAAAAACTTCAGAATGCAATAGTACAGAAAATCCCGTCAAATTCTCAAGGCAATTAGACAAATATGGAACATTTTTTTAATAACCTGAAGGAGATATTTTGTGATGTCTCAATAACGGATAAAATGGTATTGCTTTTTGTTGGTGGGAATAAAATAAAACGAAGTTTTCATCATATCCTGAGTTCTCAAATATTTTCTTAGAACAGTTCTGGAACATACGTATACAGGAAATATATGGGTACAATTGCATCCTGAAAGTTTCAACTCAAGGTGCACCAAGTCTTTGATGAGTACTTAAACGAAACTTACGAAAGAACATGATACATGACACCTGAAATGGCAAACACAGAGTTCATAGCTATGGTATTAGATCAGTTACCCTATTGCTAACTATTATATGCTTGTCGGTCAATTTTAGACACTTCAGAATTCAGAGAACATATTTTGCATTTCAATCGTATAGATTGTCAATCCCGTGATTATAACGATCCTGTGAACGACAGGTCACAAATGCAAAAATCTCCAATAGTTTATCAAAATTGGCAACCACTAAATAACCGACTAAACGACGATCGTGATACGCGTACGGCCCAAGTAGACGTGCTCTGTGTGGATCGAAGGGGAATTCGTGTTCAATAATGTACACAGAACTCGGAGTAGAGACGAAAAAATTATGAAGGAAGACAACTGGACGGAAGAGATAGAATCAAAGTAACAGAGGGGAAGGCCAAGCATTTCGAGAGCAAGATGACAAGTCGCGAATAGAAGAAACAAGACGAGACTCAATATCTCGTACGGATGTGATCATGTCACCACAAAGAAACGAGCTGCAATACCATTGCACCGAAAGTGAACCAGTACAGTTTGTAAACCCCGAATATGTGATGTGGGATAAAATACAGCAGCTACCACAGATGACTATTACTGTGGTAGTGCCAGAACTTATTCAACAATACTCACCTCCACCGATACGAGTCGCCGAACATGTTGCCAATTGAATGCGTGGACAAGTTTTACACAACTCAAAACATCAGGGATATTTTGCTAGAAAAGAGCCACTCAATCTGGCAGCTGCAGAGTACCAGCCGAGCAACCAATCTAGTGCATTGGTACATGGACAACCGAATTATTTTCAAGTAGAACTCAGCAAGAAGTGAACTAAAATGGACCGGCAAAAACAGTATTCGAGCATCGACCCAACTTGAACGTGATTGTATGGGGACAAGTATGGGTGGAAATTTACAACTAAATTCTACCTGTACGAAAAAATAAAATTTCATCGGAAATAAATAAATCTTCACCAAAACAAAATCAGCACAGTCGGAAAGGGAGTTTCTTTTCAACGAGCCTGCAGAAGTTGACATAAAACCACAGGAGGCTCTATGTCCCTAAATTATACTATTAATATACGGGTTAAGTATTCCTGTGAGTAGTTATAGAATAAGGGATCCAGGACAGGGGATTGGGAGCCAGGGAGCCACTGTCGCCATCTTGGATTATGTTGTTGGCAATCTCCTGCTAACTCATTCCTCACTGATGTTCGCCACCTTGGGAGTCAGTAAAAGGGCGGCCATCTTGGTAGTCAGTATGTCTCTCCATGCTCTTGCATTCTGGTTCGAAACTTCATACTCTTGCATTCTGCCTCGAAACTTCATGTTCAGTCATTCCTCTCCAACAACGTCCATATTGGATTCCACTTCTAGTTCCCATCTTGCCAACGTCCCGCTCTGGCATTCCGAGGGTTTGCGTGGAGTCTTCCTCCTCCTTTCTCTATTCCTCTCATCTGCTCTTCCGCTCTTCCTCACTCTCTCTCTCTCCCTCCCTCTCTTCTGCACTTCCACTCTTTTGCTCTTACACTCTTCCATTCTTCCTCTCTCTTCCAACCTATCTATTGCTCTCTTTCTTTCATTCCTTTCGGAGGGATTTTCTAATATTCCTCCTATCCCCTATCTTTCCTTTCCATCACTGTCTGCTACTGCGAGTGTCGTCTACTGCAGATTTCCATCTTAGTTGTCATCTGATGGAGGCATTTATCATGAATGTCCGACCCCATATTGTTTCCCGTGCTTGCTACCAGAGTGTGTTGTGAAGTTCTTGGGGTGACGAATAGGAGTGCTTACAGCCATCTTGGGTTGGTTCACTCATCGCCCTCTGAGGTGCGCTATCAGCAAAACATTTAGTTCATCCATCGCCCGTCAGGAGTGCTGCTAACTTATTTTAGGTGTGAACTAAAAATAAATGCTGGAGTCGTGCGGTTCCGTTCCATCGACCCTTAAGTCGCCAGTCCATCGTGCTAACCACACGTCTGCCATCGCATGCGGAGCAGTAGGAGATGAAATAATGTATTTACACACATTGCTAGCCTACTCACTAGAAACGCTCTGCAATCGGCTCTGCAGTTAACACCACACATACTATAGGCAGCATAGCAGTTGGCATCACAATTAGCTCCGCATGCTCCGCAGTTAGCACCACACGCACTTCCGTTAGTACAGTAGTTAGCATCGCAATCAACTCCGCACATTTCGCAGTTAACACCATACACTACAGTCAGCACAACAGTTAGGAACACAACCTGCTCTGCACGCTCAGCAGTTACCACCAAATGCGCTACAGTTAGCACAGTAGTTAGCATTGCAATCAGCTTCACATGCTCCGCAGTTAACATCACATGCACGAGAGTCAGTACAACAGTTAGGATCACAGTCAGATCTGCATGCTCCGCAGTTAGCACAGTAGTTAGCATCGCAATCAGCTCCGCACGCTCTGCATTCTCCGCAATCGACTACACACACTCCACATGCTCCGCAATAGACTACGGAAGCTCCGCAGTTTAACGAAAAGGACCGAAGAGCCAATTATGGCCTTAGGATATGTATAAGTACAGTTGACTGTTGTAATTTCCGAACCATTTGAGATATAGTTGCCAAAATCATAAGATAGGCATCACCCCCGACCACTAAAAGGTCTGAAGTGTCAAGTATGCCCTAAGCGCACATATAATCATAGTAGGTTGTAATTTCGGAACCATTTGAGATGCAACTACCAAAATTATAATGTAGACATCACCCCCAACAACAAAAAGGACCGTAGGGTAAATAAAAACCTAGGTGCACATATAAGCATAATTTGCTGTAATTTCCGAACCGTTTGAGATACAGCCACCAAAATCATATTGAAGGCATCACCATCGACAGTGAAAAGGACCGAAGGGTCAAGTATGACCTAAATATACATATAAGCATAGTTGGCGGTAATTTCCGAACCATTTGAGATACTACTACCAAAATTATAACATATGCATGGCCCACGATAAACAGAAAGAACCAAAGGGTCAAGTATTACCTAAGTGAACATATAAGCATAGTAACCTGTCATATTCCTTCTGAGATCCTTTCACCTGGCATCCTGGCAGGGGACCGATCGCTTGAATATGCATTCCTACCAAAAGTGCGCACTTCATGCTCCGTAAGTTCAATGAGATCTTTTCACCTGACATCCTGGCAGGAACAATGGTGTTTTCTAATATTCCTTCCAAGAATCGTTCACCGAACATCCTGGGGGGGCCAAGTCTCATGCTCTGTCAGGGATCCTTTCACCTCCTGACTCGCCTAAGCCAATGACATCCTCGACAGACATTGCGTGGTTAGGAGAAAAAAATAAAGTAAACCTAGCATTGGCCTACACACTCACCATAAAATCAAAATTGTCATCGCGAGCCATAGAGGTTTTCTCATACTCATTCTAGACTTGCCTAAGCTAGTGACATCCTTAACAGACATTGCATGAGTAGGAGAATAAATTATGTAAATATTGGCATGGGCTTACACATTCAACAGGCAATAAACTTGTCATCACGAGCCAACAAGGTTTTTTTCATACTCCTCGTTGTCCTTCTGGATTCATCTATGCTAATGATGTCAATGGTGAAGATGCTAATACATCACACATCAATCACCGACATGTGACTGCTGGTTGCAGATGGGTTAGCATATACGCAGGTTTTCTCATATTCCTTTCACCTAGCATCCTGGCGGGGACCGATCACGTGAATACTCCTTCCTTCCGTGCGGGTGTGTCGACGTCCATCTTGGATAGTGTAAAAGCACTCTCTTGCAATCCAGCCTAATGATGACTGTAGTTTCCGAACCGTTTAGGATATAAACACCAAGAAAATGTAAAGGAAAATAGTTATAAGCACTTACCAACCAATCGTCGGGTGCTACATGCTGTGTGTTAAACGATGCTAGAGAAGATCAGGCCGTCCCGGTCAGCTTAACAGAATAGCACGCGAATTCTTTACAAATCAGCTGAAACGAAAACATCAACCTTGCACTGTATAACTGAAATTTTTCTGATAATGGAAAAGTACACATGTTTTTCGGCTAGTCTACCACCCTGGAGCCCTGATCTCTCTTTCTCTCTCTCTCTCTCTCTCTCTCTCTCTCCTCAGCTAGTGTTTTGTGCTATTCCTTCGACTTGCCAGTGCTGCTGGTCGACTACCTGGGCTGCCTTACAGATTTTCACGATGTTTGTTGATCGCCCAACGTTGGTTGTGTCGGATGTGTTCTGCTGCTAGTGTCGCGAGTGATGGCTACACTATGAATGTGATGGTTTCGTTTCAGCTGATTTGTAAAGAATTCGCGTGCTATTCTGTTAAGCTGACCGGGACGACCTGATCTTGTCTAGCATCGTTTAACACACAGCATGTAGCACCCGACGCTTGGTTGGTAAGTATATATATATATATAGTTAGTTGATCAAATGTGCCATATATAGTGGTAGAACTGTAAGCACATACGAAACCACATACATTTACGTCATTACTCGCGCAAGAGAGACGACACTGCTAAGCACTCAGGCAAGCATTTCAAAAGCAAAAAAAAAAAGTTGTAAGCATTTACCAATCAATGCATATTGTGCGATCATCGAGCACTATATGCTGTGTTAGGCGAAAAAGTACCACTGTGAAGTGCGGGAATGATAAGGTCAACACTGCAACACACTGATGCAAACAGATATAAAAACACGTTAAGGAAAATAGTTATAAGCACTTACCACCAACCAGCTCAAATGCATATTACACAAGCGTCGGGTGCTGTATGCTGTGTTAAATGATGCTAGTCAAGACAAGTCCATCATGGCTAGTACAATAGAATAGCAAACGATTTGTTTATGATCTGATTGAAACGAAACTGTCAAATTTAGAGTACGGCCAACACTCACAACACATAAGCAGCGAAAAGCGTCATGTCCGACATAATCTGTAAGGCTGCCCCCAAGTCTCACCAAGTCGAAGGAATGGTACATAACTCTAGACGAAGCCAATATCTTATCATTCTTTCTGCGATTTTTAAATTTTCTAAACAAAATTACGATTTTTCTGTGATTTTAAAAGTTTCTACAAAAATTGCTACTCTTTTTTTTTTTTGAACAGCAACATTTTCTAAAAAAAAAAAAATGCAATTTTTTCTTCAGTTTTAAAATTTTCTAACAAAATGGTGGTTCCTTTTTTTTTTTGTTGTAAGAAGTAGATTTTGTTTGATATGGTGGTCGAAGGTCAAGGTCAAAGTTTCATGACGTCATCCAAGGTAAGGTCAAGCTCGAGGTCACATGACATCATCCAAGGTCAAGGTCAAGGTCGGGGTTGCTTGTCGCCATGGTTCCTGCAGTTTATGTTTACAGAATTCATACAAAATTTTAAATCCCACTTACGGAATATGAAAATATGTACATATATACAGCATGTGAAATTGGCAGAATTGTCTGTTTGTTGTTATTCGAATTTCGAAGAGCGAATATCATCTCGAGCGAAGATGGTAAATACTTCAGAAAGCCATTTGCGCTGTTTATGCAGGAGGTCATTTTCTAAAAGCTGCAATGCCCATCGACACGAAACTGGTTGTTCCATGAACATGAAGCAATCTACTTTAACAGGTGAACAGAGCGAGTCTCAAGTTGGACGACTTGAAAACATCAGTGCGTATCAGTATTGCCATTAATGTCCTCACACTTCACAATGAAAATTTTATCACCTAACATAACGTACAGCGCTTGATGCTCACACAATATGCATTGGTTGGTAAATGCTTATCACTATTCGCTTTTATAATTTTTTTAAAAATCTCTTTGCCTCAGTGCACAGCAGCGTAGTCTCTCTTGCATGACTAATGGTTTAAATCATATTGTTTCGCATGTGCTTGCAGTTCTAGCGCTATAAATGCCATGTGTTTTAAACAGAATATATATTGTTAGTTTGTACTGTATAACCGAACTTCTCTGGTAATGGAAAATTACATGTGTGAGTCGACTGGTCTGCCAGCCCTGGTGTCTGACGCGTCTCTCTCGGCTATTGTTGTGTGCCATCCCTTCGACTTGGCGAGACCTGCATGGTGCCTGCCCTGCCAGTCGGCCTCCTGAGTCACCTTACAGATTCCCCAGATGTAAGTTTATCGCCCAACGTCGGTCGGGTCGGGAGTGTTCTGCTGCTAGCGTTCCAAGTGTTGGCTATACTCTGAATTTTACGGTTTAGTTTCACTCGGTTCGTACGGTAGTCGTTTGCTATTCTACCATACTAGTCAGGGCTGCCTGATCTTCAATAGCATGCCAAATGATCAAGACTTTTCTTTGATCGGCAAAAATAAAATATCGCAACAACTGCAGGGTTACCAGTAATTTGGGGTAGTGACATTAGTGCTGCGAGGAAACTTCTAGCTCCGTTCTATCTCTGTATACCGAGAAATGATGGCTTTGAAGACAGAAAAGTAGCAATTGATCCATTTTTCCTGTGAAACACCTATTCCTTGATTACAGCTGAAGGAGGCACGCGTAGTACAAGTAGTAAAAGGAGAGCAAACACTTAGAATCATAAACACATATTACAATCCACGGACTTCACACATTTTACAATGTCGAGGACAACTTGCACCTTATTTGGAAATTCATGCTTTGAACCACCACAACCCCGGGATTAAGCTTGCCAAAGCAAACGATCTCATCAAACTAATGGTTTCCTTGGAAAGCTCTGCCAGCCGAGAGTTCTGCGAAGATGTCGTTTCTGAAGAACCAGGAAATGGTAGTAGCGACAACCGAAAAAGTGAATTTGAGGATGATGATGACAATAATAGCAGTCATTCCGATTTGTGATCTCATTTATGACTCTGATGTATGGTTCATGTAACAGAACCAGTTCCTTAACTTATTCTGACCAAAAACCTTACATAACGAACCTTACACTCTCTGGATTCCATGTGAGGTTTCCTTATTAGAGAATGTTTAACTTTATGTAAATAAATAGATTATACTGTTGTATGTATAAATTTGTTTCTAATTTCAAAAAACATCCTTTTGTCAACAAACAAACTACGTTCAACGAAAATCGGATAAGTCCAAAATAATACAATTAATTTCAGGAAAAGTAAACATTTGCTATTTCAGTTGATAGCCAAAACTATTTGAATGTACACCTATGTCCAAACAAATTCATGAGATATTAATGCTTGCAATCAAGATGAGGGACAGTTTCTTTCGTTTTCTGAAAAAGTTGGTTTTTGGACCAATGCAATTTTTGCTATCAACCCCTCAAGTGTTCTGTCCAGACATGTTGGCTTTGTTATCAGGTTCTTCAGTCGCTTTTCACCATTTTTGGTGTTTTCTGTTGTTCTCTATCAATTTTACTAAAGTTGCATTATTTGTTAATTAAAACAATTATTTATCGAAGTCGTTGGTGGTCACCTGTCGCTTCGCAGTGTTGAGCTCGATGTAAGGTTTCAGCAAGGGACATTGCTCGAATTCTAGCAATCTGTGAATTTTTACTAGTCTCAATCTGTGATCGAGCGCCTATTTCAAGTTGTGGTAGTGTACGACATCGCGTTTTTTATTTTGTAATGTTGTTATTAATTTCGTATATTTGGATCCTGGGGGACACTAGTTAACTGGTATAAAAGGCATATCACGATGTTCCTTGTGCAGAGCTGTGGGGTACCTGACGTCGACTTCCAGAATAAAGTTGGCATCAGCATCATCCAGCAAGCTCGTGACATCGATGTTGGTGTCGACTGACCTGAAGTTTCGTACTGGCAACGACAGCGGCATGGCCCATCCATAAAGATTATTGGCGTCGAGGTACTGTAAAAATGTGGTGGGTTTGCCATGCCGCTTTATTATACACTGGGCCACGCCACCGCGAATTCCATTTCCGATAAACATATGCATGTCATAATCTGTAAGTAGCTCTAGATTTCCCTCCGTCGTTTTTAACGTTGCATCTAATGTGAACCCTGGGGTGCTGACGTAATGGGCACAGTCTAGTTCGTACGTGGCAATACACATGGCCCTGATATTTTCAAATACGTCTGCCAGGATGAGTACGCCCGTCTTAAGGTAAAGATCGCTGTATTCCCTTAATATACTACAATTAAATTCTTCCCAACGGTCAAGGCATGCACATAATTTCCCTCTGTTATTCCTGACTTTGAACGCATGGTATAAAATTCCTCTTTCAGGAGCACTTGCAGCTCGTCCAACTTTTCCCTGCTGTCTACATAATCATATAAAAATGCACCATTACGTTTGACAAGGAGCAGTTGGTTGACACTAACAAATTGTGCAGTGTTGTAAAATGTATTCTTCTGTAAAAACTCGGTGAGGGATGCCAGATTGCGGGCCATAAAATGAAATGTATCCACAAACTGCAAAGAAAAACGATTGCCCAGCTGCTTGGAAAGAGTAATAAATTTATCGCATGCGTGCGTGTGTGAGTGAGCGTGCGCGCGTTTTGGGTATGTGTGTGTGTGTGTAGTGATGGAAAGCTATTTGATAACGAAATTCTCGTCGTAGCTCAGGTTGCTACGAGTTTCTTGGGGTGGTGGCGAAGCAGGTTATACTCATTGCATGCTGCTCTACGGTTTTAGTGTGTGAATGCAGTGGTGCAATAACAGCACGTCGTAGCCTGTGTGTACTTTGCGTGTATCGGCTCGTGTGAACGGTATCATCTACTTTAGAGGTAGTATATATATCCTTCACCTTTCTCCCAATATTTACGATCGCGTCCGTAAATACTTTTCCACTGCATCCACCCCCCCCCCCCCCACACACACACACACACACACATACTGTAGTTTCTGCGGTCAGTGTGCAGGTCATGGCTGCAGAAATTACATAATTGTCAACTTTTACGTAAATACAAACACCAAGTGCCTCGTGTTTTTGTTCGGTCTCGCTGTTAAGAGCCGCCCAGATCTCTTCACTCACTCACTCGTGTTTTTGGTTAGGATAAGTATATGAGAGGCTGGGGTACGGTTCACGGGTGGGGATTTTTAAGTTTGACGTGGAACCTACCGTCTTGCCCTGGGTGAGGTATCTCGGCACGCACTGCGAACGTGTGTTGCAGTATTTCATGTGTTCGTCCATACACTGTTGGCCTGTCAAGCCAGATACTCGCGACTTCTCCTCAAAGTACGTAAAACACCTCTTCCATATATGAAATTCCTCATGGTGGGCTATTAAAAACCGAATAGGCACATATGGGGCACCAAGCCACGTTTGTATTGATTCAAATGCTTATAAAACCATTGTAATATCTTTGTGGTATGAAGAAAGCCGGTTTCTTTATAACCTCATCTATTGCTTTACGAAAGTCGATAAAATTATAGCATTAAAATCCTAACTAAATATAGTTTAAATATTTTGATTTGTGCTAAAAAAATTACAAATTATAGTGACTTCATTACGTCGTAACTCTCCTAAATTCTGGAAGGTGCCTCATAAAGTAAATTATATTTAAATATCCAATAAATTCACTTTTTGAACATAAATACGGAAATCATAAAACGCCTTATCATAATGAACAATATTAATTATTTTGATAGAATGTATAATTTAACCACGTCTTCCTATTTTAATAGTAAGTAATTTTGTGTTCAAAAACATAAAGTGATGTTTCCTATGCAAAGCTTTTGTTAGCAACAAAAGCATTTTTCTAAGTCTGTGACTTATTTAATAAATAGTAAATCAGAAATTTTCATTGCCTAAACATTTATTGTATAAGAAAACCCATATTTTCCACGACTATAACATTCGTTAAAAGGTATCTTTTATAATGTGAGATCTGATTAATTTTAATAGAATATAATTCCGCGCAAAAGCTTATACACTAAACGAAGACCTTCCTCTTTAAACCACAGAGACCCTTCAAATAATCACACTTTTAAGTAATGAGGGAAGTAAGCAGTTATCAACTGTCTGTATTTACATAAATAACGTTTTACTGCCCATGTTTTAGAGTCCTACCTTCTTATATATATAGATATATATATATATATATATATATATATATATATATATATATATATATATATATATATATAACCACATTACTTACGCGTAATCTAAGCAAAATAATAACAGTATAAAGGAGAATTCCGTTTATTAAAATTAACGGTGCTCGTGAATTAACAATATTTTTAAAAATAATTTTTGCCTGTTTGCCTGCGAAAGTCTTTTAATTCAATATAAAACTTTAAACCATGTAGCTAAACGAAAAGACAATAACTTAACGCTTTAGTGTGGTCAGCATCTAAGTGTAAAATTTTACATTCAAAAAGATATAAATTTTCAGGAACAAAATTAATTAAATTTGTAATTTTTCTTAGGGTGCTTATTTATATCAGTTATACTCATAAATTGATATTGTTTCTAACAGTAGTTATAGTCTTGTGAATTTATGAAGAATTCCTTTGTAAGAAAAATTTGTGGTAGTGCCTCTCAAACTTTACGAAGTCTAGCACATACGAATTACACAAATTTTTTAATAAGTTGCTACTTTAATTAGTTTTCTTTCCTTGGAAGTCTCGTGCATTTTTATTTGGTAAGTAGGTTATTGTCTCTCTTATCCCAAATAGCTTTTTCAATGCCCAGAAAATTTTTACGAAAATCCATAACAATCTAAATAAAGTAACAAACGTGTTGAAGCAACTTTTCACAAAATTTAAATTCAGCATTGACGGAACTGTAAATTTTCAACAGTCTCGTTTCAATTGTCTGTCAGTGTGTCATTTTAATTGTTTCCACGCTATATATTTGTTAAATTTTGTACATACTGTTAGTTGTGATATCCAATCCATGCAATTTCATATACAGACACTCACATACAGAATTGTAGAAAGTATTTTTAAAAAGTTATTAGACACATTGGCCAAATTGGAAATGCTAACATTATATTGGTAAGTTACTAAAATACATTTATAGAAATCGGTTAAATAATAGGTTCGTTAAATATAAATAAAAATTATTATACACTATAACACTAGTTTTTGATGAAAACATATATATATATATATATATATATATATATATATATATATATATATATATACAACTCCATGCACTGTCAACGGACTCTTTAAAGCAAAATATTAAATTGAAATTGAAAAATTAGTTTTATAAAAAGGTTAATTTATTTAAAAAATTTAAGGTTCCCAAAATTTCTACGACATTATTGGTCGTGCTACAATCCGCCCCACTTAAAATACGTATTTCAATCAATTTCTCTAATATCAAATTGTCAGAAGTAAAGTTCCGTAATACCTGAGAAATGAATATAGACTCGTTAAGTTGGATAAAAAAAAAGCTGTTAAGTAATGAACTTAATGTAATGTACAAATAATGTCAAAATACCAACCTAAACTTAAAACGCTAAAGAAGTTTTAAAAAAATATAATATATCCCTGAAGAATAGTATGTCACCAGTTTTTAAATATCAGATCATTTGAAATATTCTTAAAATATCGCATGTGTTCTATATATCTTCAAACCCGAATTCGATAGATATCAAACGAATAATTGAAAAAAATTATAAAAGCTTACATTTTCAGTTCGCTCCGTCAAGCAAAAATTACAGTTGAAGATTATTAAAGAGTTTATTTCTCTTCATTAATCCAGTACTACAAGTCTACTTTCAGTCTGTTTAATGGTCCAATATACTGTATGTGGAATAAAAAACTAAAAGTATACTATGACCACCAGTCTGCAAAAAGGAGTTTCCATTACACGTTTACTATCTTCTGAAGGTCATTCATAAAACTCTTTTTGTGCTCATTTCGGTATGCCAAGCATTAAGTTAATAGTTCCCGATGTATATACTAGGTGCTTACTTTTTTCACTTCACACTACCTACAAAAATATCATATTAATATGTAAGCAAATGGTACATGTTATGCTCGTATTTGTTTCAACCATTGTACAAAGTGAATTTCAATTCGGTCTAGCGGGTTCCTATAGATTGCATAACACACTGAAATATTTGTAACACCGCTATTTTTTCAAGTGTTTGACACACTTCAATACGCTAAATTCATGTGGCATTCCATATTTGTTGATAACATTATGCGTTCAAGATAGTATTTCCGGGCGGCCACAAAATTTTTCGTGGGGACCACAAGGTTTATTTGTAGCTACCACAAAGTAAAATTTTAGTGGCAACACACGTTTAGTGGTTCACTACTAAAAGATTTGGTGTTCACAACAAAAAACATTTGGCAGCTTGGAAATCAACACAGCACTTCACAGTCCACGACATGCGAACTGAAAATCCGCCGCGGAGGAAGCGGGGCGCGAACTCCCGACCCTCCGATTGCAAGTCGGTTATTCTACCCTTCAGCTACGAGGGTAGAGAACACTTCTGTAAAGGACATTAGGACAAAAACATTACGCCAAAAGGCTATATGTTCAATTATGTGAAAGTACTTCATGCTGCATAAATATAAAGAATTATTCTCAATTAGACTGACAAACTTCGGGAGATGATTCTTCATGAAAAAGTGGAACGAAAACATACGTGACACTTTATACCTAAATCGATTATAAGAGAGGTATGAGCCCTTAAAAAAAAAACGAGAGTTTAAGTTGTATTTGTGCAAAATATCGGCTCTTACACTGAAAGTCCCGATAACATACAATAATGTTCCTAGTGTTTTCACTGTATTTTACTTCGTTAACTATATTTTGAACAAATACAGTTTAAAACCTCGTTTTTTTAAGGCTCATACCTCCTTTAATATTCGATTTAGGTATAAAGTGTCACATATGATTTCCTTTTATTTTTTTTCATAAAGAATCGCCCCCCGAAGTTTGCCGGTCTAATTGCGAATCATCCTGCATACATGTTCTACGCACGCAGATATCTTCGCATGGTTCAAAAATTCAATCCAAGTTAAGTTTAGTTTAGATTCGGTGCTTGAAAAGACCACTATAGTGGTTTCAATTTACGAGGTTATCGATTTTCACTAGTATCCGTCATTTTACAATGCAACGAGACACCACAGATTCAAACTGTAATTTTCATTGGCAGATTTATCAGTACTAATTTTACTAATTTAGCAGTGAGATGATTCATTAAGATACGCGGATTTTCACCGACAAAATTTTTGTTTTCTGCAAGTTGACTTATTGAATAATTTGATAATGACAGATTTAATAAACGAATCAATAGGTTCTAACAATCCACTGTCGAATTAGCACCGTTATTAGCAGTCAATCTGTAACTTAAACCCACAGTTTTAATCTGTTAAAATATTGTTGCGTTGTAAAATGGCGCAAAAAAAGTAACAGCAGCATCCTCGTTAGTTAAAGACGTTCTATCCTTTAAAGCACAGAATCTGAACTAAATCATACTTGGATTAACTTTCGAGCCTTGCAGGACATGCAAGTGTGCAGAAAATGGGTATATTTCGACAGCATGAAGTAGGTACTTCCACATTACGATACTAATAGCCGTTTTCCGTGTATGCTACTATTACTACGACAAATACGAGAATGATAATTACATTAGCGAAGTAGCGAAGTTGGTGAGACGACAGAAATAAAGACTGGAAGATATTTTGTATTTTGGGTGGAGGTACGAGCCAAACCACATCCAAAATTTTTTTCGTACAGGTCAAATTTTTGTTTTGGGGCAGAATAATTGTACTTAATTTATTTTACACCCTTATGTACCTTTTTAAATCCTGATTCTTATTAATTAATCAACTATGAATAACTGATTTTCTACTGTTTCAATTAGTGGATTTCTCTTAACTGAAGAGATACGTAGTTTTCTTTTTCTACTGATTCTGAATAGAGCCTTTTCAACTGGCAATCAGTAGATATTCACTGGTTCCGACTTTGTATTCTTGAGCAGAATATGTTAGGCGCTACCCTTACGTGGGGGGGGGGGGAGAATTATGAAGGCCATTAATAAGTGAAGTTAATGGCACATTAGTTATTGTCTGTCTATTAAGTTTGGTTCAAAACAGCCGTGTATGTCCTAACGTGTGGCATATCATCTAAAAATATTTTAAAGCTGATATTTTGACACAAAGGGCCTGGAAAACTTCAAACATGTTAATATATTTTTTCTGCCTTAGCACTTCATGTACGTCAAATTTTATGGAGCCGTTTATGTAATTCTCAGGTGTAATACAAGCTTATTTCTTCGGGATAGAGCTATTTTTCGTAGAGCAGTTGTCAGAACTGCTGATTTAAAATATTTCACTACGTGCTGACTGCATTCCAAGTTTGGTTTAAATCACCGATATAGTTCCCGGGATATTGAATATCGCTCGAAAGGGTATTGTGAAAATAAACATTAGTTTTTCCACAGAAAGCCAAGGCGCAAGTTTATATCCCCTTTTTCGCCAAAGTCAGGAATTTTAATTAGAAATTTAAAATTCCATTTTTCGCAACTATCATTGATACGTATCATGAAATGGTAATATTCATAAATAGTAACAACACATTTGTAATTATATTGCCTAAGATGCAAGTTACGAGTTATTTCTTCCGGACACAAATAGTTTTCAAACTGCGTCATTTTCCTTGACAGGAACCCTGTTTACAGAACCGCCAGGATGTGTGGATGGGTGTGTGGTCGCGTATATTGTTACGTTTCATATAAATATGTGCTCTTTTAGTTTATACTAACGTACATGTTGGTGGTTAGGCCTAACTCGATGGCGAACACTATTTATCTCACCTCTTAGTTAGTGTTTAATTCGGAGGAGCTGTAATTATATTAATTGATTACATCGTGTTAATTATTATTATTTACGCATTAATTTATGTAGTTTATGCCACGCCACCTGAAACAGTCCATAAGGAACTTCGTCGCCTTAATCGTGATGCCCGAAGGCTGATGATGACTGGGCGTGTCTCGGCGGACGACGCACCCCATTTCTGGACGTCTTCCTGGTGCAGCGTCTCGACGACAAAGACCTCGTTCGTCGTGTTTCCAGCCGGGATATTGGCCCGCGTCGAAGAACAGCCGGCCCTGCCTTCGAACCGTTGGAGGGAAGTTAAGCTCTGAAGACTTCGTCCCACTTCCTCGTGACATGTTTGTTCCCTTGCGATCATGCTAGCACATCTGTTGCAGCACGTATGCACGTGGGCGTGCTCGTATTTGTGTGCGCGTAGGTGCGCGTGAGAATGAGAACGGTAAGTACGGATCAAACTTCTTGTCGGCAGCGAGGTCATTAGAGTCGTAGCAAGTTGCTCAAAGAAGTAGGAAATGCACTGAGAAAAAGGTTTTCGTTGAATCGAACAAGATTTGTTTGGCGCAACCAATTATTCGTTTGCATGGGGGCAATGGAAAATATGTGTTGCTGAAACCAAATTATTTTGTTGTTCTCATGCGGTTGCCCCAATCTGTAATATTTGGTTGGTGCACGTACATTGAATAGTTTGCGCCGATATAAAAACATTTCTACAAGTTCGACCGTACATCACTCGCGTCCGAGCGATACGCCTTAGTAATCGCAGCAAATGTGACAACTGAAACCATCGCAAAGCTTTTAAATACATATACTTCAAATATTGGGCAACGTGTGCAAACAAATATTTTAAGTTTTACAGCTTTGCTTGTCAGTTTCTAATTGCATTGTTTTATTCATATGTTTATACGATTGTTAAGTACCAATAGACGCACTAACAAACACAGTTACTATCCCAATTGTCACAAAAAAATACAAACAAACTCTCGAGCTCTATTTTCGAACGAAGGCAGTCAAATGAGTAACCAAACAAATATATACAGTTGATTCAACAAAAAACTTAGTTGCCAGTCTTATTTTTTTTTTTTTCGTCCAAAACAGAGATTTTCTTTTTTCAAACTTATATTTTGTTAGACAAACAAAAGTAATTTTGTTGCTTTTCAATTTTTGTGTGCCAAACAATATATTTTGTGAGCGCAGCTAAATATATATTTGGCATATAAAACAAATATTATGTTCGATTTTCTTTCACTGTGGGGAGTAAATGGCTATTGCCAGTAGTAAGGAACGGCTCCAGCATTCACCTGGAGTGATTCCGGGAAACCATGGGAAACCAAAATCAAGGTGGCCGGAGCGGGATTCGAACCCTTCACTGAGGGAAATGTTTTGTTTAATCGAACAAAGTTAGTTTGGCGCAACCAAATTAATTGTTTTTATAGGGGCAGTGAAGTAATTTTTATTGAAAACAAATTATTTTGTTTTTATTATTTGGTTTCCCCAAACAAAGATTTGTTTGGATGTACGTATACAACAAACCGATTCGGAAGCCTGACCGCAATTTGACCCTAAATCAACTGCGCCCTCGTTTAAAGTGGTTGCTGATGAAGTTGGGAATTTTTTTTTTTAATACACACATTTCAAATACTGAACAATATGTGCAGAAAAATATTTCACATTTCACAACTTTACTTTTTAGCTTCCTGTTGCACTTGTTTAATTAGGATGTTTAGACCATTATTGAAAAACATCTAATTAAGCTAACAAACACTGTAACTATCTTCCTTGCTATAGAAAATGAAAAAAATTCTTTGGCTGTATTTTCGAACGCAGGCGATCAAATGATGGACCAAAAAAAATACATACTCAGAGTTGATCCAAAAATATATTTTGTTGACAGTCTAATTTATTTTGGCCAATCACAGGTCTTGTTTATTCAAGCGTGCATTTTGTTAGACGAACAACATTATTTTTGTTGCTTCCCTTATTATGTTTACTAGACAAGATATGTTCGGTTCTATGCAAATAAATATTTTGCTTGTCTGGAAATAACCTGTCTCTCAGTGCACTCCTCCCGGAGCCACCTCGCTCGGTGATTGTGAGAACGAGTAAAGGCTGTTCATGTTAAAGCGAGCGTTATTGAAATTGACTTTTATAAAGTATCACTGCGTATATTTCATCGGACACACTTGCAGGTAAACGTCCAGTAAAGTGGGCAACGACGAAGAGAAATTAGTCCCGCGTGCTTACGTTGAACTACAAGTTTCGAGTGCACATTTGTGAAGACCAAAATATTTTATTTGACTCTGACCGACGCACCAATAAAGTGATCCGGCGTATGGTGGCGTTGATTGTACATATGTCGGAAGAATCCACAATGTGCATCAAAGTGTATCTTAGGCAGGGCTTTCAAAAGTGCTCATTTGACCCTTAACGGCATTTGCGCACATGCACTATAAAGACAGTTTGCGGTAACGAGAGCATACTTCAAATAACCTTTTAAATTTTGGCTGCCCATGACTACGCGTATATACTACCATACATAATGGCGGGAATATTCCCTGTTAAGTTGGCAAAGGATTAAGCATAATAGTTCTAGGCCTTGGCGTTCTATTGCGTGTTTTACATTTAAATTTTAAGCAGATCATGGTGTTATTTTATTCTATACGAATTAATTAATATACGGATTGCCATATTATTAAAACATTTATGATTCTAACATTTCCACGTTTTAACATCTCTGACGCATGACGTCATTAGGCAATGCCAACGTAAATTATACATGTAGCGGTAAGATACGAAGTTAGGAGAAAAAAGATCTTAAGCAGGGATTACAAAATTGTAGACATTGCCGTGAACAGCCAACAAAATAATTTTTCTAGTGAACTTCCTTATATATAACGGAATTTTCAAACTTATACACTGTATGGAAATAATACTACATGTCAGAATGAAACTGTAGGAATTTCTTGCGTCAGTATTATAGAAAGTAGGAAACTTTCATAAGAATTGGACTCTTTTAATTTTTGAGCAAATGTAGAAACGCTACGGCGGATGTAAGGAAGAAAACTTTACCTAACATTAAAGATTTTTCACTTCGCGTATGCACTAATGTGGTAAATATGTGAATATTTTACACTTCGCGTATGCACTAATGTGTTAAATATGTGAATATTTTTCACTTCGCGTATGCACTAATGTGGTACATATGTGAATATTTTTCACTTCGCGCATGCACTAATGTGGTAAATGTGTGAATATTTTTTTAAGAATGTGGGTGCGCGAATGAACACGTAAGTGTGCACATGTGGATGTAGTTGTGAGTATGTAATGTTGAGGGTGGGAGGGAGTTGAGTTGAGAGAGATTTGGGCGGCTCTTAACAGCGATGTCTTGAGAGCCGATGAAGGTGAAATGAAGTGAGAATGGAGTGTGAGTGAAGGGAAGAGATTTGGGAGGCTCTTAAAAGCGAGGTCTTGAGAGCCGATGAGGTTGATTTAGGTGTCTGTAGAGCAGCGCCGGAATGAAAGGGCGGGGGAAACGGGGTATCCCCGAGTGACACGGTCGAGAATCGATCTCGGTTCGCCTTTATGGACGGAGGGGGCGTGACGAGGGGAAGGAGAGGGGTTTGACATGTGGGTGTGGGTATTTGCCGGTAAGTGTGTAGGTTTGTGTGCAAGCGCAATTTTTCAATGCACTTAGCGCTTTTTTTTTTTTTTTTTTTTTTGCTTACTGGCTAAGTGTACAGAAAGTTACGTACTATATTTACATATATGTACTGAAACATGGGGTGATAAGAATCAGTGAGTGGAAAAAAATCATGAAAACTAAATTTAGAATTTATCTGACTGGAAGAAAAACCAATATAAATAGGAAAATAATTTTTTCAAGAAAAAATTGTGTTATAAAATTTTATTGGTTTTTTTTTCATTCTGATGACTTCAATTTTTGTCGTTTAGTTTTGTTTCTCAACTCACTGTTTTATGTAGGTCGTACTTATGAAGAAACAATTTGTTTTGTAACATAAGATCTTGTAAACTGACAGTAGGCCTACATATATTCTAATAACGTAGCATAGCTGAAATAAGTTCTCAATGTGATAAGTAATGTTTTTTTATCATCATCAGAAAGTTATGTTCGAAACCTGAAATAATATGTTACTTTTATTTATTTCGTGAAACTAATTTTAAAAGTGTTTACTTAAATAATATTTTACAGTAAACGTAAGGGTCAATGTCTTTGCCAGTAATGCCTACGTATCTTATTTAACTTCAAAAACTACCTATAGTCCTGTACGAAAGCCTTAAGTGATGATGTTTCGAAATAAAGTGTTCTTATGTATCAGCAATTCCTAAAAGGAGCTACATACTTACATGATGAAGTGAAAAACCAAAAGTTATGTTTTGCTGATTTGGTAAAAGAAACAACTTTTGATTTCATACGAAGTTTTAAATTTCTCTTTCAATGCCGCAACATTTCCCAAACAGTTTTACTCGTATTTCTGTACAGCATTCTAAACATATCAAAATTCAAAATAGATCCTAAAATGAAGCGGGTTGAGTTCCTGAAATACAAGGGAAAATGTAATGAAACCAACCGTTTACAATGCAGCACCACTGAAATGTTTTCGCTCGAATACAAACCTGGCATTCTAACTGGTAAATTACGCAAGAATAATCAACCAAATGCATTCTTCTAGCAACATCCAAGTGGTGGACATTTCTAAAGATATTACAATTTTAATTTGGAACTTAGGTAGTGATTTATGGTTTCAATAGTTTACAACTAATTCACATACTGTATCTACATGCCATAGGGGGAAATTGGGCTTTCAAAACAACCTTCCTAAAACAGGGCCATACAAATGAAATTGGCGCAAAGTATTCTAGTTCTTTACTACGTACTTCTAAATATTCCTTTGAAAATGACAAGATTTGGATAAAAACTGTTTTGCTACTTTTCGCTTACATATATTATAATGCCTATTTTTAGCAAAGCACCCTTGTAAATATGTTAGCATAAGTCTAATCGTAATATATATATATATATATATATATATATATATATATATATATATATCACCGCCATATTAGCCAATCCATGCTGTTAATACCACAAAAATATTAAAGTTGGCAAATTGTTGATACGCATGCATGTCGGAACCGTCTAGCAAATTTAACCATTGCGGTAATGAGTATACACAAAGTGACAATACATATTAATAGATATGAATTGTAATGTTAAAAATATCACAATTTAACTGTTTCCGCGGTAAAATAAAGAAATTCTTATCCTCTTTTTGTTTGGACATTTTATATTTTGACAGGTTATAAATATGTACTGCAGAATAGCTAATAATAATGTTTCATTATTTTGGATAATTTAGTTGGAGAACTGTGATTTTAACATATATGTTGCTGAATTGCAGTAAAGCGGTTGTAGGTTTAGGGTAATATGATGTCTTACATAAAATTTCCACATTTCAGCCAAAGTTACGCTCTCTTCATTACGCATATATAACTCTTTTAAATGCAAGAATATTACGAATGTATGGTTGCTAAAATTAACGAAGTAAATTTACATTGCCTTTAACAAATGTATCATAAAGCAAATAATTACAACTTAAGCTTTCCATTTGCATCGATATTTCACAGTATTTCATTCATTTAAGTTTAATTAAAACGTCACCATCCCAGTTTCTCGTTGCTGCCTTTGTAACTACTTATGATATGCCAGTTTATGGCCACTTAAAAATACTCTCTAAGTTTTATTTTCTCTTTGCCAATTCTGAAAATTTTTGCATTCGTCACGCCTTTCTTGATCACTTCGTCACTTTTAGAGTTCTCGAATGTTGGCATATTTCTTTGATATGTTTTATTAAATCCGTTAACGATATATAAATTGTAAAAATACGAATAAAGCTCTCTGTATTACAATGCAAACATTTATTTAAAGGTGTTTAATCCATATTAACGAAATCTTGCTTTAATTCAAAGAGAAGTATGAAGAAAATTAGTGTACTGTTATTAAATGTTTCCTTATATATTTTTGTTTAATGGTAATAGTAGGCACTATCTTTACGCAAAAAAAAAACAAACATTTCCATTTCTTTCCGCTTTTTTTTAGCAGGAAGGAAATATTTTTCAGTACATAACAAAACTTGCAAAATGGTATGATAACGAATAACGAATTCCCTAAATCATCGCCGTGATTAATTAGCCTTGAAAAATCTATTACTGGCTTTTCGTCTAGGAATACTTCTGAGCTATTTTAACGATAGTAGAAGGTCTTCATTGTCGTTAATGTATGGATTTAGAAAAATTTGTTTGTGGCAACCATACTTTAAAGTGGTTAATATTTAGATACAAATTTCTTTGCGGGTAACACATCATGAGTTGCAGCAACGAAAGTGTGTTTATAGTGTAATTTATAAACTGTTGTTTGCAGTGGCCTTTATTCCATAGACGGAAGGTAAGCGATGCCTACCCTATACATATTGGAAATGTTTGACCCTTTATAGTTTTCGCCTTAACCTTAAACAAATTAAGTTCTAAGTTTTCAGTTTTTGTTTCGAGAAACAGAGTTTTCGTGTAAATGCATAGTGCTGCTATCTAGCATTTATTCCCGCAAACAGGAGCGACTAGCAATGAATCGAACTCGCGAGCAACAAGACGGGCAGGGTACGCAGGCGTTCTGTTTGTGTCCGCCAGTTCTACCTTTTCCTTGGAAAGCGGGTGAAGGTGTTCGGGAAAACGGGAATTATTCTTATAATTTGCAATATGCTCTCCAAATGACATTCAGTTTAATTATTATTACATTCATTTCGTTTCCGTCGTTATAACTAACGTTAGGTATTATAAAACGGTAAATACATGTGGAGGGTAAGCAAAGTTGGGTGTCGCGTTTGCTAGTAGAAATTGGAAATGGAACCAGAGCCAAGCTTTTATAAACCATTTATTGTACTGTAAAGTGTGAGATGTTTTATATTTTAATGTCATTTAACTAAATGTTATCTAAAACACTCAAATATGTGGGGCTTACGCTGAAAAAAAAACTCACTACCCTCTACTTGTTGCTACTGGTTGTTTGCAACGTTAAGGGCCCGCGCCCCCTTTATTTTTGAGCTGGTGACGCCATTCTTGAAAATTCTCAGTTGCACGCATTTCCGTTTTTGCAGCGGCCGCTACCGGCGCAACTATACTTGACCGGAGGTAATTAATGAGTTCCTTCCTTAGAAGGAGGTTGTGTGCGGTCTTGAACCAAGACCAGAGAGTATCATTTGGGTGGAGCTGGTCAATCTAAAAAAAAATAAAAATAAATTAAAACCGTGCATCCACCTCGCGAGTACCCAGACGCCTGATTTGGAAGTCCAAACCCGTTTGCAAAAAAAAATACAGTTTTAAAAAAGTGCCCATCTACTACAGCTTCCCCCCCCCCTCCCCCCCCCCCCCCCCCCCCGCTTCATCCCGTTCCAACATTTTGAGTTGCAGCAGAGTAAAAGAATTCACTAGGTATAAACTTTAATGTCTGCATTTTCACTTTTTCGTCTTGTCCCCCCCCCCCCCCTTTTTTTTTTTCTCGCTCTCTCTCTTTTTTTTTTTTTTTTCAACTTGTGAGCACGTCTTCGTTGAGGGGAAAGAGGGGGAAAGGGAGATGTCAGTTTTTAGTCCCAAATAGGAATCCGTCGTCAATAAAATGTTGGTGAGGTCGTTTCTTTGTCTCTTCGCCTCTTTCGCGAAAAGAAGACGGCGCAGGTGATTCAGAGGAAGAATGGCATCACGAGAAACCAGAAGAAAAACTCGATGGTCTTCCGACAGAGCTAAGCACTACACGAAAATCTTTCCGACTTCATATTTTCCGGGCGTTTGCCTTGTAGATTTAGCCTAACGATTCGTACGCCTGACTTCAATTATGATAGCTACTCGCCAAGGTTTTTATATCTTTAGAATTCTCAGGCGTACAGTTTACGAGTAGGTAGTTTTTATAACCAGATTCCTACTGAAAACAATCGTATATAGACATTTCGCTGGTATCAAATTTATTAGCGTACAAATGAAGAATAGTTCTTTGATGTCGGGAAGTCATACAACAAACACCACACTTATATTGAGAGAATATTCATTACCCTATAAAAGTGTCCCACTGCTTGCAAAATGCCTTTCAGATATGTTCTTACAAGGCTGGCATTGACGTTTAATAGCCGCGATGATTGGGGTTGAGAACGACGTTCGTTTGGGCATTAATCAACTAACTGAAGTCTTAGGAACTTATTGCTGCAATTCATGTTTCCATTCGACTTCACAATGACGATTTAGTCGCATGTTTCGTTTCGGCATGATGAGCTGGTGTTTGTGTTCAGATTTCCATTTTCTTTTGGTAAATTATTTAGAGGCGACTGGCAACGTAAAATAAGTTTTTTGTCGAATTGTTGGATGTTCGGTTTTATGTCGAGGATATAGAATAAAAACGACGCGACCATCGTGATTGTTGTGGGATTGGAACCACTTGAAAAACTGGCTATTCATAACATAGAATAACCCGATTTTGAGCGAGAAAGATTCCGTATTACGTAACTTTGATGTCGTAGCATGCCGGACCACTCGAGAATCCTTTGATTTTTTTCTACTTCTGTTTTGCTATGGGAAAACCTCACAATCATCGAGTTTAAACGTTACTGAATAGTACATAAATTATTGTTTTATAATAAATTGAAGACTTATTACTACCAATAAAATTATTGATAGGATAATAACTATAATAACTGACTTAATGTACGCCTATAGCATTTTTATGGCTTACAAATTTGTAACCGTGCTATTATATATATTTATCAATAAATGTTCATATAACCTAAACATTTTAATATATATTAAAATGTTTAGGTTATATTAATATTTATTGATAAATATATAAAGTATATACTTAAAGCATATAACTCTGTTAAAGAATATTTGGTGTAGTTAATTTTCCTCTACTAGTAAACACGTTATTTTCATATCGCTGTAATTTCGATTGGTTTGGCAGGACTTCGAAATGGTTGATACTTGTCACAAACTGGACTCATGCACTTCCTTAGAGATGATACGTCACAAGCACGGCAACTCTTGATTCCAAACAAGTTTATGACCAAGATAACAAACTCATGCGAACATTCGAAATGTTCAAAGTCGTTTAGCATGTACTTGTTTGATGAGATGCAATTTATACGTAAGTCTACGAAAACATAGTAGGTATCAAAGTTCATGTTATGAAATCATATCAGCTTAAATTATAATTATGAATATTCGCACATAGAAAGTGCAAGTTATCTCAGTGATAATGCAGTTCAATACAAACTGGAAATCATTAAAATTATTACTATTACTTCCCATTTTTAAAGCACATATATTACACTAATGTATTTCACTTATTCGCAAAATCTTATAAGATACATAAAACACATGAAAATATTTTTTTTAAGCAATTATTTGTACAAGTATTCAAGATGTTAGTTTTAAAACTTACGAAATTGATCCATCCTGATTGCATTCAATACCAGGTTCATCTTAGGGTGAAGTATTAAAATGCACATAAAATTATTTGACATTTTTATTGTGGTGCAGGATTTTATACGGCTGGGCCAAGAGTAAAATGTTATCGTATTGCCAATATCAGTCAGTATAATTATAAATATTATTAATGTATTTTAAAAATAAACAAAAAAAACTATACAATATTGGACGATAATAACATTAATTTTCATTATATAAATGTAATGTCTCAGCGGGTTGATGCGCGGGTCTGCGAGGTGTAGTTTTTGGTTTAGCAGTTCAAATCTCTGCCGTGTTACGAATTTTTTTTTTTTTTTATTATTTTATGCGACTCATTATTGCTGTTTATAATTTATGTTGTTGTGAGAAAATGTTTATTTCTAGAACATATTTGTCTAAAAGCAATAATAACAAAAGTAACTGCACTGTCTAATCGGCTGCCGGTGATTGTAAGCTTATAAAATTGATTGGTTTCTAAAGTAGATAATTTGAGCTATGTAGCATGAATAATGTTAACAGACACACATAAACGCCGTAATTTTAGTATTGATAGTTTAACCTTCTTTTGGCCTTCTAACCGTAAAAGCTTTTTTAATTACAGAAAACATAAGATTGATTATTATGCTTGTTAGAGATAAATATTTAAATAATTTAATGATGTGTTAATTGGTCGCGTATATGTCCGTTGTACACTTCCCGTCAGAATAAATGAGCAACGGAAAAATTTTAAGTCCCCTTCGGCAATCTTCGACTTTCTACAAGACGTATCGCCTTGGCTCATAGGCAACCAGAGCTCATAACTATCCGGCCAACCGATCAGCGTTTTAACTGCGCCAAGAATCTCTTTAGCTTCTATTGGATCATCATTGTGACATCAGTTTCTTCAAGCGAATATAACACATTTAATTGTATGAAGAAACTCATCCTGCGATTTATCAAGTTAATGCAATAACAGAATATCTCAAATAAACTTCTCACTGAAAGTCCGTGTCCCACACGCAAACAAGAAACACTTAGCGGAATAAACAACCAATTATAAAGGTGAGCTGAGCTACAGTGTTGTGTAACATAGCTTGTCATGAAATATTTTAGCGGGATTACCTCAGATGAGCTCCACACTAAACGTTCGCGAGTCATGCAAGCAGTCAGCGGAAAGAAAACCAGTCGTAAATACGTGCTAAGCGACAATATTGTGCAACATAGCTTGTCCTGAAATATTTTAGTGGGGTTACCTCACATGAGCTCCACACTAAACGTACGCGAGTCGTGCAAGCAGGTAACACTTAGCAAAAAGAAAACCAATCATAAAGGTGAGCTGAGCTACTGTGTTGTGCAATATAGCTTGTCTCGTGGTATGTAAGCAACATTCGATGCTTCAAACAATGAAACAGTAAACGTATGTGAAATGACTATAATTACAGATAACTGTAAAAGAGAAATGCATAATTCCTCTGTTAATAATTAAAATATACCCTATTCTATGTAAGACGTTAGGTAGTTATAATATTAGTCTTTTATTAACGATACACAGAAATGAATTTCCTGCTGTCATACGCATTTTCGAAAATCGAATATCACATTTTAGCGGAATATATTGTTAGATTAATCAGTAAAAAAGGCCACTAAACATGAATTAAACAATCGGCGCATGTTGCAGATGTAATTATTGTATGCGCACATTAAGAATTTTTCTTTTGCAACTAGCTGCTGTCTGCATGAAAAGCCACGTCGTATCTAAACGGACAATTTCTACCATGCCAAATCAAATCTTTACGTAGGTTTGGTATTATCTACTATATCCGGCAGACGTATGTGCATGTCTGAGCGGGCGGAGCGTGTTAAAATGGAAACAGGGGGGAGGGGGGGGGTGAAAGACATGCGCACGTAGGTCTGGTCGTATATTGGCTATTGAACTATTCGCTATTCCACAAACATCAGTTACGGTTGGCTCAGGTAGGTATATGTAAGGCAATATAGGACTAAGGACGTTCGCAGAGGTACAGGAAATTTATCCTCAGTGTTAAAAATTTGCACTTGACCATTTTATTTATATAAAACCACATATAAAATACACAACTGGAATACTACTTAGTTTTTAACACTCGGTTCAAATCCACGTGAATTACTGTATACGCACAGTTTTCCAAAGTATAACAAAAACAGTAATTTCAGGCCAGTGTTTATCTTTTGAAACTATAGAAAATGTTTTATATCTTTATTTGCACTAAGTCGCGAAAATAAGCGTTTTTACTCATAGTGGACTGACCCGCATTATAAAGAATGCATACACACAGTGTTTATAAAACAAGAAATAAAATAACAAAATTACAATCTACAGCATAATGTTCATCTACTTCGCAAATTCCACCCAATTAATCTGTTTGTAAGCATTCTTGCCGTGCTAAATGGTAGTTTGTGTGAAATCGTGGTCTACATACGCCTAGGTGTCCAAATTAAAAAGCTCACGAAAATCGCAGTAAACATTTCGAGTTTATATAAAAAGGTGTTAAGTATCTTGTCGGTTTATGTATTTTTTTCTGGAATTCCGATTCACGTGCAAACTTAATGCCACCTGTAAATATGTTTTTCCAAATAATGCTGGCTTCAGCAGACGGTGTTTGCATTGTATTGTGTATTTTATTTCACACGCTATTGTAATTTGAATATTAATTTCCACACATTTCTCATATGTAATGGTAACATTTTTTAATCGCGTAATTTATGATTTATGTAAACCACCAGTCCACCTAATGTCTATATTCTATGATCATTTTCATGCAGTATTCTTAGTTTTGACATATTGTTATTTCAATATTGTAATATTAGGTTTATATGTTTATTTTTTGTTCTCAGTAATTACATTATGATTTTTAAAGCTTATTTATTTACTTTATTCTCTTATTGGAAATATTTTTAATTTCGGTTTATTTTATTTTAAGGAGGTCTAGTCGGAAGTAAGCCGCGATTGGCTAGTCTTGAAAGGAGATGCTGAAAGGCTTTCTTCTGGGTGGGACTTTCAACAATGATGGTTAATTGTATTTTCGCTGAGATTTCAATCTTAGGGAATCCCCAGCGCCAACCTAAGAATAAGTTAGCCCCTTTTCAGGGCCAAATAAACACTCGCGTAAAAACGTGACACAAAAAGCCAATGGCACACCACGTGTCATAATGACCACATTGAGATACAAATTAAAGGTGCGAGGTGGATTCGAACCCGAAATAGCGGACGTCAGAAGCATACACGCGAGACCACCTTTGTTCATTACATGTGTTTTTTATATGGATGCAAACATATGCTAACAAATAAAATACATTCTATGATACTGTAACATTTTATATTACAACGAAACAAAATAACATAATCAGTAGGAATGAAATTCAAGGCTGAACTCCAGAAACCTAATGGTATTCTATCTCTAACATCACAGTGACCACAAGCACACTGCGAGATGGATCGTCCAGAACACACTCCAAATGCCATACAATACCCAATCACTCTCACCTGACCCGAATCCTAATGAGAATCTTCTAGAGGAATTGGAGAGAAGAGTGAGAAAAAAAAAAAACATTTTTTCCCACAAAACACAAACGAGGCATTTCTACCAAATTGTAATAGCACTTGGCCAGACATTACTAGATAACTGGTTAATTTAGAGCTAAATAGACTGATGGGCATTGTTCGCAAAAAAGGAAGTTAACAAATAACTGTGGAGTGAACGATGATCAACACTTTGCTGATGTATGTCCAACGTTTGTAATAACTGGAGACAGGTGATGTAGTCTTATGCAGTGATACCGTAGTTTATGTTGCTTGTTTTGTGTGTCATATTGTACCTCACTAAGTAACATTAAACATGGCTGATTACCTATTTTCTGCCTTTAGGCTAAGCTTATCTACGAGTGTCACTAATTGATAGTTACCACTGTCCTTATACTTCTGCCAGTGACCGCATATACGCGACGTTTAAGTTGTTTTTGTTTTCAGAATGAAAACATGCTAGGTGTCAGTGATAGGCAGATCTGTGTCTATCAAGTCTGATGTCAGTAGTCTCTACTGGTTTAAAAGTTGTTCAGATTGCGTAAGAATTAAAGTAAGGTCAAATTGTGAATGTAACTAAATCATTCTTGTGTTTGAAGAATGCCACGGAAAGCATTTTCAAATAGAACAGGCCCTGATATGTTTATGCAGTGACGATCACAAATATTCATACATCCTGTTCATTTCACGACTTCTGTACAATAAGCAATTATGTTGACACAGACGTATGCGTCCAGATGTATTTTGTATTCCATTTCATCAAATACAACAAATAAACAACATTCCTTATAAAAGAAACGAAGTAATATATTACACAAATGTAAATAAATGCACGTTTTCCGAATCAGAAATGTTCATACACCTTCGTACGAAGAACAAATGTTTTCGTACATCAACATAAACAAAATAAATTCTCCATTTAATATTTAGCATGCCCTCCCTTTTGCTTCAGAACGCTTCTCAAATGCGCTGGCATTGACTTTATTACCGTTTGTATGACACTAGGCGGGATATTGTTCCACTCATGAAGGATTTTCTCCTTCAAATTTCGCGTGCTTGAAATGTAACTTTTTCGTAGCTTAATGTCTAAGTATGCCCAAATATGTTCTATTGAATTTAAGTTTAAGGATTGGGGTGCAGTTTCTATTACACAAGGACAATTATACAGCAGCCATATTCGTGTTGCACAGGATTTACGCTTAGTACCATTATCCTGGTAAAATGTGCATTACTACATCAAGTTGTATGGCATTATGTCGCAAATTATGATTAAACTGGTCAATATAGTTTTATTGATCCAATAGTTAATATATAAACATCAGTTCATCTACACCACATGCACTCATGCACCCTCACACCGTAACTGAACCCCCACCATGCTTGACGTTAGGACGAGAATTTCGGGGATTTATCTGTTTATTCGGTTTTCTCCACACTTATAGCGGACTGTCATGATCGAAAACCTTGAATTTACTCTCATCTGGAAATATTACGTCTGTCCATTAATTGTTCTGTAAACATACCTTCGCGAAGTTAAGTCTCTTCTTATAATTACATTTGCCTATGTAGAATTACTTCTGTGGTGTTCTTGCATTATAGTCACTATTGCTGAACACTCTTCTCACTGTCGTTGCTTACAGTGACTTTTGAAGCATTTCGTAGGTCTCTTGAAATAGCGCATGAACTAGTAAAAGATCTCTGACGGATTTGTTTCACAATATAACTTTCTTCTCTACGCGAAAGTACGTTTGGCCATCCACTCCTCGGTTTGTCTCAGCATGTTTGTACTTGTATATCATTTTACGGTACATTGCACAGTCGTCTATATGGGGATTATTACGGGAGTCATTAGAGCATATGAAAATATTTGTTACTTGTTACGGTTCGTATGGATTCTTTGGGGTTTAATCATTTTTTTTAAAGATATTATTTTATGTTTTTGTATGCATGTATGGACTCAACGTGTTTATCAAACCTACAATTTACACTTTGTTTTATTCACTTTGATTTTTATTAGCAAACCTTTCCTGCAAAATGTTTGAAGTAAGATACAGAACAGCGTGGTGTTTGTAAATCGTTCATCGGCATTGTATGTCTTGTATACCTCCCACATCACACGCACAGATATAGAATACATTCTGTTTAACTGCACAAACCTCCTTGCCAAGAGCCTTTCTTTTGTAAGTTGGTGTGTATCTGTCTATGCCGTGAATGCCTGCATTTTATAGGCCATTCATGGTAAATTGAGCACTTTGAAAGCTCTTTCATTTGGAATAATAGTCAATAAATATATATTACTTTAGCCTTATGCATTAACTTCAGAGTGCGGTATAATATTTACACTGTGGTTATTACTTACATGGCCATATTTAATTAAAAAGTGGTTAAAGAATTAAAAAAATGGCTGAAAGATAAAAGTAACTAGTGCCTCAAAAGTGCTCATTTTACCGTGAACAGCCTTTAGCAGACAATGTACGTATGTCGGCATGCTTGCAATAAAAAAAAAACAATACTCGAACAGATTTCCCGATTTCTTTACGACGCAAAATCGACCCACATCAATTTCAATGTATTTTCGCCGTGGTTATGACAGATATTAACTTGATCTATTTTTCCGTATGGTCAGGGACAATTAAAACGCCTTACCACTCGCCACATGCCTCGCAGCGTGAAGTAATGGGTTGTCATTAAGTTCCTGAACATTGACTCACACTGATTTGTACACCTGGCAACCCTGCGAGGTTCTCGCTCTCTGTACACTCTTCCCTTCTATCGTCGCGTACGCCAACCACGTTTATGGCGTCAGTTCAGCTGCAGTGGCACTTTGATCTGCGACGGACCCACGTAGACAGGCAGGCTGGTTTAACAGCCTGGCCAACTTAGCCTGCGCCATCTAACGGCTGTATATGAACTGGTACCTGCCTCGAGCTCTGCCCAAGTCGCTGCGTGTATGATTTACGTTAGGGAATCGCATTTCTGACGTCGTACACTCCACACAAAACTAAACAATCATAAAGTATGACGTGTAAATTCATCGTGAATATAAGCAAAAATACGATTGGAACATGATTACATAATGAAGTATCCCCACGCCAGAGATCAGTTAGTATTTGTTGTACTGGATACGAAGCAAGATGATGACTTAATACTGCATGTTTTAGAGAAGGCAACAAAACATTTTGCAGCGTGATTCCAGTAGAGGTTTTTGTAAGTGGCGTGACCTTAATTAAAGCTCAGGTGGAAGCAAACGTTCGTCCGCCAGACTTATTATTCTCATTGTTTTCTTCTGCGTTAGTGTATGTATCATGGAGTCAAACTGGACGTTTTTGTTTACACGGTAGCCTACCCCATTGCATCGCTGAACCAACATAATCTTAAGTGCATATCATAAAGCTATATTATTTAAGAAAAAATGAAAATAATGACATCCACAATGAATTCTGTGAAACCACGAAAAAATTAAAGGAAACCTAACAGGGTACACTACTAGTTGTACCAAACACTTTCTGAATCCATTTAAACACTAACAACAACAAAGAGGAAGGAAAAAAGGAAACTTTATACACAGTTTATAATATTTAAACCGTTTATTAATTTTTTTATGAGACATTTATTTGCGGTTGTAAACAGTTTATTTCGAAAATTAATGTTGCTGCTAACAGTTGTTTAATAATTCGAAATAAATGTTAATCCCTCCGTAATTTCTTGATTAACTTGAAACATTCAATTCACTTTCACTTCTGTCTGTGATGTACTGTATGTCTCCTCATAATAATATTCGATCCTGTGAACCATATTTCACCAAATTCGGTGCACATATTGAACTTAGTAAGGACATCTGATTTTTACAATGTTCTGCAATGCCGTTTGCTTGATTTCAAAAGGGTTGTTATTTTAATACAGTAGGGCGCCATTTCATATCTGGGGAATTATTTTACGAGGTAAAACCAAATCGTGTGTTTTCACAGTTAATCTTGAGTGTCTTTAATCTAGGAAGGTACGTTCGTATTGGTTCGCCATCGTGAAAACAATAAGCTTTTAACATCATATCTCGGAAATGACACAGTAAATTCCTGCCACATTTTGCAGGCAACTAGTACCTTTTAGGCCTATAGTAGGCAATGGTACCATATACAACTAAGATTGATGTGGAACTTACTATATTTTCACAACGGTGGCATACAAATATTTGTTTTTAAATTTGGTATGTATATATATATATATATATATATATATATATATATATATATATATATATATATAATTCGATTACATTTGATATGAAGAAAGTATCGACTTAAGGCATTACTGTAAATATGCCAATAAATAACCATTTTCATTCATCATTTTATAATATAACGCACCCATGACAAAATAAAGTTATTGTATCGTAACACGGAAAACAATCTACCCATTCCAACCAAAGTTGACAAACAAGAAGTATGCTGATATGAATTAATTGGTTCAGGCATTTAGCTTTAATTGGTGGCAATGTATACATTTTGATAACTGTTCTGTATCTATGAAACTGTGTGACCAATTTCAAGCAATCTTTGTATACTGTATCCAATACTATGTGTGCCATGATAACATATGCGATTTAAATGTGTAAGAAACTTAATTTTGACATGGTGACTATATAAATATTTTAGGTTCATTTGGTATACAGCGTGTAGCATACTGTTTTTTGGCCAATTTCAACCAAGCTTGATGTGTTTAACGTATCACCAACAAGTACTAAACATGCTGGTACAATGTATCTTTTGTCTGCAATATTGTAAGGTACCGCTACAACAAGAAAACATATTGTGTCAAATGTCGGAAAACAATAAACCTGTTACTACCTAATTTGACCAACAAGATTCACTACGCTGACCAAATAAACTTATATGTTTTACATGGGTCGGTCACTTATTTTTAACATGGTGACGACATGAACGTTTTAATTACTATTCTATAACCACAGAGCCGTGTAACCAAGGAACGAAAAAACAAAAAAAAAAAGGAGGGTCATATACTTTTTAAATATTGCACATGTACTAGTGAATGTTACCGGAAATTTGATACAGAAAACACAGCATGTTGTAAATAAACAATTGAATGAAATGAGACTTTATCAGTGTTTTACACAAAACATGTTATATATTACAAAATAACTGGAATAAATAGTTTCTGGGCCGATATAGGTACTTTAAATGTGGTTTAACATTAAAAAAAATACAGGCATTATCAAAGCAATTCAGCTTACCTTTCTTTTTATCATTGATAAATTGGATACTCATATGCGCAAATATACTGATTCTTAGGGTTTAATTGTGTGCATATTCTCAATCATTGAAATATCGCCTCAATGAATGAAAACATTATTTGTAGAACGTTTTATTCTCTTCATTTATGCTCTATGCAATTTCCCATGCAGAAAAATATATGATAGCTGTTTGTTAATAACTATATTAAATATTTTGACCAGCAGTCAGTTTGCAATGAAATATATTGCAAAATTAAGAGGCTCGAGGGCATTTCGCTGTTTTCTGATAGCGTTGACAAGTTCAAGTGCCAGATTAAAAATATTTGTACGCTAGTTCAATTACTCGTACAAAATGTGCATATTTTCTTCGCTTTATACGATAACGTTTACAAAGCACAGCCCTCTAGGAAATTGGAGAGCGGGGGTTGAAGGAACTGTCTGTAGCCTTCTACGATACTGGCCCAAACTTAATGATGTGAGCTGTAGGGCTTGTTTCGCTGCGGCATGCGTTTCCGACCTGAAACCACCTCCTCGCAGTTAAGCTCAGGGGAATTCTGTACATTTTACTACCATGGCTATAGTAGGCAATCCCACGGCCATTTTGACGCTTTCGTGTGCTGTAAGTTAACTTAAAACATTTTTAACATGCATGTCAGCTCAAAATTCCAACCAGGTCAGGTTGCACTATCTGCGTTCAAACATTTGACATAAAATTACATTACAACATTTGACATAGAGGTATTCAAGGAAGCAAGATGATTTGCCTTTCTTGCTGACTTAACAAAGCACTGAAATACAAGTTAAATAACGTTAATATGGAAGCTCACGTTTCGCTTGTCGCTTTTACAATAGGATAGGAAAAGTTATTCCTCTGGGAATACCAGAAAAAAGGGATGTGTATTTTTTAAGTTTCTAATCTCTTGTAGGAGCTGTGGTGGTGTAACTGTCAGACTACTCGCCTCGCACCACGATAAACAGGGGTCACATCCAAATTTTCATGTGTAGGAAACGTGGCGGGCGTTGCTGTTGGCCAGTAGGTAGTGTTGGGGTACTCTCGATACTCAGTTTTCTGTCGCTACTCCATCTGTACCTCTCTTCGTCACTATCAGCTCTGAACATCTTAGTTGTTAACCGCCGATTATGTCTCTCTCATGTCACTGTTGTAAACTTGCAGCTGTTTTTCACCTACATGCAGTATTTCATTTCAACATCGATCGTTTAAAGAATTACATACATTTTTCATCTCAATTCTCAGTTAATGTTAATTTTGTGGCGAACGAATATCATACATTAATTACAGATGCCACTTAGATACGACGTGAAATACGGGTTCGGTACGTGCCTTCAAATTTCCCTATCATGTTTCAACTTGCCGACTGAATTATGATTATGTTCAGAACCACGAGTCTTTGTGGGAAACTTTTCTTCTTATGAAACTTGCAAATACTCAGATTCAGTTAATCTTGGGTCTGAAACACAGAGGCTCCAGTCCCCTTGTCAGTGTTAATACTTCCAGCCCTACAATTAAATGTTTGGTGAGCAAATTAAAACAAATAAATAACATGCAAAAGACGAAACATATGACATGAGAAATTATATAGAAACTAATATAATGTATTTGCAGTGTATTATTATTAAAAACAATCTCAACATGTTTGCACCCTAACCTTGCTTTCAAAAGATATTTTTTCCCGAACAAAGAAAGAGGCCAATTTTATTTCGTAAGCGGTAATTTGTTTGAATAAATAAGCCAAGCAGAATATTTTTAACAAGGCGTGCCTAGTGTCGAGACAAAACGAACAGGCAGTTAGGTGGTTTCCCCATTCAACTGCGTCATAGTCCGCCTGGCTGTGTTCTGTTGCCACTGCTTGTGGCTCGGACTACCGCCCGCGCCATACATCGTGGCCCTGTTGAACTCCCTCATTCTTCAGTAATGCGATGGACCCGGACGGGCGCTGCAACGGGTAGAAAATACTAACGGCACGATTATCTGTACTCGTTACTAAAACCATTTTCAAAGATTTCCCTGCCTTCCACCAAGGCGAACAGGGTCCAATCCCCGGCCGGGTCACCGGATTTTTGCAAGTGGGAATCGTGCCGGGCGATGTCGTTGGTCGGCGGGTTTTCTCGGGGACCTCCCGTTTCCCCCGCCCCTTCATTCCGGCGCCACGCCATACTCACCTCAATCACACTCATCGGCTCTCAAGACCTCGCTGTTAAGAGCCGCCCAAATCTCTTCACTCTCTCCTAGGTTTCCGTTGGATGAGTTCACACTAAAGTCTGGTTCAGTTCACGTTCACACCGATCACGCCAAACGAAGCCGTCCAAATGTAAATACATATTCGCCATTGCCGTTTTAGTGCATGGGCGAAGCTCAGTTTATGAATATAGGATTACGACGTAAATGCACGACAAGAAACTAAAATCTAAATATGTATTTACTTTAATATTTGGTTATAAGAGAATGTAGCAAATATTTTATGAAATAGGCTTAACTTTAAAGTTTTCTCAGAGGTACGTTTTGAAGGAAAGACTGCACACTGTTTTAGTACCTTGCACATAGAGACGATGATGCATGTGATGCGCGTGCCTGGGTCGTCCTTAGCGTCTCGCCCTTCTGGACAAAATACGTCCTAGTAGGCGGAATGCTTAATGAGCGAGTGAAGAGATTTGCGCGGCTCTTAACACCGAGGTCTAGAGAGCCATTTAGGGTAAAGCGAGATGAGTATGGAGCAACACCCAAATGCAAGGGTGGGGGAAATGGTTGATCAGTGAGAAAACCCACCGACCAGCGGCATCGTCCTGCACTATTCCCAAATGCGGAAATCCGGGGGGCGACCTCTCCGGGAATCGAACCCCGATTCACCATGGTGGGAGGAGAGTTGTCTAACCACTACACCACCGTGGCCCCAGGAATACTTAACGTTCACTATCGGATTATAATTATGTCTTATATACACAATTACGTCGTAACAGAAAATGTGTACTAACACACTAAAACCAAGCGTGTTTAAGTGTATTAATATCAGCGCAACGTTTTAAACGGATATGTCTGCCTAAAAGTTCTCACTTTAAACAATATTTGACTAACAGGAAAAAAACTATGAAGCTAATGAAATAAGTATAAAACAATAGCCGAAATCTTTACTTTGCCGTGCCATCATGAGCTGAACATAATGCAGGTTTATTATCTAAACATTTAGGCGCGGAAAATATTTCGAAAAGAGACTACACTGCACGCTCGGTTACAGGGATATTTGTACGAGAATGACTGAAAGCTTTCCAAATGCTCTATAGGATTATTTGGCTTTGTTACAGAGCAGATATGAATACCTTGCTCGACCCGGTGCAGGTCAGCGTTCAAGAAGCAAGTTACTGTCTGCGCCAGACGATGTGGCACTTGTCTGAACGTGTGTACGGGATTTGTTGGGGAAAGGCGAAACAACTAATTGCGCAGCTCTGGCTTTGTAAAATCTGACCTGGAAACATTACCCAATCACATGCATATTTAACTGCAGACTTCGTTAACAAAAGATGTTAATGTTTAGGAATATATAAAAAGGCTATTTATAGAAGTGAAAGGGACGTAGTAAAAAAGTATGAGAATGTGTTGTAATTGCGAGGATAATAGATATGAGTGTTAACACATACCGATCAACAAAGAAGCTAATCGGGTTGCCAACAATTCTGGCATCAGTAACATGTTTAGTCAAAGAATAATGAAGGCTTGTGGTATAGTCGTCCATATATATCGCCTTGCTCGATATCACGTGTGCTACATATGAATATTACAGCTATAAATTCACCAAATTAAAAATTGTAGGCAATTGTGCCTACCAGGAGACAAAGAAATAACGGTCAAATCGCCTTGTGAGAGGTCACAAGTTGTACCTGACATACATTTGACAGCGATAATTTCAGTGGATTGAAAATGGCATCCAACTATTCATAGAAGAATTCTAAGGCATGTATTTTTACTTCAGTTTTTGTTTTCAAGGTCATTCAAAGTTATGGGGCCAAGGTCAAATTCGTTTGAATCTAATATGCTCGCAGTAGTTTTTAATGTAATATGCTTGCTGACTTTTATGTATTTTTATCTAGTTTTTGTATTTAAGGTAATTCAAGGTCATATGCCCACGGTTGAGGTGGCATCTAATAGGTGGTGGTAGTTAGTAATGTAATAGTTTTGTTGACTTATATGTACTTTTTCTCGAGTTTTGGTTTTAAAGGTCATTTAAGATAATGGGGTCAAGGTTAAGGTCACCTGCATCTAATATGGTAGTAGTTGTTAGTAATGTATTATGCTTGTTGACTTTCATGTATTTCTTGTCGAGATTATGTTTTCAAGGTCATTCAATGTAACGGGGTCAAGGTCGAGGTTGCCTGCATCTAATATGGTGGCCGTAGTGTGTAATGTATTATGCTCGCTGAATTTTATGTATTTTAATAAGAGTGTTTTTTCAAGGTCATTCAAAATCATGGGGTTAAGGTCAACATAGTCTGCATCTATTATGGTGGTAGTTGTTACAATTGTAGTGTGCTTGTAGACTTTTATTTTTTTATCGAGTTTTGGTTTTCAAGGTCATATGGGATCAAGGTTAAGGTAGTCTGCACCTAATATGACGTTAGTAATCTATAATGTAATATTCTTGGTGACTTTAATGTATTTTATGGCGAGTTTTTGTTTTCAAGGTCATTCAATGTAACGGGGTCAAGGTCAAGGTAGTCTGCACCTAATATGTTGGTAGTAGGTAGTATTGAAATGTGCTGGCTTACTTTGATGTATTTTTCTCTAGTTTTTGTTTTCAAGGTCACAGTCAGGTCACCTGCATTTAATATGGTAGCAGTAGTTAGTTGTAATATGCTTGTTGACTTTTATGTATTTCTTCTCAAGATTTGGTTTTCAAGATCATTTAAGGTCATGGGGTCAAGGACGATGGTACCTACATCCAGTATGGCAGTGGTAGTTTGTAATGAATTATGCTTGTTGACTTTTATGTATTTTTCCACGACTTTTGGTTTTCAAGCTCATTCAAGGTCATGGGTTTGAGGTCATGGTTACCTGCATCCAATATGGCGGACAGGTGATATCTAACACGATGGCAGTCGCCTACCTATATGGTGGTCGTTTACTAAGATGGCGGTCGCCTACCAAAATGGTGGCCATCTATCAAGATGGTCGTCCCTTGCACCTACCAAGATGGTGGATGTGTATGGGTGAGGAGTGACCTCTGGAAAGTTCATTTTTAATACATTTTTTTACGATTTTTAATAATTATTTAATTAATTCTTAATAATATTATTTTATATATTTTTAAAATTATTTTGTATACATTTTTAATAATACATCTCTTAGAGAATTTTTTAAGTTTTATAAAAAAAATTTAATTAATTGTTGATGATATATTTTCAACAATTTTTAAAATACATTTTAAAATATTTTGAAATAATTTTTCAGTACTTTTAATAATATGCTTTTTTTGGGATAAAAATTATTTTTTTGGAATTTTGTGGAATTTTTTTACTTTTTTGGATTTTTTGGGTTAAATGTCAAAGGTTAAGGGCAAAGGTCCTGGCCCTGCTCTTCTGCCCCTGGGGTCTCTGATCCCGGTCACCGGGGTCGTTGATCCTTGACTCTGGGTCGCTGATCCATCTCACTGCTCTACCCAGGGTCACTGATCTGCCTGGGAAAATGGGAATTTTTTAAGGGAAAAAAGGACGTTTTTACTGAACATCTCAATTTTTAGGGACATTTAGTTCATTTTGAGAAAAGCATGGAAATTTTGAGGGAAAAAAGGGAAATTCCAACATGATGACGGGTGGTTCCACCGCTCCTATCCCCCATCCCTTTTGCGCCAAAATAATCTTTATATAGTACACACAACATTACAAATTAAATTGTTATTGTGAATTTATTCATTTTCTGACTTGCACTACCAAACCTAATAAACGGAGAAGAAAGGGTTAGAAAGTAGATCAGATTGGTGGTAAATGATTCAATATTATTTAACAACCACTGCGAAATAGAACTTGAGTGTATCAGGATGGACCTTCCTGTACGACATTTTGGAACTCTGGCTCAGTGACTTTTCATTTGGCTGCATGTCATATTACTAATATTTAAAACGTACCTCCACTCTCCCAACCATTTACGTCACTATAACCTCTACGATTTTGGTAGGTATGAGGTCAAAGGGCAGGGATTTCAAAGTCAGATGTGGTTAGATGTGTTATAAAGAAAATGCAATTCTCTATCTCTATTTGTGTAACTATTTCGTACAGGCACTGAATACGGCTTCAACCGGTTAAATTTTCGGTTGTTGGTCAACCAATTTGGACTCAAACTTAGAAAATACAATACCTTATCCCGCAAGAAACTTTATTCTTAAAGAAATATTCATTTAGTAAATATTTAAATGCGTGAATGTTTCGTGTGTAAGACAGTCCATGATAACGCAAGTATCAAAATTGTATATATTTTGCTTATTTTGTAGCTGTAGGACTGACAACGATATATATATATAATGTTGGAGAATCATGTTTGTGATCACAATGTGAAATATTATCAAACAAATGTTAGTTATGTACGCCACAATGGCTAGCATTCTCATAACATGGCGCGAAATACTGAGAGGCCAATTGCTAGAAAGCACATACACATGTATCCACCAATCAGTTAGGTGCCTGGTCGGTGTGGTGTCTGCCAGCCACCAAGTATTTCAAATTGGGTTACTTACCATTACTAGCACGAATCGCCAATGGAGGCAGTACAGTGAGAAACCACATCATGACAAAACACTTAGAGTTGAACTATCGAACTTAGATGTAACGGTACTATAGGCTGTTCGCGCCAAAGTGAGCTCTTAACACTTTTCGTAATGGTGCTTTAACACACACATGAAACATGCAAGCCATTTTATTTGTATTCAGTTCGTGTATAAATGCAAATGAAAACGGAGTTACGACTTAATACGTAATCTTTATTGACATTTGGGTGCATACGTCCATATATAAAATGCGACAGGCATCAAAAAGTGCTCACATTAATGCTAGTAGTTTCCTTCGAAATATATCTAGTAGCTCGTTGCATGTATTCTATATGTTATTATGTTTTAAAAGGTGAATATTTGGAATATTTTTAAATAGCCGTAGATCTTTCAAGAGACTATAATCACTCCCGCAGATAATACTGTAGTAAATACGTCTTATAACACTTTAATAATCAATAACAATTGACTGTAATCAAAATTTGGTTAAGAAATGTCGGTGCATGTAAATAAGCCTTTACTTTATAAATGGAACAAAGCAGGAACAGGAAAACTGCGCGGATTATTTTGAGGACAAGCTAAACTTTACAGACAAGCTAAACTTTATAGAACTAATCTACCTTTGCATTGGATTACAGTTAACAAGGCTCACTTAGGAATGTGCGAAGTAAATACGAAACTGGCAAGGAAAGATGTTTCGGGATCACGTGATGTATGTTTTAGAGTAATATTGGCCACTTAATGGAGAAACGAACAGTGAATATACAGTAGTTGATCGGGTATTCATTGGACTGTGAAGTCTAGACTACAGGCCATTAATTTCGAGACATTTCATGGTCTATAATTATCATAGATATGAAAACATTATTCCATATGATGTATTATTGAATGTTTTTAGTGATTGTCACTTTATGTTTTCAAAGATCTCGTGTGTGTTGGCAAGGGGAATTATAACGTAACACCTCCTTTCATATTTACGATTATGCATGATTTGGAAGTTATTTTTTGGTATGTTAAAATTTATAATCTACTATTTGTTTCTCAGATCTGATACAGGCTAGTTCATAATTCCGAAGGTTTGACCACTAATTTACTTTAACTGCATTACATATAATGTGTTGGGATATATTCGGACAAAACTGAGCTCACAGAACTATTATTCGAGTTTTGTATCCATTTTCTTCCGAAGCCATGTGTTGCTGCAGCTCTTCGCCACGCCCACTCCGCGACACGTGCCTGTGACTTGGGAGGGGGCAGCCTGCCGAACATACCCGAAGGGGACTTAGAAATATTTTCAGCTACACGAGATCGCTCATTTTTTGTGACGAGAAGTGTACATATATTTGAATATATTAACTTGTTTTTTTTATACATAAGCAGTTCCGTTACTAACTTCATTTTACAAACATTAATAGTCTAGTACCTGTACTCATAAACTTAAATAAGTGCATTTTCTAAGAAAAAATCGTCGTACTTTTTGGATGTACCACAAAACGTCTACATATCATATTTTAATGCATTTAAACCCCTGCCAACTACGGAATGTCTGCTATTTGCGAGTTGTATTTGCTTGTCATTAACAATTTTCTGTTAGTATTTTAGGTAACGTGTGGGTATAAACTAATGCATTCTTTCTCTCTTCTGCTGGGGAATATTTTATGCCTCCTGTTGTGCCCATGGGTATAACAGAAGGTATCAGAAATTGCGTATCGTGTAGGGACTGCAAAAGAGGCGACTTCAGGGACGTGATTATTTTAAAAATACGACGAATACTTTTTGTGATATACCTAAGATGGTTTTCGCAAGTGTATGCATTTGGCTGTAGCTGTGGCGGGGTAGGTTTCGTCATCCGCTTTGTGATGTTGCATTGGCATGGACTGTGGACCAGAACGATTGCTCAGTGAATAATGTGTTATCAAGCTATGTACATCACAGTAAACATGCGTATTATTTGTCTGAAACATCTATAACAACACCAATAAACAATCTTTCGCATGTGTTTGCTACCTTTGTTACTGTATCACTAGCGCGTAAGTCACCTGTGTAGAAACATCCGCTGGACATCCCGGCATGTGATGCAGCCTACCCTGCCACAGCTACAGTCAAATGCATACACATATGAACACCCCATTTTATCTCAAATTGTGGTCGTCAGGTTTTCAAAATAATCGCGTCAGTGATCTTACGCTTAATAACACGTGATGATGTTGGTAGGGGCACCTGTTTTTCGCGAAACGATGTCAGGACAAGTTGTGTTCCAACGCATTCTAGTTCAGGACAACTTTCGTGATTGGATCATTTGAATTGTTACGCGTCTTGTATGTTTGCCTGCGAATCACGGACGGTCAGTATCGGAGAAACGTAATTCTGATTGGCTCACTCATGTGACAGATGTCTTCGCACAAAGCCATGCAACCAAAAGTCAAATGAAGACTGCAAGTATGCACATAGCATATTAAAGTCTAGCATCCACGTAAATCTTTTCGCAAAAAAGTGTGGCCCTAGTTATTGGGAGAGATCGGTAAATTTCCATTGAAAAACCAAATTCGATAACGAATTCTCAGATCTAAATACATCTCGGAACAGCCATAGACGGTGTCTTATGAGCCACGTAGTGCCATTTACGATTTCTAGATAAAAATTTCTATATCTTCTGGGGTTTGGAAGATATTAAGGGAGAACATCTCAGCTGAATAAGCTTGAATAATATCTAAAGCGGCATAATTATAAATAGCATTTCGTATTTTTTAAATTGTAACGATAGTTTGTCAGAATCTATTCATCGCCGTTTGTTCAAAAGTTGATAATAAATATGTTTAGAGATATCTATTATCGCCATATAGATGAGTCATGCCGTAATATAGTTCGTAATGAATTGTTATAATTTAAAACTGGTTGAATTTCAGATGTTTAGTTGCAATATTTTACATTTTTCCGATAACCATTTTAAAACAAAATATTTATGACGAGCGATAATACAAAATAGCTTATTCTTGAGCATGGCGTTTACATTAATTCTGTTTCTTTCATCACCTCTATTCTTAATATTCTTTATCGTCTTGTAGATGTTCAAAATATTCTTACAATTTCTCAAAAGTTATTGGGCTTAACCAGGTTCTGTAAGGGATGGAGGTCTTAATTTAATAAAATAGTTAATTACAATTTCCTAATTGATGGCTAGAAATAAATTACTCTCGACTCAATAGCTCGCAATAAATTGCTATCACTCGTTATTTACAGTTAATAAATGCAATCAGTACCATTTACAATAACCTCAGAGTAATTATTGTGACCAAATAACTAAAATCAGTCCCAATAAACAATGTATCAAAACCTATTGAATTATTTTATAAATTCTACGTCCATATTTGCAAGTTCCCATATTTACAATAAAGTCCGTATCGCGTGTTCATGCAACCCCACGTCAGTACAGTCCAAATTCCACCAGTCCCCCATTTTCTAGAAATCTCCGAGCGCCCCTTGAAAAGTAGCCTTTACTCGTCGGGTACCATACCCTCTCGTTCATCCACGCCGTAGAAACACTCGTCCGCCATCGTCTCGTATCCTCCGCCGTCGTCTGTCATCTCCGCACATTTCCTTTGCTGCACCATACGTTACCCGATTGCCGCACTTCGACCAAATGGCTTCGTCAAAAAACTGCCGATCTCCCGGCCGCGGTGGTATTTATAGTGTCGTCGGTCACAGCCGAGAAACTTCTCCAAATGCTGCGCCAAGCGTAAACAGTTACCAGAATGTTATTTCTCACCCTCCCAAGTCGTCGGCTCCTCAGCCAGGAGGAGGAGGGGCTGTGACCACAGCCAGATGTGCTGGCAATAATTCCCGTCCGGCCGTGAGCGGATCTAACTGGGGGAGAGGAGGCTCGAGGTGGGTCAGCCCTCTCACAGCGCTGGAACACACATAACCGGAGCCCGCATCCAATATGGAACTCAGCGTGTAACAACTCCATGTATGTAAAAATGCATTTTATGTTATATGCGTAGAACAAGTAAAGTTGTATTTTAATTGAAGTATTTTTTTTAGTTTGTTGTGTTTGTTTAAATTTAATCGAAACAATTAAAGCAATACATTATTTAAAAGTAAAATTAAAATCAAATAACGTGTCAAACTATTAGTATCTTATTTTCTTTGTTCGTATTGTGCCTCCAAAATAAATGGAATCAAATTTTATATATATATATATATATATATATATATTCCAAGTGTTGTTACCTCCTCAAATGTGTATTGCCCAACTAATTGTATTAAATGCTCATCAATTGCAGATAAATTTGTTGATGAGAAGTATTGACAAAACTTTTAGAAATAGTTTTAGAAAATATAATTGACCAAATGTTTGGCTTTACAAGATAGTAAGAATTTTTTGGTCACTAAAAGAATTGTTGCTTTGCAATAGAAAGAAACTAAGTATTACTTTTGAGTATACAATGTTTAAAATTTAATCATTGGCACTCAACCTTTTATAGGCTGTTCACACTAAGTGAACACTTTTGAGGCCCTAGTTACTTTTTTTCTCTCAGCCATTTTTTATCCTTATAACCACGTTTTTAAATAAATAATGCCATGCAAGTAATAAACGCAGTGAGTATAGTCCACCGAAGTCGGAATTTAACATCTAAGGATAAAATTTAATATATTGTTTTACTATTATTTAAATTGAGAAGACTTTCAAAAGTGCTTACTTACCCGATGATACTAAACAACAATAAGGATAATTAAATTGTTATAATTTTTTTATAAAAATAATTATTCTGGTATAGAATTATGAGACATTCTTTACTGTAAGTGACACGAGTAAATATGTACATAAGGAAAGAAATGGCAGGTCGTATTCAACAAATGACTGTATGTTATTTTCTTATGGATCTTCTAGTTTTCGCAGAAAAAAATCTTTCAATAAACAGCATACATTGAAGAGAAATTTTTTTAAACAATTTACATACTAAATTTGATGGTAAATTTTATGTTCTTTGTCATGTTCCAGTTAAAGGGGATCAGCAAAATAACTACTTATTAATAAAAATAATATTAAAATAGTACACGTTGAGAAAAGCTGGACTAAATCGACGCACCAAGATACGTTTACACAAATATAACTGTAACATATTAATGGACTTTAATAGCTGCTGTCCCTTGCGTTTGTTGTTGGTTCACTGTATTTTATTTTTCATTAAAACTATTTTTTTTCATCTAACTAAAGTCGCCATGATTTTATTGTTTTCCAGTTTTTTTTTTTTTTACATTCATATTGTTGACAATATGTACGGATTATTTTATTTTTAGCTTCGTTTGCTTCTAGTGAAAGTAAAGTAGTATTTTACCCAAGCTTTCATGGAGAGTCTGGAAATTTACGTTTCGCTGCTCTAAATGTTATTTCAGTATTATTTAACACGATTAGAATGCAAGCTTCAATGTGCATACGTCATTATTTGCAAGGAATCACATAAACGCAGCCATGAATTTGCAACTTACATGTGATTGGTTTCACTCTGGTAACCATACTTTTTACTGTGACGTATGATTCGAAAACTGACTGTAGTTCAAATTTTCTTCTCAACTGTCACTGTTGTAAGAGAACACAGGAAAAGGGAATAGAGTCTATACGCAGTCTCTTCACACTTTTTGAATCGAACATTTGAAAAACCGTTCCATATATGACCGGTTTGGCTGTTTTCTAAATAAGCCACATATCACAACCGTTTTACACTTCTCTTAACATAAAAGTATCAAATTTTTGGTCAAACTAATATGAATAAAACCGAGAGAGAATGGGCGTGTTGGTAATGCCTTATAAGAAACAGTTCTCAAGCGTAATATTACTACACTGTGCGGTGCGTTCTCCTTTGGTGTAATATTCTACATTAAGTTAAGATTTGTTTGCATTTAGGTGGAGGAATGTTCTGTCTACGCGGCCAATATCAGCTCCTGCAAATTTTTGAGTTATTGAGGGCGTGGTTGAATGGCAGTTTTTAGGTCACAGGCATTCTCTATGCAGTTCATGTCTGGACTTATTGCTGGCATATTCATTCGTTGAATACCCGCTTCCAAACAGTATTGATCAACGACTCTTTCGCGGTGTGCGCGGGCATTATCGCCCACTAGCAGAAGCGTTTCACCAAATGCCTGTCGGTACGGGTGTTCAACAGTCGGACAGATGTTTTTGATGTAGCGCTGTGCTGTCGTAGCGCCCTCAATACGAACTTATTTCATTCAACATCCAAGCATGATTCCTGCCCAGGCCAGGATTCCTCCACCATGGTATGCATGGGCTTCTTGCACAGCACGCGACTCCTTTCCTCTGCACTTCGTCTTCTCCGCACACTCAAGCCTCTGGAATCTGGCCCAAAATAAATCCTCTTTTCATTAGTGAGCAGAACATGGGACCATTATTCAGCTGTCCACTCTTGATGATCGCGTGCCCATTTTAACCGGTTATGCAGATGTTGTATTTTGCGATAAGGGCCTCTCGTGGGTCTCCTGGCATGTAGACCACTCTCTCGAAGACGATTGCGCACGGTTAGGTTAGAGATTTGTAAGCCCGAGGCTGCTCAGAGAAGATGTCGTATTTCTCTTGCTACTGAGGTGTTATCCCGGGACACATTAATGCTCACATAGTGGTCCTGAGGAGGTATTGTGACACTCAGGCTACCAGATCGTGGTCGATAATTAATATTACCAGTCTCTATTTATCGCCTTCAGATCTTAGACACATCACTTTGTTACACACCTAATAGCCCAGTCACTTTTAAGTCAAAAATGTACAAAACCTGGAAATGGAAATCAGAAAGCTGAAGTTTTGCACAGGTTTACTACTCAACATTCTAAAACATGTCCCAAAGGCCCCCGGAAATCCTTCACTTGCTTCCTTCCAAAATGGCTAACAAATATAGCGGACATTAGATTTTGACTTATGAACATTAAACCTATATTTATTTATTTTTCTATTTGAGCTACAGACTTCCGGTTTGGATAATTTTGTACATGAAACTAGACAGTTAAATAATCTTTTGTGTTTTATTGATTTTTTATTTTTTAATAGGTAATTAAAATGTATAATTAAAGAATGTTAACAAAAATACGAAATAAACTCTACTTCATCATGATTATTTACTAAACTGTAAAAGTACACAACAAAATATTTAAATAAAAATGTAATGCCATTATATTGGCTTCAAAAATGTATACATTAATTTACTCTTGTTCATCTTAGTACCCAGAAAATTGTAACGTGTTTGGTTCAGTGTCGAAATATCCAGCCCTGTAACACAATTACACACTCCACAAAATAGTTTGTAATAGATGTCGATATCATAAACTGTCCATTACTTCGACTTCCTCTTTCTCTACACCAGGAGTGTTATTGCATTCTACTCCTCTGCAGCGACTGCACATCGCTGGACAGGGAAAACTTAAGTAAATACAGTCACATCCCCGAACACAGCCTTTCTTACAGTTACAAGATATGAGGTTTAGAAAGGCTTCTGGAGCAGCTGGTAATAATGAAGCAATCAGTCTGAGATGACCATTCGTTTCGTACCATCACCAGTGCTTCGGGCTTAGCTGGTTGCCCAACCATTGCTGTACTTGCAGGTATGTTCGTTGTGAATGCAAGCGTGCAGCACGTGTGGTGGGTGGAAAAAAACAGACAAATCGAATGTGCGCCTAATTCTCTGACAGGAGAACGTACAATATCAAAGCTTATTCAATGTCTCGTACTTCTCTGCACCGTACATTGATATTTCTCCAGCAGATGTCAACGCATCTGGATGTGCTGCAGGCTCATTGAATACTTTGAGACAGCTTGTCTCAAAATGGAATTTTCTCCCTCCCGAAACAGCATGCCCCATTCTCCGGTCCAACGTTTCTGCCTCATGGCGAAGCCTGCTACGCATCACGGTGCAACATACGACGCGTGACATTTCCTATAACCGAAAAATGTGAAACTTTACACTAAAATGGACCTTAGTGACTAATAATCTACACGCGCATATAATTAAATACTAACCTGCATACCCTGTGAGCCCTGGAGAGTCTGCGATGTGTCTTTGTTTCTACAAAGCGTCGTCAGAAATCGCGGCAGAATTTGGCAGCATGTCTGTTTAGCGGCACGACTCACCAGTGACTGCTGGCTGAAGTGCCCGCCGCCAGGGGGCGCGCAGGTGCAAGCGCCTCGCCATGGCGAGTAGAGACGTGGCCAGGATCTGTGACATCACATACCCTGTAAATGTGTTTACCACCGACTTCGTGTTTCTTAAATAACAATGTAAATTTATCGATGCTCTGTAATTGGCTGGTCAGTGCTGGTTACACCTCTAAGGTGATAATGTACTTTAACTATATATATATATATATATATATATATATATATATAGTCCTGGGGTTGGCTCATCCTGGGAGCTACAGATAAGTATTCATTGTATTTATCATGAAAAGGACCCATTTGGTCACGACAGGAAGGACACGTCGAGGTCCTTCGCTGCTAGGCGCCACGTAGGAGAGCGCAAGGAACCTTAGAAACTTTTATATTTCTTAAAAGTTTTAAATACGGCAAATGTAGAATTTTAAGGAAATTTATTGCCGTTCTGAAATTTTAACTGATATCCAGAAATTATGAGACAATTTTTAATGATTCAGGAATTGTTGGAATTTAGGCGTTTGTGTAGCCATAAGACATTTAAGGGAGTTTTTTAAAACCTATTAAAATTGAAGTAATGAATCGAAACTATCAGTTAACCAGTAAAATAACCATTTTATTAACTATATTTCTTGTAATGGAAAATGATGAAATGTCATGTAGGATGGCTCCAGAATTATCAGTTAGCTAGTAAAATAAAAATTCCAGTCACTATTTTTCTTGTAATGGAAAATGAAGGAATGTAATGTAGAATGGTTTCAGAAATATCATTCAGCCAGTAAAATATACATTTCCACCAAACTTTTCTTGTGATAAAAATAAGGAAAGTTAATTTTTTCGCATTAACTAAATGGTTGTTGTAAAGTCGTTTAGACAAGTAAATTCTAGATATTTTAGAAAATTCAGGCTATAAATATTTTACTCTTGTGTAGCGAGAAGGTTTGTAAGCGTAGTAAAATCCAGTGTGGATTGTTACAAAAAAGGAAATTTTCAGAGTAAAAAAGAAACTATCAATTAAAGTAATCAAGTTTGTATAAGAGAATGCCATTTTATGTAAGAAATTTTAAAGATGCGCCATATTTTTTTATATGATTTGCATTTGTAAATATGATTTGCATTTATAAATATTTATACCTCGTGAATAAAAGAAAGTGGGAGAAGGAGATTAAAATTGTAATTGCTGTAATGTTTGTACTCGCTTTTGCTATAGTGAAAATAATTATTTAAAAGGACCATAGTTCGGAAATATATTCATGTGTTTGTGGTATGGTACTTGTTTGTTTACCTGGTTTAATGCATTTTACAGCTTGCTTTTGAAGTGTTGAGGGATTTTTCCGTGGTTGTTTGTGACGCTAGGCTGGTTTGTATGAGCCCCTTTGCCACACTCTTTAGTTAAGGGCGTCGCAAAGTTCTGGTGTGCACTCTGCTCTTCATGCAGGGTGTTTGGTACATAAAAAACACGTGAACTATTTAGAAAAAATTTATGTTGGAAAAGCATTCAGTACATCGGTTTGGCAGTTGAATTTTGTTGTTTTTGTCTGTATACTAATCGTTCTATGTCTACAGACTGGATACAACAGTTGTCCAAGTATTCTCTCGTCACCTTTTTGAAAGAAGCTGATGAAGAAGACCTTGAGACGGAGGTAATAAATGAACTCAGGGTTAAGGCCCACGCTCTGGTAAGGCGGGATGCTGGTGGTGATATCGCCGAGGGAGCAATTGCGGGTGAGCTACATCCCGTTATTAAGGCTCTTAAGCATATTCCTCCAGAATTATCTACCAAGCTTACTAGTTTGGGAAGTACATCTTTAGCTGCCCTGGTATTTTTTTTTTATGCCATCATAGCTTTGAATATCTGTCCTATACCGATAATTTATGCAGCTGTAGCCTTTCGGGTTCCTGAAGTGTTGCAACCCACGTTCAGTAAGGCTAGAGAAGAGAACTTGTAAATAGCCAATTCATAAAAAGTTGTACGTATTTAGTTAATAGTGAAGTGGCCGTAGTAAATTTGCGGCTAAAATTATTGGAACGGAAGCAGTCTATGCAGAATTTTGTAAGCGAAATTCTTGGATTAGTGGGGTGTTAGTATATACATATTCAAAAAAATATTTCACTCAATGTTGTTTTCAATTTTCCTTCCAAATAAAGTCGTTTCGTTGTGTTTGCTACCCGACCGACTACGTTACAACTTTTATCTTCCGCAACTGAGGTTGAGCGCCTATTGGGGGATTGTGCTGTATAAAAGGATGGGTAGTAACATGAAGGCGGCAGAAAAACAAAAGGGAAGATTTGGGGCGATATATATTAATTTTGTATCATTTGCTGTAAATATATTCATGTCGCGAAAGACTGTTACCACAAAAGGTCAGTTTTCACAATTACTTCAGTGGATAGTCGTAGCACTAGCAGAGAAAAACAAGATCTTGTTATTAACATACAGGGAAGACAGGGAAAGAGAGTCAAAGTGTGGGGCAAGGCGATAGGTTCCGTGACTATATTTGTTATTTTTGTAAACAGAAAACCAAGTGCCCATTAAAAGAGAAAGTCATAGGAGAACATAGTTTGGAGTTTGAGCGAAAGTATGGGTTACTGTATGTGCCTGTGATTATTGCGTATCCGGTTAGCGTAGCTGCTTTGATTGATTTTGGTGTCACCTGTTCCCTTATTAAACACGATTTTCGTAATTATGTGCTTAGGAAAATGCCGAAGGGAAATTCTGGTGCATAAAAGTAAGGAAATAGGGTTTTTTCTTACTAATAGTGGGGGTTATCAGCTCAGAGGGCGTAACGATTTTTAAAAATTAAAATCGAAAGGTTTTCGTGGTAATTTCCGTTTAGAATACTGCCAGGTTTGAATCATGATTTACTACTTGGTGTTGGTTTCTTAGGAAAAACACAAGCTAGTATTAACGTGCTTAAGACGAAATTGATTTTTGCTTTTTGTAAGTCTCACCCAGTGTGTATAGCACATACTATTCAAGTTCAGTCTCAAATTTGTCATAAGGAAATTTTGTTGTCAGAATTGCAAACAGAATTTTCGAATGTTGTTACAAAAAGGTTAGGACATTATAGCAAGAAAACTATAATTTTAAAGTTAAAGGATCAGGATGAGGGGTCTTCTGTGCCTTACCGAGTTTCTCCCCCAGAATTAAAAGCTTTTCCGAGTATTGTGCAGGAACTGCAGGCAGATATTATTTTAGAACCATCGGATAGCAGTTATTCCAGTCCGGTGTTTCTTTTACCAAAAAAAGGTGCTTGGAACCTATAGAGTAATTTGCGATTACAGAAAGGTAAACAAGAAAATGGATGTAGATCCCTACCCATTGCCTACAGTTGAATCAGTTTTAAAACGTGTTGGAAAGCTAATTATTTTTTCTGTTTATAACCTAAATTCTGCTTTTTTTAATGCGATCTGGATTCCGTGGGGTGTTGGCATTTGTAACACCTTGAGGGCAATATCAGTGGAAAAGATTACCCATTGGAGTAAATTGTGGGCAGCAGGCAATGTCGCATGTATTATTTAATGCGGAATTACGCCCAACGGCGTGCATTATTTAATGTTCTGTGTAAATATCAATTTCAATTTCTTTTTACATATATCGACTATGTTTTTTATAGCGAGACTTTTGATAAGCATTTGAAACATCTTCGCCACACTTTATTCGCCTTGCGTGATACTGGAGTAGTTGGCATATAGGAATTCTAGCGCATCAGGGAGAGGCGCAAGGCTCTGACTTTGGATGATGATGTGCCAAGGATATTGGATTCCGGAATTCCTGCTCTGTCATTCCTGTCACGCGTCCGCTATCTTGGATTCCTCCTTGTTGTTAGTCAGTACAGCGACATGTTGATTATTCGCATTTTTCGAATTTTATTTGCATATAATAATTTTTTTAATATCCCAGACTTAAGTACGTACATGTAGGGACTTCTATGTTGAACTTAGAAAAATATTTCCTACTCCTCTGTAATGTAATGCTTGTAAATTTTTTTCCAACACACTATCCGATAATATAGTTTAACCCAATCATCTTGTAAGAACTCAATATAATATTTCTCTCGACATTCAACAGTCATACTCTAGTCATCGCCAGATCTCCCCTCTTTCCACTTAACAGCCATATCGAATTGTACTCAATACTAAAACAGTTTTATATCATACCTTTCACCATGCCATTAGCTTACATCATTTATGCTATTAACAATACAGTCCATATCCACCTCCTTCCCACTCATACTAAACGACCATACCAGAAAAAGCATTCTGCCCCTCCCATTTAACTAGCTAAACAAAAAATCAATCATACAATTAAACCATTCTCCTCATACCATCTAAGCAATTTTTTTTTTCGTACTACCAAAATAACCGAACATATGATCAGGTGATACCAATCGGGGACACGTCGTTTCGCCTAACAGCGTTTTGCCTAACGTTAGGCAAAACACTTTTAGGCAAAACGCCGGTAGGCAAAACGCCGTTAGACATAATGCCGTTAGGAAATTCGCCGTTACGCAAAACGACGTCGGAAGAAATGCAGTTTTCATATTTTAGGTAAAATGCTGTTTGGCGAAACGCCATTAGGCGAAACGCCGTTAGGCAAATCGCTGTTAGGGAAAACGCAGCTCTCAGGAAAGTAACATTTTAGGCAAAACGCCACTAGGCAAAACGCCGTTAGGCAAAATGCCGTTAAGCAATTCGCCATTAGGCAAAACGCCATTAGGTAATTCGCCGTTAGGAAAAGCGCCGTTAGCAAAAGTGCCGTTAGGCAGAATACCATTGGCAACATGTAATATATGGATAAATATAAAACTATTTTCATTTACTGGAATTTTTAATACCAATAGTGATCAATGATGGGTACATGGCGCTGTTTTAATGTAAACGATTCAGGTTTAGAGAGCTTAATAATCTCGATATTTTTTCCTCGGCTAATGAACTGTTTTGGTACTAGAGGGCAACAAAGAGCGACAGCAAGAGTTAGTTCAAGCAAACGAGGCATGATTTCGCCATCGTCAGAAACTAAAATGTTATTTTCTAGAAGCAGTAGTTGCAGGAGAAATCGAATGGAGTCGCTAGCGTCGGCTCCTGAGCCAACTGCAGCTCTAACGCAACTGCTTCATTGTGGTAGTGTTTATCTGCAGCTGGAATATCCCCCTTCCCCATCGCTTTGGTTTAACCTCTAAACGAATAATTAAATTAGAGTTATTGATAATATAGTGTGGAAGTGGTGTTTCTATAGCAAATGATTGGCTATACATATAATCTAATTTAAATTAATTTTTTACTACAAAAGTAACAAAGTTGAGATTTAAAATCGTATTTGAAATGAGTTTAAGTGTTCATTTTGGGTGGGTTAGTTATAGTTTACTAATAAATTTTTCTTTAATCATATTCCAAATATTGCATATTCGGAGTAGGCCGTGCTACAATTGAAATAACAGTAACCACACCAATAACAGTAACAGTTAAATAGATTTCGCATTATGGTACTTACTATAATCGCGTATAACAACACAACCACTACCAACGCATAGCTGCATAGGATGTTGGCGAAATTTTAATTTTAATTTTTTTTGCTAACGAAACCATGAGTAAGCAATCAGAATCCACTTACGATATTTTTTTCATACAAAAAGGGAAGAAACAAAAAAAGTTGGCCAACTTGCATAAGCTAAAACTTAAAAAAATATATAAATCTTTAAACCTTTAACTTGGATGTAAAATATTGTTAACAGACAAACGAAAACATTCGGTATTATTATGTCAATTGTAGCACTGGATTTTTATTGTGGTAATGGTTTTGTCAATGTATTTGGTTATGATAACGGTTATTTCGATTGTAGCACCGGTTTTGACAGATAAAGGCAGCGCTCAACCACTAAGGTCGGAAGTGCTTTTGAGGGTGAAGTGAGGTGGTGATGAAGCAGCGGCAGAATGTAATCGTAAAGTAAACGGGAGGACCCAGTGAAAACCCAACGGCAAACGACAGCATCAATCACGTTTTCCGTATGCGAAAATTCCGCGGTGACCCCGCCGGGAATCACACCCGGCTCTCCTTGGTGGATGTGAGTACTCTAGCCGCTATACCACTGTGGCCATAAAGGACTCAAGTTAGGTATTTATAAATGCCTTAAATGTAGTAATTAGGAAAGTATTTCAAATGATATTAAACGTGATAACATTTATGGACACGTGTCATGTACTTGAAAATGCATCAGATGGAGTTCAGAAAGCATTTCAAATTATACCAAACGTGATGTTATTCAGGGTGGGAAGGATTTTATTCACTAAAATAAACTCCGCGTTTGATATACCAACAGTAATTCTATGTAAGGCGTATTTCTGATAAACATAATTAGAATCAAACGGTCACTGTTTATATTGGCTGTATCAGAAATTATGTGAAACATAATAGGAGTGGGCTCAGTGATCTAACGCGATAAAGTCTGCTCGGTATAGGCTTACGTAGGACTGAGGGTGTGGACGGTAGCCAGCAATGTTGTGTTGAGTGTTAAGGTTCCTGTATTCCTAGGACAATATGATTGTGACATATGATTTTTAAATGTTAGGTAAGATATGACAATTTGCCAATTTATGTGTCATGCGCTACGCATTTATTTTTCATGTAATTATATGAGAGTGTTGTTATACTTATTTCTGGTCAGGGTTACTTAATTTGGTTTTTCAAGATGATTTAATATTTTTAGAATGATAATTGGTTATTTATTCTGGTCGAAAGCAGCGTTTTTAAGTGTTGTAACGTAACATGTTTTGAAGAATCAAAGATTAATATTCAAAGTTTTGAAGTTGACAACATTACATATGACGTAATTTAGGAGAGGGATTTTCGAACGCACGACTTTTTAAGCCCTATCTCAGCAATGTGATTTTAATTTTAGATTGTTGTAGCGAATCATTCTTGTCTTTCGAACATTCTTCGGCAACATCTGGATTATAATTTAATTTAAATATTGTAAATTTGCTGTTTTAAGTTTGAAATTGAAAAAAAAAAAGAGTTTTAGATCGACTTAGTGCGCTTCGCACAAAAGAAGAGGGCTGATTATGTTTGTTGCCGTAACCATGTTTTTAATATACGGCTTCTCAAGACGACGGATATGGATACCCTGGGCTGGAACCGACATGTGACCTTGTGTCTAGACCCGGCTTATTTCATCGCAGGCATGTGGTATCCGCTTTTTAACTAAGTTTTGTGACATATCTGCTTTCAAGGAATTTTCGGCAGTTTTTCATTACGCTTCCACAGTAAATTAACAAACTTCATTATGTGCAGATAATTATGAATTTATCCTTCAGAATACTAAGTTTTGTAGTGGCTCCCTCCCCCCCTCCCCCTCCACAACAGGTGACGTTTGTATAGACATTCTCAGCTGTCGATCTCTCCAGTGTGTCAACAGAAAATATTGTGCCATGGAAATAACTGTGAACAAGATTAATTTCAGAACTGTCATAAATGCGCACTCGTTAATGAGTGCTACTATAGTGTGTGAATGGGCATGACTCGAATATGCGGAACAGTTTTGGATGCATTAATACATACAATGAATCATAATTTTTTCAAAGTGGACGCTGTGGACTTCTATGCGTCTTTTTCTGTTCACTCTTTTCTTAAGAGAGCACAAAATTATTGTAAAACTGGTTCTTCAAGTACGGCCGGAGGGAAAAGTACAGCGACGTAAGGTCTGGGGATCGAGGAGGCCCTATATAAAAGCTATACCAGTTACCAGGTAGTCTATTTAAATTGCGGTTTGGAAAAGTCTCAAGGTTCTAAGAAAAAACTCATTCTAATAACAGATAAAACATTATACTTGTACAATTTATTACTTGAACAATATATGGTATTGTCATCACAGGTAAAAGAAATACCATGTCATTTGTGGGGAGACTATTCATTCAGACACACGTATTTTGCATCACCGCGCATTAAAAGCGCAAAGCAAAAAAAGAAAAAAAAACCGTAAAACATCATAGTTTTCTTCCGATAAAATAAACTTGATTCTTCCAGCAATACAAAATAAACAATGTTTTGAAACTAAATTCCCAATTAAAATAAGAAAAAGAAAGTTATCGTCGGGTAGTTATATTTCAAGATTCTCAACTGAAATGCTATCAAAAAGGGAATTGAGGTTATTTATTTAGCTCACTGGTTCATTCAAAATACTAAAGGTGTGTCAGTTTTCAAGTTTAAATCGAATCAAAGTTGCTACGTGTACAGTAAATGTGGTGGTAATAGTCTTACTAATTCAGAGAGAAAAAATAACGCTCATGCATCTCAGATATGCACTTAACTATTAACTCCTAACGTATGTGAGCGAAGCTATTACCCCTTACAACTCCTACATGTGATCACACAACAGACTGTGTGCAAGTTTGGCGTGGAACATGATAATGGTTCTTGTCACAAAACAAAAGGAATTATCTGCAAGACCGTCATTTTGAAGGGTGTCATTATGAACACTAATGGTACGTCCCTACATTACATACTTCATGCCGGAAGGAAGGAGGATTCACAAAACATTTTCATCCTGCGTCACCCTTGTTGAAGATATTCTGTACCATCCAGTACTCGTACCATTTGTTATCTGGTCGCTTGAGTAACTTGACTGTAATTTGTTATCTTATTCGCGGATAGCAGTTAAAGCGTGATTTAATTTTTTATCGCCAATGTTTAGCCACTCAAGTATGCTAGACACTGTGTCGTTTCACAATCTAATCCTGGTTCATACCCACTGTAGAAGTATGATATCTAAGTAAGATGACATATATTGAGGTATTCCAAGACAAGGTGTGTCGGAACACAGCAAAGGCATACCGCTCCCCCAGAATCAGACTGTCGTAACTTCAAAAATTTAACATTAAATAAGTCCACATCCAGTATCTTAATATAATAAACTATCTTACAGTAAATCAGTCGTATCTGTAAGAAATACATTACAGCCGCTATGCCCGTTACTGCAATTTTGTCATTTGTGACTTTAAATGGGCTATAAACAAATTATACCACAATTATGCTGTAATTGGGTAGGTGTTTAATTCGTTTTCAAACTGTGGTAACTGAGGTATGCTTATACAGCATGGACTAGTCGGACCAACTAGGCATTGTAGGTTCAGACAATCGTCGCAATCACAATAAACACAGAAAAACAGACGAGGTAACATTATAAAGTATTCGAAGTTACATGAAATCATTCCCTCTAATAGAAAACCAATACAAATGTAGCTTAAAATATGAGTGATATGGTAAGAAACACACACAAGTCTTCAATAATTAATTTAATTAAGGGTTCTTCACACCTAAAAAGTACAAGTGTGCATTTTGCAAGCAATGTAATAATGCCACTGATGAGGAAAATGTGCGGCTGGAAAGTAGATACCAGGACCGCATTAAAAACAAACAAATATCAAGGGATTTGAAAAGGGCAGATGTGGAAATGACACTCCAAAACAGGCAAATAAGTGTATATGACTTTAACTTGCATTCAGTACTTCATACAGCAAACTGTGATTTATCAGTATTTTACTATAAGAGGAGACTAAAAGTCGCAATAGAAAATGCATAATGTGTGTATGAGTACATAAAGTTTTGACTGTAACGATATGCCTATTATATTTTACAGCGATAATTGTTCTACTCAGAACAAGAACAGTTTCTGAGCTACAATGTATGTAGTTGCCCCCCCCCCCCCCCCCCCCCCAAACGCAGACATTCCAGAAGGTAGAGTCCATCACACACATTTATTCAGTTGTAGGACACACACAGAATGCTGGGGATTCAATGCATACTTCTACCAACTGCAAAAATATTAATAAGTATAATAATAGAGGGAGCTTTTAAAAGTGGGCCTTTTTATTTACCTTCACAGTGGACTGGAACTGTACAGTGTCTAAAAAAAAAAGCCAGAAATACTCTTATCATGTGACAAAAACAAACTTCGATGAAATTCATGACTTTAATAAATTACTATCTAAAATCGAGAGCAGTTTTGCTGTAGATTAAAATGGAGATGTTGCAAAATAGAACAATATTCGTGTGTTATAAGTAAACAGGATCACGAATACATTTTATTTTACAAGACAGATTTTTAAAGTCATGATTTCAAAACCATCCATTTTAGGCTATGTAGGATGAAAAGAAGGCCTTTTATCATTATGTGATGGAATAATACCAAGCGTGTATTGCGAGTTTAACCAATCTCTGCCTACTCTTCAAACGGAAAGAGCAGACATTCCCAGTAGTAGGATTATCTGCGTTCATGGCCATCGGCGTCTGGCGTCGGAGTGCCGGAGCCGTCCGCCGCCATTTTGTAATTTTCCTTTCTCCCCTTTTTACCCTCAAAATTTCTTTTCTTTCCCTGAAAATCGACTAGATTTCCCTAGGATATCCCCCTTTTTCCTAAAAATGTCCCTTTTTATTTTAAAAAAATTCCTGTTTTTCCCAGACCTGGATATGGAGATCAGCAAGCAAGTCTCAGGGACCAGGGACCCAGGTGACCGGGATAAGTGACTCCGAGCCAAAAGAGCAGGACTAAGGACTCAGAACCTCTGACCTCGAACTTTGAACCAAAAATCCAAAATATTTTTCAAAATCTGAAAAATTCTAAAAATCCCACAACATTTATTTTTTAAAACATTAATAAAAATTACTATTAAAATTATTAAAACATTATTAAGAAAGATATTTTTAAATACCTAAATTCCAGGTCACCCATACCCATACCTATTTCGCCATCTTGGTAGGTGACCACCATCTTGGTAGATGTCGCTCATCCACCATATTAGATGCAGGTAACATCGACCATGACACCATGACCTTGAATGACCATGAAATCAGAAATTGAGAAAAAATACATATAAGTGAACAAGAATATGACATTACAGACTAATACCAACATATTGATTTCGGGTAACATAGATATTTACCCCATGACCTTGACTGACCTTGAAAACAAAAATTCTAGAAAAATACATAAAAGTGAGCAAGTATATTATGTTATACAGCCACCGACAAATTGGAAGCCAGTGACCTTGGCCTTGACTCCATGACCTCGAATAACCTAGGAAAAAAATCCAAAAAATATTTTCAAAGGAATGATTTTTTTTTCATTGATCATTCTGTCAATCTTTAGCAATCCTCCTCCTCAATCGCAATCTTTCCATCAATCTTTACCAATCTTTCCATTAATCTATAGCATTCTTTCCATCAATTCTCCTCAACCATCCTCATAAATCCTTCTCAATCCTTTTCAGTCCTCCTCAATTTTTCTCAATTCTCCTTCCTCCTCACCATTCTTCAATCCTTCTCAATTCTTATCAATCCTCCTCAATCATCCTCAATCCTCTTCAATCATCTTCTGCTATCCTCCTCAATCTTTAGCAATCCTCCTCATTCTTTAGTAATCCTTCTCAATATTTATCAATACTCAATCTTTAGCAATACCCCTCCTCGATCACAATCTTTCCATCAATATTTAGCAATCCATGGGCTAGTCGTCTGCCTCTATCAATACATATACGAAAAATGATTCACCTACAGTCTCCAAAATTTCTACATATCGATAGAATTAATGTTTGTGTATGCTATCAGCTATCCATGCTTTTGACACTGTATTCTTTAGTATCATTCTATAGACAGATCTTAATGTTTATAAGCGATTGCCCATGGCACCACTTTAAAGTTGTGAGGGATAAATAGTTACGACAAAAAAAATATTTAAAAAAATATTATTTTATGACAGGCATTTATTATTATTTTGTAATTACATTTTCAGAAAAAAAATCAGTTCATCGCATCATCTGATATAATTCCGATCCTTAAGTTCTCTAATGTTCGAAACCATATCTTTCATGTTAGAGTAATCCCCATGTTTGTGAAGCTCAAATATATATCTGAGTCAATTTACAAGTTTGTTGGGATCTTTGGGAAATAGGTAGTCTGTATACTCAACGTCTTCCGCCTTCGCATCACTCGTCGAAGGGAACTCGGTGAAATGTGTGGGATCGTCGAGGGGATCATCATCGCCTTCATCACTATTACTGTCGTCACAGTCATCATCAATGCTGCCTGTATGACCGTCTTCACTTCCTGCTTCACCCATAAATACCAGTCTTGCTTTTCTTTGTAGCCGGAGTTGTATGCTCCTCGGCATTTAGAGCTATCAACTGTTTATTTCGAAGTTCGCCGACTTCATGCGACCGTCTTGCAAGCATTCGTTCAGCACAAACCGACTTTAATGCAATCATTCCGTCTTAAACAGTAACAGTCTCGTCATAATTGTCTGCGAAAACAATGCCCATCGATGTAGCAAAAGGTATTGACGTCATCACTTTCTGGCTCCCAGTAGGTGAACCCTTGCACAACTCGGTATGTTCCTTCATTCTATCACCTTGCACAAACTGCATGGAACCAATGTCGTAATGCTTCATCATGCGGAAATAACTCTTATACAGGTCTTTCTCTCATGCTGACGATTATTTTGTCCATAAGTGGAAACCCGATCGCAGAATCGACACTGACAGCAACCAGGTGGCGAAGATGCAGGTCGTGGCTCAAAGGCGGACCTTCGTTTACGCAATTCATTTTCGTGGTATAACGAGACAGCGCTTGCAAATCGATGTTCACCTCGCGATGTCAGAATGTCAACTGTCATTTTTTTCTATGTAAATGCAGTTATATTTTTTACTGTAAAGAGTCTAGCTTGTGCTCACAAGAGAATTTGCACCGCGAAATTTATATATGAAATGATATGGGAGCACTCTGACAAAACCCACATACTCGTACGCCCAAGAAGAAAACACGCAGATACTTACATACAAATGTGTTATTTCAATATGTTTGCAGTCATATGTATACATAAATATTTAAATTTAAAGTAATTTTATATTTACTTATTTATATACCTATACATAATTATATATAAAATAATTTTATATTCCTACACTTATATGTACATAATTATCTATATAATAAATTGAAAATAATTTTATATTTAAATATTTATCTACCTGTACAAAATTATGTATAGATAAAATTGAAAATATTTTTACATTTGCATACCATAGTTATACTCTATACATAATTATGTATAAAACAAAATAAAACAATTTTATATATGTACCATACTTATACATTTTTATATACCTATATGTAAGTATTTATCAAATAAAGTAAAAATGTTTTATATTTACATATTTATATAGTTATCCATATTTACATACCTATACATAAATATGAATAAAATAAATTGAAAATAATGTAATATTTACATATTTATATACCTATACATATTTATGTACTAAATATATTTATAATAATTTTATATTTAAATATTTATATAAACATAATTATATGCATGGTTTTTTTTCCTTGGGCGAATGAGTATGTCGGTTTTCTCAGAGTGCGCCCATATTTCTTTACGTACAAATTTTATGGTGGGAGTTCTTTTGTTAGAACATTTAGTGTAACTGTCTGCACCATTGATTATTTTTAAATCGTTTAGAACACTAATTATTTTACTGTTTTTAGTAATAGCTTGTTAAATGGCAGAATGTTAATGATTGAATATTCTATACTTCCAAAATTGCTTACTACGGGGGATTTTTTTTACTTTATCTTTTTTATGCCAGTAAGCAAACTTCTTCCGTTAATATCAGTTCCATAGATTATATGAAAGACTGAAAAAAGAAATTAATTATTGTTTTTGCTTAATACCCTTATTGTTTTTATAAAAACAAGGACCCTATTTCATTATTTCAGACATTTAAATAATTTTTAAGTTCTTGAATTTCTTCTGGTACCAGTGATTTTTTTTAAATATGATTTTGTGTATAAAAATATTTTGTGTTAAAAACTATCAAATTGTTATTTTGTGTACTGACACTGTTCCACAACCTGTATACGAGATATAAGGAAAAAATTGTTAAGAAATTAAAAATTAAGTTAATAGTTACATTTGAATTAATATTTTCACTTAATTAGTTCGTTTTCTAGCCAAGTAACTTTTAACTTAAACTAGTTACTTTCTTCATATAAAAATAACTTGTTTTTAGCTAAGTTAAAAGTAATTTTTCTACACTTGTGTTTCTTGAATGGCAAATAAATCGGAAGAGAAACTAGTAAACTTACATCTCCGTAATATTTTATCCATAGGCAAAAATTTAAGCGTATGGTTCAACACTCAGTACGTTTAAACTGACACCTGAAACCAGCATTTCGGTAAACTGGGTTTCGGAGATCAGAGTTTATGTACGCTATAAACGCCACCAAAGTGATATTTCACTGTATCTCGAAACCGAGGTTTATAATTCAAGTTCAGCGTCGAAACTTAGTTTTTCTGCGCGTTGTGGAACAACGAAACTTCTGGTTCGTTTGTAAATATGGTATTAAATGTACAACTAGGATATGTTGAAGTGTAAAACAAGGTGTTTAATTGTTTAAATTAATGTGTGTAAATGCAGAGTGATTATATAATTTTGCTGTAAGTACGAAAATAACGAATACAAAAATTAATATGCTGAATCTTAACAATACTTTACGAAATAAAATTTTTAATTATGTGTTATCAAGTAATGTATGCAACTTTAAATAACTTTATTTGTCATATTTATGATTTCCGTGTAAATTGAATTCCTTGGTATGAATTATTTCCCAAATTGTGGTAAGAAAAAATTCGTTTTGAATTTTGGGTACACGATGAATAGGCTGATAAATCCTGATGCGACAGACCAGGAGCACTAACTTGACAGAATTTTATAAGCTTTTCTGATTTTACTCGAAACATTTAAACCGAGTAGAATATCGTTAGTGATGCGTGGCTTCAAGATCACAAATAGAAAGATTGTAAGATGTAAAAAAAATTTAAGCTGGTTCACTTGCAAGTTTTCAGTTAACTGGGCTCATCATTAACACATTTTCATAAAACGGAGAGGGCCGCAGACAGGTCGCTGTCGAATTCGTCTTTTAATCATATCCTTGGTGGTTCACAATAAGCAAACAAATCCTGATGAAGGATATTCAGTTCGAGCATAAGATATTCAAACTTAGCACAACATGTTTTCAGCCATTTTTCAGAGACTAAAACGGGATGCAAATATAGGGAACAAAAAAATGGGGTAGGCTGTGTCGTCTATACGGCCGTAGGTATTTTCTACGTGATAACGTCTATGATTGGTGAAAGGGTTAAAAATGATAGACTGAAATGTGATTGGAGGCTCCTATCGCTGAGTCGTGTCTGGAAGAAACGCCATTAATGTATTTGCTGGATACGTGTCTATTAACTTCTTCCTTCGTTTGGCATTTAATTCTCTGAGTTGTTGCAATCTATCCTGGTGTTTTTTACGTTTGAGCTGATTGTATCATAATATTAGTATCGCCACTTGATGTGGCATGTGATGATGACGCAATCGCCATATCAGCATTTTGCTGTTGCGTAGAATTGTCAACTTCTTCATTATAACTCTGGAATGGATTGTGGTAGCTGAATCATCAATTCAGTATTAGATTTGTCTTGTCGAGCACTATTCATGTTGTTAATATCATTAGTGTCCTTTTCGCCTAACTTGTAATTTTTAACTATTTTAGTTTGTAATCTGCTAAGAAAATGATTATTGGTTAGAAAGTCACTACGTGAATTTATTATATATGGTTTTTGGTAAAAATTTTAGTTACTATTTTTTTACGCACAAACTGACACCGGAATTTCTCCGATCGAATTAGCCGTTGGTTTGCTACTGCGGTCTTAACTGCTCGAAATAAGAGGTTCGCAGCGCGGCTGCCACTGCGGCCTGATTAAGTCAGAATAATACGTCTGTGTATGAAGTATGAAACCAAAGGACCGACCTATACTATCGTACATTTACATTTAAATTAATTCTTATTCTCAACGGGTAATTGCCAAGGGCCCGAGAGTAAAATTTCGTGACGCTCACTTTCGGAACATAATGGGCTGAGTTGTAATACGTTGTCACGTCAAAAAATTGCACTGACTTCATTAATGTGTCGTAGTAAAGATTTTACATGCTCGGCAAGGAAAGAGTCAGACCCGAATGAGGTGCGAGCAGTTGCGAAAGCAGACAGCTTAGGTCACCACTTGTGTGTGAAGGGAAAGGCGAGGGGTTCCGTAACAAGGTTATCTCCCCCTAAGGGGAGGTAGCACAGTTCCTGGAAGTATTTAGCTGCCCTACAGTATGTTGACAACTTTTGATTTTCTTCAACACTCATAGTACGCAAAAGTCTTGACAGAGAAATAAGCAACTCACCAGTCTAGATGAAGGTAGGATGGAATGAGGCTGATTGCTGGTAACTTCTAGGATACTTACCCATAAACACGTGCAGTGCACTCTCTTGTACACATGTACTTGAACACGTATACACAGATAAACGAAACTAAGACATAAAATACAAAACGCAAAACATGCAAACATGAATACCCTAAGCTAATTAGCATATGACACAGCAGTGCTATTATAGTGAATCCATCTTATCTTTGCCATTGCCTGCAGTGAAAATATTCTGACGCGGCGATTTTCTCGTAGAACAACCATTTTTCTCAGGGGCGGATACAGAAAATGATTTAGTGGTGTGATTTGAGAAAAGAAATCTTAAGCTAAAAAGCCTTACAATACTTATCAGTAACATATTGGGGTTCCCCACATGCTTTTTCTACGTCCATATATGTGAACATATGTGTCAGTTTATTTAGTCGATTTGCATCCATCTTCATATACTCCAAAATTGACAACGAACGATTAGTAGAGCCGTAGTTACTGGTAACGTGCAGAAAAATCTCAGCATCTTGTGAGTGCAGGGGGAAATATTTATTATTTATATAGATTTATTAAATGGCGAAGGTAGGTCAAATTGCCTTTTATTACACTTAACCATTTTCTAAATGACATATTTGACAAAACGGCATACAATTTACAAGCAATGTAACTGTGCATGTTAACAGTCGAAATAAACTCGACTGCACTCGCTTAAGATCATTCAAGTAAAGGAAATATCTTCACATCTATATGGGCTAGCAGACTACATAGACGTAGATGGGATGGCAATCGCTCGTTTGATGCATCCCCCTCCCCCTCATGTTTTTGACGTCAGGGAGGATACCCCCTCCCCCCCCCAAGACAATATCTCGAATTCAGGCCTTCTCTACAATGTTAAAAACTCGCAAATGTATGTTAAAACCATCTAGAATAAAATACTAAGTTCTGTGAGAAAAATGTTTTACAAATAGGTGTATGAGTGTGAGAGGGAAAGGTGTTTCAATAAATTCTAGTTGGGTTATTGATGTATATTTGAGAGGAATGTAATAGATTTTAGAAGGGAAATACTGAATAACTGCCATAGTAATGTACTATGGTCAGAAGGCTGAGACAACATCTCGAATTCAGGCCTTCTCTACACTGTTAAAAATTCGCAAATATATGTTAAAACCATCTAGATTGAAATACCAAGTACTCTGAGAAAAATATTTTAAAAATGGTTGCATGAGTGAGAGGGGCAATGTGTTTCAATTTAGTTGATTTTAAAACAATCTGGGTAGAAGTATGTTTGGAAGTGAATATGGAACATAGAAAAGGATTTGGGAACTAAGCTGGATGCACCGAGCGTATTCGGAGGGCGCATAGTCCTGCACATGTCTATGTTCTGAATGTGTTGATTTGAAATGGATGTATGTATGATGAATGAATGGACCTGAGTATTTCTAATAATTGTGGAATGTATGAAAATAGGTTGGGTATTTTATAATTAGATTTTAAGTTAATCATTTAATTTTAAGAGTATAGAATGTTATGAAAGATTTGGGTAATTTTTAAGTAAGTGTTTAGTTTCAGAAATATTTTTTTATGAAAAACATAAATTGTGCTATTTTACCGAATGTTTTTACAGTAACAAATACTTTAATTTTTTTTAAATTAATTTTTAAAATTTTGTCCTAAACAAATAATTTCTACTATTCAAAATAAAATAACTTGCTTAATAGTATTAAATGCATTGTAAACACACTGCTCGCTTGTTTTCAAACAATGATAATTTTTTTATAAAAACCCCATTAAAACACACAGTAAAAAAAAAGTAAAGTAAATTTTCCCTCTGTTTGTGAAAAAATATGTTTATGTTTGTGTCCTTAATAAACATTTATTTACGGATACAAGACAACATTGTTTCGAGACATTATAATAATATTTTTCCTCTCTTTTCAGCACTACGCAGTCCTTTGTATTTTTTGTGGTGCTGAAATTACTGTATTGGGAAAAAAAATTTCTTTTCGATCACAATGAGCAAGGGAAAACATCAAAGTCTTGATTGTTTGTTGGATGATATTTTCATTAGCGGTACAGAGTCTGTATCTGAGTTGCAAACAAAAATAACGCCTAGTACAAGTTGTCAGGGCATTGTCGTTTCGCCTAGATCCAGTTGTTTCGATCTCTTGTTGGACAATCTATTCTTGAGTGATTCGAACACTGATTCACATACGGAAAGACTATCTGGTGCAACAGATCGGGCCACGATCGTTTTCCCCAAACACGGAAAAGTATATCTCCGGTTAGACTATTTGTTTCTATCTGACACGGAAAATTCGAGTGATTCGGATAGTGCTTTGTCCGTCTCACAGCCGACTTTCGAGTCAATTAGAGAGACTTCGTCTAGGGAAATTTAAACTTAATCGTTTTCCGATTCCTCTAACTTAGTGGAAGTTTCATTGCCTGAATTGAGATATCAACTTTTGGCGATAGCATTCGTGTGTAAGCTGACTGTTGCACGTTTAGTTAATGATCAAGTAGAGTCTGACACAGATTTTGAAAGATTTTTCACAAGGTACATGGTCCCTTTGTTAGAGTTAACGATGGCATAACCCTGGCTAATAACGTTTAGTGTCAGCATAGTGGTTAAATATTTGAAATCCTTTTTGGCTGAGGAAGGTGCTATGCAGACTTTTTACTTTTAAAGTAAATCACTTCCCATCCTGAATTCAACCGATGTAGTCGCCTACGATGAGACAATTCAGCCTTATCTCACAAACAGGCTTGAGTAAGTTAGTGCTCATGGTAGCAGCTGGAGTCTACTTATAATTCTGCATATGGAGGTTCACAATTTGCAGTTTCGAACATTCTCCATCGGTGCTGCTCATACTAAGCTCCCAAAATGCATTGCCAATAAAACAGCCTGCATTAATGTGCAGTGTCCTGAAGGACTGTGTTTCCATTATGCTGTTATATCAGCTTTGTTACCTGCCACACATCATTATGACAGAATGACTTCATATCCAAATCCTCATGAGGTTTTGGTTAATGAAGGTCTGTTGGTACGTGTAGTGTTACAGGATATTCGAAAGTTCGAGGAGAACAATGGTATTTCTATCAATGTCTACTCTGTAGTAAATAAATATAGTAATAATATTGACGAAACTTTCGATAAGCAAGGGGTTATCGTACCAATGCATATTTATCCTGTATGACATGCACATCACATAAATGTATTGGCCATTTGTGCTTGTGGTAATGATGCACATTTGCATTTTGTTTCCATTAACGATTTGTCAAGGCTGCTTCACAGTCAGTTGACTAAGAAATATAGAAAAATCATTGTTTGTGATCATTGTCTCTAATACTTTAGTAGTGAGGAGAAAAATGGAAAAACCATAATGATCTCTGTCAGCAACATAAGGCTGTTCGCAGTACTTTCTTTACTGGGGATGACAGGTACTTGCAATTTCAGGGTTACAACAAACAGCAAAGATTGGGTTTTTTTCACCTGTTGTGACACAGAGACATATTTGAAAGCCTTGTCCACTTACCTCCCCAGTAATAATATGAGTAATACAAATAGCACCAACCAACAGCATTTTGTTTGTTTGTTCGTACAATCCAGCATTATCTAACTACTTTGAGTTTGTGGGTGATGATTGTATGAACCAGTTGCAGATATTGGTTGAATTGACAAAGTGGATTGCAGAAATATGCAGTGTAACTGTTCTAATGAAGCCAAAAAACCCTTCTGAAGAACCTAGGTTGGCGGCTCGGAAATGTTGTCATATTTGTAAGAATGAACTGAGTGCAGATACTGTAGTCGACCATAACCATCTGACCGGGGAAATAAGAGGCGACGCACATAATAAATGCAACTTGAACTTTCGACTGCACAAGAAACAACTGTAGCTGTCTTTCATAACCTGCAGAACTATGATGCTCACTTTCTCATAAAGCCATCGGCTGAATGTCACGTAACAAAACATGTGGTAATAGAAAACCTGGGTAGAATCGAGGTAATTGGAATGACCCTAGAGAAATACAAATGTATTGCCAAGCGTATTCCCAATGGGACTGATTTCAATGGAAAGGCGCAATATTTCAAATTACGCTTTTGTTGACTTATTCCAATTCATTAGCGCCTCTCTCGAAACATTGGCAGGCAATTTGAAAACTGTGAAATTGAGTATCACCTGCTCGATGTTTCCTGACAACACCCAATTTGAATTGGCAAAAAGGAAGGGAATGATTCCTTATGGCTTTGTTAAGTCCGAAGACAGTCTGATGTGCACATCACTCCCACCAAAGGAGGCGAAGGCATTAGCAATGAGGATTATACTCATGCCCAAGCCGCATGGGATGTGTTGCTCTGCATAAACCTGCTGCAGTACACCATTCAGTTTTTACACGTGGACACATGTTTGCTGGCAGATGTTTTTGAAAATTTCAGGACCATATTTGGCTTATTATGGTCTTGACCCACCATGTACATCATAGCTCCATCTCTTACATGGGATGCTTTATTGTTAATGACTGATGCGCAGCAAAAGCTGTTGACTGACCCTGATATGTACCTTTTCGTTGAACGTACAATTAGGGGCGGCATTACCCAGGTTTCTAGAAGTTGTGCAGAAGCCAATAACATTTACATGGGTGAAGAGTTTGACCCCAGAGTGGTATCGAAATACATATGTTATTTCGATATAAATGGCTTGTAAAGTCACACTATGAAGAGCAAGCTTACTATTGGCAATTTCGAGTGGGTCTCGAGGCTGATGTGTTTTCATCATTAGATTTTGCGAACACAGTGAATGACGGTGACACATTTTTTTTTGCTGAAGTCGATTTGTCGTTTCCAGACGAATGCCATGATGTGCTATCCGATCTGCCTTTGGCTCCAGTAAATGCCATACCTCCTAACGACTCACATGAAAAACAGCTTTTGACACTTGCACCATGGAAGAATTATGTTGTTCACAGGGAAACACTGAGGCAGTACTTGATGTACACAGGCACACTTGACTCTGTTCATTGCATTTTGCGCTTTGAGCAGAAGGCTTGGATGGGTCCGTACATCGAGTTTAATATTGAGAAATGTGACCAGGTTGCGCACGACTTCGAGAAATAGTATTTTTATGAATAATGCTGTGTGGGGAAAAACTTTGCAGTATTAAACTATATATGTAGTGGCAAAACTGATTGGACGTCTTATATTCCAGGCACGACAGATCATCGATAGAATATTGTCCTTATCGAAATGTCAAAAAGCTCTGTTTCATTTAACAATTCTTTGTACACCAGTGTTGCCATTCTGGATCTTTCGAAATTAACCCTTTACAAATTTCATTATCAGTACATGTGTGAGAAATTTCGTCTGCCAGCCTTGTACCTGCTATACTAATACCGATTTTATTTATATACAAAATTGCTTGTAGAGATATTTATGAAGCAATTACCCCAAATTTAAAGACGCGGTTTGAAACATCTAACTATGTGCTCGATAACCTGCAAGGATTCTCACAGGAGAACAAAGGCTGTACCAGAGTGATAAAGGTTGAATGTGCCAGCCGCATCATCACACACTTGGTAGGTTTACGTCCCAAGCTTTATGCCTACATTGTTTCGAATGAGCAGTGTATACGTAAGGCGAAGGGTATAAAACCTAACATGCAGCAATCCCTCCATTACAAGTATTATCGAGATTGCCTCGATAATTGCACCAGGGTTCTGGGGACCCAATACCAGTTCTGTTCGCATGGTCACAAGGTATACACCGAACACATGACCAAAGTAATGTTGTCAGGTTTAGATGATAAGCACTTCATGGAGCCGAATGGAGTATCGACTTTACCCTGGGGGCACTACAGGATCCCAAAGTAAATTTTTTCTTCCCGAACAACTTTAGTTTCAGCACCATTTTCAATGTAGGGCTGCCACCACCACTGTTAATGCTGTCAGCACCGCACCCAACACCACACCCTGCTCCACACCGCAATCTGCATCACAGCTGTCTTCAAACCTATGGCATTTGCTGCATCGACATCACTCGAGATATTGTTCCCAAATATTTCTTCAAAGCTACTGCTTTGCCCTAGCTACAGGGCTTTTATTCTAAAACATCGCGGCATTATCCCATGTTGTTTTTATGTCACCCAGGAATTACTCCTCGTGGTTTGGGACCACATCATGATATATAAGAATCTACAAAGTGTAACATTTGTGTGTGGTGGGCATTGTAGGTGTTGGTGTGTGGGCTGCTTACCCGGATATGACATAGTGGATGCTCAAAACATAGTGCCACAATGGACGACACCCTGAATCTCCGTATAATGCATATAGTGTATAATTTTTAGTTTAATCGATGTATATAATAATAGCCAGGCTGTGAAATACAATGGTGCCACCCCAAAGCGCCGTTTGATGTATATAGTGTATAATGTATCGTTTTTATTGCTTGTAAATAATAATAATTTTAATTAATATGTGAATGAATGTGTGAATGAATGTGTGAATGAATTTTGTATATATATTTTTAGTGTTTTAGTATTAAGATGTAAATATTAGTAAGCAATGTTTTTGTAGATGTTTGTTAAGCTGTAAACTTGTGAATATGTTTGATAGTTTATGAAAAGTTGTTTAAATGTTTGTGAATATTAGTTGTAAACTTGTGAATATTTGCAATGGTTGTTAAAATTTTTTTTGTAAATGTTTATAAATTTAGTTTAAAGGATAATTTTTGAAAAAATAAATAAAAATCCAATGATGAAAAGAAATAATGTGAGTTATTATTTAATAGTTTGAATTCCTTTTATCACATTTTAAATATATTTTTAGAATTACTAGAGATTGAATATTTGTGGGTGAGATGTAATAATAACTGTTTTTTACACGATTTGGTAAACCAGCAAGTAGACAATGGAAGTGGTCGAGAAATGATTGAACTCTGAAATTAAAGATTAGGGAGTGTTTGAGAAAATCTTGTGTAATGGAATGAGGGGGAGTTTAAAAGCCTAGATGAACTTAAAACACACCCACAATGGTGGAACCGGGCAGGGTTGTTGGAAGGGAAAGTAGTTTGGGAGAACTTCAGGTAAACTGATTCTTGCATGTAGAGCAAGGCTAAGGAATGTCAAGTGGCAAGCCTCACTAGCTGGCAACGACTTGGTCTTACAACAAGGATCAGCAAGACTGAACAGGTTTGAGCAGGAATGAACTGGTTACGACAGTTTAGAACATTCACTCGAAAAATTTAGAGTATCTCTTTTAACAAAAATGCTACAACTGATGTCATTAATGTCTGCTGAGAATAAGTATTATTCATCAAATATATGCTGAAATGCATGGTATAGTCGCACTGTTTTTTTTAAATATTGAAATGATTTTTTTGAACAATACTTTAAAGAAACAATATTAAGTTTGCAATACTGGTCCCCTCCACACTTAGCACTTAAGACATAAGACATAACACCACACTAGCACCACATGCTCCACAATCTGCTCCATTGCTCCACCTACCCACATGCTCCACAGCTCCACCTTGCTTCACATGCTCCACCTTGCTCCACAGTTTGCTCCACATGTTTCATGCACTCCACCTTGTCCCACACTGCTCCACAATTATATCTGCAATCTTGGGGAAAGTTAGTGTAATCAATCATTTTTGTAATGCATGCCTTGATGCATGTTTAGAGAGCCAGTGAGGTTGAAGTACATATTTATATTCATGTATGTGTACTTTTGGTGGGAATGGAGGGTGTGGAATGATGGTGAAATGTAATTTTATATTAGCAGGGTGTTTGTTTAATTAAATTTGTTTAATTCATTCTGTAATCGCACAATTAAAGTCGGTTTAATGTTACTTGATTGAAGTCTTTTGGTTAAAGTGACTTTTTAATTATTCTAACATATTTCATTTGTTTTGCTGAAATAGTTTGTTATGTTTATGCTTTTCGAGGAGTGTTTACGGTTAGTATTTGCTCGTATCTTTAAATTAATATATCGTCTCTTTTCATTAAAAAAATATTTACTTCACTTTCCTTGATGGAAAGTAAAGAATGCGCCCAGACATTCGTCCTGGCTGTATAGGATGCTCTGCACATCAGTCACAAATAATAAATATAAAAACAAATATCTCTTATATCACTCTTACACCTATATAAACAATTACAACCCATTCCTCTGGTCAGTAGGCTCCAGGACGTGACAGAGGACACGTCGATGCTGCTCCGCCAACTTTACCCTGCCAACACCAATAAAATAATATTTCTTTACATAAAAAATTTAATCATAGAAATCTGTTATCAAAAAATTATTTTATTAATTGATAAATATAATAAATCAATATAATTAATAGATTAATCTATTTAATTAATTGGTCTCATTTGTATATCATAATTTGGCACTTAGTGCACTCTTGTACCAAATGCGACTTTGGCCACTCTTGTGCTAGGTGGTCCAAAACATACCCGCTCTCTCTATTAACAAACGATCCCATGAGGGGAAGGTGCAGCTCTCCCACCCCTCGTCCGACCCGCGGCGGTGAAGACAGGTCCACTCAGTACATATGACTATGAACCGTCTGCGTCACATTCTGAAATGTCAAAAACGGTAGTCTGGTTTCCTTATTGTTTATCATATGGCATACGAAGTTTCATTGGTTAATCCTCCCTGAGTATACAGATGGATCGCAGTGACATTTGATATAATGTGCATTGGAGGAGTTGAATAGACAACGGCATGTTTTAAACGACGGTGATTTGATCAACAGTGAACATTTAAAGATTTTTGTGGTGTTTTGAGTGCAAACGTAATATTCATGTTTTCAAGTTGCGTTTTGTAAATGTCCTATAATGTTTGTCCTTCATAAGCAGTATTGTTTACCTTGAGCCGTTCTTGTATTTTCGTAATACAGACAGTAGCTTTTTTTTAAAGTAGGTACTTATGTTCTGCTGGCATACAAGTTTTAAATGTTGTGTCGAACAACGCACACGTCAAAGTCATCTCAAACTATTTTTCTGCTCCTCTTCTTTCGTTTAATTCGCTGATGTACGTACTTTTTTACCTGTTGGATTTGATACACTCACTTCCTTACGTATTTTACATATTTTCGCCACCGATTTCCTTGTCGCAGTTGGTGCTCGTTTCGTGGCATTTTCAATGGGACAAGCATGTCTTCCAGAAACTTTCTCGTCATCAAGAACGCAATTATGTTACCAATAATTAATCGAACTTTTTTTTTTGTGAATTGTACGACATTTTTACTCGAACATACCATTACTTACTCTTAGGTAAATACCTCCCGGAAGACTGACGTGTTCGCTTTACTTGCGCGAAGACTATACAGCAGGTATCGGTGACACTGTTACTTCCCTGTGATTGGCTCGCTAGTACTTATCGGCTTCTGTCCTATGTACTTGAGCAAGGCCAAGACCCGCAGCCGCATCCTTTCCAGACATCTTGTTGACGTTGACGAGTTATACAAAACTATTTAGTCGTCTAGAGGGAACCTCTAACTTCTGTTTGAAGCAAGAACAAGACGGTATTTATACGAACACATTCATGTCATTGAAAAAATTATTTCAATGGTACAGCTTTGATAATTACATATAATCTCTGAACGAAAAATATATAATTACCCATTCACTGTGTGGCGCAACTAGAATATGGTTTTGGATGTGTTTCATTAGAAAAAAATATTTTTTTTTTGCTTCTTACTCTTAAATATTGAACACATATGGTGCATAATTGAAATAAAACTTATATGTGCCACTTCGATTTTAGTTATTGGGGACATTCTGTTTTATGATGCTTGTAATGTTTTCATATGACTAATTTTTATATGCTTTTGGAGGGGTTTTAGCACCTAAAACATCCCTCGCTGCGCCCCTGAGTCTTTACGCTTTTCATTATGGTTCAGGTAAAGCAATACACACAGATTTTTTGCCCCCATTTCCGAAGATAAGAAAGGCTTATGAGGTCACTTTTCTGTCTTTGTGTATGCGTGTATGTGTGTATGTAAGTATGTATGTGTGTATAGTTGTGTCTAATAGTGTGTCTGTGCATCTGTGAGTCTCCTCCTTTCAATTTTTGAACGCGCCAACAGAATTTCACCAAACTTGGTACACATATAACTTAATACTTAGTATGGATGCGTGACTTTGACCGTTTTGGAGCACGTCGGGCAGATACTTTCCAAATGGCGGCAATTTTAAAATTCTAGGTGATATGTCATATTTTGGGAACCATTCAACTGTTTTAAACCAAATTTTAATGCTGGCAGACCATTGTGTGAGCATTGCATTTTGAGAAAGATATAGTTGTTAGTCCACCATTTTGGAAAATAGCACCAACTTATAAAATTAACATTTTACATTATATCTCGGAAACTATTCAACCACAATTCTCACCCAATTTGGCATGTAAGTAACACTATGGTACACCATGTAAATGTAACATATTGAACAGTTACATATTTTCAAAACGACTGCCATACAGCGGATTTAAGTTTATTTTGGATATCTGCCATACCATTTGACCAATTTCGACCAAATCTTGTGTACCAAAAGTATATATTACAAGCATAATATATACTAACAAATAACCATATCTGTCATTTTGAAGATAGTGCCATATGAATGAATTAAGTTATTATGTCATATCTCGGTTAATAATAAACCAATTTCTACAAAATTTTGCACACAAGTAATACAGATGCCGATGATGTTAAGTAATATGTTTTAAGAATGGCAGACGCTTATTTTCTAAACGATTGCCATATAGCCATTTAAGCTTAGAATGCTATATTGTCGACACTATGTATTCAATTCCAACGTAACTTGGTATGCTAGCAGTAGACATGACAACTATTAACTGTATCTGCATGGAACACCTTTTGTCCGCAATTTTATAAGATAGTGTCATGCGAATAAAATTAAGTATTTATGTCATACCTGAGGAAAGAATTAACCAACTCCCATCAAATTTGGCAAACAAGTTGTACTGTGGCATACGATGCCAAGTGGTATGTTTCACGAATACCAGATACTCGTTTAAAAATGGTGGTCATATAGCAATTTTTATCTTAGAATGCTATAACGTCGAAACAATGTAATCAATTTCAACTAAAAGATGTGCGCTGGCAGTAGATATTACAGCTATCAACTGTGTATACATATATAATATTTTGTCTGCCAATTTGTAAGATATCGTCATGTGAGTAATTGTAGTTTCTTGCCATATCTCGGAAAAACATTGACAGATTTCTTCCAAATTTGGCAAACAAATTGTACTGCAGCAGGTGGTATAAACTGGTATGTTAATGTAGCTCAGGCACTTATTTTCATAGTGGCAGCTATCAAATAATTTTAAGTTTGGTCGGCGATATCGATGAAACTATGTAATCTATTTAAATTTAACTTTGTATATTTGCCGTATACAATCATCGAAATTGCCACTACACTGCTTTTTTGTCCTCAATTTTTTATGATCTCCGCGTGTAAATTATGGAGATTTTATGCCATGTCTCAAAGACCAATCAACCGATTCCCACCAAATGTTACACTGGAACATTTCAAATAAATTTGTACCAAATTGTGCACACCATAAATTCTACATAAGGCCATGTCAAATTCCATGATTTAAATTGGTCAGACAACGACGTTCAAAATAGCAGCTTTATAAATCATTCAGGTAAGTTTGATATATATATATATATTAAACAATTCAATCAAAATCAACCAAAACTTGTACGCAGAAAGTCTGCATTAGAAGCATCGTATATAGATCCTCTTTTTCTGGCGATTTTATACGATAGCCTCAAATAAGACAATAAAGAATTTAATGTCATATCTCAGTGACCAAACAACCGATTTCCATCAAATTCTTCACACGTGTAGCGCTACGATAGGCCATGCAAACTTACATTATTTATGCGGCTCAGTTACTTATTTTCAGAATAAAGGACCTGTAAATATTTTAGTATCGTAAACCTTATAATTCGAAACATTAGACTGATTAAATCCGAAGATAATGCTCCGAATACGATCTCCGTAATGTAGTGAATTGCACGCTAGCTTATATTACGAAGTATTCTGGGTTCAAGTCCCGGGTAAGGTAAGTGTGTATTTGTAACTGTCTCACAACTGTTGCATAAGTTTCTGGTTTCAGTTCTAAAGTTAGTGCGTTCAAAAAGATTCGACAAAAGCCATGTAATAGCATCACTAATACAAATATCCAGGTTGGCCGAGCGGCCTAAGACGTCTAGTTAAAGGTAGCGTACTCTACTTGTGTACTCTACTCGAATAAAAAAGTTATCACATGTTCGATTCCTGTTGAGCGTGAATGCTGACACGCCTGCAGACAATCGCACAATGGCGTCCGCGGGAGGTGGCGACTGTCACTGGCGGGCAGCAGCCGGTGACGGGTGGTCAGAAGAGCCGGCGGTCATGTTGGCGACCAGTACAACGACGACTGCCATTTTAAATGGCAGGAGCTGGTGGCGGGTGGTCAGAAGTCTGAATGTCGCGACGTCACCGATGGCTCTAATTCGTCCAGGGCGTGTCTTACTCACCTTCGCCCAGGGCGTGTCTTACTCACCTTCGCCCAGGGCGTGTCTTACTCACCTTCGCCCAGGGCGTGTCTTACTCACCTTCGCCCAGGGCGTGTCTTACTCACCTTCGCCCAGGGCGTGTGTTACACACCTTCGCCCAGGGCGTGTCTTACTCACCTTCGCCCAGGGCGTGTCTTACACACCTTCGCCCAGGGCGTGTCTTACTCACCTTCGCCCAGGGCGTGTCTTACTCACCTTCGCCCAGGGCGTGTCTTACTCACCACCAGCTACAATTTTGTTAGACAGTGCTACTTCTAGGATTCGGAATTTAGACTTCATCCTTACAACAAGGTTAAGGGTGGCATTCAGAACTCTGGACTCCCCGCCGCCAGCGGACACCACCAGTGCCTGCCATTTTTCAAATGGCTGTTGTTTTTGTACTGGCTGCCAAAATATCCGCCGGGCCTTCTGACCGTCCATCACCAGCAGTCGGCATTTTGTGCATTACTGCTGGCCGCCAACATGGCCGCCCACATTCAGAAGTCTGGCCTCCTGCCACAATCTTTGATTCAATTAGAAAATGAGGTCAAATATACGTATTTTTGAAGCCTCAAACTCATTTATATTAAAGGTAATAAATTTATGAAACTAGCCTAATACATTTGGGTTAAATTTAAAGTTAAGCCTATGCAAAATAAAATATCTAAAAAACTACAGTTAACATTATTGAAGTGAGAAATTAAGGATAAATATAGAAATATATCAAAGAGAAATCAATTCCTTTCTACCAACTCAGCTTTTAAGAAATTATTTTAAAATTAATTTCACCCATATTGAGGAAAGTTGCCTCATTAGTAATATCAGTAACTTTTTTTAAAACCAAATCATAATTTAAACTTATGGCTAATTAAGTAAAATCCTACGTTTTTACGAAATATACATTAACTTTAAAGTTGTGACATGTGAATAGCCATCCCAAAATGGTTTTGTTTTATTTAATGATCTCGGGGATATTTTTATTTAATGTTTTATACAGCTCTATAATGTGACTAGGTTAACTACATGAAAACAAATATGATGTGAAATTAAAACGTGTTTCGCAAATGGTGGACGGAATTCAAAAACCTAACCAGACGGTAGATCATAGACAACAAATAGCTTAAAGGTAACACTAACTTTAGGTCCACATACACTAACATAACTATTATTCAAAATTCTGATCGTCAACTAGCGTGAATTTCTGGTGGTCTAGTAGTTACGGCGTATAGCTCACGCTCAATGATTTCTAGGTTTGATACCCTTTAGGCCCGGGGGATTTTCAGGATTACAAAATTCGTTTACGACTTCTGAAAGAATGCTTCTATGATGCATTGAGAGGTAGAAGTCTGTGAGAAGTCACTGAAAGTGAAATACAAAACATTGGGTGGTGTAGTTGAGATATTCGGTGCAACCAAATCTTTAAAAAGTCCCATGAATCCAGATCGCTCTAGAAAAAATCAATTATCATTAAGCCTCGGAATTGGTGAATAATCTTGTGGTTGTTTATCAGCTATCTGTCATTTGCATTGTTTCGTATGACTAGGGAAATCGGCATCAAGTGCATACCATCTTCGACACTTATCACATTGATATGTCCTACGAATGGCGTTCCTGACACAAGTACTGTTTTCGTGTGTCCTAGCATCGTATGTACTTATAAATGTCTTGTCACAATAGTTGCTTGGATGTCTTGACGGAAGCGTTTAACTAGTCTCAACATTTGTAGATGAACCCGCACTTTTATTTGCTAATCTGTGCCTGGCAGGCAGTGCAGGGAGACCCGTAAAAGTTGCGAGATGTCGTCTAGGTAGCCATATCGGACTAAATTTGATTTACACCGTTCACATGTGAACATAGTACGCTCTGGATTCTGATGACAACTGGTTTCATGTTTTCTGCAGGTGGTTATTGTAGAAAATGTATTCTTGCAGTAGCGGCACAAATAACTATCCTGTTACATTTTCGAATACCAACACGTTACCCACAGCAGATGTTCTCTCTTCGAGGTCTGAACAGCGACTGAGCTGACCGGACTATTCCGACCTGTTTTATACCACATTTCCATGACATCTGACTAGGGTTAACTTACAAAGTCTCCAATGCGGTGCTGTTGGAGTACTTCGTACCTTCTTAAATCGATGGTTGTGACTTACACAGTTTCAAATGTATTTGTAATGCGTCAACACGCACATACATTCTTCGACACTTATCACATTGATATAAAATACGAATGATACACTTCTAACATGAACTTTGTACATGTCTCTTTGCATCATATGCATATGCAAATATGTTGTTACAATATTTGCATAGATGTTGTGGCAGTACCAAAGACTTGCTGTCCGATAAATCCTTACATTGAGCTGGTAATATCTTCATAAACCGCTTGACAGGTGGCGATGCGCGACCCTTACATGTTGCACGATGTCCTTACAAGCTTCTATGATGACCAAACTCAGAGTTACACTTTTTACATGCGAACAAGATACGACCTGTATTCTGATAACAACCAGCTTCCTACCGTCTGTAGATGTTTTTGTTAGAAAATGCCTTTTTACAGTAGCGACAGGAATAACTTTGCACTCGTTCACGATCACCTTAGTTTTCATTCAATCGCTTCCTGCTGCGTGCATATAAGGTACACACTTAACCTGCATCATATGGTTAGGGCTTGTAGATGATGGTTCTTCGTGACATTTTGACAGTGGGGCCTTGCTCCCTCCGACGAACGATTGTCTGCTTGCGAACACGTAGTCGGTAATGTATTGTGTGTACGGGAAGGGAGGGCGGTCATTGCTTCCAGTGAGTTTACGACAACGATATTTGCTCGTGACCTGCAGGTCTTATGAAACAGCTACACTCGTTAAGGTAAAATCTCTCCTCTGCATCGTCTAAGAGCAGAGTACGTACATAGTTGACATATGTTTGTGTGTGTGTGTAGTGGTACTTCCTTACTCGGTTCGTGTCTCGGGTTGTCACAGTGTGTGTGACCTATGACTATAGGTATTTGTGATGAACATACATTGCACGATGTGATCATTACTAGCCATTTTGTTTATAACTATTATTTTTTCCTTTCGTGCACTCTAATGGGCAAAACTAGGCATGGAAGAGCAAGCAGCTATCTGTAAGGATCTGGGTTCGAGACTTGTCATTATGGATAAACACAACATCGCAGTTAATATAGTGGAATGGTTGAACATGTAATGCTGGATGGAAACCATCTAAGTGCACACAGTAATGGTTCGGGACAGGTCGACTGCTTGTAATTTCAAAGGCTTGGTACATGATGTAAGTACATACATTGATGGTTCGGGCAAGGTTGACAGAGTATGATTGATTGTAATTGTAAAGACTTGGTACATGCATTGAATGTTCGGACAGGGCTGAAAGAGTATGATTTCTGCGACTGTAAAAAAAAAAGGCTCGGTCGGTACACGAGTGCAGGTAAGGTCGTCAGATTATGACTGTCTGTAATTGTGTTGGTTCGGTACAGGAGTGCAGGTCGGAGACAGAGTATGACTGTCAAGGCCGCTACATGCTCGTCGTCATGGACAGTATGACCGACGATGAATGATTGTTTGCAGACGTATCAGCATACACCCTCAACGGTAATCGAACCTTCGATATCTTATTTTTTTCAAGGAGCATACGCCATCATCGTTGTCAGGCTACATGCAATAGTTACTTTCAAGTGCATAAGTTTTTTTATTGACACAGCATGGTTGTGATGTACTTTCTTTCTTGGTTGGTAATGTATACTATACACAGAAAGACAGAGCGATTATTGTGCTCTGAGCTTCCAGTGAGTTCACTTCATGACCTACAGGTCCTCTGCTCTACAGACAGAGTATGTACATAGTTGAAATGTGTGTGTGATATCTCTTTACTCGATATGTCTAATTCGATTGCACTTAGTTGTCTAGAATCCTCGATGGTTGTGTATGTGATGTACATTGAAGTCTAGGTACATGACGAGTGCAGGTCGGTCCTCTGTTGTTGTTGTGGGGGTACAGACAAGCTGTGAGCATAGAAGGTTCAGTATGCGAGTGTGGGTTGGAATATGACTGTTGTATATTGAATGTTCTAGAGGGGGTATGACTGTCGTGGGTTGTGTGTGTGTGTGTGTGATGGGCTTGGTATGTGAGTGCAGGTCGGGGACTGACTGTCTGTAAAAACTAACACTGTTTTAGACAACATGATGGATTTATGTCGACTTGTATTACCACTCTCTACGAATATCGAACTTGCGATACCTCGAGGTTGGTTCAGGGCACATGCATTGTTTCCTTTCAATTGTATACCGGTAAGTACATTGACAAGGGGAGGTGGAGGTGGAGATGCAGTACTTCGTTGGCATCTACCATGAATGATGGCAGTGGGGCCTTGCTTCCCTCCAACGAGCTATTGTCTGCTGGCGAACATGTAATCGGTAATGTATTGTGTGTACAGAAAGGCAGGGCAGTCATTGCTTCCAGCGAGTTCACGACGATGACATGTACTCGCGTCCTGCAGGTCTTCTGAAACAGCTAAACTTGCTAAGGTAAAATCTCTGCTCTGCATCGTCGTCTAACTAAGAGCAGGGTACATATTTAGTTGGTGTGTGTGTGTGTTGCGAAACCTCCTTACTCGTTTTCATGTCTCAGGTTTTCACAGTGAGTTTGTGTTTGTGTGTGTGTGTGGTTGGCTCATATTACAGAGTAGGATGACCCCTTTCTGTTATTATAATTACCTGCTACGTTGCATGAGTGCAGGTCGGAGACAGAGTATGGCTGTCATGCTAGTCTCTTCATGGGCAGTGGGACCAACGAATGTCTGAATGTGGTCTCAACTGTAATCAAACTTATGATAAAATATTTATTCAAGTAGGGTACAGAAACAAAAATAAATTTTTAAAAATGTGTCGTACCTGGGGATTCAAACCCATGCTTCCTTTTACTGGAACCATAGCTTATATTAGGTGCCTTAAGCCGCACAGCCAACCTGACAATTTGTATTAGTGATGGAATTACATGCTTTTGTCGCATGCCATATGCTTGTGCAATACGCACGTGCGAATTGGTAGTTTTTGTTTTCTTTTGTGAACTCTAGCAGAACCTGCGATAATTCAAGAATGGTTAAGTTTACATGGATTGGTTTCTTTTAATAGTATACCGGTAAGTACAATGAGAAAGGTGAGGTGGTGGGGATGTAGTACTTGGTAGCTGTCTATCGGGCACTGAAAGGCAGGACCGGTCCTGGTGGCCTCTGATTCCAGGGAGGTCGCATCGACGATGACAGCGACGACGATGAGATGTGCTCGTGGCCTACAAGTATTCACTGCTACACTAGTTAAGGTAGGGGATAGTTAGTTTCGTCACAGAAATCTTATCATTCTAGCATGTGTTGTTGTATGTGTGGGGACTCGGCTGTCTAGTGATGACTGTGTATTCATTGCGAGTGCCATCTCAATACATACATACATACACACACATCGACATTTTGGTATGCGGCTCACGAGTGCATGGCTGGTAGTACTGACTGACAGTCTGAAAGCAAATACATGCATTGAAGGTCATTGTATGTTTGGTGGTCAGTGGGGCTGCAAGATGGTGGTCGCCTAGGACGACTTGTACTAGTAGTATGCTAGTAAGGAAAAACCTCGACGATGCCTATGTTATGCATTTGTCAACTATATATTATGTAGTTCGGAACTTATGGCCAACTATGCTTATAAATCTACATATGGCATACTTGCTCCTGCAACCCTGCTTGTTGTTAGGGATGATAATGTTATGAGTTTTACAGCCAAGATGATTGCCTGGCAGTGGGGTGGCTTCGTCTTGTGGACCCTCGCAGAGGGTCAGTGGTAATGTGTCCTTTGTTGCGGTTGGATGCCAAGGACATAATTTAGCGGGTTGCATTTTGGCAGTCAGTCACAACATGGACACCAGCGACACGGCGTGTGAGTAAAATTTGTATTTATAATGTCTAACATGCCACTGGAGGAGGCAGTGTGCTTGTATACCAAATAAAACATTCTGGTTCACCTGGCATCATGCCGAGGACACAGGGGTGTAGAAATAGGTGGTACTTTATCATGCATGGATGGTAATCCTTAGCACGAGGGTCGAAAAGGGTGTCTGCTCTCTGTTACATGAGTGCTAGGTGGTCGGTGCACAGCGAGTCACTGGGCCAGGTGGTGGCAAGCATGCAAGGATGTATGGTCAGGGGTGATGTAGGAGGTGGAGGGGGAGGAGAAGGAACAGAGAGAGCAGGAGGATGAGTGGAGGGTCGCTGGTTGGGGTGCCGAGTGGCAGAGCCACAAGGAAGCATGTGCGACCAGGAGAGATAGAGGTGAGTAAGAACAGGGAGACAAGAAGGCCGACATATGTCTGCACATCTGTTCTCATCGTCGGGGAGGTTATGCATGTATTATGATTTTTGGTAGTTATATCTCAAATGCTTTGCAACTTACAGCCATCTGTCATAGTCATTGTTGATGTCTATGCTATGAATTTGGTGACTATAACTAAAATGGTTAGGAAATTACAGCAATCTATGCTAATAAGTTGGCATAGGACATACTTGAACCAGCGACACCTCTCCTAGTTATGGACGATGTCTATGTTATGCATTTTGTCAACTATAACTCAAACAGTTCGGAAATTACAGCCACCTATCCTTTTAAGTTGACATGTTTCATATTTTACCCTATGACCCTTCTCCTAGGTGGGGTGGATGCCTGTTATGAATTTAACAACTATATTGCAAACTGTTCGGAAATTATAGCCAACTCTGCTAATAACTTGACATTGGGTATACTTGACCCCGCGACCATTCTCCTAGTCATGTTTGATGCCGATGTTATGAATTAGACAACTATAACTTAAAGAGTTCAGAAATTAAAATCAACTATGCTTATAAGTTGACATGGGGCATATTTGACCCTTGTCCTAGTCGTGGTTGAAGAAGAATTTTTATTTGAAGAATGACATTCTGTATAAAATCAGTACTAGGCCAGAATGTAGAGAGAAATTGCTAGTTAAACCAGGTAAACTAAAGGCAGAAATCCTAAGTGAATGCCATGATAACCCCCTAGTGGGTGGATATTTAGGGGTAGCCAGAACAATTTATAAGATAAGGTAGAGATATTACTGGCATCGACTTTCTAAAGATGTTGTGAACTATGTGCAAACTTGTGTTGATTTCTAGGCCAAAAAGGGGACGAACATGAAACCAGCGGATCTTTTGCAGCCCATACCCACAGGCGTAACCATTTGATCGAGCTGTTAGGCCCATTTCCAAAAACTACACTGGGAAATAAATATGTAATAACTTGCATTGACTATGGTACTAGGTGGGCAGAAACTCGTGCCGTACCTGCTGGAATGGACCAAGAAGTGGCTTAATTTTTTAGAGACTGTAATTTGTAGACATTCTACCCCTGGGTCTGTTCTGAGCGGCAGGGGCCAGGTGTTCAGTTCTGAGGAAGTGAAGGAACTCCTAAAGCTCACGGATGTACAGGGAACCATGTCTTCAGGGTATCGACCACAATGTAATGGGGCAGTATAAAGGTTACATGCCACCCTCACTACCATGATTTCACATTACGTGTCCAACAATCAGAATAATTGGGACTTAAGTTTACCCCACGTAATATTTGCCTACAATATAAGCAGATAGGGGAGCACAAGGTTTAGCCCTTTTTTTGGTGTATGGTCGCGAACCTGTCTGCCTACAGATATCTGCTTTAACCAGAGAATGAACGGGGCAGAGTAAGCAGCTACGATTCAAGTGGAAGACTCTCCAGAAGCAGGCTGTGGAGAACATCAATAAGCAGCAATTGAAGGTCAAGCCACACTACGACCCTCAATGGAGGGTATCTACCTGGAGCGAGGTGTAGGTGTTGAAACCCCCATAAGAAAGAAAGGCTAGACTCCAAAATTGCTACACTGCTGGGATGGTCCAGCCTTGGTTATCCAAAAGGTATCCCTTAAACTGTATGTTGTTAAGAAAACGTTGTGGGGGGCCCACAAGGTAGAAATCGCGATTGTTGAACGACTGAAACCATTCCATAAATGAAATATATATATTTATTTATTTAATGTATCTTTTTTTTTTTCCTTTTTTTCCTTTTCCTTTTGTTGTGTTGCGTATTGTGTTGTGTTTGTATCACTGTCTAAACAGTGGACCAATGCTCTGTAAATGATGGGTTATAGGGTGAAACAAGCTTGAAGTGTGAGACGGGTCAGAAGTCTGCTGAACCAGGGACAGCTGAGGTGATGCTCTCTACAGTCTGGAGATGGCATGCCACTCCATCTTCTGTGGACAATGCTGTGCCTGAGGAGGATCCCCTCCAGAACAGCAGAATCCATAGCTATTGGTGTCATGGCTGGAGCGCACTTCCAACCAATGAACAAGGTAATGGTGTATACATCCTCTGTCCCTCTTCATTTTAAGACCTTGTGGCCTTGTGAGCTCGATGATAAAATTAGCCAGATAATTATAAATTTTCCTTGTGCCCACCTGGGGTACTCAGACTTTTGCCATCTACATAAAGAAGTTAAAATTTTTATTGTAATTAAAGAAATTCTGCAGAATAAATTAAGTTTAGCAGCAGGTGAGGATTTGGTAGAAGATGTTGAACAACATTTGAGGCAGAAACGGGGGTTGGCCTTTTTAGGTGAGTTTGCGATTCGGTGCTGTGACATCACCACTGAAAATGAAATTAATAGTCTTTTTAAAAGCCAAAACGAAATTCCAGCTCACATGAAAATCAAAATCATGTAGAACTAGCTAACCTTTCCAATCAAGTGTTAGTCGTAAATACTGCTGTTTCAGAACTCGTTGGGAAAGTTCAATTTATGTTTAATAATTTGACTAACTATTTAAGTTCTTTTAGAGAAGCCCGAGAGAGTAGACAAGCAGGAATGATAGATGAATTTGCAAATGTCCATCAGACTTAACTTTTGCTGGCAGCTCTTCTGGCTAAAAAACTCACACTGTATTCAGGGTTGAAATTTTAAACCAATGTAGATCCAATAAATTACCAGCAGTTTTGGTTTCCCCCTTGGACTTGAAAAAAAAATTGAGGTTTTATTTCAAGTTGTTATTAAGGATGGGTATCGCCTGGCGATTCCCACAAGTAGGGCTCAAGATTATTATCATTTAAAGATAAGTCATTGTCAGATTTTCGAAAATAGTCTTTTTGTAAAAATACAAGTACCTTCAGTCAAGAAAGACACACATTGGAAATTATGTGATTGTGTGGCTGTGTCTTTTAAATGGAAAAAGTCTCTATGTGTGTTACATCATGAAACTACATTTTTGGCAGTAAATTGTGAGGAAGTCACTACTATTAGAGGTATAACACTACAAGATTGCAGACCTTTCCAAGACCATTTGTATTTTATTCCTAGATACTCCGGTGATGCTATAACAGGTGCCTTATGTCCTAAAGCAATTTTTCATGGGGCAACTGCTGGGAAATTAGGTGAAGTGTGTGCATTTAATTGCCTATCTGGTACACATTCATATGTCACACAAGTAGGGCCTGAAAGATACTTTCTGACCAATGCTGAGGGTAAGATGGAGATAAACTGTACTATGAGCAAAAATGACATTCGCATGTTAAACTATATTAATAATCCTGGAGCTATTGATGTAAAGGTGCCATGTGATTGCAGGTTGTATTTAAATAATGAAATACAGATACATGAAACTTATCGTTGTGACTACAATACTGGGGAACTGTGTTTAACCTCATTAATGTAATTCCTGATGCTTGGACTAAATTTAAGAAATTGCACTTCCCTGCACAGTCAACATATACTCATAGTGTTTTCCCCTCTTTTAATGATTGTCTGGCAGAAGACTGGCCTTCTTCCACACCCTATTTAAATAATTATATGGGTACTAGCAACCATAGACTGGAACCCATTGTTCTAGATGCTCCATTAAGCTTTGAAAATTTTTGGATAAGGAATTTCAAAGTGTGTCTTTAGGCCTAGTTATAATTTGTTGTTGTTAATTATTGTAAGGAATCCCTATTTAATCTGCTTAGGGGTAATTCCTAGAGTGGAAGCTGTTATTCTTGATGCTATTTTAGGCCTAGAGACTGGTTCTACTGTGGTCATTATTCTGTTGACAGTACTGTTTGTGTCTTGTGTACTGCGGAGATATTTTAGTGTAAGGAGATTGGAGAAGGGCAGAGCCTGTCCTGATGTACAGAATGCACAGGCAGGTAACCCCCCACAGGAACAGGGTGGTCCTTCAATGGAATCTGTTATTTCCCATATCAGAGATAGTGACAGAGTGAAAGCGTCCATCAAGGATGCTGCAGGCCATAAGGAGGCTTTGTGGTTGTCTATGGAAGAGAATACTTAATGGCAACTTTGAATATTAGACGAAAACTAAGGAGGACAGTTTTTTTATGTATAGATCTTTTAGGTTATGTTTATGTGGCTGTTGGAATAGTATGCCAGAAGAAAAGTTATAGCTGTTGTTTATTTCGTCTTAAGTAACTACCCAAAAAAGGTGTATGATCCCTTGTTTTCTTGTTGTTCTAAAGCCAGTCATATCCGGTATTAGTAATTTTTGTGTGATGCGTACAGCACAATTGAGGTGCTGGAAGTTAACTTTAAAGTCAGGTTATGTTGTGTTTTGCTTTAGTTTAGGGGAGAACTAAGTGTGACATTGGGAGATGAAGTACATATGGGTTTGTGAAGTAATTTTATTAGGTTTTGAAGAATTGTTTTTTTCTTGAAATTATTTTCTTTATTAATTTTTGTGGGATTAATCTATTTACATGAGTAAGTGTGGGTGGGCAATATCAGGCTGTAGATCTTCGCATCATCCTTGAAGTTCTGTGATGCAATGGACACGGTGTTGTGAATCCCTACAAGTATCGACAAAGTGTTTGAGTCAACAAAGACAAAGGGTGTAGTACGATATAGACTTTCCACTATGAACAGTTTTTGGGTTAAATAGTGGTGATGCTGCATTAGACCTTTACTCTAAATACTTTCCTGCAGCTAGTTATGAGGGTGTTGGGGGCGATGGACACTCATTTTGCATTCTTCGTTATTGTGGGGAAAAAGGTACTCAGTAGCACCACACCAATGGGACTCTCGACTTCATGATGGAGAGTGTGTTTTGAGCTGGAGTATGGTTCAGAGGTGATTTGGACATTCCTGCGGGTGCCATAGTACTTGTGCCTCCCTGAACCTTTCCCTAGCAGCTATGGAAGTGACTTCAAGAACAACCCTACCCCCCTCCCTTCTCGTGCTGGCTCGACATGATGGTGACCAGGACCCTTGGGCAATCGATGTCTCCAGTGAAGCAGATGAGAGTCTATGGTTCCTGTCCTAGCCCGATGGGAAGACCCTGTCATACCTGGACTATCGAACCATCCGAGCTGTTCCACATTCCAGAAGGAGAAGAAGAAAAAGATGGTCTTGCCACTACCTCGACCGACCTACATCGAGTGTGTGTGTGTGTACAGACTTCCATAGCAAGGACCTTTCCTGACGGTAGCTTTAAGGATCGGCCTGCTCTGAAGACTTGTGCTACGAGTTTGTGTGTATGCAGCCTGAACTATTTGAATTTTTTATATTATTTAGGTGGCCCAGATTTTTAATTTGTGGGTGGTAGATTGAGATCGCTTTAAGGGTTAAGATGTTTGTTTTATTTCTACAGTGTAAGGATAACAAAATGGCACCATGTTCCTCCTCAAGACCATTTCTTAAAGATATTAAAGATAGGGACGAAAGATTATGTAAGGCCGAAGGCCTACTAAGTTACAGTTACCTAAGCCAAAAATACTTTTTGTTGTTGTTGTGTTGTCGATGTTATTTCGTCTCTGATACGTGTTCCCTATGTTTTCAGTATGAGTGATGTACCAAAGTTGAGTGGCTCATCGTGCGGCAGCTGGCGATGGTTTTTGCTGTCCTAGAGTCCCCCAAAGGCTGTGTTGTCTCGATGCAAATCTTTATATGGCCACAGGGAGCTCCGCAAAGCAAATACTGCAAGCAGTTGGTACGAGAGTTCCACCAAATTTTGTTTTTAATGTCAAGTAATTCAAACCCAAATTATGTATTTTTATATGTATAATACATAATTCATTCAAACTCTGGAACAGTATTGCTGTACCATAACGTAGTTGTAAAATTTTTGGAACTGGTGGTCCCATTGTATGGGAAATTGGGGATGAGGTTAGTTATTTCTGTTATTGTTTCAACTTTATAAGGAACTTAGAGGGTCTTAGGGTCTTGTAGGAATGCAGTGAATCTTTGCATTTGAGTAACTGAAGTTTTAAGAGGACCGTGCAGATAAATAGACCCTCACTTTAAAGTCTCATTTATTGTAAAATGTTATATTTTTATTGTACCTTTAATTTACCTGTATTACACTTGGCTTAACTATTAAGTAAAAAAAATGTCCCTAAGTGTTTATATTATATATAATGTGATAAAAGCTAGTGTACCTGTATGGATATCTCTTAATATAAATAAAATTAATATCTTGTTGTTTGAAGATTTGTATTTGTGGAGGTCAGCAAATGTGTATGAGGAGCAAATGTTACAATGTGTATTTTTGGGGTTAATTTTTTTTTTTTTTTGTGAATTTGAGGTAAATTAAGATTTTTTGTTAAGCATGATGTCAGGAGTAATATTTTTGTAGGCACATTCTTTTTTTGTTCAGATGCCCTAGATTTTATGACAGCAGGATGTTTCCTATCCCTTTGTTTTTCGTTAAGATGAGATAGGCCTACTCTTAAATAATTTTTATTTAGTATTTTCATATGGCGTTTCCATAATTGGAGGTTATGTTATGGAATTAGGCTGTTTTGGATGGGTTAAGCCCTCCTTATTACTTGTTCCTTTTTGTTTGATAAGAAACACGTGCGTCCTTTTTCTTACTTCAATTAGTAATGTGGCGAGAAATAATTTAATGACCATTATTTCAAAATTTGGTTTGGGAAGTCAGTTTCGAAAGTATTTTTGTGTCGAGGTTGTGTTGTGTTTGGACTTTTTGACCTTAAACTAGATGTCGAGGTTTTAGTTAGAAAGTTAACTGGTAGTGTCTACTTGTGAATTCATTCCTTTAATTTTAGATAGTTTTTTTTTTGTAAACAGATAATAGTCTTTAGCCAACTTTATCAGTTTTGTTTTTTTTTAATTTAGGTAATTGAAGTTATGATGAAATTGAAATTGGAATCAGTTTCTTTACCAAATTATTTCTAGTTTTTGTACGAATAAAGGCGTTTTTTATTTTGGACTGCCGAGGTTCTTAAGAAACTGAGATCATTCGTTATTTTTAATTTGAAAGAGTTTTTTCACCACTTGGATCAGCATACTTCTTCTGAAGTGACAGCAGCTGGACGTATTTTTCTCGGCCTAGGTGCTAGATATTATTCCCCTTTAGCATTTTGGAAGAATTGTTCTCTTTTGGTCGTTCGAAGCACCAGGCGCAGCTTTGAGCTGTGCCGACCGTTTCCTCGGTAAAGCTTGGATGTTTTGATGATTAGTGCACTTTGCCGCTAGGCTTATATGGCTTGTTAGGTAAAAGGGGAGTTTGACTGGGATCTATCAAGGTATCGATCGTGGCGGTGGCAGGCTCTGATTGGCCTGCTAAGACGTCGGCCAAGGTTCTGGCATCAGGCTAAGCAGTTGGTGTTGTGACAAGTAGTTGACGAGGTCGCGGGCTGACAGAGAGAGTCGTAAATGGACAGCTGTTGTGAGTGTAGGTCTCGGCGTAGGTCTCGGCGTAGGTGGGCGGCCCTGGAGGAGGTTGCAACATCAAAATAATACTAAGCATTATTTGAAAATCTTTGTTTTTTGTGCATGGTCTGAATGTTCTACCCTGCTTCGCAGGCAGAATATGCCTGGCGATGCCTTTAAATAGCTAGATTTTAGTAAATAAGATGTATTTGATAGAAGACCAGGGAGGAGAGCGCAGCATGCGAATTGTGTTGGTGTAGGAGGTGTCCACAGAGCATGGCGGACATCTTATAGGTAATTATGACTTACTCATCAGCTCTGGCCGAGGAGCTGTGGAGGTAAATAATTATCATTATCATGGGATAGAACCTTAGTCATTGCAGTTCCTTTTTTCAGACCTCCTAGTGGAAATTTAAAGTAAGGTTAGAGGTAAAGGTAGTACCTTGAGTTTTATCGGCCCACATGTTTTTGGTGTTTGTAAGTGGCGGAGTTGGGTTGGTACTACCGCATTTATGTAAAGTGAGGAATAGGTTATATTTACCAATAATTTTTTACAGGTTCCTCCCTTAAGTTAAATTTCGTGTGTCTACTATTTTGCATTTTAAAGTCGTTTGATGTTTATTTTGGTCTCTAAATAATGTTGTTCTAGTTCTCTAAAGCTCAATTAATTTTCCTGTCAAATCTCTCTATCCGTTGAATAAATCCTATAAGAACACATACGCAAAATAACATTTGGTTTTCTATTGTGATTTTCATGTAAGCCCTGAGGGGCTAATGGATGAGTGCTATTGCTATAACTAATATGAGCTAGTGTATTTACAAATATTCCGATGCACTGAACCAAAATCATTTTTGTTAAGGTAACTTCATATGGGTGTAAATTATATTAATTGTTACTGTATACCCCAATTAATTTGTAGATATTGAAATACATTTTTTTTGTATGTACTCACATCTGGGTGAGATAAAACCAGGAATAATAGTGAGAAGAGCTTCCTGTTAACCCTACAGCAAATTGTTTTATTTCTTTTTAGCTCGAACACTGGTTAGGCCAGTGGGATTCATTGTTATTCTCTGATTGTTTATTTATATGGTTAATAAGATTAAGATTATAAATTTGTTGTCTCTAAAGTGTTGTAACTTACATTTAATTATAATTAATCAAAAGTATAACTAGTATTTTCTGTTTTGCTCTTGCAAAACCCCAACTATTTCAATGCTAACCTAATTTGTTATTTTTATTGAATTGTTTTGATATTTATCTTTTTTATTTTAATAAACTTTTTTTATGTTTCTTTTGATAATATATTTGGGAACCCTGTTACCATTGCAGCTCTCGGCCCTCCTTAAGGGGTCTTGATAGTTTAGTCTACTAGGCACTGGGTACCTGAAAAAATGATAGTCTAATTTTTAGTTTTATTTGAAATACTTCAGTGCACTACTTCTTTGACTCAGTCAGACCGATGAAGCGGTTGAGGTATTCTGTTGCATCCTGAGCGAGTTAAACACTGCCATAAACCCCTCCGCCCCTTGTGTGTCACTTTCCTTCTTTATTTTCGGTTTTGGGTTAAATGAGCCTCTTCTTTTGTTTTCAAGTTAATGATTAGGATACAGGGCATTATGCTGGCCCTGCCGAGTTTTACGTACACCATGTGGTGGAGGCTTCGTAGGTTAGATCTTGGTGTTTGCTCATTTTTCTATGTTTATAATTATAAATTTTAACCCTCCCTCTTCCTACCTCATAACATTTGGGTCTAGTCTCCAAGTAGTATAAATTTGTTTGTTTACTGCTGGATATAATACCTTTCCACCCCCTCCCTAATACCCCGTTACAATACATTTGTGTAGATCCATTCATTTATAATTCGTTTAGTAATGAGTTTACAGTTCTAGTATTATAAAAGTGACATACGAAAATAAGTACATGTGCTATTTTCTCCAGCATTTATTGGTGTCGTCTCTCTTGCAAAACTAATGGTTTATGTTATTTTGTATGTGCTTTCAGTTCTGGCCCTAGGTACTGAATTCCTCTTGTAATGGGACAGTCACTCGACTGATCTGCCACCCCGGCATCTCTCACTTGGCTAGTGTTATTTACGATCCTTCGGCTTGCATGCACAATGCTCGCACTGTCGGTCGATCGCAGCCTTACAGATTCTCACATTGGTTGTGCAGCGGGTCGAACACGTTCTACTGCTAGTGTTGGCCAGTTTTGTTTCACTTGTTTCATATGGATCACATACTGCCCAAGACGGTCTGGTCATGTCAGTGATAGTTGTTGTGGCAGCATGTACGGTAAAGTATGACTGTCCTTTACACAGAACACTCGGTACATGGTGATTCACGATTATGACGAGTGGTCGTTCATGTCCGAAAGCACTACCACTACAGTCTTGGGCTATGGTGAACCGGAGTGGGGGAAATTGAATGTTCAGTACATGAGTGTATGTCGAAGATGGAGTATGACTGCCTGTCGCACAACAATGGTCTGTTCGTCTGCTTCTATTGTTGTGAGTGAGGGCTGCATGTTATAATTTTCTTTTGTTCTCAGCACTTCACAATAGTACTTTTTTCACCTAACATAACTCGATGTTCTTGCATTGGTTGGTAAATATTCATAACTAATTTTGCTGTTTGCCTCGGTACGTAGCGGTGTCGTCTCTCTCTTGAAGATGGTTTTATTTCAGTCGGTTCGTAAGGAAGATGTTCTGACCAGTATGGCCTAGTCGTGTCTAAAATAGTCGCAGTGTACAGCATATACTGCTTATGTTGGTTGGCAAGTACTTGAATTCCTCTCATAATATAAAAAATCATGAGTGATTAGGCTGGTCTGCCCCACTGGAGCCGTCACAAATCACTCTAGGCTAGTGTTCTGTGATATCCCTTCGACTTGCCGAGACCTGTGCTGTCGGTTGACCAGTTCGGCAGTCAACTATGCTTAGGGCATTTTTTAAATTTGCACGGTGCGACTCTAGCTTAGTGTGCATTGGAATGCTTCACTCCATGTCGCGCTGGTGGAGAGTTTGAGACTCGTCCCCTCCAAGATGCCAGGCCGTTAGGTAAAAGGATCTCGGAATGGGAGTACTAATGTGGAATAATAGAGCATGAAACTCAAGACCTCGCCAGGTGAAAACTAAGGTGAAATGCTAATGCATGAGACTTCAATTCTTCGTCAAGACACCAGGTGAAAGGGACCCTGCAAGTAGGCTAGTCCCTTCTGCAGCCAGCAATCAGGTGGTCTTGTGAGCATCTTCACTGTTAGTGACATTATCATAGGTGAATCCAGAATGAAAATCCCGCCGGTTCGCGATGACATGTCTGGTGGGTGTGTAGGCCCATGCACATTTCTCCTCACCATGCACTGTCTGTCGAGGACGTCATTGGGTCAGGCGAATCCCGGAAGGAAAACTTCATAAATTCGTTATGGCGTGTCTGGTGAGTACATAGGCCAATACCTGTATTTACAGTATTTATTCTCCAAACCGTGCAATGTCTGTCGATGACATCATTGTCATGTCCAGAAGGAAACAACACCACCAGCTCGCATGAAAAGTCTGGTGGTTGCAATCACATCTCGGTAGCTGCGGTCCTCGGCACGCCTTGTGCGATCCTCTTGACCCCGTGGCCGCTGGCTGACATCAGGCTCTGTTTCATGTCTCCTCTGGCATTTAATGTCGGCTCTGTTTGTAAACTAGAATGCTGTTTTCCAAACTTCACTCATCTTGTGACCTCGCCCTGATTGCAGGTGTGTGTCGTGTTCTCGGCATCGGGTGTCCGCTCTAACCAGTGTTATGGACATGGCTTGCCCGCACCACAGCATTGCCCTCCTTTTAAAAAAAAATAAAGAACTGTCCCCAGCTCTAGGAACAGCCTATTCGACTGTATCCGTCTTGCCAAGGAAAACCCATGTCTGCTTCATGGCAGCGGAAACAAGGGCGGTTGACTTATCTTCACTGCGGAGAGGAGTTTGTGGTAGGACGGCATGGCGACGCAAGGATAGTTGGTGAAGGAGCTGCCTTGCCTTCTTTCTTGCTTGGAAAGCTTTGTAAATGGAGCGAGCTGTCTGCTGAGCGTGAATGAGTGTGTTCATGGCCCTGAACTTGCCCTTGTTGGCTTGTGTGCATGTTTCCTCGGCAGACATGGCTGATGCAAACGGATTTACGGATGCAAAACCTGGTAGCCTGCTTGTCCTAACCTACCTATCTGTGGCTTTAGAATTAATAAAGTATTATTCAAAGTGGATGTTTTTCAATAAACGACAATATTTACATATGGCTTTATTTATAGAATATTAAAACATGAAAATCTCCACCCGTTAAAATAGGTATTAAGTTTTATACGTTATGTGTTTTATCGTACACTGTGAAAATTTATTTGACATTTTTCTTAACATTGAATTGAAAGAAAATTACTATAAATTAATGTGTGTACAATATATAATTGTGGCGATGAATAACATACCCAGGGTAACACTATGTTTTTGAAATTACTACTTAATTTTACTTAATATAAACATAGGTATGTTTCTCACTTAAGTCCTTAAATTATTGAGCATGCTAATCATATAACATTTAATCATTTACCCCTATGGCTATAAAGTATTTTCATTGAGCTCTTTTGTTAGGAGGCGACAGAAGTTTCGTAAAAGAATGTAGTATTCCCTACTTTCTATTTGATTTACATCCATTAAAATTTTCAATATAATTCTTTCATTAACCCTGCTGCATTTCTTTACTGAGGACAGGTGTCAAGCGAGTGCATATCTTAACTTATATATATATGTATATATATGTTTAAATTATAACTTCACTCTATGCAATACTCGAGTATTTTGTACAAAAGTTATTAGTGAATAACATAAAGCTCATTTATTTCCTTAGTAGGACTGAATTCAAGTAAAGTCTATACTGTAAGAATATTTTTAGTTCTAGACTGAAGGTGCATGCAATGTTATGACAAAATATGTCTTGTGATTCAGCTTCAGGTATTCAATATAATATATACAATATCATGTATTTGCTTACAATTCTGTAACATATTTTTCAATATTTGATAGATTGGTCCTTTTATGAAATTACGACCTTAATTCAGTATGGTATTACTACTGTTTCAATTTTATGAATATTAAATCACCTTTATATTTACCTAATTTGCTATCTTTGTTTAGCATTTTAACACAATGCATTAGGCATTATATTTTCATTGATAGCCTTTGTCTTTAATACTTATATATTGTTAGCTGCTTGCTGGTATAATAAAGTATATTTATCATGATTTGCTGTCATGACTGTTTTCTAGCTCTTTATAATATTTATGTAAGTAATTGGCTGCTTGTCGGCCATTTTAGAATTTTTTAAATTTTGTTTAATCTCGCAGTTATTTGCAATTGGCTTCTACGCTTAATTGTGTATGAATTATGGTTGTATATCTGTTTGTGAGTGAGCTGTGTGACGTGTAATTTGTGTTACTTGTACAATAATGTGCGTCGATTTACCTTGGGTTAAAACTTACTTCCATTGTTGTATCTCGCTGCGCTGAACTAGTGGTTCTCTCGCATGCGTGCCGCGTAATCCCAAACTTGGGGAGGACCTGTTCTCTTTGTCCTGCAGCCCCGATCCTCTGTTACTGTGTTGTGGTTACCGTTGATGTGCTGTCGCCCTCCAGAGGGGTACGATGCTGTGTTGGTGTTTCATCTGCCATTCGTATGTCCTGAAACGCTTTCATTATATCTTAGCAATCTGATGTAAAAATTTTGTTTTATATATGATGCCCTTTTTATACCACACTAAACATTTAATCCTATATTATAATAACACCTGTTATTTATGTCGTGGTGGCTCTGTTAATAGTCACGTAAAATGTAACCTGGATTTTAATAACTGGAAAAATTCAATATGCGCGTATACACAGTTAACCAAAACAACCCAGAGTTGTTTAATTCTCGAATGCAAAGATCCTGGTGTGACTTGTTACCTTTCATAATTTATATAAAATTTCACATAAATATTACACTTAATTAAAAAATAGTAATTACCATTCTCTCTTACTTCTCCGTTTATATTGTTTAATGATATTGAGTTATAACTTTTTATTCATAGCTTTTTCATTTGTACTGAAGTTTGCACTTAATATGGCAACAGCAAAGTGTACTAGGGCGTCGCGCATCCAGGCGCATGTTTACAAAATACGCGGTGTTTACGTTGCAACAGCGTGCTACCCTCGCGCGGTGCAAAAGTGTTGGATTGTAGAGTAGGATGATGGGGTGATAGTGAGGTGGGTGTGTTGTTTCAGCTCGTAATGAGGTGGCAGCATTTCGCAGTGTCCTTGGCGCATGCCTGCATGTTTTGGCGCACATGGAACTGCTTGACTTACACTATTCAGTACTGTATAATACTGCACCATTCTTGAACTAAATGATCCGTGTATATATTTTTACCTCTCCATGCTTACTTATATGATGACAAAATATGAGCAAAATGCACATTATTATTTAATTTATTAACTTATATGATAGTTTCTGTCCTATCATGACACTAACTGACGTGTTTTTACATCTTGTGTAACACGTTAAATTTACATTCAAATCTGGTTAATTCGACACACACTGCTCCCAGTTCTTAATGTGCTTTATCACTCTAACCCATTCTAAAATTATAGAATTTTCTGCTATAACGACTTCAAGATATGCACTTTCTTGCAATTGTAATATTGATAATTTACTTGAGTATGTTACGTTAAATGATTTTCATAACTGTAAACTTCTATATTTGATAATTTAATAAAATAAGGTGCATACTATATATTTATATATAAATATTATCTGAACTCTATTTCTAGCTTTATTTGTGAACACGCATGTACTTCCTTACATTTCAGATGTCGTGTACTGGATAATATTTTCTTTTCTATTATTGTTGTCCTCTGTGTGCGCGCAGCTAACAGCTAATTTATTGAAAATACTCTGTCTCACCCTTATATTTGTAATTTAATTTTCATACTGGGTGCATATTATTTAATTGTAATACCTTGCTAAACAAATATTCAACCTTAACATACTAATAACGCTTGTTATCGTACATAAGCTTTACCTTATATTGTGTATGTAACAGGGGTTTTTGGATTTTTCATGAATCTGTCTCAATTGAATTACATCAGGTGCTTTATGGGGGCGAGCGAGTGTCGTCAAGATGCCAATTTGTAAGGCCCTCGTGGCACATTACCTTACGCCCATGTGCTGCCTGGAATTACCCATCAGGCCAGTGGCGCTTATTTTTGCCTCTTACTGTCGGTCAAATTTTCTGATGTAAGTGCAAGATTTCCATGCTCAAGCTTGAACTAGCGACCCCGGAGTGTGCCCGATATTAATTTGATGAAAATGACTATCGAATATGGCGCATGAGTGGATGGCAGTATGGCGGCTAATGAACCACGTCACTGTTGATGCATACGTCCGTGCGTTCTAGTCGCATATGAGGGCTGCCTTCCGTGAAAATTGCCTGCTCTGCTTTTGAAGGTCAGCATAACAGTGACTTCACCTGTCCACCCATGACCCTGCTATATGTCTTACCTGAAAGCTACATTTCTTCAATATGATAATACTATTTCACTTACTGCTATTATATACATGCACAATACTGTGTCCTGGACGTAATTCCTTCTACTCTTATTATTAGTTAATTTCATGGTATGTCTTCTGTGGCGTAATTATATTTGCTAACACGCCTGCCGCACACAGATGCTTTACGGTTGTACCTTTAACATACCCTATATTATTTAATTAGAGCTACACTCCTGTAACCTTCAACTACATGAGTTAAATCTGTTTACTTTATCAACAGTATGTTCTGATTACTACACCTGGAGTAACACTAGTGGTACTTTCTCGATATATTCGCTATACGAATTTAATTTATTTTGTCGCTCAGCACTCGTGATGAGGTGGGACGTTAAGGCGCCTCAAACAATGTTGTGGCTTTGACCTTTGTAGCACAACAAACAGAAATCCCAAAGTTTATGATTAACTGGATTGGGTTGTAATAGTACAAGTTTAATACTGGGTTAGCTCTAACGTCTTTATATAAAACCCAAATAGAGAATAGTTATTACAACACTCTACAATAGTACATGTTAAAGCGGGGGAAACATTTTTATTACTGTTAATTAATTAAGCAGAAGCAAAGTTATTATAAAATAGCTTAAGTCTCTGAAGATATTGGAACCTTATCACCTTAGTCTTGATGGCCGAAGGCTGCTTGCAATCATGTCTCGGTAACGGCCGTCCTTGAAACACCCTTCCGCGGTCTTCTTGATCCTACAGTTGCTGGCTGACGTCAGGCTCCGTTCCACGTCTCCTCCGGCAATTAATGTCGGCTCCGTTTGTAAACTAGGATGCTGTTTTCCAAACATCACTCAGCTTGTGACCTTGTCGTGATTGCAGTGGTGTGTCGTGTTCTTGTGTATCGGGTGTCCGCTCTAGCCAGCGTTATGGATGTAGCTTGACCGCACCACAGCAATAGGTTGATGCATATATAGATATTATTTCATCTCCTAACATTTATCATGCAATGGTGGTTATGTGGTCAAGGTGTCGAACTGGTAACCCAGGGTTAGCCAGAACTCACCTGCATGCCACCTGCATTTTTTTAGTTTTATTGCATACATTACAGCAATTATAGTCAAATATCCTTATATGTGCATCGATGTCATACTTATCCCTCGAATATTTTCACTGTCTGGGGTGATGTCTACATTATGAATTTTTTTAGTTGTATCTCAAATGGTTCGGAAATTACAGCCAACTAAACTTATATGTGCTGTTGGGTCACACTTGACCCCTAGACACTTTTCTTTGTCAGGGGTGTTGCCTACGTTCTGAATTTGGAAACTAGATCATAAATGGTTCGGAAATTGCGGCTACCTATGCTTATAAGTAAACATAAGTCATATTTGACTCTTCAGTCCTTTTTGTTGTCATGGAGTGATGCCTATGTTATGATTTTGGTAGTTGTATCTCAACCTGTTCGGCAAATACAGCCAACTATGCTTTCAAGTAGTAATAGGTCATGCTTGACCCTTCGGTCCATTTCGTTCTCGTGGAGTGTTGCCTATTTTATGAAGTAGGTAGTTGTATCTCAAACTGTTCAGCAATTACAGCTGACTATGTTTATAGGTAAACACAAGTCATACTTGACACTTGGGTCCTTTTTGTTGATGGAGGTGACGCTTACATTATGTTATTTTGTGACTATATCTGAAACTTTTCGGAAATTACAACCAACTTTGCTTATAAGTTTACATAGGTCAGTCTTGGCCCTGCATCCAGTCTCGTCATCAGGAGTTTATCTGTGTTGTGAATTTCGTACTTGTTTCTCAAATGGTTCGGAAATTACAGCCGACTATGGTTATATGTGCATTTAGGTCTGGTGAGTGTGTAGGCCGATGCTGCTATTCAGCACCATATTATTATGCCATTTCGATGGATCCCGGCAGGAATGACGTAGCATGAAACTCGACACCTGCCAGGATGTTAAGTAAAGGGGTCCTGGGGGGAGACGTTGCAAGGGGCTATGAACTCGAATGTTCTTCTGGCAAATTGGATGTTTCTGGCATTGGAATGAAATAGTGTGACTGGAAGGGAGAACTTACACCCAAAAGTCAATGCCACATTGTAAGTTCATCGGCAGAATGCAAGAGCTTAAAGTCGGCACACCACGATGGCGGGCAAGAATGTTTTCCCAATCAAGTGGGATGATTGCTCCATCTGGCTGGATATTTCTCAATTTACGCTCGATTCCGCCCGATTTAGCAAATTCTGGCTGATCGAGCAATGTTCCAAGATGGCCACCAAGAATGCTTTCTCAATCGGGTGGGGTGATTGCTCAATGCGGTTCAATATTTTTGAATTTCTGCTCGATTTCGCCGGATTGAGCAAATTCTTGCTGATTGAGAAAGTGACACTGAGGAAAAACCCTGGTGGTGCTTTGTGGTGGGGATTTTCGGGCAGTACGTCGCAAATCCAAGATGGAAGTTGTAGGAGTGGAATGCATAAACATGGCGCTCGCACATTGGTTAGGATGAAAATAACATGTGGAAGCAGACAGATGCGACCCTGCATCGGAATGATCAGGAGGCAGTAGAGATCCAAGATTGCCGCTGGGAGTGGAAGGGAAAATGGAAATTTTTTCGAGGGAAATCTGGAAAAAGCGGAAAATTTTTCCCTGTGACAAGATCTAGGATGGCGGTCGGGCATTCCTCGAGTCCTCAGCCCACAGCCACTGCTAAAATCGTTCATTTTATACTACCTATGTAAATAAAGAACTAACAAATTTGAACACACATGCAGTCTTAAAAGTCGACAGCAGTAGTGTGATATCACAACAAATTTTATGGTATTACTTTATTTAAAATATTACATTTTCTTACAGACACGCGCATTCTATGTTGTTTTTATTATAAAATGCACGTAACTTTACAGCATTTCCTCATGTTTGTCACAGGCCACTCAGTCCATAAAGCCGAGAAGTTTTACTCGTGTTCGACGAAAAGGTGCTCCTTAAAGAAGATTCACTGACTGTTATATATGTCTTCTTTCCAGCATACTATGATCTCAGTGTGAAATACATCGAGAAAGTGTATGTGACATAATAATTCATTCAAAGTTTTATCAACATATTTCATCACAATTTAAATAGAGCTGTGTCGAGAAAGTTTGTTCCTGTTTGAGGTTCTACTTTTCTAATCTTGCCATGTACTAGCTTGTATCTTTGGTCTTTTTGAATCTTGAAAACGAAATTTGTCATGAGACCACTGCCAGGCTGCCAATCTTTACAAATTTAAAGACTCGTTTTCAATTATCATGTAGACTACGGAGAAAATATTACAGTCTGAAGTATTATTGCGTCCACAGTAACAGAATTTGGTTGGGCCAGAGATGACCCAATGTTTGGCTCTAACGCTCAGCCGCCTTGGGCATATTAAATTGGCCCAAGGCCGAAATGACACGCATGCCTACCTTGGTACTGTGGTCGATTCCCAACTTATATACAACATTGGCCCAACAAAATGTTATGATTGTGTGCCTACTTTTAAAAGACTAGTATGTTTTTCTTTCAGAAAGGCATTCACGCAGTTATTTAACAACTAAAGTTTTACTAACATGTTCCGACGTTGGTAAAGAGTTGGCAAGATGTGTTATTGTATGCATAATGTTAACCAATCAATGGCATTCTATCAGGGTTGGTTGCTAGTGTTCTCAATAAATATTACCCACTTAATAAAATTTTAAAAAAAATTGCTTTGTTAAACAAATTAAAATACATCACATTTCTCTTGAATTTATGACCAGAAAGTTTCCTGGGTTGATATTAGGTTCGAACCCACCCTCTTTACGCTTATCGTCCTGATGTGTTGTCCACCCGATTACTCTGACCTCGTGCGCCTTGGTAATCAATTAGCACATAACAAAGAATTGCAGTTCAATATACTGTTACAATTTCTCTCTTGAAATTCAGTGGACTTAACCAAGTTCGTTATGGAGGGAGGACTTAATGAAATAAAAGTTTTAATTGTAATTTCCTAATTTTATTTACAACTTCAAAAACTATTTTCTCGACTCAACATCTCACAAAAAATTGATATCACTTATTGTTTACTATTAAATGACTACAATTAATACAATTTATAATTACCTCAATGAAATCAATAAAATTAAATAGTTAAAAATCAGTCCCAATAGACAGTGTGTCAAAACCTATTAAATTACATTATAAAATATGTGTCCAAATTTGAGAGTTCCGATATTTACATTAAAATTCGTATTACATGTCCACTCAGTCCCACCTCAGTTTATTCCATGTTCCGCCAGTCTGCAATGTTCTGGAGTTCTGCGAGCGCCTCACGCACAGTAAACTTCACTCGTGGGGTTTCACGCACTGTCGTCCATTCACACCACAGACACCTCGTCCGCCGTCGCCCCGCAGTCTCCCGTCCTCGTCCGTCCTCCTCACCGGTGTCCTGGTTACCGCACTCGCCCCTAAAGCTTCTACCAAGGCTGCTGGCAGCTGGACCGCTGCTGTATTTATAGAGTCATTGGCCGTCATCCAGAAGTTTTGCTAATTCCCTAGTTGCACCGAGTGTCGTAATTCCCAGAATATTCTTGCACCTCCACTACATTTGTCGGCATCTCTAGCAGAAGAAGGAGGGGCTGTGATGCTATCCAGAAGCCGCTGTTAATTATTCCCGGGCTTCCCCAGGGGGAGGGGGGCTGTGACACCATCCAGGAGATGGACAGCGCGACGGGCTGACTGCCTGGAGGCACGATGAGGGGCGAGGGGGTTCAGCCCTCCCACAGTGCTGCCTGCACGTAACAGGAACACGTGTCTGGCGTGAGCTCCCTCGTGTAGCAATACTATGTTATATTTTTTAATGGACCGTTATTTACGCCAGATTTTGCTACTTTGAAAGTGTATTTTAATACCATACCATGAAAAATAAACTGATCTACTTAAGGTTATGCCTTACACGTTATTTATTATGGTACATATAATTAATTATGAAGCCTTACGATGAGCCAGTGCTCGCAACGTTTAATATTATTAACAACGTCGCACGAAATTCTCTCATATAAGCGCGAAGCTGTAACGAAAACTGGTGTCTATAAGCATTTACCATTTTTCGTTCCTACATTTCGTACATCCCGCCATGTATATCACCATGCTAACCAAACTTCACCTGTAAAAAATATTATTATGCTATTAATTCCTTAAATTTTCATACCTTAGATGTAAGTTACCTGGAACGAATAATAAATCAACATTAAATTATAATTGTATTCCAAAATATTTAACCACATATTTGGATTCCAACACAATGTATTTCCAACGTTTTACCAAACCAAATTCCAATAGTTGGAAGCATTGGCCAAATATACGAATGCCTACCAATTACAACAGTTTTATTTTCCAACTAGTGACCAATACAAAACCAATAAAATAGAGTTACTTTTTTATCTCTGCGCTAAAACCAACCTGCGCCATTTTTCAAATAAAATTAGAAACATATATTTTTAATAATAATATCCTATTTTTGCATAATGTTTGCAAAGTAACTTTGGCCCAACGTAACAAAAAGTACAATCACCAATTGTTATGTTCAAAATTTTTTCTCTACAAATGAGTAACAAAACACAGATTTTCAAAAAATTTACCTTTGGAAAAAATTTATATGCTGGTAAAATTAATGTTTCCTCCCCATCCCCCTTTAAAGTATTATTTTCTATTAGTGAAATTATGTTGTTTGTACTACGTTGGCCCAACAATTTTTTAGCCTATATACCAATATCCGACAGAATATTTTCCAAGAAGTAAGCAATATACCACCATCGATGACAATTTTAAATAAGACATGGTTTGTGTTCTAAAGAAATAGTTTTTAATAATCCTGCGGAATTATAGTTTTTTTTTTTTTCATTATAAATATGGTATTTGCCATTGTCGCCACAATGTTGTTTACACAATGTTGGCCCAACAAAAGTTTACATACCAAATTGCTAACGATATGTTTTCCAAGTAACCAACGCATGACCAACGAAATCAGTTTTAAATAAAACATGGTTTGTATGTTAAAAACAACATAGCTTTCGAAAAATGTACAATAATATTGTGTTATTTCATCATAAACATGGTAATTATCATTACTGACAAAATTTTAGTTATACAGTGTTGGCCCAACAAAGGTTTCCATACCAAATGCCAAAAGAATGTTTTCCAGAAAGTAACCAACACATGGCCAATTAAATAAAATTTAATTAAGCCAATTTGTGTTTTCAAAATCAAAGCTTTTAATCAAACCGACAATATTATACTTTTATTCCATCAGACATATGGCAATTACAATTATTGGCATAATATTGGTTACAGTATGTTGGCCCAATTTAACAATTAGTACCAACTACCACCCGTTATGTTATCTACATTAACACAACATAAAAGCCACTAAACATATTTTTATTAGAATGGTCTCAGGTCATCAAAAACATTATTTTAGCAAATACATCAAAGTGTCATTGCTTTCATTCAAAAAGTATTTTCCATACTATGACATAAAATGTTGCAGCCTAACATTCGCCGAACAGTAAAACACATACCTATTACAAACAATATGTTTACCAACTTGTTACCAAATATCAACCACACATATAAATATAGAAAATACACTTGTGATAGAGTAGTAGAGAAAAAATAAGTTTGGCGCAAGGGGCTCGGCTCGGATTTGGATTCAGGGGGCTGCCATGTTGTGACATCGTCCATCCAGCATATTTATTCCCTTTATTCCCTGAAAATCTCCATTTTTCCGTCAAAATTAATAAATTCCCTAAAAATGTCCCTTTTTTCCTCAAAATCTCCTATTTTCCCTAAAAAATTCTCTAAGAAATTCCCTCTTTTCCATTTGCAAAAAAGGACCACCAGAAATTTTTCCATTTTTTCCCGAAGTAGGTGACGGATTAGCGGCCCAGCTGACCTTGGGTCAGGGCAAGTGGGTCTAAGGACCTTTGACGCCAAAAATTCCAAAAATTACGAAAAACTTGTAGAAAATCCCCAAAATATTTAGTATAAAATATTATGTTGCACATAACCATAAAAACCTTTAACTATACCAACCAAATCTCTAAGTTTTTGGTGGGGGGGCCACGGTGGCTGAGCGATTAGCACGCTCGCCTCCCACCAAGGCGAACCAGGCTCGATCCCCGGCCGGGTCACCAGATCCTTCGCAAGTGGGAATCGTGCCAGACGATGCCGTTATTCGGCGGGTTTTTTCGGGATCTCCCGCTTCCCCGTCCATTCATTCCGGTGCCGCTCCATATTCAATTCAACCAACCTCATCGGCTCTCAAGACCTCGCTGTTAAGAGGCTCTCAAATCTCTTTCCTCTTCTCTCAAAGTTTTGGGGTAATCAAATGAGAACAACAAAATAAATTGATTCCAGAATGAAAATATTTAATTGCTGATATACAAAACAATTTATTTGGTTGTTCAAGACAAACTTTTCTTTCTTATGCAAATATTTTTATCTGCTTACAAAATATGTTTTGCAGTGCCCTTTTAAGAAGTCAATTAATTTTTTTTAGAGATCATTATTATAATTTTACATTTTGTGAACCCGTTGCACTCTGGACGAAGTGTAGACTGAATGTCTTTGATTCCTTTGCATAAACATACATTTTAAATTTAAGTTATTGTTAAACTACTGTTTCTCCAGATTCAGATTTGTTTCTTGTTGTCAAATTATCTTTACTCTTTTGGGTAACATATTTTTACATGAGCCACACCTCTAATTTAGCTGGACACCACTTTTATTCCCAACAAAGAAACATTTTAAAAGAAAAATCTATTTTATTTTTACTGAGGAGTCTGATAAGTATTGACTGTTCCCTCATGAGTTTCTGATCTTAATTTGGTAACCAAATTTATGGCAGTGCGGTTCAGAAAAGGAGGGAGCCCAAATATTAGGAAAACACATGCCTTCATTACACAAATCCAGTAGTTAATTATATACACTTAAGAAGTGGTAGCTATATGTACAGATGTTAAGATTCAGTGGCGTAGTTTGGCAAGGTAAATGGCCAGAGAGGGGAAAAAATATACGTCCTACATGCCATTTATAACTTAAATGGAAGGTACAAAATCTTGTATTTTTAATACATTGATGATTACGGCTGAATTCCTAGAGTCTCATTATAAACAATTTACAGAAGGAAAGAAATTATAAAGAAAATCATGCTGTAGGCCTAATGTTATTCATAGGTTCAGCTATCAATACTCTGGTGCAAAACAATTACAGCGTTTTCCCTCTGACCTTACTTAAGCAAGGGCTTTATAAATATTTTACAAGTGGAATATTTTTCTTTTACTTTACAAGTACAAAGCTTTACAGGTATGTTTTTAGTGTTTTTCAGTTAGTATTCGGCATCGATTGATACACGATTATTTCAAAAATTATTTTATATAATTGCAACAGTTGTGAAGAATTTCCTGCATTTCAATTTGAAATTATGCCTCCCTACCCGATTTGCGAAAACTACTGCTGGTCCACATACCTGCCGTTTGGTGATGAAGACAGCGGGGTGCGTGATGAGCGGCCGGCAGGCTCTATCTTCTGCACGCGGCAGGCCGGCTGCGGTGGCACATTCTGCAGCTAGCCTATGCACTATCACCACTGATGTCATCGCGCCGATGCACCAATGATAGCAATCTCCACGTGCCCTGTGTGCGCACGCCGATGTGAGTCAAGTTCATCATGACGTTAGCATCGCCTACGAAATTTCCTATGTGCTGCCTTGTATGGACAAAAGTATTCTGATTCGTCAGTGAATTCAAGATACCCCTATAATTAACATTCCTGCCTACTTCCTAATTGCATAAGTTATCAATGATTGGTTGAACAGTGATGCTACCCAGATAGGGGGTATTGCTGGTTTTGCTGTATAAATAAGATCCTCACTTGTAGCTCAGGGTCGAATCACCATCTTCGAGGACAGCAACAACAACCTCGAGATAAGTGTGAAATTTGAAACAGAAATTTTACTTGGTCGGCCATTATGGAGAAAATCACCCTAATCACATTTTGTGATTTTAAATAGAAGCTAAGCACCATGTTGGCGAGAAACTTTAAAATTTTGTTCTTCCTTTAAGCTTGCTAGGTTAGTATCAAAGAAAAATAGAAATGTTGATCACAAAGCATTAGAAAAAGATAAATTTTTTTATGACGTATTAATGAAAAACCAACATATGTGAAATGTTATAATGTTTTTAAAATAATTCAAAGGTGAAATTTTTCAGACTAGGCATTTTAAGACTCTTTGTAAATGGAAATGTGCATAAATAATTTTAATGTCACCTCTTAATATTTTGGTTGGCCCCCTGATTTATGTTTTAGCCAAGGCCAACTTTTGGAGTAATTTAGTAATAGATTGTAAGACGTCATGTAGAGGTAAAAGGATAGTCTACAAAAACATTTTGATCATTTTGATCAATGGCTCGAAATGTTTTGATGGCCATGATAGTTTTATATTTGCACAGAAGTGCCTTGTAAAACCCAATATCTATCCAAAGAATTAAAGTGTAATGGAAGTTGGGAAATATTGCTATTTAGTGGTAGAACCTATCACATTTTCAGTATAAATGTTTATCGCCAAAATATTTGTTAATAAACATTTATTACGTTTTTCGTAACTGACAGGCTGTAAGTGAAATTGCTGTGTACAAGAATTTCCCCCATTTCTAAAATTCCCACTTTTGATCTGGGGAATTTGTATGGCAATTATTAAAATTATTTACAAACTATTGGAGATTGCATATTGTGATATTGCATTAAGTCTAGCCATGGAAGGTATTGTATTTTACATATTTTGCAGTCCTTTTAGCCATAAATTCATTTTATATGTTCGTATTTAACCAAGCAAATTTCATATTACTCAAAACACTATTGTCCATGTTAGGAGCTATTCTATTAATAAAAACGAATGGAAAACAATTACTATAAATAAAATAGGAATCTTTAGAGTATTTCATGGATTTTGTGTTCTTATTTATGCTATTGTTTAAGTTTTGCTCAATTTAGGAAGTTTCTCTGCTCAACGAAGGTTTCCCTTGTGTGTTAAAGGTTTTTTTTTGTTGCGGTCGTGTTTAAGTCTACTTTGCAATGCCCTTGTGGGGATATGGGAATAGCAAATTCCTACATTAAAAAAATTTAACATTTTTCCAGAAGGTAAGGATTTTTCTTTCTTTATTATTTAACGAAAAATCTTTTCTTTCGCATTTTTTTTTAATTTTTATTTTTCAGGCTTTCTCATTCCACTTTTAGTATTGTTCACATTTAGTTATGGGGGTTTTTCGTGCGTGTGTGTGATTCTGCGCGCGCAGACAGATGACGAGGGGAGGTGACAAGTTTCCTGTGTGTAAGTATGGAGTGAACGGAAAGGAGCGGAGAGGGGACTGGTTCCTGTGTCATAGTATCTAGAGGTGGTGGAGACCCCTGCGTCCTCGGCGGATCGCTGCGCGTGAGCAGTGACAGTATAGACTGTCCACCTTTAATTGAGCACTTTTTAATGTCCTGCTTAGGATCTACAGTGACCGGCAGTTATGTAGGCACGTCTCAGAGGTGGGAAGCAGGTATCAGGGTCCCCAGAGAAAGTGGGTGGAAAGAGTTCGAAAAGGAATCTGCGCGCAGCCGACAGCCGTGTACTAGCTGTTCCAAAAACATCAAAGTAATTCACAACAGAGAATGGGAAATGATAAAAAAAGACTCCGATACTGAGTACGTTTACCATGGTTCGTCTTTAGTAGAGCTATTATAAATTCAGTAAAATTATTTTGAGGGGGAAGGAGGTGGGGAATTTGAAATTTAATGCTGCTGATTTTTTTTTTTTTTTAAGAACTACTTAATAATTTGCATATGGAACATGTTTACACACCAACATTATAATAAAATCGAGACAGTGTTTGTAGAAGATATTAGGCATACAGAATTTTTGCTTATCTCCTTTATTCGCCTTTCACATTTTGAAGTACTTGTTGGTAAAAGGTTTCGTTAATAAAGCTGTACAATTTTTATTATTTAGGGGCCTATCACATTCCTTAAAACCTTTCCACAATTGAAAGTAATACGTTATTTTATGGCGTAAAGAGCAATGTTTGCATGAACAATATGTATATATTTATTTGCCTTCTTCACCTGTAACTGTATCACTATCAGTAACAATAATAATATTCACATCTGTCTGCTCCAGTTTTAACGAACGTGAATGGTCGCTCAATGAAAAAAAATAATGCTCACACACTGTATACATCAGTAAACAAGAACCTGTCTTAAGGTCAATGATGCATCATTCCTGGCCATCATCTTGCCTGCATCATTCCTGGCAACAAGCTTGGATGTTATCTTATGAGATTTGTGAGGTCCACACGTCCTGTAAAAATTGCGCCATATTATATTTTAGTGCGCGAGAAATGCATATACACGATCAATGATGGGATTTTAAAATATGATATTTACACTGTTGTTTGCGTAAAAGCTTAATACTCTATCATATTCAATTACTATTATACCTTGTGCATTCCGATAGATGAAACTAATGGGGGATGAGCTAGTTTGTACAAAATCAGCCGATTTTCCCAGAATGCACCAGTGGGTTGACATCACTGGCCAAGCCATCTATTATGATAATTGTAAAATATATCCAGTCAACAGCACTACTTTGTAAATATTGTTAAAGGCTGTTCACAGTAAATTGAGCACTTTTGAGGTCGTAGTTACTTTTTCCTTTCAGACATTTTTTTATCCTTTGACCACCTTTTAAAATAAATATTGCAATTTAAGTAATAAACCCAGTGTGCGTTTAGTTTATAGATAATTTGTTAATGTAGTTTAGCTGGAAATCATATGTATTTTACTGCACAACTAATTATTCATTAGGTACTTTCTGGAGATTCACTTCATTCATTATATCAGCATATTGTTAACGCGCACTTATACTGGTTATAAACTGGAAAAGAAAGACAAAAAGCTGAATAAATACGTTTTGTTAAATTACATTACACGAGTTTATGTACAAAATTTACTTAATATATACGTGACTTTTTTGTAAGTTTATGTACTTTATTTTTAACTATGTTGTAGTGTGGCTCATTATGAGTGTGCCTAAGAACGCACGTTATTGTTATAATGGGAAATTTTCAAACTTTTGTCTCGGGCTGTACTGCGAATGTTTTTCGCCCTGCTCGTATACTGCCCGCGCGCGACGGTTGCCCCACAAGTCTGTACTAAACACCCTTCAAGACAGGACTAGGGAGCTCGTGCGCCCATATAACTGCCGGCTACTATACTTAGGGACCTGGAAAATTTCCCGTTATTATTTGTCATCAGAATAAACTCCACAGTACCGTATAATCTCAAGCCAGCGTCGTTTCTCCACTGGCTGCAGTACAGATGTGACGTCGCTTCCTTTCTGACTGAAGCGCATGTGACTGGGGGCACACAAATGTGAAGTGTTTATTTATTGGGGCAGAGTCAAATAATGAATTATCCAATGACAAGCGTATTTCAAAGGCACGCGTATTTCAATTTTAACGTGTCCCCAAATAATGACGCGAATTCTGCATGTCTCTAGCTATACTATCGTCCTCAGGTCGTATACTTTCTCCGCGTGTGTAATTAACATGGCCATCCGCACGTTCACTTTATTCTCGCGCCTCCTAAGTAAAACCGTATTACTGTTCGGAATATGAATATGTCACTCATATTCAGATTCATAACCTGATGATTTTTTTTTTTTTTTTTTTACACTGTGACACTAGTAACCGTCGCCATTGTCTCGAGACACCGATGTGTGACACTAACTGCATTGCCAACTTCAGTTATATAGCACGCTCACTTCATAGAAATGAACATGTGTGACGAGCGTATGTTATTACACTTGCTGCCCAAAAGCTCAGTTCCCGCTCGTTAATGAGACGATCGCGAAGGTTTGGGGAAGTTCGCGTGCACTGTAATGATATTCATTACAGTGTTCGTATTTAATGTTGCATCATAATGAAAGAAAATTTTTAATAAAATAAAGACAATTCTCAACAGCTTGAGCTATACATATAGACATTTTGTCTATCAGAAATTGAACCATGGTTGTAAAGTAAGTCAGTCCTTGTTTGTAATAAAATGTTACTACATTTAATTCGTATTCTTTTCAGGAAATAAATTTCATAATTCGGTGTTATACAGATCCGACGCTCACTATCACTTAACCATTTAAAATGCCTTACGAAAAAACATCCAATGTTAAAAACTGGCATAAAACATGATTCTCAGTGGAGTGTTACTTTAACTGTTATAACTTCCTGCCTACGGTTCACTGTAACATGCTTGAAATTTTTGTTCCAAGTTAACAAAATGTCGCACATTACTTTTCTTAACACATGTCACGTAAATTAAGATATATTGCTAAAAAAATAATGTGCAACGTTTTATTAACTTTGAAAATAATGTTATTGCGTGTTCCAATGAACCGTAGGCAGAAAGTTATAACATTTAAAACTAACACTGCACTGAGAAAACGGCTTTGTTTAATCAAACAAAGTTTGTTCGGCGCAACCAAAGTTAATTGTTGGTTTAGGGACAATGAAATATATTTGTTGTTAAAAACCAAATATTTAGTGTTTGTCTTTATTTGGTTGCTCTAAACCAAGATTTGGTTTATGCAACTAACGATCTGTTTTGCTCCACGTACATTAAACAGTTTCGGTTAATGTTAAAAAATTTAGGCTCAACCCCTCATTCGAAACTAATCGCTTGTGACAGAGCGATTCGTCTGCCTTCCGCTGGTCACATGACAAAGTTTTTAAATAAATATATTTTGAATAATGGCCAATGTGTGCACGTAAATATTTCAAGTTTTATAGCTTTACTTTTTAGTTTCCCGTCGAACTAGTTTAATAGGATGTTTATACCATTAGGCCCTATTAAGAATTAATTAATGCACTAACAAACACTGTTAATGTCCTAATTGTCACAAAAAAAAACACTCAAACCCCCAAGCTGTAATTTCAAACGAACTCAATGAACTAAGTGGCCAAACAAATACATACAGTTGATTCAACCAAATACTTTGTTGACTGTCCAATTTCTTTCACACAGCACAGAGGTTTTGTTAATTTAAGCGTGTGTTTTGTTAGGTGAACAAAATTAATTTTGTTGCTTTCAAGTTTTATTTACTAAAAAAAATATTATGTTGGGACAACTGAATATAATTTTGGCCCTATACAAACAAATATTCTGTTGGGTGGAACAATCTTTTCCTCGAAGTGGATTCATTTGAATTACTTCCCTTGGTACACAAAGTGCCATAAATTCACTGTAATACATTCTATTTTTAAATAATTTTTAGCATAATTTACACCTCAAAAATTAATTGACTAATAAGTTTATTGCTGCTTCAACTCGCTGTGCTGAAGCCCATGTCCTGTTTGGGAAGATAGTACAGAAGAGTTTCTGACCTTATGCTGCTGAGCCTGAAGAACATTCAACAAATCTGATGTCAATCTGGCTCCGTCATGTTCTGGAATCTCTTTTTTTGTTCTGAGACTTAAGATTTATTTAATAACGCGTCTTCGAAATTAGTGGCATGCTTTCTTCCTGCTTAATTTTATCATTTAGGATCCTGTACAGATCATATTATTCTCTCTCTGGGCTTATTTTCCTCCCTCGCTTTAGATTTTGCGCTTGCCTGAACGTTTATTTGAGTGCAACATCAACAATGCATTTCTCCTTCGCCTTAAAATTCGCTATATAGTTGTGTATCCTCCTCGACGCTTGACAATGTGTGCCTTGTAACAGTTTCTATAAGTCGTAACTGATCAGAATATATGTACTGCTTCCATCCACTTTCTGTATTATCACTCTTCTTGGCTCTTTGGTTCTCTGGTGTAGCCAGCCTTTGAAATGTTCCATTTCCTAATAAATACTGCACATGTAACAAACAGAAACAATTGTAGTTTACAGTAGTCTTTTTATTTAAGTGTATACAGTGCAATAGTGTCTGTATGAATGAGCGTGTGTGTGCAGGGGCACGAGAACATTTTACTGTGAAAAAAAAGGGCGGGGTGAAAATAAGGTGTTCGAGGATTTTTAGAATATTATTAAGTGATTGGAAATGTTGCTAAACTTAAATATTTCTAGGGAACTCAAAAATTGTAAAAGAAGATTGCGAAAAAAAAAAAAAAAAAAAAAAAAAAAAAAATTGTATAAATATTAATTGTCACACTAATTCCAAACAATGCAGATAATTTTAAAGGCCAAAGAAAAAGTTTTCAATTGTTCGCTGAGTAAAGAACTACTTCCTTATGTCTGATTTCAAATACAGCTTCAGATGTTCAACCCATGTTTCTTCGAAATAACAATGAAGATTATACAGCCCCATTATTCTAGTTCAAACCTTCTGAACCTATCCATAATAATAGTGGTGCTGTCTGAGATGCCCATGCATGGCTATTTAAACTACAGATATTGACGATGAAGCCTTAAATGTCCAACCCATACTTTCATCAAACTACACGTGATGATAATCATGCAGCTCCAGATTTTGAGGCCATACTTTTAAAACTGTCCATATTAAGAATTACGAATTCCATATCAGTATTTCCATATTTGACCATGGAATCAAGGTGAAAAGAGACATAATTTTTAACATCACTGGTAGACAGATTACACTGGGCTTCAATCTGATGTTAAATATGAAAAGGTACATATTTCGCTTTTTCTGTGTAAGAAGGGTAAAAAAGATACCTGAGTATCTCGTGAATCAAATCCCGAACCTTCGCTAACGTCTTTAGGATGTAGGCCCTAACAAGAGTAATAAGGCTGTTAACAATTTAAAATCTTACTTGGAGTCACGAAGAATCAATTATGACGTTGTCGACATTCAAGAAACACTTTCCAGTATGCTCTCTTATTTCACGAGAAGCTAGTCTTTATCAGGTCAAAATCGGCACCACTTTGAAAACAATTAACTGTTTGGACTTTTTCTCACGTAAGGGATTAGCCTTTTGGGCTAACGAGACTGAAGGTAATTTATGTAGGCCTAATCTTCTTCTGCAGAGATAAAATTAAATTACAGAACTGGAATTATATAGTACTAATAAAAGCTTTGCACTACCGAGATGTCTAAGTTTCGAGGTTGAAGAAGTAAGAAAAAGTATGAAATGAAATGCACACTACTTAAGCAGATACACACCATACTTGACAACGGTATTTTTGTAATTTGCTGACTCTCCCGACGATAATTCTTCATGTGCAACTAATTACAGATGATGCAAAACGTTTCATGACTAGTGTATTAGTTACAGAAGAAAAGTTGTTCACTTAAATTGATATATAAATTGAAATCTTGATGTCCGTTCATCATTGATAGTGTGGCTTTTTGAATGAGGTCAGCTCAATTACATCAATTCCAAAGTAAAATTATTCCGTAATGCTGTACCAATAGTAAATTCTTCCCTGTATTTATTTTAAAATCTCTGCGTTTATCTGAATTAATATTATGGTTAATGACCTAGTTTCTCTCAGCATGACTCGGGATGCGGCGAATTTTCCAGATCAGGGCCAGAGATAAAATTTAAGCGTGAAGGGCCTCCGAGCCGAGAGATTATGAGAGTCGGCAGAATGAGCGATTGTGAGGCCTTAAGCGATAAATGACGAGCCAGAAGAGTAATGAGTGGCAAGAGAAGTGACGAGTGGGAGGACAATTTGCGGCTGCAAGTATCAAGCAGGCAGGCTGGACTATTGTAGTGGATAGGTGATTGAAAGACATTTCAAATGATAGAAACAGACAGACTGGAGATGTGTTAATTATGAGTGTAATATAATTGACTATAGGCCTAATCAAACAGTCACATAGAGAAGGAATTTAATTAAATTTGAGTTAGACATTAAATACTGCGCTTATTTTGGGAAATAAGAAGAGTAATAGTAGAGATATCGAGATTAATGATGTAAATAATATATGTTTTAATAAATTAAAATCAAAGTTCTTTTATTTTTATTAAGATCTCCATCCCTCACGAACACGGATACGCCCCTCTTGCGTCTATGTGTCTGTCTTTAGTTGCATTTAATTTTTTAAATATTTTATCGTGCTGGCTCTAATTATAAAATATGGCTAACACAACTTCATGACGTTTTATTCATAATAGTCAACATAATAGCCATGCCCCTCTTGCTTCCCTCGGCCCCAAACCAGGGTGGCCTCCCACCAAGGCAAACCGGGTTCAACCCCCTGCCGGGTCGCTCCAGGATTTTCGCATGTGGGAATCGTACCGGGTGATGCCGCTGGTCGGCGGGTTTTCTCAGGGATATCCCGTTTCGCCCGCCTTCTCATTTCGGCACTGCTACATGCTCGTCTCTTTTACCCTCATCGCCTCTCAAGACCTCGTTGTTAGAAGCCCCCGAAATTCGCTCACTCAGCAATGATCATCTGCCCCTTCCCTAATTCCTGCGTCTCTGTGTGTACAGAACGTTCACGATTAGCTGAGCAGTTTTTTTTAATAAACGTTTAAAAACTGTTTACTGCCTCTAACAGCATACATTTTAATGGACACAGCGACTGGTATGCCCCTGGTAAATTTGATAACGAAACGACGGAAGGGAAGATGTTCCATATCTTGATGCTGAACTTAAAGAGTTAGGTTAACATTTGTCAGTACTCGAATGTGTTATTTTAATATATGTATCTTAAACGCGTTCAAGTGTACACTGAGAGAAAATTGAACAAAATATTTGTTTTATATGCCAAATATATATTTAGTTGCCCTAACAAAATATATTGCTGAGCAAACAAAATTTGCAAAGCAACAAAATTACTTTTGTTCGTCTAACAAAATATATGTTTGAATAAACAAATGCTTTCTATTGGGCAAAAAAAAATTTACTGTCAACTAGATAATTTGTTTAATCAACTGTATATATTTGTTTGGCCACTCATTTGATTGCCTTCGTTCGAAAATACAGCTCGAGAGTTTCCTTGTATTTTTTTGTGACAATTAGGATAGTAACCTTGTTTGTTAGTCCATCTATTGATGCTTGACAATCGTACAAACACATTAATAAACCAATGCAACATGATACTGACAAGTAAAGTTGCAAAACTTGAAAAATTTGTTTTTACTCGTTACCCAATATTTGCACTATAACTATTTAAAAGGTTTCCGACGTCTTCAGTTGTCACATCAGCTGAGAAATAAGGCGTAACGCTAGGACGCGGGTAATCTAGGTTCGAAACGAGGTCGAACTTGTTAAATTCTTTTATATCGGCACAACTGTTTAATGTACGTGTAGTCAAACAAATCTTCAGTCGCACCAACCAAATCTTACAGTTTGGGGCAACCAAATGAGAACAACAAAATAATTTGGTTTCAGCAACAATATGTTTCATTCCCCCATTACAAACAAATAATTTGTAAATCTTGTTTGCTTCAAAAAAACCTTTTTCTCAGTGCAAGAAGGAGTATATTTGTAAAGTAAATGCTTCCCTAATAATTCCACAGTTTCACTCGACTCATGAACAAAGTAATCAGCCCCATGCCAATGTTAATTTTACATGTACTGGAAGAATACACAACGTGAATACAAGTGCATCTTAAGCAGGGCTCTCTAAAGTGCTCATTTTACTGTGAAGAACCTGTATTTATGCACGTGTGTGTGTACGTGTTGCCAGTTCATTTTTGAAGTCACTAATTGAAGACTCTCTTTAAGAGCTCTTGGGTTGCAATGAAGAATTAACTTTTCAACTATCCCATACAATATCTGCAAAGATTGCACTGCTCTAGGTACGATGAAATTTGAAATCAAAATGTTTTTCTGCGTTCACTGAAAATATGTTGCATATCTCAGCTGCAGGATTTTTTCAAATGGCCTATTTTTCACTTTGCTTAGCTGCTGTAATAGCAAGCATATGCGGATAGGCTTATTGATCCCATACTCTAATTACGTGATAGTTTTACTAGCATTATTCCGTACTCCTCTTGATGTGACTTTGGGTTTCGCAGAGTCTATAGTGATAACATGTTGCCTTCTACAGTACATAATACTGTGAGCAATTTTAATGGAATGAACTTTTGGAATATCTTAACTATTCAGGGACTCGTCGATTTACTAACATGTGTGACCACGGGAGAAATAATTGCAAACAGCATAAGATCATTCGCAAGAATACTGTATTAGTCCTGAAGTCGAAATACAAATACCCTGGCAGATTATATATATATATATACATACATACATATTTTTGTACATATATATGTTTACATACAAAATATAACCAAAATAACTGCTGAGCCTTATGCGCGTGTGATGTATTGGTAGCTTTTAAAATGTACCTGCGTACATCATTCATGGTATGAATTATTTAGTCCTACTTCATGAAGCTCATGGCAAGAAATAAAAAAAGTAACCCTTTTTTTTACAAGTCTTTAGAGCTACAAGTTGGTACACGAATGGGTGTTTTTGTCCATTTTATGTCGGTGTTTATTCATTTGGTATTTTTTAGTACGCACTGTGTATCTCAACCCAATTTTTTTCCTTTCTCGGCGTTTTACAGCGATATAAATTATTTGATTTTAATGAAAAAGATGTTTTTAATAAAGCATTTAAAGTTCAAAATATGTCCATCCTGCATTTAAAGTCACTTTTAACACTATTTAAGAAATTTTCCTCGAGTTATTTTATACTGGAAAAATTGTTAAATCAATAAAACTAAAATCTATTGTCTCGAACTTAACTTTGACTTTTACCTCTTCTGTAAAATTTCCTAGGAGTACAAAAAAATTTATTTTTGCTTCCTTCATCCATTCGCGGTTTCTTCACACTTTTTTGGTTGTTTCCTAAACATGTCATGTATCGCTACTGTTTTATACTTGTGTTTACATCAAATTACGTTAGTTGAACTTTCACTTAAATTTAATACATAAATTATATTTTATGTACGATTACTGCTAATAAAAACAGGGAAAGAATATGTGAGTTGTTAATGCTTTGTAAGACATAGTTTTCAGTGCTCGGTTAAGCTTAGTTTGCATGAGCCGGAGGAATATTCTGGAAGTATAACTTTAGCAGGGCTTAAAAAAATTTGGAGTAGCCGAGAATGGACTAAATGAATGCAGTCGCGGGCAAAGGTTAATTTAGAAAGCGCTCACTTGACCGTGGAGAAGTTTCGCCATGCGAAGTCAGCGGGGTGTCTCGCTCTCGGTTTGCCCCCGCCCCGCCGCCCTCGGGGAGCGGCGTGAATCCCCCGCCCCCCCGGCGGCGGCACTGGGGGGCGGCGACACCGCGGCCCGCCAGCGCCCAGGTGCCAGAGCTGCACAAGTCCAGTCGCAACGCGCGGCCTTGCCCTCTCTCTCTCTCTCTGTCGCTCTGTCTGTCTGTCTGTCTCTCTCTCTCTCTCTCTGTACCCCCTTCGCCATGTTCTTCGTCTCTCAGCGCGCATGAAGGCTATTCATGATAAAGTGAGCTCGTTTGAAATCAACCTGAGAAAAAATACACTGCTCCTACCTGCATATATATTAACGGGCGCTCAGAGTGGCATGCGCCCAGTAAAGTTGGTATAGGCTATTCACGATAAAGTCAGCCCTTTTGAAAGCCCTCTCATTTGGAATAATAGTCAATAAATATAATGTAGTGTAGCCTTAGACGTTACATTTTGCGTCCAGTGGAATATACACACAGTGTTTATTACTTACATGGCAATATTTTTTTTAAAAATGTGGTTAAAAGATAAAATAAAAAAAAGGCTGAACGGAAAAAGTAACTAGATCCTCAAAGTGCTCACTTTACCGTGAACAGCCTGTAACGATGGAGGATAAATAGTTCCATATCTTGACATCGAATAAAAAGTTTTAGGTAACCATTTGTGACAACTTAAAACTTTTATCTCGCTTTCTGTTATTTTTTAATGCATCGAAGTTAAAAATGAGCAAATTTTTGTAAAAAATTTCCATTTATAATAATTTCACAGTTTCCACTTGACCGAGGCATAAATAAAGTGATGATGCGCATGTCAGTGCAAATTTATCAGTAGGCGGAAGACTACACAACGTGCATACAAGTGGATCTTAGGCAAGGCTTTCAAAAGTGCTCACCTAACCGTGAACAGGTTATTCTAGTGCTGGCGCAGCAGAGATACTGTAGTCTATACACTATTTTTTTTCATTCCTTTTCAATCAAACCTTTAAAGAATCAACAAATGAATGACGTGCTCGATTGGTTGATAACGTGTATCACAAGCATTTTATACTTGTGTTTACATGAAGGTACTTTATTTTTTGACTCTAGTACGTCTTTAAATTTGCAGCCATTTACGGCGATGCAATCCAGAAAATCCGATGATAGCAAAATCGAGGGGCACAGTTTGGCAGTGCTACTCCAAATCTATTGTCTACATTGGAAATTCTATTACACCTCTCCATTTCCAAAAGATCAAAGAATATTGTAACTTTGTGGGGGGGGGGGGGGCAATTTTGAGTTCGTTTCGCCGCGTCACATAACGTCCACGTAGTATAACTTTTCACTATGAAAAGCTACGAGGCTCGTTTAGGTTTCAATCGACAGCTCTCGTTACGATCAATCGATTGCGTGTAGTACAAAAACATTTGTGTATTGGCAGGCAGTCTATTTTTCATCAGCTCAACTTATTTATTCAAGCGTGTGACGAAATTAATTTTGTTGCAGTTCAAGTTTAGTGTACTCACCAAAATAATTTGTTGGGGCTAATAAATATATATTTCGTCCTACGCAAACAAGTATTTCGTTGGCTAGAAAAAACTTTCCTCTAAGTTTAACATTTGTGATGGATCAACTGATAGAAAATAAATCTAATATATATATATATATATATATATATATATATATATATATATATATATATATATATATATGTGTGTGTGTGTCAGCCTCGCCTCCCTCAGTGAAAGATACAAGCGGGGAAATGGGTTGTCTCTTGTAGTTATATGACACTAGCTTAACGCACCAGTTCTCGTCTCAAGTGCCAGTATTTTGCGATGTGCGTACCAGAATTTCTGAGCGGTCATCTAACATCCCTGCTACCGGCGAGCTTTGAGGCCTCGTTCGAATTGGCACTTTCAGTTTACTAAAATGCACGTGACCCGATTTAGTCTACTAAAATAATGACGTGTTCGGTATTTTTGTTTATATATATATATAACGAAACTTACTAAAAACTAGATTACCAAATCGCGAAGTCGACGTCCGAATTGAATGGTAGTAAATATTAAAATACTAATGTAGTTAATGGCGAATTCGAATACAACCTGAGATCGCTGATGTTTTATCCGTGCAGTAAAGAGTAAATAATTCCTTTGCCAGTAAGATCAAATTTTCGTAACGCTCGGCAGTGGTAGACTATTTATTGAAATTGGAGAAAGTTAGTTAAATTATCAATTTAAGTAGCATAACATTTTTCCTTTCTTAATATAAAATACTTCATATAGATAAAAAAAAAATAACCAGGGCTACTGATAAAAATCTGACTGAAGAAAACAAACTTGTTTAACAATGCGAATTCTATTAACAGTGTCAATACTCCGGGATATTAATAAATATAACATTATATACAATATAGTTATTTTCCCTTACTTGCATAGTATTTTCCCCTCACTTTTGTCAGGTACTTTTCCGTACGATAAGGGAATAGTACTTAACTAGTATTGTAAATTTACTCTACATTTAAGAGGTGATTTTTACCTTACATGTAGGGGTAATTAGTTTCCCTTACATGTAAGGGAATTTTATTTCAATTTTTTTACTGTGTGGAGAACATCAGTGCTCGTCAGCAGAATCGGAACAGTAGCTTGCATTACTGAAATCCTGCAAGTATCGGATCGCTAAAAAAAGTAAGAGATGCAAATCATCAGTGTAAATCCCATGTGCCGCGATGGAAGTTTGCTCGCAATCTTCCACGTGAGCTTGCATGCGCTCTGGTATTGGATGTTGCTAGGGAGTACAGATAGAGAATTAGTTGGAGCCCCCTGGTTACACCATGGTTCTTATTTGTTGGCCGAATTCGGGTCCTTAAACCATCGTTTGTTGCAACCATGCCGAGTAGAGTATACCTCCGCGATTTACCGAAATTTTATTTGTAACCTGTGGAATATAGTAATATAAATACATCTTTCAAATTTCTGAAAGGTTTTTTTTTGTCCTTGCAGCATGAAATAGGTCACATACTTCCGCTAGGCTGATGCTAAATAAGAAAATTACTGATATATTGTAAATACGAAGAAATTACTGCAATGTTTGTATTGAGAAATCAGGAGTTTGTAAGAGTACTTGCTTGCGAGGAGAACATTTTCGCCCTTGTTTGGGGCTAGAATTTTTATAACGAAGCACTCGAAATCTTATAACGAACGTCATTTCGTACGTACAGATATGTATAAAGACTACATGCAAGCGTGTATTCGCTGCACAGCATTGCTACCTGAAAAAGATTAACGAAACCTTTATAACGACTTGAAAACTTAAAAACAATGAGAAGTAGCAGTTTTAATGCACAAAATTGAAGAACAGCTGATAACGGTCAAGGGAGTTCAAACAACAGGAAATTTAACGAACAGGACAATCGATTACAACTGCATGCTTCAGAAACCGATAATTGCTTATCTCATTATTGGTCGGAAGTACTGACATTCGTAAGCGAATCCAGTTTTTATTGCAACAATAATGAAAAGGTATGTATTGACAGGAAATTAATCCCGTTTACAACTTTGATCAGTGTGTATGTTACTCCAATGTTTGTGTACACACATTCGATAACGCTCAGTGAGAATACTGAAGGTGCTTTCTATAGTGTCACTCCCTTTAACGGTTCTACGATAGATTTATCCGACTTACGGCCGTTTTCGTACACGTTTTAGTAATTGCTCGTGTGTAATTTTCGGTGTAAGGTTTCCTACAAAAGTTGAAATTTTACCCAATCAGAGATAGGGTGATAGTTGTAATTTTATTAATTTTGGTATGAGAAACGAAGTAAAGGCCGTTAAACCAGAATAGAGTAAATATTAAATAAAAGCAGCGAAAATTTCTAAATCAAAACAAATGCACCTGCGTTTACTTGATTGGCAGTGAGCATCGTGTTACAGTGTTATTCTATCGAAAAATCCATACCTGCTTGCTTGCAAGCTCGGATAGCAGGTCTCGTATAGAAGCTTCCGCCAGAGAGTTTGTGTTGAAATTTTTACCAGGGCACACATTCTTAAAGCATCCGTTACACCGCGAATGATACACGAAAGCCCTTGCAAGATGGTAATCTCATACTCTCATACTTCATAGAAAATCTCATGCGAGAATATCTCATGCATGGAAGGAATCGTACAAAACCAGAAGATACAGTGTTCCCTATTTTTAGGTGAGTTTTGCACGAAACAAGTGATTCAATTGGTCGTTTTCTGCTAGTCGTGAGACTATGTAACATGGGACAAACTTCGGCAGGTAATTCCTTACGAAAATATAAGACAAATATACATGCACAAGCTTTCCCCTAAAGTGATTATTAAGAGAGCCATGCGCCCCCAAAATCTGAGTATTAAATTGTGTTTATTTCAAAATGTCAGAAGCCACTTGTGATTAAGCAACAAATCTTTGAATAGTGTTTTATATAAAGGAGATCACCTCTAAATACGTGGGCTGTATTATGATCCCTCTTCCTTTTAAAAACGGTCGTTGGCACCCTATTTTTGCATCAAACTTTGTAATAATACGTTACTAACTAAATTCTGTTCACGATAAAGTGAGCACTTTTGAAATCAACCTTAGAAAAAAAGTTACTGCTCCTGCTTGCATATATTTTGATAGGCTCACTGAGCGACATATTCATACTAAAGTTGGTAACATTGGATGGAAAATAGTTCCATATCTTAACGTCGAATAAAAAGAGATAGGTGACCATTTGTGATAACTTAGATTAATTCATTTCGGTTTCTGTATTTTTATTCATTGAAGTGAAAAATGAGCATGTTTGTAAAATATTTACTGTTCTTATATTTTTACAGTTTCACCTGACAGACGCATGGATAAAGTAATGCGGTCAATGCCAGTGTTAATTTTACATAAGGCGGAAGAATACACAACGTGAATACAAGTAGATCTTAAGCAGGGCTTTCAAAAGTGCTCATTTGACAGTGAACAGCCTATAACAGCAACTTAAAGACAACCTGTGAATCAGCGCGTCTAAATTATCAAAAAAGTTGTCGTGTCGGAATATACACAGGTGAATAGTTTATGAAATAATTCGTGTTGAACATTGAAAACATATCGTGTGCTGCATACCAGGTAGGCAAACAATGCAGAGTAAGGCGATTTAAATGAAGACTTTTCAGGTGCGCACAGATCCCTTAATAATCACTGGACGAGATAAGTGGAACTTACATTACAGTCTTATAATTTCACCAGGAATACAAGTTTCTCCCCATATTTTAGAAACACGTATATCAATATTATCATTGTGAAGGATTCTGACAAATTTTGTTTTACGTGACCAAAATGGGTTACCTACCAGACCTCGCATTAGAAACTCTGGAGTCAACTTTCGTTGAATGTACCTACTAGATAAGCACATGGATGTCTGTGCACAACGTTTTAACAGAGTGTGTTTATGAGATGTAATAATGATATAATAATAACTATTCTGAGGTCATCTCATGAGATAATGTCTGAAAAATTCCTTTCATTCTCCTTGACCCATTTAGGAGACAACTCCATGTACCCGTATTATTCCTGAAATAAAAAATTAAACATTTTCTGTTATTAAAGCCCACATCCGCTGCGTAGAAGAACGTTTTTACTTTAATGTCGTCACGCGTTTTGACGTTCTGAAAACTATCAGACGAATTAAAACCGAGACCCAGGGTAATGACAGAATTTCAATTAACACGATAAACCTAGTCTTACTATTCATCTTAGAAGCAATAATTAAAATATTTAATTATTTGATGATCACAGGCAGCTTTCCAGCTCAGTGGCAATCTGCTTTAGTAATTCCCATCCCGAAGACAAATAATTCTCAATGTGCCAATGATTATAGACCAATGTGCATTCTTCCCACGATTAGCAAAGACCTTGAATATATTGCACACCAAAAGATAAAAAGGTACATTATTGAAAATAACCTGATGGTTGACCATCAGTCTGGTTTTAGAAAGGGCTTTAGCACATGTACGGCTCTTCTTCAGGTCACTGATGACATAAAACATAACATGAATAACCGTTTGCTAACGATTTTGACACTATTAAGTTCTAGCAAAGCATTCGATTCCGATGACCTTAACTATTACTTGCAAAGATAAACATAATTTTATTTCTCCGAAATGTCGTTAGAATTTATTTAAAGTTACTTGTGTGACCGTTATCAGAGGGGAACAACAATCCTCTCGCCGTATGTACAGTTAAATGTGGAGTTCCCCGGGGCTCTGTTCTGGGACCCCCCCTACTATTTTCTATGTTCATTAACGATCTCCCTCAGCTACTAAAACATTGTAAATACAATCGTTATGCAGACGGCTTCGAAATCTACCTGCCAGCTCATACCAGTAACATTACGTCATCAATTGACACAATTAACCACGAATTGCCAACAATCTTATACTGGTCAATAAAGCACGGGCTACCATTAGACCCTAAGAAATCACAGAGCATTATAAACGGATCCAAGATACTACTCATGTCACCAAACGTCACTAGCGATCCTTATATTATACTCTATGGCAAGCCGATTCCTCTATCAAATTCCTTAAAGAAACTAGGTGAAGTATTAAGGAACCTTTATCATGGAGAGAACATGTCACTTGCATCTGTAGACAAACCAATGTCACTTTAAATTCATTAAGAAGGCTTAAAAAAATGTTTACCCGCGGAATTGATAAAGATTTTAAAAGAATCATTAATATTTTCACGCCTTGATTATACTGATATAGTCTTCAAGTGGCATGCATGAAGATCTAGCTCAGAGACTTCAGCGAATACAAAACAACTGTGTACATCTTTTTTTTATCTTTAAAAGAAAGGCAATATCACCAAATAGGCCTACAGACATACAAACTCTCTCATGGCTTGATTTAAAAAAAAATTGGCGTTCATTGCACGAGATCTGCTGGTTAAAGAAATTATTTTTAACAAGATGTCCTCAATACATTTTATCTCGTTTCTTCCCGCCCAATGCCTTAAACACTCGTTCTTTTGATCAACAAAAGATTTTAGTACCAAAACACAACCAATTTTTCGCTTCATCTTCCATATCCAGCGCAACCAAAATCTGGAATTGCTTACCTCAGGAAGCAAAAGATTCAATTTTAATCTCTAAATTCATTAAGTTATGCCGGTACAACTTGGTCAAGCCATAAATATTTAAATGGGTTTGATATATACAATATTTACTGTGGAGGTTCCTCTTTTATAATACCTGTAACATATTTGCTTTCTGCTTCATGCAACTGCAGTCATAATTGTGATGCTTAGGTTATTGTTTAATTAATTCAATATACTATTAATGTAGGCATATGTAAATGGGCCTGTGCGAGTGATCGATGTATCACTGTTCAATTTTTAATGAATTTTAAGGTCTGACATAATTTAAGATGTAGCAAACATTAAATATCTTGTATTTTTTGTCCCCCCCCCCCCCCTTGTTTAAATAGTCATTTGCTGTGATTTTCTGTCATTCAGAAATCCTTAAACTAAATTGCAGTTTTAGAATTTTTGCTAATCGATGTTATCTTGTGTGTTTTTATTAACAGTACAATTATATGTATGTGAATTTATGTCACATGAGTACGTAGTTTTGTGTATGCGTGTATGTTTATGCACATATGTATACACATATAAACATGCATCAAAAGAGAAATAGGTTTATGTCATATTTCAGCTTATTTTTATTTTATGTATATCGGTTTTATATATTTCATATGAGCTACTTTATAATTTTATAGTAGACATTATGTTTTGTTTTATTTATTATTTCTTTATCTTTTCAAAGATAAGTGTTTCGTGTTATTACGTAAAATTGTTAAGCGTAAGAGAAGGTGATAATACGTTAACTTCGCCACAAAAATAAAGACTTTTATATTATTTATTATTATTATGGGCAACCAAATAAGGACAAAATACTTTGATTACAACAACAAAATATTTCGTTGTTCCAATAGAATCAATTCATTTGTTTGCGTAAAACTAATTTTGTTTGATTCAACAAAACCTTTTTCTCAGTGCAGCCCAATAAGTAAGTTTTTTTTTTATCTTCGTTAATGTTTGTTAGAGCATAAAGTCAGATTTTTTTTTTTTTTTTATAATTTAAACTTTTATTTAAGCATTAAGTGGTCACCTGAACACTGTTCGTGAAACGTTTGTATATTTCTTTCGGACGATTCTGATCCTTCTTCTTGGATTACCATCTTCGGAAATATATAGTTTAAAGCACTTTACCTAGGCTAAATATGACAACACGGTAACATTCGTACACCAGAACAAAATATTTCATACCTACTTCAGAGTGTAATACAGCGTCTTCGTAATGCATGAGTACATTTGTTAAAGGAATGTTCAGAATATTTTATTACAGTCTTTTGAGATGTAACACAGAACAGAATAATACCAAAACTACTCTTATATTCAAGCACCGTTGCGGTGTCGAGAAACGATATTTTGGAAATGCGAAACGAATTTTCTGCTCGATTTAGAGAGACTTCTCACCCCGAGTGTGTTAACTCAGTATTAGTAGTTTATAGACGCAGTGGTTGTTGAAACATAAACCGCTTGTGCCGTCTCAGCTGGCAGTCAGATAGCTTCTCTTTATTTCACAGATAGGAGATTCTTTTGAAGTTTGGAAAATCACATGTTAAGGTTTTTGCGTTCGAGCCGATATAATTTTCGCGTAATAGTCAATCGGATTACAGCTGGGCTATAGGATGTTGACCTGAAATCTTGTATTTAATGGGTGATGTGGAAGCTCATAACATGATTGCATTTTAAAAATTAAGAAGAACAGTACAAAAATCCTTCTCTTTTCTTGGTTCAGCTAAATCAGCATGCTGGTGCAGCCAAGAACTTATGAGGAAAATAGCGAAAATTTTTTGAGCTAACCTATCTTCTATAACACTCTAACTAGTATATTCTTTCATGATTGAATGAATCAGGTTTTACTCGGCTAAGTGGTTTGCATATCAATCATGAACAGTTCTGCCTTATTGTATCAGGATCCTCATTGGCCCAGTGAAATGGGATAGTTTCTTCATATATGCATGATAGCCAATAAGGAAAGAAAACTGTCGAATATGTGTACAGTACGTTGAATTCTAACAAACAGTCAACTTTTCCCGCGATAAATCATCATCTCTAGTTATGACGTATGAGCGAGTCTCGGTGGAATGAAGTCTAAACAGTCTGAAGAGCCTCAAAGACAAAACAGGTTGCCCCAAGGAGTAACTTTGGGTCAATGGCAATGGAGATAACATATGTACGACCAGGTAATACATCGATCACGAAACAATATTTCTGAAATATCGAAACTACGGTCCAACAGTGTAGAGCAATATATCGAACATTAGGATATTTATTATATGCGATATTAGCGGTATGCAATATTGGCAGTATCGATTTTGTCGATATTTGCGATTTCAATATAAGCTATATATCTCCGTCGATTTTCAATACTCTCGGGAGCGATATTTTGCACCGATACCGATACGGTGAACATGTTTCGAAACGATATTTAAAAGTGGATACCGCACAGCCCCAATGTAGATACGCCGACGTCCCTACAGCATCATCTTCGAACCGTGGTGATCCGTGTTCGATCCCCAGCTGAGCCATAGATTTTCGTGCCACTTCATTAACACGCGCTTAGGTTAGTTTATAACACAAGCAACCCTCTGGTCAGCTTTAAGGCATTAAAGCGGGAGCGTTAGTAGAACCGATAAAATAGAAACTATTTAAGGAAAAATAACCTTATGCGCAGAAGTGATGATGTTATCAGGGGCGTAACCAAGGAAGAGTGCATGAAGCTTGTAGCCATCTCTTGCGCCCTAAGGTTGTCAACAATTAGTAATAAAATTATATAAGACTTTAATTATGATCAAATTACGTATCTCCGGTAGGCTAATTTATGAGGCAATTTATTATATTGTGGCGTAATTTTTCTCCTAGTACTTGTCCAAATTAACATGTGTGAAAGCACTAATAGTTCAGATGTACACTTCCCCTCTTCACTTAAGACAGTTTAACTCTTACCACCTTTTTTTGAGAAATCTCTGAGACTGTAATGCTCTAGGCAGGCACTATTTCGTACAAACTCTCTCTTTGCTGAGCTTATCAACAGCACGCAACTCGCCACGTGACTACGAATTCCAACATCTTTGAACGCAAGCTGGAAGAACTGCAAATAACGAAAAAGTGTTCGGTCGGTTCTAGAGAGCGAGATGTGTAACTGTCTGCATATCCGGTGCGGTTTTTTTTTTTTTTTTTTGCAGTTGCTGGAGCTCTAAACTAATTACAATTTTTTTTTAAGACACACACAGAAACCATTCATTAAATACTGAATGAAAATGAATTCCGACACTCAAAACTTAGATCTTTTTAAAGCACGACAAGCGAGCGTCCGTGCAACGAACATATTTTAGTCAGAAAACATTTGCCTAGTGATTTCACGTTTAGTTCATTGCCGTATGAGTGTCCATGAACTTTCCACCTTAGTGATCATAGAACTGTTTCCTACATTAAACTAATTACAGTTATTAATGAAACTCCTTAATATAGATAGCGTATTAAAATTACATTTTCATTTCTTGCTTGCGATTATACACAGTGTACTTGAAGCAAATATTTTCAACCTCTTTTCAGTAGGTAGGACCTACATTTCAATTGAGGCGACGACTCAAATGCTAGTGTACTGTTGCGAAATGCATCAACATGTTGTTTAATTGGAACTTTGTAAAATTGTATGAGGCGCGTTTTAAATCATCTGATGACTTGAATCAGTGGCATCGTGGTCACTGAAACTTTGATAATGTTCCTTTTTAGCGAATGGGTGAGGCGAGGAACAATCAGTGACATATATTATGTCTAGTTCAGTTTACTTTAGGTTACATAACCACTTCACACCCAACAAAGAAATTTATGAGTACTTAAGTCAACTAAACACTTGTTTCGCTGTCAAAACCAATTAGTTGTGGGCTGCGTGTTCGACTATAGTACCTATTATGAAACAAGCGTTTACGTTCAAGTAGAAATTATCATTTTTCATGTAATAATTAATGGGATTGCAGCTGGGCTAAGATGTTGACTTACAATCTGATAATTGATGGAGGATTAAATAGCTTATAATGAGACGTTATTCTAAAAATTACCAGAAACAGTACTAACATCCGTCGTTTTTAGCGTTCCGACTAATTCAGTTCACTGATGCAGCCAAGAACTGAACTCATATGGGCTAGTCGCTGAGGAATGAAATCTAATCAGACTGAAGAGTGTCAAAAAACAAAACTGGTTGCCCCTAGGGATAAATCTGGGTCAATGGCAATAGAGTTTGGAGTGCTGTGGTGAGATTTGGGCAGCTCTTTAACATCGATGTCTTAAGAATCCGTTGAGGGAGAAACGAGGTGAGTATAGAAAAGCGCCGGAATGGAAGGGCGGGGGAAACGGGAGATCCCCCAGAAAACCCGCCGACCAGCGACATCGTCCAACACGATTTCCACTAGCGAAAATCCGGGAGCGACCCCGTCGGAAATCGAACCCATTTCGCCTAGCTGGGAGGTTAGTAGTCTAACCACCAAATCACCGCGGCCCCTGATGGCAACGGAGATAAGTGCTGTGTGACGTAGTGATACATCGATCACGAAACAGTATTTCTGAAATAGCGCAACGGCTATACGGTCCAATAATGTAGAGCAATAAATATCCTATGTACTGCACATCGCGATAATAGGGATATGCGATGTTAGTGATGTTCTATATAAGCGATAATCTATACGATTAAATAGATCGTTTATACGTTTTAATAATCAGTTCCCCACGGGCGTCTGAGCGCGTCAACGTAGACGTATTCACGCAAAACAAACGGCCGTGTCCCCCAACACAATATTTTTTCTAATGCATTAGCGACGTTATTGAAAGTGGGTAGGTCAACGGTGCAGAGAGTTCAAACACGCCCAGTACGGGAGGGGGAATGTGGTGGTAGCCCCCTCCGCTTTTCAACCAGCAAGCACTTTGTCCCCCCCCCCCCCCTGCCCTTTTTTTACAATCCACCACCCTGGGCAAGCATAACATGGGATGATGGGATGACGATCTATGGATCTTCTATTTCAAATCGAGTATAATTTTTTGTATAAAAAATTTGGTATTTGATTCTGAACGTTTGGGTTTTAGGACGCTTTTATGATTTCGTTTTGCTTTCGCAAGAAAAATGTTCCAGTATTGTGTTCTCTTAAAAGAGCCTATTTGTAACTGGCGTAGTTTTAAAACCTTGGCATGGATGAAAATACACTCACATACACCTACAACACACGTTAAGAGAGTGATAATGGCCGTCCTCTAACCCCTTCTCAGGCGACAAGTCGGCGCCTTTTTTGTAGGACGGGGCCAATCAAGACATGTTTCTCCACAAGCGAATATACGTTCTCGCACCGCGACCCTTCTTTACCCCCTTCAACTGCTACTTCATCGCAAATTGTTTACTGCCGCTGTGGTTTAGTGGTTAGACTACTCGCCTCCCACCTGGGCGAACCGGGCTCGATTCCCGGCGGGGTTGCTGCCGGATTTTTGCACGTGGGAATCGTGTCAGGCGATGCCACAGGTCGGCGGGTTTTCTCGGTGATCTCCCGTTTCCCCCCGCCCTTGCATTTCGGCACTGCTCCCATACTCACCTCGCTTCGCCCTCAACGGCTCTCAGACCACGGCTTTAAGAGCTGCCCGAATTTCTTCACAGACTCACAAATCTTCATATTCAGAACTGTCCGACTTTTGCTAACGATTCTGTGGTTACAATTTTGACAGCATAGACTATTATTAATTATTTCAAAAAAAATTTTAATGCCCAGTTGAAATTAAGTTCTGGGAACATTACAAAAAAAAGTATAAATTACAATTAGTTTATAATTTATTATTGCCTATTTTATTTCATCCAAAGACATCGTACATATCCAAAGACACTTTAGTGTATGCATATGTAAAAAATTTCAATATGGCATTATCTTTAATAAAGTATGGTTATATAAAATATGTTTCATATACTTTAAATGAGCTTTCTTTGCAGAAATGAAAGATATAGGACGATCCACACGAAAGCGCATATCAAACACTGATATTTATTTCAGGGAAAAATAAAACATTTTCATGAGTGAACATGACGTTCTCTGCGGCATGTCCAAGGAGAATTATGACTGCTTGCATATCGTGTTTCACATATGTATTTGAACTAACAATATCAACATTGATTTAGGCATACTACACTCTAAATTCGAATTAGTGGAAAAGAACTGATTCGCAGAGAATATGGCTCCGCTTAGAATCAGTTGAAAGCCACCGACAGTTTCAGTGAAAAAAAGTTTCACAGGTTGAATTAGTGACGTGAAACAATTTCACTGATTGAATAAGTGACGGCCGAATTCAGTGGCGAATTAAATATTGTTTTTATTGAATTTAGTGACATAATTAAGTTAAATAGACGTATCTACGATATTTCACTGTTTATATTGCGCAATTTACCGTAATTCAAAAAAGATTTTAAAAAATTGGAAGTGGCCGGGATTGAACACACATACCCTTTCCACCTAACTTTTACGGTGTACCTTACTCCCCCCCCCCCCTTTTTATTTGACGTTGTAGTGACATTTGACTTTAACGAAGCTCTAGTGAGACCGGCCTGCTGACAAATTCCCGGTGCCACAAGCGAACTGAGGATCTGCCAGGGCGCGAGCCCGCCACTTTCCGAATACGGGTCGACCACCCTACTCCTGAGCTATGAGGGCAGGGCTCTATCGTCGCTACCAAGTTTAGCTGAAAAAAACTACGTTTAAAATAACTTATATGGTTCTCTTTTAATCGTGAATATTTAAATTTTATGCCCGTACATTTCGTTTTTGGTTTACTTGGCAGGTATCGTTAAGATTGTTAAAACTTGTGTTATGTACGAGTGCACTCTCTTCGTCACATTATATTGCAATTCAAACCATCAGACAAAGCTCTCTGATGGTTACATGAAAATGAAATGAAAGACGTAAAAACGGAGTGAAAGGCTGAATGTTCAAATTTCATCGTAAAATGGAGTCTTGACAGACGAAACACATTTTAGAAAGTATTTTGTATTGGTTTTACTAGTTTGCTAGTAATTATTTCACTTTATACATTTTGGCTAACGGTCATTTTCAAACGTTGTTTGGCGGCCATTTTCACGCGGTTTTTAACTAATCCATTAGTAAAAAAAACTGAAACCAGTGAAGAAAATTACGTATGAATCAGTGGAGAATGTCACTGAATCTATAAGTGAAGGAAATCTAGCATTTTTTCTCTGGTTTGTCAGTTAAAGTCACTGAAGTGACTGTTGAATCAGTCAGGTAGTCTACTGTTGACTGATCGAAACAGTGAAATTCTCACTGATTCAGATTTAGAGTGCATCCCATGTAGTCTGTATGACGTGCGTGTTTGTTTCCTAAATATACCACGTATCACAAGCATTTTATACTTAAGTAAAAATTTATAAAGAGTTTTGGTTAATTTTAACATTTAATATAATTATATTTTATCTATAAATTATATTTAATTTATATTTTCTTTCAATCCAAAAAGAGAGAAAATAGGGGTGTTGATGATGCCAAGTAAGAAATCGTTCTTATAGAAAATAGCATTACAATGAGCACTCACGATTGCGGTGCGTTGTCCCTTTGATGTATTTTCTAGACTCGGTTAATCTTTGTTTGCATGAGGCGGAGGAACTTTCTGGAAGTAGCCTACGACTTGAGCAGGGATTCAGAAAAGTTAGAAGCAACCCCATAATGGGCTATAGTTGGGATTAGGTGTACTTCCGGAATTTTTTTAAATATGAAGCAAGGTGGAATAATAAAAAACCAGTACGGCGTTTGAAGAATATTCTACTTACGGCGCCTGCCCCAACCGGCCGCGAGCTTTCGCAAGAATTTGGATTAGGAAAATAAATGCTAATGACATTCGTCTTTTTTGGCATTCCTATTAAAGACAGATATATAGAATACCACCTGGGATTGTTTTTTAACGGAAAAATAAGTACTTATTTGCTATCGAGGACTTTTCTAACATTAAACTACAGCCTGTTTAGCTGGAAAGCTCGGAAAAATTAATAATAAAAAAATTACTTAAAAACGAATTGTTATATTTGCCTCGATACGGAGGCTGAGAGTATCATTTCTCACAATTATGTTTTTGTTTCAAGTTTGTATCTTCGAAAGTGGCTTCAAAACTCCGAATTTCATTAGCATGTATTCCCCTATAGGTATAGGCAGTTCACGTTAAAGTGAGCACCTTTCAAGCCCCTTCTAAATTTTTCCTTTCCTGCAATTCCCATCTTCCTGCTGTTTTTAAATATAAACATTGCAATGTGACCAATAAACACAATGTATATATTTCACCACCCTCAAAATTTAATGCCTGTGGCTGCAATAAGATATATTCATAAGTAATTAATGTCTTTTGGGAGGGCCTTAAAAAGTGCTCACATTACCGTGAACAGCTTATACCAAATTCTCACTGCTTACGACCCAGACAAAAGCCTTAACCCGTTCACTGACCGTGTCCACGATTGTGGACATGTTGCACATGAGGTGTGCTTATACCAGTGCTGTACACAGCAAGGAATCAGTACACAATGATGCTCAGAGTCTTCCTGGTGGGTAATCTGATTGGTGAAAATTACTAAACCTCTCGTTCATGAATAGCCAATTGTATCGCTTTTGAGCAGGTAACACGTTGTTTATTGATCCCAAAATGTACACTAAACAAAAGTACAGCACACATCAAAACATCACATGGTTGCAACACTTCGACGAAGAAATTAATACACGGCCGAGCGAGCTAAGGCGCTTACACCACGCGGGCGCAGCTTTTCTCGCGGGCCTTAATCCGTGCCGGCGTGTTATGGGTCAACGGCGCAGGGGAGGGTGCCTGGGGACGTTCCTTCTAGAGGGGAAAATGTTTGCCTTTAGAGGGGGGGGGGAGGAGGGTTCGTGAGCTGCCACTTGCGCCGATGTTGCGCGCGCCGCACTGCGCAAGTGCCCGGGCGCCGGGGTCCGGCTACGTCACGCGCGACCGGCCCGTGCCGGCCAATGGCAGGTCTCCGGCGGCCGGGTGCCACGCCGCCATAGGGCGCGGCCGGCGGTCTTTTCACCTTGGTCTCCGGGACGTCCCCCTCCCCCTCCCCAGAACCCATAATACGTGCCCCCCCTCCCTCCCCCAGACCCCTTCTTCTGTCCCGCGCAGGGGACTCACGGCAAAACAAGCACGCCAGATCGTTAATTACGCCCCGGCGAGGGGGTGCGACCGACTCCCCCCCCCTCCCACACTTACCCCGCAGGAATTCCGAAAAGTCCGCTCGGACCGTCCCCGCACAGACCCATCAATATTTATAGCCGCCCTGATCGTTCACAGTTTGCGGTTCGCGGGCCCCCATCGCCGCCGCAACAAGAAACTATTTTTTAACCACCCCACCCCCCTCACTCGTTCCTTTTTCCTCCTTAACTCCCAGCGACCGCCGTCATTTCTGTGTACGGGTGAACGCCCACCGGCCTTCGCGCGGGACCCCCCCCCCCCCCCTCTTGTTTGAAGCAGCGAACGGCCGTTGCATTCGTGTCATCCCGTAACTGCCACTAGCTACTGTGTGTCCGGCCCGGGCAAGCTCCTCTTGCCGGCCCCGGTCGCAGTCGGGCGACGTTCCTCTGTGAAACGAGCGCTTTCGATGTCTATCTACCTCCGGGGGTCAAAATATACAGGCTGTTCATAATGAACTGAGCACTTCTGAAAGCCCTGCTTAAGATCTGCTTGCAGGCCCATCGTGTATTCTTCCACTTCGCGTAAAATTAACAATACCATCGGCATCATTACTTTATTTATGCGTCGGTATAGTAAAAACAGGAAGAAAAAAAAATTAGAAATGTGAATATTTTACACATTTTCCTATTATTACTTTTATGTGCATTAAAAAAAAAAAAACAGGAAAAAATCCAGGATTCACAAATGTTTACTTAACACATTTAGTTCAACTGTCCCTACCGTCGTTTCCAACCTCAGTGGCCACTTGCCACTCAGTGCGCCCGTTAAAATATTTACAGGATAGACGCAGTGACATTTTTCAACGGTTAGTTTTAAAAGTGCTCACTTTATCGTGAACAACCTATATATATATATATATATATATATCACTTCCCATTACAAAGTTATGCGCTGCAGTAAATGTTGGCATGCAGGCTTCCAGCTAAGAAGTCTCTCTCCTAACGGCTGTTCGCGGTAAAGTGAGCACTTTCGAGGCCCTAGTTACTTTTTACTTTCGGCAATTTTTTTTTTTTCAGTCACCTTTTTTAAATAAACATTGCAACGTAAGTAACACACGGTGTGTGTGTGTTTCGCCACGCTGGGAAGTTAACGTTTACGGGTAAACTAAAACATATTTATTGACTGCTATGCCACATGAGAGGGCTTTCAAAAGTGCTCACGTTACCGTGAATAGCCAGCCTGAGGCCATAGAGTTGAAGTGGAGAAATCACTGTATAGCCAATAAAACAACCACTCTCAAAATACATTAAGTAGTTCATATTCTGTTCTTGAATTGATATTCGGGAAATTCACTCGCAGCGAAACTTTTCCGTAGTTCTTGAGTTTCCTACGAATTAGCTAAAATAAACATTTTTTTTGAAGACTTCACATTACACTGGGAGCGTCATTTTGGCTTCTGAAGACAGTGGTTTCTTATTTTAGCTCGTAAAATAAATATAACTGTACTTAATTTGTTTTACATCAGAATGTTTTTAAGAAAAGAAATGCCAGAAAAAATTTAACACTAGTGTTAATATCAATTCATTTTTTTAAATCTGTTTCTAATCAAAACATTTTACGTAAGCCTATGCCAATTATGCATATATTGGTAGAACATGAAGTATTTCCACGTAACGAAACAAGACTGCAGTTTGTCGTTATATGTATTCTTAGGATGCTGGTGTGTGAAACGTAATCATCACACATGTTAAAATTGAGCAATCTGTAGGATGCTGGATTAGTACGCGAATAGGACATTGTCACCTATAGAAGGCACGGGTTCAACTCTCGCACGTGCCATAGTTTTTTTTTTTTGCAAGTAGGTAATATTTATTTTTACCGCAACGTCCACGCCGCATTAACGTTGACATTACAGTGAGGAGGTGACATTCTCACAAGAGCATTTCATATCGCATTTACATTAACAGCGACATTATAGTTACTGACAAGATGAAATAAAAAAGACTGGTCCTTGGCAGGGCTTTCAGAAGGGCCCAATCAGCTGCGAAGAGTCTAGGCTGTATAACGTTCTGAACTAACCATGTGCACTCTAAAGAAACTATTCGTAAAATTGCCACATCAATATAGGTATACGAACAGTGGTAGCGTTCCTATAATCTGTTCACCGTAAAATGAGCACTTTTGAAAGCCCTGCTTAAGATCTACTTGTACGCACATTGCGTATTTTTACCCCTTATATAAAATTAACACTGGCAAGGGTCTCATTACTTTACACAGGCGTCGGTCCAGTGAAACTGTGATATTATTGGAAAAGTATAAATATTTTACAACAATTCTCTTTTAACACTTCAATAAATAAAAAAAAACAAAAGGATGAAGAAATGATTTAAGTTATCACAAATGGTCACCTAATTCTTTTTATTCGACGTTAAGATATGGAACTACTTTCCATCCATCTTTACCCACTCTACCGTGCGCGTGTTACTCAGTGCGCCCGTTAGAATATATGCAGGCAGGGGCAGTGACGTTTTTCTAAGGTTGATTCTAAAAGTGCTCGCTTTATCGTGAACAGCCTTTACAATCGCTCACGAAACAGTCAAATGCGTAGGTAAATCCCCAACCTTGTATAGTAACAACGCTCAACATTCCTATATTTGCAGTCCGACTTGTTTTATTATTTCCATCAAATATATAGATTAAATACATCCATTTCAGTTTAGGAAGTTTACCAGAAAATTCTTTACAGAGTGGTAATAAAGGGGTGGTAGCGTACACTGCCGCGAAAAATAATCCTCCACTGGGGCAATTTACATTACAGTTCTTGTTATAGAGTTTCAGGGAGCCAGCGACTAACTTCTGAACTATAGCATCAGAATGTTTAGAATCACAATATATGTAGTTACATTATGGGAGTTTATTTATTGCAGAAACTTTACACGTAGTCCTATAGGCCTACAGCCAGAAATTCGCTCTGTGGTCGAAACAGTAGAATAAATAGTGTAATACATATATGATGATTTCGTGTTATATGCCCAAACTTATGAAACAAAAAAGGTAAATTAACCAAACATGATAAAGTAAACTAAGCACCAGACGATAAAGCAGGAAATTCAATCCTTTTTGTATCATGTGTATAACAACGGTAGTCTTACATATTTAAATATATCATCTTAATAGGTAAGAATTTGACAATGTTTGTGGATCATGATTGGCGATTGGCCATCTCTCTCCGGTGTCTGGGTGATTTACCCAGAGGCATAGGGAGACGTGCCGAGGCGACTAACATTAAACAACAAATAAGTTGTTGTGTCTGAATGAGCGAACGCGACGATATATACTGAATAATCAAAGTATTTTCATCTAAATAAATTGTTTAATAGTCTTATTTTAATTGAGAGAACAAATAACTTCCTTAAGAAACAAGGCAGTGGCAGCTGTAAAAAAATCGCTGTAACACGTTGAAATTATCACATTTGGAAAACGTGGAAAAATTAATTATATCATGGTAATTATAATAGGAAAATCTTTTACATTTTTCTTTGTTCTTTTTTTTTTTTTTGTTCCTTGCCACAAAAGTTGCACATGCTATCATGACTGGTGTAACCTCATAGCATAGTTATAGTACATTTTTTTCTTGAGTTCTAATAGTTTTCACCTCATTTGACGCAGTTGTCATATCTGTCATCTCCTTTCCTGCAACTGTTCCTATTGGAACTTAAAGAGCTTTTTTTTCAATACTTTATTATTTAAACCTTTGTTGCTGGGGTCCAGTGGTCAGATATATTGGTGCCATATTAACATATTTCGTTACGGCTGTTCGTTTTTTTGCTCCCTTGAATGTGGTCTTGGGATGCGAGAAGTTTGGCAGTCATATCTAACTCCTTTTCGGTGCTTCTGCCCCTGCCCCCCCCCCCCCCCCAAAGCAATTACGGGAACTGATGAAATCTGATCAAATATTTTCGTCGGAGTTTCTTTAGATGTTCCAGCTGACCGGACTACTGAGACGAGGCACATATATACGGAAGCACTTGCGTGCTATTAATTCCATCGCTTATGCTAAACAATAAGTTCAGGATCAGAGTCCTGTCCAAGAGAGATTGCTCCTGTATCTGAATGCGTTAACCGCTGTATTTACTGAAGCGACTTTGTTCCCAGCCTTGCCATGTAAATCATCAACTGGCGGGCAATAAATCGTCCATCCTGAACGATGAAGAATCTACATGCTGGAGTCTCCTTTAACCCTCTCGCGCACGATTTCAATTGACGGTTTCAGGCGTTTGCAAATAGGAATTATTTCTTATGTAGGCCCAAGCCATACTTTAAGATGACACAAAACTTATTTAGTTTTCACAGCAGGTATCTATTGATAACCCGCAACAGCAGCAATGAATTAGTTGTCCACAAGGAAGATATTTGGGTATTAAGCGTCGCTGTGTACAGTATAGCAGCCATGATCCACATTCGCATGCATAATGTAGGCTTACACAACTGTGCGCACTGCGTCTTACAGGGTCAAAGTAGTTCTTGAGAGGCTTATCACTTCGAGGCCAGCCAAATATTTACTAGACAACCAAGATAAGTTAGAAGTGAGTTACTTATATCCACCACTGCAGGAACACCGGTTCTATTAGTAGGGATAGGAAAATTTCGCCAGTTCAATGACCTGTAGGCTAGACTCCACAGTCCTGTGCACACTAGAGCCTCAGTTTTTTGATCATAGGCTGCTGCCACAGTGTTACCTAACACCTGGCAGTATGGGATTCGCTACTGGATTCTTCGCAAGATTGCTATTGGCTCAGAGGCGTATAGGGCGTGTCTAATGATCTGTAATCCAATTGTGTTCCCACTCACTACAGTTCTAGTGGCCAACATGGCAGAGTACACGCTTACTGTGCTCTTCAACGTTCAATATTGGCTCGTCATCTGTCACTAAGGCGCCCAATCAAATGTCTTTATTTGTATATGATGTTTTATAATTACACCTGTCCTTTTGCGGAGATGTGACAAATATATTTTTGAAGCTAGGAAATTTATTGTTACTCAGCTGTAGAGTTCTTGTAAGATCCTGTTAAACACAGGCAGTAAAACGACTGCATGAAAAAGATAGTTTTCTTTTCGGTGACAAAGAAATTTTCAAAATATTTTTGCTCGAGCTACACTCGAGCGTAGTCCTTAAAGTGTTAAAGAAGAAGCAGTTGGGTATCTGAAGATCTTGTGCGGTGCCACACGGAAGATATGTGATTAGAATGTCGTGTCAATCAGCAAATTCAAATAAATCATAACTATTTACATGAGAAGCTGCCCATCAAGACGAAGGAAAATCTTTCCATTATGTTTTGTGGGAGGAAAATGAATTTCTAAGAAATTATTCGTAAATATTTACCACGTATGTGTATGCGTATAGGTACTGCGAAAGCAAGAACAGTTTTTTTTTTCTCATACATCCACAGCAGCGTTCCTATATTTGTTCAAGAAAGAGTCAAATACGTGACAAATTCCCAATTTTTAGGAATTTTAGCGACGCTCAACATTCCTACCCTATTTGCAGCCTGATGTGTGGCATTAATTCGTTACAACGGATTGGTTAAAAACTTCCACTGCTGTTTAAATGGTATCCAAAAAAAAATGTTCACTGTGTTCTTTCGAACACGAAAAATAAACTTTTAGTACAAATGCACCACGATTTTTCGTCCATGAAAACAACAGACCCCTGGGTCAAGTTCCTCAGAAAAATTCCTTATTTTCTCGAACTCATTTGAAAATAATTGCAGAAGTAATAAATTTAAATGCCCAGCATTGCACAAGCAATAACTTTCACATTTTCTCCTCTTTCAGGAGAAGTCAACACGGCTGCGTGGCAGTAACTTTGCCTGAGACATTACTAAGTTCGAGGTCTGTCTCAATTATGCAAAGCACATTCCCTCGTTTTGTAAGCATCTGAGGGACCACTTATTATTCATATGCGTCTTACAAAATATATTTTTAAAAAACTCTCCAGCTGCCTCTATTTTCAATCCTTCGCTGCTTGCGACAGATATTACTTGCGATTTCTTGACCCTCGGTTCCGTAGTTCTTCTTTAAAAAAAAAGGCTGGAGCCAATCATAACCGAGAATTTCAGTCTGTAATCTGAATTGATGATTCAGCCCCAACTGATAATTTGGGCCACCCGATTTTCGCGAAAAGATTCTCACGCACGATATATTCCAACACTCTACAGGCACATCAGCAGTTCTCTTTTGCTTATGGCCATTTATCTTTGTGAGGATACATTTTCCAACTAGAGTAGCCAATCAGAATTAAGTTACTCTGATAGTGTTACATCTGTGATTCGCCGGCAGACAGCAAAGACGTATAAAACGTAAACCATCCAACCACGAGCGTGGATATCAGCTATACGGATATGAAATACAACTGGTCCTGAAGTCGTTTCGAGAAAATCGGGTGCCCTTGCTGATAAGCTAGGGTTCTCATCATTTCCCTGATACGTGCAGAACCATCTTTCTCCCGGTATTGAATTGATTTTTCTAACAAGAAGTTTTATCTTTCACAACTCCAAGCATGAATTGTGGACCTAAAAGAAGCTTTAACGTCTTTTCCGGCTGTTTTCCGTCACGAAGGGTCCGAGGAGAAATGCCAGAATGTCTTGCGGCTTCAATCACGTTGCTGTCTCCTGTTCGTAATGTGGCTGTAGTTTATTTCAAATGACCTCTCCAGGTAATGACACCTGGATTACGTCGATAAAATGAACGTCAAACTTTGGGTTTGTGTAGTTAAACGGGATGTTTAATAGTCGATACACATTCCGCGGCATAGGGATTGCCCTACCCCCATCCCCTCTACAACCCATTAGCACTATCCTCCCAGTTCTCACGCAGCCGCTTATATTTTAGGCAGGACACAACGATGGCTTCGGTTTAGTTATATATACATAGCCTGTATGTCAAATTTTAATGTATGTATGTTCTCTATTCAATTCTACACCGTTTAACGACTCTAGACCAAATTTGGCAGGGATTCCCTTCAGTGCCCAACTTAAAATGCTGTGTAGGTATAAATGTAATCCTGCCTCTCATTGGGCACAAAGTCTTTAAAAGGGGGCATTGTCTCAGTTTTACACCACTCGGCGGATCTGAACCAAATTTGGCCTGGGATACTCTTCAGTACCTTACTTAAAATACTGCGTCGGCCAAAATTAGATACGGCCTGCATTAGACCGGAAACCTCTTTAAACGATGTCGTTTATCTCAGGACCTCTTTGGGCCCGAAATCCTTAACCCATTCAGATCCAGTGTACACAATTGTGCACGCTACGCACGCGTAGGTAATTTTTGTCTGGACTGCACACTGCAAAGCTCAATGACCAATGATCTTACCTGTGGGTAAATGATCCGCAAATTTTCCTACTGGTTTATGTAATAATTGTATCATATAACTTTAGCAGAACATATAGTCTACAGCTCAATGGCTGTGAAAACCCAACAAGTGCTGTGTCGAGTCAAGTACAGCACGCAACATACAATTTTCTGTTTCCAAAACATGAAACTGTAAATTTAAGTGGGCCTGAAAGGTTGTATGTCCCTTATTGTTTTCTTATACAATATCAGGGCAATGCCGGATTGTACGAAGAGTGACATATAACACATGGGAATGTACACAAATTCATAGCTGTCTGATGTATTCTTGGTGTACAGTGGAATTCAAGGAGACTAAGGGAATCTGCACTTGTATACCACGACATACATATATCGTGCACTTCAGTCCTTACAATCACACCTTTGATAACATCACACAAATACGTACGGGGAATAAGGATAGTAAGGGGACATCGTTATGCCTCACAAACATGTGCAGCCACTGTAGCAGACCACACTTAATTACCATTAACACATTCAGAAAATCATTAATGTGATCTTTTTATCTTCATCACAATAAATACACGCACGAACATTCGACCATTGGCAGCATGGAATATGTGATTGTAAGAATCAAATAGTTGCAGCAAAACACATTTTTTCATTTGTAAGTATCATGATTTTCATATTCTTCTATCACATAGTTACAAAACCTTATAGGACACATAAATGGTACCAACACGCACTTTTTTCCAATTCAATAAAGAGGTGATAACAAGATAAAATAAAATTCCTTCATCGACGATGATATTTTAAGCTATTTGAATATACATTTTAGTTGTTATAAGTCATGTATATATAGTTATAGCAGGCATAATATATTCTGCACCCTCCACATTCCTGGCACTATAACTTACAGCCCTAATATCTGAAGAAAAAAAACGTCCTTTCGTAAACATACATCAAATTTTCTAATATTTGGTGAGGAATAATTTGTCCTAATTTTTACACAGAATTTTGTAAGTATGTATAGGTAATTACATATAGGCCTACATATAAACATACGTGCACGTATAGCCTTTATACCATAGGCATACTAATGTGTAGGCATTCACACGTATCTACAAATATGTTTAAATGGAGGTGTGTGTATATATATGTGTGTGTGTGTGGGTGTGTGTGTTTCCGTATGTAACAGGTGTAACAAATTTCAATGCCCAAACTTATATGGATTTTAGAAGAGACCAAAACAGATGTTTTTCATCAAATAAACACAGGTCGGAAATTAATAATTGAGGTACTTGTATACAGGATTGAGAATCAGAGCCGAAATATTATAAGTAGTAGGAAAGTAAGAAGTTGAGCACAATGTGACCTGGGACCGGAGCGCAAGAGCGGGGCAGACATTCTGTGACGTTAACCGCCTACCATATTTTTCCCTTTCTTCCCTAAACATTTCCCTAAAATTTTCCCTTTTTTCCCCATTTTCCCATAAAATCACAAAAATCCAAAAAAAAAAAAAAATACAAAAATATCTATTACTAAAAATTATTACGAAATGTATTTTTAAAAATTTTTTTGAGGTTCTCCCTCCCCCTCTCCAAAAAATTAGTCGGCAGGCCTCTATCCCCATCCCGACGCCCATGCCCAGAGAGTTATCTTGGTGCTGGTAATCATCATAGCGATATTGGATGCAGGTGAACTTGACCTTGGACCCATTTCCCTGAAAGACCTTAAAACAATAATTCGAGAAGAAAATACATAAAAGTCAACAAGTATATTACATTAGACGACTACCACCATATTACATGATGGCGACCTTGACTCCATGATCTTGAAAAAACTCGAGAAAAATACATAAAAGTCTACAAGCATATTTTTTACAGACTACCACCACCGTATTGAATGCAAGGGGCATCGACGTTGACCCCATGACCTTGAATGACCTTGAAAACAAAACTCGAGATAAAATCCATAAATGTCAGCAAATATGACGTTACGGATTACTACCACCGTATTAAATGTAAGCATTCTTGGAATTTACTCAATGACCTCGAAAACAAAAATTCGAGAATAAATCCACAAAGGCCACAAGCACATGTTGTTACAGACTACTACCACAACATTGGATGCAGATGACCTTGATATTGACCTCATGATCTTGAATGACTTTGAAAACAAAAACTCGAGAAAAATATATAATAGTCGACATGCATATGATGTTACAGACTATTACCGCCATATTGGAAGCCAATGACATTTACCTTGACCCTATTGCCTTGAATGACCTCGAGAAACCTAGAGAAAAATACACAAAGGTAACAAGCATATGACATTACAGACTACAACCATTTATATGCATATGACCTTGACCTTGGCCCCATTACCTGGAATGACTTTCAAAATTAAAACTCGAGAAAAAAATTATAAGTCAACGAGTATAACATGTTAATGACTACTACCGCCATAGTGGGTGCAGATAATTAAGACCCCGTGCCCTTAAATGACCTTGAAAACCAAAACTACAAAAAAGAAACAAGAGACCTGCTTGCAGTGAACCTGGTACCGAGGTACTGGACGAGAAGTTAATCCACTTCATTATTACAGGTCTTTGCATGTGTAAGTAAACTATCGGTACGACTGAATTGCTTACCGCACCTGTAACAAAAATATGGCATATGAAAGGGAGACGACACAATTAAAAGCACTCATGTTGCCGTACATTATGGTCGAAAGTAAATATCTTATCACGAAAGTGACACGAGTGTCGTCATAGTGGTGCAGGCAAAGACTCGGACGAACATGTTGGAGATGTAGGTTCTGGAGCTAAAAAGCAGGTAATGCCAGTAATGATGTTATAGGTACCACTCCCGAAGAAGTCGATGGCACTGCCATAGCTAACATTAGCTCTGGAGTGCCCGAAGACACCGAAATGCAGAATCAGACTTAGATGTGAAGATGCAGAAGCTAGCTGAGACGATCGACCTTTCACAGGAGCTGGTGTCATACTAAGCCTCTCAGCTGACCTCCTACTGCTTATAATATACGAGAGTGCAAGCCGTATAATGTCATATTGACATTGGACTAATCATATTACACCATTGATACATTGTGCCGACACCGACCAGCCAAACACCGAGTTACCACATGACTGCATTGCAACTAACCAATCGCGTGAATTCACTGAGATATCACATGCGGGAGTCAGTCTCTGAATCCTGAGGAGGAGGGGTCATTTTGGAGTCATTAGGAGTTATATTGGGGTCATTTTTGAGTCGTTTTGGAGCCAGTCTTGAGTTGTAGGAGTCATTATGAAGTCATTATAAGTCATTATGGATTCTTTATGGAGTCATAAGGAGTCATTATGGAGTCGTTAGGAGTCATTTTGGAGTCATTTAGATTCCATTTGGGAGTTGGAGGTAGAATCAGTCTGCAAATTGGAATCTTTCGGGCTATTTGTGTGTGTGGGTCGCAAATTAATAGAAATTCCCCCTAATTAAAAACAAAAAATTATATAGCGCTACCTCAGAAGGCTGAAAGATTATCAGTTTATTTGATAGTCTCGCTTTAAAGAAGTATATATCCATGTCCCTCGGTATATTTATTCGATTCCTTGGTAAACTGTATTTACACTTTGCAGTAAAAGTGCCTAGAAATACACCAGGCCTCCACTATGCTTCGCCATTGGTCGATGCACAACTTGAACTTGTACTGAACAATGCAGGACCACGGAGGCCACCAACATGCTTCAAAATCGGTCGTCGCAGGAAAAAGGACTCTTCGTACAGGCCGCCCTCTCGTGCCGACGAGCATTTTGAACATAGGTGAAAACCCGATAGCGGAATCGGCACTGAAGACAACCGGTTAGCGATGATGAACATAGTTATGTAGTATATACAAATATGGGAATAAAAAATTTATTTAAATTTCTATGTTCAAATATATACCTCATATGCCTACAAACATATTTAAATAACATATTGGTATGTATGTATTCCGGTGTTTTTTTCTTGGGCGAACGAGCATGTGGGTTTTCTCAGAGTGCTCCAATATCCCGAGGATTAATTGCAAATACGAAGGCGTGCCTTTGACCTCGACGACCATGGAGCCGCAACCTGCATCATTCCTAACTGGTTGTCGTCAGTACCGATTCTGAGATCGGGTTTTCACCTTTGTTCAAAATGCTCGTCGGCATGAGAAGGCGGTCTGTATGAAGAGTCCTTTTTCCTGCGACGATCGATTGAGAAGCATGGTCGTGGTCTGTCGTGGTGTTGCATTTTTCAGTACAATGTCCAAGTCGTGCATCAACCAATTACGAAGCGTAGTGGGAGCCTGCTGTAGATCTAAGCACTTTTATTGCAAAGTGTAAATAGAGTTTACCCTGGAAGCCGTGGTATATACCGAGGGACGTGGACATTTACTTTTTTAAGCGAGATAATTAAATAAATTGGTTTCCTTTCAGATTTTGGAGATTATACTATAACTTTTTTTTTTCTTTTCAAAACGAGGGCAATTATTTTAATTTGCTACCCACACACACACACACACACACACACACACACACACGAAGAGCCAAAAATATTCCAATTTGCAGACTGGCTCTACTGCCACCTCCAAAATAACTTCTAAATGACTCCAAAATGACTCCTAACTTCTCCATTATGACACTTAATGGCTCCATAAAGACTCCATAATGATTCCTAATGACTCCAGTCTCACTCCTAATGACTCAAAATTACTCCTCTTCCTCCAGACTGACTCCAGAATGACTCGAAAATGACTACAAAATGACTCCTAATGACTCCAAACTATTCCTTATTCTCCTCCTCCTCAGGAGTCAGAGACTGATTACCACACGTGATGTCTCAGTGCCTTCACGCGAATGGTCAGCTGCAATTACGTGGTAACTCGGTGATTCGCTGATCGGTGTTGGCACAATGTATTAGTGGTGTAATGTGAATGGTCCAATTTCAAAATGACGCCAGAGGGCTTGCACACTCGTGCATCAATAACAGTAGGGAGGTTAGCTGAGATGTTTAGGTTGACAGTAGCTCCTGTAAAAGGTGGATCGTCTCGGCTAGCTTCTGCATCTGCGCATCTAGTTCTTATTCTTCATATGCGATGTCTTCGAGCACTCCAGTGCTAATGGTAGCTACGGCAAAGCCACCGACTTCTTCGGGAGTGGTACCTAGGACATCATTGCCGGAATTACCTGCTTCTTTAGCTCCAGTTCCTTCATCTCTAACAGGTCTGCCCGAGTCTTTTCCTGAACCACTACGTCGTCATCTGTGTTGCTTTTGTGATAAGTCATTTATTTTCGACCATAATGTACGGTGACATGAGTGCTTTAATTGTCTCGTCTCCCTTTCGTATGCCATATTTTTGTTACAGGTGCGGCAAGCAATTCAGTCGTACTGATAGTTTACTTACACATGCAAAGACCTGTAATGATGAAGTGGATTAACTTCTCGTCCAGTACCTCAGTACCAGGTTCGCTGCAAGCAGGTCTCTTGTGTATTTTTCGTAGTTTTGGTTTTCAAGGATATTGAAGGTCATGGGGTCAATGTTACGTGAAATTAGTAAGGTAGTAGTCAGTATCATAATATGCTCGCTGATTTTAGTTAATTTTTTCTCGAATTTTTGTTTTGAAAGTCATTCGAGGTAATGGGGTCACTGTCAAGGTCATCTGCATCCAATATGGTGGTAGTAGTCTGTAACATCATATGCTTGCAGGCTTCTATGTATTTTCTCTCGAGTTTTTGTTTTTAAGATTATTCCAGGTAAAGGTGGATGTAATATGGTGGTAGTAGTCTGTAACATCATATGTTTGTCGAATTTTATGTATTTTTCCCGAGTTTTTGTTTTCCAGGTTATTAACGGTCATGGGATCGAGGTTAAGGTCAACTGCATCCTATATTGTGGCAGTAGTCTGTAACATCATAAGCTTGTTGACTTTTATAGTTTTTTCTAAAGTTTTTGCTTTCAAGGTCATTCGAGGTCATGTGGTCAAGGTCACCTGCATCCAATATGGTGTTAGTAGTCTTTAATGTTATATGCTTGCTGTCTTTTAGGGATTTTTTCTTGAGTTTGTGTTTTCAAGGTTATTCAAAGACATGGGGTCTAGATTGAGTTCACCTGCATCCAATATGGCTTATATGATGGCTGACAGCACCAAGATGGCGGACTGGGTATGGGCGAGGTGGGTGGTGGCTAATTTGTACAGTGAGGGGGTGATGGGAGGACATTAGGAAAAATTTTAATGTATATTTTATAAATTTTAATAATAGATTTTTTTGATATTTTTGTCGTCTTTTTGTAATTTTTAAAATTTTTTGTAATTTTTCAATTTTCAAGGTCAAAGGTAAAGGTCAAAGTTCGTGGGTCCTTAGTCTAGCTCTCGTAACCCTGGTTCGCTGATCCCGGTCACCTAAGTCACAAATTCCGGTCACCTACTCCAGGAAAAAATGGAAAATTTTTGGAAGTTTTTATTGCAAATGGGAAAAAAGGAAATTTTTTAGGAAAAAGGGGACTTTTTTTTAGAAATTTAGTCGATTTTGAGGGGATCAGAGACATTTTTTTAAAGGAAAAATATATGCAACCTTGCGGCTCCCGCTCCTGCGCTCCTGTCCCAGGCCCCATTGCGTTCTAACTTGTTATTTTCCTACCACTATTACATTTCATTTTATTTGTAATCCATTACACAAGCTGTTTGAAATAGTGGCCTCCTGCTCAAAACAAGTTCTGAAACGACGTTCACAGACTCCAGGTCACGTGGTGTAGAAAGTAAGCAGCTGCAAGCACACAAGCGACGAGCTCTTCCCCCGATTCAGTTGGAGTCTCATACACCATATTCTCTTCAAGTGCAGGGCCCCACACGAATTAGTCGTTGCAGAGCTAGCATTGAAACAGGAGGATTCAATTTTAGGACAGTTCTTGAAAAGTATAACAGTTAAAAGAAATGAACAGATTTCATTCTCATTCTTAATCATGACAAATAGTACCTCAGTTATCAATTTCTTATAGCTTTTCGCAATAGTCAGCACTTTGAAAGGCCCTAGTTAAGATTTTCCTTACAGCTTTTTTTTTTATCTTTTAACGACCTTTTTTAAATAAATATTGCCATGTAAGATATAAATACAGTATGTATATACTACCATACTGGGAAGTTAGGCTAAAATAAAATGCATTTATTGAATCTTATTCCAAATGAGAAGGCTTTCAAAGTGTTCACTTCACCGCGAATAGCATATACCTATGATTGTCTGATGAGAAATATTTGTTTTCGTTTCTTCTAGCATACCTAAAAGTTTGAGTATTGAATATTTTACATCCGGTAGGCTACATAAATTCTTTCGGGGACAAATACAGGACCAAAAGTAATGCGAATAGTACCAACAAATTATCTGATTGCTTTTACAATACTGGCAGACAAGTATTGTGGGAGGATTATCAGAGGATGTATTAGCTTCCTAAGTCCATTTGCTCTCTCTTTAAGAAGAATATTTCTATACCTACTATTATTTTATAGGCCTCCCCTACTAGCCTTCATTTGCCAGTGTCGATTCAAGTCTAACGCTATCGCTTGGTTGTTACATGTGAAACCTGAACACGTAATAAATTCCAAAATGGAAACGGTTCTTGAAAACTACTTCTGCGAATGAAAGTTTGCTGTTTTGTAGGGATTCGAAATTGTGAAATTTCCCTGCTATGGATATTCCATAGCAGCTGCTAACATCTAAAGTTTCAGATTTTCAAAAACAGGGCCTTATTTTAAAATTTTACTTTCCCTTTTGCAGAATTAAGCTCATAATGTTTCGCACGTTTGAAAGAATCTTGAGGTAACGAACTCATATTACAACGAACTGAAAAAGAAAATACATTCGATAAAATGCGTATTTGCGATTCTAAAAACTTAACCTCAACAGAGCTCTTAGTAAAACATTAGCGACTTCGTGAAAGCTGGTTTAAACCTAGCTGTCCACTTTGCACAATCCTGTTTTAGCGAAAGCCGTTTGTTATTTAGACTCTGTGACAAATGTGAAAAGAAGACTTATGTTCACGTCACGTTACCGGAAATCCGCATGGATTAGTTAATACAGTAAAACTGTAAATATTAAATTGCAAATATAACTGTGCCTTCATATTTATGAGATATTTTGCTACTTGTATTTGTTAACGAAAAAGCTCAAGATAGGTCATACCTTTGGCTGTCCAGATATTTCTTGATAAATAGTAGGTAATCAAACGCTCTTGAGATTGTTCAAGAGCTAAATATTTTTCTAGGTTCTGGGGATATTGTACGATTACGGGACACGATATCGATTACAACTTGATTAAATTAGCTAAATGTTATCATTTTAACTTAAAATCTTAATTCGTAATTCGTAAATAAAGTAATTTTAACTCAATATTTGCTTTCATGTTAAGTGTCTATTGACTTCACAAAGTGTCACGTTTCATTTTCTTTGAAATCCGCCACTTCATTAGTTTGCTATTAGGTTTTAACTTCTGACTATTTTTATTTTAAATATTATTTCAAAATTTAAAATTGGAATACGTGGGAGCCACAAACCAAATTTCCGAGAAATATATATCAAGAAAATATAACATGAAAAAATATTCTGAGTTGTAGTCTAACAAATTTAATTCGTCCAATTTTGATCATTGTACGAAACATATAGTCATTTAAAATTTATAGAGCTCGATTTATTTATTTTTGAGACGTCTTTTTCCTCCATTGTGCTACATTATATTATAACATTTTCATTCATATAATTCTCATATTTAAGCCTTTGTGTGTACTGTGTATCTTCGTTTACATAGGCCTATACCAGTTTTCAAGATTGAAATCTACTAAAAACTTGGTATTTTCCCAGAGTTACTATTTAAAAAGGGTTTTCAGAATATCTAAAACTCATAATTTTCCAGCAATTTATACTTTTTTTTTTTTACCATTACCACTCTGCCAAGTACGTAAAATTTCTGTAAAAGAGCGCCAAGGAAAGCCACATTTAAAATGAGAAAAAATAAATTATATCCATACTATCTTGATAAAATATATCATTGCTTCTGTCTTTAACATCAGTGTGGGTAGAATATGGTTCATCTATAGTAGTGGGGTTTAGGCGAGTTTGGGTACAAGGGATTGGGGATTAGGAGCCTCGGAGCCGGGGGCCGCCACGTTGTGACATCAACCGACTGCCATCTTGGATTCATGTGACCTTGAAATTGTATTTTGAGCTCGACTTTTGGCCTTTACTCCAGTAACCTTTAACCCCAAAATCCTAAAAAAATCTCAAAAATACCCGCAAAAAAAAACCAAATTCCAAAAAAATCTAAAAAACCGAAAAATGTATTATTTAAAAATTATTCAAATGATTTTGAAATTATTTTAAAAGGAACTTACCGTTTTTACTGGAGCGGGAGAGACGGATTAGTGACCAAGATGACCTTGGGTCAGGGCAAGCGGACTGGTCACGACCCATGTACTTTTATCTTGACCTTTGACCTTTTACGTCAAAAATCCCAATAAATTAAAAAAATACATTTTAAAAATCCAATATGGATAAAAATGTATTATATATATTAAATTCCCCAAAAATTATTTAAAATTATATAAAAACTTATTTAAAAAATCTAATTTCTTGAGGTTCCCCTTCTCCCTCATCTAACTTATTAGTCGGCAGACCTCCACCCATCTCGCTGAAACCCAGCCAGCCATCTTGGTGCTGTCAGCCATCGTTGCAACCATACTGGCTGCAGGTGATCTTGACCTTGACCACATGATCTTGAATTAACTTAACTCGAGAAATAATACATAAAAGTCAGCAAGTATATGATGTTACAGACTACTACCACTATATTAGAAGCCAGTGACCTTGACCTTAACCCTTGACCCTAAATGACCTTGAAACAAAATCTCGAAAAAAATACTTAAAATTAACAAGTATGTGTTGTTACAGATTAATAACACCATATTAAATATAGTGACCTGGACCTTAACCCAACAACCTTGATAAAAACTCTAAAAAATACATGAAAGTCAGAAGTCATATGACAATATAGACTACTACCACCACATTGGATGCAGGTGACCTTGGCCATAACCCCATGACATTGAATGACTTTGAAAAAAAACTAGAAAAAATACATAAAAGTCAACAAGCATGTTATGTTACAGACTAGTACCACCATATTCAATGCACGGGACGTTGATCTTCACCCCATGACCTTGAATGACCTTAATAACAAATACTCAAGGAAAATCCACAAAAGTCAGCATGCATATTACATTACTGACTACTTCCACCAACTTGGCTGCAGATGACCTTAACCTTGACTCAATGGCCTTGAAAGCAAAAACTAGAGAACAATGTGTTAAATTCGGAAAACATATTATATTACTTACCACTATATCCATATTGGTTGCAGGTGACCTTTACCTTGACGCTGTGACCTTGAGTGACCTTTAACCAAAAATATACCATAAATTAAAAAAAAATTCTAGAAGTCCCAAAATCTGAAAACATTTATAAAAAAAATATTATTCAAAATCTATTACAAATGTATTATTACAAGTTGATATAAAACTTACTTTACAAATCTTACATTTCCGAAGGTTTCCCCAGCACCCCGCCCAGCAAACGACACACTCTCTCACCAACACTCCCCTCAACTTTACTCGCTCTATCGTATGCCACCATATTGTATATATTCATTTGTCATTTATTGATACATTACTGGAGGCAACCACTTTAGTTTATTTGTCCGTTGTTTGTTTATATATTACTGGAGTTTGCCTCTCAGCTTTGTTCGACTACAATATTGGATTTCATATGTTTTCATCACCTAAGTGGTGCTAGTGTATTAATACACCTATCAAGTGGCAGCCATATTGTTTTATATTTGTCAGCACAATTCATGTTGGATTATTTTTTCAACACGTATGTGGCAATAATTAATCGATTTCACCCATCAGGTGAGCTGTCGACACTCATATTTATAGACACAGAAATAATCTCTAATTTTCTTCCTATTAAAAATATTTATTTTTCCCAATAAATCGTATACTTACATACATCATTTATTAAATAAATGTCAATTTTTTAATTTTTAAGGCAAATATAAGAATACTATGCACAAAAAACGTTATATTAAAATAATAATTTATTATTATATGGTAATAACTTCAGAAGAAAGCAGTTCATAAAATCATCTGATATAACCCCAATTCTTAAGTTCACTAATGATCGAAAACACCGCTTCCATGTTCAAGTATCCCCGCCTCAATGCTTATCGATAAAAATTTCAAGTCTGTCTACAAGTTCATTTGAGTCTTCGGTTAATATGTCGTCAGCATTCTCGACATCTTCTACCTATTTTCATGCCACAGGTCGAACGAAACTTGGTAAAATGTGTGGGAACGTCGAGGGAATCATCATAGTCTTCAACATTATCACTGTCGTCATATTCATCATCAATGCTGTCATCATGATCGTCTTCACTTCCTGCTGCATCCTCAATATCAAGCGTACTTTTCTTTGTAGCAAAAGGTATTGCCGGCAACACTATTGCTGACTCCCAGTAGATGAACCCTTGCAGATATCGATGTTTTCCTTCATGGTATCACCTTGCATAAACTGCATGTAGTCATTGTCATAATGCTATTTCGCTGTTTACTTATGCCGCCGAGCATGGCAGCTTTCGCTGATGAGCCATTGAAGCTACAATGATTACAAAGTATTGGTTCAGGCAACGACCCTAATTTAATTTTTGGAGAAGTAGGTGCTGGAGCTAAAGAAGCAGGTAACATCTCCATTGGTTTTATAGGTACCGCAGCCGAAGAAGTCGATGGTACTGCTGGTACCACTCCCGAAGAAATGAATGGCCCCCATAGCTACAATTAGCTCTGAGTAGTAGGGAAATTCCGGATCTGAGGCAATGGAATGGGAAGCCGGAGCCGGGGGCGTCGCCATGTTGGTACGTCACCGTCCTCCATATTAGATGTAATTGACCTTTTGCCCCTGACCTGTGACTTTGACCTTGACCCCGAGGACCTTTGACCTCAAAAAACACTCAAAAATTCAAAAATTCCTCAGAAATTCCAAGAAAAATCGAAAAATTGTAAAAATTTAGAACACATTAATTATTTAAAAATTATTTAAAATTATTAAAAAAGTATTAAAAGGAGTGTCAAAAAAATTAAAATTTCCCTAAATAGGCGACAGGGATCAGTGACTCCGAGCCAGAAAAGCCGGACTCAGGCGACTGGATCAGTGACCCAGGGGTCAAGAGAGCAGTATATATAACCTTTAATATTGACTTTTGACCTTAAAAAAGAAAAATTCAAAAAATTCAAAAATTATTTTTTTTAAATCAATAAATCAATAAAAAACACAAATTTTCACACAATTAGAGTAATTTGAGGAGCTTCCCTAGGACTTACAGAGAAGTGGCGGCCATATTGGTTTTATAGGCCGATGGTATGCCAAATCGATACAAGGGATCCAAGATCCGAGTCAGACCTAACCAACAGCTACCTTGGTTGGCATCCATCATGCATCCACAGTGTAAGCAGATGACTTTTTTATTTGTCTCGTGACCTTTGACCTTAACCCTTGACCTTGAAAATCCGAAAAATTCAAAAAGATTTCAAAATTCTCAAAACAATTTATTGTTAAAATCTGTTAAATAATTATTTAAAAATTACTGACAATTTATTAATAGAAGTAGTTAAAAATTACAAAAATGTATTATTAATAATTGTTAAATAATTATTATAAAGTGTTTTAAAAATGTAATTTTCCGATGAACCCTCCACCACCCCTTACTCAACAAATTAGTTGGCTAGCCTTCACCTGTCACCCATACCCAGTCAGCCATCTTGGTAGCCGACCACTATCTTTGTAGGTGGCCGTCATCTTAATAGGCGACCACTATCTTGACATTTGTACATCACTTGTCTGCCATCTTGAAAGTCAATGCCCATTAGCAATAGAACTTTGACCTGCGACCCATGACCCCTAATATTGACCCTGAACCAATGACCTTGAATCACCTTAAAAACAAGGTAAAATGCATAAATGTCAGCATGCATAATAGTTTACAGACTACCGCCATATTATGTGCATACGACCATTACCTTGACCCCATGACCTTGAATGGCTTTGAATACAAAAACTCGAGAAAAAATATATGAGTCAACAATCATAACACATTACAGACTACTGCCACCATCTAAGATGTAGACAACCACCACCTTAACTCCATGCCCTTGGATGACCTTGAAAAAACTTCGAGAAAATATACATAAAAGTCATGCAAGCATAATACATTACAGACTACTACCATCATTTTAGATGCAGACTATATCGGCCTTGACCCCATGGCCTTGATAACAAAACTCAAGAAAAATGCATAAAAGTCAACAAGCATATTACATTACAGACTACTGCCACCACCTTAGAAGCAGACTACCTTGGCCTTGACTTTGAAAACGAAAACACTTGAAAAATCCATAACATTCTACAAGCATAAAATATTACAGACTACCGCCATATATAATATGCAGACTACCTTGACTCCATGACCTTGAATAACCTTAAAAACTAAATTTAGAGAAAAAAATCTATGTGTAAAGCAGAATCTAGCCGAGACGAACTACCTTCTATGCAACTGTTGTCAAACTGAACCTCTCAGCTTACCTCCCTTCTGCTTATAATATACGAGTGTGCAAGATCTATGGCGTCATATTGACTTCGATACAATCGTACAGCACCATTAATACAATGTACATATACCGACCAGTTGACCAATCGCATGCAGGCATTGAAACATCGCATGCGGTAGTCAGTCTCTGACTCCGAAATGACCCAAAAATGACCTATAAATCACCCCCACCTCCACCACCACTTTGACCCCTACATGACCCCTAATGACGCATAGACCCATAATGACCCCTAATGATGCATAGACCCATAATGACCCCTGATTGAAGTGCTGAGCCCTAATTACCCCGAATGACCCCTGTTTGTAGAGGCAGAGATGCAGGTGGAGGCGAAGCTGATTGCGACTGCAGAGCTTATTGCGGACCTGATTGCAATTGCGGAGCTAATTGCGCAGCGTATTGTGGAGCTGATTGCGGAGCTGAATGCGGTGAGTGCGGTGCTGAGTACAATGCAGTTTGCAGTGGTACTAATTGTGATTACAGTGCTAAGTGTGTTGCTGATTGTGATTGCCGTTTTAAGTACCGTGCAAAGGGGGGGGGGGTATGTGTGTGTGTGTGTGGGTCACAAGTTTAAATATATTCACTATATTTTAAAATAAAATTATTTAGTCCTACCTCAACAAGTTTTAAAGCGAAAATTTTAGTTAATAATATCGCTTTAAAAAAACTATAAATCCAGGTCCCTCGGTATATTTCATTGCTTCCTGGGTAAATTTAATTTACATTTGGCAATAAAAGTGCCTCGAATTACAGCAGGCTCCCGCCACGCTTCGTCTTTCGCCGATGCGCATCATGGACTTTATACTGAACAATGCAGCCCCATGACAGGCAACCACCATAGCTCCCAATTGATCGTCGTCGTGTGAAAAGGACTCTTCGTATGACCGCCCTCTCATGCCAACATTCATTTTTTGAGCATAGGTGAAAACTCGATTACAGAAGCGCCACTGGCAATAACTAGTTAGCGATGATGCAGGTCGATGGCTTTATAGTATTACACTGGCAACAACCAGTTAGCGATGATGCAGGTTCACGCCTGTATAGTATTATACTTGTTGACACATGTTTTTTTCTCGAGTTTTGTTTTCAATGTCATTCAAGGTCATGGGGTCAAGGTCAGGATCGTATGCATCTAATGAGGTGGAGGTATTGTGCTTGCTGAATTTTATGTAATTTTTCTCGAGTTTTTTTTCAGGGTGATTCAAGGTCATGGGGTCAAGGTCAAGGATCATTACTCACAGATCAAAGTTATATTGCTAATGGACATTGGCTTTCAAGATGGCAGACAAGTGATGTACAAATGCCAAGATGGTGGTCGCCTATTAAGATGGCAGCCACCTACAAAGATAGTGGTCGGCTACCAATTTGGCGGTCACCTACCTGGATGGTGGCCACCTACCAAAATGGTGGTCGCCTACCAAGATGGCTGACTGGATATGGGCGAGGGTGTGAAGGCCAGCCGACTTATTTGTTTGGTGAGGGGAGGTGGGAAAACCTCGGGAATTTACATTTTTATTTTATTTTTTAAATAATGTTTAACAATTTTTAATGATACATTTTTTATTTGTTAATAACTTTTTATAATAAATTTTCATTATTTTTTAAAAATAATTATTAACATTTTTAATAATAATATGTTGGGGAATTTTGGAATTTTCAGAATTTTTCGGATTTTCAAGTTCAAAGGTCAAGGTCAAAGGTCATGGGTCAATATAAAAAGTAATTTGCGTATAGTATGGATTTAAGATGTCTGCCAACCAAGATAGCTGATGGTAAGGTCTGACTCTGATCCCGGATCCCTTATATCGATTTGGCATACACTATGCCTATAAAAACAATATGTCCGTCACCACTCTGTAGGTCCTAAGGAAGCTCCTCAAATTACTTTAAATGTGTGACAATTCGGTATTTTTTCAAATTTTTTGAAATTTTTCCAAAATTTTAAAATATTTTCATTTTTTTAAGTCAAAGGTCCTGCTCTACTGTCACCTGGGTCACTGATTCCAGTCACCTGAGTCCAGCTCTTCTAGCTCGGAGTTGCTGATCCCTCTCGCCTGCTCCAGGGACTGATGAGAAATTTTAACGATCTTTTAATAATTTTGAATAAATTTTAATAATAAATTTTTTCAGATTTTTTTTAGATTTTTTTTTTAATTTATTGATGTTTTTGAGTTTTTGTGTTTTTTTGGGTTTTTGAGATCAAAGGTCCTCGAGGTTAGGGTCAAGCTCGCAGGTCAAAGGTCATGGGCAGGGGAAAATGTCAATGACACCCAAGATGGTGGACGGTGATGTAACAACATGAAGGCCACTCCAGCTCCCGCTCTGACTCCCCATTCTCTTGCCTCAGATCCGCCATTTCCATACTACTGCTCTGGAGTACCCGAAGACATCGCAGATGCAGAATAAGACTTATATACGAAGATGAAGAAGCTAGCCGAGTTGATGTATCTTTCATGGTAGCCTTTGTCAAACTAAACCTCTCAACTGACCTCCCTACTGCTTATAATATACCAGTAAACAAGTCCTATGACGTCATATTGATGCACCAATCCTAGTACACCATTAAGGTATTGTTCGTACATCTACCAGCCAATCGCCGAGTTTCCACGTGCTTGCAGCTGACCAATCGCGCGAAGCCACTTAGACATCATATGCGGGAGTCAGTCTCTGACCCCTGCCAGACAGATCCCTCACAAATATGGCCCCTGAATAACCCCTGATTGCAGTATAAGCGTTGCTGATTGTGGTAATGACTCCTAATGACACCTATATGACACTACTTACCCCTAAACGACCCTTAATAACCCTTGATTGCGGTGCTTGCAGTGCTGGTTGCAGTGCTCATTGCGTGCTCATTGCTGTGCTAAGTGCGGTGCATGTAGGTCTTAAGTTAACATAAATTCCCCCTATTTATAAATAAAGTTTTATAGTCCTACGTCCCAAGCCAAGAGGTAGGCATTTTATTTAATAATATCGCTTTACAAAGTATATGTACAGGTCCCTCGGTATATTTCATTGTTTCCTGGGTAAACTGTATTTGCACTTTCCAATTAAAGTTTTTAGAACTACAGAAGGCTCACACCACACTTCTCCATTGGTCGATGCACAACTTTTCAGCACCCTGACAAGTCAAAACCATGCTTCCCAATTCGTCATCGCGCGAAAAGGGCCCTTCGTACAGATCAGCACTCTGAGAAAACCAAAACACTCGTTCCCACCAGAATAAATCAGGCACGTATTAATGTATTCTGTACATAATTATGTATATTCCTATCTTATATATAATACTATACATAATTATATATATTCATATCTTATATAAATTACTATCTTATATATAAAACTATTCGCCTGTTTTCTTCTGGTGCGAACGAGTATATGGGTTTTCTAAGAGTGTTCTTATGCCGCGAATATGAATTGCGAATATGAAGGACACCATTACCTGCATCATCGCTAACTGGTTGTTGTCAGTGCCGAATCTGTGATGGGGTTGTCACCTATGTTCAAAATGCTTGTCGGCATAAGAGGGCGGTCTGTACGGAGAGTCCTTTTCGCGCGACGACCAATTGTAAAGCATGGAGGTGGCCTGTCGTGGTGCTGCATTGTTCAGTACAAAGTCCAAGTTGTGCATCGACCAATGGTGAAGTGTGGCGGGAGCCTGCTGTAGTTTTAAGCACTTTTATTGCAAAATTCAAATAGAGTTTACCCAAGAAGCGATTAAATGTACCGAAGGACCTCTACACTGTATTTACTTTTAAAGTGATATTATTAAATAAAATGTCCAAGTTTCAGCTCAGGAGGCAGGACTAAATAATATTATTTTCAAATAGGGGGAATTTATTTTAACTTGCGACCTACATCCCTAGCACTAAGCACCACAATCAGCACAAAAATCAGCAGCACACTCGCCACAATCTGGTTTCATTTAGGGATCATTAGAGGTAATTTAGGTGTCATTAGGGGTCATTTATGTATCATTAGGAGTCATTAGAGATAATTTAGGGGTCGTTAGATGTAATTACTGTAATCAGCACCACACACAGCACAATCAGGCCGCATTTGTGAGTCATTTAGGACCATTAGGATTGTTTAGGCATCTTTAGGTGTCAGACTGAAGTCATCACTGAAATTGGCACCACATGTACCACAATCAGCACCACACACACACTGCAATCAGAGGTAATTTAAGGGTCAGTGGGGTCACTTAGTGGTCATATTCGTGAGGGATCTGTCCGGCAGGAGTCAGAGACTGACTCCTGAAAATTATGTTTAAGTGCCTTCACATGTTTGGTCAGCTGAAACAACGTGGCAACTCGGTGACTGGCTGGTCGGTCTCTGGACAATGTATTAATAGTGTAATACAATTGGTTCAAAAGACAGTAGGACGCCATAGGACTTGCACACTCTTATATTACAATCAGTAGGAAGGTCAGCTGAGAGGCTTAGTTTGATGACTACCGTGAAAGATACATTGTCTTGGCTAGCTTCTGCATCCTCGCATATAAGTCTTATTCAGCATCTACAATCCCTTCGGGTAGTCCAGAGCTAATGGTAGCTATGGACATGCCATCGACTTCTTCGGGAGTGGTACCAACAATTGTCTTCTTCGGCTGTGGTACCCAAAACACTAATGCCGACATTACCAGCTTCTTTAGCTCCAGCAACTACATCTCCAACAATTCTGTCCGAGTATTTGCCTGAACCACTACATTGTAATCAGTGTCTCTTCAGTGGAAAGATTATCAGCGAAAGTTGCCATGCTCGGTGGAATGAGAGAACAGCATGTACGAAGAGACCTTTCAGATGCGAAATAGCATTACAACAATGACTACATGCAGTTTATGTAAGGTGGTACCATGAAGGAAAACATCAATATCTGCAAGGTTTTATCTACTGGGAGTCAGCAAGTGTTGCCGGCATTACCTTTTGCTACAAAGAAAACTAAACTTCATATTGAGGATTAAACAGGAAGTGAAGACGATCGTAAATACAGCATTGATGATGACTATGACGACAGTGATAATGTTGAAGACGATGTTTATTCCCTCGATGTTCCCACACATTTCACCAACGAGTTTCCTTTGACAATTGGTGTGAAGAAGGTAGAAGATATTGAGAATAATGACTACATATTTACCGCAGACACGAATGAACTTGCAGGAAGACTTGGAATTTTAATCAATAAGCAAAAAGGTGGGGATTACACGAAAATGAGGTAGTTTCGTTCATTAGAGAACTTGAGGATTGGGGTTATAGCAGATGATACGATGAAATAATTTTTACTGTAGTAATTACAAACTAAAAACAAATTATTATAATAAAATGATGTTTTTTTGTGCATTGTAAGCTTCTGTCGGCCTTAAAAAATTAATAAAAAATATACTTAGTAAATTATGCATGTAGGTATACTGTTGAATGAAAAAAACCATTTTTAATAGGATAAATATAGCAGATATTCCTATTCTTATATAAAGGAGTGTCGACAGCTCACTTGATGGATGAATCGATAAATTAACGCCACCTATGTGATAAAAATATAATCCAACATGAATTGTTCTGTCAGCGCAACCTAGGATTAAAAATATATATGAAAATATGACTGCTGGCTGGTGGGTGAATTAATACACTAGCACTACCTAGGTAACAAAAACATATGAAATCCAATATGGTAGTGGAACAATGGTGAGAGGAAAACTCCAGTAATTTATAAACCAATGATGGGAAAAAACCAATATGGTGTCTTACAGAAATGTACCATCAATTGACAAGCTAAAAAACCAGGGTATTAGCATATGATAGAATGAGTGAAGGTATGGGGAGTTGGGGTGAAGGAGTCAGTCGTCTGCTGGGTGTGGTGCTGGGGGATCCTCCAGGAATGTAAGTTTTTAAAAATAAGTTATATAATAAGTTATAACAATGTTTTAAATAATTTTAAATAATCAATTGTTTATACATTTTTATAGATTTTGGGATTTTCTTGGAATTTTTTGGGTTCAAGATCACTCTTATGATGCGGGGTCAAGGACACGATCACCTGCACACAATATGATGGTAGTGGTCAGTAATGTAATATGCTTGCCGATATTTATGCATTTTTTCTCGAGTTTATGTTTTCAAGGTCATTCAAGATCACTGAGTCAATGTTAATGACACCTGTATTCTTATGGTGGTATTAGTCAGAATCATAATATGCAAGTAGATATTTATGGATTTTCCTTACTTTTTTGTTTGCAAGGTTATTCAAGGTAATGGGGTCAAGGTCAAGGTCACCAGAATCCAATGTAGTGATAGTTGTGTGTAATGTAATATGCTTGTTGATTTTAATGTATTTTTCAAGTTTTTGTTTTGAGGCCCTGAGAACCCAGGACACCTGAAATAAACATTTTTCAAGAATACTTCAAAAAAATCGAGTATGTTTAAAAACCGGGTGATATAAGGAAATAGGCACAGAATGTGCATAAATATGGCCAATGAAGCAGAAAATATACTACCAAAATCTGCATTAAATTACATAAGGTTTAAACTACATGACTAAATTGAAACATGAATGTTTTCATATTCATTTTTAATACATCAAAATTTTCTTTTTTTTGGAAAAACATTACAAAGACCCAAAATGGTCGTAACAATATTCAAATACAATGTTTAAGGAAATGGATAGTTTACAATAATATTTCAGAGAAACAGATATGGGTCTATAAAAATATTGTCCCACAAGGACTCTTTAAAATATATTTTTTCCTTTGGTTTCTTTCATATAAATGGATTAAAACATTCACCAATATTACCCCTATATTAAAACCCAAGTGTTGAGCCAAAAAATATTTCAAAATTGTATTTGGCATTGGTGATGTCTTGGTGTGATCTCCAGCAGCTGGGGTTGGCAAATGACATGCTAGCCCATAGGGCAGCACAACATCGATGAGCCAGCCCAGCTGTTATGGAAAAATGCTCCTGGTGGAAGGGTATTGAGGCTTGGGTCGCCACTATATAAGACTGGGACAATGGCGGCTTACGATATCATACTTGGAGTAGATTTCGTTAAACAATACGATGTAGTTCCGTTCCTCACCAAGTATATCATGTTGGTTTATGCATCTAGTAACAACAGAGTTATTGAAATACTGATCAACATGAACACTATACAGTATGACAGAAGTCATTGCATAGAATACTATATTCAAAAGATCAGCACCATGAATACCCAAAAAGCCAATTATCAATATGGCAACATAAATCCCAGCTTACCAAATCACCAAAAACAAGAACTATAATCATTACTTAAAAAATATAAAGAGTGTTTTTCTGCCTCTATTATTGAGTTTATGGAAAGTAAAGAATATGAGATCAAACTAGAGTTAACAATGGATAAGCCTATCCATACCCACCCTTATCATATAAACCCAAATTTTATAATCAGGTTCTGACTCAAATACATCTGATGGTGGATTCCAAAATTATAACCCTGCCAGATTCTCTCTCTGCTGCACCAAATTTAGTAATTCCCAAATGCCAAGACTGGATCCGATTTCTTACAGATATCCGACTTCTCAACCAACACTTCAAGAAAGTGCAATATCCAATAACCTGCACAGAGGGCATTATTCGCACACTACAAAACTCTAAATACACATCTTCTTTCGACTGTTCAGTGGCTTTTATGCCATCCCAGTAGGGCAACAGGACCATGAGAAACTCGCATTTTAGTGTGGCTGGTGTTGGTTTATATTATACGCAAGTATGCCAATGGGCCTTCCTACAAGCCCAAACTATTTTCAAAATTTTGTCGACATTATGCTAGGTCCCTTATGTTGGGATACAGCAGTCGTGTACATTGATTACATATTTACTATCGGAAAGACTTTTAACAAACACCTTGACAACATCAGAAAAGTAATGAAACACCTCCGTAAATATAAAGTTAAAATCAATAGCAAAATATGTAAGTTTCCGCAACAAGAGATAAAGATCATCAGCCACTATATTACGCCAGATGGAATTCAACCGAACCCAACAAAATTACTCCATTTAACAAATGGTGCCACCTAAAAAGGTAAAACATTTCCGTGCATTTCTTGGTCTTACATCCTACTTATGTAAATATATACTAAATTATGATCAACTTACAGAACCATTAACCGAACTAACAAAGGATACCGTACTGTTTAAGTGGTCGCAACAGGAACAAATTGTGTTTGACAAATTAAAAACTGCATTGGGTAACCCACCCATTATAGCAAATTTTGATTAAAATCGTCGAACGATATTAGCATGCGACACTTCGCAAACTGCGATATGAGCAGTTCTCATGCAGGAAATTCCAAAAACCAAAGTGGGTACCATTACAGCAATCACTTCCAAAAAATTATCCTTGAATGAAAAAAAGTGGTCGGCAACGAACAAGAAGTTTCACCTATTAAATATTTCGTCGTATATTATAAGGAATACCCTTATGGCCGCAAATTCGTCATAAAGACAGACCATGCGAGCTTGCATTACCTCAAGTCTACAGCCGAACAAAATGTTCACATTCAGAAAATGGCTATTGCGTTAACAGAATATGATTTTGAAGCATTCCTCATCAATGATAAGCTCAATATGTTTGCTGATGCCATCAGCCGTATCCCCATCGTAGAAGAAGCTGGCACAACAAACATAATCCTTAAAAAGAATTCTTAGAAATTGAAACATGCATTCCTCCAATGCAAAACATTTTGCGGAGACACTCCAAAATCCGGACAAAGGTTAGAAAATAAAGAATATCATCGCAAAATACATAATACACAACTGGCCCGAAATTAAAATATTAGTCAAACAGGATCTTCACACCATGGACAAAGCACGCATTGTGAAAATTATTATAAACAAGGAATATCTCCCGCTCCAAGCTATTGCAAAATTCATTACCACATTGTTAACATCGAAATAATCATGCAAAACCACATCAGCACAATCAACACTACATACATTGACCCACATTTACAATGTCGTATTTTAATTACTCACAACAACAGTGTACACTACCTCCCAGTTTATATACATGAGCAAAAATATATTAAAGTCGATGACGAATCCCATATTTTCTGAGCACCGATAACTGAAAACATAACATCACCATTCCTTGCCGAATATGCCAACAACCCACATATCCAGCAATTGAAATTAACACTGACTGACCCAGATCTAGCAATGCCTAAATACCGCTGACTATCTAGATGGTACACTATATGAGGAAACTGGGAAATTGATATAAAACAGCATATGTCCACTGGGGAAAAGAAACTTACTCTTGTTCCACAATATTATGTTCCCGAAATAATCACGGCACGTCATGACGCTCTATTAGGGGTGGTTCACTTCGGGCAATTTAAAACCCTCGAAAAGATTAAGAATGCTTACTATTGGGATACTATGAACAAGGATGAAAGAGACTATATAAAAAACTACCCCACGTTGCAATGCATTAAGGCCCCTAACCAGACACCAATTGGACAGATGACACCTATTCGCCCACCCCTCGCTTATACATTATTGGTGATTAGACGTAAAAATCCATTACGAACCTTAGCATCCGGAAATCGGTACGTCTTAGTAATGACAAATTTTTTCAACCGATATGACCTAGTCCGTCCAATAAAACAATTGATGCAGGTACCTGTGCCAACTTCATAAAACATGTTATTTTAGATTTTGGTTGTCCCATATCTATCCTCACGGACAGGGGAACATTCTTCAACAACGAAATAATGTCAGAATTATTTCACAAGTTACAGATCATAAAGGTTCAGACTACGGCATATAACCCTGCGTGCAGCGGTTTGATGGAACATGTTAATAAAATTCTGTCTCAGCATTAAACTTCCTGTCCTAGCGAAGATCCCGTGCATTGGGACAATTATGTTTTTTATATTCTATTCAATTATAACACAACCATCAACCGAAGCAAGAAGTTCATCCCCTTTTTTTCTTCTCCGCGGGGTTGAATCAGTACAGCCATCACATGTGATTAGTCACATGTATACCCCATGAGCTAACAGTTGGTGCAATCAATTACATGAGACAAGGGATCAAACACACGTGAAACTTATCTCTTCTCAGCAGAAGCAAAAACAGTTGTTTGACATTAATACCGCCATAATAAGTTACAAATAGGCCAATACATGTGGCTAAAAAACCATGAATGGCAAAAGGTTATCTCTTTTAAATGTCAGGGTCCATGCATAATTCATGATATTCTAGGGCCATCCACAATAGCGATGGAAATACGCAAGCGGGGCCACAGTAGAATAGATACAGTGAGCACACAGAGTATAGAATTTGCCAATGTGAGACATTAATATACGTCATTGTGTTACAGGTAATCTATATGTGGAACAGGATATTGGCTGGCCAGCATAATGCTCCAGTGTGCTGTCCTATTTCACATAGCCCAGGCGAAAAGCTATCCTGCAACAAGCACAGCACATCGCTTCGGCAGCCACTTCGTGTCCGCACTGCATCCTACAACATGACTGCAGTCTCCGACAGAAGAGCTGCTGCCTTGTTCGAATTCAACATGGTGTAATAAAAGAGCAACAGTCAGAAGAATGCACAATGCAATATCGCCAATGATCAATTTTTGTATCAATTAAAGAACTGTAACACATGTGAAATTTAAGTGCAATGTGTGCCCCCCCCCCCTCGCGCTTTTTGTTGCAGAGGCAGTGTATGAGCATGTGGACGGAAATCGAGGCCATGTGCGCACAGGTAATAATTGTCTTACCAGTTGTGCCAACAACAGCAGTTGCCTTTGCTAGTTGCTTATGTGTCAATTTTACTAATTCACTGGCTTACGAGAAGTCACTTTGAAGCCACACAATAATCTCTAAATGAAGGTATTTCATTTTATTCTATTAATTATATGATAAACAAGAAATGGAAGATATTACATGCCAATTTACCAACTGTGGAATGTGTATCAAGCCAGAATAACATTTTTCACAAGTCAGTCTTCTCAGTAATGTCTCAAGAGCATTTTAATTATTTCAGTTTGTCAACAATCCTGGCTTTGATTGCGGGCTTAGCATTGCTATACTATAAATTAGTTGAAAGCTCTATTTATCTTGAGAAGGCTGTTTAATATGGCATAAAGCAATGTGTGAACACACAGGTGATCATAGCTATTTGCTTCAAGTACAGTATACACAGACGGTAATACTGATTAATTTTAAGTAATCGTACAATACAATCATATGCTTATGTTTTCTAAGGTGCACAAAATAAATTAAAGGTGCAAATGCGCTCCAGGCAGCATGTCAGGTCACGTGCAAAATTTTCATCTACAGTAAAAAGGTGGTACACTTGAAACCATATTTGCCCATACAGATGGCGCATTATTTTAGCTGACAATGTAATTGCTTAAGTGAGAGATATGTATAGGTAACAACAGTACAAACTCCTGCTTATAGAGTACACCAGTAATTAATTCTGCTGAATTTTATTTCACATTTAAGCCCTAGAGAGCAGCATTGACGGGATTACCCCGTGCGGCGAGCATGCTATATATGTAGTATTTTCACTTTATATACATTTACAGGGCTCCCATGTATATATGTAATTACTTGACAATAATTTTCAAATTTATATGCTGCCATGAATGGCATTTCCTTGTTAATACATGATAAAATAACCTCATCTGAAGTACACATACCTTGTAATATTTACTAATTAACGAATTAAGACTGACATGTAACTATTTATTTTGCTATTTTAATGTTCAAATATTTTTCACATTTGTGTGTTTAATCAATTAGAATCTAACACCAGTTTTACCATCGACTTACTAGAAAACATTTCATGTAGTTATTTTTAGAGTAATTAGTATCATATCTTGTGGCCTTTATGGCAGAGTGTTAATCGAAATAGGGTGCACCAATTTTCCCAGGTTTTCCTTATCTTAGAGATCGGAGCCAGTGATATTACTTTGTTTCACGTATTTAAATTTAATGGGGTTTACTTAACTTAGTTAACGGATCCGAGCGCATTTCCCTCATACTTCCCCGATTACACGAAACCATACCGACCGTAAAATTTAAATGTCATGGTGCCGGCACATCAACTGTAACTATCTTGTAAGTTGTTGTGAGCCAAACATTATCAGCACCACTATATCTATTGACCAAAGAAGTTCTGTTTTCTACCATGCACTATGTACTAATGTGAATCCACAAAACAATAATTAACGTAATAGCGACAAATTACGGGTGTCAGACATATGGTAATTTATAGTAACATGTAAAAGAATTAACTTAATTTATTATTTAATAACAAACTAGTCAGGTATATGTAATTTAAATACAAGTTCACCAATATATCTATGTAAGCTGAAATAACTCGTCGATTAAGGATTTTGGTATGTAAATAAATTAAAATAATATAACGGCAAGTCTCACTTTCGAAATGTGCTCTCAAACTGAAAATTCAGACAAAATGACGTATTTTTACAGAAGCGAAATTGTTATGCTATCCCTAGTCTCTCGCAACTGCCAGCGCCCTAAGGAGCTTTTAAATAAGTGCACAGAAGGACACTAAATGGTGATACTCTATCGGCTTCTGCGATACAGAGAGACTCCTTCTGGCAGCATCCTGTAATTCTGTGCCGAGGGAACCTGGGTCACCCTTTTGCTGCGATGCCACCATACTGCTTCAGCGGCTGGGCCTCACTCTTACCTTCCCCTGCATTATCGGGCCCCTATTCTCCCATGCGAGGATGCATGGGTCTTGTGAAGATGGGGGGCCATGGTGTGCTCACAAACAGCTGGGGCTGGCAAGTGACATACTAATTGCCAGGGCGCGCGGACCTCGACGAGCCAGCCCAGCTGTTATGGAAACATGATATCGAGAGATGGGTAATGAGGCCGGAGTCTCCACTATATAAGAATGGCCCAATGCCAGCTCACGGTCATCTTTGTTCCAGCTGCCAGAGCGACGCCATTGAAGGAGGACCATCAAGCCAGTGGTCGCAGATCGACACCCGCATTCAGCTGCCATCGAGGGGGGTCTTTCCGTTGCTGTCGACGGGACAGTCCAGGGTAAATATGACTCATGTTAGGACGAAATAGGTCGTGGAGAAGCAGAGATAGATATTGGCTAATTTGGACTTCTTAAGAGTCAGAGCACATAACAGATACTTTCTGCTAGCTTCTCTAGAACTTGCCGCACAAAGTATTGCTGTACTGGATTGAGAATATAGTGTAACACCTTTGGGCAAGATTTCTGTAACATTGTATGTAATCAATAAAAGTAGTGTTTTTCATACCAGAGTGCTCTTCTATCTACCTACTAACTTCCCCATTATAAGTGCGTGACCTGATCTCTCAGGACAGTCCACATCAATGTGCATACTTCTACTTGACCAGCATGGCCGAGGCGAATTTGCTTTAGGCAACAATGACTGTCAACATGTATTTCTAGCCCTTGTTGACCCTAGCATACGGTATCATCTCGACGAAGTCGGCTTTAAATAGGATGTTCATCTCAAAAATCATGACCTTGTAATGATGTTAGTCGCGCAGCAGGCCACATGCAGTTCGTAGGTGATTCCCATCTGACTCATCATATGTAGCATCCCTCCTTCAGTTCTTTGACAATGGATATAGTCTCATTGGTGTGCGAGTAATTTCCAACCCTTTGCGAGACGATCAGTAGTCATAATCTGTCGATGGTTGGTTCGGGTCATCCCAAAACACGTAGTTAATGTTCTTGTCACCTTTTATCTTCTTCAGAACTTCCCCACTATTTAGTGCTACGCCAATGAAGAGGTCCGCGAGAATGTCGATGTTTTCGTGATCTTTGCACTAGTCTCGGGAATGTTCTCTTGGTAAAGTGCCTGTGTGAGTTAGAGTAACATTCTGTATTCCAGCAGGTCTGATTCTGTAAACTCCCTGGGCTCCTTGTAAAATAGAATTTCGTAAGGCCCGGGTGTTCCGTGTGTCTGATAATCGCCTACTTTGATTATCCGACCATGTAGAAAGAGTATGTCTTCAGCTCCGAGGAACCATTTATCATTTTACCTGTATATACTGTACATTGTATCATTATAATAATGGGGCATATCAACCACAAAATCTTAACAAAGGCTAGAAACAGAATAAAAAACATAACACTACCAAATAATGTTATTATTGCACTCATAAAAAAATACAAAGTACATTTAATACAAATGGTAGCCACACACTGAGGATGGTACTTTGACTAGAAAAATACTTTGACTAGAAAATGGAAATGTGTAAATATTTTTTACAATTCCAAAAATAAAGTTAAAAAAATTACCACACTGAATGTCTCGAGATGGGAGGGCACCTGTCCGGATTATAATCAATGCCTGGCAACTCAAAATAAGAGACATTAATAAATTGCTGACAATGAACTGATATGAATATTAAAATACATATTAAAAATATATACTCCACTACAATACTTTGAAGTTAAGCTGGAAAGTTACACAGAGGGCAGTTTCAAAAAACTATGTAAATTATAATAAAGTTTGACCTCAGGGTTGATATGGATGTAATATTAATTCCACAAAATCCAAATGAGATTAATTTAAAAGGGAAGGAACTAAACCACAAGTCAACAAGTGCAGTCGTAAATGCAACTACAGTTATGGGCAACACACACTATGGCCCATTCATCATCATTGTTATACAAACACATTCAAGCAAAAATCAATTGACTAGTTAAGTCCAGGCAGCATAATATGGAGTGACTTAACGAAACTCAATTTTAAACGGGAGTATAATATACAATTTATAAACTAAGCCAAATACACTGAAGCTTCCGAAAATCACTAACCCCTAGCCTCCACACATCATATTAAAAACTCACCAAAGTAACTAAAAATCAAACACAGCACCCATGACTTACCTTAAAAGTTGGCAATGCTGGTTAAAACATGATCGCTAAAAGTTGTACATCGTTAAACGATGGTACGAAGCAACGGAGTGATCAGGGATCAAACAACTTCAAAAAATCTCAGGTACAAATGTATTCAATATATCTGATTGGAAAGAGAAGGAGTATGACATAGCGGTTGACAGAAAGAAAGAGGGGAAGTGAAACAACTGAGCACCACTTTCTGCCGAGAATCGAAGTCGCTAGTGCAGCATCGAAGTACAGACCAACTCAAAGTTGTGTATTATGGTGCAATGAGATGTGTATGCTCGTAAGTACAGTCGAACCAGAGAATTGGATTCAAAAGCTTACTTCCATACCGTTTTCTTGTATGCCAAATCCACATCCGATCCTTTATCCCAATCCGTTTGTGCAACATAATGTTTCCTTTTCTTCATAAGCTCAGCTGTATGGTTGACTTAGTCTTCCCGACTACATGTGCCCCATCACTCTCCCTGAGTACATCGATACGGCCAGTAATGGGCTTAAACATTTCTTTGTTTTTAAGGTCGTGCGAAAGTCCAGTTATTTTGGCCAGCAAATACTTCGAGCGAACCGACTGCATCATTCGATGCAGTTAATTAGCAATGTCCAACATTATACTGATAAAATGGTTGCTGTTGCTCTCTTTTAAAGGTTTAATTGTGAGTCTCCGACAAACGATTTTTGATCCTTTCCATGTGTTCACTGCATATATCCAATACGCCCCTGCTATGGTTTTAAATATCTAATTTTTGGCGAGGAGAGAATCGAGGTTACGAATGTATGGTCAATGGAATCTTTCGACACTTTTAGATTCTCATAATTTTGTGCCGATGCCACATTCAGTATATCAGTAAATTGCTTTTGAATACTCGTTACGAGATCATCCATTGCTATGAATTTGCGAACGATCTCGGTCTTCACAAGCTCCATCTTCGCCTTGAGCTCGAATAAGTAAGTGCGAAAGAATTCGCTCTCATCAGCCAACATATTGCGTAATTCCATGATGAAGCCATTACCAGTTTCGAGGACTAAATATTTTGTAGCAGCTTCTTCAGATTGTTTGAGTTTACCGACATTTCGAATTATTCTTCTACCAGCACCGTAAGTTCCATTGTTTCTTGGTACGAGACAACATCCATCTTCGTATTTGTCAAGCCGCAGTTTGAGGCTACTCTGTCAGCATATCGATATGCTGTAACTCATTTCTTGACAGATTACGATGAACTGATCGAATCTACATGCATACATGCCAGTATATAGAAGCCAGTCTTTTACGATCACAAATATCCATACTTGTCTTTCCAGCACAAGGAATACAGGCTCTTGAAATCCAATAATATCATTTCTGTATTGACATGGTCGTCATACACATGCCACAAATCCGTTTAGTCCATGCGAAACAGTACCAATACATTAGTATTATCGCGAAGCAGTAGTTTTGGTATGCGCGAATAAGTCTGGCCAAGGAACTCACAGTCCAAGTTCGCATTCCATCCCATACTAAAGTACTCCTGGATGAAAATCTGTTTCTCACATGCCACATTGTCGAAAATAAATAGTGAGTTTGCCAAGCTTCGCTCGGTGGCACGACGGGTTCGTTATCGCTGCAAGGGATATGACCCACACCATCTATGGCTTGCAGCACTCAGGCCTGTCACCGATATTTCGTTTACTGTAGCTATTTGGAGTACAGGTACATATTCTCTAACAAAAAAAACATTCTCTTCTTTTAGCAAGCTCAGTAGGACACATATTTTCCCACAATTTGATGGTCCTGTGATGAAGCAGCTCATTGTATCCGGAAATAGACTTCTATGTCGTGATTATAGGGGGATAGTTTCATCTTCAGTAGTAATGTTAATGGGTAGAATAACATCTTGCTTGACAATATGTATGTCACCGCTACAATCTTGCAGTGCTAATTGTGGTTATTAATGCGGTACTAAATGTAGTGCTAAATGCTGTGTTAACTGCAGTGCATGTGGTGCTAAGTGCAGTACTTATTGTGCTAACTATGATATGTGTGGTGCATGCAGCACTAAGTGCGGTGCATGGAGTGCTAACTGCAGTGTGTGCGATACTACCTGTGATGCTGATTGTAGTTCCAAAGAACCAGTGCTATAAGTTTTAGAATGTCTCTTCAAAATATCAGTCTGAGTAAACTGTCTCTGTAAAAGCTTGCATTGAAAGCCATACTTGAACTTTTAAATCTGCAGTTCGTTATTTCATGTCGACATATACTGTACAAGCTGTAAAAGCTTTACCACAGAATGGACAAAGCAGCTGCGTCACTAGCACTTAATGTCCATACTGTTCCAAGTCTACAGTGATACTGAAACAAAATTGTATAAAAGGAGCCAATTTTTAAGTTTTTAGGTCAGTTCAAAGTGGTGTCATTAAGCGGAAAGACCATAGCTGGAAGTGGGATTATCGTTATGCTGATCGACAATCTACTATTCAAGCTGCACATTCCTGGATACAAGTTCTGCAGGTGGGGAACGAAGATAGCTAAGAGGTTGTCAAATGGCGACACAGGCATCAACACACTCTACGAAGCGTGCAAGTGAAGCAACATTGCTTATTCCCTGAACAACGATCTACAGCTCGGCACCAGGCAGACAAACTTCTCACGCATAGGGCCGACAAGATAAGAAAATCGTCAGATACTGGGCTTGGAGAAAAATAGCTGGGTGGGGCATTTTCAATGTGATGAAGGCCAAGGTGAGGATGGGCATGGAGGTGAATAGCAAGGAAAACGTGTTGGGTTTTTCCCACTACTTTTGCCTTCACTCGACGTCTTTGGGGGCCTAATCGGAGTCATGAGCGGTATCGTCTAATGTGTTAACACAGCATCGAATGAAGGAAGCAGTTGATGGAACCCCAAAGGCATAATGCCAATATGGAAGCTATCGCCATGGGTAAAAAAAAGGTTAAGGCCTCTACTAAGACCATATTAAGTGGGAGGAGAAGATGTGCAAAAGCGATGCAGCAGGTAGAGTCCATAATAAAATCTCTACCGAAATGGCCGCACATGAACATGGATTTGGAACTGTTTGACACAAATTGAAGATACCATTCATGCGATATGCTTTGCCTCCTTAACCAAAATGTGACAAATGTGTCGTAATCAACCTGGACATGACAGCCAGGCCCGGTATGCACTAGCAACTTATGTCAAACATGGCCAATGCACAGAATACTACAACAGTTTCGATAATTTACATCCACCACCCGAACTGCGACTGTACCTGAAAAATTTCCAATTGCCTTACAACTACGAGATGAAGCAGATGCCGAACAAGTGGAACTATGGACACTTGTGTTTATGTTTCCTTGTTCATGCGTTCAATTAATTAAATAAAATAGCTCTACATGGGCCAGAAACAATCATTTATGTAGATAATGCTTACCTTGGTGGTTCGTAGCTCCGAGTTGTGTGCTGTATACTGTCCTCCACTCGACCTGGATGGGGAATGGTTCATAGATTTGGTCGATTTTCAAACCTACAATGTGATACCGAACATCAATGAAAAAAACTGCAAGGTGTATATCGTGAAAACTTATAATATCTCCCACGAGGTAACATTTTCCGTTGGTTCTTATGAACTAGACGACATTGCAAGGTATATCAAAGATTTGCTGTCTCCCGACACGGAATTCGAACTAAGTGGAAATTCCAATACTCTGAATAGTATCATCAGATGCAGCAAAGATATCGAATTTATAAAACCGAATTCGATCGTAATAATGCTAGTGTTCGACACATATGCGAAGCTGGCAAAATCCACGAATAATCGCGACCTATAATCATCTTGACTGTTAATGTGATAGGAATATACTGAAATTTGGCGAGCAGTACATATCTCAATGGTAGGTACAGCAATTCTCTGTACCAGTTTTCGCCGATGGTTCCTCCAAGTTTTTAACTGATCATGGCACCGCAAAGCATCATCTATGTTCCAGTAATCGCGAAGAGAACACACGAAGTTGCAGTGACGATCGTCGACCAGCGTGGCGAGTTGATGGACTTTCGAATGAAGAATCACACTTTGCTTGCATTTCAGAATATGGGAATAAGATTTACGGTGACCAGAAGCAATAAAACAATGTAGCACATGAAACTAGCAGTATGCCACACGTCACCAAGGTGTTAACTTGTGCCGACGAAAATAATGAGCATTGGTATTCTCCACCTCATCGATCGCATAATGTACATGCTCAACAGTGTGGAAGTAGACCAAGAGAGAGATGTCTGCATAACGACCCTGATCAAAAAGTACCGCTCTCTCAAGCCAAACTAGCTATATGTGGCCAAGATGGTAGGTTGGGAGGTAGTAGATGACTACAGTGTTCCTGTATGTCCTGGAGGGAAATTCGACATATCCATTCCTCTAGCTTTATTGCTGGTATTCGCCGAAGAATACCAACGAATTATCATCAATTCCAAGCAGTAACTGGTATTGCTCCTAGCCAATATTTACACAGATGCCATCATGCGTATGGGGGAAAACCTGGTGAAAGTGTAACTGAAGCGACAGTCTATCGAATGGATGCTGCCTAATGTTCAGCTGAGTACTACCGAAAGTATCAATATGCTGAAGAATGTGGAATATGGCAAAAACATCGATGTCGCTTTCAGGTAATGGAGTCTCGAGACCTACCCTAGATTGCCTGCAAGCCAGTGCATCAAATGGGTGGTTAAATCCGGCTTTGCCACCAAGAAACCAAGGTACATCATTTTTGGACTACAGACAGGAAGGCAACACAATATGAGAGTGGGCTGTTCACAGTTAGACACATGTTAAATACAAAATGTGAAATATATATTTTAATAGTGAAAGCTACCTGTACATGTCATGTACATGAACTTTTGAAATTGCCAGTACCTGCTGGCTTATAAAATATTAGTTACACTCATTTCCAAAATGCATATTCTGAGCACACATGCCTTCAAGAGTTTGGCCCCGCTCATGGTTTCCGATGTGAGTAAACATGACGAGTGTATCAGTTCGAATGTCATCGACTGCAGTATCTTATTCAATACACATGGAATTATTCCACCATGCACGTACACTTTCCACCAGGTTCTTCACGAGGGAGTCGCATTGTACAGTTTTTATGACAAAGTCATCATGATACTTTCGTGAATGACACAGAGGGTATAAATATGATGTGGAGTAAGAAATATCTGTTCAGTCAGCTTCGAGCATAGATAACAGTAGGATGTACTGTAATCTGCAGGGGTTCCAGAGCCAGAGTGGTTGCGTGCTTAAGGAGATTGCTGTGTCCTACTACATGATGACAAAATGAGCATGTGCTCGTTCCGACCCCCTTATTCTTGGAAACTGTTGGACGAGAAAAGCAAGAAGATGAAAGACTGGCTGACCAATTATCCCCATGGACTGAAGTGGGACGAAGGCAAGATTCTGTACCACGAAGGGGGAAATGTGCTATGCGACCACTGATGCGGAATCCGCAAGGACCGGTTTGCATGTTTGGGCCCAATCAGAAAAAATGGGTGAGCGACATGTGCAAAAACAAAGTTGAAATCATCGATGTGCAGTTCAAGTATGTTAGATTTTTGCTGCACAAGCTGGTAAAACTTTTCGACGACCAGCAGTGGTACATCTGCAACAAGTCAGAATCTAACTGGACATATGCTTGGAAGAACGCACAGCTACTCCAAAATTGGTCTGCCTTGTCTTTGGTCCATGAATCTGCTGCCTACAACTATATACGAAGTCGCCCAAACATCGGTTCTAAAGAGCAATTTAAAAAATCATGGACAGTCCGAACATTTTTTTTGTTGTAGTATTGTATTTATATGTACAATAAATTGTGTGCGTAAAATCATTTAATTGTTATTGTTTTTCTACTCTATTTCGTTAGACCAAATTTTTCCCCTTAAAGATATGTTAAATGAAAATCCATATACTTCGTATGTTACATAACCTATTTATGTATTGGGCTAAACTGACGGAGGGCGAAACCTGCAATGGTCCGTACAGATGGACCTGGGAATATATACATGCCTTCAATTTAAAACAGGGAGAGTGATGTTTGCTGTGGGAGGGGGAGGGGCGGATTAGTGGACGGAGGGTGTGTGGAGAGGGAAGTGAGAGGGTAGGAGGATGACGTGTGTATGTGGAGGGGCAGAGAGGCATTGGCAGGAGTTGTGGAGGGAAAGGAAAGAAGTTTTGGATGGAGAGGGGAAGTAGGATGCGAAGGTGATGGACATGAATAAAGGATAGGGAAACTTGTGGGGATTTCCAGTCCGTCGACGAAAGAGTAGAGGTGCGGGTCGTCTCATCTAACTTGTATAGTCGACGACATATTTTTTATCTGTGATGTCTTCAAACATTCCTGAGCTAATAGGATCTACGGTTGTGCCGTCGATTTCTTCGGATATGAAACTGGCGAAGACATCGACTTCATGTGTGGTACCAGCAGCGAATGGGTTGCCTATAGTAGCGTCTCCATCGAACTCTTCGAGTGGGCCACCTACAGCAGCTCTATCAGAATCGCGACCCAAGCCAAGTGTTGAGACTTCGAATCATGTACTGTGATGAAGCCTTTGCGAATAGCAGCAATGTTAGATGACATGAAAAGCATCAATGTAAGTTGAACCCATCCCTCATGGCATATAGGTGTTAAAAGTGTCTTCATCTGTTTGCTCATATTGACAATCTCTACAGACATTCGGCAATATCTAAAGGACTTGTTCCTCCACCAGTAAAACAAAAAGATATACTGTCGTCGCCACGAACCTGTAATGGACTTTTAAGTACTGCTTTGGGTAATGATGATGTAAACATGCCATTGCTACCTAGTGCAGTAAATGATGTTACAATGTTGCTATCATCGGTGAGGATGTTCATGTGGACGGTAGGGACGATTGACTGTCGATATCGTGTCGCTACTGTGGTGAGACGTACAGTGGAAGTAGCAATGTGCGTAAGCACAAGAAATTGCTAAATGCACGAAGAAGACAGTATGGGCTTATTTGACTCTTGTCTGTCATAAGTGTGGGCATGAATTTAAGATTTATAATACACGAACTATCAGGAAAAAGTGTGTCGTGAGGCATATCGCCAACATGCCATACAGTGTAAACCTCCGGCACGAAACCCTGTCCATGTTCTAGACAAACCTAATGCTAATGGATTCGTGATGAATGAATCTGCTTTCCGTGGCAGTCTGAAAACTTATGTCAAAAATAATTCGCTGTGTACGCCAGAAATCATTTGTACATTTCTGTCAGCCATGAAAAATAGTGTAATAAATCAACTTATAGAAGAGCTGGAAAACTGTGGGTCTCTAAAATATAATATATGGTTAGAATATACTACTCGAAACCAGAACCCCACCAGGAAGAACATTGTAGAAGTGCATTCAAGATGCGGAATGTATCAATCTATAATGCATATGGAATCGGAAAGAGTGTAGACGATAATATACAAGAGATATGTTACAAGGAAGAAGAAATGGGGACGAAGGGTACAGGTTGGACACTCGTTTTGGTTTACCATTTACCATTTACAGCTAAGGACAAACGTAAGCCATCCTCTTACAAAAGAATATGGAGTTCTCGTCTTGCCTTCAAAAATCATCGTAAAGAACTAGTTGTATGTGTGTACAATTTCGTAAATAAAAATATATACTAAATATGTTGCGATTTATTTTTTATAAGATTGACATTTAAAAAAATAGTAGGGATTAATTATAGTCCAGCTTTGGAAGAGCGGTTTCGTCGACTAAAAAAGTTTGAAAATGGACATGGCTAATGCTAAATAAATAAAGAATGACTGTCACAATCTATAGTGTCCGATACAGGATAAATATGTGTTAAAGTCATAGTTTAGTGGCCAATGGGCATATACCATTGATTGGTATGGATGGAGGGATAATTTCCGTTATTTAGGTCCAATTATTAATTTGGGTAGAGAAGGGAAGGGTATGGAGGGGTGAGTGTGAGGTAAATGTTATATGTTTCTCCCATTTTTTATATTTTTTAGATTGTTTACGATTTTATCGATTTTTGTAATTGGGAGGGTGAAATGAGGGTGGTGGGATAAGTTTGACATTAACATGACATGTTTCTCGATTTTTTTAGATTGTTTCAGATTTTTTGGTATTTTTTTATGACCGTAAGTGGCAGGGTGGCGTAAGGGGTGAGATGAGGGTAGTTGAATGAGATAATGGTCAACATTATATGTTCCTCGATGTTTTAGAAATTTTGTTAGATATTTTGCGATTTTTCATAATTATTGCAGGGGGTGAGGTGAGGGTGAAGACGGTTCAGACGAGGGGAAGTGTGGTGGTAGCAGGGTGTGGATGTGGTAGATACAGGATGATAGTCGGGGGAAGGGTCCGCTTGATCTAGCTTGCAGTCTCGAATCCTCCTCTCCTGCTCTGAGGATTAAGTGGCTCATTTCGCTAAGAGCCTCTAATCCTCTTGCTCGACTGAGGATTTTTTGGCTCTTTCTTCGAGGAGCTTTAAATCCACTTTCCTCATATTTCCATTTTTTTTTTTTGGAAATATTTTGGTAAGAAATGAGATTTTTGGGTAAAATAATTAATTTCGGAAGTGGTTTTTGGAGTAAAACAGGTAATTTTGTCTATAACATGGTCATCCCAGGCTGCCGGTCGCGCCTCCAACGTCAACCAAGATCGCGGACGGCTCCTGGCTCCTACTCCTGAATTCCTGTGCCCGAAGCCCCATATATACACTGCTGATCAACAATTTGAAAAATGAAAATAGGCTTAGTTAAATTACGGGGTAATACAGTGCAGATATGATGACGAAACTGCTTTTCGTGAGGGCTTTAGTTGAGAATTAGATGCTGAATAATGTGCAAGAGCGTATGGACGGTGCACACTTTGAGAATCTAATGTAAATTCCGCCCTTCTCACAACGTATCATTGATCCTTATTGTGAACCACTAGTTTGGCTCTTATGCGCTTTTACTATAAGTGGGGTGTATTAATGTGAGTGGAACTTTATAATGCATAAATTATTAGCTTGATCACAGCAGTGTGTTGGCGACTTTACAGTACCCCACGCACGATCGTAAGCTAGATTCATGGGGTCGCTGAAACAAAACGGTTGGGCATGATAAATATTAACCGAGTATTTTTTCTAAATTTTAGTTCCTCTACGAAACCCCTGTGTTACAATCCGCCATTTTTTTTACAGGGATTATGATTCTTGTGGTAGCCTACATTGCCCTGCACACACAAATAAGCTATTGCTCGTGTGAAGAACTTTCTGATTTACGGGTTTACAATTCATACAGGAAAAGCAGGTGAAAGTTATAAGTTTGTTGTTTGAAAGTTTTCTACGAAATTTCCTTTACGCCTTAAAAACACTTCAGTTAACTTCCATGAGAGTTTTCCATATACTTATTGGGACATACTTAAACATATATCAAACTGCAAATACAAGATGTTCACTAAAGTAACCAGCGAATTGCGTCTAGTGATTCCTCAGATCGCAAGCATGGTAGGCCTACACACCTGCAAAAACTGTGGGTGGGGGGGGGGGCGATCAGTTTTGTGGTAACCAAAATATATTGTTAGCGACCACAACATTTTTTGTCAAATGGACGTCGCAAAATATATTTTGGTGCCAACAAAATTTTTTGTTATTCCAGTATTTAGGGGAAACTACAAACTGACGTTTGTGGTCACCAATACATTCAAAGTGTTAGTAGGCAATAAAGGTGTTCGTTATTCGCAGCGAAAATGTTACGATGATAACAGCAATACTGGTTTGTGAGGTTCACAAAGTTATCTGCAGGTTCTGTAGGTAGGTGTTGCATAAGAGCAATTAAGCATTATATTCAAAGTGTTAGTAGGCAACAAAGGTGTTCGTTATTCGCAGCGAAAATGTTACGATGATAGCAGCAATACTGGTTTCTGAGGTTCACAAAGTTATTTGCAGGTTCTGTAGGTAGGTGTTGCATAAGAGCAATTAAGCATCATATTCAAAGTGTTAGTAGGCAATATAGGTGTTCGTTATTCGCAGCGAAAATGTTACGATGATAGCAGCAGTACTGGTTTGTGAGGTTCACAAAGTTATCTGCAGGTTCTGTAAGTAGGTGTTGCATAAGAGCAATTAAGCATCATATTCAAAGTCGTCATTACTGGGATTCGAACCTTGGGCCTCTCAACTGCGAGCTCGTCGTGTTAACATCACGCTATATTGCCCGACGTTAAAGCGTTGTCTTCAGCATGTTTTTAATAGAATTCTAATAACTAACACGTACGACAAGGCCCACTTATTCCACCCCATAGAAAGTTAAGTTTCTGGAATCCTTTACGTTTAACATTTACTCACTTGGAATAAAGTAATAATATAATGCGTTTAAAGGTAATTAAGAATATCCCTAATAAAATAGTTCGTACCCTGATGCAAATAACCGAACACAGACAAATATGGCGTCGTGGCCAGACAGAAAGTGACGACTTCAAATATGCCAGAGCGCATGCGCAGAATATAAAGGATGTAGTTTTGTAGTCGCAGCAAAATGTTTTACTGTGGATAACATGACTGCTGCTGCTGCCAACTAAATATTTCGTGGCAGCCTATAAACTTTTTTTTTTTTCAATAAACAAATACGTTATTGCACACAAAAGATTTAGTACTAGTCAGTATACGCGTTATTGGGCATCGCAATCTGTTCGTCACCAACTGAAAAATTTCGCCTTCCAAAGCATTAACCAAACAGATTTGTAGACACTAACAAATCCGTTTTTTTTTTTTCAGTGAAGGTAGAGATGAGAGACATTTTTACTGAAAATAGTGTTATAGGCAGGTTCAAAGTGTTGAATTATAATCTAAGCGCGGCATACTGCATTTGTGTTACAAGCTACGAAAGGAACAAAAACAACTTTTCCTCTACAGTTTATGGTTTAAACTATTTATTAAATGAATGTTAACAATTTCGCTTGAATGAACAAAAATATATCTATGACAGGTCTGACCCCTATTTTCAACCAAATTCAGAGGGCTAATACTCGCTCACCTGTTTATAAATCTCATTCATACTGAATCACTATGTTCTGCACGCCGTACAGATTGCACAAAATCCAATTTGACTGCAAAAAAAAGTATCTAGGAGTAAAGCCTAGTATACTGCAGAATTCTGGAAATTAAGACTTTTGAGTGTTATATTTTGAAAAATATAATGATTTGACAACTAATAACTACATCAAGGAGGCACTTTTCGAAAGCTCTTTCAGATAACCAAATTTAAAAAAATGTTAAATAACACTTTAAGTTATAACTGTTGTGTCAGCGCCCATCGCACAGTCCAGTTTTTGTTAACAAACCAATGCGACAGTTTTTGTCGCATCAACAGTTGCTGGACGCTTTCCATAACACCGCCATTTTTTCCAGCACGGATTGCAGTTTCACTCCCCTTTCTTCTCGCCCGAAGACTTGTCATTCGTTTAGAAATGCTTTCCGATTGGTGCGTTTTCTTTCTGAAACGATGCGAAGTTGCCATTAAGTTTGTAGTTTCGCGATAAAATCACGTAGACATTATTTTAGCCTATATGGAAACTTGTACTTAGAATTATTTTCTCGGAAGAATTCTTACGTAATCCAGGTTTTTAAGCTGCATCAAGGAGAGTTACTCCAGTGTGTTGCAGGCCTGACAATTGCATTCAGAATAGGCCTAATAAAAACAATTACGACGACGTGTTCTAATGACTCCAGTTCATGTTGTCTGCTAAAGATAACTATGTCGCCGATGTTGCATTTCATAACATAGTCGAATGTTAAAAATAACAATAATAATACGTTTTTATGTTGGTGTTGCAGACGTATTTTTGTGGTGAATGTGAGCTCAGCCGTTACTTTGAAATTGAGTTATACAAATTTATTTCGCCATTAACGTCTCCACATTTAGCGCAGATGATAAATGCCTTTTCGAAAATGTATTCCCTTCCAGTATTTTTACAACATTAATCCTTAATAGGCCACATCCAGAAAATTGCTACAGCCTTTAAAGGATTGCCGTAACACAGATAAAATCATATTAAATTAACTCTAATTGAGGTCATAAGTTAAAAGTACATACGCTCATTAAGACACGAAACACAAATTCTACGCTAAGATATTCACTATAAAACTCTAGATAGACTTAGACCCAGGTGTAATAGAGAATGGCTCGATGTAATAAAATTGTTTCCGTTTTAATGATGTGTAATTTGTCGCCACTTTTCTTATTCGGAATCAAACAGGACTTCTATAAGTCAAATTCAAATCCCATCCATCGCAATGTTAATACACTACATTGAAAGGTCATCTCTCACTGGTTACAGAAGTAGTAATTACTTTCTGCAGGCGTAAGGACGTTTTTGAATAATTATACAGATTTCACATGAATAGGTGGCAACAAAGATGCCACAATACGCGAGAAGAGAAAGGCGAATATTGCCCTCAAGTAAATTGTGCGTTGAGGGCTCTATGTCACCCACGATTATACTTTGGATATTCGTTCTAGGGGTTTCGAATGCCAAATATTTGAAAAATAGTATCATTTTTTATTCAGCGGAAAATTTGCTGATAAACAATTACTCGTTTTGAGTATTCGTACCTATATGCTGTTCACGGTAAAATGAGCACTTAAGAAAGCCCTGCTGAAGATCTACTTGTATGCACGTTGTATCTTCTTCCGCCTTATGTAAAATTAACATTGCCACAGGCCTCAGCCCTTTATTCAAGCGTCGGTCAAGTAAAACTTTGAAATTTTTAGGACAGTAAATATTATATAAATATGCTCATTTTCACAATTCGATGCATTAAAATAACAGAAATCGAAATAAATAATTTAAGTTTACACAAAAGGTTACCTAACACTTTTTACTCAACGTTACTATATGGAACTATTTTTCATCCATCGTTACCAACTTTACTGGGCAAATATCACTCCGTGCGCTCATTAAAGATATTCGTTCAAGGGCAGTGGCTATTTTCTAAGGTTCATTTTAGAAGTGCTCACTTTATCGTGAAAAGCCTTTAATAATTTGGTCCCGCCTAAATTTGCTAAAGGGAAAGCTTATAACTAATAATTTTTTTTTATGTTCTCGCCATAAGTACGAACTGTAGTCTATACAGACAAAACTTTTAAGTAAATTACATGCCCTACCAAAAATTTCGAAAAAATTGCCTACTATATACTAGATAACGACCTGAAAATATTTATTTTATGTATTGCGCAGCGGAATATTATAGACATATCGTCGAGAATTTTTCGAAAATTTCCTCTGAAGATTTTATGGAAGCACTCTCACAAGGTTCGAAACTTTCACAGAGTCTTTGTAAAGTAACCTCTACTTACTATATTATTCACGGATTCTCTTATATATATATATATATATATATATATATATATATACATAACTTTTGAGGCCCCAGTTACTGTTTTCTTATCAGCCATTTTTTATCCTTCAGCCACTTTTTAAAATTAACATTTCCATATAAATAATAAACACAGTGTATATATTCCACCGGACTCGAAAGTTAACGCCTAAGGCTACAACGACATGAATTTATTTACTATTATTCCAAACGAGTGCGCTTCAAAATGGCCAACTTTACCGTGAATAGCCTACAAATGTTTGTATCTCGTACAATTTTCTTTATTTCCCGTTCTAATGAAAGTTCTACATTTTATTTTGATGCGATTTGTAGAAAATATTTATTCGCTTTTTTGAATTGGTGGGAAGTAGTAAATCATTAATACAGAAAATCTTTGGGGATTCACGTAGGAGTAGAAGTAAAAAATCAAACCGTTAAATTACGTAATTGGTTTTGTTTGAAGCATTATTTATAAAAAAAATGGTGACGAAATAAGTTGTTAAATATTTATGCTGTAACTTTTCGCGATTTATTTGTAGTATATGTCTATTTCAGATCCTAGCGCAACTCAATAATAAGGGTAAAATTTAAGCAATTTCAAGCCAAATACAAGTTAATTTATAATTTCCTGTAAAATATTTCAAAGCACAACTCAAAATCAATCAAATTTAAGGCCAAAATCAAAATCAATTTTCAACTTGTGTTCGCTCTTTGTGAGGGGTTCTTTAAAGCCTTATTTGCAAGCTAAGTTATCATATTTTTTATGAAATTCCAAGAATTTCCATACTTTTCTTGTGGCATTTTTTCACTAATTGATTTAGCTTACAGATTTAGGGTAAATTTAGCCATTTTGACCTAAATTTAGCCTCACTCACTCCCGAGAAGATCACTGATCAAAGAGTAAACGAAGCATGTTTTTTAAAAAGAAAAATTGCGGCTGATTGATAATGCAGGTTTGGATCAAATTAGCTTGATTTTAGTGTAAAATTTGGTAAAATTTGTGGTAAATTTGAAGAGATAAATTATGCCTCCAGAAAATTGTGAAAAAAGTTGCCTGAAAGTGAGAAATTTGCTTGAATTTTAATCAAATTAATGGGTTGCGCTAGGAAATACAATATATATCTATTGAAACCATAAGATATATTTACATATAAACAAAATTGGCACTTTTCAAAAAATGCTCAAATTAAATTGACATAAATAAAGTTGACACAAACAAAAATGTTAGCTTGAAGTTCTACTAACCTCTTAAAAACTCTTCTATCTTCTTAAAATCGCCCCCTATCACACGAAGTATAAATTCATCGCTAATGTTTTCGTAGAGTGTTAAATGTAAACTTTGTAGATTTCGGTGAGATTTGTAAATTAAGTCTTTGATTTCGTTGGAGGCATTATCTATTTATAGGAAGGTGTAGTTTTACAACCATCTTTAAAAAGTTTTGCCATGCTGCAATACAACACAGGCATTTTTCTTCACGTAGAGAAAAATTTATTAAGGTAAATAAAAAAGCTCATTCAAGTTTAACAAAAAGATTTTTTATTCGATCAAGCAACTTAACAATACATCTTAAAATTGTATTAAAATATTGAGACAGTTTCTTGTTTCAGTAAAATCGTTTACATCCTCCATTTAACAAAATTAAAAATTTATATACCGTCAGTAATCCTTTCTTTCAAGTATTCATACGTTAAATTTCGTTGACTAATTAAAACAACATTACAAATTGTATGTGCTTCAACAGTTTTATCAAAATCAATACTAATTTTTATATATATGTTTTTTACACAACAGTTGTTTTTCCATATAAACAATCCATAATATGCCAAGATCTTCGTCCCCAAAATTAATAATAATTGGTTTTAAGATCAAAGTTTAGAACCGGCTTATTATAAAGTTCATTGTTTCTATATACTGTAGCCAGTTTTGTTTTAGAAGTTCGAAAATCGTTATAAGCCACAAACTCTTTATCACAAAAATTATTGCCAACATCTAGATTACAATTTTCTTTTGGAAAAATTTCATTTCTACCAATTTTAACACAAATATTTTTCACGTTACAATGGTCAAACATAGAAGCGTGGACATACTGTTCAGGACGATTTTTCTATTAGTTTGAAACCTTACAATTACAAAATCGGGCGTGTCAAATTGTAGGTTATTAAACTGACTATTTATATCAAAGTCAAAAACAGTTGTTCCAGTAGGAACTCTTTTTCTAAAAATTGCCAATAATCAAATCTAATGGGCAGTTTAGGTTTTTTAGACATATCTTTTTATCGCAATAACCGGGTTAGCTTCGTATTCAACAATAAGCCACATAATTTCTAATTTTTGAATAACAATTTTACCCGGATCAGCATAATCTCTATCTAGTGTACCATCTGCCTTTATTATTTTGAAAGACAAATAAATAGTTGTTATCGGATGAATTACAAATAAAAGTAATTTCATAACCACCTTTCAAATAAATCGCATTGTTATATCGATTAAAACCAAACAGACATATCAGTGGATAAATTATTTCATTTGGTTTAGCACTATGAGTAGCTTTTACTAGATAATAATCATAAACACAAGATAATTTTAAATAATTTTGTTCACCTGGAGATCTTAACAAAGTATTCATCACTGTCGAAGTTATACCCGGATTGTCAATAGCGTCAATAATATGTCCATGTTTTGAGATTTATATTCTAGAAAACTGAAAAGATAAAAAAGTTATAATAAACGTCAATGTTATCTAACTTATCATAGTTTGCCACATCTCCAACTTCATCTCTCTTTATCAAACTAAATTCTATTAATGTAAATATATAAATTCTCCCTAGTTTGATCAGTTGGGGGAAAAGTTTGTGTCTCAAAATTCTCAATACTTTTATAACTCATTTATAAGTAAGAAAAAATTATATAAATGAAAGAAGCAAAGGTTATTTCTCGAGTTAAATTACTCATCGAGAGGTTCAAAGGTTATAAAAAGCACCATATGATGGAACATGAAAGAAATAAGAAAAAAGAGCTGCCTTTAACTGATGGATTACAAAATATTGGTTAAAAATTTGAAAAAGAAAGTAAACAAAACAAAAATTTAATAAACACACTTGTTCTTGTTGCAGCAAAAAATTGATATTATCCGCTAACTCCAGAAGAAACACAATTTGAAAGAGAATTATTCCCAAAATCACCTAATGTAGAAGAGCGAAAGGGCATTGTAGCCATAAAAAATTTGACGCATCCGGATTCTGTTATAAAACTCGGGAAAGAAATTTCAGAATAAATAGTTTTTGAAACACCGTATGGTTTACAAGGAGATGGACATAAATTTGAAATTGGAGATACACCAGTAAATATAAATAATGATAAAAACTATCTGTTAAAGCTAAATAATATACATTTACAGAAGGACTTTCTAATTTGTAAAAAAAAATAATCAGATCTTGAAGGTGAATTCACCGATCATGACTATGAAAATTACACAGAAATAGTTTTATCAACCAATGCTGCATTCCAAGAACATAATCATAAAAAACCAATAAACTGGAATAGAAGTTGGAAGTATGCAAATATAATTAAACCAATTTATAATAATTATATAAGAACATCACGATCAGCACCAAACACAACAGAAATAGAGAATTTTGCATATTCTCCTAGATCTGGAGAAGGTATGGAAAATACAACACTTTGCCGAAAGAATATATTTGGATGGATGATGCTAGAAAATTAATTGATAGATTGTTAGTTATTCGTGGTGAAGAAACTGCTGGAAATAAAAATTATTAAAATGAAAAAGTTAACATAATCAATTATGCTAAACAATAAATTTTGATTTTGTTGTTAATACCACGAAAGGAATTCCATGTCTAAAAAGAGTTTTAATCGCAATTCCACGTTCATTTTAGAATTCTTAACACCATGGCAAAGGTGTGATAAATTGGGCTCAAACAATTTAAATTCGCCCGAAAGGCATTTGCCTGGTTATAATTATTGCGGCCCATTTACAAAAATGAAACGAAAGATTAGAAAGGGGAGACTCAAGAATAAATCAGTTAGACGAAGCTTGCAAATATCACAATATTGCATAATAATACCACAATGATTTAGAATCTAGTCATGAAGCTGATAAAATTTTACAAAATGAAGCAAAAGAAATTATGTTAACTAAAGATAAACGAATTTGATTCTGCTGCTGTTGCCTCAACAATGTTTACAAAAAGAAAACTTGGTTGGGGAATTAAAGTGTGTAATTAATAATATATATTTCTTACTTATTCGATATGTTTCTATATAAATGAAGATAAAAAGCTTAACTTTCGATATACCCATTGCTCAATAAAGAGACTTGGATAAAGATAAATATTTAACTAAAGATCAACTTGAGAGAAAAAAAAAAAAAAATAAAAGAAGGCAAAGGTTTCTTGCTAACATTGTCATTGCCAACACTAAAAAAAAATATTAAAAGAAAAAAAAATGGTTTACACCAAGGAGGATTATTACCAATTTTATTTGCAGCTTTAGGTGCACTCGGTGCTTTAGCTGGAGGAGCTAGTGCAGTTTGTAATTCTGTTGAACAAACTAAAAAAAAAAAAATTATTATTATTATAACAACAAAGACACAATTTGGCAATGGAAATTAAAAATGGAAGTGGTGTAGTTGCTAAAAAAAAAAAAAGAGGAAGGCGAAAAAAATTTTGAATATATATCCACTCTCTAATGATGATATTGAAACATATGTAAAAATATTAAATACTAAAAATTTCAGAAACTTTTTTTATAATTGACGAACTACAAAATAGAATGAACAAAAATGAGTGTGCTGTGCTAAATTTCGATATTTCAACCAATCCTGGTACTCATTGGGTTTGCTATTTTAAAGAAAATAATGATGTTTACTATTTTGATTTACTTGGAGGCAATATTCTCGCTAATTTAACCAATCACTTTAAAAACAGAAATGTTTATTACAATGATGACCGAATTCAGAATTTTGATTCAATTATTTGTGGACACCTATGATTAATTTTGTTATGTCTTTTTTCCAGAGAATTTAATTTTTAATAAAATAATTTTTATGTTATTAAATGACGGATATATTTGGAAAAACATTAATGAAATCTTTAAACAAAATGTTTGACACTAGCGCTCATGCTTTAAAATCATATGTAGATTCACAATGCAATTCCAGTGTTTCTTCTTAACTAAGTGAACTAATCAACTGTTTTGATTATACAAAATCGTATGTTTCTTTTCTAGGACGTAGACTTGTTCATATAGGCCAACCTGCAGATAATAAAGACACGGCCTATAAAAGATTTTCAATACATATATAGCAGCTAATGCATTAAAAAATGATGTCGATTCGAAATATAAAACTATTGTTTCTGATTAGAAGATACAAATTTACAATTCAGTAACACTAATGCTGATTGTATAAAACGAATAAATAATACGAACACACATTAAAAAGGATGTCGATTCGAAATATGAAACTATTGTTTCTGATTAGAAGATACAAATTTACAATTCAGTAACACTATTGCTGATTGTATAAAACGAATAAATAATACGAACACACATTAAAAAGGATGTCGATTCGAAATATAAAACTATTGTTTCTGGCGATGCATTAAAAACCGATGTCGAATCAAAATACAACACTATAGGTTCTGATTTTAAAACATATGTAGATTCCGAATAAAATACTATTTCTTCTGCTTTACAAGATCAAATAAGTAAAGTTTTTACTTGTACAAATTCTTTTCGACATCGTAGAATTACTGGTCTGGCTGATCCTATAGATGGAGATTATGCGCTCAATAAAAGATATTTCTATAAAGAAATAGCTGACAAATTGCAAAATTTAAACAAATCAGTTTTGAATGATTGTGATACACTTGTTAACTTGAAAGTTGGAAAAAAATCTCACGCATTTTATTTACCAACAAAGTGGAATAAAATAACTGATAATTTTCATTTAATTAATCTATTTTCTTTTCTTTTTTATGAATTGTACTGTTTATTAAACAATTTCTGATAATTTACCTGATGATACTCGTATTAAGAATTCCGAAAAAAATTTATTACAGTAAACCATTTTATGTTAAAAGAGGTGATAAATTGGTTATTAAATTTAAAAAAATAATATCTGAATATGCTGATGGGTTTATGACTATAATATGCGTATTCTTGAAATATAAAGATTAACTATATATATATATATATATATATATATATATATATATATATATATATAAAATTAAATGGAGAATACTTAGTGTTTGAAGTGCAAGAAAGTCACTAAACATAATAATATAAGAATTGAAAATACAAAAAATGGGCGATTAATTCAGAAAAGTATATGCTCGATATGTAATTCTAATAAATAAACATTTAAAAAATTGTTTAATGTAAGAGAAGGCATAGAGAAAATTAATTGTTCGTAATTATAATTTTTGTATTGTTATGGGAAACTGGCTTTTTGCCGTCTTTCCAATCTAATAATTGTTTTGTTTCAGTCCAAATTTTTGCATTTATTATGTTGTCTAATTCTAATCTTATTAATAAATCTTTACATGATATTTGTTAATTTGTTTTCAGCAATGAAGTCATCCAATACTTTAAATAATTTCGTTTGTATATTAGATGTCAATTTATTATCATTACTTAAAGGCAATGGTGCTGGAATAACTGGTTTTAAAGAATACATTTTTGCTCAATGATTTTTAGTTAAATTATTGGTGTAATCAAAATATTTATCTGTGTCTTCAAATACCATTTCTACAATTTCAAGTAAATAAGTGTAATGTAAAACAAATATTTTTTATTCTTTTTATAGCGAAAAACATATAATTACTCATGAATTGGCTTTTCTGTTTTGTTTACATCGTAAACATTCTTATGGAAACAAATATAAAATTTATCTTGTTCACTATGCGAAGAATTGAAATTTGCATTTCTAGTGATTAAATTATCTATTTTAAAAACTTTAAAATTATTGATTGAAGCATATCGTTTAGATGTTGCAATGTATATATAACCATTTTGGTATCCTGCTTGACTTTGACTATAAAATTTTTCATATTCATTTTAAAACGCTCTAGCTTTTTATTTTCTAAAGCAAGTTGTCCAGATTCCTTTTATTAGAATATGAGATAACATATTTATACAATTTCATATCAAAACATGGACAAATGCATTTTCGGTGGTATGAAATGACAGTTTGAATAGTTTGATAAATATGCGATGCAGTCCGTAATGTTGAAAACTGCAACACTCATCAATAAGAAAATGTACAGCACAAGTAGATTCTTCTGAAGGAAAAAATATTCACGCAATAATCCATCAGATTGCTGATGAATGGTCGTATTTGCATCTTTAGTGCTTTAATATTAACAATCAAAATTTAACTCTACCGTCCGTCATGGCAAAAATTGACCAGTGAAAGGTAAAACCACACTGACAAAAGAACAACTGCACAATTATGGTAGTTGGTTAGCGTGTTGCTGCATTTGCAGCAGCACGCTTGGTAAATACAAATTATTTTCGCAGACACTTGTTAACAACCAGCCACGACAGACGCCACAATGTTTACACAAAGAAAAGAATTATATAGGGGTGTTGAATTAACTCCACCTTTGCTAGAATCATAAAAATACATAGTGGCACTATCTTCTGGATGTAACAGCGACAACGGATCAATACGAAGCAAATAGATGAATGGCTGAATAGTCTATTGAGCAGCCTGGCTGAGTGCGGCGTGTGGCTCAGGTTTCGCCAGAACCGTACCAATATACAGTAATTGTAGGGGAGCTGGCATCTAGGTGGAACAGTGACATGAAAACAAGCAGATGATTATATCATTCCCGGTAATAAAAAAAATTGTGTAAATAATAAAAGTGAAAAGTATTTTAATGTTATTAAAATATTTTTTTTGGTAATTATAGCCTTTGTTGATTCCAAGTGTCGCTTATTTCCCTGAGCTATATTTATCAACGTCAAGCAGCCTAGCAGCAGACAGCAATGTCTTTCAATGCAACCTTGCATGCGACACCAAGCTCTGAGGGATGGGGGATGCGCGGCCGCCACACAGTGTTGCCAAGTTGGCATCAGGCCGACAGCACCTGGCGATGTTGCCGGACTGCACGTGTCCTCCAAAGTTTATGTTCCCATATTAAAACCCTTCCTTGCACTTTTTTAAAGGAAAAGTACTCAACTTTAAAGTTTAACTTTCTGTTTTAGGAAATAATACTTTTGGCCGGAAATCATCCTAGAAGACCCAATCAATTTTTTTGAATTTTCATCATTCCAAAACCGTAACTCGTCTTGTACGCCGGAAAATACGGTATGGCATGGTCATTATAGAACACAATTTCATCTGAACTTGCAATGAATAGTGTATGTAGTATCAAGCAATAATTTAACAAAATTACAAAAGAAATTTGAGAAAAAAATATGCTTCACAAATTTCAGTTCTAAAAAGCTATGTACAATTAAACCACTTACTTACACATTTCAAAGTTATAAAGTAAAAAAAAAACACTTCCCATGGGCACAATTCAATAAAAAATAAGTAAGATAACATATATATTTCAGAAATGATAATTTTCTTTCATTAATTACAACTCAACTTTACAAGAACGTTTGCAAAACAATGGTCACAAGCAACTTAAAGTGAGCGAAATGTGTTAACGTGTCACTTTTGTTTGAATAATTAAGACTTCAAATGTACGGCATAACCTCAAAATGTAAACTAATACGTTTGCGAAACAATTGACGCAAGCAGCTTGAACTGGCAAAAATATGTTAACGTCACTTTCCTTTCAATAATTAAGACTGAACATATACGACCTAACCTCAAAATGTATACAAAACCGTTTGCAAAACAATCGCCACAATCAACTTAAACTGCTTATATGTCGAGGTATTCTGGGCAGAAAGTCTGTATTTACGTATAAAAATCAACGTGTGTCTCTTGTTGAATGTCTTTAGTTTCAGCGAGAAAATCAGTATTTCTTATGTTACCTCAGTATGCTTAATACTCGTGTGTGCAGTTGTCGCACAGTAATTCTGTTAAAGGGACAGAGATGCGCGTAGCGTCATTCTCTCCTCCCTTTTCCCACCTTCCATTCCTGTCATCGCGAGCCCTCAGAGGCGGCACCATGTACGACAATTTACTATTTATTTTCCCCTTGTCCTGTGTGCCCTTAGGTATAAGAGGATTTAATGTGTGTATAAATTATGTAGCTGTATCACAGGATTTCTAGAACACAATACCCTCATCAGAATTCCAAACCACTCACAATACTACCTTTAACCTATCTAGATCTTGCTATAATTTTTTCACAGACTGGCGCAAAACATGGTGTTCTATTATACATGGGTTTACATTTATTTCAGCTTCAGCTGACGTACAGCCCACAGTCTACACAGTAAAACGAAACATTTGCTATAGTGTACGGAGCTAATATGAAAATATGAGGTGCAATAAGGAAGTTGTGTTAGATGTGTATAATAATGTACGTATCGTAGTGCAAATGACGTGTGTAACGAAGAATAATGAGGATGAGTTCGGCAATACATGTTGACTTAAAATGGATATGTTTGGTAAAGGCAAGTGTGTAAATATACAAATCTGTGTATCAGGTGCCATAAACGGTGTTGTAAGTAGGTAATGTTAGGTTAGGATACTGTAGCAGGTGACGAATAAAATAAGTACGCGGTGATTAAAGTGGACGTGCAATTGAAGAGGTGGTTTGAAGAGGTGTTTAATAACAAAAGGAGTGTTAAGTATAAGGCGGTTTGTTCGAAATATGCACCCATTACAGCAAGTCACCCGAACACGACCCGTGATAAACAAGGTATTGCAGGAGGACCGAAAATTTTCATCTATCGTTTATAAAGATATTTGTTAGTTTAAGCGGGAAAATAGTAATTTAAAGAGTATGTTCGAAATGTGTACCCCTGACAGTGAATCACCCACACACGACCTGTGATAAACAAGGTGTGGCTGATCTACCGAAAATTGTGAGCGGGTAAGTGAAGAGATTTGGGCGGCAACGTGACCTTGAGAGCTGATGAGGGTAACTGAAGCGAATATGGAGCGGTGCCGGAATGGGAGATCCCCGAGAAAACCCGCGACCAACGGCATCGTCCGGCCCGATTACAACTTGCGAACATCCGGTGACCCGACCAGGGATTAAATCCTGTTCACCTTGGAGGGAGTCAAGCGTGCCAATCGCTCAGCCTCTGTGGCCCCAAACCTTGTTAAGAGAACTATAAAGGGACTGGAAAAATATTATGCTTACAACAAGAAAATTTTTTTTAAAGAGTTTAATTATAACACATGAATAGACAAGCCCCCCGAAAATTGTTATTCGTCGTTCACAGATATACATTAGTTTAGGTGTGAAATTTATAATTTATTGACTATGTTTGTTCGAAATATGCACCCATGACAGTGAATCACCCACACACGACCCGTGATTTTAAAAAAAGGCGTGGCTGATCTACGGAAAAATGTGATTCGTACTTTATATATAAAATATCATAAGTTAGTTTAGGTGGCAAAATAGTAAAATAGTGACTATCATCGCAATGTGGTATTGCGTGTTACAGTTGGGCTCAAGTGTACTACCGATATCATATTAGGTATCAGGTAGTAAACTAGAGCGGATGGGTTCTAGTGTACTTCCAGATACCATATGTGATATAGGGACGTAAAATAAAGTACATCTGATCTAGTGTACTAGCCGATACCATATGTAGTATCGGATAGTACAATAGAGGGGGTGGGGCCTAGTGTAGTTCGCGATACTATATGTGATATCGGGTAGTACGATAGAGCGGATTGGGGCTAGTGTAGTTCGCGATACCAACATATAGAAATGCTGAAAATTCCCCCGCCCAAAAGCCCCTACATCATTGTGGATGTCCCATTAAATAGTCGTAGGTAAGGGATGGGCCAAAAGAAAAAAATATGACATCATCGACGACATATTGGTGACATCATAAAATGCATGTAAACAAAGTGAAACCCGGTTCTACAATAATCACCAGTTTTCAAAATATTATTTAAAGTACACGTGTCGAATAATCCATTATCTTCCAGAGTGACAGTGGATTATAGTTTATAGAACAGGTTTCCACAATGAAACACCTACCGCGTCCAAATATGCAGCTTTAAGTACGCAAAGTGTAATGGAAGTATTGTGGTCCTGTAACGTGCTTTGCCAGCAATAGTTCAAAAGCCAAGGCTGTCATTGAAAACGTACTCTATCTGCTGGAATTAAAAACATCTACTGGACTACACAATAAATAATTGTGATTAAGTTCAAGCTTTTAAGTTTCTTCATCCAAAAAAAAGTAAAAAACATTTTGCATATTTTTACTGGCATTTAACACCAGAAATAACTGGATGATTCGCCAGTATTTCAAGAAAACTTCATGTTTGTACCAAAATTCGTGAATAAGCAAACGAAAGACAAATTTAATGTTATTTTGCACCATTTTTTAGTTCGCGAATATGTCATGCCCCCTTGAGATAAGTGATAAGAGCAAAATATTAAACATGGCAGGTATATAACACTATTTAACAGTCAGGACTGAAAAGCACTGATACAAAGGAACCCTTTTCTTACACTTATCAAGAGACAAGGGGGAAAATGTCTAAAATGGAGAAAAGTGTGAAAAATGAAAATACAACGTGATTTACATACAACTAATACATTTATTTATTTATTTATTTAGCTTAAAAGGCATACAATGTCCAGTTTTAGCGCCAAATTGATCGTTTTTTAGCATAAAATTGAGCGTGGCAGTTTGGAGTTTCGATTTCTTGTTACGAGATGGTGCAGATATTGCTTTGTTTTTTATGACCATTAGGTGCTAGTCGCTGTGACAAAGCAGTATACATTACAACGGCTCTTCCTAATTAATAAATGTGTCAGTTCTATATAACTCAACCTGTAGGAAAGTGTTATTACCATGTGGGACCAGAGAAAACTGGCCTGTATTTTAAATCAAATCCAAAAAATGCAGTCAGCAGTTTGCGATTAATGAAAATACAAATGGTTGATAAGCATAATGGTGGCAGGATATACTAAAACAGGAAAAGCAGATACCTCACATCAGCCTGCTAATCTACAATTCATGTTTCATGAAACTTCCATATTATAAAAAAAAGTTTTAAAAATGCTGTACCTTCTATTTATCAATGTGTTATAATTATAAATACTGCCTTAAAATACTATAATATAAGCAAGCGCCATTAGAAAATTATTAAATTATGAATTAAAAGTAATTTGTGTATAAAAATGAAATTTTTCAAGGGTTACCTCCTGGTACGTCTCGTTTTGGCCTGTTGTAACCAAAGGTAAGCAATCTCTCTCACACCAACTTCTGGGACCTCTTTGGAAATCTATTAGAAGCAACTGTGACAGAAAATAATTGAAATAGTAAAAATTATTATTTGTATAAATTTTTGACCAAACAATATCTGATATCCTAAAATCAACCAGTGATGAAGTTATCAACTACCTGATAAAAATATGTCATTACGTCATCCACGTGAGAGCCACTACACCACAACGGGCCAGACACTATTGGTTATGGTACTAATTTCTATGTTAAGCAGGTTTCACACGGTGCAAGATGCACTTCACGCAAGATTTCCTACGAGAATACCAACAAAATTGCATGCGAAACGAGTTCACACGCAGATAAATAAGATGATTCCTGTCTCGCATCAAAATTAATTGATAGCCCTGGTGAGTACCAAACAGCCAAGGTGTTATAATACAAAATATGAAGTTGCTTACTTCAACAAGGTATTTGTTTCAAAGCTATCCCTCCAAAATATATTTTTTTTAATTTTATTATCAGCGAACTGTCTAAATTTCAATCCACGCTTTAAAGTTATTTTCCAGCAAGGTTTTATTTCCATGTATCCCTCTTTGCACATCTCAGATTATGATTAACTTTTACTCTATGATTGAGCTTACAACAGGTCACATGGCCAGCATACGGCGACTTATAGTATCGCAACTTGCATCGCCTTGCACGAGAAAAATAGGATCTGCTCTATCTCCTCATTTTGTGCAAGACGTGCCTTGCACACAAACTTGATCAAGAAATTCTCGTGCAAGGTCGGCATCTCGCGCAAGTTTGGCACACATCTTGCATTGTGTGAAACCAGCTTTAGAGCGATGAACTTAGTAACTTTTTGTATAATTCTAAAAACACTCAAAACCAAGGGTGGAATTTTATGCCACCGCCTCCAAGTTCAAAAGATCTCTAACCCAAACGTCATAATACCCTTCGGGAAAGGTCACAAACTCAATATTAGACTGTGAGTACTGTGTTTCATCACCCAGTCATAGCACACTGTACCGACAACTAAGCAAGCAATACCAGCTCAATGCATTGTGCACATGTGCAATGACATATTTGAACATGTTAGTATTACTGTAAGTTTTTTTTTAAATTTAAATAGTGGGTGCTGAGTACTTGTAAAATTAACATAACTTGGAGCTCCTTGGTCGGTGAAGAATATGATTGATAGGTGTATGGTTCAGGTAGCCTACAAATGTTACAAAACAAACACAATGAAAACTATATAACAAAGATCTAAAAACAGTGGCAGCACAGAGCAGAAGGGGTACTATCATGTAGTTAAATTATTTTTCAAAGCACATGATTAACAACTATGGCCACACTAACAAGTTTTAGGCAAACACACCAATGTTTGATATTTTATTAGATTTTTTGCAAATAATTTTTGTAAGCCATGAATGTTGGAATTACACGAAACGTACGGGTTGGAAGAAACATTCAGCAATTCTTATTTTCACGTTCAATAAAATTTGAAACACTACACTTTATGCACTTTTTTAGGTTTTCCTAAGCATTATTTCCAATTAAAATAGTTTTTTTTTGTGGACGATACAATCTACCCCCGTGGCAATGGAGGGAAGTTACCCCAGCTACCATGTATTGATACGGAGGGGGGAGGGGCTCTTGATTAAGGATAATCATGCCTGGCTATTGTCCAGTGCTACCACGGTACATAAATGCTGGGGAGTGCTGCTGCCGTGCTGTCCTGTGGTAAGGAACAATACTGGGGAGTGCTGCTGCCGTGCTGTCCTGTGGTAAGGAACAATACTGGGGAGTGCTGCTGCCGTGCTGTCCTGTGGTAAGGAACAATACTGGGGAGTGCTGCTGCCGTGCTGTCCTGTGGTAAGGAACAATACTGGGGAGTGCTGCTGCCGTGCTGTCCTGTGGTAAGGAACAATACTGGGGAGTGCTGCTGCCGTGCTGTCCTGTGGTAAGGAACAATACTGGGGAGTGCTGCTGCCGTGCTGTCCTGTGGTAAGGAACAATACTGGGGAATGCTGCTGCCTTGCTGTCCTGTGGTAAGGAACAATACTGGGGAGTGCTGCTGCCGTGCTGTCCTGTGGTAAGGAACAATACTGGGGAGTGCTGCTGCCGTGCTGTCCTGTGGTAAGGAACAATACTGGGGAGTGCTGCTGCCGTGCTGTCCTGTGGTAAGGAACAATACTGGGGAGTGCTGCTGCCGTGCTGTCCTGTGGTAAGGAACAATACTGGGGAGTGCTGCTGCCGTGCTGTCCTGTTATAAGGAACAATACTGGGGAGTGCTGCTGCCGTGCTGTCCTGTGGTAAGGAACAATACTGGGGAGTGCTGCTGCCGTGCTGTCCTGTGGTAAGGAACAATACTGGGGAGTGTTGCTGCCGTGCTGTCCTGTGGTAAGGAACAATACTGGGGAGTGTTGCTGCCGTGCTGTCCTGTGGTAAGGAACAATACTGGGGAGTGCTGCTGCCGTGCTGTCCTGTGGTAAGGAACAATACTTTACTCTCTAAAGGTTGGGCAATTTTGGAAGGAAGAGGAAAAAGAAACATTTGTCAAGATGCTTGTTTAAATCACACTGCCCAAACCCACATTTATTTGTAAATCATATAAGTCAAATTTTCAATAACCTAGCTCTTAGAACCTGACTTGCACCAATGTTCAAAATGTGTAAAGAAAGGTGGACTAGGGTCCTGATCTTGAGGCATCTATACACTTGCAAATTGAAAAGAAATTTTAGGGGAAATTTAAAAAGGTATGTAAAAGAATCGCCTACCAAGCAGTTAGTTCAGTAGAATGGTTATTTGACCTGTGAGATTTGTAAAAACCAACACACTGATGAAGCCATATATGTTGCTAGGGGTGAATAGGCCTACTCACATTTTGTAAATTTTTAAACACGCAGTGCATACCCTACTTGAAAGTATAATTTTCCAGCAAAGTAATTATATATATATATTCAACTTATTGCAAGGCACTTGTACAGGTACTGTGCTACAATCACTGTAGCATTCACATTAGGGTACAAAGAGTTGTTTACAATTTTAAGCCCGGCACACTTTACACATACTTAATTCTCTACTGAATTCCATACTTAAACTTGTGCAAGTCTAACAGCCGATAGTTTTGGGCCACTAAGCTCGTTTCAGACATAATCCGGTACTTAATTTGACAGATAGATCCCAAGGATATTACTGAAACTACAAAGATGGCTGACTGAAAGCATGCTGTTGATGCTTTCATTCATTAATAAGTACATATAAACTAGTAAGTTACACCAACACAAGACATTAATTTTATTGTAATAGGAATGCTAAACATGTAGTACTAGACAGAGTTGTGTATTGTTTAATTTTGCAGCCATTTCACAATTCTGCTGCAGAACTTGTAAGTAAACTATGATTGTGTGTACACGCTTTTATATTTTGCCAGATAATTCAGTACTTAATGAATCTTAAGTTAGTTTACGCACCGAATTACACATGAAATTCAGTAGAGATTTTTATGTGTAGTGTTTACCGGGTCCGTAGCTGTTACGTTACCACTTTTAAACTACTATAGTATGAAGGTAAAGAATATACCTTCATCCTGGATATTAAAAAACATGAATTTCTTCGGTTCAGAAATTTTGACCGTCAGCATTTTATTTACTATTAGTCCATGACGTGTAGCAGACGGCTATACAAAACGAATAATGTAGCAGTTTTTTTTTTTTTCAAACATGGGCATTGTAAGTCAATTTCGTCGATAAATATTTTCATTCATATTTTAGCTATCGACCAAACACTTACATGTCTTCGAATTATAAGAACAAATATAAACTGCAAAACATACTGGTACACAGTAAAATTCTTAGCAGGAAGTGGGTTTACAAAGATAGTTCAGCAAGTAGTGATGTCTAACAAAGACCTAAAGTGATACATTTCAATAGTGGGTAAACTTTAGGATTAATATTTTTATGGTTTGCAGTTTGTAACACTTAATCTAACTCGTGTTGTATACCATTATGCGAATTTCGATCATCAAACTTCGACTTCATAGGTAGTACTTAAATTCAACACTGTTTTGAAGCCACATTATTTTGTGTAGCTATCGATAATTCTGAAGAATAAGGGTTTTTTCAAAAAATCGGGAAAATAATACCTGGATGTTAGATATGATTATTACTAATCATAATTACTAGGAATTTCGAAGGGGGTCCAAGTAGTTTGCAGTGAAGAAAGTAAAATGTGATAGTGAGGAGGATTACGAAGATTGCTGTGTTTATGCAATATAAAAAAGTATAATTTACATCTAATATATTGATATCAGATTGCATACTTGTATTAAATTGGAGAATGCATTTTGAAATGAATCATTAATGTACAAAACGTCATTTACAGGGTATATTTATATTGCGGCACTGAGGTCATACAGATAAATAACACAGGTATCGAGCAGTGTCGTGACGTTATGTATTTCTGGTGAATTACGCATGGTTTACCTGGTCTATATTCACAAAACGATAACACTCTACAACGTATTACTAGTAGAATAAATATACATTTCACCGATGATACAGAACCCCATTGAGAGACGGTATTTATAAACGGGTGATGTATAAAGCCATGTTACTTTTCTATACGCTGTGACCAGTGTGACAGGAAATCAATGCGCATAAAATTGGTTGACGTCAGGTGGATGGTGGGAAATTGCCGAACGCTATTATACGGCTGTGTTCGGAGGTGTGGGAGTGGAGAGTGCTTAAATGTGCGTTTTCTTGCAATGATGTTGTTTGATGCGTGTTATATCTAATAATTGTGTGAAATTACAAATGCTTCTGTGCTATTATAGAATGGGAAAAGTTAAATTATAATATGTGTGCGGTGATAAGTGTGTCTGTGTAGTGTCATAACATGGATGTACGCCGTATGCGTGACAATTGATTTGGTGAGTATTAACCAAATTAAACGTAACTTTACGATAGTGGTAAGGGCTATGCAGACCACGGAAATTTCGAGTTAAAATGAGTGAAATATATGTACGTTTTCGTAATTCACTTCCAGTTCATAGCCCCCCCCCCCCCCATCATTGTATTTGTAACTTGTATTGGTAATATTGTTAATTTATTTGTTGTTCCGTTATATTTTTATGTAATCAGGTGTGTTTTCGTTTTAAAATATTATAATTATTTTGCAACAAAATATTATATTACAAAATGAGCTAACCAAACAATGCCTAAATCCACAATATTATCGATACGCACATGTTACTGTGATATTCGAGTATAGCCCATTGCATTGACAAATACTGTTAAAGCGTAGCCCAGCGTGACGCACCAAGCCAGCGTCACAACACCAGCAGGGGAGTAAGTACCCTAAACAGTCATTCAACCTCACCAGTAATTTTTTTTTTGTGGTAACGCAAAGTGTAGCGAATCAGCGAAGCTTGTAGTTTCCCTAGAAATTATTTTCATGTGTAGCCTATTTGCACTGGAAAATAATTTGTATGTGGTGTGCAATTTAACGTATTTTTGTGCTATTTGTGATACAATCGTAACAATATTGTATCACGAAAATGCCTGTAGTTGCGAAAAGTTGTAATTGAAACTGTACCTAATTCGACAATATCAATACAAGGTACAAATACTATAGTCGGGAGGGCTATGAACTGGAGGGAAATTGCGGGGTAATAGCCTATTTTATCACGAAATTGTACATGGTTTATAATTGTTTTACCCCGCAATTTCCCTGATATTCATAGCCCTCCCTACCATCGTATTTGTAGCTGGTATTGGCAATACTGTCAATTTCTGTACTTTTCAGTTAGGTCTATTTGAAATTTGACAATATCAATACAAGGTACAAATACTATAGTCGGGAGGGCTATGAACTGGAGGGAAATTGCGGGATAATAGCCTATTTTATCACGAAATTGTACATGGTTTATAATTGTTTTACCCCGCAATTTCCCTGATATTCATAGCCCTCCCTACTATCGTATTTGTAGCTGGTATTGGCAATACTGTCAATTTCTGTACTGTTCAGTTAGGTCTTTTTGCAATTTAACATACATATGTGAAAAAATAGTATGATTATGTACATATTTTTCAGTCGTATTACACCACATTTTCCCTGATCTTTATAGCCGTCCCCACGATCGTTTCTGTGGTTTCTAATGGAGATGTATATTGATGCCGCAAGTAAATTCGTGTTCTGTGTAGGGGCCTAATTAGTAGAGTGGAGTTATACTACTTTCTGAGATTTTTATTTTATTTTTCAAAAAGTTCAAATTCTTCAGAATTACCGGTAAGTATTTTCGAATGACTTCTCTTCTCTGTTGTGCTCTTATTAGCTGCTTCGAAGTAAACAAGCAGCATAATAAATATTGCTGAATTTGGCGGGGCCACCTGCACGTGTTGAACGAAATTAAGTTTAAGGTTGACTGTACTAATACGCATGATGCCATTACAGTAAACGTGTATGTTTCATAAGAATTAGAAATCTCAATAGCAATAAATTTTCGGAGGCTATTATAATTAAATATAATACATATTAAGTTCCATGTTTGTTGAGATTAGAATTTCCATTGATTTCATTCTGCTCTGAGTGTGTCCACGAAAACACGTTCTGTTTTTAAACTTGTTTAGACATGGGTACCGAATGTATGTAGCTGAATGTGTTAACAGCACTCTTGTAAACGCGCCCTTTATCGGTCGCTTTTGTATCAAATGTGCGGTGGAAAAAGTTCACTATAAGATGAATTTACGTTTATTTGATCTAATCTCGAGGAGGTAACCAAAACATATTTTGTTTTGTGCATAGAGTCAAACAATGGGGCTCTTGTCTATTGTCAGGTTTACATTAAAATCTAGAATAAGGTTTTTTTCTTACTGAAATTGTGTAAATAGAATATTTAGGTTTGAAAAAAAAAAAAAAAAAAAAAAAAAAAAAAAAAAAAAAAGTTACAACATATCAACAGATGAAATCAAAATGTAGGCTAGAAACATGGTGACAGAACCTACATACAGATATACTAGATTTACTGACATATTGCTAAATAAATCCCAGAACTACAATAATACATAATTTTGCACGAAAGTCCCAAAAAAAATGCCAGAAAGTATGCATGTAAAAAAATATATGTGACTGACCTACTAGCACTTTACGGTACCTGAACAGCACAAGAGTTTGACTGTATTACGAATAACTGGCCGGAACACTGCATCAAATACGCATTTAAATAATCACTTCACTGTGCACACTAACTAAGAAGAACCACAAAACCTAATGATAACCACGAGCTTAAGTAGGAATCACGGTCATAATAACCGTGGCAGGAATATACAAAAAAAATAAACACATCACCAACGCAGTTCCGTACAAACAACATGACAGAACTAAACATCCCGATCCCACAAGAATCCAGAGACTTGCATTTCAGGCTTGCCACACGCTTGCAGCAAGCTTGCAGTATTATTACGAAAGATTGATGCAAGTTTACAAAGCAAGCTTGCGGTACGCTTGCATGTTTCCTGGGAGGTATTCTATTATCAAAATTTTTTATTTCATTTTGAATATAAGGATAAAATCTTACTTTATCATTGAGGTAACCAATTTCTTCGAATTCTGTGTCATTTTCTTTTAAAAACTTAATGTATTCTTGTTTTCGTTTTCTTGTGATCGCGTCAATATTTCGAGGACTCGTTTCATTTTTAATCCATCTCATAAAATTTAATAGATAAGGTGTAATTAAAATTTATTTTTTATCTTTTAAAGATAATCACAATTCTTAAATATGTCATTATCAGAAAGGGCTAAATTATTCTCTTTAAAAAATTCAAGAATAGTCAAACATGAGTTAGTAACTAATTCAGTATTATCAATCTTGCCATCTACTAGTTTTATGTTCTCTAGTTGTTTCTCTAGTGATTCGGCCATTTTGTATGCCGGGAAATATGTTTATATATACACATTATTATTGTTTTTGATAAAGAAAATGAAAAATTGAAGAATATAATTGTATAAAATATAGACCATATTCTGTGATAAAAATTGTATTTTTTTTTTTTTCGTTATATTTTAGACCCAGCATTTTGCCGGGTCTACTAATTGCTTCTAATTTAACTTTGTCTTCCGAATTTACATTTTTTCTTATAGTATCATCAGTATCTTTACACTCTAATATTTCAACAACATCTTTGGCTTTAAACCAAGGAATTATTCTCATCAACTATCATAAAAACTCGTTTATCATTGTAAATAAGTTTGTTGTTAATTGTGTCTAGAATTAACTCCATTTTTATATGCGAAACTATGCGCAAGTGAAATTGACGAGTTTTTATAAGTGATTATATATATATATTCTTTTTTATAAAGAAAATGAAAATCTAAAGAATACACACCAAATTCATTGATAAATATTGTATGTGTTTTGCATATTTGAAGAAGGGTGTGTGTAAATCGCTCACCCCTATATTTCTATATAATTGTTTATGTAATTGCTCATTATGTGTTGGGGTACTATCGTGTAGCACTCCCGTTTATATATTTTCCTGTAATTAAATAGCTCTTAAGGAGTTAAATAATAAAACCAAGATTCATTCATAAATGGTTTTACCAATTGTGTCCATACATTATAAATGCATGTGAGTTAGATCCTGCGTGTTATTTTACAGCAGCAGGTTTATCTTGGGATGCAATGTTAAAAATAACTAAATAACCACTAGAATTATTACATGATTATGAATGATATGAATTGTAGAAAAGGGAATTAGAGGTGGGACTTCACAATGTTGTATGCGATATGTTAAAGCCAATAACAAATATTTAGAAGATTTTAATTCAAATCAAGAGTCTAATTATTTAGCTTATCCCGATGCAAATAATTTATATGGTTGGGCAATGTCGCAACATTTGTCATATGGAGGTTTCGAATGGATTGATTATAGAGAATTTGATTTTTATTTTTGGCGAAAACTTATATATCATTTGAAGGATGATTCACAGCATGGCTACATATTATAAATTGAATTAGAATATCCACAGGAACTACATAATTTATTAAAAGATCTTCCATTTCGTCCAGAAAATAAGGCAGTTCCAGGAACATATGATTCCAAACTGTTAACAACTTTACACAACAAAGAAAAATATGAACTGCATTATCGCAGTTTAAAACAGTGCTTAAATAATGGATTCATGCTTAACAAATACATAGAATATTGAAATTTAATCAGTCTAATTGGTTGAAAAAGTATATAGATTTGAATACATTGATGATAACTAATGCCAGAAATTAATGTGTAGAAGATTTTTATAAACAGATGAATAATTCAGTGTTTGGTAAAAAAAATGGAAAATATCAGAAACAGAGTAGATATATTTCAAGTGAAAAAATTTGCGAAAAATTAGTTGCTAAACCTAATTTCAAAATAAGTACTATATTTAACAAGAATCTTGCAGCTATTCACATGAATAAAACAAATGTAAAATTTAATAAGCATATTTATGTGGTTATATCAAATTTAGATATATCAAAAGAATTTATGTACAAGTTCCATTATAAAGTGATGAACGCCAGATATGGAGATATAATTGAATTGTTCTTTCAAGATACTGAAAGCTATAACATAAAAACAGATGATTTTTAAGAAGACATGAAGTCGATATTAGATCAATTTGACATAAGTGATTATCCAAAGTACAATATTTGAAACATGCCACAAAAAAAATAATGTTTTTGGCAAAATGAAAAATGAATGTAATGGTAAAATAATGAAAGAATTTGTTGGCTTAAGAGCTAAGATGTATGCATATAGAGTTGAGGATAAATAAAACAAAAGAGCAAAAGGTGTAAAGGAGTGTGTAGTCAATAATAGAATTACACTTGATGATTATAATAAATTTGTGTTAGATGAGAAATTTCAATATAGAACAACGAATCTAATAAGAAGCGAGGAACACAAAATATATACAGTCGAAGTTAATAAAATAGCTTAAAGTTATTGTAATAACAAGAGAATTATACTAGAAAATAAAATAGATACACTGCTTATGGATATCGAAAATTTATAATTTTTTTTTTATTCTCCACTAGCGGTGTTTCACAGCTAGTCAAAACTTCATGATTCTATTCATGAGAGGTGCAATGAGTACGAAAAATATTAAAAATCATATGACGAGTTAGGTGTCGGCAAAACACCGACACTTAGTGCTATACAAAAATTATTTATTACACCTATTTCTGAAAGAAAAATTTAATCTACCCTTAAGGTGAACTGTCAGTTCACCTTCCAATTTTCTAACATATTCAAAGAAATTTATGTTTTATTTATTATGGAATAGCAGCCACAGGGAAGCCCACACCTGAAAAATTAAGTAGAAATAAGACAAACAATTCAGTGGTCGGCGTGCCGACCACTGAAATTACGCAAATTATATTTCTAACTTCTTTAATCTCCAAGACAATGTCAATTTCAGAACCATCGAAATCAATTAATTTACTCATAGCTAATGTAATCTCCAACAAACGTAGTTTTTGGTGGAAAACTAGCAGTTATATCAGTTTTTAAATGATTATATTCGTCATACTTTATGAACAGACCATATGCGAAATTACAATTTAATTGGATTAAAATTAGGCAATTTAGTACCAGTGACAATTTTGTCTTTTTCAATTGTCATATTTCTTTCGAAGCCAAGGATATCAGTTAAGTGATCGTCAAGTTTAATATCAAACTTAGTTTTAATCATTATTCTATTTTTTACACTGTATGTTGTTAGTTCAATTTTATTTGTTGAAAATGGATCGTTTGAAATTATAGTTTCCTTTAAAGAATCAAAATATTATTGACATTTGGGAATAGTTATAAATTCGTTTTTATCAACAACAGGACTCGTGTGTTCAATTGTTGTGATAGTATTATTGTCTACATTTGGCATTAAAAATTTTCTGTGAAAACAAATTACAGTAATCGATTTATCTTCATGAATTATATCATAGTGAAGCTTCTTTTTAAAAAAATAACTTTTATCTGTTAACTAGGATACTTTATTCTCCATTTATTACAAAAATTATGTTATTAAATGAAGAAAGTCGATTGGGTTGTTGGTGTTTTAATTTCCGAAGAAAACACTAAAAATAAAAAAATGGCGAAATTTTGGTTAATGATATTAGAGGTAGAATAGTTGGTCCTAGTAATTGTGGAAAGGCGAATTTAATGATTAATTTTATTTATAAGACAGGATAGCTAAATTTTAATAAATTGTATGGTTGTTGAAAAAGTTTGAATCGATCAAAATATATTCAGTTACAAGAGGACTTTGATGCGATATCCCACAAGTTTAATGAATAAGTGGCTTATTTTTTAAATAACAATGATGAAATGACTCCACTGGATGAGTGTGAAAATTATTCTATAGTTATTTTTGATGATGTAATTTTAGATGAACAAAATGTCTTCCACGAGTACTTTACTAGAGGTCGGCATAAAATAAAAATATTGATGTATTTCAGCTTGCAAAGACATATTCGGGAGTTCCAAAACAATTTATAAGATATAATACAATTTTTTTTGTGTATATTTAGATAAGACGACACAAACCTCAAGCATATCTATTGCGATTTTGTTGTTGGCGATATGCCTCGTGAACAGTTTAAAGAGATATGTGCGAAGTGCTTGGACGAAAATTATGGTATTTTAACATTAGAATTGAGTAAGAAAATGGACTGGTAAGTATGGAAATCAAATAATTTTTTTTAAATTTTAACTCTCTCTCTCTCTCTCTCTCTCTCTCTCTCTCTCTCTCTCTTATTGCTTACCTATGCAAAAAAAACATGACCACGTGCATGTAAGATCCATAACTATCATGGATTTATTACACATTAAAATGACATTAAACTGTGCAGAGCGCTACACGAACTCAAAAGCAAATTTAAAAGTACATTATTTAATACAATGGCATGAAGAAGATACTTGCACGAGACCTTACCTGAATTAGCAAGTTAATACAGGTTATATCCAAGACAAAAGGTTCGAAGGTGCAATTAATTAGTTACTGGCCCTCCGAATCGATGTAAGTGCCAAGGTCGGCTGTGGGGTTGAGATAAAAGGGCCTTGAAGACTATAAAATAGACAGAATTACTTGATCAGAGAATGGAAAGGTGAGACCCCCGCAGACCTAGAGGCACACGACCGTCCACCTTGAGCGAGAGACTGCTGAATGATCGTCAGAAGCAGGTACACAATCCCACACCGGAAGTGCAGTCCCCGTCGGACTACGTGCATGGATATGGAGCATGAGGACAACCATTATTACAAAAATGTATATAAGAGTGCATGGCCATATTAATACAACTCACTTACTAAATTACAAAATGTGCACAGGAGTGCACAAAAAACAAACACAAGATATCTTACACAATAACCAAATTCTCTATTGGTAGTCTCGGCCGCTGTTACCACAAGATGTGCACAGGAACGCATGCCAACAGACATGTCAAAATAAAACCTTACAAACTCGTTTCAAAATGTGCAAGGAAGTGCACTGCAAACCACTTACAGAACCCCTTAATGAAGGCCCTAACAAAACAAAAACTTTATCCTCTTTGGCTCTAGCCCACCTTCGGTGCACTTAGCACATGTATCACACGCATCTAGCTGCCTTCATCTCGTGTGCGTACGACTCAAGATGGGCTTATTCCAGCCGCTCCTAAGCTGTATAAGGTAGGATGAAGTAACTACATGGCCAACAATAATCCCAGGGCCTGTCCAGCAAGGGACTAGCCCCTCACAGAGTGCCTCTGCCCTGCTGATAAGGGGTGCATGTGAGCATACATATCCTGTCTTGGTTTAATGCTTGGAAAGGGGAAGTCACGGGAATGTGGCCCATGATGTACGATGTAGGCTGTCTAGTGGGTGTGCACTGCATCTCTCTCGTGCTGCAACCTCTGCCCACATTGAATGGGGCTTTCGTCCAGTTCTGCATGGTCATGCACCTCTAACTAGCCCGGCCTTGGCAGGTCTCGCCCTCGAAACAACTGCTAGGGTGTTACCACAATCACTGCATTGACATACTTGCACAAGCAGAACAGAGCCTATGTAGGTGCACGTTTCACTCTGTGTGGTCCTTGTCGATACATACTCGCAAATGGACCATCAGATCCTCATTCTGGCATTCAGTGAGGTTACCCTGTGGGTGAAAGATGGAAGTGGGGTGGTGTCTTACATGTCAGCAGGCGCATTCCATCTGCCATCCTTGGCACACGAACTGGGTGCCATTGTCTGTCAATAGCACCCAAATGGTGAAAGGACTTCGATTCTAGCACATGAGCAATAGTGCTGGCCCGGGTGATACTGACTTGAAATACCTCTACCCAGAAGGTTAATAGGTCGGTCACAACGACGAAGTATTTGCCCTTGGTAGCTCTAGGGTAGTGGCCCATGATGTTGAGGTCGACTGTGTAAAACAGTTGGGTTGGTTCCTTAGGGTGTCGCTGCTCTTCTCCATCGCTATGGCCTTGTGCATCCGGGACACTACACATACATGCACATACTGGATGGGTCTCCTTGTTGACCCCCGGCCAATGGAATTGTTTGCACATGTGCACCTTGTTTTGTTGACACCGGGGTAGCCTGCTGAGGTGTTGTCGTGGTGCAGTTGGTAAATAGTCGCACAAGCCAGCCACGATACAAACACACTCCAAGGGGCGTCATTGTGGCGTGCAAGGCACTGGAGGATGCCATCGATTCCACACAGTGCCCATATTCGCATGTCGTCTGCCTACTCTGCATGAACGCATTCATCATTTGTGCTCTGAGTAACTCGCACTAGACTTCATCGAAGATCTGGTCTGCGTTTGCTCGTGCCATCGCGCACAACGCCTCCGGGGAACTGATCGGGTGGCCAGTCGGCTGGTTCGCTGCAATGGTGTGTGGAGAGAATGTCTGCCCAAGTTGTGTTATGGTATGCCTGATGGTCGTGGTTGGGGTGGCGAGACAGCTCGTCTGCTAACTAGTAAAGCTAGCCAGAAATGTGCTCGACCTAAAAGTATAGTGATTGGAATGCCAGGGCCCACCTCGCAAACTTCAACTTCCAGTCCTGTGCCTTTTTCAACTAGAGCAGGAACTCTTTTTCTGTCCTGGTGGTAAACTCACCGCTCCACAGGTTGTGGCAGTAGCGCTCCAATGCCACTCGTGCTCATTGATGAGTGCCACAATGGCACTCGTGCTCATTGATGTCATAGTGTCTCTCGGCCTTCCCAAACTTCGCGCTCGCCTAGTTGAAGACAAGGCATTCGCCCTGGTCGCCCAGCTGGTACAGTACCACACTCAAGCCCTCCTGGCTTGCATCTGTGTGTATGTAGAAGCAGCAAGAATAGCCAAGGCGGGTGAGCAGGTGACATTCGCCAAACCTATGTTTCAGTTCATCAAACGCCAGCTTATGTGACAGTAGGTCGGTCAGGGGTGCCACAACTGTGGTGAAGCCCCGCATGTAATTGTGGAGCCAATTCACAAGCCTAATGATCTGCTACAGCTGTTTGCATGTCTGGGGAGGCATACCATCGATCAGCTGTAATTGTTCTGGGGATGGTAAGTTTCCCCAAGTGTCCACGATGAGCCCTAAGTACGGGAGTTTGTCACACCGAGGTGGCACTTATGGGGGAGACATGAATGAGACTGTGGGACTCGAGCCTCTCGATCACGAGCACAATATGGTGGGCATTCTCCTCTCATGACTGGAAAAATATCGCCACACCATAGAGTTATGTGGCAGTGAACAGGCCGATGTATGCATCCGACACCTATTGTAATAAGTGCCTGGAAAGTCATGGGGACATCCTGCAGGCCGAAGGGCATTGAGCGAAACTGTAACTGCTGGCCGTCCAGCTTGATGAACGCGGTCTTGGGTCTGTCCTCAGGTTTGACAGGGATTTGTGAAATGTAGAAATAAGATATCTGAAGAAAATACTTTGGCTGGTCCCTACCCTTCTAACATGTCCACGATGTTTAGCAATGGCAGGGTGCATTCACAGTCAGTTTGTTCATAGGCTTGTAGTTGACAAGGAATGAAATCATATCATCATTTTTGCCCACCATGACTATTTGACAGTTGTAAGGGCTCTCAATATGCTCGATTACACCATCCATAAGCATGTTTGCGACCTGGTCTGAAATAGCATGTTATATGGGGTCATCTTAGTTGACGGGTCTCACAAAACCGAGGCATATGTCACAGACGGAATATCATGCTAAGTTATGGTGGTTCGCGACACCCCAAAAACATCGGGGTTTTGGTCCAAAATGGACAGGAACACTGGTGCATGTTTGAGCAGAACCCAGTGACTAAATTAGTCCAGAAACACTGGTCCCCTGAGGGGAATGGGGACAGATGTCTTGATACTGTAAGCAGTACATGGGCCGGCAGTGCCAACATGGATTCACTCCTTCCTTACCTCGATAGTGACATCAGCTGGTCGGCCAGCACAAGGTGGCTCGCGATGAAAATGTGAGTTGCTGCCGTATCGATCAGGGCCACCCTTGGTTGGCCATCAATGTCCATTGGGATGTGCAGCACACCCCAGTCACTCGTCGAGGTATGCCCCAGGAGGAGGGTGTTGTCTGTACTCGCCTTTCACAGAAGTGTGTTTGCTGGTCGTCTCCAGGAGGGTGCGGCCCAGCCTGTCCAACACCCCCTAGTGCATACGACCCAAGCAGCAGATCTGGCCTTTCTACTGTTGTCTCTGAACTGGTGCGCTCGTCGAAGCATGCCTTGGAAGCGAATAAACCGGGGTGAAGGATAAGCATTCACTACTGATGGCACAGTTCTTAATGCTTATGGCAATGACACCTCACACAGCATGCCGTTTTGTCGATCGGGTCAATGCACACTAGTGTTAAGTAGAGTCCTGGTGGTACGGAGGCCTCATCCAAGTCCATTACATTAGCATATTTAATACCAAGCACATGCACATCCTGCTGTCCATGTCCATGTCATAGTTTCCTGGTGCTTGGCATAGGAGCATGCACACAGTGCATATGTTGTGACCATGTAGGAGGATAATCAAACTTTTAAGGGTTAAGATATTCACTTCATCCTAAAGAAAGGAGTAAGCCCTTATTACAAACACAAATATAAATAAACCACCAACACATCAATAATAAATGTGGTTACTAAAATATATGTAACAAATAAATAAACCTAAGGACAGCTCAGTAAATAAAGAGAAATTAAGTGGCAGGGTAGCGGTACACATAAGCAGGTTAATTCATCACATGCTGTGTGCTCGTACATGGCACAATAAAGAAATAAAGATGTCAAATACCTCACAATTAATTGATAATATATGTATATAGCAATGAAAGGCCCACAGGAATTATTTATATATTCAAAATAAAAAAATCTTGGATTTGTGATTTGCTTAAATAATATTTTTTGTTTACATTTATTAATTCTTTTCTTTTAAATATTGTTTGAATACCATTTGTACAAACACCGCAAAGAGATAAGTATTTTCTTTATGACAACAAATTCTCTAAACATAATATTGTTATCTGTACTTGACACCCAAATTAATATTATTCCATTTTAAGAGATAATGCTTTAAACATCCAAGGAAAAGTGCAGCAAAATTATTATCGTTAACTTAAGATTATTAAGTTAAATCAAATTGTAACCCTAGGGTGCACCTGATACAGAATAAACAAATAATTAACTTAATTAAATATTAAATGGTTTAAGTATCATTCTTAACCGCAAATACAATAATATCACCAAAAGGTCTAATATTACACGTGCATGAAAATTTTATTCTGAATAAGCAAATTAATATTTTTATTTTAAGCATTTAGCTATCCATCAAAACCATGGACCGAACAGAACTGTCTTCGAAATAACTTGGCTGTGGGATGAGACGAAACACAGGATCCCCAACAGTCAACACACAATATTAAATACTTGAAGAAGAGGTTACGGGAGGCCATTGCCGCCACACTCTGTAGAACAGAGAGTAAAGAAAAGGATAATAAACTAAACCCTAAAGAATCATTACGAATAAGAGAAAAATAGAGGAAAATAAAAATATCTCTCACCAAGGAGGGAGAACGAGGAATATCCTTACATGTTGCAGGTGAAGGAACTCCGCAACCAAAATAAATATATAAATAAATAGGCACACCGCACTACATCTTGACTTCACTACGTGATGGTGTATGTGAAGACACTAAGGGGGCCTCAAGTCCCCGAAAACACCCTCCCGGCCAGCACACGCGGAGATCCCGACATGGTGCCGACAAGCCAAGGACATAAAGTAACGAGAAAATGGGGAGAAAATTACGCCATAGCGAGAAATAATGGAGCTACGAAAAGGAAAATGGAGACAGATAGTTCTAAAATCGCCGCAAGGTGTCGCCAAAGGCTCACAAGGGACGTGGACACAAATACGTCAGCAACAATCAGCAGGGGACACGTGAAGAAAAAGTGTTTTTTTTTATGTAAAGTCATGCGGCGGGCACGTGATGATTTGAAGACTTTGCCAACACGGCGATGACAAACAGAGAGTGGAAGGTATGAGCTATCGACGCTGGGACCAAGAATATACCAACGACGCAGCACACATCCGTTAAAACACGAAACGAAATGAAGGAACAGTCTTGAAAGCCTCTAGTAAGATTTAAGATTGTAATTTTCATAGTACAAATTCAGAACATTATTGAAATAAAACTATATTAGAAAATCATCCAAAAGCTAGAATATGTAAATAAAATTATTTATACGGCCAAATACAGCAAACATCAAAATCTATTAAATATTCAACAACATGAAAACTGGCAGAAATAATTGTGTGACCACTAGACTTCCATTACGAATTACATGACTCTTATATAATTTAAAATGGGAATAAAACAAATATTTACTGGACAGATCGACTTCAAAGCTTAACTATATGAGTATCAAATAATTAAATTGTGAATAAAGTAATCTATTAGTGACATAAGCATAATCATAAAAATAACGAGACCATTAATAAAAATACTGGCAATCGTAGTAATGACTGAAAACTAAGATAAAGTTCGTAAAACAGATAAGAATGAATTTAATTAGCAGTGACATAAATAGTAATAAAATTCGCAATAGCAGTAATTCGCCAAAATATTAAAAATAAGATTTTCTAAATAGATTTAAAATCGCTCGCATCAGTGACACCATCCATGTAACGTGTATGGGCGATAAATATATTCTTATGATGTGTTTTTTTCCTAAATATGTCATGTATCACACGCATTGTAAGCTCCTGTTAACATTAAGGAATCTTGTGACGGCGCCACAGTCGCGAGCCTAGTTGAGACTATGTTTCTGGCTATACGGCTAACTCCGTGGCCGGCTTGGTTCCCCTCCTCTGCCTTCCCCTCTTTTCCCTTCCTCTTTTTCCTTTCTTTCAGTAAGGGGTCAAGTTTATACGAGGCCTTCCCCAGTTAATTTCCCCCGTCTTTTCCTCGCCCTCGCTGCAGCAAGAACATCGACGTTGTTTCGCCGTGAGATGGGACAACACCCTCTGGACTTCAGGCCTTCTCTCAAAACAGAGGGTGGCGTGTAACGTCATCGAGAGTGGTCCTAGCCGCTCTCTGCCGGAGTCCAGATTCTAACACGTACTCCCTCCCTCGTCTTTGGCGCGACAGCTGCCAGTTCTTGGGGCGAGTTCCGAGTCAGCGGTAACGTTCCACTGTGTGCGAGTGTTTTATGCATTTCCATTGACAACATGCCGCATCGCTGCTGTGTTACAATGGAAATTATGAGAACGGACCGCGAGTTCATGTGTTTGGTTTCCCAAAAAACGGACAAAGGCGAATGTTATATTTGCGCAAACTTCCTCGCACCAAATTCAAACCATCGGACTCTTCTAAATTAAGAATACTGTGTGTGACACATTACTCTATATTTTTCTACAGGCGTTCCTGACTATTACAGTCATTTCCTACTTTAACATATTTCGCAGTTAAAAAATTTAGTGTACAGAACAGTAATTTTTCAAAATACGTGGAAGCTTGCTGAGATAAAATTAAGCGTCTGTATTAGAATCGCATAACTACAAAACTGAATGACTTAAATAGATGCAACTGGTCTGTAGCGTACTATTAGATTTCAGTAATTTTTATAGCACTGAATAATGAATAAGGCCGAAAGTCTAAAACTTTTTCACATATTAGGTTCATACAAACTGTGACATCATCTTTGTTTTCTATGTGCAAAGGGGAAAAAAATGCACGTGCGTAACGATAAGTAATACCTGCTAGGTTTACGTCCTATTGCGTGGAAGATGTCGGAAACTAAAAAAGGTACGTAAACAGAATGTTAGTTAAATCATTATTAAACCCGCCTAAAACTATTAGAAATCAAAATGCCGATAGGGATTATAACTCACTATTCAGTTCATTTGTAATCCTTGCGTTTACATTAGTCGTCAACTTCGACGAATTTACCGGACTACCTACATAAAATGGAAAATAATTTTGTTGAAATAATTTTAACATTCCTTAAGTTTCTTACGTAGTCACGCTTCGTAGATATTTCAACAAATATTGTGAATCCATACCACAGCGTGTCCGTTAAAAATATAATTTTAATTCTTCTATAGTGTGCAATCGTTTACAATAAACACATTCCCTGTAGCATTTACATACGTAGCGTATTTTTTATTTAAATGTATTTTGAATTTCGACCGACGTGTTTCATTTTGAAAACAGTTTTTTTTTGGTTAAATTTTAAGTTTTTACTTGTGAGGCTGTTACTCTAATATTTTATTCACGTCAGTATATGTGGTTATATGCTACAGTTTAATATTAAATTATTCGGAATACTGCAACATCTTTGCTATTACATAAATTTTTACTGTTGATGCAATACTGTAAAATTTTCTGTGTTGGCATTTATAATTTCCGTGGTGGACTTTCCACAGGATATTAGACAGTGTAATTTTATTTTATATTCTACCAACATAAGAGTTGCAACTAGGTCAAAAGAAGATTTACGATTTTCAGTTGAAATATCACTTATTATTTACTGTGTCTGTATTTTTGGGTTATTGGCTATTTTAGACTAAAATGGTTTTAACTGTTAATTCCTGTTAGATAAATTATATTAACATATAATTTTCAAACTTAATCGATATTTTTATTAGCAGGTCCAGTTGTACAAACAAATGGTTAAAATAAGTCTCTTCTTAATACTTTTTTACTTATAATTCTAAACCTCTCTTACTCAACGTCTACTCATAAGTATTAACACACTATTAAAATAATACGCCACGAGATAACGTACCATTGTTTATAATGTCTAAGTTATTGTAGTTGTTGGCATATTGTGGTAATTTGTCAATTGTTATTCCTACTCTAATTTTCGGCGAGAAAAAAAGTCAACTAGGCATCATTTGCAAGAGAATAATCAGAAGGTTTTTTCTGTGTCTATATGTCTATACGTGTTTGAACGAGTATGTATGTAAATGTGCGAATGTGTATGTGGTATGTATATATTTATGATTATGTGTCTATGATTATGCATGAGTGCATTTGTAAATATAGTATATATAGGCCTACTTATGCGTATGTGCGTACTTCTATGTATACAAAAACGTGTCAACACACAGATACACTTACCATTATGTTAATTTCACTGTGATTTACGCAAAACTGTTAAAAATTAAATGTAGGCACCAAATATGTTAACATTACCATAATGTCCGTAGCTGATCTTGTTGACCTTTCTTACAATTCTAAGCAAGTATGTTAACGTTACCATAATGTCCGTAGCTGATCTTGTTGACCTTTCTTACAATTCTAAGCAAATTGGTGATTATTTTTTTAAAGTCAAAGTGTTATGCATGGTTTTATGAACACACCACTTAAATTTGATTGAAAGACGATCTCAATATATCCATTATGTAGCTGGTGTACGCGGCAACCTACGATGCAAGGGGTTCCGGATTCGAAACCTGTTTAAGGCATGAATGGGTGTGTCGTTTATTTGTTCACGAATAGCTTTAGTTTATTTTTTAAACCCCGCTTCCTGGCTGTGCCTCCCAGTAATATAATGTAGATGTTAATAAGTAACATCATTATCAATTAATGGTTCACTCCCCCCCCCCCCCTTCCCCGGATTAAATAAATAGTTTTTCAATAAGGTGATTGTAGTTTAATGGGACATATCTATTAAACTTTTCGTAGTGGAGTTTATTAGGATATTTGTATTACTTTTCGTAGTGTTGAGTCAGAGTTGAGTCACTTCAGTATCCAAGTTTTATGAAAAAGGAGTGATGTGGAATTTTCCAAATATTCACTCACTTAAAATCGAATTCACGCCGAACGACTAGTGTCTTTTAAATAATGACTGTAATAAATTATGTGCTAAATGGTCTGGGACATAAAATTAAATTACCATGCCCTAAATGTATTTAACAAAAAAACTATTTACAGTTCATCGGAGAACTTCGTTTTGTTTACTTTCGTCAGGAAGTATGAATATTGCATGTTAATGGGCTCCCCTAATTGTGATAACGGGTCTCATTGTAAGCTATTGTGCCTAAATATTAAAAAAAATATATGGAATATTTCAATGTAATTTTTTTTTTTTTCAGAATAGAAATGACAGGCGATATTTTGTTGCCCTTTCATATATTTTTTCCTGAAACATAAATGTGATCGTGAAAACTGACAGTGAGTAGCCCAGCTTCTGCTCACGGTATTTATTCTTCTGTACAACAGTGTTCTAAAATATAGCGACAAATTTTCTGAACATATTGCTGTAGGTACTATTAAAACACTAGTCACCGCTTAAAATTCTGATGGAAAAAGAAGAGGCGAAGCTTGTTTATGCTATTTTCCATCGCTGTCACAGCGCTACCTTATGGCAGAGTGTGATCTTGAAGCTTTAATGATTGTTTCCTAGAGATTCCCCTTCACGTATCATAATTGAACCTGGTTCGTATCACTGTCATGTCTGCCCACGGTTCGAACCATGAATCTGTTGAATTGAGAGCTAATATGCCAAAACTACAGAATTATACATAATGTTTCTCATTTAATACCGCAATTAATACCAGGAAGATGGCAGTTTCGTTTACATGCCGTTAAATAGTTATGATGTAAGAGAATCTTGAATTCTAGGCACATGAACCATACAGCTCGTACTTCAGTAATGTCTTGCCAAAAATACTTTAAAAATAATATAACACATAATATAACACATTTATTACTCAGTGTTTTTTTTTTTTTGTTATGAAAATGTTGAACTGCTGTGGGAAGTGTTACCCTAAGTCTTTGTAAAAAAAAAAAGCAAAAGTTATGTCGCAAAATAGCTTTTTTCTTTTACAACTGGGCCTTCTTAGAGGGCATACTTCTTAGGTAACTATTTTCTTTATTTTAAGGTGTGCGAGTAGCATTTAAAGTCCGACTTTATACTAGAGGAAACCAGCTGTTACGATTACAAAACTGGTAAATATCTGACTGCACCACTTCCCCCACCCAAGAGTCAGCGAGGATCCCATTCCGGGAATATTTCCAAACTACCCCACCTATTTGTCCGCCACTAGTCACAGCCGAGAAAGTCCTGATACGAAAAGAGTACGTTTGGAAAATAAAATGCTTGAAGCTGCTATTTCCCAGCGTGTTGCACTGTAGAATAAGGAAGACAGGGAATCATCTTTCGATTCACTATCGGAACTCATCTCAGTTTTGGAAAATAGGAAACCCTCTCCGTTTCGGACAGTGGTAGAAAAGGAAAGTACGACTATATTTGCAAACATAGATGTAGAATGTGGACCTGTTATAACTTCATCTGTAGTCATAAATAACGGGTTACTCGTGTCAGCGTACCATAACACAACAGAGCTGAATATCTGCGGACAGTACAGTTTGCCTACGGCAGTAAAAAAAACCACCGATTTGTTTCTTGTGTTAGATGAACTTCAATCCTTGAAAACAACGCAGTCAGAAAAAGGAAGCCAATGCTTATTAGACTGTGTATCAAATTTGCTTCAGACGAACAAACACGTGTTCAGTGAAACCCAATCTTCATTATTGATTTTATCATTGAATAGATTATGCTCCTGAAATGTGACAAGCGACATTACACTTATACTTCAGCATTTTTAATCGTTTCGTCTCTTGTGTACTCCATTTCACCTCATACGTATAAGTCTTCTAGGAACTCTGGAAATATAATTTTGCCACGTCCTTCCACAATAAGAAAAATATGCCCATCAATAAAATCTAGCCCCATCGAAGAACAAGAAGATTCTAACTTTCTGAAATACTCAAGAGAAAAGTTTCCTTTACTTACGGGAAAATATCGTTTATTAGTCCTAATGGTGGATGAAATTCACTTGAAACCTTTTTTTATTACAAAGGTGGAAACGTAATTGGTATGGCATCAAACAATTCGTAGGCCGCAACTACTGCTCACGTTTTTATGGTTGCCAGTCTTTTGTCATCTCACAAAGATGTTATTCATATTTTGCCTGCCAAAACAATGACTGCAGAAACACTATTCACCACCATCAAAAAATTAATTACTGTACTGGGATAAATAGGTTTCTCTGTTGTTTGTGTTGTCAGCGATAACAATGCTACAAACAGAAAAGCAATGACATACTTATGTCCCAATCGAAGCGTGAGCATAGTGTACGCTCATCAAAGCAACTCAAAGAAACCTTTATTTTATGTGATCGACAGTGTCTACAGATTAAACTGCATCAGAAATAACTGGATAAATCAACTACATCCAAGACAGTGCACGTTCTTTCCACAGTTTGATAACATTTTAGACCCTGCAACAGAAACTGCTTCTTTCGATGACTTAAGAAAAATGGCATAGTTAAGAATCACAGTCTCTGGTGAAATTTTGGTATGGTCTTCCCTAAGGCCTTGAACCTAACAAACCTCGAAAAACAAAATGTCAAACTAGTCTTTCAAGTGTTCAGCGAGCGAGTATGTTACAGCTGCTCTTTCAGAACTAGGAGAAAAGCGAATCTTGCCAACATACAAAGGAACAAAAGCCTATATCGAAATTATTTTACGGTGGTGGAAAATCATGAATGTCAAACACCCAAACAAAGGAACACATTTGAAAGACATGTACATGCAGCCCTTAACTCTTTCTCCATGCAACGGATCCATTGGATTCCTTGAAAACATGCTAGTTTGGATGGAACCGTGGAAATAATCCAGCTTGGAAACTGGTAAACTTAGCAGAGAGACACATTTGGCCCTGACACAAACGACCCACGCCATACTCGAGCTTGCTAAATACTGTATGGCAGAATTGAATTTCAGTTATTCTCTTCCAGTTAAAATACAAACTGATCCTTTGGAAGAAAGGTTTGGAAAGTATAGAATATTAGCTGGCAGTCAGCATTACATATCAGTTAGACAAGTCATCGAGTGCGAAGCAAAGCTAAGACTGCAGGATTCTCTGCCATTAGTTCTGAACTCAAGCAAATAGGGTTTGATGGAAATAAAGTCGTTTGACATCAGTAATGCTTGTGAAGGAAAATCTGCAGCTAAATAAAGCGAAATAATTCATAGCATTACCGTAGGTGAAAATGATTTACGTAACTTGGAGCCAGTAATACCAGTACTTACATAATTAGCTGGGTATTGTGTTTATAAACTGTTAAAGAAACTCAGATGTAATGCGCGTTACAGTGGTTTAGTATCTGATAAATACTTTGATTCATCTCATAGCCTCATAAAGGAACTGGATCGTGGTGGTTTGCAATATCCACACCCGGATGTTGCGAGCATTGTAGTGTGTGTTTATGCGGTAATGCTAAAACTCATCGTAAAGCCATATGAACAAGAATTTTTAAATACAGGAAATCACAAGCAAGTTCTTGTCATGATCACCACTGCGCAGCTCAAAGAAGAACTGTCACATCTCGACGTATGTGATGCTGGACACCTAAAGAAACTATAATACAACATATTGTGAGCATGTCTTCAAATGCTATCTTGAGAAACTATTGTTTGAAGAAAAACGATACCTGCAAGAAAAATCCAAAAAATCTAAAGATATCAACTCTTACAAAAAATGTTCATGTACTCAAGTCTTTGCCCCAGTAAATGTGTAGAAGTGTTTCCTGTAATACGAAGTCTTAGTCTAAGTTTAGAATTACTTTAGAATTACAAAAGGTATTTATATATCTGTCATTTGCTGAAATTTGTTGCATTGGCCATTGAATAAATTTTATTCCTGAGCCTCATACTTGATAAGTGATGTATTATAGCATACATTTAATTATGTATTATAGCATAATTAAGCTCTGTAACAAGTATTTTGTAAAAGGTGCTTGTAGGAACCATGATGCAAAGATAATATGAATTAGTCACTGTTTAATTTTGATTTATAATTCCAATATTCAAGGGAAAATTAATTCACTTCTTTATTAAATTTATTTTTTAATTTATTGTAATGTTAAACTGTTTTTAAAATAGGTTACTTTTTCTTTTTTCTCGATAAGTACTTACTTATATTATACATGTAAATGTAAAAAGTCAGTTCACAGTGTAAATTCTATGTGATATAGTTGTACAACACCAGAAACTTAAAAATATTATAAGCCATTAATTTAAGGAAAAATAATGTTTAACTACTTACAAAAAAAATTAAAATGTTTTCTCAAGTGCTATTTTATATTAATTGATATTTTTAAACCATTATCAGCTTTAATTTAATCTGTAAGCCAATCGCATTTTTGTGATTTCGGTTAACCAGAGGCACTAAAAAGAGATCACAAAATATAAAAAATCGAGCATGAAATTAATGTATTTTTATGGCTCCTAGTTGTAAATTATAATTACTACAGCTATTTAACTTGAACACAAAGTATATTAGTAATTCGGTAGAAGCTTATTACGGCCATGAAGTTAATTATAGAAATATTAATATAAAATACTGCAGGAAGTGACTGCAACATTGTGTACTGTGTATGGGGAGTATCAGGAGGGAGGACGACTTGTGATGACGTTATGCGCTTGAAAGGAGGCATGCAGTCCAGAGGATGTTGGCTGGTATGTCTCCTGAACCAAGATTGAAATGAATCGTCGGTGTTGCTGGCGGGTGCTACGAGCCGTCTTTGCAATGTGCTCTTTTAATTAAACACACAATGTTCTGCGTACCAGTAAACGGCGAGTCGTCGCAGCCTTTGCTTTGAACGCATTTTAGCTATACAAGTGTCGTGTATTAGCAGTAAATCTTTTGAGGCTTACAGTCGGTAATTTTTGGTTTAGTTGATTACAACTGTTTGAAATATAATAAGGTGTTGTAATTGAATTTTGGTGGCTGTATTTAGCATCGTTAATTCAGAGAGTTTTTCTAGTTTGCTGCTGTGCACCCCTGGTCAACGGTGCGTATCGTGGGGCCACAACTCATGCGTAGGGTGCTGGTTAACGTGTTTTAATATATTGTTTCGTGTACAGTATTTTATTCGGCAGAGCCATAATGAACAGACCGCCTCTGCGTAGTTATTTGAATTTGATTGTTGATCTTAGATTCTTTTAAAACGTATTTTTTTATACCTGAACGAGGCTTTGGTTTGGTCTCATACGCCGCTCTCGTCCGTTGCTTGGAATCTGCGAGAACCTAAAATGTTTTGCATGTAATTAAATGCATTGGTGATTACGTATCTCGCGTTTATATATTTATAACGTATTCTTAATCATGTTAAATTGTTCAGTCAGTGAATTAAGGCCAGGAAGTAGTGCTGGCTCAGCAAAGCCGAGCTAAATGGCCATGATTGGCGAGTACTTATTCTAGTCATAATTTTACTGGTTAATAAAAACCTGTTTGGTAAATACATTTTGTTCTTATTATAAGGGTTCAGCTGAATACAGTAAACAAAGTACGTTTGCGTAATTTAAATGCTATTATCGGTGTGTGTATTCTAGTCATGAATGGTTATGGTAATTTTCTACGTACTTGAGAAGGTCTGCTTGAAATTAAAGAAAATATTAATTAATGTATTGAAGGCTTGTATTAACGTAACGGGCGTTTATAATGTCTGTGTGTGTTCAGCGTTTTCCGCTCATTGTTTTGGAAGTCCTAATTTAAGTTTTCTTAAAACGGTTTAAATTTGACGTAGTGTCGTGTCGTTTCATGTTTTGTATAACGATAATTTGAATTGTGTGAACAAACCATTATTGAAATCCTATGGAAATACTCAACATGTAAGTTGGTTTTAGACAAATTTAAGAAATTCATTCATCTTAAGTTATTGTCACAATTCCAATCTATAGGCTACCTTTAATTTTGTACTTGTTGATGATGAGAAAAATATACGCTCTTTTTTGAATGTATAGTATAAATTATTTGTCTGCTGCGCAACCTTATTTTTAAATAAATTAAATGTTTCTTTATATTCTAACTATAAATATAATTTTTTTTTAGAATCGATATAAACAAGAAGACAGAGAAAACTTGTTTATTGGTGATGCCTAGTAAGGAATAGGCCTCTTGCCAAATATTATTAATTTAAGTGCGGACAAAGTCAGTGCGCTATCCCTTTGGCGTAATTTTCTAGACTAGATAAGTTTGTTTGCACTGGGCGGAGGAACGGACTGAAAGTATAACTTCAGCAGGCCTTCAGAAATGTTAGAAGCGACCGCGAGGGTACGATACCAAATTGTGTAGTCGTCTGTGTTCTACCGCTCAACTCCTGTCAACACGCAACCAATAGCACGCAGGAAAAGTTTATTGCAACTCTTGCAGGCAGAACGACAGTAACGCGCGATTGGTATTCTTAACTTGTATTCAATACGAGAGAGTAACAATGGAGAAAAAGAGTACAGTAAAGCCGTTTCCTAAAGCAGAAATTTAAATTATTGTTGCAATATTTTGAGAGCTTCTATTGCGCTCAGATGCAGTGGAGCGCTAGTCATGATGGACGGGGCAGCAAATACATTCTAGTTGGGGGACCGTCTGCTGTGTTATCGACAAGCAGCAAGAGCATTTACATTACGAAACCCATAAACGAATATCATATCGGCGTGTTCAACATATGCAAAGGTGTGCGGCATGGTTTGACACACTTTCCGTGCCTAACATAGTTAAGTTTACTACAGCACTACAACTGCTACACTATAATACTACAACTGTGGTCCCATTCCATTCCGTCCTGAGTGCTTACATGCTCCGGCCTTACGCGCGAAGCTCAAGTGTTCGCACCAACTTCAAACAGCTGTAACTTACTAAAATTTTCCATTTTTATACCTGTTTATATAGTCTTTTATGCTCCGAATATTCATTACTTCCTCCCCTTAAGGAATTTACTTTTCCCCCTGTGTCATACCGTATATATTTGGCCCTATACAAACAATTCTCTTGTTGGCAAAAACAAACTTTCCCTTCAGTATATGGTATCAGATAGAGACCAATATTATTAAGTTATGTATGGTTCCCGCCCTTACGTTGACAATGAATCACCTTTGATAACCGCGAGCGATATGGGCATGAAGAACCCCTGCACACGCGTGATCATTGCGACTATTCGGTTTACCCTGGCGTGTATAGGAATCGTCATCAATGAAGACAATGTACCTGTCAAGGCCAGGGCTGTCGTGCGTTGTTCCAGAAACTAAACGGGGAAACTCCACGCGTTCGGGACAATCCACAGGACCCATGTCGTCCACACGAACTACGTGGAACAGATGGAGCTATTGTTGACGCAACACTCGGTCAACGGTATGGCGGCTTGAGTCAAGTACTCGTGCTGTAGCGCGTGTACTGGAAACCGGATTGTTTTCAACTTGACTCACTACGTCCTCTTCGAACCTTGATTCTCTGACAGACCGTCTTAACCCGCAGAATTCTGTCGCGGATGACCCCTCAATTTGCCACCTTCTCGCGGACATCCTACCGTAGACTCCAATGGGGTGTGACGTGGCTGCAGTCTGTCCAGGTGTCACCCCCTGTACAGTTGTCGTGTTTCTCGTCCACTTTCCTGTGCCACGCTCCCCCCTCCCCAGTATGTAGCGTACGTTCTGGCCACGTAAAATGTTGCATTATTTTGACACAAGATACAACACCTTCGATGACAGAAAGACGAGTGGTAGGTTATGAAGCGCGCAGCTCTTCCATCCCGCTTAATGTGCCGCAGTAGCTACAAACGGGTTAGTGCCGTGATGCAGGTTTTTTTTTGTGTTGCGTTGCCGCCAGTCTTTCTAGTGAAAGCCAACAAACTCTACATAGCAGGCTGGGGTAGCGCCAATGCCAGACGTGTTGCCTAATAGCGCAGGCCGCAGCTCAACACAAATGAAAGTACCTTGGCTGTTTGCTCGAGGTCGCTTGGCATGAGAGTGTTGCACTAGGACAAGCTTAGTCGTTTACTTATATAATTCAATGACAAAATATACGTTGAATTCCTTATGGTCTCAATTATTTTTACTTTAATAATCTGGCTACGAATTTTATATTAATGAAGGACTTTGATTATACGAACTCTCCTGTAGTAGGTTTGGGATCTGCTATGAACACAACATTACCCAAAACATTTCTTTTCTATTTCAAACCGGTTCCTATATTTATCCAGCTCCAATTTCAATGCCTCCCTGTCATTAATATTAAATGAATGATAAAGTAATAATACATTCCCTTCCTGTTTTTGCATAAGAATCACCACCCAAAAATTGTTGGGTCGAATTCAGTTCCAGCCTGAATAAATACGCACATGCTTCCAAGAATTCAAGCGTGCACTCATAAATAGATACATACATAAATACACACATATTTCATACACATATACATACTACTTTAGTAGAAGAAAAATGAGTCTTGCATACGGGAATGGGGAGGAGCCAGGTGTCGACAGGCCGCAATCTTGAATATCCATTTTTCCCTTTTTTCCCCATCGAAATTTTCCTTTTTCCTTCCAAATCGATTAAATTTCCCAACAAATTTCCCTTTTCCCTACAAATTTTACTTTTTTTTCCCAAAAAAATTCCCATTTTCCCTTAAAAAAAGCACCATTTCGTTTGTCATTTGTTTATACATTGCTGGAGTTTGTCTCTAAACTTCGTTTTACTGTCATCTTGGATTTCAACACCTAGGTGGCGCCAGTGTAATAATTAACCCGCCAGGTGGCAGCCATATTTGTTTATGTTTTTATAGTATAGGTTGTGGTGTTGGCGCCCTCCATGTTGGATTCTATTTTCAACACATAGGCGCAATTAACGTCTCGATTTCACTACTAAGCGAGTGCTCGACACTCATATTTATAGGCCTAGGAAAATCCGTAATTTTTCATTCATATTAAAAAATATTATTTTTCCAATCAAGCGTATAACTACTTGTATAAATTATTACATATATATTTTTTATTAAAAACTTTAAGACCGATAGAAGGATACGACAGACAAAAATAAAGAAAAACTAATAATTTTATAACAGTTATTTATTATTTTGTAATTACAATCCCAGAAGAAAGCAGTTCATCACATCATGCGATATATACCCATTCCATCAGTTTACTAATGATTTAAGAAATCTCAACGATGCTCAAGTCATACCCATGTTTCTTAAGGTCAATTAAATAACTGAGTCTATCAACAAGTTCATTCGGGTCTACGGGAAATAGGTACCCTCTATTCTCAGCATCTTCTGCCTTCTTCGCATTACTTGTCGAAGGAAACTCGTTGATGAAATGTGTGGGAACGTCGAGGGTATCATCATCCTTCTCAACTAATACCTTATCAACACTGTCACCATAGTCATTTTTAACAACTCTGTCTTCATAGTCATTTTCATCAGTGTTGTCTTCATGATCGTCTTCACTTCCTGTTACATCCTCAATATCAAGTTTACTTTTTTTTGTAAGGGTCACACAGTCATCATCAGTATTTAGAGCCGAAATCTGAGTGGTGCTGATGTTGGTGCATGTGGTGCTGATTGTGGTGCATGTGGTCTGATTATCGTGCATGTGGTGCTGATTGTGGTGCTGATTGTGATGCGTGAGGTGCTGATTGTTGTGTATTGTACTGATTGTGGTACATGTGGTGCCGATAGTGGTGTGTGGTGCTGATTGTGGTGTGTGGTGCTTATTATTGTGTGTGTGGTACTGATTGTGGTGCATATGGTGCTAATTGGGGTGCATGTGGAGCTGATTATTGTGCATGTTGGGCTGATTGTGGTGCACATGGGTCATTTAGGGGGTTTTGAGGAGTCATTAAGGGGTTATTAGGGGTCATTATGGGTCATTTATGGGTCAGTGTAGTTAATTTTTGGAGCAGGATGTGTCATTTAGGGGTCAATAGGGGTCATCATGGTTTAATTCAGAGGAATTTGGTGTAGATTGGCAGAGCAGATGGAATGGACTTTAGGGTATGGGCTGGTTTGAACTCTACAGTTGCTTAGTAAACTTGAGATATGATGGATGGTGGTATGATTGGCATGTTGGGTGGTATGGTTGATTAGTAATGGCTGAGTTTTTCTTGGGCCATAAAAGATGTTATGACTGCTACATTGAGTGGTCTGGTATTAGTAGGTTGTGTTACATTGACAAATGGAAGGTATCATTGTGATACAGGCTGGCCTTGAATGTATGGTCGCTTGGGTAGACAAAATGACAAAATGGTGTCTGACTTTCTTTTATTCGATATTAGATTTTAAATATAATTCTGCTTGTTCCGACCGTTCATTTGTAAGTTTAAGGTAAATATTACTCGAAGAGCTAATTGGCTGCAGTCTGAATGAAGTGTGTTTCTGATATGTGGAAACGTCCATTTTTCTTAAGTGGCTGAAATAATGCTAGGCATGTAGGACATATTTGTTCTTAGGAAAAATATAATTTTTATCTGGACTGTGGTAGGTTAAGTTATATTAGGTTATTTCTGAATTTGTCTGGCATTTTGTAGGTTAGGTTATGATAGGTTCGGGTATTTTTGGGGACTTTGGTAGATTAAACTATGTTAGTTTGACAGATGGCCGGGATATTTAGGTTTCGGCTGGTCTGAACTCTATATTTTCTGTAAACATGAGTTATGGTGGGTGGGACATTGAATGTCAAGGTGCCTGATTGCGAGAATAAGTATAGTGATCTGGCTGACAGTTAGGAAGCTTTGTTTGACAGTGGCATTCGTGAAAGACACTTCGTCTCAGCTTTTGTAATCAACTGGAATATATTATAGAACCCAAGGTTCCCTGTCCTTAAACGCCTAAAGTTAGCACAGTGCTATCGACATTTTCAGATGGGGCACCTGCAGCAGCAGCAACGCCATCGTCTTCTTCAGGCATGGCACTGACAGCGCCATCAACTTCTTCGGATGGGACACCTGCAGCAGTGCAGCCATTGATGACTTCGTCAAGGCTTCGTTGCTGTCACTGTGAGAAAATATTTACTAAAAGTTACAATGCACAGAATGTGGGGCGTGCTATTTTTGCATGTGTAAAAATGCAAATCACCGTTTGGTCGGCGAAGTGACAACCTAAAAAGACATCTCGAAACCTGCACCAGTCTACCTTCACTTCCTGCTAAGTTTTTGTCAATATTGCATTGGAGCTGTACTGATATGGTAACTGAGGTGACAAACAGTGGAAAATCATTGAAGCAGAAAACTTCAGCTGCGAATGCCATCAGCAGTTCGTTGTTTTTATCAAGACTTTAATTCAGCTACTGTGACAAGACTTTCACAAACGCTAATGAATCGCGAAGGCATGAAAAGAATGCATGTGTAAGGAGTACCGTTCGCATGGGAAATCGGTGTAAGAAGTGCTCTAGACTATTTGCACGCACCGACAGTTTAAATAGACATTTCAAACAATGCAAAAGTGATGTATTATTCGCTGATGTTGAACGAGCAGATCAATGTTCCTCAGTATTACAGCGAAAACTGGCCCTAGTGCAGCTTCAACTGGTGAATCAGATGCTACAACTATCAGTTAGTCATCGCAACCTACAAAAATAACCTGTGATTTGCAGCAGAATTCAAATGGATTTTTCCTGAAGCAATCTGCATTTAGGGGTCTTCTAAATTATTATGTTGCTCCGAATACGACAGCTTCGACGAAATTTGCTTGTTCATTACTAGAATATATTAAACAAAATTTAATAAACCAACTTACAGAGGAGGTGAAAAAATATGGTGGTGTGAAATATAATATATGGCTGGATTGCATTTATAGTAAAACAAAGTCATACAATGATGAGAATTCAAGGAAGACATTCAAGACCTTGAATGTACCTATCTATAATGTACACAACATCGAAGAGAGTGTTGACAACAGCATAAATAAGGTATGCCGTGAGGAAAAAATAAATGGTAATGTAGGGCTCTGGCTGGACACTCGATCAGTAGATCATCTGCAGCTGAGCACGAGCGGATATGTCCACTGAACACATGTTCAATACACTGATATTTTCGTATTTGGAATGGATTACGAACAAATGTAAATATACACATTTCATATGACATCACAAAATGTATATATGCAAGAAGCCTAGATAAGTGAGGAGCCCATGGATTGATGATATTTACATCTCTAAGGGGCCTACAGTGCTGAGAAGTTTATATCTGGGTTGCTGCAACTTCCATTATCGGCGTGATTGACAACAGTAACATCGTTTCATTCCTGTAACTCCTGTGTTTCAATGGCAACAACGAGTACAAATGTATCACTCAACAACTCTGCAGCAGGTGCAACATCTCTTTATATTAAGACAACTTCATTCCTGCTTCCTGCTCCTTCCGACATGACAACAGCCGAATCATCTGGGTCCACTAGTGAATCACCTACAGAACTTGTAGTGGCTAATCGATGTCACTTTTGCTGCAAGAACTTTGCCTGTAAGCTTACCGCGTGACGACACGAAGTTTACAAGTGCCAGAATAGTTAGTTTCATGTTTAACGAAGTACTGAGATTTATATAAGGATGAAAACTTTACATGGACGAACATGAATACTTTTTGAGTGTTTTTATAGGAATATATTTTAATAACTTTTTAAACACAAACTTGTAATTTTTTTTCTTATTAACCCTATATCGTAACCAGTCTGTTTGAGATTGTTTTCATTAAGAACAACACTATGAAGTAAATATTGGTTAATCACTATGATTATAAAGGGCTTAAACATAGATTCATGGAGGTACAAATGATACTTGCAAACTGAATTTCACGAGCCTGCATCCTAAGAGTTCACAAATTATATTCGCCTACCTCTGTGCCTGTACATATACACTTGCTTGCGAGCCTACTTGCGAAAAAATGTGGTCTGTTGCACAATTATTTAAAAATAATTTAAAAAAACAGTAAATGTGAGCATAGTCACCCCGACTGAAAATAACGAAACGTTTTAATAAAAACTTTGCCTTTTCAAAGTTTTTAAAATGGTAAATACGGTGAATTTAAACTAAAAAAGCTCTCCAATAATTGTAGTCATGAGCCATATATGCACTGATTGAAAAGAAATATAAAAAATTTATAACTAAATTTTTAATACACTTATGTAATTGTACGAGAGAATGCAGTCTCTTCATTTGGTGGTAATTGTAGCACATTTAACAAACGTTTGTCATCGTTGCTTAAGTAGCTCAGTGATTAAAGCACCCTACTTTGGTTTGTGATGTTATGGGTTAAAATTAATGGCCCTCTAAGTGAGACATTTTGTATGTTACCCACTGTGATGTGAAAATATGAAATTTACATAATTTGAATTTTATTAACGGATTCAGCATTAAAACTACATTTTCGATACAATTTACGGCACTTTTTAAAGATTTTGGGCATTTTTCGAAGGATAAATTAATTTAAATAAAACAATTATAATTATTTATAACTGCATCGATTCCTAGATGACTGATACTTTAACGACGGTTTTGACAAGTCAGCCAGCTGCCTGACCTGCGAGAGTGGTTTGGGAAATGGTGCTGGGCAATGCGATGGGGACTGGTGAAGGGGGATGGTCGATGTTTTAAGAGAGTGATTGGTGTTAGAATTGAGGGGGGGGGGAGGGGGTTCATGGTCGTGTGTTTAGAGGATGACATATCTTGGGGAGGGGGGAGCGTTTATGTTCTTGGAATGTGTAGTGTGCGAGGTAGTTTGAGTGACTTTGTGTTTGGGGGGGGGGGGAAGAGGTGAATGTATTGATACTTTCAATGTAATTTCCGACTACGTTTGGGGCAGTGATATAAATCGTTTTAATAGTTCGACACTTTTATAGAAAAAAAATGGGTTTCAAGGAGCATAGGGGAGAGTGGAGTGGAAGTGGGGGTATGGTGGGGTGACGAGATTTTATAGTGGATGAGGTGGGGTGAGGGGTTTGGTAATGTAGGGTGATGGTAATGAGTTTTGAGTCTTCGGGGAGGGGTGGTAGGGGCATACCTCCTAACTCCAATATCGTGGTCCTGACAGTGGGTTACATATTCGAAGTGTTATCACGATCGTAGGTGCCTTGAAAAGACGAGTCTGGTGGTATATAGCACTCAACATTTACGGCAAAAAAAAATTTATTATAAAAATGTATTTAAATTTAAAGAAATAAGTTTAAATAAATTTTATTTTTTGGCTTCTCAGATTCCTCATCATGGCTGATTTTTGGGATACCTCAGCCTCATTGCGGAATGAGTCAGCCACATTAAGGAGCAAGCATTTTTTACACAATTTTTTGGAAATTTAGGACAACCATGAGGGAAGAAAAATTTTGAGTTAGTAAAAGTAATTCCTTGGTAAAATAATTGAATTCGGAAGTGATTTTTGGGGTACAACCAGTGATTTTGTCGGTAAAATGGCCGCCGATCAGAATTACAGAGGAGGAGGTGAAGTCATCCAAGATGGCGGATGCTTCCTAGCTACTGATACATGATGCAGTTGTCCCAGAAACCCCATTCCTATACTACTAAGATGTTTTGATTACGTAGTAAAAATGGTCACGAAACGAAAATTCACTTTAACCCGAAAATTTCCATTCTTTGCCACCGACATTTCAGGCACATAACACAGCCCGCGAAAATCCTATTTACTTCAAGTTTGTTTGCGTTACGAATCTGGTAGTAAAATACATAACAAGTTAGAACTTATATTTGTATTATATTAATGATGCAGTATCTCATGGTGCAAATTCGTTCTCAGAAATCAGGCGTAATGAATGATCTCAATGTAACCTTTTTAAATTACATTATTGCACAAGCTTGTAATGAAACCATCAGCAGAATAAAGCAAGTGCATTTATATTAAATATCATTTCTAATAAGGTACTACTTTCATTGCTGAAATTGTAACAGAATTGGTTTCAAAGTAAAAGGGCTATTGCGGGTTGCATAGTGCTCCTGAAACGCCGGAACCTTTAAACCAAGGAAGTCTGCACTGACGCCATGGCAACTAGAAGACTTTCATAAATATATCAGATAGATTGATCAGTGTTGTAAAGAGAAAACCATTGTACTGACACCTCGGCTGGCAACAGTGTTGTCACTGCCCGATTTACCTGCTATATTGAGCGCATTAGAATAATTGCTCGGAGGGCCTAAATATATTAATAATATAAGTGAATATATGGAGAAAAAATATGTATTACGAGAGCAAAAAATACATATAAATTTCCATTAACTCGACTCACCGGTAAAGTTGTTTGCGCGAAGGCATTATCAAATACTGGCCGAACAACAAAGGTAATATACCTAACTTTAGTACTGAACGATGCCGCTGGTCGGAGGGTTTTCTCTGGGATCTCTCGTTTTCCCCGCCCCTTCATTCCGGCGCTGCTCCAAACTCACCTCACTTCACTTCACCCTCACCAGCATTCAAGAACTCGATGTTAAGAGTTGACCAAATCTCTTCACTCACTTTAGTAATGAAATATTTGCCCATTTGACAAATCTCTGAACATCACATTTTAAATAAGTAATTATATTAAGATTAACGGCACATTGATTTTAAAATAATAAGTTCTTAAATATGAAATAATTTGAATTAGAATAAAAAATTGTAAATCGGCAAAACAGACATATTTCACTTTGATGCTAAATGTAATAGTATAGATAATGCACAAGAATTAATTGACGCTGCTTAGAATAAGACCAAACAAATCTGTATCATGTTTATGTTACTGGTCGGACAGCGAGTGCCGGCTCCGCCAAAGGTGGGTGGTTTCTTATAGTGGACAGTTCGTAGGTGCTGCGTCATCGTATAAAATTACCTTCTATGTCATGGTGGTAGAAAAAGTTTCCGAAATGTCCACCGTCATCGTCAAGACAGTCTTGTACGTGCGTTGGCATGGACCTCCTGACCGTTAACACAGAAATGTCTACTCGTTCAGTAAGAGTACTCGCCATTCTGATATGTTTTATCTCGGCGAGGTTAATTCCAGCATTGTATGATTGATGGCTCATATGGTCTACTAATCAGCCGATGTACATAACCGTCCATTATGCTGTAGCGATTTTGTCACAATTTTTTCCCATGTTCTGAGCGGCCTGTGTTGTACTAGTATTCTTTTGCATGTGTTGTTAATATGTTTTCAGTAATGCTTAGAGAAAAATTTTTTTTTAATCAGAACATAAACATTCAATTGCATATTTTAAATCTGTAATTTTCTCTAATTCTGTTGTTTTTTGTTACGTTAATAACTTCATAATTTTGGGGTGTTTATTATTCTACAAGTTTGTTGCTTCTACGATGTCTTTATATCATATTCCATCTGTTGCCAGAATATTTATTCACGGCACTCCGCTAGGGGCACCATGTGTAAAGCCAGGTTTACGATATAAAAATTAAGATTAAATCATGCGTTAAGACGTGTGCAGAAGAAACGAAAGTGTGTGTTCGTGTGCATTGGTTTCCAACAATGGAACTTAGGAGGTCGTGTCCGTTGTTGGGATTTCCTTGAGCGTTAAAATAAATAGTTGTATTTTATATCTTAAGTGGAAACTAAGAGGCGGCGACCAATCAGAACAGAGCAGTCGGTGTTATTGGCGGGGAACTATTATTTACAGCAATGTTGGTATAAAAAATATTAAAAAGGTGTGTAGGTATGCGCACATGTTTACGATTGTATTTGTTCACAAACATTAGCTTCTCCGATAGAAATTGTATGCTTTCAACAATGAGCTGCTTAAATATGATTGTGATGTACTACGAGGTTAGGTTAGGGACAAAAGTAAACATGACATTCTTGTCGACTGTTCCCAATGGCTGAAATTAAGAATTAAGCTTGAAACTGCAAGTACTGAAGATGTGTTTCCGAATGCAAGGACAGAGCTTACTGAAAAATTATTAACGCATAATTATTTTATCGTAAAACCCATCTTAAGCATGCAGGCTTTATTTTCTGTGCGTCCGAGAAGGGCGAGGATTTTTGTTTCGTGTGGGACCAGACTGTAGATGGGAAGGCTGGAAAGAAAAATCTAGACGACCAGAAACAGATGGAAAAATCTGCGAGTGAGTGAAAATGTTACCTCAGTATTTTAATATGATGAGTCGTTTGTTAGATTAGAAATAACATGTGACTCTTATTACAAGCGGAGTCGATGCAGTATGTGGGTCGTTAATTTTGATTTGGGTATTTGTTGACGTGATCGACAACTGGGAATGGGTGCTACTTGCTCTTTTTATTAAGACACGTTAATGACAGTATTAGTGAGTATGGAATTGCTGTGTGATCCCACTCTTCTGCGAATTTCAGTCTGCAAGCTCAACATATGTTAAAAATGATGCTGTAATTCTTCAGCTGAATGTAATGACAAATCTGGTTCTGTACGCTGCTAACTTAATCAGATGTGTCCAGTGAAAATACCTTGTCTACGCAGTACACAAATTTTAATTTTCTGATAGTGCAGCAATTTTAATGACCTGTTGTTATCGTACCTATTTGTATCCCATAATTCGCTTGCATTTGTGAAATACTGCTGTATACAGGTGTTATAAGCGCTTATGTTCAACTGCCAAGGCAGGTATTTTTGGTTGTCCTAAATATCATGGTTCTAATGATGTGCCAATTTTGACGTATCTTATGTACTGTACAAATATATGGTAACATACAACTATAAGTCTAAGAATTTCTGTATTACTTCAAACCAGAAAATGGCACAGATTAATTATGATTTGTATTGAGACAAAGGTATTTTTGCATGTAATTGCTGGTTTTATATTGTGATACCAAATAGGTTAGATTTATATTACAATTGATAAATTTGAAGTTTTATAACTTTGAAAGTAAAAGATCCAGTGCACCAGAATGTTTTATTGGTGTACCGTTCTTAAGTGATACAATGTTAAGAAGTAAATGTATGGTAATCTACAAATATAGGTCTAATGGCGGCAGAGGGGTTATGGGTGGCTATTAACATTGGCGTCTTGAGAGAATATAGGTCTAAGAACTTTCGTATTAATTCTAATCAGAAAGATATTGTATATTAACACAGTGGAACTAGTGATTGAGAATTTTGGCTTATACTTTCGGGTTTAGCATTGTGGTGCCTACGAACCCATATTTTATGTTTAATATTTTTGCAGTAAATGATTCAGTGTTTCTTCTATACTGAAGAAGCCACACGTCCATTACGATTGGTAAATTGGAAGTTAAATAATTTTGAAAGTAAAATTTTTAAGTATGTTGGAAAAATTAACTGTTTGGTTTCATTGCAATAGAATTTCATAACAGGTTATTTTTTATTACGTCGTAGTGTTGCTGCTGTGCCACTTTTGTGTTGTAAATTATGGGGCTATGGATTTCTTTGGTGATTTAGTTACATACCATCTGGTAATATAATGCGTTTTTGTTGCAACTTACACGCCGTCACCAAAAGCATTCGATCATTTGACTGGACACATCCATTCAGAGTTTCAGCGAAAAGTTGTTGCAGTGTGCTAGGTTGGATGCAATGTCACGTGGACACCATAATACTTTGTGCACACGAGGCCACTATTTTGTGACTGATTTTCGCCGCAGCTATTGGTTACTGCAGTCACTCTTGACTGCCACTGTAAGGCTAATGCACTATCTTAGAAAAGCTACGGAAAATGTCATCCACTTGAGGCGAGGATGGTGGCATAAAGTGTTGCTATTTCTTCTTTTGGAAAAGAAGAAAAGGCCTAGAAGTAGAAAAAAAATGTTCACCCTTTATTGTTAAGGATGTCGTCGAATGTTCTCTACAGTAAATTACAAGAACATCTCAGGTGAAGCAAGAAAATGTTTTTTTCCGGGAATTTCGGGTGTCGAAGATTCATTATATTAATTAATTGAAAGCATAGAATTACCCTAATTTACCCAAAGATGAGAAAATTTATTCCACCAAGAAGAGAGACTCGCACATGTTTTGTGGTTTTATGTTCTGTTTTTAGTATGTATGTATCTAGAAATTTTTTAAATCTTAATTTTAAACCAGACTGATAATTTATTCATAAATATATATATGGCCTTCTGATTGTGATAAACAATTTAAAGATATGCCATCTTCGTTGCGTTTCAACGGTATCTTCCAGTTACTTAATAACTTCAGTTTTATTGTTATAGCATGTTTCTTTGTTTATTAGTCGTTTCGAATGCCGCCAGAGCCAAGGCCTTATTAGGGAAATACTGCGCACAAGTAGGAATTAAGAAGGAATCGTTTAAGACCTGTATTAACGGTCCTTTCGCTCAGAATGAATTCGGAAAACTTCGGTGAACCGAAATGCGGATGGCCGGACCGGGAATCAAATCCGGGTACTCCCAAATGCAAGTCCATAGTTTTACCACTGCACCACCTAGCTCAACATTACCAAGTTGTTCCTTTCCCTCATCCTCCTTTTCTGTCAAATGTTTGTTGAATCTGGAGCAACCTTATATCAATGATGCTCTGTTGCTACATTAAAGCTGTATTCTGCAACCGAGTCCCAAATCGCTGAACATGCCTCGAATTATGATATAAAATTTTCAACATTCAAATATTCAACAATTTTGATCATCCACGGTTGCAAACTTCCCTTTCCTCGCGAGATGTTGAACGTGCCTGAAGTGTCTGGAAATGCATGGCGCCCAAAACAAAATGCACGTTTCGCTAGCGACTGCACTCTAAATCTGAATCAGTGAGAATTTCGCTGTTTCAATCAGCCAACAATACCTGACTGATTGAACAGTCACTTCGGTGAATTTAACTGGTGCATCAGTGAACAAAATGCCTAATTTCCTTCACTTAATGATTCAGTGATATTCATAAGTAATTTCTTTTCATTGCTGTTCAGTGATTTATTTTTGACTGGCGATTCAGTTAAACAGCGTGTAAAAATTCCCGTCAAAAATGTTTACAATTTCCGCTAAACGATGTGTATCGCCGACCGTCCGTGGCACAGTCGGTTGGTATGACACCGATCTGGGGTGCGTGAGGCTCTGGGTTCGAATCCCGGGCAAGGCATGAGTGTTAATTTAAGCTAGGATATAAGTTAGTCTGTAAGCCGTCCCCTGCCAAGCCTTCAAGCATAAAACCGGGGGACGTTAAAAAGCCCTTTTTAATACAGTCTGTATCAAGTGAAATAACAGCTAATAAATTATTAAAAGAAATACAAAATTCTTTCTAAGTAGTGTTTCGTCTTTCAAAACACCATTTACGAGGTAATATTAACATTCAACCTTTCATTCCGTTTTTAATTCTTTCATTTCGTTTTCACGTAATCATCACACAACTTTGTTTGAAGGGTTAAACTGCATATAATGTGGTGAACTACTGAGTGCACTCATATATATACTATTCATTTTAACAATACTAACAGTGCCAATTAAACCAAAAACAAGAAGTAATGGCACACAATTTAAATTTTCACGATTTCGATAAGAACTGTAACACGCGTATTTTTTATTTTTTATTTTTTATTTTTTGGCTTGGTAGTCAGATGGTAAGATAATAACATAAAATCGATGTTGAAAGGGTGTGTAGGCTCAATTCCAGCCACCTGCAATTTTTTTTAGTTTTTTTTTTAATTGCGGTAAATTGCGCAATAGTAAACTATCGTAAATATGTTTATTTCACGTAATTTTTTGGCTACATTTACTGAAAACAGTATTTAATTCGCCACTGTAGTTGACCGTCACTTACAATCAGCGTAGTTGTTTCACCTCACTAATTCAATTAGTGACAGTTTCCACTGATTCTAAGTGGAGCCATTCTCACTGATTCTTGTAGTAGAATTTCACGGCGAATCAGTGGTTTTGCACTGATTCGAATTTAGGGTGTTCAGCCTGTAGCTGTGGCTCCGCCTGCATGCACAATTTACAGCAGTGGCTGGCTACAGGCTGTTCACGCTAAAGTGAGAACTTTCGAGGCCCTAGTTGCATTTTCCTTTCAGCCATTTTTAAACCTTCAACCACGTTTTCAAATAAAAAAAGGTCATGTAAGTAATACTTACAGTGTGTATAATCCACCACACTCGGAAGTTAACGTCCAAGGCTAAAATTAAACATATTTAGTGACTATTATTCCTAATTAGAGGTCTTTCTATAATGCTTACGTTACCCTGAATAGACTATATGGGCTGTTCACTATAAAGTGGGCACTTTTAAGGTCCTCCCAACAGGCATTAACCATTAATAAATATGTTTTATTGCAGCTTTCGACATTAACTTTTGAGAGTGGTGAAAGTATGCACCGTATTTATTAGTCACGTGAAAATGCTGATATTTAAAAATGGCTTAAATATAAATCTGGCTTAAAATAAACATTGGGAAGGGTCTTAAAACATGCTCACTTTATCGTGAACGGCCTATATCAGTCGCTAAGACAGGCGACCTGTATCACAGTCGTTAACTCTCGCGAATGACGTGGCCCTGTGAGAATGGGCTCATTCTGAGTTCTGAGTAGGTATTTCAACAAGCCTCGTGCTGCTGCGGCGCGCGACCGACACAAAAAGTGACCCCGTGTGCACCGGCCCTAACGAGTCGCAAACGAGGCCTTCACAATCGCCAGGAGCCTGCAACCGACGTCAAGTATTCACCCGACGTGCAGCGAAAATCCCGCGCCTGTCGCCCCACCAAGGACCAGCGAAACCATCGCGGGTCGGGCGGACAGTCAAGCGAATCACAGCAGAACGACAGGGATTTTTGAGGCGAAAGCCCAGGCGCCCGCGACTCGAAGATGATAGCGTTGTGCAAGATGCGAGCCAGATCGATAAACTAAAGATGAGCTAGACTCGATTTGGCTGGCTGTGCACAATCAATCTCCGTTTCCCAACATTGAACAGCTTTTCTGCCAATGCGGCTAGCTAAAAGGGCGTGGATTGGATTTGAGGTTAGAACACTGTTTAGTAAACAAGTGCTTTGAGATGTTTGTTAACTTCCTTTTACCAATTTGCAATTCAACTAGATTAAATTCTAATTGGTGAAAGTATTTTATTAATATAATAATTGTTGACATTTAAAAATTAAGATGTAAACAAACACGTTCATTATTATTGACCATGTGACTTTGACAGTTGTGTTCCTTTGAGATAAATCAATGTTGGGTACACGCACCGAAGACGAATAAGCGGTCTACCTCAACTTTAGTCAATGATCAGATGAGGCGCCATGCCACCGTCGTTCTGTCCAGAGCAGGAATGAACGAACAAGAGAAAGAAGAAAGAAACCGTGGTATGGCGCCAGAAGGATGCAGTCCTAAACAGAATGCTTAGAGTTGAGTTGAGAGATTTGAGCGGCTCATAACAACGAGGTCTTGAGAGCCGATCCTAAACAGACGAATGACAGTCCGTAGTAGGGTATCAGGTTAAATGGAAATGCGAAATTTTAACCCACAATTCCGACACTTGACTGAGCCAAAATTAGTTCATTTGATACGTCCTTCTCCTCAAGGGCGCATCAGCGGGACCATAAAACCATAGTCCAAAAGGGTTACCATTATCAAACTTCCAACATATACAAAAAATAACCTCTTTGCAAGTAACTGAGGGCTGGAAATCAAATCTAAAAACAAGGCCCCCGCCCATTCCCCAATTTATAACACATGAGATTAGATTTTCATCGGTTTATTTATTTGATCTGTGTTGCAAATTTATTGTTCAGAGCAAAATTTTCAATTTGAGTTTTATATCTTGTAAAATACAAAAGTTCAAAATATACATTTTTATGCCCACGTGGCATTTTTATAAACTCTAAAACGCCTCAATTACAATTATCAAAGATGGCAAGCAAAACCTTCTAATTAATAAAAACAGTGGTTTCCAAAATATAACCCATAAAAATTTTGGCCACCTACAAAAGAAATTAAGGCCAACTATTTATGATTTTATAATTTATGGCCATATTCACAACCGAAGACCAACTAAATATATGAAAGGAGAGTATGTTACTAGTTGTTCTCTAATATCAAAGCCAAAATATAATGAAAAATGGATACATTACTTACAACCATTATGGTCATTCAACAAAGGCCAATTAATTTAATTACCTAAGAGGATTATTTGGATATTTTATAACTTTGCTGTATCTGGCCATTCATTATACTGCAAAGGCCAATTCAGAAATATTTGAAAATTTTATAACTTTAACATATCTGGTCATTCATTAAACTACAAAGGCCAATTAAGAAATATCTGAACTTTTATAACTTTACTATATCTGGCCATTCTTAACTACAGGGGCAATTTAGAGAAATTCTTTGATTTTAACAATTATTAAATCCTTCTGAGTATTATTTTTACTGACACTATCTTTACAAATCACTCTCATGGTCACTTAGCAAGACCAAGGCCAATTATAACTTAACCTTAAAAACTTTGCTCAAATTTTATAAAAGTTACCAGAGGAAACTAAAATTACTCTTTAAATTTTTCCTTGAAGGAAAACACCTTCAAAAAATACCCTAAAAGGACTTTGAAATTTCCAAGTCCTGCAAGATGCACCTACCATTATGACTTGTTTAATTTCGTTTTTTTCACACTTAACTCAGGCAGGGAGGGTCTGCTGAACCTTGAAGCCACCTTCTCTCGAGTCAGGAACCTCCAAGGCATATATACCCAGCCAAAATTACACCCCAGGAGGGGATAAAAAACCTAGGGCCAATCAGGTGGCTTTGAACTCGCAACCCCACACTACTGGGAAAGGGGGAAAATATTATAATTATTATTACAATACTTCCACCCAGTAATACACTTTTTAAAAAATCAATGATAGTCCAGTATGGAAATTATTTCCGCCCAGCAACAGCTGAGTGCAAGCGCGCACTTGCTACTGACATCAGAATGCAGGTGTGAATTCTCGGAAATCAGTTGGGCGGCACTGCAGGGCTAAATTCCAGGAAGCGACGAACACGGGCGCTAATTGGCTAATTGACCACGTGACAGGTGACAGCCACTCTGAGACCCGCTTCTGGGATCGCCACGGCGGATCGTAGTTACCCCTTTGCCATTGGCCACACCGCATGTGTAGACGATGCTCTGCTGCGCCGGGAGTACATAGCCGACGTTCGGCTAGCTACGTTCAAAATCTTCCATCGTTCCAAGATACTGCAGGTTCGTGCCAAGGTAGAGTATATTTATAGCATAGTTAGCAGAATTCTTGAATCCAGGCTGCTAAAATTAGGTGCTTCATCGGTGGCTACCACCCAAGACCTCTACCTATGAGGTACTAAGTTTAATCTGTGAGAAATGTGCCTTATTAAAAACACCAGGATGATTAGCATCCTTTAACAACACAGTTACAGGAGTCAAAAATTGTTTGAGCACAAAAGGACCAGCATATTTATACACTAACTTAGCGCTAAACATTGCTGCCTTATTACTGAGAAAGTGAGTCCCTACATAGAATTTATCACCAACCTTAATGGTAACTGAACCACTATTACAGGGTTTTCTGGAAGCTAATCTGGAATGATACCTCTTCAAACTTTGGGTAACTTCACTCCAGACCTCTTCCAGGTCCTTACGATTCACATCCTCCCAGCAAAACTCATGGAGACTCCATGTATTTATAAAAGGATGAAACAAACTTCTTCCGAAGAAGAGCTCCGCAGGCACCTTCTTAGTGGCACTGGCAACCACATTGTTGAAAGTCAGTGACAGTTGGTACAACACACTATCTCAGGCTCGATAAGATCCAGTTTGAAATACTCTTGAAGCTACTTTTAAATTTCTGTTATATCTCTCAACTAAGTTGGCATTGGGATAGTATGGAGTTGTTTGAACCAACTTGATCCCCCATAAAAATGCAAGATTTTTCATTTCCATGGCTACGAAATATGTGGCAGTGTCAGTGACTATTTGTACAGGTGAACCAAAAACAGGAAATAGGCATTGACCAAATACGTTACAAATCTCACTAGATTTCATTATCCTAACAGGGGAAAAGAATATAAACTTACTAAAACCATCAACGGTAACTATAATAAATGAAACCCAGCTACAGTACGAGGTAGCGAGCCAAAGATATCGCGGTACACCCCTTCCCAAGGAAACTTTGCAACACTGCCACTGTAAGGACTCACAATTATGGCATTTCGAGGCTTGGTTCTCTGACACTGCAAGCACTACTTAACGAAACCCTCCACATCCCTAGCCCAGGCCAGTAAAACATTTCCCTAATCCTTGAAACGTTCTTATCTTGCCCAAGATGTCCACCAAAGTAGGCATTATGATAATACTGGTATATTGGGCCTCGCAACACCTGCGGTACAAAAAAAAATTAATTTTGAAGTTTTAGGATTGACATAACCGATCAAGCCCTTCCTGACCTCAAACTGTCCACCTTTCTCTGTATCAATATCATCTTTGCTCTTTAAACACTCAGGGTCCATTCCCTGGTGATGTTGTAGTTTCAAGTACGCCTGAGGAAAGTTTTGGAGCACCTCAACCTTAGGACCTTGTTTTATCTCATCCTCTATCTCGGTTTGAGTTCCAAAGGGCACCTTTTGCAACTCAGCATCTTGGACTTGAACCACCAACACCACATCGGGGAGGTCAACCTGCAATTCATCTGAGTCGAATATCCTTGACAAGGTATCAGCGACACCATTATCAATGCATATTGCATGCCTGATCTTAAAATTAAAACAGGCTAACATAACATCTCGCTAACCTCCCTGCAGGCTTGTTGGTACTTAAAAACCAACTCAGAGCCTGACTATCAGTGTGTAATTCAAACTCTGAGCTCTCCAAATAATCCTTGAACTTTTCCATTCCGTAAATTGCAGCAAGGACTTCTTTCTCGTATGCCGAGAATTTTTGTTCAGCAGGATTCAACAGCCTACTGGCATATGATACTGGCACCCAACTATCTCCTTTCATCTGACACATCACAGCACCCATTGCCTTAAAACCATCTACCTGACGAGTAAATGGCTGCTCGAAATGTGGCAACTGGAGAACAGGAGGTGTAGCCAACTCTTTCAGCACACAAAATCTTTATTCTGATCTACTTGCATCTTCAAGGCATTTAAGGGTTCTGCAAGATCGGCGAAATTTGATATAAATTTCGCATAGAAACCCGCCATACCTAGGAAATGGCGTACTCTACGCACGTTCATCTGGACCGGGAAGTTCACCATCGGTCTAATCTTTTCAGGGTCCATCAACAACCTACCTTCTGAAATAACAAAGCCCAGGTACCTGGCATAGCTCTTCGCCCAGATAACCTTCTCAGGATTTACTGTGAGAGCGGCCTCTCTCAAAGCCTCCAAGACGAGACTCAAATGCTTCAAATGATCCTCAAAGTTCTCACTATAGACACAAACATCGTCAATGTAAGTGAAAAGGAAATAATTTTGGAATTTACCCAAAACTGAGAACAACACATGTTATATCGCCTGCGGACTGCAATTCACATCAATTTGCAATCGCTTCCATTGATATTGGCCCCAGGGGGTGACAAATTACAATATCCCTCGTGGATTTAGGTGCAAATCGCACTGTAGAAAAGCTGAATTAAGGTCGAAAAGTGAGAAGTGCATTTCTTTTCCTACATGCTGAAAAACATATTCGATCGTAGGCAAGGGACTGTCGACTGTCGAATCGAGGTAATTACCAAGGAAAACGTGCCTGTAAACATCACCGCCTACTGCTTGATACTCCACGACAGAATCGTTTAATACGATTGTTTTCTCGAGCTGGTGAATATCATCAGCTAATTACATGCATAAACACACATGGTGTGGTTACGTACGTTTCAGTCGTAATAATGTACTGTAATCTGCAAGTCTTCTAGAGTGGCTATGTGATTAATGATATCGCAGTCACGGATTGTCACGTCGTGACTCGAACCAATTCATGTGGCCGAACCCGACCAAAAAAAAATGGCTGAGTAAGTTGCATAAATTAAAAGTTGAGATTATCGACTTGCAGAGCAATCGTGACTCACCTTCCCTTCGTAAAATGAGGAAAGAAACGGATCCGAATTCTTTAATGAGCACTTCGAGAAAAACTCAGTTTCTTTATGAGTGGGATGCCCAGAGATGTGACATTGTTTCTAAACATACATATAGTTCTGTTTGGTAGTGTGATATATGACGTCATTCCACGATGCGAAAACAACGTATGTGAATAAATACAAACCTTAAATAAATTAGTCCCCAGCCGAGTACGAGTCATCGTGGGAGCAAGATGACGCTCTTTCATCCAGAGAACCTGTACGTCTTGTCATTCCCAGAATCTAAAATCACCTATTCGTTCTGGAAGTCTGGATCGCTACATACCTACAAAGAAAAATGTGATGGATGGGGCCACTGGCTATGTTCGGTGACTTCGGGCGAACCTACGCAACAGCTAATAACTTGCTGCACTCCTTGGAATTGTTTGGTTCATTACATGAAGTGGGATACGCCACTTCCAGCAACCATGGACCAGGTTCAAGAATTTACAGCAATTTGTAGCCGTGGCAATTCTACGAGCACTGAAATTCACGCCTCTGACTGCTCCACCCAGGACTCCTCCGCCCAGAACTGTGCACGTCCGTACAATCACACCAGCGATGTGTCGACTCAAATTGCCCCAACTAAACGTCGAAGGTCGTACCATCGTGTCGATGTCGCGATGCATAACAATTCCAGGAGACCTGCATCGGACTGTGAAGTGTGCCCCCTGCTGCCATCGCCGATATGGGTTTATCCACGCATGACTTCAACTTGGAAGAAGATTCCAGTTCTACTGCGTCGGATCGAATGTCAAAGACTGTAAAATAGTAAAATAATTTTTTACAAACTTGTTTTGACTTGTACATTGTATTTAATAATAAAACACTGACTACCGCATTTGTAGTTTTTTAATTTGTGTAAATAAAATATACACGTATAACAAAACTGACTTGACTGCGTATTTTATTTAAACATATAACGTTTATTCTGCTAAATACATCAATTGTGTGGAAATTTTATTTAAAGGATTGGCTCGCGAGAAGAGGAGTCCCTCGTGCCAATAGACGTTGTGTGGTTAGCAGGAAACAGGAAAAATCTTGTGAAAAATAATCCTCCGACATCCTCTCAGCCGTGCCCTGTCCCGCGTGCACTGTAAGCCTGATCAAAATAAAATATTGCACAGCTAAAATCATACGTGTTTCCTGGCAGCTAGTCTGCATTTTCCACTCTTATGCATGATTAGTAGTTCCGGCAGTATCATATCCTGGGAGTCGCGACGGGGTCTCTTATGGCAGGAAACACCTTCCTCTCAATTTACCTGCCTGTGGCCATCCCCCCACTCTATTCTGGCTAATGCCAGAATTTCGTCCATAAAATATCATTACTTTTAATGGTAAACAATATGTATAAGGAAGGTTTGGACACTTGCTATAGTTTGGACATTGATGAGCCATTGTTGTAGTGCATCGCAATGTGAAATGTATGTCGGCGAATATTACAAAGTACTTGACATTTTTTAGGAGGTACGCGCACAATGCACGGGCTGTAATTTGTAGGAAATAGAGCCTAGGCACCCTCGGCAACCGCACCCCCGTGTATATTGCGAGTTGCGTCGGGTAGAGAAACAGGGTGCCGTGGCGCCAAAGGACGATTATGCCGTGTCGTAGTGCCGTAGTATGACACTTGTCAGAAGAGATGCACGATTTTTTTCTTGAGGCCGCGGCCTATGCCCGACAAGTAATTTCACTGTACTGTGCAATATCCTCCGTTAAAGACTCTGTGCTGCGGCTATGGACATTAGCATCCTTCTTCGTAAAGTAGACAGCCGATCTCTGGCCCGAGAGTGACAATTATCTCCTAATTGCAGTGGGAGAGTTATTCGAAAAGATTGATGCTTCCATCTCAGGACGACGCTGCGCTACACTATGGGAGACCGTGGCAGAATCCGGCGCTGCACCTATAGCAGCGGCCGACATCGCGACAGAGACGTGCAGACAATGCCCTACTGGAGGAGGACCCAGCCGGCACCCTTCCAGGCGGCACCAATCTAGAGCACATAGACGGCACCCTTCAAGTCAGCACCTGCTCGTAGCACTCAGACTATACCCTTCCGGTCAGCACTCGTCCAGAGCATCCAGGCAGCGTCCTTCCAGGACTCCCAGTCGCCGCCCTTTCGCGGCTTCCAGACGGGTGAGTTGGCTACATGCAACAGCAACATCACTGAAGGTTCCCTGCTGCTGGAAGCTGTCAACGTACAGCAGCGAGGACGTAGGTCACCCGAAATTACTGTTTAACATGTGCAAACAACAACAACAACAACAGAGACTCGTGGAGTGATGGACTCGCCTGTGCCGGTATGGTACTCTTCAGTCTCTGATACTGCGATATTGATTATACCAATACCGAATGTTGGGAGGACATATTGTTCTCTACGGCCTATCGATGCTATCTCTCCCTCCCTTCGGCCCGACGGTGATGAGATTCGCCAGTGTTTAAATAACTTTGAAACAAGTTTACTCGCATTGTGTAGCGATGTTGTTGATGTGCACCTAGAACTGTCTAACTGTGTGTGTGTTATTACAGAGGTGAAATGTAACATGTAACGACTTGTGAAACTATTTCTACCGACCGAGAGTTTGTAGCTCAATCGAGACATTTATACGAATGTAAAACAAATGCGATTTTAAGAGAGAGATACATATATCCTAATTTTTTTAATGTGTTATCTGTATGTGGTTTTCGAGTTCAATACATGTTATTAAACTTATAACTGTGTGCGTTTAGTTATTTTTTCTAAGTGTAAAATGAAACATAAGTAAGTTTTTTTTAATTCTATATATATATATATATATATTGCACATGCTGTTCCCTCGGAGAAAGGGGCAAGTACGTACAAAAGTTTTTTTAAATATATTTATTGTACTTGCTTTTCTCTTGTATAAGGGGCAAGAATGTACAATATTCTTTAACAATATATTGTGCTTGCTTTTCCCTTGGAGAAAGGGGGAAGTACGTGCAATATATATTTTATAACAGTTCCTATTACCTGCAATATTCACCAAACTTAAATTTGACACTGTGTGTATACGAAAGGGAAGCAAGAATGCTGAAGGAGAGGAATTGCTTAAGTGGCGACCTTCATTCTGCCATGCTGCGCAAGGACAACACCAGCCTCTCTCTGTATCTCTCGCTCCTAGCAGCAGCACCAGCAATACCTCGCAATTTTTAAAAATGATTTTAATACGAATAAAAAATTATTACACAATTACTTGTAACGTAATTTTTTTTATATCGTCCTATATAGATACATGATACTTGCAAAAGAAACTTGAAAGAAAATAGTATAAACATACATAATTCTTGCAAAAAGAAAAGAAAGGAAAAATATATATACATCTTATTTACGCACAAAACATGTGACAGAAAATATTTTACAAGATAAATATATTTAATAAAAGAAATATTTAACAAAACACGCGAAAGAAATTATTTTACAAGATTAATATATATTACATCTTTTACAAAACATGTGAAACAAAATATTTTACAAAATAAACATATATTTAACAAAGAAAATATCTTTAACAAAACATGCGAAAGAAAATATTTTACTGACAATAAACAACTAAAGAATAATTACGTGATAATAAAAAAGTCTACATTTCTCTATGCGTTATAATGATTTTTCTAACACCAAACACACTTTTCTTTCACCGTGCATTCTATTAATCATGTACGTGAATATGTTTTTTACACTGTAGGACTTGTGCATGTGTTTCTTTCACTACAAAAAAATGACGGGGAGGAATGACAGGTTTTCATCATAAGGGTTTTTCTATAGATAGAGCAAAGCTCACATGCTCTAAGCACACAAAAGAACCTCTTCCCATGGGTTCGATGGTTTTGTAACCCCCAAAATGTGCCAAGCACAGTCACATCGTTCCGAACATAGGTTAAAGAGTTTGTCTTTTTTTTTTTTCGTGAATAATTTCGCTTTTTTTCCCCCCTGTCGTACTTGGTTGAACGTCTTTCACCGGTTATTTCTTTTTCCATTTTTGCAATGTTTGTGGGGAACATTTTTGTGGACAGCACAAATTAACTGCACAGTCGTCACTATCACGATCTTGCACTGTTAATTCAAATGCCTTACCATAGATGAGTCTTCTTTCGAGGAGGAGGAAATGAACATTTTTTGTCACATCTCTCCACGGTCGCGGTAGCTGTCGGCTGGTATGTCTAGGTAACGTCGTGAAGTAGAGGACACTTACTTACGTATTTTTTCTCTGGATTTAACTTGTCGTCGGGATGTGCTCTGTGCGTCGTTGCGAGAAGACTTGGTGAAAGATCTCGGCCTCGAGCCTGTACACTTCGCATGCAAAAGGCGTGCAGTTGGAGGTCCAGTCCGAAAATCCTTGTCTTTTTACAATGTTGTTATGTCCATCGCAATTCTCCTGCAATTTACACACGTAACTATTTTTGTTTTTTTGTTTTTTCGGAACAGTTCGTACAATAAACTTCAATACGTTTTTGCCATGCTTATGTGAACATTAAAACTTTGTTTTAACAACTCTTCCAGCGAACAAGGAAGCGTAGAGTCGGCGCATAAATTGTACACGTAAAAGTTTTTATATTCGCTTGTTAATGTGTTCCGCACATCCGCACAGCCTTCGAACTCACCGTAGCGACATAGCCAGTGAATAGCACCATTGCAAAATTGAGTTTGCAGAATGCCTCTACACAGTAAAATCATTTTCTTTACAGCAAAGAAAAAGAAATTTCTTTGAGGAGCTTTAGCTTGCGGTAAAGAAATATTGCTTAGCAACAAAGAAAAGCTTTACAAATTTACCTTTAGTGCTACCATTTTTTTTTTAATTTTTTCTTCTTAATGCAACCAAGTGTTTTATCTTTGCTGCAACATAAAGCTTGCTTTACTAAAACTGCAATTATCTTTAACTTAAAGATTAGTGCTAACACTGTAAAAAATATTGCTAAAATAACCTGACAAGTGTAAGGTAATATTCGCAAACTTTTGTGGGAAACACAGTTTTCCTTACTTGTAAAGTAAAATTACCGCGCTCTGGAGTAAAATTGTCGTACATGATAGTTAAAAATCCCATACATGGATGGGAAAATTACCTTACGACTTGTGAATATCCTAGTCCATTACTGATTATATGATAATCGTATTTTATATATTTTTTACCTTAAAATTAATTTTTATTTTTTAGTCATACAAGCTTTTCAACATAGCTCTCTATATTCAAGGTATAATTAACGCACTGTGGAGTAAAATTCACGTACAGAACGACGGAAAACCCTATAAATGGATGGGAAAAATATCTTACGACGCGTGCATCTCTTCAGAATAGTCTCAAAATCTAAGTGACAAGACGGTCGGAAGAACAATCTGCTAATACCCTATTAATCACCAGTGCTGTCTTGGTGTCTTCGTAGTGTAGTGGGTAGCGTAACGGCCTCTCATGCTAAAGGACCGTGGTTCACGCCCAGCCTCCTGCGAATTTAGATTTGGTGTTTTGGTAGCTGTTCCTTGCAGGGTTTAAGAAATAAATTAACACGACTTATCTCCTGACAACTTTAAATAAGATTTTATTATACAATATAGTCAATAATGCCTTAATTGTATGGAATTTTCCCAACTTTTGTCAGGTACTTTTTCCGTACGATTAAGGAATAATACCTTACATGTTATGTAAATTTACTCCACATTTAACAGGTAATTTTACCTTACATGTACCGGTAATTAGCTTCCCTTAGATGTAAAGGAATTTTACCTCAAAATTTTTTAAAAATGAAATTATTGTTACGTTGATGCTACGTTTTTGTTACCAGTATTATATGCTTTAAACAAAAATTTTCTCTGCGGCAAATCTACTTTGCTGTGGTTCATATTTAAACAAAAATTTTCTTTGCTGCAACACAATTTGCATTGTGGCAAAGAAGGTGTTTTTAGAGTGTAGCATCTCGAAAACTTACGTGTCGGTACCCCCAATTCAGTTCACTGAACTTGCTCGAGTCTTCTGACCAGAATGGATAGAATTCTGCGACTGTCACTTCTTCGATGCCGCTGTCTTCAAAGTCGGAGCTGATGGCACTTTGCAAAGCTGGGCAAGAATACACTGTATCCCGGGGGCTGGTACGAGCTGACAGATGGATGCGGGCTATCTGGCGATAGCGGGTTGCCTACTGGCAGCAGGTTCGTGCCAGTCGACGACATGGACGAAGTTGCTCCTAGTACCAATATAACGTGGATGAGCCGAAAAATATTATCTCCAGTGTCTTCTGCATTGCAGATGGTTTTTTTCTGCACTTGACGACATGGCAGCCATAGCAGGAATTTGAAACGAAATGATCACTGGCCTCTCCTTTCGAAATAGCGAAGTACAACTTGTCCCAGATACCCTCGGAGTCGCGCCTTATAACGCCAGAGTTTGAGGGAAGTGTAGGCTTGCCGACTAATTGGTGAAACGGAGGTGGTGTAGGCTTGTCGACAGTAGAACAGAGGTGGTGGAAGATCGCTGACGAAACAGTTATTAGGCAATTGGAAGCATTAGTGGCTATAGAATGGAGGTGACTAATTGATCACTGAATGGTAGGATGGGCTGGGCGATATTAATTAACCAATGAGAAATATTGGTGTAACAAAAGTTTGTAAAGACAACCCAGTAATCAACCAATGGGAAAATAACGTTGGGGGTGGAAGGGAAGTGGTGGAGGCTTGCCGACTAAACAATGATTGGTCAGGTGGAATAAACATGACTAATTAGCCAATGAGAAGCATTGGTGGAACGAAGGCTTCGGAAGACAGCCGAGAAATTAGCCAATGGGAATTTAGGGGTCGAATAAATTGAGGGGGGGGGGGGTAGTAATTGGTCAGTTATATAAATTGCAATGCAGAAGTGGCGGGGATTCAGTGAATGCGACTAATCAGCCAATGAGAAACATTGGCGGGGATTAGTCGACCAAAAATGGTCGAAGGTGAAAAACAAACACTTAAAACAAACGACGAACGAAAAAAACACATATGGCGGTGAGCAATCAGTGGAGCGCACACGATTAATTTGTCAAACATAAGTGAGAGCATACCAAGATGGCGCCCCCAGTAACATATAAACAAATTATGAATGAAAAAAAAAATTATGGTTACCAAGATGGCAGTGGAGTGTATGCGACTAATTGTTCGAATGTAAGTAAGAGCATACCAATATGGCGGCTGTGGTGAATGTTTTAATAAAAGATTTTTATTGATTTTTAGTAACATTTTTTATAAATTTTTAAACTCTTTCAATAATACCTTTTTTTATAAATTTAAACAATTTTTAATTAAAAAAATTTCAAAGATTTTTTTTTAATTTTAAATTGTTTTTTATAAGAAAAGCATTTTTAACGAATTTTAAATAGTTTTTAATAAAAAAAATTGTATTGTTTTAAGAATAATTTTGAAATTTGTTGGGTTTTGTGGTCAGCGGTCACTGGGGTCAAGGTGAAGGTTAAGGTCATATGGGTCATCGATGACAAACGGGTGACATGTGGGGCTCCTATCCCCGATCCCCTTTCACGTCAAGGAACTTTCTTTATTAATGACATATTCGATTAAATGAAATGTTACACAATATATATATCGCACCAGTTGCGAGTTAATGTTATGCGATGTCCGGCTCTGTGGAGGGTGACCCACCTCGATCCTCTCCTTCCCTTTGCCGAAAAAATTATTGACAGCGGTGACCTAGCTGTTATCACAGCCCTTTCTTCGCCTCTGTTGGTGACGCCAATCGAGTTTATAGGATGCGCGAGAATATTCTGGGAGTTACGACCCTCGCGCAATGCGGCATTTAGAGAAATTTCTGGGCGATGACCTACAACCATATAAATACAATTCACAGCTGGAATGTCAGTAGTTGTAATCCAGTTAGCTGAGTGTGGTAATCGAGCGGCATGTAGAGGACGGACGGCGACAGGATATTACGAGACGACGGCATACGAGGTGTTTGATGCTCTGGCCTGTCCTGAGGGGATCAGGTCATGCACTTAAAAGGGGGGTGGTAGAAGCTAGAGGAAAGAGCACTCGGTTATATGAAACATTAATTTTATTCAAACAATAATTAGTACGATCACTCGCCCTAAGTTGTTACTCATTAATGTCAAACACATACAGAGATCAAAGTGTCAGGGCTAGTGAAGCTAACTTAAGGTTTAACTCTCTGCTCTGACTCTTAAGGAGTTTAAATACGCCAGCGAATATCCCTGAGATTCAGCAAATTTGAGTGCCCTAGCGAGAGTTATAATTACCCTGAATGAGCGTTTAGACAACTACAGGAAGACTCCCTCGATGGTGGCTGCAGGCGGGCGTCGATCCGGGACCACTGGCCTGGTGGTCCTCTTTAAACAGTTGTCGATCGGGTGGGCAGAATCAAGATGGCCACAAGCCGCCATTCCCCCCAGTTTTTATAGTCATAGCCCCGGCCTCAATACCCTTCCCCCCGAGCGTTGTTTCCAAAACAGCTGGGCTGGCATGGCGAGGTCGCACAGCCCCGCGCAGTTGCATGGTACCTGCCGGCCACAGTTTCTGGTGGTCACACTATGGCCCCCGTCTCCACAAGCCTCATGCGCCTTCGCATGAGAGAACAGGGACCGGCCGATAGAGGGGAAGGTACGAGTGAGGCCAGGCCACTAAGATAGTATGGCGACATTGCAGCAAAGGGGTTGCCCAAGTGCCCCTGGCACCGAGTTGCAGAGAGCCGCCAGAATATCTCTCTCTACCTTCCGGCGTCCGACAGGGTAACAGTAAATAGTGTCCTTTCGTGCACTTTTTTGAGGCTCCCTAGGGCGCAGGCAGTTGCATGAGACGAGGGTTAGCATGACAAGTATGGCTGTAAAATGATGTAAGTGTGTATAAAGTTGAGAGTCTACTTTTAGGACACTTAAATTGAAGAACTTGCCATTTTACTTTGCAGTTAATATATACATAAAAAGTCCATAAAGTTCCAAATAAACCAATTTACATAAATGTATACTGGTGAAATTAATAGTTAAATGATATTGAGTACAATAGAATCATATTAGTTAGTACTAAGATACATTGCCATTGCAGCAGCACACACAGTTTTATATGATAACCCTATGTAATAATTGGTACAAACTTAGTAATATTAATATAGTTTTCTATTAATACAGTGTGGTTGGAAAAGTCATACTATGTTGAAAGACTAATTTTCATTTGGACCTTTGGTCCGACATATAAACTGGGAAGTGCGTATATGTTTTTAGCACAGCTATTTAAACATAAAGTACATAAAAATACAGATTACTTTTGATGTGGTGTGCCGGCACGATTTAAATTACGGCCGCTATGGTTTCCTGTTAACCACGGACAAAGGAGGGAAGCGCATTTGGCTCCGTAACTAAAATGATTAATCCCCATAATTTAAATTCGTAAAACAAGTATATATCTCCAGTGCCGATTGCAAAGGTAGGAAAGGTTGGAGATTGGTGCACCATTTATTGGTGCACAGTCTGCCATAGCACCACAAATCGTTGTAAAAAAAATGGACACTAAAAATTTCTACGTGAAACATGATTTAACCTATTTGAATGCAAAGTCAACTTAATGTCATAATGTACACTCATGGTAGAAATGTGTTGAAACTAGTATTTGATACACTGCTATTGTGGATGGTCCAAGTATATCATAGATTCTGTATGGGCCCTGATATTTGAAAGACAGGGCTTTTTGCCGTGCGTGATTTTTAATCCAAACAACTTGGCCAATTTAAAATTTTTAGGGCGATATTTAACTTCAGACAATTCCTTCTGCTTCTGTTGTGAGGCGATAAGGTTTACTCGAGCTTGTCCACGCGTCCCCTGTAAGCATTCACACCAATCGTCGACTCATGGTGAGTATGTGTAGCTAATCGCATGTGATGGCTGTACAGCTTCAACCCCGTGAAGAAGAAAGAAGGGAGAGAACTTCGTACCTCTGTTGACGGTTGTATTATAATTGAAAAGAATGTAAGAACCATGATCATCATATCAGTGGGTGGGGTCTTCTCTTGCACATGAGGTCAAATGCTGTGATAAAATTTTATTTACCTGCTGTATTAAACCATTGCATGCAGGGTTATAGGCAGTCATCTGGAGTTTTTTATATGTAATTTTATAAATAACTCTGCTATAATTTCGTTGCTGAAGGAAGTCTCCCTGTCAGTGAGGATAGATTTGGGGCAACCAAATTGTAAAATGACATATTTAATTAAGTTTGTGCAAGTAGTTGCGTCTATTGATTTGAAGGGATGAGTAACTGCATACCTAGTGAAGAAATCCATCATTGTTAATATGTATTTATTTCCGGAAGCTCAGGTTTGTAATGGCCCCTTAGCATATATACATATATATAATGCAAGAGTGATGCTTTGGGGGGGGGGGGGGTAATTTGTCCAATCGGTTTCTTATGGGGGCTTTAACAAACTGACAAACAGGACAGTTCTTAATATACTCTTTTACATCCTTGTTCATACTGTCCCAGTAGTATGCATTTCTGATTTTTTCTAGGGTCTTAAATTGACCGAAATGACCACCCTCTAGTAGTGCGTCATGGGGGACTGTAATTATTTCCGGAATGTAGTATTGTGGGACAAGTGTAAGTTTCTTTTCCCCAGTGGATATATGTTGTTTCATGTATATCTCCCGATTTCCTGAAATGGCGTATCGTCTGGCTAGGTGGCGATATTTAGCAGTGGCTTTAGCTGGGTCGGTGAGTGCTCATTTCAGTTGCTGTATATGAGGGTCATTCGCGTATTCTGAGAAAAATGGTGACGTTACATTTTATGTAAGTGGCACTAAAAATAAGTGGGAATCATCATCCACCTTAATATATTCCTGCTCGTGTATGTAAACAGGGTGTAGGGGGGAGTGTGGTTGTTGTGTGTTATGACAATTTGGCAATGTAAATGTGGGTCAATGCAGGTTGTTTTGATTATACTGGCATGGTTTTGCATAATTATTTCAATGTTAATGTGAAATAGTGTGGTAGCGATTTTAGCAATTGCTTGCAAGGGGAGCTATCCTTCATTTATGACCATTTTAGCAACATGTGCTTTGTCCATGGCGTGGAGATCATCCTTAATTAACTATTTAATATCAGGCCAACTATTTGTTATGTATATAGCAATGTTATTCTTAACCTACTGGTCTTTGGTGAGGTTTTGGAGGAGAGTCTCCGCTAGTGATTCGTAAAACGATTTGCATGCCAGGAATCTAGAATTCACTTTGTAAGGAATGTTATTAACGCTAGTGGTAGTTGTGTCAGCTATTCCGATGATGGGCACATGACACATGGCGTCAGCGAGTGTGTTGACCTTGCCCTTGACAATGCATGCTTCAAAGTCATATTCTGTTACAGCTATAACCAATTTCTGAATGCAAACATTCTGTTCGGCCATATTCTTGAGGTAACACAAACTTGCATGATCGGTTTCCATGACGAATTGGCGGCTGTAAAGACACTGCTTAAAATAAACTACAAAATATTTTATAGCCTAAAGTTCTCATTACGTGGCTGGCCATTCTTTTTTTCATTCAAAGATAACTTTTTGGAGGTGAACACTATGATTGTACACTATTTGCTATTCGGAAATTCCTGTATGAAAACAATGCCTATTGCTGTTTGCGATGCGTCACATGCTAGTATGGAGCGGCGATGTTCATCAAATTTTGCAAGTATGGGTGGTTTAATTGAAGCAGTTTTTAGGTATCTTGACATTTTTGATATTCACTTCTTCTGTTAGGGCAGCTAACTGAACCTTCAGTGACTTAACCACCGCTTGGAGTTCGGTGTGTTCTGTAATTTTGTTGTGGCTTTCTATGAGTTGGTTGCATCAGTATATTCCTAACTCAATAGTATTTAAGTTGTGGGGCATTTGTTGAAGAGTGTCATTTTGCAAGGGTATAAATTTGTCTGCATTTGTGGGGAGCAACGATTTTCTAATGATTTGAATTAACTCGGCCTTTGGAAAGTGCGGGGGCCCTTGTTTTCATGGAAAATTAATGTTTCTAAGTGCACCTGGCAACTCTTGTTCTCTTGTTGGATTTTTGTGTGGAGCAGCTGTCTTTATTTCTCAGTGTAATCAATTGGTATAAATGTAGTGGGTAGTTTTGTTTCAATGTGTTTGCATATGAGATCTCCTGCGCATGTGTGGTATAGGTTTTCGTATGCCCGCTTAGCAGTACCTTATAAGTGAAATGATAAACGCCTGCATTTTTATATTTCGCACCACCCATTGATTTAGCTTGCAACATTGTAGGATTCTAGAAAATCATCAACATTTTCATTATTTTCTCCTGAAAATGTGGGGATGGATTCTGGGTGCCATAACACATACTGTGGTGGCTCTTGTGCATTATGTATTTGTTGTAACTGTGTGTTATTGGTCTCATTCACATATTGGTGTTCGGTGTTGTAATTAATGCTAGTGATCTTGTGTTCTGTTACCTCTGTGTTGGTACTCGGTATTGATATTAAAAATGGCTTGGTTTGCCTGCAGTGCTGTGAGTGGGCGGGGTTCCAAATATCCACTTGTACTAGGTTGGTATGTGGCATGAGATGAATAGTTTAGTGCAGCATTTTGTTGCGTGGGTAATGTGTGTTCAAATTCAATTAAGTCAGTATTCTCTGTGGTAACTCGGAGTGTTGCATACATTTTACTTCTACTGCATGCTTGGCATCGCTTAAATCAAGTGTTGCATGTTTGACGAATTTCCTGATCAATTTGGAGCCAGACTACTTTTGCTTACTCATGTCCGCATGTCAGTTTGAATGTTGTGTAGTTTCGCCTTAATTGCTAACATGCACACATAAAGTAGTCATTAAATTTAGTTTCCACTTCTGTGCAAACCTGCGAGGAAACTTGTGTTTAGCAAAAACAAATGGTCCGAAAGGCGGCCGTGGTTTTCTCATGGATTGACTTAAAAGTGTACACACACTCTGTCTACTCTACAATACAGTGGGGGACTTATACGGCCGCGTTGTGGCGACACACCAAATTTTACATGCGTGGCCCTTGAGCTGTCTCTGTTTGCTGAGTAGCAATTATGCAGGCTTTGAATAAGCACTTTCAATGCCACTACTTACTCTGGCTTGACACACAAGTTCAGAGTAAATTACTTTAAACTGCACCTTTTTAGGGGGTAACCCTGTGGGGTCTTCGGGAATGAGCGGCATCTTCCTTATTTCGTGACTTGCGAAATGTACAGATTTATGGTGAATTTCCATTTTTATTGTAATTGCAACAAACTGAAATGGGAGGTTGGAAGTTTTGGTGCCTCCACCATTTGTTGTGACCTGACCTTAAGGGATCAGGTCACGCACTTAAATGAGGGATGGTAGTAGTTAGAGGAAAGAACACTCAGTTATATGAAAAACTACTTTTATTCAAACAATAATCAGTACAATCACTCGCCCTAAGACGTTACTCATTAATGTCAAACACGTACAAATAGAGATCAAAGTGGCAAGGGCTAGTGAAGCTAGCTTAAGGTTTAACTCTGTGCTCTGACTCTTAAGGAGTTTGAGCATGCCAGCACTTATCCCTGAGTCTCAGCAACTTTGAGCGCCCTAGTGGGAGTTATAATTACCCAGAATGAGCGTGTAGACGACTACGGGAAGACGCCTTCGATGGCGGCCGCAGGTGGGCGTCGATCCGGGACCACTGACCTGGTGGTCCTCCTTCGCAGGTGTCGTTCGGGCGGGCAGGATCAAGATGGCCGCGAGCCAGCATTGCTCCCAGTTTTTACAGTCATGGCCCCAGCCTCAATGTCCTTCCCCCCAAGCTGGGCTGGCCTGGCGAGGTCGCGCAGCTCTGCAAACTTGCATGGTTCCTGCCAGCCCCAGCTGCTGGTGGACACACCATTGTGGTGTGAACGGTCGAGAGGCGTGAAACCCATCTAGTGAAGGCTACTGTGCATGAGGGTGCTCGGAGATCTCTAGAACATTCCTGACTGGTGGTATCTGGACTATACTGAGGTGGGACTGAATGAACATTTGATACAGATTTGACTGTAAATATTGGAACTTTCAATTATGGAAAAAAATTATATAATAGTTGAATAGATTTTGATACACTGTCTATTGGGTCCTATTTTAATTATTAATTAGATTAATTTCTTGAAGGTAATTGTAAATTGTATTGATTGAATTCATTAAATGTAAACAGCAAGTGGTATAAATTTATTGTGAGAATTTGGGTCCAGAGAATTTTTGTTTGTTGTTATTGTAAATAATATTAGGAAATTATAATTAACTATTTTATTTAATTAAGACCTCCGTCACTTAACGAACCTGGTTTAGCCCACTGACTTTTGAGAAATTGTAACAATAATATTTATGAAGACACCTGAATGCAAATAGCTTCAAGGAAATACCATGACATTAGGATTTGGCTCGCAGAGCATTGATTTAGTCTGTGTTTTACATACAGTCAAGTGACATTGATGCGGGTCGCGGCTCCATGTTGGTTGAAGTGAAAAGCAGGTCTGTGTATGCACCATTTATCTTCTTTGAATGATGAGAGAACCCGTCTAAATCGATGGTTTTAGAACAACTGCCATTTATCGATTATTTTTACAGTAAAAAGCCCGGCTTCTGTTAACAGATCGCATTCTGTTATATATTTTAAATTAAAAATTGTGGGAGCACTTTGAGGTAACCTCCATACTCATTCGTTCCTAGAAACTTAAAAACTGTATTTACGACTGGCAATATTGCAGGCATAAAAAAATTAGTACAAGAAATTTTTAAAATAAAATGTATTTCATTTTCAAAGCTAGACGATGACATTTTGTTGTGGCACTACAGTGAAATGAATTTTAAATAATGAATTGTGCTAAAAAAAAAAAATTATTTGTATACCTATGTATCGTAGAAATTTCAAAACTGGGCGAAATTATTACGTTATGCTACAGCTCAAAATAATTGTTTGTATTATTTGATTGTAGTAAAGCATAATTCTTCGAAATTTATGTGGTTTTTAAATTTTGAGATAAAATTTAAAATCAAAGCAGTTATAAATTAAAACCTTATCGTAGGTGAAACAGCTATGGGAAAACAACGAAACTGCTACAGATTACTATTACCAACTCCACTTTAGCTGAAACAAAACTTTATTACAAATAACTTTCTGAAGTTAGTCTTGGAATTTTATGTTAGAATTCTTGCAATTACGCTAAAATACGATTTTTACAACTTTTCTAATTATTTTTAATATTTAATAAGTTGTCATCAATATCATTTCACGAAACCATAGATTATCCAGAAGATCTAAAGAAAATTAATTTCTTCAGCAGCCTGAGGAAGCAAACCAGGGTTTTTAGTTTTGAACCATTGGCAAGGTTCAAGTTGAGAGCACCAAGTATGCACCCATTAGTTGAGGGACCGCTGTAACTTTCAGGGGCTATTTTACTTATAATATTTTATATAATTTTAACCAAATCGGTCTTTTAACAGCAAAAGTATGTCCTGAAATCTATAAAGTTGGCCGGTGATGCCATTTTGCTGGTATGTGTGTCTGTGATGTGCGACATAAGCCACTGTTTCACCACTGTATTCGTAAGTACTTTGTGTCCTCATATTTCATGCTAAATTCAGAGCTAAAGGCTGTTCACGATAAAGAGAGCAGATTTGAAATCCACCTTAGTAAAAGTCATAGTCCCTGCTTGCATATATTTTAACGGGCACACTGAGTAACATGCGCCCAGGAAAGTTGGTAACGATAGATGTAAAGTAGCTCCGTATCTTACCGTCGAATAAAAAGTGCCAGGGAGAAATACAAGTAAAGTTGAAGAAAGTGGGGAAAGGTAAAGCAAGAGAAAGATTAAACTTAGAGACACTCAAGGAGGCAAGTAAGGCTTTGGAGCTGGAAGACAGGTTTATGGAAAATGCCAAAGAGGTAGAGCTGATGAATATATAAATGAAAAATGGATAAAAACAAGGGAAGGACTCATGACATCTGTCAAAGAAGTTATAGGAATTATAGAGTCCAAAGGTATCAGGAAAGAATGGATAATGGAAAACATGTTGATAACGTTGGCAGAACAGAGAAAGTGGAAGAATGAGGGGAATGAAGAAGGAAGATAGAGGTATAGGAAACTGAATAATTAATTCAGAAGAAAAACTTAACAAGCAAGAGTAAGATAGATGAAAGAGAAATGTGAAGAAATATAGAAAATGGAGAAAGAGGGACAGTGTGAAATTATGTACGTAATGGCTAGAGAGATAGCCTTTGAAGGCAAAAGAAGGAAGTATAACATGAAAATAGAAAGCGTGGATGGCACATTAGCCAAAGAACCACATGAAGTGTTGACTAGATGGCAAGAATATATAGAACGTCTGTATAGGGCGGATCAAAGACCAAGTGAAAGTATGATTGAAGAGGAAGCACAGGTGCCAGAGGTTAGAAAGAGGTATGGCATCTTGGAAGCAGAAGTAGAAAAGGCACTGAAAGAGATGAAGAATCGAAAGGCGCGTGTAATCGATAACTTGCCAGAAGAAGTGTTGAAGAGTTTAGGAAACCTATGTAATTAGATATATGCCAAAGGGGAATGGCCAGATGACTTTCTCGCAACGGTAATGATACCAATTGAAGAACAAAGGAATACCATTAAATGTGAAGAGCATATAACTATTAGTCTAACTTCTCATGCAGTTTAAATGCTATTAAGAGTGTTGAATAGAAGGCCATATAGGAAGTTAGATAGATGGATTGGAGAGTAACAGTTTGGATTTAGAAGAGAAAAAGAAACACGATATGCTATAGGCATGTTAAGAATCATAAGGGAAAGATATATTGATAAAGGTAGATAAATTTATACTCTTTATTGACTTAGAAAAAGCTTTCGACAGAGGAAAATGGAACAAGCTAATGGACATCTTGAAGAAGAAAGGAGGTGATTGGAAGGGAGAAGATCCGTACAGAATCTATATTTACAACAGAAAGTAAGAATAAAGATTGGAACTGAAATGTAGGAAGAAAGCAGCATTGGGAGGCGCATTAGACAAGGCTGTTGCCTTTCTCCCTTGTTGTTCAATTTATACCTGGAGGAGATTATTAGGAAATGCTTAGATGGAAAAAGAGGAGTACGTATTGGCGGAAAGAGAATATAATATATTAGATTTGCTGATGATATGGTTTTATTGGCAGAAAGTGAAAGAACTATAACAAAAATGCTAAAAGATCTGAATGAAACTTATGAGGAGTATGTGATGAGAATCAATGCATCAAAAACAAAGAGTATGGTAATCGGCAAAGGAAGGAAACTGGCAAATATTAAGATACGGCAAGTTAATATCAGCCAAGTAAGAGCATTCAAATATCTAGGAAGTATGATAACTGAGGACTTCAGATGTCATCAGGAGGTGAAGACTCGTATTGCAGTAGCGAAGGAAGCGTTTAATAGGAAGAGGAGATTGCTATACGGAAAACTAGATAAAACACTGAGGAAAAGACTTGGCACGTGTTTAGTATGGCGTGTGGCACTCTATGGGGCAGAGACGTGGATTCTGAGACGTGAGTACGAAAAAAAGCTAGAAGCGTTAGAGTTGTGGGTGTGGAGGAGAATGGAGAGGATAATCTGGGTGGAAAGAGAGAGTAATGAAGAAGTGCTAGAAAGAGTTCATGAGAGGAGAAAACTGCTGAAAGTCATGAGAGAAAGAAAGAAGAACTGGATGGGACACACGTTGAGACGGGAGTGATTGCTAACTGGCGCTATGGAAAGAATAGTTTGTGGAAAAAGATTGAACGGAAGGAGAAGATACAAGTTGATAGATGACATCAAGGGAAGCGGAAAATATATTGGCATAAGACAGGAGAGCATGTAGAGCTACAACATGAAAACCTGCCTCTGGGCAGAATACCAATGGTGAGGATGATGATGTTAACCATTTGTAATAATTTAATATTATATCTTTCGCTTTCTGTCTTATTTTCTGCTTCTAAATGAAAAAATTACCAGATTTGTGAAATAATTACTTTTCTAATAATTTCAGAATTTCACTCGACCGACTCATGAATAATGTGATGAGGCCCATGGCAAAATTAATTTTACATAAGGCGGAAGACTACACAACGTTCATACAAGTAGATCTCAAGCAGGCCTTTCAAAAGTGCTCAATTACGGTGAACAGCCTATAGAGTACCTTAATTCGCGATTGACACACAAAGCACGTGTAATTTATTTGCAATACAGAGGCTTAAAGAATGCAGAGTTCAATCAGCCGTTACACGACGAACGCGAGTCACACATGTCAGCAAAATGGCGAGAGGAACCAGCAACTTGTCGAAACTCCGTTGGCCTATCTACACCTGGTAACTTAACTTGCCAGACGGCAGCCCCACACTGAGAGAAAATCGAAAAAAATATTTGTTTAATTTGCCAAATATATTTAGTTGCCCTAATAAAATATGCTGTTGAACAAAAAAAATTTGAAAAGCAAGACTTTTGAGGTAACTAAGCCGTAGCGCTCGGGCGCAGTTGATCTAGGTTCGAAATCGGTAGAATTTGTGTTTTTTTTTTAGCTGTCTAATATTTAATTAATCTAATTACTTATTCTATTTACACGTCCTAGTTGTATGCACCACTTCCCTTAATTTTCTATAGTAAATCACAGTCTTTTATACATTAAATATGTTCCAATATGGCCGTCGGCAGTATAAGCATTCATACTGATGTCTTGAGCTCTGTTGAGAACGAGCTGTCATCGGAGATAGATGTGCACTTAGGCTCTCGTAATTGCTCATTGCTACATGTAATAATTATTCAATGCAACATGTAATCTCTCTCTGTCACAATGAATTGCTGCCTACGTAAGTTCACGATTAAATTATTACATTTATATATAAATTCATTAATCGAATTATTTATTACATGCGCGAATATCAAAATCTATGCAACTGCACTCTCTGTAGCCAAACAAATCTTTTGTTGCACCAAACAAAATTTTACAGTTTGGGGCAACCTATTGAGAACAACAAAATAATTTCGTTTCAGCAACAAAATATTTCATTGCTCTTATACAAACAAATAATTTGGTTGTATCCAACAAATCTTGTTTGATTCAACAAAACCTTCTTCTCAGTGCAGCCAGTGGGCAAGGTTTCGCAACACGCAGCAGCCAATCAGGCTCCCGTCAAAGAACAGCCGAGTCATTTTACTCCTAGTCTATTCACAGTTTCTACGCACTTTTGAATGTAACCTTTCAAAAATCAACCCATGCATAACGTGCTTGTTTGTTTCCCGAATATATCACGTATCGCAAGCGTTGTATACTTCTGTTGACAAAAAAATATATTATTTGTTGTTAAATTGAACTTTTACATATATTTGATCGATAAATCACAGTATTTCATTTATAATCAGGGACCTGAAGGATTCACGGATTCATTTTCTGACAAACCACAATTCATAACACGTGTTTTTAGGGCCTATATAACTTTAGCCGTTGCTCCACACGGTATTTGTAGGGCCGCCGGTTTTTCGGGAAAAGATTTACGTGGATGCTAGACTTTAATATGATATGTGTATACTTGCAGTCCCCACTTGACTATTGGTCGCTTGGCTTTGTGTGAAGACATTCTGTTACATGAGTGAGCCAATCAGGATTAAGTTTCTCCGATACTGACCGTCCGTGATTTGCGGGCAGGAAGACGAGACGCGCAACAATTCAAATGATCCAATCACGAAAGCTATCCTGGACTAAAGTGCGTTGGAACACAACTTGTCCTGAAATCTTTTCGCGAAAAACAGGTGATCCTAGGTATTTGACTCCTCCTGGAGAACGCTGGCCTATTCGCCGCCTTCCACTGTGACTGCAGTTAATATAGGCATATTTGTACATAAGACAGAAGAGTCTAACCGGCAGGTCACTGAACTCGCGAATTTCTCAGGTCTCTGTTTATAATTAATATAAAATAAACTAGAGAGAAAAAAAATGTGTGTTGGTAATGCCTAGTAAGGAACAGCTTCTTTTTTTTTTTTTGCAAAATATAATTAAACTGAATGCGCACGAAGGCGGTGCGTCGCCCCGTTAGTGTAATTTTCTAGACTAAGTTAAGTTTTGTTTGCACGAGGAGGAGGAATATCCTGAAAGTAGAACCTAAGCAGGGTCTCGGAAAAATTGGAAGTAACCGTGAACGAACTACGGCTAGCTATTGTGTGTCACAGACTTACCTGAAGAACTCATGATTCATGATTTAGCGCCGCAGTCGCCTTCAGGACAACCTGTTTTTCGCGAAAATATTTCTGGACTCCTTGTACTCCAAAACACTAGAGATCAGATCCGCTTTCGTGATTGGATAGTTTTAACTGTCGCACTTTGCCGGTGTCTTCCCGTACAAGGAAAATTGACTATAGTGTATAATAAAATTATATTTAAAATTATTACGGCGTATTAGTACTGTTAATTATTTCACTATCTATCATCTGACGAATAGTAACTGAAACCTCAACACTAAAATGCTCGACACTTGCTGGTGGGTGAGCGTGAACCATTGCCGTCTATCACGATAGGTCGATGCGCTATCCACTACACCACAACGGCAGCGAGACAGCCTCACTGAATATAATCGTGTTACAGGGTTGTTTATTCCGCCCGTCTCTCACTTAGCTGTTGAGAATGCTGAAGAGATGCACGCGTCGTAAGGTAATTTTATCATCCGTATGGGATTTGCCACTACCATGTACGTGAATTTTAATCCAGAGTGCGGTAATTTTACCTTATCTGTAATGAAAACTATGTTTTCCCTCCACAAGTTTCCGAAAATTTCCTTACACTTGTCAGGTAATTTTCCCATTATTTTTTACAGTGTATAGATGTATTGGATTCAATCGGTAACATTTAGTTAGGCTCTCCAATGGCGTTTACAAGAGCAAACAGTGAAAATGCAACTGTGTTTGGCACTGAGCGTTCATAAGCAAGCTCATTTCAATGGGAAAATGTTACGCCTTTAAGCGCGAAAATAAATATAGCTGCCATTAAAAGAAAATGTGTACTTTCGTCCTTTCTCTTAAGGAATTTGCGTAGGACGTCGTTGAAAATATTATTTTTAATTTTTACTTATTTATTTCGATTGAGTTGTTATATCTAATCAAAGTAATTGTGTAAGCCAACGTTTTGCAAATTCATTTATACGGCAGAATATCAGACAATGTAGATGTATCTCGTTCTATATCCACTGCAAGACGAAGAACAAAGTTTATTCTCAAAATCAAACTTAACACCATACAAAAAGGCTGTTCACGGTAAATTGAGCAGTTCTGAAAGTCCTGCTTTAGATCTACGTGTATGCACATTGTGCAGTCTTCCACCATACGTAAAATTATCATTGCCATGAGCCTGATCTCCTTATTCATGCGTCGGTCATGCGAAAGTGCATAATTATTGTGAAATTAAATATTTTACAAATTTTGCAATTATTAACGCTCATGTGCATAAAAAAACAGAACATAAAATAGATCAATTCAGTATTCACGGAAGTTCGCCTGGCAGTTTTAATTTAACTTAAGCCATGGAACTACTTTCCCTCCGTGATTGCCCATTATAGTGAGTCATTTAAAATATATGCAGGAAGGGCAATGCAATTTTTCAACTGTTGATTGAAAAAGTGCTCAATATACCGTGAACAATTTATAGAAACATTTACACAATTATGTTTATTTTATGACAATTTCAATTATACTATTTACTCACACACAAAACGGAAAAAAAAAAAAAAATCCGGTACACACGCGAGACCAGTGCACCCTGGGGGCAAAAGTATTTAGTCGCGAAACTAAAAACATTTAGATTCACAACGTGGGTGTTAGCACAAGCAGCGATGGCAGCAAAGATGGCAGTGTAACGGGACTGGAAGTCCTCAGGCATGCTCAACAGTCTCGCGGTTGAGGCAGGTCACTGGCCGGACTGTAAAATTGACGGCGGAGCGGCGAGAGGCGCAAAACAGCAGATATTATTGCCACTTAAGAAGCTCTTTGGCGCGGTGAAAGGGAAGAAACGCGAGGGAAGAAAAAACTACCCGCGGAAAAAGAAGACAGAACTACAAAAAAATATATATATACGTTTTGCGGGGAACGGCTGTCGCCAAGTGGCAACAAAGGACACTGGAGAAGTCTAGGCGGCTTTGTGGCGTAATTATGGGTTCTGAGAGTTACAACAGTAGGATCGTGTTCTTTATTGCAATATGGCTCAAGATGAAAAAAAGGTTTTTTTTTTTTTGCACAATCCTTCATTTTAACGACCGAATTCCTGAGTCTTTAGTTTGAAACACATAGCACAGATTTGTATATTCCAGCTTGTCAAATTCATTCGTCTAAATAAATAAATTAGTTGAGATTTCTTGTAACATGAGTTCCGTCAGAACTGCTTGAAACAAAGAAGTTTATTACATTCTTAGTGGGCGGCATTTTTGTGAATTGTCTTACGTTAGCAAGTAAGTATTCGTTGCCATCGTCATCTAGTAAGTCTATTTCTTATTCAATGTAAATATATAATCAAATTCAAATATAATATGTCGCCCTACAATTTTATTCGTATTAGCAGTAATAAGTATGTTTAAAATATAAAACACTCAGTATAAAAATCAACCGTTTCGTTAAAACAGTGCGAATCGTACATATAATACGGCAATCAGTTAAAGTGACAGTTAATTTATATAAACTTTAAGATATATATATATACACACATACATATTTCACGTCTGTGATTACAGCATGCCCCTTTCAAGAGTTTTGCAATTTCCAATGCTTTATTGCAAAGTAAAGTACCTTGCATAATAACCATAGGGTGGTTTATAATTTTTTTCCTTGAAACCAATTTGTAAAATGAGTTAACCTAATTTTACTCTCAGGTATTCTTCGAAGGGAAATGATGAATATTCTGAAGCGTGCGTTTTCACACATTGGAATCTCACAACTACGTGGGTTCTCTACAAGCAGAGCTTAAAATCCTGACTGGGAAATACAAATTAAATATTACTAAATTTTATCGAACTTAAAAATCATGAAGTGACAAAATCAACAGAAAAGGAACAATTAATTTAAGCAAAATTAATATAACAGGCGCATCATCACGTTCGCTGCGGTCATATTAATAGACTTGCAAAAATGAACGGTTTCATTGAACTTCTATGGTACCTGAAATGAGCTACATGCCCATTTTCTTCTGGCCGTTAATAAGAAAACATTAGTTTACAAATACTGAACTTACTCAAGTATAACAATTAAGAAGCAGTTTTAAAATGTTACGTTCAACTAAAATTATTACCTACTAATTAAAAAGCAGCCGGAAGCTTAGAGACGTAATAATTCAAATGTAAGCTGGTCCGTTGACTCCATTTACATTGGCTCCGAAGTAGAAGTATTTATTAGTGAAGTTAAAATGTAGAGGTACCAAACATACCAAAAAATTCTCAAATCCTCTGCACTCCATTGCACAAGTAACATCTTATAAAACACCAGATCACATACTGCTAACTGACCCGCCAAAAACTATTTAAAGTGTGTTAAGTAATGTCTTCGTTAATAAACTCGTACAGATTAATTGACTAAGTTCGTTAAGTAGCCTTACCATTAAGCGAAAGGGGAAAGAAAACTTGGTGGGGCTTAGTTACCAGTTTTTTGGAGGCAAACTATATTACATAACATTGATGAGTCATTATTGCTCATTAAACTGCGATTTCTGTAAAGACAATCCTTATGGAAAGTCGGTAACTATTACAAGTAAACACCGAAATGATCCAACAAAAGCTCTTTTTTTTTACGATGATAGTGTAATTGGACTATGCCCATTGCCGACCACGAGACTAAGTAAAAAACGCACACACACACACAGAACTCGTCATGAAAAAAACGTTCTTGTCTCGCTGAGTTGTGTGTGTGCACATTTTTGACGCGATGGCGTCTTACAACACAACCCCTTATGTTCAGAAAGTGATCGTCACGAAATGTTGCTCTCAGGTCCGGGGCAATTACTCGTTGAGAATGAGCAGTACGTTAAATGTAATTTTACGATATTGTAGGACAATTTTTTGGCTTCAGGCTTCGCACACAAGCGTATCTTTCTGACGCCATCAGGCCGCGTTGGGAGCCGTGCTGCGAACCTCTGATTTCGAGCGGTTTAGTATGGTCAAGGCCGCTGTAGCGACAGAACGGCTCAGCCGGTCGTAGAAATTCTGGTGTCAGTTTGTGAGTAAAAGAAAAAGAGTAACTAAAAACATAACCAAGAATCATAAATAATTAACACACATAGTGACTTTTCAACCAATAATAATTTCCTTTGCAGATTTCTAACCAAATTAGTTAAAAATTACGAATTAGGCGAAAATGACGCCAATGATATTTACAATATTAATAGTGATTGACAAGAAAATCATAAAACTAAAAGGATGACTTAGCTACCTCAATCCATTCCGGAGTTATATGAAGAAGAAGTTGACAATTCTACGCAGCAGCGAAATGCGAACGTGGCGATTGCGTCATCATCACATGCCACATCAATTGACGAGACTTAGACGAAACATCAATGACACATTCAAACACAAACTCAAAAAGTACCAACATAGATTGCAACAACTCAAAGAATGAAATTCAAAACGAAGGAAGTCAATAGACACGTCTCAGCAAATAAATTAATGATGATTCAGCCAGACACGACTCAGCGATACAAGCCACCAATGACGTGCTTGCCTGGATCTCACATTCGTCAGACACATTACCGCTCAAACACTACGTTTCATATCGTACTTCTCGTAACGTCGCCCAATACTAAATCGTTTGTACACCGCTGCTGCACTCCGGTTGTATGATAATAACAAATAAATTGATTTAAACACACCCATACAGTCTATCATTTGTTTTCCACTCACCACACATAGACGTCACGTAAAAATACCAGCGACCGTGTAGACGACACAGCCCATCCCATTATTTATTTAATCTTATGGTCGGCAGTGGACACAGTCCAATCACACTTTTATAAAATATGAACTCACTTTTGCCATTAGCTTTCAACGATAATAACACTTTTGCATGTTAAGAAGTACAAGTTACCAAGTAAAATGATCAAAAATCAACATTTTACGCTATGTGTGTTTTTATGCATTGTAAAACTGCAAATGACGTCGACGTACATGTCGGAATTTTAACACTGGAACATTAATATCCGGGATTGCCAGACTAACAATCCGACACACCGGAACATTTAAGTGTATGTGGTTGTTTCTTGTTTGATATACTTCAGTATAAGTGTTTTGTATTTGTATGACAGTGCTACGCCCTTGACGCCAAGGACGCGGCGAAGGGGACTTCCAGACGTCCAACAAGCTAAACTTTCTAAAAAACAAAGAAATCTCACTGAACAGGGCACTGATTTTATATATATATATATATATATATATATATATATATATATATATATATATATATATATATAGAATGAATACACAATGGCCACATGAATTATGATTGAGTTTTCTTTTAATTGTTTTGAGTTTTCAACTTTTTCATACACAGTAAAAACGAAGAATCAAGTTTTGAATATTTTGATAGTAAAATATAATTTCATTAAAAATTTTTTCTCAGTTATCTTCCCTTGTGACATGAATAGGGAATGCATTTTTTCAAAATTATTTAATCTCCTGAAATTCCTCAAAAATCCACATAATGTCTAGATATTACTCCTTTAGAAAAAAACATATCCCTTTAATAGAATCGCGTGAGGTGCATAAAATATATTTATGTCATTTATTATATTTTCACAAACTACTACTGGCCACATACAAATATGTTATACATTTTTACTTGGCAGATACTACTAAGGGAAATTACTTTTAAAATGTTTTATTTAATTTTCCAAAATTTTAAAAATAGTTCACATTAATTTTTGCTTTAGAAAGATATAAAAAAGTGATACTTTCATTATTTACTCAATTAGGCATTAACACAAACTGCCATTCTCAGTTACCGTACATTAAGATTTGAAGGTTACAATTTTTAATTTCCTAGAAAGTTCTCTGGCAAGAGAGCTATCCATGGAAAATCATAATTTTTCCTTTAGCCAAATTAACAATATCCTGACAGTGTTAATATTTATAGCAGAATTAAATAACTTTATTGATCCAGTTCTTTTGGCCACTCAAAACTTACAAAGGCCACTTCCAATATAACATATTTTAGTTTACCAATGGTAGAAAAAAATGTACTGGCTATGCCTATCACCAAGGCCAACCAAACAAACAAAAGATGATAGATATGTTGCTTCATATTAATCAGCCACAAAACTTATGATTCTTACAAAATTTGTCATAAAATCTAAATTTTTGGCTTTACAAAACCAAAGGGGCCTATTATGAGATACAAAAAAAAAACTTACAACAGATTAATGTATACTTACAAAAATTGCCTGTTTTTTTTATTCTCGTCCTTTATTTTTTTTTAACTTCCATGAAGGATAATATTAATATTTACCTTAATGCAAGACAATATTTAAAATGTTTGGCACTTTTCAAATTATAATTTGAGTTACATTTTGAATTGGCATTTCTTTTGCCGAACCTTTAAAATAAAGCAGTTACAACTGACTTTAAAATTATTTTGAGCCATCATGGTGCCTATTGTTTCTATCACAACACCAAGTGTGTCTGGCCTAGATTTGCCATATGGGCCTGAAACATTATTTTATTTAATTGATGTATCTTTGGTGCTGTAGTACCCTCGGGCTGCTAATTGACCTCGAGCGAGCCGAAGAGACATCTTACATACCATTTAATACCCCAATATCTCCCAGATGGGTACCAATTTCCAGGAGCCAATATGATTTCATATGTCCAAATTCGGTAACTGTTCATTAACATTTAGACGGTTGAAAGTGTTCATGAGCCAATCAGCACACACCTGGCTATATACGGATCAACTGTTCAATTAGGGCCTAGAGGGGTCCGACTATTAATGGCCAATAACCTGTCTCATGTCAATACTTGGAGGCTCACACCAGCCACGTCTTCAAACTTCCGGCCCGCACACATGTACACCGGAAGTGACGTCAACTGCCCGCTCTTCTGCGCAGGGAGGAATGCCACTCTGGTCCAGTAGCGAGGCCCCAGGTGCGCAAGGTCAGATCATCGGCAGCCGAATTCCAAGAATTAGCAGGCCGGCCAGCCGGCACTCGATTGTGGTGCGCTCACCACCCACATGTGGTGGACTCGGCAACTAGCTTTCACTCGTGAGGGAAATGTTTTGCTGGCCGGACTGCTGTACGCCGCCACTCTGTTCCAGCCACGCCGGTCTGCCTTGCCGATGCACGCTTCCTCTTAGAACGTCCAGAATCCAGGACACAGGTTAGATGATAGTAGATGGGAACCATTTAAAATAAAGTTGAAATTTCGTGTAGGCAGATGATTTTCGAAAAAGCCAGGATAACGAGAATCCATGCGCGTTCATGTAGCAGTATGTGTGACTCTCAAGTAGACGATCAAATGACGTAATTATGACGCCGTCAAAAACTCTCCTCCCAAAAAGGGGAGACCCTTGAAGATTACAGCTAGAATCTCTGCTGAAGTGATCTGCCTCGGCAGGGGCTCCGAAGGTAAGCTTCCATTAGACCAGTCGAGAAGATAAGGAACTCCGTCCTCCAAACAGCATCTCCAGCATTCAGTCAGCACCAGAACAAACAAAATATGGCTTGCGCAAGCACCAAAATGTCAACATCGGGATCAGGAGTACTACTCAACTCTACCTTTTCTTCGGATCCATAATAACAATTAGCAGCAGCAAGGTGTCCCTAATATCTAATGATGAGAGTAATTCATTTGTACATATGAAAAACTTCCATAAAAAATATCCCTGACTAAACTTCAAGAAAAACCATTTTAAATAATTCCTTCATTGTTTGTATTATATTTAAACATCTTAAAAGTAAATTAGTTTGTAACCCAAAATGAAATAAACATGAGCCCATCTTAAGACTACATGAGCATGAGAACCCTTAACGAAATGAGCATGAACACATCTTAATCTACATGAACATGAAAACCCTCAATGTAATGGGCATGAGCGGATGACACAGCCCCAGAGAAGCACCAAACACATAAAACCATAATACTCAAGAAAAACAGATGAAATACAAGATGATTACTTATAAAATCAAATATAATAAACACACTACATAATTGTAAACATAAATATCACACAAATACACTCTTCAATTGTTTCAAAATACATTCAACCTCTTACTCCGTGTTCCCTCATTTAAGCTGAGATGTGGGATTTATTGAACTTACCAGGATGACTCTCATCCTCCAGCAAAACAGTTTAATTGTGCAATTAACCCCATTTACTTTTACGATTTAAAATGGTCCTGTCCATTTACTATCTACTTTCTTAATGTGCCCGCAGTGCAAATCCTCGTCACATAATAACACTAAATCTTCTACTGCGAACTTGTGATCATTACAGTTTTTTCATAATTAATTTTTCTTTTTTCTTTTGCGCTTATCAAGTTTTCTCTAGCTAATTTGTATCCTTCTTGCAATTTTATTTTTTATTTTCTTATAAGATCCTCGTATTCATAGTTTAAATTTTCAGGTTCCTTTTGCAAAATACCTGGAATGTTCGGCTTTCTTCCAAACGTAACTTCATGCGACATAAATCCTGTTCCGCTGTGAGGAGTCGTATTATAAACGAATGTGGCATAATTTAACCAACTATACCAATATGTTTGTGTTTTATTTACGTTATGTCTTAGAAATTCGGTTAGTGTTCTGTGTGTTCTCTCCACGAAATTGGACTTTGGATGGTAACAAGTTGTAGTTTTTATTTGTAGCAATCTACACAAATTTTTCATAAGCTCGCTAACGAAATTAGTACAATTGTCTGACAATATTACCTAGGGTATTCCGAATATTAGAATAACTTTTTCAAATAGAGCTTTGGCTACCGTCTCCGCATCTTAGGTAGGTATCGGTATCGCTGTAATATATTTGGATATGTCTTCTTGACATGTGAGTAAATATATATTGCCCTTTTCTGTTTCTGTCATAGGTCTTACAATATCAATAGCACATTTCTGAAATGCTACTTCCAATGTGGATTTTATTTCCATCGGCATCTTTACTTTTCTGCCTGTAACTTATTATTTTGACAAGACTGACATTTTGTTACATATCCCTCAATGTCTCTTTTTATATTGGGCCACCACAAATATTGTTTTCCCCTTTTATACATCCTATTTTTGTCTAAATGACCTCATATTGGGGTCTCATGTAATTCCCACAAAATATTTTTCTTTTTTATTTAATGTAATGGTACATCTTCCTTTCTTTCTTTCTTCTCAGTACTAACAGTTGTTTTTATCTCTGCTTTATTCACTACTGTACGGCTATCAATTCTACTTAACAAATCTACATGCAAAATTGCCTTACCTGAACAATATTTTATTTCATAATCATACTCTTCGAACTTTAACATCAATTTCTGTATTCTCGAACTTGGGGTCTTTTACACTAAATACCCATTGTAATGGCTTACGATCTGCTAAGACCAAGAACTTTTGCCCTAGCAAATACGGACGAAATAAATTTACTGCCCACACAATCGCTAATAGTTCTCTCTTTCGGTAGTAAAACAGATCTCCTCCGCTTTATTTAGAGTTCTACTTGAATATGCTATAGGTCTGTCGTCGCCTACTTCTCCCTGCGAGAGTATTGCACCTATCACTACTTGGCTAGTGTCTGTCGACACTAAAAACGGTTTTGTAAAATCTGGGAATTTCAAAACTAGCCCAGGGGTAAGTTCTTTTCTTAATTTTTCTAAAGTTTTTTTTTGTTCTTTCTTCCATGCATACTCTACTCCTTTCTTTAGTATTTTAAAAAAGGGTTTTGCTGTATTAATAAAATCCTTAATAAATTCCGTATAATAGGAACTTAATCCTAAAAATGACTTTAACTGTTTCGTGGTTGAAGGTCTTGGAAAATTATGTATTTTCTCTACCTCAGCCGGATCAGGTTTAACTCCTTTTGCTATAGCGTGACCTAGGTAAGTGACGTCTTTCCTGAGAAATCCATATTTATCAGGTTGTAATGTTAACGTATTTTACTTCAATCTGTCAAACACTTCTTGTAGTCTGCTATTATGTTCAGATAAGGTCTTTCCATATACTACTATAACATCAAGATAGACAAGACATTTAATCCCGCTCAGTCATGCTAAAACAGTATTCATTATGTGCTGGAAAGTTGCAGGCGCACCCTTTGAACCGAATGTCATTCTAGTAAATTCGTAATTGTTATGTAGGGTACTGAATGCTGTCTTTTCTCAGTCGCTTTCATTCATAGGCACCAGGTGGTGTCGTCTCGCCAATTATAGCGTCCTTAAGAACTTGGCTTCACCTAGTTGATCTAGAATCTCAGATATGTTTGGAATGGGGAACGCACTGCCAATTGTTCTCGAGTTAAGACCGCGGTAGTCGATTACGACTCTCCATTTTCTTTTTCCCGATGCGTCCATTTTCTTGGGTATTGCTAGGATCAAGGCATTCCACAGACTGTTACTTGTCTTTATTATTCCGTCCCGCAGCATTTCCTGCTCCTGCCTAAATACTTCTCCTTTATGTATTTCAGGTATTATATGCGGTTTTGCATTTATCGGTGCAGTGTCTTGCATTACCGGAATGCTATGCTCAATAACTGATGTACAGATTAAACTATCCCCTGGAAGGTGGAATATATCTATATAATTTATACATAAATCTGTTATTGATTTTCTTTCTTCCACATTAAAGTGGTCTAACCTTAATAAAGGAAGTAATATTTCTCACCTCTCTCCTATTATCGGCTTTTCTTTTGTCTGTTTCATTTTACCCATTGTGTCTAATTTTACTATCGGTAAAATTATACTCGCCCCTTTTCCAAGTGTGTTTATTATGCTTCCTAAACAATTTCCATTTTTAGCTACTGTTAGCGCTTCTGATAAATAAATTCCTCTACTAAGCCCATATTTATTTATCTCGCCACATCCCTCACTTTCAAAAGTATTTCCACTATTTTTTCACATCTAGTGAGAAGTGTCGTTACAAATTGACTTTATTCAAATATTTCGGCTTTAATTGCCACCTCATTCCTAATTTTGTCATGACCACTAATAATGAAGCAAAATCTATGATGGCTTATTTCATGTGTTTTCTTTCTACCCTTGGCATTTTGCTAATTAACGTCATTTATATAGTTCCTACAGTTTCTATTCCTCCCAAGGATATTCCTTTATCACCGACTTTCTCATCCTACTTAATAAATTTCTGCATTTCCCTGGTTAATATTTCTAAATTAACAAAACATAATTCTGCTCCTGTGTCCACCAGAATTTCCCTAGGCCTTTCATTCTTTATCCCTATCACCGGAACTTCCACAATTGTTAAGGTAGGGCCCTTGTCTTGATCAGTTTGCAACAACCTACTAACCTCTATCTTACTGCAGCCATTACCATGACACTCCTTAGTATCATTGTGGTGCTCGATCGACCGCTTATATACACCACCCTTTAGTTTCCCTGTTCTCCGTTTGAACATTGAATATTTCTCGTTTTGTTGTCATATGTTTTTGCTTTTCACTCGTTATTCTTGTACGTGACCACCAAAATTTTTTTATGTGTCCTTTCCTACCGAATTTGTAACATGTGACACCTACATGTACTTTTTTCATGTCTCTTTTAAAATAGAATCTGTCGGTCGTATGTCCCAGTTTGTTACAATTACCACATCTATTATATTTTCCTTTAAAATAATGTGGTATGGTTCCTACATGTGCCTTACTATTATAAGGTTTTCCTTTTGAGATAATACACTACTTTATTCCTCAAGAGCTATCTCTACTACTCCGCACAATCGCCTTGACTCTATTCCTCTACTATCCACTATGGTTTGTATTCTACCTTCACAAGCCTTGAATGGCTAAATGATCAATGAGAGCTTGAGCTCCGCTCATGTCTTCCCTTTTCATAATCCTTCTGGTTGCTTCCTGAAGATCTTATACCAAGCTGTCAATTCTACTTCCCCAAACCGCAACTGGTTCATTCCTATCTTGTCACGCATCAAACATCTTACATGCATAATAATCTAAAGTGCATCTTACCGTATAGTTCTCCTCTAAAATGTCTTTCATGCCTTCCCACATGTCATGTTATTTCTAGCTAATAATTAAGTTAGCTTCTCCTGTAATTTTCGCTTTCACTAAATGTAACAACTTATCGTACTCTTCCGAGTCTACTTACTCAAAAGCTGACTCGACATTTTCTATATATTCTCTTAATTTATTTTTATTACCTGCGAAAAGTTCAGTGATTAATTTGATTCTATCTGTTACACATACAAATTCATTATCTCTAGATATTTTGAAATATTTTTAGTTACAACTCTTTACGATTTTAAATGCAATACCTATGCAACCTATCACTGCCTGTCCAATTAGTTTTACCCACAATTACTAACTTACTTGCTATAATGCAAATGTCGTGCAGGTCTCTGTTGTCTTCAGTGCTTCTTTTCTTCTAGTTCCTGTAGTCTGGCTCGTCCCTCGAGAATCGGCATCGATGATCCATTGGCGTCGTCATTTGCTTCTTGACTGGATGTGTTAGCAGCAAACATCAAGCAGTTAGTGGCGATGTGACTCAGTCGCGTCCATTTAGTCATGAAGATCTTAGGTCTCTGCATCTGTTTGCTCTTCTTATCGTCGGTCTACAGGCGATTCTCGAAGCTCCTCCATGCTGTTCCTTCCATCGACTCACAAGGCAACCCCACACCTAACACAAATTTTCGTGTCGTGTCGCTTAGGTAGGAATATTTTCTAGTCACAGCTTCAAAAAATATCTTACACTGTTGACAGGTCACGATCGGCTGCCCAATAGGAAGACTTTGACTTACAGCCAAATATTGGTAAGTGCCTTTATGCTAAGAGTTGAAAAACACATCGAGTTGGAACAGATTCTTTATTACTTCGTGCTATGATTTATTAGGTACATCTGCAGACATAACATCTACAATATAGATACTGTTGGTTACAGTAATATATGTTCAGCGATCAAACCTTTTCCGTCTAAGATCTAAAAGCTACGCTCTGAAAGATATACGACAAAAGACCCTGGGACCACTGGGTCACCAGTATACCATGTACAGATTATCAGAAGGGGTTATGCGGTCAGGGATGACCATCGTCGCCTGTCGCACCCAAGCTACTGGAAATCTCTGTATGTATTTCTTATGAGGATTCCTTCTTCGTGGCACACATGGCGTATGATCACACTTGTACTACCCCTATGACGACATTGCTCAAAATAAGGCTAATGTTCTGATTGACTGGCTCATCGGTCATCGCGTGTTTTGAGCAATGTTTTTACAAATGTTCCAGAAGGGTTTGTGAGTCAGCCAATAGCATTGTGTGTCGTCGGCAAATAATCATATGATTAAGGTTTTTGGGCTCCAGCCAGGGGGCTATGGTTATGAGGGGAAGAAGTAACTATCTCTAATACTGTCCTTATATTCAATTAAAAATCAAAATGTCAGGCAATAACCAGATGTTCAACTTCCTTGCCCAACCCTGGCCAGTAAAACATTTCTTTATTATGAGCCACTGTCTTGTCTTGTCCAAGATGCCCTCCAAAATAGGTATTATGATAATACTAAAAAATTGATTCAGATAAGACCTGAGGAACAAATAATGAAAATTTATGAGTCTTTGGGTCAATGTATTCTATTAAACCTTTTTAGATTTTGTAGAAACCACTTTTGCCTGGTTCAGTGTTGGCCTTAATATTCACACATTCCGGATCAACTCCATGATTGTGCTGCTATTTAAAATAAGCCTGGGGAAAATCCTGAAGTACCATTACCTGCTCCCCACTATAGTAAACATCAGAAACTAAAGATTTAGTAATTATTGGTGAATCTACACACACCATCAGATCTATTTGCACACCTACATGACTAAATTCCTTCTGTAATTGTGGTTTAGAAACATCATCCTGAATTAAACTTACTTATTTAGGGGGAACTACCATAAATTCCTCAGATTCAAATATGTGGATAACGCATCAGCAACCACATTATCAATCCCTTTTACATGTTTAACAGTAAACTTAAAACACGCAAACCTAACATGTCACTGTGACAATCTACCAGCTGGTTTGTTAGTGGGAACGATCCTGCTTAAAGTCTGATTGTCTGTATGTAATACAAATTCGGCATTTTCCAGATAGTCCCTAAACTTTTCCATGCTGTAAATGGCGGATAATACCTCCTCCTCCTCATATGCTGAGTATTTCTGTTCGGATGGTGTCAAAAGTCTACTGATATAAGAAACCAGGACTAAACTGTCGCCAAATTCCTGACACAATATTGCACCCAAGGATTTTGAACTAGCATCAATTTGTAGGATGAAATGTTTATCAAAACGAGGCAACTGTAATACAGGAGTAGGGGCTAGTTTTTCCTTCAATAAGCAAAAGGCATGATTTGGTTCTTCTCTCGAATTGAAATCTACCCCTTTTCGTTTAAGCGCATTCAAAGGCTCAGTAATGCCTGCAAAATTTGGAATAGATTTTGAGTAGAACTCAACTAACCTTCAAAAATGGTAATCCCTCCCCCCGCCAAAGTTCGTAGGAACGAGAAAATTCACAACTGGTCGAATTTTTTCAGGGCCCATGAGTAACGTGCCCCCAAAAATAACAAAACCTAAATACCTGACATAAGTTTTAGCACAGGTGACTTTACCTGGGTTTACGGTCAACCGCGCTTTTCCCTCAATTCAAGTAATACAAGTCTTAGATGTTCAAGATGATCTTCAAACTAGTTACTGTACACAGAGACATAATCTATATACGTAAAAAGAAAGTCATGTTGGTATTTTCCTATCACTTGAAAAAGTACCCGCGATATCGCCTGAGGGCCGCAGTTAACCCCCATTGGTAACCTCTTCCACTGGAATTTGCTCCAAGGTGTAACAAACGCCAAAATTCCATGCGATACAGGGTGCAAGTCACATTGCAGAAATGCTGGATTTAAATCAAAAATAGATAAAATACCTAGCATCATTGACATGTTGAAACACAGACCCTATATTAGGCAGACCCTATGTAAACCTTTTTACTAACTTTCCTATGGTCACAGATAACCCGAAATTCTCTGGTAACCTTTTTAGGTAACATAAATGTAGGAATTGAGTAATTGCTATCTGATGATTCTGCCACACCTTCCTCTTGCAAATCACTACCTAGTTTTTGAAACTGAAAATTCCTGCTACAACTGCAACAGTTGATTATCCTGGCTATTTTCTTGAGATTGAACAGGTTAAACAGAAATATTATAATAATGAAAATGCTTTGAAGTTACAATTACAGGCTGTGATTTGCAGAGAGCAAAAATCAATTCTTTACGACTTACATCAAGAGTAGCCTGAGTTTTTCCCAAAAAAATTTACTCCTAATAACAAATCATCACTAAGTTCAGGCAAAATCCGCAATTGAAAATTCGCTATTTTAATTTAGAAAACGGCTACCCCTTTCAAAACTGATAATTTCCCCACTCGCCAAAGAGAAACCTAACTCTTCCCCTTTATTTATATGATCAGGTTCTTTGGGCATATTAGCAAGTAAATAATTGCAAAATTCCTGATTCATGAGGGAATCCCACACGTGGTCCCAGAGTCCAATAGGGCAGAATCCTTCAGCTAAGACTACTGCGTTGTATACATCGCCTGCGTTCATAACTCAGCACATTCACAGAGTATTCCCCCACAGACTTTTCCTTAAAAGGGCATTCTAATTTTATATGTCCCTTCTGTTTACAAAGAAAACTAGTATGATCCTGAAACCTATTTTTTTTCTCTGAATTTTCATTTGTATCCTGAGTTTGAGAATACCAAGAGCGGGTTATATATTTATTTTGGCTAGTATCTTCACTAAGTGTTACAGAAAAAATAGACTTACGGTGAAAACATTCTTTAGCCAAGTGAATATTTTTACCACAGATCAAACAAACTTGGGAGAGCTTGATTTACTTGATTTACCTAACCCCTTATCTGGGTACTTCACATCACCACTCTCTACCTCCACTGAACAATCTCTCAAGGTTCGCTCTACTTCTATAACCAAATATCTAGAAGATTCAACAAAGTATCAGGTTTTGTTGCAAAAGAGAAAAATCTACTATATCGAGGATGAAGATTATGGAAAATAATTTAGGTGAAATACTCTTCAGCATATGGGAAACCTAATACATTTACAAAACCTAATATTTCCTTTATGAATTCCTGCATGGACTGCCCTGGCATTTGTTTTCGTTCCAGAAGTTTTTATCGAAAGTTTGTAACTGCCACCTCACTGGAAACTGCCCGAAGGCATGCCTTTGTAAGCTGTTTCAGTTCCCAGATTTCCTCATGAGCCTTACTAAACAATGGTTGTGGAATTTCAGGAACCCTAAAAGTAACTACTGAGTAGAGAACCTGTCTGTCATGGAAATTCATATCTATAAATGCATTTAATTGCAAAAAAATTGAACTATTGCTTCAAATGAAGTCTTAATTAATTCTGGAACCCTTTCTGAAAGTTCGGTAGGAACTCCTTTTAAATGTTTGAATAAAGTATGGGGCTCACGCTTAGATGCAGTAGCTCCCATACCTCCAGTCCGTTCATCACGCTGCACAAGGGCCCAGACCTTTACGCATAGCTCATCAATAGACTCTGTGTCAGTAGCCTCTACTCCAGCCTCCTTCAGGAGTTGGTGCAGCGAAGGCTTGGACAATTTCTGCACCCACGATGTGGACATCATAAAGGTTACCATCCACAAAAACCTTAAGATGAATATGATGTTTTTCAACCAATTAAAGGTTATAAGTTTTGCCTTTAATAGAATATCATAAGTCATTTGTTTTCATTTTATGTACCCCAATTACCCTGCCCAACGAGAGCAGAGTGCACAGTTTTCTCTTTGCTACGCCCTTAACTCCAAGGGCATGTCAAAGTGCACTTCCAAACGTCCAACAAATTAAACTTTCTAAAAGAAAGAAACCTCACTGAACAAGGCACTGATGATATACATTATATATAAATGCTTATATACATATTTTTATAATATATAATATATATAAATGCTTATATATATTGAAAGAATACACAAAAGACACATGAATTATGATTGAGTTTTCTTTTAATTGTTTTGAGTTTTCAACTTTTTCATATACAGCTACAAGCATCAAGTTTTAAGTATTTTGACGTGTGTGGTAAAATATATGTTTAATTACAAAAATATAGCCTATTCTCATTTACGTTCCCTTGTAACATAAATTTTTATGGGAATACAATTTTTCAAAAATGTTTCAATCTTCTGATAATCCTCAAAAATTCCACTAAATGAATAGTTATTACACCACTGGAAAAGAACATATCCCTTTAATAAACTCGCATGATATAATTAATGTATTTTTATTTATTTTATTTATACAATCTAATACTGGCCACTTACAATTATTTTATACATTTTTACTTGGCAAATACTACTAAGAGAAATTACTTTAATAACGTTATATTAAATTTACCAAAATTTAAAAACTAGTTCTCATAAATTATTTTTCTTTAGAGAGATACAAAAAAGTGATGCTTTAATAATTTACTCAATTTGGCATTAACACAAACTGCCATTCTCAGTTACCGTACATTAAGATTTGAAGGTTACAATTTTTTATTTTCTAGAAAGTTCTGCAGCAAGGAAGCTACACATGGAAAATTATAATTTTTCCTTTAGCCAAATTTACAATGTCCTGACAGTGTTAATATTTATACCAGCGTAAAATAAATTTATTGATTCAGTTATTTTGGCCACACTCTACTTACAAAGGCCAATTCCAATATTACATATTTTAGTTTACAAATGGTAGAAAAAATGTACTGGTTGTGCCTATCACCAAGGCCACCAAACTAACAAAATATTATAGATATGTTGCTTAATTTTGGTCAGCCACAAAACTTATAATTCTTACAAATGTTTTCATTAAATCTATATTTTTGTCTGTACAAAACCAGAGGGGCCTATTATGAGATATAAAAAACTGTACAATAAATTATATTATATTCTTTAGAAAAATTGCCTGTTTTTTAATTCTCATATTTCTTTCTTTCATAAGTGATAATACAAAAACTTTTCTTAATGCAAGACAATATTTAAAATGTTTGTCTTTTTTTAAATTATAATTTGAGTTATATTTTCGATTTACTTTCCTTTTGCCGAACCTTTAAAATGAAGCAGTCATATCAGAAATAAAACTATTTTGAGCCATCATGGCGCCTGTTCTTTCTATCACGACACCAAGTGTGTCTGACCTAGACTTGCGATATGGGCCTGAAACATTATTTAATTTAATTTACAAATCAATACCTAATTACATATCATTGGTGCTGTAGCACTCCTCGGGTTGCTAATTGACCTCGAGTGAGCCGAAGAGATATATTATATACAATTTAATACCCCAATAACCCCTAGATGGGTACCAATTTTCAGGAGCTAATATGATTTCATATGTCCAAATTCGGTAAACGTTCATTAACATTTAGAGGGTTGAAAGTGTTCATGAGCCAATCAGCATACACCTGGCCATATATGGATCAACTGTTCAATTTGGGCCTAGAGGGGTCCGACTATTAATGGCCAATAACCTGTCTCATGACAATATTTGGAGGCTCACACCAGCCACTTCCGGCCCGCACAAATGTACACCGGAAGTGACGTCAACTGCCCACTCTTCTGCGCAGGGAGGAATGCCACTCTGGTCCAGTAGCGAGGCCCCAGGTGCGCAAGGTCAGATCATCGGCAGCCGAATTCCAAGAATTAGCAGGCCGGCCAGCCGGCACTCGATTGTGGAGCGCTTACTACCCACGTAAGGTGAACTTGGCGACTAGCTTTCACTCGTGAGGGAAATGTGTTGCTGGCCGGACTGCTGTACGCCGCCACTCTGTTCCAGCCGCGCCGGTCTGCCGAGCTTGCCGATGCACGCTTCCTCGTAGAACGTCCAGAATCCAGGATACAGGTTAGATGATAGAAGGGAACCACTTAAAATATAGTTGAAATTTCGTGTAGGCAGATGATTTTCGAAATAGCCAGGATAACCATAAGCCATGCTCATTCATGTAGCAGTAGACGTGACTGTGAAGTAGGGGGTCAAAAGGCGCAATTGATCCGCCGTCTCAACTGCTTTCGTTACTAATGCAGTTGTTATTTGTGAGCAAACACTGAACGATATAATTGCAAGTATTACGTTAAATACTTTATTGAAACATACAATGCTGCACAGAAAAAGTTGGTGATCGGGACAAAAATACAGTTTATGTATGAAACCTTCGGTCGGGCATGTCTCAACAAATAAAATTCTTCTGACTTTTTGGGAAATTAGAAAACAAATTCAGCGAGTACATTATTCAAATCATATTTCCCATAAAACGTTATCAATACACCTTAATTTAAAATAACGAAACGGCACGATTATGTAATATCGCTCATTTGCAAGAACTACGACACATTTCTTGTAGTAATAAAATGATGCATGCGTTACTATTCTCGCAAATGAACGATTTGTACACTCACGGACAAAAGAGCACTTTAAGCACCTAGAATAAGTGGGGGAAACGTAATGTAACTGCACATTATGAAGGACGATGTATCTTTATAGGAACTATTACAATATAATATTTCATGGTTAAATAAGTTGGCAGGTCGGACATATTGCTTTTCTCATGTCAGTAGGTTGAATCACCCCCTTAAGTCTAGATACATGTGCTAATTAGAAAGGGGAGGAAATTGTACGGTCGTTGTTTCTTCCCTAAAGGCAAGTTGGCCCACAGATATTTTAACTTTCCCTTGCTATCCTGCAGACCAGCACTTGGATGGAGTTGGCGTTCGAATAATTTCACACGTCTTCTATCTTGAACAGATACAAGACCCATGGCGTCGACGAGTGTGCCTCCTCAGATTGAGTCATGCATTACATTGATATATGTGAGTATGGCTCATGATGGACATGTGAGGTCGTAAGATGACACTAAGGTGCCGTCAGGGTCCCCCCAAATCACTACCAGAGATGACCTGAAATCATACAATTTGGCTCCACACACAATGATGACAATATTAACGCGGGTATATCTCTCCACGTCATTTGAAGGATGTGCCCTCTCCCTTAAGCATCACCATACTCGCAAACGACTTCATCTGTGATAATGCAGAACGGAAATTTATCGCTGAACATGTGATGTCAGTCATCATAAATCCATATCTCCCGGTTACTGTGTCACTCCAAACGCCATCGTATGACAACGGCAGCCTACGTATGGTACGGTGAATCCATAGTTCTACCGATACCAATCGACTGCACATGGTGCTGGATAATACGATATCTTGCATATTGTCCAGTCGCTAAGTCCAGATCTCAGGCGGCGATTACACGCGTTTGAGTAATGATTGGCACACAATATGATGATACTCCTTTAGGGTGGCCTAGCTTGGTCAACCGGAGCATTCACGAACACTGTGGCATTCTCACATATGTATTGGTTTCAACATCGAGCTACTGTGGCATCAGGATTCCCAACATGCCTTGAAATTGCCCGATATGCCCAACCGGCGTCAAGTAAAGTTATTATGTGGCTCCTACCAATTCCTGTTAGCTGGTGGTAATGCTGACTAATGCGTCTACGAGGCACAATCTTCCCTCAGTGATCTTCAGTCACACTGTTGACGAACTAACTGCCTGACGTTCCACACACACACACACCTTTAAACACAACAATTTGAATCGTGGCAGTACCACTAGTGTACTCATGTAGCCGTGTACTAAAATATGTACAGTATGGTTTCTTATGTCTGCTTCAATTTTTGTTGTCATACAGTGTATCTGAATGGAGAGATTTTTGCGGCTCTTGTCGTCGAGGTCTTCAGAGCCGATAAGGGTGAAGTGAAGTAAGTATGGAGCAGCGCCAGAATGGACGTGTGGAGTAAACAGGAGATCCCTGAGTAAACCCGCTGACCAGCGGCATCGTCCAGCACGATTCCCACTTGAGAAAATCCGGAGTGAACCGGTCGGGGAGTGTATCTGAAATTTATTGTTGATTAATTCAGCGCAAGGAAGGAAAGGAAACATTTTATAAGTTTTTGGGGTAAGTATTTTACGAGTAAAAATTTATATAATTTAAGTTATAATGTATTTATTAATTTGACCATATAGTTCTTACATTGGTCCTTTATTTAATATAATTTTTAATGTTTATTTAAAATTCGGTATCATCTATGAGGAGAGTGTTGTTTGAAAAGTGGGCAGCAGTCGAAGTGTAAGTTATCTTTTGCAAGGAACACTTACGTGGATTTATAAGGCTGAAACAAAACTATTGTATAGACGTAATGTACATTGGGTTGAAACTCAAGTGTGACTACCCTTCATTAGACCGTTTCCTACTATCACTACGATCAAACATAATCTCGGAAATATACCTAAGTTAGGTTAAGTTATTTCCATAAAAATGAATGCTCGTTCTTTATACTGAAATTACAAATACCGTCATTAATTACTTATATGTAAGTTTTTCAATTATAATGGTGTGAGGTAAATTAAGTAGCTGAAATAGAAGATAATATTCCTTGCATCATCAGGTTATCATGACTGAAAGGTGCTTTTAAAGCTAGTAATCTTTTGGACATAACACAAACACGTAGAAGAGATTTATTTATTACTTCACAATAACGCTATATATAGAAAGGTTGTGTGTAAGTTATGCCAACTAACGTGCACAAAATAATATTTTTATGCTGTAAAATTACATTTGACAGTGTACTGAGATTTTCGCTAGACGTTTAGGTATTTTGTTTACTGAAATTATTACGTATCTAGGCAGATTTCACCTCGTATTTCAAAGCAATCTTTACAAAAGTACGACGTGTGAGAACATATGAGAATTTGAGTCTCGCCATATAATATAAAGGAATTAACATTGCAGCACACAGAATATATACCATTGCTTATTATAGCTTTGAATACAGCACGTTAACATCGAGACAAGAGTGATGTTTTAATAAGTATCCTTAACTTCGTACACTTATTTTTGATGTGGGGCTATTATAGAAAATGACATAGATATGCCGTTTTTATAGACAAGTTTTATGGTTATAATATATACTGCCAGCATACAAAGTTGAATTAAAATTTGTTTCGAAAATATAATTCGTAGATGTAACATACAGAGCCATAATATTTTATAGCGGATCTTTTGAAAATAAGTGTCCGACCCACTCAAAACATATTAGTTTACATGGCCGGACGTAATGCTATTTCTCCGTCAAATTTGCTGGGAATCTGTTGTTTTTTTCCGGACAAAAAAGGTCTACAGAAAATCACTTGCTATTTTTATATTACTTTTCTTTTAGTTAAAAAAAAAGCTCGAGGTTCTGCTACTTCCATGTACACACCTCGACTAATCGGATTCGAAGCATTCTTGTCGCTATATCTTCACTTCAACATATTTAAAAAATTTTATCAATCTTCAAACTGTATTCACATTATATCCATCTACAGAAAAAAAAAACACGCTCTTTCAGAGGAATAGCGAATGGCTCTTTCAAGATATCGCACTCACCAGAAGCAAATATTTCTGTGAACTCCAACACAGCCCACAACGACCTTTTTCGACTGCCATGTCTCCAAATATACTAACCTCGTTCGTGAGAGGCTAGAAAACTACACTGAACTTTGCTACGGACTTTGCACGAATAAAATTATAGTATCTCAGCTTGACGTCCCATAGATGCTCACCGCACAACGAAACATCAATGTCAGCTCACTGACTTTCACGGAGAGGCGATGTCAAACAGGCTGCGCCCGTCTTCATCGCCCTTCTCGCTTCATCGAGTTTGTTCCTCACTCGCACAGACATTCATCTTTCTACGTGGAGCGACTTAGAGTACACGGGCCTAAGATTTTTTTTTTCCTCACCTCGAGGCAAAGCTATACGGGCGACAGTGACAGGCGTGCCCAGGGTTCCATCGCCGTAAGAGTAAGACGCTGAATCGGAGTGCAGTGCTTCCGTCGTCACGGCCTCCTGTGCAAATTATATACGTGCAGTCTACTCGCGGATACTTCCGACGTTTCTGAAGCCTTGCTTAAATTCTTCTTTTTAACTACTCCTCCGCCCCAAGCAAACAAATCCTAACAAAGTCTAGAAAATTACACCGGAGAGACAACACACCGTTTTCGGACGCACTCACTTTAATTACATATTGCATGTGAAATATTTATTACTAGGCGTTACCAACACGCCAATTTTATATCTATTTTTTATTGGTATTAGTTATAGGCTAATTTAAACTATATAAATATTATATAAGATAACAATAAGATTTCAATTTCATCAAAAATAAAATACTTTAATGTTAACAAAACGTTTGTGATACACGACATGTTTAGGAAACAACCAACACATCATACATTCGGTGATTGTTTGGAAGGTTTGATTCAAAAAGTGCGAAAGAAGTAGGGAAATGTCGAATGACTTGCAAAGGCATCGGGAATAGAATGGCAGGATTCGCCCCGCCGCCATGTAGTCACGTCACCGGCCGCCATTTTTTTCCCTTTTCTCCCTCAAAATTTCCTTTTTTTCCCCCTCAAAATCGACAAAAATACCCTAAAAAGGACCCTTTTTCCCTAAACATTTTCCTTTCTCCTTCAAACTTTCGCTTCATCCCTCGAAAAATAAAAAAAGCCCCCACAAATGGTAGAAGCCCCCCATGTGCAAAAACCCCCTTGAAATCCAATTTTCACCCAATTTAAGTAATTTGGGGGCTTCCTTAGGACCATCAGAGCAGTGGCGGCTATATTGGTTTTTTAGGTATAGGTATGCCAAATCGATACAAGGGATCCAGTATCAGATTCGGACCTAATCATCAGCTATCTTGGTTATGTCAATCATCTTGTCCACCATTATGGGTTCAGGTGACCTTTGACACTTTCCTTCGATCTTGACCTTTAACCTTGAAAATCCGAAAAATAAAAAAAAAAGTACAAAAATTCTAAAATTTCCTAAAAAAATCATTATTAAAAATAATAATAATAAATTATATTACAAACATTAAAAATTATTATAAACGTTATAAAAATATTTTTTAAACTTACATATCCGAATGGGGCCCCTAGTACTACGCCTAGTAGACGACTGACCCCCTCGCCCCCACTCCCCTCACATATACTTATGCCGCCATCTTGATTTCTTCGTTCTTCATTAGTTCATACATTTATGGAGGCCACCATCTTGGTAGACAACGGCCGTCTTAGAAGGCGACTGCCATCATAGTAGTTGACCACCATCTTGATATACATCACTTGTCTGCCATCTTGGAAGCCAATGCCCATTAGCAATTGAACTTTGACCTGTGACCCATGACCCCTTACCCCTGACATTAACCCAGTGACCTTAAAAGACCTTCAAAACCAAAAAACTTAAGAAAAATACATAAAAATCATCACGTATAGTACACTACAAACTAACACCGCCATATCACATGCATATTACCACCGTCATATCAGATGCAGACTACCACCGTCATATCAGATGCAGACTACCTCCATCATGACCCTGTGACCTTAAATGATGTTCAAAACTAAAAAAACTTGCAAAATATACATAAAAGTCAGCAACAATAATACATTACAGACTACCACCGCCATATTATATGCAGACTAAATCGACCTTGATCCTATGACCTTGAATACCCTTCATGACAATAAATTCGAGAAAAAAATACATAAAAGTCAGCAAGCATAATACAGTATAGACTACCGCCGCCATATTAGATGCAGATTACCTCGACCTTCACCCCATGACCTTGAATGAACTTGAAAACCGAAACTCGGTGAAAATTATAATTAATCAAGGAACATATAACAGTAGACCCCCTTCCCTTGCTGACCCCTTCACCACTACCTAAGCATTGACCGACACAAAAATCATTGACCATCCCCGCCCCCATCATCATTATTCCTGCCTGCTCGCCAACACCTATTTCCACACTGCCTTGCTCATCACGCCTGCCTCAAACTTTTCCCTCCTCGTTCCAAGTCTGTTGCATCCAACCTGCTTAGGATGTATTTCAATATTAACCCACTCTCATATTTTGTATACTTCATTTCAAAATATACCTCGGTTGTCATATAATTTATTATGCACATGCAGTGATAGAGCATTACAGCAAATATTTCAGTAATAACATAATTTGAGACAAAATTTGATTTTTATTACTGTGCTCCCTTGCAGTATCGGCTTGTAGTGTCAGATCTGAAAACCAAGACCATCATATTCCTGATATCAGGGAAAGTAGACATGCTAGGAGTAGGTACATCGACACCAGCGAGAAATAAAGCACTTTCGTTTATTCATTACACACATATATATATATATATATATATATATATATATATATATATATATATATATATATATATATATATATCAGACTACAGACACAAAAACAGAATCTCTATAGTTTCCATATATTCGTGTACGGTAAGGCCTCTACAGCCCCTGGAATGCTATCAACATTGCACAGTGCTTGATTTGCAGTCTGGAATGCCTGCCGGCTGATTCATTCTTCAAGAGGTTGAGGCTTTTCATAAATACACTGCATCCAAACATTATACTATATGGGACCTTATTTGACTTCCTCAGTTAATTGATTGATTATCCTTTGTTTAACGTGGCCTACATATGTACATGTGTCTTTCGTAGCAGCAAAGTTATTTCCAATTACGTAATCATTTAAAATGCCCTTGAATGCTGAATTTTTCTTGGTACAATCCATTCGATGTGGTATCACAAATAGCTAGCACAGGGCGTTTCTTAGCTGCAGGAACTCTACCTTCACAGTTGTTGATATGTCTCGTCAGCTTATCACCTCGTTTGAACAGTCATTTGCACTTAATACATTGTTGCATAACATAAGAAGGACCCTCACACAAGTAGTTATTTCGTGCTTCCTCGCACCATGGCTGTAGGCAAATATCTTGTCACAGTAGAAGCAATGAAGCCTTTACGTAGTCGTCGATGGCGCTGCTATACTTGGCCCACCCGAAGAGGTCGATGGTGATGTCGACGCCCTTGTCTGATGTCGCCGATGGCTGCATTCCTGTAGGTGACCCACCCGAATAAATCGCTGCTGCTGTCGGGGTCATGCCTGAAGAAGTCGGTGGCACTACTGATAACACTCCCGAAGTATTCTATGGCACTGGCGTAGTTGTCATTAGCTCTGGAGCATCCGAAGACATCGCAGATGCAGAATAAGACTTTGATACGAAGAGGCACAAGCTAGCCAAGATGATCCACCTTTCATGGGAGCTGCTGTCAAACTAAGACTCTCAGTTGACCTCTCTGCAGTTTTATATATGAGTATGCAAGACATATGACGTCATATTTACGTTGAACCAATTGTATTCCAAACACCAACCAGGCAAACACCGACCAGCTAATCACCTAGATGTCACGTGATTGCAGCTGGCCAATCACGTGCAAGCATTGAGACATTACGTGCAAGCATTGAAACATCACATACACGAGTCTGTCTCTGTGTCCTGAGGAGGAAAATGAGTGATGAGGGGGAGGAGGAGGAAGAGTAGGAAGAGGTGGAGCAGGTGGTGGTGTTTGGGGTTTTTGGGGTTTTGGTGGCGGCAGTGGTGGTGGTAAGTTGCATGTGTGTAGGTTGTGTTTCGGGTGTGTCGATGTGTTTGGGCGCATGCATCTGTGTTTGGGTATGTGTAGGTGTATTTGGGTGTGTAGGTGTGTTTGGGTGTGAAGGTGTGTTTGGAAGTGTGTAGATGTGTTTGGGTGCATGTAGGCTATATGTGCTTGGGTGTATAGGTTGAGTTTGGGTGTGTGTAGGTGTGTTTGGCTGTATGTGTGTGTGAATGTGGGGGTCTGTCTTGTGAGGACCTGACTAATGCACGTGATGTCTCAATGCTTACACGTGATTGGCCAGCTGTAATCACGTGACAACTCGGTGATTAGCTGGTCGGTGATTGGCTGGTTTGTGTTCGCAATATAATTGGTTCAACGCCAATATGATGTCTTAAGTCTTGCATACTCATATATAAACTGTAAGGAGGTCAACTGAGAGTCTTAGTTTGACAGCAGCTCCCGTGAAAAGTGGATCGTCTTGGCTAGCATGTGCCTCTTCGTATCAAAGTCTTATTCTGCATCTGCGATATCGTCAGGTACTCCAGAGCTAATGGTAGCTATGGCATTGCCATTGACTTATTCGGGAGTGTTATCAGTACTGCCATCGACTTCTTTAGGCATGACGCCGACAGCAGCAGTGACTTATTCGGGTGGGTCACCTACAGCAATGCAGCCATCGGCGACATCAGACATGGCGTCGACAGGGCCATCGATCTCTTCGGGTGGGCAACATATAGCAGTGCCATCGACGACTTCGTCAAGGCTTCGTTGCTGCTACTATGACAACATATTTATTTACAGTCATGGTGCGAGGATGCACGAAAGAACTACTTGTGTGAATTGTCCTTCCTTTGTTAGGTAACAATATGTTAAGTGCAAACGACTGTTCAAACGAGGTGATAAGCTGACGAGACATAACAACTGTAAAGTTCCTGCAGCTAAGAAACACCCAGTGCTAGCTTTTTGCGATACCACATCGAATGAATTCTACCTAAAAAATTCGGCATTCAAGGGCATTTTGAATGATTGTGTAAATGGAAATAACTTTGCTGCTACGAAAGACATATGTACACTTCTCGTAACAAAAAATTAGCGATCTCGTGTAACTGGAAATATTTCGAAGTTCACTTCGGATATGTTTGGCAGGCTGCCTCCTCCCAAGTCACAGGCGCGTACCGCGGAGTGGGCGTGGCTAACTGCTGAATCATAGCTTTGGAGGAAAAAGCAAACAAAGCACGAATAATATTTCTATCTGTTCTTTTTTGTCCGAATATATTGCAACACATAATATGAATTGCAGTTAAAGTAAATTAGGGGTGAAAAACTTCGGGGTTATGAACTAGCCTGTATCAGATCTGAGAAACAAATACTAAATGGTAAATTTTAACAGACCACTGGAACTATTTACTTCCAATCATGCATAATTGTAAATATGAACGGAGTAGTTACGTTATAATACCCTTGCCAACACACACGAGATCTTAAAAAACATAAAGTGATAATCACTAAAATCATTAAATAATGCGTTATACGGAATAATTTTTTCACATGTATGATAATTAGAGACCATAAAATGTCTTGGAATCAATGGCCTGGTGTCTAGACTTGACAGTCCAATGAAAACCCGATTAATTACTCTATATTCACTACTTTTTTCTCCAGCAAGTGCCAATATTACTCCAAATCATACAGCATGTGATTCCAAACGTCTTTCCTTGCAATTTTTGTATTTCTTCGCACATTCCTGGAAGAACCTTGTTATCTGTAATCCAATGAATGGTGGAATAGGTCTATAAGTGTGTAAAGTTGAGCTTGTCCTCAAAATAATCCGCGGAATTATCATGTTCCTGTTTTGTTCCGTTGAAAAGAAAAAGACTATTAAATGCACCGTGTGATTACCCGATATGTCTTAACGAAATTTGTATTACAGGAAATATTTATTGATGATTAAAGTGTTATAAGACGATATTCCTACATTATTATCTGCGGGAGTGATTATAGTCTCTTGAAAGATCTAAGGTGATTTAAAAACACTCAAAATTTTCACCTTTAAAAACATAATAACATAAATAGAACACATGCAGCGAGCTACTAGATATGTTTCGAAGGAAACTATTCTCATTAAAGTGAGCACTTTTTGATGCCTGTCGCATTTAATATATGAACGTATGCACCCAAATATCAACAAAAATTAGTATTATGTCGTAACTCAGTCTTTATGTTCATTTATACACGAACTGAAGTACAAATAAAACGGCTTGCGTGTTTCATGTGTGTGTTATAGCACCATTACGGAAAGTGTTAAGAGCTCACTTTGGCGCGAACAGCCTATAGTACCGTTACATCTAAGCTGGACAGTTCAACTCGATGTGTTTTCTCATGGTGTGTTTGTCCCCAACTGCCTCCATTGGTGATTCGTGCTAGTAATGGTAAGTAACCCAATTTGAAACACTTAGTGGCTGGCAGACACTACACTGACCAGTCACCTAGCTGATTGGTGGATACATGTGATAGAGTGATTTCTAGAAATTGGCCTCTCAATGTTTCGCGCCATGTTATGCGAATGCTAGCCGCTGTGGCGTACACAACTACTATTTGTTTAATAATATGTCACATTGTGATCTCAAACATGATTCGCCAACATTCTATTTATATTTTTTTATAAATTGTTGTCAGTCCCACTTCTTCAAAATAAGCAACATATGTACCAATTTGATCAATGTTTCTTTTAGATTAACCTTCCTTGCGGGATAAAGTATTGCCATTTCTAAGTTTGAGTACAAATTGGCTGACCAAAACCGAATGTTTAACCGTCAGAAGACCTTATTCAATGCCTGTAAGAAATACACAAATAAAGATAGAGCATTGCATTTTCTTTATAACACATCTACCAACATCTGACTTTGAAGTTCCCGCACTTTGACCTCATACCTACAAAAACCGGAGAGGTTATACTGACGTAAATGGTTGGGGAATTGGAGTTACGTTTTAAAGATTAGTAATATGACATGCAGTCAAACGAAAAGTTACTAAGAAAGAGTTCCAAATTGTCGTACAGGAATCTCCATCCTGATCGACTCAAGCGCCATTTCGCAGTGGTTGTTTAGCAATATTTAATGATTTATCACCAATTTGTGCTACTTTCTAACACTTCATTTTCCGTTTATTTGGTTTGGTAGTGCAAGTCACAAAATAAATAAATTGACAACAACAATTAATTTTTAATGTGTGTTATATATAAAAATGATTTGGCGCAAAGGGATGGGGGGTAGCAGCGGAGGAACCGCCCCCGCTGTATTGAAATTTATCTTTTTTCCTTCTTTTCCTTCAAAGTTTCCATTTTTCCCTCAAGATCGACTAAATGTCCTTAAAATTTACGGTTTTTTCAGTTTTAAAAAATGTCCCTTTTCCCCTAAAAATTTCCCGTTTTCCCAGGCGATTCAGTGACCCAGGGTCTAGGATGAGCGACCTCGGTGACCGGGATCAGAGATCCCTGGTTCATGAGTGCAGGACCAGGACATTTGCCCTTGACCTTTGACATTTGACCCAAAGCATCAACAAAAGTAAAAAAAAAAAAATATTCGATACAACAAAATTCCAAAAAATTTAAATAAAAAAAGTTAAAAAAATACCGAAACGTATATTATTGCAAGTACTAAAAAACCATTAAAAAAAAATTAAAACATCTTTTAAAAATTGTTTGAAAATATGTCATCAGAAATGTATTTAAAATTATTTATAAAACTTTTTAAAAAATTTCTAAGAAAAATATAATTAAAAATGTAATAAAAAATCATTTTAATAAAACTGTAAACATTATTATCAAATAATTATAAAAAATAGTTTTATAATGCATTAAAAATGAATTTTTTCCAGAGGTCACCCATCACCCATATCCATCCACCATATTGGTAGGTGCAAAGGACGACCATCTTGGTAGGTGACCCCACCTTGGTAGGCGACTGCCATATTGGTAGGCAACCGCCATCTTGGTAGGTGACCATCATATAATAGGCGACCACCATCTTGGTAGGTGACCATCATATAAGTAGGCGACCACCGTCTTGGTAGACATCACCTGTTCGCCATATTGGATGCAGGTAATCATGACCTCGACCCCATGACCTTAAATGGCCTTGAAAACAATAACTAAAGAAATAATACATTAAAGTCATCAAGCATAATACATTACAGATTACTACCACCATATTAGATGCAGACTACCTCGACCTTGACCTCATGACCAAGAAAACTGAAACTCGAGAAGAAATACACCACAGTCAACAATAATAATACATTACATACTAACACCGCCATATTGGATGCAGACTAACTTGACAATGACTATGACTTTGAATGATCTTGAAAACAAAAACTCGACGAAAACACATAACAGGCAGCACAGGTGACCTTAACCTTTACCCCGTGACCTTTAATTTCCTTTAAACAAAAAAATTCGGAATAAAATACATAAGTCAGCAAGCATATTACAATACTAACTACTAACACCATATTAGATGCAGACTACCTTAACCTTAACACCATAACCTTGAATGACCTTGAAAACAAAAAATTCCAATTACACAAAAGTCAGCAAGCATAATATATATCAGACTACAGCCGCCATATTGTATGCAGCCTACCTTGACCTACCCATGATCTTGAATGTCCTTGAAAACAAACACTCAATAAAGTACATAAAAGTCAGCAAATTTAATACATTACAGATTACCACTGCCATATTAGATGCAGACTACCTTGACCCATGACCTTCAATGACCTTAAATAACAAAATTCTAGAAAAAATACATTAAAGTCAGAAAGCATATTACATTACACACTACCGCCATATTGGATGCACGTAAGCTCGGCCTTGACACCATGACATTGAATGACCTTGAAAACTAAATCTTGAGAATAATTACATGAAAGTCTACAAGCATAATACATTACTAACAACTGCTACCATATTAGGTGCAGGTGACCATAACCTTGACCCTATTATCTTAAATGACCTTTAAAGCCAAAACTCGAGAAAAAGTACATAAAAGTCAACAAAACTATTACATTACTAACTAACACCACCTATTATATGCCACCTGAACCGTGGCAATATGACCTTGAATTACCTTAAAATCAAAAACTAGATAAAATACGTGAAAGTCAGCAAGCATATTGCATTACAAACTACTGCCAGCATATTATATTCGGACTAACTTGACTTTGGCCCCATAACTTTGAATGACCTTTAAAACAAAAACTCAAGAAAAAATACATGCCTTAGAATTCTTCTATGAAGAGTTGAATGCCATTTTCAATCCACTGAAGTTATCGCTGTCAAATGTATGTCTTAGGTGCAACTTGTGACCTCTGACAAGGCGATTTGACCATTATTTCTTATGTCTTCTGGTAGGCACAATTGCCTACAATTTTTAATTTGGTGAATTTATAGCTGTAATATTCATATGTAGCACTCGTTATATCGAGCAAGGCGATATATATGGACGACTATACCACAAGCCTTCATTATTCTTTGACTAAACATGTTACTGATGCCAGAATTGTTGACAACCCTATTAGCTGCTTTGTTAATCGGTATGTGTTAACACTCATATCTATTATCCTCGCGATTACAACATATTCTCATATTTTTTTACTATGTCCCTTTCACTTCTATAAATAGCCTTTTTATATATTCCTAAACATTAACTAACATCTTTTGTAAACGAAATCTGCAGTTAAATATGCATGTGATTGGGTAATGTTTCCAGGTCAGATTTTACAAAGCCAGAGCTGCGCAATTAGTTGTTTCGCCTCTCCCCAACAAATCCCGCACACACGTTCAGACAAGTGCCACATCGTCTGGCGCAGACAGTAGCTTGCTTCTTGAACGCTGACCTGCACCGGGTCGAGCAAGGTATTCATATCTCCTCTGTAACTAGGCCAAACAATCCTATAGGGCATTTGGAAAGCTTTCAGTCATTCTCGTACAAATATCCCTGTAACCGAGCGTGCAGTGTCGTCTCTCTCGAAATATTTTCCGCGCCTAAATTTTAGAGATGAAATACTTGCATTATGTTCGGCTAATGATGGCACGGCAAAGTAAAGTTTTCGGCTATTCTTTTATACTGGTTTCATTAGCTACATAGTTTTTTTTTTCCTGTTAGTCAAATATTCTTTAAAGTGAGCACTTTTAGGCAGACATAGCCGTTTAAAACGTTGCGCTGATATTAATACACTTAAAAACGCTTGATTTTACTGTGTTAGTACACATTTTCTGTTACGACGTCATTGTGTATATAAGACATAACTATAATCCGATAGTGAACATTAAGTATTCCTGGGGCCACGGTGGTGTAGTGGTTAGACAACTCCTCTCCCACCATGGTGAATCGGGATTCGATTCCCGGCGAGGTCGCCCCCGGATTTCCGCATTTGGGAATAGTGCAGGACGATGCCGCTGGTCGGTGGGTTTTCTCACTGATCTACCATTTCCCCCACCCTTGCATTTGGGTGCTGCTCCATACTCATCTCGCTTTACCCTAAATGGCTCTCTAGACCTCAGTGTTAAGAGCCGCGGAAAAATCTCTTCACTCGCTCATTACACATTCCGCCTACCAGGACGTATTTTGTCCAGAAGGGCGAGACGCTGAGGACGACCCAGGCACGCGCATCATATGCGTCATCGTCTCTTTGTGCAAGTTACTGGACAAGTGTGCCGTATTTTCTTGAGAAACGTACCTCTAAGATAACTTTAAAATTATGCCTATTACATAAAATATTTGCAACATTTTCTTGTCACCAAACAATAAAGTAAAAATAAATTTAGCTTCTAGTTTCTTGTCGTGTATTTACATAGTAATCCTTTATTCGTAAACTGAGTTTTCACCCATGCACTACAACGGTAATGTGAATATATATTTACTTTTGGACAGCTTCGTTTGGCGTGATCGGTGTGAATATGAACTGAACCAGACTTTAGTGTGAAATCATCCAACGGACACCTTGGAAAATGCTTTAAGTAACGAGTATAGATAACCGTGCGGTTGGTATTTTCCACTCGCTGCAGCGCCCGTCCGTGTCCAGCCAATTACTGAAGGACGAGGGAGCTCAATAGCACCACGGTGTCTGGCGCGAGCAGTAGTGAGAGCTGTAAGCAGTGGCAACCGCACACAGCCAGGCGGGCTATGAAGCGGTTGATTGGAGAAACCACCTGACTGCCTGTTCGTTTTGTCTCGGTACTAGGAAATCATTGTAAAAAAAACCACAACTTCTACTTGGCTTTTTTACTCAAATTCCCCCTTAAGAAATATAATCGACTTCATTCTTTGTTCGTGCAAAAATATCTTTCGAATGCAAAGTTAGGGTGCAAACATATTGAGATTGTTTTTTAATAATGTATTTATTCGTTGTTACACGTATCGATTAGATAAACAAAAAATATAGTTTGACTAAATGTAATACACTGCAAATACATTATATTATTTCCTATATAATTTTTCATGGCGTATATTTTTACTTTCGCAATTTTATTTGCTTTCATTTGCTCACCAAATATTTAATTGTATGGCTGGAAGTATTAACACTGATAAGGGAACTGGAGCCTCTGTGTTACAGACCACAATATGAACTGAAGCTGAGTATTTGCAAGTTTCATATGAAAAAAAGTCTCCCACAAAGTAACTTCCCTTTCTGCGAACAACTTTCATCTCTCATTTAGCTTTGAATTAACCAGTTTCTAGTCATGTCTGGCCCAACGCTATTACAATTTATTAGAAGAAGCTCGATTATTGTGTTTTGCTGCAAATATAGTTTTTTTTCTCACTCTTGTGTCCAGTTCCGCCAGATGATTCTCAGTGGGGTGCAGGTCAGGTGATAATGATTGGGTATTGCATGGAGTATGGGGTGTGTTGTAGACGATCCATTTCGCAGTGTGCCTGGGCTGGGGTCAGTGTCATGTTGGAAATAGAAGTCGTCGGTTTGGCCCAGTTTTTCTGCGCGTTCTTGCCGATTTTGTGTTGCAGAATATCTTTGTATAAATAATTATCTATAATGGTCTCCCACAACGAGAAACTGCCATGCATCCCTTTACCATGATATCACTAGCTGCATGTTCTACACTAAATTAACTATTTTCCAGACCCCTTTCCGTATTGTTTTGCCATACCATTATGCACCCATCCCTACGAAATATGTTTAAATAATTTTCGCCGGAAAATATTACCTTCCTCAAGAATTCAAATAGTCCTTGGACTTATTTGGATTTGCAAACTGAAAATATTTCTTTACCTTAATTACATGTGGCTTCTTTCTTAGCATTAAGTGCACGGTGTCCAATGTTAATAACTCCCAAAATGCCCAGGGTTGTAATTATTTTCCACGGTGTTCGTGCAATTTGCCAGATTTTTGTGTTGCTGTAATCCTGGAATTCCATTTTATGATTCCAAATATTTTGTTTGCTCCCTACTGTCTAAGTCAGATGGTCGCCCAGTTCTCACCTTTTTGAGCAACATTTATTCTTTTCATAGTTCTCAATTATAGTTAGAACCGTGTATTCTCATAGTGACAATTATCGACATTCCACTATAAGATTGAGTTCTTTTACTATGCAGATCGCTGATGATGTGTCTTGCACCGAGTGCACCTCTTTTCTTGACTCGCCAATGCATTCACTGTTTATGGACCTATATGCATGCGAATTACAACATTATAACAAATACTAACTTATATTTAAAGCGGAGTGTGTCCTATGTCTATACTTATATTTCATCACAAAGGACATCTATCAAACCTGTCTACTTTATTTCTTCGTGTACCTTCGATACGAGTCACATGAAGTAGTGTTATACAGTATAAGGACGCCAAGTGTCTTGCCAATGAATTATTCCATGATTGTTTGTGCGGTGAAGTTTTAACATATATTTTGTCATTGTAATTCTTCTGTGCGAATACCTCTGTACGTCACTGCATATTGCCTTATTAGCAGATGTGCTGTTTAGAGTGCCGTATGAAACACATTAACAAGCTGCTGTCGATAAGCATATTACCCGAGTACTTCCCAGTAATTTGAACGAATCTAACACATATTTACAAATTCATCATTTCTCGAAACGTACACTATAAATCTGAATCACTGAGATTTCCACCATTTAAATCAATGAAAAGCACTTGACTTATTCAACAGTCACTTCTGCAGATTTAACTGATGGATTAATAACAAAGTGCCAGTTTTCTTTCAGCCATTGATTCAGTGTATTTCCCACTGATTCATCAACCATTTCATTCGCTGTTTTTCAGTGATTTGATTTTTGACTGATGTATCGGTTAAAGAACGCGTATCAAATGAAATAATGCATAAACTAATAAAACCCATATACAAAATTTTTAAAAGGTATATTTCGTCTTTCATGATGCCATTTTACGAGGCAACAAAAACATTCCGAATATCATTAAGTTTTTACGTCTTTAATTTCGTTTTCAAGTAATTATCATAGCGGACAGTGTGAAGGCCTTAACTGCGTCAAATGTGGTGAAATGAGTGCATTCTTACGTACTATTTGTTTTAACAATCCTAAAGTTAACAATTAAACTAAAACGAAAATACATGGCATACAATTCAAAGTTACATACTTAATTATAATACGTAGTATATTTTCCTACCTGACATCAACATTCACTTGGTAGCGCTGTAGGTAAGATAATGGTCTATAAGCTGGTTACTTTATGTTGAAAGCCCGGACACGACAAAATGTTTGTTACTTCGGTATTGAAATTACGCCAAATTGCAAAATATAAACAGTGGATATCGGAAATAGGTTTAATTTTCGCAATGATGTCCTTAAATTCAATATATAAACAATATTTAATCCACTGCGCGCAGTTGGCTGTACCTTAATCAGTCAGTGAAATTGTTTTACTGAAACAATTCGTGGTTTTCCAACGATTCTAAGTGGATACATTTTCACTGATTCTAGTAGTTTAATTTCACTGCGAATCAGTGGTTTTCCACCGATACGAATTTAGAATGTACCTATACGTATGTTACCAAATTCTTTGAAATTTTTAGCTTACACATTATTCTGTGTCGTGTTTAAAAACATTTGGTAAATTTCTACATCCTTCAAGAACATTATTATTACACGTAAATATATTCACCAAGCACGACGAATAATAAAGATTACGGCAATCACATTTTTTTTTTAATATTATGTCAGTTGAAATTGTCAATTTAAGTATCGGAAACAATATTTACCTCTGTAACGTCTGATTTATTGGGCATATTATTTACTTACATTAACACGTTGTGTGGTGTGCTAATTCGGATACATACATGTTTATGTTTGACAAAATGCTAATGTGACGTGTTACGCATATAGGTTAGTTGTTCAATCATTTTATTTTAGTTTACGTGTTTGTTATGGTACGCGCAGTAACTAAGTTTTTGTGATCTAAATATTAAATTTTATTTTGTTTATTTTAAATTGCTAAGTTTTTTTAGCAACATGTTAATTCACCTAAGTTGGCAACGTATTGTGACGTCACTGCTATTATAGTCTCAAGGAATACACCTCACAGGTAAACCCTATAATGCGTAGGTTAATTTGAATATTTTAACCACCCCGATTATGGATGGCGATAGAATCATCTCATCTCCATCTTGTCCTAGAAGGTTCATACACGTCGAAAGCCAGGGAGGCTGAGGCTCAGCCGATAATCGACGTAGTTTAAGTATTAATTGTTGCCTGAAAATCCTACTTAGAACGAGTATAATAGCCCATAACGTGTATAACAGCCGACTGTATACGTATGTGTAAGCCATCTGAACAGGGCACATGAGCATGATGTCTGCAATATCGTCACATATGTGTAAGGTATTTCCACCGCCCATCGTTAAGTGACCGTTGGTACACCGGTGGAGCGTATTAATTACACGTAAGCAGTTCCACTATTACACACCACCTTCTAGATTGTCACGAGACGCCTGATAACTCTTCAATTTGCTCTACCTTATTTAATTTACTGCTATCCAGGGGACTTTTTTAAGTGCAAGCTTACGAATTGAATTTTCTATGTATTGTGTGAGAATATTTTTGGAACACTAGCTAAAATTACTTATTTTACACTGCAGGACATTTGTTCATTTTCACGTTTCAAGGCACAGCAAAGACATTGCTTACAGTTATCTGGCACGTCAAGCATAATGGTTATTTTCAACAGGCATAAAGATAAAACACTTTATTTTCAAGCTGCTGCATGCTGGTTTTCACACATCTTTTATTCAGTTTATTAAGGTGAAAGTCTAGTTTTGAATCTGGTTAAATATTTTTCAGCATTTAATAATTAACTTCGCAATTGGGTGCTTTTCATTGAATAGATAGTTCTCTCTCATTTCCTGTTGTGTCTGTGAGTTGTAAAAAATTGCATACGAATGAAACCTACCCTCTACGACAGTATCTTTTATTCCAAACAAATTTAGCAGCAGCAAGTACTTGTGGGATTGTAGGAGACGGCAGACTTTGGGAAATCAAGTGTTTTAAAGAAATCGACGAATGCATTTTCTAATTTGTCGCTAGTGAATGGGCTGATAACATTTACTTTGCAGTGGCTAAAACTATAAATGAGATTGAGCAAGAAAAAAGACTGTTAGGCTGACTCCCAGACTCGCGGTTACCTTCGAACTACAAGCAGGAAATGCTACGATTTTATCATATTCTTGAATGCAGACCTATTCGTGGAAGGTATAGAACATGACAAGAAATTATAGAATGAAACATTACATCCCCTTATGCATAAATTATACTACTAATGTATATTATATTGCCGGAAATTGTAGCTGGTGAGATCTCTCCATGAATATGGTTAGAGAAATTAGTTTAATTTCTGACTGTGCAGTAAATAACGAATGTAAATGATCAGTAGAGCTGCATATAACTGTAAGTTTAGCTATAAGTGAATAGTTAGCGTTTAACCACTGTTACATATAAAAGCATATTTAAGTAGTTTACACGCTGTAAAAGTTTGTGAAAGCGTTTCGCGGTATGTCGCCGGCATGAATTTTTATTTTCGATTATTCAATAATCACGTTTACTTCATGTACGTTAATCCCAAAAACTTTGTTTACAATACTTAAAATAGTGAGCATTTTAATGGTGACATATATATTATATTGACAGTTCGTGGTACTACTTAGCAGTACAAAATACTGTGCAGTTTAACATCACGCTTGTCTCAGATGTTAAATGTAGCCCTCAGTTCTGCATGCGTTATGTCATGGTCTATAAAAATAGTACTTAGCATTACTTTTGACTACTAGTGCTGTTAATATAAAATTGCAGAATAGTATTTGTGCTTATTGCTGGTGCTTAAATTTGTCATAAGTCAATTGCAGATTTTGTATATATATATATATATATATATATATTAAAAATGCATTGAAATTAAGCTGCTATAATTAATTTCCTTTTCTAACAAAGCATTGAGATTTTAAGTATAAGATTTTAAATTTTCATTTTACAATGTTTTTGGTCTGAAACGAAAAGCGTTTAATTGTTATTTCAGTCGTTCACATGTATAATATTTTTCAACTATATAAGGAATTAGAAAGTTAAATAAATTACTTTATTCAATGTAATTTTCCAAACTGAAATATATTTTATTATTAACTGCTCTTTTTGTGGTTGTTCGAAAAGTGGATTAGGTGGTATAGGGGTTAGTGCACCAGCCAGTCTCACGGCATTGCATCTGAATCTCGAACACACATGAACACGGTTCAAATACTGGCATACGAGTACTGTGGTGGATATTGTTCATTGCGGATGTAGTATTACAGGTAGCTCTATTTCTAATTAATAATACCATCTCAGTTTTCTTTACGCGAGTAATTTGTTCACAGGTAAAAGTTACATTTTATACGATTGATTTTAAACAAAGTTTAGTATCGCTGTGTCACAGTTTCACTTATCATTAATTTTATTGTTCCAATGCCATACCTTACATGTTGGCTTTTGCATAAAATTAAAATATACTATTTCTGAAGCCGCGGAATTTACTCACATGACAAAAGATAGTCACCATGTTTATATGTATCTATAATTTGATGAGTTTCTGTTGTTCCTGCAATGTGTGATTACGGCTGTTAGATTTTAAAGCGCGGGATAAAATGGAGACCATAATTACTCACACCAAAATGTATTAATTTTATTATTGAACATGGTAATTTCTTTTAGATGGTCACACAGTCATTTTTTTTTTCACTCCGATTTGAGATGAAAATAATTCTATGGCAGAGACATTCGTAGGAGACGAGATACTTGAGTACTCGAGTAACAAGAGCAGAGGATGATTTTCAAGGTTCGAACCCCCTCCACCCCGACTGGCCATCAGTCAACGCGGCAACATCGCACTACTATACGTCACAGCCGTGTCTGCTGCGGCGGTCGGCAGTGGCGAGTGGCAGATTCACTACACCCGCGCCGCCTGGGCGTATTTAACTGACGCTGACGCCATACTGTTGTTCTTTGGGGCTCCATTAATGTTACCACCAAAATGCTGCAATACACTCCAAAACTGAATCAGGGAGAAATTCGCTGTTACAATCAGTCAGCAGTACCTGACTAATTCAACAGTCACTTCGGTGAATTTAACTGATGAATCAGTAAAAAAACTGCCAGACTTTCTTCACTTATTGATTCAGTGATATTTTCCACTGATTAATCAGTAATTTTTTGTCATTGTTTACTCAGTAGCTTATTTTTGACTGACAGACCAGTTAAACAGCGTGTAAAAATGGCTGTCAAACAAAGTGTAAAATCGGCCCTTAAACAATGTGTATCAATCGAAATAACAACGAATAAACATTAAAGACTAATACAACATACTGTCAAAAATGTGTTTCCTCTTTCAAAACACAATTTTACGAGGTAATATGGATATTCAGCATTTCATTCCATTTCAAAGTCTTTCACTTCGTCTTCATTTAATCATCACAGTGCTCTGTTTGAAGGTTTAAACTTCATATAATGTGGCTAAGAGAGTGTACTCATTATTCGTTTTCACAATCCTAACTGTATGTATTAAACCACATACGAAAAGTAACGCCATGTAATTTAAATCTTCACGATTTCGATAAGAAGTATAAGTAGACGCCGGCAAAATTTGCGTTATTATTTTGGGACGCGTTAAACTCGAAACACGTATACCTTTGCAATACGTTTGTCATTGGACTATATTCATGTGACACGCCCTGGCTAACTCTGCGCCAGTAAATGAACACTTCACAGTTGTGTTTCCCAATCACGTGTAGATCAATCAGAAATTGCGTTGCTTCACATCCATGAAGCAACGCATTAAAGACGCCTGGTCCAGTACAGACAGTACTTTGAAGTTTTGCCTGACAACGAATAATAACGCGAATTTTGGATGTCTCTAAGTATTATATATATATATATAGCTCACATTGTTAACTTAAACTGGTAGCGCAGATGGTAATGTGAAGCCCTAAAATCTCAATGGAAATGGTGTGTCTGTTCAATCCCGACCACCTCCGATGTAGTTATTTTTTTTACTTTTTTTAATTTACAGTAAATCGTGCGATATAAATAGTAAACTATCGTAAGTATGTTTATTTCGCGTAATTATCTGGCTAAATTCAATAAAACTATATTTAATTCGCCTCTGCAGACGACCATCGCCTATTCACTCAGTGAAATTGTTTCACGTCACTAATTGAATAAGATCAATTGTTTCATTTAAACAATCAGTGGGTTTCCACTGATCCGAATTTAGAGTGTAGCACTGGGCTCCAAGTGAAGGCTTGACAAAACGATGTAGTCAAGGCCACGTCTTCCTGTTCAATTTCAGTTTTAATTTTATGCCACTGCAAGGCAACTGTGTATGGGGGAATATTTTATATACTCTAGGAACAAACAACTATAATTGCACTTTACAGATATAAATGTAGTATATCATACAAACACGTAGATATGTTACCGTCATTAGCATAACGTTTGAAATTCGGCCATAATACTTGGTTCCTAAACCCACTTTCTCAATGCTCTTCGTTACGTGATATTTAAGTATATAACCATACTTGTCCATATCAAACGCAGCCATAAAACCCCAGAGTATAACTCCACTGCCACCATGCTTAACAATGGTTTGCACATCCTAGATGTCAAGTTCGGTCTTGGGTTTCCTTTACTGTATATCAAAATTCGAGCATCATTGTGAAACATCTTAAACTTACTCTCCTTCGAGAACAAAACAATTGTCCCTGAAGTTCTGAGACATCCCTACGTAACATTTTGCCAATGCTAATCTCTTCTTTCGATTCGTCTTACTTGTGTAGGGCTTCACACTTGGTACCCTGGCTCTATACCCAGCAAGATTGAGAAGTAGTTTTATTGTTCTTTGTGTTACTTGTTTTCCAAACTTTTCTTGCATATTCGCGCATAATGCAGAATACGTAACTTTTGCATCTTTCTTGATCATCCTTGATCATCATCATATAGGTTTCCCACCCGACATTCATAATTTCATTTTTATTTTCTCCTGTCTCCATTTGGTCATTAGGTACATCTGAGATTGCATATTACTATTCTTTCGGGGGATCAATTTCTATTGAAATATGTTTCCAGTGTCTTTGCAATGTGTATGTGAAAAAAGCTTTGTTTAACAACATTTTTGACAATTTTGGTTAAAAGCTTAGACAACTACTCACTAATTCATATCCATTCGCATGTAATTTCGTAGAGAATTTTAAGGGGAACCAACGAGTGGTCGATCATTGAAATCGGATTAATGGTTTGCAAGATGAGTGTTTTAATTACAGAGTGAATAAATTCAAATTGTATAAATTCATTTGCTGTGTTATCCTGTAGGCCAGATTTTGTGGGCGGCCTAATCTTGGTCGGTTTGTTAAAACTTGTGTTTCTCTAAATCACTGGGTTACATGACTTTGTACAACAATGTTTGCAATTTCAGGGCATTATTTGTTTTTACGACACAATGAAAAAATGGTTTGTTACATTTCCGCCATTTTCTTTGCGACCTTTCATCGTTCTGCAGCCAACTAGTCACACCATTAACATGTTTGAAGAGCATTATGTAGCTGTAGGCAGCAGAATATATCAGTGAGTTAGCCTGTCCTTGTTTCATTAATCGCAACAAAACAAAATTAATTAAAATTATAATGCAATAGGCTTGTTGGCACAATGTTCACATTGCATTTTTGTACACGTTATCACACTTCTAAATGAAAACAAATTACTTAAATTGATACTAATTACTTCCAATGATAAATATGTGATATATAATCAATAAGCAGGTATGGCACTCCTACATCATGTATGTTCTACATGTAAGTACACTGTCGAACAAATAGGAACATTTAAATTACCTGGTAAATGCAGTTTGTGATTTTGTAAACCTTGTGCCTATAAAAAAATATGGTCGCCGGCTTGCGGAAATAATCTGTGGGTCACGACCATGGCTACCTTTCAAGGTTAAGAGTATTCAAAATGGCCGTTGTCGTTGAGTTCAGAGATTTGGGCGGCTCTTAACATTGAGATCTTGAGAGTCGATGAGGGTGACATGAGGTGAGAATGGAGCAGCATCAGAACAAAAGGGCATGATATACAGGAGATACCCGAGAAAACCCACTGGCACGATACCCACAAGAGATAGACCGGAAATGGCACAGACGGGGATTGAACCCGGTTCGCCTAGGTGGTAGGCGAACAGTCTAAACCGCTCAGCTACCGCAGCTCCCATGGGCATTGTATAGAAGAATTGACCGAACATGAACCGTATGGTCAATTAGCTCCACGATCAAAATTCTGAATCGTGCACAAGAACTGATTGTGTATTTTTAAGATTCTGTGAATATTAGCTGGCCTTTGATACTCAGTTAAAAAATTTAGGATTGAAAGAAAATATAGAAATACGAAATACAGTTTATTGTACAGTTTTTTTTAGCGTTTCCTCTTTAGTGAGATGGAAAGGAAAAATGAAACAATATTTTAGTTGAAGGCAGGTAGTAAATACATATTGGTATTTTCCACATCATATTATAAATGTCTGACTAGAATTTTACAAGGACGTACGAGATATAGTTCGAGCTACAGTTAATTCATATTATGCTTCAATGAAATAGAAATGCAACAGTTGAACTTACTTATAATTAGTGGTATGCTGTAAACATTTAGACTATAGGAATTTTCCGCCTTGAATTGAAAATGTCGGACTATAATAACCTAAGGAAGTACGAGATATAGTTCGAGATACAGTCCTTTCATATTTCCTCTGCAGTGAAATGGAAATGAAATCGCACATTTTCTTAAAGTTCAAGGCGATTCGTGAATTTGAATTAGAACTTTATTCGTCAAACTGAAAATACTGGACTAAGTGAAGCGAGGCAGTAAAGAATAACAGTTCGAGAAATAGTCAATGTTATTTCCATTCACCTGGAATGAAATATAGATGGTTCAAACGAATATCAGTTCGTGCCGGACTTGAACTTGAACCGGAATGATATTATTTTGTCATTCCCTGTATCCACGTTACATAACCGGTACTGATATAGTTACGTGCAATAGTCGAGTCTTCCATCTATCTGAATTGGCTCATGCTTACAAATTACAGCCCTGAACCTGAGGAATCAGCCATTGGGCATAGTTAGTCATTGTTTCTGATGTTATTGGAACTACCGGCATCAGAAGCGAAACGTAAGTATATGATTTATGGCCCTATGTATAAAGTGATAATGACTAACCCTGAATTAGATTTTATAAGCATAATCACTCTAACAATTAATAATATAACTACTTCGCTTATTTAATAATCGCATGGCTGAAAAGTTCAAATAGGCAAGAACATGAGGCTAGCAATAAAGAAATTAATTTACACTTCCGTGTTTCTGGTTACAAGCATTCGAAAATAATATTTTTGACCGTAATAACTCCGACCCCTACGCCGGCATGCTCAAGCACAAATCTGCTTACATATTAACTTAACGCAATGAAGCTAATCGGTTCGGGAACTGATAGTGACAATTACCAGCTTCCCAAGCAATCGAACCCAAGCACTCCCAATCACCGCAGTAGCTAATGTGCAATGAAATATCTTGGCCATTCGTTCGGCCACTAGGTCGCTACTACTTACATTAAATATATAAATCCTTTAGCTGAGGATAACTGCATAAAATTGTAGGCCACCGCCTTGAAAAATATTCGCAGAAAGAATATTTGCACAATTATTATAGAATCTAGTCCACCGTGCACGGTTAGAGGCCAACACCCTGCACAACCCATATTTATGTGCAAGTCAGCACCAAGTGATTCGTAGATCACTTTGATCAACAGGTCCCGTCTTATTTCTCCTCCTGGTAAAAATAAGCGTTATTTATAAGACCCAACAAACAACAATGTAAAGATAATAGCTGAAGTGTCAAGTTCCCAGTGTTACTGTTCTTTTCGTTTATTGAGATACATGGACGGAACTCGCTCATTCGCATGAGTCAAACAGGCTTGAAAAGTTGAAGCGATCGAGCGAGTAATGTGTGTAGTCCGTAGTGCATTTCCACAGAATGTGTAAAGAGAGAGACCCTCAGTGCGTTCACGGCCGGTCGTGCAACAGACACGCATCCTATGGCTTGCTGGCTGTGTTGCCACTACACGTGCGTGCACACACATATGTGCAAGTTCCCAACCTGCTAGTGCGAGGTTGTCACAGCATGCAACACACATACTCATTTCACATTCATGGTGTCTTTCACAGAACGAAGTTATCATATGCACATGTGCATTAAAGCCCTGGAAGTATCGCTATTGCCTGATAGAGTATTTAAAAATATGTATGTCTGAATATATGTGAAGACAGTGAACGAAATTCGGAGGTTACAGTTGTAACTGCAATGCTGCAATATTTCCCTTTCAAGCAAATTAAAGTGCTGAACAGAATCATTAAGTATTATAATGAAGTAATTACTATTATGTGTTCCAATTGCAGTGAAAAGAAAGATTTGTTAATCACAGTGGAAACTGTTATATACTCTAAAAAATTCCATACACAGTTTTCTGTTTGACAAAGAAAACCATTTATTTGAGGCTGTTTTGTTTTCAGCAACACAATGTATTTTTTATTCAAAGAGAGGGTTAAAGTAACATACGTTTCCTGTTAATAAATGTTTTCTTTCTATGTTTTTGTTTTATGGCAATATTATATTCCTTTAATACAAATAAATATACATTTTTGAGGTGCTTTTGTTCCCAGCAAAGAAATATTACTTTGTGCCAAAAGAAACACTTTAAATGTTTTCTGTCGTACTTTTCAGTTTTCAGTACGTAACTATTGTCCTAATGCAAACAATCATAAAACAATAAATATATTCTGCAGTTACGAAACTGCAGCTAAGCAAATTTATAGTCTTTGTGTTGATGTTAAATGTCATTCTGAAGTCCGGTGATTCTCCTCACCACTAATTTCAATGTTTCCCAAAAGGTGGCATTGTATTTTGGTCCACCTACAATAACAATACTTTTAGCAAAATTTGTAATGGGCGCCGACATGAAATTAGTCATTGCTCGTTCAGTCCAGCATACAAGTCATTCCACTGCGATAACTACGATGCTGTGTTTACCCGCAGTCATAACCTATGTAGACAGAACAAGAAGTGCAAACGCAATGTTTGTTGTTCATCGGGAACCATCTTTGTTACCCCTGTCAGAGGGGGATACAAAAAACATTTTCATTACCGATTACGAATGCTAGGATCACTCGTGTCGACACACATGACCGAATCCAATGTACAGCATGCAGAACACTCACCCATTCATACAGTACTCGGTACAAGTAGCTCAAACAAAAATGGCAGATGCACTAGGTTTCGATCCAACCGCCAATGAAGACTGCAGCTAAACGATTCCCGTAGCACAGAAAGTCTGCAGCAATACGTTTCGAATGTGAGGGCTAAAGGTCGCAATAACCAGCATCAAGGGTAACGTGAGTTGGGGTAACCTCGCGCAACATATAAAACCATCCTGTACATGATAAAATTAAGTCGCATAAAGGTCCAACATGGCCACTCGCAATGATCGAGGAGGAGTTGTGCAGCCACGGAACACGTGAGGGCATTGGCAACAGCCAACGCTGCCACAGCCAGGATGGCTACACGGACTCCTACAACAAGGACGATATCAACGAGTGTGATAGTGCACCCTACCGATATTTTTGTGAGACCACCAGGAGGAGATCAACCAGTGTGAGAGCCCATTGGCTTCTGTCTCTGCCACTGCGCCAAGGGTTCCAAGGGACAGAACTGCATGTTCATAATTGATGACTTTCAGCAGAACCCATGCCAGAAAGATGGTACCTGCCACACTCTTGTCAACTGCTCTTGTCCCACAGGTATACATCTCTCTCGGATGTCTCTATCCTTCGTGAGTTCCTAAGGAAAAGAATAATAAATCAACCTGTTGTTTGTGATACAGATCTCAACTGCTGAATGCTCCTTTCGACATAATTAACCCCTGCTCACAATGAGCGAGGAGGAGCTGTGCAACGGAACTCATGGGGACATAGAAAACAACCACAGCTTCCATTACAGGGAGTGAGGAGGAGTTGTGCAAATATGGAAATACGAGTACATCGACACCATCATGCGACCTTGAACTTGACCTGACCTCGGATGATGTCATGTGACCTTGACCTTCAATTCTGACCTCCATCTCGAACAAAATCTAACGCTTAGAATAAAAACTAATAGCAATGTTTTAGAAACTTTTAAAAAATGGCAGAATAGATCGAAATCTTTTAGAAAATGTTACCACTTAAAAGAAAAAATCATAAGACCTTGGAGGCTGTAGAAGGCCTCAGCTGGTCTACCACCCTGGAGCTGTAATGCATCTCTCTCCCTCTCTCCACTAGTGTTCTGTCCTTTCGACTTGCCTGCGCTGCTGGTCGACCACCTGGGCTTCCTTACAGTTTCTCACGATGTTAGTTGATCGCGCAACGATGGTCGGGTCGGATGTGTTATGCTGCTAGTGTCGTGAGTGATGGCTGAACTCTGAATGTGATTGTTTTGTTTCAGTCGGAACGTAAGGAGGTCGTTCTGTTGTACTGACCAGAGCAGTCAGGTCTTAACCAGCATCGTTTAAAACACAGTGTACATCACCTAATGCTTGTGTGATTGTGCTAATTGGTATGTACTTATAACTAATATCCTTTAAATTTTGATTTTTATATCTGTTTTCATCTGCGTGTAGCAGTGTTGCCCTATCATTCCGGCACTTTGTCTGTCGAATGTGTCATTGGCTTAGGCAGGGTCTTGGATAAGTATGAAAAAATCTCGCTGGCTCATGATGACATGTTTATTGTCTGGTGAGTGTGTAGGCTCATTCAAATATTTACTTTATTTCTGATTCCCACTCACACGATGTCTGTCGTGTGCAAAGTACAATGCATGTATATGTGCTATTTAATCTCCTAACATTTAGCATGCATTGGTGGTTGCGTGATCAGGGCATTGGACTGGTAACCCAAGGTATCCAGAATGGTCCTGCATGCTTCCTGAATTATTTTGAGATCCCAAACAGCTAACATTAACTACTAACTTGAACTATGCTCCCCAATGCTAGCACACCAATGCTGAAGATGGGCGAAGAAGTCAACACAACAACATGGTCGTGGTTTGTAAGGAAGTCGTTTGCTGTTCTGTTGTATTGATGAGGATGGCCTGGTCTTGTCTAGCATTGTTTAACACACACATCGTACAGCACCCCAATGCTTGTATACTATGTGATTGTGCTGATTGGTAAGTACTAATTGCTATTTTCCTTTGCATTGTGTTTATATATCTATTTGCATCAGAGTATACCTGTGTTGTCCTTATCGTTATCACACTTTTAATGGAACATTTTCTTCTAACATAACATACAGCACTAGATGCTCATGCAACACACATTTATTAGTAAATGTTTTATAAATCAGTCTGCCTCTGCATGTAGCAGTGTCGTCTCTCTTGGTGATGTTTTTGTTTCAGTCAGTTCATAAGGAAAGGGCTCTGTTGTACTGACCAGGACAGCCTTATTGTATCTAGCATTGTTTAACATGCACACAGAATACAGCACCTGGTGCTTGTGTGATTGCACTTGTTGGCCAGTACTTGAATTCATCTCATAATGGAAAAGGACATGTGTGACTCGGCTGGTCTACAACCCCTGGAGTCCCCCGACATGTCTCTCTCTCTCTATTTCTGCTAATGTCCTGCACAATCCCTTCTACATGCTGAGACCTGCATGGTGCCTGCACTGATGGTCGACCGGTTTGGAAATTACAGCCAACTGTGCATATAAGTAGATGTAGGATATACTTGGTTCATCGATCCTTCTCACCATCATGGATGATGCCTAGGTTATGAATTTGGCAATTATATCTTATGTGGTTCGGAAATTACAACCAACTATGCTTATAAGTAGATATAGGGTAATGTGATCCTGCAATACTTTTCATCATTGTAGATTATGCTCATGCTATTATTTGGCAACCTTATCTTACACAGTTCGGAAATTAGTAATTTATTCTTATAAGTATATGTAGGTTATTGCTGGCCCTGTGACCTTTTCTCCATCGTGGGAGTTGCTTATGTTATGAATTTGGCAACTATGTATTATGTGGCTAGGAAATTACATACAACTGTGCTTATAAGTAGACATAGGGTATACTTGGCCTTCCGACCATTCTCATCGACATGGATGATGCATATGTAATGAATTGGTCAACTATATGTTGTGCAGTTCGGAACTTACAGACAACAATGTATATAAGTAGACATAGGGTTTACTTGGCCCTGCGACCCTTCTCATCGCCAGGAGTGAGGCCTGTATTGTAAATTTTAGAACTATATATTACACAGTTTGGAAGTTACAGCCAACTATGCTTATAAGTAGACATAGGGTGTATTTAGCCCTGTGACCCTTCTCATCACCATGGATGATGTCCATGTTATAGATTTAGCAACTATACATTATGTGGTTTGGAAATTGCAGACTACTATGCTTATAAATAGATATAGGGTATACATAGTTCTGTGATCCTTCTCACAGTTGTGGGTGATGCTCATGTTATTAATTTGGCAACCTTATCTTACACAGTTATTACATCCAACTGTTCTTATAAGTAGACATAGGGTATGCTTAGCACTGCGACCCTTCTCATCGATGTGGATGATGAGTATATAATGAATTGCTCAATTATATGTTATGCAGTTCAGAACTTACAGACAACAATGCTTATAAGTAGACTTATAGTTTATTTGACCATGCAACCCTTCTCATCATCAGAAGTGAGGCCTGTGTTGCAAATTTGACAACTATATCTTACATGGTTCGGAAGTTACAGCCAACTATGCTTATAAGTATACATAGGGTGTAATTAGCCCTGCGACCCTTCTCGTCGTAGTGGATAATATCCAAGTTATAGATTTAGCAACTATATATTATGTGGTTCAGAAATTACAGACAACTATCCTTGTAAATAGATACAGGGTATATGGAGTATTTCAGGACAAGCTTTGTTGCACAACACTGTTGCTGAGCATGCATTTATGACTGGTTGTATTTCTGCTATCTGCTTGCACGACTCACGAATATTCAGCATGAAACTCATGCTTGCAAGACTCACGAATTCTTAGTGTTGAGCTCATCTGAAGAAATTCTGCTAAAATATTTCAGGACAAGCTATGTTGCACAACACTGTCACTTAGCACGCACTTACTACTGGTTTTCTTTCTGCTGTCTGCTTGCACGACTCACGAACACTCAGGGCGGAGCTCACGTGAGGAAATTCCACGCAAATATTTGGGTCAAGCAGTATTGCACAATTTTCTAGCTCAGATCACCTTTGTAATTGGTTGCTCATTCCACTAAGTGTAACCTGTTTGTGCATGAGACACAGACTTCCAGTGTGGAGTTTATGTGACATATTGTGTTTTGGATTAACTTCATAAATCGCAGACAAGTTACTTCATCCAATTAAATGTGTTATATTCACTTGGAGAAGTCGATATCTGAATGATGCTCCAATAGAAGCTAAAGATAATCTTGCTGCAGTTAAAAAGCTGAACGATTGGTTGGATAGTTCTGGGTAGCTGGTTGCCTAAGAGCCAGAGCAATACATCTTGTCTAAAGCCAAAGATTGCCTAAGTGGATTTTAACTTTTGCCATCCCTAATTTATTCTGATGGGAAGTGTACATACCTAGGCCACATTTAGCAAATGATAATCAATCAATTAACTGAGGAAGTCGAAAAGGTCCCATAAAGTATAACATTTGGCTGCAGTGTACTTATGAAAAACCTCAACCTCATGATGATGGAATCAGCCAGTGGGCATTCAAGATTGCCAACCAAGCATTGCAAAATGTTAATACCATTACAGGGGCATTAGAGGCCTTGAAATAAAAACTTTATCATTCAGAACAAGAATACATGGAAAAGGGTTCTGGTTAGACAATTGTTGACGTAGACTTTCATGAAATGCATATAAGCAGATTATATTCAGTACAAGAAAAGTGAGCTTATTGGTAGAAATACTGTACATGAATATATGGACACCATAGAGATTCTGTTTTTATGTCTGTAGCATGATGTAAATAAAGAAATGTATGTATTTTCAATGAATAATCAAATTGTTTTCTTTCGCACTAGTTTCAATGTACCTTCTCCTAGCATGTATATGTTCCCTGATATCATAAATATGCTGATCTTTGTTTTCAGATCTGACACTACAAGCTGATACTGTAAGGGAGCACAATAAAAAAGTCAAATGAAGTGTCAAATAATGTTATAACTTAAATATTTGCTGAAATTGCCTGTCACTGTATGTACATAATAAATTATAGGGAAACACATGTATATGTTAAAATGAAGCATACAAAATATGAGAGTGGGTTAATAATGCAATACCTTCTAAGCAGGTTGGATACAACAGACTTGGAGCGAGGAGAGAAAAGGTTGAGGCAGGCGTGATGAGCAAGGCAGTGTGGAAAGGCATTTTGTACAACAGGCAGGGAGAAGGATGAAGTGGGTGTGGGTGGTTGATGCTTTTTTGACGGTCAATGCTGGGGTAGTAGTGATGGGGACAGCAAAGGAAGGGGATCTACTGTTATATGTTCCTCGATTATTTATAATTTTTTCTGCGAATTTTGTTTTCAAGGTCATTCAACATCACAACATGAAGGTCGAGGTAGTCTGCTTCTAATATGGGGGGGGTAATAGTCTGTAATGTATTGTGCTTGCTGACTGTCATGTATTTTTTCTCAAGTTTTGGTTTTGAAGGTCATTCAAGGCAATGGGGTCAAGGTAAGGGGTCATGGATCATGGGTCACAGTTCAAAACTCAATTTCTAATGGTCATTGGTTTCCAAGATGGCAGACAATTGTTGTATATCAAGATGATGTTCACCTACCAAGATGGTGGTCGCCTACCAAGAAGGCGGTCATCTACCAAGTTGGTGGCCTACAGTAATGTATAAACAAATGAAGAACTAAAAAATAAAGATGGCAGAATGAGTGTAGGTGATGGGAGTAGGGGCGAGGGTGTCAGTCGTCTTCAAATATTAGAAATGTCAAGAAAACTCTTCAATATGAGATTGATAATATTCCTTGAAGCTACACAAGGGTTCCATGAAAAACAATATGGATTTAGAAAAGGACGAGGTACCGAGAAGGCAGTCATGGACGTGGTTGAAAAAGTGAACTCAAGCAGACAGACCTTTGTATTAGGAATTTTCCTGAATATCAGTGGTGCATTCGACAATGTGTGGTGGCCAGATGTGCTCTGGCAACTCAGAGACAAGGAATGCTCAAGAAACATTTACAGAATTATTGATAATTACTTTAAAGAAAGGTGCAGCCAGTATGAAATAAACAATGTGACAGTGAGGAAGAAACTCTCAGAGGGATGTCCCCAGGGATCGGTCCTTGGACCGATCCTATGGAACATCCTGTTTGATACACTTCTTCGGCTGCAGCTGTCAGAGGACTGTGAGATCTTTGCTTATGCAGACGATGAATTTCTCTTAATTCCAGCCTGGAGTTGCGCTGAAATTGAGACCAAAGCTGATGAAATACTGAAAAAGATCGAGAGCTGGGGTGGATGTGAAAAGTTACAATTTTCAGTGGAGAAGACCAACTTAATGTTACTTAAAGGAAGCTTAAAGAGATCGCCTGTGGTCCATTTCAAGGCAAGACCACTATGTCAACAGAGCAAAGTGAAGTACCTAGGTGTTCTCTTGGAAAGTAAACTTCGCTTCCAGGAACCCATAAGGTATTTGATGGATAAGGCAGTGAATCTATTCACTAAAATTAGGGCAGTCTCAGCATCATCATGGGAGCTTGGGTTCAGGACCATAATGGCACTGTACAAGAGTGTATTCCAGAGAATCGCCCTTTATGGAGATAGTGTGTGGTATAGGAAAGCAAGACTGGTACATGCTCAGAGATTATTGCTAAAGACACAAACAGCTGCATTACTAGCCATAACAAAGGCTTACAAAACAACATCAACAGAAGCACTACTAGTGATCGCTGCAGCAATCCCAATGGATTTGCTTGTAGAAGAACGAGGACAGCTAAAGCAAGAAACTCAAGGAAGATCTGCAACAAAGATCATGAAGAAAGAAGCCAGAAGAGTTACAATGTCTTTCTCGCAGGAAAGGTGGGACAGTTAGGAGAAGGGCTGTCACTTATAGAATTTTTCCAAACGTAATGAAAAGATGTAGCCAGACTGTTACAGATCATCTTTCACAGTTACTAACTGGACATGGAAACTATAATGCAAAATTACATGGATTTAATTTAGTTTACTCTCCCTTCTGCCGGATCTGTCTGGTAGAAGATACTGCTGAACATGTACCTAGAGAATGTCCTAGAATAGAATATATAAGAATTGAACTTTGTAGGAAGCTTTAAATAGAAGAAAATGAAATAGGTTTTAGAAATATCGTTGCAAATAGAAAAACTGCCAAGATAATGGAAGAGTTTGCAAGAAAGATAAGCAAATGTCTGGATGAATTCGAAGAATGGATTCGAGAAAATCCACACGAGTTTGTGAATGATCCTCTACCATAGATAGATAGAGGTTTCCATTAACTGATTAGAGAAAAAAAATTGTTCTAGAGGAAGTGACACTGTAAAACTGCTATAAAACATTGTGGTTGGAGTGGCCCCGCCACACAGTTTGGGTGTTCCCAATGCACATGGACTAGAACTTAGAAAGGAAACATCAGAAGGTGACTGATGAGTTGGGAGGCCTTGCCTCCCACTCGGAAAAAAAACCCTAAATGATATACTGAAGATCAAAGCAACGAAAAAAGGACATGAGAAATCGGAATAGCAATGACCAAGGCAAGTGAATAGGAAACGAATCAGGACACTGAAGACTTAGGCAATGTATAAGGAGAAAGAGTAATGGTATGGCAAGGTTCCAGACTAAAGGACCAGTCTACAGGGGGTTGGGGATCGAAAAGGAGTCCACAGGCCCCCCTCTCTGCTGACAGTCCCAAAACTGATGGCAGGAATTGAAATATATATATAATCTAAGCAGTAGTAGTTTAGTGCCGCAATATAGGCATAATATAATCATCAATTGAATAGAATATCAAGAAATTGACCCCCAAGCTGCTATGGGAGTCAGGGTGAATTGCAGGAAAACTGTGCCACACTCACCTTCCAGGCAACTTGGTGTAGATAGTTGCAATATTATATAAAATTGTAAATCATAAAGACTGTAATGAGAAAATAAAATATAAAAAAATTGTAAAAAAAAAGGGAACGTCCCATACCCATGTATTACCCAGAAATTGCACAGGTACAGGGGTGATAAGAAAATTGCGTGACCCACCATGGCTGGCCACGGAAAGAAAAAAAGAAAAGAAAAGGTCGTCCTCTCGGTGTGGTGCCGGAGAAACTTTGGATATGTAAGTAGAAAAATATATAAGTTTTTTAATAACATTTAATATTTTTCAATAATTGTAATGATTAGTTTTTAGTAATAATTATGTGTATTTTTTGGAATCTTTTGTGATTTTTGATTTTTTTATTTTCATGTTCAAAGGTTAAGGTCGAAGGTCAAGGTAAAAGGTTAAGGATAAGGTCAAGGTCAAAGGTCACCTGAACCCAAAATTGTGGACAAGATGATTGGCAGAGCCAAGATAGCTGATGGTTAGGTCTGACTTTGATCCTGGATCCATTGTATCGATTTGGCATGTCCTATGCCTATAAAACCAATACAGCCGTCACGGCTCTGATGGTCCTAAGGAAGCCACTAATACCTAAATTGGATAAAAATTTAATTTCAAGTTCTTCTTTCTGCACATGGGTGGCTTCTGCCATTTTTTGGAACTTCTTTTGTTTTTTGAGAGAGAAAAGGGAAATCTTGAGTGAATAAGGTATATTTGAAAAAGGGACATTTTAGGGTATTTTGGTCGATTTTGAGGGAATAAGGGAAATTTTGTAGAAAAATGGGAGAAAATGGCAGCCGATGACGTAACAACATGGCGGCCTTGCGAATCCTGCCATCCTATGCTCGATGCCCTTGCAAGTCAATCGGCATTTCCTTACTACTTGCGAAGAAGCCGGGAATAGACTATAGGAGATTTTATGGAAATCCAGAAATGTTCCCACGACTGTGCAATGTTACTTTTCTCCTTTATCTGAAGGAAACTGCACAAGAAATCTCTAAAAGACTATTTGTCTTATAATTTTAACAATATTTTTCTGTCTTTAAATACACTGGATAAGATAAAAAAATGTATGGTTTAGATAGCTGGTTTTTATCTTTTCTGGCTTAAAAACAAACGTATTCTCAGGATATTTGTTTGCTGAGATACACGTAAACGCACAAATAGAAAATATACATAAAATACTGTTGCAATTTATCTTGTAACCCTCGTAAAATGTAGGTAGTTTATATGAAGTAAATCTACATAATTTATGCCTTTTTTTTTCAGATTTACATACTATGTTTTATTTATGTTAAACTACTAGTATATATTTTCTACGTTCGTCACCTATGTAATTTTTCATATTATTTGCATTGTAAAAAATTATTTTTTTATTACTTTTTGTATTTGGGTTAGGAATTTTCTATTATGTGTACGTGGAAATTAATGTATTGTTTAAGGATAGGATTTTAGCTAGCTCATATTTTTTAATATGTGGATAATTTTTTATAAATTTTGTGTCTCGTATTTATTTTCAATTGTATTCATTTCTGATACCATTTTATACTCTATGGGGTTTTTTGTATTTTGTCGTTTAGTGGTTAGGAAGTAATAAGTGGTTCGTAAAAGGGGGGGGGGGGGTGTTTGTTATTTGCTGACTTCCCATTGGCTTTGCTCCAGGTTCGAATCCTGGCTTTCCATTTGCTGAAACCTTTAGGCCATTTTTGTTTGAGTCATTTCCAGTCTAGATAGCTAATCTCTCTCTCTCGCTCTCGCTCCCCCCCCCCCCCCCCACCACCCACAAGAGTTCCAGACCATACAGACATGTAGGCTGGGGCTCGTACCTGCAGTAGGTAACGAGTAGGGTTTTATTTAGTTAGTAGGGTATTGTTAGCTACTCCTTGTTTTAGTTTAAGTGCTTTATCTCCTACAAGTGTAGAGAACCGAACTGCCCCCTCTGGTATCCATCCGTCCGTCAGCTGAGAGCGAAGAGCAACTATTTATCTGCAGAAATAGATACGTTTTGGAGATGTATATTTTATTTGAGTCACACGTAGCGTCAGCCATTCCTTCTAGAACATTTATACCCAATCGGCGTCGCCATTTTAAAGTTCAACGCTTTGACATCAGCTGACGACCTTTTTGCCTACGGATAACTAGAGACAGAGTTTATTCTCACCGGAGATAGGCGCACAAAATGATCTAAGTTTTACCAGAGAAAGACATTTTATTTTTATTTTATTACATTTCGGAACCTCTGCAAATGATCTCAACCTTTAAGACAACACCTTAATTTTACCGTGATACGGTACTCTATTAAGCTAGATACGATCACTTGTACTTAATTCAGGAGTTCTACTTGTTTCTTAGCTTTTCTCAATTGCCACAGGATTTTTTATTTTATCTATAGTCCAGTCAGTTGATAAGTTTGAAACATAAATTTAATGAATGATAATTTTTACTTGAATAAAAGCAAGACTATAAGAAACTAATCCTGCTGGTGGTCGACTGCATTATTTCAGTGTTTTTCTCTATGTCATTCCAAGGTTTAATCATTATTTTTAATATTGAAAGTATTTTTCTTATCAAAGTGCCTTGTGAAATAAACGTGCACGAAATGTGAATGTTTGCTGCTGTTCCTGTTCTACGAGGGTGTGTAAGTTATGGTACATGTAACCTAACTACTTCATCCCAGCACCGGGCCTAAGTACACGCTGAGAAGTGAAATTTTCACTTGGTTGAGGATAGTCAAATATCAATTTTATGCTAAGATGGTACCACTAAAAATATATTATTTTATCTGAAATATTGCAGGGGAAACGAAATGTTAATACTGTCTACAGACACACTTCCATTACACCCGATATAATAAACTGCTTACATAACTTAGCAACCCCTTTTGTATAATTTTCAATCTCTCGAAATTCAATGAGCTTAACCAAGTTCGTTAAGGAATGAAGTTCCTAATTAAATAAAAGATTTAATTATAATTTTATTTACAATAACGACATACAAAATTCTCTCGATTTAACTTCTCACAATAAATTAATATCACTGTTTATTACTAATCAGTTAAATTAATTCAATTTAAAACTACCGCAAAGAAATCTATAAATTAAAGAAATTAAAAAATAATCCTAATAGACAGTGAACAAAAACCCATTCAACTATTATATAAATTATGTGTCCATAGTTGATAATTCCAGTATTTACATTAAAATCAGTATTACATGTCCACTGAGTGCCACCTCAGTTTAGTCCATGTCTCGCCAGTTCGCAATGTTTTAGAGTTTTCCGAACGCCCTCACACACAGTAGGCTTCACTCGTCGGATTTCACACCCTCTCTTCCATTCACATCACTAACACCTCATCCGCCTTGGTCTCACAATCTCCCGTCGTCGTCCACACTTGACTTCGCACTCCGCAATCAGCCAAAATGTTTCTACCAAGACTGATGGCTGCTCAACAGCTGAAGTAATTATAGAGACGTAGGCAATCACCCAGAACCTTCGCTAAATCCCGAGTTGCGTCGAATGTCCTGCTTTCTAGAATAGTCTTGCCCTCCTGAAAGCTTGTCGGTCCCTCAGCAGGGAGAGGAAAAGGAGGTTGTGACTCCAGACATGTCTCACCCCTGTCCATCATTCCTGGGCTTCCCATGGAGGAGGAGTAAGGGGGCCGTGATGACAGCCAGGAGACTGGCGACGCGACGAGCTGACCGCCTGGCAAAAAGATGAGGGGCGAAGAAGTCAACCCTCCCATAGCGACGGCCTGTGCATAAAGGAATATCGTGCGTGAGGCGATAAATCAAGCTCATAACACTGCCCCCTCCCTAAGTCTGTTCGTCCCGAACCGACTCTCCAACATCAGGACCTTCGTAGAGCACCAGTCGATCGATATGGACAACCCTATGCTTTGCCCAAGAGCCCTGTTGACAAATCCAGCATACCGCATCATTTATCTGTTTCAGGCTCTGCATGGGCCCTCCCAACATTTTTGTAGCTTTGGGTAATATCCCTTCTTCCTTTGAAGGTTTCTCAACCACACCAGCTGTCCTTCTTGAAAATTCTCCTCAGGCAGTCTTCGGTCATATCACGTTTTCATTCTGTCACTATTAATTTATGGTGCCTCCGGGCAAACTCATTAATATCGGATATCATTTGACTTAGTTTAATGGCATACACTGGGCTGGCTGCTTCTTCTTCCACTGACCATCCGAACAGTAAGTCACCAGAGACGCGGATCACTCCCCCAAACAGCATCCTTGAAGGTATTACCCTTGTGGACTCGTGGAACTCCGAGAGATATGCCAGGAGAAATAAGAGTGCCTTTGAGTCCCAATTTTTGTGACTGTCTTCTATGAAGAAAGCCAGATACTGTTCCTGGGTATTATTTAGTCTCTCGACCATCCCATCCCACTGAGGGTGTAATGGTGTGGTACGAGTTTTCTTCGTTCCTAAATCCTCGTTACCTCTTAGAAACGAGTTGCTTCAAAATTTCGTCCTTGATAAGAGTGAAGCTCAGGCAGTACTCCAAACCTGGATAAAACATGCTTTACAAGTGCATCAGCTACCGTGCCAGCTACTTGGTTTGGCACCGGTATGACCATGGGCCACTTTGTAAAATAGTCTTGTGCTACCAGAAGTTACCTATTCTCCCTCTCAGTGATTTGTAGTGATACGAGAATGTCCACTGCCATCCCCTCCAATGGGGACCCAACATTATATTTCTGAAGCGGATCACATCCCTTATCCCTCGGACCCTTCCTCGCGATACGTGCATAACACAAACGGAACCACTTCTCAACATCCTCCCGACAATGCAGCAAAAAGAATCTTATTCGTACACGGACAAGTGTCTTAGCTACACCGAAGTGACCACCTGCTGCAGTGTTGTGTAATTCTCTTAGCACTTCTGGGATTCTGCATTCTGGTAAGACCAATTGTAAATGAGTTTGTTGCCAATCAATAGTTTCCCAGTACCTTTAAAGCACACGATTCTTTAGAACCAGGGAATCCCACTGTGCCCAGTATAGCTAAACTGTAATGCCTATGCTGAGTATTTCCTCTCATCCTGGTCGCCGTCCGGTATCCTTCCTCTCCAATATTGGATGCAAGTGGTGTCACTGAGCTGATCAGTGCTTATGTCATTTTCGTCCCATGTAGATGACTCATTGCAAGATACAGGGCCTTGAATTCATGGCCTCCTTGCTTTCCATGACACACCAAGCTTTTTCTCCTGGCATTCACAATGATGACAGAATAAATCGCACGGTCTCCTCGACAGTGCATCTGCATTGCTGTAAAGACGTCCAGACCTTTGATGTATTTCAATGTTATATTCTAGTAGGTGCTGTATCCATCAGGCTATTTGACCTTCAGGATTCTTGAAAATAACAGCAAGTGTATTTAATCATGAGCAGTGTCTGCCATAAAGGTTTGGGTGAAAAGGTGCAATTGCCATCACCAATGCCAGAAGCTCCCTTCATGTCGCACTGTATTTCCTCTCGGTCTTGTATAGCACCTTACTGAAGAATCCCAATGGCCTCTCTTTTCCATCCTGAATCTCAGATAACACAGCCCCGATACCAACATCACTAGAATCAGATTCCAGAATGAATTCACCCTCTTTATTCGGGAAGCCCAGTACTGTGGGAGATGTCAGAATTTCCTTTAGTATATTAAAAGCAATTTCGCACTCTGGGGTCCAATAAAATAATCTTTTTGCCTCAGTCAATTCATGCAGAGGCTTGGCGATCGTTATGAACCTGGGCACAAATCGATGGTAGTAAGCACATAAGCCCAGGAAACTTCATATTTCAGTTGTATCCTTTGGTAGAGGCCAATTTCTTATTGCTCTGTGCTTCTCAGGGTCTGCTTTAATCCCGTGGGCCGACACCACTTGGCCCAATAAATTAATTTTCATTTGGAAAAGGTGGCATTTCTTGGGAACTAATTTTAGGCTGGCTACAGCGACTTCCTGAAACAGAGAATCTATTTGGCTCAGGTTTTCTTCAAATGTTCTTCCTGTGACCACAATGTCGTCTAGGTACACCTGACAAAATTCTAAGGGCAGAACTTTCTCAATTAGTCGTTCGAACGTTGCAGGAGCATTGCATAGTCCAAAGGGCATAACTTTAAATTGCCCAGTTACCATCCCTTGGACACAAAATATTGTTTTTTCCTTGTCTTCCAGGGCCACCTCGCAGTACTAATAACCTCTCTTCATGTCTAGAGTATAAAACCACTGTGAACCTGCTAAGCTATTCAGTGTGTCGTCTATCCTAGGGAGTTGGTAGGAATATTTTTTGGTCACATTATTAAGTTTACTGTAATCAATGCAAAATCTAATAGAGCCATCTTTTTTTTAACAAGCACAATGGGAGAGGACCATGGACTGACTGATAAATCCCTCATCTCTTTCAGAATACCGTCAACCAGCATATATGAAGCTAGCAGTAGTAGGCTTGATGGCTGCTTTATGGGCCTGGCATCCCCTGTGTCGATGTGGTGGCATGCAATGTTAGTTCTGCCAAGGTCATTGGGCTCACAGGAGAAATCTCCTCCATTTCTCTGTAGCAATTCTGAAACTGTCCTCTCCTGTCGCCAGTTGAGGATTTCTCTTGTTCTTATTAGCAGTTCCTCCAGAGCATCAGGAAGAAGGACATTCAGTATGTTGTAGCAGTGAAGCTTCTGAAACATTTGGAAGTACCTGCGAGATCTACTTGCAAACTGATATTGTGGGCCTCTCTGCAAGACGGATAGCATGGTTTGATAAACTAATCATCCTAAAGGAAAAATGTCCGATTTTGAAGAAATCAAAGTCCTAGGTTCGATTATGCCCAACAGCCAGACAAATTTTCCCTTGCATCTGCCTAGAATAACAACTCCACTAGATGCAGAGAGCACAATCGACTGATTACAAACTACTGGGCAGTTCATTATTGGTGAAGATAAATCTAATCGTGTTGACACTACCAACTCTGTATTACCTACCTGTAACACGCCCAGATGAGATTCGATACAGTATCCCAGCTTACGTAATATACCAAGACCCAAAATGCATTCGTCCTCTATTTCTGCTATGTATATATCATGCTCTATGTTAAGGTTACCGAGCTGTAAGAGTAACCTTCTCTTGTCTTTAACTGGTGTGGTCTCGCCCATTATTGTAGTTAAATAGCAGTAATCCGTGTTCTTATCGGATGATCGCTGGGGTAAAAGACCCAAGAATATCTGGTCTTGCCACTCTTATATCCGCCACTGTGTCAACGACAATCTGAAAAGAAACATCACCTAGGCTCCTCTCCACCAATATGGCATCCAAGTCCTGTTTCAATTATGCACCTGCAAACATTGGGGCATTCCCTCCAACAATCACAGAACTTTGCCCCTCAAGACCAGTGTTTACAAGTTTTCCGAAGACTTTGCACTCTCGCCTGCCCCTTGATACCTGCTCCCTGTGCTGCTGCTGTTGCTGCTGCTGAGGACAGTTGGCTCTCAGGTGCCCCGGCTGGCTTCACGACCGACATTCTGGCCGTTTGGGTGGGGGTTGTTGAGTCTCTGTAGTGCACACCCTGGAGGCGATGTCCTTCATTGTCATCTGCAAATCCTTCAGCATCATCTTGACGATGTCGTCTTCTACCTCTAGCGTCACTGACCACACTGGATGTCATGGCACTGATGCCTGCCATGGTGACGCCACCTCCAGTGCTCGGGCCAGGGCATCCTGCATGGTGTGAGGCGCAACCAACTGCACAGCTTGCCGCACTTCCATGTCAGCGATAGCATCGATGAAGAAGTCGATGGCGATGATATCTTGTGCCTCTTCAGTGCATCACTCCAGAGACAGGTATGCTAGCCTCACAATGTATAGCCACAGCTACTGCAGTGGTTCCCCTGGTCGTTGAATGCAGCATCGCAGTTGGGCATGCTGGGCGTGTCACAGGTATCCGTCGCCGAATCGCAGCTCCAAACCCGACACCAATGTGAAGTATTCTAGTAGATGTCGTTCTGGCAGCGACTGCAGTATGCTCATTGCAGGTCCCCTCGGTACAGCTGTCGGGTAGTTCGATCGCTGCTCTTCCATCCAGCCATTCAGGGCGACAACAATCACGAACTGGTGCCGGTAGTCGCGCCAAGGTGTCTGTCCATCATAGGGGGTGGGCTTTATTGTGATGCCGCCTTTACCCACTCTGGCCTGAGGCGTCCCCACACTGAAAAGCTGCTATGCTTCTCCTGATATGAATGTTATGCAGTCGACCACTACCTTCTCCTCACTGTCTACATTCGCTGGCTCGGTGAGAGTTGACCTCAGCTCCTCCAAAGGTGCTGCATGTCTTCTTACTTGCTGCTACAGGAATGTCTGCCATTCCTTTTTGAGGTCGCTCACTTCCTGTTCCACCTTTCCCTCGACACTGTCTAACCTCTCATTAACACTGTCTGTCCTTTCATTCACACTGTCCATTCTCTCGCTCACACTGTCGATCTTCGTGTCCACACAGTCTATTTTATTGTTCGCTAACTCACTTACACCTTCTATCTTTCGGTCTACATTCTCATTCACACTGTCGATTTTTGTATCTAAATTTTTGTTTACAGTGTCTATTTTCTTGTCTACAATTCACCAACACATATAATTTGGCTATTTACAGATTCGCTAACACCACTAATTTGACTATTTACATTTTCAATAACAATGCCAATTTGGCTATTTACAGATTTACTAGCACTTCTAATTTGTCTATATAGAGATTTCCTGTCACTACTTATTTGGCGACTCAGTCCGATCAAGGCACAAAGTGCTTCCATTCAGGCCGACATTTTTCTAGTTACCATTCAAAAATGTCTAAAGGATTCCTTGGCATATTATTAAGACAATTGTTCTATTTGCACATTTTACCTACTAGTTACTATCCTACTGTTAAATGAATTAGATTATTTTATTTATATTTAATAAAATGCCTCCATTCCACTTCTGACACCAGTGTTACAATTTATCTCTCGAGATTCAGTGAACTAAGCCAAGCTCGTTAAGTGATGAAGTCTTAATTAAATAAAAGATTTAATTATAATTTTCAAATTTTATTTACAATAACTATAAACCAAATTATCTCAACTCAACATCTAACAACAAATTAATATCACTTACCGTTTACGATTAATGACTTTAATTAATACAATTTATAATTACCTCAAAGAAATCATTGAAACTAATGAATTAAAAATCAGTCCCAATAGACATTGTACCAAACCCATTCAATTATTATATAAATTATGTGTCCAAATTTGACAGTTCCATTATTTACATTAAAATCCCTATTACATGTCCACTCAGTCCCACCTCAGTATAATACATATCCTGCCAGTACGCAATGATCTAGAGTTCGAGTGCATTTACACACGGAAGGCTTCACTCACCAAATTTCACGCCCTCTCGTCCATTCACTTCACGAATACCTTGTCCGCCTGGGTCTCGCGATCTCCCGTCGTTGTCCGCACTTGATTTCGCACTAGGAACTCAGCCAAAAGGCTTCTATCAAGATTGCTGTCCGCTGAAACTCTGTGGTATTTATACGTACGAAGGCCATCACCCAGAACCTTCGCTAAATCCCGAGTTACGCCGAGTGTCCTAATTCTCAGAATATGAGTGCGTATCTTCTAAGTTTTTTGGCTCCTCAGTAGGGGTAGGATAAGGGATATGTGATGCTAACCAGGTCTCGCCACTGTCAATAATTCCCGAACTACCCCTGGAGGAGGGGTAGGGGGTGTGATGCTAGCCAGGAGATGGGCGGCGCAACGAGCTGACCATGGACGAATGATGAGGGGCGAGGGGAGTCAGCCCACCCACAGCGATGGCTTGCGTGTAATGGGAACTTCATACGCGAGGCGAGAAATCACACACTTAACAATATGTTGGGTCTACCTACTCTTAGGCCTGGCTGAAAATGGAGACACAGGGTGACATAAAGTAACGCAGGGTGTTACTGGGTGAATTAAAGCGTGAAAGAAACTGCTAGCAGGCATGAACGCAAGTTGCATCGCAGTTGTAAGATGCAGTGAACAGGGGGGATGTGTTAGTGCTTTAAGTAACATAGCTATGGTTGTTGCTGTAGCTGAAAATTTGATTGACTTTAAAGTTCATATTCTGATTCTGACGATGAGTTTGAGGCCTAAATGTTAATGTATGTAACAATGCATAAAAAAGGAAGAGGAGTCCTTACTTGAAATAATGAGACACATGGTGAATTCGCATTAACAGTGGAATTCATGACGGACAGTTTACTAACTATTTTCGGTTCAATCGTGAACAGTTTAAAGAGGTGCAAGACATCATAAATAAACAGACACCATAGGATACAATGTTACAAGGCCCATTGTAACCGAAGAAAATCTATCTACGTTTTCAAGGTGAGTTATTTTGCATTGATATTTATAAATAGGTCAGGAATGTTAACAGCATGTGTGTTACAAACAAGGAAATGTCTCGAGTTTACAGAAAATAATTCATTTAGTTTCATGTGTATTATGAAAGTTTCACGAAAACGATCAGAACGCTGGCATTTGACCTAACAAGAAGTATCACTATCCAGATCAATCATCGCCAAAGTTGATCAAAACAAGCTTATTGCCTGTAGCTCCATACGTTTTTTCGTAGTATCCAATGGTTGCGAGTGCGAACTGTACGAATATGGAGAGTGGGCTGGATGTTAAGAGCTGCTGCCAGACGGGCTGTATGAATGATGATGTGATGAATCAGTGCATAATGGAGTCATTTGGAAACATTGGTGGTTTATAAGTGTGTTGCGCTCATACATTGGAGGAATATTCAGTAATGTGGCCTCGTTTTGTGTGGTAGCATGATAAATATTGTTGCGAACAATATGCTGCGATGAAGGCGGCATTTTTAAAACTAATTTTATACATTTGCATGAATAAGTGATACAAAGGATCACGTCCAACACCTTCGCTTGTATTCCTTTCTTCCAACAGCCTTCTTCGTTATTTCACTCTTAATCTAGATCGCTCTTCATGTTTCACCATGTTCAGAGTAAGTATGGCAGCAACATAATCTGTTTTTACTTTTTTTGTTGGTCACACAGGCGGGGGAAGTTCAGGAAACACTTCGGGTACTTCACATCCTGCAGTGTCGTTGTCATGATCCATGTTTGGTTATTCTTGAAGTACACAGTCAGAGACAATATCTACACTAGTTTGAATTGCATTTTGGCTATCGCTGTCGTCGTTTATATTGCGATCACACGGTCTATTGGTAGAGACCTGAAAAATTCGTAAGTTCAATGACCTGCAGGATAGACTCTACAGTCTTATATAAAAATATGCCGATGTCAAAAGCACATTGGTTGTCTGCTGTCACAGTGGAAGGCGACAATTGGACACCATTCTCCAGGAGGTGTCAACCACCGTGTGGACCGATGGCTCAAGTTATATTAAATCACGTGTTTTGAATCTTAGCTTGTCCTAAAATGAATCCGCGAATTCTTCAGGTCTCTACCTATTGGACATGTAAGGCTGTAGAAAGTCTTTTGAGACCACTACAGTTTTGCCGTTTCAGCCATGGGTGCACTTTTCATACATTTCTTTTGCTTTCTGAGTGCATCTCGTAAGGAATGCCTCAGCTTTTTCCGAAGTGCCTTTGCTTCTGCAGCTCTAACAAATCATTTGGAAATAGTAATGATTGCATATCTACATTATACAATATGTGTACGAATAACAGTCAATTTATTACTTAGGTAATTATAACTATGGTATGTCTTATAGTACCATTTATCCATAGTTTATCGTAGATCCGAGAGAAATCTAGTATATGTAAAACCATTTTAATAAGCACACATTACTTCACCAAACACAACGAAATAGGGTTAATATTTAACACCTATTGTGATCGCTCATTTCGTTCGTCAATTAATTGACTTCTTTCTTATGACAGATACTTGGCCTCAGGAAACAGCTGCGAGCATATTGCATACATCTACAGAATGGGTGATCGAGAAGTCTTGAGCATTGTGTTGAAAGTTTCAAAAGCTATATGAACACATCTATAACCTGTGTAATTATTGGGATCTACAGAATAACAGGGGTAATCAATCGCGGAGGATAACGAACAAAGAGGGCCTTTTCCACATTTCATAGGAGCAATTGACGGGAAGCATGTTGTGATAATAAAACCTGGTAAAACTGCATCGTCATATTTTAGTTATAAATAGAGACCCGGATAATTCACGGATTCATTTGAGGACAAACTAGGCTTCAAACATATGTACATTTGGCTTCCCTTTCCAATTGGATCGCAGATTTTAAGACACGCCCTGGGAGTATCAGAGCCAATAACTAGCCAGCCAGAACACAAGGGCCGAATTCCGTGTTACCTCGTTTGGGGTAAAACTGGAGCATCACCCAATGAACAACTAACTGAGGCTCTAGTACACAAAGAATTGTGGAGTCTAGCTTGTTGCCGAATGAATCCGCGAAATTATCGGGTCTCTAATTATAAACATACATTTTCCATGGTGTTGATGTGAATTGTCGTTTCAAACTACAAATGCACCGTAACTGATGTAGGGTCAAAGAAACCACTCATTGATGGGAACATTTTTGCACTGGTGTTGTGGGGAAACGCATTATGAAAGGCGCTTTACTTCTTCCAGCTCCTGCACTGCTGCCTCCGAGCGAAGATCCGATTCTCTACATCTTTGTCGGTGATGAGGCGTTCACGCTGTCCGAGAATTTGATGAGACCCTGTCCGAAACGTAGTGTTAAGTGGCAATTATGAAAACAAAGTGTTCAATTGTAGACAGTCGTGAGCACGCCAACCGGGCGCTTTTGGTAAACATGAGTCGCGTTTTCGTGTTATTTGAGCGCCAGTAGATATAAAGGTTAATAGCGTGTTCTGTGTTGTCAAGGCTGCTTGTGTGTGGCACAACTATTTGAGACATTCCCCAGTTACTCATAGTGATGACGATCCAGTTGAGGATAGGCCATAACATCAGCGACGACCATTAAAATCTAATATAAGCCGCAGTGCATTAAAAGTTTTTTTTCAATTCTACAACATTCCACTAAGCATTTCAATTTGGCCGGAATGGTACCTTGGTAGAAGGAAAGTGTTTTACGTAGAAAGTACTGAAATGTAACCATATCTACAAATACTGGATATAGATAGTCAATGCCATATAACAGAGAGAATTATAGAAAGTCAAGTCCCAGCAGTCTCTCTGAACCCTTAAAACAATAAGCGATGGTGTAAGTGATGCGTACTACAAGCCAAATGGTGGGAGGTTTCTCCTCATATTTATGACTCTTCTTATCATCGTATTTAATATAAAATTGTTCATGTTTACATTCTAGTAGGTCTAAATAATCTTTGTGCGTGTTGTATTTTAATTATGTGCTCCCTCATTAGATATTGTACCCATATGTTTTTATTTTGTATGTAAAAACTAGTGGAGAGCAAAGAATTTGATGCGCTGGACATTTTAAACATCTACAAAAATGATTTCATGTATGGTGTTTAGTAAAACGTTTTCTGCATTAAAATGTTATACAGTATATTGGTTTTGGGAATTATGTGGTTAAAGAATATTTACAAATAAATAATAGAAATTTATTATTAATAAGATTTAAATATATTATATTTTATACAATTATATGTATTCATCGAAGGTATGTACCTAATAAAAATAACTTTTGTACAAAACATAAACTGAAAACCCTGAACAGTGTGATATTCATATACTAAAGTACAAAGAAATTTTTCGTCCCATATATTATTTGCAATTGTTTATATATTACGCATAAATAAATTTATCATTTAGTGCACATCACACACGAAATAAATTTTTCTCACAGCTAAGTTGTTCAAGTAATTAAATATTTCTTTTTTCACTCGGTCCAGTATTAAAATACATTTCCTTCGCATAATGCCAGAAAGACAACACTTTCAATTCGACATATTAATTTTAAAAATTATTACCAGAACACAATGTTTTCAAAAAAATTTTGTATATCCTTTTGACAGCAACATTGCAATAGAAACAAACATAATCTTTCTGTTTCTGTCGTTATGACACTAGGATGCGGTGAAAGCACTCAAACGAATTTTATGGTCTGGGTGTGATGGTATTGATTCGGTACCCCTTTGTCATAGCTTTTGCTTTGCTTATGTATGTTTATTTTTTATTTATTTTATATACTAAATATCTACTAAACACGCCATAAACAATTAACTATTACTTACAATTGTTCATTTCTAACTCCTTTGTTACCTCTTCACATTTCTCTGCCTTCGGTTTCGATCGCATATCGTTCCTCATATGCCAGGATCACGAATATGCATGTTACAGGTTTTCAGTCAAATGCAATTAAATCTTCAAAGTCTACTTAGAATTAATAGTTTTCGATAAGTTTTATAATTCAAAAGAATTATACAATACCTGCTGTTCCTTTATACCTGATCAAGTCGCAGCCCTGGTGAATGGCTGCATTCAACACAGCTCACTGCCGGCCAGGCGGCCGACACTTCAACATACCACGCGCTCGCTTGGAGCCTGACTGCCGAACACAAGACTGCTTAGAGCCGCTGCACACATATCGCGCGGTGTTTCGTTGAACTACCCCAGTGACGTCACCCACCAGCCGGTCAGTGAACTGGCTACCTGGCGGCCAGCAAATACCGTGCGCTTTGTGACATCACATCCTGCATCCTGCCTGAGCAGTGGAAGATTGGTTACATTGAATCACGTGTGCGACCCATATTTGGACATGTTTCTAACCATGTCTTCAGGTTGGACTTTATTATCGAGCCCCTTTGGAGGACAATGTGTATCCTCAAAAGACATTTCCTTAAATGGCCATCTATTTTTCTATTGGTCAGCTGTTGGTGAACATCCCTTATATAGGGAAATTGCTTTGTGTTGATATAAATGCTGGTGTGATCTCTGGATCGGGGTCGATTGCCACCACCATATGAGAGCACCCAGACATTTAAGTAATGATTCTCAAGCATTAAATGTCTGCGATATGGCAAAAATAAGGCAGGCACATTTGGTGTCCTGAGAGAGAAGTCATGTGCCATGTTGGAGACTAAGATTATAAGAAAAATTTGATTATGCTTAAATCGTAAACCAAAGAAAGAAAAAAATTCGAATATTTGAAAAGAATTTTTTTTATGTAAAGAAACAAGAAAATCTCAGTTAAAACTGTTTTTATATGGAATTCGTTTTTTCCTAAAGGCAAATTTGGAAAATGGTTTTTGGTAACCGTTTTTAATAATGTGTTAGATTTGGAGCTTACTTAGCCATAAATTTTATGCTCGCTTTTTCTTAAAATCCCATAAATTTGTTGGATTTTAATAAATTTTGAGGAATAATGCATTGGCATTTTTGGAGCTCATACAAATATCTGAAAGAAATTGAATTTAAACTGGCCTTGTAAAATATATTTAATCTTTGTTGGCCTCTGTTTGTCCAATTTAACAATATTGTATGGCAATCAAGTCAACATTTAATTATTTTGTTAGATCATGGAAAATAAAATCATTTATAATTTATATCAGTTATCATAGCCAGAGAAAATTACATTAAAATAATACAAGAAGTAATTTTGGCCTTTAATTAATGTTAAATAGGGCTGTGAGTGATACATATATTTTTTTGGAATTTCTGAACATGTAGGCAAAGAAATTATAAATGTTTCCAGTTGGAGCATATTATTGCTTTTTTGTCCGCACTTATATTTTTGGTAGAACTTTAGTATTTATAGCAGTATAAAGACAAATTAGTATAAAGTAAATATTTAAAGCTCTCTATCACTGTTGGATCTTTGAAGAATCGCCTTTGTGGGGAAGGCATTATTCTTTACTGTAGCTTGCTCCTACAATCACCATGGATGCTTATAGGCCTAAATTGATTTGAAGTAAAATTTAATGTTATGTGAAGTTTGAAAATTGTCCTATTGTAGGTTTTGGTAAAAATGTTTTTATTTTTATATTTTTATTTAAATAATATATATTGTGATGCAAACATATCAATGTATTCTAAGTAAAACAACCAAATAAATGAATATCTTGCAAACAAAACATGAAAAAAAACATAAAATGCATCAAAATAAATGTCCTTAAAATGACTCATGGTGTTTGCTTTCTGAAAAATTACATGCTTGTGTTTTAAGTGTTCAATATTTGCTGAAATGAGGGTTTCAAGGTATTTTGGGGTTTTTTCTCGGCAGACTGTTTATGTCTACCATGCAACTTCCTTGGGGACAAGGGCGTAGCAATGATTTATCTCTGCACTCTGCTTTCATTGGGCAGGGTGTTTTAGTCTTATATGTCAAAATCCATTAATGATTGGGTTTTTTGGAGAAGGCCACGGGATACATTTCAGTGGGTGACCTCGGTATTGTTTTTTCTTGGGTTGGTGTATGTACAAATTTTTATCATGTTTACAGCCTGGCTGCAGAAATTATCCAAGTCTTCTCTACTCCAGGTGCTTAAGGAAGCAGGAGTGAAGGAGGTGGAAATAGAATCGATAGATGAATTACGCTTAAAAGCGAGGGCCCTGGTGCATCGGGATGAGGCCACAGGAGCAGGTATGGTTGCAGTTTCGAGTGAGTCCACTCCATTATTTAAAGTTTTAAAATCCATACCAACAGAGTTAACTACTAAAATTCCTACATTGACTAAGCTAAGTCTGGAATGGTTAGTACAGTTTCTCATACAACTGAACTTAGTGCTTTCTTTATTTGTGAGAAACAAGCTATTTTTGCAGTTGCATCTTGAGTCGGGAAAAGTAGTACTAGGGAAAACACCAGAGAAATAAAAATCTTAATTATCAAAGTTTTGTGTAATTTGTGGGCAAACCAACCATCTAGCAAAAGATTGTTTTCATAGGAAGTCCATTTTTAATATCACCTCTAGTGAGCAGCTCCGATATAGTAAAGTTCCAACTCGATATTGGTATTCTCTGACTCAGAATAATCCTAAAAATAATCCTCAGATCCAGGAATTTCAGGGTGGTGCCAGAAATGTGCAGAGGATTGAAGAGTTTACTTGTTTTATTTGTAAACAAAAGGACACATTAAATCTAATTGCCCTATCAACCCTTTGTAGAATAAGGTTGTGGGAGAATCTTCGGTAAATATTTTGGGGTATGAGAGGAAACATGGGTTATTATATATATTCCTGTAGTAATTTCTTACCAGATAGTTGCAACCACCTTGTTGAAATCTGGTGCCTCTTGTTCATTAATTAATCAGAACTTTTGAATTAATTTGCTTACCCATATGCCCAAAGGACTTATTCAGGTAAGGTCAGGGGAAGAGTTAGTTTTTCTCTTGCAAATGGAGAGATTATTAACTCAAAATGTACAGCTATTTTCAAAGTTAAAATAGAACAGTTTACATGGAAGTTTCAATTTTGGGTTCTGCCAGGACTTAGTCATGATTTACTTTTGGTTGTGGATTTTCTGGGGAAAACCCAGCCCACCTTGGATCTGAGTAAGAAACAGTTAGTATTTTCATTTTGTAAATCTCAGTCTATTGAGATTAAATCCCAACCTTTTGATTCATATTACTTTTCAGGTTAATCAATCCAAGATTCAAGTAAAGTGAGTGATCTGGATATTAAAATATCACATTTGCGACAGGAATTTTCTGATGAAGTAACCACTGAATTGGGACATTATAAACAGCATCCCGTTGTATTAAGTCTCAAGGATGGTAATCCTGTATCCTTGGTACCTTATAGAGTAGCTCCTCCAAAACATAAAGTATTCAGGGAAATTATTGATCAATTGCAAGAGGAAGATATTGTTGAAAGTTCTAGTAGCAATTATTCTAGCCCAGCTTTTTTACTGCCTAAAAAGGTGCCAGGAGAATATAGGGTTATTTGTGACTATAGGAAAGTAAATCAAATTTTTTTGTAGATCCTTGCCCTTTACCAAACATAGACTCAGTTTTCCAGTATGTAGGGGATTCCAGATATTTTTAAAACCATCTTTGATCTGAACTAAGAGTTTCTCCAATATGAATTGCACCCTGACTCCTGTGGTATCTTGGCGTTTGTAACACCTTTGAGGCCGGTGCCATTGTAAGTGGATACCCGGGGGGCGGGGGATTGTGATCCTCAGGCGATGTCTAGGGTACTTTTTATCATGTTAGGGAAATATCAGTATGATTTTCTTTTTACTTACATTAATGATGTATGTGTGTATAATAAATATTTTGATGAGCATCTGGACTACCTGAGAACTGTTTTATTTGCTTTGAGGGATGCAGGATTGACAGTGAACCCTGGGAAGTTACGTGGGCTAAGACATGTTAGATATTTAGGGTTCGTAATTTCAGAAGGGAAATTGCTTATGGATCTGAAGTAGACCAGACTAGTAGTGAATTTTCCTGTGCCAAAAAATGTATGTGGGGTCCGTCGATTTTTGGTTTAGTTGTATTTTATTCCAAGTTTATACCAGAATTCGTTAGTTTGGCCGAACCTCTGAATGTGTTGAAAAGAAAAGGAGTTGATTTTGTTTGGAGTGAGACCCAGGATCATGCTTTTCAGCTGTTAAAGGAGGAAATAGCTATGCCCCCTATTTTCCACTTGCCAAATTTTGCTAAACCATTTACACCCCTAGTTGATGCCAGCTCATTAGCTAGAAAATCAAAAGTTAAAACCGTTTCTAAATGGGAGTTGGTTTTTTTTCCTAAAAGTAAATTTGAAAAATGGTTTTTGGTAACCATGTTTAATAAAGATTTTTTTTTTTTTCTTTTGGATGTCACTTAGCCATAAAGTTTTAAGATCTGTATTTCTTAATATCTCATCAATTTGCTGGATTTTGTTAAATTTTGATAAATAATGCATTGACTGTTTTGGAGCTCATTTAGCAATGAATGTTTAATACAATTGTCATAAAGAAATTTAATTTTAACTGTAATTGTAAAACATGATTCATCTTTTGTTGGCCTCTGTTTGTCCAACTGAACAATATTGTATGACAGTCAAGTTTAACATTTAATATTTTTGTCAGATCATGGAAAATAAATTCATATATGATTTCTATAAGTTATTATAGCCAGAGAAACTTACATTAAAATAATTCAAGAAGTAATTTTAGATTCTAATTAGTGTTAAATAGGTCTGTGAGTGATATATATATATTTGTTATCTCTGAAAATGTTGCCAGAAAGAGTTGAAATATTTCCAGTTGGAGTATAGTATTGCTTTTTTATCCGTACTCATATTTTTGGCGTAACTTCAGTATTTACGGCAGTATAAATACAAATTATCATAAAGTAAATAAACCGTTTTAGCACTGTTGGATGTTTGAAGAATCGTCTTTGTGTGGAAGACATTACTCTTTACTGTAGCTGGCTACTATTATCATCATGGATACTTAGAGGCCTAAATTGATTTAATGTAAAGGTTAATGTTACATTAAGTTTGAAAATGATCCTATTGTACCTGTTGATAAAAATATTTTTATATATAATTTTTATTTAAAGCGTATATATTGTAATGCAAAGGTATCAATAAAATCTAAGTAAAACAACCAAAGAGATAAATGTGTTGCAAACAAAACATGAAAAAAAAAAAAATTATCCCAATAAATATCTTTGAAAGGCCTCATAGGTTTTGCTTTCTGTTACATAACATTCTTCTTATATGTACTTGTGTTTTAAGTGTTCAGTTTCTGCTCAAACGAGGGTTTTAAGGTATTTTGGGGTTTTTTCTCTGTGGACTGATTACGTCCACCTTGCTACCTCCTTGGTGGGCAAGGGCGTGGGAACTCAAAAATTGTCAAATGCACGGTTCTGGCATTTGGAACACGATATAATCTCCATGGCTTGTATCATATAACATACATCATGTTCATGTGGCGACGATAAGTTCCTCCACCATTTTCTTCACCAGTCACTACGACTTCCCACAGGAAACAAGGCGTGGTATCTGCCGTCCGCAAGGTCACGTGGCGAAGGGCATGAGTCACATCACACTGTGCTTCCCCAGTCACTATTCCTAACCCCGAAAAATTGCGACATGGTTACTGCGGTCCGCAGATTCACGTGGCGTAGGGTGTGTGTCACGTCATTCTGTGCTTCACCAGTCACTACGACATCCTGCACGAAACTGCGGCATTGTTATTGCGGTCCTCAGGGTCACGTCGCGTAGGGGGTTAGTCACGTCATGCTACGCTTCACCAGTCACTATGACTTCTTGCAGGAGCGGCATGGTTACTGCGGTCCGCAGGTTCACGTGGCGTAGGGTGTGTGTCACGTCATGCTGTGCATCACCAGTCACTACGACATCCTGCAGGAAACTGCGGCATTGTTACTGCGGTCTGCAGGGTCACTTGGCGTAGGGCGTTAGTCACGTCATGCTACGCTTCACCAGTCACTACGACTTCCTGCACGAAACTGCGGCATGGTTACTGCGGTCCGCAGGTTCACGTGGCGTAGGGCGTTAGTCACGTCATGCTGTGCTTCACCAGTCACTACGACTTCCTGCAGGAAACTGCGGCGTGGTTACTGCGGTCCGCAGGTTCACGTGGCGTAGGGTGTGTGTCACGTCATGCTACGCTTCACCAGTCACTACGACTTCCTGCAGGAAACTGCGGCATGATTACTGCGGTCCGCAGGTTCACGTGGCGTAGGGCGTTAGTCACGTCATGCTGTGCTTCACCAGTCACTACGACTTCCTGCACGAAACTACGGCATGGTTACTGCGGTCCGCAGGTTCACGTGGCGTAGGGTGTGTGTCACGTCATGCTGTGCTTCACCAGTCACTACGACTTCCTGCACGAAACTGCGGCATGGTTACTGCGGTCCGCAGGTTCACTTGGCGTAGGGCGTTAGTCACGTCATGCTGTGCTTCACCAGTCACTACGACTTCCTGCAGGAAACTGCGGCGTGGTTACTGCGGTCCGCAGGGTCACATGGCGTAGGGCGTAAGTCAAGTCACGCTGCACTTCACTTGTTCGGTTACATGCCAGTATGGTTCGCAGAATGCTGCGGTCAGTCACCCTGCGCCACCTGCGAAGGCTGCGTCTCATTTTGCGCCAGGCCTTACGTACAAGATTTCATATGAGGCGATGCAGCCGATTCATTAAAAAGTTGTTTACATGCAGCAAAAATCTTCGGAATAGCACGATTAATATTGAATATAAGATAAGAGTTCTTATATTTTATAACCAACTAATGTATTTAAACGTTTAAAAATTGTAATAATTAGAGTGTTTTTAAACAATATCCAAACGTGTTTCCATTAAAGATCCTTTAGAAAGCCCATTTTGCTACTCCCTCCCTTTTCATCAAGCAGTACCATCATAATATTTATAGGTATCTGGTTTCAGGTAATATTATTAAATAACATTTTTAGCGGTTTTTATGCATGTCCTTTTCAGCAATGTAAAACGTACTTGAATGAGAATTTCGATGCAGACAGTTCACGGTTTCTTCACACTATTCTGAAGCCTGGCGTGCTCATCAAAGTTCTACTTTCACTCTACTCCTCCAACTCGTAGAAACAAACATTAACTAAGTTTGTAAAATTACACCAAAGGGACAACGCATGGCATTCGTGCGCACTCAGTTTAATGTCATTTTGAACGAAAACTATTTCCTCCTAAGCGTTACCAACACACCTATCGCTCTCTCTCTCTCTCTCTCTCTCTCTCTCTCTCTCTCTCTCTCTCTCTCTCTCTCTCTCGTTCTATTCATAATGATTCTAAAATAAAAATTGTATTATATATTTATAACGTTTGTAAAAATTAAACTTAAAAATATAATTTTTCTAGAACATAAATTATGTATACAGGAAGCAACCGAACACCTCATACATGGGGAGATTTTTCAAAACTTTGATTCGAAAAGCGTGAAGATACTGCGAATAGGCTATACATAGTGTGCGGGGGCAGCGGGGTACCCCCATTTCCCACACCCTTGCATTCCAGCGCCGCTCCATCCTAGGGTCTCACGTCATAACATGCTCAGGCACGACGGGCACCTACTAGTCCCAGATGGAAAGCCCGTCACTTGGAGGGTGCTTCCTCTCTCTGGTTCCACCCCCATACGCATTTATTTATACTTAGTGTGTGTACTAATTTTCAATGAGTTCTGCATGTTGTACACACTGTAAAAAATTAATGGGAAAATTATCTGACAAGTGTAAGGTAATATTCGCAAACTTGCGTGGGAAACATAGTTTTCCTTATGGTTAAGGTAAAATTACCGCACTCTGGAGTAAAATTCACATACATGGTAATGGAAAATCCCATACATGAATGGAAAAATCACCTTACAACGCGTGGATCTCCTCGTCCATTTGTAACTATTTGATCATTGTATGTTATATATTTTTACCTTAAAAAATTAATTTCTATTTTTTAATCATACAAGCTGTCCAACATGGCTCTTTTTATAAAAGGTAATTACCGCACTTTGGAGTAAAATTCGCGTACATAGCGGTGGAAAATCCAATAAATAGATGGGAAATTACCTTACGACTCGTCCATATATTCAGTATTGTCTCAACAGCTACGTGGGAGGACGGGCGGAAGAAACAATATTGTAACACGCTAATATTCACCGACATTGTCACACTGTCGTCGTGGTGTAATGCATAGCGCATCGGCCTATCATAATAGAAGACCTTGGTTCGCGCCCACACGCCAGCAAGTGTCAAGGGCTTTTTAGTTGAGGTTTCTGTTACTAAGCGGGTATAGGCAATAAAAAAATTATCAGACCTAATACCCCTGGGTATTTTTAAAAACAATTTTATTATACAATATAGTTATTATTCCCTTATTGGTATGAGATTTTCCCCCAATTTTGTCAGGTACTTCTTCGGCACTAAGAAATAGTACTTTACTTATTATGTAAATTTACTGTACATTTAAGAGATAATTTTACCTTACATGTAGAAGTAATTAGCTTTCCCTACATGTAAGGGAATTTTACCTGTATTATATTTTTTACATTGCAGTTGGCTATAGTACTCCATTGGGAGTCAATTTACTTCCTTCATAAGCCTCATCCTCTCACGACATGTTGAATTACTGTTTCGTAGATTATTTGAGGTATTTAGGGACACTATTTAAATCTATAATTATAGATTTCTGACTATATATATATAACGTTATAGAGCAAACATAAATTGTGGACATTTGTTAAGCAACTGTAACGTAATTTGTACAGCTTCAATTTAAAAATAATAGATATTTCCCCGTTTCACAACTTCACAGAAAAAGTATAATCCACTTGCAACAAAAAAAAAATGCTATTGAGGCACTTCTTTAAAAGTGTATGTTGTATTAAAATTTATAATATTGTGACAAAAATAATAATGTTAACCATTTTCAATGTCTTATAATGTAATGCAAATATACATACCTATTGCTGAAGTGTAAATGCTAATACTGCATCAATTTAATGTTGCTGCAACCAAATGTTTTATTACGTCATAAATAGCAGGAAGAACAAAATATTTGTTTAAACCAGCTCTCAAACCTTGCAAAGCAGTTTACGTGTGTAAGGTATGCGTATATTTCTATACCGTAAAGTGTTTCCACATAGTAAATGAGAACTGCATTTCGTCTTTATAATGTACTGAATACCCATAGTATGAAACATATCCAGACATGTCAAAATAGAGCAGGTGGAAGGACGTTAGGTTGAGTAAAGTAGAAAATGTCGTGCATTCAAGTTGCTGGTTCGTTCTCCTCCCGGCCGTAATATTTTTTAGTCGGTAATATTTATTTTTGTGAGCAAATTATTGTACTTACTTTATTTTACACAGGAATGATTTTTTTAAAGCAAAGAAAATACACGACAATTTTTAACATAAATGTAAACATCAATTCAACAGAAAATTTGTTTTGCCGCAATATAAACACATGTTGACAGTGCGGCAAGAAGAAAACGTTGTTAAAAAACTACGTAATGTTAAATTTACATTAATAGTTTAACAGTATATTAAATTACCATCATCATTAGTAATTGACGGCTCACGGATAACAAACCAATTACTGTAGTAGTAACATTAATACAGTTGTCCAAGCATTAGACATTTTTATGCGCACTAAGTAACGTGTGGACAAAAATTTTGCGACTAGGCTTAACCCTTTCAGTCACAGGTAAATATATAAGTTTAGGCATTGCTACAAACAATTTTTTTTCAGAACTGTTCTGATGTTGATACGACGTTTTTTTTCATGCATCGGAACCAATAAAAATCTCTCCTTGCTTTATCTTATTTGCAGGAGTGGTTTACATATCTATGAAATATAGTTTCGACAGCCAATGATGTTTCCCATACGAAATAAACCTTTCTCATTGGACGGTATGTTCCACTGTTTACAGTGTAGACCATTCAAGCCACTTCATATGCAACGTTTCAAATAGAGGATACTGTGATTGAAAGGGTTAAAGACATTTGTGTAACGTTAACGTGTTATAGTAATAGATATTTAGTAACTTAATTTAAAAGTATGTTATGGCACATAAATTTAAAATTGAGCAAGGCGCGTGACGCAGGGCCCTGGGCGCCTGTGCTCGGACCCACCAACGTGCGGAGTCTCTGACGAGAGCCAGAAGGGGGAGATAAGCCGTTGTGATGACACAGGCCCACACGCCGCGTTCCCCTATTGCGCACAGACGCGGTTCACACTCCAAAACCACATCCACCGCCACTTGTTTCGATCGTTGCAATCTGTGGCCCGCAGACGTACTCGGGAACCGCTAGCTCGCGTCCCGATCATTGCTTGCATCAACGGCCCAATCCTCCACTCGCACCCCACAACCAGTGACTAATACTTGCTCGATAAGCTAATAAGTAGAGACCTGCAGAATTCGCGTTATTATCTGGGGATGCGTTAATCTTCAAACACATATAGACTAACTTTGCAATAAGTTTGTTATTGGACCATTGTTTTATTTCGTCACGTCCTCGTGATTCTGCGCCAACAATTGAACACTTCACAATCATGTAGTTCAATCACGTGCAGTCCAGTCAGAAAGGGAGTGACGTCAGAGTTATACAGCAGCCAATGGAGAAACCACGTTGGCTTGGGATACAGCACTGTGAAGTTAAGCCCGATGCCGAATAATAACGCGAATTCTGCAGGTCTCGACAAATAAGTAGGAGCACCTGTTTATCGCGAAAAGATTCCACGACTCGTTGCGGTCCAAAACTCATCAGTTCATATCCACTTTCTTGATTAGACTATTTCAACTGTCACGCGTCTTCGGTGATTGCCCGCGAATCACGCACGTGTAGCATGGAAGTAACTCAATTATGATTGGCCTAGTCGGGTAAGAGCAGTCGGGCGAAGCCTAATTTTCACGTGAATATTTCTGCGAAAAAGTAGTTAATTCCTGACCTCCTCTGATCTACACTCAAAATTCGAATCAATGGGAAACCACTGAAGCACGATGAAATTTAACTACTCTAATCAGTGAAAATGGCTCCATTATAATCACTGGAAAACCACTGATTGTTTCAGAGAAAAAATTTCACTGATTGTCGAGTGAATAAGTGCGGTGAGTTAAATATTGTTCTTATTGAAATTAGTCAAACAATTACGAGAAATAAATATATTTCTGATAGTTACTATTGATATTGCGCAATTTGCCGCAATTTAAATAAGTAAAAAAGAAATTTCGTGCTTGGTCAGGATTGAACCCATACCACCTCACTCTTAAGACGGTTACCTAAATATTTCAGCTACGAGACCACCGTGGATAGTATAACGCAAAATGAATGTGTTATATATTTTCATTGAAAGTGTGTTTCTTTAATTGTAAGTGCTTTCTTTTCGTTTTTAGTTCAATCGGTAACATTAGGATTGTTAAACCAAATAGTACGTATGAATGCACTCACTTCACTGAATGTCCTCGTTGTCTTGTAAAATGGTATTACGAAAGACGAAACTCGCATTTTAGAGAGTATTTTGTATTGGTTTTATTAGTTTATGCATTGTTATTTCATTTGATACACGTTGTTCAAAGGCCATTATTACGCGTTATTTGAAGGCCATTTTTACCTATTGTGGTAATCAGGTATCTAGAATAGGGGCTTTCCCAAAAAACGGGAAAATCATACTTGCGATTTGTGTATATGGTAAATACTAAGCACACTTAAAAGAAATTTTATTGGGGCTTCACGTAATTTTCAGTATATACAATGAAGTGTGATAGTGAGGAGGGTTATTAAGATCAGAATGTTTATGCTGTAAATAACGTACAAATTATGTAATATATATTTCTATCTAGTTGCTAAATCGTGTTAAATTTCTAAACCAGAACTTAATTTACAAAACATGGCTCGCGAGATATATTTATGCCGGCGCGCTAAGTTTATGCAGGCATAAACCACGGTTATTAAGCAGTGTCGGAATATCATTGAATTCTGTTGAATTTCTCAATGCTTACCTTGACTATATAATTAAGAGAGTATTGTACTACGTAACATATTAGTAGTAGAAAAAATATACGTATACTGCAGTATATCATACAAAAAGACGTTCATAGATGTTGTTTACAAAGAGTTTACACTCAGATGGAGGATTTGTTGAATCAAACAATGTACGTTTCGCGCAACCAAGTTATTTGTTTGTATACGGCAATGAAATATTTTGTTGCCGAAACTAAATTATTTTCTTATTCTTATTTGGTTTCCCCATACAAATATTTGGTTGGTACAACAAAAGATTGGTTTGACTCCACACATATAAAACAGTTTGGGTTGATATAAAAAGATTCACAAATTTGGCCGAGACTCGAACCTACATCTGATGCGACCCAGTCGCTTTAGTGATCTGTGAGCCGTCGGGAAATAATGTTGCAGTTATTGTAATATAATGTGAAAGCTGTTCACGATAAAGTGAGCATTTTTTAAATCAACCTTAGAAAAAAAGCACTGCCTCTGCTTGCATATATATATTAACAGGCGCACTGAGTGACATGCACCCAGTAAAGTTGGTAACGATGGAGGGAAAGTAGTTCTATATCTCAAAATCAAATAAAAAGTGTTAGGTAAACATTTGTGATAAGTTATATGGTTTCTTTCGCTTATATATATATATTAGTGTAAAAATGAACGGATCTTAAAATATTTAGTTTTCTAGTAATTTCACATTTTCACATTTTCACATGACCGACGCAAAAGTAAAGTGGTGAGGCCCATGGCAATGTCAATTGTACATTAAGCGGAAAAACACAACGTACGTACAAGTAGATAATAAGCAGGGTTTTCGAAAATGCTCATTTTATAGTGAACAGCCTATAAGGTATTAACGGTAATGTAACATTAAGTACTTTTGTGACATTACCGCCTTACTGTGCTATCAACATTAAGGTGTTTATGTAGTGGTAAGACAAATTTTGTGTTGCGGAAAAACAAATTATGTGTTGAACTGATGGTAATATTTGTGTTAAAAATTATCTTGTCTTACATTTGCTATAAAAAAAAACATTCTAATGTAGAATAAATTAAGAGTAGTAGGGAATAGCCGAGTTGGGGCCAAGGGCATCGGACATTGGAGCCGGAGCCGGAGGAGCTGCTAAGTTGTTACGTCACCCAACAGTCATCTTGGATATCGTTGTACTTTTACCCCTGACGCATTACCTTTGACCCGTGACTTTCATCTTGACCTCAGGAACCTTTGATCGAAAAAAGTACCAAAAGACAGTTTAAAAAACCTTAGAAATTCCCTAAAAAATCATCAAATAATCCAATATATTTCCAAAAACCCAAAAAAAATTCTAATAAAATTCAGAGAAAATATATTACAAAATATTACAATGATTTATTCAAAAATATTTAAAATGGTCCTCAGAAATGACCTATTTACCTCGGAGCAGGCGAGAGAGATCAGCGACCCGGGCAAACTTGGGGTCAGGGCAAGCGGACATTTTAGGATGTTTGACCTTGACCTTTGACCCTGAAAATCACAAACATAAAGAAAATTTAAAATGCCAATAAATTTATTATTAAAAATTATTTCAAGATGACAAAATATTTATTATTTATTTTTTTAAATTTATTACTAACATATTTTAAAAACTTACATTTCTGAAGGTCCCCCCATCACCACGCCCAGCAGACGATTGCCTACCCTCAACCCCACTTCCATAACCGTAGGTCTACTCATTCCACAATTTTGATTTTTTATTCATTTGTTTATACATTACTAAAGGCCAAATTATTGGTAGGCGACTACCATATTGGTAGACATCGCCCATACGCCATATTGGAAGCCAATGACCATGACCTTGATCCCATGACCATTAATGGCCTTGAAAACACAAAACTCTAGAAAAAATTTATATAAGTCACCAAGCATAATACATAAAGGACAACTACAGCCATATTAGATGAGTACGACCCTGACCTTGACCCCACGACTTTTAATGACCTTGGAAACAAACACTCGAGGAATAAGACATATAAGTCAACAAGCATAGTACATAACAGACTACTGCCACCATATCGGATGCAGAATAACTCGACCATGACCTAATGATCTTGAAAATAAAAACTCTTGAAAAATACATAAAAGTCAATAAGCATATGATATTGCATACTACTACAGCCATGTTATCTTCTGACTACCTCGACCTCTACCCCATGACCTCGAATGACCTTGAAAAAACTCGAGAAAAATCCATAAAAGTCTGCAAGCTTATTAGATGCACACGACCTTGACCTTGCCCCCATGTCCTCAAATGACCTTGAAAACAAAAACTCGAGAAAAAGTACATAAAAGTCACCAAGCATATTACAATACAGAATACTACCGCGATATTAGATGCAGGTAAACTCGACCCTGACCTCATGAACTTGAATGACCTTGAAAATAAAAACACGAGAAAAATCCATAAAAGTCAACAAGCATATGACATTACAGACTACTACATCCCAAATCGATGCAGGTATCCTCAACCTTGACCCCATGACCTTGAAAACAAAAACTCGAGAAAAACTGCATAAAATTCAACAAGCATATGACATTACAGACTACTACTAAAATATTAGATGCAGACTACCTTAGCCTTGACCCCATGACATTGGACGACCTTGAAAGAAAAAATCTGTGCGAAGGGACAGAAGCTAGCCGAGACGATCCAACTTTTACGACAGCTGCTGTCAAACTAAACCTCTCAGCTTGCCTCCTTGCTGATTATAATATACGAGTACACAAGCCCTATGGTATCGTATTGACTTTGAACAAATTGTACTGCACCATTAATACATTGTGCAGACACCTACCAGCCAATCACGTGAGGTGGAGCAGGTGGAGCAGGAGGGTCGGGTGGAACAAGTGGAGCAGGTGTAGTAGCTAAAGATTGATGGAATGATTACTAAATATTAATGGAAGGATTGTAATTAGGGTTGGGGTTGGGATAAGAATTGGGATTACGGTGCTAACTGCTGCTCTACGGTACTTACTGCGGTTCTGCAGTGCTAACTGCAGAGCTAACAGCGGTGCTACAGTACTAACTGAGGTGCTGTGGTGCTAAGTGCGGTGCTGATAGTGATTGCAGTGCTGATTGCGGTGCTGATTGCGATTGCGGTTTTAAGAGCAGTGTGTGTGTGGGTCGCAAATGAAAAAATATTTCATGTATTTTAAAATAAAATAATTTCTTCCTATCTCCAAAAGCTGAAATGCGAACATTTCATTTAACAATCTCGCTTTAAAAAAAGTATTTATCCATGTCCCTCGGTGTATTCTATCGCTTCCTGGGTAAACTGTATTTGCACTATGCAATAAAAGTAGGTAAGTGGTAGGTGTCTCTACAATGTATTAATGGTGGATTACGATTGGTTAAAAGTCATTATGATGTCGTAGGGCTTGCATTCTCGTATATTATAAGTAGTAGGGAGGTAAGCCAAGATGATTAGTTTGACAGCAGCTGTCGTGAAAGGTGGATCGTCTCGGCTATCTTCTGCCTCTTAGCAAAGAGTTTTTCTCGAGTTTTTGCATTCAAGGTCATACAGTCAAGGCTAAGGTAGGCTGAATCTTATATGGTGGTAGTAGTCTGTAATGTCATATGCTTGTTGACTTTTATGTATTTTGTCTCGAGTTTTTATTTTCAAGGTCATGGGGTCAAGGTTGAGGTTACTTGCATCCAATATGATGGTAGTAGTCTGTTATATACTACGCTTGTTGACTTCTGTGCCTTTTTTCTCGAGTGTTTGTTTCCAAGGTCATTAAAAGTCGTGGGGTCAAGGTCAGGGTCGTACTCATCAAATATGGCTGTAGTTGTCCTTTATGTATTATGCTTGGTGACTTTTATAAATTTTTTCTATAGTTTGTGTGTTCAAGGCCATTAATGGTCATGGGGTCAAGGTCATTGTCATTGGCTTCCAATATGGCGTATGGGTGATGTCTACCAAGATGGTGGTCGCCTACCAAGATTGTGGTCACTCACCAAGATAGTCGTCACTAACCAAGATGGGGGTTGCCTACCAATAATTTGGCCTCCAGTAATGTATAAACAAATGACGAATGAAAAAATCATGATGGTGGAATGAGTAGACCTATGGGTAAGGGGAGTGGGGTTGAGGGGAGGCAGTAGTTTTCTGGGTGTGGTGCTGGGGGGTACCGTCAGAAATGTAAGATTTTAAAATAATTTTTCAATGAATTTTTAGCAATTTATAATAATACATTTTTAATCATTTTAAATCATTTTAATAATACATGTTCGGTATTTTTGTGAATTTTTTATGCATTTTTGGAATTTTTAGGGTCAAAGGTCAAGGTTAAACGTCAAATGTCAAGGTCAAAGTTCAAACGTTCTGACCTGTCCGCTTTCCCTGACCCCAAGTTTACCTTGGTCGCTGAACTCTCTCGCCTGCTCGGAAAACATGGGTAATTTGTGAGGATCCCTTTTAATATGTTTAAGTAAATTATAATACATTTTTAAAAAATACATTTTTTTTCGGAATTTCGTCATAATTATTTAGAATGTTTTTAATTTTTTTGGGATTTTTAAGGATTCTTAGGAAATAATTTTTTTTTTTTTTTTTTTTTTTTTTTTTAATTTTTGGGTCAAAGGTTCCGTGGTCAAGGTGAAGGTCACGAATCAAAGGTAATGGGTCAGGTGGAAAGGTAAAGAACATTCCAAGATGACTGTCGCGTGACGTAACAACATGGCGGCTCCTCCGGCTCCGATGCCCGATGCCCTTGGCCCCAACTCGGATATTCCCTACTACTATTAAGTACTATTATTTTGAACAAACACATTACAGATGGGAGGGGAATCGGATCCGCGCCCTGAGTGCTTGACGTCCTACCACCTGCGCTGTATTGACATGAGTAACTAGGTTTTGTATTGTAATTATTGAGTACAACGTAACGACAAACTCCAGTAAACTTGAGAACTGGCCTAAGCTAATTTAGTTTTCAAACTATTTGTTTCATTTTACGAGGTTATCGGTGTTAACTACCATCCGCGTTTAACAAGTCAGTGTGACATTGTGTAGGTCAGCCATTCCTTTAATGTTGCAGTATCACATCATTTTTTGTTCGTCCTGTAAATTTTAGTGTAATTCAAATTTGGTTGCGGTAACATTACTTTGAGTCTTTGTTCACATTAACACTTCTACAGTATGTTTGCATCATTGCAAAAAAAAAAACAATTTTTTAATGCTTAACGTTATGTAACATTGTCAAAACATGATTTATTTTACAACAACATAAATGAGTAAAGAAATGCCTCAACAGATTTTTTTTTAGTTGCACCAACATTTATACTTTTTTTTTCTGTGTGCTCATTATACTTTTTCTAACACGCTATCGTATCAGCACAGTCTCCCCCTATAATCACATACCGTGAAATTAAATAGCGTTAGGTTAGGTCTTCTTTCATTTGACGTGGATAAGAAACACAGATGACTTGTAATTTATATTCATTTTATGTTTTTTACCCCACAATACCCTTGATATTTATAATCTGTGCCAAAATCACATTTGCTAACATGTACTCTTAATATAACGATGCTGCTAGTAAACATGTGTTCAGTGAGATTAGTAATTTTCATTTAACCTGGTTTAGGAACCAAAATGAAATGTATGTAAATGTATGTAAATCTTCATAGCCCTCCCCGCTATTGCATTTGATGGTATGTACTGCTAATATCGTGATGCCCCTAGTAAATTTTTTTCTTTGCGTGATTATAGATGACCTTAACCGATGTTTTCTAATATCTGTGACAAATGTTACTGTGGCACGAAAATATCTGTGACACACAGAGTGAATCGCGAGGAATTAACGCCACTCAGGGCTTATTTTTTACATCATTTGGAACTAAATATGTCATATAAATGTGAGTCATATTCCCAATAGTTACAGAGTAATTCGACAATCAGCATACCCACCCTACAGTGAAAAAGAGTTTCCAACACCGTTACAGCATCAATGTGTGGTGTGGTGTCCTACACGATAAGCTGATTGGTCCATTCATTTTCCCGGGACGCTTGACTGGTGTGGTGTATCTACAATTGTTGCAAGAAGAACTGAACTGCCGCTGTTATTTGAGGATATTCCGGCAGCAGAGAGACGTCGTATGATATTCCAGCAATATGGTGCACCTCCTCACTTCCACTGTGCTGTGGTTGAACTCTTAGATGTGCAGTTCCCTGAGAGATGGGTAGAACGAGGCGGTTTCCACCACCCCTGGCATCCTCGATCTCCAGATCTATCACCACAAGATCATTGCGTATGAGGATGGATGAAGGTGTATTGTTTACCAAAGGACTGCACGAACACGCGAGGAACTACTTGTGCGTATCATGCCTGCCGCTACAGAAATCAAAGACAGCGGTGTGCAGCTACGTAGAGCAAGCAACACGTGCGGTCCATAAGCTTGCGGCCAAGTGTATGGAAGTAGACGGAAACACTTTTGAACATCTTTTGTAAGCTTGTTAGACGCGATTTTGATGCTCAACTGTAAACAATACGGTCTGATAATACATCACTGTATTTTCTACTGAAATTATTATAATTTTATTCGTAATTTAAAAATTTTTTCGAATTACTCTGTTAATATTGGGAATAGGACCCACATTTATATGACATCTTGCTCCAAATGCTATAAGGAGTAGGTCCTGTGAGTGTTGGTTACTCCTCGTCAATAATTCTGTACATTTACGATTTTGTCACAGTAGCATCCATATATATATATATATATATATATATATATATATATATATATATATATATATATATATATATATATATGACACAAATGTAACAGTGGTGTTAATTGCATTATCAACGTTGATTTCAAAAATTCTGTATTTAACTGAAATTTATAATAACGGTTCCTTTTGTGATGTTTTTAATTCAATTTTCGTCGGTGTTATTTTTCCTCATTGAAAAATTTCAAGTTGGTCTAAAAATTTTCTGATGCTATCAATATGAATAAAATGTTAAATAGTTAAGAAGAAGAGGATCAGAATAGTAGGCATATGCCGATTCGGTTGCAATGGGATCGGGATGATGCTCAGGGGGCCAGGTGGCTCGACCACCGTATTGGATTCCCGGACTTACCGCTCTGTCATTCCTGTGACGAGAATGCCATGTATGTAGCCAATATGTCACCATCTTTGCAGCCAGTATATTGTCATCTTTGTAGCCATTACAACCCATCTTTGTAGCCACAACATCGCCATCTTGGACCTACATTTTGGTAATCTGTAAGTAGTTTTTTCAAGCTCTTGCATTTCGAGGATTTTCTCTGAGCGCTCCCACTTTTTTCTCTCTTGCATTCATTCTTTCCTTTCTATTTAATTCCTGCTTTCTCGTTTTCTCTTTCTCTCTTCCTTTCTTTCCCTGTTTCTCTTTCTTCTTTGTGAGGGTTTTCTCAGAGTGCTTCCACTTTTTTCCATCTTGCATTATTTCTTTACTTTCTTTCCTTCTCTCTCCATATTTCCTTTCTTCCTTTCTCTTTATCTTCCTCTCTTTCTATCCTTTCTCTCCCATCTGTTCGTCATTTGTTTACATCTAGTGTTACTGGAGGCTGCCATCTTTGTATTTTCGTTTATCATTTGTTACATCAATCGCATTTGCTCCACTGCCATCTTTGTTTACATTTACAAGGAGGCCACCATATTTCACGATAAAGTGTGCACTTTTGAAATCAATCTTACAAATAATTTACTGCTCCTGCCTGCATTAATATTTTAACGGGCGTGCTGAGTCATATGCGCTCATTAAGTTAACGATAGATAGAAAATAGTTCCATAGCTTAACGTCGAATAAAAAGTGTTAGGTATTCATTTGTAATAACTTAGAATGTTCATTTTGCTTTCTGTTTTTTTTTTTATGCATCACAGTGTAAAAGTGACCAGATTAATATTTTCTTTTCTCATAATTCCACAGTTTCACCTGTCCGATGTATGTGTAAAGTGATGAAGCCCATGAGAATGTTAATTTTACATAAGGCGGAGAAGGAATACACAACGTGCATACAAATAGATCTCAAGCAAGACTTTCAAAAGTGCTCATTTTACCATGCACAGCCTATAATGACAATATCATGGAGCACGCAGCAGGTTATCCACTAGTTGCGAGAGTAAATGCTGAACACATATACAGCAGTGCTTGAATTACGTGGTTACAACACTTGAATTCTCATATTAATGTGTGGCCAAACTGGTTAAGTAATTTACGAAATTTTAATCATAACATATTAGTTTATGTATTTTCAATTTTATGAATTTTCTGGAACATGTTTCGTATTGCCCATACACCAGTGCACTGCTTGAAAAGTGCCGGTAGTTTTAAGCACGGTCATGAACAGTAACTGATTTAGAAGGCAAACAACTACAAAGACAGCTAATATGCTCAACATATTTCTCTGCTGTTTATTAAATTTGTGGTTATAAATACGTTGTGATGGATTTAAAAAATATAACGTTTCATAAATGCATTTCTGAACGGTACATATCAATAAAAATTCTCAGTTATGATACATCAACTCCGTAAATTATGTGTTAAGTAAAATCCTCCCTACAACTTACTTTTTAAAAACGATATGCTGAAACAATATAATATATTTATGGTTCTCTATGTAAGAACCATTAACGACCTCCGTCGCGTATAACGACGTATTATCTTCGACCACATCTGGCGATAACAAGTCAAGTGGGTTTTTCACAGTGTTTACATGTTATTCATTAAAAAATATAATTGTATTCTCTATGCCTCGCTTCCAATTATGTTAATAATTTTTTATAAATATTTGTTTCATCCCTGAATAAACAGTGTTAAATCTCCAGTTATCAGCCACTCCTCTTTCTGAGTGGTAATAAGGTTAGTTCCTTCCACCGATATTTTTTATTTTTTATAACCCTATGTATATTGACAATGAGTATATATACACTTCGTATACATAGAAAAACTACAAACAACATCAACAATAACAATGTCACTCACTATTGCAAAAATGTTTGCACGGTACTTGCCTTTAGTTACTTTGTTCGCGGCTGCAATGTGCCGTATCGAACTTCCTCTCGCCGTTCGGGCAACCTCGTCCATTCTCCTTCTTTTCACCCCCCAATCCCTCCCTTCCGCAGGCGTCGAATACTCTTAACCGGCCTGCGACTTCACTCCGCTGCTCGGCATACCTGCTGTCTCCCATCTATCTCCTAACTGCCTGTCCTTAAGACGTCGTACTTCGCGTCGACATGGATTCCGATTTCATTTTCAACGCATAGGCACCACGCATATTTCGCGTGCATTTCACGTTAGCGCCTGTGGTTAGTAATGTAAACATTAATCAGCGTAATCATTTTTTGTTAGCCGACAAGAGGGACTCACGGAGTGAGTGGTGGACTATTCAACACGTATTTCCCCGGGGTATTGGGCTGACTTACTGTGCATAATTCTTGAGTGTCGTTCATCAGTGCTAACAATAAATGTGGGCGTGCAGTAGTGTTGATAGTGGAGTTGAATTTAGGCCGCACAACCGAAATTCTTGTAGGTTCAACCAGTGTGAATTGTCAACCATTATCGGGTGTTGTTTTCTCATTGTACAACTTAATATCACTGGCGCCCCAGTTTTGCCCTGCTTCGGCCCAGCTGATTTTTGTTGCCGTGGGTGTCCACCACTTTAAGTGAACATGTTTGTAATGGAATGTAGAGCATTTTATGATTAGGAGATTAAATGGGCTATAGGAATTTAATGTTAGCTGCCTCCTGATCAGTGCGCATTCATTTAATGTTAAATCTTAGCAGGATTTTAAAGTTAGTTTTATTAATCAGCCCTGTAGTGAGATTTTTTGATGCTGTTGCTCATTAGAGTTTCTGCACGAGTCGTTATTTGAATCACACGACGTTGAATTTAACTTATGAATATATTTTGGAGTGGAATGTCTAATCATATATGTAGTTGTGGAACGTTAGTGATTCAGATAATTTGTTAAAGTGAATATTTTTTCAGCTCACTATTTTACTAAGGTGCATTATACCTGCGTAATATTGAGTACTTTGTGTTTGCACTAAATAATGTAGTCATGTATTCCTTTCTTGGGAGCATATTTTAGGAATATTAATTGCTTTATATGAATTCAAGTGTTCTGGTTTATGATGTTTTTTCCAGTATGTGAGTTATTTATGTGTAGCTGGAATACAAATAAAGGTTGTGAAATTATTCACACTGAAGGAAAGGGTTAGATATTGAGAAGGCCTTGTATTCAAAGTATTACCTACATCATCGGTCATTTAAATGGGTAAAATTGTATGGATTTTTGAAACAACATTTATACATTTGTTAAAAAGAGTTATTATTTATTAATAATTTCATTAGTAATACACTGCGACCTTGGTGCTATGTTATTATTTATCATTATAACCAAATATTTATTATTGCACACTGTGGCGTAGTTAAATGAAAATGATATGATATTGATTTCAATTAACTACCCTTTGTGGAATTTATACATATTACTGCTAGCTAAGCAGTACCTACTTTGTACATGACATTTGAATGTTTATGAATTTCTATATGATCTCTTTGTTAAACAAATTCCATGAAGTGATTTCTTTAATTATCAATTGTGCAAACCTGTACAAAATATTGTGCATAACCTGTACAACACTGCTGCTCTTCTCTGCTTGTAATAATATCAATCACTTTATTTTGGTTTGTTTCATGACCATGCTTGCATCGTTCAACACGAGTGTGGCTTTTGTCTATAATCCGCCGAGGGAGGAATTGATTCAGTTGTTAACCGACATGGACATCGAGTTTGATAAAAGTAATATAGTTGTTCAACTTAGCTGCATCGCAGTGCAGATACTGCATTAATCAAATGCTGTCAATGCTGCGCAGCACTCCGCCCCGTAGCTGAACATGTTGGTGAGTCCATCCTCTCCTGCACCCATAAATAAACTTTCCTACATTTCGCTGGAAAATATACAAACCCTTAATCTTTTAGAGCCAGTATTTATTCTGCAATTTTTCATAACAGTTGCCCAAGTAGTTAGCCTGAGTTTATGTCCTGAAGATCATTTGTTCATGTAAATTGCGGTTAAGGTCATGGGCTTTATCCTCCAGTTATTACACGAATAACTGGCGTCACTGGAGGGGGAGGGCATTCCTTGGATTCAAGCTTCGTGTTTTGAATTTTTTTTTTTTTTTTCCCCACCTCGCGTGATTCATCTTTGCGAAGTATATTTCGTTTATAGGTTTCAGAAACCTGATGAAACTATATTTGAATTTATCGATTCCATCTTCATGCACCATTAGGCTTTATGTATGTCTTTGAATGAATATGAGTTGACGTGTGTCATCGCTGTTAATTTCGCCCTCCATCTCAAAATTAATTCTGTCATGTTGTTCGCCCACGAAATTTTAGTGAGCTGAGACAGCTCACTGCTGAATTAATGGCGGTATTAATGCCCTTGCCCAGTATTGAATCAGTTTTCCTCCACCTTCATATGCTCAAAATCAGGGGTGTCCGGTAATATTATGCCAGTTTTGGAGCAGCGTGTTGAGTCCCGAGTGTGTTGTGCCAATTGTTGTCATAGGGGTCATGTCCCTGCTAATTGCGATGCAAAAAAATAAAACAAATTATCTCTGAGAGGCGATGTTTCCACTGTGGGAAGACGGGACATCTCAGGCGTGTTTGCAAAGCAGCGGGAAACAATTAATGACCGGCCCAAAGCATGGGCAAACCATTCATGGGAGAACTAAGGCACCGCATATTTTTCATAGTTGTGTGATTACCAATACACTCTATGAGAGGAGTTTTCAAGCCCTGATAGACACGGGCGCCACTCACTGTGTTGTCAATGATGACATTTTTAACAATTGCTTGAGTCTAGGAGTATTTCCAAGTGGTAAGTCAGTATTGTACAGGAGAAATGTTTGTGTGTGGCTAAATGTGATGTAGTGAAATCTAATGTTGTAGTTCATGTTCACTTTGAGATTGGCCGTTTCTCCTGAACTTTTCTGTTCTGGGTGATTCCCCAGCTTCCCCAGAATTTGATTTTAGGTCTGGAATTTCTTGGGAGGACCAGAGCAGTGGTCCATCAGGACTTAGGCCATCATTCATTCAGTTTCGCTCCAAATATTTAGCTTGTCTGTATGTCAATAATTCTGCTACTTTCACGTCTTTAGCTGAGAACGACTTGAACGAAGACGACTTTAAGCAAAAGCTCGAAGGGCTTAAAAAATAGTTTAGTGATGATATAACATTTCATATAGCGAAATGCGATGTGCTTCCCTATAGATTTACTCTTACAGATGATATTCCTGTGCGTGATGGACATTTTAGGTGCCCGCCCCCAAAATTGCAGGCCTTCAGAGAAATAATATAATATATAAGCTTTTGGCACCCTATGTAGTAGTCACTTCAACCTCCGACTACTGCTCTCCAGGATTTTTAGTGAAGAAAAGGGACAGTGCAAATATCGCCTTGTTGTCAATCATTCCTTGGTGAGCAAGAAGATTCACAAGGACCTTTTTCCTTTACCAACCATCGACTGTGCCCTTCAACGCCTGGGTAAGGCTCGAATATTTTCAATTCTCGATCTAAACCATAGCTTTAATCAGTGCCTGTTGGACCCATGTTGTCGCAAATACACTGCCTTCAGCACACCCTGGAGTAAGTTTGTGTTCACGAGGATACCAATGGAGTCAAATTTTGTAAGCCAAGTCCATTCCTGTTTTCTCCATAACGTTCTTTCGGCATTTAAGTACAGATTTGTGTTTAATTGTTTTGACCATATAATTGTCCATAGTGATGATATTGATTCGCACTTGATGCATTTACAGCAGGTTTTCAGCCAAATGCGAGAGTTTAGCCTGACGGTTAACCCGGATAAGGTTACATTAGGATCAAAGTGAAGTTGCTGGCAGGGTTATCTTCTTATTGATCCGGACCATATGATGCCCATATTGGGTTTCCTGCTACGAAGACTCTTAAAGGGGCCCAAAAATATCTCGCAATCATTGGCTATTGTGCTCATTTTATTATTGTTATTCCGAGATTGTAGTACCCTTAAATCATCTAGAAAAGAAGGGTGTTGAGTTTAAGTGGGGCCCTGAGCAGGAAACTGTCTTTAAGACTTTGAAGGGAATTTCGTCTTCTTCTCCCGCTCTTCATTTATCAAATTTCTCCAAGCGGTTAGTTGTGCAGGTGGACTCATCCTTTTTGGACGCAGTGCTAAGCCAGAGAACTGAACGTGGGTTAGCCCCAGTTGTGCTTGCGAGTCGGAGACTGAGCGTAAATTGGGAGTATACGAAAAGGAGACCTTAGCCTGCATATTCGGTTTGGAGAAGTTTGCTGCATATATTGAACGTGAAGAGTGTGATCTCTTCACTGATAACCAGGCGCTTAGCTGGATTCTTGGCCATGCACATCAATTAGGGAAGTTCGGCCATTGGGTCCAGGCGCTTGTTGAAATTTTGATTCAAAGTCCATCATTTTTGTAGAGCTGAAAATCCAGTGACTGATGCCCTTTCACGAATGTTTGACGTCAATGATTTTGAAAGAAGCCCGGGTGAGAGGCCTAAAGTTACAATGAATTTAATCCAGGGCTCCCAGAGTTTTTCGTACAGTTGCAACAGGCGCAGCATCAGGATGATTTTCGTTGCAAAGTGGCTAACGAATTGAAGTCTAGCGATTATCTTCCTTACATAATAGAGAAGGGCATCCTATATTTGATTGTTAAAAATTGACGGGCACGTAAAATCGAGGTTCCCCTAACATTGTGTCTGATGGTGATGTCGTACTTTCATGACTCGGTAATCGAAGATCATCAGGGTATCGGTAAGACGTTTCAGGAGATAGCTATGTATTTTGCATGACCAACCTTGAAAAGCGAAGTAGCTGAGTTTGTGCGCACTTGCGAGGAGTGCCACAGGTGTAAGCAGACTAGTCAGACAAACGTGGGACAGAACGTAGTACAGCTGCCTAAGGTACCTTGGGATGCTATTCACCTTGATATATTTGGTATTCTTGTCCGGTCGAGGAAGTGGAATGTCTATACTGATTTTACTGGAAACCTTCACGAAATCTATGATTTTGCTGCCACTAAGTAACATGCAAGCTTCCACCATAGTTAAAGCCTTGAGTGAACTCATGTGGAAAATCTTCAGTGCTCTGGCCGAAATGGTTTCAGATAATGCACAATACTTTACTTCTGCTATTTTTAGGAACACGTGTTTTATGTGGGTGGTAAAGCATTACACTTTTAGCTCTTGCTTTCCGAAAGGTATCCAAGTAGAAATGTTTAACAAAGATCTTCAAGTTTGCATCGCCATTTTTTATAATCGCGATCATGCTGCCTTGGATCAGGATTTATACCTCATTTATGTTGGTATTAATAGTGCCGTTCATGGATCTACTGGGGCCCATCCATCTCTACCTTTCCGTGGCCGTTCTTTAAATCATCCGCTTCTTAACATATAGAAACTTTCCGCTCATCCCTTCCCCATTAAGTGACTCGGACTGTGATTAACTGTTGGACGAGATCTATAAACGACTAGGTGTTGTGAAGCAGTCTGTAAATGACCGCTTAAATAAATCCAAGCCCACGGCTAATTTTAAAATGGGCCACTTAGTCCTATGTCAAAACAATCATCGCGTTCACCTCGGGGGAAATATATCTATTAAATAAATTCCAACATTTTTGGGTCATTATGGGCCCACAAATTTTTGGGTGTTAACACTGTACTCTTAGTGTCCTCCTCGTCTAGCAAAGTGTACCATGAGGCACATGTCTGTCAACTCACTGGTTTTTCCCAGACCCAGTTGATTCGTTTGGTTGTAGTACATATTATGTGTTGTTTTTGGTTTGCTGCAAATTCTCATGCCTATGTTATCCCTTTCCCTCTTTTTGAGTTGGTTGTTTGATTCCCTCTAATCTCCCTTGTTTTAGTTTTGGCTGCCTTTCCCCCCGAACTGGACGAGACTGCGGCCTGTGTGCCTGGCAATTTAAGATTTTGTTCCGGCTAATGGTGTGTAGGGACTGCTTGGCGCCTTCAGAACCCTCCCCCAAGTGCACTCGTGAAGATGTCCTACATTGGCTGCCCGAAGAACTACCATCCGGGGATGGACTTTTTCACTGTCTGTCAAGAGACAAAGATGTTGTGATTGTTTATTATGTGTTTCCTGTGTGATGTTTACACTGTACTGTATCTTGGGACTCTTCCCCCTTCTTTCATTTCAACGTTTTCTTCTATTTTTCGATGTGTGATTCTGAAAATTGTACCATAAATGTGTTGTAGCTGGCTGCCAGTGTGCTCTAGTGTAAGTGGACTTGGTATGAGGAATAAAAGGCAGACCAAAAAGAAAAAAAAATTGAATATTAATTAAAAGACCAACAAAATTAAAATTTAGCTATCTCACCCAAATAAACAAAATAATGCTATTCATAAATCTAAATTTAAAATAGCCTAAACATTATAGAAAAAAGAATAAAAATTATAAAAAACAAAACATATGTAAAATATAGGCAAATTACAGGTGTTAAACATAGAAGGTGTCAAATATGTGAAACAGGCATAAATTACGACAATTAATGCAGATAGCGAAAAAAAATTTGTTACAGGATGTATAAAAATTTGACCGACAAACTTCGACTGCAGGTTAATCACAAAAAAAAGAACTTGAAAAATATACACGACCTATGGTCTAAAGTTAATTCTAAAGGAGATGCATATTTTCGATGTTGTAACTGAAGAAAATGTTTATTCGAATACCACTGTAATGCACCTCTCTCTGGAATCTTGCCCTCCCTTTAATAGCCCCAACTGTATGTTACTGGGTAATATGCGTGCCCCACCTGCCAGGTATTGGTAAATATTATTCTTAAAGTAAAACACGATTTACTCGAAAATGGTGAGTCTTAGGGTATTTACACAAGGTGACATTTTTTATAATTGTGTCAGTGGGATAAATAATCAATCTTTTAAGTTACAAATATGCTGCCGCGTCATGGAGGTTGGTTAGAAATAGGTGCAGTGGCCGTGTTTATTTACATGCATTATTTTGTTCCATCAACATGTGCTGCTGTGGTTGAAGATCTTTGTTCAGTTAACCACTATCCAGACAATATTTGATCCATCTTAAATTTTTTCTCTAACAATTGCAATAAACAAGTGTTTCAGGTCCAATTTCAGAGATGTGTACCACCCTCAGTAATCCCTTTAGACAATAGGTCGCATTCATGTTTTCAGATAATTTTTTCGTGATTCAACTGCTTCCTAAGTTTGTCGGTCGAGTTTATATACATCCTGTATATAAAATTACTATGAAAGTTACAAGTAACAATTAGGAGGGTGGCAAGGGGTGGTAACTCCACCACTTTTAGCCAGCAGTGGCTTTGCCCTTCCCTCCTCTTCCGGGTGGTCGGCCACTAGTTCAGAGAAAATTTATGGAAACTACTTGCCTCAGTACGTTCCAAAAATAACGCTATTATAATGTGATAATTTATTTGGTTATGTAAACAATTAATAGGTATTTGATTCAGAATGTTCAAGTTTTTAGGATGATTTTATGATTCGCATTAACTTTTGAAGCAGAAATTCAGTACTCTATTCTCTTAAATATTTGAGCCACGTGTTGTTTAAAACCTTGGCATATAAATAAAAATAACGATTATATTCGTGCATAACTTCTCGCGCGAACATACAATACACATTGATACAGATAAGATTAATATTTTTAAATAAACATGGGCATCGTTACAGAAAATTTTTAGCCTCCCCCCCCCCCCCCCAACCCTCCACAACATTTCCAGCTTCCACAAACACACGGGAAAACTAAAATTCGTCTGCGATGGTAGCGGGCGCTCAACTAACGCCATTCTGAATCCGAATTTCACTCCTTTCACTCCTGTACATTATTTGTCTTCTAACTGCCGAAGCTAACTAGCAATCTTTGCAGATGCTCAAAATGTGTCCTGGGACTCGATTATCATTCACTTTTCTGTTTATCGGGAGCCGTTTTACATCTTGGAAACAATAAGTGTGGTGGAAGTTACCATGGCAAGTAGTGTAGTAGTCAGGTACCTATCAGAACATCGTAAACTCCACATAAATTATTAGTCTTTGCATTCGCGTTGCATCATAGCCAAAACATGTTTTTTCTTAATTTTCTACTCGTCACGTGGCCATCAACAAAATTTTGCTATAGAGGTCCGCAACTCAGTAAACTAAACTTGCTGGAAATTAAAAAATAATGCAATGCTACACATTTGCTATTTCATATATATATATATATATATATATATATATATATATATATATATATATATATATATATCACAGTGCTGTTGACATAGAATAAAACGGATATAGTCATATCGCTTATCCCCCATTTGTTGAACTATAACACCGATTTACGATCGGCAAATTTATTTGTATTTCCGAATAACCTCCGTTATCCATGTATTTTTGAAATAATCTTCAGAAATGAGAATGGAAGTAAAACTGATTTGCTGGACTGCTGTCCCAGAGAATCCAGTACATAGTAACGATTGTGTGGAAATTCCAAGAAGCGATAAGCTGCTGAGTGACAGGCCATTTTCCCCGGGACACCTGGCTGGCGCGCCTTGCCACCCTCCTGCCTCTCTCAGCGAAGTACACAATTGTCTGCGACTGGCTGGTTGCCTACCTACAGGCGTTACACTTTCTGTAGCTGAACTAAGCAATGCCATCTCTGGAGGCAGAATCACACTAAGTTTCCCTTCCATTCAACCATAGGAGGAATTCTTACCAAAAAATTTAAACGCCTCAAGGCCACGTCTTGCTATAAGGAAGCACATTGGCGAGTACTCCGGAAAGCTGAATTTCTTGCAAATCATATATGAAAATAGAAGGAAATAGATATAAAGTATAAAAGCCATGAACTAAATTACAAATGTCACTCTGTACTAATCTTCACTTCCTCAAGAAAATTGCGAAGGAAAACCATAAGTAGAAGGAAAAAGAGGTGTTGGGAACAAGTGTACGACACGATGGAGTGGTGGAGCTGTCATGCTCTGTCATTTTGGTCGAACAGCGACCATTTTATCGACAAAATCACTTGTTTTACTACAAAGTTCAGTTCAGAAAATAGTTGTATTATCCAAAATCACTTCTTTCCCTCAAAATTTCCACTTTTCTTTTAAAATTTCCAGGGTTTCCTCCAAATTTTCCTGTCTTCCTTATGAAAATATGTAGAAGCCCCCATTTGCTTAAAAAAAAAAAAAAAAAAAAAAAATCCCAATGTGCAAAAAAAACCCAAAAGCAGAAAACTCCTTTCTATCCAGTTCAGGGGGCTTCCTTTCAAGGTCAGAACCATGGTTTCATAGTAAAATTATTTATATATATTTTATAGGCAAAAACTATCCCGAATCGATACCCAGGGTACGAATGCGAAGTCGAACGCCCGCCATGTTATGACGTCAACCGTCAGCCATATTGGATCTCGGAAACCTTGACCTTTATCCTGTGCCTATTTTCATGACATTGGATGACATTGAACCAAAAAAATCCTAAAAATTCCAAATTATATATACAAATTACAAACAATAACTCAACAACTTACATGCAGCAGGTACGGGGCTCGATGGCAGGTGGAGTGATTAGCGACGAAGCATCCCGACATGAAGACCAGCAGATGACTGACACCCCCATCACCAACCCCCTACAATTTTTATTCGCATATTACTTCTATTCGTTTGATCCCCCTCTACCCACCACCCCACCAAGGTGGGCTGGTGGGTAGAGGGAGATAATTGTAACCAAAGGTGCGCCATGTCACACTTCTTCGTCTGATGTGAGAGGTGATGATCACACTCTCATCCTTGATGTTTTCAGCATTCAGTCTGGTAAGTTATTTTTTTATGTTCATCTCTTCCATCAAATTATGCAGGATATCATCAAGAGAGCCCGTAATTCAATTACACATAAATTTCCCCACCAAAGCAAAAACTCTGCCTAAAATTTCGAATACAATTTGGAGCAAGTGAGCTATTTGAATGTAAAAATGAATATGGGCTGTTACTTTAATAGCATGCTTATAACCAAAATCCTAATAGCATCTTTAGTGGTACCATTGTTACTACAGCTGGACTGTATATGATGCATCAATGCTATTAGCATACAATTCTGGTAAAATCATTGAGACTTAGAATGTACGAGGGCACCTAGGGATATAAACAGTATAAACTTGCATACTCTTCTCAGACATCAAACTCTCACTAATCCCGATAAATCCTCACCAATCCTCCACAATCCTCCCCCAAAATCCTCTGCAATCCTCCTCACCAGTACTCATCAATCCTCCACAATCCTCAGCAATCCTTTGCAATCCTCCACCATGATCATTAGCAATCTCCTCATTCCTCTACAGTCCTCACAATCTTTCTCCGCAATCCTCCATATTCCTTATCTATCTTCAGCAATCCTCACCACTCTTCACCAATCCTCCTCTGCAATCATCACCGATACTCACCAATCCTCACTAATCCTTGCCAATCCTCCCCTGCAATACTCTGCAATCCTCTGCAATCCTCACCTATCCTCAGCAATCCTCACCTATCCTCAACAATCCTCACCTATCCTCAGCAATTCTCACCTATCCTCAGCAATCCTCACCTATCCTCAACAATCCTCACCTATCCTCAGCAATTCTCACCTATCCTCAGCAATCCTCCTCCGCAATACTCCACAGTCCTCTACAATCCTCCGATCAATTCCAATCACTCGATCAATTCTTCGATCAATCATCTAGTTGGTTGTCTGTCCCCAACAATACAAAAAGAAATTACATTCATTCGCCATCACCAAATTGGTACTTTTTGACGGAATTAAGGTTTTGTATGCATGCCACTATTCATGTTTTTTATACTTAGTCTTTATTAATAATCTATAGGAGGATCTTTACTGTAACTCTTTCAGATCCATTTCAATTTACGGTTTCAGGTGCTGCAAAAGAAAGAGTTTATGATATATGCTGTACTTCATTGGACACAACATTTGTTTTGTTGTAACAGCCAATGAGCTGTAGGCTATATGTTCGGCTATAGTAATATATATCAAACTACGACCTAGACCAGTGAGACAGTTTGCGAATCACTTACCCACAGGTAATATCATTGGTTATTGAGATTCGTGGTGTGCAGCACAAATCAAAAAAATTAGAAACACGTGAATAATGTACAAAATTGTGTACACTGGGTCTGAATGGGTAAATAGTTGAGTCCTCATAGCACCACTTTAAAGTCATGAGGGACTAAAGGATACTGCACAAAGAAACTAAAACACAATTATTTTATTTTTAAATTTTATGCTAACTTTTCACATTGCGATACAGAAGAAAGCAGTTCACCACATCATGCAATATAATACCGATCCTTCGAAGATTGAAGATATCTCAACAGTGTGTGAGGTATCACCACAATTTTGCAGGTCAATAAAATGTATTAGCATATTAACAAGTTCATTAGGGTCTTATAGCCAGTGTACTCAGCACCATCTGTCTTTTTCATTATGTTTGTTAAAGCAAATGTGGTAGAGGGTTGTGTCAGAGCATCGAGAATATCACCATAGTCTCCAGCACCATCATTGTCGTCATATTCATTTTAATAAATGCTCTCTTCAAGTTTATTTTCAGCAATGCTCTATTTAAATTCATTTTCTTCCTTTCTGTCTTTGTGATCTTCTTCACGTCCTGTTTGGTATCATATATTAAATGTATGTTTCTTTTTAGCTGGAGTTATAGGCTCATCAGTATTTATAGATTACACGCGAAAAAAATCTGCAAGTGTATATTTCGCGCAAACGACGCTACTGCACTCATTCTGTCTTCAGCATTAACTGCATTGTCATAATCGCCTTTGGAATCAGTACCCATTGATGCAACAAGATATATTGATTGCAACACTTGCTGTCTCCAATTAGACGAATACTTGCATATATCGGTGTGTTCCTTCAATGTATCGTCTTGTATAAACTGCACAGGACCAATCTCGAAATGCCTCATCGTGCGAAAATGAGTTTTTGTAAAGGTATTCTCTCATGCCGACGAGCATTTTGACTATATGTTAAAACTCGATTGCAGAATCCACACCAACAACGATGTTGCAGATTACGGCTCCATGTTTGTTGAGGCCAATGGCAGGCCGTCGTATTCACACTTCATCTTCGTGGTGTGACGAGAGAGTGCTTCCAAATCGATGTTCACCTCATGGTGCCAGAACAACAAATGACATTTTAAATTTAAAATCAATTCATTTTACAGTAAAGCGCCTAGCTCGTGAACCCAAAAAAGCTGTCTCCACTAATTTGTTTTAATGTAAAAATGTGGGAGCACTCTGAGAAAACCTCCATTCTCGTTCGCCCCAGAAGAAAATATGCCGATACCATCACAGATGTTTATCTATTTATATATTACCATATAAATATAAGATAGGAATATACATAACTATATATATAATAAATTTTAAATAATTTTTAAAAAGATTTATGCCTACAAGCATACATATGACAACAAACATATAAAAATAATATAGTGTTATGTAGGTATCTGCATGTTTTCTTCTGGGGCGAACGAGTATGTGGGTATTCTCATAGTCCTCCCATACTTTTTGCATTAAGAAATATATTCAGTGTAGACGGCCTTATGTATGCACAAACTAGGCTCTGTACTGAAAAATAATCACTTTTATATAGAAAAATGCCAGTTACTCTGACATTGGGACCTCAAAAGCCTTCATGTTTATTGTTTTTCTCCAAAGCCGATACTTTTTTCTGAATTGCATAGGGCATATTTATATTCTCAAAATATTAGATATGCTGACCAAAAGATACAATCCATTTTAAGGTCACACAAGTCATTTAGTGGTCCTGACAGTAAGAAAAATTTTCATGATTCTTCCAACAATGCTGTCGCTGTGAAAAAAAAAGAGTAGTCACAGAAACCGAAGGATGACAAATCTACTTCACCTTCTCAGTCTCTTGCCAGTGATGACCAACCTTCATGTAGGTACTGTACGAAACCAGGCCACACAATTGATCAGTGCCTTAAATTTAAAATAATACGTCGTTAGTGGACAAGACAACAAGTGAGCAGTTCTCCTAGAAATTCAGGAAAGTTTGCCAATTCTCAATATAATGATCACCTGTTTAGTGATGTGAACTTTTCTGGAATTTCCAGCAGTTGTTCGGTCCTTAAAATCATGTAAAAAGGAAAAAATTTGAAGTATGTCATATTAATTTCCCTGATGTTGTGGGTATTCAACAGGTTAAGACGCCATATGTTGAGGTAAACTTTGGGCCATTGTATTTGGCACTCTTTTTGACACTGGATTTGCATGTACCATTATTTCCACAAGACTTTTTGAGAAATTAAAAGAATTAAAGTTACTCAAGTCTGTTGAACCTTCAGGTGTGCAATGTTACAGTGTGTCAAGGCAATCTTCGCCAATTTATTGTTGCACCACTGTAAAGTTGATAAGTGATATTTTCACTTGGACTCACGAATGTCTAGTTTCCAAACAACTAGGTTTAGATTTTATTTTAGGCACAGAATTCATGGCTGCCACTGGCTAATACTTGATATTTAAGATGAACATATATAATTTTTTTAATTGCTCCAAACACAAAAATGTCACTGCTGGGCTTTCAACCACAACAAAGAGTTTCTTCTGATTTTAAAGCAGAGTTCAAACAGATTGCAGATGCTTTTGAACAACTTAATCAACAGCAGCATTCTGCTATTGAAAAATTGTAAAAGTTTTCCTAAAATGCTTACAGCTGAGTTAGGGGTCACTAAAATATTAAAATATCAGATAAAATTGCTTGATAAAGAAAATTTCACTTCTTGTCCATATAGATTGGCAACACCCCAGATGTAAATTTTAAGAATGTAAGTTAAATATCTGTTGAATAAAGGAGTAATTGAACAGTCTACTTCACAACATACTAGTCCAGACTTTTTGGTACCAAAACCAGAAACATTGTATGGCTGTAGACTACCGTAAACACAATAAAAATGTTGAAATTGAATCAGTACCTCTTCCTGATCTCCATGAGGCTGTTAATTGCTTTGGAAAAAAACAAAATTCTTCACAATTATTGATTTGAACACAGTTTATCACCAAAAGCCTTTCTCAAAAGATTTTAAATCAATTACGAGTTATTGTGTTCCTTGGAACCTGTATCAATTTACTCGTGTGCAATTTTGCTTGGTCAAGGGTGCCCCAGTACATACCAGACTTTTAGATATGATTTTTCATTATGTTAAATTCAAATTTGTCTATAACTATCTGGATGATATTGGTATTTTCTCAGACAATTTTGAACAATATTTATATAATTTAAAGGAAGTACTCACTCGTTTGGAAAAAGTAGTTATCACTTTTAACACTTTTAAGGTAAGGTTTGCAGTTCAAAAAACTTCATTATTGGGACATAGAATTTCTTCCAGTGGGATTTCTACTGTCCCTGAAAGGACGAAGTCCATTAGAGATTTTCCGCCACCTCTGTTGTGAAATGCATAGCAAGGTTCATTGGTATGATACAATTTTAAGGCAAATTTATTCCGAACTTAGCTGAAAAAGCAGCACCCTTGAATAAATTAAGAAATAACTCAGTCAAATTTGAATGGGGTGTGGAGCAGCAAAAAGTCATAGACACTCTTAAGAATGACAACATTCATCCTCTCGTATTAAGTATTCCAGACTTTAAGGTAGAGTATTAGTTACAGTTTTATTGGCTAATCTCGATGAAATTTCTTGCACTACTTTGCTATGCTATTTTTATTGTGTATACCTGATATTGTTAATTTTTTTTTATTTTAGTAGAGATATTAAATAATCAATTTTAATAATCTGTCGCTTCATAATACGAGACATGTTGAAAATATGTGTACGAGATTTTGATCATGTGAACATACAGCCTTACGCTTTGTTCTGATGAAATTTGGTTTACGTAAGTAAAATATTTCTGTTATTAAATAATATTTATTGGCACCTCTGCATAAGGGCAATGTGCACACTTCGGAGAAATCATCCACTATACATAATAAAAATCTTAGATACAGATACAACTAGGATATACCACTTTCAAGTCATTATGCTAGCATTGCATGGCTAGAAAACACCTTTACGACTTCCGAGAAAGCCAAACTAATGATATAAAAATCATTCAGTTTTCGCTGGCGATGATGCAGGTTCATAGGAAATTACTTCCCACTCGGTATATACACATAGTACCAGGATAATAACTATGGCATCTAAGGAATAAACAATGAACAACATTTCTATTGTTGCCACACAATGCCGTGTCCGAAATTGCCAAACTAACAGAATTTAGAAGAATAAAATTGGGTCGTTTTAAAGACAATTCTCTTCAGATTTCAGTACTTTCACCCCTCAATGCAGTGCTGCTAGAAAAGATGGCAATGGTGAGAAATGGAAATTCTTCCAGGCAGGTTTCAAAGGTAGGAGTGGTAGAAAGAACATAGTAGGCAGCTGGTAATCTGTTCTTGGAATAGAATGCTTTCCTGCGGTTTCTGCATCTTGGCCGGTAGGCCAGCCAGTGACATGCTGTGTTTGTGCTCTGCCTACAATGGTGAGAAATGGAAATTCTTCCAGGCAGGTTTCAAAGGTAGGAGTGGTAGAAAGCACATAGTAGGCGGCTGGTAATCTGTTCTTGGAATAGAATGCTTTCCTGTGGTTTCAGCATCTTGGCCGGTAGGCCAGCCAGTGACAAGCTGTGTTTGTGCTCTGCCTACAATGGTGAGAAATGGAAATTCTTCCAGGCAGGTTTCAAAGGTAGGAGTGGTAGAAAGCACATAGTAGGCGGCTGGTAATCTGTTCTTGGAATAGAATGCTTTCCTGTGGTTTCAGCATCTTGGCCGGTAGGCCAGCCAGTGACAAGCTGTGTTTGTGCTCTGCCTACAATGGTGAGAAATGGAAATTCTTCCAGGCAGGTTTCAAAGGTAGGAGTGGTAGAAAGCACATAGCAGGCGGCTGGTAATCTGTTCTTGGAATAGAATGCTTTCCTGTGGTTTCTGCATTTTGGCCGGTAGGCCAGCCGGTGACATGCTGTGTTTGTGCTCTGCCTACAATGAATAAGCCTTCTTGACGCTCTGTTTTGCTACACTTGAATCATTTCCACTAAAATATGTTTTTTTATGAAAATATATGCTCATTTCCTTTGAAAGAACTTAGATATTTGCATTTGTTGTTCAAAATATATAAACAAAAATCCGTGAATAATATCTTATAAGCATTTTTTTTCTGTTGTGGAAGCATAGATTTAGTAAAAGAACTCGCGCCGCATTGAGTTTTTACAGCACCTGGTTACGTAAAGGTCAGCCAGAAGTGGCAGAACGTTTTGATTTTACTTATTTTAGTAAATACCGAATCACTTGATTGCCAATTATTTGATAAAGTCATTAGACACCCTGGGAGTGGGTTCCCAGCCATCACTGGTTTGGCTTTCTTAGATGTGAGAAAGAGTGATCATAAGAAGAACGCCAAAAATTGCTGACTCATGAGAATGAATGAAAATATAAGTTAAAGCGAAAGTGTCCGCAAAAATTTTAGTTTACAAACATTTACTTGTACAATAAATTACTTTTAACATTTTGATTTAATTACAAAATTAATTATTGTTTCTAGGCATTGTATAGCCCGTATTTTTATCGTAATGAAATTTATGTTTTTATTACATCAATGACTATGTGTACTGCAGATATATAATTTATGTGACGATTAATATCAGTTAAATATTTGAAACTATTTATTAAATACTGAGGTGTTTTATATTAAAAGCGTTGATAAAATTTTATAGTTACAGGTTTTGAACCTCATTGTGGAAAGGTACTTTTATTATTTGCATAGTTTCTCGTGTACATATGCGCCATAAATCTTGGGACAGGCTATAAACAAAACACCTTAATGAGAATTGAGAATGTCTTCTTTCGCGCAAATAACGTCTTCTGCCTGCAGTAGCAGGCAACTAAAATGCCCTAAAATAGACTATACGGATCAGGGAAAAAATTTATTAATAAAAATTATCAAAATTATTAAAAAATTATTAAATGGATACTCAGAAATGACCCAATTAATCCGGAACAGGTTACAGGGTTTAGCTACCCAGGGTCAGGAATAAGCGACCCAAGGTCAGGAATCAGCGACCCAAGGTCAGGAATCAGCGACCCAGGTGACCAGGATCAGTGACCCATGGATCAGGAGAGTAGGGCATATTACCTTTGCCCTTGACTTATGACATTTGACCTCAAATATACAAAACATTCTAAAGAATTCCGAAAAAAGATATTAATCAAAATTTATTTAAATGGATTTAAAAAATTTATGTATTAAAAATTATTTATACTGTATTATTAAAAGTTATTAAGAAGTATTTAAAACATATTTACATTTACCAGAGGTCATGCCTAGCCGATACCCATTACGCCATCTTGGTAGGTGACCACCATCATGGCAGACATTGCCCATCCACCATATTAGATGGAGGCTAACACGACCTTGTCCCCATATCCTTGAATGACCTTCAAAATAAAAAATTTAAGAAAAATACATAGAAGTCAACAATCATAATACATTACAGACAACCACCTCCATATTAGATGCAAACTAACACAACCTAGACCCCAAAACCTTGTATGACCTAGAAAATAAAAAACTTGAGAAAAAATACTTAAAAGTCAACAAACATAATAGATTACAGAATACCGCCACAATATTAGATGAAGACTACCTCGACTTTGAAGCCATGATTTTGAATGACCTGGAAAACAAAAGATTCCCAACAAATTCCAAAAAAAAATTCCTTAAAAATTCCTACAAATTTATAAAAATTTATTTTTAATAAATTCTAATTATGGAAAATATATTTTTGAAAAAGCTTGCATTTCCAGAGGTCCCTGCAGCTCTGCCATTAGTCACATTAGTTCCATCCCCAGCAGACGACTTTTGCCAATTGCTATTGGCTGTTTAGTTGGTAGGCCTCAATTCCTTTACCCCCACCAGTTACTCACACTCGTTCGACGCCCATCATCTGTAATCATTATGCCATATTTGTTTTTTTTTCGTTCATCATTTGTTAATATGTTACTGGAGGTGGTTATATTTGTTTTTTCGTCCATCATTTCTTTATACATATAACTGGAGACTGCCCTGTTGGTAGGCGCGATGTTTTTATATATTTGACTGGCGGCTACCATGTTGGGAGGCTCTCACCTATGTTCGCCAATTAGTCACCATCGTTCCACAGCCATATTGGTAAACATAATTTGATTTAGAGTGCGTCTGTCACTTTCGTACGACTACCATATTAGAATTCATATTTTCATTACCTGTAAACTTCCAGACGACAGACATATTTATTTATGTGTTCAAAGTATAGGTTGCACTTATTACCTCAACAATGTTTTTCATTGGCTAATTACTGTTTAGTTGCCGATCCTCCATCCCGTCAATGTTTCCCATTGTCTAATTACTCACCTTTGCTCGACAGTCAACAAGCTTCCACCACCCTTGTTCTATCAATTACTCACTTTAGTATGGCTGCCTCCATACTGGTTTATATTTCTAAACACATGGGTAGTTTCGATTAGGCAAAATGATATCGACATTTACTGAATGTGACATTGACCATTCCTGCAAAGCACGTAAACTACTATATTTCATCTTTTATTTGTTTTATTCTCAAATGCAAGTATTTTTTATTTAAAATAATTTTTATATAAAGTATGAGGGGTTTTTATAAAAAAAATATAATGTAACATATTTAATAAATATAATTTTATATACAAAATGTTATGATTTCTTTGCAATGATTTCTTCAAAAGCAAGAGGATGGAATCACATTATTTCGTAAGAGGTTGGTATGCACTTGTGCTTTGCTCCAGATGAATTACCGAATCGAGTATCCAGTCCGAACCCTTCATCATCATTTCTTCTTCCTCGCGACATACCTATTGTATATTATCTTCTATGCTCTCTCCGATGTCGTATACATTATGGACGGCTACATTAGAAGTCTCGAATACCCTCTTGTTTATATCTTTGTCCAATGTTTTCGGTTTTGTATAATTGCATTCTAACCATATATTATATTTTAGAGGCCCATGTTTTAACAATATCTTCTGTAAGTTGGTTTTTTAAATTTTATTTCATATTTGTCAGGAACAAGCTAACATCTTTCGACAAAACTGTCAGATTCGGAGCAATGTAATCTTTCAAGATGTCCCTGAATGCAGATTGCTTCAGAAGAAATCCATTGGCATGAGTTTTGCCTAGAACATGAACAGGATCTTGGACATGAGGGTTACACTGTTTGGCATATTTGTTATGCGATTCATAACAATTTTTTTCTCTGATGGTTATGTATTTCAAGTCGCATATTGTCTGGAACATCTTTCACTCTACAACACATGAGATTATGTCCACATGTGTCACAGCTAATAGTCAAATAAGACTATTGTTTCTTCTTCGTACATTTACCACTCTTCTCGTGCCTACATGCATGACAACTTTTACTAAACGTCTTACCACAGTAAGTAACGGCACGATCGCCCCGATATCGACTGCGAATTGACCAAACCGTCCACATGCACATCCCCGCTAACCAATGGTAGCATCATTGCATTATCACTTACTGTACAAGGTAGCAATGGTATGTTTACGTCATTTCACAAAGCGATACTTATAAGTCCATCTCAGGTTTATGGCAGTGACAATGCGTATTTTTGTTGTGCTGGCGGAGGGACAAGTCCTTTACATATTTTGGAATGTTGGTCTAGTATGTCAGTTCGAGCAAACAGACTAAGGCACTTCTCAAATTTAAATGCTTTGAGGAGCGGGTTCATCTTACATTGATGTTTTTCGTGTTGTCTAACATTGCTGTTATTCGCAAAGGGCGCCATTACAGTACATGCACCGAAGTCTTGACACTGTTGTCTTCTGTCGCGATGTCGATGGCTGAACTTCTGTAGGTAGCCCACCCGAATAAGTCGACAGTGCTGACGTCACCATGCCTCAAGAAGTTGATGGCACTGCTGGTACCACTCCCGAAAAGTCGATGGCACTGCTGTAGCTACCATTAGTAGTGGGGTGCCAGAAGACATCACAGATGCATAATAAGACTTTGAAGCGAAGAGGCACAAGTTATCCAAGACGATCCCCTTTTCACGAGAGTCGCTGTTAAACTAGGACTCTCAGCTGACCTCCATACTGCTGATATACGAGTATACAAGACCCATGACGCCATACTGACTTTGAACCAATCGTATTGCGAACACTAATAAGACAATCAACGACCAGCTAATCACCGAGTTGTCGCATGATTCCAGCTGACCAATCATGTGTAATCACTGAGACATCACATGCATGAGTCAGTCTCTGAGTCATGAGGTAGAGGTGGATGTAGATGTAGAGGTATATGTGGATGTGGATTTGGATGTGGATGTGGATATGAATATGGAAGTGAATGTGATTGTGCAGTTGGAGTCATTATGAAGTCATTACAGAGTAATTATGGAGTCATTTGGAATTATTTGCGGGTGGTGGCAGTGGTGGTGGTCGTGGTGGTGGTTGCGGTGGTGGTTATGGTGGTGGTGGCTGCAGAGTGGTGGCGGTGGTGGAATTATTTTGGAGTCACTATGTAATAATGGATCTATGGAGCTATGAAGCTATAGAGCTATAGGGCTATGGAGATATGTAGCTATGTAACTATATAGCTATGGAGCTGTGGAGCTATGAAGCTATGAAGCTATGGAGATATGGATCTATGGAACTATGGAGCTATGGAGTCATTATGGAATTGGTTTGGGATCATTAGGGGCCATGTAGGGATCAAGATTGTGGTGTTGATGGTGGTGGTGAAGAAATTTTGCAAACAGTTGGTAGATCGGAATATTACAGAATCTTTCTATGTGTGTGTCTGTGTGTATAGGTGTGTAGGAGTGTGTAGCATTGTGTAGCCATGTTTTCGTTTGTAAGTGTTTTAGTGGTTTTATACTGGTGTGTTTGCTTATGTATGTCTGTAGGTGTGTGCGCATATGGATATGTGTGTATGTGAGTGTGCATGCATGTGTGTATGTGTGCAAGTGTGTGTATGTAGGTGTGGATGTAAGTGTGTTTGCATGTGTACGAAGGATATTTCTCGAGTTAAATTACTCATCGGGATGTTCAAAGATTATAAAACGCACCATGAAGTGGAATATGAAAGAAATAAGAAAAAGTGGCTGCCATTGATTGATGAATTACGAAATATTGGCGAAATAGTAGAACGAGTAAGTGAAGGAAGCAAAGCTTAATAAACAAACATGTTCCTGTTGCAGCAAATATTTAGATTATCCGTCAACTGCAGAAGAAACATCATTTGAAAGAGATTTATTCCCGAAATCACCTAATGTGGGCGTTATTCCATTAAAAGATTTGCCACCTACAGCAGGTGTTTCTACTATAAATCTCGGAATATAAATTGCAAAAAGAATTAATGTTACTAATGAAAAATATGCTTAACGTGGAGTTGGGGAAGATTTTTACATTGGTGATACAAAAGTAACGCTAAATATAGATACACTATTTGTTAAGGTTAAAGAATATTATTTAACACCAAGATTTTTAATTTGTTAACAAAAAAACACTATCAGATCTTGAGGGTAAATACACTACTAATGAACTTGAAAATTATACAGAAATTGTTCTATTAACCAATACTGTATTTCAAAATTATATTCCTAATGAGAAAAGAAATAATCCAAGTTCAAATATTGGTTGGAAGTGGAATAATATAATTTCGCCCAATTTATAATAACTATATAAAATCTCAATCAGCACTAAACACAGATGGCTTTGAGGATTTTAAAAATGATTTGTAAATTTGGATATGGCATAAAAATGCAATAGTTTGCCAAAAGAATATATTTGGATGGATAATGTTTGAAAATGAATTGATAGATTGTTTCATGGCAAAGAAACTGCTCAAAATAAAAATTATCACAATGAAAAAGTAAACACTATGAATAAGTTGAACATTTTCTGATTTTGTTGTTAATAATCCGAAAGGAATTCCATATCTAATAAGAATTTTAAACGTAATTCCACACTCGTTTTGGAATTTTGAACACCATGACAAAGGTTTGATAAATAATTCATTAAAATATGTAAATTTACCTGAAATGCATTTGCCCGGTTATAATTATTGTGGTCCATTTACAAAATTAAACGAATGATTAGAAAGAGGAGACTCAGGAATAAATAAATTGTACGAAGCTTCAAATATCACAATATTGCTTACAGAGATGATAAATATTTTAGAATCTAGATATTATACTGATAAAATTTTGCAAAAAGAAGCTAAAAAATTATGTTAGTTAAAAGTGCTCCAATTGGAGAAAAAATAGCATCTGGTGCTGTTGCCTCAACTATGTTTTCAAAAAGAAAATGGGTTGGGGTATTAAGATGTTTTAGTGAATATATATATAATTTTTTTCACTTATATAAATGAAGATAGCGAATATAACTTTTGATATTCCCTTCGAGGAATGAATAGATTTGGGTATAGATGCAATTTTAACAAAAGATCAAATTGAGAGAAAAAATTAAAAATTTAAAGAAGGTAAAAGTTTCAAATTAACTTCAGCATTTAAAACAGTCCAAAGATGTCCAAAGAAAAAACTGGCAAAGGTTTACATCATAAAGGATTTCTGCCAATTTTATTTACTGCTTTAGGAGCACTTGGTGCGATAGTCAGTGCAGCTACTTCAATTTATAATTATGTTGAACAAACTATAAAAAATTAAAAAGAATTAGGAGAACAATGGAGACACAATTTGGCAATGGAAAATTAAGCAGGAAGTGGTGTAGTTGCAATAAAGGAGAAAGGCCAAAAAAAATGAATATATACCCACTATCTAACATCGATATTGAAAAATATGTAAAAATATTAAATAGCAAAAATTTCAGAAATAATTGACGAACTACCAAAAAAATGCTCAAAAATGAAAGTGCTGTGGTTAATTTCGACAGTTCAACAAATCCTGGCACTCATTGAATTTGCTATTTTAAAGAAAATAGTGATGTTTACTATTTCGATTCATTTGGATACAATACTCCTAATAATTCAATTTATTATTCAAAAAACAAAAATATTTAATACAATGATGACAGAATTTAGAATTTTAATTCAGTTATTTGTGGACATCTATGTTTAATTGTGTTACAACTTTTTTCGAGAGAACTTGAGTTTAATTATATAATTTCTTTGTTATTAAATGACAGATATATTTGGGAAACCTCTAATAATATCTTTAAATAAAATTTTTTAATGCTTTGAAATTATATGTAGATTCAAAATCGAATTCCAGTGTTTCAGTTTTACAAAGTGATCTATACAACTGCTTTGATAACACAAAATCGTATGTTTTTTGTAGGGCGAAGTCTAATTAATTAGGTGAACTTGTAGTTAATTAAGATGCTGTCAATAAAAGATATTTCGATATATATTATATATATATATATATATAATATATATATATATATATATATATATATATATATATATATATATATATATATAGAGAGAGAGAGAGAGAGAGAGAGAGAGAGACAGGACAGAAGACAGAGAGAGAGAGAGAGAGATTATGCATTTAAAAAGGGTGACGATTGTTTCTGATTATGCTCTAAAAGAAGATATAAATTTACAATTCAGTAACACTAATGCTGATTGTATAAAACGAATAAAAATACTAAACAGACTTTAAAAAAGGTTGTAGATTCGAAATATAAAACTATTGTTTCTGGCGATGCATTAAAAACCGATGTCGAATCAAAATACAACACTATAGGTTCTGATTTTAAAACATATGTAGATTCCGAATAAAATACTATTTCTTCTGCTTTACAAGATCAAATAAGTAAAGTTTTTACTTATACAAAAAATTATGTTTCTTTTCGACATCATAGAATTACTAGTCTGGCTGATCCTATAGATGGAGATGATGCACTCAATAAAATATATTTCGATAAAGAAATAGCTGATCAATTGCAAAATGTAAGCAAATCAGATTTGAGTTATTGTGATACACTTGTTAACACAAAAGTTGAAAAAAATCAAAGCAGACTCTGATAGAGAATTAGATGTTAAATTGCAAAATTGAAACTCAAAAGTAGAAAAATTGAAGGATGAAAAATCTCTTTTTTTTTTTTTTTGTGGAAAGTGGAATAAAAATTATAATGTATTTCGCATAGCCGATGATGTAAATTTCTTAAATTTTTTGATGAATTGTACTGTTTATAAAATAATATCTGATAGTTTATGTGGTGTTACTCTAACTGTTATTAAGGGAACAACAAAAATAGCCTACAGTTAGCCTTTTGATGTTAACAGAGGTGAGTTTCTAACTTTAAAAATAAAAATAATCTCATTTTGTTGATTGAATGTTGTCTACAATAGGAGTGTTCATGAAATATAAAGATTAACTCTACGCGCACGCGCACAACACACACACACACACACACACACACACACACACACATATATATATATATATATATATATATATATATATATATATATATATATATATATATATATATATATATATATATATATATGTTCGTGAAATATAAAGATAATAATAATATAAAAACTAAAAATAAAAAATGTACAGTTAGTTCAGAAAAGTAAATGTTCTATTTGTAATTCAATTTAAATAAACATTTCTTTTAAAAAAATTGTCCAAAGTAAGAGAAGGTGTAATCAATTAATTATGTAAACCTTGACAAAAAAAATTCCGAACAATAAAAGTAATATCATATGGAATAAATTATTTATGGCAAATTGATCTTGTTTAAGTGGATACTAGGAATTTGAAAGGCATATTGCATATAAATATTAGTTACAAATATATAATGACAATTATTGATGTTTTTTTTTTTTAATATGCTTTTGCAATTTCGATTAAAGGTAAAACCGTCAAGAAAGTAGCATTTGCTTTAGAATCTATATTAGTTAAATGAAAACCAAATAATTTGCAAAGCGACAATGGCTTATAATTTTATAGTAAAATATTTAGTGAACTTATGCAAAAATATAACACCAATCATTTTTCTACATTCAGTGAACTTAAAGCCAGTTGTGTGGAAAGATTTAATCGTACAATGAAGTACAAAATGTGGAAGAAATTTGCTTTGAATAGCAAATACAAACGGGTAAATATATTATATAATTTAGTTAAAGAATACAACAACACAAAGCACAGTGCCATTGGCATGAAACCAAATGAAGAAAACAGAACAAAATTTTAAAAATTTAAGACAACATTTTGTAGACATGATTACTAAATCTAAATACACAGTCGGAGATATTGTCCACATAAGCAAGAGTAAACGAATCTTTGAAAAGGGTTATTCAGCTAATTGGACAACAGAATTATTTACAATTTTTTAAGTTTAAATTTTGATGTGCCAATTTTCAAACTGAAAGATGACAAAGGAAAAGTAGTGAATGGTAAATTTTATGAATACAAAATTATGAAAACAAACTATCCCTATGAATATTTAGTTGAAAAGTTTTAAAAATGAAAGGCGATAAAATTGGTGTAAAATGGTTAAGTTTTGATAACTCTCATAATTCTTGGATTACTAAAACAGATGTTCTGAGAATTTCTGTTATTGTCACCCATTTATTCAGCCGGTATATCTATACCGGTTGAATTTAAATATTTTTGCTTAAAGGCGTCTGGCAGACATTTTTTATATTCTATGTAATGCACAACAACACGGTTAACCACATAGGCTATATCACTATCTATTTCATCAGGATTAAATCTTATAAATTTACAATTTAATTGGGTCTCTATATATTTTTGTCTTTCTTTTTCATAACTTCGATTTCTATCTCTGTGGTTAAATTCGTCACTCTCAAAAGCTAATTTTATATCTAGAAAATAAAAATCTATTCTATATTTGTCTATAGTATAATGTTGTTTATGATTTAAATGTTTTGTTACTGTGTTTGCCAAAACATACAGGACGAGGTCTTTGTCTCAACTGCTTCCTGAATCTAGGTGTTTTAAGTTGGAAAACAGTTGTTAGCCCCCCAATGATGTCAAAAAAGGGATATGGGTTGGTTCCAGTGAAAAGGTTTGAAAATATTCGTTGCCTTGCATTTATATATCAACTTCAAATCATTTACAATATTATCCCCCTAGATCACATTTAAAAAACTTTATACAAAAATATACTTTTTCCCACCGATTACATTTGGTATAAAAAGTTTGTACAAAAATCATTATGTTTAAAACTTCCCCCAATATCTACATTTTTACAAGATTACATCTCTTTCCAGCTATATGTAGGTTACATACAATTATTTTGCTTTAAACCCTACTTAACTAAAATGGCAGCATACCCTTTCCTCTTTAAAATGCTGATGGACGCAACAGCAGTTCCTACCCAAGTGAAACCCTGTGCTGAAAGTGAGCACTTTTGAAATGAACCTCAGAAAAAAGTCACTTCCCCTGCTTGCATGTATTTTAATGGGTGTACCGAGTGACATTCGCCCAGCAAAGTTGGTAACGATGGTTGGAAAGCAGTTCTATACCTTAACGTTGAATAAAAAGTGTTAGTTAACAATTTGTGGTAACTTAAATTACTTCTGTTTCATTCTATTTTTAATGCATCGAATTGCAAAAATTAGCAGATCTGTAAAATATTTACCTTCCTAACAATTTCACAGTTTCACTTGACCAATGCATGAACAAAGTGGTGAGGTACATGGCAGTGTTATTTTTACGTAAGGCGGAAGAATACACGACATGCACACAAATTGAACCTAAGCAGAGCTTTCGAAAGTGTTAATTTTACCGGGAACAGCCTATAACTGAAGATTCGGTAAATTAATACTACAAATTTAAATACTTATTCATATTTAGAGTGTATGTTATCTAGCCGTGCTACGTCCTAAGCCAAGGGCGTGGCAAGGCCGGATTTGCATAAAGGCACAGCAAAATCCACAGAACACCAAATGGCAAAAACTTCATGCAAAAGAACAATTTTTTTTGCAATGTAAGGGTGAATTGATCAGCGGTAAATAACTTATAACAGAGACAAAGAAGTGTGGCAGTTCTCTTTTATTTTTGATAAGTTTTCTTTCAATTCTTTTCATTTGTTGTCCATATTACATGCGGAATAGCAAGCATAAACTTCCTTATCCCTAAATTCCAAATTGATCAAAACATGCATAAAACACCAATTTACCATAAAGAGGAGTAACATGCAAATATTCTTTTCAGGTTCATCACTTTGATTTTTCACAACAAGATATCTATACTAATATTATAAAGAGGTAGTGTTTGTAACTTTGTGTGTTTGTGTGTTTGTGTGTAGGAGGTAATCTTCTAAACTACTCATCCGATTTTAAAAATTCTTTCACCAGTAGAATGCTACGTTATCACTGAGTGTCAGAGGCTATATTTTATTTTAAAAATCGATAGGGATCCCTACTAAAACTCCAATAATGTAACCCAAAGTTTAAATAAATGACCTATAAAATTCCTTACATTGCGTGCGCTGCGAAAACTATTGATGATTGAACAAAATAATGTACTACGGCTTTGCAGGACGGACAGATTCGGAAAATAAAACGTGCTGTGTGCTGCGTACGGCGCCAACCTTAGAAGCTCTACTGCCATTATGGGGGGAGTTACTTTTGTGTTTGCTGGGGATTTTCGGCAGACACTCCCTGTAGTTACAAAAGGGACGCGTGCAGATATCATCAAAGCATGTCTTAAATCATCTCCCTTATGGAGTTCTATTTAACACCTAAATTTGCGAACGAATATGAGAGCCTATCTTGGTGGAGACACGCATATAGGTTTCCCACAACAATTGCTCAGACTTGGAGGAGTTTTTCCTTCTCTAAATTTGGGCACTAATTCTGCTGAAATCATTTTAAACGAGACATTATGTCAGATAGTCCACAGTCTGCAGCATCTTATAGAAGCAGTGTATCCGGGCCTCGAAAATTTACTAGAAAGAGACTTTCACTGGTTATGTTCCAGGGCAATAGTATCGCCTAGGAACGACACTGTCAATGAAATCAACAATCTCATTATACAAAGAGTTCCCGGCAAAGTCAAAACCTATAAGTCGATTGACACAGTCACCAATGTTGACGATGTCGTCCACTTTCCTCAAGATTTTCTAAATTCGCTTAATCCTTCTGGCTTGCCACCTCACGAACTATCATTAAAAGTCGGTACTCCTATCATGCTTTTAAGGAATATAAGCCCTCCTAACATGTGCAATGGCACAAGATTGCTCATTAAAGACTTGAAAGAAAATTTGATTGTCGCGACCATCCTCACCGGTCCAGCAGCCGGCCAGCTGGCAAACATCCCGAGGATTCCCATGATTCCTACGGATTTGCCAATATCTTTCAAACGGTTGCAATTTCCCGTAAAAACATCGTTCGCGATTACTATTAATAAGTCCCAGGGTCAAACTTTCTCTTTGGTTGGAGTCGACCTACGAAAAGAGTGTTTTTCCCATGGCCAACTATATGTTGGTTTATCACGAGTTGGAAGTCCCGAGAAACAGTACATTTTGCTACCAAACAATAACAGGACGTCAAACATTGTCTACAGAGAATGTCTTAGCCAATAACATATTAAATACTTCTATCAAAGATAAATTGCATTGTAATATAATGTATATTAATATGAAAAATTATAAAAAAGTAAAAAAATATCAAATAAAAATAGCAAAAAAACTTTAAATTATAAATGATTTAATTAATTATTAAATTATAATGTGCATTTTTAATGCTTTAGGAGAGTTTACCCAACCTAATTAACGCCGGGTTAAGCAGTTTTTTATCTTAATTGCACCCGCGCGAAGCCGGAGCGGGTCGCTAGTGGGTAATATTTACCCAAATAACTAGCCATTTAGCAAGACAGAAGCCTTTTAAAATTTACACTGGGAAAATTATCACAAAAATACAATCGTACAAAATGGCTGCTAAATTCTCTCGTACCTGCTTTTACTCTGGAATTTTAGAAAATTAATTTTATTCCTACACAGGACAACCCAATATGGTAACACATATTACTTTACTGGTCATGACTCAATGGACAATTGTAACCTCAAAATTTTACACAGTATTTTTCCTTCGTCTGTTCGCGATCCCAAGTGGATAGGATCAACTGCTGACAATCCCCAGCCTTTACTCCCGCGAGCATATGCTAGTATGTAAAGACTTCCACACTTCGTAAAGTTTTTCATTTGTTTACAAATATTATAGAAACGACTAAGTCTTGAGTATCGACTACCATAGCCGTAACTGGCGTGACTTGGTTACAAAAGATTACCACCTCAATAAGGCGTGACTTGGTTTCAAAATGATAAGACCAACTTTCATAATTATTATCTTGGTCACAAGCGTTTAGAACCACATTTTTTTCATTCTAGTATTACTTGGTCACAGATTTTCGGAAGAGTGAACAATCTGGTTACAGGAGGTAACATTACTTTACGGATAAGAGACCAACATTCCACTCTTTTAAAAGAGTTTAAAAATTCCGGCCACCATGGCCCTCGCGTAACGTCAAAATGACGTGAGGATCCTATTAGTTTGATGAGTCTACATTTTGTGTATCAGATTAAGAATTCTACTTATCTGGTAGAAGTATGCCCCCTCGAGATCGCTGACTGACCCCGAACGAAGCATGTACAGGGATTATATACACAGTTACGCCACATAGAGCCACCAATCACACCAGAGGCACATTATTTTTCTCAGAAAATAACGTATTGCCAAGAAAAATTCATGGCATTTTCAATTTGTTCCTATCGCGGTTGTTATATTCACAACCAATGGAGATTGATGTTTGCAAATACGGTGAACCGACGCAGCGGACACCTATTTCCCTTAGGGAGTCTACATAATTGAAAAATAAACCATCAATAATATTGAGATATGAAAACACACTTCCGGCATGTTGACCAAGTTGCCGGAACTGGCGTAACAAGACGTCACAGTTTGGGAATGTGTGCACACTGTTGCGAGCAGTTCTCAGCGCCTGCCACCGAAGGTGATGCTCCCAGGTAGCGAACAGCCGAAACGCCTTTCGCTGCACAGTTGTCTGCCAAGACCGGTAGCTTCTGGACGTGGAGAAGTAACACGCGCCTTAATACACATTTTCCTCTTGCCCTAGGTCTTACAATGTCTTTTAAAGGTAACGTTAACATGGCGAGAACATTGCAGGTTGATATTTTAATAATTCTAAGCCATATTAGCTCTTTTAAACACCAAAACCAGCGTGTTTAAATGTTCGTGTCGTCGGGCATTTCGTCGAAACAAAATGTCAGATAGCCAAACACTGTTTTTAATCTAATGGGTGATTGGCGACGTGGTCAAGCCCGCTGATTCAGCAATTGATTTTTATTTTTATTAAATTATTATTCGAGTGCGTTTGGCGACGTGGTCCAGCCGCTGATTAAATAGTTCATTATTAAGTTTTCGAGGACGATTGGCGACGTGGTCCAGCCCGTCACAGTTACAACTTGTGAACGTAGTTGAGATAGGCCTATAAGAGTTTATGAAATTAATTGAAACTACTTTACTACTTTTAACTCGTCCACGAATTATGTTTGACCTTCATCTGTTGTAATAAAAAATTCGGGTATTTTTAGTTTATTTCACTGATTCTCTCTTGTAAGTTAATATATAATTTTACAAACGTATAATCGGAAATAAATATGCTTGTGTAAGTACTATATGTTACATTAAGCTTCAATAAAGATTTTAAAACATTTTTCTCTTCCCCTGGGATTAAGAATACCAAAATCTAGTAGACGGTTTTGCCATTTTTGCAATCTCGGCCAAAGAAAAAAACAGATGTTCACTTATTTATCTCTTGGCCACGATGGCTGAGAGTTTAGCCTGCTCGCATCCCACCAAGGCGAGCCGAGAATACCCGCCGACCAACGGCATCGTCCGGCGGCACGATTCCCACATGCGAAACTCTGGTGACCCGGCCGGGAATTGGACCTGCTTCGCCTTGGTGGGAGGCGAGCGTGCTAATCGCTCAGCCACCGCGGCCCCTGCAATAAACAGTGTGTGTGTCTATATATATATATATATATATATATATATATATATATATATATATATATATATATATATATATATATATGGGTGTGTGTGTGTGTGCGCGCGCGCGCGTGTGTGTACACACACATACGCAGCTACATAATTCGTAAGCTGTTTGTCAGTTTCCGTTATACTTGTGCATATTCCCTATTCGTACATTCTGAACTTATTGCATATTCCAAGTCTTATATCGCCGCTCCACCAAAGCTAAGCGCCCAATCAGAACCACCTAATCGTCTCCAAATTGTTTGGAGTTTCAGGCTGACATATCACGGGAGTGTTTGCAGGCCATCGTGGCCCAGTAGTCACGCACTAGTTAATGCAAGTTATGCAAACTAGCGTCGAGTATTTCATAACAAAAGGAGTTTTTGCTCTTCATTTGTTGTTTTTTTCTTCGCGCCACGAGAAGTCCGTGGGCGCAACGATTAAACATTCCTCTTGGGTCTTGTAAGAAAGCACAGCTGTGTTTAGACAACACGCCTCAAGAAGGCATGTTGGTGCATGCGATCCCAGCGGAAAACATCATTTCGCGTTCTTACGATTGCAGCAAACCGCGATGCTACGTCCAGGACATGAAATATTGCAGGCAGCTGTAGTGGACCTTCAGCGACACTGCTGCTTAAGTCCGGTGCTCAGGTTAACAACTGCATCACATTTTGACGAAGTTCAGCCCATTGGTCACAAGGTACTACAACCCAACGGGGGCCGCGGTGGGTGAGCGGTTAGACTGCTCGCCACCCACCTAGGCGAACCGGGTTCAATCCCCGGCCGGGTCACTACCGGATTTTCGCGAGTGGGAATCGTGCTGGACGATGCCTCTCGTCAGCGGGTTTTCTCGGGGATCTCCACTTTCTCTCGCCTCTTCATTCCGGCTCTAAAAGACCTCGTTGTTACGAGCTGCCCAATTATCTCAACTCAACTCAACAACCCAACGATCACTTGACGACCAGTGCTATATTCCCAGCAAAACGTAGGAACTTTCATATCTACCTTGTAACAAGTTTGGATCTCCCCCTAAGTCGGGTTTCACATTAGACGCAGATATGAATGGCTGTTCACGGCAAACCAAATATGTTTAAAATCTATCTCAGAAAAAAATATATAAATATTTACCGCCTGTAAGAACATACAAGCTACTGCTGTACACGCCATCATTCAAGCACCCAGTTAAGTTGGCAATGAATTACTAAATTCGGTTCCAAATCTTTCCGCTGGTTTCTGAGTGCATTATTTAAATCAACCGCAATTGAAGTGTTTCTTGTTTTGTTCACAATGGCGTATGAATTTGCATATTAGAAACACACTTACTTTCCTATGAATTCCAATTCCACCTGGATGGCTCACGAATACAGTGCTTAGGACAATTACTATGTTAATTTTGTATCTGGCGGAAGGATACAAATTGGGAAGAAAATTAATTCCTAAGCAGGGCTATCAAAATCGTTCAGTTAGCCGTGAGCAGAACGTAAAAAATGTTTTTACCTTCGACGAATGGAATAAGCACTGAATACGCAGCATCACAACCCTATTGGATTCTGCAAGTTATACTAAGGTTAAATGGAATGTCAAGCCAGTGTTTAATAAGCATCAAAAATACAAGCTGAATCTATTAATTCAGGCTTTAAAAGGTACAACATGTTTCATTAGAATGTTCATGGTTTGTGGGAACACACAAATTTTCGGTATAAATTTCATTTTTTTTTTTATGTATAGTAGTAGTGAGAGCAGGGGCTTCCGAGGCCATCAGTGCAAGAGTGGCCCATAAAATTTGTGGCCTTCCCCTCCTCCTCTCCATCACCTACTCGGAGGTGTGTTGTGATTTTCTGTACCCCCTCTCCCTGCCGCCATGAGGTGCGCTGTGATTGGCTGTCGGTGTTACCCCTTCCAGCTGGTGGTTATGGGTGGAGCTACCCCGCCTTCGCTGGAGGTGTGCTTTTATTGGTCGGTTTTATCTTGGAGCCAGAAAGGCACAAGGAACATTTTGGGAAAGTAGATGTTGCTTCTTCGGAGACTGGCACGAAGGAATGAGCTCTGATATTGGTTGAGGGTAAAGGGGTAGCAGCAGCGGAGGTGTTGCTTCTTCGAAGTCTGAATGAAGACTGAGCTCTGGAGCAGCATGGCTCCTAGCTATTCGGAGGTCGACAAGCGACTGAGGTCGTAATTGTGCAATGATCACTCCAAACTTTAATAATAATAAGAACGAAATTAATTTTGACTGTTACAAATCATGCAATGTGTAATTGCTAATTAGAGTAATGGTCAATTGTGCATTGAACAATCATTAAGTATGGAGACATTAATTAAACAAGCACCACGAGAGTAATTACATTTACTAATTGCCAATTGCACAAGTATACATACCGATAGAACAATTACTGAGGGTAATTACAAAAGCTAATTGCACGTCCGCACCCAGCCGCTCCTCACTGCAGACTGAACTCAGTTTATGTATGTCATTAGGTATACTCCCCAGCCCAGCCTCCACCCAGCTATCCCAACCTCCAAAGTCCCAACACTTGTTATTTTATTAAATGAATATTCAGTAAAATTTTAATAAAAGTCTGTTCCTTCATGCTGTCCCATCTTGTGATTGGAAACTCGGATACATAAGACTGTTTATTTTACTAAATTCTAATGAATCGTTAATTGTCAGTAAAGTATAAGTTTTAATCAATTCTGTTAGGAATTTGTTTGTGTGTTTGAAAACCACGAAATTTAAAAGAATAATTATATCTAAATTGTAACTCGTTTGTGTATGAAAATAAACATTGACTGATTAATTTTCAAATTAATAATTCAGATAGTATTACGTGATCATAAGTGATTTAATAAGGTTTTCATTGATAGAGGTGTCAAGTGTTTTGTTTTGCTTGTAAAGTTTGATACTAGGGATTTTACAATTGGCTGGTACAGTATGTGCAAATGAGTTGAGTTGTGTTATACTGTAAACATTTGTTTCGGAATGGAACGGAACTTATTATTACAGATAGATTTTTTTAATGTAGCGTCTTAATACACCATTTTAGTTAGTAAAACTGGCTTTCTAGAAAATTGAAAAACTAGTGATATAAAACATAATAGGAAATGTGACTTTGTCAATCTGGAAAATGTTTCATGGGAAAAATAACTCTGGGATTTCTTGAAAAGTAAGCTGGCAATAGAATTTTACATGGAGATTCAGTTTGAAACAGATGTTGTCTCTTATATGCAAATCCGACATGGCTTCACTGTTCGACTATCAAACTAATAAGACTTGAATAACGACAGTTCCAATGGGCGAACCTAAGTTGAACGGTTTCAAACTTATTGTAAGACTTTTTAAATAAATTCAGTTTTATTTATGTTCATTAGATCTTTGGGTATGTAATTAGTGCTTGCAATTTCTCTTGTGCGCCATAATTTTTTTAGTTGCATTTTGATAGATAATATAATAAATAGTGATGACAACACTACTGGCAGCTTGAAAGTCATATCTACATACAAGTTTGCTTAAATCAATGATATATAATAAATCATGTTAGTTAGCGAATCCGTGCATTTTTTTTAAAGAATAACATTGCTGTGATGAGAGAGAGAGAGAATAGCTTTGTGTATGCATACAATCTCGGCTGGAGGGTCACCGAAAGCTTCATGTGCGATGGGAAGTGCCAGGGTGTGTGTGAGAGAAGGAGAGAGAATGTGGTGGCACTCTCTGGTGGAATGGGTATGAACTACCCAGATCCAGCACTGTGGCTGTGGGAGACGGAGCTAGGGTGCATCATGTGCTATGGTTCTGAAGAGGGTGAGCCAATTGAGTGAAAGAAAGGCCTATTTAAAGATCTTCCCTGTTGTGATCACAGACTTAAGGATATTTACACGAACACAAATGTAGTATTATACCCAAATATAATTTTTTACTGAGTTATTAAATGATCTGGCATATAGCAAATTTCTGGAAAGTAAATCTGATTTATCGAATATTTTAACACACAAAATGATAATAAATTTTTTTATAATTTCCAGACATGCAACTACACACAACTGGAGACTAAGACTATTTGAAAATGTTTGAACAGTAATTGTTAATTTATATTTGTAAGTTTGGTTTTTTTTTTTGTTATTTAAAACTTAAAAACAGGACATTTAGGTCGCAATACCCGAGTGAGAATTAGGTATGTTGCTTATACAGTAAATAACCTGCTGAGAGGGGTGCCGTGGCCAGCAATCTTCGCACGATGTATCAGTTCAACGGAGTACAGGCGAGGGTTGTTGTCTTGCATTGTGTTTGAAGTATGCTTGCACTCCGTACATTGCTACGCCATGACTGGTATAATATACATTATTTTACAATGGATATTTAAATGTTAACACGAAGGAACATATCAGCCAGTCTTTCTTATTAAGACATATATTTTTTTATATATGTTACGAGGTGAGGTAGACTGAAATTTACAATATGGTAAATAATACTTACTTAAATAGTGAGAAGAACTGTAACTAAGTATAGAAATAACAAGGCCTGGCAGATCAGCAGATGCTGCATTCGCCTACAGTACTCAGCCGGCGGTAGGGGAACGAAGCAGTGGAGTGTTTAATAGTCGGTGTGCCAGAAAATAAGTATTTGTGCAAGCCTAACATATTTTTTATTAATAATACATATATGTATATATATGTATGTATATATATATATACATTTTAATTCTAAATTCGAAAATTCAAACGAGTTGTAAAATGTGTGTGAACGGTCGCAACAGCAGATTTATTTCACCCAGAGCACACTTTGAATAGTAGCAAGAATGCACTTTGAAAGCCCTAGCGCTCTCGGGAGTTAAACTCATATGACAAAACTTTAACAGACATAGTTCGATTACATGAAGGAACTGTCTTTATTCAAATAAAATTTTACTGAAACAGACTTTTATTAAAATGTTACTGGAAATTCATTTAATAAAATAACAGGTGTTGTAACCTTTAGCAGTTGGAATAGCTGAGCGGCGGTTTGACTCTGCGACAGTTGGCCTTGAGTGGTGGTTGGGCTGGGGATTATACCTATGGATGTACACAATCTCAGTTCGGTCTCCAGTGAGGAGTGGCTGGGTGCGAATGTGCAATTAGCTTTTGTAATTTCTCTTGGTAATTGTTCTCTCATTATGCATACTTGTGCAATTGGTAATTGTATTTAGTAAGTGTAGTTATTCTCGCAGTGCTTTTTTAATTAATGTCTCAATATTTGTTGATTGTTCAATGCGTAATTGCACATTACTCTCATTAAAAATAACTCATTGCACTATTTGTAATGGTCAAAATTAAATTTGTCATTATTATTAACTTGCATTCCAAACATCTCATGTTAATTAATTAATATATGCTTTCCTTTATTAATTTACTAAAAAAATACTTTCTTTAAAAATTCTTGTATTTCTTTTCAAATTACCATTTAAATTTCGTCAGCGAAATCCATCTGGATAGCTATACCAATATTTGCTTACAATTATTTTGTATGTATCAAGACATTCTCTACAACCATCAAAAAAATGCATATTTGATGTTAAATCAATAACAACTTCTATTCACCTTTAACTCAGCTTAGACTTAAAAGTTTCTCCCAGTCAGTTTAATATAAGAAGGGAATAAATAAAAAAATTATTTTCCATACACTTTAGATTTATTTCGCACACACAAACTTATTCTCCATTCAACGAATAGTTTGTGTAAACAACACAAACGTATTTATTACATCCTCAAACATTGTATAAGATAACAGAAATACAAAAATAGCTACAAATATATACAGAAATCATGAAAAATATATCACTACTGCAAAACATTGTGCTTACATTTCACTATACGTTTGTCTAATATAGACTCTCTGGTAAATATTAGTGCACACGTCATGAACAGAAGTACAATACATTCAGGGTTCTTTAAACTATTACTCCGCAATTGATGATAAATATTTCTACATTAAGTGAATAACTTGCGACAAAATCGGCACTGATTTCAAGATACCATCAAGATATCCACCCCAATAAGTTCATCACAAGTTAACATATGTTTTTCAAGTTGGATATGTTCACTAAACACAGACTGACATTTTCGCTGGAATATATCATTCTAACTATGTTTCCTAAACAATTTTTTTATTTCTCTGTTGTCTTCTCAATGTGTGAAGTGAAGTCAATTTCTCATCGCAAGTTTTACACTGGTAATGAGATTGTACATTCTCTTCCAATCTAGAAAGCGATGATGCAATCGATTCAATTGAGTTTAAGGAAAATTTGCAAATAACTATGTTGTTTTGGGTCAACATGGGGGCCATACAAATTATAAGTGGGAAGGCGTGCTCAGAGGAATATAACACGTGACAATCCTATAGCATCCTATATATAAACTATAAATAGATCAACGATTGATAATGTTTTAAAATGCTATTATATTACATTACATTTATTTCCTATACTTCGGGAGAGCTCGGTATTACTTATATATTATTAATTGTATGTAATTAATTTAGAATATAACTTATTTATGCCACGCACGAATCTCTAAGTAAGTCTATTACGAGCTGTGTGGAACAACTAGAAACTCTTCGGCTTAATGATGCCGAGGACTGATAATCGTTACTGCTCTGGTGGACGGAACCCCTGGCATTGTCTCTCCATCTTCCTCTGTGGTCGGATGGCTGTAGTAAGATTCCGCTCTCGATGCCCAGCGGGTTTTAATATGGCGCGTGTTTTCCTAAACATTAAACTCTTGTTATAATGCCCCACGGCTTGTGTCCTCGCCACACTGCTCTGCGCACATGGAATGGCGCATTCAAGTAAGTGGTATAACCCAGTCTTGCCCACGCCAATATGTTGTCTTAATACGTTTTCTTTCTTGAACAAACATAAACATATTGTATGTCTGTAAACTTTAAAAGTAGGATTCTTGGAACATGCCCTCACTAAATGCCGATGAACATAATGATATACGTAAATGTTTGCCCACAGAATCGACATACAGGTTTTATTCCCGTTGATGTATTACCTTTACATACCGCTGCATGCTTTACTAATGCATACTTTCTCATAAATGTGTGTCTACAGGTTGCACAGCGATACCTCATACACTCAGGGTTCTTTACACAACTACTTCTTTCATAGCAGTGCATACTGCGACTCTGTGTAAAGTTTTTATAGCAATGCTGACACTGAAATCGGGGCGATGGTTCACCCATTGTAGCAGTAAAACCACAGCAGCTCATAATATGTACTACTATCAAAAAACAATGACATGTCAAACATTGATGTAGCTGGTGAATTGGTTTACGGTGACATTGTCGTTCATGAGAACAAAACTTTCCTTCATCGAAGTTCTCCTTTTCACAACACTTTTGGTTCATCTCTATTGTTTTCTGCGAGGTTTCTTCTTAAGAGCGTATACACGACATATTCACCTCTAACATTCCAAACAGACTGATCTAACTCTATGAATATATTGAGCTTTTAAACTTTTTGGTAATAAAATGGGTAAAATGACATATATTAAAAATCCTCTCCTGTAAAATTTAACTATTCTTAAGATGGAAGCTTAAAGAATGATATTTATGCAAAGCTCTTAAAAAAAAGTAACCGAACGTTAGCGGCCCAATCTGGTGGTAGTTCATTGAATGATAAGCGAACAACCCTGGTGCTAATAGTGTTCGAAACTCACTGTCTTCAAAAACCAAGGCATAAACATCTCTTCGCGATCCAAACCTGCACCACTAGTCTAAACACACGATACCTTCATACTTTTCTGTGAAGTAACTAACATACAGGGAGACAAAATAACATATAAGAAATGCATCTCTTTAATTTTTTTTATCTATATTAACTGATTGTTATATGTATTTGTATGTTGGGGGTGCTTGGTAGAGTAGTCGGTTTAAGCGTTCCTGGTAGGGAATCGAAGGCCCTTCAGGTAAATGTTACAATCATGTGTTAACTTACAGGCTTGGTATATAATTACACGGTTAATACATGTTAGGCATACGTTTTTTTTCAGACTGACATATGTACCTGAACTTTGTTTTACATTTCATGAGCATAGTAACATATGGGTGAGGAAAATATATTTATAAACCTTCCCTGCATAATTAAACATATCATAATAATTATAATACAAGCTTAAATTATTTCTAAAACATTCTTTAAAAAATGTTTCCCCATGTATATCATACATACAAGAAATAAGCAATGTATAGGACTATTATTCAATGGCAAATACCCATATTCGGAAGGATTTGGGTTTGATATTGAACTAAATTCATTCATACTTCTTTCTTTTTCCTCCATTGGTTTCCCAATTCACTCCAATAAAATGCATATACCCAACTTTTTAACATGTTATCAAACCGAAAACTGAACATATTTACCCTCCTTGGAAACATTTGAGCTTCCCAACATACAGTGTATCCCCTCCTAGAAACATTTTGTTATTATAATCAAGAGCAACTACTTTTAAACAGAGATATTTAAGAACAAACAAACCACCATACACATAGATAATCAACTAACTACCTGACATATATACAGTACTTTACATGAAGGAAGTAACATTCGGAGAGACAAAATGACACAGGAGAAGCATGTCTTCGATATTTTTTTAATATTTTTAATTATTTGTTTTAAATAATCGTAACTCAGAGATGCTTCTGTGTGGTATATGATTTAAACGCCCATGATGTTGACTTACAGGGTATGTGTCCTAGATACAGGGTTAAATGCATAATACATGTTAGGCATACTTAACTTTTCCAGTTAGATATAAACAAAATAACCTACTATTCACAATATCCTTATTGATATTTCATGAAGTTACTATAATACGGGAAACAAATTTCGCAATCATCCATTACATCACCCCTAACCAAGTGAATTAGTTAAGTATGAATGTTAATTAAGAAAATATCAATCCAATGTTTCACTCCATCATTCCCTATCATGTTTATGGAAGCAGAGAATGAACCTTTCCACTCCTACCAAAATCATGTAATATTAGTCAATGCATCATATAAATTTGTGTTCATTTATCACTCGAGTCAACACTCAACTAAACAAAACCGAGCTTAGAGAGGGAAAAAGAATATTGCCTCTTATATCACACGAAATTTTCGTGATAGTGGCAACCTATAAAAGAATCCCAGATGTCAAAGGTTACCCAAACTATTGCAAGCGAGTATAATTTAATATCTGCAATGTATGCAACATACATATTTGTTAAACTAATAAACAGAGGATATAAATGGAATTTTGATAGTTTCCTTCAAATTATCCTATTCTCCTGAACCACCTTAGTAGTTCATTTACAAAGTAATCACAAATAAAGATTCGATTTCATAACAATTTTATTACAATTGCACCTCTTTAAATCACACCTCATACAGGTAAAGAGATTAAAATAAATTAATAGCAAACATTGCAGCTGGTCTGCTTAATAATACAATAAGCGTATTATTATCCTCTGCTCGTAGCAATCACGCACATTCCAAATGATTTACAATCAAGTTAAAACCGACTACAGGCAGACTGAGCAAAACCCCATGCTTTAATAGAAAGGCAAACATAACGCCCTATACAAACTTTAGTACCATTCGAATACTCGGCAATACAAGCGGTCTTGAAAGTTAATGGGAATTCCATATAAACATAACTGCACTAAGAAGCAAAATACAAAGTGTTAAGATTAATATCATTAAAAACCCAATAAAATTTAATCAGGGGCCAAATATGATTACTCACAACAGCAATCTCAGCTCTAAATTCCACCTCAAAATCAGCAAAATACAAAATAAAACATGCTTAGCAATTTTCAGGCTCGAGTGCACATCAATGTAGGTACATAGTCAGGGTGACGTGTCTTTGACTAGAGTTAGAAAATTTAATGATACTGCGATTTTCAACATAAATGTCATTCAATTTCCTCACTACCACTACTGTTATTCTCATTTTACACTCAGTGCTATATCACTTTCAAATAGGTGTAGCCGAGTCTTGTACAAGCGCCTTAATGCAAAAAAGGGGAATGTCCATTATCAATTAATCCCTATAATATTCATTAGCGCATTCATAGAAAACTGCGTTACCCTAATCTAGATTAAAAAACACTAATATCAATAAAATAGTTACTAACCAATATCAGGTACTACTTTCCCAATTCCTCTCTCGCCGCAACCAGGGCGGTCCATTAAAGGGCGAACGAACTAAAAGGCACACACTAAAATTGATACATTAAAAAGGATTAATATTCGATCGGAGGCACCCCAATCAATATTTAAAAGGGGCCTACCACAGCACCGAGAGATAAAACTGGACAATAACAAAATAATAAAACGTTTGGACTTCCATTACCGAGTGAGGACAGGTTAAAGCAAACACGTACAAGTGGCCGGGCCAGCCAAACGGGCCATAGACTACAAAATATTCAGCTTAATTAAACTTCTCAAACCTGAGGAAACACTCAGATAAATACCGCCTACTAAATTACTGGAAGTTCCAGTCGACTAGCAAAATAAAGTTCACTAAAACCGCGTACCACCTAATGAATAATTGCTGGAAAAATATCATAAATCACGAACATTTCAGCCCCTATTAAAATTAATGCCTGTCCAATGCTCACCTACATGTTGCGTTCCCACCCTACTTCACAAAGCACTGTCAACTAAACATTACCTAAAATTATCGGTTATCCAAAATAGACGCCGAAAAGATATTACAATATTTCAACTATCCATCGTAGCAGTAAGTGGAGCAGACAGGTACCACAACGTTGTGGTGAATACCCGTTCGCCGTCGCTGGTAATCAAGAAGTGAAGGCCGGAGGGAATAATACCCCTTACACTCGAAGACACAATAACCCCTCCCATTCATATCAGTGGCGTGCAGGAGGGGTAAAAGATATTACAATATTTCAACTATCCATCGTAGCAGTAAGTGGAGCAGACAGGTACCACAACGTTGTGGTGAAGACCCGTTCGCCGTCGCTGGTAATCAAGAAGTGAAGGCCGGAGGGAATAATACCCCTTACACTCGAAGACACAATAACCCCCTCCATTCATATTAGTGGCGTGCAGGAGGGGTAAAAGGAGAGGGGCAAGACAAGGAGAAAGTAGGGGTATTCGAGCCCGCCAAGGTGGAAGTTTCTGCACGCTGCGACGGTGGCGGCAAGAGGAACTAATGCCTAGATAGCAGCACTGCTGCAACCTCCTTCCCAAAGCAACCCTCACTTAGGAGCAGACAAACAAAGTACATGGTTTGGTCTAGGCTCTGGTGACCCTGGCACAAATTTCCAAAATGTTCATACACGTAGAAGTTCATAGACACTAAAGAAGAAGTTGATAGGCGTATAAAAGGGAACAGTCTCCCAAAAGTAACATACAGTACATGTCACATCACAGTTCAAGGAAGAAATAAAAACCCCAAATCATTCTTCGGTACTTCTCTTCACTTGAATACCAAAAGCAGTTCTTCCCCGGGTAAGATACACAAAATCCAGTGAAACAGTTCCATACAACAATGCCGGGTTTCTGCTCGAGCTCATAGAACTGTTGCAGGGGGAGGGGGTGTGGGGTGCACTCCAGCAGCAGAATCTTCAACGAAGAATCCATGAAGTTCAGCAAGCGACGTCCAGAGGGCCTCCTCAGCGCGGCTCGAGATGAAGACGGGTTCAAGCATGAAATAAACAAGGATAATATTAGAAGGTGACTAAACCAAAAATAACTATATCTGGGCACATAGGCCACTCTTGCACTGACGGCCGCGAAAGCTTCTGCTCTCACTACTTATGATACTTTAATAAAAGTATAAAATGATTAATTGAAGTACTAACACTGCTTTCCTTGTGGATAACCGTCTTTAGCTTAAGGCGTTATCTGGAGTTAAAAATATCAATTATTATAATCTAGAAACATACTTGTAGAGATTACTAAGGCATTACGTTCAGAGAGTGAGGCTCGTGGTTCGAATCCCAGCCAAACGTTGGATGCCTGTGCGAGTTTAAGATTTAGAATTCAATCTACGTTTGTCTACTTACATAATCAAACCCAACAATTTCAAAGCGCAATAATCTTCGTATCTCAAAATAACGGTTGTTTATTCTGAATTGATTTTCGACTTCCTGTAGCGAGTTAAATCTTAACTTACCTAAGTTGTAGCCCATAACGTTGGTTTTGGGGACCAGGACTTATTACTCGTCACTAATACATTATTTTAGAATACTGATTATTTTATTGAGAAATATTCATCGTGTACAGTTATTCAACAGGAATTAATAAAACGTTGCGAGATATTTTGAAACAATCTTCCAATAACATTCACATTTAATTCAACATCTGATGGCACCAACTTTGCAACGCGCATTTTTTTTTTTTTTTTTTCTAATTTGCCGGAAACAGTTTCCAGAAGAAAATTCTGCTTTAAATGGAATATCAAATGTGGCACATTTGTTTTTAATACCTGACATTCCTATACCATATTTTTGGGAATACGAACTAACGTTTGTAAGGGTACCTGGCTGGCAACAAACTGCACTTCGTCTCTTTCCTCCACAACTGTTCACCTGAGAGAAATACACCAAGGAACGTTATTTTCGGAATACGAACTAACGTTTGTAACGGTACCTGGCTGGCAACAAACTGCACTTCGTCTCTTTCCTCCACAACTGTTCACCTGAGAGAAATACACCAAGGAACGTTATTTTGGGAATACGAACTAACGTTTGTAAGGGTACCTGGCTGGCAACAAACTGCACTTCGTCTCTTTCCTCCACAACTGTTCACCTGAGAGAAATACACCAAGGAACGTTATTTTGGGAATACGAACTAACGTTTGTGAGGGTACCTGGCTGGCAACAAACTGCACTTCGTCTCTTTCCTCCACAACTGTTCACCTGAGAGAAATACACTAAGGAACGTTTTTTTCGGAATACGAACTAACGTTTGTAAGGGTACCTGGCTGGCAACAAACTGCACTTCGTCTCTTTCCTCCACAACTGTTCACCTGAGAGAAATACACCAAGGAACGTTATTTTTTTTAGTTAATGTACACCTGATTATGGTGTCATTAAAAGTGATAAACACTGAGGCGCTACACACCTTTTTGGAAAATAACTTAGCACACCATGTTTTCTAAAGAATGGGAATGGTATTGCCCAAAAACCGTTCGCAGATTTCAGTTATCTATTCAAAACAACGGAATTCTCGGAATTGTTCTTTCACATTAAGTAGGTTTTATTATTTTTAATTAGAACTATTTCAATCGATATTCAGTGTGGCAACTACCTCCCTTACGAATTACTATACGACAAAGGTCGTATGTTGTGTACCTTATTTTGCATAGGGAATCTCCACACAGCGTTTGTACCTGGAGTTCAAGATCAACCTGTATACGTATAAACATACACACAAATACACTGTTTCTTACCGGCTGTAATTATGTTTCAATTATGGTACAGAGTGCAATTCGCCGTTTAGGGTTTCTTCATTTAAAGCTTTGCCACACTCGTGTCCTTTAAACATCTCTTCGTGAGAAACATGCTTCACGACCAATGTATACGAAGGAGACACGTGGCCCTTAAGTCAAGAGCGGGGCCACGCTGGCTGAGCGATTAGCACGCTCGCCTCCCATCAACGCGAACCGTATTCAATCCCCGGCCGGTCCACCGGACTTTCGCAAGTGGGAATCGTGCCGGACGATACCGCTGGCCGGCGGGCCTCCGCGGAGATCTACCGCTTCCCCTGCCTTCCCATTCGGGCGCCGCTCCATATTCATTTCAATCACCCCTATCGGCTCCCAAGACTTCGCTGTTGAGAGCCGCCCAAATCTCTTCACTCACCTAAATCACGAAAAGAAACAGCACAAAATGCATTTTTTTTCGCGGGCGTTTAAAAATGCTACAGTTTCTTTTCATTATACATTTTGAGATAAAAATGTCCGAATCATAGAACTTTGTAGGCACAATAATAGATCACTAACGGTTACACAACGGGAGATTTTGCATGATTTTTATACGAAATTAATAGGTGTACTTATTTGTGTATTTATAGAATGTAAAAAACGGAACAAATTAGCGAAAGAATGACTATAAAGAGCGCATGGAAATAAGCTATAACATTTCGCAAGTTTTCGGACTACGCTTTCAAGTGGTTTTAATAAACTGTTTGCAGTATTCTCGATATTTCTCAACCTGTTGGCCTAGAATATTCATTGTGCTAGTCCTGTTGGTTCTCGTGACACATTGTATTTGATTTGCTCCGGAAGATTCGTAGTGAGTGGGATGTTTTCCAGTTTTAATAAACTGTTTGCAGTATTCTCGATATTTCTCAACCTGTTGACCTAGAATATTCATTGTGCCAGTCCTGTTGGTTCTCGTGACATAGTGTATTTGATTTGCTCCGGAAGATTCGTAGTGAGTGGGATGTTTTCCAGTTTTAATAAACTGTTTGCAGTATTCTCGATATTTCTCAACCTGTTGAGCTAGAATATTCATTGTGCTAGTCCTGTTGGTTCTCGTGACACATTGTATTTGATTTGCTCCGGAATATTCGTAGAGAGTGGGATGTTTTCCAGTTTTATTTTCTTTTGAAACGGGCTGTTGACTGAGATGCGGTAGTTTATTATTCAAATCAATTAATCGCAGACGTGCATTTCGTGTTAGGGGCCGCTTCATCTAAATCAGCAGAAACAAAATATATCTACGAGGATAATTTCCTTAAGCATTACCTACCAAACAAAAATTATTCCAGCGTCTGTGTAAATTCTGACGAGAATCAGGGCCTTTAAAATGAAGTTTCAATTAATAGCAAGCCATTTTCTATCCTAAATATTTGTCGGAAACGGATTTTTGAGAACGTCACGTGGTATCTGAATTAGATGAACCACAGGACTTCCAACATTCTAACATACAGAAGTAATTACTTCAATCGCTTGATTTCCAACAGGTATTGACACTTAACTACGAAGTTTTTTTTCTTCTAAGCGTCAATTTCTGTACCTTTCATACACGTGCCTCTCGCCGATCCGTTGTTCCTTGTCAACATCATACTTAGGCGTATCGAAGTATTAGATATCGTATCATTTCGTTCCTATACATACTACAACAGTCGTAACGTGCTCATTGGCTGCTATCATTCCCATAGCTCATGCTCCAGTTCGACAGGGTCACACGGAGTAAAGACTCCGAAACCCTTGCATTCATACGAGGCTTAGAGTTCTGCAAGACGTGTCCGATTAGCGCATGTCAAACAATACAAGTGGAACATACATGTGTTATTATGGCGCGGAGTTAGCTACAGAATCATAATGCTTATTGATGGCGTCTATACACGTCGCCTATCCACAAAAAGCGCCGAATGTTAGCCGAGTAAGCAAAAATTGCTTCCAACTACGATTTCGTAACATATTGCATAGTCTTGCATGAACTTCTGCCTGGCACGAGATCTCTTGTGGAGAATGTTGGGCAGCTCTTAATATCGGGTCTTGAGCGCGGATAGGTTAAAGCGAGGTAGATACGTAGCAGTTCCGGAATGCAATAGGGAGGAAGAAACGGGAGACCACTGAGAAAACCCGCCGTCTAGAGCGGCATCGTCCGGCATTGATTCCCACGTAGAGGTCTCTTTTTAAACGATAATTTAATTAACATATTATAAGTCAATGAGATACTTTGTTTGCGTATAGAAGAAAGCTACCAACGCATCCAGCAGACGCCTGGTATTTTTTGGAAAAATAGGAGCCCTTAATTCAGACAAAATGGCCGTCTTAAGAGTGTATGGAACATTCACTAAATCTGAACGTGTTGACTGATGTCTATACTCTAAATATGAAACGGTTCAAACTGCTACCAATCTGAGGAATTTTATTGCAGGGTAGGTCGAAACCGCTCCTCTTCAATCAGTAAAATTCTGCTGGTCGTATTAACTGCTGGTACCCACTGATTAAACAGTCTGTTTCACTGGCCTGATAGCAAAACATCTGCACATTTCCCTCATTCGCCAGTATAGAAGAACTCATTAAGTGAATGTTCGGTAAAATAATTCTACTGAGAGAAACCACTGATTCAGATTCAGAGTGTACAGATATTTAAAAGACGCTATTCAAAAGCTATAAAAACCGCAAACCTAGATATCAGTTTTTGCCAACTATGTGAGCAATTCTTTCACGAGAGAGAGAGAGAGAGAGAGAGAGAGAGAGAGAGAGAGAGAGAGAGAGAGAGAGAGAGAGAGAGAGAGAGACATGCAAGTAGATGTATAATGCCGAGCCTGGCACAGCACGATTTTTCCAATAATGTTAGCCAAAAATAGAAGAAAAAATTGCATCAACATTTTCTTGCTATTTGTAACGAAAGTACAGAAAAAAAATTAAAAACTCAAAATCTGAAATTATGTAAAACAAACGCAAAAAATCAAGCAAATTTAAGCTAATGAAAAGCAAATATACCGTTTTCAATTAACCTTTTCGCGTTGCTAGAAACAACAATTTTTTGTATTAAAAAAAAAAAACAAGCAATTTTCATTGAGAAACAAGCAATTTAAACCTGAAATCACACGAATTTTGTATTTCACAAAAGACCCATGCAGAAAATTGATGCTATAAAAACAAGCAATTTACATCAAAAGTGCAAGAAAAACAGCATTAAATATGTCCCGCTATTTGTAACGAAAGCGCAAGAAAAAAAATTAAGAACTCAAAATCGGAAATACAATTAAATCATCATTATCGAAGTTCCAATTTTTTTTTAACTTCTATTTGCTATAGATTTTCACCAATTTCTCGCAGTTCATATTTATCATCAATGTTCTCTAAGGACGATAATTGTAAGCTTTGTAATTTGAATGAAATTTGTAAACTATATTTTTAAGATCTTCAGATGCATTATCTAATCTATTGGAAGAAAATGTTAACCCACTACCGCTTTTTAAATGTTTTTCAAACTGCAAGGTAACACAGCCATTTTTAGCTTTATTGATAAGGAAAAGAAATATGTTTAGAATTATGGAAACAATATTTTATTTGATTAAAAATTTGTAAAAGCTTTTAATATAACAACTCAACTATAAGCTCAAAAATTGTATTAAACTATCGGAACAATTTGTTGATTCCTCCATTTAATAACATAAATATTTTATAAATGTTCAGTAATTCTTTCTTTCAAATAATCATAAATAAGATATCGTTTTCTAATTAAAACAACATTACAAATGGTACCTGCTTCTTTAGGAGCTTTATTAAAATCAACACAAATTTTTATATTTGTTTTTTCGTTAGCTACATTGTTTTTCTGTATGAACAATCAATAACATATAAAGGTCTTCGCCCTTAAAATGAATAGTAATTAATATCACTATTACAGTTTACAGTAGGTTTATAATAAAGTTAATTATTTCTATAGTCGGTATCTAGTTTGGTATTTGAATTTCTAAAATCAACAATAAATTATTTGCGATTAACACCGTTTTCAATGTCTTGATTCCAGTTTTCTTTAGGAAAAATTTCATTTCTACCGTTTTTAACATAAGTGTTTCTCACATTACAATGATCAAACATAGCAGCGTGTTTATGCTGTTCAGCACGATCTTTTCCATTAAATTGAAATCCTACAATTGCACAATCAGGCGTATCAAATTGTAAATTATTAAACTGATATTTTATATCAAAGCTAAAAAAAATTGTTTCTTTAAGAACTTATTTTTATTAAAGCTGCCAATAATCAAAACTAATAGGTATTTTTGGATCTTTGCACATTTTTTCTTTAATTGAAATGGCAGTGTTAGATTCATATTCAACAATAGGCCACATAATTTCTAATGTTTCAATGACAATTTTACCAGGATCAGGACGATGTTTCGTAAATTTATAATCTTTATCAAAATTTTCATAAGGAAATAAACAGTTTTTATCAGATGAATTACGAAAAAAGTAATTTTATATCCAACATTACAAATAAATTTCATAGTTATCAGGAATAAAACCAAACAGATATCTAAGAGGATAGATAATTTCATTTGATTTAAGACAACAAACAGTTTTTATTCTTTTGTTATTTTTTCACTAGAAACAGATTTATCTCGATATAGATTATCAAAACAGTAAATTCTAAATAATTTTGTTCATTTGGTGATCTTATTAAAGCATTTCATTGTTGATATTATAACTGGATTATCAACAGCTTCAATAATATTTCCATGTTTTGAGATTTCAACTCAAGAAAATTGGAAAGGAAAAAAGTTTGATCTAACATCAATATTGTCTTCTTCAGCATATTTTGCCTCATCTCCAATCTTATCTCTATTTCGTAAACTAAATTGTTCATAAACTTAAGCATCAATTGGGAAGGATAAGCCATCTCCTATTAAAATATCATAATTCGATTATATTGTTGCAAACATTTAAAATCCCCCTAGTTTGATCAGTTGGAGGAAATGTTTACCTCTCCAAGCTCTCAATACTTTTATTAACTCATTTATAAGTAAACAAATCTATATTTAAATGAATGAATCGAAGGGGTTTTCTCAAGTTAAATTACTCATTGAATAATATAAAATATATATAAAAAGCATCATGAAAAATAATATGAAAAGAATAAGAAGAATGAGCAACCGTTAATCGACGAATTAGGAAATATTGCTAGAAAAGTAGAAAAACTAAGTGAAGAAAATAAAATTTTAATAACAACATTAGTTCCTGTTGCAGTGAAAAATTTAGATTATCCGCCAACACCAGACGAAACATCGTTCGAAAGCGAATTATTTTCAGAACAAGAATCTCCCAATTTGGAAGAACAAATAGGTACTATTCCATTAAAAGATTTGCCACCTATAGCAGGTGGTTCTACTATAAATATCGGGAAAGAAATCGCAAAAAGAATCAATGTTATTAATGAAAAATATGTTTTATGTGGAGTTGGAGAAAATTTTTACATTGGTGATACAAAAGTAACGATAAATAATGATACATTATTTTATGAGAATAAAGAGTATTTTTTAACGCCAGGACTTTGTAATTTGTTAACAGAAAATTCACAAGAATCCCTTGAGGTTAAATACACTGCTAATGACTATCAAAATTACACAGCAATAGTTTTATTAACCAATCCTGTAATTCAAAAATATATCCATAATAATAAAAGGAATAATCCAAGTTCAAGTAGTGATTGGAATTATAAAAAAAAAAAAAAAATTGAAACTAATTTTTGATGATTATATAAGATCAAAGCCAAACACACCAGAAATAACAAGTTCTACAAATTCTCCTAAAACTGGTGATGGCATAAAAAAATACAATAGTTTACCAAAACGACATATTTGGATGGACGACGTTAGAAATTTAATAGATAGATTGTTAATTATTCACTTCGAAGAAAATGATGGAAATAACAACTATTACAATGAAAATGTAAGCATAATTAATATGCTGAACAGCATGTTTTCTGATTTTGTTATAAATAATACGAAAGGAATTCTTTGTCTAATAAGAGTTTTAAATGTAATTCCACACTCGTATTGGAATTCTGAACACCATGACAGAGGCATTATAAATTGAGCATTAAATAATTTAAATTTCCCCGAAATGCATTTGTCTGGCTATAATTATTGTGGGCCATTTACAAAATTAGATGAAATATTGTAAAGAGTGTATAGAGGAATAAATAAATTAGATGAAGCATGCAAATATCATGATATTGCTTGCAGAGATCATAAAGATTTAGAATCTAGACATGATGATAAAATTCTACAAAAAGAAGCTAAACAAATGATGTTAGATAAAAATACTCCAATTGGAGAAAAAATTGCTACTCCTTGTGTTGCTTCAACTATGTTTACAAAAAGACAATTAGGATGTGGAGTTTAAATGTTTTATTTAATTTTTTTTTACTTATAAATGTAGGTAATAAATATAACTTTCAATATTCCCTTTGAGGAATTAAAAGATTTAGGTACAGATCAATTTTTAACAAATTATCAAATTGAGAGAAAAAATAAAAAAAATTGAAAAAGGCAAAAGTTTCAAATTAACTTTACCAATGCAAACAGTTAAAAAGGTGGCCAAAGAAAAATCTGGAAGTGGTTTACATCGTGGAGAAATTATTCCCCTTTACTTGCATCTTTAGGTGCAAATTTAATCAAGTTTTTAATTCTACTTCTATACTTTCCTTCTTTCATTTTTCTACTCAAATCTACAGTTATAAAACCATAATCTTCCTTCTAACATTTTGCATAAATTTCTTTAAATTTTTCATGTCATATCTCCACCAACAAAACCATTATAGATATGCTTTAAAATAGTATAATATTGTCTAAATATACACAAAACATCTGTATTATCTTTTACCAATTCTTTAGGTATTTGTCACTATGTTTAGGCTAAATAAAATACATGTAATTTTTTATGCATTCCATTAGTGAAATAATCGCTAACAATATAAATATAATATAATGTAAATATAAATAGACAATCATTTTCACATGGATCTAAAGGAGTCATTTCATTATTATATATAAAAAGTATGCCATTTTTTATTTCACTTTAAGCATTTGGATAACATTTTTAATCAGGTTGTTACTCAATATATTTTGGTTGATTTAAACTTTTTGAACAAAAGAATTTATTAAAATTTATCCATCATTTATTATAAAAAAATTATCATCAAATTAGTTTTTCCAAAAGTTCTTGGAACTATTATTATAGCCCTCATATTAGCAGGCAATAATTCGCCATTCTTTTTCAATTCCGAATTAATTATATTCATGAATTAAAACACACATGACCCATTTAACTTTCTTCATTTAATAAGATTTTTTTGTAATAAATGGATAATAAAGTATTTTAATTAACAAACAATAGTTCTATATTAAAGAAGAAACTTCATTATGATTTTATCCATAGTGAAAACTGATTACTTTGGTTAGTTTTCATACAAAATTTTTATCTCAAAATATAAACAACCAGACTATAACAACAATTGAACACATGAGTCCTAATGTTGATAAAAATTAAGTTACAACTATTCCTAGAGGTCAATGCGATATTGAATCATTAAAAAAACTACAAATTCAATTGACCCATTTTCGACAAATAACATTGAATTAACAGCATATAATGTAAAAAATATAATATCTATCAAATCTAAGTTTGATACTAAATTTTACTACCAAATATCTAATATTCTTGGTTTTGAAAGAAATATGACTATTGAAAAAGTCAAAGTCTTTATAGGTACTAAATTACCTCTTTTTAACCCATTTAAAACAATAAATGTTCACTGTAATTTGGAATATGGTGTGTTTATCAAATATGATTAATCAAACAATTTAGAAACAAATATAATAGCCAGTTTTCTACCAAGAACAATGTACAGATTTAGAGATTCTATTATTTATAAGCCTGCTTATCAAATTCTTTATAAAATTAATAGTGAACATTTTAATCATAATGTTTTGAAATAGGAGATGGAAAGGTTAAAATGATTCAATTCGATGGTGTTGATATCGATATTCTTTTGGAAACAAAAGAAGTTTAAAGGTGTTGCCCTGGGAACCTTTAATATCTCCTAAATATATAGTATAATAATATATAACTTAATAAAAAATTATTCATTTTGATATCCATATGGTAATGTATCTATTTTATTTTCTAGTATAATTGTTTTATCACAAAGGCTTAATGCAATTTTATTAACATCTACTGTATATATTTCATGCTTTTCACTCCTTATTAAGTGCATTGTCCTATATTTCATTTCCTGTTTAAAACAAATACTTCTTATAGTCCTCAAATGTTATTTGTTTGTTAACAATATATTCCTTTACTACTTTCTATTTGTTATTTTCTTTATTTTCAACCTTATAGCATACATTTTTGAACATAAACCAATAAATTATTTTATAATTTTACCATTACATTCATATTTCATTCTTCTTAAAACTTTTTTATTTATTTGAGGCATGTTATTAATATTGTTATTTGGATAATCACTTGTGCCAAAATTTTCTATCTTCAACTTCATATCTTTGTAAAATGTTCAGTTTTTGTTATAAATGTACAAATTGGTATCTTGATAATAATAATTCAATTTTGTCATATTTTGGTTTCATAACTTTTTAATGAAACTCATACATTAATTCTTTTGATATGTCTAAAATTGAGACGCCAACCTAAAAAATGGCTTATTAAATTTTATATTTCTTTTATTCATATGTAAGGCCACAAGATTCTCATTAAATATAGTACTTCTTTTAAAAGTTCATTTTGGTACTAATTTTTCACATTTTTCTGCATCTGATATTAGTTTTATATCAACTCTGTTTCTTATATTTTCCATTGTTTTATCAAACAGAGAATTATTCATCAGTTGTAAAAATATTTTTCAAAGTTATTTTCAGCATTAGCTCTCATCTCTGTATTCAAATATATTTATTTCTTCAGCCAATCGGACTGATCAAACGTCAATATTCTATGTATTTTAGTAAGTTTTAAACTATTATTGAAAAATTGTTACAATTTATGATAGTGAATTACAAACTTTATTTATTATGTAAAGTTGTTAACAATTTAGATTGATTTTTTCCTGTAACTGCCTTATTTTCTGGACAAAATTGTAGATCTATATGTAAATTATGCAGCTCTTGTGGGTATTAAAAACCTACTTCTAATATATAACCATACTCAGTATAATCCTCCAAATCTAATATTTTTTACCCCAGTAATCTAAACCATATTATGTATAATAAACCCAATCGAAACCACCATATGGTAAATATTCTTTCATTGTCCAACCATATAAATTATTAGCATCGAAATATGCTAAATAGTTGGACTCTTCATTTGGATTAAAATCTTCTAAGTATTTGTTATTAGCTTTAGCATATCGCTTACAACAGTATGATATTCCACCTCTAATTCCTTTTTCAAACATTAAAATCATATCATAGTTATGTAATAATTCTAGCAGTTGTTAAGTCATTTTTAATATTTCATCCCAAGATAATCCTGCTACAGTAAAATACCACTCAGGATCTAAATCATATGCATTTATACACGTATTTCTAAAATTTTCAAATATGTCTTCTAACAATAATACATCCGTTTTTAAATATAAATCATGGTATTCACCAAGATTTTTAATATTAAATTGGTTCCATACACGTTTTGCATGCTCAAAATCGGCATCAGTTATGTCGGATTCATTTAATTTATTGTAAGATTCACTCTTTGGTGGAAGTTCTGTTTCTTCAAATTTCTTCCAACTATCCACATAATCATATGAGTAAACACCTTTTTTTAATAACTAATCTACTTGTTCATCTGGGAAATGCTTTTATGTGTGTTTCATTTGTTGTTTGGTTAAATTTCATGATAATTTAGCTAAACTAATGGTCATAAATTTAAATGTGTGTAAAAATTTCATTTTTGAATTTTCTCTGTTTTTCCCAAAAGTGATTAACTTTACTTCATTATTTGCAACTAAATCGATATTTTTGTCATCATAGCCTGACTCTTTAATAAATAAATGTGCATCATTTGCAGCTAATTTGTGGAAATAAATTGGTACGGAGTTGGTTAATTTTATTGTAGATTAAAATCATTACACACTGCATTAATGAATTTTCCACTTATATGATCGTGATGATGTACTTTTTTACTGTCCTCCGTAAATTCACATCCACATCCAGTACAATTTTCTGATTCCCTACATAATATTTTTTTTCTTCTGTGGTTAATGGATGCATTGGTTCAATTTATGAATATATTCCCCCAATTTCTTTTACTTCCCTTTTTATTGATTGCATAAAAATTTTATGTGCATTTGGGCCTCGACATACAACTGGAGGCTTATAATCACTATAAGCAGATACGATAGAATTGCAAAAACCAAATGCTTCATGTATTTGATATTTCATAGTATAAGATTTGTCATTCAGCTTTAAATCAATGTTATTTATTTGTTCTTTAGTAAGATTATATCTTTCATTAAGTATTTCCTTATAAAGATCATTATCAATATCCTCCTCTGTTAGAATTTGATATTTTCTTATAATGTTAAATTTTCTTAATTCTCTTGGATTTGGTTTAACTGTTGATATTTTCTTTATTATTTATTCAATATCTGCGTATATTTGAAAGGAACCTTCATTATATGTTTGTAATTTATTAATTTTATTTACTCTCCTTTCGAGGGTAAAGTGATTTTTACTGCTTCATTTTTAGAGCAGTCTTCTGTATGTTTATTTAAATTCTCTTTAAAATAAAAGAATTGAAGGCACATATTACATACATAAGTTTTATGTTGGTGATTATTTTTTATGCTGAAAGCAATTTCGATCAATCTTTTGTCGAACAATAATGTGTATTTGTGCCATCTTTAAAATAAAGTAAATTTATATCTGTTTTTCCTTTTTATTTTTGTAAGTTTTAGTAGATATACTTTAGACTCGTCTTCAATAGAGTATACATTTATAGATGTATCGAATTGATTTTCTATTTTTGGTATATCATCAATTTTAATACGATATTCATATTTATCTATTACTTCATTAATATTAAGCCTCACGTTTTTATATTTAGATACTCTTTGTGAATCTTTTTCTACAGGAAACAGTGCAGATTTTATTGCCCAAAGAAAACATTTTTGATTGTCATTCTTCACATTAAAGCATGCTTTTTTATTCTTAATCCATTCTGGTAGATCAATATATGATGTTCCATTTAGTGGATTATGCTTACTTATTGGTAATTGTATTCCAATTATTCTATCTAAACCCCATCCAAAACTTCTCTTTTAAAATTCAGATAATTATGGAAGTAATTACTGTGTTATGATTTTATAAATCTCTGTAAATTCCTCTTTGTTTAATATTCTATAATTAAATGATTGAAATAAAAATAATTCTACTTGAATATTTCCCTGCTTGCGAAACTTGGTATATAATTTAATGTTGGTTTTCGTAATTCTAAATTTTTTAAGATTATTGTGCTTTATTTAAAATGCCTTATTTTTTACTGATCTTAAAAAGTGATTAGGCTTTACTGAATTAAAGTTATTTTCAATATTTTAAGTTGATATTCTAAGTTTAAAATCTTTATTAACTAAGTCATTTTTATTGCTTCTTCTACTTATTTTGTGTATAAATAAATTATTATAGAATGGAAATATTTCTGTTATTTCTTTTTTATCTTTGGGATATAATTTATTGATATTTGTGTCAGCCAAAGATAAGTTTGTGAAAATATTCTTTGTTATCCCTTCTTTTACCCGCTGAATTTTATTTGTAGTATTTACAAATAGATTATTCGAAAATGGAAATGTTTCTTTTAAATCCTTTTAATCTCTTGTTTTGCAAATAGATTTTTAGAAAATGGGAATATTTCTTTAACTCCTTTTTCTCTTGTTTTACAAATAGATTATTAGAGAGTGGAATTTCTTTCTTTCAATTGCTTTCTATCTTTTGAATATAATTCATTGATATTAGCCTAAAAAATGGTAACTTTGGAAGTTTTCTTTCTCTTTGTTCGTATATACAAAATGATATAATAGCTCTAATTAAATCATATTTCCTTAGAGTATACCAACGTCTAATTAAATCATTGCTCCTAATATTATAGCTATGTTTATTTTCTAATCTCTACCTATAATTTTTAGCTCCCGCACTGTCTTCTCACCCAACTCATCTGCAAGATTGTTCGCCTCCATTTTTTATAATTGTATTTAGAAGAAAATAAATTTTATTATATTTTAATTTATATAAGGTATTTGGTACCTTGCTTTTTTTAAATCAAATAATACAATCTTTTGGTTAATATTAATATCAAAGCAGTATTTACTAATTATTTAGATTCTTACTATGGTTATATTTATTCTTATATTTCATCATATATTCATTATAACTAGCTTTACATTTTGTTATATTTTTGTCCTTAATATTTTTATGAAGATAAAATAGTTTTATAGATTTATTCGCACCCTTTTCATGTTTTTGTTTGATAATTATCAGGTTGGATTTAATTTAAATTATCTAGTGCTATACTACGTAATTTAGAATTTTTATGCATTTTGAGAGATGTATTATAAACATTTTTACACATTCGCATAATAGCCTCTCTTTATTTAATTCATAAAGCTTTGTACCCTTTTCAATGCAGCATTTTTTGCTGATGTTATAAAGCCTATCTTTTGCATATTCATTAAAGTAAAAATGTTCTGTGTTTATTACTTCGCCACACTTTTTACATTGCTTAGATGTGGTATTATTTTCCTATTCATTGGTGCAGCAGTTCCATTTATATGTTTATGAAAGGAAAAAAAATTAAAAATTAAAAAAATATTTTAATAATAACAATAATAAAATGATAAAATAATATAATTAAAATGATAACATATTAATAAGATTATAATAGTAAAAGAATCACAATAATAAAATTAAAATAATAAAATAATAAAGTGAAAATAGTAAAATGACTTTTTTTTTTTTTTTGCCTTTAAATAAACTTAAAAATGGAATCGCTGTGCGGCAAGTTTAATAACTCGTTCGAGTTGACAAAACTACAGGACTTATAAAAAAAAATAAAAAGTATGTTGCTACAGATTTTCAGATTTGTGATTTTAAGTTTGGAAAAAAAATTAGTTGTATTCTTTATTCAAAGTTTAAAATTACTTTACCAGATCACTACGTAAGTCTGTTTGATAAAAATGCTTTAAATTTAATAAACAAGAATCGAAATTTAATAACATACAAAGGCTTAAAAGAAGTGAAAATGGCAAATGTAGGCATGATTTAGAATTGTCTTAAAATATATCAATTCTGTTATTTTTAATCTATCAATTATCTATTTTAATATTTCGCTTGTTTTTGATCGTTTTTTCATCGAACTTCAGATTTTGAGTTTTTAATTTTTTCTTACACTTTCGTTACAAATAGCGGGTAATGTTTAATGCTATTTATTTTACACTTTTGGTGTAAATTGCATGTTTTTATAGAATCAAAATTTCTGCACGGTCCTTTTGTGAAATATTGCAAAATTTGTGTGACTTTAGACTCAAATCGCTTGTTTTTCAATGAAAATTGCTTGTTTTTTAAACAAGAAATTGTTGTCTCTGGAAATGTGAAAATATTGCTTGAAAACTATAAATTTGCTTGTTTTTTGCTTAAATTTACTTTATTTTTAACGGGCTTTTTTTTTTCCTGTACTTTCGTTACAAATAGCAAGAAAGAGTTTGATGCTATTTTTTCTTGTATTTGTGGTTAAAATTATTGGGAAAATCATACTGCGCCAGAATCGGCATTATACAAATACTCATGCACATTCTTTTGACGCGATATCTTGCCTCACAAAGGAATTTAAATATTTACAGCGTATGGAATATCTCGATAGAAATTCAAACCTCTGGCAAAATATTTTTCCACAAAGTTGGCAAAACTTGCTGCTTGGGATTGCCCTTTCTTAGATTTGCAGTAACCTGTAAATTTAAATGATTTTATTTATCGTTATATTATATTCCGAGCCCTCTTAACAATAACAATGAAATTGTTGTTCTACATGAGTTATTATAAATTTAATAACTTCTAAACAGGGTTTAAGTCGGACACATATTAAACAAAACTTATAATTATGTTTTTTATCCTTCCGTCCACTTCACTGACCCCTGCATCTTACGACAAATCTTCTCTTATGTTATTTTCTCAGTGTGGGTAGACTCAAAGCAAAGAGGATAGAAATTAAGTTTAAAATTATTTCCATTAAACTTAGTTAAGATTTATTACTGTTGTAAGTTTCAGTTTATTAGACATACTGATAAAATTTTGCAAATCGATATAAATATACCTAAAATATACGCAAAATTCGCTAATGTTAGTTGCAAGAATTGGTTTGATTAATTTCCAACACGTTTGTAACTCACATTATACAGGATGAGACATCAGCTCTGCGACAAACGGCAAGAGGACGTTCCTTGCAAAATTTCAGTTACAAAATGTCTGACAACGAACGCCAGGAAATCACCCCTAAGGGTAGGAACCCCTGTGAATATGTAGCTGCAATAATGAACTTTATTTAATTACTCTGAAGCCATGTGTTATTAAGTGATGAATTTCTGTGGCCATGCCAAACAATTCAGTCACTGCAACATGCAAGCACCAATGTTGACCTACCGCATACCCTACAATGTAAAAAGGGGTTTGCCACCCCAATGAAAACGGGGCCGTCGTACATCGTTACGTAAATTTTGATCATATCCTGTGAATTACCATTGCAGGACGTAAAAAAAGCCCTCATGGCAAGAAAACCTCCGACGAATGGTTTGCGATAAAACAGACCTCCAAGATATTAAATACCGCGTAATGCTTATGAGGTATTTCATATATTGGAGGTCTATTTTCTCGCGAACCATTTGTTGGAGATTTTCTTACCAAAGTTAACTTTTTTTACGTCTTGCAAAGATAATTCATAGGCAGTATTCATAATTTAAGTAAAAATGTATGAAGACCCTTTTTTTCACTATTTGAAGGGGTGGAAACCCCTATTTTACTATGTAGGGTATGCGGTAGGTCAACATAGGTACTTGCATGTTACAATGGCTGAATTGTTTGGCATGCCTACAGAAATTCATCCCTTAATTACATGGTTTCAAAGTAATTAAATAAAGTTCATAATTGTAACCCCATCTTCATAAGGGTTTCCTGCCCTTAGAAGTGGGTTCCTAGCGTTCGCTGTCAGACATTTTCTAACTGAAATTTTGCAAGGAACGTCCTCTCGCCGTTTGTCGCAGAGCTGATGACTCACTCTGTATAATCTTAAAGGTTCAGTAACTCTCTACATTCTTACATTAACCATCCAATTTACAACTTAACATCGATTAAATTTTCCAAATCTTCGGCACTTTGTTCAAGCTCGTGAATGGATGAAACAAGAGAATGCTGGCCTAGAAGATCTGGCAGCTCTCCCAGAGGTATGAATCCTTCGGACCCTGCCAACTGGAAGAATGTGCGAAGGTAAATGTGAGTAAAGAAGATGCAGAATAGATCCCTTAGACTATATTACAATACCGTACAAAAATCTGATGGCTTCAGAAAATATTAATTTAAACGTTTCGTGGGACAAAACACGTGCTTGCAGATATTATAAAACTATGTATAAGTCTAGCATTTCAAATCCTGCAAACAGTTCTGACCAGAAGACTAATTTCTTGGCATTACACCACAAGAGGTTATAATCTATAGATTCGTTACATTTGGTTAAGTGAATGTGTAGTTAAATATTTAAATTCTCAACAATACTTAAACGATGAATGGAGAAAGTATTGAATGAAATAGAAGGGATACATTTTGTACATAGGAAACCATTTGTGTGTGTGTATGTGTGTGTGTGTGTGTATATATATATATATATATATAAAGTATTTTCCGAAAGAAAAAAAACATTTTTCATTGTGGATATTTTGACTTCCAGGATGAGGCTACATTGGAACGCAACTGAATTTCCGCCGTACGTTTATATATGCATCGTCATGGCTTATCAGTGCTTAACTAGTGGTCAGAAGGGCATCTCTTATACAACAGTCATAAGACGTTCTTATGTGAGATTTGTTATCCACATAGTCAATCAAAGTATGATCAGTTGGCTTTTTGGCAGCCAACCACCATCGACCTTTACCAAATGGCTATTACAATTATCCAAAACTGTCATATTCACTATGTTTTGTGGACTGGCGGGTTCTTAACATAGATTTTCTGAAAGGTATATCCAGCTTTTTTTTTAACTTGCAGCCGTCCTCCAAGTTCATATTCCTAGATTACGTTACTATTTGCATTGCTTCTAGTAAATTTGTTTTCCGAGATTGTTAAGTTCGAAATAACAGTTTATAAATATATTCAAATCTTTTAAATAGTACATTAGTTTTACTTTGTTACTAGAATCACAAACAGTTCCTCTACAAACTTTTAATAACATATTTATTGAACAAGGCCTCAGTGAGAAGTCGATTGTTTATCTATTAATAAATGGTATTTCTGATTATGATGACCAGAGTATGTCATTACACAATTGAAAAAAAAACTCTAACAGTGCTGATAGGTATTAGGATTGTCAATCATGTGAACACGATTATTGTTCGATAAGTTCTAGTAAAAAGTAACTGGAATTCAGTATTAGAAAATTATAAGGCTGAAAATAAATTCTATATATTTGACACTGAATTCACCTAACTCTTGACAGTCGTTTTCCTAATAACATTGTTTCCAATAATAATTTTAACTATAAGACCTGGCTGATGATGAGAATCTTAAAATCTCGCAACAGGAAAATAGAATTATGATTAAAATTCAGGAACTTTTCGGGCCCACAATTACTGATATTATAATATTTAATATATATATGCTAAAAGAAAATTAATAACAAAAGCGACTTTAGTCCAGGATTTATTAAGTAGGATTCAGGATTCGCCTGCTAACTCGCTTGACTAGACGGTCACGGCTAATAATTTTCCCCGAAAATCACCTTTTTCACAAAAAATTTATACAAATGTAAAAATGAGCAAACCTTATTCGAAGCTCCGCGATGATAGAGCCAAAAAGTCGTCATAGGAGCAAGAGGATTCGAGGCTCTTAGCGGAATGAGACACTTAATTTTTAGAGCAGTAAACTAGGATTCGAGGCTCCGAGCCAGGTTCAGCTGATCGCGGAGTATCAGCAGACGTGGCCCCCTCCCCTAAGCCGCCATCCTGCACCTACCATATTCTCACCCACCTACCTCCAACCCTCCCCCTTGCCACACCCCTCTTCATCCAAATCTTACCCCCTCCCCGAACACACCCACTGGTAATTATTATAAAAATCTTGAGAAATCGAAAATTATTTTTTAAATAAATAAAAATCACAGAGAACCGAAAAATCAATTCTAAAAAACTAGAAACATAAAATGTTACTTCAACCTTTCCATCCGCTCACCCCACTACCATAACAAACCCCACCCCACGCTCTCATCGCCACCCTTCTCAGAAATAAAAATTAGAGAACAATTGCAAAAATATGGAAAAATTAATTCTAAATTCGGGGAAAATGTTACCCTACCTCCGGCACTTGACCCTAAATACCCTACCCGTCAACCCCTACCCTAGCAAACCCAACCCCCCCCCCCTCCCAATATAAAAAATAAAAAAATTTCAAAAAATTTCAAAAACAAATTTTTTTAATAAAGGATGATAAACTTATTTTTATGTCTGCGACCACAATGTTGGTTGTCGGCAATCTTGACACTGACTCCAATGAACATGAGCTAGCAAAATGGAGAAAAAAATGTAGAAAATCGTAAGAAACTAGAAAAAATTTAGGAACATATTACATCACTGACAGCGACACCCATGTTAATTGCTGGTGGCCTTGACATTGATCCCCATGACCTCAAAAACCAAAAATTAAAAGAAAAAATAAAGTAAAAATTGAGAGAAACTAATGAAAGTTAAGAAACATATTACCTCACTGACTTCGGCACCCATGTTGAATATAATTTAAAATTGTAAAATAAAAAAAATGATAAAGAAAATAGAAATAATATCAACTTACATATTACATTACTGACTCCGAGCCCCTATGTTGGCTGTCGGTGACCTTTACCTTCATGCCAATGACTTTAAATGTATCAGTCGAGTGAAAAATGGTAAAAATATACGAACCTATTATGTCATTAACTACTACTCCCATGTTCGATCTTGATGACCTTAACCTTTACTTCAATAATGGTAAACTTGAAAAACAGGAAAAAATCGCGATTTTTTTTTTTAATCTAAAGAAAATCGAAGAAATAATTACATACCTAATGCGAAAAACCAAGTTGGATGTGTGTGACCTTAAAAATTCCAATCTCATAATGATGGCAGAGCACAGCCACTCCCTGGTGCGATGATCAGTACATCGCGAAGCGGGTATTATATCTTCCGATACTCAATTTGCTTCATGATCATGGTAGGCGAGATGTTTTATGGATTTTTTGTGAATTCTCACTAAGTTTTATGAACTTCCGCATGAAGATTTTAGGAATTATAATAGGTATTATACGATATGTTTCGAGATTGAATGTCATCGACTGTTGCCATGGGTGATTGGTACTGCCAGCTGGTGTCGCTGGTTGATCTTGTTCATTGTTCTGGGCAGTTTGGCAAGAGCTGGTCTTGAAAATGCCTGTCTTTCACGATGCCATTCTCGGGTGGAGTCAGTTGTTTGCCAATAGCTTTGGTCAGCATGGTTAGCTGGTTTGGTCCTTTGATTTCGTCAGTTGTGGGTGAGATGGTTTGCGAAGTTTGTTAGAAGTTTTTTACAGAGATATGTGATTGCAAATGGTTCTAGTCAGTTTGTAAAGTGATGATCTCAGTATAGGCAAGTCTTGGGTGGAGTCATATTTTCTTAAGAATATTCTTGGGAGGAGTCATTATTGGGAAGAATCAGTATTGGAAGGAGTAAGACTTGAGTGGGGTCAGTCCTTGGACAGTATGATTGATCGATATGCTAGACTGGTCTAGTTGGTTGTCCTGGTCGTCTGGTATAAACCGTAGTTATGGTCATCTGGTAATTGTCAGTTTGTATTACTGGTCAGCCTTAAAGGTTGTTATGGTTGGCTGATCTTGATGGTCGTTATGCTGGTCAGTTGGAATGATTAAATCAAATGGTTTGGAGATGAGGAAGACTGGTGTGACTGTTTCATATTTTAAGTTGGTATTGTTGGCATGAATGGTTTACTCGTATGGTTAGTTGTCACTGATGCCTGGTTTCGTTGGTTCGTATGCCTGGAAAGAATGAACAGTTCCTTTGGATGATTGTTATGACTATTATAAGTGGACAGCTGGTATGGGTGATTTATATAGTTGGCCTGTATGGATTGTTTGTATGGTCCCTTTGTATGGTTGGGTGACTCAGTCAGATCATATGGCTGGGTAAAATGATTGGTTCATATGGACGGTATTGCCCATTGTTGTTGGTCTGGTTGGTATAAATGGGTGTTTGGTATGGATGATTCGCATGTTCGGTTCGTATGGCCAGTTAGTATGGTTGGTTCATATAGACGACTGGTATGGATGGTTTGGTTGGTCGGTATTAACGATTGTTATGGATGGGTGAGTTTGATGGTTGTTATACTGGTCGACTGAAATGAACATTTGGTAGAAGAGGTACCTATAATTTGGCGGTGTGGTTGACTGTCATAGCTGTTTCGTATTTTAAGCTGGTATTGTTGCCTTTTATGGCGGGCTCACATGGTTGGTTCTTATGGTTGCCTGGTATGATTGGTTCAATTGGCCCTCTAGTATGAGCGGTATATGTGGATATTTGGTATGCTATGTATGACCCATATGATAGGTATGTGTGGATAGTTCGTATGGTTCATTCGTATGGCTGGGTTCCATTGTCGGATCACATGGCTAGCTGGTATGGTCGGTTCATATGGTTAGTCATGCTCATTGGCACCCAAATCAATTCGTATGGCTGGATTACATGGTCGGGTCACATGGCTAGCTGGTATGTTCGGTTCATGTGGTTAGTCATGCTCATAGGTACCGCAATCAATCTTGTTGAGTTGTTGGTCTGGTTGGGTGGAATTCGTGTTTTGGTATGGTTGATTGTCATGCTCTATTTGAATGGCTAGCTGGTATGGTTCGTTCGTATGGTTGACTGGTATAAATAGGGGGAACACAAGATTACTGCCTCAATTTTACCTCTATTGACTCCTTGTATAAAGGCTATATGAATGTTCTGGTGAGACTGGCTGGCGCTCGGCCCTCCACCACGCATCACACGAGTTGGGGAAGATTCTAGGTGATGGCCTAAGACATTATATATACTGCCGCAATCCAGCGGCGAGCAGTCTTTGACGGAGGCCATCTGGCCGAGTGTGCGCGAACAAAGTGAATTGTGGACGACGACAGGAGATTGCGGGACGACAGCGGGCGAGGTGATCGTGGCGTGAATGGACAATAGGGTGTGAAACTGTGCGTGAGGGCGCCTGTAGGACTCTAGAACATTGTGACTGGTGGGACATGGACTGAACTGAGGTGGGACTGAATAGAATTGAAATACGGATTTTAATGTAAATATTCAAAATGTCAATTTGGACACATTTGACAGAATATTTCAATTGGTTGATTTAATTGATGTTCTTGTGGTAATTATAAAATTGTATAAAATTTGAATAATTAGTTCTGAATACCAAATGATATCAGCTTATTGTGAAATTTTTAGTTCAGAGAATTTTACTGAAGTTATTGTAAATAAAATACGGAAATTATAATTAATTATTTTATTTGATTGAGACCTCCATCCCTTAACGAACTTGGTATAGCCCACTTAATTTCTAGAGACAGAAATTGTAACTCTGGTGTCAGAAGTGGGACGGAGGTATTTTATAAAAATAAAATAATAAATTTATTGTAATTAGTATTTTTACATATCACAATATTTTGAGCAAAAAGCCAAGATACTATTTAGAATATTTTGAATGCTAACTATGAAAATGTCAGCAGACATGGAAGCACTCCGCTCTTTATTCGAGAGTTTAAGTGGTCAGATAAATAGCAAAATAGATACTGTAAATAATCAGATTAGTAGATTAAATGAAAACGTAAATAGTAAAATATATAGTGTTAGTGAATCTGTAAATAGTCATATTATTAGTGTTAGTGAATTAGCAGACAAGAAAACAAACAGTATTAGAGAAGTAGTAGACAAAAAATAGACAGTGTGAATGTGAATATAGACCGAAAGATAGAAGGTTTAAGCGAGTTAGTGAATAATAAGATATACTGTGTGGACAAAATAATTTATAGCGTGAGGGATAGTGTGAATGAAAGGATGGACGGACAGTGTTGAGCAAGAAATGAAACAGAAAGTGAGCTCCCTCAAGCAGGAATGGCTGGAGTGCTTGCAGCAGAAAGCGAGATGACATGCAGGGGCAAAAGAGGAGCCGAGTTTGATCACCACCGAGACGAGTGCGGGCAGCGAGAAGAAGGTAGAGGTCGCAGCCTGTGCAGCCATCGCAGGAGAGGTGCAGCAGTTCTGCAGTGTAGGTGCGCTCCAGCCAGGGGTGGGTAAAGGCGTCACAATTAAACAAGTCCCCTATGATGGGCAGACACCTTGGTGCGAGTACCGGCACCAGTTCGAGATCGTGGCCACCCTGAATGGCTGGACTGAAGAGCAGTAGGCATACTACTTGGCGGCTGTACCGAGGGGATCAGCGTTGAGCATATTGCAGTCGCTGCCGGAACAGCATCGTCTAGAATACTCCACACTGGTGTCGGCTTTGGAGCTTCGATTCGGCGACAGGTACCTGCGGCACGCCCACCATGCCCAACTGCGAAGCCGCATCCAGCGACCCGGAGAACCACTGCAGGAGTTGTGACAGTACATCGTGCGGCTGTCGCACCTGTCTCTAGAGGGCTGCTCGGAAGAGGCACGAGATGTCATCGCCGTCGGCTTCTTCGTCGACGCTATCGCTGACACCTGTGCACAGCACGCTGTGAGGTTAGCTATGCCTCACACCATGCGGGAAGCCTTGGCTCGTACACTGGAAGTGGAGTCAGCAAGGAAATCGTCAGTGCCCCGACGTCCAGTGCGAGCAGTGATACTTGATGAAGGGGAGGACAACAATGTTAAGAGATTTTTGAAGGACTTGCAGACGACAATGAGGGACATCGCCTCCAGGGTGCGCACTACGGAAACTCGCCGTCCCCCAACCAAACGGCCAGAATATTGGACTTGTGGACAGCCAAGGCACATGAGAGCCAACTGTCCTCAGCAACAGCAACAGCAACAACAGCCAAGGAGCAGGCTCCAAGGGGCAGGTGAGAGTGCAATGTCTTTGGGAAACTTGTAAACACCGGTCTTGAGGGGCAAAGGACGCTGATTGCTGGAGAGAAGGCCACAATACTTTTGCAAGTGTGCTCAGTGAAACAAGACTTCAATCCTATATTGGTGGAGGGGAGTCTAGATTATATTTACTGCCAGATGGTCATTGACACAGGAGCGACTATAACAGTGGTAAGACCCGACATTCTTGGGCCTTCACTCCAGCTATCATCTGATAAGAGCATGGATCCCTGCTATTTACCTACAGTAACAGGTGAGACCACATCAGTCAAAGGCAGGAGAAGGGTACTCTTATATGTCGGTAACCTTGAAATAGAGCATTATATATATATATCAGAAATATATAACGAATGCATTTTGGGTCTTGATGTATTACGTAGCCTAGGATGCTGTATTGATACTCGACAGGGGTGTTACGTGTAGGTAATACCGAGTTAGTAGTGTCAACACAATAGATTTATCTTCGCCAATGAGCTGCCCACTAGTATGTGATCAGTCAAATTTGCTTCCTGCTTATGGAGAAGTTGTTATTCCAGGCAGATGTCAGGGAAAATTTGTCAGGCGATTGGGCGAAATCGAACCAGCTCAGAACGTTGGCATTTTACCCAATGGTGTCATTGTAGCCACCACATTGATTTCTCAAAATCGGAAAGTTTGCCTTTTAGGATGATTAATTTGTCTGACCTTGCTATCTGCCTTAAAGAGGGACCACAATAGGGTTTTGCATGCAGGTCTCACAGGAACTTCCAAATGCTCCAGAAGATTCACTGTCACAATATATTGAATGTCTTTTTCCAGATGCTTTGGGGGAACTGCTGACAAGAACAAAATAAACCTCAACTTGCGATAGGAGAGGGCAGTTTCAGAATTGTTACAGAGAAATGCAGGTGCTTTCTCCTGCAAGCCCAATGACCTTGGCTAAACTAGTGTTGGATGCCACCACATCGACACAGGGGATGGCAGACCCAAAAAGCAGCCACCAAGGTGACTATTACTAGCTTCATATGAGGTCGTTGGCGTTATTCTGAAAGAGATGAGGGATTTAGATGTGCTGGAGCAATCAGTAAGTCCATGGCTTATTGGGCTTGTTAAAAAGAAAGGGGGCTCTATTAGATGTTGTGTTGATTACCGCCAACTTAATAATTTGACCAAGAAATATTCTTACCCACTCCCTAGCATAGACGACACCTTGAATAGCATAGCAGGCTCACAGTGGTTTCCTACTCTAGACATGAAGAGCGGGTATTGGCATTGCGAGGTGGCCTGGGAAGACAAAGAAAAGACTGTAATTTGTGTCCAAGGGAAAGAAACCTGGCAATTCAAGATTATGCCATTTGGGCTAAGCAATGCCCCTGCCACCTTCGAAGGACTAATAGAGAAAGTTATGCCCTTAAAGATTTGTCAGGTGTACCTACACGACATTGTGGTCACAGGAAGGAATTTTGAAGAGCACCTGGCACTGTGGCCAATCGGAAATTAGTTCCCAAGAAATGCCACCTTTTCCAAATGAAAATTAATTTATTGGGCCATGTTGTGTCGGCCCATGGGATTGCAGTAGACCCTGAGAAGACCAGAACAATAAGAGACTGGCCTCTACTAAAGGAATAAAAACTGAAATTCGAAGTTCCCTGGACTTATTTGCTGACTACCGTCGATTTGTGCCTGGGTTCGTCCTATCGCCAAACATCTGCATGAATTTACTGAAGCAAAAAGAAAAATTTGTTGGACCTCAGAGTGCGAAATTGCTTTCACCAGACTAAAGGAAATTCTGATATCTCCCACAGTACTGCACTTCCCGAGTATAGAGGGTGAATTTATTCTGGATACTGATGGCAGTGATGTTGGAATCGGAGCTGTGTTATCTCAGATCCAGGATAGAAAAGATTTGCCATTGGAATACTTCAGTAACGAACTACACAAGCCTGAGAGGAACTACTGTGTGACATGCAGGGAACTTTTGACAGTGGTGAAGGCGATTGCACATTTTCATCCATATCTTTATGGCAAACACTTCATCCTAAGAACTGATAATGCTTCATTACGCTGGCTGCTAAATTTCAAGAACCCTAAAGATCAAATAGCCTGATGGATTCAGCACCTACTAGAATATGACTTTGAAATACAACACAGGTCTGGACGCCTTCACAGCAGTGCAGATGCACTCTCCAGGAGACCATGCGAACCATTCTGTCGTCATTATGAACGCCAGGAGGAGAAGGTTGATGTATCGTGGAAAGCAAGGAGGACAAGAATTCAAAGCCCTGTATCTTGTGATGGATCATCTACATGGGACGAAAAGGACATAAATTATCAGCTAAGTGACCCTACCTTGCATCCAATATTGGAGTGGAAGGAAACTGAGTGGCGACCGAGTTGGGAGGATATATCTAGCCTAGGCGTGACAGTCAAGGCATACTGGGCACAGTGGAATTCCCTTATTATAAAGAATGGTGTGCTTTATTGGAATTGGCAAAGTGACTATAGGAGACAGAGTAATTTACAATTGGTGCTACCAGAGCACCGAATCACAGAAGTGCTAAGAGAACTGCACAACACAGCAGTAGGTGGTCACTTCGGTGTAAATAAGAACCTTGACAGAGTACGAATAAGATTCTATTAGCTGCATTGTCGGCAGGATGTTGAGAAGTGGTGCGGTCTGTGTGATGCATATACTGCGAGGAAGGGTCCGAGGGTTAAGGGACAAGGTCCCCTCCAGAAGTACAATGTTGTGACCCCATTCGATAGGATGGCAGTTGATATTTTCGGACCCCTACCAATCACTGAGAGGGGAAATTGATACCTTCTGGTAGCACAATACTATATCACAAAGTGGCCCGAGGTCATACCAGTTCTAAACCAAGAGGCAGGCATAGTAGCTGATGCTCTTGTCGAACATGTTTTCTCCAGGTTTGGAGTGCCACTTAAGCTACATTCGAATCAAGGACGAAATTTTGCAGCAAATCTTTTCCAAGAGCTAACGAGGATTTTAGGAATGAAGAAAACCCAAACGACACCATTACATCCTCAGTCGGATGGAATGGTTGAGAGGCTAAATCGTACCCTGGAACAGTATCTGGCTGTCTTCGTAGAAGACAATCAGAAAAATAGGGACTCTAAGGTGCCCTTATTTCTCCTGGCATATTTCTTGGCAGTCCACGACTCCACAAGGGTAACACCTTCAAGGATGCTGTTTGGGAGAGAGTTCCACCTACCTGGTGATCTGCTGTTGGGACGTCCAGTGGAGGAAGAAGCAGCCACTCCAGAATATTTTATAAAGCTACCTCAGAAGTTAACCGACAGTCATGAGTTTGCCTGGAGGGACCTTAAAATTAACAGTGACGGAATGAAAACACGATATGACCGAAGAATGCCTGAGGGGACTTTTCAAGAAGGACAGCTGATGTGGTTGTACAACCCTCAAAGGAAGAGGAGATACTGCCCGAAGCTACAGAAATAATGGGAAGGCCCGTACAGGATCCGGAAGCAGATAAATGATGTGGTCTATAGGATTTGTCAACAAGGCTCTCGGGCGAAGCCTAAGGTTGTCAACATCGACCGACTGGCGCTGTACGAAGGTCCTGATGTTGTAGAGTCTGTTCGGGACGAACAGACTTAAGGAGGGGGCAGTGTTGCGCGCTGCTGCCTGGCGCTGTGGCGGTGGACCCACCTCACCTCTCCCCTCCCCAGGCTGACACGCTTGTTGCCTCCTGACCGCCCTTTCTGGGAAACCCGTGAATAATGGACAGCGGTCGTCGGGCTGTCGCGCTACTCGATGCCTTGCTTGCATCACGGCCCCTCTCCCCCTCTCCCCTGTTGGAGGTTTCTACGGGTTTGGCGACGACACAAGGATGTTCTAGTGAGACTGGCTGGCACCTCGGCCCTTCGCGACGCATCACGCGAGTTGGGGAAGATTCTAGGTAACGACCTAAGACACTATATATACTGCCGCAATCCAACGGCCGGCAGTCTTTTACGGAGACCACCTAGCCGAGTGTGCGCGAACGAAGTGATTTGTGGACGATGACAGGAGATTGCGGGACGACTGCGGGCGAGGTGTTCGTGGCGTGAATGGACGATAGGGTGTGAAACCGACGAGTGAAGCCTGCTGTGCGTGAGGGCGCCTGGAGGACTCTAGAACATTGCGATTGGCGGGACATGGACTGAACTGAGGTGGGGCTGAATTGAAGTGTAATACGGATTTTAATGTAAATATTCGAACTGTCACTTTGGACACATATTTTACAGAATACTTGAATAGGTTCATACTCTCTCTATTGGGAGTGATCTTTAGTTATTTAATTTAATTGATTTCTTTGTGGTTATTATATTGTATTAAATTGGAGTAATTAGTTGTGAACAGTAAGTGATATCAGTTTATTGTGAGATTTTGTGTTCAGAGAATTTTGCTGTAGTTATGGTAAATAAAATAAGGAAATTATAATTAATTTTTTATTTGACTAAGGCCTCCATCCCTTAACGAACTTGGTATAGCCCACTTAATATCTAGAGATAGAAATTGTAACAATATTAATTACAAATGAAACAACATAATTTATAAATAACATATAAGTAAATGTTCGATTTCACAAAAGATGAGACACTCTTATGTAAACAGAAGTGTGCAATTCACGCAATATTTAGGAAACAACAAAATACGGCTTATATAGGGTAATTTTACAAAGGTTTTATTTAAAAACGTGTGAATACACCACGAATAGATTATATCAGTGTGTCTACTGGGACTAGGGAAAAAAATCGCCGAAAATTTCAGTTTATTCGAGGAAATTTTTTTATTTCCAGGATGTCCTATCACATAGGTAACCTGTAGTACAATAAAATTATGTTTGAAGAAAAATTGTATAAAATTGCTTATAAAGTGGATTTGCCTATGGTACTCTCTGAAAACTACCCGAATATGAATGTTATTATCAATTTACTTTGACTTTCTCTAATAATGTAACAATGAAAAGTAGTCAGTCGGGAATGAGTACAGAAAATATTGACATCGTTTTAATATTTTCAGGTTTTCCAGGGTCAGTAATCAACCTATATAGTATCATATACTATACCACAAATGGCGTATTTCTGTAAACATACGCCATTTGCGGCGTGTCAACGCTGGAAAATAAAACCCACGTTAGAAAAAATGTGGGCATTTGTTGTGTTTGCTGGCCCATACTTTGGGACCATCAACTCAAAACTCGGCATCATAACACGTTTCTGGAGTTATAACACGACAATAAACAATGTAATGTACCTAAACGTAGTTAAATATTAAATATGTTTCCAGTAAACAAAAAGCGCCTGACGTTTTTATGATGAATGTTTTCCATTAAAGGCTCAAAATCCTGATCATAAGTTAGAGGGGCGAAGATTACTCCCACGTAAAATTTGTAGCAAGAGAGTGGGTAATTTTCTCATTTTGTCATATGGTTTGGAAAATGGACGCAATGCACACAGCGAAAAGCACTTGACTGGCTTTAATGGTCACAGCATAAATCTTTTATGAGGAGCTCACGTGTATGTCCGCACTCAAGAGCTTAATTCATATGCATCGTTCAGATGACTTGTTACGCTCTTGAGTTAGTTATTCTACACGAAAAGCTCGAAGAACGTTGCAGAACTTCAGCTATCATGCATTTTTATATACACGTGAACATTTGACGTACGGCCGTCATTCAAATGTTTTCCTCCCGTCAGATATTAATTACATTTTAAGTGTTAGCAGTAAAAAATTCGACGGCAATCGCAACTTCAAAATCTTTGAATTTTTTTTTTAACGGAAGTTGCTGTTATAGTTCCTGGAATTGAAATGGGAGCCTTCATCAAATAAATTAATAAGTAAACAAATAAATGTGCCGGAAGTGTACCAAAGCGTAGGTTTACACACATGGGGTGATTGTGTTCGAAGCGGGGCCCGTATCCCCATGCCTATATCCCCAGATGGACGACTCTGAAAGTAACACATAATAGAGCTGCGACAGCTTGCAAAGCTGAGGGAAAATGGTATAGGCCTACTCAGAGCGACCACCGACCAACGACTAAGGGCGTTACAATCTGGAACCGAATCGTGATTGGATAAGTATTTAAGCCGGTATGGGACCCGCGACGGAAAAGAGAACAGGTCCTGCCGCCGTATGAAATCCGGCCATACCAGGCAACAAATAACACGTTGGCACATGCGTCACGCGTCGGAGGGAATCGAACCTTGTTCGCCGTAGAGAGAGGAGACTAGTCTGACCACCACACAGCCACGTACGTTCCTATCGCACCCAACTTGGAACTAAGTGAATTTCTTCGTGTGGAACTCGCTAGGTGCGTGCGTGTGTTTGTACGGATACATTTGGGTGAGTTCCAGCTGGTTGAAAAGAAGCACAAAAAAAAAAAAAAAAAAAAAATTCGGGTGGAGCATGTGAACTCGTGCGTGTGCTGCTAGGCGCGTATCCCCTTGCCAGTTCCTACCCCTTCTTCCCGGCAAATTGACGCCTTGCAACAGGCGAGTGAAGAGATTCTGGGCGACTCCTAACATCGAGGTCTCTTGAGAGCCGATGAGGATGATTGAGGTGAGTATGGAGCAGCGCCGGAATGAAGGAATGGGAGAAACGGGAGATCCCCGAGAAAACCCGCCGGCCAACTGCATCGTCCGGCACGATTCCCACGTGCGAAGATCTGGAGTGACCCGGCCGGAGATTGAACTCGGATCGCCTGGATGAGAGGCGAGCAGACCTTTCAATAACATGTAAAATAAAATAAACTTATTGTGTAAGTACGTAATGTATTGTTAAAACGTAAACATACAAAAAAAACTGACTCGTGGAAACGTGGTAGGGCATTTTAGAATAACTTTCACTACAAAAATTAAATAAAATATTTTTCTTTGTGTTTGCAAATCACACAGTCTTCATCTACTATCTCCACTATATGTCTATGAATTTCAACCCTTTCAGTCACAGGTAAATCTATAATTTTAAGCTTTGCATTAAACAAATTTTTTGTTCGGAACTGTACTGATGTCGATATGAGGTTTTGTCATATATCGGAACCAATATAAATCTGTCCGTGCTTCATCTTACTGGCTGCAGCGGTTTATACGGCCACAGAATATAGTTTCAACAGCGAATGATGTTTCCCACACGTAAGAAAACTTTCTCATTGGACGGTATGTTTTGTTGTGTACAGTGCAGACCACTTCATATGCAACGTCCCATATAGAGGACTAACCGAAAGGGTTAAGGGGCCCGCCTACCAATAAGTACTGTCTACATCTCTGTTAGAGAAACAGGTGCTACACTGTTAAGGCCTGGACACAATTGCTATAAGCACACCATTAACACAACACAGTAATATACATCAGATTTAAACTGCTTGTTTTCAACTAGACTGGCTACAAACGTGCATTGCAATATGCACCTATCCAAGCACAGTGATAGTAACAAGTAAAGTTCGACTTGGTTTAACTTTCCTTGTTACTTCCGCAGTGCGGCAATATTGAGCCAATCAGAAGCTCCGACACTTGTACTACGTTATCACATGAAAAACTTATTTACGAATCAAGAATGTGTGTAGGCCTATGTTGACTTCATTCCTAGGGCAGATATATTGTGTTGTTTATTTCTGGATAATCGCAACAATGGAAGTTTTGTAACGTTTTTAGGTAGCGTTAATAGCAAAAAATTTTAATGAAATCAATTTCCTTTTATAACACGCCTTAGATCAATCAAAAATATTTATTTTTACAAAAAAAAAACCGCTACCAACTAAACAGAAATTAATTTCTTCGGTACTAAAATGTAGCAACACAAAAAAAAATATTATCATATAATCGCTATAAGTTATCAGTTGTAGCCAGGCCACTGTGCATGTGTTGTGTTTTGCATGCGATTATCGCTATAACTGTGAATTTGCTAGTTATAAGCCCGGCCCTTACAGCGTCAAGTGCTCCATCGCCACGGAGTTCAAGACCCTGAAACGGCGTGCAATGTTCTCGTCGTACTGCGGGTGCCACTGGGACTTTAAGGAGTGGCCTTTATCATTTTAGTGATGTGATTTCTGTCGCATGTTCCAGTGCAGTGCTGATTTCGTATGTATACGAGGGATGTATTTCGAGATACTTTCTTTGGAGGGGGAAGAAATATGTCAGTAACAAGTGTGGCGTCTTGACATCACCCGACAGGCCTCGCCTGAAGTGTGCGATATTTTCGTAGGGCAGCGCGTGAACTTCAAACTCTGCGGCACGCAGTTCAAATGCCACCCGTCTCGAACTTGGAGCCTGTTTGAAAGTGGCTCCCTTCTAAGTCAGGTCAAACGTCACACGTACTCGCTAAAGAGTGTATTGATTACAGCTTGGGGCCGACGAGGGCGGAGAATCGGGAGAGGCGGCGACAGTGGTCGAGCAGCGTCGGCTTCTGTTGCTCGTTTTTGCCCCCCAGCTGAGCGTTCGTGCAACTGCGGACAGCGCTCTGGGGCGACTGAGGGGAAGTGCGTGGCATCGCTTGCTTCAGGCGGGGTCGCGGGAGGGGCGACGCACCCCCTGGAGGGGGGGTGGATGACGGTGGGAGGAGGGGACACGAGGACAGCCGAAGGGCAGGAGCCGAGCGCGGCCGAAGTGGCAAACGCGCCGTGTTTAAGACGTGTTTTGGCGAGCGAGGGAAAGGCCCGCTGTGCGCTGAAGGCGTCCCCCGGGCTGGAGCAGACCTGTCGTGCTGTTGGTCTGGCCGAGCCATCTCCGCGCGACAGGTGCACGCAGGGGGCCCCCGCCACGTGGCCGCCACGCCGCGCTGTTTGCAAACAAACTCCGCGACTGATTGGCGCGGAGCTGAGCACGTGGCCGCCGCCTCCTCCTACTCCTCCTCCCCCCCCTCCCCGGGACTGTGCGCATGCACTGCCGCTGACGACGGTTTGGTAAAATAGTCCCATCGCCGGCCTTCGTCAGCTTAACGGCAGAGGGACAGACGTTCCCCGCGGTGCGCCGATGTAAACGCCGGTCCGTTGTTGTTCTGTCGGCGAAACTGGTTGGTGCGTAAACAAAAACCAGTCAGCGGTAAGTAAACTGGACTGTCGGAACCACGTCACCCGACCGGTCTCTAATTAAAAGAAAAACAGTGGTGCGGAAATTATTGCCGTTAGCGGAAATGTTTCGTGTTTTGAAACTTTACTTTCCTGCCCCGGATCAAAAAACTACAAGTTCTAGTCGTAGATGACGCTGTTGTGTAACTATATAGAATTTTCAAATTTCGAGGTTGGACTATCAGAATAACTGAGCACTTTCTCTGGTTCGAAGAAGAGAAACGTATTTCTGAGTGAAACACAGTTACGTCCCGGATAACTCTAAACATAACCGGATTGTTTACTTACTAAAAGAGATCATATATATTTGGTCGGAGGAGCGTGGAAGATTAGCGAGTGCGTGTGCGATCAGACAGTGCACCTACAGAGCGGCGAAGAGGACGAGGAAGAGGGAGGGGAGGGTGGTTGTGCTGTGCTTGGTGGCCGGGCGATGGTGCTTGTCTTCAGGTGAAGAGCTGGAGGCGGCGACGGCAGACATGTATCCGTGGTACCGGGACTCGGTGAGTCAACTGGGCCAGTTCTGCGGGCCGCCCAACCCCATGGCGGCCACCATCAAGACCGAGAATGGCTACAACGACTGCATGCTGGCGCTGGACTACGCGTCCCAGACCAAGGTAGGTGTTGTTTCGGGCGCCGGGGTTCGAGTCCCGCCTCCGCCGAGCGCATCGACGCCTCGCCTGCATTTCTTCTCCCTCTCGGAGTTCGAGCACCTGAGCGCGTTTCGTGGGGCCCTTGCGGCTGTCTAGAACTTCCCCCGTCACTGTAAAAATTATTCCGGGAAAATTTCTCAACTGTATAGTGTAGCCTGCACATTAGATCAGGGAATTGCGTTGAGGAAAATTTGACGTGATGTAGGCAGTGCCCATCTTCGTTCCTATTCACTAACAGTTGAGTAAGCAGTCTTCGTGAAGCACGTTTGGCTGTGTAGAGCTTTCCAGAAGATGTAAAAATATTTCGGAAATATCTGTTCCTAAAATGAGAAACGTAGATGTTGAAGTAGGCAACATTGCTCCTCACTGGCGGTTTTATCAAAATCGCCGTGAAAGGCATAGGTTTATGTAGCACTCTCCCAGATTGCTTACCACGTAGTAAAAAATGTTTAGGTAACATTTATAATCATGCAGCGGAAACTGAAATGAGAAAAATGCGTCTTGAAATGTTGGCGGACGATTGCGTCTAGATTTTGGTCGTTTCGCAATGCACTGAACTTTTTTTCCTAAGCAAGTGTCGTATAGTTTTCACGGATGCATGGGAATTATTATTATTATAACCACATTTGCGTGGTAGATTTTGCGAACGATTTCTTATAGTGTATGCACTCTTGTCACACAGTTCGTTACACGCACCAGATGGCGGCACGCAAAACTGTTATCGCCGAGGACTCTTGTTATTTCATACGAGTCGGTCGATTTGTCGTGCCGACTGCAAGACTGCCGTGTGTTTAGCAGGTGGAGACACGCTCTTAGCTGTTTACGCGATGCGCTTGGATTCTCAGTCCGCTCGACAATCGCCCGCCACAGAACTGATAGGGTGTGTTGATATTCATGCTGGACAACCATCCTCTTGTTCGTTTGGGCTACTGCTGCCTTCTAACACTGTAAAAAAAAAAAAAAAAAAAAAAAGATGCTAATTACTGCTAATCAGGTCCACTCCAAAATTTAAAAAAATTTTCTCTCGCTTCTTGCGTAACATGTTTTCGGAGTGATTTGTTTGCAACTATTTGTCTAAAGTACTAAACAAAAAAAAAATCTAGTAGACTCCACCTGAAAAAAAAAAACGTTAGTTTAAAAAATTCGCGGTGATGGTAGATTAATAGTAATAACTTATATATTCACAACTATTTCTTTTTAATAAGTTACACACAAAACCACAGCGCGAATATAGGCCTACGAATATTATTTCTCTCAAAGGAATTCCAATATTACTTGCGTTCACGATGTGGTTAAAACAACAATGCCAGAATACTTAGATAAAGAATTACACTTCTGGCAAAGATAAAATACGATAATGTGTGAATTTGTGTACAGACAAAACTGAATTTAACAATAACCTAGAAAAATGTGCACAAGTTTTCAAAACTTTCAACTAAGTTTGTATGGTTCTTGAACTCATCGCTTCGAGTTTTGATATAGGCCTATTGCTGTTTCTTATAAAAATAATCACTGCAAGCATCATGATACCTGAGCGCAAATTAATATTTAAAAAAATAATATAGAAGTATATATTCCCTTATCGAGGAACCCGAATAATATCTAAAAGATAACCGATCACAGAAAATATAAAAAGGGAAAACTAAGTGGTTGTCGATATAGACTGATAGATATTTCATGTAACAGTAAATTGTATTAAAGTATATTATTCTGAATAAATAGATGTGAATAATGTTACTTATCAAAAAGATTTAATTATTTTGAAAATAATTTTCGAAGTTATTGCATTACTAAGTGTGATTATGCAAAAAGTGTAGGCATATGTTTAACGTAAGGTTTCAACAAGTATATGAATCTATGTGTTTTATATTTTTTGTAAAAGTGAAAACATTTGGATTCTTTTTCTTCTAAGTCATTGTCCAAAGTGAAGGAAACAAATAATTTTAAGCAAATTGAAATTATGTATCATATTATCAGGAAATAAGGGTGGGAAATTTTAGACATTCGCTTACGTCATCATATTTCGGTGTAGGGTTAATTTCGTATTTATTTATACAATTACGGATATAACATACCTACTTAAAATGATAACATTCACAGTATTAAATTTTTAATCACCAACGAACACTGAAGTCAGTAATTTGAACTTATGGTTAGCGCCACCTGTTTTCAGCGAAAATATTTACGTGGATGTTAGACTTCAATATGCTATGTGCACACTTGCAGTCTTCATTTGACTATTGGTCGCTTGACTTTCTGTGAGGACATGCTGTTACACGAGTGAGCCAATCAGAATTAGGTTTCGCCAATTCTGACCGTCCGTGATTCGCGGGTAACAGTTCGAATGATCCGATCACGAAAGCTGTGCTGAGCTGGAGTGCGTTGGAACACAGCTTGTCCCGAGATCTTTTCGCGAGATAAACTTATCGTTATAGTGCCTGCCGTGCAAAGAATACATTCGAATTTGGCGGGGATTTCGTCGGGTGCAATTTAAATCAAGAAACTACCTTCGTGCTCGAAGTGCCTGTATGCGCAAGTTCATCGAGTCTTATTTTCCCACGTTTCGAGCTTCACGTCGCGGTCGCGTCTTCTACCATTTCGTTTTGCGCGTGTTCGGTGTGTGTTCTAGCGGCATATTTCCTGAATGAGCCTATGGCACACTCGGGACAAGATGGGTGCATGGTTGGTATCTATATCGTCAGAGCATTTCCAGCCATTTGTTGAAAAAATAAGGTGCAAACAGAAATTCTCGCCTGCACGCTCGTACGTTTTATCGTAAATATTCTCTCGGCATTGTCCGCCGACAGACGACAGAAGGTATGGGAATGTAGTTTTACGTTTCACGAAATATTAGATGTTTAAGAAGTAATTTTATTTACCCAGATTAATTTTCCTCGTTGCTTCGTCGCTCCATGCAATTAACATTCCATTTATAATAATGCCCGGTCGTATTTTTTGGCTACTTGAATACAGCTTATGAAAACAATTTTCAAAGATTGCGTTTCATGTATACGAAATAACCTGACTATGTTCTTTTCCACTGTTGGAAATAAAACACAAATCAACAACATAATACAGCTTTACGGAGCCAAAGATTTTCTTGTGGCTCTACTGCCGAAACATTGTGAATTTATCTACAAATCATTAGCACTGTCCATGTATCTCCATGTTTATAGTAAATTGAAGTCTACAACATTTGCTTGTTAAAATTAAACACTAGTTTTACATATTTTATACGAAGTTTTTGTAAAATTTACTCTAGTTAAACGGTAGTGTTGCAAAAACATATTCGCCAACTAGTTTGCAAAGAATTCCTTGTACAGATGCAGACAAATTTTTTTCAGTGAACTCGACCTGAGTAAATTTGTGCCATAAAACCCAAAATATGCCGGGCCTAAGCTCGGTTACCACTCTAAGAAAACGTTCGCAAATATACCACACTAGTGTAAACGCATAGTGAGAAAGAGCGGGTGGTGATATTTTTTCCCCCATACATCCATGGTAGCGTTCCTGCATTTGCTCAGGAAACAGTTCATGCATAGGGTGCTACACATTCCTATATTTGCAGTCTGATATATGGTAGTATTCCCATACAGTGTATAAGCCAAAAACTTCCATTGCAATTTTGGAAGTTTACTAGAACATTTTTTACAGTGCACGAGGTATATATATATATATATATATATATATATATATATATTACTCTAAATAGCGATCTCGTAGCTGTTTCGAACACGGTTGCAGTCGACGAGAGAGAAGTCACTGTTGGGTGGGTAGCCGTGATCGATTGTTACCCTGCATAATGTTAATCGATTGTTAACCTGTATAACGTTAATGCTGCTCAGGTTAGGAACAAAACGAGTTTTCTTGTGGGAGAGTTTGGCATAAGGAAAATTTCCGCGCTCCAAAGACGTCTCTTTTAATTAAAGTTTTAAGCTGCGAGAATATTAAAAGAGAAAGATTGTACTTAGTTACGTAGTCATTTTATATTTGATTTGTGATTATTGCAATTATTTGGTTTTTTAACGTAGAGCATAGAGAAAATCCGGTACACATACGGCACTAGCGCTTATAGGCTATTCACGGTAAAATGAGCATTTTTGAAAGCCTTGCTTAAGATCTATTTGGATGCAGGTTGTATATTTTTCGGCCGAATGGAAGATTAACATTGCCATGGGCCTCATTACTGTAAAAAACTGTGAAATTATTATAAAAATTATTTTTAACAAATCTGCTTGTTTTTACACTTCAATGCGTTAAAAATAAATCAGAAAGCGAACGAAATAATTTAAGTTATCAGAAATTGTTACCTAATAGTTTTCATTCGACGTTAAGATACGGAACTACCTCCCATCCATCGTTACCAACTTGACTGTGAGCGTGTCACTCACTGCGCCCGTTAGAATATGTGTATATGGGAGCAGTGACCGTTTTCTAAGGTTGATTTCAAAAGTGCTCACTTTATCGTGAACAGTCTTTACCTAGTGGCGAAAAAATTACAGTTGCCAAACCACAAGCTTCGAGCTCCCCAACTTTACTGAAGGGGTGTTCACGATAAAGTGAGTCCTTTTGAAGTCAACCTTAGAAAAATGTCACTGCCCGTGCCTGCGTATATTTCAACATTACTGGGTGCATGTCACCCAGTAAAGTTGGTAACGATGGATGGAAAGCAGTTCCATATTTTACGTCGAATTAAAAGTGTTATGTAATTATTTGTGATAACTTAAATTATGTGTTTATCTTTCTGTTTTTTTAATGCTCCGGAAGTGTTTAAAATAACCAGATATTTTAATAATAATTACTTTTGTAATAATTTCAGGGTTTCACTTGACCGACGCATGAACAAAGTGATGAGTAGAACAACCCGATTTTCGCGAAAATGTTCTCACGCACGATATACTCCAACACTCTACAGGCACGTCAGCAGTTTTATTTTGCTTACCGGCCATTTGTCTTTGTGAGGAGACATTTTTCCAACTCGAGTGGCCGATCAGAATTAATTTGCTCGGCGTTTCGTCCGTGACTCGCGGGCAGACAGCGAAGACGTATGAAACGTAAATGATCCAACCACGAGAGTGTATATGAGCTATACGGTTACGAAATACAACTGGTCCTGAGATGGTTTCGCGAAAACCGGGTGCCCCTAGTGATGAGGTCCCCGGTAATGTTAATTTCACACAAGGCGGAAGAGCGCGCGACGCGCGTACGAGCAGATCTCGAGCAGGGCCTTTCGAACGTGCTCGTTTGACCGAGAACAGCCTCTAGCCGGACGAACGTCACCCTTGCTGAAAGTGTTGAGGGTCCGGCATCACGTACGCTAGGAGCCGCGTCGGGGGGGGGGGGGGTGCGTGTTTTGCCCGGCGCTCTACCGCCCGTCGTGTCGGAGCGCGCGAAGCGTGTCCCGCAACGCGGCGCCCAGGCACGATCCGCGCACCGCTGGCTTCAGTTTCCGCGCGATCCCCACGTCCCCCCCCCCCCCAGGGAGAGGAACACTCGCACGTCGATTACCGAACGGCGCGCGATCGACGAATTATCTACACATTACGTGCCTGCTTCGTGCGACGGGCTGTGAGTCTCGCGCCACCGGACGACGCGTTGTTTATTAGCGGCACCCGATTGTCGCGAGAAGATTTCAGGGCTAGTCGCATCTCACAACTGGAGACACGGAAATTTCGTGGATTTGTGTGAGGACAAGTTGAACTGCATTCGCGTGTAAAGGCTGTTCACGATAAAGTGAGCACTTTAGAAATGAACCTTAGAAAAAAGTCATTGCCCTTGCATGCATGTGTGTGTATATATATATATATATATATATATATATATATATATATATATATATATATATATATATATATATATATATATACAACACACACACACACACACACACACACTGAGTGACATTGGCCCAGTAAAGTTGGTTACGATGGATGGAAAAATTGTTCCATATTTTAACGTCGAATAAAAATTTTAAGGCGACCATTTGCGATAACTTAAAATTATTTCTTTCGCTTTCTGGTTTTTTTTATTTTTATTTTATGTATCGAAGAGTAAAAATGAGTAAATTTGTAAAGTATTTACTTTCTTAATTATTTCTCAGTTTTCATTTGACCGACGCATGAATAAAGTGACAAAACCTACGTTAACGGTAATGTTTCATAAGGCGGAAGAATACACAACGTGTCTACAAGAAGATCTTAAGCAGGGCTTTCAAAAGTGCTCTTTTTACCGTGAACAGCCTATACATATGAGTTTGTGCTTCCATTGGTCCATTTGTTAGACACGCCCCGAACGACTGTCAACCAATAACGCACCTGCAAGGAAAATAAAAACCGAATCCCGTCTGCCTAGTCTGTGGTAAAACTGGAGCAACAGCCAATGAACTACTAACTGATGCTCGAATTCGCGAAGGACTAGCTTGTTGCCGAATTAATCCGCGAAATACCCGGGTCTATACTCATAACCGTACACCTCATACCCACTCTCGTCGTGATTGGATGATTTACTTTTCATACGTCTTTGCTGTCTGTCCGTGAATCACAGATGTAACACTATCAGAGTAACTTAATTCTGATTGGCCACTCGAGTTAGAAACTGTCTCCTCACGAAGACAAGCAATAAGCAATAAGCAGAATAAAACTTCTGATGTACCTGTAGAGTGTTGGATTCTATCGTGCGTGGAAATCATTTCGCGAAAATCTAGCGGCCCTTATTATTATTTCTATTGGTTATCGACTGTGAAGCGAGCACTTTCGAAAGCCCTCTCATTGAGGATAATTGTCAAGAAATATATTCTATTATAGCCTTAGACGTTTACCTCCAAGTGCGCTGGAGTATACACACTGTGTTTATTACTTACGTGGTAATATTTATTTTAAAAGGTGACAAAAGGATATAACATGACTAAAACTTAAAAATTAACAAGGGCCTCAAAAGTGCTCACTTTACCGTGAACAGCCTGTAGCTGTTATTTTGACTCAAATTTCGCTAGATTATTTTTTAATAAATTTTTGAAATTTTTCAGGAGACGTAAAGATTGGTTCGGTAAGCGAAACATCTCGAACACTTATAACGCTTTTAATACGTGCAGTGAATGGATACGTTTTCGTTGGCTCCTCATGTTGAAGAGGCGTGCTCCATCTTACCAAATGAATGTATGAAAATCATGCGTGAAATGAACTCCAGTGCCGATAAAATAAAAAAAAATGTAACAATAAAATTCTGGCGCCACACTGACACTAACGCACAGTATCAAAAGAGAAAAGGAATAAATTCCAATTAGAAATTTCGATATTGCTAATCATAGGAATGCCACAATAATATCTCTAGAGCTACGCGCTTGTGGTTATTCCTGTGATATTTATAGTGCCGTTCCTTTCCTACAATGACTTACAATAATAATTTCTTTGCGAGAATGACAACAATTTGGAGCTGGTTATTGTGAACTAAAATAGGCATACGACTTTTGTGTGGAAATAAATGCTGTTTAAACTAAAGTGCCACACGTTCCTGGAAAAACAATTAACGCAAGGAATCAAAAGCCTTCAAATATTATTGACCAGGTTTTCCGAAATTTCTTGAGAAATAGTAGAATGCGTTACTTACTGACACCGCATAGGACGCTGCTGTCAGACTAAAAATTGCGAGTATCGAAATGCACGAACGAACTACCGAAGCAGTTTTCACCTAAGACAGCAAACAAATAGCTAGCAATGCTTGTTTGTTTACAGCACATGATATTAGTATCTCGGTGCGCATATGTTTGTTTACGATCCGTCTAGAAAGTAGGCACTGTTTAGAAAATCGTCTTGTGTTTCATGAAGAATACACTATTTCAACACAGCAGATTTTTTTCGCTCTTCTCTCCCTTGTCTTTTGTCGTGTTGTTCAACATTTTATATTCTTAGAATTGTTGGGGCCTTGTTTGTTTCCAAAGAAAAACTTCATCTTCATTAAGTTTTACTGAAATTTTTCATCACGCAATTTCTTAAATAAAAAGAGTTCGAAAAATCTATTAATGAATAGTGAAGAGCAGTGTTGTTGTTTTATTATTGTAAAGACAACTATTTAAAAATAATTTAACATAATTTTTTTATGTTTTACAGTAGAATCCTCCTTGCGCATAATTTAACCTAAATCTAAAGTAGCAATAATTATTATAAACTTCAGGTATGCACAAAAATTTATTTAGCAAGCGTTACACAGAAGATGCGAAATTGATATTTATATTAATTTCGGTTATTACACTATGAAGTTTGAATACATCAACCTGACGTACAAGCAGAACGGTTTATATTTAGCAAGATTAATTTTTAGTTACTACGTCCAAATAAATAAAATATAATGCAGATTTTAAAAAATCATAAAATATTACAGCGATGTAAACTATGTATGTTCTGAAATACGTTATCCCGTTTACCGATGTATTGGATGTTTATAAAACTGTACGTGATTGTATTAAGAATGTTTATCGGCTGTATTTATGTATCGTCAGTGCGTTTCTATACTGAACCTATAAAAGCATATAAACTTGAAGATTTTATTTCGGCGTCGGGTTTCAATGAAAACGGAATTTCATGTGTAATGGTATTTTATAGACAGATATTAACCTAAGTAAGGAATGCGGAACGATTTGTATTCAAATTTCCCAATTCTAATTAGGGATATTGTCGGCTAGTATAAATAATTTGAAACGACTCTATTATTTTTGAAGAAGTATTTGTATTATTACTACCTAAATACGTTACTTTTTTTTTGCCATTTCAATGTACGAAACGCTATGTTAAAAATTGCAAATGGAAAAGTAAAGTAATTTGTAATTATCCGGTCCATGTGTAGAAAATTTATGAAAGAGTTTGCTGTGAATAAATGATTGCGGATTCTGTATCTGACGGTTACGTTATTTAAATTAAGTCAAAGTACATTGAACGAAGTACTAGTGAATATTAATACCCTATGCTAGATGCCGTAAAACTAAACAAACCACCTTTAAGAACTAAGGCATTTTCGCAATTACTAACTGACATGATTAGTCAGCAATTCACATCTGATAGCAATAAGGTATCTAATAGCAATGCGTATCCCCATCAACGAGATCGAAAACTGAGAAAGCAGAACATTATTACTTTATTTAACACATAAAAATTTATAAAATCAAAAGCAAAAATTCATACGAACACGTCAACAAATATTTTCGCTTTTATCCTTTCTGCGACATTACACCTGTACGTGAATACATTTTCACTATGGCAAAAAGTCCAAAGGGCCCAAAATTCACGTATAATCAAAATAACATTATTGTTCTGTTATTGACTAAATTATTGTGATGAAATATTATATAAAATATAATTAATATGAAGTTTTTTTTAATCGTAGTTCACACGAAGACTATTCATTTATAGCGCGAGGAATTCTGCATCTCAGTTACGAAGTTCTAATGCACTTTTTATTTTCACATCTGAATTACCTTCGGCCAATAGCCACAATTCTTCTCAATATATTCGCTTATTATCCGTTCAAGAGACAAAAATATCTTTTTGTTTAACGCTGGGTTTTTTCGGGGCACATTAAAAAATATATTTAGCAAAGATGCAAAAATTTTTGTATTAGATTACTGTAAAACTTATATATTTTTATCATTTACGATTTCGTTTATAACTTGTAACATTTCTTACGCCAAGTAGTTGGCGGAAAGCATATTAAACCACATGTATTCAAAATTGCCAAGTATATATAATATTACAATATGTATTTTGCAATCTTCTCTTAAAAATAAAGTTTCCTATCGATTTCTTTGAATCTTCACCTGTTTATTAACCAATATATGCTTCGTTTACTTAAAGTCCATAAGTTAATAATGAACAATATTTATATCAAGAGTAATAATATTTTACGTGTTCAGAATGACATTCGCTACTTTAACAGCCTCGAAGTTGGTATATTAATGTTTACTGATAAACAAAATATTTTCTGCTTATCAAATCATACCAGAACAGATGTTCTTGAACCCGAAGGCTATTTCCATCGAAGTAAAATTTTAACCGGCGTTGTTTAATTTTCGTAAGTACGTTGCTAATAAATTTTAACAAAACCGATGAATTTCGGTTAAACATGAAATACAGAGAAGCATTAAGTATAAACCATTACGTGAGAAAAGGTGTTTGAACAAGGTAAAAAAAAAAATTGTACGTTTTAAATAACAACGCTATGAGCGAATAGCATTTTTACAGGACTCTGTGTTGCGAAGCATACAAAATTGTTTACGCTTCTCCTTATATATATAATAAATAAGAAATTTGTAACATCTGCTCTAAAAATTTAACTTGAGTTTCACACATTCTACAGAAAGTGTTGTGAAGTTTTTCTCGCTTACTTGTAATAAGCCCTGCCGTGAAAATAAACTTCACAACTGGCTTTCAAGTATTTGTTTGTAAAATCACATACATTGTTTGCAGTATAACGAAAGTTTCCAAACATATAATTTAACTCGAAAATAATTATGAAACTGCATAGCAAAGAAATTTTAGGGAAATATTTGCCAAAGATATTTTTGTTGTTCTACAACTGAAATATTGTATCATTCCAACACTTGACTTTATGAAACATTCAAAATGATTTACGTAGCTCCATATTTATAATGAACTTGAAGTCTGCAATAATGGTTTAATAGAATTCGGCGTCAGTTTTATGCATTTTGCTGTAAAATGTCGTAATATAGGCCTATACTTTTATATACTTGTACGCTCATAATGTTATAAAAATAATCTTTTCAACTTAATTTACAAAGAATTATTTGTAAAAATACAAAAATATTTACAGTATGTCACCTGGTCAATTAAAGCAAAGCTTGTTCACTGTACAGTGCTCAAGATCTACTTGTATGCACGTTGAATATTCTTCCACTATCTGCAAAATTAGCATTGACATGGGCCTGATCATTTCATTCATGCGAGGGTCAAGTGAAAACGTGAAATAATAAGAAAAGTAAATATTTTATAAGTTATCTATGTCTAACACTTTATACATTTCTTACGCTTTTATTTTTTAGTATTTAGCAAAAGAAATAATTTCAGTAGGCAAATACGTTGAGCTAACATTTTTTCATTGCCAACTTGACTGGGTGAATGCCACTGAGCGTGCAGGTAGGTGGCATTGACATTTTTCAAAGGTTTGTTTGCAAAGTGGTCATTTAACTGAGAACCACTTATATTTCCCGCAGTTAAGTTGTTTTCGTGTAAGATACGTGTAAGCGTGTCGACACACGAGGATTATTTGGCGAGAGCTCGTTTCGCCGCGCGACAAGAGCCGCGCGTGGTTTCTCCGAAATTTTCATTCCGACTGGGGATGTGCTTCATATTCCTTCGCCGCGGGGACGAGAAACGGGTTGAGCCACTTTTACTTTCCGCGAGCGATCCGTGGCGCACGCAACGGCTAGGCTCGATTCCCCGGCAAATACGCCTCAGCTCTTCGAAAACACGTTCCGAACACAGAGCGCGGAAGAACATAGATGCGAAACTGCCGCTCGCAATAGCGCACTAGAGGCGCGCGCGTTAAGTTCGAACTATAGTCCATTCACGCTTTTATGAAGCCCTGCAAAAGTTCCACTTCCAGGATATCCCTCCGCCTCGTGCAAACCAAGCGTAACTAAGTCTAGGAAATTACGCCAAAGGACAACGCGCCGAATTCGTGCGCACTCAGTTGTAAAGGTTGTTCGCGATAAAGTGAGCACTTTTGTAATCAACGTTTGAAAAATGTCACTGGCCATGTTGCATATGTTTAACATGCGCACTGAGTGCCATTCGCCCGGTAGGGTTGGTAACGCCGGAGGGAGAAAGTATTTCCATGTTTTAACGTTGAATTAAACGTGGTAGGTAACATCTGTGAAAACTGAAAATCGTTTATTTTGCCTTGATTTTTTTTTTATTGCATCACAGTGCATGAATAAAGTGCTGAGGCCCATGTCAATGTTAATTTTACATAAGGTGGAAGAATACACGACAGAAATACAAGTAGATCTTAAGCAGGGCGTTCAAAAGTGTTCATTTTACCGTGAACAGCCTTTAATAATATTTTGCCCGAGAACTACCAACGCACGTTTTTCCTTATTGATTTATTCGTATTTGTTATAAAATAAATATTATAATTTATAAATAAAATCTTAATGAAACATCAGTGTAACGAAAAATAATATAATTTTATGTTGGCAGAGTTATAAAACGGTTGTGATACATGGCGCATTTAGGAAATAACTAAACATGCCATACATGGGGTGGTTTTTAGAAACGATTGATTCGAAAAGTTTGAAGAACCCTCGAATAGACTCATGCTCAGCCAAATAAAATTACTAGAATCTGTGAAAATGTCCACACTTAGAATCGGTGGAAAAACTGTTTCACGGAAACGATTTCGCCAGTTCTTCAAATGACAGACAACTGCATGTGGCAAATTAAATATTGTTTTCATTTAATTTAGCAAATTAATACGAAACATGAATACACTTCCAACGGTCGCTGTTTTAGTGCAGTGTAAAGTAATTTTTAAAAAATAAGTACAAACTTTGCTTTATGCAGGATTTCAACCCACAGTATTCTGTTTCCAAACGTCCAGCTAAGCAACTGAGCTACCGAGACAACGTTAACTTTAGTGAAAAAATATACATATATAATGATTATTTTTAATATGAAGCTTTAAATTTTATGCAATTTCTCCACCACCTTTATTGCACTTAAATCCTGCAAAACTAGCGCTACGATGATTACATGAAAACTAAATGAAAGCATGAATGTATAACCTCATAAAATTGTACTAATAAAAATGATATCAATATCTCAAAATTTGTATTTTATGGGTTTTATTTTTTTATGTAGTGTTTACGTTTTTATGTGTTTATGCAAGTATTTACTTGCAAACGTTTTGGAGTGTATTTTCCCGTTAAAAATAACACTTACTTCATTTGATACTCTTGTTTTAACAAATCGACCAATCAAAAAGCAAATCGCTGAAAAACCGCGAATGAAAGGGTTGACGAATCACTGAAAAATGTCGCTCAACCAATAAGTAAAGGATAACGGTTTTTTTTTTTCCTTTTCCACTAATTCATCATCGAAGGAAAATTAACTGAAGCGGCGGTTAAATAAGCCAGGCGCTCTTGACTGATTTAAATATGAATTCAAATTTTAGAGTACACACGAGAGCGAAAGACCGTCACTGGCCAGGAGACATGCTGGAACGCCGTTCGCCAACCGGCGTCTGGTAAAGGCAGTCTAGCCAGTGCGGAACGCCAGGCCGCGTGCAGTAGCCAATCAAAGAACGGGCGCGCTCACGTCGAGGTAGCCGACAAGCTCTTGCGTCCTTGCGAACTTACCCACTCGTTTATGTCTTTGAGGGCTGACATTTTCTTACAACTAACTCTGTTGCCTTCCTTTCCGAAGACATTTTGGAAGTTTGCCGCGGTGCCGCCGAATGCACACGTTTTATCTTCAAAGTAGGCCTGCTGAGTTTTGTTGCGCATATATATTGTGAAACTGTCCCACTGCCAAACTCGTATAATAAGTCTTCAACTAATTTCGAATGGTTCTAGGTACATGCTGAGCGCGATGATTATAATTGCCATAGCAGCAACGTTAGTAGTTTTAAATCTGGCCACTGCTAAGCAGAAACCCACGAAAATAGAAGATAAAAAAAGGGTTCCTTTTGAAATAAATCCTTTCGATGCATAATTTTATTATTTTTATATTGAAATTCCTAAATGTGAGCGGCGCATAAGCTGCATTATATTAAATTTAACACTTGCCTTCTTAGTAAATTATCCAGTAATTAGGCCTACAATATTTAATACGAGAATTCTGCCACTTGGCCCAAGAGGGAAATAATACTGAACGCATTGGTATACCTTAATATAAGCTACAAATCACTTATGAACTGAGAAGTAAGCACATACATAGAAGCGAATATAAATAGCGCGTTTGTCGTGTTCTGCCGTATTGGCCGGGGATGTGTTACGGTTTCAGAAACGCTCCTTGCTGGGACAAACATTCTGAAAGCAGATCCAATTATTATTAGCCTGCCGCTGCAATGGCTTCTGGGGATTTTGCGCTACGAGGTATACGTAGGGACACCCTATTATCGCGAAGATATTTCATGACCAGTTGCATTTCATAACACTTTGCGTTAGATGCACTTTCGTCATTGGATTCTTTACGACGTAACGCATCTTAGGCGTCTGCTCGCACATCACAGACGCACACTGCCAAAGGCTCCTAGTTCTGATTGGCCAGCCAAGTAAGCGAATGTATTCTCACATATGCAGGCGACCAATAAGCATAAGGAAACTTCTGATATGCCCGCAGTGTACTGGCATCTAACATGCGCGGAAATCCTTTCGTGAAATTCTTATAGCTACAATCTGTAAGCATATTTATTTTTGTTTTTTAACGTATCTTGGCAATGCGTTGAATGTACAGTAAAAAAAACAGCATATTTTTTTAACGTTTTTTTGGGAAAACTATATTATAACTGCCGCACAATTGCTCTTTATATGTTGCAACTTAAACAGTGTCACTTAATCGATAACTAACAGTTTTGTGGTAATCACTAAATAAATGTGATATTATTATAACGAATTCGATAGAGTGCATTTTAACAAAATAACATGTAAAAAGTTTTTATTTGTTGAGTGGATGCTTGGTATAGTGTGTTATAGTCCACTCCAGATGCGGACTTTATGAAATTATCTGTCACTGGAAAACAAAGTATAAATATAATACTACGATGTATTAAACTGATTATTAAGTGAAAACCACGCCCTTGAAAATTGGGAGTAAAAATTAGGTATTTTCAAACGTCAAAAAATACTACTTGTGTTTTTTTCAGAACCGCTCGCTTGAGTAACTGCTCAGGTTAGGAACAAAACAAGAATGTTTTAAGGGAGAATTTGGCGTAGGGTAAATACCCTCCGCACTGCTGTTCCAGAAAGGTAGTAAATTGAGAAATTATGTTTTTTTTTTTTTGCGTGCAAAACTTCGTGTTTGGCTATAATTGTGATTTATATTTGTCCTAGTCTAAATTTTAAATATAAATTTTATTTCGAAACTATTAATAATGCCGTCCAGAGGAGTTTGCAAGAGTAAACATTACTAATCACCCAACTGTTTTCTACATTGAGAATTCATAAGCAAACTTATTTCAATGGAAAAACGTTTAAGAACATTGCAGTTTTCTACTTTCCGTTAAGGAGACTGCGCGGAAAGTCCTAAAAATTATATTTGTTACCATTTCACTATTCAGTAGTCATATTTAAATATACCTACTACTAGTGTAAGCCAACATGTTGATAAAAAATAGTTTATGGAAGTATATTAAACCACATGTGATCATATTTATTTATACGCTCTGTGTATAGTCTATTCGTGGTTTATTTACGCTTTTTTAATCAGACTTTTGAAAATCGCCCCATGTATGACGTATTTAGTTATTTCCTAAATTTGCCATGTATCACAATCGTTTTTTACCCTCGTCAACATGAAAGTATCTTATTTTCGTTCGATTAAAGTTTGACCTGTTTTTATCTACAAATTAGAATATTCTTTTGTAATAAAGATGAATAAAAACATAGAGAAGACACGTGTGTTGGTAGCGCTTAGTAAGAAATAGTGCTTATGCAAAATATTATTACAACTGACAGCGCGTGAATTCGGTGCGTTGTCCTATTGTGTAATTTTCTATAGACTTAGTTCAGCTTGGTTTGCACGAGGCGGAGGAATATCCCTGAAAGTAAAACGTCGGGACGGCTTCAGAAAATGGTGAACTTACCGCGATCGGATTATTTTGCGGAAACAAAGTTTAAACCTATTCTTGACGTTGGTTCCGACACAAAATAAAAAAGGTAAATTTCCCACAGCCATATTTATGTTATGATAAATTGCAGCTATCCCATTTGCTTACATACAAAACAGCAAAATCCGGTACACGCGCGACGCCAGTGCGCCCTGGCGGTAGAACATTTTTATTTGCCGAATTACATGCATTGAGCTTCCCTACCTGAGCAGAATGAACTTAAGTCCGAGAATGTTACATCTAGGCGACTTCTTTTGTTCCATTTGTAAATGTGATTGTTACGTCATCGCAATGGTTAATAATATGTTACCCTGTAATTTCCTAATGGCGGGCGATGCACTCTAAACCTGAATCAGTGAGAATTCCACTGTTTCACTCATTTTACAGTGCCCGACTAATTCAACAGTCACTTCAGTGAATTTAACTGATGAATTGGTTTTTAAAAAATGCCAGTTTTACTTCACTTATTGATTCAGTGACATTTTCCCCTGATTAATCGGTCAATTTTTTTTCACTCTTTTTCAGTGATTTGTTTTTTGACTTAAGGATCAGTTAAACAGCTTGTAAAAATGGCCGTTCAGCAACGTGCATCAAGGGAAATTACAACGAATAAACTAATAAACTAATAAAACCAACACAAAATACTTTTTAAAATGTGTTTCGTCTTTCAATATACCATATTACGAGATAATATGAACATTTAGCATTTCATTCCGTTTGTACGTCTTTCATTTCGTTTTCATGTATTCATCACAGCGCTCTGTTTGAAATCACGGTAAATTGCGTAATGTAAACTATCGTAAATATGTTTATTTCTTATAATTATTTCGCTAAATTGAATTGTTAGAATACTTAATTCGCCAGTCGGCCGTCACTTATTCAATCAGTGAAATTGTTTCGCAGCACTAATTAAATCAGTGAAATTTTTCCGCTGGAACAATCAGTGGTTTTCCACTGATTCTGAGCACAGCCATTTTCACTGATTCGAGTAGATGAATTTCACCGCGAGTCAGTGGTTTTCCACTGATTCTGAGCACTGCCATTTTCACTGATTCGAGTAGATGAATTTCACCGCGAGTCAGTGGTTTTCCACTGATTCGAATTAAGAATGTGTTACTCAAGTATTTTGGTTTGATCTCGCGTAGTTCCTGGCATTTGGCAGATGCCTGATTTTAATTCCCGATGCCAAAGTGTGCGTCTGTCCCTTAAAAATAGCATGTTTACGTCTTAGGTAGTAGTATAATGTTTTCAACCTCGGTTGAAATTATCTCACAAAATGTGTACCTGATTTCAGGGTAAGCCTGTACAACCTCGGTTTCTATGACAAATTATCTCACAAAATGTGTACCTGATTTCAGGGTAAGCCTGTACAAACCTACAGGTCGGACACTCCCTGCTTCAAACTTTTTGTCCGTTCGCAACGCCTCGCACATTCCTACTAAAACACGAGGCCATAAGGTCGCCAAGCGTCCGACGCCGTACAGGTTTCCCGTGACATCTCCGCCTTTAATGATTTTTGTAATTGTAAGGGTATTTTGAACTTTCCCCCCTGTTTTATGCTTGAAAGCTTAGCGGGGGACGGCTTACAGACTAACTTATAACCCAACTTAAATTAATACGTGTGCCTTACCCGGGATTGGAACCCAGAGCCTCCCAACACCAGATTGGTGGCCCACCAACCCAACTGCACCATGGGAGGTCGGCGGTTTCAGTGAAAACGCCTCACGATCCCAGAGTGCATTTAGTTTCTGTGAGCCAGTGCACAGTTTGTATGTGTCCCAGCGCTATCGGTATTGCAATCAACGCGTTGATTCAGCGATACATTTGAAGGAAGTATCAATTTCACACGACCAATATTTTCACTATTTATTTCATTTTTTTTTTTTTCCTGCGGGATTTATTTCTGAAATTCGCTACACAATTTGTCACATAGATTCAACAATTTTCACGACAACTGCAGTAAACAACACATTTTCAAGTTCTGCAAATATTATAATTACTATCGTATTTGTATTTAGATAAAACCAGTGTACTTTTTGTTATAAGCAGTTTTTATTAATTCAGCTTCAAGAGCTCTATCGATATGTTGGACGGACAGCATGTTGCGTCATGAGAAATTTCTTCGTGCATGTGTAAACTACTGTTAAACATTGCCTTATTTGTTTATATTTCTTCGTGTGGAAATTTTATCTCTCGTTTTGCAAACAAAATCCTAAGTGGTCGAGAATCCAATTTGCGCATACAAATGTGTCCAACCTAAGTTTCACTTGCCGCATGTATATGTACTAACTTTTAAGTGCAGATCCGTTGAGTCAGTTAAGTGACCGATTATAGATTGTTAAATTTTTTGTTACTTCGCTCATAATTAAAATTCTGTTATCATCCGAACGTTCTCTCGTGTAAACCTACTGATGGTGAGAATTGTTGTTCCCGTCTGCATGCGTTACATGTTATTTTGTATTAACATATACATCTAGGTATTAATTGAAATATTTAGTAACAGTTGCCATGGCTTTGATTTGATTGGACTTATAAGTTTGTTTATTAAAATGAAATTGTACAGGTAATGATAGAATGCCACAGAATACAATACAATTAGATAACAATGCACAACACACCAGCCATTTAAACATCATTTAACAAAATGAACCATGTCGTAAAGGCTGTAACCAAAAACACACTGTAAGCATATGAGAAAACTATCCAGAACTTCAAAATGGACGAAACACAGCTAAACGAAGAACATACTAAAACTATATTAGAAAGAAATAGGAAAATGAGGCTAATGACAGTAATATTACAAAATATAAGTTATTCGTTTTGAAAAATGTACGAAATGGGGAAACAGAATTTGAGAAACACACAAGCAATAGGGAAGAAGGACCATTGAGAAATGCCACTTCTACACACGCTGTAATGTGACAGCGACTATGAACAATATTTCGGATACGTGTGAGTACAGGAAGTCAGATTATCCGTTGAAATATAATATTTTACCTGCTATAATAAAATATGCTAATAGCTTACGTTGCCGGTGTGTGATTGGCAGCACGGGCCATACCAACGTATTCTGTGTAATTTGTCATGTTAACAGTTGTTTCGTAGTTTTTGGATCCGAAGATCTGGAATTTTGCTAAAATAAATTATATTACATTTCGCTCAGCGATATCGTTGTTATTTATCAACGCCTGTCATTCGACTAAACTTCATAAACAATATCCGTCACACCTGTCATAGGCCTACTTACTTAATGACAAAGGGGATTAATTTAAGCGGACTGTGGTTTCGCTCACTTACAATGCTGTTGTAGTTATATAACTCATTGTTTATGTATACTGGTAACGTTTGGACACTTTTTTTTTGGATATTTATAAATTGGAAATATTACGGACTCAATAATTTGTATCCGTGTATCGATGAAAATGACCGCCTGAAGTTGCCCGAGACACAAATGCGTTATATTGTGTTAGTTTCGATTATAATGTTTATAATCGAAAAGTAAGTGTGTTATATTTTATTTATTTATTTATTTATATAAGTTTTAAATCCTTACAAAAAATTTGGTATATAAATAGTTTTATCATAGATTTCAAGAGTTAATTCAAGTAACTTATGTTTAAGTTTACGTTAGAACAAATGCAATAATGGGGAGCGATCATTTAAAGGTTGGTTTCATGATTGTCCAACTAGCGGAAATATGACGTCCATTTACAGTATGTTCATAATTTTATGAAGTTATGCTAAAGTTCTACTTTCATGTACTCATTACGTGGCCTTCAGCTTCACTTTAAAAACACTTTCTTTGCTGCAGCATATGATTTGTCGCCGCAGTGGAAAAATTGTTTACAATATGAACTACTGCAAAATAGGCTTACCACAAACGTAACTTATATAGTACATACTATGATAACCCTGCACTGTCGTTATCAAACGTCTTTGTGGTAAAAAGAGAGAAGTAACAAATATTTCAGAATTATATTCAAGAATACAAGACGGATCAGTGACTCGAACGTTTAACCCTTGTATTGTTCACCAAAATCTCTCCACCACACTACCACTTTGTCGCATTGCACGCAGTTTATGTCAGGTTGTAACATGGGTCAGGAAATAAGGTAAACTTTCAAGGAATTGAATTGAGGTAAATTATTTGGAGAATCATTGTACTTCAGAATTGTATTAAAAGTCTGCAGAAGGCTGAACAGTTACTCATTTGCAGTTTCACGACTGCAGAATAAATAGAAATATGGCTGTTTGCGCCGGGACTGAAAACCACCATGTACGACAGAAAACTGTTAATATCGCTTAAACGTTACCTCTGGCACGAAGTAATATTTCTTTACTCTGAACAAAAGCAGCTCAAATAATCGTTATTCCTTTGCACTATAGAAAGTAGTATTGCCATTAAACAAAAACGGGTGAAAAAATATTTATTATCAGCAAATCTATATTTCTGTAACATTCTCTTTGAAGTGAAACAGCATTGTGTTACTGTAAACAAAAAAAAAGGCTCAAAGAAGTTATATCGCAGAAAAGAAAATTTTGTAAATAATTACTTTAGCGTGTTCGTATAAACAAATAATATCCTTCCGCACTGCAAAATAAATTATGTGGATAATAGTCTTTGCGTTGAATTTTGCACTAATAAAATATTAAAATAATAAATATCTATAATAAATAAGTTTTTTTCCATCAGTGCTGTTTGAAAATGTAAATATTTCAGTGAGAAAGGTGTACTGCAAAAACATCCAAACAAAACTTGATATAAAAAATTTACAAGTAAACTATTTTTTATTGGCCATTGCCAACACAGCGGTGACGTGTTGGCTGCTTTTAATACTATTGGTTACGTAATATATATTATGACTGATATAAAAATTATAAGTGAAAGTTTTATTTATTCTTAAACATAACGACTATGATTTTTATAAACGCAATTAAATGTTTGTTACAAACGATTTGTTTACAAACACGCAGATTGGCTTACACCTAGGGTGATATTCCAAAAGTTTATTTCACAATATGAGAATACCGTGAATGAACTATAGCAGCTATTTTGCACCGAGAGTCCACAACGACCTTAGGCTGTTGCGTGCCACTACATAATGCCACAGTGGGGTCATCCAGCTTTTCTGATTGGCTGAAACATGTTCTAGTCCGTGTTAACGGTTTGCGCGCGAATCACGAAGTCATATGGAATCCTGAGTGAGTGACTCGGTCGAATGCGGAAACGACACCAGCAGCCGATGTAGGAATGACAACTGCCCGAGGTGTATGTATAGTATTGAAGGTTACTGTGTGCTCACATTTTTTCGCGAAATATCAGTGGCCCTACATGCATTTTGAGTAATCTTCCAAACGGCGAAGCGGAACAATGACAAAATGAATTTTTGAATTTAAACATTGAAGAAGTAATTTGTCAATGTCCCTATATTCCTTCGACGCAGTCGAACAGTTCGTTTATATATATATATATATATATATATATATATATATATATATATATATATATATATGTGTGTGTGTGTGTGTGTGTGTGTGTGTGTGTGTGTGTGTGTGTGTGTGTGTGTGTGATAGTCTCAATAACTTAAAATGTTTGCCTCTTTGAAAATAAGCGTTAATTATGAACGAAAAATCGGCTGTCGTTATTAAGATCTTTATTCGTGTCGAGTTTAGTGAATTCCCACACACGGGTTCAAAAGTTTTAGGTACACACGTACAGACACATAAACGCGAACGAAAATCGTTTCTTATGCCTAATAAATGTTACGATCCAAGAGCTTATAAATCATGGAAAGCGTTTTTGTAGGTTCAGGATGGTGTCCTTGAGAATGTCAAGTGTTCCCATGCTACTTCTGGCACGTGTCTGTGTGACATTAGAAACAAAATATTTAACTATACGCGAACAGGGAGTGATAATTTAAAAAAAAAGGGGGAGGTAGTGCGGTCTTAAAATAGAACATTTTCCTTTCCTGGGAGTCAAGCAAAGACGCAACGAGAGAAACGTCTGATCCAGCGGCAGTTTTGCCAAAGTCCCTACCTAACACTTTAAATTTCCCTACGTCCATCATAAAAGTCCTTACACGAACAAAGAAAAATTACTGCAGCATTTGTAACGAGAACCAATGTGATATTTTCAAACACGATGTCCGGCGTTTAACTTAAAGATAATACAAAAAAAAGTGCACTCGCCTGGATTTTTAGCAGACATCGCTCGGTGACGAGGTAATTTCAGATTACTAAAAACCGTACATATGTTTCTGGCGGAAAGAAAGGTGTTCAGTAACGGCATTGGTTGTTGTTTTGAACTTCTAGAGCAGAAATTACAGTTAAAAGCGAATTGAGAAGAGATGGGGGTCTAATGTTTTTCGCTCTCCTGTTTCAGCGTCACATCACGGAGAACGTTCAGTTTCTGCATTTTGCCGCGGTAGCTTTAACACAGTCACCGCCAGGTCTTTAAAGTTTTCGAAAACTAGTTAATCTCAAGAAATTTGTCATTGGTTAAAATGTATTGCAGGAGGCATCAGGCAGTTAAGAGTTGATGGGATTGTGATTCAGTCGGGGATCACCCGTAGCGTCTTGTAAACACGCTCGCGTAAATACGTAGTTCCGTGCAGTAGCGGTCAAACGTACTTATTTTTAAAATTCAAATTTCTAATTGCTGGCAAAATTACGCTCAATTTTGCGTTGGATTCGATCATGCGTCCCGTCATATTTAACGCTCGGTTCGCAATTGAAAGTGAGTGTAACAGTAGTCACATGTGCACAAGAATGGACCGCCATGTTTTAGAACATACTGATTGACGGCTGCGTATAACAGGTCGTGTTCATGAAAATCCCTGACAAAGTGCATCAAGGAAATGCGTATGTTTCATTTCTCACGCAACAACCAACCAGAGCAGAGCATAAAATCTTCAACGAAGTTGTTTAATTAGAATGGAGGAACAGCTATGCTGCAGAAACGAAGAAATGTAAGAAATAAATTTAGAAGAGAGAACAGATGACAGTTTATTATAGACTGGCTGTTTACGGTAAAATGAGCACTTTTGAAAGCCCTGCGTAAGATCTACTTGAAAAACACGTTGTGTATTCCCCCTCCTTATGTAAAATTGTCATCCATTGGCTCATCACTTTATTCATTCGTCGGTCAAATAGAACTGTAAAATTATAAAGAAAGTAAATACTTCACAAATCTGCTCATTTTTACTCGTCGATGCATTAAAAAAAAAACAGAAAGAGAAAGAATTCATTTTAATTATCACAATTGGTTACCTAACACTTTTTATTCAACGTTAGGATATGGAACTACTTTCTATCCCTCGTGACTAACATTACTGGGCGAATGTCACTCAGTGCGCCCATTAAAATATATGCATGCAGGGGTAATGACTTTTTTCTAAGGTTCATTTCTAAAGTGTTCACTTTATTGTGAACAGCCTTTAGCAGAAAATTTGTAAAGGTTATTCACGTCCCTACGACAGCGAAAATGATAAAAAAAAAAATCGATGCTAGTTTTTAACATATTATCGCAATCTGTTACGAAAATTCATTATTTGCCAGTACTGCCAACTGACAGACTAGTCGCAAAATTGCATTACAAGTATTAAATTGTGAGTCGATTTCGCACTATAATTCTAGTCTTTCGAATGTTATACTGTTCTGTGCCGATGTTCTGTGCCGATGTTCTGTGCCGATGTGTGTGTGTGTTGATTGTGAACGAGGCCTCGCTCGCGCGCGGCGAACGCGTCGCCACAGTTGGTACGACTGAACCGCGTGCGGCGTTGCCGGGGAAAGATTGTGAGGCCGAGCCGGCGTGGGACTGAGCGACGCAGCATCTGCGTAACATCATGCGTGGTAATGCAGCCCTGACTCCGCGGCTGTCATCTGTTTAGTCGCAGCGGCTTATGTGACAGGCTTGGGAAGGCTGGCAGCGCGGCCGTCACATGCCGTCGGAGGCGAGCTCAGCTCCTGCGACGCTGCTTCCGATCTCTGTAAACTCTTGAACTTTCACACGCGGTAAACTGTCGCGCGCGCAGATCAACGGCCTCCGGGTTCAAATCTCTCTGCGGGGGAGTAGTCGGCGCGCAGTTGTACTCCGGCAGATGCTATAGTCCGTCTCACGCTTAGATTGCAGTACAGAGCTTATGGCGCTCACTGTTGCCAGATTGCTTCAGCTTTGTGACGTAACTGGCAAGCTGAGAAACAAATGGGCTGTGAAGGAAACGGCCTGATTAAGATAATTTTTATCTGTTTACCTCCTTACCAACTCGTAAAGGAATCCAATCCTGCGACCCGAAGCTAAGCGGCTCGTTTGAAAATGAAGCCCGTGAAAAACCCTATCATTGTGATTGCTTGACGGGCAGCAACACAAAAGACATTTTTGAAGGCTAGATAAAGATAACACATCAGGCAACAGTGCGCGCAGGAACAAGGACAGAGTTAATGACAAAAACCATATATTGGAAAGAGAGAGTGAATGTCCATTTCACTTCACACTAAAATCTAAGAGTTAGATGCTCTATAGCAAGCCGCGGTGATAAAGTGGTTAGACTACTCGCCCCCACACCCAATAACAAACTGATATATTACACACTTCTAGACATGTTGGCCAACATAAACCATGATACACCAACATAGCTAACATAAAATTCTCTTTTGACCATTTTACACAGGATTTTGTTGGTGTTATATGTTTCGTTTTGTTGTTAAGAGTGCGAAATGAATCCTTTGAAGTACGAATGTACTGTAGTGCTGTTATTTGATATTTTTAATTTTTGTTTGTATTTTTTAAATATTTGGGGGTTATGGAGGGAGGAAAATCTCATTATATTAATAATACATAGTCTCATCAACTTGAGGCACTTTTACACTCAGATCTTACTTGACACTGCACCCTTGAAAATGCCCTTACAAAATACATAGCTCTACAGAGAGCTTTCTTAGGGATGCATCCATCATCGAATGCTGATATTATTTTGTATTAATAACTAGTTGGTTTGAGTGAAAGATATGCAAAAGTTATGTACACAGACTATACTAGCCTCCCTCCCCCAACCCCTGTGATCCCCTTAAAATTGCCAAAAGGGAATTTTATTTTAGATATGTTGGTGGATCATGGTTTATGTTGGCCAATATGTCTGGAAGTGTGTAATATATCAATTGGTTATTGGTATGTGTTGCAATGAACATGTCCTCATGTTGGTATCTCCTCCTTCTCCCCCCTCCCACCACCACCTGTACATTCCGACACTGCTCCATACTCACCTCGCTTCACCCTCATCAGCCCTCGATGTTAGCAGCCGCCCCAAATCTCTTCCACTTCATTCATTCGCAGCCTGGGTGGTGATTCGAAATATTGTTCATCCGTGGTTACTCCATGCTTTTATGTGCCCTGTTGAAGTTTTACTTACAGGATATTCCTCTGCCTCATGCAAACAAAGCTAAACCAGTTCTGAAAAAATTACACCAAAGAGATCATGCACCATATTCGTGCGCACACAGTGTAATGACATTTTGGATGATAACTATTTCTTACTAGGCATTACCAACACACCTATTTTCTAGCTGTATTTTGTTCATATTAACAACAAATGAGAGATTGTAATTAATATATAAAATAAAATTAGATGTTCGATTTAATTCAAAATAAGAGAGTTTTATGTTAACAAAAGTATAAAACGCTTGTGATAAATTGTATATTTAGGAAACTACCAAACATGTTATAAATGTGGCTATTTTTCGAAGGTTTTATGCAAAAAGTGTGAAGTAACAGCGAAAACACTATAAATCTCATCGCAATGTTCGATCGAACAGTAACAGTGTAGTTTGTTGGCCAACGATGTTCTATCAAGCTTAATGACAGAGCGCCGTAGATTATATCTCTTCGGTCATGCCATCACTGTGGGGAATTTCATTTTGCTAAATAATAGTTACGGGCCCTAGTGGGTAACCAATGTGTACTGTATACGATAATGCCACAACGTCCCCTACATTTTATATTATATTTATTGTCTGATTACCACTATTTTGTGTTTTAAGAATACTAGCTACACTCCCCAGCCTCGCTCGTGAACGATTTACAAATATGGCGCTGTTTAGGCTTACAGCAAGTATATACACTAAATTTTAAGGTAAGTAACATACGATTAATACTGTAGTGCTTTAATTTGGCGTATCTCTTATGGTTTAGTCAGAGCCATGTAAGCGCCTGAAAAGCGCCTTTTTCCGAATTTATTATAAAATGTCGACATTTCTCAACTATACTTACTTTAAATATTAATGTGTTATATACTAACACATTCCTCAAGAAATTTTCTAAATGATGGTGAAAACCGCATCAAAATCCATCAAGTAGTTTAGAATCCTTAGCTGTATACACACACTCGTGTCTGGTCGACTTTGTTTTATACTATGTATTGATAATTAATTTGTTGAGTCTAGCTTTATATGTTATTTAACATAGAAATACATATTACAGACCCCCAACATTTTCGTCACATGAATTAATATGGAGTTAGACGTATTATTCTCGCTTGTCCGACATATCGATCGTTTATGTTGTGAACATAGGAGAAATTCAGATAAAGGAAGTATGGCACCATTAGAGTTCGATGAGCTTCGAATATGACTATGAAAAGTTAAATCGTTGTTCGTCAACGAAGTTTTCCGGTATTCGGCTCCAGGCTACTACGCCGAAGCCACATGATCTTCGCGATTAACCGGGACATTCTGAAGGACCAGCTAAGGATCTGCTTCCCTGCCAAGTTCGTATACTTCTGCCGGATCTAAAGTTAAAACATTGCCACGAGCCCGCTCGCTTTATTCATGCCTCTATGACGTGTAACTGCGAAGTAGTTCAGGCTCCTGCTAGTTTAAATGTAAAGCTGTTGATATAAAGTCAAAACATGGAACTACTTTTCCAAATTCACTGCCAACATTACCATGGGTTATTACCTCGGCCGGTGCTAATGTTAAAAATGATGCAGTCACTAGGCAATGAATTTTTTTAATTTATGGTTTCCAAAATGCTCACTTTATCGCAAACAGCCTATAAGTTCGTGTCGAGAGCGAGAATGCCCGTAACTTGTAGAAGAAAATGCAATGGTTATATTGTAACTGTACACATGGTGCAGTTATTTAAAAATGGAGTTTGAGAATAACTTAATATTGGCTATTTGTGTTTACTAACCAGAGCTACATACCCATGCCTTTAATGACATTCAAGAGGCTAAAAATATTTTGCATCCTTTCTGGTTTTGATTTGAAAGAACTCTCTGGCAATTGGGGAAAATGACTTTTCAAAAGCGAATGGCGAATGAAACAAGTTATATGTTTTTTTTTTTCGTACAAATTTAAAACGCGAAAAAATTAATGCATTATTTTACAGCTCAAAATGCTTCTTAATGTTATAAAAAAATTTCTTTGAAATATATTATGAGGTTCACTCCCCAACAAACACGAAAAGTATAGGCCGGAATCGGGCCGGTAAAAGATAGCCGACAAACTCCGGCCAGATGATGCTGGCCCTCTATCTTATGCCGGAAGCGGCCCAATGGATGGCGGCAAGACGCCGGGCCTGTGGCGGCTGGATGGCGGCAAGACACCGGGCCTGCGGTGGCTGGATGGTGGCAACGCACCGGGCCTGTGGCGGCTGGATTGCGGCAAGACGCCGGGCCTGCGGTGGCTGGATGGCGGCAAGACTTCGGGCCTGCGGCAGCTGGATGGTAACAAGACGCCGGGCCTACGCAGCTGGATGGTGTGAAGACGCCGGGCCTGCGGTGGCTGGATGGTGGCAACGCACCGGGCCTGTGGTGGCTGGATTGCGGCAAGACGCCGGGCCTGCGGTGGCTGGATGGGGGCAAGACTTCGGGCCTGCGGCAGCTGGATGGTAACAAGACGCCGGGCCTACGCAGCTGGATGGTGTGAAGACGCCGGGCCTGCGGCGGCTGGATGGCGGCAAGCTGCCGGGCCTGCGGCGGCTGGATGGCGGCAAGATACCGGGCCAGCGATGGCTGGATGTCATTATGATGCCTGGCCTGCAGCGGCATGGTGTCCAGAAATAAGCAGTATAACCATGAAAAAACTTTAACTTTTCCACTAAAATTTTTTTGCAATTGTTATTTCCTCTTTACATATACTCATTTCATTTACTTCTCAACACATTCTATGATATGAAAATCTTTTGCTTGCCGAGTGCAGGATTCGAACCAAAGACCCTTGAGTTGACAGTCCAGATACACCACGGGGTAAGTTGCAGATACTCTCCAGTAATTTAAAATTTATCATTGCACAATTTATTATAAGTGAATGTATAAATTCCATGACAATATAACAAATAATTTTAAAACACTGATTATTTAAAAAACTGTTTTTATGTTTCTTCACAGTCTTGCAAACAAAATAGTTTTTGTTAGTTTTTAATATATCTGTCGAATGGCTGTACAAATGAGAGAAAATTTCTAATTTAAAAAATGCTATGGGCTACCACGTGACACACATATAATGATGAAAAAAACATACCAAAATTTAACACATGGTCTCAAGAAAGACGTCATGCCATTAATAGGTAGCTAACATCTTGCCTGTTCAAAAAACACTTTCAAAAATTTGTCGGCAGAAAGACATCATATTTGTATCTTTATTGTGGTAAAGAATCATGTCTCGGAAAAGTTAGTGGGTCGGAATAAATAACATGACGGCCAGATAAACGAAAAAAATTAAGATGCTATATCGTAATCGGGCCAGAATATTATTTTTGTTATTGGCGACGTGTTGGGTGTGAAGTACCACGCCGACATAATTTAGGCGATATCCATCTGTTATCCTAAAAAAATAGAGTGGGCCACTGTCTTTTTTCTAATGGCATACATACTGTCTCAAAAAAGACGTCATGCCGTTAACAGCTTGCTAACGCCTTGCCTATTCAAAACACTTTACAAAAGTTTGTTGGCAAAAAGACATAATATGTGTATCTTTATTATGATAAATATTCGTGTCTCGAAAACGTTAGCTGGCCGGAATAAATAAGATGACGGCCAGTTTACCGATAATTAAATATGCTATATCGGAATAGGGCCAGAATATTATTTTTGCTATTGGCGACATATTGGCTGTGAGATATCACGCCAACATAATTTACCTGATATCCATCTGTTATCCAAAAAAATACATTAGTTTGCTAACTATCCGCTTGTTCTAAAAAACAATGCGATTCGCATATGCTGAGATAAGAATCGGTGCCATATTTCATGGCCAACACTAGTCTTACTGTTATAGATAGGTAGGTATAGGCTGTACACGATAAAATAAGCAATTTAAAACTCCTGCTTAAGATCTACGTGCATGTACGTTGTGTATGCTTCCGCCTTATGTGACATTAACATTGAAGTGTGCCTCGCCACTTTATTCATGCGTCGGTCATGTGAAATTGTGAAATTATTAGAAAAGTAAATATTTTAGAAATCTGCTTATTTCTACACTTCGATGCATTGAAAAAACAGATAGTGATAAAATAATAATTTCAATTATCACAAATGCTCACCTGACACTTTTTATTTGACGTTAAGATATGGAACTGCTTTTAATCTATCGTTACCAATTTTACCATGCGCATGTCACTCAGTGCGTCCGTTAAAGTATATGCATGCAGTGGCAGTGACTTTTATCTAAAGTTGATTTTAAAAGTACTCACTTTATCGTGAACAACCTTTAGGTGGGCTTACCTTCTCGTCGACAGCGAGGTCATTAAAAATGGAGTCTTACTGTGTATCGCCGACATGTTTTTCAGTTATTTATGTGAAGTAATGTATGGTATACTATTAAAATAAAGCAGTGGAGTAACGTTACAAACTTCAGGTCATTTTAGGTGACTTAGTGAAATGCATATTCGTGCTGCAGTACTTGTAAAGAGCATGTTACGTATGGTGATTGAACAACGAATTCTTGTTCCATGTTGTTTCATTCAAAAAAATGGCTGTGATGGAGTAAAACAAGTTAATTTTGTCCTTGAAAGTTAACTTCTGTATTGTGCCGTTGATATGTTGATAGCTGTTAGCACAAGGCATTTACTACAGTGTGTACGCATTAACGTTAAACTGAGTTTCCATCCGCAACGTGGTTTTACTATTGGCTTTCTATGCTAATTTATAAACGGAAAGTAGGACAGTTCTTTTAGTGTTCCTAAACTCCTGTGATGATTCATGCCACGAGAATTATGCCAATTCGAGGCAGCAAACGAATTTTTCTCAATACAAATATACGGTACTCAGCAATGACTTGTTTCGTCACCCTTCCGTATGTATCAAAAACCATCTGAGAACCCACAAAAGTGTACGTTGATGGATCGTTCTACAAATTTGTAGGTGTCCACAAAAAATGTTTCTATTGAAATTAACTGTAGGCCTAACAACACAGTTGGCAATGTCCGTACATTCGCGGAAATTTTTAACGGAAACGCACAGTTAAGTTAAGGAAATTCTGCCCGTACACTAAATATGAACCAGTGAAAATTTCACTATTCAGATCAGTCAACAGTGCCTAACTGATTCAACAGTCACTTCAGCGAATTTAAAAGATTAATTAGTGAAAAAAAAAAATGCCAGTTTTCCTTCTCGTACTGATTTAGTGAGATTTACCTCTAATTTATCATTTTATTCGCTGTTATTTAGTGATTGGCTTTTTGGCTAAAGGGCTAGTTAAACAACGTGTATTTAACTGAATAATAATCCTTTAAGGAATGAAACCAATAAAAAATACTTTATAAGATGTGAGTTTCATATTTTATAATTCCATATTACGAGGAAACCCGAACATTCAGTCTTTCATTCCGTTTTTATGTATTTCATTTCGTTTTTATCACAACGCTCGGTTGAAGGTGTAACCTGCATTTAATTTTAATATGGTGATGTGAGTACATTCTCACGTACTATTTGTTTCAGCAATACTACCGTTACCAAGTAAACTGGAAACGAAAAGAATGGGTATAAAATTTAAAACTACATATATTTATAAAATGTTTTGACTTATGTGATTATATACTAGCTGCATTAAAACTCGGCTATATGAAGTGCAAGGGCATCTCAGAGCATATACTTACGGAGACAATATTCTAACCTCAAATCCTAAGCCCTTTGTTGATTGATAATGCTGTTTAATGCAATTGAGAGCAAAGCAGGCCAATTTTGCGAACATCCCTCATTTTACATCTACTGTATGCTGTAGACGGGCCCTTGTTTGGTGCCTTATCGTGCACAGCACTGAGGATCAGCAGAGATAGGATAGTAATACGTGTACGCTGACGCTGGTTCTGAACGCTTAGGAGCAAGCGGACACAAAAGAAACGAGATTGTCATACACTGCCTCACGCTGTTTGTGACTGATCAATTTCAATTTAAAACTCTGAACAATTTTCCAGTCCGTATATTTTCACTATAATGCTTCCTGTAATGTTGGTAGCGATATAAGAATAATTTAATAAGTTATCTTAATAGCGTATTAAAACAACAAGGTGTTTAAATTTGCGGGTACGGAATGTGTTCTATGTACATAATTCTTGCTTGTTTTGTACAGATAACGTGATAATAACTAATGTATCAGTAACGTACTTCGATGACACAACTCAAAATTTTGGTATTTTTAAGTTATTGACCCTACGATATGCAGTAAAATATTATGTGCTAAGTGTGGGGTGATTCACAATGACAATGCGTTTGGCTATGGTGCCTTTTTTAGTCAACGATGTTACTCCTGAAAAACAGAATATTTTGAGCTGAAAGACCCTTTTCCTGAGGTAATGACATACATTTCTATCCATTGTAAAGTTTATATTCGTGGACCCATAATTATAGTGATCTGGTCCGTGGTAACACTAAATTATCGTGTGCTGGAAGAGTACGAAATAAGCACTAAGTTAGACTTTACGCAAAGCTTTCAGAATTTCACAACAGCAAGCCGCATTAAAGATAAATAAATGCATTGCGATTTCTAAATCGCTCTTTCGTTTACGAAACGGCCACGTGAATAAATGCTCTCTGCAAAATTAATGGCGTTATTTCGAAATTTTTTCTGCGTTTTGTGAATTTTGAGGCTGTCATATACCACAAAATATAGATTATCTAATCAATGCCATATTAGTTTGACTTGGAAATTTTAACATACATACAAATGAAGTTACGGAAAATAAATGCCGGAAAGTTACTTCGAAATAACAGTTTTCCAAAGTAAGCTACTCTAGTATTAATCAAATATGCCTGCATTCGTATCTCCTAAAAAAATCACTTTTATTTTTATGTATCTGTACTATTCTTTTCATCAACAGTAAAGTGATATAAATTCCTTAAACAATTCTTGTATTTTTTAAATTTAAAAACAAATATTTCATATTTAATAAATATGTGATATACTACATATAGCATCACTGGGGGCTGACAAACTGAAAATAAGTAATTAGCCTATCGAAATCTTACAAAGTACAAAACAACCTGAAAGAATCACGAACCGAATGGATTATGGCTCCCGTCGGTTGAGTTCGACAGAGCCATGTAATTTACATTGGCAATTAAATGTTTTCTCTCCTCTCCGATGTGTAACTGAAGGCTGTTCACGATGAAGTGAGCACTTTTGAAACTAACCTTAGTAAAAAAAGTCACTGTTTATATCTGCATATATTCTAACGGGCGCATTGAGGGACATGCGCACAGTAGAGTTGGTAACGATGAATGGAAAGTAGTTCCATAGCTTATCGTCCAATGTTAGGTGACCATTTGTGATAACTGAAATTATTTCTTCCGCTTTCTGGTTTTCTTAAAGCATCGAAGTGTAAAAATTAACATATTAACTTTTGTTATAACTCCACCGTTTGACTGGATCGACGCATGGATAAAGTGATGAGGCCCTTGCCAGTGTTAATTTTACATAAAGCGGCATACAAGTAGATCTGAAGCAGGGTTTTCAAACGTGCTCACTTTATCGTGACCAGTCTATAACTGTATTTTTGGCGAGGTAAGTGTGGCCCGTGACTTTACCGAACCACGTATTTAAGTCTATGTGTGACACGCGGGATACATTTATAAATGTGAGGTTTATCAGCATTTACCAGAGAAGATTTACAGATGACATAAGTCCACTTTCCTTAACGCTCTTATCTTCTGTGCACAGCTACGTCCCCAGATTCTGAATGTAAGCGTTATATTGACTAAGTTAAAACGTGACGAATGTTGCAAAATGAAATGACTTTGAATATTATTAAGAGTTTTTAATTTTATGAAATATGAGTTTTTTTTTTTTTTCTTAATGTCTCAGGCACGAAGTAATTGTATCTGAAGTTGCGACCGATACCACGATTGTATCTGAAGTTGCAACCGATACCACGATTGCGAGGCAGCCTTTATACTAGCATGTTATCAATAAATGGACAGAGTGCATGCAAGCTCGTCCATTCAACGAGAGATTCTTTGCTGAAATTCTCGAAAATGTAAATATTTTTTTGACCAGTTTTCACTTCCACGCCTCGCAAATATGCCGCACTGCTACAGTGAGAATTGCGTATCTTGCAAAACTCTCCACTTGTAGGTTATAACAAAACAACCTTCTCGTTATGGTCATGTATTACACTTCAATCACATACATAACATACGCATTGAAGAAAAGAAATAGGAATTTTGTTCTCAGATTACGCATTAAAAGAACTAAAATAGCAACACCTTTTTAGAATTATCATGTGGATATTAAAGTTTGGCTAGAGTTTTGGATTACAACAGTACTAGTTAGAAATTGTCACTTAAATTTTGTTCTCACAAGTTTCCGAATGATTCCTGTAGAGTGAATCTTGAAATTTCTAATAAGAAAGAAATTAAAAATTATAATAATCCTATAAGGAATAGCGATCATAATCATAAGAAGAGTGTAACGTTAATATAATAAAACTGCTGTGCTGTAAATTCCCTGATGATATCAAAGGACTGCAAAAATATTGTTTTCTGTAACAGTTACATATAATTATAATGATATTTAAAGTAAGATTCTTATTTTTTTAAATGATTTATCTCAAAACTTATTATATTCCTTGTCGCACACTGTCTGTTAGCTATGAAATTGTATTGTCATGTATTTCGTGTTGCAGTCAGCATGTGCGATTAATTTTTAAATTATTTCGTTTGTACGTGCAAAAGGTCAAACTTATGTTCACGTAGATTTCCAACAAGCGCCGGTTTCTTAGCCAAGAAAACGAATTTAACGACTGCAAGGAAAGTATGGGCTGCCGACCTAGATTGGTCTTTTTATCTTGTAGGAAAACAGCGTTGTCGCTCGCTCGGCGTTTTTGTCGCTAACCGCGGTGGTTCTGCGGTCGTTTACCAGCTGCCTTAGCGGGCGGTAGCTTAGTCAGGCGCTGCGAACTTCAAGTCTGGCCCGTTTACTTGCCCCATTTGAAATAACCGCATCTCGTGTATCCAGCAAACGAACGTCGTTGCGTCAAAACCACGTCATTTCTGCTGTGTTTTGTTGAAGAATGTTCACACGGCGAAATGCGTATGCAGTGTACATTGACGAACAAAATATTTGTTTCATTACACTCGAAGACGTGCCAAATACGTTCTTTCAAATTGAACAAGGTGTTACGAACAACGTAATATTATTCCAAGCAACTAAACGTGCAGTGAAACTGAATAAATGCAATATTATGCGCGACAAAGCCTGGCTTCAGACAAGTAGTTTGTTGAATCGGGTCTCGGTGCTCGTTCACAACTGTTTCAACAAATTTTTTGTTAGTTAAAACAAATCTTTTCCGCGTAGAAAATTAATTCTGGGCGTATGGTCTAGCTTTCATTTTTTGGACACGGCTAACAAAACTAGTAGCTGATGCAAGTTATAGCATTTTCAGTATACGTAATTTCTGAGGTTGTTTCTTCGTTAAATATGAATTTAAATTGTCGTTTCCCTTTTGTCCCCACGGGGAAAAAACTAAAATTCAGTCCGATATTAATTTGAAACACATATACAGTGGTTTCTTTTTGTTAAACCACCATATTAATCGCGTATAATCGTTACATAAGTTCACTTTATGTACAGTCAGTAAGTCTTACGAATAATAAACTAAAATAATATGTATGGGTTTGGCTCTTTCCATCGCTGACTTTCTTAACTAAAAGCGTTTTCTTCGCATTTTGTGGTGGAAACTGTGCCTTGTGAGCAACGTGAAGTATGCTAGTAACCATTAACGAAGAGCCCTGGTTAGTATACTGGTGTTTTGTAGGCTACTCAATATTATCCTTTTAATTTTTAATTAACACTCGAAAATAGTGATAAATTTGTGTAGAAAAGTCGTGTCAAAAACTTTGCAAAGAATGTCTAGGAAAAAACCTTCAGTGGTGAATACCACTTACGATTATCACTTGGTTAATTCTTTAATTTAAAAGTAGTTATCATTGTGTAAACATAATCCAACGTGAGAGAGTTTCACAGTGACGCACATCAGTAGTGCTTGCGGAGTGACATGATAACTGAGCAGTTTTATACGGTTATTGTATTTCGTAGCGCAAAAAGAGTTTGTATATATCACGACTTCTATAACCATACCGTCACCGAGTTAACCAAGAGAACCGAGTTCTGCAAACCAACAAAGTCGCCGGTCCACGGAGTTCGGAAAAAGAGTTTGTATATATCACGACTTCTATAACTATACCGTCACCGAGTTAACCAAGAGAACCGAATTCTGCAAACCAACAAAGTCGCCGGTCCACGGAGTTCGGAAAAAGAGTTTGTATATATCACGACTTCTATAACTATACCGTCACCGAGTTAACCAAGCGAACCGAATTCTGCAAACCAACAAAGTCGTGGGTCCACGGAGTTCGGAAATGAGCGAAACACAAAGACGAAGTCATTGAATTCGTGCAGATCGACGTCGCCAAGGCAAATTTCGAAACGTGATTTTGTGTTTTCCACGACTCAGTACGACAAAGATCCGCCATGAAGATTAATGAAGGTTAATAACAAAGCGAATATGATTAAATATGAGTTTCCTCAGTTTAATTCTGAAGGAATCGACAAGTCACATCTGTCAATATAATTTCAGAAAAATCGAGCGTAATATATTCAGAGAGTGGATGGCTTCTTTTTGTTCGATAAAATTTATGTAAAGTTAATACTGTTATAAGTTCGAATAATTTCAGTAGCATTTTAGTGCAACCATCAGAATACTTTTGTCTCTCTCCTGAAAAATTTGATTAAAAATTTTAGTTGAACTTAACACATCACTTATTAAAGACGAAACGTGTAGAAGAACACATTCATTCATTCTCGGTTATACTTATTGTGTTTGATACTGATTTTCGGCTAACCTTAAAAAGTTGATTATATGTTCGTCCGTAAAGCAATTAGAAAATCACGTGTAGGTATTTCACAAAGTGAAGTTGTAACCAACATGTGTGATGCTGATACGAATATATTGTTTAAATACAGTAAGTGGCTTTTCCTCAATCTTAAAAAACGAAAGCAGGTAGTAAATAATAAGGGAAAGTAACCACTTCATCAGAGTGGATGCTTCAAGCTCTGAATATTTCTGCGTCTAAACTTACTATTGCGGCACGTGTCAAATGAATATTTGGCACGTGTCAGACATTATTAATTTGTGTTTGAAACGACGAATTATTTATTATTGGTGAAAATTTCAGAGCAATAAAATTATGAAACATGGATTTAAAAACATATGTATTTTGGGGTAAGTTATTTGCTTAACCTGTTTTTTACCAGCTTCTTTAATGTAGCATGTAGAAATAGTTTTGGTAAATCAATTTGCATGTAAAATTAATGTATAAAACAAGAATAAAAACCTTATATTGTAACAAATATTATGTAATCGTGTTTTTTTTTAAACTCTCTGTGGGTGATGGATAATTATGTTCTTCTTATGTAGTGTTCATTAATAATACTCAATGCAGCACACACTCGCTCAATTCACGGGGAAATATTTTCGGTCGTTACATATCAGATATTTTCACCTTCTTTTTTGTAAGAAAAACTAGGTTTGGCTGTGTTCGGGACACGGCCGTTTGTTTTCGTGAAAACGTCTACGTTAACGCGCATTTTAGATTAATCTCATACAATTTCACCACAACCAAGCCACATAAATGTTTTATACACGCAATCGATCGATCTGGACGAGAGCTGTCGATTGAAACTTCAACGAGCGTCGCAGCTTCTCCTTGTCAAAAGTTATACTACGCGGAAGTTATGAGACGCGGCGAAACGAACTCAAAATTGCTGCGATCCCCCCCACCCCCCCTTCACCCAAACATCACCCGGCTGCGCGCGATGCTTCGCAATCCTCACTCAACGTAACATATTCTTTGATCCTCTGACAATCGACTTTCGAATGTAGACGATAGACTCGGAGCTGCAATGCCAAACCGTATCCCCCGATTTTGTTATCATCGGATTTTCTGGATTACCTCCCACTATGGTTACAAATTTTAAGGCGTATTCGCGTCAAAACACGCTTGTGTTACACAAAATAGTAGTATAGAAATGCCGATTCGGGCACAAACGCAAAAAAGTGGCTCAAAAAGTTGCGTTTGGGAGCAGTTGCAAAAAAGTGGATTAAAACGTTGCTTTTGAGCACAACCGCAAAAAGTGACTCAAAAAGTTGCGTTTCATTAGATCGTAGTCTATAGAAAAAAAAAAGGTTGCGTTAAACCTTGCCTTTGAGTGCATCTGCAAAAATATGCGTAAAAAGTTGCGGTTGAGCACAAACACAAAAAAAAGTGGCTCAAAAAATGTGTATACGTAAAAAATAAAATATTGTATATAATAAATAAGCACGAATAAAAATCAACTGATATCTGATATGATGACGACCATGGCAATGAAAAAGGCTAACGCAACTGGTAATGTTTGGAATGAATATAAATTTAAGAAAGATATTTTTGTGAAAAGAAAGAAGAAGAAACCTCAAGAGAAGTTGTCAAGTGTGAAACTTGTAATCACTTTTACAAATCATCTCTCATAAGAAGTCATCTTAAAAGTAGATTGCACAAAGGTCTTACACCAATACATAATAAATCACATGAACCATCAAATGCATGGGAAATTTTTAAGATATCACAACATTTAATCTAAAAACAGAAATTCCCACTAGAGAAACAAAGAAATGTGAAACGTGTAGTCACTATTACAAACCGTCTCTCATAAGAAGTCACTTGAGAAGTAAAATTCATAAGTACACACTCAGATTCAGTGTAGAAGAAATCGAAACAGCATTTCAAAGTAGGATCAAGACTTATGCTCTAAAGAATGTGAATGCATACAAAGACCCAAATCATTACCTAAACGATGCAAAAGAAATTGTCACGAAACTAATTAATAAACATTTAAAATCACTCAAAGTGATCATGAAACTCTTCACTGAGTACAAAAGGGGAATTGGTGAGAATATTGATCATGTAGAAAGCTCCTTTAAAACAAAGAACGAAATTATACTGAAATCGACCAATCTGGAAGAATATTATGCCAACAGCATATCGAAAATCATAGCTGAGATGGGGGCTTTCGAAGCAAAGGGATCTCAGTGGGTACTCAACAGAATATTTAAACTAGAAGTGCGAATAAATAAATATGTACCATTCAAGGGCAGTTCTTATGTTGATCTCCCAGAAAAAAATCAAAGATAAGTAGCGGTAATTAATGTTAAGAACAATGATCAAAAATGTGTTTTGTTGTCTGTTCTATCTGCATTGCATCAAGTACAAAGAAACCCCCAAAGAGTGAATAGATACATAGCTTACGAGCATGAGGTTGATGATGTACTTAAGGGTTTGGAATTTCCAATGAAATTGGATAGCATACCAACCGTTGAGAAAAGAAGTGGAATTTCTATTAATGTATATGCATATGAAGGAAAAGATGGTTGTAATAAATATATAATCTGCCCATTAAAAACAACAAAAAATAAGATGGATAAGCACATTAACCTATTCTATATCAAAGAAGAACAGAACGACCACTACTGCTGGATGGAAAGTCTTTTGAGACTTATCACATGACAAGTAACAAATAATAGCCACAAAACATATATATGTGACAGATATTTGCAATATTTCTACTCTGTAAGTAAGCTAAAAGATCACGAACAAGACTGCCGAGATCATGATGGTGTTAGAGTTGAACTATCATCTAAAGGAAAAATGACATATTAAGATTTAAAAACAAAAATCATTCTTTGAGAGTTTCATTTGCGATATATGCTGATTTTGAACGTTTGTTGGCTAAAATTGAAACTTGCCAACCAAACCCCGACGAATCCTACACGAAACCATACCAAAAACACGAGCCTATTAGCTTCTGTTACTAAGTAAAATACGAACATGGATACTATAAACCATCAGTAACTTATGAAGGATCTGATGCATCTACTGTATTCGTTAAAATGCTAATGGAAGAAGCAAAGTCTATTGGTGATATATACGCAAATGGAAAACCAATGCTTCCACTAACTCAGAAAGAAAAAATTGTTTATGATACAGCTACCCATTGTCATATATGTGAAAAGGCTTTGAATGATGATTCTGTGAGAGATCATGGTCATCTTACGGGGAAATTTAGGGGAGCTGCACACAGAGATTGTAACTTATCGTATAGGAATCCATGTTTTGTCCCAGTGTTTATACACAATCTATCTGGTTATGACACACATTTATTCATAAGAGATCTTGGCATCGATGAAAATAAAATTGATCTAATTCCCAACAAAGAAAAATATAATTCTTTTACGAAACATGTATGTGAAAGTGTCAATCTTATATTTATTGACTCATTTAAATTTATGGCTAGTAGTATCGATAAACTCTCTAGCAACCTTTCCAGAAGCCAATTCCGAGAAACGTGTAAGCATTTTTCCAATGAACTTCTTGACTTTGTTATAAGAAAAGGTGTTTATCCTATGACTACATGGATAGTGCTGCAAAATTTGTGAGACATCACTTCCATCCAAAGATGCATTTTACAACCAACTCAATAAATGTGACATTACAGACAAAGATTACGAAATTGAGAGAAAGGTGTGGGAAAATTCAACATAAAATCTCTAAGAGAGTACACAGAACTCTAACAAATCTGATGTATTGATATTGTCTGATATAATGGAAAATTTTAGAGATGTATGTCTCAAAACATATAAGCTAGATCCAGCATGGTATTTCATAGCCCCAGGGTTAGTGTGGGATGCTATGCTCAAACATACTACAATAGAACTAGAATTATTAACAGATTACGACATGATTTTGATGATATAAAAAGGTGTGCATGGTGGAATTTCACTATGTTGTAAGCGATATGCTAAAGCAAATTATAAATATATGAATGCTTATGATAGTACAAAGGAAATCTGTTATCTTACATATCTGAATGCCAATAACTTATATGGATGGGCTATGAGACAGTATTTACCCTATGGTGGGTTTAAGTGGAGAAATACAAATATAGATGTAACAAAAATACAAGATGATTTTAGAAAAGTTTATATATTGGAAGTTGATTTGGAATACTCACATGAACTACACGATCTTCACAAAGATCTGCCATTGGCACCAGAAAATAAAATACCAGAAGGTTCAAAAAATCCCAAACTCTTAACTACTATGTATGATAAAGAAAAATATGTATTACACTATGTAAATCTTATGCAATATCTATCTCTTGGAATAAAGTTGAAAAATATTCACCGAGTTATGGAGTTTGATCAATCAGTTGGCTTAAGTCCTATATTAATCTAAACACAAATATGCGAACAAAGTCTACACATGACTTTGAAATAGATTTCTACAAATTAATGAACAATTCTGTTTTTGGAAATACAATGGAAAATGTTAGAAACAGAGTGGATATACAGTTGTGCACAAGTTCTAAGCAAATGGATAAACTAGTGGCTAAACCAAACTTTAAAGATAGAACTATATTTACTAAATCTTTTGTTGCAGTTCATATGATTAAAACAAAACTTGGCTTTAACAAACCCATTTATATTGGAATGAGTATACTTGATCTATCGAAAGTCTTAATGTATGATTTTCACTATAATATAATGAAACCAAAGTATGGGACAAATATTGAACTGTGCTACCAATATACTGATTCATACATCTATAATATAAAAACATCAGACTTCTACAGTGACATGAAAGACATGGTCGATAATTTTGATACTTCTGACTATAAAAAAGATAACCCATATGGTATACCGTTAGTTAACAAAAAGATTATTGGCAAAATGAAAGATAAATGTAATGGAAAATAATGGAAGAATTTATTGGATTGAAATCGAAAATGTAAGCAATAAATGTGGAAGGTGGTGTAAAGAAAAGAGCAAAGGGTGAGAAAAACACTGTAGTCAGGAATGAGAATAGTTTTGGTGACTACAAAAAGTGTTTGTTTGGTAAAAAAAAAAAAGTGTTGTACAAAAGTATGAATCTTATTAAAAGTAAGAAACATGAACTCTATACCATTGAGTTGAGAAAAAAATCATTAAGTCCCGAAGATGATAAAAGATTTATTCTTAAAGATGGTATTAATACACTACCATGGGGGCACTACAAAATTGAAAAAGAGTGATACTTCCCATTTAAAAAACACTTTTATAGCACTGTTATATAGTTTTAAAGAAAAATTATATAACAGTAAATGTTTTTAATGGATAACCATCCATTAAAAACGAATAACCATACATGTTTGCATATTAATAGCAAAACTTCTTTTGAAAGAAAACTGTTTGGTAAAACAGACACTGATGAACACTGTGACGATGATGTTAAACACATTAACGATGATGATGAATGCTATGACAATGACATTAAACACATTGACGATAACTATGAACGCTATGACGAAGCGTTGGGGCGTTTGAAAACTGATATCTCACAGTTAACTAACTACAAAACAACATTTATTGAAAAGAAAGTGCAATGATAGATTTAGATAAAGAATTCAAGGTTTCTGCTACTTTAATATGTCGAATTTGGATATGTGTATCTAAATTTTTAATTAGATTATGTTGTAGCACATAGCCGAAGTCAGAGCGATAATTATGTTTCAATGATTGGATAACCATTAAAACTTTATAGAGATATGAGCATAAATAAAAATCAACTGATGTCTAATTATACGACGACGATCATTTACTCTTTTAAAAAACCGAATAGAATGCATTTGTTTAGCACCAAAATCCTCCAGTCCATCATAAGCAAAACTTATACCCCCACGATTAACATCATTTGAAAAATTTTTCACTGAAAATCTTAACATATCTGTCTGGTAAGGTTACTTTAAAATTTCCAGAAGTAATTATCACTTTGTATCCATACCGTGTATAATTTATATCATCATGGTTTATGGGATAGGACTGCCCAATTGCAAGTTCGGAAAGTTTTTTTTAATTATTTGGTTCCGTTTAAAACATTTAGCAATTGATCCATCTTTATTATATACAATATTTTATTTTTTACATATTCAAATTTTTTTGTGCCCGAATCGGCATTTCTATACTACTCAAAATAAACGTTTCTATGCTTTATAAAGTTTTTTTGCAGGATCTTTGAGCTATTTCGCACTACCGTTTGATGAACCGTGAAGCAGTTGGGTTATATTCGACGCTTAGTTCAACAAAACTCAGCGTAATCTGTTTAAGAGATATATATATATATATATATATATATATATATATATATATATATATATATATATATATATATATATATATATATATATATATATATATATACCTATACATATATATAACTAGAAATTTATATATTTTAATAATCTATATTTTAATACGTGAACACTGAACTAGAAAAAATGCAGTTAAATACACATACACCTACACACATCTTCACTCACGCACACATATTTATATATGTGTGTGTATGTGTAGGTGTGTGTGTCTGTGTATTTAACTGCATTTTTCTAGCTCAGTGTTCACGCATTAAAATATAGGTTATTAAAATATATAAATTTACACTCAAATTACATGAAATGACTTTAATACAATATCTATTGTCACTCAGTCGCTCTCAGCGACTTCAGTACCTTTCTCTTTCTCCTTGTTTGATGTTCCTGTAGAGTTTAAATCTTTACCTCACTCTTTCTGTAGCGTCAATGTTCGGTTAAGTGAATTTTGCTGACAGGTTATTTTGCAACTGACAAAAAAATAAGGGCTAATAAACTACTAAGTTTTTCAAAACTTAAGTTAAAATTAGTAAGGAATTGAATTTTTAGTAAGAATTTTTTTTCTTGTACCCAATTTTGAGCATATAACATTCAGCGTTGTCTGACAATACCAGATGAGCTTTTTTAGATACATGTTGTGTGATCATAGTTTGCTTGAAACATGAAGTATTTGAATATTTGCTAAATTACCCTATTATTAAAAAATCTGATTACCAGATTTCTATATGTCTGCGTCATTATCTGAAGGACAGTTTAAAAAAAAAATAGGGACAATACAGAACATTTCTTCCCGGCTGTTCTTTTCCGTTGTATCAGTGTTCCAATTTTTTAAAGTCCGTGACATTTGAAATCGGGATGTTTAATACACATCAGAGTTTAAATCTATGTAACTAATGTACATTTCTAGGACTTCAGTTAATCGCAAGTATTCATGTGATGCTCTAATTGTATCCACAGTAATGCATGTTTTTTTTTTTTTTTTTTTTACATTTCGCGGAAGAGTATCAAACTAAATGGAGAAAGAAATATGAATATTTTCCAAAGTGTTCATCTGACCATGAACAAAGAGAATGAATAACATTTTGAGTGCGGTAGAGAGTTCATTCATAGCTAGATTTGAGCCGCCTGTGTTCACGATTGCGTGGTCATCAGTTCTCTTGGTCTCAGTATTGACGTATTTACCGGCCTACTAGTGCTTGACACAAAACCGAACACGCTTTGCTTTACGTTTATTACTGTCTAGCTGTCTGCCGTTTTAATGCCGAGTAGAAAGCATCAGAATTATGTGTTCTTTCCTATTTACAATAACGTGCAATCCATCCTACACTCGAGAAAGTTTCTTGTACTTTTACAAGAAAAACCCTTGGAAAACCAGTTGCCAAGAAAATCCTTTGTGAAACTACAAACAGTTTTCTTGTCAAACCTGCAAAGCATATATTTGTAATATTACAAATTATAGCCTTGTATTAAAACTTACATTACTGAAAATTGTACATTTTTTTCTTCTAGAAAACATATGTGATGAATTAATAATAGAGAATAATAAAAAATTCAAAAAATTCAAAATATAATTCCCGAAAAAAAAATATGTGTTTCACTTTGCCAGCATGGAGAATAGAACATAAACCTTCTGTGAGATCAGCTCGCACCCTTAACCGCAATATCAATATCTCTTATCAACTTAACGCATATTTTTATAGTAAAAATACCACAAATGCGTACAAAATAATATGACGTTATTTGAATTAGAAAAATATATTTGTTTCATTTTAACATTTCGGTAGTTGATGTGAGATTTGAACGGCTCTTAACTATGAGATCTTGAGAGCCGATTTAAGAGTTCTGTGTAGCTAGGAGACAGTTAATAAATAATAAGGTCACGTCTTATTGAAATGGTCGTTTTATTATGAATATTTGAGTTGTTTTAAGTGTTTTACGTTATTCAAACTTTCAATGCATTTCTTTTTACACGCAACTTCACTTTCGTCAACCATAGTTTTTGCACAAACACCTACACACTTACGGTTTTACGTTGTTGTGTGTCCGCCATTTTGCTGAAGCTCGTGGATACGGACCAGTATAGTACAAATATTTCTCTAGGTCTAATAAAAACACGGCCCTTGTATTTTACAAACCAATAGTTTTACAAGAGATATCTTTGTACTGTTAAAAGCATTTGTAAAATTACAATATCTCAGTAAAAATTACAAATTGTTTTACAGTGTATTAATTTCAACAATTTGCACTTTTGAGTCTTGCTGACGTTATGTTACGTTACAGAGAACTTTATGAAAACTGCTGGCGAAGTATTATTTCTTCGTCTGTATCTTCAAATAATTCGGATGTCGTGTAATTACAGCAAACTCTCTGCAATTCGGTTAACTGCAAGTGACGTTACAATACGTCAGCTCGGATATATATATATATATATATATATATATATATATATATATATATATATTTACTTGAGCTAGAAGGACTAGACCGGGTGTTAATAAGGAGGTTCGTTAACGTCGGACAGATGTCTAGCGACGTTGCCGAAAGTGTGATTTTTATTAGTCAATCCGTTCCTCGCGCGAGCGGAACGGCCACGGAAGCGACTCCAGTTCTGTATCCAGCATGTTCGCTGTGCTCGCACGGACGTCGGCTTGGCCCGTGTATTTTTATTAGACAAACCGTTCCTCGCGCGGGCGGAACGGCCACGGAAGCGACTCCAGTTCTGTATCCAGCATGTTCGCTGTGCTCGCACGGACGTCGGCTTGGCCCGTGTATTTTTATTATTCAAGCCGTTCCTCGCGCGGGCGGAACGGCCACGGAAGCGACTCCAGTTCTGTATCCAGCATGTTCGCTGTGCTCGCACGGACGTCGGCTTGGCCCGTGTATTTTTATTAGACAAGCCGTTCCTCGCGCGGGCGGAACGGCCACGGAAGCGACTCCAGTTCTGTATCCAGCATGTTCGCTGTGCTCGCACGGACGTCGGCTTGGCCCGTGTATTTTTATTAGACAAGCCGTTCCTCGCGCGAGCGGAACGGCCACGGAAGCGACTCCAGTTCTGTATCCGGCATGTTCGCTGTGCTCGCACGGACGTCGGCTTGGCCCGTGTATTTTTATTAGACAAGCCGTTCCTCGCGCGGGCGGAACGGCCACGGAAGCGACTCCAGTTCTGTATCCAGCATGTTCGCTGTGCTCGCACGGACGTCGGCTTGGCCCGTGTATTTTTATTAGACAAGCCGTTCCTCGCGCGGGCGGAACGGCCGCGGAAGCGACTCCAGTTCTGTATCCGGCATGTTCGCTGTGCTCGCACGGACGTCGGCTTGGCCCGTGTATTTCGCGCCTTAAACTTTCGCCTGATAAATGACGGGAAGTACAGTATAATCGCCGTATCTTAAAACTTTTTAGTCAAATCTTTGAAATATCAACTCACGAACGAAGTGTTTGGTTTTTACTATGTATTTCATGCATCACAAACGGTACGCTTCTGTTAACATGAAATCGTATTTTTGGTTACAATGAACTTTAAATTACTTTTATTTATATATCCTAACAAAACATTAATAATTAATACGAATAAAAACAGAGAGAAAATAATTTCGTTGGTAATGCCTAGTAAGAAATAGTTCTCAAGCAAAATGCTGTATTATTAAACGGAGTGCAATTGTATGCGGTACACCGTCCTTTTGGTGTAATTTTCTAGACTTGGTTAAACTTTGTTTGCTTGAGGCGGAGGAATACCCTGTAAGTAGATCTTTGGCAGGGCTTCAGAAAAGTTGGCAGTTACCATGAGGGGACTATATCTATGCACGCCTGAGACGTAATGAGTGTTGTGGAATGAGAAACGTCACTGTCTGCAATCCCATTCATTTCTTAATAACGCCAGGCAATAATGCTTTTTTTTTTTTGTTTGTATTTTTTTCTCCTGTTAATGTTTCAAAAACCGTTACTACACGAGCGTCTGTAAACAGTCGATGACGTAGCCACTCAGCATGCAAGTGTGAAAAGCCACTCGTTCACAATCTCTCCTATCTTTGTTGAATCTGCTGGGCACACTCATTAAACAAGTATAATATGCACCGAAAAAATGCTAATGTTTCTCCAACAAAAACATTACTGTTGAGGCATTTATTCAATCGTTTATGCTGCAGTGCCATTAATAATGTTGTGACAAATTTACATAAGTCTTATATAGAAATTCTTATATTCCTGTAATGCAAACATATTGTTCAAGTGTTAATGTTAACATAGCCTGCTAAGTAATGTTGCCGCAACCGAACTTTGAATTACGGCAAAATTAACAGGATGAACAAAACAGTTTGAGTTACTGCGACATTAAAGAAATTCCCATCAGGGTTACCCTGACTTGTTGCTAAGTGGCGGATGGAAGCGAACACCGATAACATTGTAAAATGAAACCACCAAATTAGAATTTTAAAGCATAGTTTGGAAAATAAATGTAGCTTGGACCAGCTCTCACGCCTGCAAAGCAGTTTGTGTGTGCCAAACATGCATATATTTAAAGAGCATTAAGTATTTACACATAACAAAAGAGAACTGCAGTTTGTTGCATAATTGTATTAACTAACTCCAATATGAAGCAGACGTAGACATTGTATGGTAGAGTAGTTGGTAGAGCACAGGGTGGGATGTAGTGGAGTGCGTCCAGCTCTTAGGTCATGGGTTTGATTCCTCGGCCTGCCGTAATTTTTTTTTCGTTAGAAATGTTTAGAGACCTGAAAAATTCGCGAGTTCAATAACCTGCAGGCTAGATTCTACAGTCTTATGTACAATTTGCTGATATTAACTGCACATTGGTTGTCTGCTGTCACAATGGAAGGCGACGATTGGGCCAGCGTTCTCCAAGAGGTGTCAAACATCGTGCGAACCAATGGCGAAAGTCATACAAACACACGTTTTTTTAAATTCTACCTTGTCAAAAATTAATCTGCGAATTCATAAGGTCTCTGATAATATTTTATTGTGACTAAATAAGCGTATTTAATTTATTTTACACCAAAATGTTTGTATCACCCAAAACAAAAGTACAATAGCATATTTAACACAAATTTTAACTTAAATGCAACACAAAATTTATTTTGCCGCAACAAAAAATGTGTCTTGCCACAACACAAAATATATTTTGCAGCACCATAAACACCATTTTAATGTTGCCATTACAGTAAGGAGGTAATGTTGCCACAAAAGTTCTTAATGTTACAGTAACATTACATTATATTACATCAACAGCAACATTAGTTACTGACGCCTCACGGATAAATAAAAATTAATGTTGTAGTAACATTAATACTGTAGCCACAATATTAGATTTTTTGTGTGTGCGAGTTTACGATTGGTTAGGTTAGTTTGAACTATCAAGACATGTATTCATCAAACATCCCTTGGTTATTCTGTAGAGTCATGTTGGGTTGGGATACTATGTTGAAAAAAAAAGATGGATGAAACTGCGCGTTCTCGAACAGTAGCTAAAGTCGCTGGTAGAGTATAGTTATGTTTTTAATCACTGCTCAGTTTCTTCTGTTGGCAGCTTTGTTTGGGAAATTAACATTTATCTGCAACTATTAACGAAAGCCTTATTAAAATATGTATAACAAATAGATATATTAAATTTTACACAGATTCAGTCATGTTTAAAGTATGCCTTATTCGCTGCGAACTTCACTGCACATTTTTCAGTCATTAAGCTACATAACAATTGATTAATTCACGAAAAATTATTACTTTTAACGCAGAGTACAAACTCTTTTAATTAACGGTTAATGGCGCACGTTAGTTAAGCTCGTTTAACTCTTCTTGGAGCAGGATTTTATCACCGAGGTAAATGTACATTCGTTACTGTATTTGTAGGAATGTACGTACATATTTATATACTCATATATTTAGCGCATTGTACAAATGTACAGAATTGGTTATTGTAAAAAAATATCTGAACGGACGCTGTTTCAATATGTTGGTTGTGAGCTGAAAAATAATTATTTCTTTAATTGGAAATTTCAGGCAAAAATTGTTGAGAAATTTTTGTACACCATTACGTCAATAAACGGAACTTACTATAACATTCTTTTATTTTTTAATTTCAGGGAACTTTATGTACGTTTGTGTTAGTTTAATGGTTAAATTTAACGGTGCTTCTTTATTTGGTATTTGTAGGGTCACCCGATTTTCGCGAAAAGATTTCAGAACCAGTTGTATTTCATAACCGTGTAGCTGATATCCACTCTCGTGGTTGGATGTTTTGCGTTTCATACGTCTTTGCTGTCTGACCGCGAATCACAGATGTAACACTATCAAAGTAACTTAATTCTGATTGGCCACTCGTGTTAGAAAATCTCACCTTAGATAGACAAATGGCCAATAAACAAAAGAAAACTGCCGATTTGCCTGTAGGGTGTTGGAATATATCGTGCGCGAAAATCTTTTTTGCGAACATTGGGTGGCCCTAGGTATACGACAAAAATGCCATTTGTTGGGTTTGCATTGCCAATACATAAGTAATCAAACTGTATATGTTCCTGTCCTCGAGTTGAACATAAAGAAGATTTCCCGAGGTACTTTGCCTCCCAAACTGTGGACTGTTGCGCGAAGGATATTATGTGTGTGAATTAATATAAACCACGAGGAAACGCTGAAAACCGCTGAAGTCTCGTCTGGTAACTGTCATTTTTACCGCTACAGTACAGCCACACGAAAATTAATTTTTGTCATATTCTTACAATTAATTATTTATAAAACAGGGATTTACAAAGCCTTGGGACTACTTATTTTACCTGAGGTCTAATAATACTTTGTTATAAAGAACAATTTATTCAGTAAAAATTCTTGCTTCAATATAACATCATGTTCTTGACGGTTTGGCTACCTCTCTCTCTCTCTCTCTCTCCTCTCTCTCTCTCTCTCTCTCTCTCTCTCTCTCTCTATGTGTATATATATATATATATATATATATATATAACGTATGTAATCTTTATATATATAAAGATTACATACGTTTCAATGGCAAATATAATGGTTATTAAATATGGATGTACACAAAATACTGATAGGAAAATAATATATAGTTCACACGCTGCATCTAGGTAGATGGACCCCAAAACGCACCAGGTGGTCTGTCCGCCTAGACGTGGCACGCAGACTGTAGATATAAATATTTGGTTTAGTGATTTGAAAACAAGTGCAACAAAAGAATAACTGCTTCCGTGATAAATATCTAAGGTATTTTAAATTAAGGAACTGGAATCTATTGAAATATTGGTGATCAACTTATTCGAAATTTAGAAACTCTCTATGGAATCAGACCAGCATTCGAAGTCAAAATGTTCCATCGCCATCAGTAGACCTAGAGTATATAATTTTTTCTGTAAACTAAATGTAGGGAAACAATTTCTTTTAGCTGGTAATGATTTTAAGCTGGTCAGCATAATAATTGGGAGAATTGAGTTTTTTCTTGTATATCTAAAAAATAGTCGTCCACGTACATCAATTGCGCAGTCTATTACATTTTTTAAATTTTATTTTGCACTGTTATATAAATCATTGAATTTTTATGAACGTCGTTAAAAGCTACAGTAATGGACTCATGAAGGGAGGAAAAAAGATTAAGATTAGAGAAGCTTCACGGTTATGGCGGGCTTTGGAACACATGGTTACCAACACTGCGCTCATAAATGAGTCATGCCAGATGTTGGTAGCGTACCATTTCAGGTCCATCATGCTTGCTCTCGCGAGTCTTATCATAATATACCTTCGTGCAGGCCCCAGCAACTTGGATAAAGAAAACTTTTCCTTATAGAATAATCTGAATTCGAGTCTCTGCGATCTTAAATCTACGGTGTTAAAAAAAAAAATTGCATTTTTAAAACAAATATTTACTTCATGCACATCGAACAAATTTACAATAAATGATCATGCGGTTTTTCTCTCTAGAGGATGTAGAAACACGTGGTTAGCTAAACGCATATTTTTGTTTTAATGTTGGTAGCGCAGTACATTTTGGCTATGTAGCGTTCACGTCTGTTACTTTATACCACGTGTGTTTACATGAATATTTGGATGAAACTGTTTATAAATTAGTGTTTCATCTCCGTGATGGTTATTCTCGTTGTCCCGAAGGTATTTGTAGTTTGAAATGACTGCGAATACACGACGTCATCAGTAACATTGCCCAAAAAACGTAGGTCAGTATTAAAACAGAAATAAAATACAGGCTGGCGACTTCATGTGCATTGTCCGCCAACGTGACAATGTGACCATTTGTTGGTTAGTCTGTGCTCTAGCGTTGGCAGTACAGTAGTAGAACCTTCTTCGGCAAATAAATTAACAAGATACGTGTATCTCGTTATACCTACTGTTTAGTTGCAACTCTTTATTTGTATGTCCTTGCCTTCGTGTGGGTTATGCAACTTCCCTACTTCCCTGCTTACACTTCCGTCGAGAAATAAAAGAAGGCAGTTTCCATGTACTCAAGTTCTGATGTGCTCAGCAAATTGCTGTGACCTGTTCTGTGTATGAATCAGGCTGCGCAAGGAAGGGGGATATCAGTAGCTAGATGATGAAGCACTCTTACAGTTTCATTAGGCTTTATTAATGACAGCTAGACTTACTCTTAGCCATACAAATTGCCCTTGGCTAGTACAATACTTTACTCTTTACTTTATAGCGGCAATCATCAATAATGGTTAAGACGTTTAATTCAATTACAACACATACAGCTATAGAGTGCTCGTGACTTGAAGAGTCTTAAGTATTCATGCCGAGGACCCTAATACTGCATAACCCCAGGGGCCCTACTGAGATTATATTTACGCTTAACTGTCTTGGCGGCGTCGTCTGTCGAGACCTGCTCTACAGTGGCAGTGCTGGGCGTCGAAGTCGTGACCACGGCCCGGTGATCCTCAGTGCTGGGGTCTCGCTGATCCCTCGGGAGCAAGATGGCCGCGAGCCACCATCGTCCCGACCTTTATACTACCCCTCCTAGCCTCACGACCTTCCTCGGCGGGGAGAGTGTTTTCAAAACAGCGGGGCTGGCTCGTCGTGGTCACATTGTCGCAGGCGGCCCTAGCGTCGCTTGCCAGCCCCAGCTAACACAGCTTGCAGTAAAATGATACGTTAAAAAGTTTTCTCGTAGATATAAAGGTGCCGCTTTCTTTCCGTTTATATAGGCACATATTGTATCAGGTCCGCCTGTAAGAAAAATTTTCGTCGCCAACTAAAACTTGTGGATTTTCGATCACGTAATGAACATTCCAGACCGTAAAATAAAAAGGATTGTAGGAATCTAATCACAGCTGCTTTAACACAACACTGCTACCACATGATATTACGTGGCTACTTTAGCGACAGATTTATACGCTGATAATCGAATTCTGCTAAGTCACAGATTTTCATTGGAATTATATAAAGGGACATTTACAGTGGTACTTGTAGGCCGATGAGCAAAAGTCAACTTCCAAAATAGGGTGTCGGGCTCTAATACCTGTTGTGTGGCCGAGATTTTTTAATGTTTAATAAATTACGTACTACCACTCAACGTAGATCTAGTGTAACTAAAATTAAAATTGCTTTACATAACGATTAATCACTCTAATTATTTTTTTACTTTTACAAGAAAAATTCTTGGAAATCCATTTGCCAAGAAAATTCTTTGCAAAACTACCAAGATTTTTCTTGTAGAATCTGCAAACCGTTTATTCGTAATATTTCAAATGATAGCCTTGTATTACAACTGACATTAATGAGAAGTGTACATAATTGTTTTTTCTTCTAGAAAACAAATGTGATGAATAAATAACAGAGAACAGCTTAAAAAAAATATTTAAATATATAATTTACGAGAAAAAAATACGCTTTGCCAGCACGGAGAAATGAACCCACGAACCTAGTATTATTAGGTGGCACCCTTAACCGCAAGACTAACTTGACTTATACGAATTAATAACTTATTATTTTAAGAGATTTAGAAGGCTCTTAACAATTAGGTAGACTATTGAAAGCCGATTGAAGAGTTCTGTGTAGCAAAGAAACATTAAAAATTAATTAATAATGCTGTCACAGGTCATAAATGGTCCACTGCCTGTCAAATGACCTGCCCACTGAAATACTTACATGATTTTTTATTTAATATATACACAAATTTAACTTATCATGTGACATTAGTTTGTAGTAATAGGAAAAATTCGTTTCTAGACTACAAAAATGCAAAGCATTACATGCAAAAAAAATATTTTACATTTAAATACCACCTGAAAGTAGCCCGAAACTAAAATACTACTCGTTTAATCAAAATAGAGATAACCCAGTATTGACTTGTGATACTAACACAATGTGTGTCTATAGCAAAGCTAATAATGAAACTGTTATGTCTATAAAGTAATCAGAGTTACTTAAGATATTTACATGAGTGCATGGTTGAGTAGTCACTAGCATTCTGGACTGTGAACGAAAGTGTTGTGAATTCTAGTCCCGTTTCTTTCAAAGATATTTACGCATTGTGAAATAATTATGAAGATATAATATATGAAGGCAGCAAATAAGTATGTTTTATTCGGGCGAAACATAACAACTCTTGGCCTTAAAATGCATGGTAAGCTGTTTCTCAAGTGGGCTACAAGGGGCAAATAACTGGGTAGCAAGTAGCAAATAGCTGGGCCACAAGTGTTCAATAGCTGGGCCACGAGTGGCCTGTCAACAGTTGGCTGACGATATGTGGTTAACTTACGGCAGGCCATAAGCAGTAGGCCAGTGGGCCACTGCTGCCACTCATGGCCCACTGATAGTGCTGGGATGTTTGAGGTGGGCCTACAGTTGGTTACGCAGAAGCGGGCCGCTTATGGGTGGATAGTATTTTGTTAGATGGACATTATCTGAATAGTGGCCCAGATGTGGCCAACTGCGCCTAGCAGTCAAGAGGCATCACGTGCGCCACAAGCATCTGCGGATGCATTCCAGAGGCTGACTGATTACGGAAACTAGTTAGTGCGCTGCTCGTGTACAAGCAGATTTGTATAAGTGGGCTAACTGACTTACTACTTGGGTGTATTGTTCTTTTAGTTAAATATGAGATGGGAAGTAAAACCTAAATTATGATATATCTTCGCGTACTTCTTAACGCCTAATGTTCTCTTGTAGCGGAGGATTATAGAGGTGCGATACTGTAGGCAGTATCGTCGATACCAGTAAGGTGTTATAAGTGGTGCCGTCTAATTCACCCTGTTACTTCTCTCAGCGATTTGATTGCTTATATCGAACATTTTATGACGTGGGATTGGTCGACTGGCGACCACTGACCGATTCGCTTGTGGCGTTATTAGTGAGATTGGACTTGAATGTGGCGCTGTCTTTTCGTCTCGGAGGACTGGCAACATTATTGGGCATACTGTTCATACAAGAGGCACAAGTTGTCAAGTCAACATCACTGGTGCTGAGAAAACCACATTTTACTGAATTGCAAACGATTTTGAGCGTGTCGATCGTGACATGACCGCGATCGCGGTAATTAAGTGTGATCTTTGTTGGATGGTGGGTTGTGTGGGAAGTGGAGAGTACGATGTGCAGGTCAGGAATTCTGGGCATGATCAGGTAGCCGTGATAATGGGTAACAAAGTTCGTGTTCAGATTCAGGGGTCAGCATGCCTTATAATAAGAGCCACCTGTTTTTCGCGAAAAGATTTATGCACTGGCTAGACTTCATTAGCCTACTTGCCCACTTGCATATTTCCTCCGGTTACTGGCCGCGTGTCTATGGAGACGACATTGTCTTACTTGAATGAACCAATCAGAATAAATTAACTCCGATACTGAAGGTCCGTGATTCGCAGGCAGACGCCTTAGAAACGAGACAGTTAAAATAATCCAATCACTAACGTGCATTTGAACTAAAATGTTTTGGAGTACAACTGGTCTTGAAACCTTTTCGCGAAAAATAGGTGCTTATAATGTCAAGCAAGTACCGTACCTCATGACCAAATAGTTTTTATTTCAAAGCCTCTTTTAAGTTATGTATTTCTCTGGCAAAACTTTAACAATCGACATATCTATAAGAACCATTCAACGATAGTGCAAATAGTAACCTGACGCAAGAATGTCTCTAAATGAAATCATTGAGAAGGTTTTCTTTCAAAGTATGATTATTTTCGGCTGAAATATAATTTTCTTCTTGAATACAATGTGTTTTTTAACTGAATGTCGAAATTCAAACCATAGCATCTCTGGGCTAGTATTTTTAGTTTTAAATTGTAGTTGGCGGTACAGCGCCGGGAGTCTGCATCTTCACATACCTGCATGCACAAAAAATTGCATATTACAAAGGCGAACGGAATTCGCGCGTCATGCGAAGAGCGCCTGCACATGTAGGTACGTGGGAGCCGCTAGTGGTGCAACATGTGCACGCTGGTATAGGCCGTTCACGGTAAACTGAGCACCTTTGAAGCCCTAATTACTTTTTTCTTTCAACCTATTTATATCCTTCCACCAATTGTTAATGTAAACCCTGTCATGTGAGTAATAACACAGTGTATACATTCACCATACCCAAAACAAAAAGTCCGAGGCCACAATTACATGTATTTATTGGTTATCATGCCCAATGAAACAGCTTCAAAAAGAGCTCACTTTACCGGGAACGGTCTATACGTGAAGTTGCGGGTTCCCTGTCACTGTTTTGCTAACTTCAATTAAAATTTTTAAATACTAGATGAACTTTCCGAACATTTTGCAATGAGGATTTATTGTTTCATTTAGCCCACAGACTCCATGCTTTAAATTTCGACATGTAGTTTAAAAACATTTTGTAAATAACAATTTTTGTGGTTTGATTTCATTATTATACTTGGGGCATCGTCCTAATAACACTTATCGGAGAGAGAATAATGTCGAGACTCTTGAGTCAGTTCTATAAGTTGGCAAAGCATGAAAACACTGCCAGGCTTTCTCGCAGAAATCCTTAAGATGCCTAGTGTTTGTCTCTACTGTGTGTGTATTGCATTATAACAATGGTCGAAGGGAAATACTATTTTGTAAAGGCTGTTCACGGTAAAGTGAGCACTTCTGGAATCAACTTTCAAAAAATTTCACTGTCCCTACCTGCGTGTGTTTTTAACGGGCACACGTAGTGGCGTGCTCCTAGTAAAGTTGGTAACGGAGATGGGGAAAACAGTTCCATGTCTCAACGTTGAATTTAAAATGTTTGTTGAACATTTATCAATACTAAAACGATTATTTTTCTGAATTTTTTAATGCACCTAAGTGTAAGAATTATCAAATTTGCAACATACTTACTTTTATAATAATTTCACAGTTTCATTTCACTGATTCATGAATTAAGCGATCAGGTCCACGGCAATGTTGATTTTTCATATAGCGGAAAGGTACTCAATGTACTTGCAATTTGATCTTAAACAGGGCTTTCAAATGTGCTCATTTACCGTGAACAACCTATAATAATTTCACAGTTTGCTTTCACTGATTCATGAATTAAGCGATCAGGTCCACGGCAATGTTGATTTTTCATATAGAGGAAAGGTACTCAATGTACTTTCAATTTGATCTTAAACAGGGCTTTCAAATGTGCTCATTTACCGTGAACAACCTATAATAATTTCACAGTTTCCTTTCACTGATTCATGAATTAAGCGATCAGGTCCACGGCAATGTTGATTTTTCATATAGCGGAAAGGTACTCAATGTGCTTGCAATTTGATCTTAAACAGGGCTTTCAAATGTGCTCATTTACCGTGAACAACCTATAATAATTTCACAGTTTCCTTTCACTGATTCATGAATTAAGCGATCAGGTCCACGGCAATGTTGATTTTTCATATAGCGGAAAGGTACTCAATGTGCTTGCAATTTGATCTTAAACAGGGCTTTCAAATGTGCTCATTTACCGTGAACAACCTATAATAATTTCACAGTTTCCTTTCACTGATTCATGAATTAAGCGATCAGGTCCACGGCAATGTTGATTTTACATATAGCGGAAAGGTACTCAATGTACTTGCAATTTGATCTTAAACAGGGCTTTCAAATGTGCTCATTTACCGTGAACAACCTATAATAATAACAACCTGCAAAAAGCATATCATACACTTATGCCTAAACGTAGTACGGTGGGTAATTTCGTCGAAGCCGTGTCGACGCATAACTGCACCCACTCAGGGCGCCCGTTAGCCCACACGAACGTATTGACTGTGTTAGTACATTTCAAATATAGCGCCGACTCTGCGTGTAGCACGACAGTGAGTACCACACAGTGATATCTGGTACAGGCGGTTAAAACAATCCTACAATATTTGCCGCGCGGATCGCAGTCATGAACGTATTGCACGCGGCTCACGCAATCAGTTTCTGACTGAGACGACCCTTACGCCCTAAAAAGGTTTGCACCTTCAGAGCTCCGTAAATAGAGAAGATTGGGAGAAGGTTATGTCGCGACTAACTTTGTTCGCATCAAAAGATAATGTTTGCTTGGCAGTGAGTGTCTCCACGCTATTTGCACGTATGAGTTAAAATATTAAAGGTAAACGAAATTTGGCCATGAATGATAATCAGTTCATGTCCACTTACAAGAGGCACATTGCCTGAGGGCGTCACAAACGTTTAAACAAACGCTTCTTACATGTGAAAATTCTGGTTAAAATTGTAGCTCAGCATACCAGATGCTTATTTCAAATATGATATATTTATTTTTATAAATATTTGCGATGAAAATAAAGTATATTAATAGAGTGATTGTTCTAAATATAGCAACATCGCTATGAAGATATGACTGTTAAAATAAAATTTCCAAAGAATAAAGAAACATTTATAGGATTAATAATTGAACGTTTCTTAAATTAATGTAAATCTGGTTACTGACCACGGGTCAATTATTTGGAGTATTTTTGGTCAGTGGAATGAACTCTAAAACCATTGTCCTTGGCTTCGAGATAGGAATCATTTTTCTGACTCAAATTTGATTATGGATCCCTCAATTCACGGTTCTTGGTGACGCGAAAAAATGTCGTTACGCGCCAAAAATGCCAAAAAGAAATAATATTAAAACCAATATTCAAGATTACCAAAATAAACAATATTCAGGCCAATTCGTAGATGTATACAGAATAGAAATTTGTGTTCGTATTTTACAGCTGCTAAACGTCTATGGAATGTTCCACGAACTAATGCCTTTTTTTTTTTTGGCAAATCTGAAGGTAATCTACGGCAGCAGTAGTGTATTCCTGTGCAAAGGGTAATGATTATCAATATTACATTCAGATGACTGTCAACCTAATCAGTAATTTAAAAAAAAAATTTCCCGTGGCAACATCTTCACACAGAACTACATTACGAGGTGTCAAAAAAAAAAAGTGCTATCGTTCGAGGAATAAGCTCGACTTTCAATGTCGCTGTTTTGGCGCAAGCATCTGCAGTCGACCTCGTATTGAAGAGAATGTAATTGCCACAAATTGTGGTATGAAATAATGATCTGAAGTTTCGAGCCCCAAGTATTATGTCAACAAACAGTCTCTATTGATGGTACACATCAAACTCGCTGTGGTGAGTCTGCAAAGTGCTATCGTTCGAGGAATAAGCTCGACTTTCAATGTCGCTGTTTTGGCGCAAGCATCTGCAGTCGACCTCGTATTGAAGAGAATGTAATTGCCACAAATTGTGGTATGAAATAATGATCTGAAGTTTCGAGCCCCAAGTATTATGTCAACAAACAGTCTCTATTGATGGTACACATCAAACTCGCTGTGGTGAGTCTGCAACGTGTTGATGGCGCATGGGTGCTGAACAAAATTTACGTTGTCGCAGAGTAAAGGCTGTTCACGGTCAAGTGAGCACGTTTGACGCCCTAGTTACTTTTTCCTTTCGGCCATTTTTTAATTCCTTTTTACCACCTTTTTAAACAAATATTACCATATAAGTGATAAACAGTGAGTGTATATTCCAGCGCACTCTAAAGTCAACTTGTAAGACTAAAATAAAATATGTTTATTGCCTATTATTCCAAATGAGAGGGCTTTCAAAAGCGATCACTTTACCGTGAACAGCCTATAGACAAAAACACAGAGACGTAATGGCGTCTTGGTTTCTTTGATGCTGGTGTACTTACACGGAGAAAGATATTTTGTTGAATAAAACAAAGTTTGTTTTTCACAACCAAATTTATTGTTTGTATAAGGGCAGTGAAAAATGTTGTTTCCGAACAAAACTATTTTGTTGTTCCTTTTTTTTTTTTGGCCCCAAACCGTAAGATTTCGTTGATGTAGCCATAGTTTTGTGTGGCTCTACGTAAATTATTAAACAGTTTCACTTATTACGAATAAATAGAGTATCTGAACGAGATGTGAACTTGGATAATTTGCCCTTGAAAAGTACGCAACAGAAACCTCAGTTAAAGCGAGTACTGAAAACGTTCAAATGTTTTTAGACAAATACATTTGAATTCTTGACAACTTAAGAAAATATTTCATGTTTTACATCTTAACATTTAATTTCCTGTTGAGATTGTTTTATTAGGGTTTCTATAACATTATTTAGCATCAATAAACGCACTAAAAATCACTTTTTAATGTTGTTAGTTAACCTAAAGTTACCTTACCTTACCTAACTTAACCTAACCCATTCTAATGTAACCTAACCTATCCTAACCTAACATAACCTAACCTAACAAAACCTAACCTAATCCAAGTGAATTACATTATTTCAGATTGGAGCAAGATGAGTCAAAGGTGGAGAAATAGGATGTATAGGATAAACGGGAGAAATAAATGACCTACTTGCATTATATATATACACATACATACATATACATATACATATACACGGCCCTATCAAAACAAGTATTTTGCTGGCTGGAAGAAACTATTCTCTCAGTGTATTCTCTGATTTGCCGCGCGAGACTCTGGGGACAGGCTTTGTTGTCTGATCGGTTACTGCAATCTGCGATATGGTTTTCTATTCGCTGGGCTGCCAGCTGGAGCGTAGGTTCCTAGGCGCTAACTGGAGAACACCGTTACAACATTTTGCTAGCCAGTGTCCGATGTCTGCAACTCGATTACAAGCGGCTCTTTCATCTCTGTATTGACGCTGTTGCCTGGCTAAGCATTTGCTATAGGGAAATACATGATAACGAAATCTGGTTTTGGGGAGCCAATTTTGAAGATATAAATTTTAAAAAAATACACTAAATATGAGAAATGATTCTCTCAAGCTCTGTATCGAGGCAAATATAATCTTTTTTTTCAGTGATATTTTATTTAATTATTTATTTCTCTGCTCTTTCCAGAAAACATGCTATAGATTAATGTTAAGAAGGCTTCAACAGCAAAGAAGTTAGTTTTTTTTCTGCTCTAAAAATGTCCCCGGTATTATAAATCTATCGTTAACAGGAGTGCCAATTAACCGAATTTCCTTATCATGTATTTCCCTACACGAACTCCTCAAGCAGGCAATTATCTTAAGTAGTCTGCTCTGTGACGCAAGTACAGAATTTTTTTTTTCACTTAGGACACTCTTTCATTTAAAACGCTTACCGAAAAAAAAATGTGACATACATGCGCGGTTCCCGCCTGTAATACTAGAGTGGTGCCAGCCCGGCGTCTATTATACTTTGAGGTTATGTCACGCACCTCGAAAATCTAAACATTCATATCTATTAAACTAATGGACTGATTCACAAAATTCAAACACCATTATGTTTCTTATCACTTAAGCGTGTGGCTATAGTTTCCTCACACACGTATTCATTGTTGCGGCATGAGTTGCGAGGCTGCTCGCTCTGCGCATCGACAGAGAACAGTTGTGATGAAACAAATTTGCCGCTGCTTTCCGTTTTTCAATTAGTTTCGAATCACACGCTCAACTCTTGCAAGTTTCGTATGTGTTTACACATAGTAGTAGGCTGTTCGCGGTAAACGGAGCACTTTTTAAAGCCCTGCTGAAGATCTACTTGTATGCCCGTTGTGTATTCTTCCACCAATATTAATTTAACTTTGCCATTAACCTTGTCACTTTATTCATTCTCCTGTCGTAGTCCATTGTGTGTATTGTTTAAGAAAGTTTCCTTAGTGCTGGATAATATTCTCCGTTAATCTCTGTAAAAATCTCCGTTAATTAAGTAAACACTGCTTTCTAAAAAGGAATTCCCGTGAAATTCGTAGTATCCTCTGTTAATTCACGGAAACGTTCCATAAATTTACTAGTTCGTTTTCTGAACGTCCAGTTTCAATAAGATTTCACGAAATAAATCTTTAATTTTTGTTATGCGGATGTTCTACTAGGTATAAAAAATTTTGAACTGTCGATCGTTTTACACCTGAAGTAAATTTGTACCAGAGTCAGAAGATTAAGAGTCTACGACTTCAAACAACAGACTACAACATTTTTGTGCAAGCTTGGGTAATAACTTTGGTATTTCTAACGTATTCACAGAAGAAAAGTTTTTTTTCAGTTTCTATTAGTATTTTAGGGGTTGGTATGTGCTATATTTTCTAACGTATTCACAGAAGAAACCTTTTTCAGTTTCCATTAGTATTTTAGGGGTTGGTATATGTTATATACAGACGCCTAATGTTTTTTTTTTTTTTCAACGTTTGAAGGAATAGGTCTAGTGACGTGGATAATCTGCCACAGAAACGATAATTTTCTGGTTGCAGAGGCGAAGAAAGCTTCGTGTAGACTTGTTGTTCACTACCGAAAGCCGAAGCTGTAGGAAATTCGGAGACTCCCCGTATTTTGTACTTACGGAAATCAGCTCCGTATATCTTAATTACGTAATGCATTTCTGTACTTTTACTACGCGTTTCCGTAAATATGCGTACGTTTTGAACAATGCGGAATTATTATAAATGTAAACGATTTACGAATTTTCATATTTTGACACTTAAATGGATGAAAAAACAAGAAAAAAATAGTTTACGTAATAATTTTAATTCAACGCTAGTACACATAATTACTTTGTATCGGTCGTTATCAACTGTAATGGGCGCGTATCAGCCAGTTTACCCGTCAAAATATAAGCGCAGGTGAGGGCAGTGAAATTTTTCGAACGTCGATTTAAAAAGTACTCACTTTACTCTGACCATCATATTAACACCTTGAGAACGGACGACAGCAAAACTAAGATAATTCTCGAGCATGCTCGACGCTGCTTCACTTACGCATGTGTAATCAGTAAGTTTATGTTTCGGCCAGAAACTAAATCAAGGTCTTGGTTATAAACGTCTAGCTGTTACACAGCTTTCCGTGTACATCGCACAGAGCGTTCGAACAAAAAACACGTCGTAAACAGATGCAATGTTTTCATCTTCTCGTAATGCCATGAATGTTTTCCTGTTTTTTTTTTTTTATAAGAAACCCATGCTTGACTTTCCTTATTAAAGAGGAAATTTATAAAACGAAACACGGTTGATTTTCCATTCGTTTCTGCAGTTTTCCACTACAGTTGTTAAGAATATTGGGTTTATATAATCACGACTGTACACCTCGTCAATTCCTTTCAAGTAGCGGCCGCACGGAGCGCTCTAAGCTCTGAACCTGCAGCGTAATTGGCCAGGCAAGAAATATGGCGTGGAACCTGACACGGGAAAACAGAACACGTTCTATTCAAACCTGTACTAGCTGGAGTAACAGTCAGTATGGCAGACCTTGCAGAAGTTTACACGAGACCTAATATAGGTCGTTCACGATCGATTGACCACTTTTGAAATCTACCTTTGAAAAATATCGCTGCCGCGACCTGCATGTATTCCAATGGGCAAACTGAGTGGCATGCGCCTATAGCTTGTTCACAGAAAAATTAGCATTTTTGAAAGCCTTGCTTAAGATCTACTTCTGTGCACGTTATGTATTGGCTCGCGTTACGTAAAATGAACACTACCACGGGCCTCATAATTTTATTCCTAGTCGGTCAAGTGAAACAATGAAATTATTTGGAAAGTAAATATTCTAAAAATCTGCTCGTTTTTACACTTCGATGCATATAAAAACAGAATATGGAAGAAAAAATTTAATTTATGACAATGGTTACAAAACAAAATATATTCGAGGTTAAGACATGAAATACATTCCCTCCATCGTTACCAACTTTACTGGGCGCATGTAACTCAGTGCGCCCGTTAAAATAAATGCAGGTATAGAATTTCAAATTGTTTTTTTTTTTTTCCGTGAACAGCCTTTAGTAAAGTTGGTAACGGGGGAGGGAAAGGAGTTTTACGTTGAATTTGAAAATGTTAGGTACACATTTGTGAATACTGAAAGGATTTATTTTGTTCTGTGTAATTAAAATGCATATAAGTGGGAGAGGACAGGGTAAAGTGGCCACCATCTGTTAACTCCGCTTGAGTATGCTGTATTCTAATGGCGAAGATTTGAAACAGTTACGAGGGTAGCCATTAGTGTTCCGAAAACATCTGATCTGGTTGTCTTACAAGTTATTAGCTTTAGTAAGTTTTTTGTGGTTTTGCTCATTCCTGACATAAGTTATGAATACTGATAAACTTATCAGGATTCATTATTATCGCTGTAAAACATTAGATTTAGGCTTTAAAAGCAGGCGTAAGAAAACTCAGTATATTTCTTGGTTTTTACGCATTTTCACAAGGTTTTGTAAACGCACAAAGAAATTTCTCATTAAAGTTTGCAAAACATTTTTTCGGTGCAGGGCAAAATTCGAATACGAGGTCGCAGTTAATCTCAGCTCTCGGTCAAATAATTTGGCCAGCGCGTATGTTCGCTTCAGAGCAAGCGGACAAGTAGGTTCTGCAAGCGACACAGTCGAACGTTGACCGCTGTTTTCGCGCGTTTTTACGTTAATACTGCACGTTTTGCACCCTGGGGCTGGACGGATATATCAACGTTGACGGCAGTCGCTGCTTCAAGCCGTCTCGGACATCGAACACGTTTCATTGCTCAGTGCTGGGTATACACGACATTACACGATTCATAAAAGAGCGCGGCCAGATCGCTTTGAAATTATTCAGGCGAGCATAATTTAAGGTTTGTTGAAGGTGATCTGCGTCAGTTAAAGAGTGTCGCGAATAAATGAATACGTTACGGTAAAATACGCAGTTTTGTAAAAAGAAACTTGAGAAAAATATCACAACCCGTAACCACGTATGTGTTACAGTACCTGCTTACATTCACGCTCCTACACTCTATGAAAACTTCATTTGCAGCAACACACATTATGTTGACGTTCGTGACTCTGTGACAGGAATTTTCCGATTAGTACAGCCCGCTGACTCGCACGTCAGAAAAAAATAACAGATTAACTAGATCTTCAGTCATTTTATTCTACTGCGCTCTAAATTCGAATCGGTGAGAATTTCACTTTTTCAATCAGTCAACAATATCTGACTGATTCAACAGTCACTTCAGAGACTAATTACGTGGGGAAAAAAAATTTGCTGCAGGAGAAAGTATGGTTCTGAGTTGTACAAAAACGACCTCTAAGCAATAAGACACGGTTGGCTTAGATGTTAGATATTCCCCAGTTGCCCGAAAGCCATAAAAGCTGGGGTGTCTACAAAAAAATATATATATATTATTATTATTATTAACGCTTCTCAGTAAAGAGTCTCGCGGGTTCAACTATATCGGGGACGGTTACGTGCGCTTAACGTAGACTTCCGGTAGCGACTGTTCGTAAAGCCCGGACTTACGAATACGTTTATGTTTACGAGGTCTTGTTACGATGGCTCTTACCGCACTTCATTTACACGAACTGGTCCTTCTCTCCTGAGGCGGCTGCCAGCAAAGCCCGATGTCCATCTCAAACGATGCTAATCGCTGACCTAGCTGATGGAAACACAGTAAGTTATTATTATTATTAACGCTTCTCAGTAAAGAGTCTCGCGGGTTCAACTATATCGGGGATGGTTACATGCGCTTAACGTAGACTTCCGGTAGCGGCTGTTCATAAAGCCCGGACTTACGAATACGTTTATGTTTACGAGGTCTTGTTACGACGGACCTCTCTTACCGCACTTCATTTACACGAACTGGTCCTTCTCTCCTGAGGCGGCTGCTAGCAAAGCCCGATGTCCATCTCAAACGATTCTAATCGCTGACCTAGCTGATGGAAACACAGTAAGTTATTATTATTATTAACGCTTCTCAGTAAAGAGTCTCGCGGGTTCAACTATATCGGGGACGGTTACGTGCGCTTAACGTAGACTTCCGGTAGCGACTGTTCGTAAAGCCCGGACTTACGAATACGTTTATGTTTACGAGGTCTTGTTACGACGGGCCTCTCTTACCGCACTTCATTTACACGAACTGGTCCTTCTCTCCTGAGGCGGCTGCCAGCAAAGCCCGATGTCCATCTCAAACGATGCTAATCGCTGACCTAGCTGATGGAAACACAGTAAGTTATGTTACTCTTTTAGGGAAATTTCGTTTGTATGTTCGTTAACATTGTGATGTGCGTAAGATGTCGACTATAATTCTGCCAGTTATTTAGAAAATTATGTAACGTCAAAAAAAAATGTCATGTTACGAGAAAAACTCTTATTGCTGCATTAAATTACAAAAAAAAAAATTACTATAAACAAATGTTTTTAAATATTGTTTTTAGCCCTTCTGTATGAATGTTAAAACTTTGCAAAGTTACGTTGATTAACTCAATAAACAATTCACAGGAGTATTCCTTAAACGATTTCTTTAAGTGTATAAAAACTTTTTAAATTTTAAATAAGCTTAGCGAAAAAAAAGTTATTCAGACAATTATTTTTCTGAAACGAAGGCTTATGGCTTCTCTTCCAGTGTGTCGCCGTAACTTATTGCCTTTCGCGGGTACGATTTCAATTAAATTACATTTTGAAGTGCTAATAGCCTAATCGATTAGCGGTTTCTTCACTCTTTTTAATCAAACCTTTGAAAAATATTCCATCCTTGACGTACTTTTTTTTCTTCCTAAATATGTCATGTATCACAAGCATTCTATATTTGTGCTAATATAAAAGTAGCTTATTTTTCGTTAAAAGGAACTTTTATATACTTCATCCATAAATTATAATATTTCATTTATAATATTTCACGTATACAAATAGGGTAAAATAAAGGTGTGTTGGTAATAACTAGTAAGAAGTAGTTCTAATGCAATATATTATGGAAGGGATCGCCCACGAATGCAGTGCACTGTCTCTGTGGTGTCATTTTAAGAGACTCGCTTAAGCTTTGTTTGCTAGAGGCGGAGGAAAATTCTCCAAGTAAACATTTAGCAGGTCATCAAAAATGTTGCAATCAACCGAGAATAGACCATAAAAGAAATCTGTCTTTTTTTGTAGATTCATCGTGTTTCTTAGGTGATTTACAATTCAATTGCGAGACATTGTGGAACCTACAAAAGACACGTACGCTCTTAATCTGAATCAGTGACAAATTCACTGTTTCAATCAGTTAGCAGTGCCTCACTGATCCAACAGTCACTTCAATGAATTTAACTGATGAATAGAGACGGGCGTTTTTCGCGAAAAGATTTCAGGACCAGCTGTACTCCAAACACTTTATTTAATATGCACATTCGTGGTTGGATGCTTTTGAATGTCACGTGACTCAAGTGTCTGTCCGCGAATTACGGACGTTCAGTATCGCAGTTTTTTTATTACAATTGGCCCAGTCAAATAAGAACACTTTTTTTTAATGTAGACACGCGGCCAATAACCAAAGGAAGTTGTGGCTGTGGACGTAAGATATTGATGTCAAGCATGACCATAAATATTTTCGCGAAAAACAACTGTCTCTATTTATGAATCACTGAAAAAATGCCAATTATCCTTCACTTATTGATTCGGTGACATTTTTTCACTTTTTTTCAGTGGTTTGTTTTTGACTGATGGATTAGTTAAATAAAGTACAAAAATGGCCGTAAAACAATGTTTAAAAATAGCCGTTAAATAACGTGTATCATGTGAAATAACAACGGATAAATTAATAAAACCAATACAAATTACTTTTTTTAATGTGTTGTCTTTCAAAACACCATTTTACGAGGTAATGTGAAATGCAGCCATTTATTCCGTTTTCAAGTCTTCCATTTCGTTTTCATGTAATTATCACAGAGCTCTGTTTAAATTTTTAAACTGCATATAATGTGATGAAGAGATTGCACTCGTATATACAATTCGTTTTAACATTCCTAACGCTACCAATTAAACCAAAAACCAAAAGTAAGAGCATACAATTTAAAGTTTTAGGATTTTGTTACGAAAAAATAAGTCAAATATTTTCCTTTGCTTATTTCGACATGGCATGGTAGCGCAGGTGGTAACGTAACGGTGTAACAGCAAAGTGCGAAGGGCGTGCGAGTTCGATCCTGGCCACCTCGGAAAATTCTTTCCACTTTTTAAATTACGGTAAATAGCCCAATATAAATAGCATACTATCATAAATATGTTAATTTCGTGTAATTATTTGGTGACGTTCATCAAGAACAATATTTAATTCGCCACTGTAGTCGGCCGTCACTTATTCAATCAGTGAAATTTTTTTCACTGAAACAATCAGTGGTTTTTCCACTGATTCTAAGTGGAGCCACTTTAGCTGATTCGAGTAGTTGAATTTCACTGCGAATCAGTGGTTTGCCACTGATTCGAATTTAGAGAGTGATCACTCCGAACTTTTGCGAAGCCCTGCTGAAGTTCTACTTTCAGGCTCTCTCCGCCTCCTGCACGCAATACTCTACTGTTTCTAGAATATTACCCCAGAGGCGCAACGCGCTACATTTGTAATCACAGATTCGATGTTTTTCACGGGAAATATTTCTTACGAGGCATTGCCGCCGCTCCCATATTCTCCATCCTTTTATTCGCAGGCTTATCAATTGCAAATAAAATATTATAGTTTGTCGATAAAATACCATAAGTAAAAGTTTAATTTCACATAAGGTGCATTAATATTGTAGGCCCTAATATAGTGATACACGACATATGTAGGAAACAACTAAAAATATCATACGTGGGGTGATTTTTTGAAGGTGTGATTAGAATTGCGTGAAAAGACTGTGAATAGACTCTACCCAGCATCCCATGCGCATGTGTGTTCATGTGTTAGCTCCTTCATGTTGTTAACACTTGTATGTACTATTGTATTCACTATCGTATTTTTTCCTAGACTCTATGACAAATACGTGAACACAATGTCGTTTACTTCAGTTTTTCTATACGTAGTGAGCTCGTAATTGTGCGCTCGTTTGGATTTGGTTCGTGGCACACCGACGTTCAAGGAAGGACTAAACAAAAAGACTCGTGATAATTGTGATGGTCGAACACTATGGTAGTAGGGGCCACGGTGGCTGAGCAGTTAGCCTGCTCGCCTCCCGGGTTCAATCCCCGGCCGGGTCACTCCGGATTTCCGCATGTGGGATAGTGCCGGACGATGCCGTTGGTCGGCGGGTTTTCTCGGGGGATGTCCCAATTCCCTCGCCCTTCCATTCCGGCGCTGCTCCATACTCACCTCGATCACCCTCATCGGCTCTCGAGACCTCGATGTTAAGAGCCGTCCAAATCTCTTCACTCACTAGGGTAATAAGCCCGGTGCTAGAGATGAGTCTGGAACCATAATCTTGTCGGTATTCTCGCGACTTTGAAAGTGACGTCGTAGCAGATGCGAATTATGAGCGCGATGTCCAGCGAAACTTTTTTTGAAGCGTCTCATATCGGTGGGCGCTACAATCGCAGAGAATGTGGAGTGCAGTGCCGATAGGCCGGTTTGTTTATTGCCCGTGTTCTCTCTCGTAGTGCTCACGCAGCAAACTAGGCGATACGCATCACATCACCGTGCGTTTATACGTAAGACGCGTCTCAGTTAGTCAGCGTCAAAGTTCATCAACTAGGCCTACCTCCGGCTCTTTCACTTAAACGACAGAACTTTTTTGACACAAGTTTTATTTTCGCTGCTGTCGCATGCCCTAACCAGATAAATTTCGAAATCCTCTCCGTCAATACGGCTAAAAATATTTTCGCCGAGCTCATCAAATACGATAACAATTACGTACTACAAATTAATACAGTCGCGCCTCCCAAGCGTGTACTCCGCAATAGTTTTAATAATTCCTATTATACGATACAATTGAAGTATTCATGCTTTTACGAAATGCTGGTTACATTAAAACAAATATAGAAAGTTTAGTGCTCGAATGTATCACTTTTTTGAAACACAAATAATGGTGAGAAACCAAATATCACCTAGAATTGCTTATCCCTCATTTTTAAAGTGAACATGAAATGCTGTAACAGATCGTTAATGAAAACCAAACTACGAACGCACGTTCCGATTTTAGAAAAGCAACTTGATCTTTATTGAATGATGATCCAATTTATTTGTTTAACCGTTATTTTATCTTAAATTGAAATATTTACCGTAAAGTCTCAAAGTAAGGTAATCTTACCAAACCCCGAGGCTATATTTATAAAACAATTTTTAAACCAAAACTTTTTTATAACGTTATGCTTTTACTAACATTTTAAATGGCGCCCCACTAGACCTAATAACATTCCGGGTGTTAGGACTAAGATTTTAATAAACGATAATATTTGAACCAATTATCTTTTCTCAGTTATTTCGATAAAACACTGGAAACTAAATAGTGCTGTAGTGGCCAAAAAAATTTTTATTTGCGACCGCAAATTTTTTTGGACCTCAAGAAAGACTTCGTGGCACCAACAAAATTATTTTTTTCTCGGCAGGGCTTGTTGCCAAGCACACAATTCATTTCTAAGTCACGGGAAATTCAATATGTTGTAAGGTAATAACGTGTTCGTTAGTCTCAGCAAAATTGTTAAGATTCTAGCAGCAAGTAGGGCTCACAAAATTGTTTTGTCAGCTAACATAAGCACGCATGCGCACGTATCCAATAGTAGCTTTCTAGCGGCCGCGAAATATACTGTCGCCAACGACATGAGTGCTACAGCCAACAGCTAAATAATTAGTTGCAAATTCAACATATGTTGTAGTTAATATGAAAGCACTCATAAAATATAATTACAATAAATAAACTTGTTAAACTAGCAATAAATGTATGTAATACTTGCAAAACAAGTGTAGGAGCATACAGTAATTTGTTTTAACGACAACAAAATTTCGTCTTCAGAAGCATCAACAAATTAGCTTCTGTAATCAATAAAAAATCTGTTGTCTTTTTCCTCACTGAAAGTTTTTCAACCAACGATTACGTATTCGGATTCTGACATTAAAACTTTAATTTGTTGAGGGGACAATAGGCGACGGCTGCATGCTACCAAATTCTATGAGACCTCCGGAATAATAATCGCTTATCCAGTGTTAGTCTTAGATATGTCACATTTCTGCTATAGTGTGCAGAAGATTTACAACGGCCGTAAGTTAGCTCATCTTTATTGCGTATCCCACTGACATGTATATATGTGTTATATATTATATATATGTGTGTGTGTCTGTGTGTGTAAAATATACATATGTGTGTGTGTGTAATTAATATATATAATTATAGGCATAGTGTACGAATATCGAATCTTGAGTATTTTAGGCCAGAAATATAAGTAAAAACTAAAATCATAAAATTACTATCGCTAAAGATTTTAGTTCCTTAGCCGTTAAAATAAAATAGCAAAACCAGTTTTATACTGCAAGCTATTACACTAGTGGCGAGCATTGCTCGCTACTAGAATTTTGCTTAAATTAAAGTGATATAACTTATGAGGTCTCTTAAATTCTCACTTACCTTTTATGTAAGTATACTGCTATAGGTTTTATTGCACATCGTGGCAGCCAGTTTTTGTTAGCTTGCTCTCGAACCAGATACATCCTGTATACGCCTTTTATCAGATTAGCTAAAGAAAAATGCATGGACCGTAATTATGGTAGTAATTTGTACGATGTCTTGTCGCGCCATTTTTCTAATGTGACTACGGCATACCTAGTGATGCACCGGCTATCTCATTCCGCTACGACAACGATAGATTTTAGTTCACTTTGGGTTTGTAGCTCCGGTATTACGACTTCGACTTTGCAGCTTACCGAGGCAATCCGTTTCAGTATTAAGTGTGCACCTTTGTACAGTACGGTTAAAAAAAATATGTAATTATACCACCCTCTCAGGGAATGGGTGCTTTAAGGCCACTGGTGCACGAGAGCAGTATATTTATTTAATTTGTGTCATAACTTGTTTCACATGAGATTATTAGACATTTTTGGCACTTCAAGAAGTAAATAACAACTTCCAGCACCTTCTTACATTGTTAGATATTCACTGCCGTCATTATTCTCGGAGCACTGATTGCAGATAAGCAATTATTTATGTTTTCTTATCTGCAATCAGTGCTCCGAGAATAATGTTGCAGTGAATGTCCTAAAAGTTGTTATCTGCGTCTTTAAGTGCCAAAAATTTTAAAAAATTTTCTGTGAAACAAGTTATATAAATATTCTGCATTCATATACCAATGGCCTTAATACCGGGCCAGGAGTGGTGGTGGGGGGGGGGGGGTATATAACGATGCTACGCACGTCCGATTTCACTTCGGAGAAACACCAAAATCTCCCCCCAGAGATGGATAGGTTAAGCACAGTTTGTGATCAACACGTTTTCATTGCATACTTCAACACTATAGATCAACTTTACAACAATGATTCGATCTACGTGACAAATTATAAATACAAAATAGAAGTATGCCCCGTATTTTTACCACGGCAAGCAATGTTACTTACGCAAATATTCATCTTAACGAATACACGCATGCTCATTGAAACTTCTTCGATATTCAGTGTTTTTTTTTTTTTTCATCAACGTGAACGGATTTATTTATAACAGAATCACATTGTACGTAGGCCGAAAATATGCATACGATATTTTTATTACTGTTGTGATTATAGTGTTCAAATCTCTCTTTCATGGTCAACATATTAAGATTAATTAATATTTTATTCTTATTATCAATTGCTGCAACTAAATTTAGAGAAAAATAATTTTATATTAAAAGAATTTTGCTAAAACATGATTAAAATTTTGAAAATTTAAAGATTTTTAACCCATATATGAATATACGAATACGTAGTTTCTCATTACGAAACTTGATTTTTAAGTAATTTGACACAGACTTTGATATTACGAATTTACATAATTTTATATAAACACATACACTCGCGTGAATATTTTGGTAGAAATGTTCGGTTGCGGTAAAAAATACATCTCAAGAGTTCATCATCACAGTTATTATGATGCTATATTTTCACCAGATTTAAAACATGTTGATTATTATTCATACATATGTCAATAGCGCATTAAAAATACTACGTTAATGAGTTTATAAGAGAAGCGTGGCGTTTCCTTTGTGTAATGAGAATTCTTATATAAAATTGCACGCACTGTAGCAGTTTTACAATACATATACAAATATTTGAAATGTTCGAATTTTCAGCAAGCAGATGTTGAATTTATTTCTTGGGTGATGTAAATTTGCACATATATGGCCATTGTAAAACTAAACTTACGAATATGTATTATCTAAATAAAGTGAGTGTTTTAATACCATCATTATGTTGTAATATAAAGTATTAATAGAAATTTAAACACTTAATGATATTGCTGTTTCGCAAGTACTTCTAGTATTGCGTAAGTTACTAGTAATGCGTAAGTTACTAGTAATGCTTAAGTTACTAGTAATGCGTAAGTTACTAGTATTGCGTAAGTTACTAGTAATGCGTAAGTTACTAGAAATGCGTAAGTTACTAGTAATGCGTAAGTTACTAGTAATGAAGCTTTACATTTATTCGTTTTCAGCGGAAACTCATCGATCTATTTTCATTTTTCAAAAAATTCTTGTGGACTTATAGAACCTGTAGTGTGTATCCTAGAATTACGGACCCAAAATGAAAAATTATCGATATTTTAAACGTGAAGATTTACACTTCGTTTACTGTTTTGTACATCTTTCGTTTTGTTTAGGTGAATGTTTCCAAGTGATCGCAAACGATTCTGGGGAAATTGTAAGCCAAAACGGTGTCGGGGATTAAGCTCAAAAAATTCTGACGAATAAATTTTGTTGTGCCACTCTAGCTGATGTATATGGCTGAACCCTGATGTCGAAAGGTAAGAGACATCGTTGGTGGGATAACTATATTAAATAAATATCTACATAAAAGCAGAAAGAAGTGTGTGTCAGTTATTTTTTAAATAATTCAATAATAATTGAATTTATAATTTTTCCAAAAATTTTAGTTGCCCTACTTAAAGACTGATGTTAGCCATGAATGCGAGTGACTTAAATTTAAGTGCCAGAACAGTAGTCAGAAAATGTACAGAAAATGTACCATTAAAATTTTCCAAATTTTATTTACCCAAAGGAATTTTAATGACGTAATTTTACTTTCAGCAAATTTATATTTTATGAGTCGTAACGTGAATATTTTAAATCCTAACGAGTAATGTGCTTGCCTCCTTTGAAATGTAGGTATTCACTATTTTAATATATGGAAACTATTGGTAAAAAAAAATCGTAGTAATGACTATTAGGGCACAGTTTACTTATGTGATAAGTTCACTTTGCTAAGTGCGCTGAAAAAAAAACGAATCGTGGAGTGTTTTTATTTGAAGTTACTTATGACTAATCTTCATTTTTTATTTATTTTTCCTACTGAACCCTTTTTGTGAAATATTTACTGGCATGCTGCAGTATGTCGTAAAAGGTCACAGAACTAAGCTACATGCTTCACGCACATGGATTTAATTGACCGCTGTTAAAACTAGTAAGTTCAGTGAGCATAATCTGGCTGCCCTTAGTCTCGACTTCCAAATGTGTAAGCTAAGCTCAAGCATGACTGATATAAAGACACGTCAATTGCTGATACGACCACGCAATGAATAAGGGCAACGAGTCACTGCTTTTTTATAAGTAGTCTTTAGGAAGCTTCCTCCTTCGGCTTCGGCCTCTTTGGCCGAACTCTTTGGCCGAATAGTTATTGTGCCTAATGTCTTTCAAGAAACCATATGTTCGATTAATTTTTTTTTTAATTTTTTTTAATTTTTTTTATTTTTTTTATTTTTTTATTTTTTTATTTTTGCTAAAGTTTCAAGAAAATTCCCAAAGCACATCTTAAGAGACTCCGTTTCATTTTAACTCTTGCTTTTAACATGCAACACTCGAAATATAAATCAGCAAAAATCAAACGCAGTCGATGAGAACTCAGCCGTTGGAGGGAGCGAACGCCTGTAAATTACCTCGGTGAATCAGTTTCGCACGTTTCTCAGTTGTTTCTGCTCATGTGCAGTGAATTATACTCCAAGTCACAGACTGCTCGTTCGTTTAGCGGATTCGCCAAACATGTGACGTTGGCGAACTGCATTTAAAATGACTGTAATGTTACTGAGCAAAACTATATTCACGTACGAGTGTACTTTAATATGGTTACCAAGAGGAATTTCTATTATTGCTAATAAAACTGAATTTTACGCACTTGTGTTGCCAGTCATGTCGCAATCAAACACATTACACTTTTTTTTTCTTCAGAATTCCTGCTAAAATTTCGTTCTAACAAATGTTCTAAGCTAATAAGTTTATCAAAACATAATCCTGTCAGTACTTAAGAAATGTGATACATAAGTTGAGCATGTATTATTTTTATTTCTTCTAAAATAATATCCCGAAAGAACCAAATGCCGCATATCTTCCTTTCATCGAAATCGTACTTTAATTGTCGTAACCTAAACTACATGTATTCTAATTATTAGGGCCAACAGCATTTACAACATTGTATGTTATCTAAATAGTTCCTCTATAGAAATATAGCGTGCCTAAAGTAGCGGATTCTTACATTGTCATAGCGCAAGCTGTAAAAACACTACTGAAAATTTAACACGCAGTAATACAAAATATTTAAAAAACATTTACTCTTGTCTGTGTTTTTTAACGTGTATGTAAACCCAACCAGTGCCCCGCGCTACATCGTGTTACATTCAAAATAGAAATAGAAAGCCATTTAAAAATTGCCAGGAACTAAGCTAAACTTTTATGGATCTAACGTCTAGTATATTCTGTATTTATTTTCATTCTTAGGCATTCTGAGTATTTTTGTTCACATTATATGCACATAAAAAAATCCTATATCGTTTATATTGTATAAGGAAGACAAAACTCTGTAATATTAAAATGTTAAACGATTTGTTCTAACACACTTTAACACAAATAGAGTAGAAAAATATGCGACATCTTTGTAGTTTCCACATACACAGTAACACTTTGCATATTTCACAGGAGCCATAAAATATTATCGAGTTTTTACACGATAGTCCTGCAAATATATTAATACTACCATACAATATTAGGTAATTCAATATGCAATTGACTTTTCCTTGACAAATATAGGAAAGCTACCGGAGGTGTATGAAAAATAAATTACCTATTGTGCTTATACAAATGAATGGGAAATTTCCTAAGTGTTACCTGAAGCGAATTTTTTATTATAACCGCGAATAGAGGACGTATTTACATGCAATGTTTCCTTTAATATGTATACATTTTATAACCAGGATTAATATGGCAATTGTGTTGTTGAGCTTCATGAAAGTATTTTTTACGTGATAGCAAGGACTTCCTTATATCACAGTTATTTTTAAACCAGTTACTTTTGGAGTCATGTCTTCCGTTGTACCTAGCATTATCGCCGGGAATACTTCGCTTCCCCACGCCCATGCATTCCGGCGCTGCTCCATTCTCAGCTCATTTCATCCTCGTCGGCTTTCAAGACGTCATCGCCAAGAGCCGCCCGAGTCTCAACTCGACCCTACAGCGGTCCGAGTGTTTGCGTGTTTTTACGCAAACAACGGGTCGTCCGTGTCGGGGAATTGCGAGGGATGAAGGGGGGGTGCAGGCTGTTCACGGTGAAGTGAGCACTTTTAAAGGCCTTCCCAACAAGCTTTAACCACTAATCAATATATCTTATTGCAGCGTCAAGCTGAGGGCGGTGAAATGTATACACCGTGTTTATTCGTCGCATTGAAATGTTCATATTAAAAAGCAGCAGGGAGGTAAGATGAAATGGAAAAGTTAGAAGTGCCTAAAAAAAAAGTGCTCACTTTACCGTGAACAGCCTATATCCGTGTTGGTGCTGTTGTCGCGCGCAAATAAACCAGCGCCGAGTTTCGTCGAAACAATTCACCGGGCAGACGCGCGGCGCGCGCGAGATCTGCCCACCCCTCCTTTTTTCCCGAACGGCCAGAAAGTGATTTTTGGCTTACGATTGCCAAACGCTGGGCGCCTCCGACTATCAACACGTGTAGCTATTTTTTTTTTTTTTTTTTTTTTTGTTTGATTGTGCGGGAGGGGCGACTGTCGGGCCGGCACGCAAGTCTGCGTCGGGATCACGCGCGGCGCGGGTCGCGCATGCGCGGAACAATAGCAGCGGGCGCGAGTGTTGCGGTGACGTAGCTCCAGATAATCCCGTCGCCGCGGGACGTGAAGAAATAGCTACTCCACCACTGCTGCATCCGCCTGGGTAATCTCGTCCAACGCCGACAACTAATAAAATGTAAAAGTTACGTGGCCCCCGAAAGACACGACAGACAAGCCCAAGATCTGAAATGACAACAACATCGATTAATGTAAAAAAAAAAAAAAATGGGATAACTTATATTGATTTTATTAGACCATTTCCAAAGCGTCCCTTGTCTACAAATATGACAATTTCCAATAATGGTCCTGTTGGTTCCATCCTAGCCCTTGCTGTGAACGGTAGATGTTTTATAGGTCCAAAACAGCGCGAAGGCGGTTAAAACACAGGTTTAAAATTCATTCCATTTCCAGTGTAGCCGTTTACCACAAACATTAACATAAAATTTATTCGATTTCTAAAGGGAATGCTTGGTTTCAAACGCCTCGTATTTCTACAAAAAAATGTTCGTGGCAACAGTAATCACTGGAAGAAACATTTTGTGGCAACCACGAAATGTTTTGTTAGTGTTCACCTTGCCAAATAATTTTGCGGCAACCACAAAATGTTTTGTTAGTGTTCACCTTGCCAAATAATTTTTGTGGCGAACACTGAATTATTTTATTGTTACCGCTGAGCTTTTATGGCCAATAATAAATTATTTTGTAGTGAGCACAGAATAATTTAACACGGTGACCTCTCTACAAAATAATTTTCTTCTTGCATCCATACCAAAATTCATACAGCCACATTAAGAAATACACTCCATACACATTTTCCGGTGTTTCTTGAAAATCAGTGTATAGGGACAGGGATCCCTTTGTAAATTGACTTATCACATAGTCTATTTGCATGTTCACACGTTTTAAATCAAACATTAGAAAAAATCACCCCATTCATGAGGCGGTTTCCTAAATACGGAGTGTATTACAAGTGGAGTTAATTTGAGTTGAGAGATTTGGGCGGCTCTCAACAAGGAGGTACTGGCGTTTGATGAAAGCGAAATGAGGTGAGAATGGAACAGCGCCAGAATGCAAGGGCGGGGAGAAACGGGAAATCCCCGACTAAACCCGCCGACCAGCGACGTCGTTCGGCACGATTCCCACTTGCGAAAATCCGGGAGTAGCCCAGCCGGGGATTGAACCCGGTTCGGCGTGGGGGGGAAGCGAGCAGTCTAACCGCACGGCCACGATGTTTCACAAGGTTTTTTTTTCCACTTCTGTTGCCATAAAAGTATACTTTTTTCGTTAAATTGAATATTTTCTTCATTTAATTTATAAAATTGAATATTTCATTTATACTAAAAACGTACACAACAGAGAGAATATAGATGTGTTGTTAATGCCTAGTAAGAAATAATTCTCGTGCAAAACTTTTAATGGGTTGAAATTGTTCATTTGCCTAATTTTTTTGTTTGTTTTAATTCATTTCACAATTTTGTGAAACAATATCAATAATATATTACCATTGGTTAAATTGCTAGTTGTGTTAAAATATAACTTTACCTACGTTTCTAGTGAGATTATGAGCATTATAATTTTTTATGCGAAATAAATTTCAAAATGTTATACAAGCAGAATATTTGATTTTAGATGAATCCTTTTTTTTTAAGGCCTAGAAACACCGCAAATAAATGTATATTAAGTCTGGCATTTTATTATCCTGCAATTAGGGGTTAACTTTTATTTTGAATTTAATTTTAAATTTATAATTTAAAACAAAACTACACAATTTTCATCAAATTTCTTTATTTTATTAAATTGTGATTAAGGTTAATAATTATGAAAAAAAGTTGCATTTGTATGGCTTTGAACATAAATTAGAAATTTCCATAACTTTTTTCAATAATTTTTGGAAATAAATATTTTTTATGATTTTTGTACTTTTATTCAACTACTATTTGATGTAATACTATATAATTATAAAATATCTTAGTAATATTGCCTAGAGAGTCGACTTTGACACTTTACCGCCCTTAACAAAGCATGGAACATAACAATTGCTCCTCACAACTGTTAAACGTTGAACGAACTGTGTCAACAAACTTGAACGAAGAAGCATTAGAATTTCTGAAATAATCAGAAGTATAAATTTCTTTGGTATGAATTCAGTCCGTGAATTTTCACTTTTTTGTTGGGCTCAATATTTGAATATATGCCAATGCAGATTATTTAAACCAGGGTTTTATATAAGTAGAGACCTGTAAAATTCGCGAATTCAATGACCTGCAGGCTCTATAGTCTTGTGTACAAATATGCCGATATTAACTGTGAATTGGTTGTCTGCTGTCACAGTGGAAGGCGACGATTGGGCCAGCGTTCTCCAGGAGGTGTCAAACACCGTGTGGACCAATGGCGAAAGTCATATAAGCACACGTTTTATTTAAATTCTAGCTTGTCCCAAAATGAATCCGCGAATACATCAGGTCTGTATAAATAAGTAATCGATTACATCATATCTAGCAGTATGATCTGGATTCATGTCGTCGGCATTATATGCCCATATCTCAGAAATACGTCCTTATTGAGGCCGTTCATCATTTCGCTCTCAGAAGAAAATTCAAACGCCACTAGTTCACTGAAATGTTGAAAAATTTAGCGACATACCGTAAACAACTTTGCTTTTGAAGCACCAAAATTTTCATATCTGTGTCCCAGTTAAGACATGGATATCTGTGAGGATTAATTTTTATAGCCAGCAGTCTTCCAGTTAGTCTCTTGGCACATAAATTGAAAATTCTTAAAAACCGAATCAATTTTTGAAATGTTATCGTTAACATTTTATTACTCTGCAGCAGCGTTGGGACGAATTTATTCTGTGCTCAATAATAATTTTTACAACAATAACTGCTTCCTCAGTGGAACTTAGCTGAAAATTTTAACTTGTAGGTTTCCGTGAAAACACATAAACATTGTAGGAACCCATTAGAAATTAAAATGTTCACTTGTCTATTAGGCTTATGCTGTACCTTGAATAAAACATTTACCGCAGTATACAGGTAGTCCCTGATCAACGGTTACATTTGTGAGCTGTCCACATGTGCAGAATTATACCGAAAACATAATATGGTCCATAGTCTAAAGTGGTAGTCACTGGATGTAAGCACATTTGAAACCAATAGGTTTTAAGATGTTTTCAGTTTTACATATCAGACACTACATGCAATTCCAATAAAGCATTATTTTTAATGAAGGTATTTGTTTCAATATTTGGTTATATTGTCATCTCTATTAGTATCATATTGTTAGCATAATTCTACTGTACTTATACAACGAAAATTGCCTAGCTGAATGGCATGTTGGTGCCCCGGTGCCTCCGACGTGGCAGATACTCAATTGTCGCACTGGAAATTCGTCAACAAGTTGGTCTCACTAGAGCTTCGTGAACGTCAAAAAATGTCACAGCAACGTCAAATGAAGGTTAAAAAATAAATGGCAGGGCAACGGCATAGAGTCGATGGTTGTGCGAGCTCAATACCGGCCACCGGCGAAACATTTTCGAATTAAAAAAAAAATTGTAAATTGCACAATATAAATCTAAACTATCGTAAATATGTTTATTTCACGTGATTATTTGTCTGCATTCAATAAAAGCAATATTTAATTCGCCACTGTAGAGGGGCGTCACTTATTCAGTTAGTGGATGTTTCACGTCACTAATTCAATGAGTGAAATTTTTTCATTAAAACAATCTGTAGTTTCCCACTGATTCACATTTAAAGTGTGTTAGTTCTCCTTCTGTGTACTTCACAGCATTCTCCCAGATCCTCTGTGTAGTGTGCGCGTGGCTGCGTCTAAACACTGCCGTCAACAGCGTGCTTCAGTAATATCCCACAGTCGATATGGCAAGCAGTTGGGCAAAATAACCCACTGTAAGGTAGTAATGTCTTGGTGAACTTGAACATGGCATTCGCAGAGGGGCATCGGAGCTCTTCGCCATCCACTGTCGAGCGCTAGCAAGAAGATTTCCACGTATGATGAGTTCTCTTTAAGGTTCCCGCCTACCTGCAGCCTTTTTTCCGTGTCCGAGGCCGAGCTATAAGGACAAGACTGCCACTCGCTACAAGTGCGCCATCGCCACTAAGCGCGAGTCTCTGAACTGGCGCGAAGTGCTCTCGTCACTCTGCGTGTACCTACGGGACTTTCAGCGGTGACCCTATTATTGTATGCGTGGAAAGTCTGCAGGAAGGTTCAGCGCAAGGATCTTGAGTAGTTTTGTATGTATTTGAAGAGTATATTTTGAAATACAGCGCTTTGAATATGCCGTTGTTGGCCATTTTGGAGTGGTCTAAAATACTGTTTCTAATGTGGGTGACGTCTTGAAAGCACTTGACAGCCCTCGTCTAAAGTGTGTGTTCTTTTCGTAGATCAGTATATTGGACGTATTTTAAAAAATTTCGTGGGGAAACGAGTTCTTCAAACACTCTGCAACGTAGTTCAAATCCCAAGAATGGAGCGGTACATAAATGAACTCCAAATACGTCAGTTGAAATCTACGCAGGTTTTTGGAAGCCAACGTTTCGAAACTAAAAATGGGCAATCTTGGGTAATGTTTTGTGCAAACTTTATGAGCGCATATATAGCAATATTTTGTGCGTTTATTTCGTAAAACATGTAGCGCTACGTTAACAGACAGAAAATGCACGACTTCAGAAAGAGCTCGACAGAAATACATGACTATAGAAAAATATTTGCTCACATAATTAGTTATAACTGTTCTATTGAATTGCCGTTTCTTCATGTTCCTCTACTGACTTAAAAAAATTTAAAGATACAATTAACATATTAGCCTTCGATTACGTCCAATGCCTAAGGACACCTGTTTTTCGCGAAAAGATTTCAAGACGAGTTGCATTTTTAAAAAAATTAGTTCAAATGCACGTTCATTATTGAATTATTTTAATTGTCACGTGTCTTAGGCGTCTGTCTGCGAATCACGGACCTTCAGTATTGCAGTAAATGTATTCTGATTGGTTCAGTCAAGTAAGAGAATGTCTTCTCCATAGACACGTGGCCAATAACCGAAGGAAATATGCAAGTGTGCACGTAGGTTATTGAAGTCTTGGCTGGGCATAAATCTTTTCACGAAGAACAAGTGGTCCTGCTCATGCCCCCTTAAGTTACTCTGGTACGGTTAAAAGTCTCGCCAACAGTGGTTCTTGTTGGAGACGGAGCAAGTTGTTCGGACAAGCAGGAACGAACAACTAATCAGCCACTACCCCCAACATTTGCTTGGAGTCATTCCAGGAAACCATGGAAAACCGAAATTTGAAATGCCGAACAGGGAATAGAACTCACGTCCTCCCGAATGTCAAACCAGTCTGTTAGCACTCTACGGCCCCGTTTGGTTTTGTTGTTTGAAAAGAGGGGTAGGGCTGGACGCAAGTTTGGAACAGCTGCCCAAATTGCGTGCATTAATTTATTGCTTTGTGTGAAAGTGTATCCGTTAAAATAAGCTTTATTCCTTGCCTCAGTGTAAGTATTGTACGTGTACAGAGACAGGAATAAAAAAATTTTCTCTAACAAGTGCGATCAACCCTAACAAAAATAGCGTGGTCGCAGAAATGTTTTTAGATACGTTGTTCCCGCCTGACATATTGTAGCAAGGTAATCCTGATGTTATACTTACTACTTTCAGAAGATCGACTTAGGCCCACAGAAGATATTTTTCTATTTCCTAGTGTTACCTAGTTTTACGTGGAATCGCCTTTTAATTTTCTTCATAAATTACAGATATCATAGATACATTTATATATTAGCGAATCTCGCGAATTATTTCGAACACTAAATGTGTGGTAATTTAAAGTAACATTTGGGTGTTTTGTATTCACCATAGATAACGGGAATACCAGCGATGGTTAAAGCTAAAATGCTAATTTTTTTATTCTCATTTAAACGAAATGTTTAAACTCCACACAAATCCGACAGCAGAAGCGACAGGGTCCTGTAAAACCACAGGAGGATATATGTATGTGTGCATAAAACTTATGTAATTCGCGACTGCTGCAGTTACTTCTCGGTTTTCGCATGTGTTTGTAAACATACACTCATTGTCAAAAAAAAATTACTACAGACACAAGGAAACAACCTGCAGGAATGAAACGTGGTGGTTAGGTTTGGCAGTGTGAGACATACAGATGATTTGCGTTTCACGTTCGGCTGCACAAGTGACGTCAGCAAGCATGGCCCTCATGGCGGTACCTGCCGGATTATGTGTAAGGTCGACCTCGTGCGCATGATTTCCATTATGACTCGTGCTGTTGTGTCGGTAACACCCTTTCATAGTAGTCCTATAGTGTGACTCGGAGACGAGTTCGACAGCACTTCGACCAGCTGGTTGCGTTCGAGAGAAGTCGCATTGTAGGTCTGCTGGAAGCAGGGGAGTTATTTTGCCGAACTGCGCGCCTTATCGATTGTGGGATATTACTGAAGCACGCGGTCGATGCCAATGTTTAGACGAAGGCACGTGAACATGACACGGGGGATCTGGGAGAATGCTGCGAAGTACACCGAATGAGAACCAAACTGATCATACACACTAAATCTGAATCAGAAAAAATTCACTGTTTCAATCAGTCAACAGTTCCTGACTGATACAACAGTCAATTCAGTGAATTTAACTGATGATTCAGTGAAAAAATGCAACGTTTTCTTCTTTTATTGATTCGGTGACACTTTCCGCTAATTCATCGGTCATTTTTTTCACTGTGTTTTGGCGAATTGTTTTTTGACTTATTTACCAATGAATCAGCGTGTAAAAATAGCCATCAAATAACGTTTAGAAATGACTATTAAACAACCTGCATGAAGTGAAATAACGACTAATAAACTAATAAAACCAATACAAAATACTTTCTAACACGCGTTTCATCTTTCGAAACACAATTTTTCAAGGTAATATGAACACTCATCATTTCATTTCAACTGCATATAATATTGTGAAGAGCGAACACTCGTATATACTATAATTTTTGTGATGCCCTTCTCCAAGGGCGTGGCAAAGGGACTTCTAACAAGTCCACAAATTCACTTCTAAAAATACCAATAAATCAAGACCTTTTTGCAGAACACGAAAAACTAAAGATTTCTGGGATATATAACAGATAACACATGAATTACTTTGCAATTTATCTTTTGTTTTATTCAAAATAGTTTTATTCAAAATGTTGTATTCAAAATTTTCCACAGAAACACAAAAATGATGATAATGACATACACTGGTTAAATTCAATATATTCTGGAACCTTTTTCAGAATTTCAATAGTCCTGGGCCAAAATACAGCTATTAATACTGATATTAAAATAGTTGGCAATGTGCATAAAATCAAACATGGAGCCAGGGAATACATTAGAATTACAAACGCACATTAAAAAGTATTGCCAACATTTTGATCTCAACTGTGGTATTTTATTGTAACATTTCCAACTGTATATACCTTACTTGAAAATGTGTTCATTCCTCATGTAACCTCAAACTAAATGCAATTATACATTTAAATTGTTTGACTAGTAAGGTACTTTCTTGAAAAAAATGCTCATTTATTACTGACAATCTGAAAATTTTGTAACTTTCAGTTTTCCTGAACACAAAAGATGATAAAATGCAAGTGTAAAGCAATTTTCTAGAATTATTATAATTTGCCATTTAAAAAATATTCATTTATTATTGCTTTTAAAAACCACATGGCTGAAACGTAGGACTCACAAAATTGTACGTCATTCTATTTCCATTCTACAATGCAAAATATTTGACTTAACTAAAACCAGGTATTTCACATTTGAAAATTACCGTGACATACAATGCCACTTGCATTTACAGGTAAATGCTGAAAGAAAATTTAATTTTCATTAATTTAATTTACAAAATTTTAGAAGTCTAAAAATATGGCTGCCAATAAAATACAACAGTATTGGCATTTAATCAGCCGTCTGAACTATATAGGCAATTTCTATCAGCATTTTGACATAAATAGAAAACATCTATCTATCTATCTATCATGAGTCTATGGACATTCAAAATTCACGTTATTATTTGGCATCAGGCTGAATGGCACAGTACTGTATACACTATAGCCGGCGTCGTTTCTCCATTGGCTGCTACATCGATGTGAAGACACTCCCTCTCTGACTGAACTACACGTGATTGGGGCACACAATTGTGAAGTGTTCCTTTATTGGTGCAGAGTCACCCAGGGTGTGTCACATAAAGTATGGTCCAATGACAAACGTACTGCAAAGATACATGTGTTTCAAGTTTATCATGTCCCCAAATAATAACGCGAATTTCACAGGTCTCTATAATCATGACGTAAAATACGCCGTCTTTCCTCAAGACCTGGATGGTCATATTTACTAGTTATAATTACAACATGTCAAGTACTTAACTTGTGTGTTGGAAGCCCAGGAGCGCTGATCTCCCTGATACGGCAAATTCCCTTAGCTTGTGTACAAAAGTTTTGGGCCGTGAGGCTCCTCCCAGAAGGGGGTAATTTAAGTCTCGTCCAAACAAATCACATGAAAGGATCTACCACCTACGATACAGTTCAAAATATAGGTGGGAACACGACTTCCGGCTCCGTATTTCCTGTCACGTGTTTCAACTTCCATCGCAGTGTGGCCGCGTTGGGCTGACCAGCAGGCGCCAGCAGCGCACGACTGTTGAGTCGAGACGCGTTGAGCCCAGAGGCTCCGCTCGAGCTCCATGTGTTGCCTTCTACAGTGACGTCACCTTGTCCTAACAAGGAAATCATCGCGGAACTTCAAGTGTGCACACGATTTTTAGGTAGGAAATTGTCGTCGAACACGTGTAGACTGTAGATTATGTAGCACAACATGTATTTTAAAACCAAATTTGTACATGAAATGGTGTTGGTAGTCACATGTTGCTACGTAGTTTTCCACGCCCGTTTCAGTTTTAACAAGCGTAACGGTACCAATTAAACCAAACAAGAAAAGTAAAGGCATACAGTTTAAAACTACACGCTTTCGTTGAGAAACTATATTTTAAACTTGTCTTGGTAGCGCAGGTGGTAGGCAACATTCTAAAAGCGAAGTGGGAAGGGTGTGTGGGTTCAGGCCACCATCGAAAATTTTTTACTTTTTTAAGTCACGGTAAATTGCGGAATATAAACAGTAAACTATTATTAATATGTTTATTTCGCGTAATTATTTGGCTAAATTCAATAAAAACAATATTTAATTCGCCATGGCAGTCGGTCATCAATAATTCTATCCGCGAAATTGTTTCACGACACTAATTCAATCAGCGAAAAATTTTTCAGTTAAACAATCAGTGATTTTCCACTGATTCTAAGTGGAGTCACTTTCGCTGATTCAAGTAGTTGAATTTCACTGCGAATCAGTGGTTTTCCACTGGTTCTAAGTGGAGTCATTTTCACTGATTCGAGTAGTTAAATTTCACTGCGAATTAGTGGTTTTCCACTGGTTCTAAGTGGAGCCATTTTCACTGATTCGGGTAGTTGAATTTCACTGCGAATCAGTGGTTTTCCACTGATTCGAATTTAGATTGTACCATACCAGTCTCAACATGTTTTTCTTCGTGATATTTGACTTCCTTCCTAACAGCATTTCAATTCGACGCTTTTTTGTTTGTGCGACAATTCTTTCGACCACGAGTGTGTAATAGTATTTCTTGTGGTACCGAGTGCGGCGGAAGAGCGGTGCAGCAGTTAATTATAAGGTAAGGCCTAAGTAAAGTCGGGAGCACTGGAACATGTAATTTCTGGAGAAATTAGTGCAGGGGAGTAATTAACGAGGCGATCCGATCCACGACGCAACGCGCGCTAATACAGAGGCGAAGAAATTCGGTACGGCTTCCTGACGGAGCAGTTTTTTTTTCCCCCGGGCGTGGACGCGGCGTTCCGAGCGAGCGACTGTGTCCGAAGCAGTTTCATTGAGAAGGAACGAGCCAGGAATTTCATTATTGGAAGTGACTCGGCGAAGCAGAGCCCCCACGTGCGCACGTGACCAGGTGCATGACCAGGCAGAAGCGCAGAGCTAGCCGATTGCCGGCGGAATGAATGAAAAGGTCCGTCCGCGAAGAACGCGGTTGGCTCTCGTCGGGCAGCCGACGCCGCTCGGTCCCGTTAGGTCGCGCTCTGATACATCGCCGACAGCACACCGTCATAAATCATTTCCCTGCAGTCGTTAGCGCCGGCCGATTTTTAGCGACTCTTCGGTGTTACGGCCGAGACTCCCCCTGATATTCACGCGGCCAAGCGAAAAAAAAAAAAAAAATTCAAGGACCGACTAGGAAGCAGAGGGGGCATACCGCCATCGTGGCGAAAAGAAAAGTTCTCGTTTCACCGGGTGGACGCGTGGCTTTTCGTTTAACGGTCCGTGGTTTTGAATAGAACTAATCAGAAGTGGCGATTCTGTGGCGCGGGGCCGTTAGACTCGACCACGACGTGTCTGGCGATCGCTCCGCCGGGTCCCGATTGTCGTGCACGTCGCTTGTTCAGGGCCCCTGGTCTCGAAACTAGATCTCCCGGAAGTCCCTCCGCGGTCGTGCTGGCCGAGAGAGCGGATGAATACGGCACTCGTCGCGCCGTGGCTCGTCGCCGACGCTGGCTGCCGCGCGCTCTTTGTTCGGTGACGTTGCGGCGCGTTCATCCAGGCTCCCGCCTACCTGGTCACTTTTTCCCCGCGTCCGTGGCCGTGAAGGGCGGGGACGATTAGGGCGACGCTGCCACGTATGTCAAGTGCGCCATCGCCGTTAAGAGCAAGCCTCTGAACTGGCGTGCAGTGTTCTCGTCGCTCTGCGTGTAGGTACCTATATCTATAGGAAGGTTGAGTACAGTGCCCTTGAGTAGTTTTGTATGCAACTGACGCCTGTGCTTTGAGACACAGCGCTTTGGAAATGCCTTTTTGTTTGGCAATTTTAGAGTACTCTGAAATGGTGTTTCTAATTTGTGCAAAGTCTTGGAAAGTGCTCAACAGCCTTCGTCTGAAGAGTGTTCTTTTCGTAGATCGGGTCATTGGACTTGAGCATAATAGAGTTACGCGTTGCAGCTAGCACCGGCCGCGAGCTCCCATTATGCGCGGTCCAGCTCTGGGGGTGGAGTGAACCGAGAAGGGGCGACCCACCTCTATCCTCCCTCCCCACAGTTGGAACCCGCTCGCTGTCTCGTCGCTATCGCCCCCCCCCCCCCGCATGCCGTGGTAATGACTGACAGCGGGGACATAGCTGGCGTTACAGACCCTCCTCCTCCCGCCTGTTGGAGAAGCCGACAAGTGTAGAGGATGCACAAGAATATCTTCTAGGAATTAGGACCATCAACTCAACGCGGTATTTAGAGAAATTTCTGGGTGATGGCCTACAACCCTAAATGCAAACCACGGTTGAATTGTCGGCAGTGTTGGTAGAAGCCTTTTAGCTGAGTGCGGTTATCAAGCGACGTGCAGAGGACGGATGGGAGATTGCGAGGCGATGGCGGACGAGGTGTTTGTGGTTAGAATTGATGAGAGGGCGTGAAACCCGGCAGTAAATGCTACTGAGCGTGGGCGCTCGGAGAAGTCTAGAACATTGCGAACTGGTGGGGCCTGGACTAAACTGAGGTGGGACTGAATAACATGTGATACGGACTTAATTGTAAATACTGTAACTGTCAAATATGGACATATAATATGTCAAATACTTGAATAGGTATTTATACACTGTCTATTGGGACTGATTTTAATTATTTAACTAAGTCAATTTCTATGAGGTAATTGTAAATTGTATTGATTGAAGTCATACATTGTAAACATCAAGTGATATCAATTTATTGTGAGATGTTGAATCGAAAGAAATTTTGTTTGCAGTTATTGTTTGTAAAATTAGGAACTTATAATCAACTATTTCATTTGACGAACATGGTTTAGCCCACTGACTTGAGAGAAAATTGTAACACTTTCTTAGATAAACAAGTGTTTCAACCACACTGCAGCGATGTTCAAGCCCTGCGCGGTAGTCTAGCTGGACATATTTTCGCGTTTGATGCAGAGAAGCGCGGGAGCGATAAGCTTAACCAGTATAGGCTATTTACGGTAAAATGAGCACTTGTGAGAGTCCTGCTTAAGAGCTACTTGTGTGCACGTTTTGTATTCCTCCGCCTTATGTAAAATTTACTTTACCATGGGCCTCACCACTTTATTCATGCATCGGTCAAGTGAAACTGTGAAATTATTAGAAAAGTAAATATTGTATGTACAAATATGCTCAATTTTACATTTCGATGTATTGAAAATTACAGAAAGCGAGAGAAATAATTTAAGTTATCACAAATGGTTACCTAACACTTCGCTGTTAATATAAGGAACTACTTTCCTCTCCATCGTTACCAACTTTACTGGGCACGTGTCACTCATTGCGACCGTTAAAATATATGCAAGTAGCGGTAGTGACTTTTTTCTAAGGTTGATTTCATGAGTGCTTACTTTATCGTGAACAGCCTCTACTTTATGGTTGTACTCTGGACTTCCGTTCTTCAAATCCCTGGTCCAGTTGTTCATTCAATAGGCACAGTTCACCTAGACTCTGTTGCAAACTTCGATATTCATAGGTCCGTCAGTCCTCTCCTAATATTCTCTAGATGCATACATTGTACTGTGCTCCTCTGAGATGCTGTGTTGTAATTCAGCACCTTAAGCATCATAAACTGTGTAGTATATACGCTCTAAAAAAATCCTTACATTATTTTCTTTGAGGTTGTTTTGTCCACAGTAACACAATATTCCTTTTACACAATGATAAGGTAATAAAAACATAGGTTTTCTGTTGAAAATACTTTCTTTGCAGGTTTTTGTTTACAAAAATATCGCATTCCTTTGTAGCAAAAAAATAAACAATCTTTGAACTGCTTTTACTAACAGTGAAAAAATATTACTTCGTACCAGAGGTGACAGTCTAGCGAGATTAAAGTTTTTCTGTCATACAGTTACAGTATGCAACTGTTGTCCCGAGGCAAACATTCATAAACCAATGTATTCTGCAGTTACGAAACTGCAACTGTGCAAATGCACGTACAGTCTTCCTGCAGGCGTTTAATGACATTCTGAAGAGCAGCAATTCACCAAATCAGTAACCTCAATTCCTCCCAACGGGTGACAATATATTCTGACCCATGTTACTACCTGACATAGCAAACCTATCAAAGGTTCTTTGACTACTGCAGGACAAAGCAGTCGTTCGGCAAAGAGCATCAGGCTAGAAACACGGCGGTTGAGGATCCTAGTCTCACAGCCATACTCGTGATTTTTTTAACTGGATATATTTTTTGGAATATGTTAACTTCTCTCTTATCTACCATCATGATTGTTTTTGAAGCACGCATTTCCTTTGCGTTGTAACTGACATTATCGCAAAGACGTCTGTTTAATTATTGTAACGGTAATGCAAGGTTATCATAGTCGTTACTATGTAGATAAAAATAAATTATGTTGTTGGAAAGCCTACTTTGCAGTGGTTCATATTTCAAGAACTTTTTCATTTGCAAATCATGTATCGCAGTCACAGAAAGCGTTTTTGCAGTGTACTGCCTCAAAGCATTATACACTCTATCTAACTACTTTGCAAATAATATTCTAGACTGAAGTTAGATATTTTCTATTGCACTTTCACTCTTTTCTTTGTTACGGTCTAGTCTGTAAATATGGTCGATAATAACTTTCCTTAGCTCTGGCCGTGTAGTTGTCGAGGAAGGTCCTATGATTTGTGGCCTGAGCTGTTTTGTGGTCATTACTGAGCCGCTAACCATTAGGCGAGGAGCATCAACTAGCATCACCATTGCCAGTATGACATCAAAATTCTGCTTCAGCGAATGTTAAAATAAGTGTACACTATAAAAAAATGTTCTGGTAAACTTCCTAAACTGTATTGGAAGTTTTTAACCTATGCAGTATGTGGTAATAATAGCAAGCATCAAGCTACAGATATATGAATGTTTAGCAGCGCTTCTATACAAAGTTGGGAACTTGCCTATGCATTCGACTGTTTCCTGAGCAAACGAATGTATATGGGGAAAACATTACAATTCCTGCTTTCTCACTAAGCGTATACACTGGTATGGTAAATTTGCGAATAATTTCTTATAGTGTACTAAATAAAGCGCTCCAGCTTACATTCGCCGACATGTGACAGTCAAAATCCGCGTTGACAAGTCTTCCGAAGGCTTCGGATCTTCGCCTGTCTCTCGACTCCTGCTCGCACAACGTTGTTGAGGTTAAAGGACCCAGAGGGGCCAATGAAGCCCACGCTCCCATAGCTTCTACAACTGGTCGGTCGAAGGCGAACTTCTGCGGCGGGAATCGAGAAACTATTTTCTTCGTGTAGCCAGCAAGTTCTTCGTAAGGCTTCTCGATGCAGTTCCTCTCATCTTCACAGCCCGTTATCGTTGTCCACTCTTGCTGACATCTGCCTCAGTGACTCAAACCTCCAGTGCCCGGTATAGGACATCCTGCTGATGGGCTGTGCAGTCAGACCTGATTCTTGCTGCATTTCCACATTAGCAATGCCATTCACGAATAGCAAACCTCCAGTGCCCGGTATAGGACATCCTGCTAATGGGCTGTGCAGTCAGGCCTTATTCTTGCTGCATTTCCACATTAGCAATGCCATTCACGAATAGCAAACCTCCAGTGCCCGGTATAGGACATCCTGCTGATGGGCTGTGCAGTCAGGCCTTATTCTTGCTGCATTTCCACATTAGCAATGCCATTCACGAATAGCAAACCTCCAGTGCCCGGTATAGGACATCCTGCTGATGGGCTGTGCAGTCAGGCCTGATTCTTGCTGCATTTCCACATTAGCAATGCCATTCACGAATAGCAAACCTCCAGTGCCCGGTATAGGACATCCTGCTGATGGGCTGTGCAGTCAGGCCTGATTCTTGCTGCATTTCCACATTAGCAATGCCATTCACGAATAGCAAACCTCCAGCGCCCGGTATAGGACATCCTGCTGATGGGCTGTGCAGTCAGGCCTGATTCTTGCTGCATTTCCACATTAGCAATGCCATTCACGAATAGCAAACCTCCAGTGCCCGGTATAGGACATCCTGCTGATGGGCTGTGCAGTCAGGCCTGATTCTTGCTGCATTTCCACATTAGCAATGCCATTCACGAATAGCAAACCTCCAGTGCCCGGTATAGGACATCCTGCTGATGGGCTGTGCAGTCAGGACTGATTCTTGCTGCATTTCCACATTAGCAATGCCATTCACGAATAGCAAACCTCCAGTGCCCGGTATAGGACATCCTGCTGATGGGCTGTGCAGTCAGGACTGATTCTTGCTGCATTTCCACATTAGCAATGCCATTCACGAATAGGGCGAATGCGAGGCAGTCTCGTACCTCCTTCAGTGATTGATGAGCCAATCTCACAGGACACTCGTTCACTCAATCTCTTGCCACCTATTTTAATAATGTCCTTAGCGTTAAAAATGGACGTATTAAAAACAAAAATCGATCAAAGTATTAATTACAAATAATATATTTTAATTTTTGTTTTCTTTTAATATGTTTGTTGCACTTCTCATACTTATTCCTACTTGATTACATTCTATCAATTTTGTAGTACACTTTTGCGGTATGATCCATCATTTCACTAACACTGTTATGGTTATTGTCAACGCAGTCTAGAAACCTATTCACTATTTATCTCAGGAACGCTTATTTTTCTTTTCTGTATATATCGTTTTCTCTTTACACTTACTCGTTTTATCTACTTCTAGCACTATTATTATTTTACTGACTTCAGTTGTGTTCACACTACTTTCTTATCTACGTACATATTCATTACAATGCTTCGGGATTAACAAGTTCTTTACGACTGCTTATAATTATACATTAATTATCTGACATGTCTTATTTGACTGTTTACATTATCGTTTACGCTATTTTCTTCTCCGTGAATGATTTAGCACATTATCCTTCAATAAATTCACTCCATTTTTTAAGTTTTGTGATGACTTTTCTTGATATTATCCAGTCCGAGATAGAGGTTAGCTATGTGGCTTTAACTGTAGTTATTTAACAACGTGCTCGAGCTCATCAAATACAAATCTTTTAGCGGGGTCCTTGAGCTGATGTGCGTGTTGTTTTCATTTTGCAAAAGAAGTGAAAAACAAAATCCGTAAATTATATACAATGCTACGTAGAAATACAAATTTTTTTTTTACACTGCCAATTATTTTATTTTTAACTCTTAATCTATTATAACCTGAATTAGCACAGAACACAATTAAAATATATTTAATCACAATAATTTGAGAAAATAAGTAAATCTTACTAAAGGCTGATCACGATAAAGTGAGCACTTTAGAAACGAACCCCCAAAAAAAGTCACCGTCATTGCATGCGTATATTTTAATGAGCACACTGAGTGACATTCGTTCACTAAAGTTAGCAACGATGGATAGAAAGTAGTTCCATATCTTAACGTCAAATAAAAAGTGTTAGGTGACCATTTGTGATAACTTAAAATGATTTCTTTTGCTTTCTGTTTTTTTTAATACATCGAAGCGTAAAAATGAGCAGATTCGTAAAGTATTTACTTCGTTAATAATTTCACAGTTTCATCTGACTGATGCATGAATAAAGTGATGAGGTCCATGGAAATGTTCATTTTACATAAGGCGGGGAATACACAACGTGTATACAAGTAGATCTTGAGCAGGGCTTTCAAAAGTGCTCATTTTACAGTGAACAGCCTTTGGTAAAATTTACACGGTATATAATGCTCTACAATGACACTATTACAATAAGTACACCGTTAAATACTTGTAACCACCACACTCTGCAATTGGTAGCTCATAGTATTTCTACTCCACCTGACTGCACACCGAAGTCTCCCCATAGTTCTTACATACTCACGGGCATCCGGTAGTACGCCATTAACATTGTCGCTGTTCATATGCATTCGTTCGCTCTCGCTCATCGCCGCATCATTAAGTACATGTTCGCGAGGAATGAAGGAGATACCGGTAAAAATTAATCTGGTTTTATCTTTGATCTGATTGTGCGTTCACTTTATTTGAAAAAGTTTTTTTCCCAGTTATGCTTACTTTGGAACACGCTGATTGCAAAGTCACTTTTTGGAATTACGAAAATATGTGCGTCATCAGTGACTATAATTTTATTTTATTCAAATAATGCCAGGCAATCATTCTCGACGACATATTTTAGTACCTTTGTATTTAGGTACATAATAAATGTAAATAAAGGGAATAACAATAATATAATTTATACTTTTTCGTTTAAAAAAAAACTATAGTGAATATACTTATAGAGAAAAACCAATTTTTAACTGGTAGTCACTGACCAACAGGCATCTTATATTAGGTTTCATTTTATACAGAAACAGGTTCAAAATGTTTTATCTCGCATACTCCATTATAGGAGTTGGAATTTTATCAATTATTCTTCCTATTGAGAATGTTTAGCAAGTGAGATATACACCATATCAATACGCAACGAAAAATACAGTTACTCTAATCCAGTGATTAATTTTTATAATTTAAATATTCTTATGTAAGTTATTGGCAGGTATAACAATTTCTTGCAATACCTGTGAAACAAAATCTTACCAAACGTAACATTCGATTTTCTGACATTCCGTGACAATTAATAATTTTGTGAATATAAATATGTATATAACAAAAAAAATATATATATATCGCCTGCAGGAGTCTGACAACTGGCAATTTCGTTTTCATATTTGAGATCCATTATGAAAGTAGGATGACAAAACAAACAAGCCAAACAACTATTACCATACACACATTATTTTTCTTAGATAGAGTAACATCACAGACAAGCATATTCCATGGCCCAGGATTCATCAAAAATTGTGAAACATGTCACCAGCCAGATTGGCGTCCCCAACACACAATTACCCAGCACTGAGTTGATAGGCGCGCTTATTAGGTAACCTAATACAGGGAAAACCAATTTGTGGAAGATCAGAGAATAGCGCGCTCAGGCCGGCCAGCTTCGCTGCAAAGCAGGGTGGGTTGCTTTGTCTCGTTACGAAAACAGCCGCCAGCGTTCATTATCGATTCGACACATTTCTTTGTTGTATGGAAATGGAATATCCCACGAAATCTTCCCCCTTCCCACCAAAACAACCTTTGCGGGGGAAGAACACTTTCTCCCCCCGTCGTAAGCTCACGGCGGCGGGTCCGATGCGTTGACGAATATCTTACGTCTGCGTCTACCAGGCGCCGCTGACATTCGCCCCAGCAAAAGTCAAATATCAGAAAAAAAAAACTGAACGAAATGTTCAAATTATATGCTGCGTGTCTCTCGCGGCCAATCGTTTCCACAAATATCTTCCCGCTGTTGCACCGCCAGACTTTCGTAGCGCATTCTACCAATATGCAAATGTTCCGCACAGTGCGAGAAATAAAATTCCCAATTGTAGACTGTTCACGGCGAGGCCAGCAATTTCTAAGACCCTGCCGGTAGGCATAGTAACTAAAAAATTTATAACTGATAGTGGAGCCGGACGTTAAATTCAGAGTGCTATAAATTGAATATCGACTAGAAGTGTTGCGTGCTATAGGCTGTTCACGGTAATGTGAGCACAGTTTAAGGTCCTTCTAAATTTTTCCTTTCGCCCAGTTTCTATCTTCCTGCTCCTTTTTTAATATGAACATTGCAATGTTATCAATAAACGCAGTGTATACATTTCACTGCTCTCAAAAGTTAACGCCTGAGGCTGCAATGAGATATATTTATCGGTGGTTAATGTCTCTTGGATGTGCCTTAAAAAGTGCTCACTTTACTATGAATAGCCTATACCAAGGGTGCTCACGTGGATACTTACTGATGTGTTGTCCTGTTGCAACAAAAACTTGGTTAGTTTGCCAGCATTTTGGGACCGGGATGACTTTTCGGACATTCTGTATATACACTGTGATTATTAGTCACGTAGAAAATTGTATATTAACGACTGGCGAAAGGATAGAAATAAGCTGAAAGGAACTTATAAGCACGGCCTTAAAAAGTACACGCTTTACCGCGTACAATCTATCATTACGAAAATGTAACCGAAAAAAATTATCCTGTAAACTTCGTAAAATTACTGACACTTCGTTTTTCTTTCAATAACGGATTTTCCGCACATGCCCCAGAACTTTCCGTAAATTTACAGACACCCTCCGTAAATTTCTTTCTAGGTTTTTGGTGAAATCCCAGCTTATAGAGAGACTACAGAAAACAATTAGTTTTTTTCTCTGTATGCGATAGTTCACCAGTGTATGAAAAAAATACTACCTAAAGATAAAAATTTCTTCTGTCACGTAGCGGAATTCGCACACGAGACATTCAAGCCCAGAGGTTCATGCGGCTCTTAACAACGCAGTCTTGACAGCCGATGAGAGTGAAGCGAGGGGGATATGGAGCAGTGTCAGAATACAAGGGCGGAGGGAAACTGGAGATCACCGAGAAAACCCGCCGACCATCGGCACTGTCCGACACGATTCCCATGTGGCAATCCGGGTACGACACTGGCCACCCTACTTTCACGTCTCTACAGCTCAAGCTTGTGTAAACATATTGCTCGTAAAAACCAAACTAATAATTACAATATTTTTTTCAACTTATATACATCTGTGTGTTAGAAAAGTTGTTTACCGTTGCGGATGGCTCGGGCTATTTTTTTTATGTTTAAACTAATCCCAACAAACACGGAAAGTACGGCCGGAATCGGACTGGTAAAAGATAGCCAACAAACTCCGGCAAGATGATCCCGGCCCGCTGTCTTATGCTGGAATCAGCCCGATGGGTGGCGGTCAGATGCCGGGCCTGCGACGGCTGGATGTCATTACGATGCCGCATCTGTAGCGGCATGATGTCCAGAAATAAGCAGTATAACCATGAAAAAACCTTGACTTTTCGATTAAGAATTTTAGTAATCGTTAAATACGTGTATTTATTTCATTTACTTCTCAACACATTATATGATATGAAAATCTTTTGCTTGCCAAGTGCGGGATTCGAACCTAAGACCCTTGAGTTGAAAGTGCAGCATGCTAAACTATACACCACGGGATAAGTTGCTGATACTATCCAGTAATTTCAAATTTATTATTACACAATTTATTATAAGTGAATTTATAAATTCCATTACAGAAAAACAAATAGTTTTAAAACACTGATTATTTAAAAACCGTTTCTTCGTTTCTCAAAGGGTTGCAAACAAAATAGTTTTTGTTAGTTTATACTATATATGTCGGATCGTTGTACAAATGAAAAGAAAATGTCAAAGTAAAAAATGCCATGGTCTACCACGTGACACATATATAATCATGAAACAAAACATGCAAATAGTTAACACATGGTCTCAAAAAAGACATCATGCCATTAACACCTAGTTAACATCTTACCTATTCAAAAACACTTTCAAAAACTTTTTCGGCAAAAAGACATCATATTTGTGTCTTTATTGTGATAAAGAGCCATGTTTTGAAAACGTTATCGGGCCGGAATAAATAAGATGACAGCCAGCTTACCGAAAAAACAAAGATGCTATATCGGAATCGGGTCAGATTATAATTTTTACTATTGGCGACATGTTGGTTAAGAGATCTCATGCCGATATAATTTAGGTGATATCCATCTGTTATCCTAAAAAAATATAGCTGGTCGTTGTCTTTTTTCTAACGGCAAACATACTGTCTCGAAAAAGTCATCATGCATTTAACAGCTTGTTAACATACTGCCTTTTCAAAACACTTTACTAACGTTTGTTGGCAAAAGGTATCATATTTGTATCTTTATTGTGATAAAGAGCCATGTCTCGAAAACTTTAGCGGGCCGGAATAAATAAGATGACTGCCAGCTTACAGAAATAATAAAGATGCTGTATCGGAATCGGGCCAGAATATAACTTTTGCTATTGGCGACATGTTGGCTGTGCGATATCACGCCGACATAATTAAGGTGATATCCATCTGTTATAAAAAAAAATACAGTAGGCCATTGTCTTTTTTTCTGGCGGCAAACATACTGTCTCAGAAAAGACGTCACGCCGTTGTCAGATGGCTATCTTCTGGCATTGGAACGACAGTTGCCGACAGTACAGGTATCGGATCGACACTTTGCCGACACTTTGCCGACAGGTTGTGTTTGCTGGGATACGTTTAAGAAGCGAGGATATTTCAACTGCTGCAGAAAGGTTGTTTTCTGCTGGTGACAATGGCGAAGAATGCTTCGTAGAGACTTGAGTGATTCGCGGTTTCATTTTGGGACAAGCTAGAATTAAAAACACGTGCGTTTATATACTTTAGCTATTGGTTCACACGGTATTTGACACCTCCTGGAGAACGGTGTCCAATTGCCGCCTTCCACTATGACAGCTGACAACCAATGTGTAGTAGATATCGAAATGTTTGTACATAATACTGTAGAGTCTAGCCTGCAGGTCGTTGAGCTCAAGGCTTTTTCAGGTCTCTAATTATAGTCTATTTGCGACGACCTCAAATTTTTTGAATCAAACTTTTGAAAAATCATCCTGTGTATGACGTGTTGGATTTCCTTCTAAATATAACTAGTGTCATAAGCGTTTTACACTTCTGTCAGCATAACAGAATCTAATTTTTTTGGTTAAATTGAACTTTTACTTACAATTCAACCAATTATTTTATTATTTCATTCGTAATTCATATAAAAAAATAGGGAGGAAATGGGCGTGTAAGAAATACTTATCATGCAAAACTATATTTAAATGAGTGTTCACGAATACTGCGCGCTTTTCCTTGGTGCAATTTTCTAGACTTAGTTAATTTTATTTGCACAAGGCGGAGGAATCGCATGAATGAAGACACGTCAGCAGGGCTTCTGAAAAGCTGGATGTAACCATGGATGGATTTTACGTAGAGGTTCGTTATTTTAGATCTACGGAGCTCAGTGCTGTTTTATATTATTACAGAGCGCGTCTCCGTAAATTAACTGTGTATTTCCGTAACTATAACTTTTATCTGTACCAGCTTTCGCTGTTTCCTGTAGCTCATGCGCACCGAATGAGATTTTTTTTTTGTGAAATACGCTCTAAGAAATTATTCGGTAATTTTCCATACCAGTGTATACCTTAGTGAGAAAGCAGGAATGGTAATGTTTTCCCCTATACATTCATTGTATCGCTCCTACATTTCCTCAGGAAATAGTCAAATGCGTAGGGAAGTTCCCAACATTTTATAGTAGCTACGCTAAATATTCCTATGTCTGCAGCTTGATGTGTGGTATTATTACCATACAGTGTATAGGTGAAAAACTTCCATTAAAATTTAGGAAGTATACCCGGAAATTTTTTACAATGTACAATGGCTGTTTCTAATGTTGCAGCTTCTTTCCCTTTGCTGACGTGATGTATTCGTGTGGTCAAGTACCTTTCAATTTGGCAACGATTTTCATAAAGCTGACAAGCTGCTATCCGCAGCACCAGGTAGCTGTTGAGGGCTGGCCTTTGAAGACCAGAACTTTGATATCGCCAGAACATCAACTCGCATGTGCAAGACAAGTTTACAAACGGCAAGCCCAACATCTCCACAACTTTCACTTAGTTTCATAGCAGACAATACTCGTAGACTTCCGAAAGTGGAACATGCAACTTCTGTAATAACTTCATCGTATAGACATCGGCAGAAAAGAGTTTAGGGTATGGGAAGTTACCAGTGGCAAATTAGCAAGGGAAGGTACAGAACAACAAAAGATTAACTTTAATTAAAGACCAACGTTAAAGCGTGAGAGCGTGTTGCCCTACCATTCAATATTATTACAATGACGTGCGAAACAGACAAGTCCCATAACTGCTACACTCCGAGTTAAAGGAAAATTCATGTGTTTATGGATTTTCGGGGCGCGGGGTCATACTTAAGATTACAGGACATCAACTTTTTATTTGACATTGGTTGTGTGTTTGTATATGTGTGTGTGTGTATATATATATATATATATATAATAAACCAAATATAAACTGTACTAAATAAAATGTGTAAATCAACTGTGGGTTACACTGAAAGAAATACAAAGTAGGCCTACTCAAAAGTGCATTAAAATAAAATAGTTACAACTATATACACAAAAATGTCACTAGTCATACAGAAGAAACACATCACAGATATTAAACCATACTTTTCTCTCTCCCTATAATTGCTGCATATTTTCCGGTGGCTTAGCCAAATGTAAATAGGTTAAGAAAGCGTCTTCAAAATAGCGTCATGCGTGTTTTGCTGTCAGTCCATGTTCGTTCACAATGGAAATGTTGGCGACTGGAGTGGATTATCTCAGCCCAGTACAGGCGTGTTTAAACTTTTTATTTGACTTTGGTTGTGTGTTTGTATGTGTTTGTGTGTGTCTATATATATATACACATATGCATATACAGGCATGGATTGTTTTCCAGATGTCCATTTCAAAAGTGCTCAGATTGTCACGAACTAGTTATAAATTCAGTGTAACGTGACCATGATGATACACACTTCTTATAAAATTTATTTTAAATTTTTGCATTGCATGAAAACTTCAAGAGTGTTATATGCTTTAAAAACTTTATAAAACAGAAATACAGAAACACTGAATGCGGGCATTATGAAATTGGTAATTAGTAACATAAAAATTAGACATTACTGAATGAAAGAAAACCATTTGCTTTAATGTAACAAAAAAGATAATTCGGCGAATTAATTTTTGTAAATAGTTTATTTTCCTTGCAGATGCCCTTAAAAAGTTACCGTTATTTCGTAAAGTCCGTTTAGCGTATGGTGAATTTAAACTGTTCCGAGTCGTCGAGTTTCTGCCCGCTTTGTAAATCAGCATATGTCTGAGGTTCTTAAAATATCCCAGAACTCCTGAGAATGAACTGAGATAGACGACAGACGTAAGAAAAAAAAACAGATTCACTCGAGTTAAGCTTAAATCCTATGACAATTAGAAAACTCTCCTGCTACATTTGGTCGTGACGTAATAAATAAAAAAACCGCCCCGGTGCAAGAATAAAACATAGCCAGGCCGGCCGAATGAACAAGTTATATTTAAGCAGGTTATGCCCGTAGCCGGTAGAAAACTGGGTATTCTTGCTTCTAGCTGGCTAAAATTTTCAAAACTCCGTCGAGCATAAACAACGCAAAACTCACGCGAGTAGAAGAAAACGGCCGAGAGAGATTATCGAGTAAATGATGCCATAGGCCGTTCACCGATAAAGTGAGCACTTTTTAAGGCCCTTCCAAATTTTTCTTTTAAGCCGGTTTTAATATTTAAGCCATTTTTTTTAATATCAGCATTGTCACGTGACTAATAAATACAGTGTATACTTTCACCACTTTCAAAAGTTAAGGTCTGAGGCTGCAATAAAACATATTTATTAGTGGTTGGTGACTGTTGGGAGAGCCTTAAAAAGTTCTCACACTTTATCGTGAACAGCCTATACTGAAAGGGATCATTTACAAACACCAAAAAATCTCTGTAAGTGGGACAATTTCCGTCTAGAACGTGGATCCTACCAGCCTTGGTAGGATCAAAGACTACGATATGATTTGAAAACCTAACGCGGATGGAAGTTCTTCTCGTCGTGAAACATTTCCGTTTGCTCGCGGAAATTTACACAGAAATACAGTTGACGTACGCAAACACGCTCCGTGCAGTTGTGTAAAAATGGAACTGAACTCCAGCAGCTTCGGGATTCCGCGAGCGAACAATCCCGAGTACACGCGGAGCGTTCTGCGCCGCTGAAACTAGGAGACTATCGCTCCTGCTCTTGTCGAGCGTACGAATTCAAAAGTCAGAAAGCAGCACGAACCAGTTACAGGCTGTTCACGATAAAGTAAGCACTTATGAAATAAACCTTAGAAAAATGTCACTGCCCCTACCTGCGTATCTTTTTACGGGCGAACTGAGTGACGTGCTCCCAGTAAAGTTGGTAACGGTGGAGGGGAATGTAGTTCCTTATTATAACATCGAACAAAAAGTGTTAGGTAACCATTTGTGATAAATTAAATTATTTATCTCGCTTTCTGTATTTTTAATACATCGAAGTGTAAAAATTAGCAGATTAGTAAAATATTTACTTTTATAATAATTTCACACTTTCACTTGGCTGACGCCCGCCCATGGAAATGTTAATTTTATATAATGCGGAAAAACGCACAACGTGCATACGAGTACATCTTAAGCAGGGCTTTCAAATGTGCTCATTTTACTGTGAGCAGTCTATAGCAACCCGACATACACTTCAACCTTATTAGAAGCTGAACTTTTTCGTCCTTTATTTAGTTGTAGTAACAAGCTAACACATTCCCTATCGCCGGGAAGTGGTCGCAAGTTTATGAGAATCGTATGGACTACTAACTTTCCATCTCGTTTTGAAGACGAAACATATTAAATTTTCTAATTTAATTGTTATGTAGAAGTAAACACCGAAATAACGAAAATTAAACACTTTTTTTTTATCTCACTTTGTGAGTTTGAGTAATACAAAAACTTAATAACAAATTAACAAGGAGTCTCCGTTAACCCACGAAAAGTTTTGTGAAATTAACAGTATGTCCGTTATATAAAAAACGAAAAGGGTATAATTTTGCAAACATTTTTCTATAATTTTTACCGGCATGTTTCATTATTTTCACGCTAAAGAAACATTTGAACAATGTTGCGAGGCGTGACATCGTGATATTACATCGCTTTTAAGCGTTTATTAGTTATATAGCTCGCAAAAACATTAAGTTTTGTAATCAAGAAATATCGGCGATAGATAATTATTAAAAGGTTAGCACGTAATATTCTCTATATACAGTACATGATGTATAAAGGAACGACTGGCTCCATAGATAAGTGATTGAAGAGGGAGTGAGTGAAGAGATTGGGGCGGCTCTTAACAGCGAGGTCTTGAGAGCCGATGAGTGTGATTGAGGTGAGTGTGGAGCAGCTCCGGAATGAAGGGGTGGGGGAAACGGGAGACCCCCGATAAAACCCGCCGACCCGTGGCATCTTCCGGCACGATTCCCACGTACGAAAATCCGGGAGTAGCCGGGCCGGGAATTGAGCCCGGTTCGTCTTGGTGGGAGGCGAGCAGGCTAACTACTCAGCCACCATGGCCCTCGTAGATATGTATATGTTTTTTATAAAAAATTTCACTTTCTATGTTGATCAGTGGATAACGGGCGAACAGGTGATGGCAATGGCAATTTTCACGTGTGCCAGCACGATGCACTAATGGGGGGACACACAGGCTGAGCGATTAGCATACTCGCCTCCCACCAAGGCGAACTGGGGTCTCCGGATTTTCGCAAGTAGGAATCGTGCCGGACGATGCCGTTGGCCGGCAGGTTTTCTCGGGGGCCTACCGTTTCCCCCAACCCTTTATTCCGGCGCCGCTCCATACTCATTTCAATCACCCATCATCGGCTCTCAGGACACCAAAGCATTTATGTACAAATTTAATTTCAAACCAGTTTTAAAGAATCGTGTCTTGTTTGTGTCAGCTCGTATTTCATTTTTACACATAGTATTCGTTGTTCATTTTTTAAAAGTAATATTTCCAAGAGCTTGGCTCAATATGCCGAAATGAAAATAATCTCACGGCAAAACAACCACATACATTCCGTGCAGCTAACATCTGACACATTCACGGCGAAATAGCTGTTTGTCTGATATTAAGTTTCAACTTTTCGAAATCGTAACCCGAAAAACGCTTCACGTACTTTGCCTGTCCCACTGTGTTATGCTCCATAGAAGAAAAAAAAAACATGTCAGTATGCGAACCAAAGTCAAGCGATACAGTGTTTTCAATTGTGTAACAGTCTTAAGGGATAACCAATTAAATGGACTCTACGATTCAAGAAAAAGCTTTTCAGAAATTCACCACTGTTTTGAAATATTTTCTCACGGAGTTTACAAAACCGTAATCTAACGTTTCCCTTTCTTGTTGATTCTACGGTGGCTTTGAAAATACTGTGAGCTCCAGTTAACGTGTTTAGCGGTTAACTGATGCCCGAGGCGCTCTCGACCTCTGCATGCAAATGTAAAAGAAAAAAAATAATTTTCATTGTTATTGTTCTAGGTGGTGGCAGCAACCTGGATTCTGTTTTCTCTCTCTCTCTCTCTCTCTCTCTCTCTCTCTCTCTCTCTCTCTCTCTCTCTCTCTCTCTCTCTCTCTCTCTCTCTCTCATTCCATTCCATTCCTCCATTGACACGACTAGCATCCGCATCTGTATTCCGAGATCCTTCGTTGTTCTCATTACGTATTTGTTTTTAAGAGATGCGCTTTCAGACGCACTCACTCATCGCCGCTACGGTTAAATTAGTGCTGCTGTTTAACGCGACGTCGTGTACACTGCTACAAAAAATTTCCATGGAATCCAGGGAAAGTGCTGGTAAAAAAAAAAATTATACAGAAATATTAGTAAAATTAGACACCGTATATTTTTTTAATAACTTGATTCCAGTTAACGTCACAATTTTTTTCCCCCGTGAATCCATGAAACTTCTCCGTAAATTTGCTACTACGTTTTTCTGTGTATTTCAAGCTTACAAAGAGAGTTTCCAAAAAAAAATAAGTTTGATTTCCGTTACTAGGGTATTTACCACTATATAAAAATATTTTATTTATTTAAAAAAAAGTTGAAACTATTTTGTTTTGGAATTAAATTTGAGCAAGAGTCGTAAAGTTCATAGTTTACTATCTTTACTACTCTGCTACCACACACTGATGCAAGAGTGCACATAGATAGCCAAATAATTTTTTAATGTTTTTGGGTTATTTGTTAATTTATTTCGTATACCGAAATGAATAGAATAAAACTGTACGATTGTGGTTAGCCCATCAATAGCCGAACGTCCGCACTATTTGTTTTCGCTGGTCTGCGACATCTTGAAATCTGATTAGCTGGAGGTAAACGATGAGATTTGAAATTTTGGCGAACTTTGTACCGTGTTGCGTCCGATGTATAGTCACAGCAGCGTTTGACGACGATCGATGCCAGTATCTTCACGCTACGCGAATTCACGACATATTTGTATGACATTACTGTATCGTCAATGCGAATGTAGCTATAGGCTGTTCACGTTAAATTGGGCACTTCTGAAAGACCTGCTTAAGATTTACTTGTATAAACGTTGTGTAATCTTCCGCCTTATGTAAAATTAGCATTGCCGTGGGCCTCGACACTTAATGCGTCGGTCAAGTTAAACTGTGAAATTATTAGAAAAGTAAATATTTTACAAATCTACTCAATTTTACACTTCGATGCATTTAAAAAAAAAAAAAATCAGAACGCGAGAGAAATAATTTAATTCGTCACAAATGGCTACCTAGCACTTTTTTTCGGCGTTAGGCCTAATATGTGGAGCTACTTTCCCGTCTATCGTTACCAACTTTACTGGACACATGTCACGCATTGCGCCCGTTGAAATATATGCTGGTAGGGGCAGTGACTTTTTCCTGAAGTTGATTTCAAAAGTGCTCACTATATAGTGAACAGCCTTGAAGCTCTTTGCGGTCCAGAATTTTCGAACGAACAGCCGCTAATGTTGTTCAACCCCGCGGGCGTCAGCCGCGAGAAATAAACTCGTTTCTCGTGGCCTTTTCCCGCTTGCCGATTTCGCCAACCACTCTTATCTCCGCGATCCCTTGTGGGTTGTAACGACTAGAGCACTCGCCACCCTCCAAGAAGAGCCCGGTTCGATTTCCGACGGGGGGTCTCCCACATTTTCGCGCGAGGGGAATCGTTCCGGACGATGCCGCTGTTCGGCGGGATTTTCTCGGGGACGTCCCGTTGCCCCGCACTTGTACTTGGGCGCTGCTCCGTCACCACCTCGCTTCTCCCTCGTCGGCTCTCAAGAGCTCGATGTCGAGTGCCGCATATGCCTCGCCGCTCCCTTATAAAGCTTCGGCGAGTGTTTCGACTGGGCTGAACATGAGCCAGACCAACGCGCACGTTAGTAATTGTGGAGAACGTTCGCTGTTACCTCAGAAGCTGAAATGTTTCAGCAGAATTTTTGTAGACTGGCCCACTGCCTCGTCCTCGTCTGCGTAGTAGCTTCTGCGACGTGCAAGTGTGGGTTTACGATTGACTTAACAGACTCAGTGCGCCGTGTGTTTGGAATAAGAATCAATGTGCTAAAGGGTATTGGTTTATGGCTGCTGTGTGCGGGTCGTGACGGGTTGTGCCCGTTCTTGGCTTGATTTTAAATATCGATATATTTCATATCTTAAGTATAAGTAAAAAATAAGCAGCAAATTTGTTGTTGGCAGGAAACTGTATTTACATCATGGATTCAGGTTATGCCATACTGCGTAATCGTATGCAATGAATGATTTTAATCTCCAGGATACATCTTTAATTAGATAACTGTTCAAGGTCATGTTTTATTTTTTAGAATATGTTAATGGATTGGCTTTATTTAACCTTATACAGATTTATTAATGCACATGTCCAATTTGGGCGTTGGTATACCCTTCTATAATATACCACGAGTTTTTAGAAACGATTACACAAGCAATAATCTCAAATAATTAAATACGTATAATAATCTTCACTTATGCCCTTTTTTCAACGTTAAGTCGGCTGCCTTAGTATCCTACTATTCTGATTGGCTCGGCTTAACAGTTGCTAGATCAGTCACAAGCTGCAAAACGTATTTTACCTGTGTACTTAACGAGTCATAAGTACAATTCATAATTCTTCAGTATTAAATCGTAAACCCTACCTATAAGCTGTTCACGGTAAAATGAGCACTTTTGAAAGTCCTACTTAAGATCTATTTGTATACACATTGTGTATTCCTCCGCCTGACGTAGAATTAACATTGCTATGGGCCTGAGGACTTGATTCATGAGTCGGTCAAGTGAAACTGTAAATTTATTAAGAAATTAAATACTTTACAAATGTGCTTATTTTTAAAATCGATGCATAAAAAAACGGAAACTGAAAAAATTAATTTGAAGTTATCACAAATGGTTACCTAACACAATTTATTTGACATTAAGGTATGGAACTACTCTACATCCATCGTTACCAACTTTGCTGGGCAAATGTCACTCAGTGCGCCCATTAAAATATATGCATGCAGGGGCAGTGACTTTTTTCTAAGGTTCATTTATAAAGTGCTCACTTTATCGTGAACACCATTTAAGAATGCGTAATGAAGAGCAACGTGTAACAACTCTCCTCGAGTGAACACGTCTTGAAAATCAGACCAACAAATGTGATCACAGGACGGAAACAGCGTTGTGACGTTCGCAGGTTGATCCATTCCGACACTGTAACTTCGTGATAACAGCACGATTTAAATAAATACGGTCTCGTTCGATCGGATATAAGACTACGACGTCAACATGACATTGTGCTGGCGCCCGCGCATGCGTGAGGCGTGGCTGAGAGCCCGCGACGACTTGTGGCAATCTTGGGCGTGGATTTCCGGACAGTATATCTAGCAACACCGGTGTGTTAGCACGCTGGTTTTGGCGCGAAACTAACGGTGTAGTCTGTATCTGTCGACTATCGTTTCTTTCCCGTAGCCCAAAAAAATAATATATTACCCGCTAACGCAGACGTTATTCGCTTAAAACAAACGACAGAGCCAAACCCCGGCCTTCTCTTTTCGGTTCTCTTGTACCTTTCGGCGGACCGCTTAGTAAATGATCTTAGAACGCCTCTTAAACATATGAAGCCAAAATTATACAATGGGAAATTTATATTATACCTACAACAAATTGTTGTCGATAATGTTGGGTCATGGGGATTCTAATAGTAAATAAAGCTCACCAGCTCATGTATTACCAAGCAGTTACTTATTATTCATCGCATATACACTCTAAATTCAAATCAGTGTAAAACCACTGAATCACAGTGAAATTTAACTACTCATGTCAGTGAAAATGGTTCCACTTAGAATCAGTGAAAAACCACTAATCGTTTCGGTGGAAAAATTTCACCGATTCAATTTGTGACGTGAAAAAATTTCGCTGATTGAATAAGTCACGTCCATCTGCAGTGACGAGTTAAATAATAATTTATTTTATTTAGCCAAATAATTGGGAGAAATAAACATATTTACGAATGTTTACTACATGTATTTCGCATTTTACCGTAGTTTAAAAAATAAGAATCTCCGGAGGTGCCAGGATGGAACTCGCACACCCTTCCCACTTCGCTCTTAGGCCGTTACTTAACTTTTTTTTTATCTCTGTTGTTGTATTGAAGTGGCGTCGTCGAGCTCCAGTTAGAGCGACTTGCTGAAAAAAAAATCTCCAGTGCGACCGACGAGCTGTGGGTCTACCGCGGGGGGGGGGGGGGGGGGTGGCGAACCCACGGCCCCTCGACCGAAGGTCGACCACCCTACACCTGAGCTACGGGGGCAGGGCTCCATCTGCGCTACCAATCCAAGTTGTCATACGAAAGGAAACATACGCCTTGCACTTCCTTAGCGAATGCATGTAGTTTTAAATTGTATGCCCTTTCTTTTATTTTTGGTTTAATTGAACTCGCTAGGATTCTTACAAAGAATAGTACATATCAGTGCGCTCTCTTCGCCACATGATACGCAGTTTAAACCTTCAAATATGATGATTATATCATTAGATGAAAACGAAATGAAAGACATAAAAACGGAACGAAAGGCGGGATGGTCATGTTATCTCGTAAAATGATATTTTCAAAGACGACGCGCATTTTTTAAAGTATTTTGTTTTGGTTTCATTTATTTTTTCATTGTTATTTCACTTGGTACGTTGTTTGACAGCCGTTTTTACACAGGATTTTTAATGAACCATCAGTAAAAAAAAAAAAAAAACAGTGAAAAAAAAAACTTATGAATTAGTTGAAAATGCCATTCAAGCAATAAGTGAATGATAAAATTGCATTTTTTTCACTGAGTCATCAGTTAAATTCACTGCAGCGACTGTTAAATCAGTCATGTACTGCTGACTGATCGAAACAGTGAAATTCTCACTGATTCATATTTGGAGTGTGGGGTGAGGGTAGCTGCGAAACCAAAGTTGGCAATTTACTTAAGTATGATATGCAAGTCAGCGTCCGCCCTACGAGATCGAAGTGATGTGAAATGGGCGTGACCGAGTTACCTCAGGTGTTACATTCCACCATGAAAGTTCCGGCTTCAAATACGGGATAACCCATTCAAATATGACGTATTTAGACGTGCACTGATCAAAGTTGCCTGTGTGTAAGCCGTCCACACTGCAAAAAAAATTGTGTGATTTCACACGAATATATGTGGCAGCACAATCTCCGCACATCTTCGTGTATTTTTACGTGTACATGTGTACGGGTACTTTTATTGTGTCCTCCCATGTATATTTACAAGTACAATGCCAGTGTAGTTTTACTATACTTGTTCTCATTTTTACTAATAATCACACGTACTCTGTATGTGTCATTTTACATTTATTTCTACCAATATCAAGTCACATAATGTAAATTTACACAAATTTTGTTGGTGTAATTTTATCATACCTGCCAGTTTCTTTTACTTATCATCACATTAAATCACATGTATTCTGTACATGTCATTTTACTATACTTGCTACTAATTTTCTACCACTCATTGTAAATTAACACAATCATTGTTATGATAATTTTACCACACCAGTATGTTACAGTATAATGCTCATTATACCCAATTACATTTACTACAGGGCACGTTAGCGAACGGCCAGTAATGAAATTTACCTTTGAAATTATATCACGAATATTTTACCATGTAAGATTTCTTTATAAAAAAAATTGAATTACCCAAGAGCGGCCCAAGAACCCGTCAGTACCCAGTAAGCTACGACACGCACGGAAGACTACCCGCACGCACTCTCACGCATATATAAAAAACACACACCGCCTGCAGACTTAGTAGTCCCAAAGCGAGGTACAGAACGTGCACGCACACACATGCCGGCTGGTTCCCATGGACGGATCTGCGTGCTCGTGCAGTATAGGCTATTCACGGTAAAGTGAGAACTTTTGAAAGCCCTCTCATTCGGAATTATAGTCAATGAATATGTTTTATTTTAGACTTTGACTTTAACTTCCTAGTGCCGGGGATTATGCACATTGTGTTTGTTACTTAAATGGCAATATTTATTCAAACAGATAGTTAAAGGACAGAAAATGGCTGAAAGAAAAATCCAACTATGGCTTCAAAAGTGCTCACTTAACCGTGAACATCCAATAGTAACATCGCGTTCATCAAAGGCCATCCCCAATCTTGTACACTGTTTACGATAAACTGGGCTCTTCTGAATATACTCGAATGCACATTGTGTTTTATTCCACCATGTACGTAAATCTAACATTGTTATGAGCTTGGTCGCCTTATTCATACATTGGTCAAGTGAAACTGTAGAATTATTATAAGAGTGAATATATTTTTAATTTGCTCATTTTTACACTTGCGTGAATAAAAATCAGGAAGTAAAATACGTAATTTTAGTATCCACAAATGTTTACCTATAACACATTTAATTCGGCGTTAAGACATGGAATTGCTTTCGCTCCGACGTTACCAATTTCACTGGGCACATGTCAATCGGAGTTCCCAATGGAATATGTGCAGGTAGTGACAATGTCATTTTTCAAAGGTTGACTTTAAAGAGCCTAGATCAACGGTGAATGTCGTATACTTTATGTGTATTCTTGTTTAATATACTGGTTTGTTCTTCCTTTCCTAGTGAAATAGTCTATTTCGTAATATTATCCATTACTTTTGCTATTGCTTTAATAGGCTTATACGAACGCATACATGTATCTAAATGCGCTCAGAATTGTCAATGTATGCGGTAGCGTAGGAAATTTTTATGTAACCGAACATGGAGTATGGAAAGTAAACGATTTGATAATTGTATATCGCTCTAGAAAGCTTATTTAATATAATGCGTACTCTGATAAACACAGTAATCCTTCAACGTTCATAATTTTAATCAAACAATTACCGAACCACGGCGGGATACCAGATCTTTTACATCATCGTTTCGTCACTTTCAGGCTTCGAAAGTTACAACAGCTTCTGTATAAACATAGAGAAAATGTATTTTTTGGTCTGTAATGGAGAAAGTTAATTGCAGTAAAGCTGTAGACTCACTGGTTCGGGCCTATCAAAATAAATCGCGCTGGGTGTAGGTGTGTAGCAAAATAGAGCACCAAATTCCCCGTCATCTGGCGAGTCCGGCCGATAAAAATAACAGCGCAGAGAATTATTACGAAGTCCAGGTAGGACACTGCGAGATTATTCTACACGCGAAATGAGAAAATTACACACGACCCATAACGACTATTTAGGGGGATACGAGTCCCGGAAATTGATAATTTCAGATCATTTAGTTTGGGTGCGTTAGAAACAACTGCGGCGGAGCTGGAAAGCGTTAATATCAGCTCAGAAAATGGCACGTCCTAACATCAGGGATATACCGACGAGGGAGCTGAGGGTTAACTTGTTGGTGACCCGTTCGACGTAAGTCGTCGTGGGCGTTGGTATCAACACGACTATGTAGCTTGGCAGCCGAGTGTAGACTGTCGGCGTGCAGGCTTGAGGCTGCCCCCCCCCCCCCCCAACCGGCCAGCGCTACCCCTCACTCCTTCCAACGTGTATGGATGGCGTCTAGCAACCGTCCGACGGTACCTCCGATGCCATCAAGATTTCAATGTTACTGGACTCGAACCACAACGAAACTTTCTGGGCTGTTCCTCAATACCCTGGTCAACGTGTTTCCTAACTAAAAAACTGGTTTTCTTTCGTATTGGCAGAGAGAATGGATAAGGACCTGACGATGAGAACATCACTCTAAAATCAAATCAGTGGCAAGCCACTGATTCGCAGTGAAAATGGCTCCACTAAGAATCGTGGAAATTTTTCACATCACATATTCAATCACCGTAGTTTTTCCACTGAAACAATCAGTGTTTCTTTTTAACTGATTCTCAGTGGAGCAATTTTCAATGTGAACCAGTGGTTTTCAACTGATTCGAATTTAGAGTGATTGTAACTTGGCAGAAGGCATATCTTTCCATGTTTGATGAGTGCGTTTTGTAGGTCATGTATAGGGAAAATTTTATAAGTATTTTTATATACTCTGTAATTTTGCAATTAAAAATATTTGGGCTAAGTTTGTTTTGCCATGGGAACCCATTTTTAAATGTAACTTCCTGTAATTTTCATTACAAACGTTATAATTGTAACATATTTTAAAACCTGTTTGTCTGTTTGAATTTTTTAATGCTTGCAATTTTTATATGGGCACTTTATAAAAAAATTAATAAAACTGAAAATAAGCCCGGATATAAAAGACAAGAAAACTGCCTGTTGCATCATTTCTCGCAATTTTGGGGTTCAATCATCTTGTATTCTAATTCATATCATGGGATGGTTGTATTTTCGAAATTTATTGCGACTGCGTTATTTGTTTGTACTCTGCTATTTAAACTCTGCTGCGTGAAGATTTTTTGTAAGATTCATTTTGCTTAAATGAGTGTAATGGAAAGAAGGGGAGTTGAAGGTCACTGTCATGGAGTGGTAGGGCCTCCTACGGGTGATCCCGCTCTGTGACACAACTCGTAATGAAATAACAATTCCCTTTAAAGTAAAACGATTTCTGAATCTGAATAGCTGACGTTTTGTGACATAACAGAAAGAAATTACAAATTTTTTTGTCGTAACCGAAATGTTTAAGTGACAATTGTGGCTCTAATTCGAATCCTGAACTGGTATACTTTCTAGTTTTGGTAAAGTCAAAACTTACTTGCTTATTTTCCATAGATCTCTATTTATTTATTTTTAGGCGCTTTGACTGTCCCGGAACAGCGATGAATAGAGCCACCTGTTTTTCGCGAAAATATTTACGCTATCGCTAGACTCCAATGTCTTATGGCATACGTGCAGTTTTCATTTGATTATTGGCCACGTGTCTTTGTCGGGAGACAGTCCTTACGAGACTTTGTCGGGAGACAGATTGGAGTTGATGCCTTTGTAACAGTGGCATAATGGAGGAAATGAGATGTGATTTCCAGGTAACGTAAAGGAGATATAGGAATGGTATTGACAGAAAAGAATTAAAATGTAAATGCGAGAACCAAAAAATACAGGAATTTTATGTTAATTTGTAGAAACAGTGTGAATAACCCGATTCCTCACTTCCCATTTAAAAAACTTTGAGACAGAAGTCACAATTTTACATTAACCTCGCCCACGTAATTATTTGGTCGTTTCCATAAGCAAATAGCTTCCTTCTATGATCAGCTGGTTTGTTCTAAATTACTGCTTTGGATCTTGATGAAATACGTATGATTGCATAAACATTTTTAGAACGTCTAAATCAAATTTAATAAGAGAAAAACTAGTTCAATCAAAAGACGTGTGGATGTGGCCGTTTAAAAATGATGGACTAATTTCTCGTACATCATTGATTGCTTAATGTCTTGTTGAATTTCTCATTGTTAAGCTCGTTTCATAATCCTTAAACTCAATCAGTATTGTTTAAGCGAAGAGTCATTTGCACTCTTTTCTCCGTCAGTTATCCTCTAGTTAGTTGATGCAATTTCGTCACGCGCCTCAACATGGTAATCATTGGTTACAGAAAGATACTCTGCCTCGTAGTAAACGAAATACTACACGAAGGGTAGCAGTTTGTAAAGCGGAGACTTTCACGTGCTATTTTTAGAGTAGTCTGTATTTTTAGATCTACGTTAGTGTTCATTTGTAACCCTTCTATGCCTTTCTTCGCACAGTATGTTTATTTTAAGATTTTTGAACCTCTGACCTTTTATCTCCATAGCAAGCCCACAATAAAGCGGCTTATCCTATGTTGATAAAATAATTTCAGTGACAAGTTCCCATATTTAATATTTGAAGTAATATATCCTATATATATAGGACCGTTTTCTCCCCTACAGCATTTATAATGCCTTTCCTCCCCGCCGTTTGACTACTGTTAACACCCTGAAAATAAATAAGTGTCTGCAATATGAAGACTCAGAGAGGTTAGTATTTACTGTCACGTGACGAGACAGCAAATCACTAATTATAGTAGCGGATCCTTGAATTTAAATACGAAACTTGTTACATTTTAGCGTGTAATGACATTCACTTTCAATATGTTAATAAACATTTCTCCCACAGATTGCACAGCTGGCAGGCAGAGACGAACATCTTTTTGAAACATTTTGGATGTTGTATCGAGAAGATAATTTGAACGTGAGCAATCACATCCATCATCAAAAATTATAATAATAGCGCAGAGTTCAAAAATATTGTACAATTATATCATTGCGCCAGTTTTTTCTTAACGCAGGAGAGTGGGGAGAGTTATGTAATTACCAATCAAAATTCACAAATTAAACAGTTTCGTTCCATATAACTTTATTTATGATACAGTATCATAAAATTGTCACCTAACGAATCATTATTCTTTTCACGAATGCTTTATTTCGTAACAAGAAGTTTGTGATATATTGAAAAGAAAGTATTATAAAAGATCATATTTCAGGACGCGTGTCCTCCTAAGTAATTGCCGTGTGTTGTGTGATCGTTTTCCCATTTCGCATAAAGCGTCGTCTGAGTGATTCAACATGGACTTCAGAATATTTCAGCATACTGTTATTCCTATCGTGCGCACTCGCCACACGGCGGGATAATGCGTTGACGAAGCCGTCGTCGAACCAATGTTTGTTCCATCCGACACGAGCAGCACAATACGGACAGAAGGACACGTTCGTCTACGTAAACTATTCAAGCCTTGAAAGCGAACTCCAGGCACAGCAGGCATCGAAGACAAATCAGATGCGTCAAGTCCGAACTGGACGCGAATTACTCGTAGAAGTGACGAGGATAGCGCTTGATTAATCTCGCAAATGGTTTCACGAACCGAAACAGAATTTGATCGGTGGTACTATAAACACTAATTTTCTCTAGTTAAAAAAAAAAAAATACAATTTTTAAACGCCTTACCGTGCAGTATGGCTGGGAAACGCAAGTGACACGAGGGAGCCTAAAATTGAATGTCAGTAGCATAAAGTGGAATATCATCTTCGGAAAGCAACACGAAAATTGGCGATAGTGTTATTTTAAGAAAATCTTTAGACAGGGGCATTTGCGTGTCTTACCGGGTGCACACGAGCCGGCAACATAAACGGAAGCGGTATGTTACAGGTACTCAGTGGAGATTGAGGAAAGTACTGCATCGTCCGAGGCCGTAAAATTATTTTTTAAGAACTTCTTAGGGCGTTGTCTGCCAGATCTTCGAACACAGCAAAGAGTTTCATTCGTATACATACATTTGAAAACTGTCTAATATTTTTTAAGAACTTCTTAGGGCGTTGTCTGCCAAATCTTCGAACACAGCAAAGAGTTTCATTCGTATACATACATTTGAAAACTGTCTGATATTTTTTAAGAACTTCTTAGGGCGTTGTCTGCCAGATCTTCGAACACAGCAAAGAGTTTCATTCGTATACATACATTTGAAAACTGTCTAATATTTTTTAAGAACTTCTTAGGGCGTTGTCTGCCAGATCTTCGAACACAGCAAAGAGTTTCATTCGTATACATACATTTGAAATCTGTCTGATATTTTTTAAGAACTTCTTAGGGCGTTGTCTGCCAGATCTTCGAACACAGCAAAGAGTTTTATTCGTATACATACATTTGAAAACTGTCTAATATTTTTTAAGAACTTCTTAGGGCGTTGTCTGCCAAATCTTCGAACACAGCAAAGAGTTTCATTCGTATACATACATTTGAAAACTGTCTGATATTTTTTAAGAACTTCTTAGGGCGTTGTCTGCCAGATCTTCGAACACAGCAAAGAGTTTCATTCGTATACATACATTTGAAAACTGTCGAATATTTTTTTTAGCGCCGTCCGCTTACGAATGGCACTGAAGAAATTTTGCACATACAAATGATACCTTCCGTTTTCAATTTCCGTCTGTAATGTGTATTTTTAAATTGAAAAAGGCCAAACAAGAGTAGTTCACAACAATTTATAGGAAAAAACTACAGATACGAGCTACTTCACATAGTACATGAATATTTGGCACAACTTTGTCTTTATTGTTAAATAATAACATGATATGGTTACACTGAGAAAAATATTTTGTTAGTTTAAACAAAAATTTGTTTGGCACAACCAAATGATCTATTTGTGTAAGGGCAACGAAATATTTTGTTGTTGAAAACCAGATTAATTTGTTGACTTATTTGTTTTCAACGAACAATTGACTTGTTTGGTTGAACCAAATGTTTTATTGCCTCTACCAAATTGTTTGTTCCCACAACCAAATCTCCTGCTGTCTCTACCAAATATTTTCTTGCCCATACGAAATATTTTGCTAGCTCAACCAAATCTTTTGTTTTTATTACGTTACAGTGTTTTGAGGTTATGCACACATTTTCAGTAGTGGGTTGGCCTTTTGTGCCGGGTTAGCCACGAATCGCGGACTCTTTATTGAACATGTTTTGTACAAATGCCACTACATAACTGTTATATACTTTGCTTAATACGCTATATTCTAGCATTATTAACACTACCATTGTCTTGTGAATTTTCGGTCATATAAAATTGAGATGTTCATAAATGTTTGAAGATCTGACGATAGGAATGTTGCATGTACAAAGCGTTTATCCATGTTCCAATACTTACAGAATCACTAATTATTCAGCTGAATATTTTGAATTTGTTATAGAGAGTACAACATTCAACTTAGATACAGACCGAGGTTAGAATTCCGCGTCTCTGGCTAACATATAAACCTAAACAAATCCACAACACTTAATTACAAACCCCGCAGTTGCGTAATAATTAGCTAAATTGCCTGCAAATACTTCTATTAGGTCAGTGAAATCCCGATCTTCCAAAATTTCTCTTGGTTATTTCACTATCCGTTCTCAAGACAACTTCGTGCCCGGACTTTAACTTCCAAATCGAGGATTGCTTTCAAAGCGTGCAGCCAAAAAAGAAGGTTGAAATAAACCAAATGGATTAGTGTTGTCAACAAAATATTTTGTCGCTGTAAATAAATTCTTCTTTCAAAATAGATCACTCGTAACTAAATATATTATTTTGTTGACAAACTGAAATGAAATGTTTTATTACATAAAATATTTTTTATCATACAAAAACCACGAAATATTTGTTTGGCACAAGCGTAATTGTTTTAAATAAATTATTTGGCTTTGTGAACACATTTCATGCTTTTGGAGGAACTGAGGCTTTTGGTTGCACCAACAAAATATCCTTTCGATAGACCGCGTACACAAATATATTTGTAATTCTGAAACAATTCTTTTTCTCAGTGAACCACTGAAATTCCTATAGAGAGAATTCTACAAGAGAAATACTGCACGCCAGTTCAGCACCTCGCGTGAACAGTAGAGGCGACTAGGCGTTTCATGAACCTGCCTAGGTCGCCCTTATCGCTCCCATAACTTCTAGACCTCGGAAACTGAAAATACATCAGGCAAGACAGTGCTCTTAAAAGCGATTGAAGGACCTCGATGGATCTCATCTTCGTTGAGATTTGGTTTTATCTTCGAAAATAGACGGTCTTAGAAGAAGTGTACGAGACGGCCTTTACCGTTAAATTAGACGCTCATATTAACGGTATGTTCTTAAGTATCAGTAACGACTCTACATCACGAAATTTAATTAATCCAACTTCTGAAACCCTAAGTATCTCATTAAAGGAGTTTATATAGGCTGTTCATGGTAAAGTGAGCAATTTTGAAAGCCCTCTTTTTTGGAATAATAGTCAATAAATATATTTTATTTTGGCTTCAGATGTAAACTTGCGAGTGCAGTGGAATAAATACACTGTGTTTATTATTTATATGACAATATTTATTTCAAAAGGTGGCTAACGGATAAGACATGGCTGAAAGGAACAAGTAACTAGGGCCTAAAAAGTGCTCATTTTACCGTGAACAGCCTAGTGATAATTCTTGAGATTGATGCAGATATTCATTTGGTTCAACCTTAGCCACACACTTAGTATTCATAGAATATTTCCAGCGTTACTAGCCACTGAAGCTCATATCTAGAATTCGTAAACTACAATTATGAATAACTTAACAACAAACTTCGTTTTAACTTTTTTTTTCGATTTTTTCCCACGAATCTGGTGCTTTGGTTTGGAACTTTTGTTTAAATTTTCTCACTTTAATTTATGTTTTTTAAGGCGGAGTTGACTAAATCTGTGCCTTGGACACAATTAGTTTTATCAACATTATTTTTCTGTGGAACGAATGAAACCGAAGCGCAACAGCGTTTTAACGACAAGTACTTAAGTAAAGTAGTTGTTAACCATAAATTTTATGAAGTGCCACAATAATTAAGGATGATTTCCGCGAAGACTGCTTAACAAATTTAGTACGTCAAAATTAACGAAAATAGAACTGCGTATTAAGACCGTTTTCGGGTAATTCACACTTTTCAATTGACGGGTAGACAACACGCACATCAACCTATATGTGCTAGGTGCATCTGTGCAGGGGCAACGGTTCCTAATACATGTATGCCAGTTAGGGAAAGGTTGTGGAAAATCTATCTACTTTACGGCGAAACTGGGACTATAGCGAATTGAAATATATGTATTTTTGTAGCATTTTCTGCTTCGCTGAAAAATCGCCATCAAAACTTGTTGTTGATAAAATATACCGCCGCCTCAATTTGTTTGGAATACGTTTCGTCAAGAATATAAAATTATTTCGAAAAATGTATCTTTACATAACAGCTACCAATATTGTTACCATAGAAGGAAACGCCACAGCAAGTCCTTTTGCACAAAAATCGCACGCCAATAGTACTACATGCAACACTTCATTTGGAAAGTGATGCACGAATATTTAAAAATAGAAATAATCCTGGGTAGTGAGTTTCTCTAGAACCACACGGCATTATAATGTATTGCGTAAGAATATCTTCACTTATTATAGACACATACATTTCATGTCATAGTCAAATTTGGGCTGTGTTGCCACGAACATTTTGTGCCTTATATTTTGGTTTAATGTAAATTTAAAAATAATTTTGTATGTCTCAATAGTGCGTGACGTTCATACAGGAGGCAGCGTCCTCATCAGCACGTACTAATCAGAAAATGAGGTAAAATAAATTTTTGTTTGTAACTAATAGATATCTAGCAATAATGTATCATTTTTCGTCAACGCTAGGTGAAATGGAAAATAGTTTGTCGCATTTCCATATGGATGTGCGTATGTGTGTGTGTATATATATATATATATATAATATTTATTTATTTATTTGTATGTACATGGCCTCTTAAAATGTCCGAATTTTTAAACTGAATTTATTTTTCACAAACTTGAAATTAATTTTAGATCTCCCAAAATACTTCTCATTTGTGGACTGCTAATATTTACAAATATGATATTTGCAAGTTATTGAAGAAGTGGTAACTTTGCAAAATCCCAAAGTATTAAAATAAACGGAATGTGACAATGGAGGGCTACGCGATATGGGGGTATGATTCCACATAATAACAGTGACGAAGAAACTACATTTAACTGTAAAAAAAATCCAGAATGAAATATAGTTGTGAGTGCCCTTGTGCCAACTGCGGGAGAGATAAAATAATTATTTGAATCACGTAGGTGAACAAACATTTTCGTGTCTGCAGTTACTCAAGAAATGACATCACATGTTGTCGTCGCTAACTTTGGCTTAACAGAAGGAAGAAGTTTTATTATACCCAAGAAGAGGAAACGGTTTGTTAGAAAAAACGGCAGCCGGACAGTTGTCCGCAAAGAGAAGAAAAATGTTTTAGGATCACAAAAAAAATATTTCTTCAGTGATTCCGAACTGGACCTGCAATTTAATGAGTCAGGATGGTCCACGACAGAACAAAAATAACAGGGAAGCACATTTCCAGCTATGCTTCACAGGAGTCTTTTTGGAATATTGAAGAACCTTATACATGCTGCACCCACTCAGATAGTTTCATTATAATTGGAAACAATTTTCTGAAACACCATAAAATTCATAAAATATTATTGTGTCTGAATTCGAATGGCAGTAAAATGGATTAAATATAGTTGTATTTCCCCTTTTACTTTAGTGACTAACATATAAGTCACCAAGGCAAAGAAAAATATCATATTAAATGCTGAATTTGGTTCATAAAACATTTCGACATGCAGGCGAAATAAAGATTTCTTACTCATTAAATGTGACAACGGTGTGTTTATTCAACAATGATACTGGGCTTACTGAGTTTTGACTTAAACGCAGAATCTCAGTCGCGTAGGCGTTATTCTAAACTGTTTGTCGTGTTTAGTAAAGGTTTCGTGGATATGTTTGTTTTAACCTATTTTTTTCCGTATCGCTTACAGGGTCTTAATCTCGGTGACTGATTAACGTTACGAAACATTAATTCTACTTCCTCCCAAACTATTGAGATCATGGGATTTCGTGGGATAACACGTAAATATAAGTCATTTGAAAAATTGTAACTATATTTGGAAAATATTTTCCTTCCAAGCATTCTTCATGTAGAAATAATGATATGATGAAAGGTACTACACCTCTGGAAATATTTGTGTGTACGGTGGCGATATCAGGTACTCAAAAGACACCAAACAGCCACGTTTGGAACTAACAGTTGTGTTTTGTGTCACGAAAAAGGTATTGTTTTATTACTACGGGTGGTTCAGTTTTGAATCAGCAATTTTATCGGACAAAACGAAAACTACTTACCGCGACTGCACATTTGTGCATCTTGTACACTGACCCGAGTATTTGCAGAAAAGTCGACGGTGAATTAGGCAAATTAGTAGCGTGTCTTTTTTTTACGTCTCGCTGAAGTTGGAATGTTTAAATTAGTGGGGAAATTAAATTGGGTTCTGTGTTTCAGCTAACGTGGATGGGAATCGCCTTAAATCTGGCGGAATTACGTTCTCGATAATTTCACGGTGTCGAACCGATCGGCGCAAGGATAATCACGGAACTTTTCCCTTCTTTCATGCGGCGGAAGAGCGCGTTACGATCAGAATGAAGAAGCGCCCGGCCCTGCCATCAACAAGTTGCATCTGGAAGGATAACGGGCAGCACCTGGGAAAGCTTTGGTTTTTTTTTTAAATTTCCACGATCCAGTTTTGCCGAGCGCGCCCCCGCTGTGACTTCTAACTTCTGCTTAAAGTCCATTCACGGTCACTTCCAAGTCTCCTGGAGCCCTGCTAAAGTTCTACGTCCAGGATGTTCCTCCGCCTTATGCGAGCTAGGTCTGGAAATTTACACCAAAGAGACAACGCGCTACATTCGTGCGCACGCAATGCTATGGCATTTTCAATGAGAACTATTTCTTACTAGGCAGTACTAACACGCCTGTTTCTCCCTGTTTTTTCTAATTCATGCTAATAACAAATGAAAGATTATAATTAATATAAAACAGGATGTCCCATTTAACTAGATCACCCAAAATAACTCCGTTCCGGTGCTCCAAATGAAAAATTGTTTCATTCAAAGATTGTATGTATGGAAGGGGCAAATAATACCACTGGGAGTCGGCCTTATTATATACCATTATTTATAAGTGAGATACGAGTACTCACATCACTTATTTAAATGGCACCATGTATCTACTGTTCAAATGTTTAAATGGCACCATGTATCTATTGTTCAAATGTTTAAATGGCACCATGTATCTATGTTCAATGTTTAAATGAACATGCACATGTATCTATTGTTCAAATGTTTAAATGGCACTATGTATCTATTGTTCAAATGTTTAAATGGCACCATGTATCTATTGTTCAAATGTTTAAATGGCACCATGTATCTATTGTTCAAATGTTTAATGGAGCTGGTCAATAACTATATATATATATATATATATATATATATATATATATATATATATATATATATATATATATCTGTGTGTGTGTGTGTGTGTGTGTGTTTACACGTCCTTTTTTGTATAGTAAATCATGCGTAAAATTCAACCGTGCGTTAAGAAAGAAATAAGTTTTCAAACAGGTGTTAGATATACAAACCATCCGGGGGAAGGGGAGAGTGCATATGTAGCGCTCTAAAAAATACATAAAAGGAAAAAAGGTGATTAAAAAAATTGTTTCCATGCTTTCTTTTCACTCATTACTTCACTTAACAATTAGAGCCTTTCACCATGATATTCACTTGCAATCCTAATAAAAAGTTTTAATGTTATCTGAAACGTAAAACCTATTATATGTGTAGACATTGAGGTTTACATTTGATTGTTAAGGGGCTGCGGTGACTGATCGGTTAGCTAGCTGGCCACCAACCATAGCGAACGGGGTTCAATCCCCGGCCGTATCACTTCCGGATTTTCGCATATGGCAATCATGCCGGACGATGCTGCTGTTCGGGGGTTTCCTCAGAGATCTGCCGTCTCCTCCGCCCTTTCATTCCGGCGCTGCTCCATGCTCACCTCAATCACCCTCATCGGCTCTCAAGACCTCGCTGTTAAGAGCCGCCTAAGTCTCCTCCTTCACTTCGCTCACTCACATTTGTTTGCTAGTTAAATGGTTCCAGATTTTGTAGATACTTACTTATATCCGTAAAATGTCCGTAATTTTTGCGTCAGTTAAATTGTAAATTACTGGGAAACTAGTAACAGAATTGGTTAGCAAATCCACAAAAAATCACTGGGAAAACCAGTAAAGGATAAGGGACATACTTATATTTATCTATCAGAGAAAGTGTATGAAATTAACAATAGTAGCAGTCAGATGTATTTCAGTTATTGACAAATTTATATTAGTTAATTACTTTTTGGGTGAGGGATATGGTAGGCCTAACGTATTTTCGAAAGAAAAAAAAATCGAAAATATTATTCTAGCAAATAATATGACTGTCGCCCGTATGCACAGAAAAGACTGGAAGTAATTACTGATTGCTGTAGTCCAAGCTGAATCATCTGAATAATAACTAGCAGGTAAGAAGTCATTTTCTTTTTGGATAATGCGATGGAGTAACCTATGAAAGAGATTTGGTTGAACATTCTATTTTAAAAAAACGCCATTATTAGCCTGTACAGTTAACGAGGAATTATTTTTAAAAGGATTCATAGTCGTTAAAATTAGCAACTGCAGGACTTCTATATCTATTTATGTCACACCTTTGAGGATGAGGATGGTTTAGCAGTATCTGAGTCTTGTAGTGGATGCGCATTTCCAAGCACTTGGCATTAATTATCTTTAAAATATATTTCACAATGCCCTCCACTATCACTTCGCGGATTGACACTGGCTTGCGTTTCTTCGAGAATACACGATGAAACCGTTGCATATTCTTTCCTCCATGCCGCACAAGAACTTATATTCCAACCAAGAACGTCCCACTTGCATGCTATACTGGTGGGGGGGGGGGGGGGAACCCACATGTTTTCCGAAAACGCGGTGTGCGTATAAGGATTTGGAAAAAAAAAAAAACCCGTTTCTGTGTTCCCAGCTTGTTTAATAAACCCAGTGTGGCGTTTGGCGCCCATGACAAAAGCGATGGACGATGGCGTGAAGTTTGCGACTTACGTGGATACGTATACTACGAGACACTTGATTAAACACTTATAGGGATATGTTTTTAATAAGTCCAGAATCTAGGAATTTGGTTCGATTGTTAAAACAATCAGGAGAAAAACAAAACAGCAGTGAATGCCCGTTTGAGGCAGGAAGCCTTCATTTAACACATGTGGGAGCTGCAAATATTCAAATATTGTGGAGAGAAAAGAATTGGAACTCGAGAACTGTGTACTCCAAGTAAAAGTGTCCTTGAAAGAAGTACAGAAATAAATAAATATAAACGTTTAGAACGAGCAAACCCTCCTGATCTGCACAGAAAATATATTTCCGTCAAAATAATATTTTTTAAATTTGCGGTGGTAATGAAAATAGCGACATATTTTCTCTCTTTCAGCAACTATTTTGGACTGTAGACTGACTTCAAAAAATTTTTGTAACTGGTTTCATTCTTTTTTGAAAAGTCATATTTTACTTCACTGTACTTCATTCTGGTCAGGCACATACAATGACACTACGGGGATTGCAATATATATATATATATATATATATATATATATATATATATATATATATATATATATATATATATATATATATAGTGGTCAGTCACCACTGTAGGCCGTATCGCCGCACAACGAGGACACTGCACGCCAGTTTAGTTTCTTGCGCATAGCGACGATGGCACGTTTGATGCTCGTCTCAATAACGCCCTTATGGCTCCAGTTCATATTTTCCCTTCGCACGGTAACAAGAAACTCCTACTAGGTAGGCTCCTAAATCACAAATTTGATGCATCAACTAGAACATTGGGTCCACGTCTGCGTGATTGTTGGGCGGCAGGTTAGAGAATTGCTACGTGCGAAGCGATGTTGCACGACAGCTGCTCTTTCTTGCATCGGTCGGAACAACTCGAGGACCAGGAAATAAATCTGGAACACGCAGAAACACGATACGTTAGCTCCGCGCCATTCTCTGCCGGTATTGAAATTGGTTCGCTTCTTTTCGCTCGTCCTTTAGTATATTTGAACATTACAGAAATTCTTCGTCTCTTTGATACACAAACGAAAATCTTGGCGTACAAAAGTGGCAACCCGTCACGATATGGCAAGGAAAAATGTAAACTTGCGTAAGTGTATTACTGTAATTATTTAAGTATAAGTGACGCCTGGTTTCTCGTTATAAATAAACGTAGAGTAATATTTCATCTGATACAAACAGTCATACAATTCTCCTTGAGTCTTTAAAGCTTAAAAGCATTATCTCAATCAATCTCACAAAATATCTGTTTGCATAATAATAAAGGTATTATTAAAATTTGCGAAGAAGGAATTTAGTGCATTCGAATAAAATGCTGTGCAAAAGTGTATCCTTAAATATTTAATTATCCACTAGAAAATTTATTGTTACAATCATAAAAATGTACTATCTATATATATATATATATATATATATATATATATATATATATATATATATATATATATATATATATATATATATATATATAATTGCAATATTAGGCTAATCATTTTTGGAGAATTGTTTTGACTGTTGAAAACAAACCGTGTCCATGTAGACATTTGCCACATTTCGAATAAACTGTTAGTTTTATAGAAACATTGTCGGAAAATTCTATTTCAGCGAAAAAATTTAGCTTCATGAATAGCACATTTATTGAACGAAGAACCATCCGTACGGATAATAGTGTTAATTTGATTATAGTGTAATTTGGTTGTTTAAGATAACCCATGTGCCTGGAAGCTACCATATAAAACTTGTAATTGCTTCTGTCTGTTAACAAATGAAGTGATCGTTCTGTATTACGTAATTATTATTATTGAACGAAGAACCATCCGTACGGATAATAGTGTTAATTTGATTATAGTGTAATTTGGTTGTTTAAGATAACCCATGTGCCTGGAAGCTACCATATAAAACTTGTAATTGCTTCTGTCTGTTAACAAATGAAGTGATCGTTCTGTATTACGTAATTATTATTATTGAACGAAGAACCATCCGTACGGATAATAGTGTTAATTTGATTATAGTGTAATTTGGTTGTTTAAGATAACCCATGTGCCTGGAAGCTACCATATAAAACTTGTAATTGCTTCTGTCTGTTAACAAATGAAGTGATCGTTCTGTATTACGCAATTATTATTATTCACAGGAATAATGATAATAATAGTGGTTTTCTAATGACACACAGTACAATAATATAATTAATGACTAAATCCTGCAGGTTTGAGGGAAACGGTGATGATAGCTATGATATGTGAATAAGAGGCCATGGATAATTTTAAACGATTTACGTATTTATCGAGGGTTATGATGTTTCGATGCCATTAAACTGTAAAGAAGCCATTCTTTGTAACTTTTGTAACTTTATGAGAAAGGAAAATTATTTGCTGCTGTGGTAAACATGAAGTATGTCTAAATTTTAAATTATTTTGATACGTCATGATATTCTATAGGAGTGGCCCTGAGAAAATGTATTGAAGTCAGAATAATGAGTGCTACCTAGCGCTGTTCTGCACAACTTTCTTTTAAAAAGTGTTTGAATATGTCTGTGCTTACTTAACATTTTACAATATTCAAACACTGCCAGTAAAGTAAAATGCGGTTGGCGGGGCGGGGGAGGGGAATGAATAAGACCTACAAGTACACGAAATTGAGATTGAGCAAGTGCGCAGTTCGGGCAAAGGAAAGAAGTAATTTCTTTGTGTGAACCGGGCTCCTAGCAATAGTTCGGATGCCCCCATCCGAGAACCAGGCTGCTAGACAAGGTAAATGCTTGCGAGTGAATTGATGAATACGTGGATATTTGGAGACAGCTTTACTTAGAGTGACAAAGAAGACAGTCCCAGAAGAATCTTTAAAAAAATATTTTATGCTGCTCCATTATTCTTGAGCCTTTAAAAAAACCATCTGGGACTAGGTATCACGAGTATTTCCCATGTAGCAAACAACATATGGCCCATTGATGGATTGCAGTCGGATGCCAAGCCGGCAAACAGTTGGCCAACAGCTGGCGTGCACCCGGCACCATTGCTGGTCCTGAAGTGGCACCACTAACTAGCCATACTCTGCCCCAAACTGGCCCAGGTCTGGTGAGCCCAAATGGCCCAAGCATACCCCATATGCTTACAACAGCAATGGTCCATCAATGTACCATTTCACTGCCATCAAATGGCCTACTGTTGACTAGACATCCTTTCACCATATGTCTAACTGCATCCCTTAAAAATTAATGTTTTGGACATCAAAGTCAACGTTTCTTTGTTTATAATTTCCTTCACTTCACTACTGACACAGTATGCTTACCATTGCAGGAGAAGGTGCGCGAACCTACACCCCTTGCATTGACAGCCCAGCATGCTAACCATAACTCTACTGTGTATTCTTACATATATCTGAACTATATTTATAATATACTTGGACTTGAATTATTAACAAACACGAATATAATATAAATTACACCAGTTGTACCATAACCTTAAAATTTACCATGCGAACAAATCAATTTTTAAAAAAATGCAGATAGAAAAATAATACTATCGTTGAGAGAAATCTTCCTACATGAATGGCGATATTAACCCAAAAACTTGCCTTTAATGTAACCTTTCGCAGTATGTATGTCACTGGGAAGCTATTCATCTGTTTTGAAATACAATCGCGAGTTACGAATATTTTAGTGATGTGAAACAACGAAAGCCCTTAAATGTTAATTTTCTAATAGTGGTTATGTATTTTTTTTTTAACTTCTCATTTTAATTATATGCAGTCATACATGGAGAACATTATTTATGTCAAATTATTCAATACCAGTCACTGTATTTACAGCATTTTGCCATAGATATTTCCATTACTATATATTTACAAATAATCTATAACTATACAAACACGCATATATATATGTGTGTGTGTGTGTGTGTGTGTGTAGTTTGAAGAAGCTATCTGCGAAAAGTGGGCACCATAAAAATTTCCATAATAAACCAAATTGCACCAGCAATGGTCCATCGATGTACCACTTCACAGACATCAAATGACCTATAGATGGCAACCCATACTTTTACCAGCAATAAGTATAGGTTATGCGCGGCAATTGCTGGAATACAGTTGGTAAGCCATTTATGGGCCATTAATAGGTCACCTACTCTCGGCCATCAGTTTCATTTCCTTCAACATTCAATCAGTGGGCCATAAATGGCATGCCAAGTGTCCTGTTTCCAGCAGTCAGCCATAACAGGGCCATTAGTGTAAACCGGCAAGTATTTTGTGCCAGCAGTCATCCAGCAGTGCCAGCAGTAAAATCACAGTCAGCCGACTGTGGCTTACTACGTGGGTTGCTTTTGGGAAACGTTAACGAATTTAATTCGATTAAAGTTTCACCTTTCTCAGTGGAACTTTACAGGCGTGAATGGAATATTAAGTTATATTTATCTCAGTGAAACGTATAACCGTGTGGGAGTCATCAGTTTGTTCACAGGGAGGATTACGAGCGTAAGAAATTCGCGGGGTGCTCATATTTGAGTTCCGGCTGGCAGCACAACGCCTACAGTGGGAAAGAGACCGGCCCGTGCTAGCGAGGGAAAAAAAAATTTGGTGTGGGGGGGGGGGGCGTGTTTTACCGTGGAAGCAGCTCGGTGTTTTGGGGGTTTGTTGGGGGCGAACGTCAGGGAACATCTTAAAATTCACTTTGACCCCGCGCATTACCATACCAGCGCAGCGCGGGGCGCAAAGAGCGAGGAAGCCAGGCAGGTATGTCTGTTTACGTTGGTCCGGTCACTGGCGCTGCACCCCGACTCTCAGCAAGGCCGCTGTTGTTTTAAGGGTGGAACCAGCCCAGCCCAGCCTCGCCTCGCGCTCCGCTGCGCAGACAACCGGAACGCCAGCCGGCTTTCTTCAGCGCTCGTTATTCCCCGGCGCCGATATCCCGCACTCGACTTTTCCACCCCCGCGCGTTTTCACGAACGCCACAGCCTAACTTCCACCCCCACGATGCGGACACGCCCCCAGGCAGCACACAAACTCGACGATATAGACTTGTTCACGGTAAAGTCCTCTCATTTGTGGAATAATGATGTTTATTTTAAAAAGAAGTTAAAGGATTAAAAAAAAAAACTCGAGCGGGGAGTGAACCCAGCTAGGACCCATAGGTGCCCGTCATCCCCCCGGAAATGAGACCCTAGCATGGAGCGGCGCTGGAATTCGGGGGCGGGGGAAGCGGGAGTACCCCGAAGAAACCCGCCGGCAAGCCGGCATCGTCCAGCACGATTCCCACTTGCGAAAATCCGGGAGTGGGCCCGCCGATGATAGAGCCCGGATCGCCGTGGTGGGACGCGAGTGCCCTAGCCACTGCGCCACCGCTGTCCCTAGTTAAAGGATTTAAAAAAATTGCTGTAAGGGAAAAATAACTAGGGCCTCAAAAGGGCTCACTTTACCGTGAACAGTCTATAGAACGAGAGAACCTTATCCTGTAGGCCTAGTCCATTCATCGTTTCTTCACACTTTTTAAAACAAATTTTGGTAAAATCGCCCCATGTATGACATGTTATAGATTATTCACGGTAAAGTGGGCACTTTTTAAGGCCCTTGCATATTTTTCCTTTCATCCAGTTTCCATCTCCCTGCTACTTTTTAATATAAACATTGCAATGTGACCAATAAACACAGTGTAAACATTTCACCGCCATCGAAAGTTAATGCCCGAGACTGCAATAAGATATATTTACTAGCCGTTAATGCCTGGTGGGAGGGCCTTAAAAAGTGCTCATTTCTTTCTTAAGACTCCCGCCTACGTAGAGCTTTTTTCCGCGCTTGAAGCCGAGAGTCGACGGAGCGTTAAAGGCGACACTGCCACGCGAATCAAGTCCCCCATCGCCGCTAAGCGCAAGGCTCTGAACTGGCGTGCAGTGTTCTCGTCGTGCTGCGTGTACCTATTGGGCTTTCAGCGGTGACCCTATTATTCTATTGGTGAAAAGTGTGTAGGAAGGTTCAATGCATGCCCCTTGACTAGTTTTGTATGGTTCTGACACGTGCATTTAGAGATACAGCGTTTTGAAAAGGCCGTTTTTAGCCACTTTGGCGTGCTCTGAAATGATGTTTCTAATTTTAACGTGAGCGCTTGAAAACACTCAACAGCCCTCGTTTGAAATGCGTGTTCTTTTCGTAGGTCAGTACACTGGATGCACATTTAATAGTTTCGTAGAAAAACTTGTATTTCGAACACTCTGCAATGCTTTTCAAGCGCCGGGTAGACGGGACCCATAAATATGTTGTACCACAAGCGTTTTGTACTACTGTTAACATAAGGGCATCTTTCCTTTGATAAATAGAACTTCTATACATATTACGCATAAATTATAATATTTCTTTTGTAATTAATTTGAACAAAAACAGCGGAAAATGGCCGTGTTGATAACGCCCAGTAAGAAATAGTTCTGGTGCAAAATGTTGCTTAAGTGAGTGCGTACGATTGTGGTGCGCCATCCCCGTGGTGTAATTTTGTAGATTTAGTTATCGTTTACTCTACGCATGTTGGAAAACTCGATGCTTTTAGTTTGCCATTTAAAATTTTTCGCCGCCAGGTAAGCGCTAGTGTCGCATATGTACAGATTTTTTTTTCTTCTATTTTCTACGTTAAAAAACATGTTAATTGCAATAATCGTAAATCAAATGTAAAATAACTTCTTAACTTTGTGAAACCTTTCGTTTTTATAATTCACGTATCTAAAAAAAATGTAATTAATAGTGACCTCTTTGGAACACTAGCGCTTACTTAGCGGCGGAAAATTTCCCTATTCCAAACTCTCCCATAAGAAAACTTATTTTGTTCCTAACCTGAATAGTTTTAACCTTAACTTGGTTTAGCTTTATTTGCATGATGCGGGAGAATATCCTGAAAGTAGCAGGGTTTCACAAATATTGGAATTAACTATGAATGGACTATTAAGTTCGACTCGCACTGTATTCCTCCGACTCACGCAAACAAAGCTTAACTAAGTCTACGAAATTACACGAAATTGACAGCGCACCGTATTAGTGAGCGCTCAGTGTAATAATATTCCGCATAAGAACTATTTCTCATTAGCCATTGCCAACACACCTATTTTCTCCCTATTTTTGTTCATATTAATTTTTAATAAAATCTTATAATTTATAGGCGGAGTACAAATATAATTTGAAATTAATAATAAATAATGTATTTTCAATTAACTCAACTGTAAGTAAGTAAGTAAGTTCTCCACGGGTTGAGAATATCAATGTTAAAAGTTTGGCAAGCAAAAATGTTCGCCCCTAGGTAAAAGCAAATACGTTTGAGCGAATATAAACTGTAACGATGTAGGCGAAACACCGCCTTTCAACCTTCAACTGATATACATACTTTATTTTATGTATATCCCATACTTCTTTGCTTTATTTTTGTATATTCAAATTTTTTGGTGATTTGTTTATAATGGACAATCACATAGTGACTCGCTTTAGATATTTTATAGAAACGTGTTTGATTTTATGGTTGTGGCACAGTCTTCTTTGTATAAGCGTCCGTCATATCTGTTTGTCCATGCTGCGTGTATCCTCTAAATATAGAATAAAATCTATGAATGTTTGTAAAATAAGTTTTGCTATTCACACTTTAAAATGAATTAAGACGTAAGCTTTCAGTCACACTTGCTAAATTTTCTGGAAATGATTTCGTTCATTTTATATGTACGTCCCGAAAACACTAAAAATGTGATTTTGACATGCCACGATGTGAGCTATGTAAAAAAAAAAATTATGCGAAAGAAGATCACTTGTATGCTATGTATGCATGTAGAATGGTGTTATGTACTACAAGTACGAAATAATAAATTTTTTGATAACACATTTAAATGGAACAATTTTTTTTAGGTGGTGGTGTATTCCATTTTTACAGTCTAGAGTTTAAAAGCACTATAAATACAAATAGAAATAACAGAAATTACAACAATTTTGTTTAATAAACCCTTCCACTGACACAATTGTAGCAATGACATTTCTATAGTCTATTCGCAGTTACTTGACACGTTTTGAATCAATCCTTTGAAAAATCACCCCATATACAACGTGTTTGGTTGTTTCCTAAACATTTCATGTATCACAGCATATTTATACTTGCATTAACACATAACTTACATTCAATTAAAGTGGACTTTAACTTTTATTTTGTCTCTAAAGTGTAGTGTTCCATGTATAATTTATATGAATAATAAAAACAGGGATTAAAATAGATGTTGGTAATGCCTAGTACGAATTGGTTCTTATGGAAAATAAGTTTACACAGAGTGCGCAAGTATCCGGTGTGTTGTCCCATTGGTGTAATTTCCTAGACTTAGTTAAGATTGGTTTCATGAGACTGAGGAATGTCCTGGAAGCAGAACTTTGGCAGGGCTTCAGAAAAGTTGGAAGTAACAGTAAATAAGCTATATCCTACCATTTCAGTTGTTGTAAGCCAGTCTAAAAGCGTGGGCTCTTGTTTCATCTGAACAAGTAATTTGAATAAGTCATCAGCCAGCTTATTATTTAAGATAGTAAATAAACGTCACCGTTTCAACAAATATATTTTAATGCTAAATTCGCGTTACGTAATTTTCAAATTGCGTTCTGGTTTGAATCCATGCATTATGCTGTCAATATTTGTGAGCTCAGTAATAACATACGTTTCAAGAAATAAAAGTCATATCATTATGTGTAAAATAAATTTCATCCTGCATTTGCTAATAACCGTCACTTGTTTCAATAGATCGAAACGCATTTGTTAGATCTTCACTGAAGTGAAGTTCCTTCGCATTTCTTCATTTCGAATTTACGCTAGATGCCTTCTAGTGTTTGTCTTTGATTTAATATAATTTTTTAATGTAGCGCCGTGCTTCACAACATACTTAACCAATCAAACACGAGAATTTCTACCACGCGTTCGTTTACAAATGTAAATCCGTATGATGTACGCTGTGTTTCTATTTGCGTCAGACAGTTCATGGCCGAGGTCTTAAAAGTGTTTCTCTCCGCTAGCGAGGCTACAAAACTTAGAATTAGTAATTAAGTCTTCATGCGCCACTCCTTCAAGCAAACAAATAAAAACAGCAGCAGCACTTATAAAATTTCTTTCCCAGTCATCTCGATAGACAAGAGCAGCCGATCAACAGATAGCCGCAGCTGAGAGCAACACCGGCACATGTCTTGGCTTTCGTCGCATGATCGGCGAGGCGAGAGAGCAGAATACGCGTGTATGCGTGGTGTAGAAATGCACCGCATGTCTTGATTCGTGCAAGTGCCGAATCGTAAGATTTGTGAAATGTAATCGCTTTGAGGATTTCCAGTTTTTTGTAGTTCTTCTCTATATGCCTTCATTTATTCAGTGCTTTACATCAACACCGTGGAAATAAAAGTACATAATTTTTAGTTTTCTGGATTTCAAATTTTATTTGAAAAACCGTAACATAAACATGATCCAAAACGATCAAAACGATAAGATTTCCGGGCCGACAATCAACAGTGGATAAAAAACAAAGTAATTTTTAATTTTAGGTATCACATCTGAAGAGTTAACAGGAATCGTTAGAGAAATAATTTTTATATAATTTAGTGGTGCAATGTTTTGCAGATGTATGGGGAAAAAATATGTAGCCAGCCGAGTATATTCGTTTCTCAAAATGTTTATTTTATTTTTGTGCCCTGATAAAAACGATTTTTTATATTTATTGTTTGATATGTTGGCTCTAGAAAGTTGTAATATCGCATTATTCGATATTCAGTAAAATTGTCATTTCGTAATATGTTTTGAGGTTTGTCTCTTACAGCTTTTATATTTCGAACAGAAAGTGTTTTGACCCAAGAAAATTATTTTGATCCCTACTTATCTCATTTTCAATGCTGGGCCAAATTTTTTTCCAACAATTTAAGAAATTTAAATTTAAAATTAGTCTCTAATCTTGTTAACGTTGTAATATTAATTGTATGTTTGTTGGAATAACTTGAATTTGTTGCCTCTATCTGAATGCACTATTCTTTATTTGACAACGCCTGTGAGTGAAAACCAATAATAATAGTTAGATTAAGGTAGCGACATTGCTTCAGTAGAGGATAGAATTAACAACAGTTTTGTAAATGACCATAATTAGGACAAAGTCTGGTTATCTTCATAGAGAGTGAAAGTTTCGTAGGATTTATTACAGTGAACGTCTTAATATTGTAGGCAGATAAAATAATTAGTGATGAATCACGCTCAGTGGGAACAGGAGGTAGACACCGTGCCAGTTATAGACTAGAGATGAGGTAGACCACTTATTTGTCTTCTGCGCATGTACCCAACATTGACCTACTACAAACATACACAACTGTCAAAGTCACATGGTAAACAGTTGGTTGTTTAAATCTTAATTTTTGAATGACAATCACTGTTATATGAATAGAATATTTTATTCAATTTCAATTTTGACAAAATGCATTACAAATTGGTTAGAGGAAGTATACATACATTTCAAAGCATTTGTTTACAAATAAGTTTTCTAACCTAAAATCCAAACCATACCACTTTCGTTAGACGTGTTGGCAGAAAAGCAGTTCATCATTGGGACACGGAGATTGGTTGTGCGCAGCCAGCGAGATCGGTCTACGTCATATTTAGTCTATGGTGCCTACACGCGCGTGCTGGCGACTGACTGCATAAGTAACTGTACCGTGGGGTCACACTAACGGATCAGGCGGCAGCGTCTGTTATTCCGTGTTGCTGATCCTTCCTTTCTCCACCTCTGCGGATGACTGAAGAGCAGCGAGACGAAACATGTTATCTGAAGGACGTTCAAGTGTACACATTTACTCCCTGCAATTTCTAGCACATTACATCCTTCTGCCTCGTAACGTGAAAGAGTAGCTTGACAAAAAATAATAACAACGAAGGAAAAATATGTTTCAAAATTGTATAATGCAAGCTACAGGAATTTTAAATTTTAATTATTTTTTTTTGCAAACATCTCAAAATGGTACAAAATTAGTACTTCATAGCTAAGATCAAAACGATTGCTCATGAAATCAAAATTCCATGAGAAATATTTCTACGGAATTTGTTATTCGGTTCCTCCGTATTGCAATTATAAATTTTGAGTTGAAGTTTTAAAGTCGAAATAGACAGGAGTTAAACCATAATCAGGTGAGCCAATCGTGGGATCTTAAGTAACTTGTAACATGTCACTCTTGCGATTTCAATTTAAAAAAACTTTTACTCAGACCAAACTCCACATTAAAATAACTGCTTTAAATAAAAGTAATTGATATTTTAAGATATAATGGTTATATTTACGCTAAAAACAACATGACGAACGTGATTTACAAATTATTTGCTATTTTAATCAAGTTATTATTGATATTGTGTTACGGAACCATAAAACACTCAAGATACAAAATAAATGGCACCTGGACAATCTTAAGTACCCTCATCCAAAAATTATTTCAAAGTATAAATGTCAGCCTTTCGCCATCCAAGGGTAACACTTATATAAACACTCCAATTCGAAATCGCCGAACAAAACACCTTGTCTGTAAACGTTCCGCAGTACCCGACAATAACGAGTTGACTCTAAACGCATGTCTACGCAGAACTTATTAAGAGGGCATAAACCACTTTTGCTTTGACGGGGAACACCACGGCCAGAAAGGTGTTGGCTGTTACGTCATGAGCACGGTGACTCAGCACCTACGAAGCCATCCGCGCCGATGTGTCCTATTTATTGAACAGCAGTAATCGTGATAATCTGATCAGGAACACTCCTGGAATATTCATTAAGGAACTTTCACTTAAAATTATCGGACACAGAAAGGAAGTTATCGAACACTAATTTAAGAACCCACGCTTGAAGGGAGGTCAACAAACGCAAGGCCGTTAAAGTTATTATCATATTTCGCTATTAATTAATAATTTCTCTACTAACCAATGGTATACCATTGTTTTGTAGTATATATACACACACACACACAGATATATATATATATATATATATATATATATATATATATATATATATATATATATATATATATATATATATATATATATATATATATATCCTGTTTTTAAAACATAGCGACAAACTTCGGCAGGCCATTTGCCATTTCTTATAAAAATGTCCGGCGAAAATGTGTAATAAAACACCGATTCACTAAAATGATTATTAAGGGAGCTATGCGCCGGCAAAAATTGAGTTTTAAAGTAAAATGCGTTTAGCTGAAAATATCAAAAAGCAATATTGCGATTAAGCAACGAATTGGTGAATGGTGTTTTATAAAGAAGAACATACACCTGTCAAAACGCAGTCGGTGATGTTTGTAAATGGCTGCTGGCACCATATATGTTTTCATTAAACTTTGTAACACTACATTCTAAGCAATTTTCTAAGATAGCGTGTGAATCAGCACGTCTAAATTAACAAAGAAGGTGGTATTGTCTTAACACTCTCAGGTGAACTGTTTGTGAGATAATTCATGTGGAACATTCAAAACAGAACGCCGTGTGCTGCATACCAGGTAGGCAAACCAGGTTACAGTGTAAGGCAATTTAAATGAAGATTTTTCAGGTGCGCACAGATCCCTTAATAAACGCTCGACGAGAAAAGTGGTACTTACATTTCAGTCTTAAATTTTCGTCAGGAATACATTTCATAAGTTTGTCCCCGTGTTTTAGAAACATATTGTATATAGAGCTACGTACATATTTTAACGGCGGAGATAACAGTTGAAGGTGCGTTGTGTTACGATAACATCCCGCTGTGCACGCTACTGTTCAGACAACAGAGTTGGAAAAGCAGTCCACAAGGAGATTTACAAAACACTAAGTCAAAGCAACGATCCACTTCTGCAATCGGTAAACTAACCAAGAAATGCGCGAGGTTGGTGAGAAAATGTGCGTCCACCATACCTCACGAAATTCCTTCTAAACACTAACAATCTACTGGGAAACTCCGCCCTCGGTGCACAGCGGAAACCAATAGAAAGACATTTCGCAAAGGCGAGCACGCGGCGTGGGGCGAGAAGTGTGAAGGGAGCCAGCCAAGGGTGCAGTCGGCGACAGGTCACCGGAGCAGCTAGCTGGGGTTCCAACCAGAATGTCGGGGCGTCGAGTCCTCGAGAGAGGCAATGGTTAGTGCTATTCCTTCTATGCTTCTCTCAGTTTCCTAACTTTCCCAATATCCGCGTCCTTCTATCTCTAGTTGCCCAGTCAATTAATTACAAAGATATTGTAATTCTATCTTATTATACAGTAAAGTAACGTCGTACAACTTTACTGAACTATTCTTCTTATTTACTATAATCCTTCATATCTTCCCTCTTTCTAAAAGTTTATAAGATGATGTTAAGGTCAACTTATAACAGTAGGCAATACCAATGCTTCGTACAGGAAATCACACACCTATTGTCGACAGAAACAAACAGGTAGATCTTTAGTACTGTAAACTTACTATAGGCTGTTCCCGATAAAGTGAGCACTTTTGGAAGCTCTCTCATTTCGAGCAATAGTTAATAAATATATTTTAGTGTAGTCTTATAGGTTAACTTTTTAGTCCGGTGAAATATACATACTGTGTTTAATACTTACATGGCAACATTTATTTTAAAAAGTGGTGGGAGGATAAAAAAATGACTGATAGGAAAAAGTAACTAGGGCCTCGAAAGTGCTCACTTTACCGTGAACAGCCTATAATTTATTTTAAATGTTGTTTACAGTAACTGTTCTGAATACCTGTTCGTCTGTGCAGTGGGCCCTCTCGTTGTTTTCATTTCTGTGGGAGGTACAATACGGGTTTTATCTAAGATTGAAGATCCTGATAACATTAAACAATGTTCGCATCGTTTTGATTTAATTCCACTTCGTTTCCGATAATATTCAAAACGTCAGTTTAAAAAATGAGACATACGAGGACATGTATCTTACTTAATATTTAGGGGCCACGGTGGCTGAGAGATTAGCACGCTCGCCTCCCAACCAAGGCGAACCGGGTCCAATCCCCGGCCGGATCACCGGGTTTTCGCGAGTGGAAATCGTGCCGGACGATGCCGTTGGTCGGCGGGTTTCCTTGGGATCTCCCGCCTTCCCCCGCCTCTTCATTCCGGCGCCGCTCCATATTCACTTCAACCACCCTCATCGGCTCTCGAGACCTCGCTGTTAAGAGCCGCACAAATCTCTTCACTCACTCGCTCACTTCACTTGTTAATACCTAGTTTGGGTGGTAAGAGTCCTGGATGTTTCCCACTCAATTTTCTACGAGGAATCGCCCTCACGAAGTTTGTCGGTCAAATTCCGCAGTAAAGGTGGGGACGGAAATTTTTTTTTCGGGTGTCTTGATGAGCGCGTGTAACGAGCCATCAGCCCGTTCGAGTCGGCGCCGTAAGATCTTACCCGTATACCATTTCTTATCCAGTTATTATTCGAATTAATTTTAACCCTAAACTTCGTTAAAAAGCTTCGCCTACAGTTAAATAAAATATATTTTAGTAATGGTAGCTCGACGGCGGGGTGCCGCGGAACGAATTTTTAGAAGGAGTTATAACGAGAAGGCCTTTTTATATGACTCGAGACTACATAACGACTATTATATTTTGGGCCTAATTCCAGACGTTAAGATGTTTCTCCCTAAATCTCAGCCTATGAGTCAAGGTATTGTGTTTCAAATCGGAAACCGTGTCTATTAGCCAAGTGGAATGTTTTTGAAGATATTAGTAAAACGCCCCTGAATTGAATTTATTTTAACAGCTGGGTTTGAATCCCGTGGTCCCAGTGGCGGGTAGTGTAGAACTAAACATCAAAACCCTTCTCAGGTCAATCAGCTACTCCTCGTTACCCCCTCCCTTTTTTTTTCCTTCATCCCCTTTTTCCCATCGTTGTGGACAAAAAAGCGCAGATGAAAAAATTATGAAACGACGTAAAGATGTATTTAAATTAATATGTTCTTCTATAACATTGGCCATAGTGATGATATGGATGAAATTTCCTGTGAAGACGTACTCTTAAAAATCGCAATTATTTTTTTTATATATTCTCAATATTAATCGATTGGGTTTCGGGGAGTTAGATTACTTCAAAGTAGATAATAATACGCTGATTCGGGAAAATTTAAGTTATTGTTTTAACTCCTGTTTAGCTTACCTTCCGAAGGAAAGAAAGACCTAGATGATCACTTTCCTGACTGTGTGTCTATCTGTGTTCTGTGCGTGTTTTTTTGTGTATGCCTAACCAGCCGAGTGAAAATAAAGTTAATGCACTCGATAACAACCGAACAGATTTTTTCCTAAGCTATATCCGCACCGTTAAGGCGATGACCTGCTTGATCTAGAAATTTTTGTGTTTAAATTAGACACCAAAAATGTTAATATCGAGTGCAATACATCAGAAGTTAGCAGAAAGGAGAAAAAAATACAACCTAGCTGTTTAACCCCCTACGCGTTGCGCCGATGGCTAATTACAACTTTCGTAATGACGTTAATGAAAAACTAAAATATCACGTACAGTCAGAACACTTGATTCAATATTTAACTAGTCTTCCGTGGTTTTTCGTTGCTGTGTGGAAAACCAACCAAGTGATTAAAAAAAAAAAAAAAAAAAAAAAGCAACCGGTTTAAAGCTTGAAATTCTGCAGGAATATTAAACGAGACATTTGAATGCTACAAAACTTTAACGGAACTACGATTTACGCAAAACTGAACGTATTTTTTTTCGAAGAAGTACGCGAGGAAGCTACAATCGATATATTTTGTTCTGCAGCTTTGGCTGTCATGAATACAGACGATAGAAACTGTAACAGCAACTGAATTCACTCGTGTCAACATAATACTTTGTGCATCGTACATAGTAGTCGAACGGTGGTTTTGTGTATACCAATGTATTCGACAAGATATTCCACTGTAAAAAAATTTTTTTTAACTAATTCTCAAAATTGTTTTAAGTAGGTAAATGTGGATTACGGAAACTTTACCTGTAATGAAAAACCGGACTGTGATCTGTGGGAATTGTTTGTTCGCTGATGCAGAAAAATCTCACCTGCGTTAGTCAAGATATTCGTCACAATCGACATGTGACAGACAACATGGAATCAATCACCGCGAACACTACTGGAAACTGGAAACTCTCGTTCATCGCTTTGAATCAATTCGTAGAAACAACTGTACTTAATGTGAGTCTAGCGAGTGTGCGGTTACAGATATGTGCTAAAATGTTTTTTGTCCTGGTTCATTTTTCGTCCTGTGGAACATGCTTTAATTTTTACACAACTATACGCTTGCATAAACAAAAGTAGATTTTTTATCCTTCGAAATACTACTTTATAAACTTCTTTTTTACTACTTCACATACACAGAAATATATATATAAGATATTTTCCTAAAGTTTCATTTTTTTCGAAAGAGGTTTGTGACACTTACGGAAATACATTTACTGACAAAACGGAGAATTTGTAATCCTACGATGTATTCTGGGTAATATTTTACCTTGACATTCCTGCATGATTTTTAAAGTCTGTTCACTATAAAGTGAGCACTTAAGAAATGAAACTTAGAAAAAAGTCACTGCACCTGCATGCGGATATTTTAATGGTCTCGCTGAGTGACATTCGCGCAGTAAAGTTGGTGACGATGGGTGGAAAGTAGTTACATATCTTAACGTCGAATAAAAAGTATTAGGTAACCATTTGTAGAAACTTATTATGATTTCTTTTGTTTTCTGTTTTTTTTTAATGCATCGAAGTTTAAAAATGAGCAGATTTGTTAAGTATTTACTTTCATAATAATTTCACACTTTCATTTGACCAACGCATGAATAAAGTTATGAGGCCCACGGTAATGTTAATTTTCCATAAGGCGGAAGAATACACAACGTGCATACAAGTATATTGTGAGCAGGGCTTTCAAAAGTGCCCATTTTTGCCGTGAACGGCATGTAACTCCGCGGACGTTTCTTCGCAAGGAGACCTTTAGTTCACTTTCAGAACTATAGAACATACAACGGGGGAACGAGCAGTTTATGATGCGAGAAATCTTCCGAGGAACCGTTGCTGCATTCTCCTCAAGTGTAGATTAGAAGTTGACTGCACGCCACCACGGTCTACGAGAGATAGTGTTAATTTGCTTTCGCCTCGCTCCGATGCGATAATGATCCTTGGAGACAACTAGGAAATGCATCGCGTGCTCGTATTGGCAATGTGCTCTTTTGACAACGAAAAGAAAACAATTCTTATCCAGCGCATACTGTGTAGTCCACTTATCGCACAGTGGAGCTATGCACGTGCGATCGTGGGGCTCGAACTATTGACACGTTTAAAAACAATCACGCGGGAAGTACGCATTCATGTACCTGCACGCTATAATCCACGCGCAGTTACCGCACGCTTTTCTAAAGCCCTACCAAAGTTCTACTTCCGGGATATTCCTCCGCGTCGGGCAAACTAAGCTTAAATAAGTCTAGAAAGTTACGCCAAAATGGCAACGCACCGAATTCGAGCGCATTATGTAGCAATAATATTTTGCATGGGAACTATTTTTTTTCAGCCGCTACCAACACACATGTTTTCTCGCCGTTTTTATTCGTATTTATTATAAATGAACTATTATAATTTATAAATAGAATGTAGGTAAAACTTTAATTTAACGAAATTTAATATGCTTTTATGTTAACAGAGGTGTGAAACGCGGCATATCGAGGAAATAACTAAACACGACATACATGGGGTTTCTAAAATTTAAGGACACACTTCGGTTGGCAATTCCTTACGAAAATATTGGACGGTAATAGATGAACAACTTATCCCCTGAAGTGATTATTAAGAGAGCTATGCACCCCAGAATTTTGAGTTTTAAAATGCGTTCAGTAGAAAATATCACTAACCACCTGTGAATAAGCCACAAATCGGTCAATGTTGTTTTGCATAAAGGAGATCTTACACCTATAAAAATGCTGTCGTTAATACCATCCACTTTCCTTTTATAAATGGATGTTGGCGCACTATGTTTGTTTCAAACTTTGTAATACTACGCTCTAAGTAAGTTTTGAGGAGAACCTGTGGATCAGCATGTCTACATCAACGAAAAAGGTCGTGTTGTCGGAACACACTCGGGTGAACCGTTTGTGAGGCAATTCATGTTAAACATTCAAAACCGCACGTGTGTTGCATACAATGTAGGCAAACCAGAGTAAGACAAAATAAATGAGCATATTTCAGGTGCGCACAGCTCCCTCAATAGTCACTAGACGAGAAAAATTGTACTTGCATGTCAGTCTTGTATTTTCGTTAGGAATACACTGCTGCAGTTTGTCCCCCAAAATTTCCGGAACGTTTGCAGATCACGAAATGCGGTTTTCGCTAAATGGAATTACATATGGGGGCAAGCAATTTGCCTCAAAATGACTATTTATAACTTGTGTATAGACAAATAACTAAACCACGTATGATTTTTTTCTTTTCATTTTTTTTTTTTTACATTTCGTCGAGATTTTGGTCGTAATTTTTCACTGCAGTTTATCCAAAATCTTGACTGACGTTTGAGAAACCTCCTTCTATATCAGAAAATTGAAAGGTGGTGACTTGACTTCACATGAAGATGTCGCACAGTCTAGCTAGCGAATTTCGGAACTTGAGCTAAGCACCAGTCCCGGGATGGAAGTATTTTCTTAATAAAACTTTCGCGGCGCAGAACGGAGGAGCAGAATTGAGTGCCACAACGTGGGTGGATGCGCAGTTTAATTAGAGCTTGCAGCGGGGCGCAATAAAGCGTTATGACGTACCGTTAATGACACCAGCCGTTCTGCTCCGAGAGGTCACTGCTGACGTTGATGGATGGCAGTCTGCCACTTCGGCCACAGATGCGAGAAAAGTCGAAATGCCTCCCTCCCATTGGTATTCGAAACTATTTTACTACATTAGTGAGCGCTTGAGGTAATTGTTTCATCTGCAATGAACGGATCGCAATCTGTAGTTAATACACGCCCGAATAAGTGTTATCAGTAAGAGTGAAGAAGTGTTAAGAGATTTGGTTGGCTCCTAAGATCGAGGTCTTGAGAGCCGATGAGCGCGACTGATATGATTATGGAGCAGCGCCGGAAAGAAAGGGCGGGGGAAACGGGAGATCCCCGAGCAAACCCGCCGACCAACGGCATTGTCCGGCACGATTCCCACATACGAAAATCCGGAGTGACCCGGCCGGCGATTGAACCCGGATCGCCTTGGTGGGAGGCGAGCAGGCTAACTGCTCACCCACCGCGGCCCCGTTATCAGTAAGAGAAAGAACATTTTTAGAAAGCTAGGTTGGTTAGTTACCATCGGCTGCGAATGAAAGAAATGAGCTTGGGAGAAGAGCAAATATCAAGGTCCAGTGTGAATCAAATAAAAATCAGTGAAGAATCTGCCATAATAATAATACATTATCTGGTAGTCTGTAACAGTGTAGCCATATAAACTGATCTCACTTATTTATAGAGACCTGAAAAATTTCGCGAGTTCAATGACCTGTTGGGTAGACTCTACAATATTATGTACAAATATGCCGATATTAACTGTGCATTGGTTTCTGCTGTCACAGTGGAAGGCGACGATTGGGCCAGCCTTTTCCAGGATGTGTCGAACACCGTTTGGACCAATGGCTGAAGTTATATAAACTCACGTACGTTTAGCTTATTCCGAAATGAATCCACGAATTCTTCAGGTCTCTGCTTATTTGGCATAGCCCTTTTGTTACGGTTTCAGGTTTAGAGTGGTAAGAATTTACTAAACAAGTTCGAGAGAAATCATCTGAATTGCCGAGAAATGAAACATTTATCACAAAATATTAGCAGAACACTAGGAAAAAAATGGGATGGTTGTGTAAGTTTACAGAATAACGGACAAAATAAAGCTTACAAGTTTCCTACGATGCGGGGATACTGCACCAAAACCATTTAATTGTAATTATTTTCTGTAAAAATTTTGTTCGCAGATGAAACCCGTGAGGCGGTCACGAAAGTTTAATCACTCTCAGTAATAACGCAATGTTTTATCGTGAATTGTAATAGGGGCGTCATGTCATTTATATTGTCATCATCTTCTCGCAGATAAACCAGAATAGTATTTGAATTGCCCTCTTGCAGGGTGGTTCCCTGGTGTTAGATTCGATTCTAGGACACATGATACTTTCGCTTGTTATGTATCACAGAAAAAAATATATATATGTATATATGTACACACCGCGGGCCAGATTCAAGGAGTAATCGACGCGTGTATCGAAACGACCTTGGCTGGTGGCACGTCAGCATGTTCCTGCAGCTGGCTTTGGAAAGCATCAAGAAACATTTGCACTGTACTGACCCGTTTCCACGAGCTTCAGCAAAAATGGCTGGTAATCGACCAACAACGTTAAACTGCTTATAGCTGTTTGTGTAAAAACTATGGTGAACGAGCAACAGTAAACATTTCTCGAGTTTGAGTCACGTAAACCGCTTGAAGAACTCAAATTATCATAATTAAACGAAAATTTCAATGAAACGTGACCGTATTACTCATTAGCGCTTAATGTTTCCTAGTTACATGGAACTTTCAAAAGGAATACATTATCGCTAAATGTACTATTCTTAATCAAGTATCCTTAACTTGTTGTAAGTAATTAGCGGCATATTAATTATAAAAATAAAGAAGAAACTAATAAGGCTGACTATCAGAGGTGCGGGTTCTAGTCCCTGTGCTGGTAAAGTGTAATGTTTTTTTTTTATATAAATTACGTTTTGAAAAGTTTTTTTTTTTTTTATATTCTCTTTTATTAATTCATCACATTTATTTTCCAAAAAAAAAATATTTTATGTACCATTTTTAATACTGTAAGTTGTAATACATATATTACAAATATATTTTGCAGATTTTACAACGAAACTGTTTGTAGTTTAACGAAGGAATTTCTTGACAACTGGATTTCCAAGGATTTCTCTTGTAAAAGTACAAACATTTTTTTTTGCGTGTGAGGTTTCGTACCGGCTGCGATAACTCTCACCCCCGTTCGACTCTTGTACCACTGTACACATGTCACGTCTACACTATAACGTAGTGTCAGCAGTATTAAAGTCAGAATCGACATAATCATTCTACTGAAACTTTTTGTTTGATTAAACTTTTACTATAATTTTTATATTCAAATTTTATAATTAATACGAATAAACAGAGGGAAATTTCTTGTGTTGGCAATACTTGTGAGGAATAGTTCTCGTGCCAGATGTTAACAAACTGAGTGCGCACGATTGCAGCGTGTTGTCTTCTTCGGTGTAATGTTCTAGACGCAGGTTTCGCTTTATGGTGTGCACCAGGCGGAGGAACATCACGGAAGTAGAAATTTTAACAGCACTTCAGCAAAGTTGGAGGTACGGTCTAATCGTGGCTTCTTCGCTCTTATCGAGTCAAACCATTAAAAATCACCCCACGTATATGACATATATGGGTCTTTCCTAAACATGTCATATATTATAAGAGTTTTGTAAGCGTGTTAGCATAAAAATCACATTATTTTTGGTTAAATTGAACTTTTAGTAACATTTTACATATAAATTATAATAATTATTTTATACTTAACATAAATAAAAATAGCGAAGAAATATATATATACAGGTGTGTGGTTAGTGCCTAGTAAGAAATAGTTCTTATTCAAAATATTATTAAATTGATTGAGCACGAACGCAGTGCGTCGTCCCTGTTGTGTAATTTCCCTAGACTCGGTTAAGCTTTTTTTTTTTGTAGAAGTATAACTTAAGCAGGGCTTCAGAAAAAATTGAGGCGACCGCGAACGGATTATAACCGTGAAACGCGCTAAAGGCATTTCACGATAAAGTGAGCACTTTTGAAATCAACGTTAGAAATGAGTCACTGCTCATACCTGCATATATTTTGACGGGCGCACTGACTGACATGCGCGCATTGAAGATGGTAACGTTGGATGGGAAGTAGTCCCGTAATTTAATGTCGAATAAAAACGTGTTACGTAATAATTTATGATCAATTAAATTATTACTGTCGCCTTTTTTTTTAAGGTATCTATGTGTAAAAATGAACAAGATTTACAAAATATTTACTTTCCTAATAATTTCACAGTTTCACTTGACCGGAGCGTGAATAAAGTGACGTAAATCTCACATAAGGCGGAAGAATACACAACGGGCATTCAAGTAGATGTTAAGCAGGGCTTTCAGATGTGCTCATTTGACCGTGAACAGCCAATGTATTGCCGTAATCACCGAGTGGCATTGTTGGTGGGCGGAGACGTGCTGCTCCGGCGCTGGCGCGGCTGGGCGAGCGAGTGGCGGAAGGACGCGGACAAGAACAGCCCGCTCCGCGGACGCACAGTGAGAACAAGTCACGGCGATAACGTAAAGGACAAGTTCACGGCGGCCAAAGTTGAGGACGGCGGCGTGCAGCCCTGGCCGTGGCTGCACTTCGCAGCGCCGCGCGACGACCTCGCAAATAACACACGGCGAACAACGCAGCAGCTTGATGCAGCTTAACGTGCAGCGTGCAACTGCCGCTTTTTCTTTCTTTCCTTTTTTTTTTTTTTTTTTACGCCCGCAACGTTTTACACTTTCAGCTTCGTAGCCTCCGCGTACTGCGGTCCGAGTTCCCACAGGCTGGCTAATCACGGTGGAGGCTGTTCGCGGTAAAATGAGCACTTTTGAAAGCCCTGCTTGAAATCTACTTGTAAGCACATTGCGTATTCTTCCACCATGCGTAAAATTAACATTGACATGGGCCTCTTCACTTTATTTGTGCTTCGGTCGAGTGAAACTGTGAAATTATTATAAAAGTAAATATGTTACAAATCTGCTTATTTTTACACTTCGATACATTAAAAAAAAAATTGTAAGCTAAAGAAATACTTTGAGCTATCACAAATGATTACCTAACACTTTTTATTCAACGTTAAGATATGGAACTACTTTCCATCTTTCATTACCACTTTACTCGGCGGATGTCAGTCTGTGAGCCCGTTAAAATATAATGTAGTTACAGGCAGTGACTTTGTTCTAAGGTTGATTTAAATAGTGCTCAGTTTATAGCGAAAAGTTTTTATATAAGCTAGGCACGGTAAAGTGAGCACTTTTGGAAGCCCTCTCACTTGAAATAATTGTCAATAAATATATTTTATATTAGCCTTGGACGTTAACTTGAGTGCGGTGGGATAAACACACTGTGTTTATTACTTACGTGGTAATATTTAATTATATATGTGGTAAAAAGGATTAAAAAAATGGCTTAAAGGAAAAAGTAAATAGGGCCTCGAAAGTGTTCACTTTACCATGAACAGCCTATAGTTACTGCATTGAGAAAGAGGTATTGTTAAGGATGTCGTTTACCAAGAAAGTCAAAATTTTATATTTGTCCAAATATTGTTCACTCTATAAGCGTTGTATGTGATGCTATTTTCCTCGAATAAAAAAATTTACACTTCGTATTATTTCAATAATTTGATGTCAAATCCAACATTTTCCTGTTTTGATGTAGCCATGGTAACAAATTATAAGTTGTACAATTGAAAAAATTTAAAAAGTAAACTAATGCTGTGGGACATCCCTTGATATATATATCAAATAACAGACCATAGGGCCTATGCATGAACAAATGTAAGATATATTAACATTTTTGCATATTTATAAGATTTATATTTTAAAAAGCGTGAAATGTATGTCAAGCCATAGCCCACGGCTTAGTTAACGTTGTAATTCTTTCATTTGTACATCTTAGTATTTGTTACTGTGGCTGCAGAAGAAAAAATTATTCGGATTTTATATCAAATTATTTAAAAAATATAAAGTGTAAAATTCTTTTATTCCAGGAAAGTGTCATCACATACAATGCGTATAAGATGAGTACTGTATCGTAAATGACAAAATAATTGAATTTTTACAATCAAACGCCATGAATAGATCTAGTGATTTTTCCAAAAAAAAATCTGAGCACATATTAGACATCAATACTCTAAGCCCAAACAGAAATTTTAATTTTGCCATTGGTCACTCTCTGCGTGAGAAGCCGTTTCTGTTTTTAACCGGGCCATTAGGAATTCAACAACTTTGGCGGTGAACCAAAGCGATTTGCGTACATAGAGTAACATGTTGATGCAGCCAGTCGAGAAAGGTAAACAACCGAAAGTATTTTGAAATATAACATGCATCGAAATCTTTTCACGAAATTTCACTGCATCTAGCCATCGAACAAAATTTGTTCAGCACAACCGAATTTATTGTGTGTATAGAGTGTACGGAATATTTGTTTGCTGTTGAAACCAGTTTATTTTGTTGTTCCTATTTGGTTGCAGGAGACTGAAATATTTGGTTGGTACAACTTAAGATATGTTCGGTTCTACGTACATTAAACTGTTTCAGTTATTATAAAAAAAAAATTAAGTCCAAACGATATCCAATCTTTTATCGGTTCTACCCAAACGTTACGACCTAGCAACCTCAATTGAAGTAAGCCATGATGTTGAAGGGTTTTTTTTTTAATACATACATCTCGAATACTGTACAGCACGCGTACAGAAATTTTTCAAGTTTCACAGCTTTAAACTTTAGTTTCCTGTTGAAATTGTTTCATTGGGATTTTATATCATTATTGAGCATCAATAAATGCACTAAAAATCACTGTTGCTATCCTAATTATCAGAAAAATTATAAACAAATTCTCGCGCTGTATTTCGAACGAAGACGATCAAATCAGTGACTAAAAAAAAAAAAAAAAGAAACAGTTGATTCATATTAAAATATTTGACATTCAATTATTTTGGTCCAAAAAAGAGGGTTTGTTTATTCAAGCGTGTATTTTGTTAATTTAGTTGGCTTTTCAAGTTTTGTTTACTATACAAATATTTTTATTTTGTACTAAATATATTTTTGGGCCTCTAAAAACAAATATTTGGGTGGCTGGTACACACTAGGACTTACCCTGTTTAGGATCAACTTGTATCTAAATAATGAACTATTCTACGATATGTAAAACTAGCGACCCGCCCAGCATCGTTGGGGTGGGATTTACATATATAGAGCCGGCAGCAGTGAGCAATGTGACGTCATAGTTTTTTCCTCATCGCCTCTCTCAACCACTGTAATTATTTTGTTGCGCATAATTAATATGTCTGTGCTAGATCCTAAAATGACATGGTGTTACTAACATATTTAATTTGATAAGGATAAATACTGTGTTGTTCTCAAAGTTCTATTTTTAATCAAATTTTAAAAGACAAAAATGGTTACTGTGGGTCATCCCTTAAAAGAAAAAAATACGCTGTCGCGGACTTCATTGTAGACCTTTGTGAAATCTACAATTCTTTAGCGCATTATTTTGACGTATATCTTACGGCTTAGTCAGCGTAGGCAATGTAAGCGCCCGAAAAGCGGCTTTTTCCGACTTTATTGGAAAACGTCGACATTTCTCTGCTATCCTTAAATTAAACATTTAATTTATTATAGACTTGAACCTTCCTCGAGAAATTCTCTAAATGATGGAGAGACCGTATAAAAATCCAGCAAGTAGTTCAGAAGCCTGAGCCGAATACACACACACACACATGCGGCCGGGCGACTTTGTATAGAGTAATACAGCCTGATCGCTATATTCATGCGTCGGTCAAGTGGAACTGTTCAATTATCGGTCAAGTGGGACTGTTCAATTATCGGTCAAGTGGGACTGTTCAATTATCGGTCAAGTGGAACTGTTCAATTATCGGATTAGGTAAATATTTTAGAAATTCGGCAAGCCTTACGCTTACATGCATAAAAAAAACAGAGAGCAAAGTAAATCATTCCAGACATGGAAGTATTCACCTTCCGTCGTGACCAGTGCCAGTCGCCATGGCCGTTAAAATATATGCGGATAGGAGCGGTGACATTTTTCAAACGTTGATTTCAAAAGTTCTTTAATAACCGGGAATAGCTTATGCGAACATTATCCAGAATCTCTGGTCCATGTTCTTATTGCGTGAACATGTGCTTATATCGCACAAGTTCCCTCGGATGTATTGCACTGTTAAAAACGGCTGTATTTTACATGCAGTTATTTAGAAACTATTTGCCAATTTGATATTTGTAACACTGTAAGGAAATTAAAGCAAGTCTTACGACAGGTCAGTGTAGAATGTGTAAAACTGATGTTGAATTTTAACAAGCGATTAGTGTGGACTTCAAGTTTGTGATAAACACACACAGGTACAGAACCAATTTTGTAAGTTGTATAAAAACAATGTGTCGTACGGAGACAATATTTTGATTGTAAAGATACAAGAAAATATTTGGCAAATAGTTTATAAAGAATTGTCCCAATAACGTGCGAAAACTATTTACTGTATATAAAGCGTTCGACGGAAACAAAAATTAAATATTGACAGTTCCGTTAGAGAGAGAAACTTGGAACGTGTATGTTTTAAATCTTACACACGGCGGGACGGATGGACAACCGCATTTTTTTGTGAAACTGTTGTTTGCGCGAATACGCGTATATCGATAAAAAAAAAAATCTGCAAATATGACTTTATGTCAGGAAAGATAAAAAAAAACAGTTATCTATGCCCCTATTCATTTGCTTTTGTCATATTAAGTGTATTATTGGAGAAAAAATTGTGAGCATGGTCAAATATCGCATTTTCAAAGCTGGCCTATGTAGTTTCCTTATGCGGGATGAGAAAAGTACAAAGATACGGGCGTAGCCAAACCTGTGGTCTTTCATTGCTTTCATAATAAAAATTGCATATCTAATTTGCACAGTACAGCGTTACGACGGAAACACTGCTTGCCTTGCCCGTAGGAGCGATGAGGCGCCAGGCGTGCGAATTAGTGTCGCCCGTATCACTCCCTCGCGTCTTGACCTTGGAAGCGGGGGTTCCACTGGGGTGCATCCCACTCTGACCTGCTCAAGCTCTTTTGGGACGCTCGTCGCGAGAAGGTGAATAAACAAAAAAACAAACTTCAAATAGGTTCGAAAACAAACTTATCCCAAGCTGTTGCTGAAGCGAAATATCTGGTAGCACATAGCGTCCAACACTGTTATCATGTCCGCAACTGTCAAACGAGCACTTTGTTATGTCCGAATGCTTGAAAATAAGCTGGCGTTCAACTAAAGATGCCCTAAATAATTGCAACTGCTTTGCAAATCCCAATTTTGTTCCTGTGAGTACTAGTAACTTAAATAGGTTACACACCATTAGACAAATTAGGTCTCAATATTTGCTAGATTTATTTTAGCTTTACCATTCAATAAACTATTCGTTGTCTTGTACTTTTCATTGCAAATAAATCGGGTAAAATGCATTTATTTTTTGCAGTTTCCCCAGTCCTAAGCAAAAATTTATCATATAGTTTTGAAAAATAACTGAAAACGTTTTATTTTTCGTAGCACTATATAGTTTTTTTTTTTTTTTTAACTTAGTGTCTCACATATTCAGAAGATCACGCTAGCGTGGTATTAATAAAGAGATTCACAATCAACACTTTAAGGACTAGGCTCGAGTGTAGCTCGAACGAAAATATTTCGAAAATTTCTTATTGTCATTGAAAAGAAAACTATAATTTTCATGCAGTCGTTTTACCGCCTGTGTTTTACAGGGTCTCACAACAACTCCACAGCTCAGCAGCAATAACTTTCCTGACTACAAAAATATTGTTGTTTCAGCTCCGCGAAAGGTGTGATTGTAAAACCTCCTACACAAATAAAGACATTTGAATGGGACAAAATCAACTCAGCGCCTTAGTGACAGATGACGAGCCAATAACGAACGTTCTAGAGCACAGTAAGCGTGTATATTGTTATGTTGGTGACTAGATCTGTAGTGAGTGGGAACACGGAGACCAATAGAACCCGTGTTCCTGCAGTGGTGGATATTTTTGTAAGGTTGATTTCAACAGTACTCACTCTATCGTGAACAGCCTTTACCAAGTCGTATTTTTTTTTTTTTTTTTTCCAAAGCATGGTTTAGAGAAGTGCTCACTTCACCGTGAACGGCCCTTAGCACACGCATAGTGGCAGCTCGGCTCTCGACACCAAAGCGCTTCACTCTTCGCTCACTGTAGTGACAGAATAATTTCGTGAAGTTCAATAACCTGTAGGCTAGACTCCATTGTCCTGTGTATTTTCGAGCCTGTTGTTATAGGCTGCCCGAGATAATTTGAGCACTTTATGAGGCCGTGCTTTAAAATTTACTCTAAATTTTGCCATGTGACTAATAAGCACAGTTTATAGATAATGTGGCTCTCGCAAGTTAACTAGTGAAGCCACAAGGAAATATAATTTTTTGGTTATCAGGCCTGCTGGGGGAATGGGTGTTAGAAGTACCGGTTTGTTGGTATACGTACCAGTTTTCAGGGTGCCGTGCCATGTTCCAAGGCACTTTTGTCTTGGTACGCGAAAATACCAAGATTTCAGCATTTGCTTGTAACAAAAAGACTTGTAACAAAAAGCGCCACAAAAGTATTTCGAGTCCAGTACCTTACTTCGCAAACACGACATGTGCGACTGGATGACATCCGAGAGACTGTATGATGCTACCGACGGTTTAGAGGGAGACCAGAACATCAGTGATCTTGAGTTTGTATTCGAAGAAGTTAGATTTTATGTTCCGATTTTATTTTATTGAAGTTAATCGAAGTGTTTGCACTTTTTTTGCATGTAGTAAACTACGATAATTTTTCTTACGTTCGAATGTAGGCCTATAGTTAAATGCAAAATATGTGCATAAGATTTTTCTTATTACGTACTAATTTACAGTCGTCGTTTTTTTTTTAATTAAATGCAGAAATAAAAGAATTTTTTTTAAATGTAAATAGGCTGTGTTTTAGTAGTTCAGTTTTTTTGCATGCCTTTTTGAAAACATATATTAACCACAATTAGAGCCCTGAAAAATTCGCGAGTTCAATGACCTGCAGGCTAGACTCTATAGTCTTCTGTAAAAATATGCTGGTATTACTGTACATTGGTTGTCTGCTGTCACAGTGGAAGGCGACGATTGGGCCAGCGTTCTCCAGGAGGTGTCAAACACCGTGTGGACCAATGGCGAAAGTAACATAAACAAACGTTTTTTTAATTCTACCTTGCCCCAAAATGAATCCGCGAATTCTTCATGTCTCTAACCATAATGCATAAAATAACGACTTGGCTATTTTTGTCGTGTGAATTTGCATAGCGTACCAGTTTTTTGTCTAAAGCACCAGTTTTTTTTTTTTTTGTGAAGTCAGTACCAGGACGTCGGATTGGCCGCGTCCTGAAAAAATTGCTTACTTTGCCGAGAATAAGCTATACCTCGGGCATGTCTACTAACCCGCGATCCAATAGCAAACACAGCAGGAGTGCACGTGTGTTTCAAGCCGAGCTCGTCCTAACGTGAATTCGCGACAAAGTGTCGGCCTCGGCAAGTCGCACGGCGGAAGTGACTGTACCGCAGCCGGCGGCCGCGCATCGCCGCCCGGGTCGGGTCGGAGGATTTTCGCGACGCGGCGGGGCTGGTGTGGGGGCGTGGTGAAGGGGGCGTGGGGTGCGGTCGCAGGCCACGCCCCCTCCACCTGACGGGCGGCGCGTATAGGTCGTCGTCGGCGGGCCGCGGTGACATGCATCGCGCGACCGGCCGCGCCTCCCTGCGCCCAGCTGTCGCGCCCGCAAACCAGACTGTACCTGTCCCCGACCCTCCGCTGACGTCATTCACCCTGTCGCAATGAAATACACTCGGCTCCCCATGCAAGCACGCTAAATTTCGACACCTAATGATGGTATACGGTGTTCACGGAAAAGTGAGCACTTTTGAAAGCCCTGCTTAAGATCTACTTGTATACACGTGTATTCTTCCGCCTTATGTAAGATTAACATTGCTATACGCCTCGTCACTTTATACGTGCGTCGGTCAAATTAAATTGTGAAAATATTAAGAAAATTAATACTTTACACATCTGCTCATTTTTACACAGGAAGTGAAATAATCAATTTTAAGTTATCAAGTTATTAAGTTACCAGTTATTAACTTTATTCGACGTTAAGATATGGAACTACTTTCCATCAATCGTTACCAACTTTACTGGGCGAATGTCACTCAGTGCGTCCGTTAAAATACAAAGTGCTCACTTTATCATGAACAGCCTTTAAAAGACTGTTCACAATATAGTGAGCAGTTTTTAACATAACCTTAGAAAAAAGTCGCTGACCCAACCTGCACATATTTTAACGGGCGCAATGAAAGACATTCGCCCAATAATGTTGGTAACGATGGAAGAGAAAGTAGTTACATATCTTAACGTCGAATAAAACTTGTTGTGTGACCATTTGTGATAGCTTCAGTTGTTTATTTCGCTTGCCTTTTTTTTTTTTTTTTTTTTTTTTTTATACATTGAAGTGTAAAAATGAGCAGATTTGTGCAATATTCACTTTTCAAATAATTTCACAGTTTCATTTAACTGACGCATTACTAAAGTGGTGACACCCGTGGCGATATTAATTTCGTATGAGGCGGAAGGACACGCAATGCGCATACAAGTAGATCTTGAGCAGAGCTTTCAAAAGTGCTCGTTTTACCGTAAACAGCCCATGGTCTATGTATTATTTGATTGTGTACTTTCACGTCACAAAGCCAGTCCACATTTACTTTCTACTGGTTAGCCAAGGGTCTCAGTCGTCACGTCTGTGCAAGAAGTTTTGACAGTTACTGTTTCCTCTATGCACGTTATCAAATAGTACATGAATACAGAACTGTCAAAATTTAGTGAACCCGTGGCGTCCACCAGCGGAGCTCCGTATCCGACTGTACTAAGAGCAGAACTCATTCCAAAAAGTACCTATTCTGCGTGAGATTTCTAAAGGAATGATTCGATGTTAAGACACGTTGCCGATTGTTTTCCTTAATATAGATTTTTTTTTTTTAATGTAATATTAAAATATATACATAACAAAAGAAGAGAACAATATATATTTTTTTTTCAAAATAAATTTATATATAATTTATTATAATTTGAGAAAGTCGTGCCAAAAAAACTATTTCGTTTGAAATAGTTATCTTTAGAATCGAGGCAGAGAAAAGGAATTTCGTTTAACATTGATTCCCCATTTGAAGTTCGCGGTTGACTGCTTGGTTGGCAGGGCGTCAACTCCTTAACATATTATCACGAGTATACGCTTCCACTAACGACGTGTTGCAAAACAGGTAAATTCTTGGCCGGTGCTGTACAGGATCAGAAGACAGCAGCAATACAAACAGCGCCTTTATCCTGGGTAACACTATTAGTAGAGACCTGAAAAAAAAAAAACGCGAGCTCAATGACCTGCAGGAGAGACTCTACAGTCTTACGTACAAATATGCCAGTATTAACTGTACATTGGTTGTCTGCTGTCACAGTGGGAGGCGACGATTGGGCCAGCGTACTCCAGGAGGTGTCAAGCACCGTGCTGCGAACCAATGTTTATAGTTGTATAAACACGCTAGTTTTGGATTCTAGCTTGTCTCGAAGTGAGTCCGCGAATTCTTCAGGTCCGTAGCTATTAACTACCGATAAGGCCACCTGTTTTTCCGCGAAAATATTTGCGTGGATGCTAGACTTCAATATGCTATGTGCACGCTTGCAGTCTTCATTTGACCAATGGTCGGTTGGCTTTTTGCGAAGACATTCTGTTACACGAGTGAGCCAATCAGAATTAAGTTTCTTTGATACTGAACGACCGTGATTCGCGGGCAGACAGACAGGACGCGTAACAGTTCAAATCGTCCAATCACGAAAGTTGTTCTTAAATAGAGTGCGTTGGAGCACAACATGTCCTGAAATCTTTTCGCGAAAAACAGGTGATCCTAGCTACTGCTAACAAACTAAAAAAGTATTATTGCTTCCCGCCGGTACCATAAACCAATACAAAATATTTTCATAGATTGCATCATTTTGGCTATTACAAGGAATTGTTAAGTACTTCTCAGAACAAAGATCTCATCTCTTACAACACCTGGGGCGAAAAATTAATGCGGAAGTTAAGAGGTAACGATGATGGAATATCGCGAAACATTTTTGAGCCAACATAATGTTCTGTTACACTCGTAACTAGTTTATTCTTTCGTGATTGGATTGATAAGGTTTCGACTCGGCCTAGTTGTTTGCAGACCAATCAGGAACATTCTGGCTTACAGTATCAGAATCCTCATTGGCCCAGTGAAATGGGGTAGTAGCTTCAAACATGCATGGCAGCCAATAAGGAAAGTAAACTGTCTGACATGTTTACAGAACAGTGAATGCTAGCGAACAGTCCACTTTTCACGCGATAAATCTTCTCTGAAGGGGTTAAAAAAATTTTTCACAGAAGTGATATTTATTTTATAAGAAAGAAGGATACATAGGCTATCCGTAAAATATTTTGCCCATGTTTACATATTTAATTGTCAAAATAAAGTTATAATCAGTAAACGTTCACATGTTTAATTAAAATCTAAGCGCATTTCCGTACAGGACACTTAAAAAAGCATAATTTGCAAAAAAAAAAATCTTGTCAAGCAAGAATAATAGGTCCATATATTATAATTATTACCTTCGTTTGTTTACATGTAAGTTAATAAATAGTAGTTAGTACTGTTGACAGTCACTTTCTATAATTGTGTTCATTCACATCTATTGCAGTTATAAAAAATAACTTTCGTGGATGAAATGGAAGTGCATGAAATCAATCATAATAAATATTGGTAAATGTCATTACTAATGTACAATTACGTACCTACAACCAAAGCAATTATTACGATGCTCGTGCTCGGGGAGTTATTAAATGTACTTTTTAGTGCACCTGGCTTAACGTTTTCATTCAATTTCCACACCCATTTTAATCTACAGTTTCTTGTGTTGCAAATGACAAATTTATTTTCGCGTCATGTAAGCACTTACGCCTTTTTTTATCGCCACAGCTTTCAGGCTTTTCGTTCGGCTGTAATAGTACGACCATTCGTAACGTAGAACAGTAGCTTGATTTACGAACCGGTTCACCACTTGGAATATCATTACATCGTCCCTTTACGGCTACTTGCAACTTTCTGACGGGCTGGTAAGGTTCTACTTCCAGGATATTCCTCCAACTCAATTAACACTTTGTAGACTACGCTCGAGTGTAGCTCGAGCAAAGCTAGCTTGAAAACGTCTTTGTAGTTCAGAACAAAACTCGCGTGGCTGTGCAGTCTTCTGAGTGTTTAACATGGCCTCGCAAGAACACGACAGCGCAGTAACAATGATATTACTAACTCTTTTATTATATGGTCACTCAAAAGAACATGATTAGTTGTAAATACTTTTGTACGGTAAAGGACATTTGATTGGGTCAATATCAGATCGGCTCTCCATTGGTTGATGACCGGCCAATAATGAAAGCTGCAAAGTACAGGGCAGTGTCCGGTGTGGCACGGACCAATAGGACGATGGTGAGTTCTAACACAGACACCAACAGAACCGGTGTTCTTGCCGTAGTGGATATAGGCGACTCGCTTCTAGTTTGCGTCAAGTGGCAGTAAATGTGTGTGGACCTCAATGTGTTAAACGAATGGTAACCGAGTCTAGAAAATTACAGCAAAGTGACAACGCGCAGAATTTGAGCGCACTCAATGTAATAATATTTTCCATAAGAACTATTTGTTACTAGGCATTACCAACACGCCTATTTTTTTCACTGTTTGTGTTCATGTTAATTATAAATTAAGTACTGCAATGTATTCATACAGTGTAAGAAAAAGTAAAATTTAACAAAAATGTTAACACAAGTAGGTATAAAACGATTGTGATACAAGGCGTAGGCCTATCTAGCAAACAATCAAGAACGTTATGATACGAGGTGATTTTTCTAAGATTTTTCAATAAATTAAAATATGGTTCTTGAAATAATTTTATAAACCTACTATTTACTTTCAGTATGTCTGTTACACAAATATGTACGTAAACTAAAATTAAAATTATTCGTAATATCTTATTGGATTGTGGATTGATTTGCGGTTACAATTAGTCTATGAAATAGTTCATTATAAATATACTGGGACAAACAGTATTTTTCTATTGTTAGGGGCTATAGAAATTTCCCGCTCTGCTCGAATTTACGAAATATAATCAAGAAGTGAATTTTAAATGCTTAATATATTTCAATGGGGGTTATTTTATTGACTCCATGTTTAAATTAGCCAGACCATTTCATACAACAATAGCATTGTATTGTTTTATAATAAACATTAGTGGAATTTTTTTAATAAACGTATAGGAGGGACAAAGCAAGGACATGTGATAAATTTTATATTTAAAAAATTATATATATATATATATATATATATATATATATATATACGTAAAATTAACAAGTAGTAGATTAGTATTTATTTTTTTTAATTTAAATAATCTACAATTTTTTTTAATAAGTTTTGTTTCCGCACTTGTCATATTTTATTTTTTTTTAGTTTTTTCTTTATGGTATATACATTTTCATGTAACAGATTCGGAGATAATATAAATTTGTTAATTTTAAGACAATAATTTCGGCACAATTACTATTTATGTAGTTTACACCACCAAGTTTTCGTAAAAGTTAAGGATTTTTCAATGGAAAACTACAGACTGTATCAATTGGTTTTGTATGATAGTTACCAGTATTATCTTATAAACTAATCTTACTCCATTGAAGTATATTGAGTACAATTATTCTTTATTTTATGTTTCATCAATTTGCGTACTGCGGAAATTTTCCATATCTCTTAAAATATTTGTTACGCCTTGACACTTAATTTCCGCCAAGAAAGAATGAACATTTCTGCACGTACCTACCTGCCATGTGTGAACATCGATGAAGTTAGTTCAATCCGTACGGCACAAATTTTCTGTCACTGAAATCATGGTCGAAGTGAGCTGCCTACATTCTCCACTACAAAAATACCAGTCGTTTTAGGGCTCCGTATTTCCACTCACCATCGCTCTATTGGGTTTGGCTGCACAGGACACGCTTCATGTACAGTACAAAGTTTATCACTGGCTGACCGTCGAGCAATGAAACAGCGCGTTGACTGTATGCCAATTCATTGATCGCGACAAGTTTAGCACAGTTTACAATTCATCACGTTCATTCCAGACGCTATTAAAAGTGAATAGGCACATGCAAAATTCGCGTTATTATTTGGCATCAGGCTGAATGTCACAGTACTGTATGCAATAGAGCCGGCGTCGTATCTCCATTGGCTGCTACACAGACGTGAAGACACTCCCTCTCTGACTGAACTACACGTGATTGTGGCACACAATTGTGAAGTGTTCCTTTATTGGTGCAGATTCACCCTGGGTGTGTCACACAAAGTATGGTCCAATCACAAACTTTCTGCAAAGGTAGGCCTACATGTGTTTCAAGTTTTTCGTGTCCCCAAATAATAACCCGAATTTTGCAGATCTCCAAAAATTAACCATTTTTTTTTTGGTACGAACGGAAACGTTGATTGTTTGTACTTTTTTAAATTGGATTCTGACAAAGTCCAGCGAAAGAGTAAAACTATAACTTTGTGAGTTTTGTCTTCGAGAGCAAAGAAATTTTAATATATACGTAGCTCCGAATAATATACCTATACGTAGGGCCACTTGATTTTCGCGAAAGAATTTTTACGCACGATAGAATCCAACACTCTACAGGCACATCAGTATATTTCTTTTGCTTATTTGCCACTTGTCTATGTGGGGAGACATTTTCTAACTTGAGTGGCCAATCAGAATTAAGTTACTCTGATAGTATTAAATCTGTGATTCGCGGTCAGGCAGCAAAAACGTATAAAACGTAAATCATTCAACCACGACGAGAGTGGATATGAGCTATACGGTTATGAAATACAACTGGTCGTGAAAGATTTTCGCGAAAATCGGGTGCCCCGCCTATACTGTACGTGCATACGCTACTCCTTAAAGGGTTCAGGAGTGAAAAGGCCTCTTATAACACGGACACGAGTCGCACATGCCGGCAAGATGGCGTCACTAAGCAGCGGAATTTGGTAACGCCATTCGTACGCCACTAGCAAGCCGATAGGCAGCCAAGCCGGCAGGTAACCTTCCGCGGCGTGAAGTAGCCAATCACAACACAACGGCCGTTCCTGGAGCCTCCCGCACCTAATCAGAGAATGGGTACGCTAATATTAAAGGAAATGTGTTCTTATATAGGCTATACGCGGTTAAGTGAGCACTTTTGAAAGCCCTCCTATTTGGAATTATAGTCAATAAATATATTTTATATCAGCCCTAGACGTTAACTTCAGAGTGCAGTGGAATATACGCACTGTATTTATTACACTTCATGAAATTGTTTACTTAGAAAAGGTGGCTGAAGGATAAAACATGGCTGAAAGGAAAAAGTAACTTGGGCTCAAAAGAGCTCACTTACCGTGAACAGCCTACAGACTGCTCAATTTTGAAAGCCTTGCTTAAGCTATACTTTTATGTATATGCGTATATTGTGTATTTTTCCACCAAACTTAAAATTTACATCGCCATGGCCTGATCCCTTTATCCATGCGTCGGTCAATTGAAACTACGAAATAATAATAATACTTCATATTGTACCAGTTTGCTAATTTTTAAACTGAAGTTATAGCTACGCAATAAAAACAGAAATAAAAATAAATAATTTCAGTAATAATTGCATATTTTACCTAGCCCTTTCATTTCCACACTAATTTTAGTTTTCTTTTATTGTAAATAAGAAATTTTTTGATGCGTGCTGCTCTTAAGTTGGCAAAGAATATGTGTCGTTAATACAACCAATGAGCTGCAGACGTTGTTTCTAGTGGTCGGAGATATGAACTAGTAACAGTGAACAGTACCAGTGAAATATATACTTCCCGTGAAACACATAGACTAAAGATGAGGTAGGACGACTATTCGTCTCCTGCGCATGAACTCAACATTAACATACCCCAATCCTACACAACTGTCAATGTCTCATGTTCCACAATGATGAAAATGTTTGTTTATATCTTAATTTTTAAGTGGCAAGCTTTATTATATCAGTAAAATACTTTAACCAGTTTTAAATTAATAAAACTGTATTACAAATTGGTTAGATGAAGTATGCATTCATCTCATAGCATTTGTTTACAAAATAGTTTTCAAACCTAAAATTCAAACCACGTCATTTTTCTCTAGACTTGTTGGCAGAAAAGCAGTTCAATGTTGGGACACGGAGATTGGTTGTGCGCAGCCAGCGAGATCGGTCTACCTCATCCTTAGTCTATGGTGCAACATGTAGCCAATTGTCTTCGCTGGGAATGAAAGGGCTAACAATTTTCATTCAACAGTAAGACTTGAAATCCCTCCATCGTTACCAGTCTAACTAGCCGCATGCAACTAAGTGTTCCCGTTAAGAGTGAGTGAGTGAGTAAGTGAAGTGATTTGGGCGGTTCTTAACAGCGAGGTATTGAGAGCCGATGTGGGTGACTGTGGTAAGTATTGAGCAGCGCCGGATCGAAAGGGCGATGGAAACGGAAGAACCCCGAGGAAACCCGCCGACAAGCGGCATCATTCCCACATGTGAAAACCCGGAGTGACGCGGCCGAGGATTGAACCCAGGTCGTGTTGGTGGGAGGCGAGCAGGGTAACCGCTGGACCACTCTGGCCTCTTCCCCGTTAAGACGTATGCAGGTAGGAACAGCGATATTGTCCAAGCCTATATCTGCTCGGTGGTCTGCAGTTGGACAGCCCTGACCTGGCGGGTCCGGACATCCCTGAATGGTCATCGGCCAAGGGTGGCGTCGGGAAAGACTCCAAGACACGTTCCAATTTTCTGGAAGCTGATTGCCTCCCTTTTGTTTAACTGGGCGATGTCACGCCCCTGAGGTCTCCCTGGCAGGACTCGGCGCGCAGCCGCTCGCTCCGCGGCCGAGCGAGAACTTAAGGTCCCCGTCTATCTGCAGTCGTTTCACGCGTTCGAGGCCGAGAGGCGCGGGCGCGATAAGGACGATACTGCCACGGGCCACAAGTGTGCCATCGCCACTAACCGCAAGGCTCTGAACTGACGTGCAGTGTTCTCGTCGCACTGCGTGTACCCATGAAATTTTCAGAGGTGACCCTGTAATTTTATTGATGGAATATCTCTAGGAAGGTTTAGTGCAAGGTCATTGAGTAGTTCTGTATGTATCTGGCACGTATATTTTAAGATACGGCGCTTGAAAAAAAGATGGTTGTAGCCATTTTGGAGTAATCAATAATCGTCGTTCCTGATGAGCGTCACTTTTTGAAAGCGCTCAACAACCCTCACCTTAAGAGTGTGTTCTTTTAGTAGATCATCACTTTAGACGCACGTTTAATAGTTTCGCAGAAAAACGTGAATTTCTAACATACTGTAACGCAGTGCTAGCGCCAGGTAAAACAGTGGCGTGCGGCGAACTGTTGCAAGGCAAGCTGGTGCTTGCTCACTGCTGTGCATTCTCGGTGCACGCAGCAGAAGGCAGTAAAAACCGCGCAACCAAGGGAAACTGACTGCATTCCGACCACTCACAAGCGAGAAGTAAGGGGCCCACTACACGCGTCCTGTCGCGTCTCCTACAGAGCCGCGTTTTATTGGTGGAAGTGTAAACTAGCCAGCAACAGGGTACAGCACAGAACTAACTCCAGCTTACCTCGCAACAATTGACCACACGCCACTGATGTAAAACTACTACGGTCCGTCCGCTCTTCGCGACGGTTCTTTGAGACATCGCGTCTTTCTGCTGGAAAATCCCCCCATCAAGCGCAAGGCATTCGTGAAAAGAGCACCACCTCTCTTAGTTATCGTCATCGATAGGTGTAGGCGGTTCACGATATATATATAATCAGACTAGAAAGTTAACATCTAAAGCTACTATAAAGTATATTTATTGACGATTATTCGAAATGAGAGGGCTTATAAAAGTCTCACTTCACCATGAATAGCCTATACCCTCCACAGACACCCATAACTTCACCACTTCTGCCTAGGAATAAGCTAACCTTTTAGACCAAATTTAACCATGTCAGAACCGATTTAAATAATGTTTTCAGGTGTTCCAAATAAGAAATGTTATGGCGAGGGCTGCGCTTTAAGGCGACCGAGCACTAGTTTCGGTATCACAGCCAATGACATGTAGTATGCTGTATGCTGGTGCAATAAAATCCGCACGACATGTTCACACAGTCCTACCTCAGTTTAGTCCAGGTTCCATCGGTCTGCAATGTTCTAGAGATTTCCGAGCGCCCTTGCGCACAGTAGCCTTTACTCGTCAGATTTAACACCCTCTCGTCCTTTCACACCACAAACACCTCGTCCACCGTTGCCTCGCAATCTCCCATCGTCGTCCGTCCCCTTCGCCGATGTCCTAAGCTGCACCAGACGAGGCTCGACTACCGCACGCAGCCAGATGGCTTCTACCAGACGACTCCCGACCCTCCAGTTGTTGCGGCTGCATTTGTAGTGTCATAGGCCATCGCCCAGAAATTTCTGGAAATGCCGCGTTGCACCAAGGGTCTCGTTCCGAGAATATTCTTGCACACTCTCGTAGCACTTTCAGGCCTACTTTAATTTACGGTTTCAGGTATTGCAAACAAAAAAAAAAACTTATGATGTGTGCTGTGCTGAAGTCGACACTACACTTGTTTCGTTGTCAGAGCCAATAAGCTATAGGCTTTAAGTTCGGCAACATTAATATGAACCAATTATGACTTAGACGAGTAAGACGGTTTGCGAACCATTTAACCATATTTAAGATCATTGGTCATTGAGCTTCGCAGTTACAGTACAGACCAAAAATTACCTACTCGAGCGTAAAGTACACAACTGTGTACACTAGATCTGAATGGGTTAAGGTGTCGGCTTCTTCAGCAGGGGAAGGGGGGAGGAGGGACTGTGACGCCAGCCAGGTCAGCTGTCAATCACTCCCGGCCTCTCGGCGATGGGATCGCGAGCGGATCTGCCTGGCATGAGGGGAAGATCGAGGTGGGTCACATCCCCATGTGGCAGCAAGCGCGCAACACTATTTTATTTCGTTGTTCTTATTTTGTTACAGATTCGGTTGATGCAACAACAGATTTGTTTGTCTCTAGGTACATTAAATAGTTAGGGTTAATATAAAAAAAAAGTGAAAGCCCGATCGAGAATCGAACCTAGGTCATTTGCGCGCGATCACTACACCTGAGTAACGTCAGCTAACATAATTAGAAGTGAAGTTAAAACGTTTTCAAATATATACATTTAAATACTGAGCAACGTGCTCGAATAAGTATTTCAAGTTTTATATATTTACTTTTTAGTTTTGTGTCGAATTTGTTTTATTAGGATGTTTATACCATTATTAAGAATCAATATAGCAGTATCAAGAACTATTACTAACCAATTTGTCACAAAAATACAAACAAACACTCGAGCTTTGTTTTCGAACGAAGGCAGTCATCATTGATCGAACAAATACATAGGCCTACAGTTGATTCAAGTAAATATTTTGTTAACAGAATAATTTATTTTGGCCCAAAAACAGAGGTTTTGTTTAGTCAAATGTGTATTTTGATAGACGAACAAAATTAATTTGTTCCTTTTCAAGTTTTGATTCACCCAGCAAAATATTTTGTTGGGACAACTAGATGAATTTTGGCCCTGTGTAAACAATATTTGGTTGGCTAAAACGAAGCTTTCTCTCTTTATCTCTTTGTATTTGTTTTTTTTTTTTTTTACTTTTCCTTAAGTGAAGGTCATTTATAGACTGTTTACGGTAATCTGAGCACTTTTTAAATCAACCTTTGAAAAATGTCACTGCGCCTACCTGCACATATTTCAACAGTTACACTGACTGCCATGAACCCAGTAAAGTTGGTAATGACAGAGGGAAAGTAGCCCCTTGTCTTAACACTGAATGAAAATTATTAGGTAAATACTTCTACGTATTGAAATTATTAGTTTTGATTTCCGTAATTTTTTTAAATAGATACACGTGTAAGAATTAGCACATTTCTAAAATATTTATTTTTGTAATAGCTTCGCAGTTTTACTTAACGAACGCATAAATAAAGTGATGAGTCTCATAGCACTTGTTATTTTACATAATATGTTGGAAGAATACGCAACATACATACAAGTAGATATTTAGCAGGGCTTCTAAAAGTGCTCACTTTATTGTGAACAGTCTATAGCACTGAGCTTTGTAGTGTACACTGCTGGTTAAAAATAATCTTCCTATGTACACAATATTGTGTACGTTGGGTCTGAATGAGTAAGGCTTACTTAAGAGCGCTTTTCACCAGAAAATAAACGTTATACTTGCCCGAAACTGTATTAAACTCGTAGTAGTCACTTGTAAGTACGCATTCCTAGCATTAAAATTTTATATCGCATAGTTTTTCCATCATTGTATATAGAAATCACAATTTTTTAGTTTTTTTGGGATGTACAACTAAAATTAACGAAATCTTTATTTCTTTGATGTCAGAATAATATGTGCGCTAATAGCTGTGTATATTTTTAATTCCTCTAACTCAATAAAAAGTACTTATATTATTTTATTATACGGCTCAGTGGAAGAAGAGACATTCTTGCCTTGCCAATAAAAGAAATAACAAAAATTAAATGTTCTCAGATTCTTTCACGCCTTACAAGTGTGATTTGATGTGTGAGGCAGTTCAATTACTGCGAATTTTATGAATTATAAAAATCAGCTGTGGGAAAGTGTCTATTTCATTGAACTGCTTGGACATACAAAATTACTTAACTTTTCTGCTTTCCAGTGTAACCGTACGGCAAGTACGTACAATGATGGTAACGCCAAAGATTATCAGCTGACTTTACCAGGCAGCTACGTTAGCTTAACCACAGATGTGTTGGGAGCTCAGAAATTGTCAGTATTTTTTTTTTTTTTCGCTAGAGACGTGCAAAATTCAGGTTATATTTTTACGACAATCTAGAATTCGCAGTTTTATATACATTCGTATCGGTGTCATTTGTGTATTGGTTTCGGTGTCATTTGTGTATTGGTATCGGTGTCATTTGTGTATTGGTATCGGTGTCATTTGTGTATTGGTTTCGGTGTCATTTGTGTATTGGCATCGGTGTCATTTGTGTATTGGTATCGGTGTCATTTGTGTATTGGTATCGGTGTCATTTGTGTATTGGTATCGGTGTCATTTGTGTATTGGTTTCGGCATATACGAGGGGCCACGTGCACTTTCATCTTGGTGGGACGTGATTGGGCTACCTTTTTAGTTACTTGATTCCGATTGGTTCCAGACCGTCCAAAACGTGCCAATCCAACCGTAGTCCAATGAAAACAGCAATACAAATCACATTAGTTTGAAGTCTATTCTGTCTTCAAATAATAACGCGAATTTTGCATGTCTCTATTCACACATAAGTATGTTTTTAAGAAACGAACTCTGTTCAACATAACGAACCTTAAACACGAAATAATAATACAGTGCGGAAATAAATTATTTCCCAGAACTATTTAGTAACTGTCGAAGGAATAACACGGAAGGTTTATAAATAAAACATGTTAAGATTTTTTGGCAATGGACTCCTCGCCCCGTCATAAATCACAGCCATATCATAACAAAATAGAAAACATATAATTTGAGCCAATATTTATGCAACAGCAAGAGGAACAATATTCTCGTATGTTAGTGTAATGTGGTTAACTTATTGTATAAAAATATGTCTCTGTATGGTTTTAATCTATAATAAAAATGAAATTACCTAGCGGTAGAATCGCTTTCTCATTAGCTGGGTCATCAGTCTGAGCTAGACAGGGCACAAGGCAAACCGCAAACTATTTCGGTGGTTTGCATAGCGTGGTTGTTTGGAGTTCATATTGGCTGAAGTCGTATCAAGGCTTTATCTAAATGTCTTGTACGTTGTAATGCTGTCTTTTGGCTACGGTGCTACCGATCCCTTATTTTTAACACCTTGTCTTGACCATTTCCAAACTCAGCACGGAGAGGCTAAATCACCATTTCCTGAGAGTCATGCAGTTCACAGATAAATACACTGTAAAAAAATTTTCCGTAATTTTTACTGGGAATTTTTTTTTTTTTTTTTTTTTTGTAATTTTACAAATGCTTGTAACGGTACAAAGATTTCTCTTGTGAAACTAAAAGGGCCGTGTTTGTAGTAGAACTCAAGATATGTTTGTACGTACAATACTGACCCGTATCCACGAGCTTCAGCAAAATGGCGAACACTCAACCAGCAACGTTAAAACCGTATATGGCTGTTTGTGGATGATGTAACGCGAAGTTGCGTGCAAAAAGAAATGTATTGCGAGTTTGAATGACTTTAAAGGCTTAAAGAACTCAAATAATCATAGCAAAACGGCAATTTCAATCAAACGTGACCGTATTACTCATTAACTGTTAATATTTCCTAGCTACACGGAACTCTTAAAATGAAATACAGTACCGGTAAATGTATTGTTCTTTATCACATAACTTCCTTGACACTTTGTAAGTACTTTGAGTTACATTTAATACAGAAATAAGCACTAGTTGCGGAAGTCAAGTTAGTCTAGTGGTCAAGGATTCATGCTAATGGCATAATGGACGTGAGTCCTAGTCCCCGTGCTTGCGAAGTGTAATTACTTTTAATACAGAAATAAGCACTAGTTGCGGAAGTCAAGTTAGTCTAGTGCTCAAGGATTCATGCTAATGGCATAATGGACATGAGTCCTAGTCCCCGTGCTTGCGAAGTGTAATTACTTTTTTTTCGTATATTATGTTTTGGAATTTTTAAAAATATATTCCCTCTTATTAATTCATCACATTTGTTTTATAGAAGAAAAATAATTTCATGTACACTTTTCAATACTGGAAGTGATATTACAAATACATGTGTTGTAGATTGTAAAAGAAAACTATTTGTATTTTTACAAATGATTTTCATGGCAACTGGGTTTCCAAGGATTTTTCTTGTGAAAGAACTACATTTTTTTATAGTGTAAGAAATCAATAGGTACGTCTTAATACCGTTTTTCTAATAAAATGTAATGTGAGTATGAATATTATGTAACGTGTCATAGGCGTGTGGAACACTCCATTAAGAAACAAGGTAAGAAAGATATCCACCCTGTTAAAAATTTCCTTATATTTATGGCCACTTTTACTGAAATGTACTACAGTGCGTATACGGAAATGCAATCCGTAAAGATGGAAAAATAAAATGAGCTCCGTGAACACAATATAGGGAAAGTCTCCACATTTCCTATTCGCTGCAGGTTCCGGTAAAGGGACAGTGTCGAGTCTATACAAAGCTCTCTTCGCCACTGTAACAAGGAAACTTAGTTTCTTGTGGCAGTCGCGATATCCACGCCACTTAGACATGTTCCTTCAAACATAAAAAATAACATCGGGCGACTGTAACATTTAGCAACACTTAAACTACACGAAATTTAATAGACACTGAAGTTGCTTAAGTCGTTAGCATTCATCAGATACAACAATTATGCCTGCAAAGGTACAAGAAGAATGCAGGTGAACGGTTAGAAAAACAGGAAGTGCAGGAAACTAACGAGGAGATTTACGGAAATGTTCCATGAGTTCACGGAAAGTTCGGTGAAATTTACGGAAAGTCCGTTTCTGAATAGTAACGTGTCCGTCATTTTACGGAGAGTTTACGGAGATTTCCTGGAGAAGTTTTTACCAGCACTTTTCCGTATAATGAGTGAGAATTTTTCTAACAGTGCATAGGTACTGCATTTACGTTAATTCCGTATTTTAAGACATAACTGCTAGCGGTTTCAACGTGACTCAACTGATCAGGATGATAGTCTCGGGAGGCAGAGTTTCCGTAGTACTTAAGGCCGGGATTGTAATGATTTCACGTTATGCGAAACACTCGTCATGCTATAATTCCAACTTGTATGTAAAACGTGACATTGTCGGGAGATACGTTATGTTGCTGCACGTGAGTAAAAATGTCGGGGGAAAAGGGTTGCTGATTTTCATGTTCAAAACTACGAAAATTCATGTTATACAGGCGTATTTGTGTTTTCACTTCGAAATGGCGAAAACAGATTGCGAAGTATCGCGGACGTAATTTATACAAATTTCGAAAACGATGAGACCGAAAAAACTCAAAGAACGAAGCGTACTCGGGAAAGACATGTTTTTCGCGTGTATGCGAGTAAATCCTAAGTAATAAATATTTATCTGCTTGAGATAAATTAATTGTGTTTTATAAAGTACTAATAATAGCTAACTTAACTCTAACATTCTGCATTTTATGCAAGCAGTTTATAATTATAAGGAACGTAATTAATGAACTCTGGTGAAAAAAAACTCCATAAATATTTACGAAATTTAAAAATAAAATAACCTTAGCCTCTCTTTTATAATTATTTAGTCCTCATTTCTGGAAGAAAAAATTATATATCATATGCTTTAGATTAAAAGCGAGAGCAGAAGACATCGAAAAAATAAAAACAAAATCTTGGAAAACAAAGAAAACACAACAGCGCTCCTTTTGTGGTTGGCCTCCAAGATCACGTGGCACAGAGTCACGAATAGAGTGTCACGCAAAAGTTTGAAATTGAAAAGCTCTTCTTTACGTGAATGAACGTGTTACGTGACGTGAAACTATCGCATAATAGGTTTCACTGAATTACACTAGTTAACGTAAAGCCGACTTACGTGAAACGGGAAGTCATCGTAATCCGGGTTTAAACAGCAACAGTTTGACTACATGTAGAGACCTGAAAAATTCGCAAGTTCAATGTCCTGCAGGCTAGACTCTACAGTATTATGTACGAATATGCCGATACCGACTGCACATTGGTTGTCCGCTGCCGCAGTGGAAGGCGAGGATTGGGCCAGCGTTATCCGTGGGGTCGCAAAACACCGTGTGTACCAACGGCTCAAGTTATATAAACACTCATGTTTTGAATTATAGCTTGTCTCAAAATTAATCCGCGAATTCTTCAAGTCTCTAGCTATACGATAAATTTTCACAGTACTAAAATGGGCTGTTTTTAACACGCAAAATTTATTTTTGAAAACATCCGCAATTTTTTGTGATGTAAAGGCGCATAAAACCATCCCGGGAGAATCGCCTGTTAGGATATGTAACTGGTAATTTTAGTAATAGTTTTTTAGTACCACTCGGGTTCATTAACTCACCTCATGAGCGAAAACTGAGAAATAACTTGTGTGTAAATGTAATTGCATTACTAGGCGCGGCTACCTAAGAACCTGGCAAAATCGTGTGCAGAAGTTAAGCAATGCAGCAAGTATTCAAAATCTGTTCTTCGTATAAGAACTGATCATGAATATCATTTGAAAGGTTTTTAAACACGTATATGCGTGTACGCCATTCGTGTTTGCGTTTTAATGTCAAAGAATAAGTGAATTAATAAAACGAATATTTTAATATTGTTTCTAGACGTTTGTGTGTTAATATATTTTGAGCGAAAACTACCATAAATATGTATTTACCACTGTGGGAAGAACATTTCTTAGGAGAAAAAAATGACGTCGTAAACAACCTAAGTGCGAACGGAAAACACGTGCATAATTACGTCTGTATGTTGTCACTGGTTAATTGATCGCTTTTGAAACCAACCTGTGAATAATATCACTGTCCCAACTGGCATATATGTTAATGGGTACATTGAGTTCCGTGCGCTCAGTGAAGTTGGTAACGACGGGGAAAAATGTAGTTCCATGCCGACACGGGTCAGCCGTACCTCAGCTCGGATGGGACCATTCGTCATTTCGACTGGGGCGTTACGGTACATCTGTCGAATGATAACGCAGGTGTCCAGAAGGCCAGCTCAGCGAGGACGGTACATCTGTCGAATGATAACGCAGGTGTCCAGAAGGCCAGCTCAGCGAGGACGGTACATCTGTCGAATGATAACGCAGGTGTCCAGAAGGCCAGCTCAGCGAGGACAGAAACCTCGCGTGGTGCAAACAGCCAAAGTTGTCTTGATCGCGACACTCAGTACGTTTAGGGACGGCGAAAGCACAGCCTAGCGAGTACTCATGGCTTGAGGAGTTTTCAGCAAGAGGTATCAGAAAGATAATATTGTGAAGACTAAAATTACTTATTTGATTTCTGTATTTTCAATGTTTTTAAATGTAAGAATAAGCAAATTGTAAAATATTTACGTTTTTAATCATTTGACTTTTTCACTCGACCGACAATGAATAGACCCCCCCCCCCCCCCCGAGGATTTCGGGGGTTCATTTCTAGACAAGTTGGAATTCACACACATGTACGTTCATGTTACGTTTGTAATTGGTCTACGTGTTGTTTGATACCTCCAGATAAATGAGCCCATGAAAAACACGCAATTAACTGTGCGCCCAGCCCCCGCCTTTAACTACCACAACAATCAACGAATAAACAATTCATATCTGTATGAGAGTATATATAAGAATGTGAAGTATAGCCTACAGGCCATTGAACTCGCAAATTTCTAAGGGTTTCTAGTGATCAGGAACATTGCAATGTTAATTTTACATGTGGTGGGAGAATACACAATGTGCACACAAGTAGTTTTTAAGCAGAGCTTTCAAAAGTGCTTGGCTCACCGTGAACATCTGCTTTCATATTCTGCAAGAGTTCAGTTGATAAACACATCACGCCTGATAATAACGGAACGAGGCATCTCTTGCTCGGCAATGAGCGTATTTTACGACCGCCCCTTCACGGCTCTTCTTCCCCTCGTTCTAGGCCCGTATTAATAGTCGTGTATCAGCACTTGAGGCTAGTTTTGAGAACAGATGTTGTTCAATAGACACATCTTGAAATAAGCTGTGAGACTCGTGCAGAAGTAGCTCTCAGTTCTCTCAAGACCTCGTTGTTCAGAACCTCTCTACGCTCTCCAAAACTCAGCTGAGCGTGTTTTCACAATTCCGTGGCTCGAGACTAGTTCTCGCGATTCAACAGTCGACTCTCGAGACTAACGATTATTAATAGTTACTGGAACTGTTATCGAGAGTTACAAAAATCTCGTTTCACGTAAATGACTCGTGCGGGGACTTGAGCCTTGAGTTTGCTCACTGCTTCACGTTTCATTTGACGTATTTTACTATAGTTAAATAAGAAAAGAAAATGTATTTGCTTATTTGCTTTGTGATTTGTGAAACAGCAATTATGGTTATTGTAAGCATAACAAAGTACCCTTCATCCGGCTTAAACGGCAGTGCATTTGTGACACTTTATTTCGTTTATCACACCGCATACCGGTAATTAAATTATTAATATCATGATTTAGTTTAGAAGCATAGTTTATGACAATGCTGTATAGATAATTATATTTATATAAACTTTCCAAATTAAAATATTATTTTTTTTTTAATTTTCAAAATACATTTGAAGCTTAGTGCTACATATTGATAAATATTCAAACTACGCGTATATTGCCAATTTTAAATATTCTTTACTATTTACATAGTTTTTAGTAATCAGATTTTTCATTCCAGATCCATAAATTTCATGGCTATAGACTATAACGTCAATGTACGTTAATAATGGACGCAAAAGTAGTTGTAAAACATGTCTAACAGCAGACCTTACGGAACTATAAGTGAAATGTGCTCCTGGAAACGAAACAATTAAAGCTCTTCATTGTTTCTATTCGGCTTACGTGTATTCACGCATTATCCTGAACCATATATTTGTAATTTACTAGTAAAATTATTTATGTTTCTTTAACATCGTGTAAGTTTTATTCTTAAATTTCATTGCTCGGTACAATAAACGAAGGGAAATGTACCTAACACAAGAAACAGTTGATCGTAGTGCCTGATTCAAAGAGCCGTTTGCGAGACTATATAAAAAAAAAACGTGTTTCACAGTCTTATATCACTTGAGAATAAGAAGAGAAGCTTAAAAATAATATCAGTTAAGTGCATCTCAAGAACAGACTATTATTTCGCGCTAGTGTCAAGACTAGAAACTCGTATCAAGACGGTTACAACTGCTACGATCTCAAGTTGAGATCTGAGTTACGAGTATTAACTAGTGCATCCAGGCAGGCAACATGATAGATGTGAACACACTGTGTGTCTGTAGTAGTGTATGATGAAACTTAAGTTATCCATACTATCTGTACCTTTCACAATGTTATTAATTGCATAAATATTCTCATTTTGGATCGTATGAGACAAGTGCTGCTCTTTTTAATAACGTAAAGAGCAATACCTAGAACTAAATTTCTTGGTGGGCCTATGTGCCACTATCCCTATCTCTTTAGGTGGTTTCAGCTGAGGAAAATGGCGACACGGTGAATGGCAATGGCAGTATAATTTACTATTAACTAAATGTTGGCGCCACCAATATTTCCGAGTTACTCGGTTGATCATAGTCCAAGAGAAAGTATGAGATGAAATGCATACTGTATATACAGAAAACCCCCGCTAGACTTGATGGCAGTTGAAAGCGTTATGAAATTTCTCAAAGCCGAATGTTTCACGTATAAAAACATATATTAAAAATGAGAAGATTCGATTCATAGCAGTTCCGTCAAAACACTTGTTAAATTAACTTCACTGTGATGCACTTCGAACGAAGCGCAGAAGACGATATATAAAACTTGGTCCTAATGATAATAAAGTACCAAAAAAGTACGTCTGCCCAGAAAATTACGTTAGGCCTATACAAGATATCCTGATCAACGGGAAATGTATATTTACGCTGCATGAATACACGAATTTCCACTACCGATAACTAAATTGGGCACTCTAATGAAATCATTGCTATCTATATTAATTAATAAAAACAGAGAATCTGCCCTTTTTGTTAATTTTTATGACCTACGAGTAATATTACCTTGCAGTTTTATATCATAAGAATTAGTTCATTTCTACATATGGTAAGTAACGAGAGAATTAAGGAACAAGTTGATATATTTACCTCGTTTGGCATGAATGAATGGTAAATTGATCATATGCATGAGCGTATTTTCGCTTAATTACCCACTTGGAATAATGCTCCATATGTGTGAAATTATTTCCTACCGATAAGTCATCTACGATGTTTAAAAAGCTTGGGCGGGTAAAGTGTCTTGCCTGTTTGTCAACATTATAGCCACCACGCATCTCAACTGGCCATGTTGGGAAGAAGTTTACCGAGCGTGAGTGCAACTTTCAACAAAATATTAGCTCTCGGCTACACCCGGTCGTTTTTTCGCGACAAACGAAAAGTCATTCTTAACGCAGAATACCAGATACGTGAAACATACTTCACGATAAGGAACCTCGTTCCAAGAAATTCAGAATATACTCTTTTATTATTTTGGCCGAAGGGGGTAATAACTGTGGGGTCTTTGATGATGAAGACTTCTTACGCAAGGAAATCGCTATATGAAAATCAATTACCTGCTGACACTGCACAGAGGATAACTGAGAGCTTAGCTACAGCTAAAACTATCCTTGAACAAGGACAGCAAACTACTGAACTGTTCAACTTGAAAGCACATCGATTTAAATATTATGTTATTTGCTGTTGTAGATAGCTTCGTAGTCTCCCTCCGCCCCATCTAGCGCCATTATTAGTTTTGTGGCATCGCCCAAGCTTTCAGATATGCGCGCAGGAAACATGCGTTAAAAAAAAAAAAACAATTGTGCGTGCATAGCATAGAGTATAGGCTATTTTAAGTTTACACTTATACTAGAATTTCATATTACCTATCTCTACCGAGAAAGATACGTTTAAGTTATTTATTTCTAAACATTAATATTCAGGAGGCCCTTTGCCTTGGTGGAAAAGAGCGCTGCGCATTTCTACATCTCAGAAACATTGTTTTGAATAGTATAAATTAAAAATCTCTATCTTATATATCTAGGAAATTTGAGGTACCTAAAAAGTTTATTCTATTAATCGATTTGATGTTCACATTGTTTAGAAATTTGTCTTGAGCAGTTAAATTCTTTCAAGCAAAAAATTAATAAAACTTAGATGCAAATAAAGCGTGCATCCCAGAATTGAACTATATTCAGCGACAATTTTTTTTACGAAGTTAGCGGTGTTTAACTCTAATAAATCAGATGACGCTAGTATTCAGTATTATTTCTGAAAGCGTAATATCCAGCGAACACACTTGAACTAGTTGGACTAAACTACGACTACATGAATTACAATGAAGTTAACCGCCGCGATAATTGCGTACTTAATTTTGCTAATAGTTCTCGTAATTTTATCCATCGCAGTTTATGCTCTTGCACGTGCGCAGTACGCGGACAGCGCTGCCGCTATTTCTTCAAAAACCGAGTGAGGTGAGGCAACGGTAAACATTCGGACTCGCAATTGGGAGGAGCAGGGTTCGACTACCGGCTCGGCCATCCTGATTTCGGCCTTCCATTGTGTCCCGAGATCACTCCAGGCGAATATCGGGATGTTTCCTTACTGCACGCCATCGCCGATTCCTGCTCCTTTCCTGCTACACTGAACAACCTGTTTCGTGTAGCTTAATTACCTTGCTGTCGACGAGACGTCAAGACATTCCTACAAGCTTTAAAAGAAGCAAATTTTTGCTTCACAACTTGCCCAGGTAAAATATATGTGACTCCCAGCTACAATGCATAGCACTGCGAGAAACTTAAATTGTTCATATTTATGGTAATGAGTATGGATAGGAAAAATTCGTGAATTCATTTCAGGACAAGATAGATTTCAAACGCGAGTACACTGAAGTCACCTTTGCAATTGGATCAGAGTTTGTTAGACACAACCGGGATATCTCCGTGCCAATAGCCGACTTGCAAGGTACAAGAAGCGAATCCAGTGCTGCCAAATGTGGGGTAACACTGGCGCAACAGCCAACGAACAAACATCTGAGCTTCGACTATACAAAGAAGTGTGGAGTCTAGCATACATGTCGTTGAACACGCGAAATTTTCCTATCCATAGTAATGAGTCAATTATAAATTTCGAAACACTTCACCTCCCTTCGCGAAATCTTTTTATTACAGAAAGACAGCCAAAATTACATTAAAAATAGTTCTCCCTCCTACCCCACATACATATATAGGTAAAGAGTGATCGTGTATTCATATAATATGTCTCTTCCTATAGTTCTGTGATTAAATTTCCCTTGTAGCTGAGGTAGTTAAAATGTAAGGTATATTTTAGAGCGTGGCTTAAAGGGGTTCGAGAGTCTAAAATTATATTCTATATTTAGAATAATAAATATTTTTTCGTTATGGTACGAAATAATCGTCTGACAAAAAGTATAAAAATAGTGGCAAAATAATTTTCTAAAAGGAATGGAAAAGAATTATTGGAAATGTAAAAGTATATACTTTTTTCACACAAACCTAAATATTGAACCAAGTTATACGTTGAGCTACAGCTCGAAATCATTCTCCATGTCTCGGTATGTCATGACAGGGAAAATGCAACGCCGCGAAGACGTGAATGCAGCGCCATGAAACGTGAAGAGTGTACGTCGATATGCTTGTTACTGAATTCTATTATCATTCCTAGCCGATTGCACGAACCACGCGCGTGATACAGGCAGACAGCCAGCCGTTAAGTCATCGTTCGATTTGTCAAGGCCGCGCGAATTGAGTGTTTTAGCTGTCACTGTGTCTTGAGAACGAACGAGCCGTTGTGATGCCTTTAAGACGTCGTCGTAAGAAATTCCGCCAAACGGAGGACTACACGAGCTGTTTCGTCGTATAGGAAGAGACCTGAAAAATTCGCGAGTTCAAAGACCTACAGGTTAGACTCTGCAGTCTTATGCATAAATATGCCGATGTCAACTGTACATTGGTTGGTTGTCTGCTGTCACGGTCGGAGGCAACGATTGGGCCATCGTTCTCCAGGAGGTGTCAAACACCGTGTGGTCCAATGGCTAAAGTTATATAAACGCACGCGTTATGAATTCTAGCTTGTCCCTAAATGAATCCGCGAATTCTTCAGGTATCTGCGTATAGGTTATTCTCGGTTAAGTGAGCACTTTGTGAATCCCTCTGATTTCAAATAATAATCAATAAACATATTTTATTGTAGCCTTAGATATTAACTTTCGAGTTCAGTGAAATATATATACTGTGTTTAAAACTTAGCAATATTTATTTAATAAAGTGATGGAAGGATAAAAATGGCTGATAGGAAAACGTAACTAGGCCCTCAAAAGTGCTTCCTTTACCATGAACAGTCTATAGGTCACTGTATTGCCGATTGGCTCGTGCGCCGTATTGTGGAATAGGTAGGTAGGTGGGTTTAAAGTCTCGTCGACAATGAGGTAATTAGAGATGGTGCAATTTGCAACTGGAAGAGGGATTGGGGATGGAATGGAATAGGCCATCACCTTTGTTATGAAGCCATCCCAGCATTCGCCTGGAGTGATTTCGGAAAACCAGGGAAAATCTAAGTCAGGCTGGCCGAACCGGGGATCGAACCCGAGTCCTCCCAAATGCGAGTCCAGTGAGTTACCACTGCGCCACCTCGCTCGGTGTATTGTGGTACAAAACCAAGATGATGCCAGAACCGTCAGTGGCTTTTAGCGACAGTAATCCCACGAGGGAAGTAGTCATGGAGCTCGGGAACAGACGTCAAAACGCACACATCAACGCATCAGACGCCATGACGTAGCACTCCCACCAATCAACGACTGGCAATATTCTGCAAAATGTGCTGGATTGTTTGGATGCTCGGATCGCAGAGTGTTTAAGAATACACAGGTAAAGGGGCCGCGCTTGCTGAGCGATTAGCCTGCTCGCCTCCCACCTGGTGGATCCCGCATTCAAAACCCGGCCGGGTCACTCCCGGATTTTCCCAAGCGAGGATCGTGCCGGATGATGAACGTTGGTCGGTGGATTTTTCTCGGGGTATCCCGTTTCCCTCTCCCTTGTATTCCGGCGCTGCTCGTTGTTCAGAGCCGCCGAAATATCTCAACTCAACAATACAGAGGTGAAACAGCCGCTTAGACAGCGAACTTCAGCCGCACACGCCAGCAAAATGGCTTCTCTGGCACAGAAAAAATTGCAATGCCGTTCACCAATTAGCGCCTGGTGACATACTCGCCACCCAGCAACTCAGCCTATATGTAGAGACCTGAAGAATTTGCGGATTCATTTTGGGAAAAGTTAGAATTTAAAAAAAAAAACTGTGTTTACCTATATCACTTTCGCCATTAGTCCACACGGTGTTTGACACCTCCTGGAGAACGCTGGCCCAATCGTCGCCTTCCACTATGACTGCAGCCAACCAATGCACAGTTAATATCGGCATATTTGTACATAAGACTATAGAGCCTGCAGGTCATTGAATTCGCGAATTATTCAGGTCTCTACCTGTATGTAACCTTTTCCTGCATGCGGTAGCCAATCGGACAAAAGGCCGGTTTCTATGCGCCCTCTCGCAGCCAATCCGGGAATGGGTGCGCCCACACCAAAGGAGCCACTGCGCCAACATCATCGCTGTGTACTTATTCACTCTGTGCTCTGATAAAAACACAAGAAGCGTTGAGCCGTTCGGCTGAGACAGGTTAACAATAAGCCATTGCTAGAGACCTGCAAAATTCGCGTTATTCTTTTGCGTCAAGCCAAAATTCACAGTAATGTATATATGAGAGCCGGTGTCGTTTCTCCACTGGCTGCTGCGTTGGCGTTAAGTCACTCCCGTTCTGAGCGGACTGCACGTGATTGGGTCACACGGTTGCGGAGCGTTAAATTGTTGACGCATCAGGGGCGTGTCAAGTAAAAACTGGTCCAATGACAAACGCGAGTGCCCCAAGTTTAACATGTCCTCGAATAATGGCGGGAATTTTGAAGTTGTCTGGTCATTATCATCATCGCTTGGAATGGTGACACGCAAGATCTGTGAGGGGTGTAGAATGGAACAGTATCGCCTTCAGCAATGACCCGTTTCTGCCTCGGCAATGACGATCATCCTATGTAAGCCGTTGTGCACTGAGAAAAGGATTTTGTTGAATCAAACAAAGTTAATTTGGCACAATCAAAATAACTGTTTGTACAAGGGCAACGAGATATTTCGTTGAAACTGAATTATGTTGTTATCGTGATTTGGTTGAACCAAACAAAAATTTGGTTTGTGCAACCAAATATTTGTTCGGCTCTACGAACGTTAACCAGTTTAGGTTAACGTAAAAGAAATTGAAAGCCTCGCTGAGATTCGAATCTAAATCACCTGCACGCGATATCTACAGAATGTTTTTAGTTTTGGAGAACGCGCGCAAGTGAATATTTTAAGTTTTACAGTTTTAATATTAAGTTTACTTGTGAACTTGTTTTATAAGGCTGTTTATACCATTGTTAAGCATCAACAAAACTACTAAAAAAAACCCTTTTACCATTCCAAATGTCGCAAAAAAAATTCAAACAAACGCTCGATCTGTATTTTCGAACGAGTGGCTCAACAAATATATTCAATTAATTCAACTATTTATTCTGTTAGCAATCTAAATTCTTTTGGTCTCAGACATAACTGTTATTTATTCACGCATGTATTTTATCACGTGAACAAAATTAATGTGGTTGTTTTTTAAGTTTTGTTCACCCAAAAATATATTTTGCGTGGGCAGTATAATATATTTTCGGCTCTGTAAAAGCTAATAATTTGTTGGTTGCGTTCTCAGTGTGGAATGACACACAGACAGTCAGCATGGGGATGCCATCAACGCCTGCAGCCGCTCTCATCTATAATCCATTCACGGTCACCTCACACTTTTTTTGAAGACCTGCTAAAGTTTTACTTCCAGGATATTCCTCCGCCTCGTGCAAACTAAGCATAACTAAGTCTATATCATTACACAAAAGGACAACGCGCCGAATTCGTGCGCACTCAATTGTAATAATATTGTGCATTATGACTGTTTCTGACTAGGCACTACCAACATACATGTCTTCTCCACTGTTATAAGTCATATTTATTATAAATTATATAGTAAAATTTATAACTAAAATATAGTCAGAACTTAATTTTAATGAAAAATGAGATACTTTAATATTAATAGAAGTATAAAACGCTTGTGATAAATAACATATTTAGAAAATAACTAAACACGTGATATATGAAGTTATTTTTCAAAGGTTTGATTCGAAAAATACGAAGAAACCGTGAATGTAGAGACCTGAAGAATTCGCGAGTTCGATTACTTGCAGGCTAGACTCTACAGTATTATGTGCTAATATGCGGATATTTACTGCTCATTGGTTGTTTGCTGTCACAGTGGAAGGCGACGATTGGGCCAGCGTTCTCCAGGAGGTGTCGAATATCGTGTGGACCAATGGTTAAAGTTGTATGAACTCATGTGTTTTGAATTATAGCTTGTCTCAAAATGAATCCGCGAATTCTTCAGGTCTTTGTGAATAGGCTATAGTACGCATTACGCCACGTTAACGGCGCGCCGCTGTGTTTATGAGGTACTTCAGCCCGCAGCAATTCCAAACCTGCGTGGCATCACAAACAAACGGGATAATGTCCCGTCCACATGCATCTCACATCAGCCTCGATGCTCTGCCCGCTGTTCAGATGATTCCTTAGCCGGCCTGATCTCCCGATCTCTCACCAACTGATATTCGCTGGGACACGATTGGACGTCGGTTGGAAATACCCCCTCCCTCCATAGGCTTCGACAAAATTTAGATGAACTGTGGACACCGACCATTAACACATAGTCCACGATACACCAAGACATTTTTTGGACATTCATAGAATCGATGCCACGTCGCGTTCAGCAATGTATGTACAGTATAGGCTATTCACGGTAAAATGAGCACTTTTGAAAGCCCTGCTCAAAATATACTTGTATGTACGTTGTGTATTTTTTCGCCTTATGTAAGAGTAACATTGTCATGTTCCTTATCACTTTATTCATGCGTCGATCAAGTGAAACACTGAAATTATTTTAAAAGTTTATAGCTAAATAATCTGCTCATTTTTACACTTCGATGAATTGAAAAATGAACAGAAAGCGAAAGAAATAGTTTAAGTTATCATAAATGGTTACCTAACACGTTTTATTTGACGTTAAGATACGGAACTATTTTCAATCCATCGTTACCAACTTTACTGGACGCATGTCACTCAGGGCGTCCGTTGAAATATATGCAGGTAAGGGCAGTGACTTTATTCTAGTGTTAATTTCAAAAGTGCTCACTTTACCGTGAACAGCCTTTAACAAATCGTACTCTAACGCATGAATGAAGTGATGAGGCCCATGGCACTGTTAATTTTACATAAGGCGGAAGTATGCACAACAAGAATACAAGTAGATCTTAAGCGGGGCTTTCAAAAGTGCTCATTTTACCGCGAGAATCCTATATATACTAACGCATTTAGTGTTGTCTTATCACCGTATTTTCACACATTTAAAGTCAAACCTTTGAAAAATCTCACCAAGTATGACGAGTTTGATTGTTTCCTAAATATGTCACATATTATAAGCGTTTTATACATACGTATATCATCATAAAGCTACCTACATATTAGTTAAATTGAACTCTTACTTATATTCAATTTTTAAATTGTAATATTTCATTTATAATTAATATGAATAAAAAGATATAGAAAATAGGTGTGTTGATAACGTCTGGTAAGGAATAGCCCTTGGAAAAAATAATATTACATTTATTGCGCACGAATCCACTTTGTTGTCCCTTTGTTGCAATTTCCCATACTCGGTTAAGCTTTGTTCGGATGAGGTGGAGGAATATCCTGGAAGTAGAACTTCAGCAGGGATTCGGAACATTTGGAAGTAACCCTTTACGGACTGCAATATAATTTTAATTTTTCACTTGACTGACGTATAAACTAAGTAATTAGGCTTGTGGCAACGTTGATCCTGCGTACAGCGAACAGATACCAAAGTGAAAGAGGAAGTATAGATCCGAAGCAGGGTCGTCAAAAGCGTTTAATTAACAGTGAACAGACTATACTAGGCTCTGAAGTACTCTGTGCCTGGATCGGAGGGTATAATCAATTCACGGTTGCTTCACACTTTTCTGAAGCCCTGCTTAAGTTCTACTTCCAGGATATTCCTCCGCCTCATGCAAACTAAGCATAACTAAGTCTATAAAATTACATCAAAGGACAACGGGCCGAATTCGTGCTCGCACAGTTGTAATAATATTTTGCATGAGAACTCTATCTTACGAGGTAACACCAACGCACATGTTTTCTCACAGTTTTTATTGATATTTTATTATAAATGAAATATTCGAATTTATAAATAAAATACAGTTAAAACGTTAATTTAACGCAAAATAAGCTACCTTCGTGTTAACAGAAGTATAAAACGTTTGTGATACATGGCATGTATAGGAAATAACTAAACGCGCCATACAAGGGGATATTTTGCAAAGGTTCGATTCAACAGAAGTGAAGAAACCGCGAATATACTTTGGCTAGAGAGCTATTAAAATTCGCGAGTTCAATGACCTGCAGGCTAGACTCTACAGTCTTATGTACAGATATGGTGATAATAACTGCAGTTTGGTTGTCTACTGTCACAGTGGAAGGCGACGATTGGGCCAGCGTTCTCCAGGAGGTGTCAAACACCGTGTGAACCAATGGCGAAAGTCATATAGACACACGTGTTTTTTTTTTTTTTTTTAGTTCTGGCTTGTTCCAAAATGAATCCGCGAATTCTTCAGGTGTATAACTATAGCTATGGACACCTGAATTTCGCGAAAAGATATCCGCACATGCTAGTTTTCAATACCGTAGGACCGTACCAACAGTTTTCTTTCGCTTTTTGGTGGCGTGTGTCTGTGAGAAGACATTTTCTTTGTTGGCGTGCAAATCAGAATTAAGTTACTCCGATACTGTACGTCTCTTATTCGTGGGCAGACACCTAGCATAGAGATCACTCAGTCACAAAAGTGGATCTGAGCTAAAGTGTTATGAAATACAACTGAAATTTTTTTCTCGAAATTCGAGCTATAGCGTGCAGCGGGCTGTACGAAGTATTCTCGGCAGTCTTATATATCGAGACCTGAAGAATTCGCGGATTCATTCTGAGACACGCAGGAATTTAAAAAACTTGTGTCTATACACTCTAAATCGGAATCAGTTATTTTTTACTGATTGTCATTTGAAACTGCTCCATCCGTAATCTGTAGAAAAAAAATCACTAATTCGTCAGTTAAAAGAAATCTACTAATTCAAGCAGTAGAAAACTGCGTATTTATAGTTGTTATTAATAAATAAGCACATAGCATTCCGATGTGATGGAAGTTAGGTAAGATATATTTTTCGCAGAACACAAATATTATCTACAAAAAAAAAACGTTTTTGGCCGTGGTTGGGCTCGAACCTCCGCCCATAAAGCAAAACATGCTGAAGCTTTCATGATCAGCCATATCCACTGCCCTACTTTACCACTGCCAAATATGTGCTCGTATTGTGGGTACTGAACCACAAAATGTAATTTCAAATATTGATGTAAGTTTCGTGATGTGAAGGTATTTCTTGTTGTCGAAATATATAGATTTTCTGCGCAAGTAAATGTCTTTGCAAAGTTCGAAAGTCAATCTATATTTAGTCTAGTTAGGATTCTGTGCTTTAAAGGATAAATATAGTGGTTTCAATATACGAGGTTACCGATGGCCACTAGTATCCGCCATTTTACAATGCAACGAGACACTACAGATTTAAACTGTTGTTTTTAGTGACAGATGGATCAGTGATAATTTTACTGGCTCAATAGTGCGATGATTCAATAAGAAAGGTGGATTTACACCAACAAAAGTTTTGTGGTCTGCAAGTTAACATATCAAATAATGAGGAAACGACAAATTTTATAAAATATTGCATTGCTTCTAACATACCACTGTCTAATTAGCTATGTTATTACTAGTCAGTATGTATCTTCAAAAAAAAGTTTCATTCTGTAAAATCTCGTTGCATTGTAAAATGGCAGATACATAGAAAACACCGATAACAACGTCAAACCCACTATATTTCTCTTATAAAGCACACAATCTGAACTAAACTTAACTTAGAATGACTTTCGAGCCCTACAAAGACATGTACCTACGTACGCATAATATGTGTATATTTCGACAACATGAAGTACTTTCACATTACGAAACTTACAGCCATTCGCCATTGTAAGTTTATGGTACTACGCAAATGCGAGACCGTTTATCTCAGTGGCAAAGTAGCAGAGTTGGCAGAACGTCAGAAAAAAGAAAATGTGTTGCGTTTTGGGGTGGCGGTTCGACACAAATCACTTCCAAAATTTCTTTGTACATGTAATTATTTTGTTTTGTGACAAAATAATTGTACTTCATTTATTTCAAACCTTAATGCATTGTTTTTAATCCCTGTGCTTTTTCTTATTTGACTATAAATAACTGATTTTCTACTGTTTGTATCAGTGGATTTCATTTAACAGAAGAGATTAGTAGTTTTCTTTTTCTACTGATTCCGGATGGAGCAGTTTCAACTGACAATCAGTAAAAAAAACTGATTCCGATTTAGAGCGTATGATTTTCGCCATTGGTCCACACGGTGTTTGACACCTCCTGGAGAACGCTGGCCCAATAGTCGCCTTCTACTGTAACAGTAGACAACCAATGTGCAGTAAATATTGGTATATTTGAACATAAGACTGTAGAGTCTAGCCTGCAGGTCAATGAACTCGCGAATTTTTCAGGTCTCTACTAACTATAGCGTGCAGCGGGCTGCAAGAAGTATTCACGCCAGTCTTATACAGTATTTCAGGTGCGGCCAGTGGTTATTTTGTTCTTCTTTCCAAAGTGGCGGGAGAGATCGACGTCGTTGTGTTTGTTTTGGGCGCGGTCGGCGATGCGCGCCTGATGTAGTAGGAGGGGGAGGGCGGGGCCAGCGGCTTCTTCGCGGCGCATCAGCGAGATGATGGTCGAATGATGGCGTGAGGGGGGTGGTGAGGGGTATGGGCGACGACCCACTAGAGGCCGGGGTCCGCGGTTCACGCCTCAGCGACGGGACGAAATGCGCGGCGGCCCGTGACCGCTGGCCGACCGCAACCTCCCAGGAAGCTCTCCCTGCCTCGTGGTCCGTCCTCCAGGTCGCTGCTGTCCGCCGCGTGGCCTCCCGCGTGCACTTGTGCTCGATCCTCCACTAGCTTCTCGAAACTTTTCACTAATTTGTTCAGAATTTTCTGAGATCTTCGTTTTCGACGTCTACGTGGTCACTCCTAGTACAAGCTCGAGGTCGCCCAGCTCACCGTAGATACCGACGAATGTCAGTGGCACCCGTTACCAAGGTCTGGAGAGGTCACTGTCGAAGATCCAGCTCCTCGACCTGGGGGATCTGCACCATAAACAATATTGTTACTTAAAAAAAATAAATAAAAAAAAACCAACAACAACAACTTCTGACATACACCTTTGCAGGGGTATATCGTCAAGGAAAATACAGAATATGACATTAAAACTAGTGGCCAAAAAATTTCCCTGTATCAGTACAAATAAAATATTGCATTTTTGCATTGAATATTGTACGAAACATACTAAATAGTTGATGTAACTTCATGTTTATAATCAATTTGATGTCTACAATATTTGCTTATTGAAATTCAGCGTACGTATTTGCATATTCCACAATGAAATTTTGTAAAATTTGTCCTAGCTTGCTTGTTGGTTTACACTAATTATCTTCGCACCTAGTTAGCGGAGATTTACTTGTGTAAGTAGGCCTACAATTTTTTTTTACAACGCAGCTGTTGCCGGCACATATTTTAAACACAGAAACAAGGAAGTCGTTCAAAAATTTCCACCAAACTAAACGGAAGAAAACAGGACGAGTAACAAACGAACGAGTGTCGCATACAAGCCACATAAGACGTCACAACGAGCACGGAGGCGAAGGAACGTAAACGGACAGCAGCGCGTAAGGGTAATGGCAGCGATCGTACCGCCCGCGTCTTGGGAACGCCCAGGCGTGCGTCGGCTGGGCTCTGGCATCGCGTGGGTGAGCGCGTGCTCGCCATGGTAGACCCATTGTGTAACTAATATCCATAGTCCTATTACTAGGTGTATAAGACGAGGGACACGGACTTACGCAGCCGCCATCGATTTTTTGAACATTAGGCTCGCGAAACATCGCCAGGAATTAGAACAATTTCCATTGATTTGCTGCCAACGTAAGGTTGAAGTTAAAGAAACTGCCTGTGGAGTACTGCACCCGACTATACAACGTGAAGAACTCAAAAATAGCAGAACAGCCTGCATGGAAATTGTGAGAGAAGTGCGATTTATGCTGTATACGAAAGAAGATTGTATATATATATATATATATATATATATATATATATATATATATATATATATATATATATATATATATATATAGCAACATTATAAAATATGTTACTAAAATATACTTTCTAAATGAAAAAAATTAATCGATCGATGGAGTCCGCTTTTTTTTAACTAAATTTAAGCGCATTTTCATTATGGATTCTTCAAAAAGCATAATTTACAATCACATCTTCTTCAAGAAAGATCCTCATAATAAAATTGTAATTCATTTTATGTACGTCCATTTGTCGTAAACATTTGAGGCTGAAACAGACGTAAATAAAGTTAATCATGAAATTTATGTGATGCATTATTATTGCAATTTTCTTACATGCAATTATAGTTAATATTATGACTATCTTTTTTGAAGAAGATTTTATTGTAAGTTCTGCTTTCTGAAGTATCCAGAATGAAAATGCGCTTAAATTTTGTTAAACATGTGGACTTAATCGATCGATTAATTTATTTACATTTAAAAAGTATATTTTAGTAAAATATGTTATAATGTTGCGAAATATATAAACCCATATTTCATGCACAGCATAAATCACACTTTTCTGACAACTTTCATGGTGTCTGTACTGCTTTTTTTTTTATGAGTTCTTCAGGTTGTATAGTCGGGTGCAGTGCTTCATAGGCAGTTTTTTAAATTCAACGTTAACTGTAGCATTTAGGCCTATGTAGTTATGGGCAGTTATTTATTTCTAAAGTTTATTTCAAAACGGGGCTGCGGTGGTGTGATGGTCAGACCACTTGCCTCCCACCTGGATGGTCCGGGATCGACTCACTGCGGGGTCGCTCCCGGATTTTCGCATGTGAGAACCGTGGCGGACGATGCCGCCGGTCGGCGGGGCTTTCCTCGGGGTTCTCCTGTTTCTGCCGCCGTTTTATTCCGGCGCTGCTCCTTGCCCACCTCACCTCACCCCCGGCTGGCTCACAAGACCTCGATGTCGAGAGCCGCCCCCAAAGGATGTCCACTGAACTCCGATTTGATTACAGAAGTGCCGACTGACTCTTGCGGTGAACAGCTTTTCGATGAGTGATACTTGCAAACTCGTAATACGAGTAAGGCAGGATTTACAATAGACCGTCGCGTTCGTCTGTCATACATTCGTCCGTCTCCCAGCCGAGCGATTTACAACCAAACTTCGTACGTCCGTCGTAAGTTCATTACTGCAAACTATTAAAAACAACAATTTTTACAAATAGGGAAAAATTCCCCATGAAAAGTGAACATTTTTGGCGGTATTGTGTATTGAAGTGCCCAAAACGCAAATACACGTACGTAACGGATCTTAATCGATGTAAAAAAAATTACAATAGCATATAAAGCATGATTTTATTACGTTTACTATTGCAAAAAAGGAGCTCGTGTTTTCATTAATCTTAAGGGAAATGTAGCTTAATTTCTTTTAACAGTTACCTAAACAAACACATGAAAACAAAAGACAGCCAAAACAAAACACTCCATACACTACACCGCCTTGTAAAGAACTTGGGACGAACGATTAACAAAATGTGCAAGTTTAGAAGGATGTAATTTCATCCGTTCGTTCGTCAAAAGTTAAAGCTTGCGAAGATTTTGATGGACGGACGGATAGAATTAATGGCAACCTCAGATTGGCTGAATTTCACGTGATTTACGGACGGATGACGGGACGGACGAGACGGGTTGTCGTAAATCCTGCCTAAGAGAGGTCCTCTGTGTCCAGAGAGGGGAAGGTTATGCCGTTATTGCTGCCCATGTCCTGCTACGCTGTCGTTTCGTTCTGCGCATCAGCGCAGCATAGAGAAAGCCTCCATTGTTAGCCCACGTTGTCGGCCACACTTCTCACTTCCTATGTTGTATCCATGTTCTGAGCCCAAGTCGGCGTCTCATCAAGAACCGGGAAAAAAAAATCACCAAGTGAAATAACTCGGGCACTGGCGAGCTCTGCTGCACGTTTCTGAGGCGAAAATTTCACGTATGCCTTGAGCTGTCCAAAAATGGCGTCGTGTGTCGACGCTCCATTTACAGGTTTTCTCAGAAGCCTGTCCATCGTGGTAATGTTTAAGATTAAGGCTGTTCGCGATAAAGTGAGCACTTTTGAAATCAACCTTGGAAAAAAGTCACTATCACTGCCTGCACATATTTTAACGGGAGCACTGAGTGAAATGCGCCCAGTAAAGTTGATAACGATGTATGGGAAGTAGTTCCGTATCTTAACGTTGAAGAAAAAGTGTTAGGCAACCATTTGTGATAACTTATATTATTTCTTTCCCTTTCTTGTGTTTTTTAACACATCGGAGTGTAAAAATAAGCAAAGTTGAAAAATACTTACTTTTCTAATAATTTAACAGTTTCACTAGACCGACGCATGAATAAAGTGATGAGGCATATGTCAAGGTTGATTTTACGTAAGGCGGAATAATACACAACGTACATTCAAGTAGATCCTAAGCAGGGCTTTCAAAAGTGCTCATTTTACCGTGAACAGCCTATACTGATATATCCCGTCAAGTTTGTTCAGGTATACTTGGTCGTCTTTGTTTATGACACCATAAATTTATTTATGAAGTCGATCGGCTTAGAAAAAAGACAAAATATCTAGAATTTTTGTTACATTATTAACGAATGTTCAGTCTAATTAAAAAATGGTAGTAATTTGTAGCGTTGTTTCTTCAAAATTTATCTAAGATGATGTTATGTACGTGTAATGCCGATATGACTTCAGGTTTCCTTACATAGCGTTTTGCTTGAGCCAGTTGCGTGTTACCACATAGTCATTAGAATGACGTTAATACTTTTGCAAAATTTTTTGGGCAAAATTATTAGACTTTAATTTATTTTTATGCTTCACGAAACTTATTTACAGTGCTGCTAACGTCTTTTTGAAAGCATAATAATATTTCGTTCCCTTCATCCAACGAAACAAAGAAATCATTTGTTGTCATGTAGGAAAGTTTGTTTTGAAGAAAGTAATAAATTAATGAACATCATCTGAGTAGACAATAACGTGAAAATAGCTTGCAAAATTTGTTTTGTACCGATGTAATTGCAGGAGGAATGAATTCGTACTTTCAAAACTGAGAAAGTTATTTAAAGCATTAAAAACACGTAGAGTTTTAACACTTTGATTTACGAACTTCACAATCTTCGACATCTATTTTGAACAATACATTAAATATTCTTTACGGACTGCGCTAGACTAAATTCTCTGTAATCTACATACAATGCCATGAAGAACAATTTTTGTGAACTACCAACAGCTGATACGTGAGATGTAACCGAATTATTAATTGGCTGTATATTTCTCGCCACCACCTGTCGGCATTCAAAATTTACTACCTGAATTACTGCGGTCACATAACTTTCTTTTCAGCTCTATAACACCTGCATGAACAGAAAAAAAAAAAAATCAGGTACTGTTGCTTGGTCGTTATTTGCGGGAATTGAGTTTTCATGTTCCCAGACTCGCTTACGGGTATATCTCCGCTGATAAATTATTATTGCGTAGTAACGTCGTCAATTTTAATCAACGTAAATGCTGCAGGGGCCGCAAACTAACTCGACCTGAAACCTGAAAAGCCACATACGCTCCCAAACTTGCCGTTTCCGTCTAATGTTCATCGTCTCTCGAATACATTTACGTTCGCCATAGAAACGACTGGATCCCATTCCACTGAAATGTCATGTCACTGCAGTTACAAGCTACAAGCAGGGAAAAACTTGTATATATTTAAATGCTTCGACATTCTATAACCATACTGTAGCTATTTAATGCCAAGGTAGCAAAAAGAATCAGAAGAAAAAAAAATCTTTTCAATAACTGGCTAACATCTTTTTAACGGCGAATGCTTAAGGATGTAAACAAAGAAACTTTTCATGTCCGAAGACTAGTAAGCTCCTTTATTATTTTTCTTTGTCTGATTTTTGACAGTTTAAATACCTAGAAAGGAAACGATCATAAAAAATTTTAGTCGTGAAAATTGCCGGGATACGATATCTGGAATTGGAAAACTAACTGTTAGCTGAATTTTGTATTTGTTGTTTCACCTTATAATGTTAAGGACACAGCTGAGAATCTCATTGAGGCTGGTTTCGGATGGAAAGACCGCTCGTCGTTCAGCACTTTGCGCCAGTAGAAGCGACCAGGCATTTCAAGCGCATAACTAGGTCGCACTTAACTTAAAGTCTCAACCACTCAAAATACGTGTTGGAAAAAAGACACCCTTAATGGTTTCCCTGAGGTAAAGAGCTCACTTTAAGGCGATATTGCTTGATCATTTTATCTCATCTAAAAGAGATGTATATACGGATATCATAAATGTAAATATTTATAGTTAAATGGTTATAGATTTCAAAATATAGCACCGAAAATTCCGGAATATGGAAACCCAAGATTCTATGATCCTAATGAACTTCGACAAATTAATCACATGTCATGTGACCTATATCATATACACAACGTGTTAATTAAGTAGGCCTATCAAAGATATTTAACAATGGGTACTCGGTTACTGGTAACATGAATCTCTTATAAAATGGGTATTGATGGTTTTGTCAACACAATTTTTACTCGTTCAAGAGAAACTAATAAATATTAATGTTATTGTCTCTCGGACGAACAAAAAATTTTGGTAATAACATTAATAACTATTTAAAAATAGTTTCAGGATGCCAGTACCCGAGTACCGATTAATAAATATTCGTGATATTTAATTAATGTGTTTTTTTATGTATTATAGATCACATGCCATGTAATTTAGTTCGCAAAGCTAATTAGGAGCATACAAACTTGGACTCTTATATCCCGAAATTTTCAACTTTTCGGTGCTATGTTTTGAAAACTATGGCCATGTAACTATAGATATTTATATTTACGTGGTCCTCATATAAATCTATTTGTGATAATTAAATAGAAAATGACAGTGAAATATGGCATTAATGCCAAAGCCTGGACGCCTTTAGGAACCCTGTGCGTAACAGTTTGGCGTAAAATATAGCGTAGCATATTTTCAACGACTTGACGTAACTTATTTCCTGACATGCATTGAGTGCGCTGTGTGGATACAACGATTCTCAATTATTTCTGCTGATCTAGAAGCCGGTAGCAACACACAGCTTAGCAGACAGCCTGTTGTAATTCACGGCATGGAACTGCTGATTAAGCCTAACAGTGCGGACGCCAGCAAGATTGATTGCTTGCTGACCTCATTGTAACGTATCTGCCAAGTGGTGCGTTTAATGTATATTGTGATTGACGGGTTGGACCTTGATGAAACGGGAATGGGTGAGGGGCAGATTTCGGTAAATGGCCCTGAGCGTTCAAAGAACGGTTTGCAAAATCTCCTTGCAACCAAAGCGTCTATGAGTCAACATAAAAGTTTGTTGGTCCCGAAATGGCCTCGTTAATACATAGCCTAACAAATATGTATTTGCTTAAAGAATATTTTTTTGCGATAACGAAATTTGGCCGCCAACAAAATTGATTGTTTTTATATCAAAAGTACGCATTCCTGTAAAGGAAACTCCTTTGTTAGGTCAACAATACATGAAAGAAAACAATGTTCGAGTCAACACTACATGGTTGTATTTCTTTCAACGTACAAAGACAAAAATGTTGCTTCATCTAACAAACATTGCCCTCAGTATTGAAATATGTGAAATTATACATAATAAGTGAAGGGAAATGAAATAAAATGTGCCGCTGACTTATAGTTACAGCAGTGGAACAATATTAACCCTTTAAGACCCACTTTAATTCAAGTTTTCAGATGTTGCAAACAAAATATTTTATAATGCGTACTGTACTTAAGTTTTCACAACACTTGTTTCGTTGTCACGGCCATGTTGTATGTTCGGCTACATTTATATGAACCAATCATGACTTAGACCACTAGAACGGTTGGCGAATTATTTACCCACATACACTGAGTCCAAATGGGTTTAATGATGCGTAATGGTCGATTCTACTACGTAAGCAATCTCAAATAGTCAGTTATATAAACTTAATATACGTTGGTTGGAGCGACTAGAATACTTGATCTAGCGTTGTGATAGGCTAATTGATTAAAGCAGAATGTCGGGCATGATTTTAGGTAAATTTAGAGAAAACACTTCGCAGGGCATCACGGTCTTCTTAGAAGCATAGTCTATAGCGTACATACCAATCAAAAAGGCACGAAACGAATAAGTACTGGGAAATGGTACTCAGCTAATCGCATGGATGGCTTTATTTATATTTTAGTGCCTGTGATATATCTTTATTAATGCAATTTGCTTTCTAGCTAATAAACTTTTATGTGTATCTGTACATGGGTATATTGAGACGCGGCAGTGCAAAAACTAGGCCACTGCAGCTCAAGTTAACACCGATTGCCGGAAATAAAAAACAATTTGCTAAAATGTTTGATTGTCACAAAATAACGGTTCTGCTATTTACGCAGCGATATGTGTGTGTGTATGCATATACGTATACACATTTAAAACACAATCAAAGAGAAATTGTGCAAGTTTAGTCTTCAGCTTATTTCTATTTTAAATCTATTGTTTTTATGTATTCCATATAAGTTACTTTCAAATTTTACAGTAGATAACATGTATTGTTTATTTTTTTTTTGGTTAAAAAGAATAAGTGTGAAGTTTTATTTTTATGTTAAGTGGATAAGTGAAAAGGTGATAGTATTTTAACTTCGCAAAAGTAAATGAAAACGTTTTATTATTATGTTATTATTAAGGGAGGCACAGTGAAAATCTTACTTCTCTTGTACAGATTCGAAAAGAAAGGTAAAATCCTTAAATTGGGAACAATTTATTTAATAAATCTATGATAACAAAAGCAATATAGAGGTTCGAAGCGCAGACCGCACCATGCGACTGAGATAGACTCCCCGGTAACCAAATATTAAATAACTATTACAAAATGTTCTCGGGAGAGACACGAACATGTCATGTGTCGTATAAAATACAAGTGGAGAGCTGGCTCACACGAATGTTTCAAAACCCTGACATTTGTTAAAATCAACGCCACATTTAAATCTCGAGGAATGTGGCGAGGACTTATGAAAACTTCTTTTGGTACGAAAATTAAATTGAATAAAAATTAATCCGTCACACGGCAAGCATAACCTCGAAGGTACTGCGAGTATTCAGAAAAACACCCACTAAACATTTACTTATACTATACCCACACAATCCGTCACGCGGCAAGCATAACCTCGAAGGTACTGCGAGTATTCGGAAAAAACACCCACTAAACATTTACTTATACTATACCCACAGGCCTATATCTTCGCTCTTACAGTTTGAGTTTGGTAACATTAATTCACCATGAAAAACAAATCATGTTATGAAATTCAATTTCTGTACACATTAAACTGTTAATCATATACAACATGGTGTTGGACAGTAATTTACATCAAGACCATGCTGTACCGGATTATTTTATTATTGGTAACTCATACTCGTTTCAGTATTTTTTTTTTTTTAAGTTCCTCCTTTTCCGAATTACCTTCCGATAAAGGCTGTTCGCGATAAAGCGAGCACTTTTGAAAACAACCTTAGAAAAAAGTTACTGCCCATGCCTGCATATACTAGAACGGGCGCACTGAATGACATGCACCCGGTAACGTTGGTAACGATAGTTGGGATATCTTAGCGTCGAATAAAAAGTGTTAGGTAAACATTAGTGGTAAATTTAACTATTTTTCTCGCTCTGTTTTTTTTTTTTTTTTTTTTTTTTTTTTTTTTCATCATTTCTGGAAGTGTAAAAATGACCATATTTGTAAAATATCTACTTTCTTAATAATTTCACACATCCATTTTACCGACGCGTCAATAAAGTGATGAGGCCCATGGCAATGTTAATTTCACATCAGGCGGAAGAATACAGAACGTGGATACAAGTAGATACTAAGCAGGGCTTTCAGAAGTGCTAATTTGATCGTGAACAGCCTATAGTACGCATTACGCCACGTTAACGGCGCGCCGCTGTGTTTATGAGGTACTTCAGCCCGCAGCAATTCCAAACCTGCGTGGCATCACAAACAAACATGTCCAACGGGATAATGTCCCGTCCACATGCATCTCACATCACCCTCAATGCTTTGCCAGCTGTTCGGATTAAGTGGGAAAGATCGCAAAGGTCGTTTTTTTTTTTTTTTTTCTCCGTAATCAAAGTTTATGGCCGGACGCTAAAAATCAACGGCTTGGCATTGCATAAAGGACAACATTACAGAAATTTCTAAGTTTGTATGCTCTCAGATATATCAGTATTTCCCCGTTTATGACAGCAACGATTAAGGGCACCTGTTTTTCGCGAAAAGATTTCAAGACCAGTTGTACTCCAAAACATTTTTGTTCAGACGCACGTTCGTGATTGGATAATTTGGACTGTCTCGTTTCCAAGGCGTCTGCCTGCGAATCACGGACCTTCAGTATCGGAGTTAATTTATTCTGATTGGTTCATTCAAGTAAGACAATGTCGTCTCCATAGACACGCGGCCAGTAACCGGAGGAAATATGCAAGTGGGCGAGTAGGCTAATGAAGTCTAGCCAGTGCATAAATCTTTTCGCGAAAAACAGGTGGCCCTAGCAATGGTCAAATATTGAGAGAACCTTTCGTTGTGGTTTCAGATGTGAACTAATCCTGTAATAGTAGGAAGTTGGATTTCGAAGGAAAAAAAAAAAACCGTTAATATCTATGTTCCCTGTGTCTTGACAAGTTTGACTTAAATATGTAATCTGGAAAGTAATTTTGTGGATAAATACACGTAAATACACAACGGTGAGTAGCACGACGCACTAATTAACTACGCTGGAGGATATTACAACTTTTAAAAGGCTGTTCACGATCAAGTTAGCACTTTAGAAATGAACCTTAGAAAATGCCACTGTCGCTGCATGCATATATTTTAATGGGCGCACTGTGTGACATTCGCCCAGTAAAGTTGGTAACGACTTGTGGAAAGTAGTTCCATATCTTAACGCCGAATTGAAAGTGTTAGGTAACCATTTGTGATAACTTAAAGTTAATTATTTACTTTCTGTTTTTTTAATGCAACGAAATGTAAAAATGAGCAGGTTTGTAAAGTATTTTCTTTCTTAATAATTTCACAGTTTAATTTGACCGACGCATGAATAAAGTAAGGAGGCGCGTAGAAACGTTAATTTTACATAAGGTGGAGGACTACACAACATGTGTATACAAGTAGATCTTACGCAGGACTCATTTTACCGTGAGCAGCCCATAACACCGAAGCCTGCTCAACTTCAGAATTCAGTTCTATATTTTTCCCCGTGCGGAACAACCAGCCGACTAGAATTTTCCGATTTGTCGTGTTTTTCCTCGAAGGTCTTGCCTCTGGCCAACCTGATTGCGTCTGCACTCGTGCGATTTTTGTTATTGAAACTACCAGCGAGTGTGAAGGGGTGCGGGGAATACTTTGATTGCACAAGTCTCATTAGCAAGTCGGTTTATGATTGTTGTTTCAACACCAGTGACGTGCGATAAATGTTTCGAAACTCGCAGAACTATTAGGAGCAAAATAAGTATTTTATTGCTTTTGGGAAGTAATAAATGGTCGCCGCTTGCGAAACCAAACGAATCCGAAGTACTAGTTAAGCACAAGGAACTGCGTATCGCCTGCAGATGGTTTAATGGTTTCTTCTGCTACGCCCACAAAAAAAAAACAGCAATTCCAAGCGAATGATCAATTTTTATGTCTCCTCTACACCTTTAAGACACGTGTTCTGCAGCAATTTACAAAACATTGATATCCGGGCGAAGAAAGGACTCTTTCGGGAGAAAGTGTAGGTTTCATTTTTTTTTAAACCAACCCGTGTATAATATTAGAGAAATTTAACGAAATATTGTCCCGAAACCTACGTATGATCTATGAAGAGAGCAGAATTATAAACATAAATAAGAAAAAGTACGTACGGAAAAGATTTTACGAAGTATTTATAAGTATTATTTGTGCTTGATACGATCGAAGTTCTTTTAGAAAAGATGACTGACATACAGGCAAATAAATTAGGTTTTGAATAACTTTATACCGTCAGGATTTTTGCTATAATCTATTGACGGTTACTTACAAACTTTTCTGAAGCCCTGCTAATGTTCTACTTTCGGTATATTCCTCCGCCTCGTGCAAACAGATCTAAACCTATTCTAGAAAATTACACCAAAAGGACAGCGCACAACATTCTTGCGGACTCATTTAAATAATATTTTGCATAAAAACTATTTCTTACTCGGCATCACCAAAACCCCTATTTCCTCCCTGTTTTAGTCATACTAATTTTAAATTACATATTATAATTTTTATATAAAATATAAGTAAAATATCAAATTAATAAAAAATTAATTATTTTTATGTAAACGGAATTATATAACGCGTGACATATTTAGGCAACCAAACACATCGTGCGTGGGATGATTTTTCAAATGTTTGATTGAAAAAAGTATGAATAAAACGCGAATTTACTTTTGTTTCGGTGTTTTAATGTTCCCCGTCCCTAATATTTTCCTTTAATTTATATGCGCAACATATTTTTTTGAAATCATCTCAAATATTTGTCAGTTAATATGTTTTATTTCCCTTACTGTAGAGACTTTATAAATATTATAATGTATTTAATTAATTGAAAATATAAATATTAACCTTAAAAGGCACGCTAAAAGAAAAGGAAACCACGCTGTTCGATGAGGAAACGTCATAAGTTAAGAATCACTTAATAATGACTGAACAGCAAGTAAACACATTGTGCGTATTTCGAAAAAAAAATTAAGGATGCGTATCGTTTCACGTAGGAAAATGTGTTGCGAAATGTCTGTAGTTCCGCGTTCACCAGCGTTTGATGTCATCGCGAATGTTTCAAGAGAACGACAGCGGCTCAGCAACGTGATGCGGCGTGTGTACGTGACTGTTTCAGGGATAACGCGAGGTTACGTCAACACCGCTCGACACTTCTCTATTAAACGTACCGCCGTCAAGGCCACGGCCCGCCGAGCGGACTCGCCGGTACTTCACGTATCGATAATGAAGTTCGATCCTAGCTTCGCATTGCAGACTTCGCAACTCGGTAGCTCTTCCGCGAGTCGCGTCGCGACCAGATTCGCAAACAAATCTGTTCGAAAACATTTCCCCATCGTACCTGTCTTCGCCGTAGCAGACTGTGTTCCAACTGAGGAATAAGTTGTATTTATATAGGCTGTTCGCGGTCAAGTGAGCACTTTTGAAATCAACCTTAGGAAAATATCACTGCCCCTTCCTGCATATATTTTCGCTGGCGCACTGATTGATATGCACGCAGTCAAGTTGGTAACGATGGATGCGGAGTTGTTCCACATATTGACGTCGAATAAAAAGTGTTTGGTGACCATATCTGATAACTTATATTATTTCCTTAGTTTTCCGTTTTTTTCAATGCATCGGGGTGTAAAAATTACTAGATTTGAAATATATTTACTTTCCTTATAATTTCACAGTCTTGCCTGACCGACACATTAATAAAGTGATGAGGGCGATGACACTGTTAATTTTACATAAGGCGGAATAATACACAACGTTCATACAAGTAGATCTTAAGCAGGGATTTCAAAAGTGCTAATTTTGCAGTGAACAGCCTATACAAAATATTCTCTGTAAAGTAGTTGCAAAGATTATTTTTGCGACGTTACGTAACAATACGTCACGTTGGAATGTGTAAATACGAATTTTAGCTATAGTCTATTCGCGGTTTCTTCCCACTTTTATAATTAAACCTTTGATAAATCACCCTATGAATTATGTGCTGTGTTGTTTCCTAATACGCCATGTATTACAAGTATTACGTACTTGTGGTAACGTAAGCTTGCCTTATTTTTTGTTGATTAAACTTTTCCTTAAATTTTATTTATAAATTATAATATATATTTTATAGTTAATATGAATAAAACGCGGAGAAAATAGGTTTGTTGGTAATGCCTGGTAATAAAAAGTTCTTATGAAAAATGTTATTACATTGAGTTCCCATGAATATGGTGCGTTGTCCGTTTGGCGTCATTTTCTAGACTCGGTTAAGCTTTGTTTGCGTGAGGCAGAGGAATATCTTGGAAGCAGATCTTTAACAGGGCTTCAAAGTGTGAAGTAACGGTGAATGGCTTAAAGCGAAATTATTATAAACATAGTGATTAATAAACAATTGTGTTTCATAAAACAGTAAACTGGAAAGATGGAATATTTACTTATAGAGATACAAGATTACTTTTAGAAACTTGTTTACAAATAATTACTCGCAAAACGTAACTTTTGTGCATAATATACGGCGCCAATACTGTAGCTTTGCTCTGCAACACAAACATGTTGAATTTTCTTTTTATTTGTCGTAATTTGACCTACAGTATTTTAACTTTTTTTGTTTTTGTTCATACCACGTTATTCATAGTTTTTTTGTAAATAATGATGAACCGTTTTCTGAGAGAGAAATCACATAACATACTGAACAAGTTTCTTCAAAAATGGCTGACTAATATAACATAATTGACGCTTATTATGAACGCTTTGGTAAACAAAATGTCGTAATAGAAAGCAGTGCAGTTACACTTGAAGTGAAACGTCTTATTTATTTGTCTCTTGTGATATTCATAATTTTCAACATTATTTTAAGCGTGTTCCTGTGTAATCACCTTTAGAAATACTACAGCTAACAACATCGTAATATCGATTTGTTCGTTTGATTGTATGAATGTGAAACTAAATACTGTGTAGAAAAAATACAAAATTGTGCATGTAGCTCCATATCTGTAATATAATTGAGGTCTACAACACTTGCTTGTTTAAATTCAACAGTAGTTTTACACTTTACACAGTAGATATTTGTTGAAATTTACTCTAACTAAATTTTACTGTTACAAACATGATCTTTGGCAACTATTTTACAAAGAATTCTTAGAAAAAGAGACAAATGTTTTCAGTATAACTTTATTCCAAGTACTGGACTTCCGTTTGTCTATTGTCTAATGGTATATCGAATTGGTCGTGCATGATCGTATAACCATCCCTCATCCCCTACACGTAATTCTTTGTAACTGATTGACAGATTAATTTTAATGTTTTTGTAACATCTATGTGCACCACATATCAGAGTCGTATCTACCAAATTTACGTTTCAGTTAAAATTTTACATCACATTATACGACATTGTTGCATGAATATCATAGAGATTATTAGAGATTTAATGAAATCTAATCGCGACTATTTTTCAGTGGTGTTAGGAATTGCTGTGTACATAAGAGTAGCATTATTATGCACATCATCAGATATACTATACAAAGCAAAACTTTTATCCCGTGGTTACTGTTACGAGTTTCTCTATTGTTTGTTTAATATTCTGTATTTTGTCGATTTTGTGAAGTCATTTACTATAAACATGATGTTATAAATATCACGTTAACCAGTAAATGTAACAGCACAAAAAAAATTAGAACTTTATCAAAACGTTTATTATTTCGTACTATATGCCGTGAAAGGAATCTTATTGTCACTGACACCCATATTCACATATTTTTGTAACACACGAAATGTTACGAAGTAACTATATAATGGTCACATTTTGTTTAGAATTAACCAGTTATTTAGTGATTGATGTTTCTAATTTCTTAAACCTAGTAATATTCCTGGTTCCATGTTATTCCCGCAGAATATTCTTTTAGGTTGATTAAGCAGTGATTGTGATATTACACTGGAAAAAAGGTTTTGTTGAATCAAGCAAAACTTGTTTGGTGCAATCAAATTATTTATTTGTATAGGGGCAATGAAATATTTTGTTGCTGAAATCAAATTATTTTGTTATTCTCATTTGGTTGTCCCAAACAGAGATTATGTTTATTCAAACATATATTTTTTTAGGCGAACAAAAGTAAATTTTGATGCTTTTCATTTTTTATTTGCTCAAAAATATATTTTGTTAGGGCAACTGAATATATATTTGGCCATATACAAACAAATATTTTGTTCGATTTTCTCTCAGTGTAGGTAAAGCCAGTACAGAAAATATTTCAGGAACTTTACATATTCTTCAATATTCTATCAAATACTGAAAGAGAACCTTAACGTGTAATGGAAATCTCCACTCAATTCATTTGAATGATAACAAAATATATTTTTGCAGGAATATTTTCAGTTTTTTTTTTAATTTACACAATTCAATTCGTAGCGAAGGATGTTCCTTTAAAATCAATTTGTATTTTACATGGCTAAAGACTTGTTCTTAGCATGGCTGTGCTCCTATGAAAGTCGAGAGATGTTTAACCCCAATTTGAATGCTCTCTGCTATTATGAGCGGTGGTTTGATAGTGTTTTCCACGTAGTTCCATTGCGTTAGTGTCCCTAGCGCAGGACAATAATCGGATGTGTACGATCCTCTAAGAGTACGTTAGTATTATAGTTCGTGATGTTGGAGGCACCACCCATGTCCGAGAGCTCTATAAAAGCAATCAGAACACTTTGGGAATTTTTTTTCAGCGTGGAGGGGGGTAGAGAGGGGATCGAATTACGGGTGAGCCATTTTTTATTGTAGAAGTAGCTTCAGATTAGTTGCCCCTCGGTGAACCTCTTGCGTAAAATGGGGAATTCAATAAACATTATTTTAAAAAAAGGAAGTTATGCCTACTAAGATTAAGGTCCTTTATCTGGTTAGATAAAAGGAATAACATTGAAGAATGTTGTTTACACGAAGCTGTAACTGTTTAAAATTCGATAACTGCTAATAGTTTATAGGCACTCAGGATTGAAGATGTAAACATTATGACATTTTCTACAGCTTTCATACTATTTGCTTTAATAGTTCATACTTAAAATGAGAAAATATCCCCATACTGTCGGCATCAAAGAAAAACAAATTTCGAAATATTTCCGAAATCACCGAGAACAAATGCTCTATATTTTCTAGGGATGGCACAGGCAGCAGAATCCACGGCCTTTTTGCAAAGTTCTTCAAAACTATCACTGTTCAGTTATATTTTATTTCAGCTGTATTTGCTGGTAGGCATTATTTTTACTCGTAGTTAGGAATTAAAACGCAGCTGCAATTGTTGGGAAAAGGTGTAAAGCGTAGAATATTAATTCAGTGAGTCGAAACTCTCATAGCCATACCAACGAAGTCAGCCTTTGATCTGAAAAAGATGTTTTAGATGAATTCACCTTCAGCATATCGCACTTCGAAGAAATTACTGGTGCAATAGAAAATTTTTGTAATATGTTTTCGGTTTCTTAAAACTAATTTAACTCAATTCCTCTCCAATGTTATTCATTGTAACCACTGGTGATATAAAACCCAAAAACTCCAGCAGTTGTTCATAAACTAAAAATATAGTAATATGGTATCTTTCTGAGCACACCTATCTCTTTTTTATTAGTTTATTGGGTTGATAGTCTATACCTCGCCTCTCGTTTCCGGTAGAGTGATGTTCAAACGTATTTAGATTATTCATAGGTTATTTATGCGAATTTTATCTAATGTTTCTGACGACATGGTAACAATGCAAGAGAAGGTAACCACTGTGTAGATATTAAAATAATTAAATATAATTTATTATAAGCACAAAAAGAAATTAAGAAGAAATGAGTCCCGAAAACGTTTGAATACATTTGGTGTGAAATATTTTAGCGTCTTTATTGTGTTAACATGGAACCTCTAATTTTATTATGAGTGCTAATTATTATGAATATTGATTATTGAAAACCACTTTGTCGGGCTACATTTTTTATAACAGTATAATTTACATATGATGCCATGATAATAAAAAAATTAGAAAATTTTAGAGTTAACTAACAAAAAATAATGCATCCAAATCTTGACTTATAAATATGTATCTTATTTTGAAACCTTGTTGTATATCAGCGTCATATTAATAATAATATACTTATTTGTGTGACAGTGCTATTTTATCTTCCAATTTTTCCTCCTCATATATTTAAATCATTTTGAATATCATGAGAAGGATTTTTTTCACGATACACACTAAACAGCGTAGAAATGTAGCTTCTAATGACATACACGCCTACGAACTAACGGGGAATCTTAACCCAGGTAGTCATCAAAATATTTCATCCTAGCGACCTCGGCCAAAGATATTGCCGTTTGATGCGAAGAAATGCCACAAGTCGTTCGTGGTTAACTGAGAAATCTTAAAATCTCTACTTGGTTCATACATTTTGCCTATTGTGCAACGTTCCCACCTGTATTGAGAGAAAATTGAACAAAATATTTGTTTGTATAGGGCCAAATATATATTTAGTTGCCCTAACAAAATAATATTGTTGAGCAAACAAAATTTGAAGAGCAACAAAGTTACTTTTGTTCGTCTAACAAAAGATATGTTTGAATAAACAAAATCTATATGTTGGGCCAAAAAAAAAATTAGGCTGTCAACTAAATATTTTGTTGAAAAAACGGTATATATTTGTTTGGCCACTCATTTGACTGCCTTCGTTCGAAAGTACAGCTCGAGAGTTTGTTTATATATTTTGTGATAATTAGGATACCGTGTTTGTTAGTGCATCTATTGATGTTTAACGATCGTATAAACACGCCAATAAAACAATGCAACAATAAACTGACAAGTATAGCTGTGAAACTTGAAATATTTGTTTGCACACGTTGCCCGATATTTGCAGTATATCTATTTATAAGCTTTCCGGCGTTATCTCTTACCGCATTAGCTGAAATTACTAAGGCGTAGCGCTCTGACGCAGTTGATGTTGGTTCGAAACTCGATAGAACTTGTAAAACTTTCTGATATCGACCCGAACTGTTCAATTTGGTTTCAGCAACAAAATATTTCATTGCCCCTATACAAACACATAATTTGGTTGCACCAAACAAATATTGTTTGATTCAGAAAAACCTTTTTTCAGTGTGATGCGAAGGAAAGTTTGCCTATTGTGTATCGTTCCCATTTAGTATGAAGTAAAGTCCTGTACTTTCGACTGATAATCGCGCGTCAATCAAGTGACATGCAAACTGTATAAAATATAGAAATTCTTCCACTAAATTATTTTCAACAAATCAAGATATAAATGATTTACGTTATCTTTATTTTTACAATAACACTTTTAATTAGAGTTAAATATATGGAGATGATTTTCACAGCTCACCACTCTCATCACCTATACACATGACAGTCGATGCTTTTCAGTTGTGCACTTACAGCTTAGTTACGAAAGTTTGTCACTATGCACGAACAAGCTGTAGTAACGGAATGTCATACACGCTAAGGCATGCCAAATTATTCACACAAGCACTTGAATGTATACAGCGGTACTTAAACTGGATACATCTAACTGCGTAAGAATATCACCAAACTATCTTGCCACTAGTAATACGAGCAAAATTTTAAACTTAATTTTCTAAATAATAGTAAAAATATGGATTTTGTGTTTTGATTGTCAGGTAATCATATTTTTTCATGCTGTGTGAAATGTTTTAGGGTTGTAAAATGTTTCTCTTTCCTTAAAGTTCTCAATGGTTTCATGTCGGAATAAGTGGGCATAAGTTTTTTTTTTTTTTTTTTTGTGATTTGGTAAATCATATTCCTACTCAGTATTGTTCATCCGTTGGTACACTGTAGTATTTTTTGTTAGTGAATCGTTTATTTCTTTATTAAACTGACTAAACTCATGTTTTTGTATAGAATGACACACTAATGCAGTAGAGAGATCGAGAAGTAACATTAACTGACTTCATTCTGTTTAGCACAGATTGTAATTTTGCGTATTAAGTTAAATTACAACTATAAGTCATTTGAGAATAAAATTTATTAGTGATCGACTTCGAATCGGAAATGCATTTCTAACAAAATCACTTTCTCGCCTCATTTTCATAACTATACTGTTTTGCGTCACTTTGCTATATATATACTCTTAACATAATAATGGAATGGACATTAACTTAGAAGAATAAAATCACTTTATGCAAGCACGATTAGCTAGCTATTTTTTTTCGTTATATTCTAATAATATATTATAAATGAAACTTTAATCATATATTCAAGCCAAGGAAATATTTACTACTAACCTTAAGTCGTTACTTGCTTTCAAGCTTAATGCTGTGCTACTAGCTTTGCATCTCAAAAAGTACTACACAATAAAAAAATTTTCAGGTAAACTACCTAATTTTTAATTGCAGTTTTTATCCTATACGCTGTATGGAAATAATATCACACATCAAGCTGCAGATATAGGAATGTTTAGCGTCGCTACTATACAAGGTTGGGAGCTTCCCTACACATTTGACTATTTCCTGAGCAAATGTAGGGACGCTACAATGATTGTATAGGGGAAAACATTACCATTCCTGCTTTCTCACTAAAGGACAGTATTATACATTAGTCAACATTTGTATGAACTTAAACAAGAAGATATTAATTTTCAACTGTAGCCATAATGCAGTGCGGTCTTAATTTCTTATTTAATCAGCTGCAAAACAGACGTCACCGAGACTCACAGGGGGAAAAGACACTACATATCTCGGCAAGCGCTACTTTCACGAAGGCACTTGCTAACAATGCCACCAGTCGGCGCCAAATGAAACTACATATCTCGGCAAGCGCTACTTTCACGAAGGCACTTGCTAACAATGCCACCAGTCGGCGCCAAATGAAACTACATATCTCGGCAAGCGCTACTTTCACGAAGGCACTTGCTAACAATGCCACCAGTCGGCGCCAAATGAAACTACATATCTCGGCAAGCGCTACTTTCACGAAGGCACTTGCTAACAATGCCACCAGTCGGCGCCAAATGAAACTACATATCTCGGCAAGCGCTACTTTCACGAAGGCACTTGCTAACAATGCCACCAGTCGGCGCCAAATGAAACTACATATCTCGGCAAGCGCTACTTTCACGAAGGCACTTGCTAACAATGCCACCAGTCGGCGCCAAATGAAACTACATATCTCGGCAAGCGCTACTTTCACGAAGGCACTTGCTAACAATGCCACCAGTCGGCGCCAAATGAAACTACATATCTCGGCAAGCGCTACTTTCACGAAGGCACTTGCTAACAATGCCACCAGTCGGCGCCAAATGAAACTACATATCTCGGCAAGCGCTACTTTCACGAAGGCACTTGCTAACAATGCCACCAGTCGGCGCCAAATGAAACCATCTGTTGCCATTGGTTAGAGTACCATAGTACACTGAGAGAACCGCCAACTAAATATTTGGTTGTATAGAGCGAAAATATATATTTAGTTGCCCCAGCAAAATATTTTGTTGAGTAAACTAAACTCGGAAGCAACGAAATAACTTTTTGTCCATCTATAGGCTGTTCACGGTAAAGTGAGCACTTTCAAGGCCCTTCTAAATTTTTCCTTTCATCCTATTTTCATATTCTTGCTGCTTTTCAATATAAACATTGCTTTGTGATGGATAAACACAGTGTATACATTTCACCACTTTCAAAATTCGATGCTGCAATAAGATATATTCGTTAGTGGCTAAAGACTGTTGGCAGGGCCTTAAAAAGTGCTCACTTTACCGTGAACGGCCTATAACAAAATACATGGTTGAATTAACAAAATCTCTGTGTTGAGGTAAAATAAATTAGACTGCCAACGAAATATTTGGTTGAATAAATTGTGCATCATTGTTTCACCGCCCATTTGATTAAATTATTGATGAAATACAAAACGACAGTTACTTTTTAATTGTTTTAACGATTGTGATATGTGTTTGTTAGTGCATTTATTCATACATATAAATATAATCAACCAACGGCGACTTCAGACTTTTCTGAAGCCCTGCTGAAGTTCTTCTTCCAGGATGTTCCTCCGCCTCGTGCAAACTATCCATAACTACTGTAAGTGTGGAAATTTACACCAAAGGACAAAGCACCGAATTCGTGCGCACTTAGCAGTAACAGTAATTTGTATAACAACTATTTCTTACCTACCATCACACGTGTTTTCTCACTGTGCTTTTAATCCAAATTATTCATTATACGAAGCGTTATAATTTATGGATAAAATATGAGTAACGTTTCGATTTAACAGAAAAAAAAGTACCTATTTTTAACACAAGTATAAAACGCTTGTAATACGTGGCATGTGTTACAGATTTTTCAAAAGTTTGAATGAACAAGGGTGAAGAAACCGTGAATAGACTGTAGTGTAAAAATGCTAATAAAATTTTCTCAACAGGAAACTGAAAAGTAAAGATGTAAAACTTGAAATATTTATTTGCGCTCGTTGTACAGTATTTGAAATATGTACGTTTTTAAGAACGTTGTAATTTCAACAGTCGTCGCTTTAGCTGAGGGTGCTCAGTCGTAGCGATTGGGCGCAGGTGATCTGGATTCGAATCTCGGTCTGGCTTCCAAGTAAATTTTTTTATATTATAAACTGAAACTGTTTCTTGTATGTAGTGCGGATGAAATATTTCGTTGCACCAACCAAATCTTTGTTTTGAGCAGCCAAACAATAAGAACAACAAAATAACTTGGTTTCAACATCAAAAACATGCTTTGCCTTTATATATATATATATATATATATATATATATATATATGTGCCAAACACAACATTCTTTGGTTCAACGAAACCTTCTTCTCAGTACAGACTACATGTTTTCGGCGAAAAGTTAAATTACTGACGCTGTGTTTATTAATATAGCGTTTCTTTTCGAAGAAATCCGAGATATGAGATGTATGTAGTTCCGTTCTGTGTCCTTATGGGTTTCATTGTTTCAGCCCAATATACGGGAAATCCCGTACAACACACGACAGCTGGCAACACTACAACCATCAGTTCTTCAGTTAAGCCCCTGTCGCACTGTCAAATTTTCGCCTTCAACTATATTTGACAGTAAAATTTGAAGATAAAATACGCCCATCAAATTTTTTTCTCCGAACAAATTTTATCCAACAATCATGAACGTGTTTGAAAATGTCTCACACTATCAAATTGTGTTATTGGGATAATATATTTTGAATTATTATTTAAAAATTATTTTCATAGTAACATATTGCTTTTGATTTTCCATTCAAACTATTGCAGAAAACAATGTAAAAGGAATGTTGTAATTTATGTTCGCTTTTTACTTAATTCTGATTTTATTTATCGGATATGTTTACGCACAATGGCATTTAATGCCCCTGTGTTCGTAATATTATGTGCAATATTCACTTAAAATATAATTCATGCCCAGACAGCTTCTCCATAAATTACCTTCATAACTTACTTCGTTTCCAGCAATTGTTCGCAATTTTATAGTTTCTTGACATCCATTTTTTTCGTGCACGATTCTGACTACCTGAGACCGCCCGACATAAAATAAATTTTAGAACCGGTCCAATATTCAAATTTTGGATGGAAACTAAAAGCCATTCAACTTTCTCAGACAAATATGGCGGCGTTTCTGACGTTTCGATGACCTCATAACTGACCAACTTTATTTGACCAAACGTATCGGAAGCTGTTCGACGGGGAAAATTCGAGAGTGTGGCAAGGGCTTAAACGCCTCACGGGCAGGCTTCCTCAGCTAAGACCGGTGGCCAGTCAGCGACAGCACTGATCGCCGCCAGCTTGGCTTAGCGGAGTTAAACGACATTTTAACACGCAGACGAGAACTGCTCTGCGCGCCGCGGCAATTTCCATCTCGCTTACCGTCTCGACGACGTGAATCGGACGCGATAAACTACAAAGCGAATCAGAATCGCGCCCGTGGGTAGGTTCCTCGGGCCCTGTTCTGTCGCTTGCACCAATGCAGCCGCTGGAAAACTCGTGAAGATATTATTATTCCGCTATTAAATACGTTTTTAGTGCCCTGATCATCGATACAACGACCGTGTGCTTATACCGCCGTTGGTTGAAAATGAAGATGCGAGACTGCACATGAAGTAAACAAACTTGGCACACCTTAACACTTTCTACACGATACTCGTATACCACACGAGTAATGATATATCGATATTGCTGCTGTTTTAAAATCTTAATACACCTACCTATTAATCTTTTTATTGGTTTTGGTAAGCACACTTGTTAGTCTATGAGCTATATGTTCGAATAAATCCAGTCATACGAAGCAATTATGACCTCGACCAGCAAGGCGGTTTGCGAATCATTCACCCACAGGTAAGATCATTGGTCATTGACCTTCGCAGTGTGCGGGACAGACTAAAATTACCTTCACGTGCGTAATGTACACAGTTGTGTACACTGGGTCTGAATGGGTTAATTCAGAGTTAAGGTGGGTTTACGATTGACTTAACGGGATAAGTGTGCCGAGTGCTTAAAATATGAATCAATGTGTTCAGGTGGATTAGTTCATGACTGTCATGTGCGGGCCTTGAAGGGTCGTGTGCGTTCTTGGCTTGACTTAAGAGATCATTATATTTTATATCTTAAGTACAAGTCGAGACGAAGTAGCCAATCAGAGCCCAGTGACATTTGTTGTTTGCGGGAGTCTGTATTTACATCTAGGATTTAGGTTGTGTAGTGTTGTGAAATCGTATTCAAATAATTATTTTAATCGGGATACAGTATCCTGTTAATTGAAAAACCGTTCATCGTCATGTTTTATTTTTTGTATTTCTTCAGATTTATTGATGTAAATGTCCAATTTTGCCATCGGCTTTCCCTTCTATAAGATATCACGAGTTTTTCGAAACGTTTATCGAAGCAGTAACCACACCTTCTACAATTCTGATTGGTTAGACTTAACAGTTTCTAATTCAATCATAACCTGCAACTTCTTATTGTTCATTTTCCGTGTACTTATCGAATCAGTAAGTACAATTCCTAATCCCTCAGTGTTTAATCGTGAACCCGCCTGTAAGACGCGAAACAACTTTCCCTAGGTCGTTACGAACTTTATGGGGCTCATGTCACTCGGCGTGTCCTTCAAAATACATGCAGGTAGGGGCTGTGACATTTCTCAAAGGATGATCTGAAAAGAGCTTAACTAACCGCTAGCAGACTACGCGCAAGTCCGACCTGCCACAGCAAGGAGAGAGGTCGCCGATAAAGAGCGACAATAAATAGGAGTGACGAGTGTCTCGCGGCGATGGCCGGAGTCAGTCCATCACGACGCCAGAGCCACCCGAATGTTCGGGGATGCCGGCTGCCCAACCTGGTCGGCCACTATTCCGCTAGGAATGCAATATTCCCCCACCCCCCACCCCCACCCCACCTACCACGTCCTAGACCTGGCGGGGGCGCATTGTCGCATTGTTCTTCGTCGTGTCTCGGGAGCGCGGATGTCGCCGGCGACCTTGGACTGCATTCTGCACATTCTTCACGTCGACAGACTCCTTTCATGTCGGCCGACCTTCATCGTGTGACGGGCCGGCCAAGGCGGCCTGCAGGCCCCTCCGATCATCTCACGGTCCACCCCCACCCCCCCCACCTTCAACAACGCCCTGCGGCTCACCTTTGTCGCCGTCGGCACTCGAACCCTCGACCCTCCGGCCGCCTCTCTCCTCCACACCCGCTACACTTTTGGAAAGACTTTGAAAAGTCACCCTATGTACGACGTGTTTAATCATTTCTTCATGTGATATGCATCACAAGCGTTTTATATCCCTGTCGACATAAAATTAGACTATCCATCATTCGTAAAAATTGAAGTTTTAAATTAATAAATGTTAATATTTCATTTATAATAAATATTAATAAAAACAGTGAGAAATCGTGTCTGTTGGTAGCGCATAGTAAGAAACAGTTCTCATGCAAAATATTGTTATAGGATGTTCACGATAAAGTGAGCACTTTAGAAATGAACCTTAGAAAAAATTACTGCCCCTACATGATATATTTTAATGGGCGCACTGAGTGACATTCGTCCAGTAAAGTTAGTAACGATGGATAAAAAGTAGTTCTAGATCTTACCGTCAAATAAAAAGTGTTAAGTAACCATTTGTGATAACTTAAAATTATTTATTTCGCTTTCTGTTCTTTTCAATGCATCGAAGTGTAAAAATGAATAGATTTGTAAGGTATTTAAATTCTTAATAATTTCACACTTTCATTTGACCAACGTATGAATAAAATGACGAGGCCCAAGTCAATGTTAATTTCGCATAAGGTGGAAGAATACAAAATGTGTCAAAAAGTAAATTTTAGGCAGGGCTTTCGAAAGTGCTCATTTTACCGTGAACGGCTTCTACAACTGAGTGCACGCGAATTCGGTGCTTTGTCCTCTTGAGTAATTTTTTAGACTTAGTTAAGCTTTGTTTGCACGAGGCGGAGGAATATTTTGGAAGTGTGACTTTAGCAGGACTTCAGAAAAGTGTGAAGTAACAGTAAATGGATTATACACGGCAAAATGGAACACTTTTCTAACCCCTGCTTGCACTCAAGTGGTGTATTCTCCCACTGCATGCACAATTTGTGTTGCCATGGACCTCGTCATTCTATTAACGCGCCCGTAAAGCGCAACCGTCAAAATTATCATGAAAGTAAATATTTTGCAAGGTTGCTATAGTATATTCGCGGCTTCTTCACACTTTTTGAATCAAACCTTTGAAAAATCACCCCATGTGTCGTGATAGATTGTTTCCTAAATATATCGTGTTTCACAAGTGCTTTGTACTTATATTAACATAAAAGTGAATTTGTTTGGTTAACTTGAGTTGTCATACTTTATCTATAAATTGTAATATTTCGTTTTTGATCAATTTGAATAAAAATGCTGTACTGACTAGTAAGAAATAGTTCGTATTTAATATATTATTGCACTGAGTCCACAAGAATGCTGGCTGTGCGCTGTTCCTTTGGTGTAATTTTCTAACCTCGGGAAGCTGTTTTTGCAGGAGGCGGAGGAATATCCTGGAAGTAGAACTTTGGCAGGTCTTCAGAAATTTTGGAAGTAACCGTAAATGCACTATAGTTCTTAGACTCGTGCGCGATAAAAATAACAGACAGCAAAATACCTATATAATTTCAGAGATTTGGCTGGCTCTTAACATCGAGGACTTGAGAGCCGATGAGGATCAAGTAGAGTATAGAGCAGCACCGGATTTAAGGGGCGGAGGAAACGGGAGATCCCCGAGAAAACCTGCCAACTAGCGGCATCATCCGGAGCTACGCCGCGGCAAAATAAAACTTTTGTTGCACCATCCAAATCTTACACGTGTAGGGCACTCAAATAAAAACCACAAAGAAATTTGTTTTCAGCAACGAAGTATTTATCTGCCCCTATACAAACCATCAATTGCAGAGACTTGCAAAATTAGCGTTATTATTTGAGGACATGTTAAATTTAAAACACTTTTTCTTTGCAATGCGTTTATCATAGGAGCACTCTTTATTAGACACGCTCGGGGGTAGCTCTGCTTAAATTAATGAACACTTCACTGTCGTGACCCAGTCACATGCAGTTCACTCAGAAAGGGAGCTACTTATCCCCTAGGCAGCAGCCAATCGAGAAACGACACCGGCTCGAGCATGTATAGTACTGTCTATTTTTAGTTTGATGCCGAACTATAACGCGAATTTTGCAGGTCCCTATCAATTGTGTTTAGTCAGCTAAATTTCGTCGCATTCCGACAAAGCCTTTATATAAGTAAGTCGACTACGTAGTACGGGGTAGAATGCTGGCCATCGATTGAATGTGCACATCGATTCTAGAGGTTACTAATGTTGGTATAGCCGACCTCCTGTGGCTCAGTCGGTTGGTGCGCCACCAATCTGGGATGGAGGAGGCTCTGGGTTCGAATCCTGGGTGAGGCATGGGTGTTCACTTAAGTTAGGTTACAAGATAATCTGTAAGCCGTCCCCTGTTAAGCTTTCAAGCATAAAACTGGGGACGTTAAAAAGCCCTTTACAATACAATAAGGTTCATATAGTGCGTAATCCGCTCGGCCAGTAATTTCTCGACCAGTTGTATTTCATAATACTTGAGCCCAGATCCCTTTTTTTGATTGGACGATCTAGGTGTTTCGCGTCTTAGTTGTCTGCGCACGAATCACAGACGTACAGTATCGGGGTTACCTAATTACAATTTGGCCCGTCAAATAAGAAAATGTCTTGTCACAAAGACACGCCATCAATAAGGACATGAAAACAGATTGTTTGCCCGTAGGTTATTAACATCTACACTCTAAGAAATTATTCAATAATTTTCCATATTAGCGTATAAGTTTTAGTGACAAGGCGGGAATGGTAATATTGTCCCCCATGCATTGTTTGTAACGGAACAAAAATCGAAATTTATTATTACCTTGTTCATTTCAGATTACACTAAATTAAAATAAGGTGAATCCCGCAGCAAAATTACTACGTATGTGCAGAAATTGGTGAAACAACACTATCGAAAGATCTACTCCGTAGTACCATAGGTTGTTAAGTATTCATAATATACGTTGAAAATGTTCAGTAAGTTTTATTTCTAAAACAGGATACTGTAAATGCCCGAGTTATTAGTCATGTGTTTATTTCCGCCTTTAGAACAAGGAGTCCTAAGTGAATCGCTGTTCAAACATAACGTTGATTGTCAGAAATGGCAATATCTTTTTGGAACAGCTGTTTTCCTTGGGGAGGGTTATATTGGAATTCTCCGTCTTTATTCGCTTCAATCTATGTGGCTAAATATGAAACTGTGTAAACGGGTTTGAAATTATTTATCACTCGCATCTAAATACTTCAGTGTATGTAACTATTTATTCCTTATGCTCAGAGATATGAAATAAGTTGTGGATTTTTCATTAATCGATTTGATTTTTGACCTGCTTCTCTAAGTGACTCATTACCAAATAACGTATAACGCATCGGCGCCTATACGTTGACTTATTTATAGTATGGAGTCCCTTGAAACTTATTTGGGTTAAAAAATAGAACTTATGAAAACTAATGTATATCAAAGAAGTGTCTGAAATTTGGCCACCATGAAAGTACAGCTTTCAAATTAGGTCCTCAGTTTCTAGTACAGGTTCCGTTGAAATACAAACTCAAGCTACAAGACTATTGACTGAATTTCTTATAATCCCCTATATATGTTTGAATTATCCACCAATTATTTTGTTGCTGAAGTTTGCATTCCTGAGTTATAATATTTAATTGCGGTTTTATTATTTGCAATATTCTAACTTATCCATTCCGAGTGTTAATCCCGTGATCAAAATAGATTTTTAATAGATAAGGTTTTTGTGCACAAAATATTTTTGATACAGAAACATAACACCACAGTATTTAATTTCATTATTTATTTTTAATTTTACTGGGTTTATCATCTGCTCTGTCCTCATTTTTTGACAGCAGGTCACTTTTTTTTTTTTTTGTTTTCTTAAATTAAATTCTAGACGCAAGTGTTAAATATTTCCACCTCTCAGGCAATTTTTCTGTTTTATGACACTTAGAGTTTACGAGCATACTTAGCATAAAACTACATTTTATTTTAGTATTTTTTTTAACGATTTTCTGCTCGTGGCACCATATTAGCACAATTTTATTGTTTACTAATTCATACAGCTTATGTTTCTACAATTTTACTTTATTTCGTCTGAAGTCACTATACATAGAAACTGTTAACGTCTTTCCAGCACTTTTTTAAATACACTATTAAAAACATCAGTCGTTATATTTCATGTCTGCCACATTTATTTCAGCCTGAAGTAATTTTAGTTCACGCGCGATTACCGTGGCTAAGGACACTACGACGTCACATTCAGGCCAAGTGCTTACGGGTTTGAGCACGCAATTATTTACAAAGCACATCCTGTACGTTTGATATCTTCAAGTCCTTTTAGTAGTTAGCTTTGAAAAAGTTCTTAACTTCTGTTTATGTAATATACCGAGAGAAATGGATTTGAAAATTTTATGTTTCCTTGAGTTTTTGTCAATAGAAAGGCTCCATGGAACACTAAACTCTAACAAATATATAAGTACACTATTTTCAACCTTTGTCGGTCAGATAAGCTTCACATTTCGCACGCATTTTGAAAGTATACGTGTTCTTATTATAAATGTGCTTTCACATGTTCTTGATTTAAAAAATGGAGTGATTTCGATTTTTTACAAAGTTTAATTTTTTCTATTGATGCGAGTTACTTCCTTTCTGTTGTGTTATTTGCCCCAACAATGTATACATAGAAAAGCAGCCGAATTAATTTTTGCTATTGATGCGAGTTACTTCATTTCTGTTGTGTTATTTGCCCCAACAATGTATGCATAGAAAAGCAGCCGAATTAATTTTGTTCACCAACCAAATACACGCTTGTATTATCGAAACTTCTGTGTTGGACCAAAATAAATTACAATGTGAACGAAATATTTAGTTTGATCAACTGTATATTTGTTTGACACCCATTTAATTGCCATCGTTCGAAAATACAGCTGGAGTGCTAGTGTGTAATTTTTGTGACAATTATGGTTGTTATTGGAGGTTTTTTGGTGCATTTGTTGATGCTTGATAACGGTAAAAAATCCTAATAAGACAAGGTCAACGGAAAACTAAAAGTAAGCTACAAATCTTGAAATATCTACTAACGCAAGTTGTGTCAGTGTTTGAAATGTATAGGCCGTAAATATTTAAAAACATTCGCATTTCACTAGCTGTCAGTTTAGCTGAGGTTGTATAACTTATCGTATCGATCGCGTGCCAACGATCTAGATTCAAATCTCGCTCGGGTTTCAACATTTTTTTAAATATTGACCGAAACTGTTTGAGGTCCACAGAGCCAAACATATATTTAGTTGCACAAACCAAATCTTAGTTTGGGGCTACCAAACAAGAACAAATATAATTTGGTTTCAACAGCAACATATTTGATTGCCCCTTTACAAACAACTAATTCGGTTGCGCCGAATAAAATCTATTTGATTTAAGAAAGCCTTTTTCTTAGTGTATAGGCTGTTCACGGTCAACTGAGTGCTTTCGAAAGCGCTGCACCTAGGATTTAATTTTATTCTCGTCTTGTATCCTTCCGCTATATGAAAGTTTAACATTGACACGGAGCATCTTAGTTTATTGTTGCGACTGAATGTGTCGATAATATGCAAATTCATGCTTTAACGTGTATAAAACAAAAAAAAAAATCCCTTAGACATTATTAGCCACAAATTTCCATATTACACTCTCAGTGCAACGCCAGGTGTTAGAACTATTTTTATAAATTCGCTGCCATCTTAACCGTGGTCCTGCTAAAGATAAGGTAGTCTGATCATACTGGCTGTGTACAACCAATTTTAGGTTAGAACACTGTTTAGTAAACAAGTGCTTTCAGGTGTTTGTATGCTTTCTCTAACTAATTTGTAATGACGTTTGTAAAAATTCGAATTGGCAAAAGTATTTTGTTCGTATGAAACGGTTTGCCATTTGAACATGAAGATATAAACAAACTCGTTCTTCACTGTTGACCACGTGACATTGACAGTTGTGTTTCTTTGCGGTAGGTCAATGTTGGGTACATGCGCAGAAGACGAATAAGCTGTCTACCTCATCTTTAGTATATGGTTATTAAACGTGTTGTTATGGACAATTGTTTTTTTTTTATGACTGATTTCAAAAGTGCAAATTTTAACGTGAATAGCATGTAGACGGGGACTGTACAACATGCAGAAATAATTAAACAGTAGTACATATATTACCAAAATTATCAGAAAAGCTGATATGCTGTATATATATATATATATATATATATATATATATATATATATATATATATATATATATATAAAATATATATCTTGCAACACTGAAATATTTTGTGAGAATATAATTTATTAAAGGTGTTTATTTAAAACATATTCTGAAAAAAAATTTCATGTGAGGCCATTATAACTCATTTATTTGCCTTGTGTAATGAACAATACTAGTTAAAATATTTAGAAATATTTCTAATAATGTATTTTATGCACACGCACTTCAATACGAAAGTGATTAATTTCATGGCCTAAATAAATGTAGAAACAATTTTCGAAAATATTTGTGTTAACATTTGTTAAAGAAAAAATTTTGCCTGTAAAAATCTTTGTTCGGTCTAGAGCTAAGCTTAAGAAGTAATAGAAAATTATAAAGCAAAAAGATCTTATAGTTTTACGATTGAAAATATAATGACCTTTAAAACCTCCGGTTCCTGCTGTTTGCTGTCCATTCTTGTTATTTGTTTCCGACCTCATTCTGATAAACTTCCCCCTTTTAATAATGCGTGCCTATTAAAACATAAAGCTTCACAGTAAGTTTTGAGTGATTTTTTTCTGTTTCCGAAGCGCTATCGTCTTCAATAGTGCTAAAAACGTAATCAGTTTTGGAGTATTTTTACATGCACGATTAATTAACGTGGTGAGTTAAATATAATAATAGCAAATGTTGGAAATAACACACTGCGAGTGAAAAAAAAAAAGTAGTAAAGCAGAGTTGCAGTTCTGTAGAGTAGAAATACGATTGTACATTTTGAAGGACGGTGGCGCCCTCTTTAACAAGCTAACATAACTACCCTGTTTACGTGAGCGGCGGCGATTGCAGAGTTAACAGTGTCTGGAACGTCCGGCAGCGGCGCAGCTGCCGAGGTGGTGTCAATACCAAACGCCTGCACGGACGGCTGGAGGACCGAGTTAAAACTTCGCCAACCCGTCAAACCATCGCGCAGGGCAACCAGGTGTTTCAAGTGATCTTACCTCGTGCACAAGGCCACGTTCTGCACCTGTTCCATTCGCTACTTCTTCCTCTACAAGTGACCGGTGTTAATCTTCCTGCGATGCAAGCTACGCAGTCTGTTTTTCTTTAGCAAGCTTGTCGGCTCGGAGTAATGGGTGTGTTACAGATAAGGCTGCAAGGTCTCGTCTCTCAGCACATGACTGTTCCATGGCCGCTTTCTTGGGGTTACTCTCGTACAGCCGTACCTGACCTCCCATTGGAAATTAACGACACAACGCCGAGGGTCCGCGAAAAACTATGGATTGAGCCAATGCTGCAGTTGAACAGTTCTGATCCCCAGTCCTAGTACTCGCTCATCCCACATCCTCTGAGACCCTAGCAATCAGAATCAGCCCCGTGGTTCGGCCGGGGCACTATCCAATCCTCTACTGATTGTCCAGTTCAGTATCTGAGCTGTGACGCCGCTCACTGTACCAACCTTTCTCCAGATCTCCTCAAGCATGCGTAGTTTCAACCACTTGCACCACGAATCCAACCCTGACGGTTGGAGGACCCAAGAGAACCTCGGGTAGGGTCTATACGCCCGTGGTACTAGCTAAATTTTCATTGCAACTAGTGAATGTTACCCCACAGGTAATTTTCCATAGCCTTGAATTTTTTTGCTGGTGAAAATCAGTATTTGAAACCTGTGGACTAACAGCCAGAGTGCTAGATAATCCAACGTCCGCCCAGTGGACGAACGTTGGTGCTGTCTATCAGCCCATCCATCTGGGTATATACCCGTTACCCAACCCTGAGGAAGGCAGGAGAGGCAAGGAATTACCCAGCGTTTGTTTAAATCCAGGCTTAGTGGATAATGAAGCAACACTCGAGCCTTGGGTCGCCTTGGTGGAGAAAGGACATGTTACACTCAATGGTCCGTCGCTTCATCGACAGTTTCTATTGTCCTGCGCAGGTTGCCAGGCTCAGGTAACTAGTGATTTGTACCGCTTCGACACCTCACGCACCCGGATGAGTTCCTCAACGTGGTTAAATTTGATTCGAAAGGGTTTATGAACGTCCCCCGGTGTTATACCTGAAGGCTTATCAGGGGCAGGCTTACAACCTAACGTATGTCCTAACTTAAACTAACACCCATACCTCAGCTAAGATTTGAACCCAGAACCTCACGCACCCCAGACCAGCGGAGCACCAATCGACTGCGCCACGGGATGTAGGCTCAACCTAGTTAAACAATCCTGGAAATTCCAGGACACATATCGCTCAGATAAGCTGTAATACTTCTAGGGCAGGTTCTATCCTCCCCACCATAGCCTCTCAATGAATGAGGTATGATGCGAGCACTACTTGGATTCCTTTACCATTCATTATATGGATCCTGCAGATTTATTACGTCACATGGACCAGAAAACTCTGTCCATAGTTGATCCGTCCCGTAACTCACATCACAAACATCTCATTGCAGTCGAACTCTGAAGGCTTCTATCAAATCTGAAGATGTCACATCAATCCCACAGTATGTTATGTCCCACCATGGTTCCAGATAAGCGGTAGTACTATCAAACCAACGAAGCCACTGCGCTCTTTTAGCCATTTAGAAGCTGGCATATCGGCGCCGTCTGTTAAGAGAGCAGGCAAATGTTCTCTCCCCCCCAGCAGACACCAGTGGCGCAGTTGTTCTGATCTCGTGCAGGCTGAGCGCTGTCTCCAGATGGTCATATTTCAAGCCCAGCAGAGCCAGGAACATATGAACGAGTTCACCGAGCGATGTTGCGTGATGCTGGAATCATTACAGCGTAACAGATTCGACGCGAAGGGTGGGAAGCGACAACAAAAATTCGCGTTAATGTGAACACTAGATTATATCGCCTCGCGATCATTATTTTATGATATTTTTTTATAAATGGATTCTTCCTACTACGTGAACTACTGTTCACGGTAAATGGAGCACTTTTAAGGTCCTAGTTGCTTTTTCCTTAGAACCATTATTTATACTGTAGTAAACTTTTAAAAATAAATATTTCCTTGTAAGTAATAAATAAAGTGCTTATATCCCATCACACTCGGAAGTTAACGTCTAATGCTAAAATAAAATATAGTATTGAGTATTGTTCCAAACCTCTTTTAAGATGGCCATTAATGTTTCCAATATTTTCTTATTTTGTATTCCTTTCAAAAAATTCTTTCCATGTCCGCTGGTACCTTGAGCTAGAAAATATGGCTGTAATTACATCCAGGCATTAAAATGAATTGTTTTGCTTATTAATACGGTAAATAATAGCGCACGTAAAATGTTAGTGCCAAAAATATGGCGGCTTATACAGATTTACATAACTGTCGCACCCAAGACGCGAATAAATTAGAAATGTAATGTAATGTTTAGGGCTTTTTAACTTTTATGCTGAAAAGTTTATCAGGGTACAGCTTCCAAACTAACTTATAACCTAACTTCAGGTTCGACACCCATGCCTTGCCAGGGATTCGAACCCGGAGCCTCCCGCAACCCAGATCGGCGACACACCAATTGACTGCGCCACTGGAGGTCGGCTAAATTAGAAATGTTTTCTATTCAGAAATCTAATCGCGTGGGCGATTTTCGTCGTGTTGACGTCATAAAAGTCTCGATCCTGACTGGCTGGAAAATTATTTTATTCGCGTCGCGTCTGTCGCGCTATTGTGACTCCAGCATGAGGCGGGGAAACGTCGAGTGGCTTCGCATTGTTATGAATGGACTTTAACATTACATCCAACTCTGAAGCCGGCCTCGCACCTTCAAAGCAAAATCAGGACGCCAGGATTTGCGATAACTTATTGCAGCAACCACAGGGCGAGGCCGCATGCAAAAAAACCCACTCCACAAGCCAGCGATTGGGGACATGGATGCCTAAACGACGTACCTATATAGGCCATTGTAAGGCAGGGCCCGACGTCTTTCCATATCCGACCAGCAGCCAGGGAAGATCACAACATGGCTGTATCCGTCCGCCGCCAGCCGATCAGCTAGATACAGCCTCCGGCATCAAGAATAAAGTCCGTTACACAATTGAAAACTTTCACATTTGACTTTACCATTTGACTTTACGTTTGCTTTCCGACATGTTGCTTCTTATGGAGGTTGACACAATGGCACTGTCAAAGGTAAAGTCATGCACTCTTGACTTTACGATTTCGAAAAGTTGAAATTTAAAGTGAAAGACAAGCAGCCATTTTGCCGATAATCTAACAGAGGTTATGTGGAAAGTGCGTTATTTTATTGTCGGGCGATTTTAATATCGGTATATTAAATAAAGCTCGTCTCTAATTAAATAAACGGCCAACAAATATAATGTGAAGAGGAAATATATGAATTTACATATTTTAATTAAGTAAACAAATAAGTTTTTTAAAATAAACTTTTAATGTAAATTTTAAGCCTATTTTTAACAAAAGTACGTAAAATGCATTCCTGGATAGTATAATTATTTACATAACAAGATACACCTTTTGACGAAGCTCGCAGAACCGATGTTCAATTGTCTGAACTCTGACTTAACAATATTGTCTTGTGTATTGGTAGTTTCGTCAAAGGAGAGAAAATGTATAGTCAAATGCTAAAATTTTCTATTGTGTAAGAAGCTTAAGGTGGAGAATGTCCATAGTAGATAACTTATAATACAGGCGTGCCAACATAGTTGTAACTTAAATTAATATCAATTATTATAGCTCTCCCACGCGTTTAATCATTCAGTGTCGTGTAATCTCTAAATGCTTTGTTGTTATCCCTGTTTCTCAAACCATAAATAAACCCCTTCAATTACCACGAAAGCTCTACCATTAACTTATAATTTCAGGAATGCCCCTAAACACTTCTTGTCATATTCGTTAACAGCATGCTCAGCGATGGAGCCGCGCGGGGGAAGGGGGAGAGGGCGCACCGCTATAGGCGAGGGCCCCGGGACGGCCTTGAGCCGGCCTGGAGGCTCGCAGAGAAAGAGGTGATCACTTGCGGCCGGCGAGGCGTGACGCGGTCGCGTCGTCGTACCGGGCTGGCCGGGTGCTACCGTCGCTCCAGGTCGCTTGTCCGCGGCCCGAGGCCGAGGCGGTTGTCCGCCGGCTGCTAGTTACACACACACACTCGGGGAGGCGAGAGTGCGCGCCCAAGTTGCGCCCGGGCCACTTTTGTGTTCCAGCACTCGAGCGCTCTTCTGCGGAGAAGACTATCGTAATCGACGTGGAGAGAATTTGAGGTTAAAACACTCTTTGTGTGAAACAAGAACATGTAGTCCTAAGTCCTGAAAATTACACCTGGATTCGTGAGCACTCAGTGTATGTAATAATATTTTACAAGAGAACTATTTCTTACAAGGAATTACCAACACGCTGGTTTTCTCACTGTTTTTATTCATATTAATTATATCTGAATTAAATATTGCACAGTATAGATAAAATTTCAAGTGATCCGAAAATAAGGTTCTTTTGCATTACCAGAAATATAAAACGCATGTGATACAAGGCATCTTTAGGAAATAACCAGACACGTTATATATGAGGTGAATTTTCGAAGGTTAAATTTTAAAAAGTGTGAAAAAACCGCGGATAGACTATACTTCGAGATGTTTATTTCTTCTTACCAATTGTTATTCCAATTTGATTGCATTGAAATTGATAAAGTTATTTCATGCCTATAAATTGTTTGTATTTTAGAAAATTAACATATAAAGGCTGTTCACGATAGAGTGAGCACTTTCGAAATGAACCTTAGGAAAAAGTCACTGCCCCGGCATGCATATATTTTAACGGGCGCACTGAGCGACATGCGCCCGGTAAAGTTGGTAACGATGGATAGAAAGTAGTTCCATATCTTAACGTCGAATAGAAAGTGTTTGGTAACCAGTTGTGATAACTTAAAATTATCTATTTCACTATCTGTTTTTTTTAATGCATTGAATTGTAAAAATGAGCAGATTTGTAAAGTATTTACTTTCTTGATAATTTTACAGTTTTATTTGATCGACGCATGAATAAAGTGATGAGACCCAGGGCAATGTTAATTTTACATAAGGCGGAGGAATACACAAAGTAAATAAAAGTAAGCCTTAAAGCAGGGCTTTCAAAAGTGTTCACTTTACCGTGAACAGCCTATAAACAAACACGTTCGTCACTATTGATAATGTGACTTGAGTTGTATTTGTGTGCGGTATGCCAATACTGGGTACATGCGCAGAATGCGATAATTGTTCTACACATCCGCAAATCTAAGGCAACATATGCAGGAAATATTTGTCCACACTGTGCTCGGTGATGGCTAGGTAAAAGCTGTTCACCATAAAGAGAGCACTTTTGAAACGCACCTTAGAAAAAAATTCACTGCCGCTGCCGGCACATATTTAACAGGCCGCACCGAGTGACATTCGCCCAGTAAAGTTGGTAACGACGGATGGAAAGTAATTCCATATCTTAACGTCGGATTAACGGTGATAGGTAACTATTTGTGAAAACTTACATCATTACGTCCCCTTTCTGGTTTTTTTAATACATAAAAGTGTAAAAATTAACATATTTATAAAATATTTACTTTCATAATAATTTCATAGTTTTATGCAACTGACGCATGAATAAAGTGATGAGGCCCATGGCAATGTTAATTTTACATAAGGCGGAAGAACACACTATGTACGTACATACAAGAAGATCGTAACTAGGGCTTTCAAAAGAGCTGACAAACCGATGTTTCTGATGCTGTACGCTGGGTCGTCTCGTGCAGACTTGTGTGCGAGGCGACATCTCGTGTCCTTACCAGGAGACGATATTCCACGTACATGGACTGCCTGTGATGGTTTATTGTTTTTTAAATAATTATTCAATGTGTAACAAAAGTTGGAATACATGCGGTCAATTTTATGAGTTGGTCTGTTGAATTTTATTTATTAATACCGTAGTAGTTATGTAGAATAAGTTTTGTCTGTTTTGTTCCATTATCAAAAATTATGGTTAAAAGTTTCTATGTATATTAAAGACAAAAAGCCGTCTCAGAAAACCTGTCAGTGATCTAAATTTGTTTTGGTGACTAGTTTCAGTAAAGCGTATTTCGTAATTCGTGTTCCTACAAAACTCTGTAAATACAAAATCACTTCCAATATTTGTTCCAAAATCTATCATTCCTACTCTGGCATTATTATTCACGAACCTAAAGCTAGTCGTGCAAAAAATCGCCAATTTATCAAGTACACTTATCAATTAAATAATTATTTAATACTCGTTACTTTGCGGGGTCTTTGTGAAGTTGTGCCGTCAAAGCTCATTTTGCCATGAACATCCCTTAGTAGGTAGAGCTTAGCGTCTCGTCTACAACGAGATAGCTAGAGATGGAGCAAGTAGATCCGAGAAGAGGAAGAAGCAAGGAAGGAATGGGCCCTGAACTGCAGTCAGGAACCATCCTAGAATTTTCCCGGAGAGATTTCGTGAAACCGAGGAAAGCCCGAAATAAGGATCGCCAGAACCGAGAATCGAACTCGGCTCCTTCCGAATGTGAGTCCAGTGGTTAACCACTGCGCCACGTCACTCCGTGCGCCATGGCGAGGGCTGTGCGATATCTGCTTTTTCAATATAGTTTAGAGTCGTAGTGACCATATTGGTATCGGTGTGAAATAACTGAATATCAACGTTGATAAGTCGCGAATACAGGTAATATTTATATCGCAACTATCTGTCATACTGGTATTGCAAATATCGCATTATACCTTCTTCGCGTGTCACCAATAACGCATTTCACACCTTGTTTGCAAGACTAGAGACCTGCAAAATTCGCGTTATTATTTAGGGACACGATAAACTTGAAACACGTGTACCTTTGCAGTACGTTTTTCATTGGACCATACTTTATGTGACACACCATGGGTGACTCTGTGCCAATAAAGGAACACTACACCATTGTGTGCCCCAGTCACGTGTAGTTCAGTCAGAGTGGGAGTGTCTTCACGTCTGTGTAGCAGCCAATGGAGGCATGTCGCCGGGTCTAGTGCATACAGTACTGTGAAATTCTGCCTGATGCCAAATAATAACGCGAATTTCGTATGTCCCTAATTATAACTCAAAATGTCTAATACGCGGAAAATGCGAGTAAAAGAACTGTATAATTTAAACAAGTTTTCAAAGTGCTATGTTCGCAAAGGAAAGTAAAGTATTTAAACTGCAGTACTATAAAACAGCGTGCCATTCAGTACTTTTAAAACACATTTTTTGTATAAATTTGAAATGTTAATGTTAACTTATTAAAATTCCTCTATTATAGTGCAACACCCATTTATATGCTGTACATTCAATGCAATCAAATAGGATGTTGTGACGACGAGTGAGTGAAGAGATTTCGGCGGCCCTTAACCGTGAGTCCTTGAGAGCCGATATGGATGATTGAGGTGAGTATGGAGTGGCGCCGGAATGAGGATTGGGGGACCAGGAGATCCCCGAGAAAGCCCGCCGACAAGCGGCATCTTCCGGCACGATTCTCACATGCGAAAATCCGCCTTGATGGAGGCGAGCAGATAAACCGCTCAGCTATCGCGGCCCCTTTTGTGGTGATATTCCACTGTAAAATGACATCTATTTTCCACCATCAGGATCTGATATTGCAGAAATTAAAATTTCTGAGTCACGACAGTCTCGCATTCCGAGTTGTGTTATTACCAACATCGCAAATTGATAATAACTAGAGACCTGAAAAATTGGCGAATTCAATCACCTGCAGGCTCTATAGTCTTATGTACAAATATGCCGATATTAACTGTGCATTGGTTGGCTGCTGTCACAGTGGAATGCGACGATTGTGCCAGCGTTCTCCAGGAGGTGTCAAACACCGTGTGGACCAATGACGAAAGTTATATAAACACACGTGTTTTGAATTCTAACTTGTTTCAAAGTGAATCCGCGAATTCTCCAGGTCTCTAATAATAACACATAAAGATAATATCGTATATCGCGATATTCGAAATATGCGATGTATCGCTCTGCACTGTTTGTAGTATATCGCAGATGCAGGAATTCAGAAATATTGTTTCGAGACCGATATGTCGCCATATCGCACAGCCACAGGGATGGCTTCGTCACTTAAATATCCACACAGCACGTAGCTAGGGGTCTCCCGCCATGCCGACCCGCGGTCGATTCCTGGCGAGTTCGCTCTCGAAGGTCTGCACTGCATGTAGCAAACATCGCGGGAGATGCTGGTGGCAGTCATGGTAGGATAAACTAGTAAGAAGGGAATGGAAACGATTTACTTCGCCCCACTCATCACAAATAGCCCTACACGAGCATAAAAATATCACTGCAGCAATATATCGCACCAAATTATAAATTGTTAAATTGTAAACTGACTTACAGGGAACTGGGAAATTAGCAGCGTTTCAAGGGGCTTAAACACCCGCCACCTTGGATTTACGTTCACATTCCTCTACAACTTCATTTCCTCCAGAATCGATTCTAAAAAAACTTGTAATTCAGGGAACATCCCAACAGATATTATAAATATAACTATTCCCAGCCCCCCCCCCCCCCCGCCCTTCATGTTTCCAACTATAACCGGGATCAAATGTTTCCTCATTCTTTAATATTTTTTGCCACAGATGGGAAAATACGGATATAAATTAACCCGTGCAAGCTTCAAAAATTCTGTTCAGTAGTCCTTTATGCCATGCCAAATTTTGATATTTAATGTTCGGGCATAAATTTTGCTGACGAATATTCGTAAAAAAAATCCAAAATAGATGAGAACTCCGCCTTAAATTTTCACAACTTCAAAAACCTACCAAAATTTTTTATGATAAACAGCCCACTTAATATTGTCAATTTTGTGTATTGATGGATTTATTAGAAAATGAAATGTTAGACACATAATACCTCGCATAATATTGATAGTTGGCACGTTTTATAATATACTGTTAGACGGCGAATTGCTCTCTCTCTCTCTCTCTCTCTCTCTCTCTCTCTCTCTCGCTCTCTCTCTCTTCCTCTCGAAAGTAACCCTAAAATATATCAGTTTCCATTGAAATGAAAATTTTAAGCAGCTGGGTGAATAATCATTGTCATCAACAAACGGAGAGGAAACTAAACTCGTGAGTTAAGGTAAATTTTGTAAAATGTTGAATATTTTGGCTACAATGTGTACTATCAACCGAACAATGCTAAAGATACGTTTAAATTTTTCTTAAATTTGATGGTGTTACACTGCATGTACGCGCTTGGGAATTTCCTCACCTACTCTTTCATAGGTTTTCAGATAATCGCCTTTGTTGACGTCCGCCCCCTCAAACGCCTGGTATCGATTTGGCTCTAATGACCAGGAGTTTTTCGGGGCTCTCCCGTAGGGCCTCATTCCGTCTCGCTCTGCCATGACGACGGGTATCTTAGAAGTTCACTCATTGGGTGACGCCTTTGCCCTAGTGTAGAGGTTATATCCAACCAAATGCTGCAAAATGTGTGACATGTTTTTTTTTTTTTGTGCACAATGAACCATACAACGCAAAAAGAATTACAGTCTAACCCTTTCAGACTCACTTTAATTTACGGTTTCAGCTGTTGGAAACCAAATAAAGTTATGGTGTATACTGTACTTATGCCGACAAAACACCTGTTTCGTTGTCATGTTCGACTACAGTTATATGAAGAATTTATGAACCAGGCCAACAAGACGGTTTGCGAATCATTTACCCACAGGTAAGATAATTGGTCATTGACCTTCGCAGTGTGCAGAACAGAACAAAAATTACCTGCACGTGAGTAATGTACAGAATTGTGTACGCTGGGTCTGAATGGGCTAAAGTGATCAATTGAGAGCGGCATGCAACCTTTATGCAAGGTCTAACTTCATTTTTTTTTTAAATGCATACAGTACGTGAGATTAAACGGCAGTCCAAGTACAGCGATATGTTAAACGGCGTTTGTAAATGCGTGAACATATGTATGGTAACATCATCTCTCTGTCGTTAGAGGTAGCTCCTAACGTCATGGTAATGTTCGTATTGTGTGGCTACGTGCTTCAAACAGGTGTGCTGTTTCAGAGATAACTATTAAAACACTGAAAGAAACGATTTGTTAGTGGCTACAAAAACTGTTTGGTTGATGCTTTCCACGGCGAAATTTCGTCGCTAGTAAAAACAACACGTAGATTGCACCTGCACCATGTACTGCCCACTAACATATTTATTTAAGAACAAGTAATTTGCTATCTACCAAAACATTTAGTCGGCAGCAATAGCATTAATGACATCAACAGTGATAGAATTTTGCTGCGACTGCAAAACTACATCCAATATTATGCGCGTGCGCTCTTCCGGGCGTACTCCAGGTGGCCACCTCCTGTCTGGCCACGACGCCATTTTTGTCCGTGTTCGTTTCTCTGCATCAGGTTACGAACTAATTCACGAGGGATATTATTAAGAACATCGTTTGGTACATCATTCGTTCATTCCAAGTAAGTAATGTTACGCGTAAATGATTCCAGAAAATTAATTGTCCACGAGGTGAAATGTGCAGGAGTTGTGGTGCGCGCCATAAGTATGACCATTCTCCAACGTGTACTTTGATCGTCGAACAAGATGGCGCAACGATAACACACTGAGCTCACGTCTGAGATACCCGCGGTTCGTGTCCCGCTTCTGACGAGGTTTATTTTAGTTTTTTAATTGTTTGTGACCACAAACTTCATTTTGTAGTTGCCACTAAAAACTGGAATGACAAAAAAAAATACGTTTCTTGGTGCTACAAAATATTTTTTGACGTCCATATTGACAAAATAATTTTTGGGGCCACTAATAAATTTTGTTGGTCACCATAAAACCATGTTTTCTGTGTAATATGTCGACAAAATAGATTTAAAGATCATAGTCACACAATATCGAACACAATATTTTTGCAACTACATTCTTAATAATGACAGGAAGGTTACATTACCAACCAAATGTACACACATTTAAAAACTCCGTTCAGCAAAACTTTTTACTGGGATTTTATCTTTAATCCTAGGTCATTTTTTTTAAATCTCGGCGTATTTCTTAACCTTTTTTTTATATTAATTGCGCGTGCTTCCCTCCGTAAACACATTAGACTATAAGTCGTAATTTATATTTTGTTTAATTTTGCGTAAAGAATCGTCCAACACATTTTGAAACACTGAGTCGGATACAGCTGTATACTACTCAATATGTATTATTAGGTATTATTATGAGTTAGACCTTGTTCAAAATACACCATTTTTTTTGTATAAATAACGGCCACGTTATCCTAGATTTTCTATAAAGAAAATGACTGCGTATTTTGTAATTTTGTTTCTCGTACATAGCCAACCATTACGAAAACACGAAAATACCAAATCGTCGTCATATTTGTTTTCATCTGGGGGCGAAAAATGGGTTTAACTTACATAATATGGATGGAGAATATATGATTAACTTAGTTTGGAATAAAAGACTATGTAATGACTTACATACTTTGTGCTTCAGATCTGTAGAACAATTGTAACTTTCCCGTGATGTATTATAACTAGGGAGAGCTGTATTTGGCGAAAAGATTTCAAGACCATCTGTACTCCAAAACACGCTTCTTTCGTGGTTAAATGGTTTTAAATATTACGTGCCTCAAGTGGCTGTCTGCGAATTATGGACTTTCAGTATCGGAGTACTTTACTCTGATTAGCCCACTCAAATGAGATAGTGTCTTCTCGCGTAGACACGTGGCCAATAACCAAAGGAAGTTTTAGTTGTGGACGTGCAATATTGAAGTCTAGCATAGACATAAATATTTTCACGGCTAACATCTGTCCCTAATTATAACGCGTTTATACATACAGGGCTTACAATTTTCAGATCAAATAACATCCAATCCTTTCAGGGATTACATAAAATAAACACATTAGTTATTAACAATTATATTTTAGATAAAATACATTTTCCGGCTAAAATTTCTACGTGTTTTGACTACAGTATTGCTAAACAAGTGACTACTGACAGTATTGCTAAACAAGTGACTACTGACAGTATTGCTAAACAAGTGACTACTGACAGCATCCGAATTGGAACCTTCCATTACGCAAACTACTATAGTCAATTCGCGATTTCACCACAATTTTTAAATCTAATTTTTGAAAAATCAACCGTCTATAACATGTTTGTTTATTTCGTAAATATGCCATGTTTAACAAGCTTCGTATACTAACAGTAACGAAAAAAAGACGCTATTTTTGGTTATGTTAAACTATATAATAATCCATTTATAATTAGTAGGAATGAAAACATTGAAAAAACAGGTGTATTGGTAATGCTTTAGTATAGGGTGTTCACGGCAAACCGAGCACTTTTGAAAGCCCTACTTGCAGTCACGTTGTGTAGTCTTCCGCGTTATGTAAAACTAACACTGACATGGCCTCATCACTTTAATCATGCGTCAGTCAAGTGGAACTGTGAAAATATTTAAAAAGTAAATATTTTTCAAATCTGCTATTTTTTACACCTGCATACATTCAAAAACCAGGACGAGAAAGAAATAATTTAAGTAATCATCAAAGTGTTACATAATACTTTTAATTAGACGTTTTAATAGGAAACTACTTACCCTCCTTCGTTACCAACTTAACTGGGCGCATGTCTCTCAGTGCGCCCGTTAACATATATGCATGCAGGAGTAGTAACTTTTTTCTAAGCTTGATTTCAAAAGTGCTCACTTTATCGTGAAAAAAACTTCAATAAATAGTTCTTATGCGAAATATTAACACAATGAGTGCGCACGAATGCGGTGCGTAATTTTCTAGACTTGGTCAAGCTTTATTTGCACGAGGCGGAGGAATATCCTGAAAGCAAGAACTTTTGCAGGGCTTCAGAAATGTGTGAAGTAGCCGTGGATGTGATATAAAAAAAAACCGAACTATAATTTCTAACACGGTCTTAGATCACAGCTGAGTGTTGTAAGTTTCTGTTCCTCGCGAGTGATGCACACAGAAACGGAGAAACGTGACTAGTAGTGTCCATTATCCAGTGGAGTTAGCATTAGGTTCTGTAGATTGTCCACTGTTAAACTGAGAACTTTTTACACCTCTGCACGTTGTGTGTTCTTCCAACATATGGGAATTTTTTATTCTCATGCTCATGAATATACTTTATTCATGCATTGGTCAAGTGAAGCTGCAGAAGTTTTATAAAAGTAAATATTTTACATATTTGCCCATTATTGCACTTATATGGATTTAAAAAATCAAAGTAAATCTGTTAATCATACACAAATATTTATCTAACACTTATAATTAGGGCCACCTGATTTTGGCGAAAAGATTTTCACGCACGATAGAATCCAACACTCTACAGGAACAACAGCAGTTTTGTTTTGCTTATTGGCCACTTGTCTATGTGGGCAGACATTTTCTAACTCGAGTTGACCAATCAGAATTAAGTTGCTGTGATAGTGTTACATTTGCGAATCGCGGGCAGACAGCAAAGACGTGTAAAACGTAAATCATTCAACCACGAAGAGAGTGGATATGAGCTATACGGTTATGAAATACAACTGGTCCTGAAATATTTTCGCGAAACTTTCGATTAAAATTTGAGACATGGAATTAATTTCTGTTCTTCGTTAACAACTTTAGTGTGCGCTTGCCGATCAATATGGCCGTAAAAATTATACAGGTACGAGCAGTGATACTTTACAAAGGTTGATTTGAAAAGTGCTCGAATGATTGTGAACGCAGCTTAGCCTACAGCTGTAAATATCGTGTTGAAAGTTCGGCAAGCTTCTGATGTATGCTCGACTTCTCTCCCCGGACGCAACCAAATATCTCGATTTAAAATAAATAAGATTAAACTGTTAAAGTTGAGGATATTTCTTAACCGTGAACAACGCTCATTCACGTACTGTCCCAGGTTAGTTTACGTGGTCCTGTCAGGGCGAGAGATTACAACGAAAAATAATATGGGGGGAAAAAATGTACGGCCATGCCGATTTTAGAGGAATTGAGAGATTTCGGCGGCTCTTAACAACGAGGTCTTGAGAGCCGATGACGATGAGATGCGGTGAGAATGGAGCAGCGCCGCAATGCAAGGGCGGGGGAAAGGGGATGTACACGAGAAAATCCGCCGACCAGCTGCATCGTCCGGCACGATTCCCTCTGGCGAAAATCCGGGTGTGACCCGGCCGGGGAATGAACCCAGTTCGCCTTGGTGTATCCGCTGGTGGATTTAAGTCGTATTCCGTTACCTATCAAAACTCTAAATGCGCAAACGAGTTGTTCCGTCACGTGTATAGAGGCGTATCTGTAGACATTACACGCAATTATACGCGCGACCGATACCGAGTATCAAATGCAAGTGAGCGGCTCTCAAGACCTCGTCTCAACTCAGCTCCACTCGTATGCAAATGGCCTTGATCACAAATTCTTAGCGTACTGGCGGGAATATGCCGTAAGTTAAGTTTAAAAAAAAAAAAAAAAAAAAAAAAACAACAATCTTCAGCTTAATTTTTGAAGGCGTGAGTCTGTAAGATGTGTTTGTATGGTTTTCAGTGTGATTAAGCTGTGTTACGTGTATGAAGAACATTAATGCATATTAAAATACGTAAAGTAATGTTAATGTTTGCGAAGTGTTTTTACATGTTGTGCAGCCTCCATCTTTATTTCCAGTCTGAAATAGGAACACGTTTGTTGTACCGTTGACTCGTACACTCAGAAATATATTTAACAACGGAATAACATCAGTCGAGCTTTCTAGTAGCTGCTTTATTGCAAGCAAAGGGCCACGGCCATAACTTTGCGGCTTGTTGAAGGTACGGTGCGACAACAGGATGGAGTAATTAGTATGGGCGATAGTTTTCCGCGATAAAGATTTTACAACTAGTTGAATTCCAAAACCCTGTGTTTCGGGTACACGTTTATGAACGTATGATTTTAATTTCCACGCAACTTAGTCCTTTCATTCCCAAAATAATTTAAGATTTCTCGTTTTACAAATGAGAAATTTTTTGATGCGTGGTGTGCTTAAGTTGGCAAAATATGTATCGTTGATACAGCCAATGAGATGCAGACTTTGTGTTTGGTGGTCAGCGGTATGAACTAGTTGTAACCTAGGGCGGTATTTATACAGATATATTGAGCTCCAGCTTCGTAGACAATCTTATTTGGTGTTTCAAGTACTTATTTACATTTCATGAGCATCGCTTAATCTTGTCTCAAACTTTATGAAGATTGTCTTATTTTTGTGCGCCTTAAGACTTAATATTTCTGTTCCATAGTCACCGGTTTTTTTTTTTTTTTTCATTTTGCGTATAGTATCACGCATACGTAGAGACCTGCACAATTCGCGTTATTATTTGAGGACAAGTTAAACTTCAAACACATGTACCTTTGCAATGCGTTTTTTATTGAACTGTACTTTATTTGACACGCCCGGGTAGCTCTGTGCCTGTGAATGAACACTTCGCAATAGTGTGCCCCAATCACGTGCAGTTCAGTCAGAAAGGGCGTGACTCCACATTTATGCAGCAGCCAATGGTGACACGACGTCGGGGCTAGTGCAAACAATACTGTGAAGTTCAGCCTGATGCCAAACAAATAACGCAAGTCCCTACGCATACGTTACGTCGTGGTGACAAGAAATTAGTATTTATTTCTATTTCGTGTATAGCAGCCATATTTCGTTTAAATTGGAGCTTTTGTAGTACGCCTTAAACTTGTGCTTGACCAAGCCAGAAGTGATGAAACATAAGCTACGCATTGAGCATGCCGCCTTCACGAAGCTCGTATTGTTTGTAGACTATGAAACGTGGTGTGGAAATAACACTGTCTTGAGAAATAAGACGGTCTTGACCAAGACTGGCTTAAGCTCAGCCTTGAGACTAACTTAAGCTCAGCCTTGAGACTAACTTAGGCTCAGCCTTGAGACATGACTAGGGATAGGAAAATTTCGCGAGTTCATTTCAGGACAAGATAAACGTCGACCACTTGTACACTGAAGTTTACTTTGCAATTGGATCGCACTTTATTAGACGCGCCCTGGACGATCGTGAGCGAATAACACACGTGCAAGAAAACATGTAGCTATTGATATACTGCCAGGTGTGGAGTAACACTCGCTACTCTCTGGAGCAGCAGCAAATAAACAAACATCTGAGGCTCGAGTATACACACGACTGTGGAGTCTAACCTACAGGTCATTGAACTCGCGAATTTGTTATGTCTCTACCGATAACGAAAGGAAAGTTGCAAGTGCGCGCGAGAGATAAAGTCTTTCTTGTCTATAAATATTTTCGAGAATAACAGGCGCCCTTAATAATTAGCATTACTTAATTTCGTGTCCGGAAAATATTATTAATATCGTTGATTTTTAAAAATTTGAAATCAACGACTTATTTTTACACGTCTTATCTCTGCCCCTCCCCCCACCCCCCTGATTAAAGACGTCTGGTTAAGTGTAACGGATTCTGAGAATCAGAATAAAACTTTTGCTAGTTTCCCGATACGATTTAAACATCTACCGTGGTGACACGTTTGTTTCTTATGCAGAAAATAGAAATTCGTAGAACAGGTGCTCATGTTATTCATGCCAAATAATTAAATCTCGGTTATTGCGCCTTTCCTACAAGAAGATCCATGGCTCCTTATCTCGTTCTGCGTGCAAACTTCTCATAGAAGTTGGCCTTTAGGGAAGTGTACTAAGCAGAGCTCTAGTTTAGGCATTGGAATCGATCATTCGTCTTTAAAAGTTATTTATCAGCTATAATTAGGTAGTAAATTGATGATAACCTCTTTTAGCAGTGGTGCGCCGATCTTAGGTCAGCTGCACATTACCCACACAACGTTCCAGTTCCAAAATGTCACTTTATATGCTGTTCACGGAAAAGTAAGTACTTTTGAGGCAGGGGACACGGTGGCTGGGCGGTTAGCCTAGATGCTTTGCTGCTGGCTGATAAAGGCTGTTCACGATGAAACGAGCACTTTTGAAGTCAATCTCAGAAAAAAGCCAATGCCCCTGCATGCAAACATTTAGGGGCACCTGTTTTTCACGAAAATATTTCAGGATAAGTTGTGTTCCAACGCACTCTCGTTCAGGACAACTTTCGTGATTGGATCATTTGAATTGTTGTGTGTCCTGTATGTCTGCCCGCGAATCACGGGCGGTCAATATTGGAGTAACTTAATTCTGATTGGCTCACTTATTTAACAGAATGTATTTGCACAAAGCCAAGCGACCAATAGTCAAATGAAGACTGCAAGAGTGCACATAGCATATAGAAGTCTAGCATTCACGTAAATCTTTTCGCGAAAAACAGGTGGCCCTATCTATAGGGACTGGAAAATTTCGCGAATTAATTTTAGGACAAGCTGGACTTCAAACACACTTAGTTTCTGCCATGTCTGAAATTGGATCACAGTTTGTCAGACACGCATATGTGAACTCTGGACCAATAATATACCTGCGAGGAAAAACGCCCCGAATCTCGTGCCACCTGGTCTGAGGTAAAACTGGATACACACTGGGACAGCAACTAATGAACAGAAAGTTGAGGCTCTAAAATACATAGGAGAGTGGAGTCTAGCCTACAAATCGTTTAAAACGAGAAATTTACCTTTCCCCAGGTATTTTCTCTTTGGCATCATGCAGCCGGTCAGGGAATACGTACGAACACGCCAAAGATACCGCCGTTGTTCTAGAGTCTATTCGCGATTTCTACACACTTTTTGAACCAAACCTTTGACAAATCACCCCATGTATGACGTGTTTAGTTGTTTCCTGAATATGTCATGAGTAGGGATAGGAAAATTTCGCGAGTTCAATGACCTGTAGGCTAGACTCCACAGTCCTGTGCACACTAGAGTATCAGTTGTTTGATCATTGGCTGCTTTCACAGTGTTACCTAACGCCTGGCAGTATGGGATTCGCTACTGGATTCTTTGCAAGTTTGCTATTGGCTCAGAGGTGTATAGGGCGTGTCTAATGACCTGTAATCCAATTGTAAAGGTGACTTCGCCGTATATGGGTTTGACATCTATCTCGTCCTGAAATGAATTCGCGAAATTTTCCTATCCCTAGTCATGAGTATCAGTAACTTTTAGGGACACACAAAATTCGCGTTATTAATTAGCATCAGGCAGAATTTCACAGTACTGTATGCACTAGAGCCGACGTTGTTTCTCCGTAGGCTGCTACATAGATGTGAAGACTCTCCCTCTCTGACTGAACTACACGTGATTGTGGCACACAATTGTGAAGTGTTCCTTTATTGGTGCAGAGTCACCCAGGGTGTCTCGCATAAAGTATGGTACAATGACAATCGTAGTGCAAAGGTACACGTGTTTCAAGTTTATCATGTCCCTAAATAATAACGCGAATTCGGCAGGTTTCTACTAACGTTTTAGAATTGCGTTAAATAAATCTTATCATATTGCTGGTTAAACTGGACTTTTATTCATGTATATTTGATCTATAAATTATGATAATTCATTTGTAAATATTATAAATAAAACCAGTGAGAATAGGAGGCGTGTTGGAAATGCCTAGTTATAAATAATACGAATACAATGTATTATTAAAGCGAGTGCCCACAAATGTTGTGCATCGTCCCTTTGGTGTAATTTTCTAGGCTCGGTTAACACTTTGTAGACTGTGCTCGATTGTAACTCCTTGTTGTTCAGAGCAAAACTCGCATGGTTGTGCAGCCTTTGTTCATCTAGTGTTTAACATGACCTCGCGAGAAGATGACAGTGCAGTAACAGTAATATTGTTAACGATGGAATGCATCTTTTATAACCACACAAAAGGTCGTGATTGATTGTAAATGCTTTTGTACGATAAAGGACATTTGATTGGGTCAATATCAGCTCCGCTCTCCGTTGGTTGATGATCGGCCAATAATGAATGCTGCAAAGTTCAGGTTAGTGTCCGGTGTGGTATGTACCGATAGGACGATGGTGAGTTCTATCCAACAGAACCGGTTTTCTTGCAGTAGTGGATATAGGTGACTCACTTCTAATCTGTCTTAAGCGCCAGTAAATGTGTGTAGACCTAAATGTGTTACGCTTTATTAGCACGAGGCGGATAGATTTCCTTGAAGTATAACTTGAGCAGGGCTTCAGAAAAGTCGTAAGTAGCCGTGACTGTATACACTTGACTGCCCTGCAGGTGCGGTGTCACGACGGCGTCGTGTCACGCGACTGCTCTCGGCATTTGTGCGACGCCTGCTGCCTGCAGGACTCCTCGTGCGTTCGCGGGAGTGCACTTCTTGCTCGCGCGACACGTCCGTCGAGCGAGCGTGCCCACGTCAAGGTCAAACCCGATGGCGATTTCGTTTGATGGGCGTTTGCACAACCCTCGCACGAGACCCCCGTCCGAAATCAGCGGTACTTGCGCTTCACGAGACTCCACTGCATGCGTGTTGTGTTCATATCAAATACTTCTCCCTTCCGTATAAGGGGAAGCCTCCCTTTCAGCGCACACAGCTTTTCTGTCTCCAGGTTTCATCACATTCTTATACCTTCGTAAAAAGAACGCACATAAGCGTGTCAGCGGCAGCGATAAATTACACATAGGATAAAGTTCAACTGAGGAGTTATTAACAACTTCGACAACAAAAACAATACCCGTCACATAACTGTAGTCAAATTTCACGTCGTTTCCGATGTTCCAAAAACACAATTTACTCTTATTGCCATAACAATTGCACATCTATTTTAAAATCATTTCATAAATGCGAAAGTTGGAAAGTAGGGATTCCGATGGACAATATGGAAACGATTAAAGTTTTCGTCGGGAAAGCGCATGCGCACTTCGAACGAGGGCGCTACCCTCGCTCCTCGTGAGGCATATATAAATAATATTTTAAAAAGTCCGTAAGGTGTCATGCTCACGATTCTTACCAGGCTTGGTTAATGAACGACGTAAGAGACAGACATGCGTTCAGCCGACGAAGTTTTATAGAGAAAGGTTCATAAGGCTGTGGTAAACATGGTGGGTGGCTCACCGCATTTGCCGCCATTACAACCCTTCATACTTTACAGTCAGTTCGTACTAGGAACGATTGCCAAGTGAATAGCAAAAGAATAATGGCGTGTCCGTTCTGGACTATCCCGACAGATTATCAGCCGGGAGTACTATCGGATTTTCAGAACGGCACAAACAAAGCCATGGCGTTTTTGGTCCAACATCATGCGAAATGTGGCAGATTCCCTATGCCATAAGCATTTTCAAATGTCAAGCATAGGAACATCTGCGACCCCTACGACCTTTAAGTGTTTTCCATTGTCTTTTTCTACAATGGTGTCAGCAGAGAGCAATGCGAATTCCTAGGGACTGGGCACATCGTGTTGTCTTTGACGACAAATTACGTTACGCTTGGCAAAAAATGACAATTTTGCCAGAGTTTGGAGGACTGCTGGTGTGTACTACAATCCCTTCCTCACATAAAACGGGCACATCGTGCCTACTAATGTCGTTGTTAGTGAGTGAGTGAAGAAATTTGCGTGGCTATCAAGAGCGGGATGGAGCTGCGCGTCCAAGTTCAAGAAGCGAGGGAGCGACTAGTGCCTCGTCGCTCCTACGCGCAAGGCGTGCAATGTTTCCGCCGTGTCGCTGTACTATGTATATTAGATATGTAACAGTGGGACTTTATTATACGCCAAGAAGCGAGGGAGCGATACGGGCGACACTACACGCGCGACTAGTGCCTCGTCGCTCCTACGCGCAAGGCGTGCAATGTTTCCGCCGTGTCGCTGTACTATGTATATTAGATATGTAACAGTGGGACTTTATTATACGCCAAGAAGCGAGGGAGCGATACGTGCGACACTACACGCGCGACTAGTGCCTCGTCGCTCCTACGCGCAAGGCGTGCAATGTTTCCGCCGTGTCGCTGTACTATGTATATTAGATATGTAACAGTGGGACTTTATTATACGCCAAGAAGCGAGGGAGCGATACGGGCGACACTACACGCGTGACTAGTGCCTCGTCGCTCCTACGCGCAAGGCGTGCAATGTTTCCGTCGTGTCGCTGTACTATGCATATTAGATATGTAACAGTGGGACTTTATTATACGCCAAGAAAGCCCACTTATTAAACTACGCCCGTAGTATGATGGTACTTTTCTCTTGCCGCTTAAGGAAACTGCAGATACAAGCTTTAAAAATACGATATTTGACCATTTTCACAATTTTTTCTCTAAGAATACACTTAAAATAACCAAAGTAAAAAAAAATATGGGCATAGAGTATAGTTTTTTATTTTTTGTGACAAAAAGTTGTACTTGCAAACGTTTATTTACCGAAATACGCGTATTCGCGCAAACAACTATTTCACAGAAAATGTTTCAGTCCATCCTCCTGTTAATATCGAGGTCTTGTGAGCCGATAAGGGTGAGGTGAAGTGAGAATTGAGCAGCGCCGGAATTAAGGGGCTTTAAAACGGGAGATCCCCGAGAAAACCCGCCGACCAGTGCCATCGTCCGGCACGATTTCCTCATGCGAAAATTCGGGAACAGAAAGTTGAAGCTCGAAAATACATAGGAGAGTGGAGTCTAGCCTACAGGTCGTTTAAAACGCTTGTGCTAAAATGAATTCACGAAAATGTCCATTCCTTAGTTTTAACCAAACTAGTCATATAGCTACTATAGGCTATTCACGGTAAGTTGGCACTTTTATAAGTGTTTAATAGTAACAAATATGCTAAAAGGAACTTTTAAGCACTGCCTTAAAAAGTTCTCACCTTACATGAAAATTCCATACCTAATACGATCATTCAATGTACGAAGAGATAGCAAATTCTTGACTTATACTCGGAGCAGCAGAGATTTAAATTTCCAGTATGCCGCACCAGTGCTTTTGGGAAGGTTAAAAAGACTGGAATTATATGAATTATAGACGGTGTAGATTATTTTTTCCTACTTGGATAGTGATTATCAAATTTATTCCGAATAGTTAAAGGTAATATTAAGATAATTGTTTTGTTAACCAGAGTATTTATTATTAGAGACCTGAAGAATTCGCGAGTTCGATGACCTGCAGGCTAGACTCTACAGCCTGGTGCGCTAATATGTGGATATTAACTGCACATTGGTTGTCTGCTATCACAGTGGACGGCAACGATTGGCCAGCGTTCTCCAGAAGGTGTCGGACATTGTGTGGACCAATGGCTAAAATTATATAAACGCATGTGTTTTGAATTCTAGCCTGTCTCAAAATTAATCCGTGAATTCTTCAGTTATCTATTAATTATTTGTAAATGCTTTTAAAGTAGGTTTAATTTTTGATGACGATAGTATTGGAATATTAATAAGTGGTAAATAGCCTGTGTATTTTTGTGATTCGTCATACTATTGTTCAAAAATTTGCATTTAAATCTAAAATATTACTATTAATTTCTCTTTCTTCTGTTTGGCTGTGGCCAGTAAATTTCCTTTCGATTGCAAATTTTTTTAAATCTTATTTTCTCCCATAAAATTTACTTATTGCTCTTTGTTGTCACGTGTGCGTTTATGCTAATAATAGAGGAAAATACTACCGAAGTCTGGCCAGAAATTTTCTTCGCATACTTGAAAACTATAAAGACATTTGGGATTTTTGAAAACGTAATTTTACTGCAGTTTAATACAGAAAATAAATAAGAAAATAAGTTTTCGTTCGAAGTGTATATTTTATTTTGACTTTAGGTAATTATAAGTGACTTTTTACGTGCTTATTCGAAATTCCTTGTCAACAAAAAGTATTTAAAAAGTTGTCGAACATCACATTAACCAAATGGCGTCCTTAAGAGACAAAATTTGTCGCAATGGTCGCCTATGCGATAGGTAGCTCATCAAATTTGAAATCATAAATTTTTAATTTTGTGTGTGTATTACATTATGTTACATGAAATATATTTCCTGGTGGCAAGTATTAATAAGGCACTGTCGGTGCTTGGTATTGGCCTTAACAGTTAAACTGGTTATACAAAAGTACTAATTACCGACCATTGAATGTCTGAACAGTTCAGAGATTTAAGGCTCTTACTGAATGATGAAACAGCCATGAGTAAGCCAAGTTTCGATACGATAAGTGTGTTAACTAAAAACTACTACGCTTATGTCTTAAAATTTAGCAAAATTGAAATCTATCCGTGCCTAGCGTGAACAATATGGTGACCACGGAGTAAAAAATCACGAACTGTGGTGGAAAGATGGTGGTGAAATTACAAACTGAAATGTGCAGGTGCTCTGTCTTATTGATGAAATATTCTGTCATTAATGACAACTCATGTCATTTATCACACAAAGATGTGGCGGCAATGTGCAGACCAATGAGGCTACTCTCGACAGTTCAGAAACAATGTTAAACAGCAGATGCATTTTTGTGGCCGGTTTAACCAATGCCTGTGGGTTCTCTTCATTCTACTCCTACTTGCTGCAGCTACTGAAAATGCCATTGCGAGTGAAAGGAGCCTCATCAAGCCACAGAAAAAAAAATTGCAAGAGAATTCAGCCTCATTAGCGAAGTTGCTACAAAAATCATGGAGCGAAGCCAGCTTGTGGTCACAATTCAGCTTCTTCCACCACTTGAGGCCATCCAGGACGATAATGGGTAAGAGCGCAGTAATGTCCGTTAGAAACACATTCACGCAGTTTGCTGAGTAGTGTGGATTGTGTGTTTGTGCTTGTGGGTGGTGCTTTGGTGAAATGTTCTTAAACATCCTCACCAAACCAGACTCCTCTGACAGTGTACTGAAATGTTGTGACCTTCGCTCGTTACTGAGACTGCACCTGCCTCGCTCATCCACGTGTTCTAAGTAGCAAATCTTCTTAAATATCCTCACCAAACCAGACTCCTCTGACAGTGTACTGAAATGCTGTGACCTTCACTCGTTACTGAGACTGCACCTGCCTCGCTCATTCACGTGTTCTAAGTAGCAAATCTTCTTAAATATCCTCACCAAACCAGACTCCTCTGACAGTGTACTGAAATGCTGTGACCTTCACTCGTTACTGAGACTGCACCTGCCTCGCTCATCCACGTGTTCTAAGTAGCAAATCTTCTTAAATATCCTCACCAAACCAGACTCCTCTGACAGTGTACTGAAATGCTGTGACCTTCACTCGTTACTGAGACTGCACCTGCCTCGCTCATCCACGTGTTCTAAGTAACAAATATTCACTGGCGAAGGTTCACCGCTATGGAGATCTCTCTGCAAGCAGACGTTCTGATGCCGATGCCTACAGACCTGGGAAATTCGCGTTAGTATTTGAAGACATATTAGACTTCAAACTAATATGCTTTTGTATTGCTGTTTTCATTGGACTACGGTTAGGTTGTCACGTTCTGGACGGCCTGGAACCAATTGCAAACAAGTAACGAAAAGGTAGCCCAATCACGTCCCACCAAGACGAAAGGTATGTGGGCCCTCATATATACTGAAGCCAATAAACAAATCACACCGATTCGAAAGTATATAAAACTGGGAATTCTAGATTGTCGTAAAAATATAACGCTAATTTTGCACGTCTCTAGTGATGCCTCATCTTCAGTCGCACCGTAAACGTAATAAAGGTTTTTCGCGGCTAACTTTTGAGAGACCTGCTTGGTTACGACTTGCAAGCATAATGTGTATTGTCCCACCATATGTAAAATTATCTTTACAATGGACATGATCACTTTATTCATGCGACGGCGAAACGAAACTGTTGAAATTATTAGAAAAGTGAATACTACAATAATTTGCAAGTTCTTACACATAGATGCATTGGAAAAGCAGAAATCAAAACAAATATCTAATGTCAGTTCTCAAACAAACGTTTTTATTATATCTTTATTTCGTTGTTAAGACGTGGGGCGTCGCCCTCCTTAGTTACCAACTTGACAAGGCACATTCCGCTCAGTGCATCTGTTAAAATTTATACGCGTAGAAGCAGTGACATTTTTCAAAGGTATTTTGACGTGAATACATCTTTAAATTTGCAACCATAGTGGGAGGCAATCCAGAAAATCCAGATCCGACGATAACAAAATCGGGGATACAGTTTGGCACTGCAGCTCCGAATCTATAGTCTACATTCAAAACTCAATTACACCACTCGATTGCCAAAGGATCAAAGAATATGTTAGGTTGAGTGAGGACTACGAAGCATCACGTGCAGTGGAGGGTGGGGGGGGCACAATTTCGAGTTCGTTTCGCCGCGTCTCATAACTTCCGCGCAGTAGGCCCTATAACTTTTGACTAGGAGAAGCTACGACGCTCGTTTAAGTTTAATTCGACAGCTATCGTCAAGATAAATCGATTGTGTATATAAAACATTTTTCTGGCATGGTTATGGTGAAATTATATGAGTTGAATGTAAAAAATTAAGAAAAATTATCAAAATGTCGGCCTATACTCGTCAAAAAGCCAAGTCGAAATACAGACATCGTATACGGTTGGAACGAGCACCTCAAAAGAAATCCAGTGATACCATAAAACCCCATATGATCGAGTGAAGCGGTGCCGGGAACGTAAAAAAAAAAAACATTAAGGCGTTCGAGTGCGTCTAGGTAGACGTGTTCACGCAAAACAAACGGATGTGTCCCCAACACAACCACATCCCATTTTTTTTATATGTTTTCAGTTGACCGCGATCAGACTATATGATTATCTTTGTTTTAACAACGTTGCGTTACGTAACCCGTTGACAACAGCAGTGCAGTGTTATTCTGATACACACTCCACCGTTGTAGAGTGGCGGAAATTCCTGAGTTAGTAGTTCTCGTGGCGTATTGGATGCGCCTCCAAATTTGTTTATTCAATTCTGTATTTTGTTAGATGAACAAATTAATTTTGTTGCATTTCAGGCTTTGTTTACACAAGAACATATTTTGTTTGGGGCAAATATATCAATTTTGTTGGTTGGAGCAAACTTTTCTCTGTGTTCGCTGTTGTCTTGAAGGAGTGGAGGCTGTAAACTGTTTAGAGATATTATTTGGATAAATATTCATTTCTTTTTCCCATTCATTTAGGCATAGGGGATAAAGCGAGGAATATTTACGCTTTAACTACAAAAACGCAGTTTGGTGCATGTCCAACCACATGTATGGTGGATGCCTCATGTCTTAGGCTCCACTGAGTCACTGAAATTCCGGAGAAGAACTACTATGAAGGGAGCATTTCACATCTTAGAGCAGAGTAACGAAATATGTATAGAGACCCGGAATACACAAAGGCTCGAATACACAAAGAACTGTGTAGTCTAGCGTGTTACCAAGTGAATCCGCGAAATTTCCGGCTCTCTAAATATGTCTAAAATGCAGACGCCACATGATGCGAGCCTAAGAAGTACTGTGGGAGAGAGGAACTGGCAACTACTATAGTCTCAGAGTACTTAGAAATACAGAAGAAAAACAAGAGATTCTACTGTGGACACTAGCCTCACACGCCAGGAAAATGGTGTCGCAGGTCAACAACATGTTGAAACTCCATTCCCCAATCAGCGCCTGTTGACATACCCGCCAAAATCGGAAGCCCAGCCAGTAGGGAATGTTTTACAACATGCAGCAGCCAATGAGACCCAATACCTATCAAAACAGCCTCACGTCGCTAATCAGAGAACGGTTTGCACACGTCAAAGTAACTGCCACGTAATTTCGCCTCTGTGATATTATGTGCTCTGTGCTATAGTATTGCTGACGGCGATCTCGTGACATCCGCTGTATGTTTCCAAGCCGTTCGTATTCTGCCGCCGAGACCAAACAGATATTTACTGACCGTTATGAATATTCTTGAAGTGATCGCAGCGAGGCAGCCATTACACACGCGGTGTGACGTCAGCAACAAACCTAATTTCTAGAGATTGACGTGTACATTCTTACCAGGCACCGTTGAACTACAGCTCGCTTATACTTACAAAATATTTGAGTTATCTTCACAATACATTTTGGAGCGCCTATTATTCAAAATAATTTCGTACTGGCAACAATATATTTTCTATCCCGCTTGATAGAAAATAACGGAAAGGCATTGGTAGGGCCACCCGATTTCCACGAAAAGATTCTCACGGGCGATATATTCCAACAATCTACAGGCACGTCAGCAGTTTTCTTTTGCTTATTGGCCATTTGTCTTTGTGGGGAGACATTTTCCTACTAGAGTAGCCAATCAGAATTAAGTTACTCTGATAGTGTTACATCTGTGATTCGCGGGCAGACAGCAAAGACGTATAAAACGTAAACCATCCGACCACGAGAGTGGATATCAGCTATAAGGTTATGAAATACAACTGGCCCTTAAAAAGGGTGGGGCACTCGTAAATGTGGGTAGGTTTCTCAATTGCTGCAGGTGTTTCATAGGTACGAATAATTTTAAAATCTTTCTAAGATCCTCCTTTCTGCTTGTAACCTATCCTTACACTTCATGTATGCTAAACACTAGCATTTGGATCGACTTTAACCCTTTCAGACACATATTAATTTACGGTTTCAGGTGGTGTAAACAAAAATTATGATGATCATTCTTGACGAAGATTTTCTGGTAAATTCTGCTTTCGAAGTATCTGATACGGAAATGCTCTTAAATTTTGTCAAAAATGCGGGCTCTATAGATCGATCCATTTTTTTTTACATTTTAAATGAATATTTTAGTAAAATATTTTATTATGTTGCAAAATATATGCATTCGTCTTTCATATACAGCATAAATCGCACATTTGTGAAACTATTTATGGTGTCTGTACTAATTTTCCATGTGTTCTTCACATCGTACAGTCAGGGGCAGTGCTTCAAAGACAGCTGCTTTACTTCAACTTTAAGGGGAATGGTGCACGAAAACAGAATATATATACTACATAATTTGTGTCGCAACTTGTTTCACAGAGGATTTTTCGAAATTTTTTGCTCGACAAGACGTAAGTAACAGTTTTTAACACCTTCTTACATTGTTACGGATTCACCGCGTTCGTTATTGTCGGAGCACTGCTTGACGGTAAGAAAAAAAATGTATTTATTGTCTTTTATCAGCGCTCCGTGAAACTTTAAGTCAGTGAATGTATAGGTACGTAAAAAGACGTTGGAAATTATTATTTGCATCGCGTTGAGCCAAACATTTCGATAAACCTTTTGGAAAACTACTTATATCGAAAACGGTGTAAATATACTGCTTTCGTGTGCCATTCCTAGAGACCTGAATAATTCGCGGATTCATTTTGGGACAAGCAAGAATTCAAAACACATGCGTTTGTATAACTTTAGCTATTGGTCCACGCGGTTTTTGGTACCTCCTGGAGAACGGTGTCCAACTGCCGCCTTCCACTGTGACAGCAGACAACCAATGCGCAGTTGATAGTGACATGTTTGTACATAATACTGTAGAGTCTAGTCTGCAGGCCATTGAACTCGCGATATTGCAGGTCTCTAGCCATTCCTCTTAAGAACCTGTGTTGCAGTAGCTGCAGAGCATGCAAGGTGCAGGTAGGGTCGACGTGGAGATCGCTGGCCGAGGTGGCAGCTGCAGGAAGCGGGGTGAGAGAGCGAGAGAGGGCCTGGTGTAAGACTGGAGGAACGCGACGCGGGAACATGCAGCGCGGCTGGAGCTGGAGCCGTGGGCGCTCCAGCCGCGCGAGCTGGAGGCCAGTAGCCGCGGCTCCAGCCCCGCGGCGCCAATGGAGCGTGTCGCGTCACGGTGTCGCGATCTCGCTGATTGCCACCGCCCGCCCTGCTCTCCAACTACGCTGAATTCCTCGCCGCCACAAAAATCGCCTTTCATGTCCCCCCCCCCCCCCCCCCCCCCCTTTTCCACGGACTATCATCATCACCGCGCGAGCTTTCCAACACCGGCCGAGAATTCAACACGTGGCCCTCCAAGTTTCGCCGCTGCATTTTCACTGCCGCGCCGTTCCAGTAAGCAGCGCCAAGGTGGGCGATCACGCGCGTCAACTGCTCGCCGTGCAACGGGACCGCCTTCGCCTCTCTACTCGCTGCGCCGCTACTCTATAGTCCGGTTTTACAACTTCTCTGTAGCCCTGACAAAGTTCTACTTTCGTGATATCCCTCCGCCGCATACGAACAAAGCTTAACCTAGCCTAGAAACGCGTAGGCGGTTCACGGTCAACTAAGCACTTTTAAAAGCCCTGCTAAACAAGTACTTCTTTCCTCATACTCAGAGATCCGAGAAATTCGCGAGTTCGATGACCTGTGGGCTAGACTTCACAGTCTTATATACTCTCATAAAGATATCGACTGTTTATTGGTTGGTCGGTGTGGTAGTAAAAGGCGGTGGTTGGGCGCACAATTTCTTGCATGTTTGTTATTGACTTATTTATCTCCAGGAGGTGTCAAAAAACACGTCGACCAATTATAAACCTAAAATGAACATAAATGTGTGTGAGTTCCAACATGTCTACAAATGAACCCGCGAAATTCTCAGTTCGCTACTCATATTGTATCTTACCGCCATATGTGAAATAAGTTTTGCCATGGGCCTAGTGAACTTCTTCATGCGTCAGTCAAGCACAAGCGTGAAATTGTTACGAACCCCAGTGTATTACTAAATACGCTACTCCGAACTCCAGTGTGTATAAATCAGAACGGCATTAACTTGATTTGTCATGAATTCAAACATTACACTCGGAATATATTGTTAAGACTTGGAACTATCTTTCTCAACTCGCTGGCAACTTTACTGGGCGCCTGCACACCAGTGTGCACGGCAACCTATACGCAATTAACGAGCAGTGGAATTTTTTTCCCCAAAGGATCATTGTAAAAGTGCTCACCGTGTTCAGCCGTCACACCAAAGACACAACGCGCCGGCTTCGTGCGCACTCCATGTAATAATATTTTGCTTAGGAACTACTTCTTAATAGGAATTACCAACACACCTATTTACTCTCTGTTTATGATCATATTCGTTATAAATTAAATGTTATAATTTATATAGATTAATTTTCATTTTATAGGCTTTTCACGGTAAAGTGAGCACTTTTGATGCCCTAGATACATTTTATATTTCAACCATTTTTTATCATTTAACCGTCTATTTCAGTAAATATTGCCATGTAAATAATAAACACAGTGTGCATATTTCACCGCACTCAGAAGTTAAGGTCTGAAGCTAAAATAAAATATAGGCCTATTAGGAACCATTATTTCAAATAGTAGGACTTTCAAAAGTATTCACTTTACCGTGAACAGCCTATAACCCAAAATAATGTACCTTTTCGTTGACGGAAGTACAAAACGCTAGTGATTCATAGGCCTAGGGGTAGGAACATTTCGCGAGTCCATTTCAGAACAAGATATACGTCAAAAATGCGCACACTGGAAGTGATTTTACAATTGGTTCGCAGTTTATCAGACACGCCCTGGTCGACACTGAGCCAGGAAACACGTAGCGTATCGCATGCTGCCAGGTGTGGCGTAACACTGGCTACTCACTGGGGAAGTGACCAATGAACGAACAACTGAGGCTCTAGTGTACACAGGACTGTGGAGTCTAGCCTACAGGTCATTGAACTCGCGAAATTTTCCTATCCCTGTTCATAGCATATTTAGGAAACAACCAGACGCGTCGTGCATGGGGCAATAGTTATTTCCTTCCTAGAAAGATAATCATGCATAATGTTCGATATGATTAATCGTTCCCGTGTGCAAATTATAACAATGAAACATTATGCCTTCTTCGGGTGGAAAGTGATGGCTTGAAATCACGCAAGCACCCAGATGGTTAAGATATACTGAATTTGGAAACCCAGTATTTGGGCGTAGCGCAAAATTTAGTGTCGTCCTACTTAACCCGTTGAGTCACGTTAATTTCAGAGCTCAAGTGTTTAATTCGTTAAATGATATGATGCGCCCTGTACGTGTGTCAAACATGCTTCTCGCAGCCAGTGAAGAACGTACCACCTGTTAGCTGAGGTCAGCATTAACTATTCACAAATGAGAGATGGCGGAACGTTCAACCAATCACATTTTTCACAAGGAAGAGGCTGAAAACACCGGCCACCGATTGTTTTACTTGTACACTGCTGACCACAAATATCGTTCCTGTGCAATATGTCCCCGATAATGGACACGGTGACTGAAAGGTTAATCTCACACCCGGCACAAAATGCAGACATGTAACACTGGTGTTTGTTTATAACTTACAAGCTTGCACATATTTCCGCCATCAGTAGAGACATGCAAAATTCGCGTTATTATTAGGCATACTGCTGAACTTCACAGCACTGTATATACTGGAGCCGACGTTGTTTTTCCATTTGCTGCTGTACAGATGTGACGCTACGCCTTTTCTGACTGAACTGCGCGTGATTGGGACACGCAATTGTGAATTGTTCATTTATTGGCACAGAGTTACCCAGGACGTGTCAGATAAAGTATGGTTCAATGACAAAAGTATTGCAAAGGTACACGTGTTTAAAGTTTAACGTGTTCCCAAATAAAAACGCGAATTATGCAGGTCTCTAGCCATCAGACGCCAGACACGTTGGTGAAAAACGCCAATTTTCTAAAAATTCCCCTCCCCACTACATCAAAAAATTGTATTCCCACCTCTGCTGTAGCCCTCAAAATTTCACAGGTTTATAAAATTTTAATCCTCTCAAAACTGCATCATTAAAGTTGTGGAATCATTGCCATATGGTTTTTTTAATATAACAATATTTTACTCGCCGTTAAGACTCAATATATAAATTAAAACCTAATTGTTACACACAGAACAACTTTAAAGAATTCCTGCAACCAGGATGGCCTTATTTCCGTCGACATTTTTACGTGTGAGGCTGAAAAAGTATAAATAATGAGTTATTCTTTATTTCATTTGCAGATGCAACAGAAACAACACGGACAGAACATGGTGGACTTAAAATACCCTTAACAATTCCAGTGCTGCCGACGTAATAATACTAGAGACATGCAAAATTCGCGTTATTATTTGGTATCAGGCTGAAATTCATAGTACTTTAGAGTCTGGAGCCTGTGTCGTTTCTCCATTGGCTGCAGCTGCATGGATGTGAAGTCACGCCCTTTCTGACTGAACTGCACGTGATTGGGGCACGCAGTTGTGAAGTGTTCGTTTATTGGCGCAGAGTGACCCAGGGCTTGTCAAATAATGTATGGTCCAATGGCAAACGTTTTGCAAAGATACACATGATTAAAGTTTTACGAGTCCCTAAATAACAACGGGAATTTTGCAGGACTCTAAATATTACGCCGTCTGATTTTAACTATTTTTTTATGGAGTTTGCCGTGATATTTCGACATCCGCAGACACAGGCGAGGAAACACTACTCCGCCTGCACTTTACATCAGGTTCTATACAAAATAATATTACGTCAGTGACACTGAAAGTGCAAACTGCTGAAACGATTGATGAGGTGATTTGTAAATGATTTCACGTAGACAGAAGAACTGAGTGAGTGAAGAGATTTGGGCGGCTCTTATCATCAAGGTCTAGAGAGCCGATAAGGGTGTTTGAAGAGAATATAGAACGGTGGCGGACTAGAAAAAGGTGGGGGGGGGGGGGGAAACGCGATATCTCCGAGAAGACTCGTCCACCAACGCCATCGTCTGGCACGATTCCCACCACTTGCGAAAATCCGGTATCCCGACCGGAGATTGAACCCGGTTCACCTTGGTGGGAGGCGAGCGTGCTAATCGTTCAGCCACCGTTGCCCCTAGAAAGAAGAACTGATCGGTAGAGACCTGAAGAATTCGCGGATTAATTTTCAGACAAGCTAGGATTCGAAACTCGTGTGTTTATATAACTTTAGCCATTGGTCCACACGATGTTTGACACGTCCTGGAGAACGCTGGCCGAATGGTCGCCTTCCACTGTGACAGCAGACAACCGACGTGTAGAGACCTGCAAAGTGATAAACTTGAATTACATGTACCTTTACAGTACGTGTGTCATTGGACCATACTTTATGTGACACAGCTTGGGTGACTCTGCACCAATAAGAAACACTTCACAATTGTGTGCCCCAATCACGTGCAGTTCAGTCAGAGAAGGAGTGTATTCACATATATGTAGCAACCAATGGAGAAACGACGCAGTACTGTGAAATTCATCCTGATGCCAAATAATAACGCAAATTTTTCATGTTCCTACCAATGTGCAGTTAATATCCGCATATTAGCACATAAGACTATTGAGTCTAACCTACAGGTCATCGAACTTGCGAATTCTTCAGGTCTGTACTGATTGATACACTTTCAGCTTGGCATTATATTGGCAGTTAGCCAGCCGGTAATGAAAGTTTAGTGTGTGGACCAATAGGTGGAGCCACGAGTATTTCGCGAGTTCATTTGGAGGAGAGGTAGACTCCAAACATTTGTTCTTTTCCCCTACTGCTGTGATTGGATGGCAGTTCTTTAGACAAGCCCCGTTTAACTGTGAGCCAGTAATAAGCAGGAAGCAGTAGTGTGAGTGAGTGTTTAACAGTTCTGTACGGAGGCCTCACTTGATAACGGCAACCAATAAGCAAACGATAAATGTCCCGGGTGTGTAGAGGGCTGTCCAGCCTAGCTTACTGTCAACTCAATCCGCGAAATACTCGTGGCTCTACCAATAGAACGGTTACAAATGAGAATATAGATAGACACCTGAAAAATTCGCGAGTTCAATTACCTGCAGTATTACGTACAAACATGCCGATATCAACTGTAGATTGGTTGTGAGCTGTCACAGTGGAAGGCGGAAGTTGGCCACCGTTCTCCACGAGATGTCAAACACCGTGTGGACCAATGGCTAAAGTTATATAAACGCACGTGTTTTGAATACTAGCTGGTCCCAAAATGAATCCGTGAATTATTAAGGTCTGTAAATATAGATGACTGCGGAAAATAAGGCGATGCAGCCATGAATATAGGAGACTCACTTCTGGCTTATCTTGATTGCCAGTAAATCTGTATAGCGCTCATAGGGTTTAAGTTACGGACAAGCTAAGATTTGTATACTGAACAAAAACTCAAATTCTTATTAATTTAATCCTGCTTGCTCTCTTGTGGCACGATTCTTCTTTTCAAATGAGCGCGAAGAGAGATATTGTGAATGTTGGTCGAGACGCGCTTAACACTTAAAGGTTGAAGTAAAGCAACCGCATATGGAGCACTGCACCCGACTATACAGTGTGAAGAACTCATCAAACAGTAATACAGACACCATCAAAATTGTCATAAATATGCAATTTATGCTGTATAGGAAAGAATAATGTATATATTTTGCAACACTACAACATATTTTACTAAAACATAATTTTTAAATTTAATAATTAATCGATTAAAAGAGTCTGTATTTTTAACAAAATTTAAGCATATATCCATTCCGGATGCTTCAGAAAGCAGAATTTTCAAGAAAATTTTCGTCATGTAATATCTTCATAATGTTTACAATGATTGTATGTAAGAAAATTGTAATAATAATCAAGAAAATAATTATTATAATTGATTTTATGTGCATTTATTTGTCACACACATTTGTGGCTGAAACTGACGCAAATAAAGTTTAATTATATAATCGATATTATACATCATGGTTTTTTTACACATGATCAAGTAAATATTATGGCGAACTTTCTCGAAGAAGATTTTCTTGTAAGTTCTGGTTCCCAAAGCATCCAAAACGGAAATTCGTCAAAAGTACGGACTCTACCGATAGATTAATATTTTTACATTTAAAAACAAAATTTTGATCAAATAATTTATAATGTTGCAAAATATATACAATCTTATTTCATACACCATAATTCGCACTTTTCTGACAATTTTTATGGCGTCTGTACTACGTTTTAATGAATTCTTCACATTGTATAGTCGGGTGCAGCTATTATTGCTTAACTTATTGACACTGAGGACGAGGCTGAAGCGAGCTGCCTATATTCTCCTCTGCCGCATTATCAGTTGTGCTGCTCCCTGCATTTCACTTACGATGACGCCTTCGCGTTGGACCTGGCTACAGCGGACCCGTTCCCTGTAAACCGCAACATTTATTACTGGCTGGTTGTCGACGAATGCACTGTTAAAAATTTGTAATTTTTACAAATAAATAGTTTGTAATGCTTGTAACAGTACAAAGATATCTCTTGTGGGAATACTCGTTTGTAAAACTACAAGGGCCGTGCTTGTAACAGACCTTAACCCTTCGAGAAGTAGCAACGTATGTACACAATCTGAACGTTTCTTTGCTCTTGGAGACAAAACTCGCACTGTTATAGTTTCACTGTATGGCTGGATTTGATCGGAATGTAAGTAAAAAAATTATGACCAGTCAACACTTCAGTTCATAAGAATAAAATTGTTCGTTTTAATAAGTTCTCAAGTGATGACGATACACTGTAAAACGTGTTACATCTGTCGTAACATATTAATCGGCGCACAGTCAACGCGTGACTTCATTGGCCGACTGCCAATGATAAACGTTGCAGAGTAGAATACGCGTGCGCGGTGTAACCAGGACCTATAGTAAGATAGTAAGTGGAAATGAAGAAACAAACACAACAGAAGCCGCTGTGGTGGAGGATATGAGCAGCCAATCGTCTCGTCAGAGCCATTTAGGTTTTGCCGTCCTCAAAGGGTTAAGAAATGTTTCTACTATACTGACCCGTAACGACGAGCTTCAGGAAAATGGCGGATACTCAACAACGTAAACCCGTATATAGCTGTTTGTGCAAAAATAAATAAATACGGGCCATTTAAGTGTAGTTTTGTGTAAAAATTATGTATTGCAAGTTAAAATTACGTAAAACAATTAAATCAACTCAAATATTCATAATAAAACGACTATTTCAGTAAAAAATGACAGTACTAAAACTCATTAACTATTTCGTAGCTGCACAGTACTCTTGAAATGAAACAAATCGTATAAAGTCGTATAATTTTGTAGGCTTTTGTAGTTACAATTACTATAAATATAAGTATAACGTTCTTAAGTTAAGACGGTCTTGTGGTTTAGGATGCGGGCTAATAATACAAGGTACAAAGTGTAACTTCATTTATTTATTTATTTTCTTAAAATAGAAACATTTCTTTTTTAAATTATTTTCTATCATTAGATACCTGAAGAATTCGCGGTTTGATTTTGAGACAAGCTAGAATTCAATACACGTATGTTTATGTAACTTTAGCTATTGGTCCAGACGGTGTTTGACACCGCCTGGAGAACGCTGGCCCAATCGTCGCCTTCCACTCTGACAGCAGACAGCCAATGTGCAGTCGGTATCAGCATATCTTTACTAATATTATAAAGAGGTAGTGTTTGTAACTTTGTGTGTTTGTGTGTTTGGATGTAGGAGGTAATCTTCGAAACTACTCATCCGATTTTAAAAATTCTTTCACCAGTAGAATGCTACGTTATCACTGAGTGTCATAGGCTATATTTTATTTTAAAAATCAATAGGGGTCCCTACTAAAACTCCAATAATGTAATCCAAAGTGTAAATAAATGACCTATAAAATTTCTTACATTGCGTGCGCTGCAAAAACTATTGATGATAGAACAAAATATTGTACTACGGCTTTGCAGGACGGACAGATTCGGAAAATAAAACGTGCTGTGTGCTGGTACGGCGCCAACCTTAGAAGCTCTACTGCCATTATGGGGGGAGTTACTTTTGTGTTTGCTGGGGATTTTCGGCAGACACTCCCTGTAGTTACAAAAGGGACGCGTGTAGATATCATCAAAGCATGTCTTAAATCATCTCCCTTATGGAGTTCTATTCAATACCTAAATTTGCGAACGAATATGAGAGCCTATCTTGGTGGAGACACGCATAAAGATTTCCCACAACAACTACTCAGACTTGGAGGAGTTTTTCCTTCTCTAAATTCGGGCTCTAATTCTGCTGAAATCATTTTTAATGAGACATTAGGTCAGATAGTCCACAGTCTGCAGCATCTTATAGAAGCAGTATATCCGGGCCTCGAAAATTTACTAGAAAGAGACTTTCACTGGTTGTGTTCCAGGGCAATATTATCGCCTAGGAACGACACTGTCAATGAAATCAACAATCTCATTATACAAAGAGTTCCCGGCCAAGTCAAAACCTATAAGTCGATTGACACAGTCACCAATGTTGACGATGTCGTCCACTTTCCTCAAGATTTTCTAAATTCGCTTAATCCTTCTGGCTTGCCACCTCACGAACTATCATTAAAAGTCGGTACTCCTATCATGCTTTTAAGGAATATAAGTCCTCCTAACATGTGTAATGGCACAAGATTGCTCATTAAAGACTTGAAAGAAAATTTGATTGTCGCGACCATCCTCACCGGTCCAGCAGCCGGCCAGCTGGCAAACATCCCGAGGATTCCTATGATTCCCACGGATTTGCCAATATCTTTCAAACGGTTGCAATTTCCCGTAAAAACATCGTTCGCGATTACTATTAATAAGTCCCAGGGTCAAACATTCTCTTTTGTTGGAGTCGACCTACGAAAAGAGTGTTTTTCCCATGGCCAACTATATGTTGGATTGTCACGAGTTGGAAGTCCCGAGAAACAGTACATTTTGCTACCAAACAATAACAGGACGTCAAACATTGTCTACAGAGAATGTTTTAGCCAATAACATATTAAATACTTCTATCTCAGATAAATTGCATTGTAATATAATGTATATTAATATGAAAAATTATAAAAAAGTAAAAAAATATCAAATAAAAATAGCAAAAAAGCTTTAAATTATAAATTATTTAATTAATTATTAAATTATAATGTGCATTTTTAATGCTTTAGGAGAGTTTACCCAACCTCGGGTTAAGCAGTTTTTTTTATCTTAATTGCACCCGTGCGAAGCCGGGGCGGGTCGCTAGTTTGTACATAAGGCTGCAGCGCCTGCCCTTCAGGTCATTGAACTCGCGGATTTGTCAGGTCTCTGTCTATCGTTAATTCATCACATTTGTTTTTTGGGAAAAAGAATTATGCACCCTTTTCTATAATGTAAGATGTAATACAAGACTATCATTTGTAATATTACAAATAAATGTTATGCAGATTTTACACGACAACTATTTTTAGTTATACGATGTATTTTCTTGGCAACTGGGTTTCCAAAGATTTTCATTTAAAAATAGAAAATTTTTTTACAGTGTCGCGCTTTGACTACAGTCTTATCGCGCTTTCTTCACAGTTTTTGAATCGAAACTTAGAAAAATCACCCTATGACGTGTTTTGCTGTGTCCTAAATACGCAATATATCACAAATCTATTATGCTCGTCTTAACATAAAAAAATATTATTTTTTCTTAAACTCAACATTTTATTTATAAATTACAGTATTTCATTTGTAAATTATATGAGCAAAAACAGGGAATAGGTGTGTTGTTAATGCCTGGTAAGAAATAGTCCTTATATATTACAATTATTGCGCACAGATGAGGTGCGTTGTCCTTTTGGTGTAATTTCCTAGACTCGGATAAGCTTTGTTTTCATGAGGCGGAGAAATATCCTCGAAGTAGAACTTTAGAAGGGCTTCAGAAAGTTGGAAGTAACCGTGAATGGACTATATATATAGGTAGGCCTACCAATTAATGTATCTCGATAAAGACCAGTTTTACATACCATTGGGTTCGTTTGATAAATTATTAAAAATAATTATGTTACTCCTTCAAACTGAAATGCTGACTGGTTGCAATTTTTCACTTTGATTATGATAAAAACCAGGGAAACAGTAAAACGATAAAAACGTGGCTTTTGTCTTTAGAGCAAAGACATTTCTATATAAACATAGCCCCGAGTACATGTGTGTATACTCCTCAAAGGGTTAAAATATTTTAAAGGTTGTTCACTATAAAGTGAGCACTTAAGAAATGAACCTTAGGAAAAAGTCACTGACCCTGCATCATTGTATTTTAACGGGCGCACTATGTGACATTAGCCCAGTAAAGTTGGTAACGATGGCTAGAAAGTAGTTCTATATCTCAACGTCGAATGAAAATTGTTAGGTTACCATTTGTCATAACTTAAAATTATTTATTTACCTTTGAGTTTTTCCTAATGCTTCGAAGTGTAAAAAAGAGCAGTTTTGTATAGATTTACTTTCTTAATCATTTCATAGTTACATTTGATCGACGCATGGATAAAGTGTTGAGGCCCATGGCAATGTTAATTTTACATAAGGCGGAGGAATACACAACGGATTTACAAGTATATCTGAATCAGGGCTTTCAAAAGTGCTAATTCTACCGTGTGCGGCTTGAGTTCACAGTAAAAGAAGCTTTTCCACTTCTGTATCATCACGTATTCTGTGGTAGCGGGAGTCAGCATGTGTAACTGATCGGGGTCCCAACGTGTGTACGCTGCAATGACGTTATTATGAATTTAAATCGGCGGCGAAGATGAAAAGAAGTTTGCTATATATCGAGTTCCCCGACACGGTCAAATCTACGTGCAACAGTTAAATAAGTACCAAAGTGAAGCAACACACGGAAAGTTCGCGATTTTTTTTTTTGGAAGCATAGAGCGGTCCACGAAGTGAATATCGGTAGAGTAAATGCTATAGTGTAAAGGAGTCCAACTAATGCTACCAAGCACCAGTCCATTACTTTAAACATCTGCGTGATATTTTTGCCTTATTATGCACTGCCAACTCCGCTATTATCCGTTAAAAGAAAATTGTTTTTGTAACCTAACCCCCCTGCAGTAAATTGCATTCATAGTCAGCTATGTAACCGCATTTTATTCGTTTCCATTCAATCACGCCTTTCCAGAATACGCGTGCCAAACTAGTAATTCCATTATTATATATTAAAATATGAACGATAATTTTTGGTTTCTAAGTAGAAAACTCGTAACTTTCTTGTTCGACTTCTGTTAACAGTTATTTTTGCGTCACAATATTTCTGCCTGGAATCCAGGTTCAGCCACGGATATGCGTGCTAGTTTTACACATGTGATATTTGCATTCGCATCCGATATCTCTAGTAGCTCCCCACGATATTGCTACCGGATTAAAAATGGGAAATTAATAAACCCATTGAGATTCAATGGGTTTATTAACTGAACTCACACCAGTAACTCAGCTGCCGCCTGAAACAATATTTTTGAATACACATTTCTAGATTATAATGTGCTATTTCACATCTTGTGTGTGAGAAAGATTTTGTAATGTTAAATATGCTCACTAACTTCGCCAACTTAACTTTTTCACTCACCATAGAAGCTATATATCTCCTGCTTGGTAAACAAGAGTATGGATATGATTAGGCCTATAATTACAATTAAATCTTAATGACGATCAGAAATTGCCAACGACTTTAAAGTAATTCTAAAATATTTTTCATACATCTGAGGTACATAGAAAGTAGTAAAATCGCCATGCTTTAGATGTTATTGAAAACGTTCAATTGTAACAGAAACTTACAAAATATGAAGTATTTTTAAGCGAAAAAGTTACATAGTTATTTCAGTGTGTTCACGTACTAATAAGTGTTACTAATTAATGCTCCGGTTATGTTACGATGCAGTCATTCGCGTTTTAGTAATTACAGATATTTTTTCTTTTATTTCAGGTGAGTGCCCAGACCTCCAATACACGCATGTATTATCCGCTGATCGTTCTGTAAGTACCTATTCATTATTTTTATTTTGTAACGTTTCTCATTTTCAGAGTGTTATTCGTTGTTGGCATGGTGCTGTTATTCCTTTTTGCTAAAATTACGTCACGGTAAACGCAGCAAATTAAATTTTATAGCATGTTCCAGCTGGCATCCGCTTTATCCTCACAAACATCTGCTTAGCAAAGATTATCGTTATGAATCTCACATCGTACGTGAACGCAAAGAAAACACTTCTTTTTAAGAAACAAACTGGTTCGGTTGGTTACTGGTTCAACTATTATGATTTAAGGGACTTTTATTTTTCGAATTTGTTCTCCAACACTTGGAAAAGTAACGCAATTCTGTTGTCGTTGCTTCTAAACCAATCTGTTTTAAATCTTACAAATTCTTTGAGTTAACATTTATGGTACTGCAATACCACGCTTGCTATAGGCTGTCCACGGTAAAATGAGCACTTTTGAAAGCCCTGCTTATGATCTATTTGTATGCACGTTGTACCATATTCCGCCTTATGTAAAATCAACATTGCCATGGGTCTCAGCACTTTATTAATGCGTTGGTTAAGTGAAACTGTAAAATTATTAGAAAAGTAAATATTTTAAAAATCTGCTGAATGTTACACTTTGACGCATTAAAAAAAAAAAAAAAAAGCGTTATAAATCATTTAAGTTATCGCAAATAGTTAATAGTTACCTAACACTTTTTATTCGACGTTAACATGTGGAAGTATTTTTCCATCCATCCTTACCAGCTTCACTGGGCGCATGCCACTCAGTGCTCCCGTTAAAATATATGCAGGTAGGAGCAGTGACATTTTTCTAAGGTTGATTTCAAAAGTGCTCACTTTATCGTAAACAGCCTTTACCTACGACCACTTCAACCAGCTTAACAATATACAGATCTAAAAAAAAAAATACTAACATGTACTTAGTATGATGCAAGGATCATGTGTGCTGGTACCTACACATAAGCTTGGCATCGTTTCCATCCGGGAAGAGAAGCCAAGCATTTGACATGTACCTTTATATATTGCTGACGGAATACTATAAAATAGTTCCGTTTTGAAGCCAGAGGTTACTGTTTTGGTAGGCGTACACTCATTGCTATAAAAATTGCCGCACTCAGATAGTGGCAAAATTTGTCGTACTTCACCATAATTGGTAACAATGCAACTGAGTTATGTTTGGCGGCAACCGGTCCTGCACACCTGTTACCAGGGGGCGGTAACACAGCTTAAATCTCGGACGTGAATGGTTGTTTGTAGGAGGCTGTGTGCAGCAAGCAGTAGTGTGGAGTGAATGTCTCTTGAGTTGTTGAAAGTGCTTTGGCGACGCTTTTCCGCAAACGTATGGGCAAACTGCAGAATTCTGAAAGTTGGCGAATCGTGGGGTCGTTCCGTAGAACTATCTGCCAACTGGACCGCAGCGACCGAACTGCGCAGCGTTTTGTCGAGCATCTGAAAGGCTCTGCGCGACCCATAATGGCCGCCAGAAGAGAGGTACGTTTCATTGTCTGACAAGTGCGAACGCGACCAGCAGTCCTTCTCCACCATCCAGAAACATGCAGCGGCATCATTAGTGATTCCTTGGGCCCTATTTTGTAGCGTTTAAATGTTTTTATATAAAGACAGCTACAGCGTAACGATCTTTACGATGCAAAATGGTACTGTACATCTCAAAATGTCGCAATGGCCGTCTTCTGAACGCCTCATGACTGTCTTTCTATAAAGACGAGCCAGCAGTGTTTTTATGAATGACAGTGGAAAGAAAAAGGTCGACTTGTTGAACTTAATTTCTGAAACACATTCTTCCGAGAGAAAAAAAGCATTAGATGGCCTCGAGTAGTTAAAACATTAGAATCTGCCATATTTACGCACTAATAAACTATGTCTCGAATAAATTTATGACGCATATTGTATTTCTTGCTTTGTTCTAACGTAACCACGACAGGGCGAACTTTGCCACATGTTAGTGCTGCTATCTCGTGATGCTCAAAATTAATTAGGATAAATAGAATATTTGCGTCGTAGAGAGAACTATATTCATTTTTAAAATATCATTCAGAATGTATTAAGAAAAAATCCAATTTATACGTGAAAATTCACAATATTAATTAAATATATTACACAAGACACTATGTAATAAAGGCAAATGCATATTTCAACAAACATACGTCACAAAGACCGCCATACAGAAATGTGTTACAGAATACCATATAAATAAAATTACAAGTGACTCGTTGTATATGCTATTCACGGGAAAATGAGCACTTTTGAAAGCCCTGCTTAATATCTACTTGTATTCACTTTGTGTACTATTCCGCTTTATGTAAAATTAACATTGCCATGACCTCATCACTTTATTCATGCTTCGGCCAAGTGAAAACGTGAAATGATTAGAAAAGTAAATATTTTTTAATTTTAACATTAAAAAAAATAAAGCGAAAGAAATAATATAACTTATCACAAATGGTTACCTAACAGTTTGTTTTCGACGTTAAGATATGGAATACCTCCCATCCATCGTTACCAACTTTACTGGGCGCATGATTCCACTCAGTACGCCCGTTAAAATATATACAGGCAGAAGCAGTGATTTTTTTTCTAATGTTGATTTCAAAAGTGCTCACGTTATCGTGAACAGCCTTCAGCTGTCTATACTGTAAAGACAGCAAGAGACAGTATGTTTAACCAGGCTAAAGTTACAAAAAAGTGCCCTTCACTGAGAAAAATGGTTTGCTGAATCAAACAAGATTTGTTTGGTGCGACCAAATTATTTGTTTGTATAGGGGCAATGAAACATTTTGTTGCTGAAACCAAATTATTTTTTATTCTAGCTTGGTTGCCCCAAACTGTAAGATTTGGTCGGTGCAACTAAAATTCTGTTTGGCTGCACGTACATTAAATAGTTTGGGCAGATATAAAATAATTTTACAACTTGGCGCGAGTTTCAAACCTAGATCATATACGTTCGCGCACTACGCCTTAATAATCTCAGCTTACGTGACCAGTGAAGTCGCTGGAAAGATTATATATATATATATATATATATACACACACACACACACACACACACACACTACATCTATTGGGCAACGTGTGTAAACACATATTTCAAGTTTTAGACCTCTACTTGTCAGTTTCTTGTTGCTTTGTTTTATTAATGTGTTTATACGATTTTTAAGCATCAAAAATGCACTAACAAACACGGTCACTATCGTAATTGTCACAAAAAATACAAAAAAAAAAAACTCTCAAAACTGTATTATCGAACGAAGGCAGTCAAATGAGTGGCCAAACAAATATTCACACAGATGATTCAACAAAATATTTAGTTGACAGTCTAATTTTTTTTTTTTTTTGGCCCAACACAGAGATTTTGTTTATTCGAACCTATATTTTGTTAGACGAAAAAAAGTAATTTTGTTGCTTTTCAAATTTTGTTTGCTAATCAATATGTTATGCTAGGGCAACTAAATATATATTTGGCCCTATACAAACAAATATTTTGTTCGATTTTTCTCTCAGTGTTGTCACCAACGCGTTATTGCGCGGCGAGTTGCAGAGGAAGAGCTGCATTTTCGACGTACCTGGATGACTTCCTTCAACACTTCTACAACGGCGGCAAAATTTCCGCTTTGTCGCACTCGGGTGGCGTAGACAACTGGGAAGTGGTGACTCGTCGTCTTTATTGACAAGTCAATCCCGGACACGGCTGACAACAGTACACGAGTATAGAGAGGCACTGGATAACACCCAAGTTACGATTTCATTGTTGAGTTACCAGAACTCGGGGGGGGGGGGGGGCGTCATTAAGTACGGGGAACATTGCTGATACAGTGTTATATTTAGGCAGTTCTGCAGCCTCATGTGCTACCCTTCAGGGTGATGTTTCAACAGGCAATTTTACAAGATTATTATTCCGTAAAACCCCTGCCACACTGACAAATTTCAGCCTTGAACTCTATTTGACAATAAAATTCGAAGACAAAATACGGCCATAAAATTTTTCCTTCCAACAAATTTTATTAAATAATCTTGTATGTGTTTGAAAAACGTGTCACACTATGAAATTTTGTTACTGGGAGAATCTAATTTGAATTATTATTAAAAAATTATTTTCTTAGTGAAATATTGTTTTTGTTTTTCCACGCAGTTCACTATAGGAAGAAATGTAAGGAATCTTGTAATTTATTTTCTCTTCAATACTAAATTCAAGTTTTAAAAATCAGAAATGTACTAAATTTAAATGCCTATTAGTTCGTAATATTATGTGCAATATTCACTTAAAATAAAGCATTCATGCCCAGACAGCTTCTACATAATTCAACTATATTCGTTTCCTACTTCGTTTCCAGCAATTTGTTCGTTATTTTAAAGTTTCTTGACATCGAAGAAAATTTATGACCGGTCAATTTTAAAATATTTGATGGAAACTGAAGCCACCCAACTTTCTCAGAAAAATACGGAGAAGTGTATGAGGTTTCGATGACATGAAATCGTAACTGTCCAACTTTATTTGACCAAACTTATTGGAAGCATTATTAAGGAATAATTCGACACATACAGATATATTTCCCAGGACTGCCTTCGTGGTGTCCGCAGTCTTCCTTTGCCAGCCTCGTCACTGGCATTGCCACCTGTAGGACTACTGTAGGCTGTTCGTGGTAAAGTGAGCACTTTTTAAGGCCCTCCCAACACGCATTTACCTCTAATAAATATTTTTTATCGCAGTCTCAGATGTTAACTTTTGAGAGTGATGAAATGTATACAGTGTGTTTATTAGTAATATTGCAATATTTATATTAAAAAGTGGCGAAAGGTAGATATTAATTGAAAGGAGAAATTTAGCAGGGCCTTAAAAAGTGCTCACCTTACCGTGAATAGCCTATATAAAGGCAGTTAGGATGGTCACTTCAGCCATCAACGAGTGGCAGTTGCAAAGACTAATGGGCGATCTTCCACAGGATAGCACTGAACATCACTATTGCTTCATGTCTGACCGTATTTCCCCTTGAATTCAAGCTACAGTTGCTGCAACCTTGTACTAAAAATAATTTTCAACTGTAGCGTATTCTTCTTATAGACGGTCTCTATGTCTTGGGGCTATAATGCTTTTTTCTCTATCATCGTTCCAATTGCTTACTCGCAGTTTGATTCCATTTAAGACTTCCCCGTCTGGTTGCGGAAAATTATATGCAGTGCCAGTATTTTAAAAAACGCTTTAAATATCTATCTAATTCATCGGCCCATGCGAATACTTTGTGTATTGCAACAGACGAAAACACTAGGTGGTTTTCTGAAAACTTTAATTATTTACAATATCAAGAAGAAATCTTATTTTATTTACTGTCTTACCTAAATACCACGTCATGTTTCCCTCCGGTCACGGTGGAGATTTATTGCATCATGCTAGAGCTGATAGTATGTGGAAAATAATGAAAATCGCGTATACTTCTTGCAACTCTTTTGTTGGATTGAGTATTTTCGTGGTGCCGAATTAAAACCTTAATCTAAATGGTATCTGTCAGGGTTGAAATAAATTACGGTTTCACAATTCTAGAAAAACGTCGGTAGAGTTGTTTATTTGCCGCCTCCCTTGTAGAATATTCTGTACGGCAATGTAAGCCTTCATATAATGTAACATTTAATAAGAAATTACCGGTTCAGATATCTTCTATATTAAATTCGATGTACTAAAAATCAGTTCAGTATATGCATGCCAAATTATATACCAGACAATTTTCGGTATGTTCTTAGAATGAATTTAGCAGTGAGTGAGTAAATGAACACTTATTAGGATTTACTTCTTAGAGAGAAAGTTACGATATGTTGCCGGAAACCAGTAATAAGACGCAGAAACTCACAGATAACAAAAGCAAGCCGTGCTTAGTTACTATCAGCAAACGTACAGAAACTCACAGATAACAAAAACAAGCCATGCTTAGTTACTATCAGCAAAGTACAGAAACTCACAGATAACAAAAGCAAGCCGTGCTTAGTTACTATCAGCAAACGTACAGAAACTCACAGATAACAAAAGCAAGCCGTGCTTAGTTACTATCAGCAAACGTACAGAAACTCACAGATAACAAAAGTAAGCCGTGCTTAGTTACTATCAGCAAACGTACAGAAACTCACAGATAACAAAAGCAAGCCGTGCTTAGTTACTATCAGCAAACGTACAGAAACTCACAGATAACAAAAGCAAGCCGTGCTTAGTTACTATCAGCAAACGTACAGAAACTCACAGATAACAAAAGCAAGCCGTGCTTAGTTACTATCAGCAAACGTACAGAAACTCACAGATAACAAAAGCAAGCCATGCTTAGTTACTATCAGCAAACGTACAGAAACTCACAGATAACAAAAGCAAGCCATGCTTAGTTACTATCAGCAAACGTACAGAAACTCACAAATAACAAAGCAAAGCTAGTCTTAGTTACTATCAGCAAACGTACAGATAAACATAGAGAATTTCAAGAAGAAAAATATGCAAAAATAAAACAGGAAATATCAGATAAACTAACTACTGGGACAATGTGTGCGCGCGCACACACACACACACACACACACACACACACACACACACAGATATATATATATATATATATATATATATATATATATATATATATATATATATATATATATATATATATACACACAAATAACTCCGGGAGACCAAACTATGAAAATAAAAACGAGGGGACACGTGGGGTAAACAGAAACGTACATAGAAACGAGAAATACGCAAGGACAAAGATGCAGGCTTCTTAAGACGAAACAGATGCAACAGAACACGGGAACATTTTCTAGTTTCCGAAATATCGGAACTGTTTTCATAGAAGGAAACCTGCAGTTTTCATCTGTTTTATCAGCGTTGCGTTGGTTTCAAGTCATTTCACTTACGTAGATTTGTATACGACGTCCTCATTGTTCGCCTTGTTTTTTCTGGGGTGTGATTATTTTTACATTGTTTCTTGTGTGATTATGACGTACCTCTTTATGTTGAGTTATCTATGAGTTAATCACATATGTCTTCATGAAAACTAGTCTTACTTGCTTTATACCTGCGTGTCTTTATGTCTAATAACATGTTTTCTGTGGAATATAAAAAAGCTGTGAAGTAGCGTAGTCCGAAATAGTAGTTCATTAAGCGAAATTCCAGGTTGTTCTTTTAATTAAATGAAGCTTTATTTAATTAGGCGTCCAAACACCAACTCCGTCTTCCATTGGTCGCACTTAACTGAGCTTTTCGAAAGCCATGCTAGGATCTACTTTCCTGTCTACCTTGCATCTTTCCCCACATATAAAACTAACATATGTACTGACCCGATTACTTAATTCATGCGCCGGTAAACTGGAAGTGGGAAAATATTGGGAATGTGGATATGTTAATAACGTGCCAGCTCTTACTTTATTTGCTTCTAACAGAAAAGATATGAAATAAATGCAGTGTCTACAAAATTTAAACGTAACATGTTTAATAAGACGGTTATGATGAGAAACTATATTCCCTATACTACTGCTGATTGATGTGATAGCGTGCATGTCCGTGCGTCTCTTAAAGGTTTAGCCTCGCTGCGTGCATGAATGGCCGAAATATGGAGTAAAAACGTGAATTTGAACAAATTGATATATTTCGATGAGTTTTTCGACTAAAGATTTTAATTAATCAAGTTATCAGATACAGTAATATTTGATACAATGTGTAGTTGCAAAATAAAGAATTTTCGATTGTTATTCGAATAGTTACGTGTTGATACCACACAATCAGTGCATAGATATGCAAAGTAAATTTTCTAATTTTATAAAAAAAATTTCATTTACAACTCTCCGAGAACAAACTTAGAGAAACCTTTTGAATTTCAACCGAAATATATTTTCTTAAAATTTAAAAACTTCTATTAAAAAAATATGTAATTTTTAGTTATGTGTTGTTCTGTGTAACAAAGCTATGAATAATATTATTTTGTTGATTTTATGGCAGTTGTTTTACAATATTCTAATGTATACATATATAAGATTTCTCTTAAATTTTGAATTTTTTTAAATTTTAAACTATAAACTGTATTAGCTATTGCTGTATAGATTTACTACTAGCATTGATTTATCTTGTCAATAATTCTAATCCCATCGTAATATATACTAAGTAGTTCAAACTGTGTTCTTGAATTTATGTGCCAGGAATACACACACTTGGAGAACTTTACACTGTCTTCAAATAAACGCAATTAGAGTCAGTAATATTTATTTTTAAAATTTTGACTTAAAAATGCTCACGCAAACCACCTACACATGCATCGGTAACCTTAACTTAAATGGCATATCCGCCCTAGACTCCCCTGGGACTCGAACCATATACCTGGCTCTCTGATGGCAACGCCATGTCGACCTAAGAAACGGAAGTTGCCGGTGGTTTCTTAAAGTGTTTTTCCTTTAACCCGGTTGGTTTAAAAAAAAAAATAGTTCACTATCTTAAAATTTTCTGATGTGTACTTTTCAGTGACTGCTGCTATTCCCTGGAACGTAATTACACTTTTATCTAGACTGTTATTAATAACGCGATGATTGCCGAGTTTGACGAGTAATATGGCATTTGAGAAACCAGGCAAATGTGTATTGATTGAAACAGATAAATTACTTTCCACTTAATAGTTACGTCATTCATATGACAAGTATGCACACCTGGAAGTTGAGTCCATTCCCTCTCTGAAGACTAAACAGCGCCGTTAACGTTTGCCCAATAATTATTTACCGAGACAACAATTTTGTTTGGCCATGCCAATTTATTTCTTTTCGCCGAATTTATCAAAATTGAGCACGGCATTTTACCAACGAAAAGTGCAGTGCCATTTATATGTAACTTGTAAAGTGATTTTAAGAGGAGGAAACTTAATGTCGAATAAGGAGAAATGAGCGCAGTAAAAAAATTAGTAAATTATACCATATCATTGGATCAAGCTTACACTAAAACAATAAGTGGGCATAAAGGCCTATGCTTATCAGCAGACAAACATTATTTTTTTTTTTTTACAAGCACAAATTTAGTCTGTGCTGTCGAAGTGAAACTAACTTGCATGACTGAAATGTAACGATAAACTTCCATAATTTTTTAGAATATATAAGTTTTAAAAGTTTTACTAGAGTAATGTTTGAATTTTGGAATGTGTTTTACATTATATTCAGAACCGTATGCAGTTCATTCTGATAAAATAACTCAGTTTTCATTTGTGCGTCGTATTACTTCAGCACTTTGAGGTGAGGTACACTTTCCCAAAACCTGTTCACGGTAAAGTGAGCACTTTTAAAAGCCGTGCTGAAGACCTACTTATACGTAAATTTTGTATACTTCCGCCATATGTATAATTAACATTGACATGGGCCTGGTCACTTTATTTATGCGTCGTGAAATTATTAGAAGTATATTACTATTTTTCTAATTCGTATACTTAAATGTATTAAAAATACAGAAAGGAAAACAAACAATTTTCACTATTCTCGGATGATTTCCTAACACTTTTAATTCAGCGTTAAAACCTGGAACTACATTCTCTTCGTCGTTACCAACTTTACTGGGCACATGTCAGTCAGTGTGCCTGTTAAAATACATGCAGGTAGGGGCAGTGACATTTTTCAAAGGTTGATTTCAAAAGTGCTCACTTTATCGTGAACAACCCTTAAAAACCACGCATACACAAGTTATATTTGTTTATACAGTCTACAGCACATAGTTGGGTAAGTATTCCCCATTATTGGTCGCCTATGATATCTCGTGAACTCCGTAAATTACCGTAATTACAAACAGATTGGACAGATTGACAGCAAGTCGCTTATACAATATCGCCTTATTTTATTTACCATGAAGTTAGACTGGACACATACAGAAGCAGCAGATGCGACAGTTTTGCTTTAAGGTGTCTGTCCATACTTGAGACAACCTAAGGGCTGTTCACGATAAAGTGAGAACTTTTGGAATCAACCTTAGAAAAAAGTCACTGTCCCTATCTGCATATATTTTAACAGGCGCAACGAGTGACATTCACCCAGTGAAGTTGGTAACGAAGGAGGGAAAAGTAGTTCCGCATAAAAACGTAGAACAAAATGTGTTAGGTAACCATTTGTGACAACTTAGATTATTTCTCTCGCTTTCTGTATTTTTTTAATGCACTGAAGTGTAAACATGAGAAGATTTGTACAACATTTACTTTTATGATAATTTCACTGTTTCACTTGACCGACGCGTGAATAAAGTGACGAGGCCCATGGCAATGTTAATTTTACATAAGGAGAAAGAACACACAACTTGTATACAAGTAGACCTCAAGCATGCTCATTTTACCGTGAACGGCCTATAACAGTCTTCTCGCCACAATACAATCCATGACAATATGGATGGGTTATAGTAATTTATCAGCCATAAAATGCATAAAAATAATTGTTCTTTTTCGGTAGAAGCATACTCAATGATAGAGTTTTCTTGGTAGTGGTTTACAAATATTTGTTTTAGTACTCCAAAAAGTATAACTTTACCGTGCATGAACAATCGATAAATTTCACTTCGTTGCAGTATATGAAGGGTGTATGGCAATCGTAAAAAAAAAGTACGTAAGGTCTTAATTGATAGGTGTTTTAAATATATTTTGTCGTGACGGAGAAATGTTGACGTAGTTGTTCACAAAAATTGGTGTAGAAGTTTATACTATATTTACCACGTGTTTCTAAAACACTGGCACAAACTTCAGCAGGCAATTGCTTACGAACTTACAAGCTGAAACTGTGGGCTCAACTTATCCCCTAAAGTTGTTATTAAGCGAGCTATGCTCCCAAAAATTTGAGTTTAAAAAATGCATTTAATTGAAAATATCAGAAACCACTTGTGATTTAACAACAAATCGGAAAATGTTGTTTTATATAAAGGAGATCTTACGCCCCTAAAAATGCGTCTGGTAATATCATCCCTCTTCCTTTTGGAAATGGGTATTGGCACACAATGCTGCATTAAACTTTTTAGCACTACGCCCTGAGCAATTTTTAAACAAAATCTGTGAATCAACACGTCTACAATTAATAAAACAGGTCGTCTTGTCGGATCACCCTCGGGTGAACATTTTACGTGATAATTCACACTGAACAGCAAAAACAGAACGGTATTGCATACTAGGTAGGCAAATCACGATTTCAAGGGCACCCAGCTCCCTTAACAATCACAAGACGAGAAAAGTGGTACTAAAATTTAAGTCTTATTTTTTCGTCAGGCATAAACAACAGGAATTTGTGCCCATGTTTCATAGAAACATGTTGTATATGTCCCACTCTCATAAGCAGAAACAGAGTGGGGTTTACGCACACCTGGTACGTTCGTGTTGCTGAACAATCACGCCCCACATATTTGACATGACGTACGTGTCGTGATATTACTTCATCGAACAGTCATATAGTACACGCCTGGCCTGCTCTAAAGCGGCCTTAGTGTCGGCGTCTATCTCTATCGCACAATGATCACAAACATCGTGTAAACACGTGCTGTTCTCGCAAGTGGTACGTTCGTGTTGCTGAACAATCACGCCCCACATATTTGACATGACGTACGTGTCGTGATATTACTTCATCGAACAGTCATATAGTACACGCCTGGCCTGCTCTAAAGCGGCCTTAGTGTCGGCGTCTATCTCTATCGCACAATGATCACAAACATCGTGTAAACACGTGCTGTTCTCGCAAGTGGTACGTTCGTGTTGCTGAACAATCACGCCCCACATATTTGACATGACGTACGTGTCGTGATATTACTTCATCGAACAGTCATATAGTACACGCCTGGCCTGCTCTAAAGCGGCCTTAGTGTCGGCGTCTATCTCTATCGCACAATGATCACAAACATCGTGTAAACACGTGCTGTTCTCGCAAGTGGTACGTTCGTGTTGCTGAACAATCACGCCCCACATATTTGACATGACGTACGTGTCGTGATATTACTTCATCGAACAGTCATATAGTACACGCCTGGCCTGCTCTAAAGCGGCCTTAGTGTCGGCGTCTATCTCCATCGCACAATGATCACAAACATCGTGTAAACACGTGCTGTTCTCGTAAGTGGTACGTTCGTGTTGCTGAACAATCACGCCCCACATATTTGACATGACGTACGTGTCGTGATATTACTTCATCGAACAGTCATATAGTACACGCCTGGCCTGCTCTAAAGCGGCCTTAGTGTCGGAGTCTATCTCTATCGCACAATGATCACAAACATCGTGTAAACACGTGCTGTTCTCGTAAGTGGTACGTTCGTGTTGCTGAACAATCACGCCCCACATATTTGACATGACGTACGTGTCGTGATATTACTTCATCGAACAGTCATATAGTACACGCCTGGCCTGCTCTAAAGCGGCCATAGTGTCGGAGTCTATCTCTATCGCACAATGATCACAAACATCGTGTAAACACGTGTTGTTCTCGTAAGTGGTACGTTCGTGTTGCTGAACAATCACGCCCCACATATTTGACATGACGTACGTGTCGTGATATTACTTCATCGAACAGTCATATATTACACGCCTGGAGTGCTCTAAAGCGGCCATAGTGTCGGAGTCTATCTCTATCGCACAATGATCACAAACATCGTGTAAACACGTGTTGTTCTCGTAAGTGGTACGTTCGTGTTGCTGAACAATCACGCCCCACATATTTGACATGACGTACGTGTCGTGATATTACTTCATCGAACAGTCATATAGTACACGCCTGGCCTGCTCTAAAGCGGCCATAGTGTCGGAGTCTATCTCTATCGCACAATGATCACAAACATCGTGTAAACACGTGTTGTTCTCGTAAGTGGTACTGGTAGGCTGGTTACTGCGCGTGCGCAGATCATTCTGGCAATCAAACGGTCTGCCCACGACGAAGGTTGGGTCGGTGACGCGGTAGCAAAGTGGCTAGACTGCTCGTCTCCCACCAAGGCGAACCGGGTTCGATTCCCGGCGGGGTCGCCCCGCCCTTGCATTCAGGCGCTGCTCCATAAACACCTCGCTTCGCCCTCATCGACTCTCAAGACCTCGATGTTAAGAGCCGCACATATCTCTTCACGAAGTTTAGGGGCAGTCGTGGCGACACCATCTCGTAGTGTGATGAGTGACAGCCTTGTCTTACTGCACTTTGACCTGTGTGCATCCAGGCGTAATAACATCGAGGCCCGCAGCATCATACATCTTAAGGAGAACCTCACATATTGGATTATCGGGTGTCCGAGCTCGTTAAAAAATATACGAATATACCTCTATACACAAATAACGACCATACTCTACACTGTACGGGCAAGACAAGGGAATTACCAACATATCATAAACACGCCACGATTATAATTCTGACAAACTTTGGCAAAATCGATATTGTGACATAAATACGACTTCGTCATTCAATCGTTATGCATGTACTGATGAGTAAGGCGAATAGCTGGTTTTGTATAGGGGTACATTTAGAATTTTCTTTCTGAAAAATATAAAGAAGGTAGGGAACCAAATAATCCAATATGGCGCGGGCTGTCTTGTCGCGTCTTCTTCTGTGAGCACCCAGCCTTAACGGCTGCTAAATCAACATTTTTCCAGGTTGCTGAGTCCCCTTTAAACTCCACATGAGCTTACAATAAATGTAAGCTGAGAGTTGAGAACCGAGTTTTTGAAGAGAAGGGCCCGTCAAAATATTCCCATATATAAAGATGTAAGTGTTTTGTTTTAAATATATAAGTTTCGTATTAGTTCAGTAGACACTTAGATCCAATTTTTTTCTAGTTTTCCGATGTGTATACTCGCGTGTCGTTTTGAAGGTCTCAGTTTGGAAAGTATCCGTATGAGACAAAAATTTCAGTAAAATTATTTTAGAAGAAAAAAAGATTATAAATCAACATTATGTGTTCAACTATATTGGAACAAGAGCTATTATTTCTTTATTTATTTAGTGAACGCGCCATGACATGTCATTCACATCAGTTTGTGTAATAGAACTGTTTCTACTCTATCGGTGAGAATTTTTTGATGTTGAATTTACGTTCATCCGCCGGTAAAGTTTTTTTGTACAGTTGCATGGTGCATTGATTCACTCCACAAAGGCCCAAGACCTGTTAAAGCGCTCTTCGGGAAATAATGAGGTTATAAACAGCTGGCTATAGTGTATTCGCGGTTTCTTCACATATTTAGAATCAAACCTTTGAAAAATCCCGCCATGTATGACGTGTTTAGTTATTTCCTAAATATGCTATGTATCACAAGCGTTTTACAATTCTGTTAGAATAAAAGTATCTTATTTGTCGTTAAATTTAAGTGTTATAGGCTGTTCACGGTAAAATGAGCACTTTAGAAAGCCCTGCTTGTGATCTACTTGAATGCACGTTGTGTATTCTTCCCCCTTATGTAAAATTAACATTGCCATAGGCCTCATTACTTTATTAATTCATCGGTCAATTGAAACTATGAAATTATTATAAAAGTAAGCATTTTATAAATCTGTAAATTTTACACACTGTGGAGAAAAAAAAAAAAAACCAAAAAGAGTGAGATATTTAAACTATCTCAAATGGTTACCTAACACTTGTTATTCGACTTTAACATATGGAAATTCTTTCCATCCATCGTTACCTCCTTTACCGGGCGCATCTCTCTCAGTGCGCCCGTAAAAATAGCCTATATTAAGGTATGGGCAGTGACATGTTTCTAAGGTTGATTTCAAAAGTGCTCACTTTATCGTGAACAGCTTTTGCCTATATTTTATTAATAAATTATAATACTTAATTTGCAACAATTATGAATACAACAGTGAGAAAACATTTATGTTGGTAGTACCTAGAAAGAAATAGTTCTCATGCAGAATATTGTTACAACTGGGTGCCACGAATTCCGTGCGTTGTCCTTTTGTGTAATTTCCTAGACTTTCGTTTAGCCTAGTTTGCCCGACGCGGAGGGATAGCCTGGAAGTAGAACTTTAGTAGGACTTCAGAAAAGTACGATGTAACCTTGAACGGATGATACTTAGAATTAGTTACAGATCTGGTGAAAGTACGCGACACACTCCGTGAGCCCGGCTCTGGTTCCATACAAGCCCGGAGTGTCTACAGCATATTTCAGATAAGTGTGTGGAGTAAAAAGGCGTTGGTGATCTGGAGAGGGTTTGGTGAGGGGGGGGGGGGGGTTGAAGCTGGAACCGTTAAGACGAGGGGCGGAGGCGAAGAAGGCATAAAGGACTCGGCGCAGGACGAGCATGCCTACGTCATCGCGATAAAAGACGATGACATACAACAGACGCCATCTGGTGAATGCCGGATGTGTGATGGCGGCCGCTACGGGTTTCGACGGCGAGGCCGACCTTCCAGGACGAAGCGCCGTGGTGCTTCGCGCCACTCGCCCGTGCGTACGAGATCCTCGCCTTTGCAGCTCTTCGAGTGCTGGTTCGCCCCGTCATAAAGACCGCCGCGTGCGGAAATTCTTAAACCCTTCGAGAGTGGGGTGGACCCCCGTGGGACCCCCCGCGCGCCCAAGCCCAACAAGCGATACGGGCGACACTAACACGCACGACTAGCGCCTCGTCGCTCCTACGCGCAAGGTTTGCAATGTTTCCGGCGTGACGCTGTACTGTGCAAATTTGATCTGTAACGTAGGTTTTTTTTTTTTACATGCGATGAAAGGCCACATATTAAACTACGCCCGTATCTTTGTAATTTTCTCTTGCCGCTTAAGGAAATTGCACCGGCAAGCTTTAAATATGCGATGTGAACAAATCATGACTTAGACCGTTAAGACGGTTGGAGAATCATTTACCCGCAAGTCAGATTATTGGTCAACGAACTTCCGAGGGTACAGTACACACCAAAATTTACGTACACGTGCGTAACTTATAATCTATTCACAGTGTCTTCGTACTTTTTGAATTGAACCTCTGAAAATTTACCCTATGTATTGCTTGCTAGGTTGTTTTCTAAATATATCATATTTTTATACTTGAGTTAACATAGGGTAAAATAGCTTATTTTAATTAAATTTCTCTTTTGGTTTTATTCTGTATATAAATTATAATATTCCATTTATAATAAATTAATGCGAATAAAAAATAGGTGAGTTGGTAATACCTAGTAGGAAATAGTTCTTATGCAAAATACTATCACACTGAGTGTGCACGAATGCGGTGCGCTGGCCTTTTGGTGTCATTTTATAGACTTGGTTAAGCTTTGTTTGCACGAGGCGGAGGGATATCCAGGTAGTAGAACTTTATCAGGGCTACAGAAAAGTTGGAAATAACCGTGAATTGACTATACGCAATTGGTTACACTAGATCCGGATGGGTTAAATGGCTGCGTTTCGTAGCGTCACGGAAGCGCGCTTCTGTTATAGGGAGCACGAGAAACATATTGCTTGAGTTATCCGTGATATAGGTTGTTCTCGATAAAGTGGGCACTTTTTAAGGCCCTCCCAACAGGCACTAACGGCTAATAAATATATTTTATTGCAGACTCAGGCATTAAATTTTGATGGCGACGAAATGTATACACTGTGTTTATTGGTCACATTGCAATATTTATATTAAAAAGCAGCAGGAAGATGGAAATTGGATGAAAAAAAAAAAACATTTGCAAGGGCCTTAAAAGTACTCCTTTTACTGTGAACAGACTATAAAAAACTTATAACTAGGGAATTACATTTATTTGTCGGAAATCAAAATATTTTTCACATGTGTTAAATATACAAATACATACATTTCAAAACATAATGTCCTTTGCAGTAATTAAAGCGCAATCAAATGGTAACATTTTAAGTCTTTGTCACAAAAGATGGTGAGAATTATTTTCTGGCGTTCTGGCTGAAGGCTGTTCACGGTAAAGCAGAACTTTTAAAAATCAACTTTTTAAAACAGAAGCATTGTCCAGCACTATGTAACCTACACGCAACCATAGACTAAAGATGAAGTAGACCGATGTTAGTCATATGCGAATGTCCTCGAAGTTAGCTCACTCGTCGCAAACATAACTGTGAAAGTCACATGATCATCAGTGATGAAGGCGTTTGTAAACATGAATAATATACTTTGGCCAGGTTTAATATCATCTAGTTGCGTTAAAACTAGGCCAGAGGAGACGTACAAACGTCTCAAAGCACGCAATTCCGTAAACAATGTTCTAGGCTCAAATCCCAATGATGTTATTTTCGTTAATACTAGGCAAGATTTACAACAACCCGTAGCGTCCGTCCGTCCGTCATCCGTCCGTAAATCGCGTGACAATCAGCCAATCAGAGGCGGCCATTATTGCAATCCGCCCGTCCGTCAAAACCTTGGCAAGCTTTAACTTTTGACGGACGAACAGATTAAATTACAGTCTTCTAAACTTGCACGTTTTTTTTTAACTCGTTCATCCCGAGTTCTTTACAAGGCTGTGTAGTGTGCGCGGTTTTTTTTGTTTTGGCTGTCTTTTGTTTTCATGTGTAACTCTAAATTGAAATTTAGTTACATTTTCTCTGAAGATTAATTGATAATTACGTTTGGAAACACGAGCTCCTTTTGTGCAACAGTAAAAGTAATAAAATCACGCTTTATATGGTATTTAATATTTATTTACATCGATTAATTTCCGTTACGTACGCGTATGTGCGTACTACTTAAAAACACAATACTGCCAAATATGTTCACTTTTTATGGAGAATATTTTTCCTATTTATAAACAGTTCTGTTTTGAATAGTTGGCAGCAATGATCTTACGACGGACGTACAAAGTTTGGTTGTAAATCGCTCGGCTGGGAGACGGACGAATGTATGACTAGACACTCGAGAATTTCGGGGGTTCATTTCTAGACACGTTGGAATTCACACACATGTACGTCCATGTTACGTTGGTAATTGGTCGACGTGTTTTTCGACATCTCCTGGAGATAAATAAGCCAGTAGCAACCATGTAAGAAATTGTGCGCCCAACCAACGCGTTTTACTACCACAACAGTCAACCAATAAACAGTTGTTATTTGTATGAGAGTATATGAGACTGTGAAGTCTAGCCTACAGGTCATTGAACTCGCGAATTTCTCGGATCTCTATGTATCACGGACGGGCGGATGGCGGATGGAGGCGACGGGCTATTGCAAAACCTGCCCTACTGGCAGAAAAGCGATCCAGTGTTGAGCCATGAGGAGTGGCTGCTGCCAGCTCGCCTGCGCACTCTACCCAGTTTTCCCTCTACGTATGCGGCGGTAAATACTGACATTCAGGTTCTTAGGTTGGCAGCGAATTGATAAAAAATTGTTCTAAGACTTGACATTTTACTGAGAGTGAAATTTTTAAATTTATTACTACTGAAGTCGGAGATCTTTGTTTTATACGCGTAACACCATGAATTTGCTTATTATATTGGCACAGTTACTTTCATAAAAACTATTATTAGCTCTGTTCTTTTGTATTACAAGCAGTTGAAAAGTGTAATACGCATCACTTGTTTGACAAAATGGAACAGCAGTTTACTTTTGTTAGAAACATTCCTTGTTTAAAAAAACATGCCTCTTCTAAGTGGTACACAAAGGTGTGAATTTTAGCTTCTTTACGTGGTGTCTTACAGCTGCTGCACGCCTTAAATTGTAATTGTGTGTCTAGGCCTATGTGTTTTGGAGGACTCGTGAGTTTAAACGATATCTCAGGCAGTTATGGCTGAACTTACTTTGTGATATTTTGTAAACTTTACAGTACTTGAATTCTTATTATAAATAACATTTGTGTTATTATCTATATCATTTGCTTAAAGAATTTTCACTTAATCTGGCTGTAAGGGACAGAACAAGGGCTTAGTATTGTTATATCGTAACAGTAGCTGACATTGTCAAAAATCATTTACTGATACAAATGTAATTTCTTCATGTAAATATTATGTGTTTTAAATAAACTCTCCTTTGTAACATTTAAGATATAATAACACAAGTTGAACTTTTGTGTTCGTGGAAAATAGGGATATTTCGGCAAAAGGCGAATCATGGTATAGATCATATGAGGTCATGCACATAGAGAAGTTCGGTTAAATATCATGCAAATGAAGGGGACGTGTAATATTTTATTATGATGATTAAATTAAACGTTAAAAAGTATTTAAGAATTATAATTTTAAGTTAATTACCTCGTCGATAATACTATGCTTGAGTACGTGAAAATATTACATATTAGTATAAACTCTTTTCCTTCCGAGATTTGATTAAACTATTCTAACACTGGAATAGCCAGTGCACTGCATTCGTTGTCATTATAGACGAGCATCTCACAAAAAAACATCGATTACAAACGTCTGTCCGGATCTGTGAAGCCCAGTACAAATGTCGTACGTTCCGTCTTTTAGAACCAGCGAACAGTTTTGAATATTCGACATTATGTAGATCACATTGCGAAATATAACCAACTTTCGCTTACAGCAGCTTTGGTGAATTTACTCACGTGATTTAGTTCTCCAATTTCGCATATATTTTTTTCCCTTTAGCCAGTCAACGTTTAGAATGGGAGAGTCTTAGCTGGCAGCCTGTATTCGTAGAAGTGAATAATTTGAGAGCACTCTCAGCTGGTAAGTAATTTACAACAGGGAGAAAGAAGACTGGTATTTGGAGGAAAGGACAGGAATGTTTGCCAGAAGTACTTATACTTGGTTACGCGGCTGCCATGAATACCGGCATAACAAATGTTAATTGTTTGTCTTCTAACTAAACAAATTTATCATGTAACACGGTAATACCATATATATATACACATTTATTTATTTATCAAAGGTATATAATTTCATCCATATAGCGTTATTTACTCAATCGTAACAAATAATTTAACACTTTACTAGAAAAAACATTTTTTACCCTCCACTTTTTTTCTGAGAAAAGAACAAATGTATCCAACTGAATGTAACTAAAGAGTATTAACTTTTATTAAAAGGAAAATTTTGTTAATATCCGTTGCGTTGTTGACGTAACTCTTTGCGAATTACAAAGCGAATAATTAACTAAATAAATCTTAAATCTCGCATACTCTATGCATTTTCATGCTGATCAATTTATTTTAAGTTATTATTCATAGAACTTGTCAGTCTTCTTTGCGAGTGATATATTTTGTGCAGAAAAAAAGTAAACTCTTTAAAAGCCCTAATTAAAATAAATTGATTCAAGACGGGGAAGTTATTGTATTTAACAACAATATTTTGTCTTATTTTGCATTCTCCGTCAGACGTCAACTGCTGTTAGGTTTGTGTAAATTTGTGAAAGAAATTCCATTTGAAAGCGTCTTTACTACGCCCTCAATAAAGATGCGGATGACGTAAATTCACCCAACACGGCGATACAAAGCTATAAAAATATTTCAATACTGATACTTTAAAATTGATATATTTACTTTTTTTTTTTTTATCAGAATAGCTTAATTTCTGGAGTTTTGATGTAAAGTGAATTTCGAGAAGTATAAAGTTATAAAGGAAGTTAACATATTTTCCGTGTGAAATAACTGTAACTGTGTTTCCTTGGTTACAGAGCTGTTATGTTCATGTTCATAATCTGAATCGTTTCGGTAATAACGTTAGCATCGCTATCTCAATGCAGTACTGAATGCCGTTCTCGGCACGGCTACGAAAATCATTAACGCCCGGGCTTTTAGCATCAAACTGTGGCATAAAGACCTTAGGTCAAACCACAGTGTGTTCGGTTATTAAACACCATAGCAACCCGCGACGCGCTGATCGACTACATAAACAACAAGCATTTGTTCGCCGCACGCCGACAGCTGGGGCGGAAAGATACGTCATGTAAACAACACGGAAGCGCATTTCCTCGAACTGTCGAGATGCACCCATCGCGGCGGAAGCGAACGCTGACTAATGGTTAATGGCGTACGCAGTGCACGCTGTGCGCGTAAACACGGGCACTTGCGAGCGGAATTGCGTTACTGAAACTTGCGGTTTGCCATTTTCGCAATGCCGCGATTCCCCTTGCGTCGGATGCCCGCATCGCCACATAAACTAGGTCATTTACCATAGCAAATTACGTTATATAATTTTGCCTGTTTAACGTTTCTATGGTTTTCGGCGAAATTATCACAAAAAGATATTAACTCAAAACACAAAAGGTTTTGCTTGTTGGGACAGAATCATTTCCTCTGTGAAGCCAGTATGATTGAACGTGTTCTAACAGTAATTTTGATAACTTTGTTTTTCAAAAACCACCATCCTTCTTGGAGAGTGCGTGTGTCTGAGAATCACAATATACCCCAGATATGTATTCCATGTGTAAGCAATAAACGAATTTCAACTTCACATATTTTAATTGAATTGTCAATGCTTATTTAACACATTTCATGTTACTGGTTATTCAAGCTAAAATGAGCACTTTCGAAAGCCCTGTTTATGTTCTGCTTATATGCATGTTGTGTATTCTTCCGCCTTATGTAAAATTAACATTTACATGGGTCTCATCACTTTATCCATGTGTCGGTCAAGCGAAACTGTGAAATTATTAGGAAAGTAAATATTTAACCAATCTTCTCATTTGTACACTTTCATGCATTAAAAAAAAAACAGAAAGAAAAATAAATAATTTAAATGATCAGAAATGGTTACGTAACACTTTTTTATTCAGCGTTAAGATATGGAACTAATTTTGCCTCCATCGTTACCAACTTTGCTGGGCGAATGTCACTCGGCGCACTCATTAAAATATATGCAGGCAGGGGAAGTGAATTTTTCTAAGGTTGATTTCAAAAGTGCTCACTTTACCGTGGATAGCTTTTATCTGTTTGACAGTTACTCTTTATCGGTGTTGTACCGCGCAAAAAAAAAAAATTCAAACACAGAATGATAAACTAAACATTAAAATAAAGATAAAACCAAATGATTTCTATGATTCCGGCTTGCGAGGTATTTCGTAAACAGCCAATCTGAGGAACGAAGTGAAAAAAGCTCAACTTCGCTGTACAAACTGACTGCCTCCTCCTTTTCTTTAATAGTTATAGTCGTTAACACTGTGAAGAGAAACCGAAAATATCTTTTTATTAAACGTTTCTTTCCTGCACATGTTAATTTTTGTGTACACTTACACATTTTTAATGAAAAACTCTCGCATGATTACTCAACACTGATGATGGTTTACATTTCTGATAGTTGCAAAACAAAAATCTGTAGTTTAATAATGCATTTTAAGAAGAACATATTTGCGCAATGGTATAAAATGTAAACTTTATTTCCTGCATATTTATTAAACTATTTAATAAATCAGCTTGTAAATAAAAATAAACTGTAAGTTAACCCATCTATAGGGTTAGATAAATTACCAGTCCAAGTAAACTTCTTAATTATATGATACACAGTGTTCTATCCAAAGGATATCGTTACAAATTCTAGTTAAGCCTGAGATTATAAGAAGAAAATTTAAAACTAATATAGCACATATAACTTATTAAAAATATATTATTACTGTATTCGTGTAATAAAAACAGATTCACTGGTGGAAACGTATAACGTGAAGAGAACTTTAAACATATATTTGGACGTCCAAAGTAAATACATAAAAATTATTATTATTACTGATGTCGATACCTAAGTTACTGCGATTCCTAAGCGTTAACATCCTTCGCCAGTGCTAAATCACCAATAACAAGCTGATAATATTCCACTCGGATCCTTTAAACCAAAGCCTGCATATTGGCCATTTAACATTTTTCCCCTAAATTCTAAAATTTTACTTACCTGAGTGTTAACTATAATTTGTAGAGCTCCACTGACAGAAGTAAAAATAAATATAATAGACAAGTTTTGATGCAACGATTACCAGCGCAATAATCTCATTTACAAAACTTTGTTGCCACTAGCGAATAAGTTTTAAGTATACTTTCCTATCCAGGTAAAGTTTTATGAGATTATCACCCTTCCTGAGCGTGTCTTTTACTCTCGGATCTCGTCGAACCAATTTCAATAGACATTCAATTTTTTAAAAATGTATATATATATATATATATATATATATATATATATATATATATATATATATGTGTGTGGGTGTGTGTGTGTGTTTTTTTCAAAACGTTTTTATAGAAAGCTAACAATTAGTTTCGGTTTTTAATGACATATTTCAATAAGGAGAATCATATCAGTAAAAGAAACTTTCATCGTGTCTAAAATTGTGGATTTATTGATGTCCACTAATAAGGAATATTACCCAATTTTCGCAAAATGTCCTTATAATTATTTTTTACGAAATTTTATTTTCAATATTGTTTCGATGCTTCAATGTCGGCAATTTAAATTAATTTGACAAGCACACACATTTCATATAATCTTAGAATATGTTATTCGGAATTAATTATTGATGAATCGAAATTCCATAAAGCACCACGCCTTCACTCCACTTGTAATACACTCCACTTCAGGCTACTATTGCCTTCCCAAAAGTAAGACGAAAGGAATTAATTTCCCACATTTCAAGCTGGATTAAAATTAGTTGTGTGATTCCTGAAATAAGCCATTTCCCCACAAAAAATGGTAACGCCTCTGTTTTAAAAATAAAAATGATATGTAAGGAAAGCCTAAGAAGTGAGTTCAGATTTGTGGAATTCTAACGAATTTTTGAAAAATTAGTGTGGGCATAAACCCACACACCAACAGAACAGGTGATATGAGAAGAATTGATTTTAAAGAAAACTATGTTTAAATTAATTCGACTCAGAGATAGTAAATATTTTTAAGCTGAAATATATTACCACCATCTCGAAGCGTACCTATGCATTTTGGAAGTCATCATTTTCTCTTTAGAAATTACAGAGCATAAAATACTGTTAAACTCACCACACAGATAATATGAATTTCGTTTGTTTTATTTTTGTTAGCTCGGGCACCTTGTTTGACTGGGCCGGGTACATGTAGGATTACAAAAGAGAAATGTCTTTATTACTAGGCAGATCGAATGGGTCTAACAATCTTACATTTATTGAGATGCATTAAAAATCATGCGAAATGACAACAGGAAATTTTCACTCTTCAATTGGTTACTCGGCTTTAACTAGGACCATGCATGGCGTATTTGTGCAGACTGGAATCATCTATACCCACAAGTGACTTAATTTAATTAATTTCTAATACTTTCGCTGTTAAAAGCTTTAGTGTTATAATTAGAAGCTAGGGTGTTCGAGAGCAATACATATTTTTATCAAGCTACAGCATTTTCTGAAAATATAGAAGAAAGAATTTTTCTTATTTATAATACGCATATCAAATATATGATATAATACTTAGGACGTTCACGATCATTTGAGCACTTTTGAAATTAACCTTTGAAAAATGTCACTGCCCTTACATGCGTATATTTTAACGGGCGCCGTGAGTGACATACTCTCAGTAAGGTTGGTAACGATGGATGGGAAGTAGTTCCGTATCTTGACGTCGTATAAAAGTGTTTAACCATTTCGAATAACTTAAATGATATCCCTCGCTTTCTGTCTTTTTTTAATGCATCGAAGTGTAAAAATTAGCAGATTTGGAAAATATATCCTTTTTTAATAATTCCACAGTTTCACTTGACCGACACATGAATTAAGTAATCAGGCCCATGGTAATGTTGATCTTACATTAACCGGAAGAATACACAACGTACATAAAATAGATCTTAAGCAGGGCTTTCAAAAGTGCTCATTTAGGAGTGAACATCCTATAGTTAATAACTTTTACCGTTCATGACGTGCAACCAACAAAAATCGGCAGGTCAGAAATGATTCGAGGGTGATTTTCATGTGGCCAATGCCAGTATTGCTCTGAAATGTTAGTTGGAACAACCGAAATAATTACGGTCACGCTGTCAAACAAATGCGTTTTGCTTATTCAACCAAATGTTGCATTAACGAAATCGTCTGTTGCATTTCAGATGTTCGTTTAGCATAGGAAATTTTTTTTTTTCGTTCATATGCAAACAAGTATTTTGAATGTCAGATTTTACTCTAGGCAATCGCTGTTATATACTTATAGATGCGTTCTTCCATCACAATAAGCTTTTAATTATTAAGTGGTCATTAGAAAAACTACGACATCCAAAGGCTTTCATAGCTGTTGTCCTCAGATTACTGGCTTCTGGTTTGTTACCACGTTCCAGTCGTTTCTGCCAACGTTTCGGATAATAATTCAGTCTCCGTCTTTAGGTTAGATCAGCAGCAGTAGACTTTTTTAGTTTTTACCTACCAACTGGAGTCACCATGAAATAGCACTCCCCCAATAAATTAAAGGATGTCAGATAATTCATTGTTACAAATAATTCTCTCTTGGTTGTATCGGACTACGCGTGAGGGAATCACTACATGATGGTAGCATTTTGTTATGGAAATTTGATTTTAAAATCATTGTGAACAAAATTCAATTTAATCCACTTTAAATACGTGTGATTATAACAAGTATGCGTGATAACATATTCTTGAATCCAAGATATCGGTAATACAAATCTTTCTTTATAGGCATATTTAAATATATTTTCTAACTGTCCCTTATGTTAGTGATTGAAGACATTGTAATTAAATACTTAATACGCCACATAAATGATACAATATTGTATACATCTAACCCTAATATCTAAGAATTTTAATTAAGGTTCTTCTAAATTACAAATGCGTTTATATGCCATTTACCAATTATCCTTTAGGTTTGCTTGCTCATTTCCTTGTTGCCATGTTAATTGCACTGCAAATCAAGGGAGAAAAACTTGAGCCGCGCGGTTTGCAGGTGATTCACGATTAAAGCAGCCTTCGAAACAATCCCTGGGAAAAAATTTTTTTTGCCAGTAATTGCGTATATTTTAAAATAAACTCTGCTATGATTCTCAGAGCAATGGTTGCAGTCAGTTAGGAAATGTGGTTCCATGTTTTTACCGCTTACTTAAAATGTTATGTTTAATTCGTTTCCTCAGAGATAAGCTTTTGTGTGTTTTCAGCGAACTGGAGTAAATTGTGGCGAAATAGCAGCATGCTTATGTTGTGAGAGTTTGGCAGCGATGACTGGTCGACATGCGGACGCTAGTTGCAAGCTCAATGTCAGCATTAGCCTCTACGCGTGATATGTGGAAAGAAACACACTGAGCAGATAGACGAGCTTGAGCAGAGCTTTGAATATCGCTCAGCTGGCCGCGATACAGCTACAGCATTGAGTTTCCGTTGAAGCAAATATGTGCATTTCGTAGTAATAATGTTTCATTGTGGTAATTTCCATTCAAGATAACAGAAAATTCAACTGGCATGGCTTCGTGCAGAATTTTTCAAACACACGAGAGACCTTCTTCAGTTGTGTTAAGCGAGTATGATTCCAGGTACTCCAGGCTACAGGAAGATCGCTGTGTAAATATGTTACCCATTTTTTTTTCTGTGAAGATTTAAAAGAATTTTACCATGATGTACATGTTACAAATAAATGTTATTATAAAATAACCCATGAACGTCTTCAGTGGATCGCTAATGATATTTATTATATCGTTAGCATCTAATAGCGGATTATATGTCAAGACTGGCAATTTTTTATTGTTGCTGTGGAGCTTCACTGGTGGTCTCATGATGTGGAACAGATAAAGGTACATGTTTCTCGTTCTTAATGGATGCGGCTCGATCTCTCAAACACAGTCACGCCGGAATCATTTTCGGTATCACCTTCAGTTCTCTGCCTTTTGGCTAAGTAAGAGAGCAAATCACATTGCTTTCTCCTTTTCTCCATTTTACGCGACCCGTGTGTAATTATTTGTCAGACTTTGCAATTAAAATAAACAACTTATCTAAACATCTATGCATAGGGAATCCTGCCATGAGGAAACCAAAGACGCCGCACTGTTTAACGTCCGCTGCATATACAGGAAGAAGTGATCTTCGTAAACGGGCGAGATGAGGCTCGGCGCTGCCTGGAATGGTTCACATGGCAGGGAGGAATGCAGTGAATGTGTCTGAGGGGCGTGGGCGAGTGTCTCGCCTCCGCTGCGGTAACAAATAAAACCTTTGTGCAAGGGCGGAGAGGCTTCCACCAAGGACCGGGAGAAATTAAATGGGCAAATGCATCGCCCTGGCTGTTATCACAATTAATGTGAATTATCAAACAACTTATCACTTATGAACTAAACTTTAATTCTTTTCACTTCCGCAGTAATGTTTCGTTTAAGCATTTCGAACCCGCTTTAATACACGGTTTCAGGTGATGCAAACAAAAAAAAAAATTATGACGCGTGCTGTACTTCAGTCGCCACAACACCTGTTTCGATGTCACAGCCGATGAGCTGTAGACTGCATGTTCGGCTACGATGACCTAGACCAGTAAGACGGTTTGCGAATCATTTACCTACAGACCAAAAATTACCTACGCATGCGTAATGTACACAGTTGTGTACACTGGGCCTGAATGGATTGAACTGTTGCCATCAAAATATATTTTGGTTCGTGCACTACTCATAGTGATTCGTCTCAGTCATTCAACCGATGACGTATGTGCTTGGTGTCATTAAATTGCATCACCCACAGGGGTGAAACAGACCGCATTGGCAATGAGAATATCTCTGCACGGCACTTGTCCAATTATTACTTCCTCCACAACATGCCTACTGAAGTGAACACACGGATTGAAAGTGCCAAGAAATATAATGACAATAGTAAAAAAAAAAAAAAACTATTTATAATGTATGTATTTAACTCTAGGCAGTGATGAAAACAGAGGGAACACGACCCCGCGTGACCCCCATGTAGACACGCCACTGGAACACATACTTAACGACGGGTTTATTCAATGTCACGGCGTCTACACTGTTAAAAAAATTTCTTTCATTTTACGGATAAGTGTTGGTAAAAATTTATCCCGAATTGCCGGTAAACTCTCCGTAAAATTACGGACGCATTGATTTTCAGAAACGAACTTTCCCTAAGTTTCACGGAACCTCTCCGATAATTTTCAAGTCAGTTTTGTGAACTTTACGTTTAAAATAAAAAGAGATAATGTAAATGTCTTTAATTTTCGTTATGTGGGTGTTCTACCGTGAATAAAAAAATTATATTAAAAAAGTTAAAGCGAGGTTTGAACTCGAGTAAAAAAATTTAACGGTCCATGACTCTTAACAATTTTTTTTTTTTTTTTTAAACCTTCAGTTGACACTGTAGCGACATTTTTGACGTCGACGAAGCTCTAGTGAGACCGACTTGTTGACGAATTCCTAGTGCGACAGTCGAGCGGAGCATCCGCTACGTCGGAGGCACCGGGGCTCGAACCCGCGACCCTCCGAACGCAGGTCGGCCACCCTACCCCTGCGCTACGAGGGCATTTACCTATAAGTCTCACTTGAAGTTAGTGGCGTAACTTTTTTTATTTATATGCGAAAAATTCAGTTTCTATTAAATTGAGTGGATTTTTAGTGTTGCCAAATGTTAAAGACGCCTGATGCTGTTTTTTTAATTTTTGAAAGGATAGGTCGTAGTCGCGTGGATAACCTTAACTGCCGCAGAAACGATAATATTCTTGTTACAGTGTAGAATCAACATTGTTCGTCCCCGTATCTCGAAGCCAAAGGGAATACTGAGACTTTCCGTATTTTGTATTTACGGACCTAACTCCGTTTTTCGTCATTACGGATTACCTTTCCGTATGTACACTGTACATTTTCGTAAAACATTCCGTAAATATACGGAAATTTTTAACAGTGTAGCAGCATGTATTGCCGCTCATAGAGGCATCAAAACATGCCCTCTTATTTGCCGGTAAAGTTCCTGCGTTGTTTTGAAATTGTAATCGTTAGTTTTCAATCCTTTTAGTTATACGTGTAATAAATGTCCTACCATCATGATGTTTCCTTCATGTTGATGCATTTTTTTTTAGAAAATTTTGTGTGTGACATAAACTTAAAACAAGTAGTAGTAAATGGTTACACACTCCGCATGTAGGCTAAAATGTCACAGTGCCATATTTAAGTGACGTAAAATTTAAATTCATTTTTCGTTAATTTTCATTCTTATTCCTCAGAGGCAATTCATCACAGCTACCTGTAATAAACTATAGACCTGCAAAATTCTCATTCTTATTTGGGGACATGTTAAACTTTATAAACACTTGTACCTTTGCAATACGTTTGTCATTGAACCATACTTTATCTGACGGCCTGGGTAACTTTGTGCCAATAAATTAACAATTCACAATTGTGTGTCCCAATCGTGCGCAGTTCAGTCAGTAAAGGTAGCTTCATTTCTATGCAGCAGCAAATGGAAAAACAACGCTGGCTGCGGTATATACAATCCTGTGAAATTCAGCATGATGCCAAATAATAACGCAAATTTTGCATGTCTCTAACTATAGGTTTCGTCACCCGCTTGAATAAAAAAAGAATTCATCTTTATGATATAATTTGTATATTAAAACGATAAAGTTTTGTATATATATAAATGTTCTTCATGTTTAGCCGCTCGTGATGTACAGATCGACGTAGCTTGTCACGAACTCGTCATCGTGAGAATTAAGTTCGGCATCGTACTGTGTGCAACATAGTGTGGTTTACGAGTTTCAGACTGGGTTCCGCCTGCTGCACTGCAGTCGCAATTTAAAAAAATTTACAACGACTCAAGAGCGCGATATGTCAGTCGATCAGGCCAGCCAGCTTGCAGCTGACAGCTACGCAGATGCGTTGCAGCCAGCCGTTTACAATGGCCGTGTGTAAAGGCCGTCCTGCAAAGGAAATAACCACATCCACAACTAATGCCATGGCCGTAATAAAAGCTCCGCGCTGCATTTCACATAACCCAATAATTTTTATTTCTTGGTTAATAAAAGTTTACCTAGAACGAGAAATGTAAGTTTTTTTTTTTTGTCTAAGTCCCTGAAATTTCCTATTAACAAGCTTTCCTCAAAATATTAATCTTCCTAAAAGCTGTTCGCGGTGAAGTGATCACTTTTGAAATCAACCTTAGAAAGAAATCACTGCCATTGCTTGCCTATATTATAATGGCCGCACTGAGTGGCATGCGCCCAGCAAAGTTGGTAACGATGGATGGAAAGTACTTCCATATCTTAACCTCGAATAGAAAGTGTTAGGTAACCATTTGTGATAACTTAAATTATTTATTTTGCTTTCTGTTTTTTTTTTTTTTTTAATGGATCGAAGTGTAAAAATGACCATACTGGTAAAATATTTACTTTTATGATAACTTAACAGTTTCACCTGGCCGCCTGAATAAATGATGAGGCCCATGGTAATGTTAAATATACATAAGTCGGAAGAATACACAACGTGCATACAAGTAGAAGATAAGCAGGGCTTTCACAAGTGCTTATTTTACCGTGCACAGCCTTTACACACATTTTGCTACTAACATAGGCTACTCTCACATTAGTTTATATTCTCATGTATTTTTACGTTTCAGTTTAAGCAAACAGCACATAAAAGGAAATTAGAACACGAGTCAAATTAACGTTCATTTTTGTGAACGGAAGTGTACGTTTATCATAGTGGGACCGCGGTGGTGTAGAGGTCAGACCTATCGCCTCCCCCCCAAGATGAACCGGGCTCGATTCCAGGTGAGGTCGTTCCCCGGATTCTCGCTCATGCACTCTTAAAATTCTTTTGTACTTTTGCAAGAAAAATCCTCGGAAACCCAGTTGCCAAGAAAATTCTTTGCAAATCTACAAAGCGTTTTCTTGTAAAATTTGCACGACATTTATCTGTAATATTACAAATGATAGCCTTGCATTACAAATGACATTATTGAGAAGTGTACTACATAATATTAATTTTCTTTCTTCTAGGAAACAAATGTGATAAATGAATAACAAAGAATAACTTAAAAAAATTCAAAATATGATTTTAGTGATGATAAAAAATTCAAAAATAATTTAAAATATAAAATATATATAAAAATTATATATATATATATATATATATATATATATATATATATATATAATATATATATAATACAAACTATTGCACAACTACAACCTACAGCCACGCACATTAAGACGCATCCTTAACCACAAGACCAACTTGATTTACAAGCTTATAATTTATTTTTATTGGTAATATAGTTGCAAGTACCTACTAAATATAAATTAAGTTATTTGGTTAGTAAGAATAGGTACATTAATTTCATTTTAAGAGTTCTGTTGTTGAGTTAAGAGATTTGGACGGCTCTTAACAACGAGGTGTTGAGAGCCGATTTAGGAGTTCCGTGTTACTAGGAAACATTAACAGTTAATGAATAATACGGTCACGTTTTATTGAAATTGTCGTTTTATTACGGTTATTCGAGTTGTTTAAAGTGTTTTAAGTTATTCGAATTTGCAATACTTTTTCTTCTTGCACGCAGCTAAGCTTCACATCGCCCATAGTTTTTGCACAAACAGCTAAATACGGTTTTACGTTGATGAGTGCCCGCCATTTTGCTGAGGCTCGTGGAAACGGGTCAGTATAGTACAAACATTTCTTGGGGTACATTACAAACACGGCCCTTGTAGTTTTACAAGGGAAATATTTGTACTGTTGCAAGCATTTGCAACTACGAAGAATTTTCCGGTATAGATTTCAATTTTTTTTTTTTACAGTTTGGCAATCGTGCCGGACTACTCCGCAGGTCGGCGGGGGTTTTTTTTTTCCCCGGGATCTCCCGTTTCCCCACGCCTATGTGTTCCGGCGGCCGTCCATACTCACTTCGCATCACCCTCATCGGCTCTCAAGACCACGATGTTAAGAGCAGCCCAAATCTCTCCACTTTCCCCTTATCGCGGTGCATTCCACAGGTACAGTGCTAGAGTTTGATTACGACCTGCTGCGCACGGGTCCTGCCGTAAGAGTATTGAAGTTCTCCACCTTGCTGTGGGAACATGCAGTGGCGGTTGTTACGGCCGTGCATGATAGTAGCGAGTGCCAGATAGCGTTAATAATATGTTGGTACAGGCTGTTCACGGCAAAATGAGCATTTTTAATGCCCTAGTTACTTTTTCCTACCAGTCATTTAATATCCTTCGAGGATTTTTTAAAATAAGTATTGCCATGGCAGTAATAAACAAAGTGTATATATTTCCCCAGGCTCTAAAGCTAACGTCTAAGGCTACAATAAAATATATTTATTGACTATTATTCCAAATGAAAGGGCTTCAAAAAGTGCTCACTTTATCGTGAACGGCCCTTATCTTATTTCAATTGCTGTGGTTTCTGTCATGTCATCTTTAGCTACTGAAAAGCCTAGCAGTGCTCTAAATCACGAAACATAAAGTCAAGGAGAGAATTTAAACTTATTTAATATATTTCGATGGGGTTTCAGTCATTGGCTTTATATTTTAATTAACAAAACCTTAACATACAGTAATATTTGGCACAAAGTATATTTTTTCGAATAAAATATTATTTACTATTTTTTAAAATAATAACGTTGGTATAGAAACTACAAACTCACTTCATATACAAAAATAATGCTTTAATATTAACAAAATCTGGTAATGTAGAAATGTATAATAACAAAATAAAGAATTCCATCGTAAATTCATTAGAATTTCATATTCAAAAAATCCCAGTTAGAAAATATTGTTAAAATAATAAATTTTCCTTCAAGCTATACAAGTTTCAGTATTATGTATTTGTATTAAATATTAGTGTGTTAATTTTAAAACGATTATTTTTGCACGTTTACTGATACTACAGTTTGTATTCTTAAATTTTTAAAACGAAAGCTATAGACTCTATCAACTATTGCTGTATATGGCAGTTACCTGTATTAAAATAATTTGACAATAAATTTAAGTCCATCAAAAAATATATTATGCAGTAAAGACTTTGTATTTTGATTTTTGTTTTGGGAATTCGCCTTCTGCGATAGCTTTCTATGGTCCTTAAAAGGACGATTTTCCATCATACAGCAACAATGAATGAAATATATTTTCCCGCCAACAAAATACTTGTTTTTATTGGACCAAACATTTATTTAGTTTCCCCAAACTAATTATTTTGTTGAGTAAACAAAACTTGAACAGAAACTTTTTTTTTTCATCAAACAAAATACACTCTTGAATATATGAAACCTGTGTGTCGGGCCAAAAGTAATTAGACTGCCAAAAAAATATTTAGTTGAGTCAACTGTATATATTTATTTTGTCACTCATTTGATTGCCTTCGTTCTACAATATAGCTCGAGAGTTTGTCTGTAACTTAGTGCCCATTTATTGATTCTTAATATAGGTATAAATGTCCTGATAATACAAGTGCAGCGTTAAACTGAAAAGTAAAGCTGTAAAACATGACATATATTTATTAACGCTTGTTTGCCTGTATTTGAAAAGTATTTAATTGTAAACATTCTGATTTCATGAATAGCGCTCGGCCGCAGACCCTGCAGGTTCAAATCTCCTCCAGGCTTCACGTTTATTTACATTCTCTGAAAATGTTTTATGTACAGTAGAGCCAAACTAATTTTTCGTTTCACAAACCATGTCTTAGAGTGGGGCAGCCGAACTAGAACAACAAAATAATGTGTTTTCATTAACAAAATACCTAATTATCCCTGTACAAACAATTAATTTGGTTGTGCGAAACAAAACTTCGTTTGATTCAACAAAACTCTCTTGGGTCGTTGCCGTACCTCGTAAGAGGCGAGCCGTATCTACCAACTTCTGGGAAATCCGAGGGACGGTGCTGGGAATGTAATGCAGACCTCGCGGTGTGTGTGTGTGTGTGTGTGTGTGTGTGTGTGTGTGTGTGGCCACACTCCTACCCTCTGCTCCATGGAGACGCTCATATTATTTCAGACTTAAATACGTATTTAATTTCAGCTCGACCCGCCGGACATTTGCAAATGTTTCAATGCATTGTTCTTAACAGTAGGCCGTGTGGAGTCATGAGTCTGCAGTCACAGCTGCAGATTTTTTTTTTTTTTTTCCACGATAGCCCGTGCAGAAGCTCGCAACCTATCACCGTTGAAGGATGTAAAACTGTCCTGAAAATCCCGCTTCCGGCTCAGAAATAAAGGACAGAACGTGTACATCTTTTTTTACTTAGAGTTCCCGCATAGAAATTGTTATGCATTCCGTTGCGATACGTATTTAAAAGAATTAATCAAAATTTAATGTAGGGGGAATATTAAAGTAAATATGATATGAGCTAAGTCAAATAATTTTTTTATATATATTTTTATCAAAATTTTTATTTTCCAAAGTATAAACACTACATAATTTATAATGTGAGTATAGTTTTAGTGTTTATAAAGCTATTTAGTCTATATTCAGTTTTATTGCTGATTCCCTAATACTCTTAAGTATTTTAAACCAATAAGTTACTATTGTAGTGCGATAGTAATTAATAACACGCTGGACTAACTTTCTGGAGGAGCAGGGTTCGAATCGCAACGCTGCGATCCTGATCTCGGTTTTCCGTAAGGCCACGGTGGTGTAGTGGTTTGACTACTCGCCTCCCACCTGGGCGAACCGGGTTCGAATCCTGGCTGGGTCGCTCCCGGAATTTTCGCATGTGGGAACTGTGACGGTCGCCGGGCTCTCTCTCTGGGATCTCCCGTTTACCCCGCCCTTGCATTCCGGCGCTGCTCGACACTCACCACGCTTCAACCTCATCGGCTCTCGAGCCGCCCAGACCTCTTCACTCACGTGGTCGGTTTTGCCGAGGTGTACCGGAATGCCTCCAGGCGAATACCAGTACTGCGTACTTACTTCAGAACTAGGCCTCTTTCTTCCCCCTCTCATGAAACTACTGGCTCCGTCTCTTTCATGGTTATGCTGTCGGCGGGACGTAAAGCCCTGCCATACCAACGAACCATATAAGTGAAGTTTTTATGCGATCTCTTCCACTGAATCGTCTGTATGGTAGACGTTATCGACCAACGTTGCAATTTCCTGTGGCCTTGCGCGTTAAGATGTAGAGATGAGGCCCGACCAACGACTTGAGGGGAACCATCACAAGTCATAATTGATGATTGTTTTTTTTTATCATGGTTATGTTTTTAAAAAAGAAAATTCGGAAATACCCATATGCCCAACGAGCTATTGACCTTACAGCAGTACAGTTACAACGACTGAACTACGAGCTCGTTTTTATATCACGTAATTGATTTCGACAAATTTAGGCAATGTTATCATCGTGACTTAATTATAAGCTCGTACTTCAGTCGTCGTATCTGTACTGATGTGTAAGACTAGTAGCTCTAGGAGGGGCGGATCCAGAAAAAAAAAAGGGGGGCATAGGGACCATTGCACCTCCCGAGACTATTCTAAAAAAAAAAAAAAATGCCAGTTAAAATTGAACAATAGTACCTACTTTAAATTCACACTTTACCCAGTGCTCAGGACAGGAATGACTTAACATCGAGACAGCAGCCAATGAGGAAACTACATTGGCTCAAGTACAAACATTACTGTGAATTTTAGCTTGATGCCAAAAAATAACGCGAATTTTGCAGGTCCCTAGCCATAACTTAATTTACTATCCATCTAGTTTCTTTGTAAATGTGGCACGCGTACAGGAATCGCGTGCGCTAGCCCAAGGGATTGACTCCGCTCTGTTAGTCTGCAAAACAGCTGTAATGAAAAACACGTAAACATTATAGTGTAGAAAAGTACACGTATTAATTAATAATATACGTAAGTGCCATTTTCGCCAAAAACTAAAGATATTTTGGGGTTGGCATTTCTATTAATATATAAGCTTTAATGGTAAAATGCCTTAATCGAAATATTTTTACGGTTTCGTTCAATGATGCAGGCTGAAAAAAAAATTCAGATTTTTGCAAAGTGTATTATTTTTAAGCTGTATATACACCATAACAAATAACGCATTATACGAAAAAAGGTCACTGGGAATTGTTTACTTCGCCAGTATATGAAACCCACAGAATATATGGCTTCGGGCTGGAGGATCGGAAATGACAATATTTTTACTATTGAACTACAACAAAACTAATAGTTTAAAACAGTAATATATTTGCAAGCCTGTTATTAAGATACCAAATTGTGAAGAGAAAAAATCGTGTATCGGAGAAAGCAAAAAAATCAAACTTTCCATTTATCAGACTATATTTCGTTTCGCAAAAGGAAAAAACTCGTTATCATAAATAAACTGAGATTACATAGAAATGATAAGTGTCCTTGTGATTGATAGGAAAGTAAACGTGCAGGTAACGTTGGATTCATGTAAAAATGACTGGCAAACATTACTACACTAATTATGAAGTGTAGTCATTCGTGTTTTCACATTATACAAAATAAGCAGAATAAATAGATCACTGATGATACCAATCTGCAGTACGTTTTGTTATTTATACTATTATTAATTATTTTTATTTCATTCAATACTTCAACAAATACTGGTATTACAGATTTCGTTATGTATCTGGACCGTAAGGGAGGTTTTTTTTTTTTTAAGTAAACTTGATGTAAATAAACACTACGATCTTCGTCACCATTTATTTCTGTATATCCCAGCATGCAATGGTGAACAAAACACCATTGCTTATTATAAGTGCTACCGATATCATAATATACTGAAAAGACGCATACAAGTACGTCCGCAGGCTGAGTATCAAACACTGTGTTTTATCTTTGCTCTGGTGTAAATATTTTCAAGTACTGGTGCTTTCCAAGTTGCACCGGACTTCTGCAATACGGTACAGCATGTCGTTTGGGATTAGTTCTTTAGTTAATATGTATCATTCAGAATCCTTCACATTCAAATACATATTTCCAAACAAACATGCTCTACTAAAGCCTCAACATCGGCTCATGCGAACTTGCTTTAGACACGTGTCTTCAAGACATGCTCGTTTTTGAAAACGATCATTTTAGAGGACTTTCAAATGCAAAGTTAGAGTGAGTGAGCGAAGAGATTTGGGCGGCTTATAACAGCGAAGTCTTGAGATCCGATGAGGGCAACAGAGGGTGAGTATGAAGCAGCGCCGAAATGAAAGAGCGGGGGAAACGGGAGATCCCCGAGCAAACCTGCTCTTCTTTCCGGCACCTATGACGTAACAGGTTATTTGCTGTATCTCCGAACCACCAACCTAGACATCCGAATTATGGATACATTTACGGACATGCAAAATTTGCGTTATTACCGGATCTGTTATAAAAGGCTGTTCAAGATAAAATGAGCACTTTAGAAATGAACGTTAGAAAAAAGTCTCTTAGTCAGTATCGATGTATTTTAATGAGCGCACTGAGTGACATTCACCCAGTAAAGTTGGTAACGGTTGATAGAAAGTAGTTCCATATCTTAAGGCTCGGCCTCACACGCCATGTTGAATTATTGGTTCATGCTTATTTCAGTAGTATACCGACACTTATAACGAAACTGCTACTATACTATAGGCGAGCGTCCTAACTGCTTCTCCAACCGCGGTCCCTATTTAGTACTGTATGGTGGACTGGAGTCCCCGCCGTTTCTGCATAGATGTGAAGTTTGCGTTTATTGGCGCAGAGTTGCCTAGGGAGCGTCCAATGGCAAACGGTTTGCAAAGATACAAGTGTTTAAAGTTTAACGTGTCCCGAAATAATAACGGGAATTTTGCAGCGCTCTATACTCAAGAAATCGATATCCAGCTACACGTGGCGACGAAATGGCGTCACTGGCCAGAAACTCGTTGGAACTGCTGCGAACGGGCACGCACTCGTCAAAGTCAGCAGTTTTGAAATTAAGCTTAGAATATGTATATTTTATTGGGCATACTGTACGAGTGAAAATATTTGGCCGGCTCTTAACATGGAGGTCTTGAGAGCCGATGTGGGTTATTGAGGTGAGTACGGAGAAGCACCGGAATAAAAGGGCGGGGGTAAACGGGGGAACCCCTGGAAATCCCCGCCGACCAACGGCATCGCCCGCCACGATTCCCGCATGCGAAAATCCGGGAGTGAACCGGTCGGGGATAGAACCCCGGATCGCCCTTGGGGGAGGCGAGCACGCTAACCGCTCAGCCACCGCGGCCCCGGCACACTGAATATCACTCGCCCAGTAAAGTTGGCAACGACGTAGAGGAACGTAGCTCCATGTTTTAACGTTAAATTTCATATAATTGTTAAGGAAACGTTTGTGAACACTGAAAAAATTTATTTTCGTTTTTTTAATGCTTGTAAGTAGAAAAATAAAAACATTTGTAAAATATTTACACTTCTAAAGAGTTTACAGTTATCCACGATTGACGCACGAATAAAGTGATCAGGCCCGTGAAAACGTTAATTGTATATATGGTGGAAGAATACACAATCTGCATACAAGTAGATCTTAAATTTTAAGCAGGACTTTCAAAAGTGCTCAGTTTACCGTGAACAGCCTGTACACTTACTTGCTCTGTGGTCTCGCTCATCGTCTCACTTCCGGGACGACGGGGATTCGAGTGTTCTTTTAACTGATTCTCGAATTTGGCGTAAGTGATATCCGAACCATTAATCAGGATATTGCCATTGCAAAATTCTTTGTTTTGATCTCCGTAAATCCTTTTTATGACGCAAGAATCTCGGGGAAATAATATGAGGTAATATAAAAAACAATCCTGTGCTCTTGTGTCGTTTCGGTTTTGTAGAATGGGAAAATATCTTGTGTGAAATTATCTATATGTTATTAACACGTTTGTTGACGACACCCATAATGAGTTATTTATTCGTCTTATTATATTATTTTTATATCTACGTTTCTTATAATTATATTGTGGATTTTCTGCGACAGTGTTGTGAAAGCATATATAGCATTTAACATTTCAGTTAATCACTTGTATGTTCTGCCAGTGCTACTCCCGCCTAGGGCGTATCTCTCCGTATACGCATCATCACAGTTCGTGGATCCAATACCGTGAATAAGTAACTGAAAATGTGCTGTCTGGGGTTAAGAGCGATTTTTACATACAACGGTAAAGCAGCGAACCTAATGTTTATTTTATTCAGTCAAATGTAAGAGGCACTCAACACTTCACGTACAAAACATATATTAAATTGCCTACTGTAGGCTATTCACGGTAAAGAGATCACTTTTTGAAGTCTTCTCATTTGGAATAACAGTCAAAAATGTGTTTTATTGTAGTCTTAGACGTTAACTTTCGAGTCCAGTGGAATATGCACACTGTGTTTATTACTTACATGGCAATATTTAATTTAAAAAGTGGCGTAAGGATAAAAAAACTGCCGATAGGCAGCAAGTAACTTGGGCTTCTAAAGTGCTCGAATTATCGTGAACAGCCTATAATAGCAAAGCATGTAGCCTGGTCTCCTTTCTTATCTACTTAACAAACTGATTATCAGGTGTCTCAATTTTCGAGTAAATTTTATCTACTCATAAGTGAGGCACACAAAATTCGCGTTATTATTTGGGGACACGATAAACTTGAACCACGTGTACCTTTGCAGTACGTTTGTCACTGGACCATAATTTATGTGACTCGCCTTGGGTAACTCTACACTTATTCAGGAACACTTAACAATTGTGTGCCCAATCACGTGTAGTTCAGTCAGAGAGGGAGTGTCTTCACATCTATGTAACAGCCAATGGAGAAACGATGCCAGCTCTAGTGCATACAGTACTGTGACATTCAGCCTGATGCCAAATAATAACGCGAATTTAGCATACCCTTACTCATAAGTCATAGCTAGAGACATGAAGAATTCGTGGATTAATTTTGTGACAAGCTAGAATTAAAAACACATGTGTTTATATAACTTTAGCCATTGGTCCACACGATGTTCGACACCTCCTGGAGAAAGCTGGCGCAATCGTCGCCTTCCACTGTGACAGCAGACAATCAATGTGCAGTTAAGATCCGCATATTAGCACATAAGACTGTAGAGTCTAGCCTGCTGGTCATCGAACTCGCGAATTTTTCAGGTCTCTACTCATAGCTAGTGATAGAAAAATTTCGCGAATTCATTTCAGGACGAGATAGACGTCAAACACATGTACGGTGAAGTTACCTTTGCGATTGGATTACACGTCATTAGACACGCCCTATACACCTCTGAGCCAATAGCAAACTTGCAAAGAATCCAGTAGCGAATCCCATACTGCCAGGTGTTAGGTAACACTGTGAAAGCAGCCAAAGATCAAAAAACTGAGGCTCTATTGTGCACAGGATTGTGGAGTCTAGCCTACAGGTCATTGAACTCGCGAAATGTTCCTATCCCTACTCATAGCATTTGAAATCTTATTACAGGAACCATAGGCTGAGGTAGATATCTCCAATTCCATTATTTTTAATAATCTAGTTATATTATTGCACCCACGAATTGTTTTTGTTAGCTGAACCAATTTTTTTTTGTATAGTAACAATACTATACATGTGTTAAGTATGAAATTCTTCCATGACTAATTTGACTGTCAGTTGGTACGAGATTTTAACGAATAATTAGGGCATCACTCTCCACACGTAGCATATTACACAAAAATTCACAGAAATAATCTGAATGGAATGTTTTTAATCAGGGTATATGGTTGTCATGGAATCAAACATCTAAGTGTTTCGCTTAAACAAATCTAACGTATATATTTTCAAATATAACACCCTCTTTAGACAAATGTATATTCAATTAGCATTTCAACATATTTCTAAATAAACAAGAGTTAAAGAGACCCGTCATAATGGAAGTGATAACGTGTTTCAAGCTATTGTTAGAGACCTGCAAAATTCACGTTATTATTTGGGGACACGTTAAACTTTAAACACATGTACCTTTGCAATGCTTTTGTCATTGAACTATACTTTATTTGACACGCCCGGGTAGCTCTGTGCCTGTGAATGAACAATTCACAATCGTGTGCCCCAATCACGCGCAGTTCAGTCAGAAAATACGTAGCTTCACATCTATGCAGAGGAAAATTTAAAAACAACACCTGCTCCGGTATATACAGTACTGTGAAGTTCAGCATGATGTCAAATAATAATGTGAATTTTGCATGTCTCTAGCTATTGCTTGGGATAGGAAAATTTCGCGAATTCAATGACCTGTATGCTATACTCGACAATCCCGTTTGTATAGTCGAACCTCAGATGTTTGTTCATTGGTTGCTACCCCAGTGTTAGTCTATATTTGACAGCACGGGATTCGCTTCTTGTACCTTTGCAAGTTGACTATTGGTTCGGAGTCGTCCAGGGCGAGTCTATTAAACTCTGATCTAATTGCAATGGTGACTTCACTCTACAAGCATTTGAAATCTAACTTGTCCTGAAATGAAGTCACGAACTTTTTCTATCCCTAGCTATTGCTTATGATTATAGACCTGAAAAATTCACGAGTTCAATGACTTGCAGGCTTGACTATACAGTCTTAAGTACAAAAATATTGATATTAACTGTACATTGGTTGTCTGCTATCACAGTGGAAGGCGACGATTGGGCCAGCGTTCTCCAAGATGTGTCAAGCACCCTGTGGACCAATGGCTAAAGTTATATAGACACACTTGTTTTGAATTCTAGCTTGTCTCAAAATGTATCCGCGAATTGTTCAGGTCTCTACTTATAATTGAAAAGACAAGAGCTTTCTACATTTCCTTCAGATATTGTATTTTAAGTTCGCTGTAGCTCATTAGCCGAACTGCGAGTTCCGTATCAACTACGTGAAATCCTGTGCTGCCAAAATTCTCCGTGAAATATTTATTTGGTTTGTCTATGTATGGTAATATTAGACCAAACGTTGTGAATTTTGCCAAGCTTACACAGTATTAAAAATATTTTATGCACGCAAGTATATATAAAGATACAGCGTTACATCTTTCACGAAAAAAAAAATCGATTGTGTTAAAGCAACAATTAACAAAATCGTAATATTTGTACAGTTTGTCGTCTCTACAATTGTTTCAATTTTCTGGCTAAATTTGAGAAAAGGAAGGAGGGTGGAGAACACTGAGAAAAATATAAACAAAATCACGATCGCAAAAGCATCCTATCATTCCAATAAATGTGATCTAACGGAATAAATGTTGCTTTCCTTACCTCCTACACGTATCTGTTCCTGAAAATGAGAAATGCCACCAGAAGACAGATTTCAGTGTTTTTTTTAACGACTTTGTACCGGCCTTGTACTCAACTGCAACTGTTTTAGTTCAGAACTATACGCTGTCATTATACAGTATTTCATTATATATCCTTCTTTCTAACAAATACTGCACGATCTATACTCTCATAGCCTAAGAAACTTGTGGTCACTAAAACGTTATTTTCTTTAATTAGCCCCTATCAAACATATCAACACTTTAAGGAATACGCTCGAGTGTAGCTCGAGCAAAAATATTTTGAAAATGTCTTTGTTATTGAAAAGAAAACTATCATTTTCGTGCAGTCGTTTTACCGCCTGTGTTTGACAGGGTCTCACAACAACTCCACAGCTCAGCAGCAATAACTTTCCTGACTACAAAAATATTGTTGTTTCAGCTCCGCGAAAGGTGTGATTGTAAAACCTCCTACACACATAAAGACATTCGAATGGTACAAAATCAACTCAGCGCCTTAGTGACAGATGACGAGCCAATAACGAACGTTCTAGAGCACAGTAAGCGTGTATATTGTTATGTTGGTGACTAGAAGTGTAGTGAGTGGGAACACGGAGACCAATAGAACCCGTGTTCCTGCAGTGGTGGATATAAGTAACTCACTTCTAGCTTATCTTGGTTGGCTTGTAAATGTCTGGCTGTCCTCGGAGTGTTAAACATGCTTCCAATGTGCTGGTTTACAAAAAGACCACACTTCTGACGAGGGCTGTTTAGTACTTTAGAGATGTTATGTATATTAGAAACACAATTCCAAAGCACTCTAAAATGGTTAAAAACGTCTTTTTCAAATTTCTGTATCTCAAAATATACGTGTCAGATACGTACAGAGCTACTCAATGGTCCGGCATTAAACCTTCCTTGAGACATGTAATCAATATAATAAAAGGTTTACCGCTGGAAATCCCATGGATACGCACAGTGCGACGAGAACACTGCGCGCCAGTTCAGAGCCTTGCGCTTAGCGGCAATGGCGCACTTGATACGCGTGGCAGTGTCGCCCTTATAGCTCCCACGCTTCTCGACCTCGAAAGCGGAAAAAAACCTCCAGTTAGGCAGGAACCTTAAGTACAAAATTATTACCGACACACTAGCAGTGTTTGTTAGTGATAACAAAACAGGCACCCATTAGCAATCCATACATAAACAATTTTGCTGTAAGAACAACACGCTTTTGTTATCGTCACAAAAGTGTTTCACTTTAAGCTAAACATTTAGTAGTGGCAACTTATTTAAGCGCAAAATTATTTCGTAAATGTCAATGTAAGTTACCATTTTAATCAGTATTATTGTGAAGAATACTTTTAAGACATGAACTATACTCTAAACTTCACACAAAAAATGTTTATATCAACTTGCTCATATAACGACATAACAAGGGATAGGAAAATTTCGCGAATTAATTTCGGGACAAGGTAGACGTCAAATACATGCATAGTGAAGTCACCTTCGCAATTGGATCACAGTTTATTAGACCCACCCTGCACGCCTCTGAGCTAATAGCAGACTTGCAAGGAAATACCTTGCGAATCCCATAACTACCAGTTGTGGAGCAACAAGCAATGAACACACATCTGAGGCTTCCGTATGAAGAGGACTGAGGAGTCTAGCCTACAGGTCATTGTTCTCGCGAAATGTTGGTATCCCTACTTATAACGCATATATGTTTCTCCTTGTAGCTAAAGATGGTTTAGTGGCTCGATTGGCAAGATAAAATTCTGGCAGTGGGGTACTGGGCACCAAATTCTTTTTTACAATTTTTTTTAATTACGTTAAATAGCGCATTATAAACAGTGACTATATGAAAAAAAAATGATTATTTCTCGGAACGACGCCCCTAAAATCAACAAATACAATATTTAATTCGGCGCACGCAGCTGGCTGTCACTTATTCAATCCGTGTAATTGTTTCACTGAAGCAACAACGGTTTTCCACCGAGTCTAATTGGAGCCCATTTTCTCTTATTCGAGTAGTTGTACTTCACTGCCTAATCAGTGCTTTTCCAACTGATTCGAATTTAAAGTGCACGCCACCTCGGGCGGCTTACCCCGATTTTAAACTAATCTAGTTTAATCAATTGCAGACCTATCCTATTGATGTGACCGCGGTGAGAGAGAATACTGACGAATACAGAGGCGAACATGCGCTTATGTCGCGAGCTCTAGCCGATCATGTACGCAAGATGGCGTCACTGGAGCCCAGCCAATAGGGAACATTTCGCAGCATGAATTAGCCAGTCGGACACAAGGTCAGTTCGCCTGGATGGGAGGCGCATAGTCTAACCACTAACCCCCCCCCCCCCCACCCCTTCCGATATAGAATGTTGGTGAATGCCACTTTGGGTATATACAATGTTGGTTCCGGCCATGATATTCCATTTCTACAACTTTTGCGACAATTAATTTTTTTTTAACCCAAACGGAAGCCTATGTAGTAAAATCGCTTTGCCCATTTTGTTGAAAATTGGTTTTATTGTGTACTATAATTTTTCAAAACAAAAAATTATATAATTTTAAGTAATTATTAAATAATCTAAAATTTTCTTAATTAACGAATTAAATAAAATTACATAGTTATTTGTGTTGAAACAATTAGACTACAAGATAAAAACAATTTTTAACAAAAAGCCAGAGCGATTTGACAATATCGGATCCCGTTTGGGTTTAATAAATTAGTTCTCGCAAAAGCTGTAGAAATGGAAGATCATGGTCTTGACCCTTTCAGCCCCCATGTCCATGATCGAGGACACGTTGCACATGAAGGTTATTTATGATTCTTAAGGAACTATTGGCATTTTTTCTTTCCATGTGAGAAATCTGATTTGTTAAGAGTTCATGTACTTCTCATTTGTGAACGGTCATTGCTGACAGCAACGAACGCGCTGTACTTTGTTCATTGGCACACCGCCCGCCATCACATTGTACGATTACAAAACTTCATCTCGTCAATTTAACTCAGGACCGAACGAGTTAACCAACATCGCAAATGATGGTCTTAATACGATGGCTGTGGCATACGATTTGGGGGTATACGTTGTTGACGATATGCGAGGTTGGCAATATGCGATGTTTGCGATGTCAGTTTGACCGATATTTGCGATGATGGCATTTGCGATATCAATGCAAGCGATTTTGGCAATTTATCGCCACCGTGATAGTGTATTTTGATGGATCAATATATCGCAGTATATAGTAGTCTATTCGCGGTTTCGTCACATTTTTCGAATCAGACCTTTTAAAAACCACCCCATGAATGACGCGTTTGGTTGTTTCATAAATATGGCATTGACAACAAGCGTTTTATTAATCTGTTAACATAATAGTTTCTTATTATTGGTTAAATTGAACTTTTATTTATAATTTATCTATAAACTATTATATCTAATTGATCATTGCTATTAATAATAACAGGAGGGAAATACGTGAGTTGGTAATACCCAGAGACACGCAAAATTCGCGTTATATTTGGGGACATGATAAACTTGAACCACATGTACCTTTGCAGTACGTTTATCATTGGACCATACATTGTGTGACTCACCTTGGGTCACTCTGCACCAATAAAGGAACACTTCACAATTGTGTGCCACAATCACATGTAGTTCAGTCAGAGAGGGAGTGTCTTCACATCTATGTAGCAGCCAATGGAGAAACGACGCCGGCTATAGTGCATACAGTACTGTGAAATTCAGCCTGATGCCAAATAATAACGCGAATTAACAGTAAATAAATAAATTTTGTTCTAGCCTTAGACATTAACTTCGGAGTGAGGTGGAATATACACACTGTATTTATTACTTACATGGTGATATTTATTTTAAAAAGTGGCCGAAGGATTAAAGTCGCTAACAGGATAAAAGTAACTAGGGCCTCAAAAGTGCTCACTTTACCGTGAACAGCCTATAGACTGAGTGCCCACGAATGCGGTGCGCTGTCCTTTGGTGTAATTTTCTAGACTTGGTTAAGCTTTGTCGTGATGGGGCGGAGGAATATCCTGGAAGTATAACTCGAGCAGGGCGTCGTAAAAGCTGGAAGTAGCAGCGCGAATGTTTGTAGACGACAGAGGAGAGTGTCCGCCGGACAGCCGTGCTGCGGAACACAGGTGCATTCCCCCTCCCCCTGCTCTCCCCCCCGGGCGGTCGATCGCCTTCGAAGGACACGGCCGGCGGTCAGGCCGAGCCGAGTTAGGCGCGTGAATTTGTTTTAGCAGCGAGCGAAACGAGTAGTAACAGTAGCAAAGCGTGACGGGGCGGCCGCATCGGCACGTGACTGAGCAGGCAGGCAGGCAGCGAGGCGATCGCTGTCCCACTCGCGCCGCGCCGTCGTGATTGCCCGCCGCGTGATTGCCGCGGCGGGCGGCAGGGTGCCCCGCAACCTGCTTCACTGCCGCGCGCTGCCACCCGGTGATTCCAAACACTCCCTCTCCCTCGCCACCCGTGTTAACGCTGTGATTGCCGCACACGTTTGTAGGCTGTTCACGGGTTAATGAGCACTTCCGAAAGCCCTGCTTACGATCTATTTGTATGCACGTGTGTTACAAATGTTCTTGTATTTCATTATATTTAAAACAACATTCCTATGAAAAATAAATTAAGGAATATTCGTGGCTCTACCTATAGTCTATTCGCTGTTTCTTCACACGTTTTGAACCAAACCTTTGAAAAATTAGTACGACATGTTTAGTTATTCCCTAATATGCTATGTATCTCAAGCTTTTCATACCTCTGGTTACCTAAAGGTAACTTATTTTTCTTTAAATAAAGATTTACCTGTTTTTCATTTACAAATTCTAATATCTAATTTATAATAAATGCGAACAACAACAGTGAGAAAACATGGGCGTTGGTAGCACCTAGTAAGATTATAGTTCTCATGCAAAATGTTATTATAGGCTGTTCACGGTAAAATGAGCACGTTTGAAAGACTTGCTTGAGATCTACTTGTATGCACATTGTGTATTCATCCGTCTTATGTAAAATTAACGTTGCCTTGGTCCTCGTGACTTTATTCATGCGTCAGTCAAGTGAAACTGTGGAATTGTTATAAAAGGAAAATTTCAAAAATCTGCATATGTATACATCTCGATGCATTAGAAAAAACAGAAGGCGAAATAAATACTTAAAATGATTATTGATATTTATCTAACACTTTTTATTCGCCGTTTAAAAAAGGAACTACTTTCCCTCCATCGTTACCAACTTTACTGGGCGCATGTTACTCAGTGCGCCCGTCAAAATATATGCAGACAGTGGCAGTGACATGTTTCTGAAGTTGATTTAAAAAGTGCTCATTTTAACGTGAATATCATTTACAACTGAGTGCGCGCGAATTCGGCGCGTTGTCCTTTTGTGTAATGATATAGACTTAGTTATGCTTAGTTTGCACGAGGCGGAGGAATATCCTGGAAGTAGAACTTTAGCAGGGTTTCAGAAAAGTAAAAAGTAAGCGTGAGTCGGTTACACTCGTAATCCGGTGGCCCGGCCGACAAGGAACCCAGCATGCAGTAGCCAATCAGAAAACGGCTAGGCCCGCATCGGAGGAACGCCGCACCCTTTCGCGTCTGCGCAGTTTTCCATTCTGTGCCCGTGCGGTGATCCAATTTGTGTTACTTCCCAAGCCGGCCTCAGACCGCGCGGCTCTATTATAACTTTCTTTCCATTTTGAATCCTGCTCAAAATGTGCTGCGATGAATAGTTACGGCTCCTGTCTCGGCTACAGGCTTGCAACGCGAAACGCACGTGGTTGATAAAATAATAAACTGTGAAAATTACAGCCAATAAGGAAAAAAAAAAAAAAAAAAAAAAAAAGGTATGTTGTGATACGTCACGAAATAATGTTGTTTGAGTCGTGGGGAAAAATAGTTCAGCGACCGCGTCAAGGTAAAGGACGATCTGGTAGCAACGAATGAAGATTTCATATTTCAAAAAGTCGGGGAAATTTCATGCTCAATAATAATAATAATAATAGAAAAAAACCGAATGCATTCCAATTTTTTTTAGAAAATATAGTATTGCAGGCAACCCTTGTGAATCTATCCCGGAAGTATCTAAGGATGGATGGGTTTTTTTAAGCTTGCCAAGCGCAATTTTATGACGCGGTAGGAATCTAAATGGTGTTCCGGAAAATCGTGTTGGCATTTTCTCCATAACACACGTTAGAATTCTTTGTTGCTACTAGCGATATACTGGCCAGTAGTTTGGCCTCATGAGAATCATTAGAAATTTCCAGTCAGCTTGAATATTGTATGGCGTGTGTGTGTATACAACATACGCCAAACTTACTTACTGTTACCTTGTTTTGGGTCCATAAAGGCTGTTCACGATAAAGTGAGCACTTTTGAAAACAACCATAGAAAAAAGTCACTGCCTATACCGGCGTATATTTTAACAGGCGCACTAAGTGACATGCGCCCAGTGAAGTTGGTAACGATGGATGGTAAGTAGTTCCGTATCTTAACGTCAAATAAAAAGTGTTAGGTTACCATTTGTGATAACTTAAATTATTTCTTTCGCTTTCTTGTTTCTTTATGCATCAAAGTTTAAAAACGAGCAGATTTGTTAAATATATACTTTTCTAATCATTTCACTGCCATTTGACCGACGCGTGAATAAAGTGACGAGGCCCACGACAGAGTTGATCTTACATGAGGCGGAATACTACACAACGTGCATACAAGTAGGTCTTAAGCAGGGCTTTCAAAATCGCTCATTTTACTGAGAATACCCTGTACCACAAAATACGCAATACGTAGCACATATGAGGGCCTGGGAAAACGTTTTATTCATGCGCACTCATAAGCGGCGCTTTTATCTGTTCGACTGTGCGCACTTAAGGTCACATAAACCTAAGAATAAAATGTGTTTCGTCACGTATGCGGTTTACGTATCAGTCCGTTGAATGGAAAAAATATGTTATTCTCGTTTGAAGTGCCGCTATGCAGTTTTTGTAGTGCGTGACAACCAGCTTCACCTTTGCAATCTCTTGAATGGAAATTTGACTCTTATGCTTTAATATTTTTCTCTGTATTTGTCTTTGTTTACATTCTATTCTGTTTCCCATATCTGTTTGTGCTACAGCCTTAATGAGCATAACTGGCCATATTTGTACTGTTTCAGTCCACGTGTTTTCCTAAGTTTAGGAAATACTATGCAGTGGCCACTCAACATATATTTATTTAAAGCAAGTTATTTTCGTAGCGATGCAGCGGATGGATTAATGTAGATAGCACTTTCGTGATAAGATATGAAACTTAATCAGTTGTGTGAATGGTTTGAAAAACGTAACTTAGATAATAATATTTGTTTTCACATTTGAGAACTTTTTTTGCATATGTCTTAAAATATATTTATTTATAAGAGCGAATACGCGTATCTCGGCAAATAATGTTCTGCAAAAACGACTTCTTGTCATAAAAGATTCTAAAAAATATATATATATATCTACGTCCCTATTTTTTTACTTTTGTCATATTAAGTGTATTCTTGAATAAAAAATTTGTGCAAATTTTCAAATATCGCATTTTTAAAACTTACTTATGCAGTTTCCTTAAGGGGCATGACAGAAGTACAAAGATACAGGCGTAGTTCAATCGGTGTTCTTTCATCGCTTGTAAAAAAAGCCTAATGTTACAGATCTAATTTGAACAGTTCAGCGTTACCACGGAAACATTGCACGCCTTGAGCGTAGGTGCGATGAGGCACTAGGCGTGCGTGTTACTGTCGCCCGTATCGCTCCCTCGCTTCTCGACCTGAGACGCGGGGTTCCCACGGGAGTCCATACCAGTTTTAACGAGATTCCAATTTTTTTTTTTTTTTTCCGTTGCGTTGTGAGGAAGAGATGGTAAGTTGCAAGTCAAGTGGACGAAGCGATTCGATTAATCGATCCTCGCAGGGATTGGTCGCAAATTGCCTCTAGGTCACAAGGCCGGCAAGTTGGATATTCGACAGTTTTCGCGATGCAGCCAGACAGCCGTGAGTGGGTCGGAGATCATTACCCACAAGCGGCCAAGTTATCAGACACGTGTGTGTGTGCGTGTGTGTGTGTGTGTGGGTGTGGATGTGTGTGTTGCGCCACAGACTACGCCGCGAGACGCAACTCCTGAGCAGAGCGACAGTTTGCAACGCCTCAAAGACGCCACTCAGATCCACAACTGTTCGCCAAACTGCTCTCTGTTCTGGTCCCTTTTGCAAACCGCAACAGATCTTCCACAGGATTCCCAAGCGTCAATTACAAAAGATCTCCGGTCGAATGCAATACGAGCGTCGTAGCGTGTACAGTCTATTTGCGGTTTATTCACACTTTTTTATTAAAACCTCATGTTTGACGCGCTTGGTTATTTCCTAAATATGCAGTGTCTCGTGCGTAATTTATACTTGAGGGTCACCGCTGAAAGTCCCATAGGTACACACAGAGCTACAACACTTCACGTCAGTTCAGATCCTTGCACTCAGTGGCGATGGCGTACTTAATGCCCGAGGCACTGTCGCCCTTATCGCTCCCTCGCATCTTCGTCTCAAACGCGGGGAAAGCCCCAGGCTAACGGGGGCCTTGACCAGTGAGTACCAGCAACTTGAGGTAAAACCTTCCCCCGCTAAAAATATCAGTTCTGCCAAAATTTTGGCCAAATAAACATTGTGAAGTAAATATAAGTTGTTAGTTATATCGTTATGTCTGCACTGCTGTGTAATTTCAATAGGTGGTTGGGTATAGGAGAATTTCCGGGATTTTTTTATAGGCTGTTCACGGTAAAATGAGCAATTTTGAAAGCCCTGCTTGAGATCTACTTGTACGCACGTTGTGTATTCCTCCGCCTTATGTAAAATAAACATTGACAATGGCCTCATGACTTTATTCATCCGTCGGTCAAGTGAAACTGTCACATTATTAGGAAGGTAAATATTTTAAATATCTGCTATTTTTACACTTCTGCGCATTAAAAAAGCAGCAAGGGAATGAAATAATTTAAGTTCTTACAAATGGTTACCTAACGCTATTTATTCGACCTTAAGATATGCAACTACTTTAACTCCATCGTTACCAACTTTACTGGGCGAATGTCAGTCAGTGCGCCCGTTAAAATATAATGTAGTTAGAGGCAGTGACTTTATTCTAAGGTGGATTTAAAAAGTGCTCATTTTATCGCGAACAGTCTTTATATAAACATATAGTATAGGCACGGTAAAGTGAGCACTTATGGAAGCCCTCTCACTTGAAATAATTGTCAATATTGAACGTTAACTTCCGAGTGCGGTGGAATAAACATCCTGTGTTTATTACTTACCTAGAAATATTTAATTATAAATGTGGTAAAAAGGATAAAAAATTGCTGAAAGGAAACAGTAAATAGGGCCTCAAAAGTGCTCACTTTGTCGTGAACAGCCGTTAGTCACCAATTGTCCTTTATGCAGAATCTGGTGTTCCTCTCTGAGCTAGAACCGGCGGTAACTACTGCTAAAGAATATTACTCAGTAAATTTAATTAATTTAATTAAGCCAAATTATGTTTTACAATAAGTTTTTATTTCAATAAATTAAGAGTGAAGAGATTTGGGCGGTGCTTAACAGCGAGGTCTTGAGAGCCGATGAGGGCGATTGAGGTGAGTATGGAGCAGCGCCGGAATGAAAGGGCGAGGGAAACGGGAGATCCCCGTGAAAACCCGCCGAGCAACGACATCGTCCGGCACGATTCCCATACATGCGAAAACCCGGGGACCCGGCCGGGGATTGAACCCGGTTCGCCTGCGGTTGGAGGCGAGCGGGCAAACCGCTTGGCTACGGTGGCTCCCATTTCAATAAATGTCAGGACTCATCGCCATCACATAAAAATATATATATATATATACCGTCATGATTTCTTGAAATATTCTCGTTTCGTTAGCTGCAGAATGTCGCTCGGTGTGGAAGCAGGATGCACGCTTGCTGTGTCCGCGACTTCGTTCGGCGATCTCCGTCCGAAGGATCCGAGTGGAGTCTAGCTCGTCCCTGGGGGGGGGGGGGGGAGAACGAGGTTGGCAGCGTCCCCTCTCCATCAGCGACGCGGCGCCGCCCTACAACGCCAACCAATTTCTCTTCTAATGCACTGCGCAATTTGTCATTTGACGCCGCCGCCGTCTAGTTCCCCGCTAACGACGCTCCGCCCGGGACTGATCACTTGCGCGGGAACCGATCACCTCGACTGGAGTCGCGAAACACCCCCCCCCCCCCCCCCCCCCACTGCGCCGAACTGCGTCCGAGCAGACGAACGCCCTCGCCAACTTGAGACGCCCGCCGGACTGAAGGGCATCTCACAGATAGCAACCGCAAATTTGGAATTTCGCAAGTGCTCTAGAGTACGCGTGCGCTGTTCGCGGTAAAATGAGCACTTTTGAAAGCCCTGCTTAGGATCTACGTGTATGCACGTTGTGAATTCTTCCGCCTCATGTAAGATTAACATTGCCATGGGCCGCATCACTTTATTCGTGCGTCAGTCAAGTGAGAGTGTGGTAAGTAAATATTTTAGAATCATGCTCTGTTTTACACTTCGATGCATAAAAAAACAGAAAGCGAAAGAAATAATTTAAGTTATCACAAAGGATTACCTAACAATTTTTATTCGACGTTAATATATGGAACTATTTTCCACTCGTTACCAACTTTACTAAGCGCATGTCACTCAAGGCGCCCGTTAAAATATATGATGATTGTTTGCAGTGACTATTTTGTGAGGTTGATTTCAAAAATGCTCACTTTATCGTGAACCGCTTTTATCAACATTTTATCGTTTTGTGATGGCGATTATAGACAAAGCGAAAATCCTTCACTTTTCTCGCAAGTAGCTTGCTTGTTGGAAGACATTAGAAATGATTAAAGAGAACATTTCCAAAAACGTTATTTTAATTTTTTATAATTTACACTAAAACACTTTGTATATAATTCATTCACGATTACTTCAGCCTTTTCTGAAGCCCTGCTAAAGTTCTACTTCCAGGATATTCCTCCGCCTCGTACAAACTAAGCTTAACTAAGTCCGAAAAATTACACCAAAGGACAACGGACTGCATTCGTGCGCACTGAGTGTAAAAGTAATTTGTAAAAGAAATATTTCTCACTAGGCGCTACCAACTTACCTATTTTCTCCCTGTTATTTATTCACATTATTTATAAATGAAGCTATATCATTTATAGATAAAATATGAATAAAATTTATATTTAACAGAAAAAAAGTAACTATGATTAACACAAGTATAAAACGCTTGTGATACAGAGCGTATTTAGGAAATAACTAAACACGTCATACCTGGGGAGATTTTTCAAAGGTTTGATCAAAAAGGGGATAAAAACAGCGAATAGACTATATCTAATATTTACCTTCATGAATCCCACATGTTTATACAAATCAAAATGCCATTAGTTTTAATCAAATTATAAACAAAGGAAAAAATGCAGATTAAAAGCAAAAAAAATTTTTTTTAATCATCTATTAAAATTATTTTTAATCCAACAGACACTCTCAGATATTCAAGCATAACTATGAACATAATTGTATGAGGTCTGGAAAATGTAGATACATACATACAATGTGATGAATTGTTTAATGATATAATGTACAACTGTATTAAGAAATATGTTAGTATATGATAAATCGCTCTAAAACTCATGAAAATGCTACATATCACGTATACGTATGTACCAATATTAAATAAAATAGAAGCAAATAAATTGGCTTATGAGTTTTAAAACATGGCTCTTAAGTAATTGTTTTATATTTATAGTAAGAAATTTTTTTGAAAACCATTAAAAAACATAAAATAATTTCCCAAATTTATTTTAGTCATTTGTATGTTATTTGAGTTCTGTTTTATTTAATTCGAGCTTTTCATTTTTTTAAATTTAAGAAGTTCATTTAACTTCCAGACAAGCTGGTCCATTTTTTATATCATAAGTAAATAAAATATATCAGAAGAATATGGAAACAACAATGTTGATTTAAAAACATGTAAAAATAAAAAAATTGTGTTAACTTATTTCCCATGAAAATAACAACCGATGTAAAGTTATCAACAAATTAAGTATGTAAACTGGATTTTCTATAACACACAGACAACAGGGACAATTGATATTCTATTTTTAAAAAGTGCAATAAATCATTTTCAAGACAGAATTGTAATAAAATGCTCATAAGGTAAATCTGTTAAAAAACTAATAGTTTTGTTGTGTTGGTTACAAATAAATATTATTTGTCCATTAGAAAAGTAACCGCAGTTTTGAGAGTTAAAATACTTAAAATTTTGCCATATGAGAGTTTTGGTATTAAATTTTTTTTAAATATTTTTTGAAAACTGTACAAATAGAATAAACACATAAATGTTAGCAGACGAAGCTATAATAACAAATTTACAATCCCTAAATGTTGAAAATTTTATATCTGAATAGGCTTAGGAATTCAGTCATATTCTAAATCAGCCTAAAAATGTCCAAAGTTAAATCATATTAGAAAGAGAGAGAGAGAGAGAGAGAGAGAGAGAGAGAGAGAGAGAGAGAGAGAGAGAGAGAGAGAGAGAGAATATATATATATATTTAAAAGCCGTGGTACAAAACGTAGCAATAAAACTTACATAATATTTCAAACATCAGTAAACAATGATCTACTAATTAACAGTTTGGCATATATACGTCAATGTTATGATAAGAGTCGCCAACTACTTCCCGGCTTGGACACTAAAGTCCTGGTTTAGCAGCAAATGAAAGAAAAACGTATTAATAAGACGGGTATATATTAAAAAATTTGTACTCTGTTTTATTGATCTAAACATGCATGTTGTACCCATTTTTATCATATCTTCAAGTACGGTACCCTTTCACAGTTATGGGGTCGCGATGCTATAGTTGTCAGACTACACACGCCTTTCACCTAGGCGCACCGGATTCGATTCCTGCCGGATTTTTCACACGCGGGAATCATGCCGGATGATGCCGCTGGTCGACGGGTTATCTCGGGGATATCCCGTTTCCCCCGATCTTGCGTTACGGCGCCGCTCCATACCTCACTACATTCTCATTGGCTCTCACTATCTCGATGTAAACAGCTATCCAAATCTCTCCACTCTTTCACAGTTGCGTTAAAATGTGGCGATGTGTGATGTTGGTAAAGAGTAACGTCCTCATTGAGGCCTAAGATATTACACAGCAGAAACTGGTGGTACAGAGGTATGTTGAGTTGAATCGGAAAAAAAATTTGGTTCATTAACACCTTTAATGAGAACCACTGCTGATGTGTCTCATGGGTTTCATATGGGCTTACATCACAGCAAACATGTGTTTTTTTTTACACATAAACGAGTCTTTATCAAAATATAAAACAATATTTATAATTAAGGATTCGATAGAATTGGTTTTTCCAAACCCATATTTGCTATACCCGTATTTGTGATCCTCAGCAGAGTCTCATATATATTTGATACTATTTAAGTTTAAAAGATCCTCGTCCTGCTATTGCTGTTTTTATAGATGACTTCACCTTAAAATTTATTTTAAAGGAAGGAACAAACGACTTAAGACTGGAGACCTGAAGAATTCGCGGATTCATTTTGAGACAAGCTGGAATTCAAAAAAACGTGTATTTATATGGCATTCGCCATTGGTCCACACGGTGTTTGACACCTTCTGGAGAACGCTGGCCCAATCGTCGGGTTCCACTCTGACAGCAGACAAACAACCAATGTACTGTTGACATCGGCATATGTGTACATAAGACTTTAGAGTATAGCCTGCAGGTCACTGAACTCGCGAATTTGTCAGTTCTCTACTTAAGACACGTACTCGTAGAGCACAGATTGCGCAAACAGCACGGGGACTAGAACCAACGCCACTTGTGGTATTGCTTGAATTACGATCTTTGTACTTATATTTATAATAAATATGTATGCAAGTATCTAGGAAATATAAATGAAGTTGTTTCATTACGAATAATACATATATTTCATTTTCAGAATTTTATGCATTTAGGAAACTTTTACAGTTAATGAGTAATACAGTGACGTTTTTCTAAAGTTGCCCTTTTGATATGATCATTTTGGTTGTTTTAGTGTTTTACTTTACTCAAAGATTCAATACATTTCAATTTGCACACAACTACACTGCACACTACCCATAATTCTTACACAAACAGCTATACGTGTATGGTTTTTCGTTGTTGAGTGTCCGCCATTTTACTGAAGGTCGTGGACACGGGTAAGCATAGTGGAAATATTTATTTTACAAACATCTCCTTGTAGTTTTACAAACTAGCAATCAAGAGAAATATTTGTACTGTCACAAGCATTTGTAAAATTACAAACATCTTGTCGATAAAAATTACAACTGTATTTACAGTGCAGCAGTATGCAACAGTTGACGTGCCATACACGGCCCATTAGAATGCTACTAATACATCCGCGGCAATAAGTAACAGTTGGTATGCCACGAGTGACCCACACGTTTGCTCCGTGTGTGTTCCCATAAGTAAACAACAGTTGGCATGCCGTAAATGGCTAATAAAAACATGGTGCTAATATTTTCCCAACAGTGAGTAACAGTAAAGGCGGTTCACGATAAAGTGATCACTTTTGAAATCAACCTTAGAAAAAAATCACTACCCCCTGCCTGCATATATTTAACGGGCGCGCTAAGTGGCATGCGCCCAGTAAAGTTGGCAACGATGGATGGGAAGTAGTTCCAATATCTTAACGTCAAATAAAAGGTGATAGGTAACAATGTGTGATAACATAATTTATTTATTTCGCTTTCTGTTTTTTTTTTAATTCATCGAATTTAAAAAATGAGCATATTTGTAAAATATTTACTTTTCTAATAATTTCACAGTTTCACTTGTCCAGCGGATGAATAAAAGTTATGGCAATATTAATTTTACATAAAGCGGAAGAATACACAACGTGCATACCAGTAGATCTTACGCAGAGCTTTCAAAAGTGCTCATTTTGCCGTGAACAGCCTATAAGCATTTAGTTATCATCTGCTCGCGGGCCTTCTGTTGAAATCTAACAATCAGTGGGGGAGCATTGGCCATTCTACGATTATCTAAAAAATAGATACCGTCACTTTTGTCTATATGACCTGATTGTCAATTATATAATAAACACTGGCGGTCATAAATGCGAACGTTTGCCACCACTGCTAGAAGTTGACCGACTGTTAACTGCTCGTTGTTTGCCACTTGGGAAGGCATGACTTGCTTGCTCACGTGTTAAATGCTTGCGCACACGTTAAAGAAGAATGTGGACACCAGCTCCGATCATCAACACAGCTCTTGACTACGCGTGCTGCAAAATGCATAAAGTTGCCTGTGGCATTTTTGAATACATTTTGCAAAAGGAATTTGCACAACAAGACCCGACAAGTAACGAGCTGTTCATCTACTGTCACTAGGCCGGCCCGATTTTAGCTCAAATATTTTCACGCGCGATAGAATCCAACACTACACAGGCTCATAAGCAGGATTTTTTTTTTTTTTTGCTTATTGGCCACTTGTCTTTGTGAGGAGACAGTTTCTAACTCGAGTGGCCAATCAGAGTTAAGTTACTCTGATAGTGTTACATCTGTGATTCATGGGCAGACAGCAAAGGCGTATAAATCTTTTAAATCATTCAACCACGAGAGTGGATATGAGCTATACGGTTATGAAATACAAACTGGTCCTGAAATATTTCCGCGAAAATCGGGTGCCCCTAACTATCATCTATACCGTTCCCATTCCGGTCAGTTACACATAATTGTATCTCAGACACTTTTGTGACTAGAACATATGTTTGTTGATGATTTCCCTTCAGAATTGTATCTTGGCGTATTTCTGTTTCCCCCTGAAACATCCAGTGTATATATATATATATATATATATATATATATATATATATATATATATATATATATATATGAAGAAACACAAAAAATGACTGAATACATTATAACTTATTGCCTTGATACTGCTTACTTAATAAAGAATGTTTCTATCCGGTTACGTGCCTTCAATCACAGATATAATATAAAGCTCAAAATTTTTGTTTTTAGACTTTTACTTTAAATTGATCAGCAGAATTTCCATGAAGATTAAACTCATTTAAAACAAAGTAAGAATAAATTTCAATGGGAACCTGTCCAATACTCCGTACAAAGTAAGACTCAATATAAAATATTTAAATTTTCTGGTAACAGCACTATTTAAAACAGGGCGTTGAAAGTATTAATATAAATGAAAATTGCCGAATTAAGACAACGTGCAAGTACTCTATTTATTCAAATATTACTGAATTCTAATATATATTTTTTGCATATACGATGTTATAAAATATTAGTTTGTTTGTACGCGTATAATTTATTGTAAAGAACTGTGAAATAGTTTTTTTTAATGATAGGTAATTTGTGTATGACATTAAAGTGAATACTACAAATAAAGGAATTGTGAAGCAACAAACAAGCTGAATACATCACCCTTTAGCAGCGAAGTGCATCTTGCTGTGGGATCACTGTACATAAGAACGCACCAAAGGAACGAATCCTTTTTCTTTTCTCCTCCCCATCTACTCGCCGAAGTCGGAAGATAAAATGGGGCCGGAAGAAGATAAAAAGTGCGACGCTAGACAATGGCGGGAGGCTGTGGGCGTCGATTAATCATGACGTCAGGTTCGGCGACAGTCTATAAGCTAGTGGGAGAAGACGCGGAGCGTCCCTCCCCCTTGCCCTACTGCTGGGGCGATTAGGACAGCGCCAGGCAGACCCAGGCAGCCGGGATTAGTTGAAGTGTGCAGAAGATTCCGCGACATGGTCGGCAAGCTTCTCGTGGGAGCATTCTGCTCTCTCTCTAGCTATCTCTATCTATCTATCTATCTATCTAGCTCTCTCACACGCGTGCGCTAGGGCCCAGGGGGAGACGCTAGGTAGGCTCTTCAGTATTTTTATTGAGCATTAACTTTAGTGTCTACGTCAACATTGCAATAACGTAAGTAACATACACATAGACATACTTGCATACAGTGAAACCCTATTAAGAAGTTTTCACTTAAGAAGTTTTCCTGCTTAATAACATAAATAATGGCTAGAGACCTGAAGAATTCACGGATTCATTTTGAGACAAGCTAGAATTCAAAACACGAGTGTTTACATAACTTAAGCCATTGGAACACGCGGTGTTTGAGACCCCATGGATAACGCTGGCCCAATCATCGCCTTCCACTGTGACAACGGACAACCAATGTGCAGTTAATGTCAGCATATTCGTACATAAGACTGTAGAGTCTAGCTTGCAGGTCGTAGAACTCGCGAATTTTTCAGGTGTCTAATCATGGTGCACCCTCTCTTATGTGCACTTGTGTAATTTGACCCTTTAAAGAAATTTTCCTGGTAATAAGCATTATCTTGTCAGTCCTTTCATAAACGTCTTAACAGAGTTTTACTTTAGTATAAAACGAAATCACCCGGCCGCGTGTGTCTGTGTCTTCGAGAAGGCTTCCGAACTGCTTAATGGATTTTGATGCGGTTTTCATCATTTAGAAAATTTCTTGAGGCAGGTTTAGATGTATAATACATAGAGACCTGAAAAATTCGCGAGTTCAATAACCTGCAGGCTAGACTCTGCAGTCTTATGTACAAATATGCCGATATCGACTGCACATTGGGTGTCTGTTGTCACAGCGGAAGGCGACAATTGGACACCGTTCTCCAGGAAGTGTCAAACACTGTGTTAACCAATGGCTAAAGTTATATAAACGCACGTGTTTTGAATTCCAGATTGTCCCAAAATGAATCCGCGAATTCTTCATGTCTCTAATAATACATTAATATTTAATGTAAGGATAGTAGAGAAATGTCGTAATAAAGTCGGTAAAAACCAAACATTTCGGGCACTTATATGGCTTACGCTGACTAAACCATAAGAGACCCGCCAAATTAATGTATTACACAACTGTAGATCTTTAAAAGGTCTACCAAAAAGTCCGCGACAGCATTTTTAAACAATATTTGTAAATCACACTCGCGCGAAGCCAGGGTGGGTCGTTATTAACATATAAATATAATTAATTTTTGGGCAGTATATTACTTTGTTACGCCCTTGCTCCCAAGGACGCGGCAAAGTGGACTATCACAAATTTCCAGCAATTCCAATCACCTAGGGGAAGAAAACCTCGTTTAGACAAGGCCAATGAACAAGACAAACCCATATGTTAGGAGAAAATGGTACTAACTTACATAAACACATGAGTTTTCATACTGTTATTCATTTGCAATTTTATTTCCATTTTTACACATTTATTTTCATTTGTTCTTCAAACATTATATGTTATCCTTTGAATAATATTTGTTTTTTAAATCTATGTGATGCATATATATATATATATTCATTTTAGGATTCTAATATCACTTTCCCAATATTTTATCAGGTATACCACGTGCAAAATCTTTCAATACAGTGCAAAATACTTTGTATGTCTTTACAAGTCATTTTCTAGAGTATTTGGTTACTAATCTTTCAGTTCTGGAAATAAATTATTTTAAAAATGTTCCCAATCGGGGAAAATATATGTACAGTACAACCACATTTAAAAATCTGGACATACAGCTTTAACAGTGGCCATGTTTCCTCATTTTGTAACCACTTAATGTTTATTTTTAAAATGTTCACAATCGGGGAAAATATATGTACAGTACAACCACATTTAAAAATCTGGACATACAGCTTTAACAGTGGCCATGTTTCCTCATTTTGTAACCACTTAATGTTTATTTTTTAAATGTTCACAATCGGGGAAAATATATGTACAGTACAACCACATTTAAAAATCTGGACATACAGCTTTAACAGTGGCCATGTTTCCTCATTTTGTAACCACTTAATGTTTATTTTTAAAATGTTCACAATCGGGGAAAATATATGTACAGTACAACCACATTTAAAAATCTGGACATACAGCTTTAACAGTGGCCATGTTTCCTCATTTTGTAACCACTTAATGTTTATTTTTAAAATGTTCACAATCGGGGAAAATATATGTACAGTACAACCACATTTAAAAATCTGGACATACAGCTTTAACAGTGGCCATGTTTCCTCATTTTGTAACCACTTAATGTTTATTTTTAAAATGTTCACAATCGGGGAAAATATATGTACAGTACAACCACATTTAAAAATCTGGACATACAGCTTTAACAGTGGCCATGTTTCCTCATTTTGTAACCACTTAATGTTTATTTTTAAAATGTTCACAATCGGGGAAAATATATGTACAGTACAACCACATTTAAAAATCTGGACATACAGCTTTAACAGTGGCCATGTTTCCTCATTTTGTAACCACTTAATGTTTATTTTTAAAATGTTCACAATCGGGGAAAATATATGTACAGTACAACCACATTTAAAAATCTGGACATACAGCTTTAACAGTGGCCATGTTTCCTCATTTTGTAACCACTTAATGTTTATTTTTAAAATGTTCACAATCGGGGAAAATATATGTACAGTACAACCACATTTAAAAATCTGGACATACAGCTTTAACAGTGGCCATGTTTCCTCATTTTGTAACCACTTAATGTTTATTTTTAAAATGTTCACAATCGGGGAAAATATATGTACAGTACAACCACATTTAAAAATCTGGACATTCAGCTTTAACAGTGGCCATGTTTCCTCATTTTGTAACCACTTAATGTTTATTTTCCCAAAAACTTTACATTTATGTCACAATTAATTTCCTGGCCGTATGGACAAAACAGAGACCACATTTTCTTAATTTCAGCACTGTTTTATATTTACTTTCTCAAACTCAAGAAATGAAGAACATTTTATTTTTCTTGGTTTTCAAATATTATGTGAGCTGATTAAGAACTATTTAAGCGAATTTTCTGAAATACTATAAACATTCAGTTTCCCAATTTTTAGCAGCCGGGACAGTCAGCACACTTCACGTAGTTAACTGCGCGTAGGCGTCATTTCGGTTGAATAGAGCAGCAGCAACAGAGACGACGTATTTTTCCGTGCAGGCAGCCTCAACACTTTATTATCATTGCAATGATACTGGTTTCGCTTGCGAATGTTTATACTACCGAGGAAAAAAAAAATGGTATACAAGTATCGACTCGTGATCATGAAAGGTGTTGTTTGTAGTTGATTGATCTGACTTGTTGGTATCCCTGTTACCTAAACTTTCTTGAGCATTTCGTGCTTTGGCCACTGCTATGGTCTATTTGCGGTATTTCCACACTTTTTGAATCCGAATTTTGAATAATCACCTCCATGTACTGTATGACGATATTGGTTGTTTTGTAAATACGCCATGCATCACACACGTTTGTTTTATAATTCAGTTAAAGTACAAGTATATTATTTATGGTTTAACTAAACGTTTGTTTATAATCTATAAAATTTTATAGTATTTGATTTATTATTTGCATTAATAAAAACAGAGAGGTAGTAGATGTGTTTGTAAAACCTAAACAATTATTTATCATGAAAAATATTACTTACTTTCGGCTTCATCCTTTTGCAGAAATTCTTCGTTTTCGCGTCATCATTTCGGATTCATACTAATTACTGACAATGGACGATATTAGAATATTTACAATTTACGAGATTTTCAATATTTTTCTGCGGAATTTTATTTATTTGTTGTCTGCTTCATTTTAAAAAGTCAAGAATATATTTACATTTAATTAATAAGTTCTCGACATCCTACAACAAGCAAGTAGCACACAATTAAAATTACGCACAAAAAAAAAAGCCAAAACAACTCCTAAAAAATAAATTTTCTATGATCGTACAGTGTCAGTTATTACTATGGATTCGAAATTATGACAGGAAAACGAAGCATTTCTGCAAACGGGGTTAGGCCCATCCTTAAACTGAGTGCTCACAAATACGGTGCGTTGTCTCATCGGTGTTATCTTCAAATTTTGCTTGCATGAGCTGAAGGAAAAGCCTGAAATTAGAACTCATGTATGACTTCAGAAAAGTTGGAAGTAATTATGAGTGTAATGCACTTAGCACTGCTTTTGAGTTTTAAAGTCTGTACAAGGTTTTCTTTAACAGTTTTCAAATGCGTTTTCTGTGAAACGAATACACATTTTTCCGTGAACTTTACACAAATCCGTATACACGAAGATGCCTAAGTGTGTAGTAAAATTTCAGTGGCTTCGTTACGAAAATTCTAACGCCAAGCTACGTGCCAAAATGTACACCGCTCGCCCGGCGAGTACTCTTACAAACATGAGGCCACGGTGCCTAAGCGATCAGCGTGCTCACCTCCCACCAAGGCTAACCGGGTTCAATCCCCGGACGCTTGGCCGGATTTTCGCAAGTGGGAATCTTGCCGGACGATGCCGTTGGTTGGCAGGTCTTCTCGGGAATCTCCCGTTCCCCCCCCCCCCTCCCCGGGTCCTTCATTCCGGCGCCGCTTCATATTCGCTTCAATCACCCTACTCTCATCGGCTCTCAAGACCTCGCTGTTAAGAGCCGCCCAAATATCTTCACTCACTCACTCACTCGTACAAACTCCTGATTCCTTATTTGTCTGCGTTATTTCCTTTCACAAATATTAAACTCGTTTCAACCTATTCCCACTTTATCAGTTATTTACATATTTACTATAAGCCTAGCCCAAGTTCGTAAGTAAAGCTTCCATGCCGCAGGAACAAAAATGATCCATTCGAAATTTTTTGGGGAAAAAAAATTCTTAAAACAGAATTCATAATGCAATAGACTCGAATTAGAATTTAACCATTTGGTGCAAAAGTGTATTTGATTCCACGTGTTATAAAAATATTTAAGTAATTTACGAATAAAAGGAGTTTATGATGTGTGGCTGGCTACAAATAGTCGTTAATGGACACTAATCCGGCAAGCAAAAAGAACCTAACTCAAAGCTGAGAATGCCAACTCTTTCTACTTCCGTGCACTTGTTACGGCCACTGATTATTAAGGGGTGATCCTACCTGGAGATTGGGAACTGCGTCGGCCGAGCGGTTAGCCTGCTCGCCTTCCACCTTGGCGAACCGGCTTCAATCCCCGGCCGGGTCACTACCGGATTTTCGCAAGTGGGAATCGTGCCGGACGATGCCACTGGTCGGCGGGTTTTCTCGGGGATCTCCCGTTTCCCCCCCGGCCCTTTCATTCCGGTGCTGCTCCATACTCGCCTCGCTTCACCCTCGCCGGTTCTCAAGACCTCGATGTCAAGACCGTGTACCCTATATTTTTACCTTCTGTAAGAAAGCGGATTTCAGAAGATGACGGAATGACACTTTCAGTGCATCACTCAAACTGGAAACATTTTTTTTTTCGTAACCTTGAGCTGACAACTAACTTTTCAGACTGCAACTGTATATCTCAAAATATACGAACCGGAATTGGAATGGGAAAGGGCTTACTAACGCCCCCCCCCCTTTTTTTTATGTGTTGTGCCTGAAGGCTTATCAAGGTACGGCTTACAAAGTAACTTATTACCTAACTCAAACTAATACAAATGCCTTACCTAGAATTCGAACCCAGAGCCTCCCACACCGGAGGACGGCGGCGCACCAACTGACTCCGCCACGGGAGTACGGCTATACGAACCGGATACAAGCGAAACTACGATATAGGCTATTCACGGTAAAGTGAGCACTTTTAAAAGCCCTCTTATTTGGAACAATAGTCATCAAATGTATTATAGGCAATTTTAAAGCTTAGATGGTAGGTAATCGTTGACGTATGATCGACAGCAATATTACTATAGATGAAATCAGAAACATGTAAAACAGCACAAAGACGATTAAAAAACACGAATAACTTGCTCGAGATTCGATTTCAGAAAAACTCATGACATGAATCTAGTTTGCAATCAACTGCGCGCTATTCTGTAAATAAGAGACTTACATACTTCAAACATATAAATTAGTACAGTCTACCACTGTACAACTTCTTTGCCAAATTTTAAAGAAATCGATCAAATGTTTTCCGAGATACGGCATAAAAACTATGTTATTTTATGTTATTTTACAAAATGGCGGAGAAATGAGGCTTTGTATATACAATTTTAATGGATATAAATGAAACTCTTAGCATACAAAGTAAAGTTAAAATTTGTTTTACAGTTTCGTAGATAAAAATGCGGAGCTAAAATATTTATATGGCAAGCCATTTTGAAAATATGCGTGCCTGATCCCTCTTAAAATTTATTAGTTTGTGGTAGCCTATCATTGTGCTAATTGTTAGCCATATTTGCTAGAAATCGCATAATTTTAATTTATCAAGTGAACACATTTTAAAGAATGGCGGACAAAATAGATCCTGTGTGCAAATATTTGATTGTTGTAGTATATACCTACAGCCATCATACAAGTATCATTGAAATTAATTACATGGTTTCGACAATATAGCATACAAAACTAAAATAGCTTTATAACGGACATTTTTAAAAGCAGTGGCTGATATACCTGGAACGTATCAGTTAGCATTACCTGCCGCAGTACTATTTGTTTGCCATATTTAGTAGGAATCGGCTAATTGTTTCCCGAGATATGACATAACTTTATTTATTCGTATGGCACTTTCTTACAAAATGGAAGATAAAAGGGTCTCCATGTGGACACATTCGGAGTTTGTTTTAGTTACTGCCAGCATACAAAGTTAAGTTGTAAACAATTAAATGTTTTCGAAGTTATAGCATACTAAGCTAAACGTTGCTAGATAGCCACCATTTTGAAAATAAGTGTGACATTTAAATAATATTTGTACTTATAAACTGCGGCACTACTACTTGATAGATAAATTTTGTAGAAACCTGTCAACTGTTTCCCGAGAAATTACACAAAATCTTCATTACGTCATGTAACGCTCTCTTACGAAATGGAAGTAAAACGTTGCTGGTTTTTTGCATATTTGATGCTTGTAATAGAGACTGCCAACGTACAAAATTTTGTTGAAATTGGCCAAATGGTATTGCAGGTATACAAAATAAACCTAAAATATTTGTATCTCCGCAATTTTGAAAATAAGAGCCTAATAAAGTTTAATTAATCCTTTTTACCTAGCCTGCCGTAGTATTTCTTATGTGCCAAATTTGGTGAGCATTGGTTGAGTAGTTTTAGAGTTATTCTATATTGTAAAAGATTTATTTTTACTTGCGGCGCTATCTTTGAAAATGGCTGAGAAAAGTGGTTGTTGTTTAGCTTATATAATGCTTGTAATACATACCGTCAACGTACAAGATTTGGTTGAAATTGTCCAAATGGTATGAAGTTATGCCAAATAAATCTAAAATACTTGTATGGCCGCCATTTTGAAAATAAGGGCCTAATAACATGTATTTATTTATATTTACGTGGCGTATCATAATATTACTTACTTAACAAATTTGAAGAGATTGGTTGAGTAGTTTTCGAGATACAACATAAAAGCTTTATTTTTTCATGTAATGCTTCCTTCCAAAATGGCTTACTAAAGTGATTACTGTTTGGCTCACATGTTGCTCGTTATAGATACTTTCAGCTTAGAAAATTAGGTTGAAATTGGTTCAAACGGTGTGGTAGTAATACCAAATAAACTTATAATATTTGTACGTCCTTCATTTTTAAAATAAGTATCAAATAAATTTCAATAAACTACATTTACCTGGAAAATTTTAGTATTACTTATGTGCCAAATTTGGCGAAAATAGGTTGGGTAGTTTTCGAGATATAATATAAATTTTTTTTTTTTTACATGTAGCGTTATCTTCTAAAATTGCCTACAAACAACACTATCTACCTCTAAATTTATTGCTTACAACTTGCTCTGTCAGTATACAAAATTTTATTAAAATTGGTTGAATGATTTACCAAGTATGAATACCACCCAAATTTTTTGAATGACCGCCATCTTGAAAGTAAGTGCTCAGTGCGGTTGAAAACTATAAAAGTCAGGTGAACTTACTTACTATATGTGTACCGGGTTTGTTGAAATTCGGTTAATGCGTCCAAAAATTGAAGGGGGCGGGGGGGGGGGACACGCGTATACACACATGCATACACACAAACACACAAAGAAAGGAAGTGATCTCAAAAGCCTTTCTTTCCTTCCGAAAGTAGGCTAAAAAAATTGGTCAAAGGATAGAAAATGACTGAAAGGAAAAAGTAACTAGGGCTTCAAAAGTGCTCTTTTTAACTTGAAAAGCCTATAGAGGCATGCGTGGGACTTCGCTACAGAGTTGCGTCCAATAAATAGAGCCACTGATTTTTCGTGAAAAAATCTGAGCACACAGTAAACTTCAATACTATATATACATCTCGGCTATTGTCATACCTACATTGATTGCTGGTGTCGTTTCCGCATTTGACCGAGACACTCAGTATTCCATAACTCCAGCACGCACTGTATCTTCGTGAGTGAGTGAAGAGATTTGCGCGGCTTTCAACAGCGAGGTCTTGAGAGCCGACGAGGGTGATAGAAGTGAATATGGAGCGGCGCCGGAATGAAGGGGCGGGGGAAACGGGAGATCCCCTAGAAAGCCCGCCGACCAACGGCATCGTCCAGCACGATTCCCACTTGCGAAAATCCGGTGACCCGGCCGGAGATTAAATCCGGTACGCCTTGGTGGGAGGCGAGCGCTCTAATAGCTGAGCCACCGTGGCCTCTGTACCTTCGTGATTGGTGCTCAAACCGTTAACACCGACTAGAACGTGTTTCAGGCAATTTGAAAAGCTGGACGATCCCACAGTACTTTGAACTTGCGAAATATCACTGCCCCTACCAATAAAATAACATGGTCGCCGTTTGAAATCTCGATCAGACGAGTTGCCGACGGAAAGACTGCACATCAGTCGTGCGCATTGCGCGTAGAGGCAATTCCCGCTTTACACTCGCCGGTCGGCGTCGCCCTTATAGCTCTTCATTGATTTTTGCCTCGCAAACCCACCCCTTGCTAGGCGACCGCCTTAAGGTGGTAGCTTTTCTTACATCTTGGATTCTTTGTTTCTGTAAATCTTTGTAATCAAAATTTATGAGCAGATATTAAAAATCAAAGCTTGGCGTGACATAGAGGACTACTTAAAAAAATTCCGAAGTTTGTATGGTTTCAGTTATTCCCATACGGAGCCTGAAATTATTAAAAAAATGAGATAATCTTTGATTGAGGTTGGAGATTTAAAATGAATCGCGAAGGAAAAAAATGTAGATTTCGAAATTACTGTGATCATTGAATGAATAGTGCAACGGGGGTGAATAACTTGATTGAGATTTTTGGACATTCGCCATTGCGATGCAGATAGCTGTCATGAGAAAAGCGAACTGAACATAAAAAAATACTTAAACAAATATATGTATACAACAGTGTATACAACTATACAACTACTGTGTTTGTGCGAGTTTCTTCGTTGTGTTTGTTTAAGTTGTTTAAGTAGATAACTAGCCTGTGTCGTGTTCTGTGTGTTGTCTGTTGGTAGTACACAGTTTTCTCATATACATATTTAGTTAGAGACCTGAATAATTCGCGGATTCATTTTGGGTCAAGCTAGAATTCAAAACACGTGCGTTTCAATAACTTTAGCTATTTGTCCACACGGTTTTTGACACCTCCTGGAGAACGGTGTCCAACTGCCGCCTTCCACTGTGACAGCAGACAACCAATGTGCAGTTGATATCGGCATGTTTGTAGATAATACTGTAGAGTCTAGCCTGCAGGTCATTGAACTCGCGAAATTTTCAGGTCCCTCTACATAGTAAATTATTTTTCCGCATTTAGCTTGCTGTCATGGTTGTTTTGACTCGATTCCTTCACGGTATTTTCTAGCTTTGTGCATATATATTCTTGACTACAGCATACCTGGCTTGCCTTCTGTCTTGTCTGATAAAAGTGATGTGTTTAGATACGTTTTCTTTGTTGTGTTGTCATATTTTGTTCCTGCTTATTTTGTCAGTGTTGTCCTAATTTTTTCAAGCAGGTTTTTAGCCGCTGTTGTTTTCTATGTGTTATCTGTTGGTTGTGTATATATACACATAGTTTTCTTAATTAGTTGCTTTTCTATTTTTTCGACTGCATTCTCTACTGGAATTTTCCACTGTTGTATACATATATTTAATTTCTGGTCCATAGGTATTGTCTTATTTAAGTGTCCAGTTTTCCCATGACAGACATCTGCATCGCAATGGCGATAGTCCAAAAATCTCAATCTATTCGAAATTACTGTTAAGTTGTTCCCTGTTCCTTGACAGGCTTGCTTTTCAAGTATTTACTCTGGAAATAAAGTTATGCAGGAATATGCGTAAATTCAAGATGGCAGGAACATCCCCTTAAGACGACTCTCGCGATGATGGGCATATTTCTCCAGCGAAAATTTTTCATTAACCAATTAACATAAAATATTTGATGTAATGACTTCTGTGAACTATACTTTTGTAATGTTTATGTAAATATTATTTTTATTCGATATGGAAATTGATTCGCGGGCATATTTGTAATTATTTCTATAGTTTTTTTTATATTTCTTTAGTGTCGTTTTTTTAGAAGCATAGTGGTATTCTCTGAGAAGCGTGTTGAGTTTACCAAGTATCGGTTCAACATCAGCTAATAAATAATATATTGACAAAATTTTTATGCAGAATTGCCTCAAAAATATCCTATGCAAAACTGCTAATTACTGGTTTTAATTCTTTCATTAGGCATTCCAATATACTAAGTATTATTTAAATAATTATAATGGATACAGAGATACGTCGAACAATACTCTAATCTTCCATTTTTAAAATGTGTATCCGACCTAATAATTCATAGGCTATTTATAGAAAGCCTACGAAAGCGCTTGTTTGCGAAATTTTGCAACAATCTGTATAATAGTTTCATTTACTTAACATATAAGATACAATTCTTCAGGGGTCTGTCATTCAAAATGATCGACAAAAGTGGCAATTAATTAATGCCTGTAGTTATCACATTTTATACTATTAGCATAACAAATTTTATTCGTATCGGTTAAATAGTCTCTGAGATATGCCACGGAGCCAGAGAAAAAAATTTCCACCTATTTTGAAGAACGCATTTCATTTAATTGAAACGAATAAACGTCCGGCATTCTTGTTAAGCACGGGAAGTGAATGGAATTACATTTTTATTCTGCGCAAGGGCCCCAGACTGGAGAACTGATTCGTAGACCTTGTTATTTGTCTAGGTTTAGATTGGTCCATGTCACTTTAGCCATACATTGAGCCATCAGCTTATTAGTTGTGACAACAAACCAAATGTTGTGTTGTTGACTTAATTACAGAACGCATAATAAAATTTGTTGTATGCGACGCTTGAAAACGTACATTAAAGTGGGCCTGAAAAGAGTTGAGACAATGCATTAACTACCATTTATTTTTTGTGTATCTTAAGGTGTTGAACAAGCTATCGTTATTTTTGTGCATTGCTCGTTAACATGAAGACAAAAACAGATCTGCCAGTATACTTAGTGTTTCAATAACCGTAATAGCAACACAAAATTAAAATTGTTACAACTTTTGCCAACTGTTCAAAGCTTGTAAAATAAATATCTGATCGCCAGCGTCTCCCAGATTTAGCAAGCTCACAAAGCACGTTATCAGAGGCTGATATAGCAGTTTTACTTAATTCGTTATTTGCAAGTTATTCAAAAATTATTTGTTTGAGTTTTCTTCATTTCCTTGTTCAAGCAAGGTGAAACTCATGTGGTCCGTTCTTAAACTTTCGTACCAAAATTAACATGTGCGTTTGTTACAGAAAACGTTTCCTAACGTTCACGACGACGTTAGTTTATTACGAATGCCATGTTTGTGTTAGCACTTCAAGACTCCGATGCTACGAAAATAAGCTATATTTATTGCTGTTCGAAAAAATTCAATAATAAAACATCATTGAGATTACACTTCTTGCTCGTCGAACGCAAAATTCACAACACGTCGAACCGACTCGCAATCGGCGCACGGCGTTAAAGCTTGGCTTCATCCCAGCTGGAGAAATTCTTCGTGTTCGCGTCATAATTTCCGATCCATGGTTATTGATGACAATGTACGATTATAGAAAATTTTTTTACATTTTGCGAGTTGTTGAATATTTTTGTGCTTAATTTTAACTGTGTGTTGTCTGCTGGTTGTAAAAAGTCGAGAGCTTGTTAATGAAAATAAATATGTTCTCGACTTTATACAATAAGAATAATTCACAATTAAAATTAAGCACAAAAATATTGAACAACTTGTAAAATGTCAAATTTTCTATAATCGTACATTGAAAGTAATTACTATGAATCCGTAGTTATGACACGAAAAAGAAGAATTTCTTCAAAAAAGGGGTGAAGCAAAGCATTAAGGTAAAAGTACAGTAACTTCTAGTGTAGAGAATCTTATTAATTTAATTTTTTTAAACATTTAAATACGTATTTTATAGAAAATATTGTACAATGTTTATATATATATATGCAGTATTATTTCATACGCAACATAAATCATACTTGTAAACTTTTCTTTGTTTTATTTTTATTTTTATTTTTATTTATTTTTTTATTTTTTTTTCGTAAAAGGCACAATATTTGAAGCCAGGAGTCGCCATCGTCGCAAAACCTGAGAAGTTGCTGGCAGTCTTGTTCGAAAGAGATAACATCGTTTTCCCGCAACAGCTGCAAACTGTTTCCTTTGCCGAGCGACTTAGCGGATACGAGAGAGAGAGAGAGAGAGAGAGAGAGAGAGAGAGAGAGAGAAGAAGAAAAAAACGCCCACGTTTCGACTAATGGCATTTCATATCTACCGCATTCGTATTCGCAACTACGTCGTCGTTCCGAGAGAATTTCTTTACTTGTTGGAACCTTCCGCCTCCCATTTTGCAAAAAGACAAACAGATATAAGAATTATACCTTCGGCCAGATGGAAACCCCTTGTAATGCGTTGTACTCATGTAAAAAAAAAAAAAGAGTTATTAACATGTAAAATACGAGCAGCTGTTTTGACTGGCGTTTCCGCAAATGTTTCAGAAGCTTTGCGTGATGTACGGGGTTTCTTAGCACACAGCGGGAAATATTTGTTTCTCAATAAATATTAGAAATAATAAGAAGCACACTGAATTAAAAATCAAATTAAACAATAGTTGTGTTTACAGTTAAAATTGTATTTAAGCTACCTTACGTTCAAAGCTTATATACCGCGGAGCAGTAAAAGGAGACAGCTCGGTAATGTGAACACATTCTTCACTATGCGAGAGTGTTCTCTAATCAGAAGCACAGAGTATACGCTTTTGATTTTTCACAGAATACGTTTATTCGGTAGGCCGAGTAAATAAAACGTTTAATTTACGCTGATCCATTCCTACTGGCTTCGAACCAGTCAGATGTAACATCAGGCGATGTGAAATTCCTGTTCGTTCTGCGAAATCGTCGCGTGTGTTCGTCACCTTGTCAGTGCTTGTTCGATTGTTATTCACGATACCAGTCCACGATGTGAGACAGCCGTGCGGGCAAGACAGCGCGACAGGCATGGCCTGGCGTTATTGCACGAGATGCTTCAATGCGCCATTCCAGGATGTTGCTGCTTCTGTGCGCCATTGTAGCGCCGACACGGGTTCGACAATAGCAAGAAAAAGTTGGTGCGAAATAAGAAAATGAACGCCTGGTTATCCATAGTAATAATAATAACAATGAAATCGAGAGAAAATCACTATTTCATTATGTGCTTGGGTTAATGACCTGCATGATTGTCCACTTTCGCACTGTAAAGTTTGTTTCGTACTTCTACAAAGAAATTCTCGGAAACCCAGTTGCCAAGAAATCCTTTGTAGAACTACAAACAATTTTGTTGTAAAATCTGCAAAACATATTTTCGGTATATTACAAATGATAGGCTTTTGAACTGCAAATGATAGGCTTGTGTCACTCAGAAGTGGACATAAAGTCATTATTTTTCTTCTGCAAAAGACATGTGGTGAATTAGTAACGAACAATAAGGTGGAGAAATTATTTCAGAACATAATTCACGAAGAGAAAAGTTACACCTTGCCAGCACGGGGATTACAACCGGCATACGCTTACGTTATTAACACACACCCGTAACCACAAGGTCAAACTGACGTACGAACGCCGCAGTTACTTTTGTAGTAAATTTGATATTATATACGTACAAAATATTAGTGAACTTATTCGGTTAAGAAGAACGCGTTCGTTTCAATTTAAGCGTTCTGCGTAGATATGAAACATTAACAGACAACGAGTAATAGCATCACGCGTTTTTAAAATTCTGCTCCTTTTTTTTAATGATCATTTGTGTTATTTTAGGTGTTTTACTTTTTTTATAACTTGTAATACATCACTTTTTGCGCGCAACTAAACTTTCCATCACCCCTAGGTTTTGCACAAACAGCTATATACGGTTTTACATTCTTGAGTGTCCACCATTTTGCTTGAGCTTCTGGATACGGGTCAGGAAAGCGCAAACATTTCTTGAGGTCTGTTACAAACACGGATCTTGTAGTTCTACAAAAGAGTAATCGTACAAGCGAAATTTTTTGTATTGTTACAAACAATTGTAAAATTGCAAACAATTTCTAAGTGAAAATAAACAAAAAAAAAAAGTTACAATGCACGCAGCAGATAACAGCTGTAAGAAATAATTTATCGCCTGGATTGACAAGTCTCTGCCGTTAACTACAGTCACGACTGCATGTTTGCCTTCCTTCAACCTGCATATATTCATCGAACTTAAGTAATTTAATGAACGAAAAATTATCGTAATTTCGTAAGATTCGCGATTCAGTTTTGTACGATGAATTAAAAAAAAAAGTAATCTCAGTTTTTGAGATTTTCAGACATCCGGCATAATTGCAGTATTCGGACGTTTCCGACAACGAGTCGAAACTTACAAGCCTACGAACACAATCGGCTGATTGTTGAGTCGGCGGCCGTATTTGTATTTTCAGACATCCGGCATAATTGCAGTATTCGGACGTTTCCGACAACGAGTCGAAAGTTACAACTGCGAAAGCCTGCGAACACAATCGGCTGATTGTTGAGTCGGCGGCCGTATTTGTATTTTCAGACATCCGGCATGATTGCAGTATTCGGACGTTTCCGACAACGAGTCGAAAGTTACAACTGCGAAAGCCTACGAACACACTCGGCTGATTGTTGAGTCGGCGGCCGTATTTGTATTTTCAGACATCCGGCATAATTGCAGTATTCGGACGTTTCCGAAAACGAGTCGAAAGTTACAACTGCGAAAGCCTACGAACACACTCGGCTGATTGTTGAGTCGGCGGCCGTATTTGTATTTTCAGACATCCGGCATAATTGCAGTATTCGGACGTTTCCGACAACGAGTCGAAAGTTACAACTGCGAAAGCCTGCGAACACAATCGGCTGATTGTTGAGTCGGCGGCCGTATTTGTATTTTCAGACATCCGGCATAATTGCAGTATTCGGACGTTTCCGAAAACGAGTCGAAAGTTACAACTGCGAAAGCCTACGAACACAATCGGCTGATTGTTGAGTCGGCAGCCGTATTTGTATTTTTTTAAAGCACGTTACTCAGCAAATCGAAAATGATTGTTTGTATTTAGCAGTTCACCCTTCGAAAATCGTATTTGCTATAAAACTTGCATTAACTACAATCGTCAAAGTATTAAATTGTTATTTTTGATTGGAAAACCTTAACAAAACTCGAATTCTGTGTATATTGGTGGCGAGATCGTCAAAGAGATTAATGGGAACTGAAAACAATTCTCATGGTATTTTACTGTACATATAACATTTATGTAGTAGAAACTTTAGTCAAGAATATTTAAAGGTAGCTTTGTTTTGAATTTTTTACATGTGAGTCACGAATGCAGATAGCAGAGCTTTAAATTACTCAAGCAAATATAAATGAGTTAATCAATACATTCTTCAAGAAATTTCACACAATTACATAAAACTTCTTTTTTAATCGATAGAGAAACCGTACACTCTAAACAAATGTTTGTATTTTTACAAGAAATATCCTTGGAAACCCAGTTGCCAAGAAATTCCGTTGTAAAACTACAAAGAGTTTCCTAGCAAAATCTACAAAACACACATTTATAACATTACAAATGATAGCCTTGTATAATAACTTAGGTACTGAAAAGTGTACATAAAATTATTATTTTTCTATCTGAAAACAAATGTGATGAATTGCTAGAGGTGAATATTTAAAAAAAATATTTAAAAATATAATTCCAAGTTTTTATAAAATGCTAAGGAAGTAATTTGATTAAGAAAATTACATTTACCGGTACTGTATATAATTTTAAGAGTTCCGTGTAGCAAGAAAACACTAACAGTTAATGTTGAGTGACGGCATTTTGCTGAAGCTGGTGAAAACGGGTCAGTATAGTACAAACATTTCTTGAGGTATATTACAAACACGGCCATTGTTGTTTTACAAACGAGTAGCTTTACAAGAGAAATTTTTGTAGGCTACTGTTACAAGCATTTGTAAAATTATAAACAATTTCTCAGTAAAATTACAAGAAATTTTTATTAGAGTGTACGTACTATGTAAGTAACAAAAGTCCGTTATATATCGTTTATAAATAACATACATTATTACAAAGTATATATCTTATATATAAGATGTATTACATATTATATTATATATATATATATATATATATATATATATATATATATATATATATATATATATATATATATATATATACAACAGATTTATTTGTTACTTTCATGTCTAAGATTGTATGTTTAATAGTATATTTATTCTTATATCTTGAGTGGTTAGTTATATGCATTATATTTGTTTTATTAATACTTCTTATATAATACTTACGTTTGGCTCTGCATAAATTATACAGTGTCGGTATAAAAAATAAGAGCTGGGAACTCGACCGAGAATCGAACCTCGATCAACTGAGCCCGAGCGTAGCTTTAGGAACGTCAGCTGAAGTGACTGCTAATGAAGTTGGAATGTTTTTAAATATGTACATTTGAAATACTGGACAACGTGTGCAAATAATTGTTTCAACACTGTAAAAAAAAATTTGAGGTAAAATTCTCTTACATGTAAGGGAAGCTTATTTCCTCTACATGTAAGGTAAAATTACCTGTCAAATGTGGAGTAAATTTACATTACAAGTAAAGTACTTTTCTCTAGTAGTACGGGAAAAATACTTGACAAAAGCGGGGGGAAATCCCATACAAGTAAGGTAATATTACCTATAGTGTATAATAAAATATATTAAAAGGTACTCAGAGTGTTAGTACTGTGAATTTATTTTTATTACCTATATACGCTTACGAAAATTGACCGACATCTTAAATTGAAGATCTGCGACGCTTGCCGGAGGGTGGGCGCGAACTTTGGACCTCTATTAGCGTAGACCGAAGCCCTATCCATTACACTACGACGACAACATTAAGTTAGAAATGTATAACTAGATAACAATCAATAAATTTACGGTAGAAAATGCATAATATATAATTATCTAATAGTTGCAAATCGACTACGAGATGCAAACGTCTTATGGTAATTTTCCCTTCCATGTATGGGATTTTTCACTACCATGTACTTGAATTTTACTCCACAGTGCGGTAATTTTACCTTACACGTAAGGAAAACTATGTTTCCCCCACAAGTTTGCGAATATTAGCTTACACTTGTCAGGTAATTTTACCATTATTTTTTACAGTGAAGCTTTATAGCTGTACTTTTAAGTTTTACGTTGACCTTGTTTTTAAATACATATTGTATATACCGAATAATGTGTAAAAATTAATATTTCGAGTTTTACAGCTTCACTTTTTATATTTCTGTTGAAATTGTTTAATTAGGGTGTTTATGCCAATATTACGCATCAGTATATGAACCAACAAAAACTTTTACTATCCTGATTCTTACAATAATTTTAAAAAACCGCTAGTTGTATTTTAGAACGAAGGCAATCAAATGAGTGGTCATATACTGTTGATTTAAAAAAATATTTTCTTGGCAGCCTAATTTATTTCGGCTTAATACAGAAGTTTTGTTTATTCAAACGTGTATTTGGTTAGACAAACCAAAATTATTTTGTTGGTTTTCAGGTTTTGTCTACTCAACGAAATAGGCCTATTTTGTTGGGGCAACTAAATATATTTCGACCATATACAAACAAATATTTCGTTGTTTGTTCTCTCAGAGTAATTTTCTTAGTAACAAAAATCTCACTATTGACTTTGATCTTTGCAGCTATTTTCACTTCATGTTCAACGTTTTCGGTTTACATGAATGTCCAGCTATTATAGCGAGTAAATATTCTGCCCGAACTGACTAGATCGCGCGATGTATGGCTCTACGAAATCAATGCCGAGTGAAGAATGTACTTTGGAGCGGGAGCCATCCAACAGGAGAGAGTCTTTGGAGTTGAAACCTCTAGGTGTCCTTCGTCTTTGAAGGGTGGCTGAACAGGAACCTACAGAGATGTAATGTTATTTTGGGTGGTATCGACGCGGGGGGGGGGGGGGTGTGGTTACCCCAAGTGAACCCACTAGCAAATGGCATTATTTTACACGTTTTCCAAATGTGTGAATCTTGGCGTGCTCCATCTGGAGCTAAATTAATCAGCTTGGTTGGTCGGTGTGCCATCTAAGTGACCACTGCAAACCATCTTGGTCAGTATAGGCTGTTCTGATTTAAATGAGCACTTTTGAAATCAACCTTTGAAAAAGTCACTGCCCCTACCTGCTTACATTGTAACGGTCGCACTGAGTGACATGCGCCCAGTAAAGTTGATAGCGATGGAGGGAATGTAGTTACATATCTTAACGTCGAATCAAATGTGTTAGCTAACCATTTATACTGACTTAATTTATTTCGCTTTCTATTTTCTTTAACGCATCGAAGTGTAAAAATGCGATAATTTGTAAAATATTTACATTTCTAATAATTCCACAGATTTACTCGACCGACGCATAAGCAAAGTGACCAGGCCCATAACAATGTTAGATTTACATAAGATGTGCGTTCAAGTCTATCTTAGCAGGGTTTTCAAAAGTGCTCAGTTTACCGTGAACAGCGGAGTGGAGCGGAAAGTTTTGAGCGGCTCTTCACATCGGGGTTTAAAGAGCCCATGACTCTTATTCACAGTCACTTTTGCGATGGCGATGCGATCCGCGTTCGGTACGCGTCATGTTTTGGCAGAAAAATGAGATTCCAAAACGAATAGTGAGTTGTTTGCGTGTTGATTAAGGTTGTGGGCACTCTCAAATTTGCGAGACGCCTTGACCTACCAAACTACTCACATCACGTTAACCTCTCATTGTACCTGTAATAATGGCGCACGCCCAACGTCGTTTCGACAATTGAGGTACAAGGCTCTGGCATACACAATTATTTCAAAGTGGTGACAAACTCTTCTCGATTCTTACAAATGAAGTGGTGGAAAATATTACAGAAAATTAAAATATGCTTACCTCGAAAACCGATGGATTGCGTACAATTATATTTATCCGATACTAGCTCGTCCTATCGTGGTTTGATGCAGCATAAGTTGTATTTTTAAAGACAACAAGTAAATATATTTAAAAATCTCGGTGAAACTAGGAATAGAACTAATATTATATCTTTATAAGTTTGTGAGTACTTATTTTCTCTAGGAAGGAACTTTCCACGAATATCATGGACCTTATGTAAAACCTCTAATTGATTTTCATTGATTGTGCCGCTAATAAAGAGTTTCGGAAGAAAATTAGATAAGTTCCGTCGTGTTTGAGTTGAAGGAGTATAATATTAAAAATAAAAATATCTCTTCCGGGATCGGGATTTGAGCATGCATTAAAATACAAGCCCGCTACCATAACCACAAGACTACCAAGCACATCGTATGAGCTTTGCAAAATTTCCGTTAAATTATATTGTCTCTAGCGCTATTCATATATTTCAATTATGGCGCATTGTGTACGTTGTCGTGTTAATTTTTCGAATTTTAAACTATCAGTTTTATAATTTCACGTCAGAGTAGGGATAGCAGTGCCTAGGTAGAATATAGGGAGAACAAATTGTGTAAAGATTTCATATTTCATAAGCACATTTACGTTTCATTTTTCGGTAGTACCGACTTTAGCAGCATACTCATTTATTTACAAATATTTTTAACAACGCACGAGCTCTTTGGTGAATCCGTTTAAATGAAATCCTTGTTCCTAACCGCCGATAGCTGGAAACGTGCTTTGCATTTTTTAGCCTGGTACACGGGGCTCAGAAAATCGTCGGACTCCCAAAAGCATCGCGAAAGAGGAACTCACAAACTTCGTTCATGATTTCATGCTCGGCGTGCGAGATATTTAAGTGACGAGATATTTAGCCTCCTTGTACGCGAGGAGTTTCCGGGCCCCCCACAAACGAAATGTTTAATAATGCCATCCTATAAGTGTGAAGCGAGGTGAGTATGCAGCAGCGCCGGAACGCGAAGGCTGGGGAAGCTGGAGATCACCGAGAAAACCCGCCGACAAGAGGCATCGGCCGACACGAATCCCATGTGCGAAAATTCTGGGGTGACTTCGCAGGAATTCGAACCCATTCAATCTAGGTGGGAGGCGAGAGCTATAGCCACTGCGCAACCACGACTCGTAGTAACAATATAATTATCTTGCTTTCATAAGCATGAACTGCCTTCCTTATAACGAAATGTATACGCAAATGAACCAAGAATGTTTTAAACTTATCTTATATTTTCGATATACCAGGGTAAGAAAGATTAAAGGTGTCTCTTACAAAGTTTTCTATACGACAAAGAAAACTATTCCTTAGAGGCTGTTTTGTTTACAGCAAAACAATATTGCTAGAATTCAAAGAGAACGTCGCAGAAACATAGGTTTGCTGTTATGTTTTCTTCATACGTTTTTGTTTTATGGTAACATGAACATTCTCCTCAACAAATAAACATTCTTTGAGCTGCTTTTGTTCACAGTAAAGTATCGTTATTTCCTACCACATTTAAGATCTTAGCGACATTAAATGTTTTCTGTCGTTCATTGTAGTTTATAAGCTGCTCATGGTAAAATGAGCAGTTTTGAAAGCCCTGCTTAAGATATACTTGTGTGCACGTTTTGTATTCTAACGGGCCTCATCACTTAATTCATGCGTTGGTCAGGTGAAACTGTGGAATTATAAGAAAAGAAAATATTTTACAAAATGGGTCGTTTTTACATTTTGATGTTTTTTATCAACACAGAAGCGAAATTAATAATTTAAATTATCACAAATGGTTACCTAACACTTTTATTCGACGTTAAGTAATGGTAATACTTTCACTGCATCGTTAACAACTTTACTGGGCGCACGTAACTCAGTGCGCCAGTTAAAATATATGCAGGTAGGGGCAGTGACTTTTTTATAAGGTTGATTTCAAAAGTGCTCACTTTATCGTGAACAGCCTTTACGGTAGGTGTCTGTTGCCCCGACGCAAACATTCTTAAAAACCAATATACGTATTCTGCGGTTACGAAACTGGAACTCAGCAAAAGTACATTCCTCCTACAGACGTTTAATGTCATTCTGAAATGCAGTGATTCTCCAAATCACTAACCTCAATTCCTCCCAACACAATAGGTGATATTATATTCTGCCGCATATTTCAACCAGAAATATGTTAACCTACCAAAAGTAGTGTGGGGTGAAGGGCGTCATTCTAGTAACGTGTGGGTACGGATTCGTGTCTTGGAGCGTCGTAGTTTATTCTTCTATTTGAGTGATTGTGATTTTGTAAGATTTGTTACTTCTCTCTTATATACTTAACATGGTTGTTTTTCAGAGCACAAGATTACTTTACTGTGTAATTGACGTTACCATGAAGACGCCTGCTGAACTATTGTAACAGCAGTGCAAGTTTATCATAGTCATTACTATATAGATCAAACAAAAATTATGTAAGATTTGTTACTTCTCTCTTATATACATAACATGGTTGTTTTTCAGAGCACAAGTTTACTTTACTGTGTGATGGACGTTACCATGAAGACGCCTGCTGAACTATTGTAACAGCAGTGCAAGTTTATCATAGTCATTACTATATAGATCAAACAAAAATTATGTAAGATTTGTTACTTATCTCTTATATACTTAACATGGTTGTTTTTCAGAGCACAAGTTTACTTTACTGTGTAATTGACGTTACCATGAAGACGCCTGCTGAACTATTGTAACAGCAGTGCAAGTTTACCATGGTCATTACTATATAGATCAAACAAAAATTATGTTTGTGGCAAGGCTACTTTGCAGTGGTTCATATTAAAACAACATTTTCATTGCGGCAACGAATCATGTGTTGCAGTAAAGAAAGCGGTTTTACAGTGCTCTTGCTCTCTTTCAATGGACGTCGGTACACTACCTTTATACTTCTTGATGTGTGTCTTTAATCATTCCTTTGTCCGAAAAAGGTAGGACACATTCCGAGAGTGCTTCCCACTAGAATTCGAAACACTTGTGTTTTTATGACTTTCGCCATTGGTCCACTCGGTGTTTGACTCCTACTGGAGAACGCTGGCCCAATCGTCGCCTCCCACTGTGACAGCAGACAACCAATATACAGTTAACATCGGCACATTTGTACATAAGACTGTAGAGTCTAGCCTACAGGTCATTGAACTCGCGAATTTTTCAGGTCTCTATTAATAGCCTAAAATATAGGCCTATCAGCGAGTATTTAATTTTCTGTAGAGCTTCAAGTAGCTGAACATCATATCATTACTAAAACGTTTAAAGCCATAATTAATGACTAATAGTAAAATATGCTCTGCGCTTTTCAGAATAATTTTACTAGCATACATATTATTCCCTACTCAGCAATCCCCAGGAAAATTGCTGTCGTGTAGACCAATACTCACTCATCACCTGGGTGGCTACTGAGAAAACGACATAATCGTAAATTTTTACAAGTCAGTCGCATACGAGAATTGTGATGCAATATAGATTGAACATCCAGCCGAGTGCCACCATTTGTACATCACGCAAACTCTAGCCAGCCAATCAGATCTGTGTTTTCATTATTTGTAATGTTAGTAAGGACACTTGAGTTCAATAGACCTAATTATTTCGGACACGCCCAACAAATGAACATTTACTGTTACAACAGAATGTCACACTTTTTTTTTTTAACCCTTTATCACCCTTAACAGAGATAAAAAATTTACGATTTTGGACCATTTACACAGTACGAAAACCCGTGAAACAAACAAACAAACTCGTTTGACTTTTGTCTCGTTGTACGATTTTTAGTAGTAACGATTTCGTAACAGTTTGGGCAAACTCGAAATCGTCTCCATCGTACGAGCATCGAATGCTCTCTTAATTTATCGTTTTGCCATTCCGATAGATCATAGCCGTATTTTATAATCCCCGACGACAAAGGGTGGTCGAGCAATCCACAGCATGTACACTTTATTTATTTATTTATTTCAAAGTGCATATGCCGGGATTCGAATTCACGATCCTTGGATTGTGAGTCTAGAGCGCTAACTACACTATCCAATCGTTGTGAAAATGAGGTTGGCTTTGTTTGCTTTAAATTGTTATAGTGTCTACATTAAAAGTTATTTAAAATTATTATAATTTAATTAATTTACATACGAATAAAAATCGAATACTCCAGCTGTATCGTATATGAAACATTACGCATTAAAGGGTTAAGCAGGTGGAGTGAAATTCCTATGTTTCCACCAGTACTAGGCTTTCCTAGCAGTACACACGAGTTTATCTTGGACATATGCAATTGGTTTGGACACTGCCACCGTGTTACCAAAAACTCACTACGCAAAGTTTTGGCTGCTGGCACATAAGCTTGGAAAAAATTTTTCTGTGTGTCTTACAGGAAGCTTTTGACATTGGCGAAAAGGGTTTCACATTATGCAACTGCCTACATAACAGGAACTTTATTCAACAAACTGATTATGCTGCATTGCATTCGTTATTGAAGTTCAAGAACTCCGACGAGCTAATGTACTAGCTATACTCCAAATTCGCGGGTAAAAATTCCCAGCACAGCACAGACACGGCCATCGTCACAGGGAAGCAGTTTCACTATCTCAGAGGCCTCGCGATTCATCTTGTTTCAGTTGAGTGCGTAAGAAGAGGAAACGTGGGATGAAGGAAGAGATAATTGCACTACCGGTGATGTGTGGTGTGTGTTTGTGAGAAGAGATGAGAAAACGAGTGAATGCCAGGCAAATGTTAATTTGTGTCCTATGTCGGGGTGAAAATAAATGGGCCATGTAACAGATGGAAGGAGATATGGTCTTAGCATTACAATCGAAGCGCTACGGGGAAGAGTGCAGTTCTCTTAGCCTAAAAAATAATATTCTCTGGAAGATTTTGGAAGAGTACTGATGGGAAAAACAACACCCCAAGGTATTGTTTCGTTTAAGAAAGGCGTGTTGTCTAGGTAAGTACGGCCACCACATGAGCATGATACCTAGTTTGAGTACCGCCAACACATCACCGTGATGTCAAGTAAGTATGGCTACCCCACAAGCGTGATACCAAGGTAAATGTGGTCATCGAGGACATCTTTTATATGTGAATATTTGTTGGAGTGTCACAGGTATGCATGGTTTCACATAGAAGAATACCAAAACTAGTAGCAAAATATTACCAATTTTTATTGCTTCTTTCCATGGTTTCTTAATATCAGTCATGAAAGTTTGTTCTTTCGGTGGCACTGCATATCATATTGATAGACGAATTATGTTTTTTCTCAGTGAATTTGGTGGTCACGGTAGTACCTTTAACCCACCAAGTTTGGCTTAAATCAGTTAAATGGTATAAATAAATATGGTGTATAGCACTAGATGAATGAACCTGTCATTATCAAAATACGTGACTGCTATATAACAATTTTAGGTTTCCTTCCGTAATTCTACACACATTCCAAATATAATGGGGCTCAGCTGAGAAATTATTGAGGAATTGTATTTAAGAAGTTGTTAAGTGATGCTGTCTTACTGCATAGAGAATGAAATAGGATTTTAATAATTTTATCTTGTGCACACGGCAAGTAGTTTCAGCGTAACATGTTGGGTAAAAATCGGTTAAATGTTTACAGAGGTAAAAATGATAACACAATATATAACGAGTTGAAAACCAGTATTTATCCATTCAAAATTATTTCAGCCATATCAGGTGGACTGTATAGCAGCGATATTATAAAACACATTTGTCAAAATTCGTTTCTGTAGTGCCTGAGATATAAAGTAATAACATAATTTTTTCAGGTAGCTCTGTCTTCCAAAATGACCGAAAGAAAGATTATCTATTATCATATTTAACGCTCGCAAAAGTTCCTTCTGACATGCCAATTTTGGCTGAAATAATTGTGGAGTTTAGTATATATGTCGCTCTAACCTAATATTTCTATAGGGCTGCAATTTGTAAAAGTGTCTGATTTACTTATATAATGTATATATAAGTGGTTTACCATAGAACAACTTGTAGGCCTTTGGTTGAAATCGGTTGAGTAATTCCCAACATACTGAGTAATAGGGTTTGCTGGGTTTGTAGCCAACTGCGGCGTGGCGCGGAGCACCGGAGATGTTCCGCTCTATCATTCCGGCCAGTCGGCGGCCATCTTGTATACACATGACATTGACCTTTTATCTTTGACCATTGACATGGACCTTTGACCTAGACCCCGGTGAATTTTAACCCCAAAACACTAAACATTTTCCAAAAAATTCAAAAAATTAACAAAACTCACAAAAAATCCAAAAATACCAAAACCTTTATTATTAAAAGTTTATTAAAACATGTAATAAAAATTAAATTTGCTGAGGTTCCCACCTCACCATCCAAACCAAACAAATTTGTCGGCAGGCCTCCAACACCCTCGCCCATAGCCAGTCAGATTTCATGGTGCTGTCAGCCATCGTAGCATCTAAAGTGGATGCAGATGACCTTTGCCTTTGACATTTAACCTTGACTGATCTTGAAAACTGAAAATCCCAAAAAATAAAAAAAATAAAATAATTAAAAAAAACTACAAAAATCTCAAAAATACAAAAAAATTTAAATTATGAAAAATATTTTATTAAAAATTATAATTTTCTAGGGTTCTCCCTTAAAACACTCACCTAAAATTAGTTGCTAGGCCTCCACCCTCCTCGCCCCTACCCAGTCAGCAATATTGTTGCTGTCAGCCATCATAACAGCTATATTAGATGCAGATAACCTCGTCCTTGACATCATGACCTTCAAAGACCATGAAAACCAAAACGCGAGAAAAAATACACATAAATCAACAAGCATATTACTTTACCACCATATTATATGCAAACTAACTTGCTCTTGACCCCATGACCTTGATTGACCTTTAAAACCAAAACCAATGAAAAACACATAAAAATCATCAAGCATATTATGATGTTACAGTCTACTACAACCTTATTGGATGCAGGTGAGCTTGACCCCACGACCTCGAATGACTTCGAAAACAAAAATTCGAGTAAAAATTACATAAAAGTCTTCAAGCATATGACGTTACAGACTACTATTACCATATTAGATGCAGGTGACCTCACCTTAACCCCATGACCTTGAATAACCTTGAAGAAAAACCTCGAGATAAACCCATAAAAGTCAGATAGTATATAATGTTACAGACCGCTGCCACCACATTAGATGCAGGTAACCTTGACCTTGATCCCATAACATTGAATGACCTTGAAAACAGAAACTCTAGAAAATATGTAAAAGTCAACAAGCTCATTATTTTGCAGACTACTGCCACCATATTGGATGCAGATAACCTTGGCACACTGTGTAGAGCAGGTTATGTAGGTAACTACACTTTTGAAGACATGTACCGAAGTCACAAGAGACCTACTTGAAGTAAACCTGGTACCGAGGTACTGAACGAGAAATGCACTTCACCTTTACAGGTGTTTGCAAGTATAAGTAAACTATTGGTTTGGCTGAACTGCTTACCGCACCTGTCAAACAAATATGACATACGACAGAGAGACTTGGCAAAATTAAAGCACTCATTTTGCAATGACCCCTAAATGACCCCTGATTGTGGTACTCGTTGATTTTGCGGTACTTATTATTGTGATAAGTGCGGTGCTAAGTGCGGTGTGTGTAAATCGCAAGTCGAAATAAATTCCCCGTATTTAAAAATTATGTTATGTAGTTTTACCTCCTAATCTGAAAAGCGAACATGTTATATAGTAATATCTCTTTAAAAAGTATATATCCGGGTCTCGCGGTTCATTTAATCACTTCCTGGGTAAACTGCATTGGCACTTTGCACTAAAAATGCCTAGAACTACAGCGGACTCCGACCACACTTCGTCATAGCTCGATGCACATCTTGGACATTTAACTGAACAATGCAGCATTAAGGTACTATTCCTATGACACGTCAGCCGTGAGCGTCAGTCGTGTGCTATCTGGCATAGTGAGTTGACATGAGTGAGCGCGAATTGTTTTTGTATTTACTTTTGGAAGAAAATGAAGAGGAAGAAATGGCACTGCAAACAATTAAGTAATGAGAAAAATTCTGAAATACACCCTATATTTGAAACAAGACGTGAAGAAGGTTATTTTACAATACTTATAAATTGACATTTACTACAGAATAACAAGAAATTTCGTGAATTCTTCAGGTTAAACGTTGCTCAGTTTAACTATGTCCTTGATCTGGTTATACATGATCTCAACAAGGATTCAACAAATAAAAAAATATATATCCTATAACACCAGACTAAAAATTAGGTATTACACTGAGGTAAGTAAAATAAAATAATTTGTTTTGTTAAATAGATGTATTGTTCTACTGATAGGTTAAGGTTTCCAAATGATGTGGGCGTTTCAAATTGAGAACAATCATACGAGAAACCTTAGGTACAATGATGCACAATAGATAGTGATGGTGGGGGAAGGGCCGTGCGTACTGGCACTAGTTGATGGTGATGCTTAGGGCTACCCGAATTTCGCGAAAAGATTCTCACGCACGATAGATTCCAACACTCTACAGACACGCCAGCAGTTTTCTTTTGCTTATTGGCCATTTGCCTTTGTGAGGAGACATTTTCCAACTCGAGTGGCCAATCAGAATTAAGTTATTCTGATAGTGTTACATCTGTGACTCGCGGGCAGACAGCAAAGACGTATGAAACGTAAATGATCCAACCACGAGAGTGGATATGAGCTATACGGTTATGAAATACAAACTGGTCCTGAAAACGTTTCGCGAAAATCGGGTGCCCCTATGTGATGCTGACGGTATTGGTGGGAAATTTGGCTGTTGTGTGTTTCAATTTCCAACTCAAAAACCATCTGCAGTGATCTCATTTTTATTTCATTAATCAAATCAGGTCTCAGATTCTTGATAGACATCGCTATACTTTTAAAATATACATCAACCTCATCAGCGCTATTCACGCTGAATATGTTAATGATGTGTTGTATCTCGATGTGTCTTTCATCAAAAAACTTTATAAGTTTGTTATTTTGTCGTTGACGTTTACTAGATGGGCGAACTGAATCTATCGGTATGTCCACATTGTGTGTTGAAGAATCCTTTGTGATCGGAGAATTCGGTGGTGCATCAGCTTCCTCCGTGGCAAGGCATTCGTCCATTATCACGTAGTCTTCTTGGTTGCTGGTATCTTCACAATGAACGTTGTAAATGCTTCTGTAAAATAAAGAACACTTACGTTGAAGTATACTTGATCACTTCAGTGACATGCAAAACGTATGTCAAGAGGGAATATCAGAGTACTACTTACTCTCGCTTGTGATCCACTAGGCCAAGAAATGTTAGCATATCAGCTAGTGGCTATGGCTTCCCTTTACTCGAAGCAAAACGTCCAGTTCCTTTCACTTTCTTCTGTCATTTGTGATAGGTGTCTTTGATGTTCCTCCATCATTTCTTCGGCTGGAATGGAATATATTTAACAAATCAGTATTTTGTAAGTATTTAACAATTACGTACACAGTAAGAGTTATGTGTAGATTTATAATAATGTATGTAATTTGTTTCCATGCAGAAATAGCCTATTTTTTATGTGTTTAGAAAAAACACAGTAGGTGTGAATTGTAATCTGTCCATCCCGTATGGTATTTGTAATCTCACGCATACGCTATGTATTATCTATAAGGCCTCCTGTATTTTAGTACACACTTACACATAGGTATTGGTGTGTTACTACATAATGTGCATAATTTTGTGTTTATGGCTATATATGTGAAAACGCACACACACATTACAAGTGTTACGTGAAAACAATGTTACAATTGCATGAACACTTTTCATTTACAAATACACAGATGTGTAAAGTGAAGGAACCTACTATTGTTACTAATAATAAATAGATTCGCTACAAAGTTATCTGGTTATTTTAGTCATGAATGTTTTTTTTTCAGGTTTATGGCAACAGGAGAATCATTCATGTCACTGGCGTTTGCAATTTAGAATGTCTGCTAGTTACATTAGCATAATTGTACATCATGTGCTGGCACTTCTACGCACGAAGTTGCTTCCTATATTTTTGCCACCACTCTCGCCCGACGAATTGAAGACGAAATCTGAGGACTTCGGACGAAAATGGCCCTTTCCCAACTGCGTGGGAGCTGTTGGCGGGAAGCACGTTCATGTTGTTTCCCCTGCACACAGTGGCTTGCTTTACTTCAATCACAAACAGTTTTTCTCTATCGTCTTGCTTGCTGTTGTCGATGCGATCTATACGTTTGTGTTCCTTGATGTTGGGTCTTACGGAAAGGAAGGCGACAGTGGAATTTTTGACAAAAGTAACATTGGTAAGAAATTCAGAAGTGGTAATATGTTTCCCCCACCCTTCAAGCTACCGGCTTCCGACATTGGTTTACCTCCCGTTTTTTGTAGATGATGAGGCATTTAGGTTGCATGCAAACATGATGAAACCATTTCCTCGACCAGCTTGCAAGCGCTAGCAATGAAAAGGCCATTTTTAACTACCATCTATCTAGAACTCGCAGAGTTTCTGAAGATGCTTTTGCTTTGTTGAGCCAAGTTTTTAGCATATTTTACACGCCGATCACTGTAAAGCCAGAGACGACGACTTATTTTATTATTGTAGCATGCTGTTTGCACAATTTACTTAGAGATGTATTCCTGGATAGTAAAAATAAACCTCATTATGAAGTAGATACAAGTGAACCACCACCATCTGCAACTCTACTACCACTTGCTAGGGCTTGTGGTTTTGCCAATATTGACGGATTTTCTGTGAGAGACTCATTCGTGACATACTTCAACAGTCCCGCAGGGACAATACCCTGGCAAAATAATTCTGTCACTATAACCCACTAGGCCAGCTATTTACTGATTGTGCAATTTGACATAAACTATGTAAAGATAAAACTACACTCAACAAGCGTAATTAATTGTATTGAATTGTAACCCTATTTGTAATATATGCTACTTTTAATATGCACAGAAAGAAATTTACTGCCTACTCTTCGAATAATAGTAGTGGTCAATTTGAATATATATTTGTCTATATTAACATACATTGTGTGTACAATAAATGTATGCATCACAAGCAAGCAATATATAAACAACACATTTGTAGGTATTTAAATACACCTACGTTGGTAGAGACTCAACTAAGCTTGCATGTTTATACAAACTGCACACTAGTCCACCTTTTTACTTATTGTCGATGGTTGCAACTTATGACACAATATTACAAATAAATATTATATTTGCCTTATCTCTCGACGAATTCCGCTACTTCTTTCCGTGCATTTCCCTTTACATGTTGATCTCTGTACACCAGGATCGACGTAACACAAATACAAGGAAATTCAGACACGCTTTCCACCAGTTCATCTTCCGCAACGGAAAATGAAACTCTACCTTCGCCCACAACGACAACACTGCACACGGGGGGCACCTGGCACGACGACATACTTTCTGCGTCTGCGGCCGCGTCCACGCCGCTCGCGAAGGGGGCACGGCTCTACCTTCCCTTACGGAGGCCGCGAACGGCTGGCGCAAGGTAGGAAATGGTTTCGTACGATAACGCTGTTGCGTCAGCCGCATGCGTCAGCCGCTTCGTAGGAACAGCACCTTTAGACAGTCGCCCGCCATGCTTCCCAATGCAGACCTTGGCATGTCCTTCCAATGTATCGCCTTGCACGAACTGCATGGGGCCGATGCTTCATCGTGCGAAAACGACTCTCCGCGCAAGTCGCCGTCTCGTGCCGACGAACATTTTGACCGTAGGTGAAAACACTATCGCATTATTCGCACTGGAGTCAGCCAGTTAGCGATGATGCAGGTCGCAGCTCCATGATCGTCGAGGTCAAAGGTAGGCCTTCGTATTCACAATTCATCTTCGCGGTATGGGAGCACTCTGAGAAAACCCAAATATGCATTCGTCCCAGAAGAAAACATGCTGTATATATGAATACACATAATTATATATATTATAGGAGAGAAGTATACATAATTATACGTGATAGGAAAATACATAATTATGTATATATTTTATACCTGCGTGTTTGGTGAAATTCGATGCACTGGTTCTAAGTGAGTGAGTGAAGAGATTTTGGCGGCTCTTAACAGCCAGGTCTTGAGAGCCGGTGAGGGTGAATGAGGTGACTATGGAGCATCGCCGGAATGAAAGGGCTGGGGAAACGGGAGATCCCCGAGAAAACCCGCCGACCAGCGGCATCGTCCGGCACGACATTCACATACGAAAATCCCGACCGGGTATTGAGGCCGGTACGCTTTGGTGGGAGGCGAGCAGGCTAACCGCTCAGCCACCGCGGCACAGCACTGTTTCTGAAGTGTTTAACTGAAAGTGCAATTGTTGTCACACACCAACACACGCACACAGGCACCCAGAGAAAGTAGATGATCTCAGAATCCTATCTTCCCACTGAGAAGTGGCCTATATAGTTTTAATATGAGCCAGGATTAATTCAGGTATACTTTAAATTTAACTTGCTGCGTTAATTCAATCAACAACCTCCTTACAAAAAAATTGGATGGGTTTGCAAGTTGATTTGGGGGGTCTGTAATTATATGAGGTTTCGCTTGTTTCAATAATAAGTGGAGTATTTAGGACATACGCTGTTCAAGGTAAACTGAGCGTTTTTGAAAGCCCTGCTTAGGATTTACTTGTATACACGTTGTATAATCTTCCGCGTTGTGTCACTGCCATGGGTCTTACCACTTCATTCGTGCTACGGTAAAATTAAACTGTAAACTTATTATAAAAGCAAATATTTTTCAAGTCTGCTAATTTTTCATATAGACGCATTAAAAAACAACCAAAAAGCGAAATAAATATGTTAAGTTAGCACAAATGTTAACCCTACACCTTTAATTCGAAGATAAGACATGGAACTATTTTACCTCCATCGTTACCAACTTTACTGGCTGCATGTCACTCATTGAGCCCTTTAAATATAAGCAGGTACAGGCCGTTCACGGTAAAGTGAGCAGTTTTTTCAGCTATTTCATAAGATATAATAACCAATAAATACATTTCATTGTGGTCTCGTACTTTTGGTTTTGGGTATGGTAAATATATACACTATGTTTATTGCTCACATGGCAGGGTTTACATTAACGAGTGGTGGAAGGATACAAATTGGTTGAAGAAAAAAATGTAATTAGGGCTTCAAAAGTGCTCACTTTACCGTGAACGACCTTTAGGAGCAAATACGTTTTTCTAAGGTTGATTTCAAAAGTGCTCACTTTATCGTGAACAGGGGGCCCACGGTGGCTGAGCGGTTATCCTGCTCGCCTCCCACCAAGGCGATCCGGGTTCAATCCCCGGCCGGGCCACTCCGTATCTTCGCATGTGGAAATTGTGCCGGACGATGCCGTTGGTCAGCGGATTTTCTCGGTGATCTCCCGTTTCCCACGCCCATTCATTCCGGCGCTGCTCCATACTCACCTCGATAACCCTCATCGGCTCTCAAGAACTCTATTTTAAGTGCCGTCCAAATCTCTTCACTCTTTATTTATCGTGAACAGCATTTATTTAGACATAGTCGTGACTGGAAGCCTCATTAGTAGGGGCACCCGATTTTCGCGAAACGATTTCAGGACCAGTTTGTATTTCATAACCGTATAGCTCATATCCACTCTCGTCTTGGTTGAATGATTTACTTTTCATACGTCTTCGCTATCTGCCCGCGAATCACAGATGTAACACTATCAGAATGACTTAATTCTGATTGGCCACTCGAGTTGGAAAATGTCTCCTCGCAAAGACAAATGGCCAATAAGCAAAAACAAACTGCTTATGTAGCCTGTAGAGTGTTGGAGTCTATCGTGCGTGAGAATCTTTTCGCGAAAATCGGGTGACCCTACTCATGAGGATACCACTACCAGGAGTCCATCTCGTAACCGAAACAAATGGGTAAATTATTCCGGTTTTTTTTATGCATAGTCTACTTCGTGTTTGTTGCTAAAAACGACTGTAAATATCCACTTGTGAAATCCATAAGAAGGAGACGGGGCGTTAATTTCGCACAGAACGTTTCTGAAAATAGACCGCGTGAGACGCCTGCCTCAGATTTTCCGTATCCATGCAACCCGCTCCCAAAACTACCCATCTAACAAAACATGGCCCTCCTCTTCAAAATAAGTGTTTTTTTGTGTAGCTGCATCCCATGCCATGTACGTACTCGTCACGGCGCCTCGTCTGTTAGCTGAACACTCGGCGCTGTTGTCCGCCTGCGCCAATCAGCGGCGCGAACATAGAGAATCGCTGCAGAACAGCACGTTAGCGTGGATTTCTCTTCGTCAATACAGTGCGCGGTGGCTGTAATTTTACGTCACATGAAGAAACACAATGGCTCGAAGGGAGGCAGATGTGTGTTACTAAGGAGACAATCGTCACGTATCAACGTATTCGGTAAACATCGCAATAATCTGTTTCGACACAATAAACGGACGTCTATACTTTGCAAAGTGGCTGCTTCTCGACTCATTGCTGACATAACACCACACGTTCACGGCTTATAACTCATTCGTGGTTACTTCACACTTTTCTGAAGCCCTGCTAAAGTTCTACTTCCAGGATATTCCTCCGCCTCGTGCAAACTAAGCATAACTAAGTCTATATCATTACACAAAAGGACAACGCGCCGAATTCGTGCGCACTCAGTTTTAACATTACTTTGCATGTGAACTATTTCTCATTATGCGCTACCAACGTACATATTTTCTCACTATTTTGTTAGTATTTATTATAAACGTAGTATTGTAATTTATAAATAAAAAAAAGGTAAACTTCAATTTAAAGAAAAATAAGATACGCTTATATTAACAAAGGTATAAAATGCTTGTGATATAGGGCTAGAGACCTGAAGAATTAGCGGATTCATTATGGGACAAGGTAAAATATAAAAAAAAAATTTTAAAAACGTGTGTTTATATGACTTTCGCCATTGGTTCGCAAAGGGGTTTAACACCACCTGGAAATCGCTGGCCCAATCGTCCCCTTCCACTGTGACAGCAGCCAACCAATGTGTGCAGTTTATATAGGCATATTTGATTTGTACATAAGACTGTAGAGTCTATTCTACAGGTCATTGAAATCGCGAATTTTTTAGGTCTCTATGCATACATGGCATATTTAGGATATAACTAAACATGTCATACAATGGGTTATTTCCCAAAGGGTTTGATTTAAAAAGTGCGAAGAAACGGCGAATAGATTACACTGTACTGCAGACAACGAATCAAGGCGCAAATCGTGTTCTGCTACGATTGGTGTTATGTTATATGGGGAGTTAGTGTGTGCGAGTTGCCTAGATACGGAAAAATAGGCACAGGTAACTCACCGGGTTATGTCTTCTCTCGAAACGAACTGAGATCGTTTGCGAACGTGAGTATTCCGTTTGTTAATTGTCACGCCGCAGTAAGGTCTTCCCTGCAACGTCTGCGTACACGTGTTACCTCAGCGCATGGGTGGGAATCTCACAGCTCAGCAGTTGGCAGCACGTCTTCTCGGCTCGAGCTCCGTGTTTTCAACAGATAGCCACTGGCAGCGCCGCATATGTCAGGTTTTCCACACCACATGTGCACAATATAATGGAGGATATTTTTATCTCCGGTCCGTCTTTCCTCAAATGAAGCTACTTTCTAGACGTGTCGTTGCGGCGGCTGCAACAACGACTTATGACACATTTATTGCGTGGCGCAAAGTAACGCACGCGTCAGGGTGATTCTAGCTGCCGCCATGAATGCGCCACAGTACATGCTGTTCTCTGTCAAATGAGCACTTATGAAATCAGCTTTTCGAAAAATGTCACTGCCCCTATCTGCATATGTTTTAACTGGCAGCATGCGCCCAGTAAAGTTGACAACGACGGTGGGGAAAGTAGTTCCACGTCTTAACTCTTAGTTAAATGTGTTGGGTGCAATATTTGTGAATACTGAAGCGATTTATTTTGCTTTCGGTTTTTTTTTTTAAATTCATAAGACCTATAAGAAAAGCAAATTTATAAAAATTTACTTTCTTAATTATTTTATAGTTTCACTTGGTCGACGCATGAATAAATTGATCACGTTCATGGTAATGTTAATTTTACAAGTGGTGAAAGAATACACAATGCGCACACAAGTAGGTCTTAAGCAGGGTTTTAAAAAGTGCTGAGTTTGTCGAGAACAACCTTTAGCAATTTGTTACACCCTAAATTAATAATAATGTCGCACGCTTTCGTCTTTTACATTGCAACATGCAACATAATGGGAATCCGAACTTACGTTAAATATGCTACTTGGAATTGATGCTGTCATTGCTTATGAAACAATACCAGAATTTTCTAAGTTCTCTAAAATATTTAATGAACAATTTAAATAAAGCACTCATGCAAACGCCTGCTAAAACATTTCACCGTACTACCATCATAGTGACAGACTTAGATTTCGCTGTACCATCTAGAAAGTTTTTAACTAATAATGATATTTTGTATAAAATTACACCAGTTCCTTATGTAAAACAATTACACTAAAAAATTTGATTTTACAAAATGCAAATTTTTTTTAAACTTTCGCAAAAATTTTAATACAAGCAATTGCAGATTAGATGTGATTGGTTGTGAACTAGGTAAAAACTACGCTCACTTTAATTAACAGTCTGCTGTAAAGTATACAATGCGTCTTTGAGAAACTGTTCACTTGAAAAAGTTTTCGATCACCACACAAATGATGCTGTAATTGTAATTAATTTATAAGCCTAATGATTTGTAATTAGCATATATGTTTGCTGCATGCTTTACAGCCCGTTCAGCAACTAGCTCTATTATACTAAAAACGTTTCTTATGTTTCAAAAAATTGTTCAGTGTTAACGAAGGAACTTTCGGTGTTATTTAATTATTTTTGTTAATGGTCCGAAGGACATGAAAAGTAATGCTGATATCATATTGATCAGATAAAAAGCTAAAATAATTTTATTTTTGCTTTCTTTGGTGCAAAAAAAATTATTTCATAAGGGGTAGTGAAATATTTTGTTGTTACAAACGAATTATTTTGTTGTTCTTATTTGATTGCCCCAAACAAAGATTTGGTTGGTGCAAATAAAGTATTTTTATTGGATATACGTATATTTAAGAGTTTTGGTGGGTATAAGGTAAATAAGAATTCCGACCGAGTTTCGAACCGAGATCATTTGCACGCTCGAGATATTTCTTAGCAACCTCAGCTTAATTGACTACTGAATTAATGGGAATGTTTTTAAATATATACATTTTAAATACAGGATAACGTGTGAAAATAAATCTTTCAATTTTTAGAGCCATACTTTTAAGTTTCCTGTTGAACTTTTTGAACCAAACAAATCTTTAATTGCATTAACTTAATCTTAGTTTGGGTCAACCATATGAGAGCAACAAAATAATTCGGTTTCAGCAACAAAATATTTCATTTACCTTATACAAACAATTATTAGGCTGTTCACGGCAAGGTGAGCGCTTTCGAGAGTTAATTATTTCGCTCTCAGCCATTTTTTGTCCTTTCGCCACTTTTCAAAATAAATGTTGCCATGCAAGTAATAAATGTCACCGGACTCGAAAGTTAACGTCTCAGGCTACAATATAACATTTTCATCGAATATTATTCCAAACGAGACGGCTTCGAAACGTGTCCAATTTACCGCGAAGAGCCAATAATTTAGTCGCGCCAAAGAAACTTTGTTTAGTTCTAGAAATCCTTTCTCTCGGTGAAAGCGGCAGGACGTCGGCCGCCCGGCGTGGTTCACAAGTCCTCGTCGGGGCGTCCGACGCGGTCGTTGCGCTGGAGAAGCGACCGTCGTGTCGCGTTGCCGCTCGCGAGTGAAACTATTCGCAGGAGCGCCCGTCCCGAAGGTATGGGCTGCTCACGGTCAAATGAGCACTTTTGAAAACTCTGCTTAAGATCTACTTGTATGCACGTTGTGTCGTCTTCCGCCGTATACAAAATGAACATTGCCACGGGCCTCAGCACTTTATCCGCGAGTCGGTCGAGCGAGGCTATAAAATTATTAGGAAAGTACATGTTTTAAAAAATCTGCTCATTTTTACACTTGTGTGCATTAACAAAGCAGCAAGGGAAAGAAATAATTTACGTTATCACAAATGGTTTCCCAACACTTTTTATCCTACGTTAAGATACGGAACTACTTTATATCCTCCGTTACCAACTTTACTGGGCGAATTTCACTCAGTGCGCCCGTTAAAATATTGCATATATTGCAGGGCCAATTCCTTTTTCTAAGATTGATTTAAAAAATTCTCACTTCATTGTGAACAGCCTTTATAATGCTGGAGTCACGTAGCTCCGACACAGAGTACTTAACTCCTTAACATATTATCCTGAGTGTACTCTGTCACTTATGTAGTGTCGCTAAATATGTAAACTCATGGTCGGTGCTGTACAAGATCAGAAGCTAACACCAATACAAACAGCGCCTTTTTTCCTGGGTAACACTATTGCATACTGCCAGCACAACTAATTATTATAATTGATTTCTGCTGGTGCCATAAACCAATAGAAAATATTTTCATAGTTTCCATCATTTTTGGGTATTACAAAAAAAATCTTAAGTACTTCTCAGTCCAAAATTCTCCTCTTTTGCAACACCCGGGGCGAGAAATTAATACGTAAATTTAGGGGTTAACAACACAGAGTGAGTGAGTGAGTGAAGAGATTTGGGTGGCTCTAAAGAGTGAGATGGACCTCCGCGTTTTTTGTGAAATAGTTATTTGCGCTGATACAGGTATCTCGGTAGATAAGTATTCAGCAAATACGACTGTTTGCCAGAAAAGATTAAAAACAATTATCTATGCGCTTTTTTTTTTTCACACTATGTGCATTCTTAGAAAAAATATCGGGAAAATGATCAAATATCGCATTTTTAAAGCTTGCCTATGCAGTTTCCTTAAGCAGCAAGAGAAAAGTACAAAGATACGGGTTTGATTTGTCTGTAGGCTTGCATCGCGTGTAATAAAATCCCTATGTTACACATCTAATTTGCACAGTATAGCGTCACGACGGAAACACTGCACGCCTTGAGCGTAGGAGCGATGACGCACTATAGTCTATTCGAGGTTTCTTCGACCTTATAAAATTAAACCTTTGAAAATATCCCCAAGTATGATGTGATTGATTGTTTCCTACATATGACATATATCACAAGCGTTTTACACTTACGTTAACATAAAAGTTACTTTTTTTTAAATGTTAAATTGAAATGTTATTAATATTTTATCTACAAATTATATTGCTTCATTTATAAATAATTTGAATGAAAACAGTGAGAAAAAATGTGTTTTGGTAGCGCCTAGTAAGAAATAGTTCTTATGCAAAATACTGTTACATCAGAGTGCGCACGAATCCGGTGCGTTGTCCCTCTGGTGTAATCATCCATACTTAGTTAAGATTAGTTTGCACGAGGTGGAGGAATATCCTGGAAGTAGAACTTTAGCAGGGCTTCAGAAAAGGTCGAAGATACCGTGAATCAACTATAGGCTTGCGTGTTAGTGTCGCCCGTATCGCTCCCTCGCTTCTTGAGCATGGACGGCGGGAGAGGGGGTCAATCCCACTCTTAACAGCGAGGTCTTAAGAGCTGATTAGGGTGGTTGAGGTGAGTGTGGAGCAGGAAACGGGAGATCCCCGAGTAAAATCCACCGATCAGCGGCATCGTCCGGCGCGATTCCCACACGCGAAGATCCGGGAGTGACCCGGCTGGGGATTGAACCCGATTCGCCTCGGTGGGAGGCGAGCAGTCTAACAACTCAGCCACCGCGGCCCCCTAACAATACAGACGTGAAACACGCGGGCGAAACTGCGTCGCCGGCCGGAAACATTTTGGGAAGGCGTTCGCCGATCAGCGCCGGGTGAACGTGCGCTAACGCGGAGCAGCTCGCAGAACATGCAGTTAGTCAACCAGACACGAGGCTCGTTCCACAGAGACTAGCGCAGCCAATCAGAGAATGTGCACGCGCTCGTCAAAAGAAACGCAACTCCGTTTCTTCTCTGTGTACTCGTTTACTCTATGCGCTGAGAGAAAAGTTGACCAGATATTTGTTCGTATAGGTAGGGATAGGAATATTTCGCGAGTTCAATTACATTTATGGTAGGCTCGACAATCCTTTGTATAGTCGAACCTCAGATGTTTGTTCATTGGCTGTTGCCCCAGTGTTACCACACATTTGACAGTACGGAATTAGCTTAGTCGGCTATTGGCGCGGAGTCTTCCACGGCGTGTCTAATAAACTCTGATCCAATTGCAAAGGTGACTTCAGTGTACACGCGTTTGAAATCTATCTTTTCCTGAAATGAAGTCGCGAATTTTTCCTATCCCTGCGTATAGCACAAAACAAAATTTAGTTGCCCCGACAAAATATTTTGTTTAGTAAACTAAACTTGATAAGTAATCAAAATTAATTTTATTCGCGTCACGAAATAAACGATTGAACGAACAACACCTCAGTGCTGGGTCAAAAGGAATCAGACTGCCTACAAAATATTTAGTTGAATCATATTTGTTTGGCTATTCATTCGACTTCCTTCGCTCGAAAATACAGCTCGAGAGTTTGTTCGTAATATTTTTTAAGAGTGTTTGTTAGTGCACTTGTTAAAGCTCAATAGTGATATAAACATTCTAATAAAACAAGTTCAACACGAAACTAGAAAGTAAAGATGTGAAACTTGAAATGTTTTTTTGCGCATGTTGTCCACTTTTCGAAATGACAGTATTTAAACCTTCAAATTTCATTAGTAGTCATTTTCTCTTAGGTGGTTCGAGCGTAACACGCGGGAACAAACGATCTGGGCTCAAATCACACCTTGGGCTTCAACTTAGTATATTTTCACTTTTTTTGTGCGTGCCTGTGTGTGTATGGATGCATGTGTGCGTGTGTCTATTGTCCTATCTGTGCGTGTATGTATCTCCCCCTCCAATTTTTGAACGCTTGAACCGAATTTTACCAAACTCGGTACGCATATAATAATCAGTAAGGACACCTAACTTTTATAGTTTTCGACCAATCAGGGTACTTACTTTAAAAATGGCGGCCATTAAAATATTTAGGGTGATATGTTATATCTCGGAAATCATTCAACCTATTTTAACCAAATTTTGTATGCTGGCAGCACAAGTTGTACACAATAAATTAAGAGGTGTATATTGTTGTTGGTTCGCCATTTTGGAAGACAGCGCTAAATTAAAAGTAAAGCTTTTGCATTACATCACGAAAACCACTCAACCTATTTTCGCCAAATTTGGCACGTAAGAAATACTATGATGGGCTAGGTAAAAATAAGTAACAAACTTTACGGGGTACTTATTTTCAAAATGACAGCAATAAAAATATTGTAGGTTTTTTTTGTATAACTACCATGCCATTTGACCAATTTCAACCAAATTTTGTATGTTAACAGTATCTGTTATAAGCATCAAATATGCAAAAACAGCCGTTTTTGTCCGCCATTTTTCTTAACATAGTGTTACATGAATTAATCAAGTTTTTGTGTAATTTCTTGGGAAAGAACTGACAGATTACTATCAAATTTAGCAATAAAGTAGTACTGCCGCAGTTGATATGTACAAATATGTTTCAAGTAAGTCAGACGTTTATTTTCAAAATGGCGGTTAATTAGCTATTTTAGCATATTATGGTATAACTTCGAAAATATTTAATTAATTCCAACTTAACTTTGTGTGCAGAAGTATATAAAACAAAAATCAAATATGTCTACAAGGAGCCTCTTTTATCCTCGATTTTGTAAGATAGTTCCACACGAATAAATACAATTTTTATGTCATATCTTGGAAAATAATTAGCTGATTGCTACCAAATATGGAGAACAAGTAGTACTGCTGTAGGTTATGTTAACTGATATGTTTTAGGTAGGCCTATTTCGTGCACTATATTTTCAAAATGGCTGCCATTAAGCTATTTTAGTTTTGTTTGTTATACCGTCGAAACCATGTAATTGATTCCAACGAAACTTTTTATGATGTCTGTAAATATTACAACAATAAAATGTGTACACAAAAAATCTATTTTGTCCGCCATTTTGCAAAATAGTATCACTTGACAAATTAAAATTATGTGATCTCCGGAAAAAACAACAGATTTCTACCAAATTTGGCTAACAATTAGCACAATGGCCGGCTATGAAAACCAATCAATTTTAAGAGGGTCAGTCACGTTTTCAAAATGGGGCCATATAAACATTTTTAGCTCCGAATTTTTTATCTACGAAACTGCAAAATTAATTTCAACTTAAGTTTGTATGCTGTCAGTATCATTTACATCCATCGAAATTGGCAATGCAAAGCATCATTTCTCCGCCATTTTGCCGGATAGCCCCACATGAAATAATAAATATTTTATGCCGTATCTCGGGAAACAATTAATCGATTTATTTAAAATATGGTAATAAAGTTTCACTGCAGTATGCAATATTAATTTATATGTTTTAAGTATGTCAGTCTCTTATTTTTTGAATTGCGCGCAGTTGATTGCAAGCGAGCATTATTTTATGAGTTTTTCTGAATTCTAATCCCGGGTAATTGACTCGTTTATTTTAATTGACTATGTATAGGGGCACCTGATTTTCGCGAAAATATTTCAGGACAAGTTGTATTTCATAACCGTATCGCTCATATCCACTCCCGTTGTGGTTAGATGATTTATGTTACATACGCCTTTGATGTCTGCCCGCGACTCACAGATATAACACTATCATAGTAACTTAGTTCTGATTGGCCACTCGAGTTAGAAAATATCTCCTCACAAAGGCAAGTGGCCAATAAGCAGAATAGAACTGCTGATATGCCTGTAGAGTGTTGAAATATATCGCGCGCGAATATCTTTTCGCGAAAATCGGGTGGCACTAACTATGGACTGTTTCACATGTGTCTGGTTTCATCTCCAGTAATATTGCTGTCAATGAGACGTCAACGACTACCTACCATCTAAACTTTTAAGAATTTCACTAAAATTTATTTGCACCCATGTAGACGAAAGTAGGCTCATTAGATATCAGTAACTTATTGTTTTATGTTAACCAAAACTCTTTCATTTACTTAGAGTCAAACAAATCTGTAATTACGCCAAACAAATCCTTGTTTGGGGCAGCTAAACCAAAATATTTGGTTTAAACAACAAATTATTTCATTGCTTCTATACAAGCAATTCATTTGGTTGTGCCAAACAAGCATTGTTCGATTCAAAGCACATTTTCTCAGTGTGGCTCCGACAAAAACGACAAGTACACGACAGAAATATTTTCAGTGTGACAGCGTGAACTAAGAACACGGCAGTTTATAAGAAAATTAAAATTTTCCGGCGCCATTTAAAAATTTGTTATAGAATAATCTAGTTTTAACACTTTGTGGACTATGCTCGAGTGTAGCTCGAGCAAAAATAATTTGAAAGTGTCTATGTTGTTCAGAACAAAACTCGCATGGCCATGCAGTATTCGTTCGGCTTGTGTTTAACATGACCTCACAAGAACACGACAACGCTGTAACAATGATATTGCGAACGATAGAATGACTTTTTATATAGCCACTGAAAGGGACATGATTTATTGTAAATGCTTTTATACGATAAAGGACATTTTACTGGGTCAATATCAGTTCTGCTCTCCATTGGTTGATAACCGGCCAATAATGAAAGCTGCAAAGTACAGGGCAGTGTCCGGTGTGGCACGGACCAATAGGACGATGGTGAGTTCTAACACAGACACCAACAGAACCGGTGTTCTTGCCGTAGTGGATATAGGCGACTCGCTTCTAATTTGCGTCAAGTGGCAGTAAATGTGTGTGGACCTCAATGTGTTAAAGGCAGTTGACGGAAGGGAAATCTGAAATACATGATGGCGGCCAATTTTTCACGTTAAATCGTCACGAGGTTTAAATGTTAATTTATGAGTTCAATCCGTTAAACAGCAAATAATTTTTCGCTTGTCGAATTCAAATTTTCCATTGCAGGGAAAGTTAGTGGAACTTTTTCGTTTTGCAATGTTGTGCACGCTGTTGGTCGTACTGCACGACAAAACAAAAGTAATAATTTATGATAAGGGCACCTGTTTTTCGCGAAAATATTTCAAGACCATTGTACTCCAAAATACTTTAGTTCAAATGCACGTTAGTGATTGATTGTATTATATTAATTGTCATTTGTCTTAGGTGCCTTCCTGCGAATCACGGACCTTCAGTATCGGAGTAAATTTATTGTGACTGGTTCAGTCAAGTAAGAGAATCTCTTCTCCGCAGACACGCGGCCAATGACCGAAGGAAATTTGAAAGTGTGCACATATGTTATTAAAGTCTCGACTGTGCATAAATATATTCGCGAAAAACACACGTGGCCTTATTTATGATCAAGAACTGCTGCTCGTGCTGACGTCACACGCGTGTTCTATTTTACTGACTGTTCAGTTTCTATTGTCGCCTTGGACGTGTGGTGTCTCGCTTATCGGAGCTATTGTATGTGGTTCCGACATAACGCGTCTGCGATGCGTGTGCGTGATGTCACTCGAGCTTCGTGGCGCCGAATATTTTGACGACATCGGCGCTCTAATACCCACTCACGTATCTACCGTTTAGGTGGTGCTTTTGTTTTGAAACTTATCTAAGTATATAAACAGATTTGATTCGATGTACGGCGAATCTTAACCCCCTCCCACACACATTATTATAATCAAGTGACCAGTTTTAAGTGCGAGGTGCTGCAGAGCTCCAAGAAACCAATAGACTAAACATGAGGCAGACAGATTCTTCGTCTTCTGCGCATGTACCCAGCATTGACCTACCCCAAAGGAACAAAACTGTCGAAGTCATGGTTAACATTAATTAACGCGTTTGTTTATATACAAATTTTCAAAAGACTGGCACTTTTATATGAACTAAACACTCTTAACTATTTCAATTTAATCAAACTGCAATTTCGAATTGGTTAGAGAACGTATACGCACATCTAAGACCACTTGTTTACTAATCAGTGTTCTAACCTCAAATCCAATCCACGCAGCTGAATGTTGGGTCACGGAGACTGGTTGTGGGCAGCCAGCGAGATCGGTATACCTCATCTTGTGTAAACGAAGAAACCAGCTAGAGATATGCAGTACGCCAGTCTCTACTCCATTCACGGCCACTTCAAGTTCTCTGAAGCACCGCTAAATTTCTACTTCCAGGATATTCCTCCACCTCATTCTAACAAACCTTAACCAAGTCTACTCTCAACATCTCGTTGTCAAGAGCCACCTAAAGCTCTCAACTTAACCAAGTGTAGAATATTACACCAAACTGACAACGCACCGCATTCGTGCGCGCTTAGGTTAATAATATTCTGCGTAGGAACTATTTCTTACTGGAAGTTACAAACACACCTATATTCTCACTGTTTATTATTTATATTAATTATAAATAAAATATAATAATTTATAGATACAATATAAATGAAGCTTCAATTAAATAACAAATAACGAAATTTATGTTAACATAAGTACAAAACGCTTGTGATACACGGTGTGATTAGGAAACAACCAAACATGTTATGCATTAAGTGATTTTTCAAAGGGTTTGATTAAATAAGAGAGGAGAAAGCGTGAATAGGCTATAAATAAGGTCGCCTGTTTTTTAGCGAAAAGATTTACGTGGATGCTAGACTTCAATATGCTATGAGCACACTTGCAGTCTTCATTTGAATATTGGTCGCTTGGCTTTGTTGCGAAGTGTTAAATGAGTGAGCCAATTAGAAGTAAGTTTCTGCGATACTGGCCTTCCTTGATTCGCGTCGCGGGCAGACAGACAAGACGCGTAACAATTCAAATGACCCAATCACGAAATTTGTTCTGAACTAGAGTGCGTTGGAGCACAAATTGTGCTGAAAACGTTTCGCGAAAAGCAGGTGTCCCTAACTATAAAGAAGTGTTATAGACTGTTCCCTTTCAATTGAGCACTTTTGAAAGTTCTGCTTAGGATCTGCTTTTCTCCTGGTTTTGTATCCTTCCGCCGTGTGTAAAGTTAGCATTGCCATGTACCACCTCACTTTACTGATGCTTAGGGCCACCCGATTTTCGCGAAAAGATTTTCGCGCACGATAGACTCCAACATTCTACAGGCACATCAGGAGTTTTCTTTTGATTATTGGCCACTTGTCTTTTTGAGGAGACTTTTTTCTAGCTCGAGCGGCCAATCAGAATTAAGTTACTCAGATAGTGTCACATCTGTGATTCACGGGAAAACGCAAAAACGTATTAAACGTAAATCATCCAACCACGAGAGTGGATATGAGCTATGCGGTTATGAAATACAACTGGTCTTGAAATCTTTTCGCGAAAATTGGGTGCCGCTACTCATGCTTCATCCAAGTGGAGGTCGTAGCATTTTTAGGATCGTGTAAGTTAAACAATATGCAAATCCGTGCTCTTTTTTTTGCATAAAAAAGAAAACTTTGACTTCAGTAGTCGTAAATTTTAAAGGTACACTCTCATTTCAACGTCAGATCGTTGAACAATTTTTCTTGATTCGCTGACATTTAAACTAGAAACTAGGATGCCAGTGGGTAATGTTGCATATTATGTGGGATTATGAACAGTGGTATTTTTCAAAAAATGTATTTGAATCGAGCTCACTTTACCGTGAATAGCGTCTACACACACTTGTGCTTATTCGTAGAGACCCGAAAATTTCGCGTTTTCATCTGAGGACAGTGCAAACTGCATTCATGTGTACACGTGTCCTTGTGCTTCCATTGGTCCACAGCTTGTTTGACACGCCCCGAACGACTTCCAACAAATAATAAACCTGCAAAGGAAACGAGAACGAAATCCCGTGCTATCAGGTCTGGGGTTAAATTGGAGCAACAGCCAATGAACTACCAACTGATGCTCGAATGCACAAGGGATCGTGGAGTCTAGGTTGTTGCCGAATGAACCTGCGACATTCCCGGGTCTCTACTTATTCGTAAATATTTTTCGTGAGAATTTCATGTCATTGAAATGTTGTTTTCTGCATGTCCCCAGCTGGTCATAAATGTTAGACGCTTCTGAAAGCGTAAAGTAAAAAGTTAAGGCAATAATTTCTCATGTTTCGTTTGTCTTCTTATCATTCACTACGTAGTAATTTTATACACTATAGTATAAAACGGCAGTTGCAGAAGAAGTCGTAGGTCGTAAAAATTAGTCGCAAGTGGTTTTCAGAGTCCTATAATTAGGGACATGCAAAATTCGCGTTATTATTTGGCATCAGGTTGAATGTCACAGTTCTTTATGCAATAGAGCCGGCGTCGTTTCTCGATTGGCTGCTACATAGATGTGATGACACTCCCTCTCTGACTGAACTACACGTGATTGTGGCACACAATTGTGAAGTGTTCCTTTATTGGTGCAGAGTGACCCAGAGTGAGTCACATAAAGTATGGTCCAATGACAAACGTACTGCAAAGGTACATGTGGTTCAAGTTTATCATGTCCCCAAATATAACGCGAATTTTGCATGCTATAATGCTAGTATTGCAACTTGAATAAAATAAAAGCCTTTCGACTACAACAGTCACTACTAAACAACCATCGTTGATCGTTGACGATAACATAGATAAAGTACTACGATAACATAACACAACAATTTATGTTTTCTTTTATCTAGAAAATAGCCACAGTTTTATATTTACCAATAAGAGCAACAATTATCGTTTTCCATATCGACTTGGAGCTCTTTCATTATATATCTTCTTTGGTGGTTTATGGTTTGTTCTAACACTGTGTTACGAACAAAGTATTGTGCACAGTTTTTTTTAACTGAATTGCGAATGCACTTCTCAATAATGTAAGTTGTAATACAAGGCTGTCATTTGTAATATTGCAAATAAGTTTATATTTTGCAGATTTTACAACCAAACTGTTTGTAGTTTTACAAAGGATTTTCTCGGCAGCTGGGTTTCCAAGGATTTTTCTTCTAAAAGTACAAACAAATTTTTAGAGTGTACCTGTCGTTTAGGATATCTTAGTATATTAGTTATTAATAGAGACCTGCCAAATTGGAGTTATTATTTATGGACATGAAAAACTTGAATCGCGTGTACCTTTGCAGTACGTTTGTGATTGGACCATACTTTGTGTGACACACCCTTGGTGACTCTGCACCAGTAAAGGAACACTTCACAATTGTGTGCCACAATCACGTGTAGTTCAATCAGAGAGGGAGTGTCTTCACATCTATGTAACAGCCAATGGAGAAACGACGCCGGCTTTAGTGCATACAGTACTGTGAAATTCAGCCTGATGCCAAATAATAACGCGAATTTTGCATGTGCGTAGTTATTGACTGCTCTTAATACGCGGCAAACATGAGGCGGAAGTTATGCTTCAAAATGCAGCTGATTAAGCGCTAAAAAAAAAACACACTTTTAAAACAAAGTTCTGAATTCCTGCCGTAATTGCATGTTTTACTGTAACCATAAGTCGAAATACAGCGAAGATGGAGAAAACGTTTCCGTACATTAACGCCATCATTCCGCCAAAAGACGCAATTAAGTCACAGACTCTTGATAGACTTTGTGTGACTACAGCCACTGGCTGCGGCGAAAGTATTTTCGCGCACATTTTCCTAATAGCGCTACACTGTATCAAATGAAATTGAGCGCGCGCTTCATCAGATATTCCCCTTAAACTCTTAGCTCACGAATTTCCAACAGCCTTTTGTAATCGCGGTCTGTAATTTGACTCGGGTCCCAACCTATTTGAAACAATTTTCTCACTGGATCCGAGGTCAGTAAGCTCAGATTTTGATTGTGTAATACTTTGGAGGTCAGATTCGGGGATCATTTTTGAGCTAGGATCAACGGACATCGGTTCAAAGGATGCAATAGTACAACCAACCATAAGAGGAGACTCGAGTTTGGCACGGGAGTAAGAATACGAGACTTGTGGCATAATGAGGACACGTACTGTACTTTGCTTTGCGTTCGGTTGGTTTTTGCCGTGGCATCTTTTATCTGATAAAAAGAAAGCAGTTTAAAACTAATTATTTCAATATTGCTTAGATTTTGTGCAACAAACTTGTTATAGCTAGAGCTAGTGATTTATCGCGAAAAAAAAATATGAGAAAATGGTAGACTTCAATACTATAAGCACGCAACTGCGGTTTGTTTATTGCCATTGGCTGCTGTCTGCTTGAGAAGGCGTTTTCATTTTTGAACGGGCCACTCAGAATTCGACATCGGTATGGCCCCTACGTGAGTTGTGTGCAGACAGTTACCACATGTCAAAAACTAATTCAGCTAATGAAGAGAGGTAAACTGACTCTACAGTGTTTTCAATTATGACTTGTCTTGAAATCTTTTCGCGAAATTTCGCTACCCCTAGTTATAGGTGTCTCGTCAACATCCGCTTGGTTAATGTCGAAAAATACATCTTTATGTACTTTGATGTTTTTTTTTTTAATTTCTCATTTAGTTAAATTTTTTGTACTGCAGCGTGAGTATTAAAATGTTGTGCTATTAAACAACTGTTAGTACACAAGTTAATTATCCTGGTACTTAGCTTTTATATTATTTTGTTCTAACTGCTAACGGGAATATAATTTTATGTAATAAATTTAATTTTGGAAACTATTCTATTTGCAAGAGTAATAACGTTATTGTCTTCTTTTTCAACATTATTAAATTTAATATGTATGTGAAAAAAATTAATATATGGTACGATTATCAACTATACAGTCGGCCTACAGTGATGCAGATTTTCGCGAAAATATTTCATGACCAGTTGTACTCCAAAACACTTTAGTTCAAATGCACGTTCGTGATTGCATTTATTCAACTGTTACTGGTCTTAGGTGTCTGCCTGCGAATCACGGACCTTCAGTGTCGGAGTAAATATGTTCTGATTGGTTCAGTCTTCTCCATAGACAATCTACGATCCAAATGGAAAAATAAGTCACATGTACATATTTTTTAAGAATACCTTGTCCTCAAATGAATCCGCGAAATTTCCGGGTCTCTACTGATAAGTAGGGACATGCAAATTCGCGTTATTATTTGGCATCAGGCTGAATTTCACAGTACTGCATGCATTAGAGCCGGCGTCGTTTCTCCATTGGTTTCTACATAGATGTGAAGACTCTCCCTCTCTGACTAAACTACACGTAATTGGGGCACACAATTGTGAAGTGTTCCTTTATTGGCGCAGAGTCACCCAGGGCGTGTCACATAAAGTATGGTCCAATGACAAACGTACTGCAAAGGTACATGTGTTTCAAGTTTATCATGTCCCCCAATTAATAACACGCATTTTGCAGGTCTCTACGTGGATGCTAGACTTCGATATGCTATGTGCACACTTGCAGTCTTCATTTGACCATTGATCTCTTGGCTTTGTGCGAAGACTTTCTGTTACATGAATGAGCCAATCAGATTTAAGTTTATCGGATACTGACCGTCCGCGATGCGCGGGCAGACAGACAAGGCGGGTAACAATTCAAATGATCCAATCACGAAAGTTGTTCTAAGCTAGAGTGCGTTAGGAACAAAGCTTGGCCTGAAATCTTTACCCAAAAAACAGGTGCCCCTAGTTATAAGCCTTCAGGCAATACACCGAGGTACGTTAATAAGCCCTTTCCAATCAATCCAGTGTAAATGTTTAATGACATGTATTAATTTTCCTTAGTAAACGACCTTTTTTTTTTTTTTTTTTTTTTTTTTTTTTTTTTTTTTTTTTTTTTTTTTTTTTTTTTTTTTTTTTTTTCTGCGTGTGCGTGGTGGTAAGTCGTGAATGTTGCGCGGGAGCGTTTCGTGCGCCATGGCGCGGTGTTGCGCGTCGAGCCGACGGCCCCTCGTCAACGTAAGCGCGCGCTCCGCCTCTCTCTCTTGACTCATTAACACCACGAAGACTCGGGGACCCGAACCCTTTCTGGTGGCACCGGCAGGGCGAGGGGGGGGGTGGCTGGGGTGCGCGGAGGATGGATCTCTCACAAGGCGCTCTTTGAGGCGAGCGAGCCCCGGCGAGATGCACAAGTCGCGCGCTTATGCACACGAGACGCCAGCTTCCCGTCTGGCGGCCCGAGAACTCTCTTCCTCGACGCCAGGGAGAAATGGACGGCGCTCGTGCGTTACGCTGTCGCCCTTATGTGCGACTGGAACCGAGTGGGCGAGTGAAGAGGTTTTGGGTGGCTTGTAACATCGACGTCTTGGGAGCCGATACCGGTGACGCGAGGTGATTACGGAGCGGTGCCGGAACGATGGGACGTGGGAAATGGGAGATCCCCGAGAAAACACGCCTACCAGCGGCATCGTCAGTCACCATTCGCACATGAGAAAATCCGGGGGGAACAATGGCATCAAGGTATAGGCTATTCATAGTATATAGTCAATTTCGGCCGTAGACGTTAACTTTCGAGTCCGGTGAAACATATACAATGTATTTATTACTTACATGGTAATATTTATTTTAAAAAGTGGCGGGAGGATAAAAAAAAATGTCTGATAGGAAAAAAGTAACGAGGGTCTGAAAACTGCGCACTTTACCGTGAACAGCCTATAGATGGGGGAAAGAGGGGAAGCTAAATATCACACGCTCATGGTACTAACAACACCACGCCTTCCAAAGAAATATCACTACCCTCAGTTAAGTATTATGTATTTATTTGTGTACTCGGAAATTTATCTCGTAGACCAGCGTTAAGGCTTCGTTTCACCTCTTTTGTGGAAATTCTTCGTTTTCGTGTCACAATTTCGGATTCCTAGCAATAACTCAAAATGTAAGATTATAAAAAATGTACACTTAAACGAGTTGTTCTGTATTTCTGTGCTTAAGAGAGGGCTACACCCGCGCGTCCAAGGTCAAGAAGCGAGGGAGCGATACGGGCGACACTAACCCAGCACGCCTAGTGCCTCGTCGCTCCTACGAGCAAGGCGTGCAGTGTTTCAGTTGTAACGCTGTATTGCGTAAATTAGATCTGTAACAGTGAGGTTTTATTATACGCGATAAAAGCCCACAGATTAAACTACGCAAGCTCTAAAAAATACGATATTTGACCTTTTTCCCGATTTTTTTCTCCAAAAATACACTTGATATGACAAAACTAAAATAATAGGGGAACATATATTTGTTTGTTTCATCTTTATTGACAAAAAGCCGTATTTGCAGAACATTTATTTACCGAGATAGGCGTATTCGCGCAAACAACTATTTTACAAAAAACGCGTAGGTCCGTCCTACACTTAATATTCATTACGTGTTGTCTGCGATAGTCCGTCTCACGCTTAGATTGCAGTACAGGGCTTATGGCGCTCACTGTTGCCAGATTGCTTCAGCTTTCTGACGTAACTGGCCAGCTGAGAAACAAATGGGCGGTGAATGAAACGGCCTGATTAAGATAGTTTTTGTCTGTTTACCTCCCTGCCAACTCGTAAAGGAATCCAATCATGCGACGCAAAGCTAAGCGCCTCCTTTGAAACTGAAGCCTGTGAGAAACCCTATCATTGTGATCGCATGGCGCGCACGCAACGAAAATGGCATTTTTAAAAGGCTGGATAAAGATAACACATCAGTAGAGGCATGCAAAATTCGCGTTATTATTTGGCATCAGGCTGAATTTCACAGTATTGTATCCACTAGAGCCAGCGTCGTTTCTCCATAGGCTGCTACATAGATGTGAAGACACTCCCTCTCTGACTGAACTACACGTGATTGGAAAACACAATTGTGAAGTGTTCCTTCATTGGTGCAGAGTGACCCAAGGTGAGTCACACAAAGTATGGTCCAATGACAAGCGTACTGCAAAGGCACATGTGGTTCAAGTTTATCATGTCCCCAAATAATAACGCGAATTTTGCGTGTCTCTGCACATCAGGCAACAGTGCACGCAGGAATAAGGACACAGCTAACGACAGAAACCATGTATTGGAAAGCGAGAGTGAATGTCCATTACACAGCACACTGAGTGAGACGCTCTATAGTTGCAAAAATTCAGGAACATATTTGTATTTTATGAATAAATGTTTGCCTTTTTGCATGCAGGAAGTAGCATACAGTGAAAATTAGATGTTAAAAAATATTGAACAATTAGTAGATTGAAAATTTCTTACAGTAAAACTTTTCCAATAATACCTCTGAAACTGGAGTTATGACATGAAAATGAAGAATTTCTGTATTATACGTGGAAACCGAGTACTATAAAAAATAATGGCAAAATGATCTGACAAGTGTTAGGTAATATTCGAAAACTTGTGTGGGAAACATAGTTTTCCTTACATGTAAGCTAAAATTACCGCACTCTGAAGTAAAATTAACTTACCTACGTGTCATTGGAAAATCTAATACTTGGATGGGAAAATTACCTTACGACGTGTGGATCTCCTCGTCTCAACAGTTCGATGGGAAGACGGGAGGTATAAACCGAAAGAGGTGCCATGTTGGACAGCTTGTAAGACTAAATATGAAAAATTAATTTTAAGGTATAAAAAAAATTGTTACATATTCTCAAAAGTCAGTGGGCTCAACCAAGTTTGTTAAAGAATCGAGGTCTTAATAAAGCAAATAAATTATGATTTCCTAATTTTATTTACAACAACTACAAACAAAATTCTTGACTGAATATCTCACAATAAATTGATATCACTTATTGTTTACAATTAATGACTTCAATCAATACAAACACTCAAAGAAATTTAATATATATATCTAATTAAAAATCGTTCCCAATACACAGTGTATCAAAACCTATTAAATTATTTCATTAAGTATATGTTCATATTTGAGAGTTCCAATATTTACAATAAGTCCGTATCACATGTTATTCAGACCCACCTCAGTTTAGTCCAGATACCACCAGACCACAATGATCTAGAGTTCTCCAAGCACCCTCATACACAGTAGTCTTCACTCGTAGTCGTCGGGTTTCAAGCCCTCTCGTTCATTCAAATTACAAACACATCGTCCGCCGTCGCCTAGTAATTTCCCTTCGTCGTCCGTCCTTAACACGTCGCAAGATTACCGCACTAAGCTAAAAGGCTTCTACCAAGACTGCTGGCCGTTGCACCGCTGCAGTATTTATAGGGTCGTTGGCCATCACCCAGAAATTTCGCTAACACCCAAGTTGCGCCGAGTGTCATAATTCCCGGAATATTCTAGGGCCTCCTTTAAATTTCTCGGCATCTCCAGCAGGGGGCGGAGGAACAGTGACGCCAGCCAGAAGCCGAGCGGCGCGATGGTCTGCCCACGCGGGGAGGGGGGGATGGGCAAGGAGGGCCAGCCCTCCCACAGCGCCGACCTGCGTGTAATGGGAATTCGTAGCAGGTGCAAGCTTCAGCACGTAACACTACCCCCTCCTTAAGTCTGTTCGTCACGGACAGACTCTCCATCATCAGGACCTTCGTACAGCGCCAGTCGGTCGATGCGAACTACCTTAGGTTTCACCCGAGCACCCTGTTGACAGATCCGGTAGACCACGTCATTTATCTGTTTCAGGATCCTGTATGGACCTTCCCAGCATTTATGTAGTTACTGGCAGTATCCCTTCTTCCTTTGAGGGTTCTACAATCCCACCAGCTGTCGTTCTCGAAAATTCTCTTCAGGCATTCTTCGGTCATATCGTGTTTTAATTTTGTCACTATTAATTTTAAAGTGCCTCCGGGCAAACTCATGAATGTCTGTTAACTTCTGACGTAGTTTAATGGCGTATTCTGGAGTGGCTGCTTCTTATTTCACTGTAAATCCTAACAGCAGGTCACCAGGGAGTCGGAGCTCTCTCCCAAACAGTATCCTTGAAGGTGTTACCCTTGTAGACTCATGGACCACCGAGCGATATCCCAGGAGAAATAAGGGCATCTTGGAGTCCCAATCCTTCTGGTTGTCTTCTACGAAGATCGCCAGATACTGTCCCAGGGTACAATTTAGCCTCTCGACTATCCCATCCGACTGAGGGTTAAATGCTGTTGTACGAGTTTTCTGCATTGCTAAAAACCTTGTTACCTCTTGGAAAAGAGTTGCTTCAAAATTTCGTCCTTGATCAGAATGAAGCTCAAGTGGCACACCAAACCTTGAGAAAACATGCTCTACAAGAGCATCAGCTACAGTGCCAGCCTCTTGGTTAGGCACCAGTTTGACCTCGGACCACTTTGTGAAATAGTCTTGTGCTATCAGAAGGTACATATTCCTCCTCTCAGTGATTGGTATTAGTTCGAGAATGTCCACTGCCCTCCTCTCGAATGGGGCCGCAACATTGTACTTCTGAAGGGGACCGCGTCCCTTAACTCTCGGACCCTTCCTCGCAGTACATGCACCACACAGACGGACGGCACCACTTCTCAACATCCTCTCGATAATGCAGCCAATAGAATCTCATTCGGACTGTATCAAATGTCTTATATACACCGACGTGATCACTTGCTGCTGTGTTGTGCAGTTCTCTTAGCATTTCTGGGATTCGGCACTCTGGTAGGATGAATTGTAAATTACTCTGTCTGCCATAGTTACTTTGCCAATTCAGTAAAACACGCCATTCTTTATAACAAGGGAATTCCAGTGTTCCCAGTATGCCTTGATTGTCATGCCTAGGCTGGGTATCACATCCCATATTGGTCGACGCTTGGTTTCCTTCCACTCCAATATTGAACACAAGGAACAAACTTTTTCTCCTGGCGTTCACAATGGTGATAGAATGGTCTGCATGGTCTCCTCGACAGTGAATCTGCATTGTTTTAAGGCGTCCAGACCTGTGATGTAATTCAAAATCAGATTATTGCAGGTGCTGTATCCACCGGGGTATTTGACCTTCAAGGTTCTTGAAATTTAGCAGCCAGCATAATAGGATGAAGGGTCTGTCATAAAATTGGTGAAAATGTGCAACTGCCTTCACCACTGCCAGAAGCTCCTTTCGTCTCACACAGTAACTCTACACTCGTCGGATTTCCAAAGGAGGAGGTTCTGTGATGCCAGTCAGGTCTCGCCGCTGTCAGTCATTCCCCGGTTGCCCCCGGGGGAAGTCAACGAGGCAGTGAGCTGGTCTGCCTTAGGGGAGGGGAGGGTCGATATGCCCCCCCCCCCCTTTTCTGAGACGGACTTCGCATAACGGGAGACTTGCGGCCGGCGTGAGCTACAGAGAGTAATAATCTATAAAATACAATTACGAAATAGCTACAAATGGACACTTTGTGAATTAAAATGAAATTGGAAAGTTTTATGAGACTAAGGAAAACGCATAGCTCTTTATTTTGTTCCCGCGTAAAAATCTCAAAATACAACTTTATCTTCACACGCGTAATATCATGCTAAGGGAATTAATAAAAGATTTAAATTGTATGCCTATATTTTTCCTTTTTGCTTTAATTTGTACCGTTAGGATTGTTAAAGCCAATAGTGTACATGAGTTAACTCTCTTCGCCACATTATCTGCAGTTTAAACATTTTTGACTGCCATTTTTACATGTTCTTTAATGAGCCATCATTCAAAAATTAACCACTGAGTAAACTTTGAGAAAAATGACTCATGAATTAGTGGAAAATGTCTCTGAATTAATAAGTGAAGGATAACTGGCATTTTTCCACTGATTGATCAGTTACATTCACTGAAGTGACGCTTGACTCAGTCAGATACGTTTAACTGATTGATACAGTGAAATTATCACTGATCCAGATTTAGAGTACACACAGTGTATTGCGGAACACCAAGCTTACGGCTGAGATGCAGAGTCGGTGCGCGAGGGCGCCGTTCAATGGCTTCCTGAATCCGTTGCGCGGTGTCTTAAGGTGCTGATGGCCTGCCTGGATGCTCTTCGTCCTTAACACTCCCTTCGCGATCGCATTTATCGACAAGATGGCAAATAGTCACATATTCGCGGGGCCAGGTTGACTAAATCATCGTGTGCAATCAGCTCTCACTGCATCGTACAGTCCTCTCAGGCGAGCATGGAGAACTATATATATAAGAAGTAATCATAACCAGACTGCCAACAATTAGCACAATTACAATAATATCTCTCCCCGTGCTGGCAGGCGCCGTGCTCTTGAAAATACTGAGGCATTTTGTGCTGTGCTGTGTGTTATATCCCATTTATTGGCACGCGTTAGTTTATACAGTTGTTGTACAACATTTGGGTTTGTTCAGTTGTGTAAATGTTAAAGAGGTTATTGCGTTGTGTGTTGATTATTTGTCCTTGATATGTATTTTCTCCGATATGCCACTCGCCTTGTCCGGATGAGGAAGAGTGGATGTGGGCTAGATATATTAAGGTGAGGATTGTAGTAAGTCCAGCATAGTGGTCACGCCTAGTCTATCATTCAATTACGTATATGTATATTTTAAAAGTACCTCAAATGTCTTCTACACCCTTCATCCCCTTCTCTCTACGCCCCCTGCCAATAATATTGGTCCTTTCATTGACATGGGGAGGCAAAGTGAGCAGTTTTGAGACCTTAGTTACTTTTTTTTCTTTCAGCTATGTTTTTAACATTTAACCACTTTTTAAAATAAATATTGCCATGTAAGCTATACATACAGTGTAGTGTGTATATTTCACCACGCACGGAAATTAACATCTAAAAATTAAGTGAAATATATTTAAAGAATTTCATTCCAAATGAGATGGCTTTCAAAGGAGCTCGCTTTAGCGTGAACAACATATACTAACGTTTGTTTTGAGATTTGCGGGCTCCAGACACCTGCTGCGCAAGAGCATGGATGGGAACCGTACCATAATTGTAGTACCTCTACCATCTTTTACAGCTTTGTACGACGTACTATAACAAATCTAATATAGTACACAACAATTCTACACTGTAAATTTTTTTATGGAATAGTGTCGAAAAATTTTTTTCCCAATACTCTCCGTAAAATTAAGGATGTTTTATATTTTGCGTTTTCAAAAACGGACTTTCCTTAAATTTGAGAGTAATTTCCGTGAATCCAGGGAACTTCTGCGTAAATATACTAGTAAGTCTTTCTGAACTTCCGGTTTCAAAACACATAACGAAAAAATTAGTCTGTAGTTTTAGTTGAGCGGGTGTCATACTCTGCAAAAAAAAAAAAAAAAATAAAACAGCAAAAATATTTTAAACAGGAGCGAGATTCCAGCCAGAATCAAACATTTAGGAACCTATTACTAACCACTCACCTACAATGTCCTTGTGGTAACAAGGAATATTTTTTTTTGTAGTTTAAGTTTGTAAGTATGTTTTAGGTGGTTTAACTGTTAAAAATACCTGATGCAAATGTACAATGTTTAAAATAGGCTAAAGGATAATTCAGAAAGGATAATTCCCTGGTTGCAGTGACGAAAATATCTTTTTTTATAATCGGCATTTTTCGTTCCCGAAACACAAAGCTTATAAGGGCATGCACTGACTTTATTTTTTGTCTTTACAGATTGCGTTTACGTATGTTCACTCCACGTTTTCTTAAAAAATAATTCGTAAATGTAAAGAAATTTTTAACTACATATGATATGAAATAAAACATATTCTACTACTGCTGTACTGATTAGCCTATTAGAGATTCAGACATGCAGCGTATTCACTTAAGGACATGCTAAACTTTTGTTTCAATTGAATCGCAGGTATTAATTCACACCTTGCACGAATTTAGACGATAACTAACACGCAAGAAAACAATGGCCGATTCCCATGTTACCTCGTCTGTGGCGATCAATGAACAACTCAGACTCGAGTACACAATAGACTGCGGAGTCTAGCTTGTCGCCGAACGAATCCACGGAATTTCCGGGTCTCGACTACTCACGCTAAAACTTCTAACGCTTGTTTGCGCAGAGCAATGTTCACAACGGCGCATCGCGCACCGCCGTAGCGAGCATGCGGCAAATAGCGCGAAGAGGGGAGATTTTGGCGGCTTATTGAAAGCCAGCGAGGGCGAAGCAAGGTGCGAAGCAGCGCCGGAATGCAAGAACGTGGGGGGACGGGGAACCTCCGAGAAAACCCGCACCGTCCGGCACGATTCCCGCGCGTGAAAGCGTGGAAATCGCGGAGCGATCCCGCTGGCAATCGAACCCGGTTTGCCTCGGTGAGTACGAGCGATCTTAATCGCTGCGCCGCCGCTGCCGTTCAGTAAACACGGCATAAAGACTTCGTGAGTAACTTTGTATAATCCATTCACGTGGTTACTTCACGCTTTTCTGAAGCTTTGCTACAGTTCTACTTCCGGGATGTTCCTCCGCCTCGTGCGAACTAAGCTTAACTACGTCTATAAGATTACACCATAGGAGACGCACCGAATTCGTGCGCACTCGGTTGTAATAATATTTTTCAAGAGAACTATCTCTTGCAAAGCGCTACCAATACGCATGTTTTCTCACTGTGTATATTCATATTTATTGTAAATGAAATATTATAATTTATAAATAAAATACAGCTAAAACTTCCTTTTTGAGCAAAAAAGATACTTTCATGTTAACAGAGATATAATACGGTTATGATACATGGCATATTTAGGAAATAACTAAACACGTCGTACATGGGGAAATTTTTTAAAGGTTTGATTAAAAAAGTGTGACGAAACCATGAATATACTATATGTAAGTAACACCTAATATTTAATAGTATCAATGTAAAATTTTAATAACACATTTAGTGTATGTAGTCTATAGAGCAACTTGTTTTAAAACTTCCTTTAATATTTATATTCAGTTTCGTGAGTTTTATGTATGCTTTTATGAATTAAGGGGGAAGTATCCTTGCTATCTTGGATTTACGTATTTTCCTCATTAACATAATTTTCGGAGTCAATATTTAAAAACGAAGCTAGTCATGACATAGGGAACATTTTATCAGTTATTTTTTCTTACATGATTAGTGTCACATCTGTAACTGTAATCAAACATTATCTAATTATTTCCGTCCCACATGGAAAAATACAGGTATATTTGAAACCCTAAAAATTAAAAAAAAATTCGTTAGGTTGTCGTCCATGTCATGTCTAGCTTTGATTTTTTATATCTGGTCATACATTTTCATTACGAAGATTTTTAAGAAAATTCGAAGATGGAGTGAATACTACCCCCTTAATAGCAAAACAAAAAAAAATACAACGAAAATATTCCACGCTCTATAGTCTTTATGCCTTTGATCAAATTCTTACTGTTATACATTGAGACAAGTAGGCTTATAAATATGCGTACAGTTTGTCTTTCTGCCTCTGGCCCATTATCTACGCAACACCGTTTTCACCTGTCCGCCATGGAAAAGTATTGATCGGAAGACGTGTGTTGAAATATGGACAATTAAGCTAAAAAAAAACTTACTTTTAACACCCATAAACACTTACGTTTGTATCGATGGAAGCTCACGTTGGTGAATTTTCGATCCGTAGTAGCGTAAATAACGCATAAAACTATGTTTTCTTGGTTGGACTGGCACCTCATCGCGTCACAGCCCCGAGCGTTAGGTAATACACTGGCTTGTGCTGTTCACCGGGCTGGAGTTGACGCCTGCCGCCGCTAGAGTTCAGCAGTGTTCCTTCTTCGCAATACACCGAAAGGACGGGCCTAGCACGCGCAATTATGAATGGCTAATTTCAAATGTAACGGAGATGACGTCACATATAATGCACTGGACTGTTCTTTAATGTTTGTGAATTATAGAAACCCCGCTAGGGCGTAATTGAGAGAACGATTTTTTTCGACAGTGGCTCACTATTGGTGGATGGTTGTAGCTTCCCCCATAGCGAGGCAATGCTCGATTTTTGCATATATTCAATGGTAAAACCTGGTATCGGGGTCAGACGCTTGGCTCCGACGGAAGTCTCCCCAGATAACAGGTAACGTATTTGGGTTGATCACTGGTTAAATAAAAATGTAAAGCCCTTTAAGAGATTCAGGAACGTCATTTTGATGCTCTAATTTTTCATTTACAGTCAGGATATTTTTGGATAACATGAGCAGTATAAGTATTTCTGCACAACATAATAAGGAATCGCTTCCTATTTTCTAATAAGATATATTAGTAAATATGAGAGGAGGAACCTTGAATTTTTCTTGTCAAAAATAATTTAAATTTTCCTGAAAATGATACTCTGTATGTTGTCAGTTCTCTGCCATTTTTGGTTGATCGAATAGCTTCATTCATGGTCTTGTTTCGCCCACCGTTTTGGAAACGGGCAGTTCGGGAAGATTAAATGGCAGTTGCCAGGGCTTAGAAGCCAGAGATTTTTCGCTGTTTTAATTTTAAAATAGTGGTGGATTTACATTTTTGAATAATGAATTGTGTAACTGAAGTAAGAGAAATTACTTTAAATATACATGTTAATGGCCATGAAAAATCTTAGGTGGCCAGGTTTGGGAGACATAAATTTTTGTGTTTGTTGTATAAAGGCAAAAAGGCAAAAAGTTATGGATGGAACTACAGTATGAGTCATATTTTACCTATTTTAATAATTTTTTGTGAATTCTAATTTTGAAATCATTTTGGCTCAACACTTGGATTGTACTATAGGTGTAATTTTGGTGAACGTTTTAATCCACTTTGGTGAGAAAAAAACAATAGAAAATATATATTTAAAGAGTCCACTTGGGACAGTATTTTTATAGGCATATATCTGTTTCTCTGAAATATTGTTGTAAAATATCAATTTTCTTAAACATTGTAGTTTAATATTGTTACGACCATTTTGGGTTTTTGTAAAGTTTTTCCAAAAGAAAAGAAAAAATATATAATGCTATATTAAAAATCGATATGAAAACATTAATGTTTCAATTTGCTATCCACTACAAGTCGATTGAATTCTTCATTAATTTGACGTGACAGCAACAAAAAGAGACAACTTTTATACGTGTGATATAGGAAACTCAGCTAAAGCAAGGGGTAACAGATTTTGAGTTACTAATTTATATACATTTTACATACATGTTTTAAAATGTGGTTTTTTTGTTTCATTACAATAGTTTGGGTTGCACGAAGTGTTTCAATTTACTCTACACGAAGTTCAATTTTCCACAAAAATAGAGACGCTTAACAGGACCCGTAATTTCTCATGAACTAACATATACGGCTCGTTGCTGCTACTAGCGTGTCCACCATCTTCATTGATGATGCTCATGGGCAAATCAGAAATTTGGTCATATTCTATTACGCATTTAGGTATGACCGTGAGTACGAAAACCGTTATACCCGGAGACAGACCCTAGGAAGGCTGCTGAATTATAGTTTACAGTATATGGACGCAAAAACGCCAGCGGGAAATGGATATGAAAACTGTTAACGGGAATCGCTTACATCCAGCTTAAGCCATTTACACGGACGAAGAATTTAAAGTATTTGAATAGGAAAAAATATATATATTTTTTTATATTTCTACCATGTGACAATATTTCCGTTTTGATATGAAATAATGGCCAGTAGAAAGAATGTCAACCGTGGAAAGTACGTTCCACAAAAAAATTAAAAAGAGCTGTAGGAAGTTTATGTAAAATATTTTCCCCACATATCTGAAAAGAAATAAAATCCACCATAATTCTTATACTACGTAATAGCTCGAAACAACTGTACGTGTCATCAGAATAGAAAGAAAAAAATTTCTTGAAAATGTTTGAAAAGCCCGTATTTCAGTTTTTGTCTGCACTAAAATTTAGCCAAAATAGCCGGATTTCAAATAAATTGCAATCCGCAATTTTCACTGAAGCTCAGCTCTATATTAAAATAACTATCCTGTGAAAAGTCTTGACATACAAGATAATTTTTTAAATAACAACTCCCGGATTTCTATCAGTTGTTTAAAAATAACCTAAAAATCTATCAAGCTCCAAATATTCGCTTCAGAGATGAAAATGGTAAAATGGGTTTAACCAATGTCGAGAATTGTACAATCCTAAGAAAGTACGTTGATCAACTTCTGAACTGTGAAGAACCGAACTAGAAGTTAGAATTTCCAGAGAATCATGAACACTTAGAAACAGATCCACCACCTACTTTTGAAGAAATTGAAAAAGCAATTAAAACCCTAAAAAACAACAAAGTCAGTGGAGAAGACTCCATTACAGCTGAACTTATAAAATGGTCTCAACCAAAAATCATAGAAAAAACTTCAAATCATCTTTGAAAAAATCTGGAAAACGGAAAAGATCCCGGAAGAATGGAAACTGGCTCTTATACATCCTTTGCATAAGAAAGGTAACAAGCAATATGTCAATAACTATACCTTTTCCCAGAGGCTTATCAGATATTCTCAAAAATATTACTAAACATGGTAGGAGCAACACTTGACAGTCATTTGGGTGAATATCAGAGTGGATATAGAAAGTGCAGATCCAGCCCGGAACAGATTTTCAACCTGAAGTCCATAATCCGTCACAGACTCACGAACTCCAAAAACATAGTAGTAACATTAATAGATTTTAAAAAAGACTTTCGATTCTGTTGATAGAGTAACTCTAGATAAAGTAATCCGAGAATTTGGAGTTAAATCTAAATTAGCAAATCTAATCCGTGAAACCCTCACAGACACTATATCAAAAGTAAAATTTCAGGGCGAAATATCTAAACCATTCAAAATAAATATAGGTGTAAGGCAAGGTGATGGTTTGTCTCCACTACTCTTTAATTGTATCTTGGAGAAAATAGTAAGAATTTGGAATGAAAAACTAAAATAACACAAGCTATCACCAATAACGCTGGGAAAAAGAAAGAACAAAGGTTTTGAAACAAACTGTCTAGCATTTGCCGACAATTTTACCATACTTTCTGAAAACTTGACAATTGCAGCAATATAAGTCAATCTCTTGGAAGAGATAGCCAACAAAACAGGTTTAAGAATTTCTGTAGAAAAAAAAATTTATGACAAATATAAAAAATGCTCCAGAATTCCTAGCAACAGATATTGGTCAAATAAAGAGGGTAAATTAGTTCAAATATTTGGGGGAAATAATTTAGGAAAATGGTTTGGAAAAATTCGCGGTAGAAGAAATGATACGCAAGATGGAAAGAACATATGGCCTAACCAGGAATATCTACAACAAAAAGTGTTTATCTAAAAATCTTAAAATACAGCACTACATCACAGTAGTCAAACCAGAATGTCTTTACGCAAGTGAATGTCTAGTACTGAATTACAAGTTGCATAAATTAGAAGCACTAGAACGAAGAATTATAGGTAAAATACTTGGTCCACTAAAAACTACAGAAGTCTGGAAATTAAGAACTAATGATGAAATATATCGCAACATAGAAAACATAATAGAAACAATACTGAAGATGCGATTGCTATTTTTTGGACATTTATATAGAATGGATGGCAACAGGTTAATCAAAAAGATCTTCAAATATCTTTGGAACTTGAAATCAACAACAACATGTACTCAGAAGTTAAGAAAGATTTGGAAAGAAACAGTATAAGTGAAGAAGAAGCAACAGAGAGAGAAATTTTGAAGGAAAAAGTGTTAAAAATGGAAGGATTCCAAGGCAGGAAAGAAAAGAAAACAGGCTCGAAATAGTCCGAGGAGAGGAAAAAGATACATAGTGAGAAGATGAAGGAGTGCTGGAGGAAGAAGAAGGAACAACAAATGACAAAGCATTGAAATTGTCTCGTGGTCCCTAGAAGACGCTAATGGAAAAAGAAGAACGCTCGCAGATATTTTCACGAACTGACTTTTTATGTTACATCTCTCACATTTGCGCAAAATAATGCATTTATATTTTTGGAATGATTCTGTATATCATAATATTACCACCAACAATATCTCGTGATACCATAACAACGCTCATCATTGAGAAACATCTACGGCTCTTGGAGGGTCTTAACACGTTACTATCAGACTGAGATGTTCCAGGTTCAAATCATTATTAACCTATGGTCGGATTTGCCGACTTTAGATAAAAGCATAGACCAAATTAGTAGACAAGGTGATTCCAACCAGCCTATCACCATAAAAGCGGGAAATTTAAAAAGCCATGTAAAAAACGTTTTACAAAATTTACGGGGGTCGGATATTCAGTTAATGTGTCTCATGTTTCTTAATTTTGTGAGAAATTGTGACACATCAGTTTTTTTTGTACCAGCTGTCTAGCCCTGGGGAGCAACCTGTAAGGTAATGCCAACATGAGAAAATTTCCACTTTTGATAAATATATATCGTTTTTTTTATAATCATTTAAAGTATCCGAAAAACCTCACATTTCAGTGAAATGTCACAGCCGATATAAAATGCTGTATATCTCTCAGAAGTTAACACAAATCAATTGATAATTTGAATTCCATAAGAACGTAATTGATACATCACACATTCTACATGTGACGCGATTGATAGTTTCAAAGTTTTCGTTTACCGTATCGGCATTAAAAAAAAAAAATGACTTGCAACTTTCGAGTATTGGAAAAACGCAAGGCCTGCCAACCTATCCGTGGAATTTCTTCTACAGAACGTCAGCGTTCACTGAGATAAAGGTTTTGTTGAATCGATGTTTGTTTGGCGCAACGAAATTAATTGTTTGTTTAGGAGCAATGAAATATTTTATTGTTCCTGTTCTTAATTGGTTGCCCCAAACAAAGATTTGGTTTGTGCAATCGAAAATTTGTTTTGCTCAACGTACATTTAAAAACTTCCTGCTCGACCGAGATTTTAAACTAGGCCATTTACATTTGAGCGATAGTTAGAGTGACGACTGAGGACGCTACAGTATTTTTGAATATACTTAATGTATCTAAAATCTCGGTCATGAACATCCGGGAGCGACTCCGCCAGGAATGGAGTCCATTTCGCCTTGGTGGGAGGCGAGTAGTCTAACCACCACACCACCGCAAGCACCATGGCATTTATATTTTGATCGTATCGAAATTAAATTTATAAGAGCAGCAAATGTGTCAGGAGCGGCGTCTACAAGGCATGCTCCTTGCTAAGTTGGAGATGTTGATTAGCCAATGGTACCAACAATACATCCTGCTCGACCGAGATTTTAAACTAGGCCATTTACATTTGAGCGATAGTTAGAGTGACAACTGAGGACGCTACAATATTTTTCAATATACTTGATGTATCTAAAATCGACCTACAAACTTCGGCTGTTGATTAATCACGAAAAAATAGGTTAAAAAACATATTTACAACCTATGGTCTAAAGTGAATACTAAGAGTGGTATAGGCCTACATCTTTGAAGTTGGACCTGGAACACCTGTATAATGCAAATATTGGAAATAATATGTAAGATGGAACACCAATTGTTTGGATAACGGTTAATTGACCTATGATCTTCAAACACTACAATGTGGCTGTATAATACACCTGTATAATGCAAATATTGGAAATAATATGTAAGATGGAACACCAATTGTTTGGATAACGGTTAATTGACCTATGATCTTCAAACACTACAATGTGGCTGTATAATACACCTGTATAATGCAAATATTGGAAATAATATGTAAGATGGAACACCAATTGTTTGGATAACGGTTAATTGACCTATGATCTTCAAACACTACCTGTGGCTGTCATCAAATTATTTCATGTAAATAATCACTGTTACTACCCCTATTTCGAACTAACATCCATGTCGCGGTAGCATGTTCGGGATTTAAAGGATGGATTATTAATCCTCATATTACAATTTAAAAAAACTGCCACCACGTGTAAATACCCTAAGCCTCGCCGTTTTAGAGTAATTCGTGTTTTACTTTCAAAATAATATTTACCAATACTTGGCAGGTGGGGCATGTACAACACAAAATAACACACTTTTGGGGATATTAAAGTCAGGGGAAGATTCCAGAGAGAGGTACATTACAATGGTACTGTAATAAACTATTTCTTCTACTACAGCTTCAAAAATGTGTACCTTTCTTAGAATTAATTTTAGACCATGTGTCGTATATAAGTTTTCAACTTCTTTTTGCGTGATTAACCTACACCCGAAGTTTGTCGGTCGAATTTAGATAAACTGTATATAAATTGCAAACTGGACAAATTTCGCTAGTAAATATTTCAAGTTTTATAGTTTTTCCTTTTTAGTTTTCTGTTTAACTTGTTTTTATTAGGATCTTAAAACCATTATTAACCATCATTAGTTGCATTTACATACACCGTTACTATACTAATTCTCACAAAAATGCAAACAAACTCTCGAGCTGTATTTTCGAACGAAGGCAATCAATTGATTTGCCAAACAAATATATGCAGTTGATTAAATAAAATATTTTGTTGACAGTCTTTTACCCAACACAGACGTTTTGTTTATTCAGACGTGTGTTTTGTTAGTTAAACAAAATTACATTTTATTGCTTTTCGAGTTTTGTTCACTCAACAAGATAATTTGGTTAGGGCGACAAAACGTATTTTTTGGCCTTATACAAACAAATATTTTGATGGCGTTTCTCTCAGTGTTCGTAGCATTTCTGCGTTTAAAACAAATGTGTGTCATGCGGTAATTTTTGTATTTATTTATCTTTCAATTCTACACGCCATACAGAGTCTGTCTACGTCTATACGCTGTTCGCGGTAAAGTGAGCACTTTTGAGTCCCTGGTTACATTTTCCTTTCAGCCAATTTTTACCCTTTGACCACTTCTTTAAAATAACTATTGCCATGCAAGTAATAAACACAGTGTGTATATTCCACCGCACCCGGAAGTTTAAGTCTGGAGATATAATAAAATATATTTATTGACTATATTACCCAATATGAGAGGACTTTCAAAAGGGCTTACTTTACCATGAATAGCTTATATAATGTTACAGCAGCTAGAGGCTGGAGAAATCTTTTGGACGTAGGTCAGTCGTCTCGACTGTAGTGCTGGTCGCTTGGTTGTGCCTAGGACGACGGCAACTCTGTATCACGGCCGAGTGTTCCAATCGCCCCCTGCCCGCTCGATGCGAACGCCAATCAATGAGCTATGCGGTTAATTGTGGCCAGAAATTTGGTCGCCCTCTTGTTCCGCAGGGCGACCACGCAAACATCCGATCGCATCGCTGGGAACTGGAGGAGGGAGGCTGCGTCGTACAGGGTGGATGTTTGTCCAAGGCCACGGCTGAATTTTTTTCCAAACGGGCTCCGTGTGGCGAGGTATTGTTCCGCCAGATATCGGCAATTGTTGGCAGCTCCGAAGAACTCAGTTTGCAACCTAAAGGGCGCCGTCTACGGGGGCCCTCGAATCGAGCGCAGAGATTCGGTAGTGTAGCTGTCATTTTTACCCTACTCCCGACAGAAAGAAAGGCTTATGAGATCACTTGCCTGGTTGTGTGTCCGTGTGTGTATGTGTGTGTTAATTTGTGTGTTCATGCGCGTGTCTGTGCGTGTACCTCCTTTCAAACGCTTCAACCGATTTTCACCAAACTGGGTACACATGTGAGTGGCGCAGAGCAGAAGTGGTGTAAGTTTAGAAATATGATTGCGAGAATAAAAGGGATTTATGAAAATGAAAACTAAAAAGTATGTACGTACAAACTGCAGAATTATATATAAAGGATGATCACTCCATAAGTAACAAACACACATTTTAATATAGAAAATACTGAATTTAATATTACATTAATATTAATTAAACAGGAAACATTACATTTAAATAGACTTAAAATGGTTCTGCACTGAAAATGAAACTTCTTCCAAGCTTGAATCCAAACACATGCACTAAAACATTGCAATAAATTTAAGCGTGATTAACAAATTAAATGTCATAAAGTGGTTCATCATCTTTGCCATCATCTTTGTAATCAACAGTATTGTTACTGTCCTGTTGGTTTTGTTCTGATCTGGAGTTTACAATAACAGGCAAGTGTTTGAAGTATGGATATCAGCTCTGAGAAATAAAAGGTGACAAATCCGTCATATCCTTTTTCTTCTGTTGTGTTACTGGCCTTCTTGTTGCATACAGTTTCTCTTGCCCAACACCTGCAAGCGAACAGCATGCATTTCATTTTTAGACACTGATCGGTACACTCGTCCATCACTAATTTAAAGTGTGCTCAAAATTTATTTCTTACACACCCTCGCAGTTATGTCTTGGACTCTCAAGAAGTATATACACATGGCTGCTTTCGGGCCTTTCGGCTCGTCCTTTTTTTTCACACGACCAACACTTTTCATTTGAACCAGTCCTCTTATTAGCACATTCTGCTTAGGGAAATCACCAAGTACCCTAAATGATCTGAAAAGTTTTTCTCTCTCCTCACAACTAATTTTAGACGAGCACTTGATTCTACATTGGCATTATATATTATTGAATATTTGACCAAACACTTGGCTTCATTTTTCGCTTGTGTAAGGCTTGCCAGAATTTCGACATGTCTTCCTAATATTTCTCTACAATGTCCCTTTATTCCTACTTTTACGCCCACGTGGTTCACTACTAGCGGGTTCACCTGAAACATGAGTAGGCCTACCAGCAGACTGTTCAATTTGCACGTTTTTATGCAGCGTAAGGTTAAACCCTAGGCCTACTTACATGTATAACTGCAATGACATACCACGGCTTCGTAAACAAAAATAGGTCTCCCTTCATTTTTGTTTCCTGACCTAATATTTTTCAGCATATGTAATATCAACAAGACTAGTTATTTAAATGCATATGCATTTTACCTTCATGTTTTTCATGTTCTGGTGACGTATCCTTACTTCCTGGTTCGCGTTCCGAATCTTCAGAACTACCAATAACATTATATTCACTGTTAAAATTCGTCATTACCAACACTATGAAATGTGCATGGACTTGCGTTACTATTGCACTGAAAAACGGAGGGAAATTGTAACTGCTGTATGACAGTTCTGCTAACTGTGGGTAAATGATAGCTCTATGGGTTGATTTATCTATACTTTGAGAAAAGGACTAAATGCATACATGTTTCATACAAAAATGCAATAATTCGAAAAATGTAAATTTTGGACTTACACCTCATACAATACTTAATAAGGACAGCTGACTTTTATAGTTATTGACCACGTAGGGCAATTACTTTCAGAATGGCAGCCATTTTAAAATTTTGGGTGATATGTCATATTTCGGGATCATTCAACCGATTTAAACCAAATTTTGTTTGCTAGCAGACCATTTTGTAAGCACTACATTTTCAGGTGGATATAGTTGTTGGTACGCTATTTTTTAAGGTAGCACCAATTGAAAAAATTGATATTTTACATTATATCTCCAAAACTATCCAATCAAATCTCCCCCAAATTCGGCATATGAGTAACACTATGGTAGGCTGTGTAAACTTAAGTGATTGAACTTGATTAGTAGCTTATTTTCAATATGGCGGCCATGCAAATGTTTTAGGTTTATTTTGTATATCTGCCATACCATTTAACCAATTTATACCAAATTTTGTGTACATAAAGTATCTATTACAACATTTTGGATGATAGTACCATGCGAATTAATAAAGTTATTATGTCATAACTCGGCAAATAATTTACCGATTCCTACTAAATTTGGCACATAAGTAATACTGTTGCAGATGATATCAAGTGGTGCGTTTTAAGCATGTAAGACATTTATTTTCAAAATGGTGGTGATATAGCCTATTTAGCTTAGAATGCTATATCGCTGAAACTATGTAATCAGTTCCAACATACCTTTGTATGCTGGCAGTAGACATTACAACTATCAACTGCATATATATTAAGCATATGTTGTCCGCCATTTTCTAAGATAGCACCATGCGAACGAAATTAAGTTTTTATGTCATATCTCGGGAAAGAACTGACCAATTCCTTTCAAATTTGACAAACAAGTTAGTATTTAGGCAGATGATGTTAAGTGGTATGTTTTAAAGAGGCCAGGCATTTATTATAATAATTTTGGCAATGTAATAACTTTTAGCTTATAATGCTATATCGTATAAATCATGTAGGCCCTAATCAATTTCACCTAAATTGTGTATGCTAGCAGGAGATATTAAAACTATCAACTTTATATATGTACATAGAACAACTTTTCCATCATTTTGTAAATAGCGCCATGCGACTAAATAAAGTTTTTGGTCATATCTCGGGAAAAAAATTGACAGATTCCTTACGAATTTGGCAAACAAACAGTACTGCAGCAGGTGTGTAAACTGGTATGTTTTATGTAGGTTAAGCACTTTTTTCAATGTGGTGGTTATATAAATATTTTAGCTCAGTATATTATACTAAGGGGGATCATTCCCTGGCATCTTGGATTTTTATAATTTCCGCAAAAACCTGCATTATAGATTTTGTACTGAATTTTACGGAACCACCGGACACAGACAAATCCTCTGTACTTTTTCTGAAGTTGGCATTGTTTGACTGCAGTGGTTAATTTAACTGCTGTGATCACCCGCAAACAGAAATCATTTGCTTTTTCCCAGCTGTTAATAGATAAAAATATTAATAAAGTCAGTGGAAAAATAACAACTTGGTGAAGCGTGATTAGGTATTATTTATGCTGTGTCGTGCGAAAAATTTCGCTAAACCAAATTAAATGTAAGTTATGACGAAAAATCGATTCAGCTAAGATGGCGGGGACTGATCCCCCTTAAGGAAACCAATTCCAACTTTACTTTGTATGCTGGCAATACATATTACAACCTTAAAATTTGTGTGTGCAGAGCCTCATTTCTCTGCCAGTTTGTAAGATAGCCGTACCAATAAAAAATAATGATTTTATCTCGTATCTCGGGAAACAATCAATTCATTCTTACAAAATTAGGTAAATATGTTGTACTGTGGTAGGCCAAATTAATAAATGTGTTTTTTTTTAAGTAGGAGAGACATTATCAGAATGGAGGCTATAATATTATTTTAGTTTTGTGGGCGATATCTACAAAATTATGTAATATATTTTTACTTTACTATATATAGTGGCAGTAAACAATCATCGAAATTGCTACAACATTACTTTTTGCCCCCCATCTATGAAGATCACCACGTGATAATTATGGAGGATTAGTGCCATGTCTTGAGGACCAATCAACCGATTCCCACCTAATTTATCACTGGAAAATTTCAAATACATTTGTACCAAATATTGCAAACAATAAATGCTACACAAGCCATGTAAACTGTCATTATTTAAATGGGCCCGACAACGAGCTGCTTCATAAATCAGTTAGGTAAATCCGACATATATTAAACAATTTAACCAAATTCAACCATAATGTGATTATAGAGACATCGTATATAGAGCATATTTTTCTGTCAATGTACGATAACATCAAATAAGAAAGTTAAGTTTTCTATGTAATATCTCAGGGACTAAATAACCGATTTCCATCAAATTCTTTCCACATGTAGCGCTACGATAGGCCATGCAAACTTACATGTTTTATGTAGCTCAGTCTTTTATTATCACAATAAAGGCCATGTAAATATTTTACGTTAAAAACCCTATAATTCAAAACATTAGACTGATTAAATCCAAAGTTGATGCTCCAAATCCGACCTCCGTAATGGAGTAGATTGCGCGCTAGCTTGTAGTACGAGGTTTTCTGGGTTCAAGTCCGGGGCAAGGCATGTGTGTATTTGTAATTGTCTCACTATTGTTGCATAAGTTTCTGGGTTCATTTCTAAAGTTATTGCTTTCATACAGAAGTCAAGTCCTTCCTGCAAATCTCGGATTTTATGAAATAATTTGAAAATTAATTGCACCCATGTTGAGGAAAGTAGGCTCATTAGTTATATCAAATGTCTTGTGTAGCGCTGATCGATGGCGTTTGCTGACGAATAACATTCAAGAAAGTTTTCATGTCCAAATGCTAGTTTGCAGTTACTATTTCCCTTTTAATATATGATTTTTATAAAATTAAACAAGGGCCAATAAGGGCATTTTACAGTCATTCTTAGCCATGAAATTTCCTGTACGTGCTAACATTGTGTCTGTACGTGGATGACGCGTTGTCTTAATTTCCACACAACGAAATGATAAGGTCGCCAAAAAATTCCTATAGGAGCGATTTGACGACAGAAAGACTGCATGCCATTTCTGTGCCTTGCGCGTAAAGGCAGCCAAACGTTCGATTCGTGTGCCTGGGTCGCACTTGGTGCTCCTGCGCATCTACACAGTAAAAATTGTTTGTATTTATGCATATTTATTTTGAAAACTAGTTGCCAAGATAATGTTGTAACACTGCAAATGTACCAGAACAAAGTTCCCAAGAGTCTGTAATGTGAAAATATACAGGTATATTCTATTTTAAGAGACTTTGGCATTTACTTCATTTTCATTAGAAACAAGGAGATATAAAATTAATAGCGTATGTTTGCTATGTCTCAGTTTTTTAAACACACAATAAATGTTTGCGGTATTACAAAAAAATTTTGTTATTTTAAAACTTACTTTTTACTGTATAGGCTTTAGACAAACAAAATAATCCTATCCAGACGAATACCTTAATGACCTGAGGAACTGTACGGGTTTAATGTTCGTCACTTTCTCTCCGTTGCTATGCCTAATGTACAAACGCTGTTGGTTATGGAAGACATATTTTGACAGCTTTGAATAGGTAAATTTGTGTTATTGCTCTACTCCCGCGTTGTTACATCTCAGGAGTAATCGAGGGAAGCCGTGTTGTTTAAGTTCGTCACATTCTCTCCGTTGCTATGCCTAATGTACAAACGCTGTTGGTTATGGAAGACATATTTTGACAGTTTTGGATAGGGGAATTTGTGTTATTGCTCTACTCCCGTGTTGTTACATCTCAGGAGTAATCAAGGGAAGCCGTGTTGTTTAAGTTCGTCACTTTCTCTCCGTTGCTATGCCTAATGTACAAACGCTGTTGGTTATGGAAGACATATTTTGACAGTTTTGAATAGGTAAATTTGTGTTATTGCTCTACTCCCGTGTTGTTACATCTCAGGAGTAATCAAGGGAAGCCGTGTTGTTTAAGTTCGTCACTTTCTCTCCGTTGCTATGCCAGATGTACAAACGCTGTTGGTTATGGAAGACATATTTTGACAGTTTTGAATAGGTGAATTAGTGTTATTGCTCTACTCCCGTGTTGTTACATCTCAGGAGTAATCGAGGGAAGCCGTGTTGTTTAAGTTTGCGACGGCCGCTTTAAAATCCACGCAGAGAGGTCAGAAGAGACAACTTCGCTCAGGCAGTGAATGCAGGCAAATAAATAAAGTTGTGAATTGAAAAATTTCGCGGAGTTTTTCGCAAATTGGGAAACTACCAAGTTTGAAATATGTTGTTAATTTTGTTTTCAAAAAATTTTCAAGAAAAGCAAAACCAAATTTGGTAGGAAAATATTTATCATCTTAGCTTCTAATTAATATTTTGTAACGAAGTTTTACACAGCTATAATATTCTTCGCACAAACTTTAATTAAAAAATATGTTTTACACAGAATTTCATTAATGTTTCTCCTGAACTGCATGTCGAAAGTTTATACAGGGTATTATACATGAATGAAGTAAGTTAATTTTATTCGAATTATTACTACAGTTAGTTAAGTTAATATCGCGAATACACAGTTGATATATTTTAAGCTTCCAGTGATCTGCATATCGCCGTTGGGGAGGTAGTTATTTCTGAGTACAGTAATTTTAATATTACTCAATTAACTTAATTTTAATATTATTCAATTTACTGCTTCCACATTTATTTTCCTAAAATTATCGCAAGAACCTCATAGGGATATTGCAAACTGAAGCAGGCCGATGTAGGTTTAAAATATTGGTTACCATCAGGTTTTTTTTCTACTTTTTAAACAATTTTTTATTAAAATGCACAATATGTACAGTATGATTTGCCTAAGTTCAATAAAAACTATATTTAATTCACCGCATGCAGTTGGCTGTCACTGATTCAATCAGCGTAATTATTCCGATTCTAAGAAGATATATTTTCACTTCTTCGAATAGTTGAATTTCGCAGTGAATCAATGTTTTTCCACTGGCTGACAGGTAGGCAACCACGCAATATCACAATACATCGCTACCGCCAGTTCTTTAACAAACAATAATGGTGTTACCAACTATTTCTGAGACCTAAGAACACTATTTTTTGAACCGTTATCACATATCCACCGATTTATTGCGTAAACGCAAGTATATTATATTTTGTAAGGCCCCAGTCTTTTTAGAGGCCTGTATCTCCTTTTATGAGGTACGTGTATTTACGTCTTAAAGTTTTGTAAATAATCTGCTGGTTTTTGTTGGGGTTGTTTCGAAACACGGTGTTTATGTTGAATCATTATAAGAGTTATATTTTGTCTTTGCCTTAATTTATTTCCTTTCACGTTGTTCCTCTCGAAATAATAAGCCGAAAGTGTATGTTCACTTTCTCCTTTAGTGACTTTTAAGCAAGGCGAACGCGCAGTACAAAATTCTTATTTTAAAAGTTATCGTTTTTGTGTATTACCTATATGTCAGGAAACACACATTCTGTTTTGAGAGCTACGCGTGGATTTCTCGAAAACTGTTCACAGTCAAGACGACCATTGTTAATTTAGACGTGCTGATTCATAAGAAGTCTTTAAAAATATCGTATAACTTAGAGTTACAAAGGTCCATCTAAATATAAGGAGCCAGCCCACACTTCAACCATGGAGGGGAATAAAATTGCCAACTGCATTTTCCAAGTTGTGACAGCTCTGCTCTACAAAACATTGATCACCAAATATAAGGAGCCAGCCCACACTTCAACCATGGAGTGGAATAACATTGCCAACTGCATTTTCCAAGTTGTGACAGCTCTGCTCTACAAAACATTGATCACCAAATATAAGGAGCCAGCCCACACTTCAACCATGGAGTGGAATAACATTGCCAACTGCATTTTCCAAGTTGTGACAGCTCTGCTCTACAAAACATTGATCACCAAATATAAGGAGCCAGCCCACACTTCAACCATGGAGTTGAATAACATTGCCAACTGCATTTTCCAAGTTGTGACAGCTCTGCTCTACAAAACATCGATCACCAAATATAAGGAGCCAGCACACACTTCAACCATGGAGTGGAATGACATTGCCAACTGCATTTTCCAAGTTGTGACAGCTCTGCTCTACAAAACATTGATCACCAAATATAAGGAGCGAGCCCACACTTCAGCCATGGAGTGGAATAACATTGCCAACTGCATTTTCCAAGTTGGGACAGCTCTGCTCTACAAAACATTGATCACCAAATATAAGGAGCCAGCCCACACTTCAACCATGGAGTGGAATAGCATTGCCATCTGCATTTTCCAAGTTGTGACAGCTCTGCTCTTCAAAACATCGATCACCAAATTTACTGTTCAAATTAATGTAATTTCTGATATTTTAAACAGAAATTATTTAAAAAAACTCGTTTTTGGGAAAGTATAACTCCCTTAATAATCACTTTAAGGGAAAATTGATAACTTAAATGTAGTCTTTATTTTCGCAATGAATAACCTGCCGAGGATTGTCGGTGTTATACAAAAAGACCTGTTAACCTTACGAAAGTGTTTCGGCAAATTTATTGGCAACTTGTGGATTCTGCTCGCTGTAAAATGGCTCCATGCCGTAGTCTTCAGTGTCCTGTTGAACATATTGAGAGATTGCTGTACATAGAATAATTATTCGTCTTATGATTCTTCATCAAACATTTCAAATTCGAATTGTGATATTCTTTGCTCAAGTGAGTTTGCAGTTTAGCAAGGAAGATATCATCGCGTTAAATACCCTCCGAGTTTCCGCTAGATCAGCTGCAATCTTCTGCTCGACGATATTGCCCCAACTCCTTTGCTGTACACAATGAAGACATCCAACTTTTTTTTCAAGTCATTGTTCACGCGAGTATACGGTATCACCTCTATAAGAATTATTGAAATAGCTCGTCTATATAGGCTGTTCACGGTAAATGAGCACTTTTGAAGGCCCTCCCAACAGGGTTTAACCACTAATAAATATACCTTATTGCAGCATCAGGTATTAAATTTTGAGGGTGGTGAAATGTATACACTATGTTTATTCGTCACAATCAACATTCATATTAAAAAGCAGCAGGAAGATGGAAATAGGATGAAAGGAAAAGTTTAGAAGGGCCTTAAAAAGTGCTCACTTTTCCGTGAACAGCCTATACCAATCGTCATAACCTTGCAAGGGAGGTATTGGCATTTCGCAGCTGCATGCGGTTCACAGGCGATTCCTAGTCGACTCATCCACTCTTTCAATTATCCGTTGATCGGAACTGTTACATTGGTCTGCGATTAATAACCTGCCATTTGAAAATCACCAAAAGTCTAAACCTACAAATCAGATAATTTAAGTGGTCCCAAAATACATAGGCGGTATTATTTCTGTATTTTCTGTTCTTCAGGTACTTCACAGTGCTATTCCGATCAAGGACCCTGCGTGAATTTCTATTTTTCTGTGATATCCGGCCTTTTAAGTTCCACTTTAAATATTTTTATCTTATGTAATAAAGGGCATACGTGAGCTCGATAAAAATCGCATTTTCTAGCCGGTCGAATACGTTATGAACCGTTTATTCGTAGTGAAACTTCAATAAATAAAGTCCAAGGGCGCCGTGAATGATGAAACAATCTGCTTTAGCAATCACGGCAGTTAAGAAATATAGTTATTTGACACTGAAGAATTCTTTATCACTCTACATATAAACTCTGTACACAATGGAATTATTGTGATGTGTGTACTATCTCAGGCAAAGGCAAATCTGGCCATTGAATTCGAGGGCTAACATTTGTACTTTTTGTTGGGAAGAAAATCCGCATCTTATATGGCTGAAGTACCTAACAATTTACTTATATACCGGACTTCCATTACTGTCGCAACATCACTATCAGTAAATCATAGGTGTCTTATTTTAAAACGTATTTTTTTTTTCATGTACAAATTTAATGAGAAATTTTGGAACTTGTGTTTAGAGGAAAATATTTTTATAACAATAAAACCGGTAATTTATAGAAGAAGTGTTTTATTGGAATTCACTGTATTCTTTGTGTTAACACAAATTTTGTAAAACATATTTCGATAGTCATAAAAATGAACATATATTTTCGAGTTTGCGTACCGTGATATGCTATGGCGAGTTGAGTGGGCTGGAACCTAGTCGGCTGAGATGCCTGCACACGTGTGATAAATAATTTTTTCCCCCTTATCCATTTATACCGATAAGGAAAGACAACACGTTTGGCTGGCTGGTTGAGTGAGTACTAATAACACGCCGAGTTATTGCGAGGAGATGAAGAGTTAAAGAACGCGATATAAAGCGGGAAATTGATCTGGTTAATTATCACATAGGCTACCTACTGAACCTGCAATCATCAACATTGAATTGAGCTACTGCGACTAACCAAGTCAGGCGACTGAGTGCTCATTCGGGTGTAGGATCGAAGAAGCGAGAGCAACAAGTCCGAACCCAATACCTGTTGTATAAAGGTATCTTATTTTTTTTGTAGTAATGAATTTTCTATCTATATTCATTATATGTATTAAAAATAATTTTGAAAAGTGCGTGGCTCATAACCATATTTCAACATGGTTCGTGGAGCGAAATCCACTGAATATGCGGGACCAAAATAAGACAGAAAGAGAAAAAATAATTTAATTTTTAATTTTTTGAAATATTATATGTTTCTCGCATATTTGTGTTTAAGGTTAAGGCCAAGGTCACATTTATTCAATCTGAGCAACGCCTTGCTGGAATGCGAGAGCATGAAGAGCTGGTCGATATAACACATAATACTCTTCGCGATCCCGAACGGACTTTTCTATGCTACTGACGTTCTCAACTGCGCAGTTTATTTCTTTGAAGTTCTGCAAAACCTCTTTTATGCAATTTTGTAGTGCGTACAATTAAATTGGCTCTTGAATGTTTAATTACCTATAATTTATTTGTAACTTATAACAAAATGAAAATTTCGATATCTTTGCGATTATTTTTTATATGTTCAGCTTAGCGCACAGGAATAAGCGTATAAACCAGTTATAAAATAAGGAATTCACATCAATTTATTACAACATTATTTTCGATTTCTTTTTAGTTTAGTTCTAATGTAGGCCTATTGTACGCTATAAGCTACGAAACATAAAAATGAAATTACTTGAGAATATAAATAAGTGTAGGAGGACGAAGGCTCAATATTTGGGCAAGTTATTGTTATTTATCTGAATGCTTCGAGTTCTGGCCAGCAAGTGCAGGCCAGTACATGCCGGCACTTAATCGACGGAGAATTGGGAAGGCGCACGCGCCGTAAAGGAAATTAGCCGGTTCATAGGAGTTGGAGAAACGACTTGAAACGTGTGGGCAGTTAAGGAAATACTGATTTTAGCCAGTTTTTTTCCTGCTGCTTTTGGAGTTGGCGGAGCCCATTCAGCGTCCTGTTTAGCGAGTGCCGGGGGGTTTCTGTGGGGCCAAAAACGGTAGGACCGCAGGCGGCGCCAGCGGATTTGGTCGTGCAGAGGCGTAAATGACGCGCCGTTTCGATGCCGAGTGACCTTACGAGAAGAGTTCCGTTCCTGAATTGCTGCTCCTTGGTTCGAACCTGCCTAAACAGATCGAGGCAAAAGAGGTTCACAGTAAACTGAGCACTTTTCAAATCAACAACTGAAAATAGTCACTGTCCATAACTATAGGCTGTTCGCGGTATAGTGAGCACTTTTGAAAGCCCTCTCGTTTAGAATAATAGTCCATGAATATAGTTTATTTTAGCCTAAGGCGTTAACTTCCGAATGTGGTGGCATATACGCATTGTGTTAATTACTTATACGGCAAAATTTTATTTTAAAAAGTGGTTAAAGAATAAAAAATGGCTGAAAGAAAAAGTAACTAGGGCCTCAAAAGTGCTCACTTTACCGTGAACAACCTATACATGTATTTACAGCACACACTGGCATGCAGGTTCCCAGTTAGTGGGGCAGCGAATCAATATAGGCTGTTCGCGGTAAATTGAGCACTTTTGAAAGCCCTGCGGATGATCTTTTTTATGCATGTTGTGTATTCTCTCGCGTTATGTAAACGTTACATTGCCACGTGTCTCATCAGTGAAAGAAAAGTAAATATTTCACAAACCTGTTTATTTCTACACTTCCATGCATTTAAAAAAAAGAGAGCTAAAAAAAATAACACTTTCTATTCGTCGTTATTATATGGAGCTACTTTCCCTTCATCGTTACCAACTTTACTAGGCGCATGTCACTAAGTGCGCCCGTTAAAATATGTGCAGGTAGAAGGAGTGCCTTTTTTTTTTTAAGGTTGATTTAAAATATGCTCACTTTATCGCGAACCGCCTTTAAAAATAGTTCTAAGACCTTGCGTTGTACAGAGTGCAATGTAATGTAGTCTGCTCGCGGTTTCTTCAAACTTTTGGAATCAAACCTTCAAAAAACCACAACCTACATGACGTTGTTGGTTATTTTACAAGTATGCCAAAAATCACAAGCGTTTTATACTCCTGTTAATATGAAAGGAGCTTATTTTTGACTAAACATCGATTTTATAAATACCTTTTTTATAAATGTTATTTTACTAAAGGCTGTTCACGATAAAGTGAGCTCTTTAGAAATGAACCTGAGAAAAAAGTCACTTGCCCTGCATGCATATATTTTAACGGGCTCACTGAGTGACATTCGCCCAGTAAAGTTTGTAGCGATAGATGGAAAGTAGGGCCATATCTTAACTTCGAATAAAAAGCGTTAGGTTACCATCTGTAATAATTTAAAAATTATTTCTTTCGTTTTATGTTTTCTTAATGCATCGAAGTGTGGAAATGAGCATATTTGTAAAGTATTTACTTTCTTAATAATTTGACAGTTTCATTTAATCGAAGCATTGATAAGGCGGTGAAGTCTATGGCAATGTTAATTTTACATAAGGCGGAAGATTATACAACGTGTATACAAGTAGATCTTAAGTAGGGCTTTCAAAAGTGCTCATTTTAAGGTGAATCGGCTATAATAATTAATATGAATAAAATCAGTGAGGACATAGTTGTGTGGGTAATGTCTAGTAAGAAATAATTCTATGATAAAATATAATTACACTGATTGCGCCTGAATACAGTGCGTTGTCCCTCTGGTGTAATTTTCTAGGCTTGTTTAATATTTGTTAAGCATGAGGTGGAGAAATATCTTGAAAGTAGAATTTTAGCAGGGCTTCAGAAATGTTGTAAGTAAACGTGAATGGATAACATGTCAACGTATGGCTACCGAAGTATTTTTTTTTTTTTTTTAGTTTAGCTTAACACTTATTAGAGCCATGAATTTGTATATAATTAACATATTTTTTTTCTGAAAAATTACAACTTTGACGACATATGAATAAAGTGAGACCTTTCATGACAACGTTAGTCACACGTATAGCGGAGGAATACAAAAGGTTGTGAAATAAGATCCAGAACAGGGATTTAAAAAAATGCTGAATTAACCGTTGATATACTTTAGAAATAATCAGGATATGGCACACTATGACGTAAATGGTCGTATTGTGACACCCAAAACAATGAAAATGTGGTTGCTCGTGTTTACGCATTAAATTAATGCTAACTGGGCAGTTGTTTTGAATAAATAAAATTCCTGAAGCGAAACTTTTAAGCCAAAAGATATAACGCTTTGATAAAATAGTTGTATTGTGTTACTGACAGGTTAACTTTTCAGTGTTTTTGGTGTCACAATATGGCAAGTAGGATTTATAATTTTCACTTTCAAAACCATACAAAGATCACTCTTTACCCAAAACACCGCCCTGGTGAGCTTGCAAGCATGGGAAGAATACAAATTATTTATATACACGGGATGTCCAAAAATAATGCCGACGATAGGGTATGAAGGAAGTCCTAGACTAACCCTTTCTCCAACTGCGAAACGTGCGAATTTCCCAAGTCTAACCTGGTAAACCAAATAAATATTTTAATAGAGTAAAATATGAATGTAAGCACAGTAATTTATGTTAAGTTTTGAGTGATATTATTTTTACATTTAGTATATTTTCCTAGAGATTTACACATACAAAGCAAGGTTGAAACAAATATTACATGTATGTGTGTGTGTGTGCTTCATATGCTTCAACCTTTACTTTGATATCTGGACCTCAAAATATTCTAGCATAGTAATAAACAAAGACATTGTGTAACATGTTAAAAAGGTAGAAAAGCATAGTATCGTTTCCTAAATTTTTGTTGTATTACATAATTTTTTTTTTGTATTATAGATAGCGTAAAAAAAGTGATAAACTCGGAACGTAATTTTTTTTAAACTAATAAAAGGAAGTGTGGTAAATTTAAATGTATTTTTTTGAACACATATGAAAATTGAACAAAATCTTTACGATACGAGTTAGTTCAAACTAATTGCTCATATCATCAGAATGTCATGAAGAGCGTTTTCTTTGAAAATTTCATGCCATTCGTCCATATCTCAATTTTCACATTTCAGATAATTTTTTAAGTTTGAATTGCACGAAGTAAGACCCTCATTGCAGGATAAAAATTTTCGGGTTTCAAACACATTGAAACAAACCGCTCTTGTGACTTAAAAACACTTTAACTTAAACTTAATTTCTGGCAAAATAAATCTTTGGAATTTTACGAATTTCTTTTTTTAAGTTAAAACGATTTTATTTAAGCTAAAATTATTATAAATATTATTTTTCTAAACTTTTTATTTTATTTTTATCAAGTTATCATTTTGTGTCATGTTACGAAACCATAAACTATGTGTTCGCCACCCACTAAGGCGAACCGGGTTCAATTCCCTGCGGGCTCACTTCCGGATTTTCGCACATGGGAATCATGCCGGATGGTGCCGATGGTAGGTGGGTTTTCTCTGGGCTCTCCCGTTTTCCCCGCTCTTGAAATCCGGGGCTGCTCCATTTTCCCCTGGTTTCACCATCGTCGGCTTTCAGGATCTCGTTGTTAAGAGGCGCCGAGACGTCTCCAGTGAAACTGTCAAATTATAAGAAAGTAAATATTTCACAAATCTGCTCTTTTTTTCCGTTCGATATGTAAAAAAAAAAACACCAAGCGGAAGAAATAATTTAAATAATCACACATCGTTACGTAACACTTTTAATTTGACGTTAAGGTATGTAACTATTTTCCATCCATCGTTACCAACTTTACTGGGCGTATGTGACTGAGTGAGCCCGTTATAAGTAGGCAAGCAAGGGCAGTGAAATCTTTCTAAGGTTGATTTCAAAAGTGCTCACTTTGTCGTGAACATCCTGTAATCCACTGTACTTCTTACTTGAGACATGGCAGCTCTGCAGTGAGAGTCGAAGCGCATCACTGCACCGCAACGAAAAATTTATCCAATAAAAATAAAGTAGAATGGAGTGTGACCACAGAGTTTGTTGAGGTTGACGGTGCAACGTATTATTGGATTTTTTTTCATTCTCTGCGTGCCTGCGGTCTATAGGAGGCCCGTCACACCCAAATAACAACACCGCGATAAATATGCGTGAAGAGAAAACAATTTTCAGGTCATTCACATTTTTCGGAGCTTTTTTTTTTTATGGTCATGGTTTATCCTTTTTTTTAAAAATCATCACTGAAATTACATTTTTTATATTTCAAATAATATAACGGGTAAATTAGTGAGTTCAAATTTTCCGATTCTTTGCTCTATGTTATTCTTCTTGCGTTAAATGTCTCTGCAAAAGTACAACATAAAAATAGGGATGACACTTTACTAACACAGTCATTCTTTATATTCTGGTGCAAACACTAACAAACACCTTGTGTTCCGTTTCACTAACGTGTGTCTGTTGACCGTCACGTTCGTGTTTCGGTATTACTCGTTCAACAAGATTTCGATATATTCTAGTGCAAACACTAACAAACACCTTGTGTTCCGTTTCACTAACGTGTGTCTGTTGACCGTCACGTTCGTGTTTCGGTATTACTCGTTCAACAAGATTTCGATATTACTCGTTCAACAAGATTTCGATATTTTCTGATGGCCGTGAATGTTAGCTTACTTTTTATTTGTGTGGGCAAATTTCTTCAAGCCGGTGTAACACCAATTACATGAATACTTATTTATACAGACGAAGAAATAGGAATGAATGTCTTCGTGACCTGAGTCATATTAAAATGCCGCCAATTTTTAAAATTATCAATAACCTTCGATTGCTCGTAACGGCTGTATTTATGAACATAGAATATTTCTACATGCGCATTGTGATGAAGAAGTCTGAAAATGAATCTATGTAGTTATTTTTCTTTAACTCGAAAAGAGTGTTTTCTGCACCGGGCCAGTTTTCCAAACATCGATATTTCTGTACACAAAATAATTATAAATGTGGATTCGGAGACTTTAACATTTGTCTGCAACAAATCATGACATTAAAATTACAAATTACAGTGAATCTCTCCAATTGAATATGTTAACGATACTGTACAAAATAACGTGTCGATTTGATGTAAAGTTATGTATTTAACATTTTACTGTTCACAGACATATATGTTTGCTCTTACATTAACAACAGTAAATTTAGAATAGTCCCATGAACTACACTTACTTATACTAAACAATGCCGTCTTCAGCCAGATCCTCCTTTTTCGCGGTTCGTTTTCAGAAAAACTGTCTTTCTAAACGAAACCCAGATTTTTAAGCTTATTTTCTCTGAGTATGTGTGTGTATATTCGTGTTCCTCAAAATACCTTCCTTTCACCCAAAAACCTCCAGTCTTGGTATATTCCTGGTAATTATCAAAAACACCAGACGTTTCATTTAGTTTACAACCACATCAAATGCATGACATGAGAATACATGAAAATTTGCGTTTAAGACGCGTTGTTTTATACGAGTCCTTCAAACGTTAGTCGTTCTCATACATGAGTTACACGCATAGTGGCTGGCTCACTTCTATGCTTACTTTCATCATAATATAAAGCTTGTTTTCAAAATTGTCCCTTATCAACATTTTATATAGCTATGTTAACTATTAGAAACTATATTAAATGTTCTAATAAAATTTGGTATTATGTAACTAATATTAATTTTAAACCCTCTAATTAATTGCCTATTTTAATTTCATTTTGGATAAAAGTGTCTTCTGAATAAATAATCACATGCAGCATATCTAAAACAGCAGAGGACCTCTTTCTACCAAATTCGGCACTTTAGCAGAGGAGGTGTAGGCCCCGTATATTTTTGGTAAGTATTTTATTATGGTATAGCACATCAAAATCCATTTAATCGCCTTGAAACAATATTTTTTTTCTGATTACCTACATAAAAAAGATAATAACGTTCCAATGCCGCTAACGTCTTTCTTCGGCCATTTGGAAAGCTAAACACAAGAAAAAATTGAGATAATATATCATAATACGGGAACTGCTTAACATATTGTCACCACATTTGGTAAGCATAGGTACGAAGAAACCACGGTAAATTCAAAAATTACAAGGAAATAATAACTTATTTTCAAAACGGAGACTTGAGAATGCTTCTAGTGCATATTTCACAAATGTGGAGATAGTAAATCAATGAAAAAAATTTGTTGAGCGTACTGCTAGAAATTAGCGAGAGCAATTAAAATCACTGATTCACTATCTACTATTTTGGAAAATATTACCACCTGGAAGTTTAAGGTTTTATATTATATTTAGAGGGCTATTTAACTGAATCAAAACAAATTTGTTCCCCAAAATAGTGTTATGGATAAATGTGTGGTTTTGTCTGGTTTAACAAATCAGGCGATATTTTAAAAAGTGGCTATACTTTGTGCCATATATTTCGAACATTGAGAATTATTTAAATCGAAATTGATAAATGTGCCCGACCAAAACACACAAACGTGATAAGCAATATTAGCTTTCATCTACCACCTTGGGAAATTGTACTATTTGGAAAGTTATGAGCGGATATTATTTCTTTACAACTATCAAACCGATTTTCCACAAATTGTATATGCGTCATAAATTATTTTCCACCTTAAAAAAAATCTTTAAATACAGATCATGTCTAGAGAGTGCACGAAGTTTCAGCATATTGTATAGAATTTTTTTAAATATCACGAAATAAATTTTAAATCCAATATATTATATCATTTATAAAAACCCTTGTCGGTTTCTCAATTTCAATAAGACTTTTTAGAGAGCTTAATTGAAATAAATAGTCATCTTTTAAAATGTTTGTACGTTAGGAAATTTTATTTTATTATTGTTAACGTTAGTTTGAAATATATAGCCTAATGATAATAAAAATACGTTCATTTTGGAGAATACTCGATCTGAATAACCGATTTATAAAACACGAAATCTTGATAACTGAGCCATCGAGAACCTCGACAATATTACTTTATAATATATGCACTGTAAAATAGTGTGTAATTTTTCACTAACTGTAACGTATGTGGCAGCATTTTCTCCACTGATGTCAGTGTAATTTTACACCTACATCTGTCATGGTTTTCTACTCCATGTCCATATAACTTTAGCCTTCAAATTAGTAAAATAACATAAGTTTATACTTTGTACAATTAACTTTACATAAAACGGTGTTACTATGTAGCAGAAAAAAACTGCAACATTCGTGTATTTTTTCTCCATGGCAAGTAAATTTACACGGACATCGCAATTGCAATTTCGCTTCTGTGTATGTGTAATTTTTCACTAACAAAAAAGTAAAATTGCAGATTCAGTGTAATTGTAATTACAAAATTTCTGTACTGTGCATTTGTTACTGTTTTACTGTGTAATTTCACAGTCAGCATATTCTCTTTTACGGTTGCGTCACGTTAATTCACATATACTTTGTATATGTATTTTTTTTATTATTTATATGTTATTTCACTCTGCTTGCTAACTCGGTAGTTTATCAGAGTTATAATAATTTATCTCCAAAATGCGGGTAACCAGTGACTTAAAAAAATTGATTTCAGTTATAGAATACGTAGTTACACATGATGAGACATCAGCTCTGCGACAAACGGCGAGAGGGCGTTACTTGCAAAGTTTCAGTTAGAAAATGTCTGACAACGACAGCCAGGAAACCACTCTTAAGGGTAGGAAAGCCTTGTGAAAATGGGGTTGCAATTGTGAACTTTATTTAATTACACTCAAACCATTTGATATCAAGGGATGGATTTCTGTAGGCATGCCAAACAATTCAGTCTCTGTAACATGCGAGTACCCATGTTGACCTACCGCATACCCTACATAGTAAAATGGGGGTTGCCACCCCTTCAAATATAGAAAAAAAGAGCCTTCGTACATCGTTACGTAAATTATGATCACGCCCCATGAATTACTATTGCAGGACGTAAAGAAATGTCCTCTTGGTAAGATAAGCTCCGACGAAAGGTATGTGTAAATTTACACTTTTTTTTTACAGTGTAGGTGTGGGGAAAGCAGGGCTATTAACTATATGAAGCGCTTGCTTTTAAGAACAATTGGGCTTCAGATGCACTGCAGTATAGTTACAGTGCTCGCCAGAAATGGACCAAACGTGCTTCAAAATTGTGATGAATGGACATAATGCTACCCCACGGATCGACAGGGAAATTTACAGTAGTGCACTTTCAGCGTGTTTACAAATAGTTCTGAGGGTATGAGAGGCAGTGCCGCGTTCTCAGTCCTGTGTTGATATTAGAAGCATTTATGAAACTTGTCTCAGATAACGGGATATTTAACTTTAAAAAAAAATCTCTCCTGAGGCAATTATAAAACTCTTATGGATTTCAGAACGAAATTTTAATGGAATGCCTACAGACAATGGGAGCGATAAAACTTCAAGCAGTCAAAGAATATCTGACTTTAAAAGAAATCAAATAATATTCTGTGACCTAATAAAGTTTTGGTTTTCAATAAAAGATTTTTTTTTTAAACGGAACCTACGGCAATTATGAGGCAAATTCAATATAGCGTCGAAAATTACCACATCTCATTTCAATATAATTTGGCGAGGCAACGAGAGTGTTTTCCATCGTATGACCGACGATAGAATTTTCGTATTGTTTCCCTCCTTCAATCCAGGCAGATTTGCTGGTTCAAATCCATAATGTAGTGGCATGCCAACTGCTTCGTCTGTCTAGCTTCTCTCCTTCCCCTTCACACTTATGACTTGTCACAGTAACGACTCAATACTTTATCCTTGCCAAGCGAGGCAGCGCAGTGAGAGAAAATTTTGGATTTGCATTCGGCAGGACGTGGGTTCGGACCCTAGTCCGGAAACCAATTTTCCTTTACCCACTGTTTCCTGCACTGAGAGAACAGCCGACAAAATATTTGTACAATGTCAAAAATATAGTTAGTTGCCCCAACAAAATATTGTGTTAAAAAAACAAAACTTGAAAACCAACAGAAATAGGTTTGTTCTTTTGTGTTAGAGAAAAATAAATTGGTCTGCCAACAAACTATTTGGTTGAATCAACTGTATCTATTTGTTTGGCCAATCGTTTGATTGCCGTCTTCAAAAATACAGCTTGAGAGTTTATTTGTATTTTTCACGACAATTAGGATAGTTACAGAGCTTGTGAGTGCACTTATTGATGCTTAATAACGGTATAAACATACTAATGAAACAAATCCAGCAGGAAACTAAAAGTAAAACTGTAAAACTTGAAATATTTATTTGCACACGTTGTCCAATATTTGAAGCGCGTGCATTTAAAAACATTCCAATTTTATCTGCAGTCAATTTAGCAGGGGCGCAGTTGACCTGGGTTAGAATCTCAGTCGGGCTTGGAAAGTTTTTTTTTATACTAACCGAACCGCTTTAGCCCGTTCAGAGACTGTGTCCACGATCGTGGACATGCTGCATACGAAGGGTATTTATGGCCAGTGCTGTACACAGCGAAGAATCTGTACCCAGTTTTCTAGAGAGCCTCATAAACGGGTAACGTGAGTTGTGAAGTTTGCCCTTGCCTCTCGTTTATGAATGGATGATGGTAACTTCTGTATTACCGCATCACGTTGCTCACTGGTTGTAGAATGCACATAAGGAGACAAGAACAGCAAACACCAAAATACTACACGGTTGCAACACTTCTGCTCGCAAACTAATGCGTGACCGAACGGGTTAATAATGCACGTAGAGCCACATCAACGTTAAGTTGCACAAACTGAAACTTTGAGGCAGTCAAATAAGAATAACAAAACAATTTGTTTTCGGCGACAAAATATTTTACTGCTCCTGTAGAACCAGGTAGTTTGGTTGCGCCAAACGAATCTTGTTTAATTCAACAAAAAAATCTTTTTCTCGGTGCGAAAATATTCTCTAGGCGAATGGCGGGTGGTTCTTTAGCCCAGTACGTGGTCGATTCCTTCCCCGTTCCTACGTGTCTGAGCCACTTGCTACGTATCTAGTGACTTCGCTGTAGACAAGACGTCGACGCCGAAGTGGCGTGGTTAGCATTGTTCACGGAAAAACGAGCACTTTTGAGGCCCTAGTCACTTTTTCCCTATCAGCAATTTTTTATCCTTCCACCACATTTTAATATATATATAAAACCATATAAGAAATAAACAAACTGTATATATTTCACTGGACTCGAAAGTTAACAGCTAAGGCTACAATAAAATATATTTATTGGCTGTTGTTACAAATGAGAGAGCTTCAAAAAGTGCTCACTTTACCGTGAATAGCCTATAGCACTGCACCCGGCTGTATAGCATGGTCCTAAAAGTACGATTAATATTGCATATGTCGGAAGAAGACTGAATATATTTTGCAACACTGTGAAGTAATTTTGTACAATTGAATTGCTTTCACATTTTAAAAATTCTATGAAAATTTAAACTACGTATTTTTAAATATCTTACAATTTGTGATTTACTACATATCAGTTTCAAACAAGAAATCTGTCACTTCTGCAATTGAAATAAATTTATACATAGCATTAATTATTTATAGTATAATTTGTTATTAAGTGCCGGTTTTTGTTACATACAAGCATAATAATTATTATGATAGCCTTTCGTGAAGGAGGTTTTCTAGAAAAAAATAAGTTATTTTGTAAAGAATAGAAAATTTTGGGAGCAAACACATATATTATTATTTTTATATATTAAACTAGTAAAGTGTACAAAAATATCTTCATTGTTACAAATTGTAAGCGTTCTTCTTTCACACCTTTGCGACAATTTTGGTAGTGTGTGTATGTACTACTATTTAGCGAGCGGTGTACGTTGTACAGTCGGGTGCAATTCTGCGTTGGATGACGCTCTGCTTCGACCTTAAGAGTACATGGGCCAGAGACTGTCTTCTTTTTTCGTGTTCGAGGCACAACGATAAGGGCGACGTTAACACTCGCGCCCAGCGCCACATCGCTCGTACGCGCAAGACGCTGAACCGGCGTGCATCGCTTCAGTCGTCATGCATTACATCTGCGACAGCTGTGTTTTATTACGCGCGATGAAAGCCCATAGCTAATGCCACGACTGTATGGTTTTACTTTTATCCCACCTAATAAAGTTTGTTCACGATGAAGTGAGCACTTCTGAAATCAACCTTTGAAAAACATCACTGTTCCTACCTGCATACATTTTAATGGGCGCACTGAGTGGCACGTGCCCAGTCAAGTTGGTAACGACGGAGTGAAAAAAGTTCCAAGTCTCGACGTTGAAGTAAAAGTGTTAGGTAAACATCTGTGCCAACTGAAATTATTTATTTTGTGTTCCGTTTTTTTTTAATGCCTCTAAGTGTAAGAAGTAGCATATACGTCAAATATGCGTTTTTCCAATAATTTCACTGTTTGACTTGACTGACGCATAAATGAAGTGATCACGCCCATCGCAATATTAATCGTACGTAAGGCGGGAGAATACACTATTTTCGTTCACGTAGATCTTAATCAGGGCTTTCAAGAGTGCTCATTGTACCGTGAACAGTATTTGAGTAAACAACGCAGGTAAGCTCTAAAAATTCGATTTTCACATTTTTAACGCGAATAAAAATGACAAAACCCGTACGGTCCTAGACAGCTGCTTAGACAATTGTTTATTATATTTTCTAGCAGAAAGCCGTGTTCCCAGGATATGTATCTGCTGAGATAAGCGAAAACGCGCCAATAATGAAGGCACAAAAAATGTCCGGATTACTAAGTCTCAAGCACAGACGAAACCTTCCTAGTTATGGAAGGGGGGAGGGGGGAGAAGTGATTGGTTTGCTCCCAGGCGGACACCGAGGCGCTGTGAAGTGGAATAAGTTGTATCAAAGAATTAGCGTCTAAATTTGCGCCTTATCCAGGTCGAAGAAGACAAGAAAGCGATGAAGCGTCTGCAGGAAACCAATATGCAATGCACTTTCCGGGCTAACTAAGGATGGTGCGCCCACAAAACGGTGACGTCAGAAGTCACATTGAGAGATCACATAAAGGCGGCAGGTTACTGTAGAATGCGGTAAGCATACTAGTGTATAGCCACCATAAAACTCACTTTGCGCCTGTCCATTTATTTAAATACCATTTTAATCCGTCAGCACTTGAACTTCATTAACTAAAGCTTTCTATTTAATTTCTTAATATATTAATCGGGCCGGGAATTTAAATAGGCAGATTGTATACACCCGACATGGCTGTCTTCTGCCTGCTGTATTGCCCTACATAATAAGACCACAAACAAAGTCCAGAAAGCGACTAGCATCATTTTCTTGACTGTCCGTACAGTGTCGCTGCGAGCAACGAAGATCGTTCCGTAAACTTTGATGAACATCTCTTATGACTCCCGAATACAGAGACCATTATAATGAATGACACAATATATCTTTTCCTGTGCTATCTTATTCATGACAAAGATACTTTTCCACGTGGCGGGGGGGAAAAAAGTGGGTATAATATTAGATATAGTAGGCGGGGATACAAAAAAGGCATCCGATTGACCGCAAATACCGTAGAGCAAAAATTTTTCAACCACAGCGCACGGACCACTGGCTATCCTCGACCTTATAGTCAAGTGAAACCAAATTTGGTTTATCTTACTTCATTATGGACGACATAATAGAAATGTTGTAATTATGCTGTAATTGTTTAAAGCTTTCGTAATTTTTGAAACTGGTTTTTGAAAAAAAATTTTGCAAGCTGATGAAAATTTGATCGATTGTATACATGAAACTATGTTGTAAACTTGTTTCAAAGAAACGGTTGGAGGCCCAGAATATTGTATGTCATGTCAAAAGGCTCCGCGAAATCACAAAGTTTCAGAACTCCTGGTCCAGTGTGAATATATCTAGTGTAAAAGTGCTCATGCTAGTTACATAGCAGCCCCTCTCCGTGTATCGACGCGGGACTGGTTATCTGTCAGTAGCACTGTAAAAACAACGTGGGTATAGTTTGAGGTTAGAACACTGCGTATGTCAGTGCACAGAAAAAAAAAGTTCAATGTTGTGCCAAAAGTATCAATGTTAGTCTACTACGCAGTAATTTTTTGTTATTTGTGAGCCGTCAGTAACTAATATTGATGTTAATGTAACACAATGTATCATTAAGTACTTTGTAAAAACGTTTACCTCCTTGCGGTACTGTCAACATTAAGGCGGTGTTTATGTTGCAGCAAAACGAATATTGTGTTGAATTGATGTTAACATATGTGTTAACATTTTTCTTGTGTATTCTTTGCTTTAAAATACATTCGATGTAAAATAAATTTAGTACTACTATTTCGTGACATAAACAAATATTTCCAATTTTAAAAAAATGACTGCTAGGAGGGAAATCGAACCCACGCCTCTCGTGCTCGACGTCCATCCAACTGCTCTATCGTAACATGTCTGACAGCATTTCATATTGTGTTTAAACATACGTACGACATGACGACAAAAACTAGTTCTCTTTCGTAATGTGTTAATACTTTATGCTCAATAAATATATTTATATTAAGGCACACGTAAACTACTTTGCAAAGCTTGAGAGCTGGTCCAAGCTACATTTAGTTCTCATGATATTCTTCAAAATTTAAATACAGTGATATCCTTTCGACGAGGTTATCGACGTTCACTGCTATCCGACGTTTTACAACGCCAAATCAGTGTAAACGTGTGATGGTTGGACATTTCTTTAATGGTGCAGTATCACGAAATATTTTGTTCCTCCTGTTATTTTTAACGTATTACAACACTTGGTTCCGGCAAATTTACTTCGAGGTTTTATAAATATTAACTATTCAATAGTTCACATATAACAAGACTTTGTACATGGTTAGCATTACTAACTTTGTCACAGCATTATTAATTTTACTACAACATAAACGTTTAAAGAAATGTCTCAACGGTAATTTTTTTGTTGTAAGAGCGTTAGACTTTTTTCTCCGTGCTTCGAGATGTTTGTACAATTCCTCTAAGCTAATTTTAATGTGACTAGCATATATGGCAGTTGAATTATTTTATTCGTGTAAAAAGATGGGTCTGTTTAATAATCAAATACAACCGAACACGTTCGCCGCTGCTGACCACGTGACATCGACAGTTGTACTGGCAATGGGCGAGAGTCAATGTCGCAGGCGGAAGACGGAAAATCGGTCTTCTTCTCCTTTAGTCTACGACAAAATAGATACTCTATTCGCAGTATTTCCACACTTTTCGAGTCAAACCTTTGAAAAATCACCCGTGTGTGACGTGTTTGGTTTTTTCCTAAATATTTCTTGCATCACAAGCGTTTTCTACCTCTGTTAACATAAACGAACCTTATAATTTGTTTAATTAAAATATCATTTACATTTTTCCTATAATTTATTACATTTTATTTAAAAATACAAATAAAAACGGAGAGAAAATAGGCGAGTTGGTATAACTAAGGTACGTTCACAGTTAAATTGGGAGTTTTGAAATCGACCATTGAAAAATAGCACTACCCCGCCCAGCATAAACTTTAACGGAGACAATGTCTGGCATGCACGCTGTACAGTTGGTAATGATGGAGGGAAAGTAGTTCCATAATTTAATGTTGACCGAAATAATTCATTTCGTTTCCTGTTATTTTTTAAAGGAACACAGATGTGAGAAGTAGTAAATTTCTAATACACGTTCTTTTGAAATAATTTCACATTTTCACTAGAACGATGCATAGAAATAGTGGCCAGGCCCATTACAATGTTACGAAATGTTGGGTTAGGTTATGTTAGGTCAGGTTACGTCAAGTTAAGTTAGGTTAGGTAAGGTTAGGTTATGTCATGTCAGGCTAGATTAGGCTATGTTAGTTTAGATTATGTTACATTTGGTTTTTGAAGTTCGATCACGTTTAGCCATCTCTATAAGAGTAGGTGGGCGAAGGTGACTTCAATCACCTGATAACATTTCCAACCATTGATTGAAGATCAAATAAGCTATGTGCGTGCAAGTAGATCTAAAGCAGGGCTTTCAAACTTTCAAACAAGTGCACAGTTTAACGTGGACAGCATACAGGAAGGAATAGTTTTCATACGATATGTTATTAATCTGGGCGCACACGGATGCGATGCGCTGTCCCTTTGGTATAATTTTTTTCTAGACTTGGTTCAGGTTGAACTTAAGCAACTGTCTATGGAGCACTGCATCCGACTATACAACGTGAAGAATTCATAACAAAAAGTAGTATGGACACGCTAAAAATTGTTAGAAAAGTGCGATTTATGCTGTATATGAAAGAAGAATGTATATATTTTGCAACGTTATAAAATATTTTACTAAAATATACATTTTTAAATGTAAAAAAATAATCTATCTATAGAGACTCTTTTTTTTTTTTTTTTTTACAAAATTTAAGTGGATTTTCGTTTCGGATGCTTAGGAAAGCAGAATTTTCAGAAAATCCTCTTAAAATAAAGATCGTCATATATTTGCTATGATTGTGTGTAGGAAAATTGTAATATTAATGTAGGAATTAATTTTTATAACTGATTTTATGTGCACCCATTTGTTACAAACATTTACGGCTGAAACTGACGTAAATGAAGTTAATTATAAAACTGATATGATACATTATTACTATGATATTATTACACACAATCATAGTAAACATTATGGCGATTTTTCTTTTAAGAAAATTTTCTTGCAAATTCTGCTTTCCGAAGCATCCAAAACGGAAATGCGCTTAAATTTGGTTTTTAAAAAATGGACTCTGTAGATCAAATATATTTTTACATTTAGAAATTATATTTTAGTAAAATAGTTTACAATGTTGCAAAATATAGAATATATATTCTTATTTCATATACAGCATAAATCGCACTTTTGTGAAAATTTTCATGGTCTCTACAATTTATTTATGAGTTCTTCGCGTTGTATATTCGGATACAGTGCTCTATAGGCAGTTGCTAGAGTCCTAAAAAAATTCGCGAGTTCAATGACCTGCAGGCTAGACTCTACAGTATCATGTGCATATATGCCGATATTAACTGCACATTGGTTGTCTGCTGCCACAGTGGAAGGCGACGATTGGGCCAGCGTTCTCCAGGAGGAATCAAACAACGTGTGGACCAACGGCTCAAGTTATCTTCAGGTCTCTAGCAGTTGCTCTACTTCAAACCTTAAGCTTTGTTGGCACGGGGCGGAGGAATGCCCTGGAAGTAGAAGTCGAGCATGGCTTCAGCAAAAGTATAAAGTGACCGCGCTCGCGGCTGTGACGGCGGCAGGCTTATCAGCGGGCCCGTGGTGTGTCGGCCGCCACTGACCGGCTGCCAGTCGAGTGCCGAGCCGCGTCGCGCGAGCACGCTTTGCCGCAGCCAGCTGCCTCCATGACGGCCGGCAACGCCACTGCCCGCGTTGTCTGCCACGACAGCCTCGCCGCGCCGCTCCAGGTAAGTTCACAGATAACGGGAAATCGGGAAAATTCCTCGAGCCAACATATTTTCGATAAAAACTCTAGTTCTTTTATGATTGTATGGACAATGTTTTGACTCGGTTAAGTTGTTCGCGTACCAATGACGAACGTTCTGCTTTACAGTATCAGAATCCTTATTGGCCTAGTGAAATGGGGTAGTAGCTTCATACACGTATGAGAGCTAATAATGAAAACTGTCGGACATGTGTACAGTACGTTGAATGGTAGCAAACAGTCAACTTTCCCCGCTATAAACCATCATCTCTAAGGATGTTCCACATTCTCATCTTCCGACTTCTCTGTATCCCCTGCTCGAGTTCTACTTCCCGCAATTCACTCCGCCTCGTTCGAAGAAAGCTTAACCATTTCAAGCCCACATCGACATTTTGTAGACTGTGCTCGAGTTAGGGTCCCCCGAATTTCGCGGAAAAGGTCCCCGCACATGCTAGCTTGCAATAATCTAGGACTGTACCAACCGTTTCCTTTCGCTTATTGGCGGCGTGTATCTGAGAGGAGACATTTTCTCAGTTGACTGGCCAGTCAGAATTTAGTTATTCCGATACTGTACGTCTCTGATTCGTGGGCAGATGCGTAACATCTAGATCACCCAGTCACAAAAGTGGCTCTGAGCTAAAGTGTTATGAAATACAACTGGTCGTGAAATCTTTCCGCGAAATTCGGGTGTCGCTAGCTCGAGTGTAGCTCGAGCAAAGTTAATATAAAAAATTTCTTTGTTGTTCAGAACAAAACTAGCATGGCTGTGCAGTCTTTGCTCGGCTTGAGTTTAACATGACCTCACAAGAACACGACAGCGCGGTAACAATTATATTGCGAACAATATATTGTCCTTTTTTATAGCCACTCAAAGGGATATGATTGATTGCAAATACTATTGTACGATAAAGGACATTTAATTGGGTCGATGTCAGCTCCGCTTTCTATTGGTTAATGACCGGCCAATAGTGAACGCTGTAAAGTAGCGGGTAGTGTCCGGTGTGGTACGGCCCAATAGGACGTTGGTGAATTCCAACACAGATACCAGCAGACCCGGTGTTTTTGCAGTAGAGGATATAGGTGACTCACTTCTTATTTGCCTTAAGAGCCAGTAAATGTGTGAAGGCCTAAATGTTAACCCTTTAAGAGCACGTGTCACCCTTCACATTGTTATTTTATTTACTTCTCCTTAACTCAAACTTACGAGTATTTATTGAAATGCGCGACAATATAAGCTTATCCAATTACCTTACCCATTATTACATACGTAATATATCAACTACTAACGCGTATTTATGCAACAATTAACTTAATAAAAATGTTATACATTAATTATTTTTCACCTTTATTGGCAACAAGGGAACCCCTATAAACAATCAGTAGAGACCTGAAGAATTCGCGAATTCTATGACTTGCAGGCTAGACTCTACAGTTCCTATGTGTTAATATGCGGATATTATCTGCACATTGGTTGTGTGCTGTCACAGTGGAAGGCGACGATTGGGCCAGCGTTCTCCAGGAGGTGCCGATCATCGTGTGGACTAATGGCTAAAGTTATATAAACACATATGTTTTGAATTTTAGCTTGTCTCAAAATTGATCCGCGAAATCTTCAGGTCTCTAACAATCAGGTAAAACAATTTGCACAGAAACATGAAATGTGATGCTTCTATAATGAAACGTTTTCAGTAATAACCCTAACTAGTCGGTTATGACACTAAAACGAATCATTTCTGTATAAGGGGTGATACAGCCTCTTACGACGCAATTAAATTTACGGTTTGAGGTGTTGCAAACAAAATATTTTATGATGCGTGATGTATTTAAGTCGGCACAACACTTAATTCGCTCTCACAATGAACTGTACACAGTATGTTCGTCCTAAGTTATATGAACCAATTATGTCTTAGCCCAATAAGGCGGTCGGTGAATCATTTACCCACGAGTAAGATTATTGGTCAATGAGCTTCGCGGTGTGCAGTACACACCAAAAATCACATACGCGTAAGTAAATTTTGAACACTGGGTCCGAATAGGTCAATGTAGGATTTTTAATTTTTCAAATACGAAATGTTTTGATTCGTGCCGTACTGGAGTTGGCAAATAATATGTTTAATTAATACCATCAACGAGCTCCATGACTTTGTGTTAGTGGTCGGAGATGTGAACTAGTTATAAGCGCAGAGCACAAGCAAGTTTTGCGAATCAGTTACACCCATTAAAGACCATTGGGCAATGAGCTTCGTATACAGCACCACGCAAATATAACCTTACTTTGCAACATGAAGCCAATTGTTCACACAGAGAATGAAAGGGTTAAGTGAGTAAAGGCTGTTCACGATAAGGTGAGCACTTTTGAAATGAACCTTAGAAAAAAGTCGCTGCCGCCTACCTGCATATAACGGGCGCACCGAATTTGCATTCGCCCAGTAAAGTTGGTAACGATGAACGGAAAGTAGTTCCATATCTTAACATCGTAAAAAAAAAGTGTTAGGTGACAATTTGTGAAATTTTAAATCATTCTTGTCCTTTCAGTTTTTTGAAATTCTTCGAAGTGTGAAAATTATTACATTTGTAAAATATTTACATTCCTAGTAATTTCACAGTTTTACTCGACCGAATTATGAGTAAGGTGATGAGGCCCATGACAATGTTAACATTACATAAGGCGGATGCAGATACAACGTACATACAAGTAGATCGTAAGCGGGACTTTCAAAAGTGTTCATTTTACCGTGAACATTCTGTATAGAATATTACACTAGCGGGACAACGCACTGGATTCGCGGGCACTCAATGCAATATTATTTTGCGTAAGAAGTAATTCTTACTACGCATTAATAACACACCTATGTTATCCTGTTTTAACCATATTAATTATAAATTAAATTGTAAAAGATCAATTCGACTAAAAATAAGATACTGAAATTTGAAATGTATACATCATACATGTGATTTTTCACTGGTTTGATTAAAAAAGAGTGAAGAAACCTAGAACAGACTATACCACTCCGCCATCCTCAACACCAGGGGGGGCAAGGGTGAGTGGAGAGATTTGGGCGGCGCTTAACGTCTGAGTCTTGAGAGCCGATGAGGGTGAATGCGATGACAATGGAGCGGCGCTGGAATGAAGGGGCGGGGGAACGGGAGATCCCCTAGAAGACCCGCCGACCAACGACATCGTCCGACACGATTCCCACGATGCGAAAATCCGGAGTGACCCGGCCGGGGATTGAGCCCGGTTCACCTTGGTCGGAGGTGAGCAGCCTAACCGCTCAGACGCCGTGGCCCCGGGGGCAAGGGAGCGTCGTTAGACTACTCGCATCCCACCAAGGCGAACCGGGCTCGATATTCGCATGTGGGAATCGTGTCTGACGATGCCGTTGGTCGGCGGGTTTTCTCGGGGATCTCCCGTTCCCCCGCCCTTTCATTCCGGCGCTGCTCCATACTCACCTCGATTACCCTCATCGGCCCTCGAGGCCTCAATGTTGAGAGCCGCCCAAATCTATTCACTCACTCACCCGCGTGCTTCCCGCCCCGTCAAGTCATCACTTTCCGAAACACTGTTTAGCATCTGCTTGTGTAGGCTGTTCACGGTAAAATGAACACTTCCGAAAGCCCTGCTTAAGTTCTACTTGTATGAACGTTGAGTATTTTTCTGTCTTATGTAAAATTAACATGGCCACGGGCCTCATCGCTTTATTCATGCATGGATCATGTGAAACTGGAATTATTGGAAAATAAAATATTTTACTTATCTGGTCATTTTTACACGTCAATCCATTAACAAAAAGAAAACAAATATATAAAAAAATTATTTAAGTTATCACAAATGGTTGCCTAACACTTTTTATTTGACGTTAAGATATGGGGCTACTTTCTATCCATTGTTACCAACTTTACTGGGCGCTTGTCACCCAGTGCGCCCGTTAAAATATACGCAGTTCGGAGCAGTGACTTTTTGTAAGGTTGATTTCAAAAGTGCTCACTTTGTCGTGAACCACCTTTATGCGCGTCGTGTGTTCTTACGCCATATCGCACCCTGAATGGTAGGCTATCGTCGATAAAAATTTCTTATACACGCAAATGCGAGTAAGTTAGTCTATTCACGGAACCTTCGCATGTTTTAATCAAACCTTTGAAAAATCACCTCATATGTGACGTGTTTGGTATGTTTCCTAAATATAAATGCTGTTCACGTTAAAATTAATACTTTTGAAATCAACCTTAGGAAAATTGTCACTGCCCCGGCCTGCAAATATTTTAACGGGCTCAGCGAAGTACATTCGCCCAGTAAAGATGGTAATGATGGATGGAAAGTAGTTCCATACCTAAAATTCGAATAAAAAGAGCTAGGTAACAATTTTCGATAACTTAAATCATTTCTTTGGTTTTTTTTTTTTTTTTTTGAGCATCGAAGTGTAAAAATTAGCAGTTTTGCAACATAATGCTATTCTAATAATGCCATAGTTTCACTTAACCGACGAATGAATAAAGTGATGAGACCCATGACAACGTCAATTTTAAATAACGCGGAAGAGTTCACAATGTGCATACAAGTAGATCTTAAGCAGTGCTTTCAAAAGTGCTCATTTTACCGTTAACAGCCTATATCATGTAGTACAAGCGTTTTATACTTCTCTTAACATAAAGCTCCCTTATTATTGGTTACTTTAAACTTGTACTTTAATTTTATCTGTGAATTATAATGTGCAATTAATAAATAATACCAATAAAAACAATAATTGTTTTGGTTATACCCAGTAATAAACATTTCTTATGTAAAATATTATTTAATTTGGGAAGCACAAATGCGGCACTGCCCCTTCAATGCGACTTTCTGGAAGATAAGTTTTGTTTGCATGAGGCGGAGGAATAGTCCGAAATTCGAACAGTGGCAAGACTTCAGAAAATCTGGAAGCTACCAGGAATTGACTGTAAAATAATTGCAAATTATTAAAATTCAGTATGTACTTAAAAAACACAAATAAATGTAGGAATGAAATGTTAATGATAACTTATTAAATATTTCCATAAGTGCAACAACACCTATTTATATGCCGTACATTCAGTAAAGGTAGATAGAATGTTGCGAAAATATTTTACTGTCTAGTGATAGATATTTTCCACCTGCCGGAAAAATAATGCTAAAAAATCAATATTTTCAGTTACGACAGTCTTATATTCAGGGTGCGATGTGTGCAGTTAACAGTGTCATGGCTGAACACTTTATTCATCCATCGGTCGAAGTTAACTATGGTAATATTAGAAAAGTAAATATTTAAAAAAAATCGTCTGTCTCTTACACACTATATGAATTAAAAAATTAATGCAATATTAACCACTTCAGTTACCACAAATTTTTGCCTAGCACTTTTAATTCGACGTTGAGGGGACTATGTAGCTGCTCGTCCAAGGTCTAGAAGCGAGGGAGCGATACGGGCGACAGTTGCACGCACGCCTAGTGCCTCGTCGCTCCTACGAGCTAGGCGTACATTGTTTCCACCGTGACACTGTACTGTGCAAATTAGATCTGCAACAAAGGAGTTTTATTACACGCGATGAAAGCCCACATATTCAACTACGTCCGTATGCTTGTACTTTTCGCTTGCCACTTAAGGATCTGCGTAGACAAGTTTTAAAAAGGCGATATTTGACCATTTTCACGATTTTTTCTCTTCAAGAATACACTTAATATGACAAAAGTAACAAAAATTGAGCTATAGATATATATATTTTATCTTTTCTGACAAAAAGTCATAATTCCAGAACTTTTATTTACCGAGAGACGCGTTTACGCGCAAACAACGATTTTACAAAAAAAAAATGGTCAGTGCATTGCACTCTTAATACATGTAGTAATCGCTTTCCTTCAGTCTCTCTCATCACTGGGGGGGGGGGGGGGGTGCTCGGGCCCTTGTGAGGGCCCTTATACCACCCATACGGTTGCAGCAGTTGTATCTCTCTGCGGGCTGAGGAAGTTTCCCTCACCAGACCGCAAAGAACACACAGCCCAGAGGTCAGGGACGCCCTGCACGTCCCGGCGCAACTTTCCTTCAGTCGTTGTCATCATTGCAGAAGCTCAGAGCGGGGGGTGTGCTCGGGCCCTTGTGAGGGCCCTTATACCACCCATACGGTTGCAGCAGTTGTATCTCTCTGCGGGCTGAGAGGAAGTTTCCCTCACCAGACCGCAAAGAACACACAGCCCAGAGGTCAGGGACGCCCTGCACGTCCCGGAGCAACTTTGCTTCAGTCGTTGTCATCATTACTGGGCACGTTCCGTTAGTGCGCCTGCCAGAACTGAAGCAAGTAAGCACAGCGGCGTTTCTAAGAGGTCGATTTCAAAAGTGCTGAAATGACCGTAAACAGCTCATATCATTCTTCGCCCGCTGCTCACGCTCTAAATCTGAGTCAGTGAGAATTTCGCGGTTTCAATCAGTCGATAGTATCTGACTGATTCGGCAGTCACGTCAGTGAATTTAACTGATGAATCTGTGAAACAATTCCTGATTTCCTTCACTTATTGATTCAGTGTCATTGTCTACTTGTTCATCAGTCTTTTTTTCTTTTCGCTGTTTACACAGTGGTTTACTTTTGACTGGTGGATCAGTTAAACAGCGTGTAAAAATGGCCGTTAAACATAGTGTATCAAGTGAAATAACAACGAATAAACTAATAAAACCTACACAGAATACTTTCTAAATTGTGTTTCGTCTTTCAAAACGCCTTTTCACAAGGTAATATGAACACTCACTCTTACATTCCATTTTTGCGTCATTCAATTCGTTTTCTTGTAATTGTCACAGCGCTATGTTTGAAGGTCTAAACTGCGTATAATGTGATGAAGAGAGTGCACTCATATATATATACCTACTATTCGTTTCAACATTCCTAACGGTACTAATTAAACAAAAAACGAAAAGTAAGAGCATACAATTCAAATCGTCACTATTTCGCGGCGAAATGAACAGGCATATATTTTCGTCTCATTATTTCAACTTGGCGTAAAAGCGCAGGTGGTAAGCGTGTGTGACTTCGATCCCAGTCACTTCACTAAATTTTTTTAAACTTTTTAAATTACGCTAAATTGCGCAACATAAACAGCAAACTATCGTAAAAATGTTTATTTCACGTACTTATTTGGCTAAATTCAATAAAATCAATATCTAATTCGCCACTGCAGTCGACCGTCACTTACTGAGTCAGTTTTTCACGTCACTAATTCAGTAATTGAAAATTTTTTCACGGAAACAATTAGTAGTTTTCTACTTATTCTAACTGAAGCCGTTTTCACTGATTCGAGTAGTTGGATTGCACTGCGAACCAGTGGTTTCCCACTGATTCGAATTTGGATTGCAGATGTACACGGGTCCAGGCCTTAGCCGGGAGGGGGGGGGGGGGTGTTTTTAGGTGTCTGGACACCCCCCGAAATATTGAACCAAATTGGGAAAAAAATACTGATGGTAACATATATAGTGGTCTAGTTATTGCAATGAAATGCACTTAGAATTAATAGATAATGGGGTGTTTGACTGTTTGTTGTGCATAGTAAAAATACTGTTATCTGGTCGGGTTGGCCTTGAGCACATGATCGTTGACATGATAGCTTTTACCCTGCAGTGCGCCTGCGCGAGCTGCGACTGGCCAAGGTATTTTGCTTTAATGTTCAGCAGACAAATTTTGTGTATAATGTGATTGAGGGGTGCACCGTGTCCCCTCCCCTCCAAGAGTTTTAGAAAGTTGATCTTTAAAAATATCACGATGCCTGCCAGCTGCATATTCAATATTTGTATTCTAAAACCACTTAAATAGCACCAATTTGAACTCCAAAGTCCAAATTTCCCCAGCGGAGAACCCCCGGACCCTCCGCTTTAACTGGGGGTAGCAGTGAAGAACACCTCCCGGAATAAAATCCTCGCTACGGCCCTGCGTCCCACGTCGGACCGTCTCCTTGCTTTGCCGACGTCACTACATGCTACGGCATAGTTCCTGCTTCATCCCTGTCCTGATCTAGCAGTCGTTGAAGCGTGTAAAGTATGATTCACATCGAAGATAACATGGACTTCGCAACGTAGTCATTACTCGCACTACCTAATTGTCAGAAAAGTACGACTTACGGTGCATCTGAAAGACGAATGCATATCTTTTTTCCTCGAGTTAACTTTTTTAAATGTATTTGTAAAAATTATTTTTTGAAAGCTTTACTTTAATCGCAATTTAAGCGTATCTGTATTCTGGATTTTTCATAAAAGTACTTTTAAAAAAGTCCACCAAGCAAGATTATAATAATTACTCTGCGTGCATGTAAACTAATTAGTTATAATGTTTAGAAATATTTCTAAAAATTAATTGTTAAGAGCCTTATGTAATATAAGTGCTTACTACGCTTACGCAAATGAGGTAAACGTTATACATTGCGCCAAGCTTTTATATACTAAATATAAATTGGTACAAAAATATTAATTTGTAGTAAAGTTTATTACGGCTGTTCGACCACATCTTACAAGTTCTACAAATTCTTAAATTACTACTATAATTATTTGTATCTTTTTAGTTCATTTATAAATAAAAGCTTGGTTTTAAAACGTGTTTTACAGGTAATTTTTTAACTAATGGCCATTCTGTAAATTTTACAAAAACTAACAGGGCGAAAATCTGGCCTCGTAGCAGCCTACACTGTTAAAAATGGCCGTATATCACGTAGAACTTATCGGATGTATACGGCTAATGTACGGAAATGTTTGCTTGGTTTTTCGTTTCCTTGGAATTTTTAGTTTTCAAATTTGTAAGGTGTTATTGGAACAAAACGCCAGTCAGTTGTTTGGCATGTAGTAATGTTGTTTGCCGTATACCATTACTTGCCTGCTACCAGATAAATGAGAAATTATTAGGTCTATTTGTAAATATATATACTGAAATTTTTTAATCAACCTGATACAATATAATTTTAAAGAATAAAATACTGAAGATGACCAACTGTTCATAAACAATAATTAAATGAATAAAAAAGTTCATTCTTCATGGATTATGTGCATTGTATTTTACTATAGGCTGTTCACGATAAAATGAGCACTTTTGGAAGTCCTGCTTAAGATCTACTTGTATGCACGATGTGTATTCTTCCGCTTTATGTAAATTTAATATTTCTATGGGCCTCATAACTTTATTAATGCGTAGGTAAAGTGAAACTGTGAAATTATCAGAGAAATATATATTTTACAAATGTGCTAATTTTTACACTTCGGTACATAAGAAAAACAGAAAGCGAAAGAATCAATTTAAGTTGTCATAAAGGTTACCTAACCCTTTTTATTTGAAGATATGGAACTACTTTCTCTCCATTTCGTAACCAACTTTACTGGGCGCATGTCACTAAGTGCGCCCGTTACAATGTAAGCATGCAGGGGCAGTGACTTTTTTCAAAGGTATATTTCAAAAGTGCTCACTTTATCGTGAACAGCCTTAAAGGATATCCACGCCACTTAGACATATTGCGTCAAACATAAAAAAGTAGCAACATGCTCCTGTAATAGGAACACTTAAAATACACAAACATTCCTAGAAACTGAAAAAAGTTGCTTATGTTAATGCTGTAAAAATACTAAAGTTATCTACATTAACGCAAGAATGTCATAGGTGAGGAGATTACAGTTATGATCCCCTAAACTTCCAAGGCGAACCGGGTTCAATACCCGGCCGGGTCACCGGATTTTCGCAAGTGGGAATCGTGCTGGACGATGCCGTTGGTCGGCGGGTTTTCTCGGGGATCTCCCTTGTATCCCGCCCTTTCATTCCGGCTCTGCTCCATACTTACCTCAATCACCCTCATCGGCTCTCGAGACCTCACTGTTAAGAGCCTCCCAAATCTCTTCATTCACCCCTAAATTTCCGAATCGTGTTCAGATCTTGCTCCAATAAAATATTATTTTAGATTTTTACGTTTTTTTTTTAACACAGGGTAAGTAGAACCCCCGCGTAACGAAATGTAAAGATTTCATTTGTTATTTCTTTTTTAAAACTGGAAGTACAGAAAAACCTACCAACAAATATACGGAGAGGTTCTATGAGTTCACGGATATATCTGTGTAATTCACGGAAAATAATTTTTTATTCTTTTTTTTTTTTTAACGCGTCTGCAATTTTACGATGGATTCTGCACAATTTTGTCGCCAGTAATACTCCATTGTATTGCGAAATATTTATCTAACACTGTAACCGCTTTCTTTTTCCCACGGTGAACGAAATAACTTACGTAATCCAGAAAGAAATATGTTCTGGAGAATCCAGGCATTACACGGCGGCATGCCTTGCTGAAACTACCAGAGGCTGCCACGTTTAAAGTGTTTTAACATGTTGAAATAGCATTGTAAATTTATTGACTTTGACGTAAAAGGTGAACGACTTCTGGATGTTATAGCATCAGGGTTTGTGCGTGACAAACATGAGATAAGAGAGAGAAGTTTTGAGAGAGGGATAAGCCATAATTAAATCCGGAAACATACGTGATTCGCATAAATAAGATTATTACAATACGAAAATAAAATTACGAAAAATAATGAATGCATATGGAGTAATTAGGCCTATAGAGTGATTGAAAACACTATATACTTGACGCTCGATGGCGCCACAGACAAATGGAAGCGATTACACGGCCACTTTGTATTCCGCCAGTGAGCTAGTCTGCAGAGGGCGGAAAAATTCTCTTAAGACCTAGCTAATTCTACACATTAAATGCTAAAACAAAATCAAGGTTTTACTCACTTGCCAAACACCTTGCTGGCTGATATTTCCCATGATGATTTGAAAGAAAAATCATACATTCTTTTCTGTTTGCACATTGTAAATTTTAGAACAGTGAAAAACAAAATAATGAATCTACCCAGCATTACGGTCACTTCCACATCACTGTAAGAAACAAATTTTGTGGCATTTCTGAAAACTATAGATAGAAATTATTCAGAAATATTTTCGTAAAAATACACACACAGCGGTGGTTTTTTTTTTTTTTTTTTTGTAACGGACTATCTGCAAATTTCACAAAAATTTCCCGTGGTTACACGGAACGTCACGGAAAATTTTCTGTTCGTTCATTATTTGTTTCCGGTTTGTTAAGAGAGATTACAAAAACACAAGTTTGATTTTCGTTACAAGGGTTTTAAACCAGTAAGTGGGGGAAAAAAAATGGTAAAATACTTTTTTTTTTTTGTAGCGGGATTCGAAAAACACTTACAATTTCAACCTCAAGTAACTCTGTTGAGACAAGGCTGGCACTTCCCTGCAGTAGGCGGCAGTGCTGATATGCTGTTACGGCAAAAGTGAAGCATCAAACACTTACAATTTCGACCGCAAGTAACTCTGTTGAGACAAGGCTGGCACTTCCCTGCAGTAGACGGCAGTGTTGATATGCTGTTACGGCAAAAGTGAAGCATCAAACACTTACAATGTCGACCGCAAGTAACTCTGTTGAGACAAGGCTGGCACTTCCCTGCAGTAGACGGCAGTGTTGATATGCTGTTACGGCAAAAGTGAAGCATCAAACACTTACAATGTCGACCGCAAGTAACTCTGTTGAGACAAGGCTGGCACTTCCCTGCAGTAGACGGCAGTGTTGATATGCTGTTACGGCAAAAGTGAAGCATCAAACACTTACAATGTCGACCGCAAGTAACTCTGTTGAGACAAGGCTGGCACTTCCCTGCAGTAGACGGCAGTGTTGATATGCTGTTACGGCAAAAGTGAAGCATCAAACACTTTCGATTTCCAGAAACTTCTGTGTGTTTGAAGTGTTGGTAACTGTTGTAGGTGGCTTGTGCTACTTTCTGATGGTCGAAGAAAAATAATTTCAAGTGGCGTGAATTTCCTGACGAGGGCAGGAACGACATTTTTCTACTTACATCTGCAAAGAAAGCTTAGTGAATTGTCGGAAATTTTCCCTTCTCAAATCCCGATGCTGTATTTTGCCTCATGTACAGAGTTCACTTCCATTTAACGTTAGTTCTAGGACCATCCCGATTTCCGCGAAAAGAATTCTTGTCGCGTTGTATTTCATTACACCTTAACTCATATCCACCTTCGCGATTGGTCGCTTTCAACTGCTGCGCGTTTTAGGTGCCTGCCTGCGAATAACACACTGTAAAAAATAATGGGAAAATCACCTGGCAAGTGTAAGGTAATATTCGTAAACTCGTGTGGGAAACAGTTGTACTTACGGGTAAGGTAAAATTACCGCACTCTGGAGTAAAATTCACGTACATAGTAGTGGAAAATCCCATACATTGATGGAAAATTACCTTACGACGTGTGGATCACCTCGTCCATTTATAACTATTTCATCATTTTACATTATATCTTTTTAACTTTAATTTTTATTGTTTAGTTATACAAGATGTGTAATATGGCTATTTATATAGAAGGTATAATTACCGCACTATAGTGTAAAATTCATAATCTTATAAATGGATGAGAAAATTACCTAACGACGCTTGAATCTCTTCAGCACTCTCTCAACAGGTAAGTGAGAGGACGGCCGGAAGAAATAGTCCTTTAACACGCTAATATTCACGAAAATCGTTACGCTGTCATCGTGGTGTAATAGAGTGCGCAGTGGCATATCGTGGTGAAGAACTATGGTTTGAGCTCACCCACCCTCAAGCGTCGAGGATTTTAGTATTGAAGTTTCGGTTATTATTCGTCGGAGGAGACAGGTAATAAAGAAATTAGCAGTACATACTAAAACTCCGGGACATTTTTGAATATAATTTTATCATACAATACCTTTGGATAATGTTCCCTTACTTGTATAGGATTTTCACCCACATTTGTCAGGTACTTTTTCCGTGCGCTTAGGGAATAGTACTTTACTTGTTTTGTATGTCTACTCTATATTTAAGAGGTAATTTTACCTTACATGTAGAAGTAATTAGCTTCCCTTACACGTAAGGGAATTTTACCTTAATTTTTTTTTTTACAGTGCAGAAGTTCAGTACCTGATTCTCATTAGCCCAGTTAAATACCACACCGTTTTCGACGAAGTCACACGGCCAACAACGGAAGGAAAACTGCGCAAGTCGAATATATGAATATTTTTTACAGTGTAGAAGTTCAGTACCTGATTCTCATCAGCCCAGTTAAATACCACACCCTTTTCGACGAAGTCACACGGCCAACAGCGGAAGGAAAACTGCGCAAGTCGAATATATGAAATTTATCTTCCGTGGAATTCTTTGGGCGAAAGTCGTGTGGCCGTAGTCATTGTGGAGCTCGTTTCCGCACGTAAACTTTACATTTTCGTAAATTTTCAACAGTGTGTGAAACTCTGTAGGATGTAACATAGAACCGCTTCGGCTTTCACGTGGTGTGGTTTTCCACTGACGGCAACTGTATCCGACAAGCGGGTGCTAATGCAACTGCACCACCTCTCACTGACCTCTTCCGGAAATTAAAGTTGTTAAAAATATTTGTTCCAAAGAATTTAATTTCAACGGCCACTTAAAAATACATGTTTCCCTTTCCTGCATCAGTTAGTATTAATTCTGCTACCGACTGCTTCTTTTTTTTCAGTCTGTAAATGAATAATTCACGCTGGGCTCTCTTGGCGTTGATATGCACCCCCCCCCCCCCCCAACACCAAACGATGGAAAGTTCTTAATTCCTCGCTGCCTTCCTGGGATACTGAACTACTTAAGTACACTTTGATAGAGGCTATTCACGGTAAAGTAAGCACTTTTGAAAGCCCTCTCATTTGGAATAATAGTCAGTTAATTATTTTATTTTGTTTAAGTCTTAGATGTTAACTTCCGAGTGCTGTGGATTATACACACTGTGCTTTTTACTTACATAGCAACATTTATTTTCAAAAATTGGGTAAAGAATAATAAATGGCTGAAAAGAGAAAGTAACTATATCCTCAAAAGTGCTCACGTTACCGTGAACAGCCTATACAGAACGTTTGCACTCGATATGCTCGCGCGTTAAGGGTCGGCGTTAACCCTTTTGCAAAAATTCCTCGATTTCGTGTCACAATTTCAGATTTAGAGGTATTATTTTTAATGTTTTATTATAGAAAATTTACAATTTACTAGTTGTTTAATGCTTTTGTATCTAATTTGCAATGGCTGTTATTTCCTGCTCCCAAAAAGGCAAGAACTTATTGATAAAATATTAATATATTCTCGAAATTTTACAGCTAGCAGATAACACACAAACTTCAGCACGAAAATATTAAAACACCTCGGTAAAATATAAATATTCTGTTGACGTACACTGTCAGTAATTACTATAGAATCGGAAATTATGATGCGAAAACAAATAATTACTGCCAAAAGTGTGAAAAGTCCAATAAGAGTCATTCCACGGAAGTTTTTACCCAAATATCGCCCGTTCACCATGCACGCGATTCTGACACCGCAGCGATTGCGAGCTTGAAAGACCCGAGTGTGGTAGCAAGCCCCTACATATGACTTCGCGAAGAGAACGGTTTGAACTTGATAATAAAATATGAAACTTTGGCAACATAATTAAATCGTTTTGAAAATTAATTTAAACTGGAGAACCGTCTATGCATTTACATTAGCTGGAAGAAAAAAAAGACAATTTTGTTCTTCCAAGAATTAAATAAAATTGTTTTCGGGAAATAGTAAATAATTTACTAACTAACGTCTTTTTATGACATGCAATTTTACTGTAGTAATTTAAAGATTTGTTTTTGTATCTAGGGGAAAATGATACAACAAAGAAATATTTGGTAAGAACAGAGGTAACAAAAAAAATTTACCACAGTTTATTTGAACTCGAAAGAATGTGTAACAAAAGGAAATATACTCTCTGTGTGCTTTGAAGTAAGCAATATCTGCTAATCTAAACACACGAAAAATAAAAATTACTTAATGAAATGTATTTAATTATTTAATCCAAGGGGATAGTATCTAATAGTATACGATAAACTGAACAGCTTTAAATCGAATAGAGAATAGTCCAGGCAAACTATACAAAAAAAGTCGAAATGGACGCATTAAAACTTGTATTTCCAAAAGTTTCAGGAGTGTGTGGGGGTAGGTCCGATGACTAAAAGGATAAAATAATTTAAAGGCAAACATCTAGCAACGAAATGGATATAAAATGCGTGAATTAAAACTACATCACTGATTGTGGTGAGAAACAATTAGGATATGTTGATAAAGAGTACGCGATAAAACGTGTTTTTGAGTCGCCGTCGTTGCCTGGCTGGTGGAGGGGTGAAACTTTTCGAGTCGAGTCGTTAAGGAAGGGGATTTCAACCCCCTGAACTCATCTCTGTATAAACTGCCGCGTTTGGTATGTGGTGACGTATAAAGGAACTTTCTCTCCACAGGCCTTAACGGGGTCGCAGAATTGCCTCACGCTTTCTGAAAACATCTGCCAAATTTCCCTCGCCATTTCCTGAAGTATCACCGAGATAGGCGGCACTGGAAGGGGTGGTGGGGAGGGGGAGGAGGGCACAGGTTGAGAACTGGGACAAACTGGAACGCAATTTCAAAAAAGCTGCTGGAGTATTTTCTTTTCTTAGCGCTATTTGGGAAGTGTGAAAATAAAAATATTTCACGCGCACATGTCTCCCCACTGTTGGTTGTCTACAAAAGTACGTACCGTTGTATATACAATCATTGCAAACAGAACATTTTCGTGCTCAGTCAAGTTACGTAATTTTTGCTAGGTGTACTTACCACACTTATTACTTCGTCGTTTAAAACTAAATTTAAAACTGTGCTAAAAATTTTCTTCAATTGTGTGTATCATCCTATACTGAAGAATGCACACAAATAAAAAGGTTGTTTCAGACGACTGTCTGCCTTCAGCAAATTTGCCTGTCATACTGTGACAAGCTAGTGTCAAATATGTGGCAGGGAAGAGAGGAAGATCTCCATCTGTGGCGACGGTTAGGTAACATGTTTATTGGCTGTCCATGAAATGAGCACCTTTGAAAGCCCTACATAAGATCTACTTGTACTCACGTTGTGTATTCTTCCGCCTAATGTAAAATTATCATTGCCATGAACCTCATCACATTATTCATGCGTTGGTCAAGTGAAACTGTGGAATTATTACATAATTAAATATGTTACAAATTTGCTCATTCTTATACTTAGACGCATTAAAAAACAGAAAAGTAAAGAAATAAATTCAATTTGCACAAACAGTTACCTAAGAGTATTTATTTCACTTTAAGATATGGAACTATTTCCCATCAATCATTACCAACTTCACTGGGCGTATGTCACTCGGTGCGCCCGTCAAAATATATGCAGACAGGGGCAGTGAGTTTTTTCTGAGGTTGATTTCAAAAGTGTTCCCTTTATCGTGAACAGCCTAACTATCGGGACTGTTGCCACGCTCACGTTATTTTATATACTTGAACTTGAATCTAAAAATGGGTTCCATACATGGGATTCATCTTTGAGTCACTGATCATTGTCCCTCATTAAATGCACATGAGAACATTTATTTGTGTTTTTAATGTGTTTTGAAAGAAAGGGTTTAAGCAAAAAATATGTTATCCATTAAAGCGTCCTGTATTCCAGTGAGGAGTTTGTGAAAATATTTGGGCGGTTCTTAACACTGAGATCTTGGGCGCTGATGAGGGTGAAGTGAGGTGAGTATCGAGTATGAGAGGGCGGGGGGGAACGGGAGATCCCTGAGAAAGCCCGCCGAGCAGCGGTATCATCCGGCACGATTCCCACATGCGAAAATATAGGAGCGACACCGCCGGGAATCGAGCCCGGTTCGCGTAGGTGGGAGGCGAGTAGTCTAACCACTACACCACCGCTGTCCGCTATATGCCAGTGCTTACACAGTTTAAACTCAGATTAATTATTGTACTACATAATTTTGCGTGATTATCAATCGTAGGAGAAATTGCAAATGTATACATATTTCGTAAGTCATCCTCAGAATAACTGATGGTAGCTTTTGCAAGCATTAAAATATTCTTCTTGATTGATTGATTTATTTATTTACTTATTCTGACGATCGAATAAAGTGTAACATCTGCCGGTGAGTTCTGATCGGGGACGAAAAAAAAATGTCTGGCAGGTTTTAACTTATTCTTTTAAATTTACGCTTGTGACGTGTTTTCTGTCAGCGATTCCTATGAAGTTGCTATGCAATGTGGAAAACTTCTTTTTAGAAATTTGCCAGTATTATTTCACGACCTATGCCTACGACAGGTGAAGTTTAGTTGTATGTGTTCTCCGTGCTCGAGTATGGCAAGACCCGTTTCGAACGCCGGGCGAGTCATAAGACTGCCTCGCATAATTCCACTTTTAGATAGAGTATCGCATAATCCGTCCGTTCTTGAGCTTCGCGTCATTGAAACGGTGTTAAAGTTCACCCACAAATAAAAAGTATTGTCTATGCATGTTGCTTATTACACTTGTCGATTGTTCCTTTGCATGTTGCAAATCTTTTCGATCACGAGTAACATTGCTCACTAAGAAGTCGATGTGAACGAAACTGGCGAATACCAGTTCACGCAGTGGTTTCGATTTTGTTCGTTTTTCGCCTCGCAACTAGCAAGGCTATATCACGGTACTTTTTTTTTTTTTTTTGCGAGCATAGCTTTGACAACCAGAGCGTGTCAACACAGCCTGTTCGAGTTCCAACCGCGACACAAAGACCACACTAAAGTGACGTGAGTTTGAGAAACCGTAGCACACAAGTATAGCTGCAACACAGCCTAACCACTCGAGATTCACGCTGTCTCTGTAGCATGCCTTAGGGATGAAGTAAAGAAACTGCCTGTGGAGCACTGCACCCGACTATGCGACGTGAAGAACTCATAAAAAAAAAGTATTACAGACACCTGAAAAATTAGCAGAAAAGTCCGATTTATGCTGTATATGAAAGGAGAATGTATATATTTTGCAACATTATAAATTATTTTACTAAAATGTACTTTTTAAAAATGTGAAAAAAATGTCTATTAAAATAGTCCGTATTTTAACCAAAAATTAAGCATATTTCCGTTCTGGATGCTTCAGAAAGCAGAACTTGAAGAAAATATTTGACATGGGATACCGTCATAATGTTTACTATGATTATATGTAAGGAAATTGTAATAATCGTGTAAGAAATAATTTTTATAAATGATTTTATGTACGCCTATTTGTCACAAACATTTATGGCTGAAACTTACATAAATAAAGTTAATTATAAAATTGATATGATACATAATTTCGATGATTTTATTACACATGATCACAGTAAATATTATGACGATCTTTCTTGTTGAAGATTTTCATGTAAATTCTGCTTTCCGAAGCATCCAAAACGGAAATACACTTAAAAATGGTTAAAAATGCGGACTATCGATCGAAAAAAATTTTATATTAAAAAAGTATATTTTACTAAAACAGTTTATAATGTTGGACAGTATATACATTCTTCTTTCGTATACACCATAAATCACACTTTTCTGACAATCTTTATGGTGTCTATACTAATTTTTATGAGCTCTTCGCATTGGACAGCCAGATGCAGTGCTTCATATGCAGTTGCTTTACTTCAACCTTAAGGGTGGGTTTACAATTGACTTAACAGAATCAGTATGCAGTGAGCTTAGGATATGAATCAACGTGTTCAAGAGTACTGGTTTATGACTGTCGTGCGCGGGTCGTGTACGTGTTTGCCTTGAGTTCAGATATCGTTATATTTAACATCTTAAGTACAAGTCAAGACGAAGTAGACAATCAGAACACAGTGGCAGTTTTTGTTGGCAGGAAACTGCATTTACATTTTGGATTTAGGTTATGTCGTATCGTGAAATCGTATGCAATGAATTATTTTAATCGAGACAGTATCCTCTTTATTTAAAGAACAGTTCATGGTCCTGTTTTATTTCCTGGAAGAGGTTATGAAATTCCCTTTAGTTGATCTTCTCACAGATATCTAGACGTATGTGCAATGATGACATCCCCTTCTATAAGATATCGTGAATTTTCCAAAACGATTACATAAGCAGTAACCACAAATAATATAGTATTCACTATTGTCCATTTTTTCAGGTTACGTCGGTTACTTTGGTCTCCTGCGATTCTTATTGGCTAGACTTAGTAGCTAAATCAATCATAAACTGCAAAACTTATTTTCCGTGTACTTAACGAGTTATAAGTACAATTCTTAACTCTTCAGTATTTAATCGTAAACCCACCGTAAGCCTTCCGCCTGCCTGCAGCTATATTTCGCGTAATGCCGGAATCGACAAGCACGAAACGACAGCCCCGACACGACACTTACAACTTAACGGCCAATGACTTACAAGATAGCTCTACCAAGCCCGACAAATTCTGTCTTCCGACCAGCTATTTTGGATTAGAAATGATTTCTATTTCCGTCGTGTCGTTTGGCACGACACACAGAGCGTACAACCATGCAAAATTAAATCGTATTGCAAGCTTTCCCTACAATATCAAATACGCAGCTTAAAAGAACAAAAATATTGAAAATTCCTGTATCGGCTCTTCAAAATAATAAATTTACTTTTGTATGCATCAGCGATAACACTTAGTCACCATCATGTATTCCAAATTTCCCTCTTGTTCACTGCCTTTGAAACTAGCATAGCCTATCAGCTCCTTCTAAATAGTTAGGTAAAATGCCGAGAGCGTCGTGCCGGTTCTGACGTGTCGTGCTATAATTCAAGCACAGTGAAACTTTACTTGCCGTGTCGTTGCTTCTGTTTTCGTCGTGTCGTGTTGGGTTTGTTGGAGATATGTGATTCATGCTTTAGAGATCTCGTAAACGCGTGAGATCTAAGGACGACTTTTGCTAACGTGCCACTCGTCTCGTCGCCTCTACACGCAGCGCGCTCAGCTGGTGTGCAGTCTTTCCATCGGCTAATCGTGTCCGTATATTAATATAGTGCACTGGTAAAGATAAAGTCTGAAGACAATTCTAATTAAAGATCCCGTACAGAAAATTTTGCAGATTGTGAAAATTGATACTGGAAATGTCCGTTTCATCCACTTCCTCCCATAAAAACGTTTACATTTGCATAGTTTTTTTTTTTTTTAACAATGACTCGTCAGAATCACATTTTTAGTATTTCTGGAACGCACAAATAAAATAAAAGGATAACACTTTCCATATATAATTCAACACGCGTGACTCACTCCTTATGTCTCATTTCACTTTAAGGTATTTTTTTTAGCATAATCTATTTTAATAAAATCGTATACTGGCACAATTAATAATAACATGCAAATATGTTCATATTTTAAGCAATTTGCAATAATTTCGAAAAAAATTTCTTACCGTGATCTCAAATATTCCTTCAAGAAATTCATGGTGTCATATATGAACGTGGATTATGTCATTTCGAGTAGGGCGTCAGTTTGTATTGTTTATAGGTCCCAAAATTACTAACATTTCGGTTCTGACATTCCATTATGCAAAAAATATGCGGTCTAAAAATTGTATGTGAGATTATAGTACTTGTAAGTAATGTTGAGAAGTTGAAAAATTACAAAATTTTGAATTTTTTTTCGTGACCAGTTCAATTAATGTCATACATGACATTATTTTTTTTTTAAATATGTATTTATACAAGGACCACATAAATATAAATATTTTAATTTAAACGATTAGGGTCCTGTAGTTTTCAAAATATTGCACCGAAAAAGTCTAAAATTTCGGAATGTGGGAGCCGAAGTTTCTGTGTTCCTAATTTAAATTTGCAAAATAAATCACGTGACATGTAATCTGCCTTATATGGTATACACAATATGTAAATTAAGTACCAAGGATATTTAACAATTTGCACTCGGGAACTTGCAACACATTTTTATTCTTACAAGAGATACTAATAATTATTAATATTTCTTTCCCTCGGACGAATTAAAAATTGTTGGCAAAACCAACAATGCCTTTTTTAAAAATAGATTCAGAATGCCAGGCCACGAGTACCAATTGTTGAATATCCTTGATACTTAATAAATATGGCGTGATTAAGTAAGCAAAGTTATTAGGAGCATAAAAAATTGGGCTCCCATGTTCTGAAATGTTCGACTATTCGGTGTAATGTTTTGAAAACTATAATAGTTTCAGTACACATATTTATATTAGTGTGGTCCTTATATAAAGCTCTTTTGGGCGATGAAGTAAAAATCGTCGTGAATACGACCTTAACTTCGGTTGAAGTTTCGCGCCATTTTTGGAAGTACGTAATTTCCGCCGAGCGAGCCACGACGAGGAAGCGGCACTTGTTCGGATCGGAGCCGCGGTGCATAGAGACGCTGATGATATCGAAGTTCTGCTTCAGTGAGCGTACAGGAAGTGTCTGGCCAGAACGATTCGAGATCAAAGAAGTCGAGTGAGACCGGCGGACTGACGTCATGTTATCCGCGATGTTATCGCCGCCAGGGCAGCTGCCGGGTACAGACAGCAGCGCTGTTTCTTCGTAAATCGTAACACCGCAGCTGGTCGCGCAGCCCCGCGCACGCTAATGATGGCGGATGGACGCTGCTTGTCGCTCGCCGATTTTGCCGTTTCTCTCTTCTCCTTCTTTTGTTACGTCGCGTTAAGGGGGTAGTATCCCTTCCATATTCGAATTTTATTACAAATATTCGTAATGAAAATGTATGACCAGAAATAAAAAATTAAGGCTAGACATTACATGGACGACTACTTAACGATTTTTTTTTTAATTTGTTGCGTTTCAAATATACCTGTATTTTCCCATGTGGGACTGAAGTTATTAAATAATTAGATAATGTTTGATTACGGTTACGCATTTGACACTAATCATGTAAGAAAAATAAGTGGGTTTTAGAAATAACTGTTAAAATGTTCCCTGTGTCACGACTAGTTTGGTTTTCAAATATTGACTCCGACAATTAAGTTAACGAGGAAAATACGTAAATCCAAGACAGCAAGGATACTTCTCCCTTAAGGGGGATTGTTCATGAAAGCAGTGCATTTACCAGATTTTCGATATATGTCGTTTGCCAAAGGGTTTGTCGAAATGTTTGGCTCGACAGGACGCAGATAATAATTTAACGCCTTTTTACGTTGTAAGATATTCAATGCCGCCATTGTTCTCGGAGCACTGATGGAAGAGAAGAGAGAACTTTTGTTTGGTTATCTTCAATCAGTGCTCCGAGAATAACGAACACAGTGCATTTGTAACAATACAAGGATATGCTTAAAATTGTTATTTACATCTTGTCGAGCCAAAAATCTTCTGTAAAACAAGTAATGGCAAAAATTATATAATTATATGGTTTGCGTGGGATTGTCTCCGGCATTTATTGTGAAATAGTTGTTTTCACGAATACCCGTGTCTTCGGTATATAAATGTTCTGCAAATACGAGTGAAGAGATTTGAGTGTGGAGCAGTGCCGGAATAAAATGGTGGGGGAGATCCCTGAGAAAACCTGCCGACCAACGGCATCATCCGGCACGATTACCACATGCGAAAATCCGGTGATCTGACCGGGGATCGAACCCGGTTCGCCTTGGTGGGAGGCGAGCGGGCTAACCGCTCGGCCACCGCGGCCGAAGGATAGTATTTTTTCCTAAATAACTTATAACTAATTTTATCTCCTCGGGGACATGATTATTCTGTGCTACCTCGTAGGGCTGTAACAGATTAGTTTTCGTGTCACAAGTTAATTTTTAGAGAAATTGTCCATTTCACGAGTTCTTTAATATTTGCGTACATAATTTTTAATGCACGTTGTTTGGTAAGCAGAGCAAAGACAGGGACGAAGAATTGATATTTCTAAGTTTATATGATGCTTTTTGTGAGCATATTTCATATAGATAGTTCATGACGCAGAGTAAAGCAATCAGCTTAACTTCTAAAGAAGTATACCTTTTTAAATTTTTTCTTCACAAAATCTTAATCAGCTAGAAATTAAAAGATTCTGATATAGTGGTTGTCGCCAAGCCGTAACGATTAATGATATTTACAGCATAGTTTCTCTCCAAGTTACAGAAAACAATATATCAGCATTGAAGAATGAAGAAACTAAAATGCATTAAATCAACATTATATTGCACAAAATTTCTTGCTTGTTTCTATATTTCCTCATTATATTGATGAAATTTCATCATGTGCGTATAAATATTACATTATACATGAAATATAATGTGTGATTACACACTCTGTGGGGTGATTTTTCATGCAAAGTATGACGGGAAATTTAATAATATTCAGAGCCTAAACTGATCACTGAGGGATGTACAGTATGAGCCCAAAAAGCAAGATTTTTGTAATAAATATATTTTATTACATCATATACTTTGTGAGAATAAATAACATATAAGTGAATAAAAGTTAATTTAAGAAAATATCTAAAAAATACAAAAAAAAATGACTTTTTTTTTTTTTTTTTCCCCCGTAATTTAAAATGGGGTTGCCAGATTATGATCGGAAAGGAAACATTCTGAGCCCTAGCTTTTCTCCGGTTCAGGTGATTGAAGTCAACATGTACGCATTGAATAGGGTCGCTTTAGCGAAACACTGGAACCAACCGTACTCAAGAAATAAATGCAGCAATTTGTAATGCGTGCAGGGGACCGTCTGTGCGTCCCGTGAATGCATGCGTGGCGATTTCTTTTGACGATGGTAATGAAGCTATAAAATGAGAGTGTTTTTTTTTCAATCAAAATATATACCACAACTAACGTTGCAGTTTACACATAGTACACATTTTCACTGGGAAGAAACATTTCCATTGGTCTGAATAAAGTTTATTTATTGTTGATGAACTTAGCAACAGCATAATCGTACCGTTTCAGATTATCGTAATTTGATAAAGTAATGTTGCAAATACCTCTGCAAAATAATCACTTTTTTCTCATGTTACTTCATGTGTGCTATCCACAATCCTCGCAATTAACTTACACACACATATTCACCATGGCCGATGTGTTGCCTACCCATGTAGGCTTACCGCTATACCCTTTGAAATTTGCTGCACTAATTTCTTAAGTACGGTTGGCCTGAATGCCATTCACTAAGTTGATCTTGTTTGGTAATTTGTAAATTTTGACTTCAAAAAACAAAGTCAGAGAAATGCTAGAGGTTAGAATGTTAGAATCGTTCAACTCGAATTAATTTATTAATAGGAAAGATTTTATGAATAAACTATCTAAGTTTTAAGATATATTATCAGCTATGCATAATTCACTGATTAATTGTTTAATCTCATGAAGTTTTGATATTTAAAAAAATTACATTACAAAAGTCTTGATTTTGGGGCGCATTATTCACCCAGTGATCAATTTTGAAGTGTATATAAAGTTTAACAAACAAAAAAATACGTAGTTGCAAATTTGTAACCTGCGAGAACAAGTAAAATATTAAATCGATTTTCATAATACTTGAAAAGAATATGCTCATAAATGTTGTAAATGAATGAATATATACATTTCATATGAAGTTTATTTTCATAATTTATTTGGTCATTAATACGGCCCTATCATCAAATAACTACAAAACGATATGACTAAATGCATTGGATTACAAATAATGAACCGAAATATATTCGTGTAGGTAAAGAACACAAAATATGTTACAATTAAAATTTTGATAATCCACTTTTAAATTTAAAGCCACTTGTATCGATAGGTAAATTACCAAACCTACCGAGGAACATTTTAAAAAGCTGAATTTTTATATGTAAAGAATACCACAAAGGCAGAACATATGAGCACAGTATTATTTTAAAAAGCTGAATTTTTATATGTAAAGAATACCACAAAGGCAGAACATATGAGCACAGTATTATTTTAAAAAGCTAAATTTTTAAATGTAAAGAATACCACAAAGGCAGAACATATGAGCACAGTATTATTTTAAAAAGCTAAATTTTTATATGTAAAGAATACCACAAAGGCAGAACATATGAGCACAGTATTCTTTTAAAAAGCTGAATTTTTATATGTAAAGAATACCACAAAGGCAGAACATATGAGCACAGTATTATTTTAAAAAGCTGAATTTTTATATGTAAAGAATACCACAAAGGCAGAACATATGAGCACAGTATTATTTTAAAAAGCTGAATTTTTATATGTAAAGAATACCACAAAGGCAGAACATATGAGCACAGTATTCTTTTAAAAAGCTGAATTTTTATATGTAAAGAATACCACAAAGGCAGAACATATGAGCACAGTATTATTTTAAAAAGCTGAATTTTTATATGTAAAGAATACCACAAAGGCAGAACATATGAGCACAGTATTATTTTTGGATGGAAAAGTAGTACGGTTTCGAAAACTATCTTTTCCAGTCTTAAGACGTACATACAGAGTGATCCTGTAGTTATGTCTTACGTGTCGTTTCGTTTGCGATTGGTAAAATAACTCCTTCTGCTGAATTCTGTATTATATTTACATTGTTTACGAAAGGAAATCTTGATTTGTTTTCTGGACACGCATGTCCTTGCGTCATACCCTTGTTTTTCTACAACTTACCAAAACCTTCGGAGTAGTGTGTGTTAAAACTAATTCTCAATTGAATTATCTTCCCCTTTTAAATTTTTTTCTTCCTTTTCCTGTAGACATTGTTCCGTTCAAAATAGTTTCATGTGTAAATTGTATTATTCTTCTTAATACTATTACACAGGCATCGAAGGAAAAAAAAAACCGATCGCCTATATGACAAACTTTTTGGTTCAATATTTCAAGGACACAGATTAAAAGTATTGGTCACAATTTTATGTGGGAAAAATGTTTAACAATATTTAGTGGAAGTAAAAGATGTTCATCTACTGTTATTTATCGCACGTGTTTTCTACTGAAATTTTACTAGTAAGCGGACTCGTTAATACCCAATTTTAAATTTGTTTGAAGCCCATACAATCGATGACTTGAATATATACTGAGGTAATCGATCTGTTGGCTTAAACACAGACATATAAGGTCCAATCGCAAGAACTCTTAGAGAGAGGTCGATCCACGTTAGAGCTTCGTAGTTTCCTATATACGACCACTTTGTTCATTTTTTGATGTGGCAACTTAGAGGGAAGACTGGTACGAGTTGTTTTGAGTTTTGTTTCTAAAACCGATATCCGACCAGTATGGTAGGGTTTTTAATCACCTAGGTTCTCCAGAGTTAGGTAGCTAACGCATTAGTGCGTTAATTTACATTACCATTTACATCGCGAGTAAAGTTTATCGTACTATTTAATACCCCGTAAATTGCAGTAATAACAGTATTCTTTACCAAAACGACATTGACATTTCATTTCATCCTTTCTTGCAGTATCGCATATTTTAAAATACAAAGTTTTTTTTTTTCTATATTAACCTACTTGGCACAATAACACATGTTCGCTGACTATCAAAGTTTTTTATAATTATATTGAAAAACATTTAAATTTTACGGGGAACTTGTTTGTACCTTTACGAACAATTGTAAAATGCTTCTTCCACTGTAAAACATCTTCTTGTATCGTTACAGGGGCTGTAATTGTAACACATCTAAGGAAATATTTGTAATGCAAAGGAATCACTTCGAGCCACGAAATCAGATCTACAAGCAAATACACTCTGTGATGATTACTTCACATAAAATAAGTGACTGTATTAACGAGTGACGTGCAGTTTGAATAATGTATGTTATCTGGGGAATAATATTTCCTTTCAGTTTTCTTTCCAGTGTAAAAATCTTAATTGTTCTTCACTTTACATTCCTAGATAATAAGCTTATGCGCTCAAAAAACCTATGTGTATTTCCCCTGCCTAGTCATTTTATAATCATCCTGCAATGATAACGTGCAGATTTACAATGCCGCTGGCTGTCATACAGACGCAAACATTTACAAAACAATAAATTTTGCAAATTTAAAACTGCAGTTGTGCAGATATGAGCAGTCCGCTTGCAGGCGGACTGAGCAGTCCGCTTGTCATGCCGAACTGTGGTAATTATTTCAATCACTAACTTAAACCTACCCAAGAGGTGATATATTCTTGTCCAACTTAATACAGCTGATTTATGCCACCAAAATACGACCAAAGGCTGTAAAATGACGTGGTCCTGTAGCAGACTGGTTCCAGTTGTATTTCTCATTATGCCGGTTCTAGTCTCGCTGCCAGCGAAGATCATTTTTTCGTGATTACAAATCGAAATGTCCCTCACCCCCACCCCCTTTCACTAACTTATTTTATTCATTACAGTGGTTTTCGAGAACAAAATTTAAATAATTCTATTTCCACTTTTCAGCAATGTAAATTAAAATACAAGCTTTTAATTTGTTACATTACAAATATCTGTATTGCAATTTATACAACAGAACTTTTTGTAGCTCTGCAAAAACCATATTTAGTAAATTATTTTTAAAATCTTTTCTTGTAAAAGTACCAAAAAATATTGTATTTTAAGCCGTTAACCTGGCCGCTTTCTTTGTTCTCCTCTCTCACCATATAGTTACCATGTGCATTTAGTAACACGCGCTTATCATTCATGTAATACGCGATACGCGTGTGTTCTATTGTGCGGTTAATTGTACTAGATAACAGTCTCTTGAGGAAAGATGCAGAAGTAGAAGGAAAGGAGTCTAGCGTTGTGCATAATGTCGGCAAATTGCAGTATTCTTGAATGCAGCCACCCCAAACCTCGCATTCACGTGCATGTGCCACTGCAATCGAGAAATGTTTCTGCGATAGATTGTATCAACGCCATCGAAGTGAACGTCAAAGTTCCCGCATTAGTAAACTGAACTGGCAAAGTAGGTAGTGGGCACTAAATTATCTTCCAAGTCTTATATTACGGCTCCATTATTATGTATTAAAACTAGTAGTATTAACGACTCTTATCTAATTCGTTTAAATGGCGCATACACTCGTTGCTCACTGTAGATTAAATTTAAAAAAAATCAACGAATCTAAAAAAAACATTGCAATTAATATATCACGAAGGTCACCATGGTATAAATTTTTCATAAATTGAATTCGAGATACAGTTAATAACTTATAAACACAGTGTGTAGAACACTCTGTACATCACGAATCATTTTAAGTACATACGTAGCGGAGCAGGTTTTTTTTCATCCTTTCTTCACAAACGAAATAGTAGTTTAATCGGGAACTCAGAAGTTCATAGGAAGGTATCTGCGTGGTTTAAAATGTTAAGATGATGCTATACCCTAGTTGGCCTTATTACTGATGCTGTTCTCGGACAAGCACATTGGGCGCTCGTCCAATCAAAAGGCTCTATCTGGAGAGTGAAGGATTTCTTGCTTTCATGGTGACAGTAAATTTACTTACTTCAGACACGCGCTCCTACCGGTTCTACGATAGTGAAAGGCGAGAGAGAGAGAGAGAGAGAGAGAGAGAGAGAGAGAGAGAGAGAGAGAGAGAGCGAGAGAGAGAGTTGGCTGAAGACTGAGAGGGCAAGAGGTCTGGTGACTGTAAACTCGTAGACTGACACGTGTCGACGATGATGGACGAGTGAATGTCCTAGAATAACTGATGGATTTCCCTGCCAACCCTACACGCTACGGACATCTCGACAACCTGCCGGAAACTTCCGCTGGTTCGCTAGAACGTGGCTTACCAACCAGCACCGTGAATTCACTAACGGCTGCCAACCACACGACCAGTCATCGTTTAATAGATTCTAAATTCTACTCTGCGGCAACTGCGACACGACGATAAAAACTGACACGTATTTCTTGCAACTGAAATAATCATTTTACTCTTTCAAAAATTCCTCGCCAGTGTTAATAGTTGGGTATGAAGGCAAACCTACCAGCAAGCGAAAAAGAGTGGCATAGATAAGAATAATACAATACTTGAGGCTTGAGAACAAACACTTTCGTTAGGACACGGCAGTCGTAAAGCGACTAGAGAAGTTGGTTCTGGAAACATATATTATTAAGGGCCCTGTCTAGTAACACATTTTTAACGCCTCAAGGCCACGTATTGCCGTAACGAACCATTGCAACGGCGATGTAAAATAGCATCTGGTCTGAAAAAAGTTCACGTGCTATCTCTTTCCTCGGAATTTTAAGTGGTGAATATTAAGTTTTAATACGGCAATTTAAATATTCAGAAATGACACAGCATTTGTCACTATATATTAAAACATTGATTTTACAGAAGAATAAAATTCTTTAACAGAAGGCTGCTCACGGTAAAGTGAGCACTTTTGAAAGCCCTGCTTAAGATCTACTTGAATGCGCATTTCGTAAACTTCCGCCATGTGTAAAATTGGCATTTCCATAGACATGAACACTTGATTCATGTGTCGGTCAATTAAAACTATGAAATTATTATAAAAGTATATATTTTATATATTTGCTCATTCTTTCACTTACACATATTAAAAATCCCGAAAGTGAAACAAATAATTCGAGTATTTTCAAATATTTTCCTAACAATTTTACTCCAACGTTAAGACATAGAACTACTTTCTCTCCGTCGTTACCAACTTTATAGGTCACACGTTAGCCAGTTTGTACGTTAAAATACACGCAGGTAGGGGCAGTGATATTTTTCAAAGGTTGATTTAAAAAATGCTCACTTTACCGCGAACGACTTACAGCGATTTTCGCTAACTGTGGCGCTATGCAACGACCTCATTTATGTTTCAGTAGCCAAATTTATGAACTAGCAACAAAATATAGGCTTTAATTTCTGTTTATAAAAAAATGCTCGAAATATTCTATAGCTTTTGTAAATTATAATATACTCATAACTGCTCGCAATGAGACCAATATGGCTTCTAGGGATGCCCCTTAAACGAAGGTAGGCAGGGCGCCATGCGACTTGTCAACTGCTTCGGGCCAACTTGGATATGTTTGGCGTTCCTCGGTTGATTCCGCTGGTGGCTGTACACGCGGCTTCAGGGGGGACGCACGTGCCTGAGTGTTTTCGCGAGTGTCTATCATCTACCAGCAGGAGTTGTCAAGCAATTCAGCCAAAATGTCCTACCACACTCAGTGATCAGCAAGTATGCCGGAGTTTGAGCTTCAAGTCGTCGTTCGCTTGACTCCTTCCCCGATCCCCTGTCGTGACCAACACAAAAGATGACACTTTTTTTTCTTTTCATTTGCGTTTATTTTATTTTTAGTTACCGTTAAGCATATTTCTGAATATTCTTCCATCGCTCAGAGAAACTACGTCACATTTCTATAATTGTACAGAAAGATTATTTTTACGGTTTCCAGTCTCGATCACAGATCCCTTCGCTGTGATTCTCCATAGGTGATATCTTGAATGTTTCTTACAGATATGTGTGAGAACGGACGCCGTGCAATACACGCACGAAACCATCGCTAAGAAAATGTTTCTAAACCCGAGTTGGCATTCGAACTGCGCGTATCATATATAGTTTATCTTTATTCCTACTTCTGTGGTCCTCGAACCTTTGCTTAATACTGATTTATCCCAGTCTATCCCTGAAGATATATCTTCAGTAATTCAAATAATCAGTATTTCAAAATAGGAATTTCTGGTGCACACTTCCTAGCCTAGTAGTTTTTTTACCGCGCTGTGACCTTCACCTAAACTTCTGGTGACTTTTGTTCTAACAACCGACAAAATTGGGAAAATTACAACAATTGAGAAAAAACACACAATCTAATATAAATAGATGGAAAAAATTTAAGTAATGGCAATATTTCAAACATATGGATATTACGTTACTTCTGCAAACATCAAAACGTAGCATAGGATAGCTTTAACCTCAACCAACACTTCAAGCGCTCAAACATGAATAGAAATCGAGAAATTTGAGTCGGTTATTTTTCTTTAATGGTCCCGTTTATATACAGCACTATAATGAAAGCGTGGTAGGTAAGCGGTAACAATCCTGGGTATTAAAAATGTTTTATTCGTGTACATATTCCGCTACGCAAGAAAATATTCTACTTTTCAACTTGTTTTAAGTACAGTTAAACACACATATAGAGAAAATTAAACAAGGTTTAACTATCCAGCTGTATAAATAGGTAAACTCAGCTATCAAATTAACGGAATAATTACATGCATTTTGGTAAGTTCCGTGCAATTTACGCTGAGTCCGTGATTTAAAAAAATATGTGTCCTTAATTGTACGAAGATCTATGGATAGTTTTTTTGTCAGTAGTCGAGCAGCAAAAGTCCTGGCGATGGGCTAACTAATAATTTTTCTTGTGATTATGCAGGTACATTGTACAAAAGCACTGTATTTCTCCGTAATTTTACGGAAATTTTCTTAAGAGTGGAGAATAGTTTACAAAAATTAATAGATATATAATTTAAAAAAATATATGTTTTCTGAAAACAAGAGCCTGGCTTGGCCGAATCTACCAAAGTGTGTTGTCTACGAAGTAATAAATGTGAATCGAGTTTGGTGAACTTTGGTCGATACGTCAGAAGTTGCTTAACCAGGACTGACATAGCACACGCACAGAGAAAATACAATATTTGAGCTTCAGGACCCCCTCTCAGCACTAGGCCATTCCGGGGTTTTACATTCTCAGTTTTATCAAACGCATAAAGAGAAACAGGTGCGATTTAATGAATTACATCTCCTGCGACAAATGTTAAGATTTTATTAAATGATCACTATTTATATGTCCTCCAAAACATGCCGTGACATAAAAAAAAATCTTTCCAGCTTTTCCTCCGCGTTTATTTATCGGGTTTATTTGTGGTGGAATTAAGTAGGTCGTGCTTCACCGCCTGTTGCAAATTTAAGACGTAACGCTAACCAACAGAGCAACTTAAAGCAATAGCTTAAAACGTAGTATTTACTACATATAGTTGAATGATATTATTATTAGTATTTACGGCAATTCACATAGCGTTCTAGCTGATATTACGTATTGTTTGCACTACATTGCTACGACGTATTGAAAATGTTCGGTAAAATGCATGCATCGCAAGAAAATGCGATATGGCTGAGCCAAGCTGAACGTGAGCTCTATCAGAACGAACGGCAGACTAAGGAATTGGTTTTAAAATATAGTAATGGCAATACTACGAAAACTGCACCAAGCTTCACACAAAAAATTCCTGCTACCGCCCTGACAGCTTACAAAGGGTTTTGTATTGGGTTAAGCAATGGTTTATAACGACACACCAGTGTGAATAAGTATTGGGATGATGTGGATACTTTTATCATAACTGACATATGATTAAATTTTATATGTTTAACATAACATCTACTTGCAACTTTCAAACATTTAAATTGTTTATAGGTATTACCTATTGTCTTAAAAAATTATGAAGATTGAAAATTTATGAACTACATTAAGTACATTATTGTTTACAATCTAGGTATATTGATAATAAATAACATTTTGAGGTAAAAAAATGTTTTGTCGTTACATGCATTATTAAAGTCTAAGCTGTATGTGAAATTTTTGTACGTTTATTTGTGAAAACTCTAAAATAACGTATTAAATAATAGTGCAGAATATACTACCCTAAGTTTCTGTTTACTATGTACTTTAACATATATATATATATATATATATATATATATATATATATATATGTTAAAGTACATAGTAAACAGAAACTTAGGGTAGTATATTCTGCACTATTATTTAATACGTTATTTTAGAGTAATATATATATATATATATATATATATATATATATATATATATATATATATATGAGTATGTGTGTGTGTGGTGTACGTGCTTAATATTTTACTCATATTTTAAGTTTCTGTACAAGAGTTGTAGCAACTTCTGGTTGAATTAACGGTACATAATTTTAATTGTGCAAAGTCTATGTTTGTCATGTATCCCTGAACTGTCACTATTGCTGAAGGGTCTAACTTGACTCTGAGATTGGGTTGGCATTCGTCACTTCGACAATGTGTTTCGCAGCTGAAATGTCAAACTCTACATTCTGCTTCACCCGCGACTATTTTGTAGTGAAATATAATATTTATTGAACTCTTTTCACCATGGCAAAATATTACTTTTAGTACAAGCAAGTATATATTTATTTGTTTCTGTTACAGTTTTTTTTTTATCCGCTATGTCTGCAGGTACGTGCACTTCCCGTGGAGTGATGCTGTCGAAATGGTCCTTCGATGTGAGGCTGGTGGTAGTTAAGAAGCACTGATCACATGCCTGCTTGTGCCAGATACTTAGCAAAGTTGGATGAAGTGACCAGCGGAAGAGAGGAAGTCCTGGGTGAGCCCAAACTAGTTTTTGACTCTTCACACATTTACTCCTCGTTTAATACACCGATAAACAAGTCCACCCTATAACATCTTGTTTAACCTATCGGAAGTTTTGACAAATCAGCGAATTTTCTATCTTTTTTTGTTGTTGACAGTTGTTTGCCGTATTGGGCAAATACAAAAAAAAAAAAAAAATCAAACTCAGTGAATGTGGATGCAGGAGGTATTATTAATTTGCTCATTGTAATACTAATAATGCTTTCTCCTGGAACATAGTTTTGTATTTTCTGAGTTTATCAACGCCCAAATTTTTATAGCGAGGGGCTTATGAAGCTGGGTTCCAGAGTGTTAAACTAAATTAAAATTAACTCTAAGAACAGTTTGGATGTCTCTGTCTAGGGACACCCGAATTTCGAGAAAAAAATTTCACGACCAGTTGTATTTCATAACACTTTAGCTCAGATCCACTTTTGTGACTGAGTGATCTCTATGTTAGGTGTCTGCCCACGAATAAGAGACGTACAGTATCGGAGTAACTTAATTCTGATTTGCAAGCCAACAAAGAAAATGTCTTCTCACAGACACACGCCACCAAAAAGCGAAAGTAAACTGTTTCTACGGTCCTACGGTATTGAAAACTAGCATGTGCGGATACCATATTTCCGCAGATTGCCCAACTACATCCAAAGACACATGGACTTGTTGTTAAGGCGCAACAGTCCAAAGGCGTTTCTTTACGCGAAAATAAGGCACTTAACTGAAGCTTGAAACCTGCTGTACAGAAAGCCACCGGATTCATGAATGCCACTTCCAGTCAGCGTAAATTTGCTATTTGGACTTCTCAAAGTAAGTATAAATTCATGAGAAATAGTGACAAGGTACTAGTACCTCAGGTCGTAACGTTTAGGTGCAGGATCAGCGAGTCTTCAATTGTGGTTCAAAAATTAATGAGCTACGTGGTGATTTTCAGCATAATTATCACAGGCTCCAAACATTGTAACGACAGCCTGATATTTTTGAAACCTAAGGAAGATAATAAAACCTGCTTAACTAACGTTATTCAAACTTAGAGCAAAAAGTTAGGTTTTTAGAACCAGTTAACATGATTAAACGAAACATGGCCTTGCTGAGGAGAATGAAAGAACTAAAAATTGTTTTTACAGTTTCTTATGATTGCTTTTATGCAACCCATTTTGTACTAATATTATAATTCATAATATTATGAATTAAAAGTTATTTGTACTTTTATTTAATTCATGATCAAATGAAAATGTAATTATTAAACAGCTAACAAAATGCGTCGTGACGTCACAAGCCACGAGCTCGCGAGCTCGCTTATGTTTGCCATGAAAATTGTTTGTTTATGAAGAGATGTTTTTGGGTCGAGGTTAACGAAACTAACAAACAAAGAATTACAAGGAATCCGAAAAAGGTGCATTGCAACACATAAAGCAAGTAACGTATTGTAAAAGACCAAGTGTTAAATAGATAAATCTCTCGTCAAAACCAAAGCTAGGGCTCAGTAATATATATATATATATATATTTGCACATATGTCAATTATAAAAGTTAGGTGTGCTTATTGAAAACTAAAGGAATTTCGGTGAATGGGTTAGAAAGATTTTTTTGCGGGCACAACAAGCGCACGCATATAACTAGCCTTTCTTCGAATAGTTGGCTAAAAATAAATCGGTTTACTCTTTGCGATTTTAACATTTGATCACTACAGCACATTGAAAGACAGCATTTGAACCATTTATTAGTGATTAAATAAATTTTTTATTTTAAAATTATATTATATTAATGCAGAACGCGAATACAGTAAACTGCACCACGATTTCAGCCCAGCTGAGACAGAGCAACAGCGTGCGAGTTTTTCTTGACTTTATTTCAGTTTAGTGTTCTAGCATTCATGATAGTTTGAATTTTTCCTGTAAAGCAGTATTCATCCTTAATGACTTATTTGACTCTATGTAAAATATGTGCATTGCAAGAAATATTTGAATGGCCTTGTAGTGCTGAATTTGAGAATGGTTACAATGATCTGTAAATATGGGATCGGTCGTGACCGAGATAGCAGCGTTCTTTACGTCGTGCAGTTATTCAGTTGCAGTCCATTTACGTTTATTTCTGAAGCTGTGCTGAAGTTATACTTTCGGGACATTGCTCCGCTTCATGCAAACAAAATCTAGGATATTACACCGAAGGGACAGCGTACTGTATTCGTGCGCACTCAGTTTAATAATACTTGGCATGAGAACTATTTCTTACTAGGCACTACTACCGTACCTATTTTCTTCTTGTTTTTATCGATTTTAATTATAAATAAACTATTGTAGTTTAGAGATAAAATGCAGGTAAAAAATCTATTTAATAGGAAATAGCACCATTTTATATTTACGGACGTATAAAATGCAGGCGCTACATGACATCTTTAGAAAAAAGAGAAAACTTCACATGTGGTGTGATTTTTCAAAGGTTTGATTTGAAAAGAATGAAGAGACCCCGAATAGTTTGTAAAAGACGTGTCACCATAATCGCTTACAGTTTGCCATTAGCCAGACCCGGTTTTGAATCATGACGTCACGCCAATGAGAAAATGCTTCGCTCTACCGTGGTAATGGCTGCATAAATATCGGTTTTAACTGAATAAATTCTTTATCAACGCCAATTTTATGCAATAAACGTTTGTTCTTACATTCGTATTTCATCAGATTTTAATCATGTAAGTTTCAGCTATAGGTCTTAATTACTGTATTTTAATTTTTCCTAATGATAACGCCGTCTATTTTAACAATAAAGTAGCTTGGGTTTTGAACTATTTTTTGGAATTGTTCCTGATAGTATTTTCAGTTGGATTAATTCTAGTCGCATTGCATGAATCACATGGGGATTATATGCATAGCATACAACCTTGTCGTTAATAAACATTACGTAGAATTCAATATGAATTTGGGAATACTTTTTCTGATCTTATGCTAGAGTCCTCATGTAGAATTTTTGTTTAGTTTAATACATTTTTAATAGCGGGCAAATGATATACTTTGGGTGGCTGTTAACGCCATGTTAAGGGAAACATAATCGTACTTAACTAACGCAGTTTTATCTGTACATAAGACGATAAAATAGCTATCCAATCTTTATTATATATCAGTTAGCCCTACAATTTGATTGAAATATCGGAATATTTTTAATCCAACACGCCCAATATTGATACCACTTTGTGGTTTAGTGCATATTTGGCTTGTTATTATGACCTTGTAATTTATCGCCAAGTAATCATGTTATTTTGTTGCTAGTGGTAAAAAAACTTTTCATACATAAGCTTGTAACGAAATTTAAATCGCTCACAATAAAATGGCTGCAAAATTGACTCTAGTTTTTGTCGCAAAAAAATGATTTTTTTAGGTAATGAAAAGCCGTTTCGAAAAAAGTGTTTTAAGATAGTAGTACAAAGTCGTATATATTGCGTTATACGTTGGGGCAGTGATATTTCGCGAAAAAATTTCGAGACAAGATAAATTCCAAAACACTGTGGGGTCGTCCGGCTTTTTTGATTGGCTGAAACATGTTCTGGTCCGTGTTAACTGTATGCGCACGAATCGCAAAGGTACAGTGTTGGAGTTACAGAATTCTGAGTGGCTCGGCCAAATGTGGAAACAACACCAGCAGCCAATGAAGGTATAACAACAGCCGAGGGGTGTGTGCGTGTGCGTGTGTATATATATATATATAAGTCTTTTTGAAACACCGCTGATGTGTGGTTCGTGTAAACATTCACGTTAACAACGCCATGTTTCGTATTATCTTTACGTGTATATGTGTATACAATACTGTATACAAGTGGATAGTTCGTTTCCTAGTATATGTAACGGTCATCCGAATACAGTCTTGAGAGGACGAGACTTTGTGTTCACACTTAAAGTAACAATAAAAACTAAGAAATTTCAGATTTCTCAAAAATAAGTTGTGAATTTCTGGAATAAAAGGCATATACAAATAAGTTACAGGAAAAACAAATGTCCATACACAGAGCAGGAAATGGTCATGTAAGCTTTCTTTCAAGAAACCTAGGCTTAATGAACCAGGTGACTGTACATGCAAAAAATTATGTTAGGTTGGACTTAGTAGAGTGCGAGTGCGACCATGCTGTCACTTACAGTTACTCTGTCTACTTGCAAATTGCACCAAACCTAAACGAAAAATTAGGAAGAAACTGTGGTTAACCATATGGAAATAGAGGACATACTTTCAGATAAAATAAGTATGAGAAAGTTGTATGCTTCAGTCCTCGGTCTGATTTCAAACTGCGCAAGAAAAATTAAACAATTAATGTATAACAAAATGTTGCAAAGGCGTTGGAAAATATCATTATCGATTTACTTTCAATTTAATACAGTTCCTAGCTGCAAGAACAATATCAACCACTGAAGATATTCATTCACACTTCCGGAGAATGGTTATCATTCACATTTGTGCAGTTGTATCAACCAAATGCTAGTTATCTCTAGTGCTTAGCAGAGTAGCTTCATGTGACAAATCTACGTAACAGTATTGATTAGTTCCATGTTGTAGTGACTTTAACATTCATGTCTGTGATTACTTGAAGAATGTGAACTGCGTCCAAGAATCGTCATGAGAATATTGTCGCCCATACCATTACTTGCAATAAAAATTACGTTCCACAGTATTCATAGTCAAACCCAGCAACATAATATATATATTTACAGGATTAAACATACTATGAAACGTTGCAGATACGTCTTCAAATAAAGTATTTATTTGTGTTCATTATTGCATAAGAAATGGTATTTGTAAAAGTATATTTTGTGTACATACAGTTATTCACGGGGCTTTGACTCATTGAGAAATAAAAGCAAAAATGCATTAAGCGTTGACCAGTGCAAACAAATGTCGAATGATAATTCCTGTTACATAGTTTTCCTTGTAACACCAACTTGCACAACAAAAAACTATTTTTGCAACATTTAATCAAACTGTGCTTTAGATGATAAATCGTGTTCATAGGGAATAAATACAACTTGGTTCATATTTGCGAGATATGATGTTCACTAGCGCCTTCTTTCTCTCTCTCCAACTTACACTTCTCCATAGCTATCTCTTCAACAGGCTTCTTTGTATGGCTGTTTCTAGCGGCGAACCGGTCAAAGTTCGTTTAACCCAGCTGTTTGCTTTTTTTTTTTTCTAAGGAGGATCGTCATGCGAAACTAGATAAGGAATGACGCTCTATCGGCGAGTTTCTGGCGTGGTGAACCTGACCCGTCCTTGCGCAGTCAGCACACACCACACGAGCCGAACCACAGATCGACGACGCACTTCGACTGAGCTATGTACCTGCTCAGTACTGTAAAACTTTTATTTCAAACTCGCACAGACAGCACTGATCTGATTGCGTCGGCTGTACTGGCCTTATTCACAAGGCTAAAAATGTGTACATTTGAGGGATGCATATTGGTATGACTAGGGCAAATGAAGATACGCAATGGCTAGAGACCTGGAAAATTCTCGAGTTCAATGACCTGCAGACTAGACACCACCGTCGTATGTACAAAGATGCCGATATTAACTGCACCTTGGTTGTCTGCTGTCACAGTGGAAGCCGACGATTGGGTCAGCGTTCTCCAGGAGGTGTCAAACACCGTGTGAACCAATTGCGAAAGTCATACAAATACACGTTTTTTTTATATTCCACCTTGTCCCAAAATGAATACGCGAATTCTTCAGGTCTCTGCCTATAGCGATAGAAGTGATATTGTTGAAGGTGAGAGCAGAGGACGCTGTGGACAGCTCACCCGCTCGCTGTACTCTGGGGGCGGCTGTCTCCTACTGAAACTCGTCTGGGGGCGGCCGCGTGTTGCAAGGGGACTGCTGCGGGTACCAGGATGTCTTCGACAGACACTCGGGCGAGACACCGCCCCGCGCCGGCCGGGCTGCATGTGAGGGACGCAGTCGGACAGCTGTCGTGACTGATCGCTGCACGGGCCATAACCCGCGCCGTGCGGGTGTGCTGGCTTGCAACGACAGCACCTCGAGGCTCCGGCTGACTGGCCTGCACGTAGCTTGTCACTGCGACCACTTGTCATGGAGGCCAGTGGTCAGTGCTTGAACCTCGTCCTTCCTGGCCGGCAACAGTTGCATACTGACTAGGCGACTCTTGGGTGTGTGGCCAGTTAGGATGGCAAGCGTGAGCTGCTTGTGTGCCAAGCCTGGGAAGGTAGTTTTTTTAGGTGTGGTCAGCTAGTCTTATGTGTATTCTTGGGTAGCTACTTTTCTCAGTGTGGGCAGCTATTGATCTCGTTGTTGCCAGGTAGTGTTGTAAGTGTGGGTAGCTAGTGTTGTAAGTGTGGGCAGCCAGTGTTGTAAGTGTGGGTAGCTATCGCTCTGATTGTTGGCAGGTAGTGTTGTAAGTGTGGGTAGCTAATGTTGTAAGTGTGGGCATCTAGTGTTGTAAGTTTGGGAAGCTAGTGTTGTAGGTGTGGGCAGCTAGTGCGCTAATCGTGGATGGCTAGTAACCTTATTGTGGGCAGCTAGGTTTGTAAGTGTAAGCAGCTGGGGTTGTAAGTGTGGGCAGCCAGTGATGTAAGTGTGGGTAGCTATCATTCTGATTGTTGGCAGGTAGTGTGGTAAGTGTGGGCAGCTAGTAACCTAAGTGTGGGCATAGAGTGTTGTAATAATGGACAGCACGTGCCAGGGTTAGGAAAGTGAAGCGAAAGGAAAATGTAACATATTAACCGGATGGTGTACAACTTCCGTTTATACCCATTCTGTCAGCAACTGATGCTCCAAGTGTGGTCAGTTAATGTTGTACGGGCATCTAGTGTTATAAGCGTGAGCCCATCTAATCTTGAGTTATTCCGCCTCACGTCGACCGTGTTTTTACAGCATTGCCGTCTGGCGACGCTACGATTGCGCGGGCCTTTTGTTTAGTCGCTACTGTTAACATAAAAAAAAACTGCAAGACTGGCCTAGGAGCCCTAGTGTTTTGTTGATCGTAAAGTGGAATAACGTCTCCTTTCGTCGTAGATCATGTCCAGAGTTTCAACGCATCGTGTGCAACTGTGTATGTCCCTCCCGGAATCGGTGTATTGAATGTGATGCTTGCAGTTTATAGAAACGACCGAGAAGGATTTTTACAGGAAAACTAAAAAGTCTGAGAGTGATCATGCTCTAATCGTTTGCATATTCGGCTGATGTGAATGTCAGCAGTATCTCCTACTTCATCCAAGCTTCGAGTCTTAATTATTATTGTGCGATACACTCAATATTTATGAGTATTCGTACAAAATTTTTCCTTGAAGAATTTTTTCGTTGGAATCTCTTAATTACAGAGTTGTGGCTGTTTGACCTCTACAGAAGGTTCGTAGCAGGGTTGCCTTTTAGCGGACTTCTTAGGTTAGAACAAAATAATGTGAAAATCAAAATTGTTAAAATATCTTTAAATTGGCGGCCGGAAAAAAATTTCACATACACCGAAAGTTTCAGTAAAGTGACATAATAGTTGTGGCGAAAATTCTAACATATTGTAAATATTATTAAATAAGACGGCTGTGTGTTTGAGTAAAGTTCTCGTGTAATATAACTAAGACACACTGAAAAAAATATATTTGACTGAGTAAAACGAAGTTTATTTGACGCAAGCAAACTAATTGTGTTTTTATAAGGGAAGTTAAAGAAACTAAATCTTTTGTTATCTTGTTTGGCTGCCCCAAACTTTAACATACGGTTGTTGCGACTAAAGGTTTGTTTGGCATTACGTGCACCAAACTGTCAAGTCTATTGTATAAAAAAACTGTAACACAACCGAGTTTCGAACCGGATCATTTGTACTCGAACGCTATGTCTTAGCAACATCAAATAAAGCGAGTACTAGCAAAATAAGATATATTTTTTTTTTAACACAGTTCTAATATAGGGCAAAGTACGTAAATAAATATTTCAGGTTTAAAACTTTAGCTTTTAGTTTGTTGTTAAATTCCTTGTATAGGGATGTTTATGCCATCATTAGTGATAAATTAATGCACTAGCAAACACTGTTGATAACCTAATTGTTACAAACATTTCAGACGAACTCTTGAGCTGTATTGGTGAATTAGGGCAATAAAATGAGTGACTAAGCATATATATATAATATATACACACAGTTGATTCAACTTAATGATTTGTTGATAGTACAATTTTTTTGGCCCGGCTCAGAGGTTTTGTTTATTTAAATGTGTATTTGGTTATGTGAAGGAAATTAATTTTATTGCTTTACATGTTTTGTTTACTTGACAAAATATTATGTTGCAGTTCTAAATATATGTTTGTTCATGTACAAATATGTAGAAACGTTTGTCCATATACAAATATACGTTTGTCCATACACAAACAAACAGTTCTCTTGACTGCAGCAAAACTTTCTCTCATTGTAATGTAAATGGTTTGTTTGTCAGGAATGGAAGAAAATTAACACGAATCAACAAGCAAGGCTCGAGTTTGAGTCAACACACTCGATGGAAAAATTTTTATCTGTGAAGTCAGACTGAGCAATTACTGACCTGCCTATTACATAAAATCATAAACTCGTAAAAGTCGCTCAACTGCTGTAAAAAAGAACATTCAATTTCTTGATTTATAAAATTGTTAAGTTAGTATAGTTGCCGTGCGCAGAGCGTATGAAATTAATTTTTGTAAAAATTATTTTTGGAAAGAGATCACAAGCGTGTATTTATAAAGATTAGTAAAATTTAAATGCTATTAAAAATTATTAATTCACTTGATAACGATTTCTTATTATATATGCATAGAAAGTGAGATACAAAAGTCAGATTTAGCTTGCAATATACGTCAAAGAAAAATCGGCTGAAGAAAGAAAACGTTGCGAGTAGAATGATTTAGATGAGTCAGGCATAAAGGGCTGGGGATCAGGAGCCGGAGCCGACATCATGCTCTGTCATTCCAGTCACCCAACCGTCATCTTAGATCTGGCTGACCTTGACTTTGACCCATGACATTTGACCTTGAAAACACAAAATTCTCAAAAAATAATTTTCAAAATTGTTACATTTCCGGAGGTTCACTCCAGCACCGCACCCTGCTTAGTCAGCAGGTCTCCACCCCCCACCACTCCTAATCTATACTCATTCCATTGTATGCCACCATCTTGGTTTTTCGTTTGTCATTTGTTTATACATTTCTGGAGGACCCCATTTTGGATTTCACATGTTTACTTTTACATCACCTAGGTGGTGCTAGTGTATTAATAATTGATATCGCCACCAGGTGAGTCGTTGATTTAGGCACCAGGCGGCAGCCATGTTTGTTTATGTTTTTAAAGTGTAGATTAGGCTGTCGGCGCCCTCCATGATGGATTCTATTTTCAACACATAGGTGGCGCTAATTTGTCGATTCACTGGCCAGGTGAGCTGACAGCACTCATTTTATATAGACATAGTAAAAACATGTAATTTTTCATTCCTATTGAAAAGAAAATATATTTTTTTCAATCAACAGTATGCCAAAATGCTTGATGTGGGACTTGGTCTACCTGCATAATTTATTAAATATATATTTTTGTTATGAAAAATTTAAAGTTGCTCAATTTAAAAAGCATTTTTTATTTAATTGTATAATTTTACTCATAGTGCAATGGTACTTTATAGAAACCTTTTCAATTAAACTAATTTTTTCTGTGCTTTTTAAATTTTAATTTTATACTGGCAAATTAGGTAAAAATGAAATAAAACACAATTTTAGGGACTTGTATTCTGTTCTGTGCTGCTGCCGTAATAGATTTTAATGGTAGTATATTATTTTCAGGCATGTGCAATATTATTCCGAAGGTGGTGCGTACCTGCTTTACAGAAATTACCGGTTCGTTTCTTCCAGCAATTTGTCTTTATCCATATATAGTCAATCACATTAGGGCCTTTATTAGGGTACTGCACGAATTACAGGTGCAAACGATATATAAAAGATGCTGCATGTTAAGGCTTGAGTATGTAGTGAAGCTATTCGGTAAGCTTAATTCTCGCTTATAATGGGCTGGTATGCATATATGTGAAATATGAAAACAATGCTCGGGCTGCTTAGAATAATTCTGGGAACGCATTGTCTGAGTTGTAATAGGCATAACGATTTTTCTCTGTATTTAGTAGTGCAGGTATTTTTTTTATATAAATTTCCAGTATGATTTTATTTTTACATGCCGTGATTTCCTTCCCAAACAGGGTATGAATCAGGATCATGATGGGTCGATGTAACGGTCTCGGCTTCGTATATTTATTAAATAGTTTCTGGTTTTTATCCACCAGTTTGGAGAGTAGGAACCAGGCGTCGGAGTCCGCCATGTTGTGACGTCATTCGTCCGCCATCTTTTTTCTTTTTTTTTCCCCCCATTCGCAAAAATAGCAGACTCAGAAATTTCCCATTTTTCCCGGAGCAGGTGACCTGGATTAGCGATCCAGGTGACCCTAGCGGGACTCATGACCCTTGACCTTTGACCCCAAAATCCCAAAAAAAATTCGAAAAATCCCAAAAATGTATTATTAAAGAATTACTAAAAAAATTATTTAAAAAAATATATATTTCCTGGGGTTCCCCCGTCACCACCCTCACGTAAAAAATTAGTAGACAGGCATCCACCCCACCCTCCTCGCCAATACCCAGTCAGCCATCGTAGGAAACATTGGATGCAAGTGAACTTGAAAACCAAAACTCGAGAAAGAAACATAAAAGTCAGTAAGCATATTACGTTACTTACTACTACTACTACCATATTAGATGCGGATGATCTTGATCTTGACCCCATGACCTTGAATGACCTTGAAAACAAAAAATCGAGAAAAATAAGTCAACAAGCATATTACGTTACAGACTGCTACCATATTAGACGCGGATGATCTTAACCCCACGATTTTGGATCACCTTCAAAAAATTTAAAGTTGTTCAATTTTGAAAAGTTTTTTATTTAATTATATATTTGTACATATAGTACAATGGCATTTTATACAATGCAATTAATTAAATTAATTATATTTCTGTACCTTTTAAATTTTTATTGTATTCTGACAAATTAGGTAAACATGAAATAAAACACATTATTTTTTACACACTTCTTAATTCAATTAATTTATTACAGTCGCTCACGCCCTCGAAAAAAAATTACAATATCCTTCAATATATGTATATGCATCTCTATATATGGAACTGTTTGGAAGGTTATAGTCTTTATAGCATATCGCTATTCACACTCGTATTGTCCTTGTGCTAAAATATTGCTACATTTATTACACCGACACGCTGTTCAGGGTGGGTTATGTACATACATAGCTACACTTTTGAGGACATGTACCTAAGTTGCAAGAGACATGCTTGCAGCAAACCAGGTACCGAGGTACTGATGAGAAATGCACTTCGCCTTTACAGGTCTTTGCATGTCTAAGTAAACTGTCGGTACGCATGATCTGCGCACCGCACCTATCACACAAATATGACGTGCAGCAAGGATTCTTGGCATAATTAAAGCGCTCATGTCGTCGAGCACTGCGACTTTTACTGAAGGTATTTTCACAGAAGCGATACTGATGACGACGTATTGGTTCAGGCAAATACGCGGACGGACCTGTTGATGATGTACGTGCTTGAGCTAAAGAAGCAGGTAACGCCGACAATTGTGTTCTAGGTACCTCAGCCCGAAAAGTTCGATGGCTCCAATGTAGATTTCATTGACGTAACAGCTGAAGAAGTCGATGGTATTGTTGCATCTGTAGATGGTCGCGCTGCACTGGTGCCAGTAGATGCTGGTAGTGATGAAGCCATCACAGATGAAGAAATCTATGGCAAGAAATCATTGGCGGGTAATATAAGCAAGCCGAGACGATGTATCTTTCACTGCTGTCGTTGTTAAACAAAGCCTCTCAGTTGAGCTCCCTACTGCTTAAAATATAAAAGTGTGCAAGTCCTATGACATCATCTTTGAACCAATTATATTGCAATATTAATACATTGTGCGGACACTGACCAGCCAATCACCGAGATGCCACGTGATTGCAGCTGGACAATCAAGTGAGGTGGTGGTGGTGGTTGTGGGGTTGTTGGTGGTGGTGTAATTTTCGGGTTATTTCGGGGTCAGTCGTCAAATTGGAATATTTCGGACTTGTTGTGTTAGCGTGTGCGCGCGCTCATGTGCACGTGTGTGTGGGTCGCAAATTAAATTCCCCCTATTTTAAAATAAAACTATATAGACCTACCTCCAAAAACTGAAAGGTAAACCTTTTATCTAATAATCTCGCTTTAACAAAGTATATATCCAGGTCCCTCGGTATATTTAATCGCTTCCTGGATAAGCTGTATTTACACTTTGCAATAAAAGTGCCGAGAACTACACCAGGCCCCCACCACGCTTCACCATTGGTCGATGTACAGCATGGACTTTGTACTGGACAATGAAGCACCACGGCGGGCCATGCTCCCCAATTGGTCAAATCAGGATTACGATGAGTGGATGTTACGGTCTCGGCTTCGTATATTTATTACATAGTTTCTGTTTTTTACCCACCGGGTTATTTCCTGATTCTTTTTTGGCTCGCTTAGGACACTAATATTTAATATGTATATTTTACTGATTCCTTTCAATGCCGAACTTTCCACGGACAGAATATTTGGAGGGTTCCTTCATGATTTTGTATAATTTCATGTTAACGGTGCACTAGAAGGTCTTCCCCCAACACTTTCTTTGCTTAAACGTGTGACCTTTATATCGGTAATTTTTAATGTTGATTCTGGAATTTGGTGTATATTTATTGTTCGCATATTTTTCTAAATCTGGCCTGCTGTGGTATTTTAAGCCTCTCACTTTATATTATATCGCAAAAATGCTTGGCAATATGGGGTCAACTGTATTCAAAATGTGGAACTTGTTACTTTCGCATGTGAAAAATATCCAAATAGCTGTTTGGTCGACGAAGTGGCAAACTGAAAAGGTATCTCGAAACCTTTACTGGTCTAATCTTACTGTCTGCTAAGCGTTATCTGCCGACATTGCATCGGATATGTACTGGAATGGCAACTGGCGCTACACATGCTGGAGGCAGAAAATTTCAGCTGTGAATGTCGTGGGCAGATCGTTGATTCCTTCCCTGCAGCTACTACATCACGACTTTCGCAAAGCACGAAGGAATGAAAATAACGCATGTGTAAGGGGTTCCATACGCATGCCTGTCGATGTGAGAAATCCTATAAACAGTTTACTCACACCGACGGTTAAAAAAAGTTATCTGAAACAGAGTGAACGGACTGCGCCATCCTATGATGCAGATTCATATTTCCTAATTGAAGTTCACGGCAAAGGCTAGTCCTACTAAAACTTCGACCCGTGAATAAGAAGCTGTAACTAGCAATTCACCTGACCATGCATCGCAACCTAAGAAAGTAAGCTGAATGTAAAAGGATTTTTCCTGAAGGAATCAGCATTCACGGGTCTTTTGAAAACGTATGTTGCTCCAACCTTAGTACAGCCAATACGCAAGTGTTTCATTAATTTTTGCTCGCTGTAAAAGTTGAACTGCAGTAGTATTTTACACTGGCGGAAAAAAATAAATTATCCTTTATAACAAGGCCAGGAATCACAACAGTCCAATGTATGCAAGGCAATATTATCAAATTTTTATTCGAAGCTATCGAGTCTAAAGAGAATGCCAAATAATTTTAAAGCACATTTTTGTATGGCACGCCTGTCAGTTATACTTTCAGACTGTACGTAACGTGACGATCTGATACCAAAAGACGGTCTATGCATGGCATGAGCAGTCTGTGCCAGATGAAGTGTTGAAACATTCTTATCAAAATCGCTACACAGTAAACAACTGCTGTCAACTTACTCTTCCTACACGAACCCAGTTTCCAGAATGGTTTGAACGCAGTGATGTTATCGTCGAAAATATAAACGTCAAGATTTTTTTTATAAATATGCCACTTGGGATATTAGACCGGAATTATTTCAATTCTTACTTCGCATACTTAGTTTACAGTTGTTTATATGACGTTGCGTTTTCATAGCAGTGTACTTATTTCCACTTAACTACACACAAGTATATAATTAAATTCGCGGCCCTGTGATCCGCTATAATAAATATAAAAATACGTGCAGACTTTGGTTCTTCTGCTACGCTTGTTTGATCAAGCGTGATCATCATGTCGTTGAACATGGCGCACCGGATGCAAGTCAGCGTTTGTAACTTTTTAACTGGCGAAGTTATGTTTTCCGCTTCAGTTTTGCCGCAGACGCGTTAGCATATTAGCGATGAATGATGTATTTACCACACTCAAAGTATCGTTATAACAGGACGACCAAAATATGATTACTTTACCCAGTGCGATATTTTTTTTCTTATCTATAATAGAATGGCATTCCACGCAATCTGTAAAAATGTAGCATGGAAAGGAAACAGGAAACAGGAAATAGGAAGTTTTATTATTTTCCTTACAAAACATCAGAAATAATTTAGAAAATTGCCAGATGACGGGGATCAGGCCTACTTCTCTTGATATACACGAAACTGATATTCCTTGTTAGTTAGTGGCACAGGGTATTCGTTCTTATATACATATTATAAGTAACATAGTTATTAAAAATTGCCGAAGATTTGTTATCGGAATTTTTAACCCAACAACAGACGCAGATGAACTCTTACGTTCAAGATTGCATCATGAACAATAGTACATAAAAATATTCTCGAGTCGAGTATGTATGGAACGACCACTCTAACGGGATAATTTATATTTCACCGCGTGCATAACGCTGTCCGAGGTAGGTTCACGTACTTAACAGCGCACGAACGAAAATAAAGGAATGTCTGGTGTGGCTAATGCGCTTTCTTCGAAAGCTGCTTCTGGAAGTCAAGACAGCTTTTTATTTGTTTTAACGCACAGGAACCGGTTCCGCTGCTGTGCCCTGTGATTGTCAGTAAAGACTCGTGAAGACAGAGGTAACATAACCACATCGCAGCGCTCAGCGAGACTCCCCCCCTTCTCCTCCTCATCCTCCTCCCCCTGGTTTGTAGTGCCGAGGTGTGATTTTTTATGCCCCCGCCGGCTGATTGCGGCACTAATGGAAGTGCCGGCCGGTGAAATTAGTGTACCGAGACAGCCTGCGGCGGTGGCAGAGAGGGCCTAGGGAAGGTTTGAAACCATTCGCGTCGATTGCGCCGAGTATCCATTCGAGGCGCTCCACTGTTTTGGTCCATTTTTGTGGCGGTTGTTTATCAGGCCAGCCAGCCGCTGGAGGCGCGTTCGTTTCGCCGGACATTAATTGATTTTATCTGCTTAATTTGGCGTGTATCCGCAGCGCTCCATCTTGCTGGCTCCCCCCCCCCCCCCCCTCATACTCATCTCATCTCTCGCGTGGCCAGAGCTCCATCCCGGGTTGTATTCCAAGTACGACGCCATACGTGCTCCTCAGATGCCAGCACTTCCATGGCGATATAGTCACTTCATTCTGCCCGCGTACCGAACAACGTTTCGCCTCAGACATTCTGTTGGCCACTCGAACAGTTTTCCAGTCGAAATAAGCCAGAACCTGTCCAACCGCGGTACACTTAGTGTTTCTTGTATCACTGCCGTGTTGCGTTATGCTTAGAGGCTGTTCACTGTAACGTGAGCACTTTTGAAATCAACCCTTGAAAAATGTCACTGTCCCTACCCGCGTGTATTTTTAACGGGCTCAACTAGTAGCGGTATGAGCCCGGTAAAGTTGGTAACGGCAAAGTATAAGTAGTTCCATTTCTCAGCGTTTAGTTAAAAGTGTTCGGTAAACATTTATTAACTATGTAATGATTTACTTTTCTTTACTTTTATTTACTTACAAAATTTGTTAAATATTTACTTCTATAATAATTTTGCAGTTGCCATTTACTGACGCATGAACAAAGTGATCAGGTTCACAGCAATGTTGATTTTACATTTGGCGGAAGAATACGCGACGTGCTTACAAGTAGATCTTAAGCAGGGCTTTCAAAACTGCTCATTTTACCGTGAACAACCTATACTTACATCCTCCGTATGTGGCGCATCGATTAAAAATTCGATACCTGTTCGATACGACCCAGGTTCCGTTCCAGGCTAGAACATCCTGAGTTCAGTTTTTTAATACTTTTTTTAATCACTGAAAGCAAGTGGCTACTCTCTTCTGCGATGCCGATTTTCCAAGCAAATTTTTCCTTGCCAGGTACAATTGTCAATATGACATTGCCATAAAATATTTAATAAAATAGGACTCCAGTCTGTTACGTTATTATGGTTGTGATTACTCTTCCCTTAGAAATAACGGATCCGTTAAAAATTACTAAGAAAATTAACACTGTAAACCATGGTTTGGCCTACATTGTACCTGTCGGTGATAACTTAGAACAACTGTAGTTTTTTGTTTTTGCTGCTCTATGGCAAAGAATAACGAACTGTCGCAGAGTATTTGAGCTTTTAAATCTTGTTTGCCCAGGTAACGTTTGATATTAATTTATAAAATGACAGCAAATCAAACATTTTGAGTGGTTCAAAGTACGGTATTCCTGAATATACGGAAGGTGCATGACATAGATTATTTTTCAAATATGTAGCAGATATATATATATTTTAAGGACGATTACACGTTTACGTGAACTGTATTTCTTGCTAGGGTGGAAGTATACGGACAACAGTTTTATATATCATAATTACTCCTGTAATGTGAAAATCGAATATCTAATTTGATATTACCTTTCCACCACAGAGTCGCGTGATAACAGCCTCGCGAAACACAAGTTTTGTGATCCGTGACTTGGAAATGGGTGAATTTGCGCATTCAAAATGACCGAACGGATGTGAGCTGAACGTTATAGATTCCAAATCTGATAACGCTTTTTTTTTCAAAATAAAGGCTGCGATTTCCAAAGCGAACATCGTATATTGGTAACTAGCAAATCACTTTCGTCCATATATCACAGATACCTTTAGCTTAAGGGCACTGCCTTCCGGTTGGCAGCTGCGAAATTTTAATAGGAAATCCCATGTTGAGGACATTTCGTCTCAGCGCGTTAATTTTAAAGATAGGCGTTTTAAACAAAATGTATTATTCACGAAATTTTGAGGAAAATATCCCTACGTGGATATATTATCTCTTTCCCTATATATATATATATATATATATATATATATATATATATATATATATAAAACCATTTTATTTTAAAATGATGTTCACTATGTCTAGTATGTACTTTTAAGTAAAACATACATTAAATAATTTCTTGCTAATAGGTTATGCATGTTAAGGAAACATATCCGCTGCATGGAACTTCTAAAAATATTCTTGAACAATGCATTTTGTTTCAAACGCCTGTCTTTAAAATTAAAGCACTCAGGCGAAATTTCCTTAACATGAGATTTCCTATTTAAATTTCGCAGCTGCCAACATTACAACAATTTTGTAAAATCAAATTTATCCACAATGTTGGAGAAAACGCCATGCAACTATTATTTCAAGAATGGATTACGCATTTACTTTCTGTTAAACAGACGAATATATAAATAACTATGTATGAATGTTATTTCTTTCTTGGTAATATAACAAAGTTCTCTCTTGTTATTTTCAGTTTGAGTTTTTCATAAATAATTTCAACTAACTAATATATATGTAGTATGTTATAATATTATCACATGTAAGAAATTTTCGTCCGTAAATTGCTCCACATTTGATAACGATTACCAAGGGTATGTACAAATATCGTTAATATTGTTTCTCGCCGCATAAACCATTTTAAAATTATGTTTACCATGTCTAGTAAGATGCTTTAAATGAGATGTGCATTTTTAAAGCAAATTGACCAAATTTTCACTAAATTTGCTAGGATTACTAATTTGGTTAAACCCTTGTTTGGCCTCCAAATACAATGTACAGTAATAACTTTTGTTTAAAGTGATACGCTGCGCTCTGCGCAAGGGTCGACAAATTAGATTTTACCCGAGAAATAATTAACTGTCTGATATAGTTTATAAGATGGAACTATTTGTTATGTACGAAACGTAGCCGAAAAGAAAAATGACAAAATCCGCGTTGAAAAATTATGCCCCAGCTATTCCAAGTTGAGCAAGGTGTTATTGGAACAAATAATTTGTTAACTTCCATCTTGGCAAGTATCTTCGATAAATATTCATTTGTTTAACCCAGTTTATATCCTTCAGATATTTGGTTACACTTAAAAATTATTTGTTATATAATTTTTGATAACATAACAGCTAAAGTCAAAAGCCTAGGCTGAAGAAATATGATGACTCATGTGCCAGGTGTTGATGGATGGCTTAGCACGTGGTAGGTTGATAGAGATGAACTCTGATTTCTTGAACGCTTAATTTACTAATTACTTTGGGGAGCTGGATAAATGACTGAGTCTATCGTATCGTATATGTAGTTGAAAGAACCGAGAATAGTTCAAATTTATCATGTATAGAATCTAAAACTGAAGATTCACGGCTGGGCCAAATTACTTATCCAATGCGCATATCCGAATTATTGTTGTTTTTGTCACTTATGTCATGAGTAAAGCTCTAATTTTATTTAAACAACTTCAAACACATGATGAAATGGTGATCTCAAATGATTGTTTTTTTTTTTTTCGGAAACGAAATTATTCTAACAACGGGAATAGTTATTTTATTTTGTTTTCCATGCTACTGAATTAAACGACTTGGTAAAATATGTTACCCGGCAAAACTTCGTAATTGTTTAGGAATACGAGCTCCCGTTCAGGAAATGAAAATGAGTTTGTTGTTTATTTGTTACTGTGCCAAGACAGCAGGAATATTTTCCTACCCTTTTTCGTTCAGATTATTTGTAATTTCATCTCAGGTTTGTACATTGTTGACATGGGGAACAGTAAGCGAGGCATGTTAAATATCCGGACAAGTTTCGGGGCGGCATTCCTAAACATATTTTGAATCACAGCTTTGTCAAAAGAGTCGTGTTTGATGTCTCAAATTGGTTTATTTACCCACTTTAGAATTCAGCCATAGCCCTGTTTACAAAATACACGTGTACAACAAACACCAGTTATTTACATATGTCAGCATTAGAATAAACGAAGAATGATAACTTACCAGTATCAAATCTTATGAAATATGTTTAACCATCTAACATTGCATAACAACACTATTGTTTGAAATATTTCATAGAGAGTCTTCTGTGATCTATCAATAAAAAATTAAAGCCAAGCACAAAATCCAGGACCACCATATTCTTACAGTGGACTGGAGTTTCCTTTGATTGGGTTTAATTTCTGGCGATGGGTCATTCCACAGTTTCCATGCTATATAAGTGAATTATTTTCTGTAAATAGCAATGCCATAAGCTAGGGCACTTAGATTGTTTTCTGTAAATAGCAATGCCATAAGCTAGGGCACTTAGATTGTTTTCTGTAAATAGCAATTCTATAAGCTAGGGCACTTAGATTGTTTTCGTGACGTGTGAAATGACCGTTTTTAGTGTAAGCTGCAATAATTTCTTCAGGAAATATTTTGGTGGCTTATAGCCATCTATATTTCTGATCAGTCTCTCAAGTTGGCGTAGTCTTCTATTTTCCATATCTAGCCAGGCAGAATATTGTAAGCATTCGGTTAGCGCTGCCTTATATTTAAAACAAGGCAAATCTAAATCAAGCATTTTGAAGTTTCTTTATTATACTGATAATTTGAGAAATTTTTCTGCTCGTAAAGAGGCCTGTTAAAACTTTCCTCAAGCGCATGCAAACATGATCTTCACGAATATTTCTGTTGCACTGTCGCTGCTTGATACCGCTGTTTTTAGCCTTGTTTCACAGTCGTTGAGATCTTCCTTAAGACGACAAATAAGTCCGCCTTTGCCGAGTTCACAGTAGAACTGACTTGATTTTATATTGCATTTGTTTAACAGCGGACCTTATTGGATAACGCCATGCACAGAGCTAATGTGGATTTCTGCAAAGACCGAAATAGCCAGGACTTAGGTACACCGATATTTAAAGAGTTTATATGCGTATGTAGACGAAAATCCACTGACTCCTGCGCTGAGAAAGTTTTTACGGAACTGGAGCCATACAGATACGATAAATTTTGATCTGTTAATGTTATATTATAACTACTAGATAGCCCAACGCTTGGTTATTTACTAAAGTATATTTTAATTATTCTCATTTATAAATGTGGTTTATTTTAATTTTATATGTATCGCTAAAGGCTGTTCATGATAAAGTGAGCACTTTCGAAATCAACCTTAGAAAATGTCACTGCCCCTGAACGCATATATTTTAATGGGCCCACTGAGTGGCGTTTGCCCAGTAAAGTTGGTAACGATGGATGGAAAATAGTTCTGTATCTTAGTGTCGAATAAAGTGTTACATAACCATTTGTGATAACTTATATTATTTATTTCGCTTGCTGTTTTTTTAATGCATCGAAGTTTGGAAATTAGCAGATATGTATAATATTTACTTTGCTAAAAATTTCACAGTTTTACTTGACCGACACATGAGTAAAGTGATAAGGCCCATGGCAATGTTAATTTTACATATGGTGGAAGAATATCATAAAGTGCATACAAGTAGATCTTAAACAGTGCTTTCAAATGTGCTCATTTTACTGTGAACAGACTATAACCATAATTAACACAGCTATAGGTATTTTAAGCACGTATTTTTATGTAGTTACAAATTCTATAAAATAAATCTCTTCATTTAATTAAATTTTTATACTATTCTTATTAACAATGAATTGTCACGATTTTGCGCTCTCATTCATTGCTTGCTCTTATAAATAAATAATTTCTTTAATACAGTTTTGATTGCAATGCACTCATGCGCCAAAGTTCCCCAATGAAGTTCCTCACTTTTCAACGAAACCGCGTCATTGTTTTCGATCATGTATTTGTGTACTCTAAAAACTCAAATAATTTTTTTTTCTATTGGGTATAATACCGCGCAGTCACCAGATCGTGGTACCGAAAAAATTCCAATTTATTTCTTGTTCGTGTTTAGCCACCAATGTCCGTTCCATTTCGAGCCTTGGGCTAGTACCGTACCAAGGCGGAAGTAGCCAGAAATAAGCTGTGTGAATATCGTCTTATTCGGCGACTATGGGAGGTGGAGCGGAAGTAACACTGTCTTGATAAATAATATGGTCTTTACCAATACTGCCTTAAGCTCAATCTTGAGAAGATAATGAATTTCACTATCGGTAACTTCTTATACATTTATGGGCTGTCTTGGCGAAGAAGGTAGTGGATAATCTGGAGATGTTTGGCGCGACTATAAATATTCCACGTTAGTTGAGTGATTTGGGAGTAATGAGTGAGATTGGACCTAAGAGTTGAGCAAACAGTAAGGATTTGGAACTGGTGACTCAGGTACTAAGGCGTCGACTGTCAGGATATTCTGCACCGGTCAAGTGTGTGCGTGCAGGCATCTGCCGATTGGGGAATATTCAAGGCGGGGAATGGATGGCCTGCGAATGTGCTACGATGGTGAGTAAAAATCGTGATAAACCTAGGTAAATATTAAATACTGTGAGCCAGCCATATAACGTTATGAAGGTAGGAATTTGTTAATTAAGAGTCTCAGATGTAAGCTTTGCTGCTAAAACTAACTTACTTACTTCGCTGATAATTTGAACTCTATTTTCTCTATGTTATTATTTTCGTTGTAACTGCATGCAGTAGTGCGTTACAGTTAGTTGTAAACACTAGTTGGTGAAAGAAAACAGTTTTAAACCTCGATTAAAAAAAAAAAAGTAAAACTTTTGATTTTTGTTTTGTTAGAATATATAGGTCTCACCATTGCGAAACTGACTGTTCAAAGAGATTTGTAACAATAAACCTGTGAAAAACACATCGCGATTAATCTTTCAGTGGTTGTCCAAATTAAGAATTTTTACTATTGAGTTTTAAATGAAATATTTCACGAAAAGAAATACATCCCAGAAACTCGAATTAGAAATACCAGTCCATTACCACACCACTGCAGTTTTTGTCTGTGAATGCGCTTGTTCTTATGGGTTGCCTTTAAACCGGTCAAGTTGGCAATCGAGTAAGAATAAGAATTGCTTATATTCTATTGAGAGCGCACTGAGCTGCATATACAGTGTGCAGGTCAAGAGGTTTCGGTGTCAGCATGTTGTCTGAGTGGCTAACATCACCGATTGCTTTTCAACAAGTTTCGCTTAGAGTTGTTGTATAAGTGGCTAGAATGTCCGACAGCTGTTCAAGAGTTTTCGGTGTGAGCATGTAGTCTGGGTGACTAGCACGCCCGACTGCTGATTAAGTGGTTTCGGTGTCAGAAGGTTGTCTGCGTAGCTAGCATGCCTCACTGTTGATCATGAGGTTTCGGTGAGAGCATGTAGTCTGAGTAGCTAGTGTGTGTATATATATATATATATATGTAGTTTCTAAGACAAACAAACTCACACCACGTGAAACTACGAGGCCGATTCTTATAATTCTTTAACTGTTAGATGGGCATCAGCTAAGTTTAGTTATAAAAAATATAAGAAATTTCAAAAATTTAAACCAAGTCGGAAAAATGAGCCATGGCTGCTTTCTAATCATTATTAAAGATACATTGAAACAATATTAGAAGAAATTGTATATCTTAATATTTAAAAAATCTTAAGTAGTCGCACGTAGTCGCAGGTAGTCGTAGGTAGTCACGGGTTGTCGCATGTAGTCACGGGTTGTCGCAGGTATTCGCAGGTAGTAAGAGGTAGTCGCAGATAGTCACAGGTAGTCGCCGGTCGTCGCAAGTAGTCACAGGTAGTTGCAGATAGTCACGGGTAATCTTAGATAATTGCAGTTAGTCACGGGTAGTCGCAGATGGTCGCAAGTAGTCGCGGGTAGTCTCACGTAGTCAGAGTAGTCGCAGGTAGTTGCAAGTAGTCTGAATTTGTCGCAGGTACTTGCAGGTAGTCGCAGATAGTTACGGGTAGTATAGGTAATCGCATGTAGTCGCAGGTAGTCACGGGTAGTCGCAAGTTACCACGGGTAGTCGCAGGTAGTCACGGGTAATCGCGGGTAGTTACGGATGGTAAAAATACTTCTCACCAAAAAACCAACTCTAACACGACAATAAAGCTATTTCCGATAATAAAGTAGAAATCTTACAAACCATTTCAATAACTCCAAAAAACTTGAGCGAAGCAATGGCGGGCTGCTATTATATATGATGTCAATGAATAAGTGTTACAAATTTACAGGGGCGGTACATGATTTAGACGGATAGATATCAAACACTTGCAATGTTCAATTAAAAAATTCCGCCATTTTATTGGTGGAAAATTTCTGCTCTAACTAATGTCTGCATTTAAATTTAAGTCCATGACGTACTATTACCATTAATTAATGCTTTGTTCGATGGTACAGAAGTCATACCGAGTGATTTGTCGAGATCGTAAATAGTGACAGCCCGGCGATCCAATGGACGGAATATTTCCATGGAGTGTACACTGAAAATTGGATAAAACAAATTCTTCCGCAATTTTAAAAAGTATTTTTAAATTGGACATCACTCTATTACAAACTTAATCTTAAAACACAACTTTTTTTTTGGTCGCTTTATGATATGATACTTTACGCTGAAAAAGTCTGTTAGTAAGTCATTCATTTTTTTTTTTTGGCAAAATTATGTAATATAACACGTGAACCTAATTAGATTGATTTCAGACATCGAAAATATAAGGCATGGAACTGAAAAATTCAAGGCAACTCATTAGCAGATCAGTAGAAGTCATTGCCTTGGGGCTCAGAAGGTCTCCTTAAAGTAATGAACTCGAGTTACTGGGTTTATCATCAAGCTGATATTGATTACATTGACGCAGCTCTTATTAACTCGAATTTGTTTATGTTCATTAGCAGCACTTATTCCGGTTATCTGTTAGGTTTTTTATTTTACTTCTTGTATAGATGTTCGCGCAGTGGAGTCTTTTTATAACAACATAATACTACTTCGCATGCAAAACAAAGAAGAGGCTAAACAAATGTAGGAACAAGGAGAATAGGTAGGAAATACACGTTTCACCACATAATCCACTTTTCAACAAGAGAAAACGTATTCTGTGAGTAAGGTAACCTTTGCTAAGTTTAGGTTTGCAGTGAAAACTAATGTTTTTGAGCATACTAGACATTCTCCAAAATACTGTTATTATCGCTGTCATTCTCAAGTGCCATTTACTGTAGAAAAAATTGGTAGAGCGGGCTCTAAAATACAAAATTAAAAATCTTATATATATATGTATACTTTTAAACAATTTGAGACAAATTTCCAAGTGCAACACCAAATTTCCATTTGAATAATTTCTAAATGTAACGATATTTTATTTCACACATCGTAGACATTCTGAGCGAAATAAGGTCAGAATTAGAAAATTAGAAATTTTCATAATTTGCTTAGCATGATAAACATAACTTTCTAGGTGATTTTTCTTGCCGTGTGTAAGCTAAAAGTTTTAAAAACAAAACGCGTTGTTAAGCATTGTTAAGCACATATACACAAACAATTATAGGTAAGCAACTTGAAATATAAATATAATAACAATCATCTAAATTTTCGTAATAAATAAAAACAAGTGTATTCACGTGGGCTACAGAGATAACAAGATATGAGCTAGATGAGTAAGACAGTGTACAACACCGATGTATCTTGCATGTTTCATCATTGATTTGGTGTCAATCGAAAATTGCTTCCATAATTAAAAATTAAGGTTTTTATTACAATTTTTTGACGAAAGTCTAATCATTTAGCGATGTGTTCCTATTCGTCCTTCTTCCGCCATAATTTTTTGTAGCTTCAATGAATTCATACAAATGTATATTTCACTAGTTTGTAAAGTTTAAAGTAGATTATTTACATGCCTCTTCAAGAACGACTGTGACGTTGTCGGTTTAAGATTTTCATTAAATTTTAGCTATAATCATTAGCGAGCGAACTCTATGTTATTGAGAAAAGTACTTAAATAAAATATCTAAAAGTAATGAAAATATTTTCTTAAAATCAAAAACAGATATCCATAAAAAAGATTAGAAGCAAATGCAAAAACAGTTTTTTTTTTGTATAGCTAATACATTCCTATAAAATATCATTAAACTAAATATTATAGAATCTTCATCTAAATGCAGTGAGAGGAAATGTTATTCCCTAAAAGTCACGCAAAATTTCAATTTTTATAATAAATTTTGACGTATTAATTCACACATAATGCCACGCGTAGGCGGCTTCCTAGAAGAAAGAAGAATGCGGGCAGAATTTATATTGATTTCACGAGATAGTAATGAAGCATATTTTGCTATTGCAATACTGATGTTTATTATAATGGCATTCCGCTTAAAATAAAAATAAAAATTAATATTCTGTTCATTGGATGTATCCTGGGTCAAAAATTAAAAGTTAATAATTTACAACATTGGTTAACACTCTGTACTTTAAATCTGAGTTTTAAAAAACTGCTATTGCGTGAATAGAAAAAACTAGTTAGCATTTAAGTGTGACATCAAACCTGTGAAGGAAGAGGGGCGTTGGATCATAGGGAATGTGGCTAAAATATTTTCCAACTCATGTGAGAAAAATTCTTTGCTTTGCCAGGGAAAGCGAGCCCCCCTCAGTGAAGAGAAATAATGTGTAATGATAAAGTCAAATAAAATTATGGCACTTTCTGTTATTATGTACAGAGTCGAGATGTAGATAACTAATGATTGTTACCGATGCTGAATATTGTACCCTTAACCCTTGAGGCTCCCCCCGCCTACCTCCCAATCAATCCTCATGGCTCCTGAACTCTGTTGCAGTGTGTTTGAAATACACGTGTTCCATTAAACTATTAAACGTGTGTCCAATCTGCTGATATACAAAAAGAACACACATTTCAAAAGAGCTTTCAAAATGTCACGCACGTTTGAAACACCGTTTCGTAACACTCCAAGATGGCTAAAAATTGTTTTTTCAAAGTGTTTTTTCCTTAAAATGTACGCGTCAGAGAGACACAAAGCTACTCAACGGCCTTGCACTGAACATTCCTGGAGACTTTCCATCAATAAAATAAAAGGGTCTTCGCTGGAAGTCCTGTAGGTAGACGCAGTGGGGCGAGAACACTGCACTCCAGTTCATAGCCTTGCGCTTAGCGGCGATGGCGCACTTCTAGAGCGTGGAAGTGTCGTCCTTATTTCTCCCCCCGCTCCTCGACCTCAAAACGCTGAAAAAAGTCTCCAGGTAGGAAGGGCCTTAAGAATGTACGTGTGATGTTACCTTATCAAACTTGTGGGATGAACGTGCGCGTTATTTGTGAAATAGTTGTTTACGCGAATACACGTTTCTTGGTAAATAAATGTTCTGCAAATAAGACTTTCTGTCAGAAAAGATAAAACAAATTATCTATGCCCAATTTCATTTACTTTGGTCATATTAGGTGTATTCTTGGAGAAAAAAAATTGAAAATGGTCAAATATCGCATTTTTAAATCATGCCTATGCAGTTTCCTTTAGCGGCGAGAGAAACGTACAAAAATACGGGCGTAGTTTAATCTGTGGACTTTCACTGCGTGTAATAAATCTCCGCTGTTACAGATCTGATTTGCACAGTACAGCATCAGGACGGAAACACTGCACGCCTTGCGCATAGGAGCGATGGGACACTAGGCGTGCGTATTGGTGTCGCCCGTATCACATACTCACTTCTTGACCTTGTCAGATCCTTGCGGCGTCCTTGGCCCAAGGACGTAGCAAGGCTGGAATTACCCCAATCCCAAAAAGATCTGAGCAACAAAAAACAATGGCACAGTAATGCCGGCGATTAAAGTTTCTTGAGTAGGGCAGGAGTATCAGTTGTATGTAAAAAGTGAAAGCATGAAGTATGAAAAAACATTATTTTATTGAATTCAAAATCTTTTCTTTCGTTTCAGTAGACATTTCCATTTCCTTTAAACATGATCGTTTCCTGTAATGATTATCACAAGAGATTGGATATGTGTACAAATCTTTACAAAAACCTTCAAGAAAAATACTCGCAAAAGTTTTTCAGCCACAATGCAGCAAATTCACAATACTTTTCAATTACTAGAAATATGCCGGTACATATAATGCCTTTAATAACCAACCAGTACAAAATATCTGGTTGAAAATCCAAGCAACACTAAATTTCACTAAATACATAGTAAATGTTGAATGTTTTTGTGACTAAACAAATATTTAATATCTGGCTACGAAGCCATCCAAAGCCACCACATTAATGCCTTTATGTTACCAGTGAATTTTCCAACATTGAATTCATATATATAATATATAATATATAAATAAATATATATATATATATATTTATTTATTTATTTTAAGTGACCATTGTTTTCTCAGGCTAACAGACCAACCAAATGCCATACAAACCACTACTCGGCGTTAAATTATTTCTTTTGACTAAACATGTGTCGGGCAACAACCCATTTTGAAATGCCATTTAACTTGCAATTAAATTTAACAGTTAATTACATAAGTAATTTTGCCATTCCTTTCACGTTTTCAAAATATGGCAACAGTAAAACATATTTAATAGAGTTTTAGAAACTCCAGGCTGAGTGGACGTGCCTGACATTCAATACTACCTTACCAAAAATTAATTTTCTCCCCTCGTCCAACTGGCCAAAGCAACTGCCCACAAATAGCAACTTTCGAGGATAATCTGCGGTTTTAAAAAACCTCAAGTTTCTGCACTGCCCAGGAAACATACTGAAAAACCTTAAGTCGTATTTTCAGATTTCAATCAGTGTTTGTACTTAGAAAACTTGCGCCCTTTTGGGCAACTAGCCTTGCGTCAAAGTGACATCATGATCTACTGGCTTGAAAAGCCGAATATTTTGAAGAAACATTAATTTTAAACATCACTTAACTTATGGTGATGGATGCTCCCTCGAGGCCGATCGGCTGACCTTGAATGAGCATTTGCACATAGTATTTATACAGGTGTTACTCCATCACAATAAGGCCGTAGTTGCCCAAAGAAGAGATCACATCGTTATCACTTGGTAGTGGAAAAATCCAAAGTTCATTATGCAGTAGAGGCATCTCCAAATGAACTGCCAATCCCTGCAGTTTTCTTCAAAAATGTCCAAATAAGGGAGACGCTGTGTTACACGAACGTCAGTTCAAACATGCGTGCTGCCTTTCCACGCACATGACGACACACCCGTGGCTGGTGGGGAGGGCATCACCAGCGCTCCACGTTGTCGCATATGCGAGTCCTTGAACTAAACCCCTCAGTTGTTAGCAGCGCCGTGACGCTACCTGTTGAATCGACGCCGGGAGTGCTACTTTTATTACCAAGTGCCGTGAAAAGTTTATTTCAACTGCGCCGGGCCAAATCAACACCAGAGTGCAGCACAAAGGTGTGCAATTGTGTAACTTGTAAGTCAATTCACAATGTTCAATATCAATATATTTGTCCATACTTCACTTCCAGTACTTTTCTATGCGTGAAGGAAATACGAATTTCAGACGTTGGCCAGTTGGTCAGGTTGATTAGGGGCGGACTGGAGACAGCAAAATCACGTCGATTTTAGTGCAGTTGTCTCACTTGGACGCGCGGGTCCATCCCACTCCTAACGTGCGATCTGATGTTGGAGCACGAACTAATGTATTTCGAAAGTTAGTGGAATTGTTATTAGATATTTCACGTACAAATACAGATAAAGTATCTATTGCTTTTTACACTTTACAGTTTATTGTGTATTTATAGTGAATTTGTTTAAATCTAGTCATTCTACAAACTTTGTACGTTACTGTAAAACACCCACAAAACGAAAATAAGAGATTTTTCGTAATCTCTTTTTTAAACCGGAAGCACGCAAAGACTAACTAGCAAATTTACGGAGAGGTAGCGTGGGTTTATGGATAGTTCTGTGAAATTTACTGTAATGTCCTTTTTTTTTTGTGGAAACAGTGTCCATAATTATACAAAGAGTTTCGGATAATTTGTAGCAGCACATTTCCCGAAAAATTATGAAAAATTATATAAGTGTTCCTGAAATAATTAATTAATTAAATTTTGAGCTCTATACGAAATGATGCATCTATTTGTGACATACTAGTGTGTTCTAGTGACATTTATGACATTAGGTGAGAGTTTTGTACTAATGAGTAAGTGAACATATTTGGGCGGCTCTTAACAGTGAGATATTCAGAGCCGATGAGGGTGATTGAGGTGAGTATGGAGCAGCGCCGGAATGAAGGGGTAGGGAAACGGGAGAGCCCCGAGAAAACCCACCGACCAACGGCATCGTCCGGCATGATTCCCCCATGCGAGGATCCGTAGTGACCCGGTTGGGGATTGAGCCCGGATCGCCTTGGTGGGAGGCGAGCGAGCTAAACGCTCGGCCACCGCGGCCCCGTTTTGTACTGGTGACTTACAGAAACTTTACAGTAAAGTTACTTCACACGTGACCACAGCAAACCTAATATTATCGTAATCTAATCAGAATCTCAAGTGGAACCTGGGAAATGTGCAACAGTCGCTCCATCTGTGCTGCACACGCAAAATAAGAGATTTTCTTTCTACTGGTCAGTGAAAACGACGTGGCCACAGTACAAAATGTATTTTGTAATTGTATTGGCAAGCAGCATTCTGAGACGAGGAAAGCAAGTAGAAATTGGTTTTCATGAAAAACTCGCAGGCAAAGATCTACGCATATTTTGTAGTGATGTATCAAAACGTTGTGTTCTAAAAGAAAGCAAGTTACATGTTGTGACCGCAGTTATTACAAGGGTAAAAGCGACATAAATAAGACATCGGTGGCAAAGTGAGCGATCGTGTAACGGGTAAGTACGCATTTGTGGAGAAATTTTGGAAGAGAGATGGGGAAGAATTAAAACTTCAAGCTTCAGTATGTACAAGTTCCCAAGAATCGGAAGAAAAAACCCTGAAAAAAATGACTCTTAACAGCTCGTAACTTTCGTTCAGCTTATCTCATATGCATGAAAAATAAACCAATGAAGTTTTACAGCACACCGTTATTTACACTGTAGTAGCTTACCGTTTGTCATGTTGGTAAGATGCTTCTCTCAGACAACACTTCATATAAAACAAACTGGGTAAGTTGTTAGTAAAACGTGCAGTTGAGGCATGCTGTGTATTTGGCAAACTTAATGAAAGCACGATTGTTTCCCACAAATCTGGTTTCATTTTATATCACAGACAGGCTATATTGTTCGTCTTATTTCCGTAAAAAAAAAAAACCAATATGGATGGCATTTTGCTGCATGCAGCTGATTGGCTTTACATCTGACGATGGATAGGTATCATATTCAATAGGAAAAAAATTCCCCCGAATTTTTAAAATACATAAAAACGTGATTTTAAGCAGTGTAACGCTAATTCGTTGAAGAATAAAGAACTTACTTTGTGAAATGTTGCGTAACAGTGCATTTTAAACGAAACTATAAGAATGATGATAGTTATTTATAAAAGCAGGCAATGAGTAACTGCGTAAAATCGTAGATATTTATTCTCAACAAGAGTAGTTAAAAATTAATAAAATTCATATATTTATTTTATGGGCTCTGTAACTCATAAAATCCGTGTTTTGGATATGATAGCGGTATAATTATGGTTCAATGTATATATACATTTAAACTGAACCACATTTATAATTGAGAATATTTAAAATCTTCTTTAATAAATAACTTATTAAGGGTTGAGCTATCCAGTTGTTGCAATTTAACCATTACAGTTCGAAATGTATCGTATTGCTAGAATTCCAGTTTCGCAATTACTTTCTTAGCGCAGGAGTATGTCATTTACTTCCTCATTTCAAATCTTTCATAGACATATTGTAAGTTACTATCTTTCTTCAACAAATTCAATTGTATCAGAGACATATATGAAGTTGCTGCTGCTCTTGTATCTGAATTCAGAAAAATTGACAAACTGTTTGACATTCATTGGATGGCATCATCTTGCAGCACAGTGACCTCTCTAAAGAAATATTATTCACAACTTGCGTAATTTTTTTTATCATGATGGGAGCTGCAGTTGTATTTCACAAAGATCAGAGTAAAATTGCAAAGCATGTTTGATAAGTTGACGTTTTGGATCTTCGTTATGAATTTAGCCTTACTAATATGGCCAATGCATCTGAAGTATAAAATAAACCACTTCAGTTTTCAAGCAAACACCTATAACGCAATCTCCAATTCATCTAAAATATTGAGTTTGAGAGCCTTGTGGAGAAAGTAACGAGACTTTCTATATATTCTGAAAAAGTTGAAACTCGCAGAGCACCAAAACGACCAGATGTATACAAATACACTATTACCTGTATCAAACGCTACCTATATTGTGTATTTTGAGGATCGACGTAAAAAAAATATTATGACTTAGCTGCTCATGACCTTTCCAAATATATTTTCTCGTATGTCACCACTAAATCGCTCCTAATTCAGCAGTGCCGAAACCGATGTCATAACGCCACACACAAAATATTCTGGGTTGAGCACACAGTCCAGCTCCAGCCACAATGAATTGTGTTACTGATATTAAGATTCTCTACGGAACTCCCGATATTATTTAATTATTATATTTTTCGACATACTGCAGGCTATAAAATGTTTTACCAGAAAAATTTTATAGACCCGAAGAAAATTATTTTTGTAATGGAATGTCCAATTTCTGAAGCGTTGAAAATGAAAATGAGAAAATGTAACGAAGGAAGTTCATTACCGCTACACCGCGGAAGGAAAATGGACGTTCTCGTGCTTCACAAAACTTTAGAGTTTTGGAAAGGAGAAAACATATATACACTATTTTAAATAGCCTCACTCTTCAGCTATACATCTTGATAGCGATTCACAAGGCTCTCAAACCCGTTTTTGAAAAATGTGTCTCTTGTGAGACAAGTAAGTGCCGAAATGCACTTTCTGCACTATTCTGTTTTTTAAACACCGTGTTTTTCAGGAAGTGACTCTGGCGAATAGACATAGGGCACTTCAGTGGCGCTAGGTCTAGGTAATAACGGAGAGGTGGAGGATTGCTTCATACCTCAGTTCACTCAGCTTCTGTTTCGTAACATTTGTCACCATGAATTTTGGCATCCGCCAAGAGCATGAGAACGATTACTGTGACCATTGTAGGCTGCATTTTACAGAGAATAGCCGGTGCGCTTCACCAACTTCTGCACAGTGCAAAATAATAATTACAGTTTCGGAGGGAAGAAAGAACGTGTAGCCGACAACACTTGCTGCTGTGAGAGCACTGAACATCAAAACCTTTTGTGGCGTCAATATTGGACTTGCAAAGTTTCTGGGGGTTCAAGCAAACTCCAGCCACTTCTCATCACCCGTCACTATACGCTCGATTAGGTGTCCTTTTGATGACGGACGTATACGTAACTGCAATTCTGCCTGTTCATTTCGGAGATGATCCATCAGTTCATGCATTACCCTGTGTCCTTTTGATGACGGACGTATACCTAACTGCAATTCTGCCTGTTCATTTCGGAGATGATCCATCAGTTCATGCATTACCCTGTGTCCTTTTTTTTAAAACCTCCATTAAAGGCTGTTCACGATAAAGTGAGCACTTTATAAATAAACCCTAGAAAAAAGTCACCGCCCCTGTATGCATATATTTTAATGGGTACACTGAGTGACATTCGCCCAGTAAAGTTGGTAACGATGGATGGAAAGTAGTTCCATATCTTAACGTCTAGTAAAAAGTATTAGATAACCATTTGTGATAACATAAAATTATTTCTTTCCTTTTCGGTTTTTTTAATGGATCGAAGAGTAAAAATGATGATATTGGTGAAGTATTTACTTCCTTAATAATTTCACAGTTTCATTTGACCGCCGTATGAATAAAGTGATGAGGCGCATAGTAATGTTAATTTTACATAACGCGGAAGAATACACAACGTCCATACAAGTAGATCTTAAGCAGGGCTTTCAAAAGTGCTAATTTTACCGTGAACAGCCTTATACCAACCTTTGTGCCCGTTAAAATATGTGCAGGTGGGGGTAGTGGAATTTTTTTAAAGGTTGATTTCGAATGTGCTGAGATGACCGTGTACAGTTTTTGCCCGAGGAACAGAACCGTTGTTCCCGTCAACCCGCAGAACGAAAAAGAGGGGAGAGATGAAATGTGTTTGGAACAGCGTTGGAATGAATACAGAAGGAGAAGCAGGAGCGAAAGTGGAGTATATGCCGCACCCCCCTCGTGAGGATATACGTGTTGCCGTCCACCGTGGCCGATGTTCGATTCCGGGAGGGAAGGATCCAGCGTCTAACCACTGCACTACGCTAGTCGTGTGTTCATTCGACGAGGTGTTCAAGTATACGCTGTTCACTGATAAACTGAACATTTTTGAAAACCCTTGTTATGATCTACTTGTACTTCCCATTTTGTTTCCTTCTGCCGAGTGCAAAATTAAATTGGCCATGTACCATTCTAATAAAACCATGGCTTTGTCAGGAATGCAAATGTTTCTCTAATAGACAAATTCATAATTTAATATTTATAAAACTAGAAATAGTAGCTTCAGTTATCATTAATTGAATCAATACGCTCGCAATATGTCAGGTTTGAATATCTATATTCATTATTTTGCTGCCAACTTAACGAGAATTAATAATTAGGAAATTAAAACAAAAAACCGAATATCATGAGATAGCAAGAATAGATACGAGAACGTGGCTTCCTTATCAAACGCAGAAATATTTTGGTACGAATGAGAAATATTCACAAGATTTTTACAGAGCTGTGCAAGCCAAACACAGATATCCCGTGAGTAAAAGTTGAAACTATAAGTTTTTAAACTAAGAGGGAAACATATAGCTAGTTTAACATAAATATTAATGTGTGTTATGTTTACTTCTTCGCCACAAGCAAAAGCCTTGAAGTATTAATTTTTTAGGCTTGCTAAATTCAGGTTTTTTAAGTACGGCTCATAGGTTTTAAAAAAAAATGACTGCGCTGGTAATATCAATAATGTCGGCACAACATTAGACTTTTATCTGTGTGAATTTTTCTTATTTTCTAATGGTAAAACTACTGTTGCATTTTAGGATGTTTACTGGAAGATTTTCCGTAGCATGTGTTGTGATTCAAGTAATGATATTTCATTTACGTATATTGCACGCAAACTAGCTTTTGTTTTTTGTAAAGAAAAGCTGATTTTGTGTAAGAGAGGAAGCACGCATTTAAAAAAACAACCAAACGAACAGACAACTCAAATGAGTGTAGAAAATCACAATTAAAAACTATTATAACCAGAGCAAATATCTGCGATGAAACCAATTACGTTTGCAAACCACATGCGGACAAAGTCGGTGAATTTTATTTCACGTAAACATGCTTTATCAAATACACATATACATTACTGCAGCAATTATATAATTTTATTTTGATGCCTCTGTAGTGATAGTTTTAATACTTACGTATTACTTATCTTATGGAATGCATGTTTTGTAGCTGTAAATTATTTCAAGTACCATATGTTTCCCAAAAAGTGTTTAGAAGCAATGAAATTTATAATCGTAGAATGAAGTACATTAAAAATCTGATTTTAACAAGCTTAAAACAATGGTGTTTACATTTTAAAAAAAATACTTTAAGGCTTTGCTCGGGGTGAAGAAGTAAACATAACGCAAATTATTATTTATTAAAAAATATTTCTGTGTTTCACTTTTAGTTTAAAGCTTATAGTTTCAACTTTTACTCGTGGAATATCTGTGTTTGGTTTGCACATCACTGGAAAAATCTTATTTCTCAGTCGTAACATAATATTTCTGCGTTTGATAATGAAGCCATGCTGTCGTATCCATCCTTACACTCTCATGATATCTGGTTTTGGTTCTTAATTTACAAGGTGAAGTAAAGATCTTATGAATAAACTCTAGAAAAAAATATCACCATCCGTATCTGCGTATTTTCTCACAAGGGTAATGCGAGAGATACTCCAGACACAACCTTCTCTCCTTCCGGAGTTCAGTTCAGTGAACAACTGCGATGCACGCATGACTATGGAATGTCACTGAGCATGCGCTAGGCGCTGGTGGGAGCCCGCGGCGACAGGTAGCAATTTTTGCCTTGAGCGAAAACTTCCGGACAACACGCAGTACACATTGAGAAATTATTCGGAAACTTGCCATACCAGTATATACGCTTAGTGAGTGTGTGTAAATGGTAATTTTTTCTTCATGTACATTCATTGTAACGTTCCTACATTTGCTCAGGAAACAGTCAAATACGTAGGGAAGTTCCCAGCTCTGTAGAGTAGCAACGCTAAACATTCCCATATCTGCAGCTTGGTGTGTGGCATTAATTCCATGCAGTTTATACGTTAAAGACTTCCACTACAATTTCTAGGAAGTTCACCGGAGAAATTTTGACAGTGTATATCTCGACTCCGATGTACTAGTGTGCTGAATTCTTGTACCAAACGAAAGGTTACGACTAGAGCTGTCGATTTATGTGACGAAACCAAGTAGAGTATATTCGCGGTTTCTTCACATATTTAGAATCAAACCTTTGGGAAATCACCCAATGTACGACGTGTTTAGTTATTTCCTAAATACACATGAATCATAACCGTTTTATTCCTTTGTGGAAGTACCTTATTCTTCGTTAAGTCGAAGTTTTGCCTGTATTTTATTTGTTAATTCTAATATTTCATTTATAATAAAATTAATAAATATAGTGAGAACATGTGTGTGGTTAGCGCCTAGTATAGGCTGTTCATTGTAAAATGAGCACTTTTGTAAGCCCTCCTTAAGATATACCTGTATGCATGCTTCCAATGCATCTGCCTTGTGGGCATTTAACATCGCTGTGGACCTAATCACTTTATTCATGCGTCGGTCAAGTGAAATTGTGAAATTATTAGAAAAGTAAATATTTTACTAATCTGCTCATCTCGACACTTCGATGCATCAAAAATAACAGAGAGCGGAAGAAATAATTTAAGTTACCACAAGTGGTTAACTAACCCTTTTTATTCTACGTTAAGGTACGGAACTACTTTCCCATCCATCGTTACCAACTTCACTGTGCGCATATCACTTAGCACACCCGTTAAAATTTATGCAGGTAAGATCAGTGACGTTTTTCTAAGGTTGATTTCAAAAGTACTCACTTAATCGTGAACAACCTTTAAAAAATAGTTCTTATACAAAATATTGTTACAACTGAGCGCGCGCAAAATCGGCGCGTTGTCCTTTGGTGCAATTTTCGAGATTTAGTTTGCACGAGGCGGAGGGATACCCTGAGAACAGAACTTCAGCAGGGCTTCAGAAAAGCGCGAAGTAACCGTGAATGGATTACGTACATCTGCGATATGGTTTTTTTTTTTTTTTTTTTTTGTCGCGAGTAGGCCCGAGTGTATATTTGTCCACCTTGCTGCCTGGCCGCCAGATGCGGGCCCACAAAGACACGCCAGCCGTCGTTGCGGGGCCACGCGAAAATGACGATGACGACGGCGATGATGTCAGGGCGCGAAGCCCCGGCGTGTCAACCGAATCTGCGGCGCGGCGGCGTATCACGCGTGTTTACAGCCGCTGATGATGACGCGAACCCGCGGCTTGACTCAGCTGTGGCCAGAGCTGGTCCGCTGGCTTGAAGCAAGCTGACGCGCCGTTCTCTTGCACTCGAAAAATGTATTTGTACTTTTGCAAGAAAAACCTTTTGAAGCCCAGTTGCCAACAAAACCCTTTGTTAAACTACAAACAGGTTTCTTGTAAAATCTGTCATTCATATACGTATTTGTAACATTACAAATAACAGCCTTGCATTACAATTTACATACCTGTTTTTCGCGAAAATATTTCAGGACATCTTGTACTCCCAAACACCAGAGTTCAGCTCCACTTTACTGATTGGCTGAGTTTAACTGTCAGTCGTTGTAGGTGCCTGCCAGCGAATCGCGGATACTCAGTGTTATAGTTGCCTAATTCTGATTGGCCGAGTCTCGTAAGGACTGTCTCCCGACAAAGACACGTGGCCAATAATCAAATTAAAACTGCACGTATGCCATAAGACATTGGAGTCTAGCCTTCGTGTAAATCTTTTCGCTAAAAGCAGGTGGCGCTACTGATAAGTGTAAATAAAATTATAATTTTTTCTTCTAGAAAACATTTGTGACGAATTAATAACAGAGAATTACTTAAAAATAGTTGAAAGTATTACTTAAAAAAAATATATACTTTCCATCACGCGAACGTAGCCACAAAAACAACTTGAACTACAATATTTTGACTTATTTTCGTAATAAATCAATATTCAAGTACTTATAAAATATAAAGGAAACTACTTGATTCAAAAGAATATATTTATTTAATGTTAAAGAGTTCTTTATAACTAGAAAACATTAACAGTTAATGGGAAGTAATATCACGTTGTATTGAAATTGTCGCTTTATTATTATTATTTGAGTTGTTTTAAGTGTTTTACGTTATTGAAACGTGCAATGTATTTATAATATATCCATACATTTACTTTTGCACGCAGCTACACCTTGTTTCACCCACAGTTTTTGCACAAACAGCTATATAAGGTTTTACGTTTTTGACTGTCCGCCATTTTGCTGAAGCTCGTGGAAACGGGTCAGTATAGTGCAGACACATTTTCTTGAGGTCTCTTACAAACACGGCCATTGCAGTTTTACAAACGAGTAGTTTTACAAGAGAAATATTTGTACTGTCACAAGCATTTGCAAAATTACAAACAATTCATCAGTAAAACTTGAAAAAAAATTTTACAGTGTGCTTATTTTCATCTCTATAGTCCCTTCACGGTGACTTCCAACGTTTCTGAAACCCTGCTGAAGTTCTACTCCCGGGATATTCCTCCGCATCGCCTAAACCAAGCTAAGGTTAATTCTACTCAAGTTGAACAGAAAAAGCGTTTCCTTATGGGAGAGCTTTGCATAGAGAGAATTTCTGCCGCTAGGTTAGCAGTGTTCCAAATAGGTCACCTATAATTAAAATTTTAAGCTAAGTGAATAAAAAAAAATATTTTACTTAGTTGCGCAGTTATTTTATTTTCGATTTGCGGTTAGGGCAATGATTTTGTTTTATAACGTAGAAAATAGAGAAAATGTGGTACACATGCAACACTAGCGCTTACCTAGCGGCGAAAAATTTTAGTTGCTGAACTGAAAGCATTGAGCTCCCCAACTTGAGTAGAATAAACCTTAACCATGCTTTAACCAAGTCTATAAAATCACACCAGAGGGACAACGCACCGCATTCGTGCGCACTCAGTGTGGCAATATTTTGCATAAGAACTATTCCTTACTAGGCATTACCAACACACCAATTTTCTTCCCATTTGTATTATTCATATTAATTGTGGATTAAATATTATAGTTTATTGGAAAATGTAAGAAACTGTTCAATTTAATAAACAAGGTACTTTTATGTTAACAAATGTATAACATGCTTGTGATACATGGCATATCTAGGAAATAACTAAACACTTCATACACGGGATGATATTTCAAAGGTTTTATTCTAAAAGTGTGAAGATATCGCGAATAAACGTTAGCGCGGGTCCTTTTAGTGCACTAATACGCTGCTGTTGACCGCATGTAGCCGAACTACAATTATTATTGATAACTATGTGAGAGGCCATTTTGAGTCATGGCTGTATTATGGAATACGCCAATTAAATACCACTTTTGTTAGAATTGTCGTAGAAACTTGGTTCGAATGTTTATTTATTTGTAGAATAAATTGGGAATAATATCAAGTGTGTAGTTTTAATTTGAATATGTGGTATTAGCGAGGACGAGGAAAGCAGGAAATGGTCATTATTGATAGTGACGTAGATTGCCAACGCACTCCCTTTTGTAAAGAGTACTTTTTTGTTACTGTTGGGATACAAAAAATGAAACACGTCAGTTTTCTCAGTTAAGCGGGGGGGGGGGGGGAGAGTATCTACGCACCCAGAAGGCGGGGGAAAACAGGACTTCTGCAGAGATATTAACAGTTAATTATTTTCAATGAAACTGTGTAGCATGTGGGCGGAGAATGATATCAAAGGGATTAAAATTTGACTTGATGTGCAAAAAAACGGGCCACCCCGAAACCGGCAAATATGTTTACTGTTTGTTTTGGGAGTGCCTGATTGTCTGGGGGGTTTTTCAGCGTGTGGGGGTTGTGTTAATGTGCAAGATCAGATAACACAATGACGTGATTGTGTGGTCCGATGAGGCGACCTTCGAACTGACTGGAACTGTCAGCCACCACAACTGGCTATGCTGGTCCGACGAAAATCCCCAAAATGGGATGGAGCAATCCGTTAATCGTTCTTGGTTAACAGCGCGTTGCGTTACCTCTTCCAGAGAACTTGCGGAGACATTCTTCTTTGACGGAATGGTGACAGGTATAAATTACCGCACGTATCGAGTTGCAGGAAAACAACCGACAATTAAGTGTTAAGTATCCACCCAGATCTCCAAACTCAGTACGCCACAAAATCACGGACTCTGAATTGCGATCGTCTGTCTATCCACTCTTATGGAAATCGTAGTTATTGTTTGTCGTTTGGTTGTACAGCATTTTGAACGATGCCTTGTTGCTGATGGCGGATATTTTGAACATTTGTAACTGTTTTTAAACATTCGTACACGCCCAAAGTTGTACTTATAGGTCAAATACATGCAGTCCCATCGGTTTCGCTGTTATTCGCGTTCAAAGAGTGTATAAATTAATTTCAAATATCCGATATAGTTATACGGTTTCCTCATCCCACTGTAATACGAAGAAAACGTTCGTTAGATTTAAATATAATATTGAAGTGAAGCAAGGACTTGTCTTCCTTATTCATCCAATGCGCATAGACAATAATTTAATTGTTCTCTTATGCATATACAAAGAGCGTCGTAATGGTGCATCTTTAGAATCACAATGGAAACATCTACTTTAGTAAAAAGGCCCCCGACTGCTTATATCCAGCAACATGCACTGAGAGTAGCAGTTGCAGATAGGAATTAATAATTATACTATAAATACATTCGTTAACTCTAAAAAAAATTAATTGTTCTCATATGCAATTACAAAGAGCGTCGTAATGGTACATCTTTAGAATCACAATGGAAACATCTACTTTAGTAAAAAGGCCCCCGACTGCTTATATCCAGCAACATGCACTGAGAGTAGCAGTTGCAGATAGGAATTTATAATTATATAATAAATACATTTGTTTACACTAAAAAAAATTAATTGTTCACTCAACTAATCTGCACTTGCTCCAAACATCTGCATTCGTTCCCTTGAAACAAATAAGTAATTGAAAGGTAATATTGTTGAGCTTAACACTATTTCCGTTTTTCAAACAATATATATTTATTTACACATATATTTAGTACATAAAACTTTTTACAATTTTGTTCAACTTATCAGTTTGGTTACCGTAAACATTATAAATATCAAGGTAAAGTCAAATTAATATATATATTTTTAATATAATCAATTTTCTAGCTGGAACAAACTGATATGTATATTTTTTGCAGAAACTGTGGCGGAAATAAAATAAGCTTTGTTTAATGCTGACATTTATTTGTTTGTGTGTAGGGTAATTGGTTTTTTTTATTGCATTCGTTCGATATACAGCTCGAGAATGTGTTTAAAATTTTTGTGACACTTAGGAAATAATTATGTTTGTTAGTATATTTATTGAAGCTTAATGATTGTATAGTAAATTATTCTCACTGAAACAAGCTCAACAAGAAGCATAGTGTATAGCTGTAAAACTTAAAAACATTCGCGTAGCTGCATGTCGTGTTTGGCAAAATATGTATCTAGAAACACTTGTACACAAGTTTCTTGTGGTATTAATTTTAAGACAACTAGTATTGGCTCGTTCTGATAAACGTTTATAATGTCATTCTCTGTGTTTTCCTTGGCGACATAGTTCATCAATAGCCAACGCCCAAATTAATTTTTTATTTATTCACTTACCTCCATTGAAATCATCGTTAAAAGAGTTGACAGAAATACGATGAGGTCATCCTGCGGCTATCTTTATTGGCTAAGCGAGTGAGTGAAGAGATTTGGGCGGCTCTCAACAGCGAGGTTTTGAGAGCCAGTGAGGGTGATTGAAGTGAATATGGAGCGGCGCCGGAATGAAGAGGCGGGGGAAACGGGAGATCCCTCTGTTAACATGAAGTTATCTTATTTTTCCTTAAATTGAAGTTTTATCTGCATTTTATTTTTAAATCTTAATAATTCATTTATGATAAATACGTAGAAAAGCAGTGAGAAAATATGTGTGTTGGTAACACCTGGTAAGAAATAGTTCTCATGTAAGCTATCGTTACAACTGAGTGCGTACGAATTTAGTGCGTCGTTCTTTAGTGTAATTTTCTAGACTTATGTCGGTTAAGATTAGTTTGCATATGAGGCGGAGGAACATCATGGAAGCAGAACTTGAGCAGTGCCTCAGAAGAGTGAGAAGTAGTCGTGGATGGATTACAGCAAGATAACGTTAGCATGCACACAGTTTTGGTCCTCGTGATTCAACATATCAATGGCCTGTCTGGTCTCACCTGATTTGTCGCTAGTCGACAGCACGATACGCGAGCTGCGTTCATCTCCAGGTTTTGTAATTTGAAGGGTCACTTTCCACGAGTGAGAAACATGCTTCAGGATAACAAACGACGATGTTTATTCCGTACCTAATCGCTTTGACGCCTGTATCCAGAGAGTAGGTTGTATTACGAGATGATAAATTTTAATCACTTAATTATTTCGTCTGTAAGAAGGGACAAATAAAACTTCGCTTGAATCCACTGGTTTAATCTCATAGCGTAACTTATTTGGCAACGAATCTAAAAAATTCTAAGAGACATGTAGGTTTTCTGTGTGCGGACTGTACTGCAGTTACAAAACGCGCAAATATGTCCAAATCAGTGGGGGAAAATATGCTTTTGTTTTTTTTTTTGTTTCTGATAGTGCCGTTCCAAGAAAGGAACACTAAAAAATCTAACAATAATGGTTTGTCTTCAATCGTTTTCAATCTGCATTTTGGAAATACTGACGGAGTTCGTTAATATGAAACTTTCAGGTTCTTCCTAATTAGCTGCCATAGCTTCTCAATAGTTGTGGAGTTTAAAATTCAATTTTCGTAATTCAAAATAAAATGGTTCTAATCATGCTTACTCATAATAATTGTTTTACTGTACGCAAGAAACTTGTGACTACCATATGTTTAAAGTAGCGCAGTAACCTTGTTCTTGAGCTTATTTTTTAAAAAGAAATGACATTCTAAACAAAGAGTTTCTATAATCAAAATATCAAAATTATATTTTTCTGAACTGATGTGGACATTTAATGGCACAATTAGGGTTCTTAAACTCAAATAAGTGCTGAGATCGGATAATATTTGTTACTGTTAAAAAAATTATAATTTTATATTGTGCCAAATGAATGTTTTGTTCAAGTAACCAAAAAAAGTTACAAGTTGTGGTATGGCAACTAAACATTATGTTGTTTCTCGCAAAAATAGCAATTTGGTTGCTTGAAACAATTAAACCACAGCAAAGAACGGAATGCTTCAATGGGAACATTTTCTTAATAAGAAATTGTGTTAAATGACTGCGATTTTCATCATGTAAGCGTTATGTTGAGTCATATGAATTTCAGTATTTATTTTTAAAAATAACGTCACTGCAACAATGATTTGAATCCGAAGCTCTAGCTTAGAAGTCCAACACTTAATTCACAGACCTACCAGTTCCATATGAACAGATGATATATATTTGTCACTAGTAAACCTGTTATACACCCAAGAAGAAATCATATTTCAATCTTATCATTTTGCTTTAATTTTAAAGGATACTATCGATATGATGTATCATATCGATAGTATCATACTGAAAGGCACTACTACTGATATCCTAACTGTCACATGTAGGCCTATATATACGAAAGCTCGATATTTAGTTTAGAATAAAGAATCTCAGATATCTCTATCATAGTGTAGCCAATCAAACGAAAGCCAGCAATGCGTCCATTTGATTTAATTGTTAGAAGAGACTGGGGTATTGACAATGCCAGGTTGTTTCAACCAAAAAGCTAGTGATTTGAGTCTTCCATGAACTTTATTAAACTAAAGACAACTACTTACGGGGATCGAACCGGGTGGGAGGCAAGCAGACTAACCGCTTGTCCACCGAGTTGCCAAATATTTCCCTTGTAACTGTACAGATATAATATTGTATACTTACAAAACGTTAGTTTAGAACGCATACTAAACAGTTCATGTAGCTCAACATTTATGATAAACTCGAAGTCTACAACACTCGCTATTTAAAACTCGATATTCGTTTCACAAGTTACTCGCTAAGATTTTGAGATAGTTAGCCTACATTATGTGTAGTGTTACAAAAATATCCTTGAGAACTAGTTGCCAAAATTTTCCTTGTACAAATACGGAAAATTTTTTTACGGCGTGGTTCAAGGGAACGGTTGCAGATGTTTGGAGCAAATACTATTAAACACTTTCCCTGTAAATCTATTTAGTACAAGCAATTGTCCTTTTCTCTGACTATTCAACTTTATATTCGATGGGAATAAAGATCCATTTGTTGCATAGCTAAAGCCGATATTGCATTCTCGGCAAAATTATTGTATTGTGGCATGTCAATTTCGAGAGTCACATTGTTGCATATTTTTTTCATCTTACTTACGGTTATTGCGAATATGTAACCGCTATCTCTAAATATCATCACGATGCGTTTTCCTGTTAGAATGATAGGCGAGACTTACGTACTTGAGTTACTAGTACATTATTGTTGACGATTTTGACTAACGTCGAGTTAGTACGTAAACCATTTCATTGGCAGCTCCATGGTTACCATAAACAAGTAAATTTTACAAAAAAATAATAATATTAATTATTCCTTAGAAAACATCAATTGTCGTAGCCCCACAAGAGCATCAGTAAGTAATTTTTTGTCGAATGAAGAGACAAGCGAGAAAGGGGTAAATAAGAAAACGTTGGCAGTAAACAGAAGAGAGAATTACAAAACGATATTTTTTTAAAATTAAATAAAAATATAAAGCTTTGAATCATGGAGTGAATTCGGGATAATTCGCGTATTTCCTACTTAGTCGTTTTCAGTCTGAGGAAATATATTTAATAACACAGACTGCGTAACCAAGATCACGGCGTTTAATTAAAACTTTTTTCCTTCTGTGGTTACCGGAAATTGTAATGACGAAATAATTTTTAAATGAGATAAAGCAAAATAAAACTTTTAAATCGATACCTTTTGAGAGAATCGTAGGTGAAACCTAAGAGTTCTCAAAAGTTATGCATATTTTCGGCTATTTACTTCTAGTATTACCATCAACGCTACTCCGTGCCAAGGTTTGCTGAATTATTCTCTGCATATTATAAATTTATATGTTGCGGTACCTGCTGCAGATTATGCTGTCACTTCAGTAGAGAGATTACACAGTGGGTATAAATCATGCTAAGTACTTAGTACAAAAACTGCGCTGTGAATTTCCACATTTGTTATGTTTTTTTAATATGGAGCTTTTATCATTGTGTTAAATCTATTGTGATATAAATATCATAACATTTATGATATATCGCTTAATATTTGTTATCGTATGTTGTAAATCAATTTACAAATATTTTAGCCAGTTTAGTCAAATGTCACCGTAAATATATAATTCACAGCAATTAACTAATCTTTGTATATTCCAGGGTTCATAATCCTTTTTTGTGACATTTTTCTTCAGGGACGTCGGTCTGTGAATTACGAAATATATTAGGTTTAAAATCAACTTTTCACTTGATTCCATCCAATGCCACGTAGAAACTAACCGTCTTATACTAACAAAAGTGTTAATTACACATAATGTCATGTACTAGGTATGATGTTATTAAAAACGATGTCGTTTAACATAAGATATAAAAGTTAGCATTGTAAGTTTTTTTTAGTAATTATGTTAAAGGGATGATTATATAGACTGTGTCTATTTATGTAAAAAGTAACCGGGATGATGGCACTACACATCAAAACCAAACGAAAAGCCAACGTGAACATATGTCTTACACTGAGAAAAGGGTCTTGTTGAATCAAACAAGATTTGTTTGGTGCAACCAAATTATTTGTTTGTATAGGGCATTTAAATATTTCGTTGCTGAAACCAAATTATTTTGTTGTTCTCATTTGGTTGCCCCAAACTGTAAGATTTGGTTGGTGCGAGTGAAGATTTGTTTGACTACACGTACATTTAACAGTTTGGGCCGATATAAAAGAATTTTACAAGTTCGACCGATTTTCGAACCTAGATCACCTGCTTCCGCGCTATACCTTAGTAATCACAGCTAATGTGACAATTGATGACGCCGGAAAGCATTTAAAAATATATACTTCAAATATTAGGCAAACGTGCGCAAGCAAATATTTAAAGTTTTACAGTTTTACTTGTCAATTTCTTGTTGCGTTGTTTTATTAGTGAGTTTATAATATTGGTAAACAGCAATACAAACAAACTCTCGACATGTGTGTGTATATATACAAATATATATACACATATGTTACTGTCCATGTTACTGTGCCCCGCTGTTGATAGTTTGTACATCCCTCTTTGTGTACAGAGTGTGGCGGATACGAACGTGGAACGTGTGTTGCAGGCCCATTTCAATGTTGACATCCAACGCACGTCGGACAACGAGCCCTTGGCAAGCCAATCGCACTGCATATTTTGCAACAACAGTTACATGCTCTACTCGAAGATGTCCCGTTGGATCTGGTGCACCGCATGCGGTTCATGCGTGCTGAGGCGTCACCACGTTTCAGTAGAGCGGCAAATAGCCTATCCAGATGAGCGTTTCTTGTACAGGTGGATAGCTCGTGCAGGAACAGTTGCCTGGCCTGCACGTTCCCCTGATATGAAGCCAGTGGATTGTAACCTGTGAGGATATTTCGCTACTATCGTATACGCAACACCTGCTACGGACATAGCAAATGCTTCGCTAGCGTGTGCAATAAGATTGCCAGCAGATCCGTGGCACGCCTGGGGTTTTTTAAAGTGTCAGACAAATTTTGAGGTTAAGAGTGCAGCCGTGCGTTCAGATGAAAGGTGGGTATTGCGAGCAACTCTTGTAAGAGTGTTGGTACACAGGCTTGGCTGCAATGGCACGAACATATGTGTATCAATTGCGGCCATTAACTTGGTAGACCTTACCTCGGAAACCATTGATCCTACGGAAAATGTTCATATAGACGTTTTGTTTTCAGTTATACTGGTCACACTCCAATTACGTTCTACATAAATCGACACATGCTGTATATTGAGGTGAAAATTATCAATGACTGCTGGAATAGTAAGTGAGGTCAAGAGTAATAAATATTACTTATATTAATATCCACTTCGTAATGCTTCTAATCAGTGTTGCTTCAGGACGATAACATTCCACGTAGAATCGTGTTTTGCCTGTGCGGTTAAGAGCATAATAACTCTTTGCTAGTGCTGGTCCATGATCAAACGAGCACTTTAGATTCCTGCTCAGTTTCTTATCCTAGCTTTGAGTGTATCCGTTAACGATATACAACATTTAACATTTACCCTCACTGAATGATAAGTACACAGCAAGTGATACCGATAAAATATAAGAAAATTAAATATATTACTTTGAGGCCAGTTATTACTCTAGGGTGCTGAAACAAAAAAAAAATATAGTTTTAAGATTCTATTTTATCAATAATTTTAATTTTTTTTTCGAGAGTAAATAACTTAATTGCATATACTTCACTTTCATATAGGTTTTTCACGACATAGTGAGCAATTTTTAAGGCCTTCCCAACAGACATTAGCCACTAATAAATATATTTTATTACAGCCTCAGATGTTAACCTTAGAGGGTGGTGAAATGTATACACTGTGGTTAGTAGTAGGGAAATGTAGGTTGACTTGCAAGGGCGTGGGGCGTAGGAGCACAGGTGCCGGCCACCGCCATCTTGTTACGTCACCCGAACACCTTTTTTCACTTTTTTCCCCTCAAAATTTCCCTTTTTCCTCAAAATCGACTAAAAGACCTTAAAAATTTCCCTTTTTCCCCTAAAAATTTGCCTTTTTCCTCTCAAAAAAAGTTCGAAGCCCTCAAAACTGGTAGAACCCCCCCTCGTGCAAAAAAGCCCCTGAAATACAGTTTTCGTCAATTTAATAAATTTGGGGGCGCTTCCTTCGGACCTACAGAGCAGTGGCGGCTATGTTGGTTTTATAGGCATACCTTATGCCAAATCGATACAAGGTATAGAGGATAGGGCTCAGATCTAAGCATCAGCCATCTTGCAACCATACTGTATGCAGATGAACATTGACCCCGACCATGACATTTAGCCCGTGACTTTGATATTTGACCTTGACCTTGAAAATACCAAAATCCAAAAAATTGCAAGAAATTCCTAACAATTCCCAAAATATTACGAAATTCTCCAAAAAAATATTATTAAAAAATTATTTAAAAACTATTTTTAAAACATATAAATTATTTTTATTTACATTTCCCAGTACCACCATTAGTCACAATCGTTCCATACCCAGCAGACTACTAACTCCCTCGCACCCACTCCCCTCACCTATACTCACTCCGACATCTTGTTTTTTTTCGTTCATTTGTTTATACATTACTCTAGACCGCCATCTTGTTAGGTGACCACCATCTTGGTATACATCACTTGTTAACTATCTTGGAAGCCAATGCCCATTAATAATTGAACTTTAACCTGTGACCCATGACCACTGACCCCTAACCTTGACCTTAACCCCATGACCTTAAAATGAAAAACTCGAGAAAAAGGCATGAAAGTCAAGAAACATATTACATTACAGTCTACCATGTGCATATTAAATGCAGACTTCAATAACCTTGACACAATGACCTTGAATGACCTTGAAAACAAAAGCTCGAGGAAATGTTCATGAAAGTCAGCAAAAATATTACATTACAGGCCACTAACTCCATATTAGATGCAGGTGACCTTGACATTATATGTTTATGTGACTAAATCAGACTCATCATACTAATAGCGACCAAATGCACGAGTGTGTTATAAACATGGTATGGATCAGCATTTTTATAGGCGCAATTAGTGTTAAATTTTAATGTCCGTATTGCCAGGTCCCTGGAGACTTGGAATGTACGAGGGCAGCTAGGGCGATAATCATTCATGATCTTCTCAGACACCAAGCTGCCACCAATCCCCCACCAATCCGGCACCACCAATCCGCCACCAATCATCCTCAATTCTCACCAATTCTCCTCAATCCACCTCACCAATCCTCATTAATCCTCACCAATCCTCATTAATCCTCACCAATCCTCATTAATCCTCACCAATCCTCCTCACCAGTCCTCACCAATCGTCCTCAATCCTCACGAATCCTACTCAGACTATATAAATCAATAGTCTTTCTGGGTGCCTCTACCCATACACATAACAAAAAAGATTCACCTACTGTCTCCAAAATTGGTACATTTCGACAGAATTAATGTTTGTGTATTCAATCAACTATCCGTACATTTTTAAACTAAAGTATTTATTATCATTAAATTTACACTTCTTGACATTTATAAGCGAGTGCTCATAGCACCACTTTAAAGTTGTGAGGGATAAAAGGATACGACACACAAAAAATTAAGATAAGATATCTTTTTTATAATGATAATTTATTATTATTTTGTAATTACATTTTCAGAAGAAAGCAGTTCATCACATCATCTGATAAAACCATGATCCTGAAGTTCTCTTATGATCTAAACCATCTCTTTCATGGCCGAGTAAGCCCCACGTTGTTGCCTATCAAGCAAATATTGAAGTCTGTCTACAAGTTTGTACGGATCTTCGGTAAACATATCGTCAGTATACTCGATGTCTTCTGCCTTCTTCACATCACTTGTCGAAGGGAACTCGTTGGGGAAATGTGTGGGACCGTCGAGGGAATAGTCATCGTCTTCAACACTATCACTGTCACCATAGTCATCATCAATGCTATCTTCATGATCGGCTTCACTTCCTGCTGCATCCTCAATCTCAAGTTTACTTTTCTGTGTAGCAGGAGTTGTATGTTCATCAATATTTAGAGCTGATGATCGTTAATTTTGAAGTTCGTCGACTTCGCGCGAATATCTAGCATGTGTACGTTCCTCACAAACCGACTGTACTGCACTCATTTCTGCTTTATCATTAACTGTGGCGCCATTATCGTCTTCGGAAAGGGTACCTATCTATGTAGGAGAAGGTATTGACGGCATCACTTGCTGGCTCCTAGTAGACGAACCCTTGCAGATCTGGATTATCTTTCTGCAGTGAATCATATTGCATAAGCTGCATGTGGCCATTGTCGTAATGTTTCATCGCGCTAAAAGGTGTCTTCGTACAGGCCGGTCTCTCATGTAGTCGAGCATTTTGACCATAGGTGAATACTTGATCGCAGAATTGATACTGGAGACAACAAGTTAGCGACAGTACAGGTCGTGGTTCTATGTTAGTTGAGGTTAAAGGCAGACCTTCGTGTCCGCAATTCATCTTTGCGGTATAGCGAGAGTGCGTTTCCAAATCGCTGTTTACCTCACGGAGTCAAAACATCAACTGCAATTTTTCTATATAAAGGCGGTTCTTTTAGAAGTAAAGCGTCTAGCTTGTGCCCATAAAATTCATATATAAAAAATCCGAGCACTCTGAGAAAAACCCAAATACTCGTTCCTCCCAGAATTTTTCGCAAATTTTTTGGATTTTTTTTTTTTGGATTTTTGCATTTTCAAGATCAAAGGTTAAGTTCACGGGTCAAAGGTCATGATTAGGGTCAAAGGTTTTCTGCATACAATATGGAGGCAAGATGGCTGATGCTTAGGTCTGAGCCCTATCCTCTATACCTTGTATCGATTTGCCATAGGATATGCCTATAAAACCAACATGGCCGCCATTGCTCTGTAGGTCCGAAGGAAGCCCCCGAAATTAATTAAATGTGCGAAAATTGGATTTTAGGGGCTTGTTTTTGTACCCGGGAGGTTTCTACATTTTTGTGAGCTTCTGACTTTTTTCGAGGGTAATTTTTAGGAAAAAAGAGAATTTTTAAGGTATTTTTGGTCGATTTTGAGTAAAAAAAAAAAGGTAAATTTTGAAGGAAATAAGGGAATAATGGCGGTAGGGTGACGTAACAAGATGGCCACGGGCGGCACCTACGCACCTACGCCCCACGCCCTTGCCAGTCAACCTTTATTTCTCTACTACTGTGGTTAATAGTCACATTGCAATTTTTATATTAAAAATGGTTGAATGATAGGAATTTGCTGAAGAGAAAAATTGAGCTGGGTGTTAGAAAGTGCTCGCTTTACCGTGAATAGGCAGCAGGAAACATTATTTTAGGCGATCACGTTGTCATTTGTATTTTCCCGAACCAATAATTTTGGTAACTAATCGAAGAAACTGTAATGAAAATTTGTAGTTTTGTAATGTCAATAACTGTAGGCCCAACGCAAAAATTTGCAAACCAATAGATTCTGTAATTGCAAAACTCGAACTGTGCAACTGTTCAATTAAACTTCAGAACTCATGTCCTTCTGAAGTAGCTCTCTAAATAATTACCGTTAATCATTCCCAAGAGTTTGTATTATATTTTGTAAACTTTGAATTTCGAAACCAATTTAGTTAGTACACTACAATCATATACCACGAGAAGACAAACCAAAAGCTGTAAAACAAAGTAATGGTGTGGTGAAGTGTTTGCAGTTCTAACACCAAGAATGAAGGCTTAACTCTACAAATGCCAGCAAAGATTTTTTTTTTTTAAATACAAGCTGGAATTTCACCTATTTTATCTATTTATTTCATTACAGTTGATTTCCCAATCGTACTAAGATTAATTTTGTTTCCACTTCTCAGCAGTGTAAGTTGAAATAAAGGCAATTAATTTGCAATATCATAAATATATGCATATTACAATTTTTACAAAAAACTGTTTGTATTACCGCAAAAAAATTTGGCCACTGGTTTTAGAAAACGTTTACTGTAAAATTACAAAAAAATTTACAGTGAGTGTGGTTATTAACTCTTTCATACTCACGTTATTTTATGGTTTATAGTGTTGCAAATCAAACGTTTTGACGCGTGTTGTATTTACGATGGCAAAAAAAACGTGTTTCGTTATCACAACCAATACGCTGTATGGTTTGTGTTCGGTGATCAGTGAGATAAACCAGTCAAGACGTAAAGAAGATGCTTTTTTTTGCGAATCGTTTATCTCCAGCCAAGGTAATCGGGCAGTGAATCGCGTATTGTGCAGTGCTGGTCAAACATAACCTTCCTGTGCAACGTGTAAACAGTTGTGTGCTATGGGTTTGAAAGGGTTGATCAATTTATATCCGCGGTTTCTTCACACTTTTGGAAACAAACCTTTGAAAAAACACCCCATGTACGACGTGTTTGGTGGTTTCAAGGTGATATCATTATTGATTAAAATTAAATTCTTCCTATGATTTAACCTTTAGTTATAATAATACCTTTATAAGTAATTAGAATGAAGACAGGGAGTAATTAGTATAGGATATTCGCGATAAACTGAGCACGTTGAAAAGCCCTGCTTAAGGCCTACTTCAATGTACGTTCTGTATTCTTCCGCTTTATGTAAAATTAACATTACCATAGGCCACATCACTTTATCCATGCGACGGTGAAGTGAAACTGTGAAATAATTAGAAAAGTTATTATTTTAAGAATTTACTTATTTTTACACTTCGATGCATAACAAAACAGAAAGCGAAAGAAATAATTTAAGTTATCACTAATTGTTTCATAACATTTTATTCGAAGTCAAAATATGAAACTACTTTCCCGTCTATCGTTACCAACTTTATTGGTCGCATGTCACTCAGTGAGTCCCTTAAAATATATGCACGTAGGAGCAGTGACTTTTTTCAAAGGTTGGTTTAAAAAGTGCTCACTTTACCGTGAACAGCCTTCAATAAGAAATAGTACTTATGCAAAATATGATCACACCGAGTGACAACGAACGCGATGCGTAGGCCCTTTGGTGTAATTAATTAAGCTTTGTTCACACGAGGCGGAGGAATATGCTGGAAGTAGAGAAGTTGGTGGAAGTAAACGTGAGTGGGCTATAGAGCCGAATATACTTGGTTTCATATTTTTTACTACAGAGGTTTATTTTCACCTGACGCCAAAGCCGTAGCGGCGCGACAAGAAGAAGCCTGGTTCGCAACTGGAAGCTAATTCCATAAACAAATAGTTCTGAATGACGTTCGGAGGAGTGATTGTGTCTGCGGGAAGGCGGGGAAGGAGCGATCGGAAAGGGCGTTCGAGTGGTGCAAGTGACAGCGGGCGAGGCCAGCGTGATAAGGAGGCTCTTAATGTGCACGACGCTGATGGCTTGCGGCTAGGATAGGGGGGCCGCGGGATGTGGCGATGATGCTGATGGGGATGTTCCTCGAGTTCCCTCCTTCCCCCCACACCATCGGTCCAACCCCTGGCAACATTAATCATGCCTCGTCCCCCAGGTCCCCCCCCCCCCCCTCCAAGCTTTGCTACACCAGTCCGAGCTAATGCTCACACACTTTCTTCTGCGTTTTCTTCGACTGTCGTGGCCGCGCGCAACAACACGCTAAACGTCGCCCTATAGTCAGCCCACTGTTACTTCCAGCACTTTCCCTCAAGCCCTGCTAAAGTTCTTCTTCCAGGATATCCCTCCGCCTCGTGAGAACCAAACTTGGAAAATTACAGCAGAGGGACAAAGCACCTAGTTCGTGAGCTCTCCGTCTAATAATATTTTGTGTAAGAACTATAACTTACTAAAGGCTGTTCGCGATAAAGTGAGCTCGTTTGGAACGAACCTTAGGAAAAAAAACACCGCCTCTTAACTCGTGTACATTTTTATGGGCGCACTGAGTGACATTTGCTCAGTAAAGTTGGTAACGATTAATGGAAAATAGTTCCATATCTTAGCGTCGAATAAAAATTGTGTTAGGTAACCTTTTCTGATAACTTAATTTCTTTGGCTTCCTGTTTTTTAAATGCTTGGAAGTGTGAAAATTAGCAGATGTGTATAATATTTACTTTGCTATTAATTTCACACTTTTACTTGACCGACGCATGAATAAAGTGATGAGACCAATGGCAATGCTAATTATACATGAGTCGGAAGAATACACAGCGAGAATACAAATATAACTTAAGCAGGGCTTTCAAAAGTGCTCATTTTACCGTGAACAGCCTATAACTTGCGCACCTATTTTCTCCATGTTTTTTTTTTTTCTTTTTTTTCATTTATTATGAATCAAATATTAAAATCATGCAGAGTGTTCCAAATTTGCATGTCAGTACTTCGGGGAAACATTCCATACATCTGGAGGAAGAAATAAATATGAACATATGTTCGTAAACGCTTCGTTCCGCGTAATGGACAGCGTACGGCTCACGGGCCGGGTCATGTTACTATGGAATGCCATTGCAGCTGTAATTTGCTGCCCCATAAACTTGATCCCCGAGGAGATCTGATTTGAACCCACTAGACTTATATTTGTGGTGACATTTAATGGCACTTGTGTATGCGTCCCCAGTGGGAGATGGGGAAACCCTTCGTAGCCGTATTGTGGCTGGCTGCGAAACATTCGGGAATTCTGCAGGGATTCATCAGCGCGTCTGGGAGTCCATGTAACGGCGGCGGGTTGACGCATTTGTTTATGTCGATGAAGGGCCTTTGAACATTTCCTTTAGTCTGTAACGCGCCGACGATAAGCTTTCACACACATCTAACTAATTTCTTTGCAGTTACTGATGTTCTACGGTGTGGTTGCTTTGTGTGTGGGGCCGTGTACCGTGCAAACGAACGCTGAGATGGCATTCCACAATAGCGTGATCCATCCCGCGAGCCATACACTCTACGTTATGTATTACGAGCTGTAGTAACTGAGCGAAGCGTTTACGGACCTATGTTCGCATAAAGTTGTTCTCCAGGTGTGAGGAATGTTTCTCAGAAGTATTGACATGCAATTTTGCAACATTCTGTATGAGTAAAAGTTTAATCTCTCCAAAAATAAGGTGTTTCATCAACAGAAGTATAATAAAACGTTTTTGATACAAGACGTATCCAGGAAACAACTAAACACGTCGTGGATACAGTGATTTTTCAAATGTTTTATTCAAAAAGTGTGAATAAACCGCGAATAGAATATAATTCGTTTCAAATTTTTAACTACAGTTATTTTTTACCTGACCCCGTCACATCTGCATGTGCGCAAAAAATACACGTGCAAGTTATTCCGTTACCTGTTAAGAGACGCATCGTACGTTGTTCGACCCCCGGACGATCTCGCGCATCAACCGCACGACGTGTAGAGCTCAAATGCTCCCCGCGCTGACGTCACGTTCATCACGCGAATTTGTGGCGGGAACGTGCCGCAAGTTAGATTAAATATATAAAGAATCTTTTACGGTGACATTATCATACTGTAAGCGTGTGTCAAAGAGTGCATCAAAATTTTTTAAGTACGCAAAGTAATGATCAGTCGAGCGGAGAGGATTAGTGCCCGGTTGCACAAACATCTTCCCCCATCCGAGATCAAATGATCCTAGTTCCGAACCAGGATCCAGTTTGATTTTGGTTCCAATGTAAAAGTGTTGCACCAACGAAATTTCATAATTATGGATATCCGATTCGTTTATCTTGGTTCCAAAGTGAGAGATCGATATTAAGTATGAGACAAATTTTGTTATTGGTTCATAATATATGACGTCATGTAAATAGGCGTATTTATCATTATAGATGGAACTAGATGTGCGATCTTTTATCTGTTTTAAGTGAATTATGGTTGTGCGAATTTTACTGAATAATATTCAAGTACGTATAATGTTGTTTTAATTTTCCAAAAAAAAAAAAAAACAATCGAACGTAGTTCTATCTGTTGGCGTATTTTAGAACTACATTTGTCGACGATGGCTGCTGATCTCGGATCGAGATTTAGAACCTCCAGTTTCGTCTGTTGGAGATGAACTTAATCACATTCTCAGGTCCAGCTCAGATCGTGTTTCGAACCACGATGGTGAAACCAGGCACAAGCGGCCCTCTCGGGGCCCGCCTGCCTTGAGCTCGAACTGCGTTGCCGAGTGTTTGGAATGCAGGTTTCTTTACGTATAGGCTGTTCAAGGTAAAATGAGCACTTTTGAAAGCCATGCTTAAGATATACTTGTATTCACGCTGTGTATTCTTCCACCTTATGTAAAATTAATATTGCCATGGGCTTCATCACTTTATTCATGCGCCGGTCAAGCAAAACTGAAATTATTAGAAAAGTAAAAATGTTATAAATCTACTAATTTTTACACACTGAGGTCTTAAGAAAAACAGCAAACGTAAGAAATAACTTAAATGATCACGAATGGTTACCTAACACTTTTTATTCGACGTTAACATACTTTCCATCCATCGTTACCAACTTTACCGGGCACACGTCACTCAGTGCGCCCGTTAAAATATATGCAAGCAGGGTCAGTGACATTTTTCTGAGGTTGATTTCAAAAGTTCTCACTTTATCGTGAATAGTCTATACTAAAATTATAGGGTCGCCGCTTAAAGTCCCATAGGTACACGCAGCACTACGCATAGAGGCGATGGCGCACTTGTAGCGCGTGCCAGTGTGGCCCTTGCATCTCTTGTGCTTGTCGGCCTCAAACACGGAAACTATCTCCAAGCAGAATGTCCCAATAACATCTCCGTCTTGTGAGCCGATAAGGGAAACGTGAGCTGAGTGTGCACTGAATAAACGGTTTTGCGGTGACCAAAAAAACATTTGTTAGTTGCTACAAGATTCTTTTGTCAACATAGACATCACAAGATATTTTGTAGCACCAACAAAAGTTTTTCTTGTGTCATTCCAGTATTTAGTGGCAGCTGCAGAATGACTTTTGGTCACCAACAATTATAAATTAAAATAAACATCGCCAGGAACGAAAGTCGAACTCTTGACCTCTCACCTGCGAGCTCAGTGGCTAAACATTGTGCCACCTTGCACGACGTTGACGTATTCTCTGGAAAATGTAGATAACTTATGTATAATTTGTGACACGCATAACAAGGCCTGAACACTTCATCTCATGGAAAGTTAATTTTCTGGAATCATTTCTGTGAATCATTTTCTTATTTTAAGATAGGAATGACATACTAAACGATATTCTCAAGAATACCCCTCATGAATTAGTTCGTAACCTGATGCAAATAAACGAACACGGACAAAAATGCAGTCGTGGCCAGAGAGAAGGTGGCCACTTGGCATACAATGTTAAAAATTTCCGTATTTTTTTCGGAATGTTTTACGGAAATGTACTGTGTATGTACGGAAAGGCAATCCGTAATGACGAAAAACGGAGTTAATTCCTTAAATACAAAATACGGAAAGTCTCCGTATTCCCTTCGGCTTTGAGTTACGGGGACGAGCAATGCCGATTTTACACGAAACTTTCTACGCCACTGTAACAAGTAAATGATCGTTTCTGCGGCAGTTAAGGTTATCCACGAGACTATGACCTATTCTTTCAAACATTATAAAATAGCATCAGGCCTCTGTAACATTTGGCAAAACTAAAAATGCACTAAATTTAATAGAAACTGAATTTGTACTTTTGTCTTTTGCAAACAAGTATCAATGTTATACATTGTTTACAAGTGAGAGTTGTAAGTGAACGTTCAGAGTCATGGACTTGTAATTTATTCACTCGGGTTCAAACCTCTCTTAAATACAAAGTATATTTACTTTTTTAATATAATTTTTTATATATGGTAGAACACCCACAGAGCAAAAATTAAAGACATTTTAAATATCTCTTTTTATTTCAAACTTGAAGTACAGAAAACTAACTTGGAAATTAACGGAGAGGTTCCGAAAAATTTACGGAAAGTCCGTTTCTGAAATTTGATGTGTCCGTAACTTTACGGAGAGTTTACGGACACTTCTGGATAAATTTTTACCAGCACTTATCCGTAAAATGAAGGAATTTTTTTTAAACAGTGTATGCCAGCCAGAGCGCACGCGAAGAATATAATGGATGTAGATTTGTAGCCGCAGTAAAATTTTATTACTGTGGATGACATAAATCCTATTGCTGCCAACTAAAGGTTTTGATGACAGGCATTAATTTTACTATTCGTAAATAAAACATGTTAGTAAGCACTAAGTGGCGCAGGTACTTATCAATCTTCGTGTAAATTTTACCAGCAACAAAATTTCACCCTGGGAATCATCGACCAAACAGTTTTTGTGGCCACTCACAAATATTTTCTTCCAGTGTGGAGAAGCGCCTGAATGCAAGGGCTGGGCAAACGAGAGTCCCCCGAGAGAAAACACGTTGAACAGTGGCGTCGTCCGGCACGATTCTCACGACTTGGTGAAGAGAAGAAAAAAAAAAGGAAGGGCGAGTGCTCTAGCCGTTTCACCACCGCGGCCCCAAGTAAAGTTAAGGCGTGCGAAGATTGTTTACTAGCTGTGCAGTCTCCGTTTGTGTTTTCGACCGATGGCGAAACAGAGGAGCGGTTGTTCCGTTTCCTCGTGCACTCAATAACGTGTTTAAAGGCTGTTCACGATAAAGCGAGCACTTTTGAAATCAACCTTAGAAAAAAGTCACTGCCCCTACCGGCATATATTTTGACGGGCGCACTGGGTGACATGCCCCCACTGTAAAGTAGGTAACGATGGATGAAAAGTAGTTCCATATCTTAACGTCAAATAAAAAATGTTAGGTAACAATTTGTGCTAACTTATATAATATCTTCGCTTAATGCTTTTTTATGCTTAAAAGTGTAACAATTAGCAAGTTTGTAAAATATTAACTTTTCTAATAATTTCCCAGTTTCACTTGACCAACGCATGAATAAAGTGATGAAGTACATGGCAATGTTAATTTTGCATAAGGCGGAAGAATACACAACGTTCATACAAGTAGATCTTAAGCAAGGCTGGAGCTCGGTGGTTGAGCGGTTAGCCTGCTCGCCTCCCACCAATGCGATCCGGGTTCAATGCCCGGCTCGGTCACTTCGTATTTTCGCATGTGGGAATCGTGCCGGACGATGTCGTTAGTCGCCGGGTTTTCTCGGGGATATCCCGTTTCCCCCGTCCTTTCATTGCGGCGCTGCTCCATACTCACCTCATACACCCTCATCGGCCCTCAAGACCTCGATGTTAAGAGCGGTCCAAATCTCTTCACTCTCTTCACTCACTTAAGGGGGCGTGGGACACAAATTAACACCAAATACGTAAATTGATGTTTACTGGTTTTTGGAAGCCAACATAGAGAAAAGTAAAAATGGCAATCTTAGATAATATGTTTTGCCAACTTAACGACCAAGTGTTTTGCAGTATTACTGTATCAATTTCGCATAATGTCTTGCGCCACGAAAACACACAAAAATTGACGGCGTCAGGAATATCTCGGCAGAATAACGTCACTCAGGCAAAATATTTGCTCTCGTAGTTAGTAAAAACTATTCTGTATGGTTGCCCTTTCTTTGTTCTCTATCGGCTTCCATAAAATTGGTAAAATACGATAAACCTCGATAGCAATAATTTATGTCCCGTGCCCTCTTAAGCAGGGCTTTCAGAAGTGCACATTTCTCCGTTAATATACTTTTTTTCAAACAAAGGAGTAAGGCAGGATTTAAACAGCCTGTAGCGTCCGTCCGTCATACACTCGTCTCGTCTCCCAGCCGAGCGATTTACAACTAAACTTCGTAGGCCTACGTCCGTCGTAAGTTCATTGCTGCAAACTAATAAAAACGAAACTGTTTACAAATAGGAAAAAGTTCTCCTTAAAAAGTAAAAATATTTGGCGGTATTGTATTTTTAAGAACCCAAAAGGCACATACACGTAAATAACGGAAATCAATCGATGTAAAATAATTATAAATTGCATATAAATTGTGGTTTTATTACTTTTACTATTGCACAAAACGAGTTCGTGTTTCCATACGTGAATTAATCCTAACTGTAAAAGTAACTTAATTTATGTTGCAGTTATATAAACAAACATATGAAAACAAAATATTGCCAAAATAGAAAAAAAAACTACACATACAACACAGCCTTGTAAAGAACTCGGGATAAACGAGTAATAAAACTTGATTGTTCAGAAGACTGTCATTTTATCCGTTTGTCCGTCAGATTGAAAGCTTACCTAGGTTTTGACGGACGGACGGATAGAATTATAGGCCACTTCTGATTAGCTTTTGGTGACGTGATTGACGGACGGATGACGGACGGATGGACTCGACGGGTTGTTGTAAGTCCTGCCCAAGATCGCATGGCAATGTTCTAGCAGATGCGCTAGTGCGTGCAACGGAACACGGACATAAGACTGTTCACGGTTGAATGAACATTTTTGAAAGCCGCGCTGAAAATATACGTTTCCTTTCAGTCGGCATATTTCTGCCACACATGACATTAACGTGAATAAAGTAAGACTGTCAGTCCCACTTCATTCACGCGTCATACAATTGAAAACATGGAGATGTTATGATAATGAATGTTTCACTAATACGCAAATTCGTGCGCTAGTGTATATAAAACAATGAATAATGTATTAATATTGAAAAGTCCCCGAACGTTTCTCAAGTTTATTATTACTAATATATTTATCTGCCCATGTGTGTCTGTTTGCGAAGTGTGTATATCCCCTTCACAGCTCACCTTTAGCTAAAGGGGTTCGTATTAAATATAATTTCCCGTATAATAAAAACAACTCCTATATGCAATTCGTAAAAATTAAAAGCGCGTATATAAATGTAAAGTGAGATGTTTAAAAGAGTAGCTTAAAATGTATTGCAAGGCTCGAAGTAATTACGTCGTTAAAACTTACAACGACGGTTATTAATTTTCAGTGGGGTGCAGATACAGGATAGCTACAAACACATTTAATATAAATGGAAATTGCCTTATTAAACATTCGTTATATAACTGAACGTACATTGTTCCTTGCAAAACGTGCCTACTAAAATTTTTAATGAAATAGAATTAAATCATTTTACACAGGTTAACTCGTGGCCTAGAAAACCTTAAAACGGAGTTATTTGTAATCCAGAAGATTTCATTAAATAAAAATATGATAATTGGTGCGGGCGTTATCCTAACTGTTGATTTGGGGCCACCCCTTGTTTGTAGCAAGTTTAATCCTATCCATCACAACAGAGAGTTTGCTCCGTGATAGATACATTATTGAGTTAAATACTACATTACAGAGTAGCTGCACAATATTATACTTCCCCCAAAGCTTCTCGCCGATTACTTGTGAATAGAGACCTGAATAATTCGCGGATTAGTTTTGAGACAAGTTGGAATTCAAAACACGTGTGTTTATATAACTTTAGCCACTGGTCCACACGATATCCCACACCTCCTGGGGAACGCTGGCCCAATCGTCGCCTTCCACTGTGACTGCAGACAACCAATGTGCAATTAAGATCCGCATATTAGCCCACAAGACTGTAGAGTCTAGTCCGCAGCTCATCGAACTCGCGAATTTTTCAGGTCTCTATTATAAATACTAACGACGCCGCACGTAACCTAGTAACTGGAAGGTGCGCCTCACCAGGCCTTAACTCATTTGGTCGAAAAGAGTTTCGAAAGAGTACATGGGCAGTAAGTTATTTGGCATAGTTATGTGATCTAAAGTCCCTTGACCTTAAGATTTTTATCCAAATCTTCGGCCAAACGGGCGCCCGGATCTGGCACTGCTGTGTCTGCAGAAGTTAATTAAGGACATTCAAAAGTCCAGACTAGTTTCTCCTTCCTGCTGCTTCTCCTGTTTCACTCCGGGCGCATGGACGGAATGTCATGGACGTGTAGCTAATTGCCGGGTAGGTAGGGCTGTCCGTCTCCTCGACATCGGGGCCCGGTCATTAGAAAGGGAACAGGCAGTCCAGACAACCAGGAAATGGGGGGACAATCGGCCATGGCTTGTTTTCAGATACCACCCCAGCTACCTCGTGAAACAATCTCGCAAAACTACGGAAAACATGAATAAGTATAGCCGGGCCGCGATTTGAAATAGGGTATTCCCAAGTTCGATTTCAGCGTTTTACCTCCGATGATAACCACTAGTAACATAATTACAATTTACAAGAAAACCTTTTTAATGACTTTATGATGACATGGCGAAGTGTCTTGTGTTGTATACTAACGTATTCGAATTGTTCATTTTCAAGCTTTGTACGAAAAAAAAATATCTCAATTTAAAATTCCTATAGCTTCCTTCATTCGTTCTCAAGAAATAATAATTTTCCGCATATATTATACTTTTAACATACTATCATGTCATATCACAGCAAAAAAAAAAAAAGTAGTATACTAAAATAAAGAAAACCTCTTAAGACTCTTAAAATCTCTCGAAGAGCAGAAACTTATTACAACTAGCTACTCTAATATTCTTGAACATTGAAAGTTTACTCATGACTATATTACAACTGCTTCGCCGTTGGAAATGCAGTTAACTGATGAACTGTTACACTGTGTGCTCAACATGGATAATTCTTAGCCGTCATTCTCTACGAACGGAAATAGGCTCCATTAGGAGGGAAAATATTCCGCAGGTTAAGATATTTAATGACAGCGAATGATTCAATGTGATTAAAGCGTTTTTATTTGACAATAAAAATCTTTATTACTAGGATGAATTTTTGCATCGCCACTGAAAGTAATTTCTCTCAAGATTTTTTTTTTTTTACTAGACGTTATATGACAGACCAATTAATAATGCATTTGCGTGTCACACATCTGACCACTGACATAGATTACTAAGTACGTTCAGAAAGTTGTGAAGTGCTGTGGTATTTCTCTCCGAGGTGAGGAGTCAAGGATTTATTATGGTAAGGTTTATTTTACTCAGGTTGGAAAATCTCAATGCTTCTAGTTTGGTAACCAAACATTTTCGTCGCCAAGGTAGACTGGTGTCGCATTTCCCCCTTTTGTGTGTAATTAAAGGGGGATAACTGCAATTTTCATAAAATAAATATATTCAAAGACTGTTCACGATAAAGTGAGTACTTTCGAAATGAACCTTAGAAAAAAGTTACTGCCCCTGCTTGCATGTATTTTAACGGGCGCACTGAGTGATATTCGCCTAGTAAAGTTGGTAACGATGGATGGGAAGTAGCTCCGTATCTTAACGTCGAATAAAAAGTGCTCGGAAACAATTTCTGTCAACTTGAATTATTTCTTTCGCTTTCTGTCTGTTTAGTTTTCTGATAATTTCACAGTTTCACTTGATCGACGCATACATAAATTGGCGAGGCTCGTAGCAATGTTAAATGTACATAAGGGAGAAGAATGCACAACTTGCAAACACGTAGATCTTAAGCAGGACTTTCAAAAGTGCTCCGTTTGCCGTGAACAGCCTTAAGAAGACGACTTCCACGTGCTGTCCCGTACCGTCAGATACCGGTGAACCGCGCGTTACCCCGGAAATGAAGGGTGCTGAAGTGTCAAGTGGCACTTCAGCACCCTTCACCTCTTGGATTCGAGCGACTGAGAGCCACGCTGAGTCAACTGGAATACTCGCTACAGAGGAAGGATGGACGTTCTCTCTTGATGGTTTGTGCTGTGAGATGGCACCTAGGCCCGACCACTGGGCTGAACGCTGGACTACTGGGCGCCCAGATCGTCGAGGATCAAAGCTAGAATCATCCCCGCAACGGACACAGTGGCGGCCACATTAATATTTACGTTGGACAATTCTAACTAATCCAGCCAAACTTTGTATGCTGGCAATACTTTCGTAACCATTGCAGATTGTCTTATTCGTAAAAATGCAGTTTGTGGTTATTTAAATACATCCGAAACTACGGAACTGAATCCGGGCGAATATTACGTACGTATAATACTAGCATCTGCACCGAGTATTACCACACTGAGGTCTGCATACAGTTACTGGCAGTTAAGATAAATTACAAGTGAGTCTCATATATCCACTACTGCAAGAACATCGGTTCCGTTGGTGTCTGTGTTAGAAATCACCATTGTATTGTTGGTCCATGCCACACCGGACACTACCACGTACTTTACAGCGTTCATTATTGGCCGGCCATCAACCAATGGAGAGCCGAGCTCACATTGACCCAATAGAATGTCCTTTATCGTACAAATGAATTTGCAATCAATCATGTCCTTTGATTGGTTAGCATCGTTAGCAATACCACTGTTACTGCGTTCTCGTGTTCTTGTGAGGTCATTTTAAACACTAGCCGAAAAAAGACTGCAACGCCACGCGAGATTTGTTCTGAACATCAAAGACTTTTCTAATTAGCTTTTCTCGGGCTACACTCGAGCATAGTCTACAAAGTGTTAAGAATTACCTCGTCATAATTTTTGTTATACGTTTCATGTAACTGGAACAATTAAATCGATTTGAATCCACCTTGACATGCTGATACTTTTGTTCGTTTACTGAATACACTTCTTTACTACGCTATGTTTAAGGCTAATGTTGCCTGAACCTCATATTTAAACTCCATGCCTAAGTAATATCTGAAAGAATTACTACCACACTTTGCCTGTATAGCAATTCTATGAGCGGAAACCTAAAAATTTTATAACGTATTCTCTTATATTCAAAGCGACTATACCTCTACTATCATTAACGTGATTTAACTCGGACTTGGTATACTTAAGGGGCCTGCCTACCTTCAGTTTGTTTGCACCGTCTGAGGCAGAGGAGCTTGGGAGCAATAAGGGCGACATTACTACGCGCATCAAAGGCGCCATCGCCGCTACGCGCAAGACTCCAAACTGGCTTACAGTGATCTCGTCGTTTTGCGCGTACTTTTGGGAACTTAAGTAGTATTTTATTTGTGAAAAGTTTATGGCGTGGTTAAGTGCAGTAGTTCTGCATGTATCTTAGGCGTGTATTTTGAGATTCAGCGCTTTGAAAATGAGGTTTTTAGTTGTGTTGGAGTGCTCTTACATAGTGAATGCAATGTCTTTGAAAATGAGGTTTTTAGCTGTTTTGGAGTGCTCTGTCATAGTGAATGTAATCTCTTTGAAAATGAGGTTTTTAGCTGTGTTGGAGTGCTCTGACATAGTGAATGTAATCTCTTTGAAAATGAGGTTTTTAGCTGTGTTGGAGTGCTCTGACATAGTGAATGTAATGTCTTGAAAGCTCTCAATATGTCTCTAGCACGTAAGATAATGTTTTCTACTCTCTTGTGTGCCTTAGAAAAATACCCGCCTTTAGGTGGAATAAAATAATGTACGCTTATTAGTTACCTATATACCTTACTTCTCGTTTTTATCTTGTCGGTTTCTTCTGTGCATATTTTAAATCTGGCAGTTCATTTTTAGACGAAAAAAGCCTCAGAATTTATATTCTACAGTGAGTAGTTCAATTAAAAATAGACCTTCGTTTCAAATAGTGCTGGTTTTAAAAGTTTCTACCATGACACTGAATATGTTATTTGAGTTGGAAAATGTATGGGGCGCTATATATGCCACCCATCGATTATTTGATTTCTCTCCCTCCCTTCCACGACTGAATTAACTCTCACGCTGCCGGCTGAGTGACAACTTAAGGTCAGAGTCTTTGTGTACCAGCTGGTGGTCGCGGATGCAATGTCCGCATACCGCACCCCTTGTTAAACACTATCGTTACTAGAATATCCCAGTTATTTACTGAATTAACTCTCACACTGCCGGCTGAGTGGCAACTTAAGGTCAGAGTCCCTGTGTACCAGCTGGTGGTCGCGGATGCAATGTCCGCATACCGCACCCCAGTTAAATACTATCGTTACTAGAATATCCCAGTTATTTACTGAATTAACTCTCACACTGCCGGCTGAGTGGCAACTAAAGGTCAGAGTCCCTGTGTACCAGCTGGTGGTCGCGGATGCAATGTCCGCATTCCGCACCCCTTGTTAAACACTATCGTTACTAGAATATCCCAGTTATTTACTGAATTACCTCTCACACTGCCGGCTGAGTGGCAACTTAATGTCAGAGTCCCTGTGTACCAGCTGGTGGTCGCGGATGCAATGTCCGCATTCCGCACCCCTTGTTAAACACTATCGTTACTAGAATATCCCAGTTATTTTATGAATTAACTCTCACACTGCCGGCTGAGTAGCAACTTAAGGTCATAGTCCCTGTGTACCAGCTGGTGGTCGCGGATGCAATGTCCGCATACCGCACCCCAGTTAAACACTATCGTTACTAGAATATCCCAGTTATTTACTGAATTAACTCTCACACTGCCGGCTGAGTAGCAACTTAAGGTCAGAGTCCCTGTGTACCAGCTGGTGGTCGCGGATGCAATGTCCGCATACCGCACCCATTGTTAAATACTATCGTTACTAGAATATCCCAGTTATTTACTGAATTAATTTGAAGGGTATTCAATTATAAAAAAATGCGAGTATGCGATGATGACGATTTTATGTGTTGAAGGATTTTACTTCACGTGGTTGTTTGAAGAAAGTCAGAAAATTTGTCTTAGTTGACAAACGCATCGTTAGACACGCATGAGGGCCAAATTGTTAAATTTTCTATGACTTGTCTATGTCACTTCTTCAGGCGCATTACAGTATTTACGGTCACTGTAATATTTGGATGTGGAAAATGCACTTTACACGGAGAAAAATATTTTGTAGAAAGTTCACCCTCCCAAATTATTTTGTAGGTACAACAAAATAATTTTGTACTTCATAAAAAAGTTTAGTGATGACAAGCAAGTAATTTTATGGTCACCCCAAAATTAATTTGGCAAGGTGAATACTAACAGAACATTTTGTGGTTGCCAAAAAATATTTCTTCTAGTGTACTCTGATATAAGTGAATTAATACGGCCGCATGGTAATGAATCGATTAGTGGTTTAAGTACTTTACGTCAGTGTTTTATAACTAATTTTAAACATCTAATTTACCAAGTATTTAATATCTAATATAAAGCCCCATATCTGTGTATTTTGAAACTGGCATTCTCTGGAGAGCCTAAAAATATTTGCTTAACATTATTAGTTTCTGGAAATTTTTTTCATAGAGAATGTATAAGTTTCCCAATATATTATGTGTGTACCAACACAATTTTCGTTACAATATAACCGCTCTTTTCTTTCTCATATGTCTACATTTATTGGTTGCCTCTTTCTTCCTCATCTTTCGACTTCTACCATATTTTCTCGTGCTTTTTAAATCCTCTACATTTTTAATGATATGTTTCTACTATGTTTTCATCAATTGTTTCTTAAAATAAGTATTTTGTTTTCTTATGAACAGGTTAAAACTTTTCTCCAAACTCGGGCTAGCGGTAAGCTGTGATTAGAAAAATCAACCATTCTCCTGTAAACTAGGCTTTCTGAAATCTTTATCTTTTGTTACGTTTTCACCATGAAATTTCCCTCAATACCGCTGATTGGCTTAAATATCCATGGTACATTTAAGATATTATTACTGTAAGAATGAATCCAAGCCAAAATGAAATAATTTATTATCATCACAGCAACTGAATCAATGACCAAACTTTTATTACATTATTGGCTTAGCGACCTGAGCAATTGAGGGCTATTAACCTCTTCATTGGTTTAGCTTCTAAAGTCAAAACCTAAACATCAAAATGCTTAACCTAAATTTCAGTTACTGAATTTGTGCACATTCAATTTTTTTTTTAGAATAAGGCTAGGATGAATTGCGACCCATATGTCCCATACAAGAGATGATAGAGTAATTTTCAATTTTTTTTTTTTTTAAGCGGATTATTTGGCATTGTAGGAAAGTTTGCCATACAATTTCATTTTGCAAGGTCGTACACTCTGTGTCTCGTGCCGCACGACACGACGAAAATAGAAATATTTTCTAATCCAAAATTGCTGGCCGGACGACAGAACTTGTCCGACTTACGTCAGATCTATCTTGTATCTCATTGACTGTTAAGTTTTATGTGTTGTGTCAGAGCTGTCGTGTAATTCTTTTTGGAGCTATGTGACAGCGGAATTAAGGGGAATCCCTAGCAAACCATTTCAAGCGCCTCAAGTTCACGTCTAGTCATAAGTAAGCATTGCGTCGGGACGTTGAATTTCTCGCTAACATGATCTGTAACAGTAGTTAATTATTAAACGCAACGATAGCCAATGGATAAAACAACAGATTCCATTTCGTAATTTTCCTGTCTCCCTTAAGGTAACTGTGCAGGTAAGCTATAAAATGCTGTTTTAAACAATTTTCATTACTTTTTCTTTGGTAACATTTTTTTAATAGGATGAATGCAAAGGTGACGGCTGTGTGTGTATGTATGCATATATACACACACACGCAAAAACTGATTTTATAGTCCATTCACTGTTACTTCCGACTTTTCAGAAGCCCTGCTCAAGTTCTACTTTCAGGATATTCCTTCGCCTTATGTAAAAAAAGTCCAACTAAGTCTATAAAATCAAAGCAAAGGGATAACGCACCACAATCGTGCGCAGTCACTTAAATAATGTTTTACAAAAGAACTATTTCTATCTAGGCATTACCAATACACCCATTTTATCCCTGTATTTTATTAATATTAAATATAAAAATAATATTATAATTTATAGTTTGATTGTAAGTAGATGTTCAATTCAGCAAAAATGAGATCATTTTACGTTAACAGAAGTATTAAACCATTATGATACGTTGTATTTAGGAAACAACCGAACATGTTTTTTATGGTGTGATTTTTCAATCAAAAATTCGATTTAAAAAAGTGTGAAGAAATCGCGAATCGAATAAAGATACAATATTACACTATAGGTAGTATCCTTAATGAGTAGCAGATAAAGCTGGCGGAATGGCCACGGCCATCAAGACAAAACGCAGCGGGTGTGGGGAGGATCATCACGATTTGTTTCCGAGATCTCTCCAATCTTTCATCTCGCGACATGCTGCCCCCACACACAGCACGCTCGCGCGGACCGACTTTGGCAAATCGCCCCTATCCTCAGCCGGAAATGCTGGCATCCTTTAACTTCCCTCCGGGCCGCCGCGCCGCCGGTTCCTGTTTTCCTCGTGCGAGGGGAGAAGGAACTGCCGGGCCAGGACGGCGCCTCCGCGCGCGGGCCAAATGACATTTGACAGGAGCGTTGAGCGGGCGACAACAACGACACACGTCACTGCGTTCTGACCGGGCGAGCCCGCCGGCGGGGAAAGAACAAAGGAACAAGTACAACACACCCCCAGCCCACTTCCGCACATCTTCACCTCGTGAAGAAAACTGTAAGTCTCAGCGCAAACTGGCTGGCTAAAGGTGACGCTCCAGCAGCAATAATTGGCCAAAATCTACGCACTCCGACTGTGACGAAACATTGAAGACATTCGGCCCGAGTGTATAGTCCACTAGCGGTTTCTTTAACTTTTTTTTATCAAAACTTTGAAAAAACACACCACATATAGCGTGTATGGTTATTTCCTAAATATGTCATACTAGTAACACGCCCTGGCCTCGCTCGGCTGCGATTTGCAACTATGGCATTGTTTAGGTTTACATCAAGTATATACACTAAATGCTTACGGCAATTAACATAGGATTAACATTGCGTTGTTCACAAAGTCTTCGTAAGTGAACCCCTATTTTTAAACCAATTTTAAAAGATAAAAATGGTTACTGTGGGTCATCCTTAAAAGATAAACATATGGTGTCACTGCCGTTTTTTTTTTATATCTACAATTCTGTAATGCATTAGTTTGGTGCATCTCTTATGGTTTAGTCAGTGTAAGCCATGTAAGCGCCCGAAAAGCGGGTTTACCGACTTGATTAGAAAACGTCGACATTTCTATACTATCCTTACATTAAATATTAATGTATTATATACTTAGACCTTCGTCAAGAAATTCTCTATATGGTAGTGAAAACCTGATCAAATCCATCAAGTAGTTTAGAAGCCTCCTTGTTTGCAACACCTACAACAATAAATGTTAATGTGTCTGAAAGGGTTAACCCTAACTTGTACAATGTTTCTGACCTTATAATTTATAACAACTTAACATTTTACTGAATTTCTTCAGTGATGATTATTTTCGTAAATCCTCGCTTGTGTGGGAAAAATTCCAAACAATAAATGAGTACATGCAGTACTAAAAAATATGATGTCTAGTAATTTTCGACTGTTCAGTGGAATACCCGGGAGCGACCTCACCCATCTTGGCGAGAAGGATTATTCGCCAAGTAAGGAAAAATATATCTTCGTACGCTTGCTCTAGTCAGAATAAATGGTCAAAAAAAAGTATCAACGCAAATAAGAGATTAATACATTCGGTCACACATTAATTGCTGAGTTCAAGCGTTGCAAATGCGTATTTGATTGTATGCGGAGTACTTGCGTTCAGCATTACTCTGGCGAGCAGTTTCAACGTGCTGCGTACTCGATCAAGTTGGCAGCAACCATTCGTGTCAAAGAGGTGGAGCGGAGTGTAGGGTTATGGGCGGTTCTCAACATCGGGGTCTTGAAAGACGATGAGGGCGAAGTGAGGTGATTTATGGAGCGGCGCTGGAATGCATATAACTGTATATATTAGAAAAATATGTTAAACATTTACTTTTTTAATAGTTTTATAGTTTCCCTATATTGATGCATGACTAAAGTGGTTATGTCCACGTCAACGTGGCTTTTACAATGGTGGAAGGATACACAATGTGATTACAAGTATATCTTAAACGGGGCTTTCAAGAGTGCTTATTTTTCCGTGAACGACCTATACGAGCAAGACTCTCGGAGTACTAGGTATTTATGCCTTTCTCTGGGGATAATACCGTTCAAAAGTAACACTCATGTCCATAGTAGTGGACACGGTGGACTCAAAAGATAAAGGGGACGAGCCATTTAACTCAAATTTGAACTATTGCTATTGGTAGGTGAGACACGGAGGGGGCATGTCTCCTCCAATAACTGTAGAGTGGGGGACGATCCCTCATAATATTTGTTGTACTATAATGTTCTATTACTAGAGACCTGAAAAATTCGCGGATTGATTTCGAGACAAGCTCGTATTCAAAACTCGTGCGTTTATACTACTTCAGTCATTGGTCCACCCTTTGCTTGACACCTCCTGGAGAACGCTGGCTAAATCGCCGCCTTCCCCTGTGACAGCAGACAACCAAAATGCTATTGATATTGATATATTAGTATATAAGGCTGTTTAGTCTAGCATACAGGTCATTGAACTCGCGAATTTTTCAGATCTCTATCTATTACTTGTCGCAAACGGAACATTATTTTACGATTTTTAAGAGTTTCTGTGCTCGTCACTCGCAACGTTAATTAAATGTGTGCTATAAGCTAATCAATCCCACATATACTTGTTTTGAAAATATGATGCTACGATCTAAGTGTTTTATTTGTACTTATTGAACTTATCTAGAGATATCGAGACAATGCTGCGCCGTTTGGTTCGCCAAGTCTGTTCAAGTTCGAAGTGAAAAGACGTTTAGGGAGGGAGGGTGATATTTGTGTGTCTCTACCAATAATATACACCTGCCGATTGCCATGCTTGTTTTAACGGTCTCATACAGACTCATTTGTACATTCCCACCTGCTTGTAAAGCCTCGATATTTTACTGCATTCCTTAAGAAATATTTATTCTCTTAAGTCTTGCAGTGCGTAGGAAAAAATTGAACAAAAACATATTTATAGATATGCTATATTAATAGTTGTCGGTTATCCAGTGGAAGACATTTAATATTATTTCCTTGTTGACTCCTTAAAAGTCCGGGATTTTTTTATTTATGCCACGAAAACTAAACTTCAGCTCTTGACTGTGTCACTTGTCACCCGAAATTGTAGTACAGTACTCTGTCACCAGTAAAAATAATTCGTTCGATTGCCATGACCTCGCTGAAAAAAAGTTCTTACAGGCAACTTGTTTTCATTGCCGCACTTCAGACACACTTTGGTCATGCTGTCACTTAACAGCGCTTGTGACAAGGTCAGTGAGCTTTGGAGGCGAAGATTTGCGCTTGACTAACCTGCATGGTGTGCTGAAACTCACAAGTATGCCAAGGTTAACCCGCTTAGTTGTCACATGGCGCAACTTTCGAGCATGCTTGTTTCTTATTCCTCCCTCGTAACGAAATCAGCAGCGTGGCGCAGTCGATTGGTGCGCCACCGATCTGGGGTGCGGAAGGCTCTGGGTTCGAATCTAGGTTAAGGCATGGGTGTTAATATAACTTAGGTTATAAGTTAGTCTGTAAGCCGTCCCTGCTAAGCTTTCAAGCATAAGGCTGGGGGACGTTACATTTACAATTACGAAATCACTACTATAGTGACAAATGGCTTCCTTAGATATCATTTAGCACTTTGAGGCAAGTCAGACAATTACAAGAGAAGTGAGTTACTCATAGGAGTGAGTGTTCCCACTCACTACAGTTCTAGTCACCAACATAACAATATACACGCTTACTGTGCTCTGGAACTTTCGTTATTGGCTCGTCATCTGTCACTAAGGCGCTGAGTTGATTTTGTCCCGATCTTTATGCGTGTAAGATGTTTTACAATCACACCTTTCGCGGAGCTGAAACAACAATATTTTTGTAGCCAGGAAAGTTATTGCTACTGAGCTGTGGAGTTGTTGTAAGACCCTATTAAACACAGGCGGTAAAACGACTGCATGAAAATGATAGTTTTATTTTCAATAACAAAGACATTTTCAAAATATTTTTGCTCGAGCTACACTCGAGCGTAGTCCTTAAAGTGTATGAAATCCGATTTCACACGATTGTTAAATTAATAAAAAAAAACCTACCGTAGAGACTTAACGACTGGTTTAGCTGGCGTCGAGACTTTTGAAAATCAAACTTACTTAATTTAACGGTTTTTTATGCAGTATTGTTGTATATCGCTTCACATTTATCAGTATTGCAATTTTTATGATCTTTAAAATAGTCTGCAAATCAAATTATTATTAACATTAATGCATACATTTAAACAATATATATTTCAGACTTTAAGAAGTCAGGTTATAATTTCAAGGATCACTATTTATTGTTTTCGTTGATTTCGACTTTATATTACTATGCATATATTTTGCACTACATACTGCTAAAGGAAATTGATTTTTTTTAGAACATATTTAGTCGGTACTACGATGATTAACTAAGATTATGTTTGAAGGGGGCTCTCTTTTTATTGATGTAGCAGCCAATATGTAATAAACTGGAGTATTGCTGCCAACCGTGTCCAGACAAAAGTCGTATTCGTCACTAAAGACAACGCATTGCCATTTCTCGGCCGTCCGTACAAGCCGATCGCGACGAAACTGCAAACGAAGTTGACTTCTTCGGGGAGTCATTGGATGACGGCGACGTCAAGAATGAATGCAGGTATTTGTTTCTGGAAGTCAGCTCGCAGATACGGGGTCGGAAACTAGTCAGTGTTGACGCCGCCGCATGTCGCTGGTCGGTTGAAAAAAGACGCTGCGGAGTTCGCGTCTGCTGGATGATGGAAACTTTCGTCTCGTTTAGTAATAGGCTCTGGATCGCCCAGAGACTCCGAGGGTGCGCGTGTTCTCTCGTGTTTCTTTCGCGCTCAAAATCGCGGCACGTTTCCGTCGCAGTTCGACGGAACGACCACCCTGCCTCGTGTAGTTCGACTGTCCGCCGTCTCTCGAACTATACCGCGCGAGCTGACGCAGTTCCAACACACTGGACCATCGTTCGGGAGGACCCGTGCTCGATTCCCCTGTCCAGCCATGCTGGCTTCGGTTTCCCATTGTGACTCCTCCAGGTGACTGCTGGGATGGTGCCATCGTACAGGATGTGGGCGATCAATTCCCCGTTCCTGCTCATCCAAGTCAGTTTCTGTAAGTAGCTCGTACCTATGGGCGTGTTTGAATTCGCATGAAGCACGTGCTCATGCGTACCTTTCCCCGGAAGTGACATCAACAGTCCGCTTCCTACGCGCTGTTTCCAGCTTACGTTGCCGCCATTTTGAGGAACGAATTGAGAGTTACGATTTATTTTCCAACATTATTATTATTATATTTAAAGACAAACATGGCAACATCGCTACTTTGTACGCATAAAAAAAACAATAGTTATTGAAAACATCACCTTGAAGAAAAAAATAAGAAATTCCTAATATCCTTTATTGTTTAAAGCCAATAAAATCTAATATAATAAAGCAATCAATCAATAAAAATCGCGAATTCTCGTACAGTCACCATGAAAATGAGTTCTATGTATGACGATTTGCTAAGCGACGAGGTACACATCACAAGTCTACATTATCGCAAAATTGGTTAATTTAAGGTTAGAAGTTTTAATTTTATTTATTACGTTGCTGATGTTTGTACAAGTACTTACTTTAATCTACGTTTAAGAGAAAATTATTTGCAATAAATTTTTTTTTTTATCGGGGCGGGGGGCCGCGGTGGCTGAGCGGTAAGCCTGCTCGCCTCCCACAAAGGCGAACCGGGCTCAATCCCCGGGCGGGTCACTCCCTGATAACGCAAGTGGGAATCGTGCCGGACGATGCCGCTGGTCGGAGAGTCTCCTCAGGGATCTCCCATTCCCCCCGCCCTTGCATTCCGGTGCCGCACCATTCTCACCTCATTTACCCTCATCGGCTCTAAAGTCCTCGTTGCTAATAGCCGCCTAAATTTCTCAACTCAACAACACGTTTATAATTAATTTAAATTTATACAATTTTAATATTGGGCAAAAATATTTTAAGGAGAATTTAATTAATTATAAAATAAAGTAGAGCTTGATAAAGGCTGTTCACGTTAAAGTGAGCACTTTTGAAATCAACCATAGAAAAAAGTCACTGCTCCTACCTGCACATATGTTAACGGGCGCACTGGGTGACATGCCCCCACTGTAAAGTTGGTAACGATGGATGGAAAGTAGTTCCATATCTTAGGGTCAAATAAAAAGTGCTAGGTAACCATTAGTAATAACTTATATTATATACTTCGTTTTATGTTTTTTATGCGTTAAAGTGTAAAAATGAGCAAATTTGTAAAATATTTACTTCTGTAATAAGTTCACAGTTTCACGTGACCAAATTTTCCACTTAAATGACAATGATGTAAAGTTATTATATTCTGTACACTCAGTTCCACAAGGTCGTTTTGGGAGCTGAATGTGTTCTTCTTGCACGTTTATACACTCATTTTCAAAAAAAAATTTGATCACTCTTAAGGTGCCATCCATTTCAGGGGCACATAAGTGGGTACAGGCATAGGACATTGTAACATTAAAAAAAAAACATGAAAATATTGTGGCAAAACAAGCATGCATTCCAGGAGACCAATACTTGCATAATGCACTTATTGTTGTGTTGGATCACCCCTAGAATGGAGACATGCGGTAATACGGTCGAACATGAAGGCATATAGAAGTCGGATGTTTTCCAGACGAAGATCCCGCCACAGCTGAAGTAACTGACCCTCCAAATCTGCAGTAATTGTTGTTAGCCGAATTTTCCGTCCAATCTGGTCCCAAACGTTCTCGATGTACTAGAGATATGGGGACCTTGCTGGTCAAGAAAGCATGTTGACAACGCGAAGGCAGGCCAGAGATACCCGTGCTGTGTGATACCGAGTATTATCCTTCTCGAAAATGGGGTTGTCAAGCTTCAGAAGGAAGGGGAGATCACATGGTCGCAGAATTTCCTGGACGTATCGCCGTACCGGCAGGGTTACTTCAGTCACCACCAGTGGGGTGCGGGGATCGTGCGAAATAAAACCCTACACCATGACACACCTCGTTGGAGCGGTGTGCCACACTAAAATGAACCATGGATCATGACGCTGGTGAGGACGTCTCCAGACTCGAATACGGCTGTCGTCTGTATCCCGAAAGAAACGTTATTCTTCGCTGAACACCACTGGTCGCCAATGCACAAGCTGTCATGCTGTCCGTTCCCGGCAGGTCACATATTCTTGGCGGTGCGCAGGTTGTAATGCCAGATGTAAGGGACTCCGCGGTGACACACCCCGCTCTGCCAGCCGCCTGAATATAGTATTGGTGGACACAGGCATATCCTCAGCTGCTGTGACATGTCCCTGGATGGTGCATAGCGACGCCCTTGGAGTGCTTATAGCCTATCGCACGATTAAACGATCCTTCCTGCTGGTGGTCCTCTGGAGCCGACCCGAACCTTCTCGACGGATGTGTGTACCCTCCTGTTCGTACTGCGTCCGACACCGACTCACAGTGTAAGCAAAATGATTCAAGTGACGAGCAATGCGCCAAAACCTCCAACCTGCCTCTCGGAGGCAGACGATGCAGCCTCTTTCAAACTCATCCAGCTAGGCAAAGACTTGTCGAATGCCCCGTCGCAAGGGCATGCTGGCGTTCACTGAACTTGGCACAGTGTTTTACACTTCCCATACTGCTACTAAGGAATTTTTAGATCTCATGCAGTTACGAATGATGGAGGGGCATGTATGCCCTCTAGTAGCACATCCGTATAAGCAAATTGCATTAAAAGCAAACGGGACATATGTCGGGCTATCTTGACATTGTGTGGCAACTTTCATTGTACTCGCGCGAGTCGTTCATGGTAATCAACTAATTTGCAAGTTGTGTACCTTCATACATTCAGTTAGCACAGGTGTCGTAAATGAAGATAGGAACGCAATAAAATGAAAAAAAATAAAATAGGCACTTAATAAATTAATTTAACTCACATCTAATAACGTAACACATCCAGTCAATTGCCCAGGATCCGAACTCAGAACTCCATTGTGAGGGGGCGAAATCATACCGACTATGGCTACTGGATCGCCTACCAAATAACTAATTGTGAGGTTTCAGTAACAGGCAAGATTGAACTTATGGATTAACAAATAAATCTTTTCCTTAAAAATTGAATTTTAATTAATCAGAATAATAATATTTTGGTTGTCAGAACTATACCATACTAATAGCTTGTTTGCTTTAGACGTAGCTATTTTGTAGGCAAGTTACACTTTCTTTTAGGTAATTAATTTTGAAGGTAAATATTTTTCTTGTCTCCGATGCAGTATTAGGTCTGTAAATCTGATAGATCGATATATTCTAAACAAACATAAAATTACTTTTTGAAGTCCTTAATTTATATACTGGATTACTGATACGTCTACCAACCAGGAAGTTAGGGATGTGATGAAGGCACATGGCGAAAAACTGTGCGCGAATTCCCTTGGTATGGGGAGATGGCCGGGAGTATGTATTTACAATGAAGACAAAAGTGGTCCAACCCCTGACCTAATAAATGCTCGAACTAAGTGCCCAGGCGGCTTGGTTACATGTTTCAAAGCGCTGCAATGATAACGGGATGACCAAGCCAGCTCACAGGCATGGTGGTAAAAACTTTCCACTCTTCACTTGAGTGGTTACCATTTCAGCCACTTAGGCCAGGTCTGGCAGTCCAGACGTCCAGATCTTCCAGTCAGCAAACGTCAACGTTTCACTCTTGGTGATTCGTACTGTGACATCCACGCACAGAAGACCAGGCACAAACAAGAAGATACTAATATAACTAATAAGCCTGCTGTCCTCAACTTGGGTGCAATTCATTTTTAAATATGTTCTAAAGATTTGAGTTGGTGGGTAGGACTTGCCTTCTCTTTGAAAACAATGGCATAAACATTAGAAATTAAACCAGAAAAGTATGCAACATTAGTGAGACAGTTACAAATGTACACGTGCCTTATCCGGGCCTTGAACCCAGTAAACCTCGTGCATTGCGCTGCATCATTGAGGTCATATTAGAAGCATCAACTTCGCTTTTAATCAGTCCAATATTTAGAATTATAGGGTTTACTAATCTAACATATTTAAAGGGCCGTTATTTTATAAATAAGTGAATGAACCATTTAAAACATGAAAGTTTACATGGCCTACCGTAGCGCTACTTACGTGAAGAATTTGGTGTAAATCGGTTATTTTGTCCCTGAGATATGCCATAAAAAATCTCTATGTTGTTATTTAATACTATTGTACAAAATTTCCAAAAAAAAAAGTCTCATTACGATGCTTTTAATTTATATTGTCTACATACAAAACATGGTTGAGTTTGGTTAATTTGTATAATGTATGTGGCAAACTTTTCTAAATTATTAATGATACAGCCATTTTGAACATCGTTGTCTAACACATTTAAATCACGTAAGTTTGCATGGACTTCAGCAGCATTTGTAGTGTGCATAATTTCGTAGAAATTAATTTAAATGTTCCAATGTAACATTTGGAGGGAGTCGGTTGATTGGTTTTTTGAGATATGGCATAAAAACACCATGATTTTCATATGGCGATCTTCATAAATGGAGGACAAAAAAGTTATGTAGTAGCACATGCAAATTAATTGTATACTGCCAATATACAAAGTTAAGTTGAAATAGATTACATAACTTCGTATATGTGGCACACAAAACTAAAATTATTTTATAGCCGCCATTCTAAAAATAATTGTGGTACTTTAAAAAATGCACATATTAATAAGGCCTACCACAGTACATCTTCGCCAAATTTTGTAAGAATGGGCTGATTGTTTTCCAAGATATGAGAAAAAACTTTATTTTTTATTAGTAGGGCATTAATTAAGTATGGCGGAGAAATCAGGCTCTGCATAGACGTATTCGATGGTTGTAATAGGTAGGCTACTGCCAGCATACAAATTTAAGTTGTAAATTATTTCGTTGTTAAAATGAATCGGTCATTTGAGAAACCCCACATGTCCACTTTTTGCCGAAATTGACTTTTTTCATATTAATCGTTTCTTGGTTGTCAGTTATGCAACATATACATAAAAATACCACGTGTCTCATAACTAACGAGCCTACTTTCTCCAACATTGGTGCAATTAATTTGTAAATAATTTCTTAAAAGCTGAGTTTGTAGGATGGTGTTGTGTTCTCTTGGAAAGCAATAACTCTTTAGAAGTGAGACCAGAAACTTATGCAACAGTAGTGAGACAATTACAAATACACACATGCCTTGCCCCGGACTTGAACCCAGAAAACCTCGTACAATAAGCTAGTATGCAATCCACTGTAATACGGAGGTCAGATTTAGAGCATCAACTTCGGTTTTAATTAGTCTTATGTTACGAAATATAGGGTTCAATAATATTTAAAGAAAGTGCCTTTATTTTGAAAATACGTCACTGAGAAACACAAAACATGTAAGTTTACATGGCGTATCGTAGCGCTACTTGTGCAAAACATTTTATGGTAATTGGTTGTTTGGTCCCTGATATATCACATAAACAACTTAATTTTCTTTTTTGATGCTATGGTACAGAACTGCAAGGAAAAGAGGCTCCATGTACTACGCTTCTTATGTATACTGTATGCAAACAAATTGTGGTTAAATATGGCTAAATCGTTAAATATTTATATATAAAACTTACCGACATGATTTATGAAGCAGCCATTTTGAACATCCTTGTCTGACACATTTAAATCATGAAAGTTTACACAGCCTTCTGTAGCATTTATGGTGTGCATAATTTGACACAAATTTATTTGAAATGTTCCATTGTAGCATTTGGTGAGAATCGGTTGATTGGTCCTCGAGACATGGCATTAAAATTCCACAATTTTCGTGTGGCGATCGTCATAAATGGGGGACAAGAATTTTTAATGTAGTAGCAATTTCAATAATTGCATGTATAGGGCTTGCTGTCAATATACAACGTTAAGTTAAAATAGATTACAAAGTTTCGTAGCTATCAACCATAAAACTAAAACGATTTAATAGCCGCCATTCTGTAAATAAGTGTGTCCTACTTTTAAGAAATACACTTATTAATATGGCCTACCACAGTACAAGATCTTTGCCAAATTTTGTAATAATGGATTGATCGTTTCCTGAGATACGAGATAAAATCATTATTTTTTATTGGTAGAGCTCTTATAAAATGATAGATCGCCGGATATGACGTCACAACGCTCAGGGCAGCACACTGCTTTCGGCAGGTGATCATAGAACTTTGTTAAAATTTTCTGTAACGTCACATAAATTTTTTCACGGAAATGACGGTTAAACTACGGAAACGCAATTAGTAATGGCGGGAAACGGAGCTAGGTTCCGTATATACGTAATATCGAAGTTCTCCGTAAGTGCTCCAATGGGAGCTGTGTGGCTGTGGTTAACTCGGATGTGCTGGAAGCCTTAGACTCGGGATAGCCGAATGTACCAAAAGGTGCTCAGCAATTACGACCATTAACTCTTCAATCATACGTGCACTGTAAAAATGTACTGGTAAACTTCCTAAACTCTACTGGACGTGTTTAACCTATACACCGTATGGTACAACGTTACTATAAGAAGCTGGGAACTTCCCTATGCTTTGACTGTTTCCTGAGCAAATGTAGGAACGCTACAATTAATGTATAGTGGTAAACATTACCAGTCCTGCTTTCTCATTAAGCATATACACCGGTATGGTAAATTTCCGAATAATTTCGTAGTGTGTCTGTTTTTGGTAGCTGGTAGCCATGTTGTTTTTTTAGGCATAGGTAGAGACCTGAAGAATTCGCGGATTCCTTTTACGACAAGCTAGAAAACAAAACACGTGTTTTTATATAACATTAGCCATTGGTCCACGCGGTGTTTGACACCTCCTGGAGAACGCTGGCCCAATCGTCGCCTTCCACTGTGAGAGCAGACAACCAATGTGCAGTTATCATTGGCATGTTTGTACATGAGAATGTAGAGTCTAACCTGCAGGTCATTGAACTCGAGAATTTTTCAGCTCCCTAGGCATAGGGTATGTCAATTAAAAAATATGTGTTTATTCTCCAATTAAACAGCAGTTTACGTAAGTTTTTTTAATATATTTCACCAACAATTCCAAATTTATGTGTAATTATCAAAAAGTTCTACAATAAAATGAACCATTGATTTGTTTCTAGACAAACATTTATTCTTAGTGAATATTTAGGTGTGTGTGTGTGTGTGTATATATATATATATATATATATATATATATATATATATATATATATATAAACTATAACGAAAATAAAACCAATACGGCGCTGAAAAAGTTTTGTAATTTTATTTACTTTTATTGGTTAGTTATTTGTGTGTATTATCCAGAACTGTCCCTGCAAGCCTTAAAATTATTGACGTCTATGGAATTATATTAAGACAATACAATTTAGCATCGCTTTATGGCGTGAAAAATTGTTTTTTATTCTTGCGATAGAATAGCAATAAACTAAATATGTTAAAAAATATGTATCTTTATTTTTTCTTTAAGAAATTCATTCCTTAAAAATGGAACGGTGTTACACGAGTCTAAAATAATAAGTATTTACTCCTATGAAACTTGTAACGAGTCAAACACTTAAAGCCCTCCCAATCAATCTTTCTGTTCTAGCGTTTCAAACAGCATTTTGCTAAACATTATCCTCTCCCATCTCCGGCAGAAACGTGCTATACTTCGTACATTGCATGCAATTTTCCTATTCATTTTGTCGATTGGTTTTTATGGTGTTTATGCTAGTGCCCCCCCTTTTTTTTGCAGTTCAAGTTAGCATGAGAGGTAACCATTTCCACAATTCCTGCCATGTTTGCACATTCCCAGGATAACTGCGAATATGAAACCCTGCATTCATATTTCCTGCATGCGTAGAAGTATGGGGCCCTGCCTGTGACGCACTTAGGTCCCATTCTTACAAATGAACTCCGACTCTGCTCTTAGATTTTGGGTTAGGTAAAACATATTAACCAAATAATAAAACTGATGACCACAGAGTGAATATCAGAAGTTATTAAAGAGTTGCTGTATAATAGTTACTATCCAAAAATATATTTGTTAAATAAATAAATTATATTTCTACAATTATATATGATGATGTGGGTTCTAATCGCCTCTGATAGGTTTGATTGAGCAGGTATAAAGAAGAAAATGGCAGCTGGCCACGTAACCCTTAATTCACTAACTGACCTGGTCAGCGTAAAGGTAATTTAAAACATACTTTTCCTAGGAATAGCGCAATATTTTCGGTGCTTGGCCAGTCAACTTTCCTGTTGAGATGCAAAAGTTCTGATAGATTTATCGGTGATTTTATCTTTGCTAAGTGTTTTGTTTTTCCGCATACATAAAATAAAATGTCTGCTACGAGGTAGTGACATTTGACATTTACGTGGTGTGTGTGATTATTCGATAAATTAAGTTGTAAGCAGATTTATTATTGTTTGTATCATACTCAGGTATGCGTACGTCTTTACATCAATGAATAAAAAAATTTACTTTCAAAGACGGTGTTTTATGGTGTACAGTTAACTTTCTATTATGAGAAATGTTAGATTTCTTTTTTAAATTTATTAATTCAAAAACGCTTTAATTGGCGTGTAATATTTATACACTATATAAACTTATATATGTTTATTAATTTGAAATTACAGTCTTGGAACAAAGCAGTATTCCACGCTAACCAGTCGTTCACCCTTCGGTATGGTTTAAGCATCTGTAAGTTTAGGGAGGTTGCAAATTCTTCCGGTGACTTAGCAGACGAAAACTTTCCTCCCGGCACTAATTACACAGCCGTTTGACTTTAATTGCATTTTGAACGCGATTATTTGCTCTTGAAACAACCCTCAAGTAGTCCTCGCCCTTGGAGTTAATGCTCTGAGCCCGTGTTTGTATCGTCACAGTACGCAAGTTCTAAATATTTTCTTTTATGACACTCTTAGATTTATATGAATTTTTCGTGACTATGTCTTTCATAGTAAAAAAATTAATACTGTTTGTGTTATAGTTCAAGGAAGGAAGAAGAGTGCATAAAAAAAAAAAAACAAATACTAGTATTAAATAATTATTTGGTTGTTTGGGGATTATCAGTGTACAGAAACATTCTAGTTTTTTAATGTTTATTTTATCAAAACATCGGCCAGTTGTTTGTAATAATGTCATCCTGAGGAGGATCGTCTATTCGATCGACTGTGTCATTAGTAATTACATCATACAATATCTTTTATAAGTATCAGAGAAAAGTATATTATATTAATGCTCATTAGTTTTATGAGATTATCATGTAGCTTATTATTATGGGATCAGTTAATCTGATTTGATTGACGAACATGAAGTTTACTTACATTTTTTAGTTTTTTGCTGCTAACGTAAACAGTTATGATGAGAGTATTCCTTATCTCAGAACATTAAAAAGACAATCCAATTGAAATAATCATTCTCAATGAAGTCCATTGCACTTCTTTTCAATCAGTCCTCGAGATTCGTTACGCCAATTGCCATTAATTAAACATTCTTCATTCATAATTGAAATATATATATATATATATTTAAACCCTTTAATATTTTATGTTTGACAAACCTAACTGGAAAAAAACATAACAAAACACTTAGATATATTTTTAAACTATTCGAATGCACACTTTGTAGACATATTCGAATGCACACTTTGTAGGCAATGTTTTATTTATTAACTGTATCCCTTTTTTTAAACTTTATGTGCATGTAATCGGAACATACTGCATGATTTACGTAGCGTAACTCCATATTCAATGAAAGTTTATAAACATGGAATATTCTCAAACTGTATACGTTCAGTGTATGTATAAACACGGAAGGTAATAAAATTGTATATCATTTTTGCTATGATTCACAGTGTGTTAGAGTAATTTTAGTGAAATATGTTAAATGAGTTTCATGGTAGCAATAATTTATATCATGTCCCATGCGGTATCATTCAAGGTAGAAAGTTATTCTGTCCCGTATTTTAATTCCAGTAGGAAAATGTTATTCCCAGTAATAATAATCCACAACAAAATGGTTCATAGTGTCAAATTGACACCAAATAAAGTGGTATCAACATGGTAACATTACTAATAAAGGTTCAATGTCAACCCCTCTTTATAACGGAGCCACGTCCTAAAAGGAAAACGATCGTCCACTGAGCGGGAAAAGAACCAAATTTGAAAGATTGATAAGTCTCCCACACCACACACACTCTTCATAGCGCACCAAATAAAATAGTCGAGGTGACCGGGGTGGCCATGGAACACTCGCCCCCCCCCCCCCCCCGCACCCTTACAGCGACCAAACTAAGTTTTTCCGGACATGTATACCCTGATGAAAAATGGTCCGTATGCGTTCTCGGTGTTGTTCTGAATCGTCCGGTATATAATCTTGAAATGTTGCGAATTTCTAGTCTTATTTTACTCTCGACATCCACCTCACTTCGGGATCTTCTTCTTGCAGATACGACTAAATGGAACCGTAACAGTTTCCCGTGATGTGATGTGGCTTACGCGAAGGCATGCATCAAAGCATACAGTGGACATTTCGAGCAATATTCGTTAAAGTGACGCATCACTCTTGGTACACAGGTAGAGATGCAGCTACGCCATTACGGATGTATCTAGTTTGTGGAGAAAGTATATGTTCTTCGTGGACTGTTGCCCAATCTCTTGTCAGGCACCCCACACACACGACAACCTGTATGCACGTGTGTATGTGCGTGAGCATGTTTGTACGTGTAGAGCATGCATGCATTAATGTTTTAATGTGTATGCATACGAGCCTGTATGGTAGGTAGGGCTTAATGTCTCGTCGACAGCGGGGTCACTATAAACGGGAGAAAATTTCTCAGAGTTAAAGGATTGGCGATGGAATCGGCAACGGCCATTAGAAACCAGAATGAAAACTGCTGGACTGGAAATTGAACTCAGGTACTCATGAATGCAAGTACAAATGCTTACAACGTCACTGCATCTTTCGGTACGTGTGTGTACGAATTTATAAATTTATGTTTCTGTATGTATGTTCATTTATGTTCATATATATTACTTTACATCTGCATGTAAGCATGTATGCATATATTCACGTATGCATATATGAATTTAAGCATGTATGCATATATGAATTTAAGCATGTATGCATATATTTATGTATGCATATATGAATTTAACTATGTAAGCATGTACGTGTACATGCTTGATGTATGTATGCATATACTATGTATATGCATGTATGAATATATGTACTTTATGAATTGTTTCACTCAAATAATACCTGAAAGAGGGTATAGTGAGAAGCATATTATAACTCGGACTACACAAAATTGTAAGTTGGGGTTTAATAAACATTTAAGGTTACACAACATCAATTTAGCTACGTTCATAACAGAATGTAAACGGAAGCAGGTCTAAGCGAATTATCATTATTCAGAATGTATATTACTAAGCCATTTTCTTATTGGAAGTGTAACTGGAAAGTCTGCACATTGTTCGTGTAGTCGTACAGTTATGTTAGCGGTTAGCGGCGGCATTGCACACCCATCTCCAGACGTTTTCTTGGACCCGTGCTACGACTAAAAATGACGCCGATCATAGCGTTACATTGCCCTGTATCGGGCGGGTTGTCCAAGCATCGGCCTCGTTCACTGCCAAGTGGAGGCGATTTCTGCTGTCACTTCTCGCAGCGTGTTTCAGCAATCACGATCCGTCTTAATATGTTCTTGGATTTTAACGTTCGAAGACGTAATCCGGCAGGCCGTTCAGCTAAGGCCGGATCACAGTTCATAAATATGTACATGTATTAATGCAATGTGTGAATTAATGTACGTATGTATTTATACAGGTTGGGTCGGAATTCAACCGACAATCTTAGTGAGTTGATTTCTTACGGAAAACCAATTCGGAATTCTATGGAACACTTTCTAAATGAACTGAATATTAAAGGAGATATAAGGCTGATAATATAGAATTTTCAAACAGTGCTTTTGCGAGATATCAGAAACGAAATGAAATCTAATTTAAATTCACGTAACATTAAAAACACACACCGACTGTCACCAGAGACAGACAGGCAGCTTCACTACTGTAAGCTTATTAATTTATTTTACGTGTTGTTTATAGTAAGTGTTCGAAATGTCCGCCACTAATAGCTTGTGCAGTGAGCACTGCAGTGAGCGCGTGTAGGTGTATTGCCTAAGCGCTAGGCGCCGTACCGCTGCAGCCGAAGTTGTGAGTGCGTTTTAGTATTCGAAAAAGGAGGACTTTGGGAATTTGCAACAAGAGGGTGATTATTGTTAATTAGGTTGCTCATACTACTCGATAAATCAAAATCAGATGTTAATAATTCCTGAGGTTAAAAAAAAAAAAAAATGTATGCTGTAAGAGGGTGGCCACCCTTGTTAATTCCGCCCCAGCCTGTTTATATATATATATATCCATATTTGTACGCGTGTACACGTGTATTAATGTATGCATGTACGCATGTTTTACTAAAGTGAAGTTGTTTTTTTTTTCTTCACAAATCTGCTAGATATATTAGGAAACGTTTGTGATGCGCTTTGTTGTTACACATAGGTACACGCTGTTCACGTTAACTAAGCCCTTTTGAAAGTCCTGCTTAAGTTCTACTTGTACGTACAACGCCGAAATGAGAAAGCGGGGAAAAGGTGAGATCCCCGAGAAGACCCGCCAACCAGCGGCATCGTCTGGCACGATTCCCGCGTGCGAAAGTCCGAAGGCGGCCCCGCCGGGGATCGAACCCGGTTCGCCCAGGGGGGGGGGGGGAGAGTGATATAACCACTACACCGCCGGGGCTCCGCTGGTCAGTGTGACTGTTGCAATATGTGCATTCGGAGTCAGTGACATTTTTCAAAGGTTGGTACACACTGTTCGCGATAAAGTGAGCACTTTTATAATCAACCTTAGGAAAATTTCACTGCTGCTACGTGCATATATTTTAACGGGCGCACTGAGTGGCATGCGTCCAGTAATGTTGGTAACGATCGATGGAAAGTAGTTGCATATCTAAACGTCAAATAAAAAGTGTTAGTTAACCATCTGTGACAACTTTAAAATAATGCTTCCACTTTCTGTTTTCTTATGCATCGAAATGTAAAAATGAGCAGATTTGTAAAGTATTTACTTTCTTAATTATTTCACAGTTTCATTTGATCGACGTATGAATAAAGTGATGAGGCCCATAGGAACGTTAATTTTACATAAGGCGGAGGAATACACAACGTGCATTCAAGTATATCTTAAGCAGGGCTTTCAAAAGTGCTAACTTAAGCGCGAATAGCCTATATCAGGATTGCATAAAACGACCGCGAACAACCTGTGCGCTGGTGTTGGAGCGGCTGAAATATGAGAGGCCTCCTGGGAGAGAGAGAGAGTGAGAGAGAGAGTTGCAGTAACCGTTGCAGGGCGGGGGCACCAGCTCGCTGCGGCGACTGTACCTACTAGCAAGAGCCTTGGCGGAAGTCGCGGCAAGTGACCTGCGGCGCGGTGGGCCGGCCGTAAACTCGCTAATGAACCAGCAGGAACAGCTCTCGGCGCGGCCGTGTGTCGGCCTGGTATGCGATATGCACCCCCCCCCCCCCCCCCACACCCCCTTGTCAACGGTTGCTCGCTCCCTCTCATCGTGCGCACTATTTGCCTTCGCTCGGGGAACCGGTATCCCTTTTCCCCGACGTCTGCTCGAACAGTCTTTTACGCCAATTATTACATTCCGTTCACAGTTGCTCCCGACTTTTCTCAAGCCCTGCCGAAGTTATACTTACAGGGTATTCCTCCGCCTCGTGGCAACAAAGCTTAGTCGAATCTAGAAAATTACTCCAAAAGTGCAACGCCCTGCACCCGTGCGCGCTCAGTGTAATGATATCTTGCATAAGAACTATTTCTTACTAGGTGCTACCAACACGCCGTTTTTCTCCCTGTTCCCATTCATATTAATTATAAATTAAATATTTTAATTTATAAGAAAGGTGTAAGTACAATTTCAATTCTACAAAAAAAAAATACTATCTTGTTCACGTCATACATGGGTAATTTTTCAAAGGTTTGATCCAAAACTTGTTATAGACCGGCGAATAGACTATATAAGGAAGCCAAGTTTATTACTAACTTCAACCTAAACGACATTAATGGCTGCAGAAGATTTAACATTGCCGGTCACGTGGTTATGGTAAAGGAGTTTTCCTTGCAATCCTTGTTATATATTGTTTGGGGCTTGAGAATACGTATTCTGTAAAACAACTAATTTGACTCCAATAAAATAGGCTTTTTTTAAATTGCATTTTCAATACATTTGCAACCTAATTGTGTCGACTGTAGTAATAACATTATTTTAAGTTGCAACTCGGGTGTGTATTTTTATTTTAGGTATACCCAGAATGTACGGTCTTGTCTTATTTATTTTTTTTTTTTTTCTCTACAGTCTTGTTTTCCCATGACAGATGTCTGCATCGTAATGGTGAATGTCCAAAAATTTCTACCTAGCCACGTGTAGCCTTCATGTAATATGTTGGTGGATTTGAACGTTTACCATATCATTTGGTATAGACGATATTTTGCGGAAAATATTCAGCATTAAGGATCCTGGTCATTGAAACATTCATTACTTTATATATCTACGTAATTCCGTTCAACATGTAGGCATTATTTTTTAAGTACTCTTAACTAGCATGAAAAAAATTTAGACGTCTTATATTTTACACAGTGGCCTTTCGATATCGAAATTTTAGTGTTTCTAGGATGTACAAATTATAAAAAGTGTCTTACTCACTGAAATGAGATAATTCACATTGTAATATGATAGCGCGTTAATTAGTTCAATGAATCTTTGAAATCACGCTATATAATGTTTTGCAATTTATAAAAATTGCTTTAAAAAGGGAAATTTTCGTATTTTTTTATTTGTAGCAGTTGATGAATTTTTTGTAAAATAAGTTTTCCTAAGCATAACTTAAAATTGATTAAGACGTTGCCTTTCAGTCGCATTTGGCAAATTTTCTGTGCATTATTTCCTTTACTTTATTTGTACATGCCAAAAACACTAAAAGCGTGATTTTGACATGCTATAATGCAAAAATTACGCGATATAAAAATTTTGTATGCGATATATTTATATATATTATACTTATACGTGTGGGTGTTTTTATAAAGAATGGAACTGAACTCTACCTACAAACTTCGGCCGGTGTAACCTTCATTGAAAGTTTAGTTGAAGCAGAAGTTGTTTGCTAGTAACACAGAAAAAATGAGCGATAAATTTCTGAGTTTCTGGATGCTGCCGTATTAAACCACGAAGTACAAAGCATAAAAACATGGGCTCCAATACCAACCCCAATCAACGAAAAGGGAAGGGTTGGCACCATATTTGCGCAAATGGAAATGTAACAGTACCACTTCGTATTTATGATATTCGTGTCGACCCCACGGGAATCGAGTCCGATTCGCCGCGGCGGGAGGCTATTAGTGTGCCCAGTGCGTCACCACGTGCTGTACTCGTATGTCAGTGATATTTTGTTAGGGTTGGTATGTATCACACACGTAACACGACTGCTTCAAACATTACCTTGTGTCATTTAAACCAGAACATTATCCCCCGACAGCAGACGTGTGAATATTTGCGCCAGACGTCCAGATTCATCCTTCGAACATTATAAATTAATTTCTAGAAAACGGCGATATGGGCTGAAAAACACAAGACGAGATTTTTATTCACCGCGTACGGTAGATAAAAAATCAACAGGAAACAACAAAGTGGTACAGTTACATTCTTTTTTAGCACACGCGTAGTGCCAATCCCTCCCTTTTCCTGGCTGGGGGTTGATATTGGAGCCCGTATATTTGTGCTTTTTACCTCGTCGTTTAATATTGCATTATACTGAAACTCAGATATTTATCGTTTATTCTGGCAGTGTTACTAGCCAAAACCATATGTTTCAAATACACTTTCAAGGTTTGTTGCGCCGCTTTGAAATATACTTAGACTATATGTCGTGTATATATTTTCGACAATTTTTTGATGAGAAATTATCTGCCGAAGCTGGTCGTTAGAAGTGACAAAAGATGTTACGGCAGCAAATATTTTATGTACATTTCAAACAATACCAATATGACAAATATGGCTCAGATAGAGTTATAAATCCTCGTGATATGAAGAGAAAATTAAGCAATTTCGAACCATTCGATTTTAGAAAATGGTTTTTGGTATACTAGGTAGGTAAGTTTTGAGCGTAGTGGATTCTGTATTCATTCTTAAAATACTTTATGAGCTGAGGTAGTCCCTATTTACGAATACGGTGGAAGAGACAAATACAGCAAATTTGTCAAAGTGTAATTAGCAGTATCTAGACTATAAGTTAGGCTTGAATAATCTGGAGGTATGTGTTCCAGCTTAAAGATTTTAATAGCCACTATTACGTAAAATAGTGCCTAACTTATAAAGCAAATACAAGTGCAAAACTTGGCGACAATTGTGTTATTTTTTTCCCCCCCAAAAGGACGCTTGCTTTAATATTAGACAGAATTTTCAATATTCGCAAAATAAAAGGTTTAAATCCCCCAAAATGTATGTTAATTTTCCTGCAAATTACTGTATGATTATCAAATGCGGCGTACGTCAGTCAAAATGTTTAAGAAATATTACCAACAACATAACAGAAATTTAAGTTTTCAATTTGATGAATTAACGTCAGCTTTATTTATATCATTGACGTGTGATGTACGATTCAGTAGACATTCATTAAATATTCGACTGGATAGTAGAAATATACTTACATAAAGGTTATGCACAATTTTACTCTCAAAATGGTGAAGTATTATGCTTTCAGCATGTGCGTCATTCTTAAATAGTGTTTTTAAGTTGATTAAACATACACAGAAAAAAGTTAACTAAACGTTTCTAGTGCTATTTCATTTGGAAAATATGAAATAAAACATTTTTTTTCCATACGTAGAATTATTTATGCATCATACTTCATGGAAGAGAGCGATACAAATTGTGCATTATGGCTTAGTTTACAAATGGCGCAGTCTCCCAGAAAGTTACAATAAAAATTTTACTCCTTAGCATACTACAAATATTTTGCCCTTTACAGGGTACCTATAGTGTACACAGTTTGACCACTTTAGAAAATATCTCCTAAAAGAATGAGAAAATTCATTAAATTTTTAGAAGAAAGTGTTTTTTTTTTAATTCTACCAGATATATTAAGAAGACGGTTGTATTGGACTAATTAGTTACTCCTCTTATTTATTCTGTCTCAGCTTATTATAAGTACTGATGTCGAGGATATAACGTTTGTTTCCAAATGGGTACAAATCCATATTAATAATTGTCATTCCATGGGTTTTTTTTTCTCTAAAATGTGACGTGTTAATCAGAGGCATTTTACACAAACGTGCTGTTAGTGGACAAGAAAAATAATAAAATATAAATCGTAGCAGATTCCTACATTAACTCATTAATAGAGACGACTTGGTAAATAGATTGTTCTACCCGTAGTTAAATTTGGCAGTTTTCGGTTTAAAAAACGTATACGTTCTGCACTTCTTTTCTTTATTTTTTAAGCGGAGCTTGTTACCAATTGATGAAAAAAATATATATAATTTGAATTGTTGTATGCTCTAAGTGTTCCAGATATACATAGTTTTATTCAAATAGTATAAACTTTTGCACTGGTATGGTGTTAAATGGCGAAAATTTTAATATAACCCTATTCTAATAAATATCATTGTTTAAGAAACGTAGAATTGGAACTCGTGTACATAAAATTTGGCGGTAAATTATCAAATAATTCTTGCGACATATTACCGTAGCCAAATTACTTAAATTTTTACTTTGGGTAGGCATTAATTGTGTGCAAAGTTTGGATCAGATCTCTTAAGTGGTTGGGAATGCATTAAATACATAGTAAAATTCTGTACGACCACCATTTACCCTACAATATGACGTCACGCAAGTAAGGAGATACGCTCAAGTAGTGTACATATAATACTGACATTCAGATAGAAGATAGCATAAACGTATTTTTTTTTAAAGGAAAGCGTGGTAAACACTAAAGCTTTATTTTCGTGCTCCATACTTTTATTCAAAGAAACATGTACTATTTTACACTTTTTCTTTCAGTTGTGTATATCAATTATTTCTGTAATCAAAATGTATTTCTATTTTAAAAAAAGTGTTTCTCGAACCAACTTTAAATTCGTCATTTTGTTTTAATCTTTTTTTTCCACAATTATAAAGAATAATTTTGCAAAATACGTTGTTAATATTTTCGTTGATGGTTGATTTACAAATTGCTTAATTATTTGGTTAAAAACAAGTCATAGAGGAATTCACTATTTGCGTAATTATAATAGAAACGAAAAATCAAATCTAATATTGCGGCAGCGCTAAAAGATTATGACAGAGAACAATATAAAATGTCACGTTCTTCGAATACATGAGTGATAAATTAATTTCTGTGTATTATTTTAACCCAGCACACTTCAAATTTTCATATGTTTTTCTGGTAAACGATTTCAATTCTTTCTTGAACTAGTGAATGGATTTTATCTTTCGAATAAAATCTTAGTTATAATTCGGTTGTAATTTATGTTTGGAGAAATCATTTACGGAGCAGAAATGGGGAAGTCTGTACTTCGTATAATGGAACAGCGCGATAAAAAAATGCGGCAAATGTGACTTAAGTGCGGTCGGATGCTCGTTTAGTTAACGTGGTCACAAATAATTGCTTCTTCCCAATGCGTGTCTACTGTTAGAAACAGTGGCCATTGTAGCATAACGTTCCAATCTTGATTTGGATGGTTTGCCAAGTACTAAAAAACAGTTTAATCCAAAACCTTCTCGTGATTTAATATAACAAACAAATAGACAAAACTCACGCAGGTCTTGATTGTGACAAGTTGCTAAATTATTCAGCGTGTGTGTGTGTGTGGCATCATCACACTTTTCATGTTCGAGTAGCCCATGAATGTTTAAATCCTCCTTTCTTCTGCGCACAGAATTGATCTATTCTTCTAGAAATGACATACGTCAAAATACATCGTGCTACCTGAAAATACGGGGACATACGAAGAACAAATTCCAGCAGTTCGGCATCCTTTCTAGGTGAGCATTGATACCTCGATTGCCAAGATTATCAGGGCAGAGAGAGAGTTAATGAAAAATGGGAACACACATGGATATCTGTAATATGTATGTTCTATATTCTTTATGGCATGAAATAAGTTCCTTCAGAAAAACAATATAAATTCTGGATTGACGTGGATGAAGCAAGGCGATAATAAAATTTCAATGAATATTTTTTCTGTTTCCAGGTAGTGAAAAGTTTTATTCAATTAATCTTATTGCATTTACCAGGTGGTTTCTCTGTTTAATTTCGTGAATTATTTTGCATTAGTAAATTGTTTTAAAACAAATTAGGTATCTATTTAGGAATATACTATTTAGTAGTTAAATTTGTTTGAACCCCTGCAGATATATTTGTATAATATTTTCGTTTCGTTAATCACAGCCACCTGTATGATGTTTGGAAAAAATTACACATATACCTCTACGAATGCATCTGATAATCTCTGTGGCGTTTGTGACCTTTGCCGAATTTCTAACGCCATGTTCTTGTAACTGGTTTCTATACACAGAATACAGATTTCTTAGTAATGAAGCGATCTTTGAGCGATGTCTCTGAAATTGGCGAACACTCGCATATACTGATTATTATAATCCTCAGAAAACAAAAATTACTTACTTCTAACGCTATGTTTAAAATTTTTAATTCTGAACGTCTTATTCTAAATCAGTTCTCGGGATTCATTATTCTGCTGCATCTAATACTTAGTAAGACTAATAAAAAATTAGTCTAAAATTACTGCGTTAAACAATAAGCGTGTAAAGGAAGTTTCCTTGAAATCGAAATTTACCAACGGAGAAATGTCAGAAATGAAAAAAAAAAAGTACTGAAATTTTACACATATTACGAAATATTAAAATTTGTGGTCGAGAAACAAAATAGTTGAAGGTGTGCAATTATATTGTTTGGTACATGTATTTGGGTACAACATTTCACTCTGGTAAATATTTAATTTATTTAGTTGCTCGTTTTGTGGTTTTTAAGTGTACTGGTGATTTTTGTCAGCGAGGAAAATGATCAATATTACTTTTTACAGATTAGACATTTTATTTTGCATGTGGTATTTCCTATCTAAGTATTTTATATCCTGCCGTTTGGTTAATCATACGCAAATGTTCTAGTCTTTCAAATCTTCCCGTTAATATAATTAATTTTTAGTATCTAATATAATGTTAGTTTATAAGGATATTTTAATGTAATTTTTATATTGGTTTTTTCTGCCGTTATTTGAGAGTCTGGCCAGAGAAAGAGAACATACCAAATATCCCACTGTAATTCGCAAAATTATTAGTTTACGAAAATTTTATAAATATAATGTCATGTTTGAGCGGAGAAACAGAGTTAAAATCTACAAAATATTTGTCCTCGTGAATTCAAACTCGAAACTAGGAGATAGCTATGGAAACTTTTCTATTGCAGTCATGATTACGCTTTCCCAAAGATTCAGCGTTCTGTCCTGGCACATAGCAGCTAAATTAATAAAATCTAATTGCTCACAGAGTTGGTTGTACCTTATATTGCAAAACGTTTGCACTAAAAAAAAAAATTCTAGGAATCCCTGTTGTCTAGAAAATCAATTGTGGTATTTGAAAAAGTTTTCTTCTATGTACTTCATATATTTGTAGTATTACACATGATGGAATTACACATAAGCATACATTATTGTGTGTTGTAAATATGAGAGAAGTGAAAAATATTTTCCAAGTGTATTCACAAATATTAAAAATTAACACGGGACTTGATACTGTGCATCCCTTCTGTTAAAACATGATTTTTTTGCCACACGACCAAATTATTATACAAGACATTAACTTCTTTTGATAGTGTTAGGTATATATGTATGTATGCGAGCGCGTGTAGTAACCTGAGCAAGAAGTGAATGGTTTTGGGAAAATTTGAGGTTAATGATTGAGTGAATTATTGCACTTCAGAATGTCTTTGAAGTCTGCATGCGGATTGCACATTTGCACAGCTGCATTTTTTAAATTGCAAACTATATTGTTTTATGAATGTGCGTCAGGATAAGAGTTATTGGCAGTTTGTATTATAAAATATTATTAAAGTCTGTCTGGTTGCTTGCAGAGGGTATTGGGCGGGGGAAATACACGTAGCCACATGATTGCACTAACTTGCCTTTCGTTGGAAAGTAAGGTAGAAGAAAACGAAGTTTTCTACGCTCGAGAGAAAGTTATGACGAAACATTTCCCCTTCTCAATTTATTTAATATTTGATAGCATGCCGCGTCTAAAAAAAAAAAATCACTTGTTTTAAGTTAAATATTGTTCATACAATGTAGTATTTTGTAACTTTGACTTAGTGATTCAAAGTGATCCGTACACACCTATGTCTAGATTTATAACAAATGCTATTTTGTAACGTTTAGAAAGAAATATATTTTTGAAGAGATCGTATTGTATTTTTTTTATGTTCGTAAATGTACAAAAATCTTCTCAGTAAAATTTTCGAAATGTTTTATATTTTACAGATTGCAACCGTACAGGCAAGAATTCTACTGAAGAAATTAATTTTATTATGCATAATTCATTCCATTTAATAATTAAAGGTCCTAGGAGAGAAATTGCTACGATATTTAATCAAATAAGTAATTGGATAACCTGGTGATTGGTATTCGAGTGAGTACAGGAATTCATTTAAGAACGGCAGAGTTCCAAATCAAGGAATATTCTGACGCGAAACGCTGGACGATACTATGTAATCTTTTTTTTTTTGGCGGGAAATTAAAAACCCATCGCTTGTACTTAAATATAATTCGAAACGTATGAGATGGCTGTGATACGTTGTACGTCGTAAAACACCGGAAATATGACGTTAAATAACAGCCGCAATCATTCGGTTATTTACCCCAGTTGTAAGAACAGTTCCAGAATCACTTCATCGTATTTTTTTACGTCATTATTTTCCTGCTAATATACGAAGCACTATTTGTTAATATATCTACGCGAGTCTTCAATTCTAAAGGGGCAACGTAAGGATTTTGTTAGGCAGTTGTCCAGACCTGAAGAAATTTTTTTGTACGTTTGCAAATGACCCTTCAGTCCCAGTGGACTACTGTAAGTTGACTGCAATTCTGCCTCGTCACTCTTCTGAAAATGAGAGACAAATGGACACTTTGTGCTTGTACGTATGCAGGAAGGAATTACCGGCTTGGGAACAAAATACGATAATACAACTTCCATGAACTCTAGGAAGCACTGTTAGCCTGGGTGGCTATCATATGGTATAATAGGGAAAACCTGGAAAAGTCACGGAGTTTTATATTGCTGGATAAGTCAGTGAAATATATAGGAAGTTTATGTACAATCAGGGAATTCAGACGGAATTGTTATAAATATACTTAATAAGAAAATATATATTCGATTCTAGTAATTATTCTACATTCTATATCACGAAACGTACAGTTATTTTAGTTTAATCCTCCTTTGAAGGAGGCCAATTTTGTTGCTGTATGGTGTAATCATAACTATTATTACAATTCTACTGTTGGCTGAACTTTAACGTACAGTTATTTTAGTTTAATCCTCCTTTGAAGGAGGCCAATTTTGTTGCTGTATGGTGTAATCATAACTATTATTACACGTCTACTGTTGGCTGAACTTTAACGTACAGTTATTTTAGTTTAATCCTCCTTTGAAGGAGGCCAATTTTGTTGCTGTATGGTGTAATCATAACTATTATTACACGTCTACTGTTGGCTGAACTTTAACGTACAGTTATTTTAGTTTAATCCTCCTTTGAAGGAGGCCAATTTTACTGCTGTATGGTGTAATCATAACTATTATTACACGTCTACTGTTGGCTGAACTTTAACGAACAGTTATTTTAGTTTAATCCTCCTTTGAAGGAGGCCAATTTTGTTGCTGTATGGTGTAATCATAACTATTATTACACGTCTACTGTTGGCTGAACTTTAACGTACAGTTGTTTTAGTTTAATCCTCCTTTGAAGGAGGCCAATTTTGTTGCTGTATGGTGTAATCATAACTATTATTACACGTCTACTGTTGGCTGAACTTTAACGTACAGTTATTTTAGTTTAATCTTCCTTTGAAGGAGGCCAATTTTGTTGCTGTATGGTGTAATCATAACTATTATTACACGTCTACTGTTGGCTGAACTTTAACGTACAGTTATTTTAGTTTAATCCTCCTTTGAAGGAGGCCAATTTTGTTGCTGTATGGTGTAATCATAACTATTATTACACGTCTACTGTTGGCTGAACTTTAACGTACAGTTATTTTAGTTTAATCCTCCTTTGAAGGAGGCCAATTTTGTTGCTGTATGGTGTAATCATAACTATTATTACACGTCTACTGTTGGCTGAACTTTTGTATTGTTGATAAAGCAAGCATTGGCATAGCGGAAAACGTGATTTTAGGTGCAAGAGTAAGATTTTGAAAGTAAAATATTAACTGAAATAATAATTTGACCACTTTCGGTAGTTCTCAGTGAATTTATATATTGTATTATGCCCTGTCTTTGAATTGTAACTTTGTTTCTGGTCCTGAGAAAGCTAGTGATCCACCTCTGTATCACATTATTTCCATGTGCCACCTTAGTATATGCTTTTCTTTCAGACTCTTTTGGTGTTACTCATAAAAAAAATTTTAATTTTTTAGGAAACAGTGAAACTATTTATAATTTTTCCCGTGTACGTTGGTTCTGGAAAAGTAACAGACCTAGCTGGAAATGTCAGAAAATTTGTGATAAGGATACTGCTACAGCCACCCTGATTAACATAATATTTTTAAGTATAAGTTCCTTTACGTAATGTTCCTTTAAAACCAGCCCACAGCAAAACGCGTACAAAAATATTGCACTGAAACAAAATGAAATTAGTTTAGTTCCTCTGTTACACATTGCTATTGTAGTCGCAAACCTCTTGTAGGACATCAATTGTCTGGTAATCATTAGTAAAATCAAATATCTTGAAAGTCTGCCAACTAAGTTTTTATAAGAGAGATTTAAATATATACACTATCAGTAGGATATAGTATAACATACACTGCTATTTATTTCTAGATGTGTTGTGGAGAAAGGAAGTGTTACACCAAAATACACATTTTTCAGAAATTCATATAATTTGATTTTTCTACAACTTTAATAAGTCTCATTAAATTATTAAAATAGTTGTCTTTTTAATAGTTTTACTTTACTCATTAAAAAAACTATTTAGCAAAATATTCTGTGAACGATGTTCAGTTTTTTAGCCTACGTTTCAAAGAAAACAGCTCCCTCTCTGAGTGTAAGTATGGTTGTATGTATGTTTGTTTCGTTTGAACCAGTTAACCGATTTTCACCCATCTCAGTACACACGTAGTAGTCAACGAACACATCTGAATTGTTCAGTTTTAGCTCACGCGGTTGCTTATTTACAAAATGGCAACAATTTTAATATTCGTGGTTCTTTTTTTATATTTTCGGAACTGTTTAAACAATTGAAACCAAATGTTGTACTTCACAGTGCGTCATGTAAGCATTTACTTGAGAAAAGGAAAATTTTATTGATCCGCTATTTTGAAAGACAGCACAACGTGAAAAAAAATAGAGCTTTTACGTTATAATTCGGGAACTGCTTAACAGATACCTGCCAAATTTGGCATATAAATAATAATATCGTAGGCAATTTAAATATATGCAATTAAAATAGAAAACACTTATGTTAAAGATGCCAGTAAAATATAAATATTTGAAGTTTATTCACTACATCAACCATACCGTTTAACCTGTTTCGACCAAACTTGGTGGGCTTGAAGTATATATTACAAGCACCAAATGTGTAAATATATAGGCACGTTGATCTACTATTTTGCAATATAGCTCCCCATGAATAAATATTTTGTTATATCTCGGAAAACAAACTATTCCTGCCAAATTTGGAAATTGATAAACATCGCGGTAAGTCATGTAGGTAAACTGATATATTTTAAGTGAGTCAGACACTTATTTTCCAAACGGTGGAAATATGAACATTTTATATGTATATTAGTACATTTTGTCTAGGAAACGACGTAACAAAATTCAACTTAACTTTGTGTGCTGGCAGTATTTATCACAACTAAATTTGTCTACACAGTGCCTATTTTGTCCGCCATTTTTAAGATACTACCACATGAATAAACAATGTTTATCCATATCTCGGAAAACAATCAACTGATTCAAATAACATTTAGCAAACAATTGTTACTACGGCAGGTCATGTAAACTGACATCTTTAAGTGGGGGGGGGGGGAAACTTATTTTTAAAATGGTGACGTAAATATTTTTTTAGTTTAGTAGGCCTATGCTATATCTACGAACCATGTAACAAATTTCAGCTTGACGTAGCATGCTGGCAGTAGCGGATACAGCAATCAACTATACCATTTGTCGTAAACTCTTTCAACAGAACTTGATATGCCAGCAGTATCTATGACAAACATCGAATGTTCCAATAGCTGTCGTATTCATCCGGCATCAACGAAGACAGGGCCACATGACAAAATGAAACTTTTATGGCGTAAGTCGGAGACCAAACAACCGATTCGCACCAAATGTTAGACACAACCAATGCTATATACAGTAAACAATGAAAACTTACATATTTAAAGTACGTCTGTTATTATTTATAATATGGCTGCCATATAAATAATCTAGAAAAGTTAGTCATATCTATTGAAAATCTTGAAACAAATTAAACCTTTGTATGCTGACAGTATCCATCAGAAGAATCAAATTTGCTTTTAGAGATCCTCTTTTTTCCACCTTTTTGTAAGATTACCAGGTGATAAAATGTGACATCTATGCCATATATCGGGACCCAGTCTACTAATTTCCACCAAATGTTTCACATAACTAGTGCTGCAGTAGTCCATGTAAACTTACGTAGTTTCAGAGGATCAAACTATTTCCCAAAATGCCACAATGTAAATTACTTAGACATCGTATATATTGAACAATTTGACCAAATTCAACCAAAATTTGTATGCTGACAGTATGTACTAAAAGCATTAGATATGCTTATATAGAGTTACTTTATAGGCCTTTTTGTACGATAGTGCTAAATAAGAAGAAATCGCTTTCGTGCACGGTCTCGGTAACCAGTCAACCAGTTTTCACCGATTTCTGCACACAGGCAGTGAGTGCTACGGCAGGCCATGTAAACTTAAATGATTTAAGTGATGCCAACGCTTGTTTTCAAAATTACTCCCCTGTAAATATTTGAAGTTGATAAACACAGTCTATAGGCGATTCACAGTAAAGTGATCACTTTTTTAAGACCCTGCTGAATTTTTCTTTTCATCAGATTTCTATCTTCCTGTTACTTTTTAATATAAACATTGCCATGTGAGTAATAAACACTCTGTATACATTTTACCACTCCTCAGAGCCAACGTCTGGGGCTGCAATAAACTATATTTATTAGTCGTAAATGTCTGTTGAAAGGGCCTTAAAAAGTGCTCACTTTACCATGAACAGCCTATACCAAAACGTTCGACTGATTACAACCGAAGTTGATACCTCGAATCCTACTTCCGTAATGCATTTGGTCGCATGTCATCTTCGGGGTTCGAGTCCCGGGTAAGGCTCGCGTTTATTTTTAATTTTCTCTCTAGTTTTGCGCGTAGTCCTGGTTCCATCTTTAATGATATCCCTGTGAACGAGACGCCAAGGTCCTCCCACAATATAACCTCTTAAGAACTTCATCAGATTTTTTTGCAACCAGGTGAAAAGAATGCAGTCTCATTATTAGGGACACCTGTTTTTCGCGAAAATGTTTCAGGACAAGTTGTGTTCCAACGCACGCTAGTTCAGAACAACTTGCGTCATTGGATCATTTGAGTTGTTACGCGTCTTGTCTGTCTGCCCGCAAATCCCGGACGGTCAGTGTCGGAGAAACTTATTTCTTTTTTGGCTCACTCGCGTAACAGAATGTCTTCGCACAAAGCCAAGCGACCAATATTAAAATGAAGACTGCAAGTGTGCACATAGCATATTGAAGTCTAACATCCACGTAAATATTTTCGCAAAAAAAAAAAAAAAACAGATGGCCCTACTCATTAGGTACATTGGTAACTTGTTGTTTCACTTGAACTGAAAGCTCAAGCTTGTGCAGCTTAGTAAATAATCAAAATGGATTTAATTTACATGTTGTAGGTAGAGTTAAACGCTTTTCAACGTGTTGCAGAAACGGCCTATCTAAGCGCGCGGTCCAATTGGACAAAGACAAGCAAGTTGTCGTTTGTCGAGACGACCTCAAGAAGCGGGATAATGCCTTCCAAGCCAGAGCACAGCACTGTTTCGAGATGGAAACTTTTGCGACACAAAGGCGTGGAATAATGGCACCTTGGCCGGCGAGACCGCGACCTCACGCCGCGTTAGCCGATTCGTCGCGGCCATACCACGACGGACAGAGTGTAGACGTCAAAAAGAGAGGTCCAGAGTATTAGTATTGCTATTTCCCCCCCCCCCTCCCTCCCCCCCCCCTCTCTCTCTTGGCGGAACCAGTTGATTTTACGTCCTCGTTCGGCCGTCGTGCCCGACTTTGCCTACCTAGGCCCGTAATTGCCGGGTCTACTGCCCGGTGTGTGCTCGCGGCCCAAGTGGTGTCGTAAAACATGAGCCAGTTTTCCTTTTTCGCGTTCTGCCCTCCGTCAGTTTTCTTCGCTCGCCCCTTCTCCCTCACACCGCCGACAGTCTCTCCCTTGCCGCCGACCCCCTCCGGGACAGTCTGCTCGCCTGCGCACTGGCCCCCGTGACTTACCCTGCTGGCCGGCCGCAGACGCTTGTAAAGATTCTCGCAGAGAAACTTAAAACCACGGAGATCGGGTCATGGTAATAAATTATTGGCAGTATTTTAAAATACTACGATTTTAGAACAATTCGTCAATTGTCTAATTGTGTTATCAAGGTAACTGACAAAAGTATTCGGATTTAATTTGCTTGTTATGCACAGTAAATTATTTCGTCAATATAAGTCAGTCCTATCAAGGTTGTGCAAATAATTCCTTCTGTCAGAAGATAATTCTGTAAGCCCCATTGGGAACAAATTTTTTAATGAGATTAAATTTTTGATTTACGTTTGAAGCTTATCATTATTAGAAACTGCGTTTTCAGTATAAACCAACATTGATTATACATCAAATGGTAAAGTCTGGCATGTATAAAAAATATAAAACTTTCCACTAATTGAATCCTGAAATGGCAGAAGAACATATACTAGCCATGATTCAAAAAATAAAATAATAAATATAATTTTAAAAAAACTATTTTCCACCCGGTTAATGAGTGCGTGATAAACGAAGCCATTGTTGCTACTTCAACTGTTAATTTTTGACACAAAAAATATAATGATAATGGAATGGTCATTTTTAATGCATTTTAAAATCTTTAAAGAAGTTAATGTACTTAGAAATTGTTAACAATTTATTGATATTGAGTGTCGTGTATACTATGAAGTAATGGCTTTTTAAAGAGAAAACTATTATTTCAGTTGGTGTTTTATATAAACAAACATATTATTTTCGCTCACAGCTCAATATTAACATCACTAATTTGTATTATTATATCACTCAAGTCACATTAAAGAGTAGAAACATTTTAAAAAAAAATCTGTTACATTAAAACATTATTTATTATTCTGTTTTTATCAAATCGTTCATTTTACATTTACAATAGTAACGTGGCATTTTATTAAAGTGGCATAACCACACTTTCACATTTGCGCACATTTTTTCCCAGTTCTCTTTGCAGGAACATCTTTGTTTCTGTGGTTTGTGTAAGGTTTCCCTAAATGTATTATAATATTCCTCAAATAGGTACTGTCATTTCTTACGCCTTTCTTTTTTTTACCTCCTCATAAACAGCTTTATTCACATCCGCCATCTTCAAGGGCTAATACAATAATAGCATAAAATAATATACATAAAAACAAAAGAGTCATTGTATGCCCTTCATTCTTCTTTTCATCAGTAGGCATGGCACGGAGGAACTTATTATGGGATTATGGTTTCCGTTGTTCATGATCTCTATTCCGATACAGTGTTAAAAGGACGTTAAATTCTGGACTACTGTCTTATTTACACTACATGCAAAAACAGCAACTTCAATACGTGATCAAGAATATGCTGAACGTACATCCTGTTAACACCATCACATTCACCTACTTATGGAGAACTCATAAATTAGATGTACTGAGTCAAAACAGCTGAGAACTAGACCTAAGTCCTTTTACCGTTTCGTGATTCAGTTTTTCTGTTGTAAATTGATGTCTGTTTCACGAATTCATCTGCGTTTCACATATTTTATGCCCCCCCCCCCCCCTTCTGGCGGACACCGCAGATTAACGTTTTCACCCACAGCATTCCCAAAACTTCACGACACCACTGCCAACCCCAAAAATTTAAATTTGGTCAATAATTTCCTATAAACATTACCAGAAAGCGCAGCAGGAATAAAATAACTGTTACGCATAGGGTTTTAACAACTTATAAGGAGCGAATACTCTCAAAATACGGTTAATGAAAGCCTTTCTCATGTATTCCAAAATTTTCTTTACAGAAGTTGCAAACAAGGGAAAATCCCAATAAAATATTTTTAAAAGTATGAAAAATATAGAATGATCTCTTTACAATACCAAACACTAAAATTTACGTTCGTTCTGCTCGGTGATTGCCAAAATATATTAAATACAATTTCTCAAGGAAAATGTTCTGCCAAACCTCATTTAGAGGAATGGCCTTTAAATAACCCATTAATTTGTAGTGATGCAATAGTGTTCTTTCGCTTTAAAAATACATTTACCTCTACTGCTACCTTACAAGTGTGATCAAATATATTGCTTCGTTATATTTGAACTGCTATGGCTTTGCAATTTAAGGCTGAAGGCCACTACCAAATATTTTATGTTGATATAGATAGGCTGCTCACTGTAAACGGGGCACGTTTAAAAGCCCAGCTTAAGATCTACTTGTATGCACGTTGTGTGTTATCCCGCGTTACGTAAAATTGTCATTGTCATGGGCCTCATGACTTTATTCATGTGTCGGTCAAGTGAAACTTTGAAATTATTAGAAAAGTAAATACTTAACAGATTTTCTCATTTTTACACTTTAATACATTAAAAAATACAGAAGGCGAAAGAAATAATTTAAGATATCACAAATGGTTACCTAACACTTTCTGTTCGATGTTAAAATATGGAACTACTTTCCATCCATCGTTACCAACTTTACTGGGCGCGTGCCACTCAAGGAGCCCGTTAAAATACATGCAGGCAGGAACAGCGACATTTTTATAAGGTTGATTTCAAAAGTGCTCACTTTATCGTGAACAGCCATTAGCTGACTATCCCTGGGAGAGGCGGACATCTTTCTTCTCTCACACAGGCATGGTCAGCGTTATATATACAAAAATAAATATAGGCTTTTCACGTTAAAGTGAGTACTTTTGATAGCCCTCTCATTTAGAATAATAGTCCATAAATATATTTTATTCCATCCTTAGACGTTAACTTCCGAGTGTGGTGGAATACACACACTGTGTTTATTACTTACATTGCGATATTTTTTTTTTTAAAAGGCGGTTGAAGACTAAAAAATGCCTGAAAGAAAAATGTAACTAGGGCCTCAAAAGTGCTCACTTTACCGTGAACAGCCTATACCTAAAATACGAACCCTAGCGATACAATCAATATTAGTAAGAAAACTAATTTATTTTGAATTGCATTCCCAGTCACGCCGCCAAATAACAACATTTGCCGCCACAGTATAGAGTGCGGCCATGCTCTGAAGTTCATTTGCAGGAAGATTCGCAGCGCTGGGCAGCGTCATCGTCAGGAAACACAAATGTCTTGTGACGTAATTAGCACAGTAACACGTTTTTGATCATCAATGGCCACCTTAGGGTGGGTTTACGATTATATACTGAAAAATTAAGAATTGTTTTTGTGACTCGTCATGAACACTAAAAATAAGTTTTGCAGTATATGATTTATATAGTAACTGTTAAATATCTCGCCAATCGGAATTGCCTGATACCAAAACAGTCGACGTAACCTGGAAAATGGGCAAGAGGGAAGATTGTGTGTGTGTGTGGGGGGGGGGGGGGGGGGGGGTTACTGCCGGTGTACTTATTTTGAAAAACTTTTGATTTCTTATAGAAGGGAGTGATAATGCCAACACTGGGCATTTGCGTCAGTAAATTTGCAGAAGGTTAAATAAAACGAATTCAATAACCCATTCCAAGAAATAAAACATGACCTCGAACGCTTATTTAAATAAAGATGTACATAATTCATTGCATACGATTTCACGATACGACATAACCTAAATTCCAGATGTAAATAAAGTTTCCCTCTAACAACAATTGTCACTGGGCTCTGATTGGCTACTCCGTCTTGACTTGTACTTAAGAAATCAAATATAACGATATCTGAAGTCAAGTCAAAGCGCAAACTACACGTTACGACCCACACACGACAGTCATAAACCAATGCCATGGAACACATTGATTTATGTAGTAAGCACACGGCACACTTGCCCTGTTAAGTCTATCGCAAACCCACCTTTAGCGGGCCCGAAATAGAAGTCAGTTGTCGATGGATGTCAAGTGGAGCGCAGACGTATACGGGCCGGTCTTCCGTGTTTGATGGGGGAAGTTATCTACCTCGTCACCTCCGTTCTTGGCATTCGCCGTAGTGAGTAGCCCATCTGTTATGCAGATTTCCAGCTCTATGAAGGTCTTCACGAGGCGAGGTGCCAAGCGGCTTCTTATTTCACGGGTCCTAAACATAAAATAAACGGGAATAATGTCGGGCAGAATAGGCGGATGACCCTATTATGCACACAGCTCAAATGCGAGAGAAAAATACACGAGACAAACCTGTCTTAACTTTTGGTTTGATTATTATAGGCGATTCACGGTAAAGTGAGCATTTTTTAAGACCCCTCCAACAGGTGTTGACAACTAATAAATTTGTTTTATGCAGTTATAGACGTTAACTTTTGAGTGTGGTGAAGTGTATGCACTGTGTTTATTAATTTTATGGCCACGTTTATATTAAAAATTTGTACAAATATATCGGTTGGCTGAAAGGAAAAATTTAGCAGGGCCTGAAAAACTGCTCACTTTACCGTGAATAGCCCATAGCTGTGTATATCTCTAAAACTGCGTATGATAAGAGTGAAGTGAGTGAGTGAAGAGATATGGACGGCTCTTAACATCGAGGTCTTGAGAGCCGATAAGGGTGGAGCGAGGCGAGTATGGAGCGGCGCCAGAATGCAAGCGCGGGAGAAACGAGAGATCCCCGAGAAAACCCGCCGATTAACGGCGTCGTCCGGCACGATTCCCACATGCGAAAATCCGGAGTGACCCGGCTGGGGATTGAGACCGGATCGCCTTGGTGGGAGGCGAGCAGGCTAACCGCTCAGCCACCGTAGCCCCTGTATGGTAAGAGAAAACACCATCGCCAGAATCACCAAAACTTTGCAAATCAACTAAAATATATACAATTAAGAATGATGATCTGACTAAAGACGAGGGTTTCTTGCTTCGCAGTGTTATTTGAATAAGTGAAATGGGAATTTAACTTTGTACGCGGTATAAAAAGGGTAAATAAAAATACGCGGTATACTATTTTATGCTCATTTTATATCTAGTCTCACTTAATTCTGAGATATAAAACTGTAGCTTCTATTGCCACGTTTTACAATAAAATCTAAATTGGGCTCAGGAAGAAATCGATGAAAAATTCCGTAGCTGGTGACACGGGCTTTCAACGCGACGTGCAACATTCGTCGATGGCCAACCATTGCCATGAGACAGCATGGGTGGTTGCATATCTTGTAGGCGCGGTACATCAACTAGTGTCTTGTGGATGTGTAGCAGGTTCTGCTGTGGTAGGGCGGTACTGACGATTTGCTACCGAGAAGCAGTGAGCTGTTTGTTACCGTACACTGGGGAGGCGCTTTTTGTGCCCAGTTATAACCAACGTTCAGATACGTCTTCAGTTTACAGAACTAACGTCTGGAACTCCAGCGCTGGCCAGCGTCTGATAACCGAGCGGGTGCATCTGCCAACGGGTATTTATGATCCCACGACATTCGTCACCACCGACTAACGTATACGCAAGAAAACAGTTTCATGTCGCCAATTGTTGAAGACTTTCGTATTCGTCCCTACATCTGATATCTCGCCCAAACATGTTCTGTGCTCAAGAGGAGTGTGAACCTGCGCGTCCTAGGTCAAGAAGTGAGGGAGCGATACGGGCGACACGAACACGCACGCCTAGCGCCTCATCGCTCCTACGTGAAAGGCGTGCAGTGTTTCCGTCGTGGCCCTGTACTGTGCACATCAGATCTGTAACAGTGGGATTTTATTACATGCAGTGAAAGCCCACAGACTAAACTACGTCTGAATATTTGTACTTTTCTCTTGCCACTTAAGGAAACTGCATAGGCAAGCTTCAAAAATGCGATATTTGACCATTTTCCCGGTTTTTTTTCTCCGTGAATGTCCTTGATATGTTAAAAGTAAAAACATAGAGTCAGAGATAATAGTTTTTTTTTACCTTTTATAACAAAAGGTCGTGCTTACAGAATATATATTTACCGAGATACGCGAATGCGCGCAAACAACGATTTCACAAAAAAATGTTTCACTTCACACTCCCCTTAAGGATGTACGATGCTTACCGCTGTCACTCTGTGCCAAGGAAAAGTCCTAAGGGGGGCCTCCTGCCAGGTGCCTGAAATGCATTCCAAAGTGTTGGGGAATCCAGCTTTGTTGCGAAAATATTTCACGCGTGCCCAATGTGATAATTTACGAGAAGAAAACACACTTCAGACGAGTACGGAACGTCAGTTTCAAAACGCTCTTTTTAAACTGTTGCATATCAAAATACGGTATTCGGGTACGAGGAACACTCGGATGTTCACCGCTTAGAGTCCGATGGAAAAAAAAGGTTTAAGTGGGAAGGCTACACGCCAGTTCGGCGCCTTGCGCCCAGCGGCAATGCGGAAATTGGCGCGCGTGCCAGTGTGGTCCTTATCGCCTTCTTTCTTCTGTAGCGACTAGCTCGAATGAAATATTATTGGAAAAACAAATAAATAAAATGGATGATAATATATGTCAGTGTGGTGACGGAGTGCAGGATACAAATCATGTTCTATATTTATGCGAAATGTTGAAAGCGAGGGACTAAGAAAAATGCTTGCAGAGGTAGAAGAACTGTGGCTTCTAATGAAATACAAAATACATGACAAAGAAGTTTATAATGAAATTGAAAAATATCTTAATAGTGTATATAATTTGGTCAAGACCTTAAATGATTACCTTTTAGATTATGAATACTTAAAAGGGGGTGCAGGGTAAGTAGCCAATAGCCATGCCAGGTGAGGCCAGTGAGGCGCCTAGGTGACTAGGTAAGGGCCCCAGCAGTGCCATACTTACTGGCAAGGCTGGTATGGAATGGTGAAAGCCCTGCTTTTAAGGGTGGGAATTAGCATAGGTGAGGTCTTGACTACTATATGTAATAATAAATGTTCCTTGAGTGTGTGTGTGTGTGTGTGTGTGTGTATATATATATATATATATATATATATATATATATATATATATATATATATATATATATATATATATATATATATATACAAATTTTAAATTTATTTTGAAATGGATCATATATATGTAATGATATTTATAACGAAAATATATGTTTTTATTTTCTAAAATTATATGTGTGAAAAATATAATAAAGTTAATGCAGGAGGGAGAATGGGTCGCAGCGACAGCCTCCAAGTTGACTCCCCGCGGGCAACTGAATGAAATTCAGGCAAATAGTCACCTCTCCCTCCTGCTTGGGATTTCCAAACCATGAAACAATATAAATCGGTTACTTTTAATTATAACTGTAACTGGATATTTTATATAAAATTTAATCACTTTAATTTGTTGTTTCAAATTTTAATAATAATAATTGTAAATGTTGTGATTGAATTCTAATATGGTTTTATAATTTTAACACTAAGTTTGAAAGTTTTAAGAATTTAGTTCCCATGGCAGTGGTAATGCTATTTAAAATTTATTGTATAAATATATATAATGTGTAAATGAGAATGATAATATAGAATGCGAATTTATATAAGAGGGTAAGACCCGGTGAACCAACAAAATACGTTTGAGGGTTGTGGTTTATTTACTGTAGTGTAGGGAGTAGCTCTGGCCAGGCGGCGCCCTGAAGTACGACTTGCCTTCTATCTTCCACCGTGCTATATATGGCCTCGTTGCGGCCAACTTCGCTGTTTCTCGCTTACGGCATCAACACCGTATTAGCATCCATTTCATTATCAAAACGAGCACAAAGTCAAAGTTGTTTTCTCCACTCAAGTGCTGTATCTTATTAGGATTCCCTGAGAATGTTTGCTACCGATACGCAGTTCCCAAGTTTCATTTCATTGGCGGAATAAAACATCATTTACACGGAACAGAATATTTAATACCCGAAACAATCACAGACGGACACCAGGAAAATTCAATGCGCTGAAAGTTCATTAATTGTGTGAGGATATAGGCATGTTCTGTTGGTATAGGCTGTTCATGGAAAAATGAGCACTTTTGAAAGACCTGCTTAGTATCTACTTGTACGCACTATGTGTAGTCTTTCGCCTTACATAAAATAAACATTGTCATGGGCTTCATCACTTTGTTCATGCGATGGTCAAGTGAAATTCTGAAATTATTAGAAAATAATTATTCTACAAATCTAGTAATTTTTACATTTCGAAGCGGTAAAAAAAAAAACGGAAAGTGAAAGAAATAATTTAAACTATCACAAATGGTTACCTAACACTTTTTATTCGACAGTCAGATACGGATCTACTTTCGATCTATCGGTTATCAACTTTCCTGGGCGCATGTCACTCAGTGCACCCGTTAAAATATATGCAGGTAGAGGCAGTGACTTTTTTCTAAGGTTGAGATTTCAGAAGAGCTGACTTTATCGTGAACAGCCTTTAGCAACCTACTACGACTCTGCATCTTCAGAGATGACAACAATATTACTTAGGGTTGTAGAGGAATAAATTCCCGCGATAATGGAAGAGATTTCCCTGGTGAACGTAACACCTGAACGATGGTTCAGCGACTCTCTTTGGCATACGTGTTCGACTGCACCCGAACAGAACGTCTGATGAACGATGCACCGTCAATGGCGTGTGCGTTCCGCGATAACATTATTACGGCACACTGAGAGCCACCTGTGTGAGACACCAGTTTCGTTAGATGAAGACATGGTTTACCTGGTCCTGGCAATGGCTGACACTGTTTGGGTAATGACGGGAGAATTTGAGCAAGTGGAAATTCGCTGACAGGGCGTTGCAATGCTTGATTCACGGAGGATACTGCTATCTCAGACACAGTCTTATAGACGAATTTTTGAGCTACGTGGGCTCCTCACTCCCTTAAAAAAACAACGCAATGCGAAATGCGTACTCTGATGTAATGGGAGAAGCTATTGTAGTGAGTTTTATAGCTTCGATCTAAATGGCTGTGGCATGCTAATTATTCTTACTAAGTGACATATTTTTGTTGCTCTCTGTCGGTAAATATTTTTTCATATCCAATCTTCGATATGTAAGTAAAATTTTACCTTTTTTTCCCCCCTCTTTCTCCCTTATGAGCCTGGACATTGAACTTGAAAACATTTCGTGTGTTCAAAGTCTGCTTCCCGAGAGTCCCAATTATAATGAGGCTCGTATCAGCAAAATATTTCTGTATCAACAGCACTTCTAATAATGTGACGTAATTTCTAGAGACCTGAAGAATTCGCAGATTAATTTTGAGACACGCTAGAATTCAAAACACGTTTGTTTATATAAAACTTTAGCCATTGGTCCACACGATGTTCGACACCTCTTGGGGAACGCTTGGCCCAGTGCGAATGCAACAGTGTCTGAAGTGGAAGCATGCTGCGAGGATTGCTCTAGTCTTTCCGCAGTTACTTCGCACTTTTCGAATCAAACATTTGAAAAATCAAACCCAAGCAGGACTTGTTTGGTTAGGTCCTAAATATGTTATGTAACAAGCGTTCTATTCTTCTGTTAACATAAACGTGCCTTATTTTTGGTCACATTGATCTTTTTACTTGTTTGTTTTCTATAAACTATAATATTACACGGTGGCATTTAGATTCCTAAATACTGCAATAAAATTCTTCTTGGCTTTTATACCACCACGTGCAGAGTAAGTGGTGATCTTCAAACTCAATCGATCTGAAATCTAATCCGACAGATATGTTAGCAACCGGACCCGGAATAATTACCCGCAAAACTGCATGTCGGCGTGAGAATCATTAGCCAATGCCTTCGCAAGCGAGGTTGTAACAAAGTAAGCAGTAGTAATTTATGAAATATAGAGCTGCATATACATATTTGTAGTATTGTAAATTAATGAGCAAATTGAATTTTGCTCTTTTATTTCTTATAACATCTTTATCCATTTGTAATCATGTCTGCTCTTACGCAGTTGTAACAATAAAAACATTTTAATTATGTTCTTATACATCAAGTGCTCACTATACTTAACTACTTGACTAGACTTCCTCGGCATGAATAGATAGCATATCCTTTTGCAACCAAATACAGGACTTATACATAAAAATGTACTGTCTACTGTTTCCGACCAATTAAATCGGGTAATCTATCTAACAACAGCAAAATGTATGTAAAATTGTTATTTTAATATTTTGTCCCTACTGAAAGCAGGAACCATACAGCACAATAAAAAATCAGTATAAACTTTCTAGTAATTATTGAGATAATCTCCAGAGGACAGTTATTACATTACTTACATAGGAAACAACCCCCTGATTTAGCATAGTTCAACAACATAAAAATCCAAACTGTAGAAGAATTTGTGGGACTGTACATAAACGTATGCCACAGCATAATTTACACCGTCGTAGGTGAATGTTTGCACATACAAATAACTTGATGTATTTGTTCTCTGTCTCAAAGTAAATATTATATCAACATTGTTAAAATTATATGTACACCGTACTGAAAAAGTTCAACAGGCAGTTCTGTAAACGAGCAGAGGCCGCGGTGGCCGAGCGGTTAGCATGCTAGCCTTCCAGCAAGGCGAACCGAGTTCAATGCCTGGCCGGTTCAATCCCTGGCCGGTCCAATCCCCGGCCTGTTCACTCCCGGATTTTCGCATGTGGGAATCGTGCCGGATGATGTCGCTCGTCAACGGGTTTTCTCGGGATCTTCCGTTTACACCGTCCTTTCATTCCGGCGCTGCTCCATACTCACCTCAATCACCCTCATCGGCTCTCAAGATCTCGCTGTTAAGAGCCGCCCAAATCTCCTCAGTCAGTGTAAATGAGATTCTAGGTAACAACCGAACTTCTATACCAGCAACAGAATGTGCTGTTATTTTATTTCAATGAAGTTTGTTGCGTGAAAAATCCAAATATTACTGAAGTTGTTCTGTTGAAATAACTGTCTGTCATGCAGAAAAAAAAACCGTAATGCCCTACTGTCAAATCTATATTCATAGTTACAAATACAATCGCAGACAAGACGACATCAAACAGTTCTGTTGCAGTTACTATCTGCGTTAACAATACTCAGGTGGTACCTATGGCTAGACTGTTGCTGTCCCTAACAGTCTAGACTGGTTACAGGTACAGAAATTCTGTTCCTGCAACTATGTTTTTTCCTAAGGGTGTATTAATCTCACACGCGAATATGTGAAAATTGCAATTACTGTGTAGCGCGAAAGTGTATCACAACATTTCAATTATTTTTTTCCTCGACGAGAAGACACAGGAAAACTATTGTGATTACACACAAATTTTACCGGAAAGTTCTCATTGAATTGTATCTTTCACTCTACAGCCCATTAAGACTCTCGAACTCTCCATTATATATCATTTTTCCCTAACTGTCGTACTGAAACATTCCGTAAGGGTCTTTTTCGTGCCGAGGAACATGAATGCGCTGAACAATAAAACTATTATTTCTAAAATTTCAAACAAGTAATTGACATTTTAGCCTGTATTGGAGTAGGAAACTTACCATACAGTTAGTTCCCATTAAATATTCATATACATACGAATTTCATAGTTATGCTATCTGTATGACTATTTTGCAAACTATCTACATAGATCTACCATAAATTCTTTACGGCTATACTTCAACGTAGAAAATTTCTGGAAAAAATCCGGACGTTATTTGTTAGGCTACATCCAACATAATTACTTTCTGATCACGTTCAAGAATAGGACTAAACATCAGCGCTGAATATGGTGGTAGTAAATTTTCTCATGTCATTAAAGGTGAAAATCATATAGAATTTTTCAATAATTCTTCATACTGTATTACAACAGCTCTTCGGGAATGTTGTGTTTCTAATTAGTTGATCGCGCGTGATTATTTTCCTTGTGTAATATTTGTGTAGCAACCAAGAGAGGAGCCAAAATTTTCTCACGGAGGAGAAAGAGATTGGTGTTGCGGTGGATTAAATTAAGGGAGGTTACGCCTGCATTAAAAGTGCTGAATTGTGAGTTAATTGGAACAAATTCAACTAGAAAAATTATTTCAAATAAATAATAATATGCATCATCGTTTACAGCAATTACATTTATTATAACCATAATGAATTTACTAATAACTATTAACAAATTTAATACAAACTGTTGGCAAGAATAATACAAAAAAAGGGGTGGTTACGAACCTCAATGATCCTCTCCCCCCATCTTCCCTTTTTCTCCCATCAGAATGTCGGTTCAAGCCACCGGCACACATACTGCGACCGTACAGTCGCTGATACCAACTGTCCCCTACAGTCCAGTCACCGTTACTTACAACTTTTCTGAAGCCCTGCTAAAGTTATACTTTCTGGATACTCCTCCGCCTCATTTAAATAAAGCTCAACTAAGTCTAGGAAATTACACCAAAGGGACAACGAATCGCATTAGTGTGCATTCATTCTAATAATATTCTGCAAGATAACTATTTTTTAATAGGCATTACAGACACACCTATTTTCACGCCTATTTTCTCACTGTCATTATTATTAAATATACTAAATGTAATATTATAGTTTATAGAAAACAAATAAGTAAAAAGATCAATGTGACCAAAAATAAGGCACGTCTATGTTAACAGAAGAATAGAACGCTTGTTACATAACATATTTAGGACCTAACCAAACAAGTCCTGCTTGGGTTGATTTTTCAAATGTTTGATTCAAAAAGTGTGAAGTAACTGCGGAAAGACTAGAGCAATCCTCGCATCATGCTTCCACTTCAGACACTGTTGCATTATCAGGACATGTGTGGGGCCCAGTCAGCAAACTCCTCAGCGAGTACCACGGCTAAGAGAAGGCAGGGACGCGGAGGTTATCACCCCACATTCTCGTGTTGAAGGTCACGCTCCCCTTCCGAGTCACTTCGCTATCTTCCTCTGCTCTCCTCGGCGCCATCGGTAGCGTGGCGTTACATAATTGGTCAGAAAATCGAGCGCTAACAACGCGAACGTAAATGCTCCGAAGACGCGAGGCGGTATTCGAAGTAGGGACCGCGGCCACTATTTCAGTTGTAATCGTCGTCTAAGATCGTTCCTGTTCATTCCCGTCCACCGCAGCACAGCGTGTTAGTAGAAGGAACTGTTGCGTTCGGGTGCATGTGATGAGGGATAGGAGGAAAGTGTCGAGCAGTAAGTTCTCCATGTTGCGGGATTTCAGCTGAATGTTGGCGAAGTTAGCTGTTTGTGGTCTTTTCGTATACCTTAGTGGGGCATTTAATTCTTATAACGTTTTACCCAAACATTTAAGAGAATTTAAATAATCAGCGTGTTGAAAATATTGTTATTAAAATTTTCTCCCTAGTCCCCTTCCTTCCCCTCCTTCTCAGTTCTATAGCAGCTTTTTTAAAATTTATTACTGTGCTGTAAAAAAATATATATTTTTAGGTGACTAACAATATGTAATACAGAGTTCGTGCTCTAATATTCTGGCAAGGGCTATATTGATAGTGGTAAATGTTAATGCTCTATTATTCTCCTTTAATGACCATTATCTCCACTACCTCATGCATCTGTCATGGCCTTGAAATTTACTTCCGAATAAAAGATACTTCGAACACACCAAAATGCAAAAAAAAAAAATGCAATTTTATTGCCAAAAGAGTGAAATACTTTGAACATAATTCTTTCCACTAAATCCACTAAATTTAGTTCGAGCAATGTTATATATTTCCTGGCCGCGTTGTATTACAACTTCGTATTCTTAAGTAGCATGAGACAACTTTTAAAATAAACAATAAACAGGAGAAGTAACATAATTACGAACAAAATATTGCAATGGCCCCCCCCCCCCCACACAAACACACACACACACACGTCGTTGCTAATATCGAATTTATTTCTGAATGATTTCAAGAAATCAATTATACCGACGACTACGTGTCATCGTACAGGAGAAGATGAGCGAAGTTAGAAGTCTGAGCGAGTTAACCCGCGCGCGCAGACCTACACACAGTGAAATGGAGCCGAAGTGCACCGCTCGCGCTGATTAGCATAGACGAGGCAGAGCAGCCTCGTTTGCCGGCCGCTTCTAAGAATGCAGTCACGTACGATTTAAGGGCAAGGCAGGAGGAGGGCGGTGGCTAACAAGCAGCCATGCAAATTGGATTGCGGCGACAAACGAGGCGGGCTCGCGGGCTGGTCCACCCTCGTACGTTGACCACGTGGATCCTGCCCTTGTTTGTGCCGCACGTTTGTTTGGCGAGCGCTCCTCTAGCCTGCGCTCCGGGCAGGCTCCTCACAACTATACGCCGTTCGCGAATATTTGCGCTCTTTTGAAATCAACCTTTGGAAATGTCACTGGCCACGCCTGCGTACGGCACGCTGACTAGCATGCGCCACTAAAGTTTGTAACGACGGACCGGAATGTAGATCCAAGTCTTAACAGATATATACTGTTCACGGTAAAAGTGAGCACTTTTGAGGCCCTAGTTACTTTTTCCTTTCAGCCATTTTTAAATGAATGTACCTATATAAGTAATAAACATATTGCGTACATTCCACCGCACTCAGAAGTTAACGTCTAAAGCTAAAATAAAATGTGTTTATTGACTATTACTCTAAAATGAGAGGACTTTCAAAAGTGCTCATTTTATGGTACATGTTTTCTGTGCAATCGTTGTTCGCGCGTTTACTCGTATCGCAGCAAGTAAATGTCCCAGGGATACGAATTTCTGCCTGAAATGATAAAAAAATATATATATATCTAAGCATATACAGTTTAATGTTAAGTTTATTATAAGAGAAAAAAATTGGGTTTGGCTGTGTTGTGGACACGGCCGTTTGTTTTGCGTGAATACGTCTACGTTGACGCACTCGGACGCCTTGACGATTATTTTACGTTCCCGGCACCGCTTCACTCGATCATATGGGGTTTTGTGGGTATCACTGGATTGCTTTTAAGTTGCTCTTTCAAACCGTATACGATTTCTGTATTTCGACTTGGCTTGTTGACGAGTATATGCCGAAATTGTGTTAAGTTTTCTTAATTTTTTTTACATTAAACGCCTACAATTTCACCATAATCACGTCACACAAATGTGTTTATACCCGCAATGATCTTGACGAGAGCTGTCGATAGAAACTTAAACGAGCGTCGTAGCTTCTCCTAGTCAAAAGTTATACTACGCCGAAGTTATGAGGCGCAGCGAAACAAACTCAACATTTCGCCCCCCCCCCCCTCCCTCTTTTTTTTCAAACCCCACCACCTCATCGCCGCGCCCGAAGTTTCGCAGTCCTCACTCAACCTTACATATTTTTATATATCCTTTGGCAATCGAGTGGTGTAGTTAAATTTGGAATGTAGACGACGATAGATTCGGAGCTGCAATGCCAATGTGTATCCCCCGATTTTCTTATCGTCGGATTTTCTGGATTGCCTCCCTCTATGATAGCGAATTTAAAGACGTATTCACGTTAAAAAAAAATCGTGGAGATGGTCAAAATTCGCATATATAGTGCTTCCCTGCGCAGTTTCCTTAATTGCCAGGAGAAAAATAAAACTGTACAGTCGTAGTTTGACATATAGGCTTCCATCGCGTGTAATAAAATTCCACGGTTACAGATCTCATTTGCACAGGAAAGCGTAACAGCGGAGCGGAAGCACTGCACGCAAGTTCGGCGCCTTGCGCTTAGGAGCGACGAGGCGCCGGTTCCACGTGTCATTGTCACCCGTATCGCTGTTCCTCGAAAGCGACAAGAAGGATACCATGTACTCTTAACGTTGAATTTAACGCGTCGGAGTGTAAACATTTGTGGATTTCGAAATAATTAATTTTGTTTTTCTGCAACTTTGTGAAACATTTACTCTACTAATGATTTCGCAGATTCGCTTGAGCGGCGCACGTACAAAGTGGTGAATCCCACAGCAATGTTAATTTTTTGGTATGGTGGAAGAATACACAAAGGGCATACAAGTAGATCTGAAGCAGCGCTTTAAAAAATGCTCTATTTACCGCAAACAGCTTGTAACGGTTGCCTACTTAGCGTGTGCGTTGCGCACAAATACGAACATGGTGCAAGTCGTTTAAGGATCCATCATTTGGCGTAGGGAAATAAATTTTAACGAATTTTTTTTTTTTTTTTTTTTTTTACCAAATTTTGAAGAATAAAACTTGAAAAAAAAAAAAAACCTAAGTGTGAGACGTGACGCCCTCAAACTCTGTATCGAGGCTAAAATAAACATTTGTTTTTCAGTAATTTTTTGTCTAATTATTATTAATTTTTCAGATCTTTCAAGGGAAAAAGACCGAACATTAATGTTACAAAAGGCTTCGCTAACAAATAAGCACGTATTTTTTCTGCTTTGAAAAATTCCCTGGTAGTATATACCCATCTTTAACAGGAATGTAAAAAAAAAAAACCTGATTTCATTAACATGTATTTCCCTCTACCAAATTCTCAACCAGACAACAGCCTTAAGAGGGCGTGATAAATTCAAATATGTTAACTATGATAGTCAAAGTCTGCGGATTTTTGGAGGCCAATATATAGAATGTTCACATAAATTACCAATAAACTCCGTCATGTGATTCCTAAACATAAATGAATACCAAAATTACGTGCATGACATTCAGCCTAACATGCCCGTAAATGTGGAGAAGAACGACAGGTTTAATGCGAATAGCACGGGAAAAAATTTACTTTGACCTCTGAAAGTACGTGTAGTTTGCCAGTAAATGAACATGAACATGCACGTCTACGGAAAATTACTGGCGATGTAGCTAAGTAACATGTTATGGGGAAAATGGTGGTTGTCATCCAGGTGTATCCAGTCGTATTGTAGGCGAGTACAACGCCACCTTACTGTGTGTATGTGTGTGTGTGCGTGTACACCTTAAAATAACTGTTAATATTGTTATAGGCTGTTCACGGTAAACTGATCACTTGTGAAAGCCCTGCTTAAGAACTTCTTGTATGCACGTTGTGTATTTTTCCGCGCTATGTACAATTAACAGTGCCATGGGACTCATCACTTTATGCATGCGTCGGTCAAGTGAAACTGTGAAATTATTAGAAAAGTAAATATTTTACAAATCTACTCATTTTTACAGTTATGATGCACTAAAAAACAGAAAGCGATAAAAATAATTTAAGTCAATACCGATAGTTACCTAACACTTCTAATTCAACTTTAAGGCGTGGAACTACTTTCCGTTCATCGTTACCAACTTTACTTGGCGCATGTCACTCAATGCGCCCATTAAAATATATATGCAGGTAGGAGTAGTGAATATTTTCTGAGGTTCATTTCAAAAGTGCTCACTTTATCGTGAACAGACTTTAGTGTGTCTTCAAGAATATTTCTTGATATTTTGTTATGCGATTCCCCAATATTTCAATTTTTAACTTTCGAGATTAAAATTTAAACCAAAAATAGCGAATACTTAAACTTTTACCGCAAGCGAATCAACCGTCGGAGTAAATTTTTTCCTCGTGCCATTCCTGAGGCTTAAATAAACAATTACGCTGTAGCCAAACTGTGTGCTAAAATAGCTTTAAAACTGTACGAATTAGGATTTTACCTTGAATTTTTTTTCATAACCATGATGAACGTTATTATTCAAATTATTTGGTAATGAGATTAAGATTATCGTGTATATCACGTCACAATTATACAGAATGTCGGTAACTCAGTACCCAAACTGGAAGCATAGTTTATTTGGACCAATAGTAACACCAAAGCCTTGTAAACCTATATCCGGAAACGTATTTCAAATAATTGTGTTCAAAGTTGTGCTGTACAACGCCTGAAGCACAAGGCGTTGCCGTCACGCGTGTACGACAAGTTGCATGGAAAGCAGGCGAGCGACGCTGCGTATGTAATAACTTAGCGTCGCGCGCCTACGACATATGCAACTCGTCGTACACGCGTGATCGCACAACCTTGCTCTCCATGCGTTGTACGCCGCAACTTTGGTACGCCGCAACTTTGAATACAATCAAATGATATTGAAATACTTTTGTCCGGATGTACGTGTAAAGTATTTTCGTATTACGATTGGTCCAAAAAACAAGGTATGGAGTTTGTGCATTGAGTTTCTGTACAGCCGGTATAAAATATCCGCCGAAACGTAGAAAATATTTGGCCGTTGAACAGATCTACATGGCTGGACAACGGCAAACGCTGGGCACTGGATACCCACGATCATCTCCATAACAACAAACCAGAACACCTGCCGAAAGTACAGTAAAATGTATTCGCTATTTCTTCACACTTTTTAAATCACGCCTTTGAAAAATCACCCTATGTATGGCATGTTCAGTTATTTCCTCAATACACCATGTATGACAACCATTTACTACTTCTTCGAACATAAAAGTATCTTATTTTTCCTTAAATTGAAGTTCCATCCATATTTTACTTATAAATTATAACATATCATTTACAATAAATACGAATATGAAAACAGCGAGGAAACATGCGCGTTAGTAGTGCATATTAAGAAATAGATCTCGTACAAAATATTATTAAAAATGAGTGGGCATGAATTCGGTGCGTTGTCCTTTGGCGTAATTTTCTAAACTTAGTTAAGCTTAGTATGCACGAGGCGGAGACTATCCTAGAAGTAGAACTTCAACAGGGGGCTTCAGAAAAATGTGAAATGACCGTGAATAGAATATACATACCGGAATTCACCCGTCGTTTGACAAGCAGCTTTAGTCCGTGTGTCCACGCATGCTTTATATATTCTACTTCCGGGCATCTTCAAACTTGTGCTAACGCAGTTTTTTCTAATGGTTTCCAAATATGCTGCATTATTATAGTTATGTCTGTCTCCTACGCGTGTAATATGTCGTTAGTGATGTTACCTAGCTCAAGTTGAAAACAATTATTCAAATCCCTTTAAATACGTAGTACAGTCAGATGGGACGCCGTTGTGCGTACACTCTAAAGCCCCTGTCGCACTGCCGAATTTTCTCCTTCAACTATATTTGACAATAAAATTTGAAGACAAAATATGGCCATCAAATTTTTCCTTCCAACAGATTTTATCAAATAATCTTGAATGTGTTTGATAATTTGTCTCATTGTCAAATTTTTCATAGGAGGATTTGATTTAAATTATTATTCAAAAAATTATTTTCATAGTGAGACACTACTTTTGTTATTCAGTGCAATCCTTTACAGAACGAAATGTAAGGAATGTTGTAATATATTTTCGCTTCTTTACTTAATTCAAATTTTATTTATCAGAGATGTTTTTGTACAATAATTTAATGCCCCTGTGTTCGTAATATTATGTGCAATATTCACTTAAAATAGCATTCATGCCCAGACAGCTTCTACATAAATTAATTATTTTTGTAACCTACTTCGTTTCCAGCTATTGTTCGTTAATTTAAAGTTTCTTAACGTCCATTTATGTCGTGTACGATTCTAATTGGTTGAGACCTTCAAATATAAAATAAATTTTAGAACCGGTCCAATCTCCAAATGTTTAATGGAAACTGAATCCATTCAACTTTCTCAAAAAAAAAAAAAAAATGTTGGTGTTTGTGAAGTTTCGATGACGTCATAATAGTCCAACTTTATTTGACCAAACATATTGGAAGCAGTTTGACGGAAAAATTTGACAGTGTGACAGGGGCTATACCGCAAGCCAGTTAGTAAACCAACTTCATGTCCGTGATAGTAGATTCCGAACACCAAGCTAAGAGACTTGTGGCGATCCAAGACTTTGGGCTGCCTTAGATCTCCATTTTCTGATTACGTTTGTGTTTTTAAAGTGTTGCCTGTTTTTACAACTGGTTTAGGCTACCCTTTGATGTATGTCTGATTGAATAAGTATACGTAAGTAGCACGTATATCCAATCTACCGCATGAACGATCATTTTCTGGTTACAAGCCTCAACGTATAGTCCAGGCCTTTTTTCGCCCTCGAAAGCAGGATCTGTAAGAAATACGAAGAACAGTGCTCAGTTTTTCGCCAAATCCAGTTTACTTTTCCATGTACAAAAAGAACAATTTCCTTCTAAAATTTCCGTGAAGGGCGGGATACGTTCCAACGGCGTATAAGGTATTGACCGAAAAGTTATATATTTCACGTAACTTACGGTGAAAATCATTACGACTAATATATTCCTGGACGATATTACATCATGACATATGCTTCCAAAGAAATGTCTGGAAGAAAAATTTAAAGAAATCGTATCTGTCTGGCGGTCATTGCCAATGGATGTATACGTATTATACTCTAAGTCTGAAACAGTGATAACCAAGAAAAATCAGTGAAAATCAGAGAGAATTGAGAGACTGATAATCAGTGACTGAAAACTAAATATTATATTGGCTGAATTTAACTGACATATTTGTGATTCTCGCGAAACGTCGAGAATTCCACTACTAAAAGTCACTTGTTCCAAGTCCATTTCCTTGATTTGTTTGTCGGCCGTAGCGTATCAACTGACTTTCAGTGAATGTTATTTCAATGACTGATGTCACTGATTAGAGCTTAGAGTGTACCTTCATAGCTTCCAAGCTATGCACGGTACTCTTTCGAAAGAACTGGCCTTTCCTATTTGCTGCTCAAGATTTCCTCAGCAAGAGAAACGTCATGGAAAATGTTAATACGAAAAATCGCCAACGTGAAAGGATGTTGGAAAATGATATCTGCGAATGCCGCTAAGAACTTATAATGCTGCGAATACCGCTAAGAACTCATAATGCTGCGAATACCGCTAAGAACTCATAATGCTGCGAATACCGCTAAGAACTCATAATGCTGCGAATGCCGCTAAGAACTCATAATGCTACGGGAAGAAGGGTTTTTAAGTAGTAAGAGATCTGTAGAAAACACGTTTCATTCGCCACAAACACAGAGAATCGTGAAATGCGGACCAGAAATGTCCGCGACCGATGATACACGAGGAAAGAAGTTGGAGGCGAAACGGGACTTGCCAGTTCTGTAATTTGCGGCGAGTTAAAAATGAGATATTACGTAGATTTGGCGAAACAAATACGAAGCAATGGGAACCGACAAGGAAGGAGAACGGATGAGGATGGGTTTTAATTCCTTGAAAGCTACTAATTAGTAGTGTTTCCCAAATATTGCCGCTCGCTGCTGGATATAAACGTAGAACCATTAACAATGATTACGACGTAAAACTGCAAGGTGATTACAAACTCTACGCTACAAAACAGATGCTTGCCCATGTCATTTTAACTGTTCATAAACTGTTCATGGATCCTGAACGAAAGTTTGAGCATTTTCTATTCTGCGTCCGAGAATAAGTTCCTGAAGTTTATTACTCACGCGAAAATGAGTCTGCAGTTAAATATTCTAGCACTCGGGTGAGTTTACTTGTTTTCACCAGTAACATGGTTAGGAGTGTTTCTTCGGGTTCGGCAAGTCCATTACCGGACAGGGGGTGGGAAGCCATAGGGTTGTGCAATACGGCAATATGTCGTTCTTGAAGCAATATTTCTGAAATATTGCACCTGCGTTATGATCCAACATTGTAGAGCAATATATCAGTAGTAGGGAAACGGGCACTGACGCACATCGGCATCTGGAATCGGATTAGGATTCAAGGGGCCGCAATATTTTGACGTAATCCATTCGCCATATCGTTTCCCCTTTTTTCCTCAAAATTTCCCTTTTCCCTCAAAATCGACTAAATTTCCCTAAAACGTCTCTTTTTTCCTTAAAAATTTCCCTTTTTCGTAAAATTTGTCTAAAAATTTCCTTTTTTCCCATTTTGTAAAAAGAACTCCCAGAAATTTTATATTTCCCCAACGAGGATCAGCGACCCAGGGTCAGGGATCAGCGAACCATGTGAACGTGGGTGAGGGTAAGCAGACCGGTCAGGATCTTTGACCTTTGACCTTGAATTTTGACCCCAAAACCCCCAAAGAAATTCCGTAACTATTCCAAAAAATTCTAAAATTCTAAAAATATTCTAAAAAATTTCAAAATATTTATTTTAAAAAATTATTTCAAAATTATTAATTTTTGTTTATTAATAAAAATTATTTAGAAAACTTACATTTCCGGAGGTCACTCTGTACCAATTTTCCATTCCCATAATTTTGGTAGGTGCAACCGACGACCATCTCGGTGGGCGACCAAAATCTTGGTAGGCGACCAACATCTTGGTAGGCGACCAACATCTTGGTAGGCAACCATCCTCATGGTAGGCACTCACCAGCTTGCCAAGCGACCACAATATGGGTAGACGTCCCCAATCAGCCATATCGTATGCAGATTGCCTTTGACCTTGACCTTTGACCTATGATCTTGATAATCCAAACAAATTTAAAAAACATTTACAAAAATTCCAATATATAATAAAAAAATATATTATTAAGAAATTATTTAAAATTTTATAAAAAGTAGATTTCCTAAGGTTCCCTCTCCAAGCCCCTCACACAACCATTTAGTCGGCAGGCCGCCAAACCCCTCGCCCATACCCAGTCACAAGCATATAACATTACTGACCACCACCGCCATATTGGAATCCAGTGACCTTGACCCCATGACCTTGAATGACCTTGAAAACAAAAACTCTTTAAAAAATCCATAAAAGTCAACAAGCATATTATGTTACTGGCCACTATACTAATTTCTCGATTTTATTGTCAAGCATGCTGTCAGAACTTATATTTATAGACGTAAAATCCTCTAATTTTCCATCCTATTTTAAATAAATATGTTTCAGATCAGCGTATAGCTACATGCATGAAGTAGGACTTTCATTATATGCATAATTTATTAATACATATTTTTTATTAAAAATTTTAAGTTATGCTATTTTAAAAAGTATATTTTTATTTAATTTTTTTTACATAGAGTACAATGGTAAATTTATATGTATCTTATTAAATTTTAATTTAGGGAAAAATTAAATAAAACACACTTAATTTTTCACACATATTTATTATTCAATTAATTTATTGCAGTCGTTCATACCTTCGAAAATATTATAACATTCTTATATATATGTATACATCTCAATATATGCAACATTTTTGGAGGTTATAGTCTATTATGCATATCGCTATTCGAACTTGTGTTGTCCTTGTCCGAAAATATCGTGACATTTATTGCACGGACACACTGTGCAGGGCGGGTTGTTACGTAGGTAACTACACTTTTGAGGACATGTACCGAAGTCACAAGAGACCTGATTGCAGCAAACCAGGTACCGAGGTACTGATGGAGAAATGCACTTCGCCTTTACAGGTCTTTGCATGTCTAAGTAAACTGTCGGTACGGCTGGACTGCTGGCCATACCTATCACATAAATATGACATGTGACTGGGATTCTTGACACAATTAAATGTGCTCGCGTTGCCGTACACTGCGGATGACAGTAAATGTCTTATCACGAAAGTGACGCAGATGACGACGTAGTGGTGCAGGCAAAGACTCGGACGGACCTTTTGGAGATGTACGTGCTTGAGCTAAAGAAGCAGGTAACGCCGACAATTGTGTTCTAGGTACCTCAGCCCGAAAAGTTCGATGGCTCCAATGTAGATTTCATTGACTTAACAGCTGAAGAAGTCGTTAGTACTGTTGCATGTGTAGTTGATCGTGCTGCACTCGTAACCGTAGATGCCACATGTAGCCATCACAGCTGAAGAAGTCGATGGCACAATACAAATCTGAATCGATGGTATTGCACTGGTGGAAGTAAATGCTGGTAGTGATGCAGCCATCACAGCTGAAGAAGTTGATGGCTCTGGCAAAACAGGAGACATCTAACTAGAAGAAGGAATCGAGGGTGAGAAACTATTAGCGGGATATATCCACTCCACTTTAACTTAACTAGCCATGGAATACCTGGCGTAGAAGCTAGCCGAGTTTACGTATGTTTGTGCCATGTTGTGGCATTTTCCTCTCTAACCAAATAGTTTTCTTAAATTGCTTTGGTAGCAATCTACCTTCTCTGGCAAAGCCCTATTGTCTTTCATTATTTATTTTGTGGCCTAGAAATACAGCAGGCTCCCACCACGCTCGGCTTGTAATTTGTACTGAAAAATGCAGCGCCACTGCAGACTACCTCCAGTTGGTATTGTGGTTAAAGGTGCGGTGTAGTAATACAAGGGGCGTGAGTTCTAATCCGTGTGCTGGAAAAGAGTATGTTTTTTTTTTTTCCGTTGTTCTCTGTTATTAATTCGTCACATTTGTTTTATAAAAAAAATAGGCAATTTTATGTTTACTTCTTAATAATGTCAGTTGTAATATAAGGCTAGAAAGAAATGTTTTGCAGACTTTACAAGAAAACTCTTGGTCGTTTTACAAAGGATTTTCTCGGCAACTGAGTTTCCAAGGTTTTTTCTTGTAAAAGCACCAAAAAATTTTAAGAGTGTGGCGAGGTGCTGGAACAAGAAGAATTTATACTCTTCCACGCCAACTGGAAGTCTGCTATCAAAGTTTTAGGTGGCCTTGGAACTGACGTTCTAGTAACTCTTACCTTTCTCTGAATTCAATTCTAAAGATCATCAATTTTTTAAAATATGAGAGTAATTCCAGGAAATGTAGTTTAATTTTGCCTCTGCTACACCATTATAGGCTATTCACGGTAAAGTGAGCACTTTTGGAAGAACTCCCATTTGTAATATCAGTCAATAAATATATTTTAATTTTTCCTTAGACATTAACGGCCGAGTGGAGTGGAATATACACACTGTGTTTATCACTTAAATGGTAATATTTATTTAGAAATGTGGTCACACATAAATGGATAAAAAATGGGTGAAAGGAAAAAGTAACTAGGGCCTCAAAAGTGCTCACTTTACAGTGAGCAGCCTATACAGTCCTATGACCGTTGTTTTAATTTTAATGTTTTTTTGTTCGCAAATTGGAATGCAAAAATTTTTCTTGAAATTTTTTTTTTTTTTTTTTTTTTCCTGGAAATGATAATAATGCACGTTTTTGTCGACGTCCCCTCCCTCTCTTCCTGTACGTAGTCAAGAGTTTGACTCCCAGTGAGTATAAAATTCAAACAAGAGATCCTTATATACCGAGCTCCTGCCGCTGTGTTCATAGCAGTTGTCAATTTTCACCTTCGGTCATGTTGGGTATACTTTCGAGGACGGAATGAGAAGTTTTCGTAGAAATAGCTGTAGCAAGAATCGAAACAGTACCTCGATAGTCAACAGCTTGGCCATATTTGTAGTAATCAACAGCACCTGTAGTTATATACACACGAAGTGAAGCATGGGAAGAGTCCATATAGGCTTTTTGTATACGTAGACATGAATCGCTACGATAAATTCACGAAAGAGCATGCAGGTTGTTCTTTTCCCTCTACGCGCTAAAAACGCTCCATCTGCTACAGCAAAAGTTGTGTTGCCGCAAAAAATATTTATCGTTAATTAGGAACACCTCAAAGTAGGTTTGCCACAAACAAAACCTTTGTTTGAGCGATATATTAATAGCAGTTACAACCTCGCAATGTGGTTGCAGTAGTTCAGTAGTATCCTATGTGATAAGTTAATTTTCTGTATTTTGAAGGTTAAACATTTGTTTTGATAATCTAAGTAGTTTGGTATTTGATGTGGCATTTACAACGTTTAATTAGGTTCTAAAAACTGAAGAAAATTTTAACAACACGTGAACATCTTCTTTAATATAGTGTCACTTATTTACTGTAAATAAAACAAGAAAAAAAAATTTCTTTTGCTAAAAAGGCAATTCTTTTACAGTAAAAATATTTATAGAACAAATTAATTACTATCAATATAAGTTTCTTTAATGGCTCCCTTCAAATTAAAGCAAGATTTTGCCATCGCAAACCAAACAGCGTCAAAGAATTGCTTTTATTTGTTATACAGACAGATTTGATCGCATTTTTTACAGTGTACGTATTGGTACAGATGAAAATTGGTGCCTCATGTGTGCGAAATATAACTCCAGAGTCGTCCGTGGGTGGCAGCAGTGTTGCTTTTTTTTTCCTTCCTAAAGATAAACAACACTATCTCTCTGTCATCCTGTCAAGCTAGCGTGGTCGATATTTCCCAACGATCTAGGAAGAAATAGGCACATTATGTTCAAGTCGAAGAGGTGCATTTCGCAGTTTACTTTCGAAAACAGTCCAACGAATCTATGTTCGTAAATATTCACTTCAACGCCGTATTATCGGTGTGCATCATTAACGTATATCAAATACATATTTGTACAGGATTATCAAGAATTCCGTGTACACACTTGTGCGCTAATTAGCTATGGAAAGTTAGGTAGAAAATGTGATACGGGGGACGACCTAGTGTCATTATTAAGGGCATGACAAACATATAAATATCAGTTATTAAAAATATTCATTTGCAAATTTTAAAAAATTACTACGTTATATTAAGAGCAGTTCGCCAAGGCAAAATTTTGAGTTCTCTTTAAGTACATGGTAGACTTACGCCATTACAAGCCCTAAAGATCTACAATTAACACAAGATTGTCAGTCAATAACAGGACACCAATTTCCTTGTGATGGGTGATAAAATTAACCACCGAATGTTCACAGATGGCAGATATAGAAACGGGTTAATATTACCTACTTACGAATTTGTTGTTCCTGACAGTTTGCAAATAAGTAATTTTTAATTCGCTTTTTTCAAAGCACTGTCGGGGACTTGGTGGTGTTGTGGTTAGACTTCTGGTCTCCTACCAAGGAGCGCTGGCTTCGATTTCTGGCAGGGCCGCACCCGTATTTTCGCGTCGGACTATGCCGCTGGTCAGCGTGTTTTCTCGGGAATCTCCCGTTTTCCCTGTCCTTGCATTCCGGCACTGCTCCATACCCACCTCGCTGCACACCCTCGCCGTCTCTCAAGACCTCGATGTTTTAAGAGCCGCCCAAATCTCTTCGCTCACTCAAAGTATAGTCTTTCACAAATCTTGTACTTGGAGTTCGGGATCATCCAACGCGATGTTGCCAGACCAACTGTCAAATACCCACGTAATGCAGTCTTGACTCGCGATCTCCTTAATTCTAAGCGTTAGTTCAAAAAAGAAGATCGAAACTTCTTGGGTGGAATTGAAGACACGTATTTTTTTCACGAATAAAATACTGACCGTCATAAGTAGAGACCTGAAAAATTCGCGAGTTCAATGACCTGCAGGCTAGACACTGCAGTCTTATGTACAAATATGTCGATATTACTGCACATTGGTTGTCTGCTGTCGCAGTGGAAGGCGACGATTGAGCCAGCGTTCTCCAGGAGGGGTCAAACACCGTCTGAACCAATGGCGACATAAAAACACACGTTTTTTTTAATTCTACGTTGTCCCAAATTGAATCAGCAAATTCTTCAGGTCTCCACTCATAATCCACTCATCATCCCTATTTTTCGCAAAAAGATTTCAGTGCAAATTGTGTTCCAAGACACTTTAGTTCATAAACAATTTCGTAATTGGTTCATTTGAAATGTTACGCGACTTATCTGTCTGTCCGCGAATCACGATCAGTATCAGAGAAACTTAATTCTCATTGTCTCAGTCATGTAGCAGACTCTCTTCACACAAAAACAAACGGCCAATACCCAAAGGAAGGCGGCAAGTGTGCACATAGAATATTTAAATCCAGCCTCCGCGTAAATCTTTTCCCAAAAAGCAGGTGTCCCTACTCATAAGCCATGGCTGTTGTGTAACAATAGCACATAACTACTTAATTTGTCGCGTTAAGAATTTTGTAGCAAAATGCTCATCAGAGTTGGGGAACGCGTAGGAAAATACCAATATTCCGTAATGAAATGGTAGAGAATAGGTGATGAATTCCGGGTGTGGCACAGGTGACTGGAATCGAAGTGGTAACCTTCGAAAATAGATCCAGGCCTGCTACCGTTCAATTCACTCGATGGGCAATGTGCTTAGGACATTGCCGCGTTACTGTGCACACACTCGAAGATTGATTATCGGGCAGTATCTGCGTCTCACTGTTCGTTGTGCACTAATTCGAGGTGTAACTATGGGTTCGTTTTGCCTGTGCAGTGATTCCTCCTCGGGAATAACCTCCTACGTGCAAAGCTGCCTTGCTTGTACTTCCAGTGAAACTGAAAGCAATTGTATATAAAGTTCTGGATCCAGCGGAAACCGTTTGGAATCGAGTCTTTCCTAACCGCGAGTTCAGTGTGTAGCGGTTTTCATTTTGTCTAGAAAATACAGATGAAAAACAAGGTCGATTCTGCCAGAGCTTTTGGGACGAAAGTGAGTCATTCGTGTTTTTAAAGTGCTTCGCTTATGAGCTGAAAAACAAGCTGCCGTATGCCGTAAGTACGTGATATGTCGGACTGGCCAATCGGTCCTTGGGGAAGAATGTAACATCACTGCCAAAAATACAGATCGAATGTCCTCCGTCTTGTTTATGATCAAATGTGGGCTGGCCGAGCAGGCTCGTACGGAGGTGGACACAGTGTTGTATGGTGCGAATACTCAATGTATTGTTAAACGTTAAAGGTAGAAATAGAGATATTTCTAATGTAGCACTCTACCTGACTGTACAAAAAGCAGAATTCATTAGAAATAAGTACACTTTCTAGCAAAATAGTCAGAAAAGTACCATATATGTTGCATATGAGAGAAGAATGCATTAAAATTGTAATACTGTAAATATTTTGCTATAATTTATTAATTAAATTTTTAGAAAACTATTAAGAAAAGTATGTTTTCAAACAAGATTTATAAGCTTCAGAAAGCAATTATAATAATGATGATTACAGCGATCGTATTTAGGCAAATATTGGCAATAACACTTAACATATTTTAATAATTTTTTTATCGTATTCATTTCAGTTATAAAAACGATAACTTTAGTCGCTGGAATGGACGTTTGTAAAATCAATAACTGAAAACATTTGTAAATATTGTTAATATTTAATTGCATACAACGAGAGTAATTACTACGATTGTCTTACTTTTGTAAGGTGGTTTTTGCAGTATGTGCTTTCTGAAACATACAAAATTAAAATACTCTTTGATTTTAATTAAGACACGCGTATTTATTACTTTAAAAACTGCCAATAAAATAAATTTATGAAAATATTTTGCAGCATCAATAAAACATATGGTTTTTTCTTTCATATGCTGCTAATTTGGCACTTTTCTGACGATATTGTTAGTGTGTGTACTACTTTAGAATGAGTTGCGCATTATGTACAGTGGAGCGTAGTAGTACTCTGAAAGCCGCTGTCTTTCTAACTAAAGCTTAAGAGGACTATGTACTAAAAGATTCACTGTGACTTATTTGTTTGAGCGAGGGATAGGAAAAATTCGCGACTTCATTTCAGGACAAGTTAGATTTCAAATGCTTGTACACTGAAGTCATCATTGCAGTTGGATCAGCGTTTATAGACACGCCCTGGACGACTCTGAGCCGATAGCCGACTTGTAAAGGAACAAGAATCGAATCCCGTACTGTCAAATGTGGACTAACACTGGGGCAGCAGCCAATGAACAAACATCTGAGGTTCGACTATACAAAGGATTGTTGAGTCTAGCATACAGGTCATTGAAATCGCGAAATTTTCATATCCCTAGTTTGAGCGTATGTGCGCATCTCAATAAATAACTGTTATTGGTGTACAATTTTTGACGATAATGTAATGTATAATTATGCATTTGTCATAATACTAGCGACCCGCCCCGGCCTCTCTCGGGTGCAATTTTCAAATATGGCTTCTTTAGGTTTACAACAAACATATACACTAAATGCATAAGGTAACTAACATAGTATTAATACTGTGTTGTTCAAAAAGTCTTCGTAAGTGAAAGACAAAAATTTTTAGTGTGGGTCATCATTGAAAGATTAACATGTGCTGTCACGGACTTTTTGTAGGCCTTATTGAGATCTATAATTCTGTAGTGCATTAATTTGGTGTATCTCTTATAGTTTAGGCAGCGTATACTATGTAAGCGCCCGAAAAGCAGCTTTATACGACTTGGTTAGCAAAGTGGACATTTCTCTACTACCTTTGCATAAAAATTAATGTATTATAAACTTTAAACTTCCTCAAGAAATGCTCTAAATGACGGTGAAAACTGCATCAAAATCCATTAAGTAGTTTAGAAGCCTTAGTCGAATACACAGACACATGCGGCCGGGCGACTAAGTTCTATACTAAGTGTAGAAGTGTAGTCTAAACGAAAAAAAAATCGTGAGAATGGTAAAATGTTTAGAGCCTGCCTAGGAAGCTTCCTTAAGAGAGAGGAGAAAAGTACAACTGCACGACTGTAAGTAGAATCTGTGAACTTTAATCGCGTGTAATAACCAACGTAATTTGCAAAACACAGCGTAACGAAGGAAGCGCTGCAAGCCAGTTTCCGCGGCTTTCGCGTACGAGCGAAGGAGCGCTGGCCCCACTTCACTCACTACTGGGTCACGAACGCGCAGAACATCTCCGGGTACACGGGAGCCTTAAAGGTGTTTGATCCCCAAAAAATTTTAATCATTTCATATTTGTACCAAACTTTGTTCCACTCGTACGCATTGCACGTGATGACATTTTACCTCGAATGAAAAATCTTTACACGCTATAATTTCTCAGTAATTTGATGTCAAATAAAAAATTCTTCTGGTAATATCAAATATAGGATGTTCATGGTAAAGTGAGCACTTTTCAAATCAACCTTAGAAAAATGTCACTGCCCCCTACCTGTGCATTTTTAACGGGCACGCTGGCTGTCATACGACCAGTAAAGTTGGTAACTACGGAAAGAAAGTAGTTCCGTACTTAAACGTTGAATAACTATTGTTAGGTAAACATTCGCTGTTACTGAAATTATTCATTTTACTTAAATTTAAAAAAATAATAATATAGATACGTGTAAGAATGATCACATTTTGAAAAATATTTACATGTATAATAATTTCACAGTTTCACTGACCGAAGTATGAATAAAGTGATGTGGCCCATGGCAACGTTAATTTTAAATGTGGTGGAAGAATACACAACGTGCAAACAAGTAGATCATAAGCAGGGTTTTCAAAAGTGCTCAGTTTACTGCGAACAGCCTTTACTAAGTTGTACAGATGAAAACATTGACAACACAAACTAATGCCGTGGACTACTGCTTCACATAATGTAATCAACAAACAACAGTTCGTACGCTTAAAAAAAAATTATATTAAAATTGTGCAAAAATATCTTTATGTTTAGAATATTTTTTCATATATGTAGTTTGTTATTTTGGTGGTTACATATATGTCACGTGGTTGCCCATGATATTAGTTTACTTTATAAATTGTTTCATCTGTACAACTTAGTATGCGTTACTACGGTTGCAACGAAACTGAATAATTTTATATTTGACATCAAATTATTCAAAGAATGTAAAGAGTAATTTTTTTCATTCGAGGAAAAGGTTATCACACGCAATGTGTACGGGTTGAGCAATGTTTGGAATAAATATAAAGTTATTAATTGGTCGGTGTCCAACACCCTTGACGTGAGAGTCGTGGCCTCGTGTGGAAGACGACGCAGCAGTATCGCCGGCTCGCGCGCGGGGCCTAGGCCGAGACGCCTGCAGCCACGGGCCGAGGGCCAGGGAAGGGCACAAGGCCCCGCCGGCGACGCTAATTACAGTAATCGCACCCTGCGGTAGTCGTTACACCACCGAGTGGACCCGGAGAGGGACGGCAGGTATGCAAGCCGCGCGCCGCCCCGTCATGCGATCGCCGCATCAGCGCGCGTTGCGTGCGCCGGCCGCCGCGCCTGCGGAGGAGCCCCAAGGTGTCATTACGGCGCGCGAGTCCTTGCGCGGGTCGACACGCCGAGAGAGGTCGCGACAGCCGGCTCCAACCCCCCCTCCCCCTTACAAAACGCCAAGGTCCCGTCCCGCTAATTGCCTTAACTAAAAACCTCTCCCGCCGTTCGTCTGCGTGCTTTACGACCAGCACTCGCCAAGACTGTACAGTCCCGTGGCTTTACTCCCGCAACTACTCGGTGACAGTCACCTTTGTCGGACAAGCTGTGGCAAAAATGATCTTAGTAGTGGGAGAATGGGAGTTCGGGAACATACTCCTCCACCGTTCTACTTTCCCGTCCCCAATGCTATCTCACACATAGAGACCCGGAAATTTCGCGGATTCATTTGAGGACAAGCTAGGCTTCAAACATATGTAAATTTGACTTCCTTTTCCAGTTGGATCGCAGATTGTAAGACACAGACACGCCCTGGACGAATTAGAGCCAATAACTAACCGACAATAAAATAAGGCCCGAATCCCGTGCTATCTTTTCTGGGGTAAAACTAGAGCACCATCCAATGAACAACTAACTGCGACTCGAGTACACTAAGAATTGTGGAATCGAGATTGTTGACAACTGAATCCGCGAAATTACCAGGTCTCTACTCACATACACGCACAGCTAAGGTGGGGATTGCCTCCTCCCACCTTGTACAGTATTCTCGCCATGCCTTCTGTTTCAGATGAGAGAGAATAAAAATTTTCGGCTCGACAGAGCACAGATTATGTTTTCTTAAATGTTCTGAATTTGTTGCAGTTTCGCTGCCCTCATTTCTTTCTAACAGGAAAAAGCTGAGAACAAAAAAATTGAGATTATTTACGCGAACTACAGCGGTGATATCAGGAAGAGAAAGCCTGTAATATAGATTCCAGAAAGTGTGCCAAGCTATGCCCTATGCTATGCCTTGTCGGCCCGCAACATTCAAAATACATTCTCTACTTCAAGGTTCCGGAGAAAAAAAAACAAAATTCAAGATATTGTTGATTGATCCCCCTTAATACTCTAACTGGCCCCTCTCACACAACTGAAAAAATGTAAACTAAGAAGGGTCAATTCATGTCAAATATATAGCTTCTTTGGTCAACAAAACACTCTTCTGTCTAAGGCAGAAGGAAAAATTTACGTACAAGATATAAAGTAGCAGCAATGAAAAATTGTATGAAATGGAGTAGCCGACTTGTGTACCAATAGCAGGAAGTATAATAAATCCCAAAGTGTATAGGGAAGATTTTATTTCCATATCTGTACAACAAACATGATTTTTTTAATAATTCTGTGTCCCGGCCATTACATTTCATACTGAATGTCCACTAATCGTTTATATCTAGATATGTGATACCTATTGACAGGAATATTTCGCGAGTTCAGTGACCTTTATGGTAGGCTCCACAATCCTTTGTATAGTCGAACCTCAGATGTTTGTTCATTGGCTGTTACCCCAGTGTTACCACACATCTGACAGTACGGAATTAGCTTCTTATTCCTTCGCAAGTCGGCTATTGGCGCGTAGTCGTCCACGTCATGTCTAATAAACTCTGATCCAATTGCAAAGGTGACTTCACTGTACACGCGTTTTAAATCTATCTTGCACCCTGAAATGAAGTCGAGAAATTTTTCCATCCCTAGTGATACCAAAAAAAAAAAAAAAAAAAAAACCCATCCATCAATCCTCGACTTTTAGTCACGGAATTGATAGGTTTCTACAGACCTTGCATACATGTGTTACCACTCTCCCTACTAATTTCTTACTCGACTCCCTCACCGCCTCGCCCTCCCACTCACACAGACCACATACTAACATTTGAACGTGACCCCTGCAAGTGAGTTTTTAAGCACTGAAGTTTATATGAAATTAATGTGTACAGTATTCCCGAACCTGTATTTTATCATGTAAAATAAAAAATAAAAAATTGAGACTTAGTAAAGTTAGCCATTACATACCCTCCGCAAGTTTCTTCAGAATATGCTTTTATGAAAATGCGTTTACAGTTGGAAAAGTTTCAAAAGCCGGGTCAGACTATGAAACAGTATGTAGAAGAGGTACAAGGGATTGTGCGTGTGCTAGGCTTGCCCTGTAACGAAGAACAATAATTCACGCAACATATATTTTTTAACATGTTACCACAGTACAATTAAGCTTATTTAATTTGATGATCTTTGTGAAATTTACACAATTGCAAAATAAACATTTTTCTGTTGATATCGATATCGTCTGGAATTAGGTTTTTTGGTTGATGGATTCGGTGTTAGATTTCAAATAATGATTAATATAGTCCCTGTTTTCACATTAGTAAAGTGCTGAAATTCTCAGATATCTAGCCAATAATCTACACAATTTAGGTATCAGAAATGTTATAAAAAACACACTATAACGGTAAGATAAGTTACCAACACAACCGATTAACCTATTTTATTCTACTTATGAATGCAAGTAATATTAACGAGGTCCTGAAAGGCATGTATAGAAGAAAGACGTGCTAAAAACATATGTAACTAGGAGTAATGTTTTGGAAGAATTAATATTATTTGGTCGAGGTATTACTGAATTATAATATAAACCTATAATATTTTTTTGGTGACAGTAGTTTCAAATGGTTGTTGAGTGAAGCTATTAGATATATAATTTGCTGCACACAAATGTACGTTGGCACACTAATATTTTTTTACGATTATTTTAATAATATAGGAAGTATGTCAATTACCACGGTAAGAACATTACTTTGGTTGCATTAGAAAGCTTGGTATTCCAAGTGGCAGTACATAGCAAACTGTCGAGAAAAAATTAAGAAGAAGTGTCTTTAAAGATTTCCGCTGAAATGGACGTAGGTGTTTTCATTATACGACCATAAACATTATCAATTCAGATTGCACTGTCTCACAAAAATAATGAAAAAGAAGAAGTGAATAAGTGTTCCAAATGGCCACGTAGGCACTACAAGCCTACCAAGTGTTTTTTTTAATTCGATGAATGCTTTGGTACATACTACACTCTGACATATTATATTTATATGGTCACCATTTTGAAAACATACCTTTTACACTATGAAATTATATATGTATGTTTAAAATACGCATGACTCTGTTGAGTGGTTTCCGAGATATTATAAAAGAATATGCAATTTTTAACAATGACGGACAAAAGATGAAATGAATTAACAGATCTGATGGACCTTATATACAGTTTTTGGCCATGCTACCAAGTTGGCTTGAATTTGGACGACTAGTTTATCAGAAGTAGAATTCTTACTGCAAGTATTTACATTATATTTCACCAAATTTGAAAAAAAAAAAAAAAAAAAAATGTGCATTTCCCCAACATTGACCTGCCCGTCGCCACGTGTTCAGCAGTGATGTACGTTCTTGGTTTCATTTGATTTTCCAACAGACCGACTCTTTTATATAATATTTTGGTCAACTTGAACACAGACTCGTAGCATGAAAACTAGGTTAGATAATGCGTAAAACTATTTAAAATCGCTTGCTTGCATAAGCAGTATCCCTCAATTCATGCCCACGTTTGTTTTAATAGTATTATTGGTAGAGACCTGAAGAATTCGCATATTCTTTTTGGGACTAGCTAGAATAAAAAAAAAAACGGGTGTGTGTACCACTTTCGCCATTGGTCTACACGGTGTTTGACACCTCCTGGAGAACGCTGGCCCAATCGTCGCCTTCCACTGTGACAAAAGACAACCAATGTGCAGTTAATATCGGCATATTTGCTAACAAGACTGTAGAATCTAGCCTGCAGGTCATTGAACTCGCAAATTTTTCAGGTCTCTCATTATTGGCAATAGAGTAGTTCAAAGTTGCAATATGGAGTGAAGAGAGGAAAGAGATTTGGTTGGCTTTTAACAGCGAGGTCTTGAGAGTCGATGAGGGTGATTGAGGTGATTATGGAGCGGCGCCGGAATGAAAAGGCGGGGGAAACGGGACGTCCCCGAGGAAATCAGCCGACCAACGGCATCGTCCGGCACGATTCCCACTTGCGAAAATCTGGTGACCCGGCAGGGGATTTTGCAACATGGAGAGTGTCGCTCAGATGACACGTGCAAAATATCCCATTCCCCCCTCCCCCTACCCCAGGTTACGCCTGCCAAACGACAGGTTTTTATGGCTATCAACACTGGAGTTTGACACGAAGCAGTGATGGATTGAAAGGGTGGTAGAGGTGGGAAGTCCCCGAGAAAACTGCAGGTCAATGGAAACGTCCACCTACGTTTCCCAATGGAAAAACCTGGGTATGGCCCTCCTCTCAGGGTATCAAGCCAATGTGGGGGAGGGGGTGGACGGTTACCTCCACGACGATAAACTGGTCGCAGGAGTATCTCTAGGTGGAAATCCAAGTTGGGTATCGACAGGACTGTAAGGTATCTTCCCTCCCCGCCATGCTTTTGTGAACGCACGCACATGAAGGTATAGGTAGGAACATGCAAAATTCGCATTATTATTTGGCATCACGCAGGATTTCACAGTACTGTATGCACTAGAGACGGCGTTGTTTCTCCGTAGGCTGCTACATAGATGTGAAGACTCTCCCTCTCTGACTGAACTACACGTGATTGTGGCACGCAATTGTGAAGTGTTCCTTTATTGGTGCAGATTCACCCTGGGTGTGTCGCATAAAGTATGGTCCAATGACAAATGTACCGCAAAAATACATGTGTTTCAAGTTTATCATGTCCCTAAATAATAACGCGAATATTTCAGGTCTCTAGGTATAGGTTATTTACGGTAAAAAGAGAACTTTTAAAAGAACTGCTTAAAATCTACTTGTATGAACGTTGTGTGTTCTTCCGCTATATGCAAAATTGTCTTTGCCATGGGCCGCATCGCTTTCTTCATGCGTCGGTCAAGTGAGACTGTAAAATTATTAGAAAAGTAAATATTTAAAAAATTTCCCAGTTTTTATACTTCGACGCATTAAAAAACAGAAAGCGACAGAAATAAACGGTTACCTAACAGATTTTATTCGACGTTAAGATATGGAACTAATCTCCCCCTCCACCATTTCCAACTTTACTGGACGTATGTCACTCAGTGCTACCCATTAAAATATATGCAGGTAGGAGCAGTGACTTTTCAATAAGGTTCATTTAAAAAATGGTCACTTTATCGTGAACAGCCTTTAGGTGTAGAGTGACTTCCGGTGAAACACTGGATTTCCGACTGTACAACATATAGAAATCATTGAAAATGAATATACTCCCTACGGAAATTGTCAGAAAAGTCCAATACGCTTTGCATATGAATTATTTACATTCAATACACGTCAATTTTTAATCAAAAATAAAGTGTTTTCCAATTCGGGAAACTTCAGAAAGGAAATTTTCTAAGAAAACATTCGTCGAGAAGGGTAATCACAATAATTGCTATTGTCGTGTGTAAGAAATCACTGTTACTAATATTACAAAATATTGTTAACAATTTATTTTATGCACATTTACTTCAGTTATAAAAAGTGATAACTCTTGCGGCTGAAATTTACGTGCATAAAATTAGTTATTGCAAGTATTTCCAAACATTATTACAATATTTTCATGACATACAAACAGAACAGGCCGCGGTGGTGAAGCGGTCAGACAACTCACCTCCCACCGAGGTGCACGGGGCTCTATTCCCGGCGGGGGCGGACCCTAATCTTCGCATGCGGGAAACGTGGCGGACGCTGCCGGCGGGTTTTCTCGGGGTACTCCAGATTACCTCGCCACTGCACTCTAGCGTCGTGCCATTACTACCTCATTTCCATGTTAATCAGTGCAGTAGACCTCGTTGTTGCGCCCACGCCCCCAAACAGCGCCCAGATGCTCAGACAAGCAGTGCTATTTTAAAAACTATTCGATATGTCCGATGTCTGTTTGCTTACGAATAGCTTTCACTAAACGTTTCACGTTTGAAAAGTATTTTCTGATTCTTATTTCCGTTTCTAATATTGTATTTATTTAAGTGTTCAAAAGATAAATGAGTAATATAAAAACAATTTTTTAAGTGTGAAATTTCCGGAATGGGCCATTTAACATACATTAGGGACATGCAGGACGCCACTGTCTTGATTTTTACACGGTGAAATCACAGAGTGAGTGGGAGAAGAGATTTGGGCGGCTCTTAACATGGAGGTCTTGAGAGCTGATAAGGGCGAAGCTAGGCGAGTATGGAGCAGCGCCGGAATGAAAGGGCGGGGAAAACGGGAGATCCCCGAGAAAACCCGCCGACCAGTGTCATCGTCCGGCATGATTCCCACACGCAGAAATCAGAGGGCAAATCCCGTCGGGAATCGAACCCAGTTGGCCCTTGGTGGGAGGCCAGCAGTGTAGAATCACAGAGCACGTACGAATACAGAGGAGAAATCGGGAAATCCAGCGACGCACGCCAGCAACGTGTTGGTCGTTCGCCAGTCGACGACAGCCGGCCAACCAGCCCAGCCAACCGGGAACGTTCGGCGGCAGGCGGCAGCCAATCAAAGGATAGCTACGTACACACCGAAGTTACAGTCACGCCATTTCTTCTTCGTGTTCATTATCTACACTATTATAAGATGATACGATCACGCTGATATTCTCAAGAGGGAAGTCGACGTCAGAACGACAGCAAGCCAGTTTAGCGCCGTTTGCTTAAAGGCGATGAGGCATGTGACACGCATACTTACATCGCCGTTAGCGGCCCAAGCGTAAAACCCCTCCTCGTGACGGGGCACACATCACGGAACGTGGAACACAAATTCATGCTCTAAGAGTTAAATCACATGGTATGATTTTGTTGAGGCCAATAGAAAATAACTAAGAAAAAATTTCCTAAGGAATCGTTTTTCCTCATCATTAGAGCAAATATTTTACAAAAGTGAAGTATTTCTGACAAGCTATTGACGACAACGTGTATTTTTATATTTGGTCGCGGCATAATATAGTTTACGAAAGAAATACACCTACTGCAAAACAGTAGCCCACTAAATTTTAAAAACCTCCTTTTCTAAGGTTGCCATTTTTTTCTGTTGGCTTCCAAGATTCTGCATTATTCAATCGATGTTTTATGGTTAATTAAAGTTCCATGCGCTAACCCTTTCAACTCGGCCGTCGGGTATTATAAGCCGTCCTCAGTAATTGTGCATTTCGAAAGCCCTGTGTAATATGGCCTATCTACTTTTCTCCTCATGGTGTAGGGGCGACGGCGGCTGAGTGGTTGGACTGCTCGCCTCCCACTACGGCGAACCGGCTTCAATCCCCGGCCGGTTCACTCCCGGATTTTCGCAAGTGGGAACCGTGACGGACGATGCCGCTGGTCGGCGGGTTTTCTCGGGGACCCCCCGTTTCCCCCGCCCTTTCATTCCGGCGCTGCTCCATACCTCGTTCACCCTCATCGGCTCACAAGATCTCGCATGTTAAGAGCCGCCCAAATCTCTTCCCCCCACTCACTTACTCCATATGCTGTTCGGACTCGTATGTGTACTAAAGCAGAAACCCAACTTGATTTGCTATAAATATATCCATTACGCCCGCAATACGACGTAAGTACATGGAACTATTTTCTCAAAGCTTGGCTTCTCCGCTAACAGAAATTCGTCTTTCTCGTGTCATAATTTCAGTTTCAGAGGTATTATTGGAAATGTTTGTTTTAAAGAAAACTTCCAATTACTAGTTGTTTAATGTTCTTGCATCTAATTTTCTCTTCGTGGCAATTCTTGCTTGCAATAAGGCAGGCACTTATTGATAAAATATAAATATGTTCTCGACTTTGTAACATATTCAGACCTAGTGTTCATAACTGTGTACATTACGCACACTGCAAATATCCATTGGCAATGAACTTACCAGTGAATAAGTCATTCGCAAGCCGTCTTACTGGTCTATGTCATAATTGATTCGTATATCTGTAGCCGAACATATAGCCTACAACTCATCTGCTGTGACAGCGAAACAAGTGTTGTGTCGACTTATGTACTCACCTTAAAATCGTAAATTAATGTGTGTCTGAAAGGATCAAATCAAGTAGATAACACACAATTAAAATTACGCACGAAAATATTACACAACTCGTAAAATGAATGTACATTTTCTATAATCGCACATTGCCAGTAATTACTACGAATCCGATATTACGACGTAAAAGCGAAGAATTTCTCCGAAAGTGTAAAGATTAGCCTTAACTCGCTGTCAACTTAACTATAGGCTGTTCACGGTCAAATGAGCACTTTTGAAAGCCCTGCTTAAGATCTACTTGTATACACGTTGTGTTCTTCCGCCTTGTGTAAATTAACATTGCCATGGGCCTCGTCACTTTATTCATGCGTCGGTCAAGTGAAACTGCGAAATTATTAGGAAAGTAAATATCGCACAAACCTGATCTCGTTTACACTTCGATGCATTAAAAAAAAAAAAAACAGAAAGCGAGATAAATAATTTCAGTTATCACAAATGGCTACCTAACACTATTTATTCGACGTTAATATATGGAAATAGTTTCCCCTCCATCGTTACCAACTTTAGTGGGCGCGTGCTACTCATTGCGCCCGTTAAAATACATGCAGGTAGGGACAGTTACTTTGTCCTAATGTTGATTTCAAAAGTGCTCACTTTATCATGAACAGCCTTTACAAACGCAGTGTAGCTCGCCTGCTTACTATGCAACTTGTTTAGCAGGCGTTGTACCCCACAACTTTGAACACACTTGTTTAATACAAAAATACGTCTCCTGATATAAGTGTGTAGGGATTTTGTGTTACTATTCGTAGGTAGGTAGTCGCGCTTTAACGTCTCGTCATTAGAGACGGAGAAACTTGCTCAGGCTAGAGGGATTGGGGAAGGAACAAGAAGGAATCAGCTGAGTCTTTTTTTAAGGAGCCATCCCAGCATTCGCCTGGGGGAATTTTGGGAAAACCGTGGAAGGCCGAGTTCAGGATGGCAGGGACGGGAATCGAACCCGGGTCTCCCGAATTCGAGTCTCAAGTGAGCTACCACTGCGCCGCTCCACTCGGTGTTGATATCGACCTTAATAAACTAAGTCTGGAGTTTGGGCACTGAATTCCCAAACATTTGTATATGCAGTTAACGGACAGTGACATTTTTTGATGTGAATACGTTTTACGAATTTGCGACCATAGCGGGAGGCAATCCAGAAAATCCGACGATAGCAAAATCGGGGGATAGAGTTTGGCACTGCGGCTCCGAATGTATCGTCTACATTTAAAATTTAGTTATACCATTCGATTGTCAAAGGATCGAAGAATATGTTACGTTGAGTGAGGACTGTGGAGCATCGCACGCGGAGGGGGCCAGCAATTTTGAGTTCGTTTCGCCGCGTCTCATAACTTCCGCGTAATACATCTTTTGACTAGGAGAAGCAATCGACAGCTCTCGTCGCGGTCAATCTATTGCGTGTATAACAACATTTGTGCGATGTGGTTATGGTGAAATTGTATGAGTTTAAGGTCGGTCTATAGTCGTAAAAAATCCCAGTCGAAATACAGAAGTCGTATACGGTTGGAAAGAGCATCTCAAAAACAATCCAGTGATACACATAAAACCCCATATGATCTAGCGAAGCGGTGCCTGGAACGTAAAGTAAAAATCACGGTATCCGAGCGCGTCAACGTAGACGTATCCACGCAAAACAGACGGCCGTGTCCGCAACACAGCCGAAACCCAATTTTCTTTTTTTTCGAATGTTGTTTAGAAAAGCGTTTAGTTTACCGTGGACAACGTATAGCTTGAATTATCAATTGCCGTCGGGCCGGCAGCAGCGCCGAGTCACGTCGCTCAAGGCCAGCATGTCTATCAAGTCTCGCCAAGGCTAGCGCCGACTGGAGTCTCTGCGCCGCGCACCTCCTGCTGACTGACAGCTGACTGATCGGCTTGCCCTCTCCCCCCCCCCTCCTCCCCAACCACCGGACAACCCTGCGTGGGTCGTGCGTGCATTAATTATTGCAAAATTCCCACCGCGCCGGCTCCAACCGCCCCGTCTCGTCACCGCTATTTCGGGGTTTCACACTCGATCTTGCTCGGAAACGTGCGTGCTTCTCATGTCGGCTGTACATGGAGCAGTGCGCCGAGAAAAAAAGTTTTGTTGAATCAAACAAGATTTGTTTGGTGCAACAAGAGATTATTTGTTTGTATAGCGGCAACGAAATATTTTGTTGCTGAAACCAAATAATTTTGTTGTTCTCGTTTGGTTGCTCGAAACTGTAAGATTTGGTTGGTGCAACTAAATATATGTCTGGCTACGCGTAGGCTACGTTAAACCGTTTGGACCGATATAAAAGAATTTTACAAGTTCGACCGAGTTTCGAACCTATATCAACTGCGTCCGAGCGTTATGCCCTAGTAATCTCAGCTCTAATGTGACAACTTATGAATACGTAAACCTTTTAAATAGATATACTGCAAATATTGGGCAACGTGTGCAAACAAATATTTCAAGTTTTAGAGCTTTACTTGTCAGTTTCTTGCTGCATTGTTTTATTAATATGTTTATACGACTGATAAGTATCAATAGATGCACTAATAAACACAATTACTATCATAATTGTCACAAAAAATACTAACAAACTCTCGAGCTGTATTTTCGAATGAAGGCAGTCAAACGAGTTGCCAAACAAATATATACAGTTGATTCAACAAAATATTTAGTTTACAGTCTAATGTTTTTGTTGGTACAAAAAGATACTTTGTTTTTCAAACATATATTTTGTTAGACGAACAAAAGTAATTCTGTTGCTTTTCAAATTTTGTTTGCTCAACGATGTATTTTGTTAGGGCAACTAAATATAGTCTATATTTGGCCCTATACAAACAAATATTATGTTCGATTTTCTCTGAGTGTGAATTCGCTTCTCGCAAACTACGGGTCCTTTTATGCAGCAGATTTTTGTCGTGACTCTAAGTCGTACGTATTGTAAGTTCCTTGGGAGAAATGATTAATTCTATGTATGCGATTTCAAAACGTCCGATTTTCCTAGTCGTCCGATTTGTAAGTCAAGTTGTCCTCTCCTAGGAAACGCACGACTTCTATAATCGTACGACTTCTCTAAGTACACGGCGTACAATCGATCGTTTTGTGCAAACGTACGACTTGGTGAGTCGTCCGGACTGTAGTGGACAGTGCTGCCAACAGTGTCTACTACATGCGAATGACAACATTCAGTGCAGTGGATCGTGTCGTTGATACTCAAAACGGACGATTTGGAACTGGCCGACTTTTGTTGGCTTTATTTCGAGCAGTCCGTCTGTCGTACGACACACATCGGAGGCATAAAAGAGCCCTATAGGCTGTTGATGGTTTGTTGAGCCCTTTTGGAATCTACGGCCCCTACCAGAGAGCACAGCCAGGCGGTCGAGTTTTCAAGAGGTCCCGTCGTTCGCAATGGGGACGCTTCGTGGTAGGATCGTGCGTTGCCATGAGCACGTCCATACATGAAGCGGTTATCGGCCATCGCTTCGTTAGAAAATGGTGCGCAGCCATGTCAACTGCCTCAAACGCTGCTGCTGCGAGAGCACATCGCTGTTGACATTCAATGTGAGGGCTGGCACCTCGAACTTAGGTCATGGGCAATGGTTAGAGACTTGAAAAAGTTGCGAATTCAATGACCTGTAGGCTAGACTCTACAATATTATGTACTAATATGCCCGCTGTCACAGTGGAAGGCGACGATTGGGCCAGCCTTTTCTAGGATGTGTCGAACACCGTTTGGACCAATGGCTGAAGTTGTATAAACACACGTATTTTGAATTCTAGCTTGTCCCAAAATGAGCCAGGGAATTCTTCAGGTCTCTAACAATGGTCTAGTGATGTAATTGTTTGAACACGTGCGTACGTCGTATCTCGGAAACGATTGGTTTCCGGACCTATGTTTATCGCGACTTGTGGCATTATTTTATGGTCCTCTACACACCCCTGTTGTTTGTACCTGCACTATTGAAATATCCGGTAGATTATTACAGGCACAACTTCATGCGCCCAGTAAAGGCCTTAATTCGCGGAGGCAAAACAGTTCACTATCTGGCGTCGAATTAAAAGTGTCAGGTTAACATTTGCGAATACAGAAATTATTTATACTGCACATTGTTTTTTTTTTTATGCGTATAAGTGTAGTCTAAGAATAAGCAAACCTGAAAAAAACATTTACCTTTCAAATAGTTGCACGATATTACTTCTGGCGCACGAATAAAGTGATAATAACCACAGAAATGTTAATTTTGCATACGGCAGAAGAATACAAAACTTGCGTAGAAGCAAATATTGAGCGAGTATTTTAAAAGCGCTCAGCTTAGCGTGGACGTAAATATACACTTTATCACACACTAGCATGCAGATTGTCAGGTAAGCTATAGGCTGTTCAAGGTAAAATGAGCACTTTTGAAAGCCCTGTTTAAGAACTACTTGTATGCACGTTGTGTATTATTCCGCCGTACGTGCGATTAACATTGCCTTGGGCTTCATTAACCACCTTATTCAAGTGAAACTGTGAAATTATTAGAGAAGTAAATATTTCACAAATTCACTCATTTTCAAACTTTGACTCGTTAAAAACATAGATCGAAAGAAATAATATAAGTTATCATAAATGGTTACATAACCCTTTTTATTCGACGTTAAGATATATCCATCGTTACCAACTTTACAGTAGGCGCATGTCACTCATTGCGACCGTTAAAATATATGCAGGTAGGGGCAGTGACTTTTTCTAAGGTTGATTTCAGAAGTGCTCACTTTAACGTGAACAGCCTTTACCAGCGAACTGATAGTAATATTTCTTAAAACTTGACGTAGTATTGCAATTGTAGTGTTTAAATGCATGACCACTGTGGGTCGCATTCGTCGATTTATAAATACTAGATAATGAATTTGCGTGTTAGTGACGCATTTACATTCCAAACAATTATACGGATTTGATTGACGGCGCATGAATAAAGAGGTCACGCCCATGTCAATGATAAATTTACATGTGGCGGATGGATACAAAACGAAATTGAAGAAGATACTACACGGGAAGTTCCAAAGTCGTAAATTGACTGTGCCCATAACAACCACGACGCGGTCGAAAAAGGAGAGAGCTTCACTCCATTAATCAAATATATAAACGAAGATGATTCATGAGAAAAATTATGTGGCAGTATTTTGATGTATTTTTTTAATCAATACTAAAGGATTTAAATAATTAAAAAGATTCAACTGTGTGAAATATAAACATTCAAGACTGTATTGCCAATTGAAAAAAAAAAACTTTCTAATCAAATAGTTTTCTGTCAACTACAATTAATATTCATATTCTTTAAGTGTCCAAGCTAAACTATATGAAATCTAAATGTAATAGGGTGACTTGGCGAGTTGATTTCTATTTCATTCTGGCTTTTAAATACCAATACCTACTCCAACTAATTATATACGTGTGTATATATATATACATATACATACATACATGCGTGTATATATACACATATATATGTGTGATTACTTATTTAACTGTCTTTTTACTTGATGAACTGAAACCCAATTCTCTTAGAGAAATAATTTGAAATTATATCAATGTTTAGAGAACGGTAATATACATCATCTTTAGTTTTTTTAATATCCAATAATAATAGAGTTAAATGGTACTTTGTGTTTACTCACAAGATATTAATAGATGAACTTGGTTTCTTATAGAGACCTCAAAACAAAGTTTTAACGACACATTCCAATAAATAAATTATCCAATGACAAATTTATCACAAAGGCTTTGACTTTAACTGTTTGCATTTCTCGTTGTACGCCATTTGCGATAAATTAGATTTGACGATCATCTGATAACCTGTTAATCCAGGGACATAAAAATATTGTTAGTGACACATTTTATCAAGAGTCCTTATTATAATCAAATTTAAATGATACGAAATTATTAAATTTTATTAACATATTTCAAACGTGGGTTAAACAAAATTATTTTATTCCGTCGCCAGGCGACAAATGTGTTTACTTTAGAATGTATCTGTAAGAAATTGCAACTCAAACGGCTGTATTTATGATTTGTATGCATTAATAAACCATTGTCCATGCATTAATCATGACATCATTGCAAAGGGTGTATCTGTTTGTTGGAACTAAATCAATTTAATTTCTGTATTATTCGAACATCTAGTTATGTACCTTAATTCCTTTTTATCTTTTATAATAACAGATGAAATTTAAAAAGACAGGGGTACCACCCTACAAATATACTGAAAATTCGCCAAGAAAATTAAAATTGAAAGTAGCACACACACGCAAGCACACACACGCGCTCTACATGTGCATACACACGCGTGTAGAATATTTGCCTAAGTGTGTGGCGTAATACAATATAATAAATAACAGTGTGTCTCGTTTTCAAACTGATCAATAAAGAGTGAGTTGTTATGAAAAAAAAATTAGAGCCTACGTGCAATTTGAAGCCCACTCCACTATGCCTATGGTGTTCTAACGTGAATTAATAATCAGCAACGCCAAACAAATCTTTTCGTAAAGTTTCAATTGCAACTTTCCACGCTGCTGTGACCACGTTGTCGGCCGCTGAGTCGGTTTTGAACTGCTGTAGAATTATCATATTTTTTAAATTATTTAGTGGACAACTGTATGTTTACTTGCAGTATTCGCTCGCCACACTATTCGAAACTTTATATGACAATGTTTCACCGAGGACACAAAGAGTAATATGCTCCTAGTTTACAGTCTTGCAGAGGTTTTTTTTTTTGCCTGATCTCGCAAAATATCATATTTTGTATAGGCGCTTTCCTAAAGAGAAACTTGTGTAAGTTGTTTTTTTTTTATACTTGCCTTGAAATCGAAAGAAATACTACCCCGAGATTCACATTCGGACGAACGTATTGCTAATGTGTAGCAGAACCATGTATCAGGAGAGAGAGTGCAGGTATGGTGTAACTGACTGTCAAACTTTTTACATAAATAATGGCGTGAACACATTTAAAAAGTTAATTATTTCATACGAATGTGTTTATATGTATAACATTCTGACACGAGGCTTCTCGCTGAACAATAATTCCTCTGATAGTAGATGTGAGTAAAGAAAGTCCAATACTTCCCACTGAACGTAGTAAACTGTTGAAACCAAATAAGTTTATTAATTTTATTTAACTATTTACCATTCTGACACGAGGCTTCTCGCTGAACAATAATTCCTCTGATAGTAGATGTGAGTAAAGAAAGTCCAATACTCCCCACTGAACGTAGTAAACTGTTGAAACCAAATAAGTTTATTAATTTTATTTAACTATTTACCTTTGTGACATTCAAATGCACTATAAAGGCAGACACTGAAATTTGGAGTTAACGTTTAATGCTTATAGCAAACACGTTTTTTCCATTAAAATATATCCATTGAAACTACTTCAAACGTTTTACCAACATTTACAGTATTTGTGTCAATAAATGGCATAAAAAAATTATGTGAACATAGCAGATAAAAAGGTAAATGCATCAATAACCACTCAGTTGCTGATTCCAGCTATCTGTTCTGATGAGAAATATATATTTTTGATTCAAATACTTATAGCGCTCTGAAAAACCTAATACTGCTGCTGAAAGTTTACATAGAAATGCATGCAAACATTTAATAGTATTTCCGTTGGTAACTTGTCATATGTATTTTTAATACTTAAGTGTACAGCTAATAAAAGTGTATTGTCACATATGCATCAATAAGAAGAGACATCGTTGCGTTTGGTTGAGCGACGCAATATTTCCTTCTTCCGTGGCAACGATTAAATACTGTTATGAAGTGCTGTGATACGTCGAACAAGTTGCGTTCGTGTCGCGACAGTAAATCATATGAGCAATTGGTTATCATTTATGGGCAGAAAAAACTTTAAAATAACAAATGTACCTGGCATCAATCTATCCTACTCTAGCGGGACCGCATTTGTCCAGTAGGAAAGGAAAGCAAGTTGATGAAGTAGGTGTCGCGTGCTTGTAAAGTGCACGTGTGAGAGAGAACAGGCGACAGAGTCGGTCTTGGTTTGTTGCGGCAGCACCTCGCAGACTTTCACCTGTACGGCGGGCACACTCACCCTTTGAAGTGTTGCGGCAAACGAGAAACAAATGACGCGGAAATCCTGGCTGTGGCCAACACATGTCCATGGGCTCACTACAAACATAATAGTTACATCGCAGCTGTTCCAGTTTCAAAGTGGTCTGGGCGGGCGTTTTCTGCCGAGAGTTAAATACACTCACTGCCATTAAAATTTTGGCACCAAGAAAGAGAGATTGTATTGAAACTAAAGTTTGTAAGTGTGGCGGTACAGTTAAATATTAATTGCATCCGGAAAATGTTCCTTCCGCATTCGGTACTGAGCAAGGATACGCGCCTTACTTTATCCTGCCGAAGATCTGCCCACAATTGTTCCAGATCATGTTCGTTATGAAGGATACTGTCGTAGCATCTGGTCCAACAAGTATTCCATTATTAACAAATCAGGATAATTGACCGGCCAAGGGAGTATTGAAACTTCAGTAACCATTCCTGGATGACCATAGCTGTGTACGGACGAGCGATCTCTTGTTGTAAACTAGTTCCTGCATACTCAGCCAAGAATTTTTTTACATAGGTGCCGCAGGATACCACTGTGCATCCAATGAGCACCGTGTCACTATCAACATTGAAAGAAGATCATATACAATGGCTGCTTAGATCATCAAACTAATATCAATGAATGTGTGCCGCCTTAAATGAGAGTGATTATATTATAGAGTGTTTACCAATAGACCTCTAGATTATGGCGCAGTGGTCATTTTTCCCACACAAAACATTATTCATCGCTAATGAAAATATGTAACCGGAGGCAATATGTCGTATGCTGCTGTTTAATGATAACACTCCAACTAAGACGAGGATGTTCAGGTGTTAATAGCAAAACAATAAAGGTTGTCGGGATCACAGAGTTGTAAATGGATAGTCGGTAAGGAAGCAGACGGTTGTTTTCGAGCCTGTCTCAAATTCAAAAATTGCTAATGCTCAGTCGGAAGTCATCCAGAGTTGCAATTCTGTATACGGTAGCTTAATGTTCCCATTGCTCCCAACAAGCTCATAAGACGGAAATTCCTAAACTATGGGTAGTTCAGTGCGACATCCACCCTTCCTCTCTCTGCCCTATTATCCATGTTCTTTCCAGCTCCATTGGTTATTCACACAGCTGCCTTGTGCGGTTCTGAGTACTGCTTGCATACAATACACAAAAATTGATGTTAGCATCCTAGTATGTATTCCATAAATGTACTTCATACAACTGTGTATTTATGTATGATGTATGAGGACTTGTCATCGTGCAAAACTTCTATCATTCCCATATCATCCACCGAAGTGCCTGTACAGTGAATGTTCAAGCTCTGTCATCTTTCAAGGCAGTAAAACGAGTATATCACTCCTTACAATCGTGGTGGGACAGCAGGGCCTGCAACCACCCTCGTCTGCCAACAGTTGCATGCATGGCTCGTGTTGATGGGATTGAGGCGTACTGTAACTCTACTGATTTACTCAGTAACGTGCCTTATTACTAGGTAAGACCACATCAGCGACCGTTACTCAGGAGGCAGAAGCCACTTACTTACATTGCCCTTTGTGGCGCACAGGATCACTATCCCAATCTTGGCTGGTGGTGCCGCTCCAAAAAAACTCAATAACCCCAGACCACTTCCAAATCCACTCCTTGGCAAAGGGAGTAGACCTATCCCCACGAGTTCAGTCCATACGATCGGCGATGGAACAATTTCAGAGTTTTTCATGTCGGTCCACGCCGTATCTACGAGTCTGCATGAGTAAGCTGAGTCTATACTCCAGCTTGTCAATCCCCTTCGTAGCAACCTGCCGGCCAGAGATCTGCCATCAGGCATCAGTTTGCACAAAGAAAAAATATTGGTTTAGGTAAAAAATTGTTATGGCCACAACCCACCCAGACTGTTAACAAAAGTGAATAACAACCTATTGGGATGTTGGTACCTTCAAAATATTGTTAATGCGTCGATTGCGCTTGTGGTTGTACCAGTAAGAATGCATAGAGTTCCTAGAACATAGTCTGTTCTTTGTTTCTTGAACAAAGCAACTTCAGTAATATTTGTAACTTATTGTCCCTACAACGAACATAACTACAAAAAAAAAAATTAACACAGCATTCGATGCCGGCACCGAAATGTTGGGTGTCTGCTACCCTGAAACCAGATTACATAACTATTATGTTGACACTTCTCCGCTTATTTATTTCAGAGCGTGACAGCACTCTGTTCACGCAGAGACCTGTACCAGCATCTTGACCAACGACCATGATCTCGCAGTGGTACAGTCGTCTGTGCACAGGCCAGCCACCCATCTTGGCATATTTCCCACCAGCTTCGTTAGCCACTGTGCTGCACAACATGTTTACTGACAAGACATAAATGGGGGAGACAGACTAGACCAGAGTGACAGAGGGTGCATATTCACGCACCGCCTCCATACAGTCGGATCCGTGGACATGCGATTGCGTCTCGACAATCCAACCTGCCGTACGGCCACACGGGGTCCGCGCCTGTGTAGCGGTTAGGGCGCTCGCCCAACACCAAGGCGAACCTTTCCCGGCAGGGCCGCTCCCGGATTTTCGCACGATATAATCGTGCCGGACGACGGTGCTGGTCGGCGGGTTTTCCTCGGGAGTCTCCGATTTCCATCTTGTTTCGCCCCTCGTCGGCTCTCAAGACCACAATGTCGAGAGCCGTCCAAATATCTTTCCACTCCGTTCCACGCACATACGTGTGCGATTTCGATCTAAGTTTCAGTCCCTGCTCTTGTGATGCATGTTTGTTCGGGTACCGAATGAGCCGGTACTCAGTGAAGGATTGGGAAATGGAGTCCAGAAATGCGTGCTAAGGACAATTTATTACACAGTTTGGGGTCGGGGAAACGGGCTGCAGTGTGGTCCATTCGATGAGTGATCGTCAGGGGCCGAGAGAGATTACAGCGTATTTTACATACGAAACTTATTTTGTCTCTTTTGAATAGTATTGAATAAATCAATTTCCAGAGGTGAAAATAAAAGTGCACTGAGTCCAGCTAGCTACGACGTCACGATCCGTAGTTATAGGCGGTTCACAGTAAAATGAGCACTTTTGAAAGCCCATCTTAAGATGTACTTGTATGCATATTGCGTGTTCCTCCGCCTTACGTAAGATTAACATTGACACAGGCCTCACCACTTCATTCATGCATTGGTCAAGTGAAACTGTGAAATTGTTACATAAGTAAATATTTCACAAATCTGCTCTATTTTACGCTTCGATGCATAAAAAACTGAAAGCGAAAGAAATACTTTACAGTATGTTAACACAAACAGTTACCTAACACTTTTTATTCGACGTTAAGATATGGAACTACTTTCCATTCGTCGTTACCAACTTAACTGGACGCATGTCACTGAGTGAGCCCGTAAAAAAATATATGCTGACAGGTGCCGTGACATTTTTCCAATGTTGCTTTAAAAATTGCTCACTGTATCATGAACAGCCTTTACCAAGTGCGGCACATAGCCGAGGCGAGCGGCAGAATACACAACAGAGCAGTTAAGTGTACAGAGGCTAAACGACGTTGCGGTCCCTTCTATGTGGGCGTACCCGTCCTCTGATTGGATGCGTGAGGACATGGGACAGGCCTTGTGTCTGATTGGCTACTGTTTATGCGAAATTCTTCCTATTGGCAGGGCTGCCACGGTAAACTGAGCAGTTTTGAAAGCCCTTCTTAAGATATACTTGTATGCTCATTGTGTATTCTTCCACCGTACGTAAAATTATCATTGCCATTGGACTGGTCACTCTGTTTATCCGTCGGTCAAGTGAAACTGTGAAATTATTAAATACGTAAATAACTTAAAAATTTGCTGCTTCTTACACTTATTTGCATTTAAACAACACGGAAAATAACAGAAATAATTTCTGTGTTCACCAATGTTACTAAAAGCGTAAACATGAAACTATTTTACTTCCGTTGTTACCAACTATACCGGGCGCACATATGTAATTTTAGGGCAGTAAAATTTTTCAAAGCTTGATTTAAAAAGTGCTGAAATAACCGTGAACATACTGTGAAGGCTGTTCACGATAAAGTGAGCACTTTTGAAATCAACCTTAGGAAAAATTCGCTGCCCCTACGTGCATATATCTTAACGGGTGCAATGAGTGAAATGTGCCCAGTAAAGTTGGTAACGACAGAGGGGAAAGTAGTTCCATATATTAACGGTGAGCAAAAAGTGTTAGGTAATCATTTGTGACAACTTAAATCATTTCTCTCTCTTTCTGTATTTGTTAAAAATTAGCAGATTTTTACAGTATTTACTTTTCTAATAATTTCACAGTTTCACTTGGCCGACGCATGAACAAAGTGACGAGACCCATGGCAATGTTAATTTTGCATAAGGCGGAAGGACACACAACGTGTATGCAAGTAGATCATAAGCAGGGCTTTCAAAAGTCCTCATTTTACCGTGAACAGCCTATAGTCACCAGGCGTGCATGTTGCTGGTGCGTGCCGCTGTAGTTGGTGGTGCGAAAGGTGGTTCCGCCTCTGTACGCTTGCCCGTTCTGTGACGACTCCGCGGGTGGAAACTCGAGCAGGGCCGCAGAAGCTGTCGAAGAGGTAGCAGCAGCACGTTGCCGGGGATCCCAACTCCCCGCCTCGGCCCAGAGATTGAGAATTTTCTGGGTCCTTTGTCGGCGACGCTGCGGCATACGGCCAGCGTGAGAACCTGTTTGAAAAATTCCCGCCAGCGCAGCAGCCGATTCTCCACGCTTCGCCCTGTACGGCGCGTTAAGGCGGTTCAGGGGTTGCAATGTTTCAGCGGCGCCACGCAACCGCCAACCCTGAGGCGACCAGCACTCGTGCTGCAGCCGCCCTACTTGGCGGTGTATCGCCCGCGGCACCTACATCGTAGGTATGTTGATCAAATATCCATATATCGAAATAACGATATATCGATATAAATCGCCGATATATCAACGATGTTTTATCGATATCATTATCTTTTGCCAGGTATTGGAAATAAATATTTTTAAAATGCTCTTTTAATAAACTCTGTTTTGAATACGAAAATTGAATTTAAAAACTGTTATGTTTCGTAGATCGACAATTTTATAAATAACCAATTTAAATAATATCGATATTATTATTTGATACCAACATCCCTACACGCACAGTACTTGGAATACTGCAACTGAAAGACTAGTATCAAATCGTTCGTCGAGAAATTTACACTACTAACATTTCAACATCGCAGCTTTTGTGACATTTGTGATAACGACGTTTATAATATACTTCTTTTCGATATTTTTAATCGTTATGACTACTGTAATTTTCGAGGTTTACTCGAAAGGTTAATAGTTATGTTGTTAGCGACTTTATCGATGCCGATATTTAAGAGATCAGTATAAAAAACATATTTGTAACATCGAAATGCGCAACGTACAGGAGTACCCTGAATTCCACGTACGAACTTTGTGAGACGATTCGTTATAGAAAATGAGATGAAAAACGCAATACGACCTGTGAACTTAAACGATAATTAAGGGAGCGGTGTGCCTTAGTAAATGTACGAATGGTGGTGGGGTTCGCTTACAATTACCTTCGAGTGCGTGCCGTCCCATCGGCATTACATGACTTTGTACACAGTATATACAACGCGCGTTTGAAATGACAGATTGCATATCTGGCTGGCCCGGCCGGGCCACCGGATTTTCGCAAGTGGGAATCGTGCAGGACGATGCCGTTGGTCGGCGGGTTTTCTCGGGGATCTCCCGTTTCCCCCGCCCTTTCATTCCGACGCCGCTCCATCTCCACTTCAATCGCCATCATCGGCTCTCAAGACCTCGCTGTTAAGAGTCGCCCAAATCTCTTCGCTCTCCGCTGACTCAACATACGGCACCGTTACGATCGTTGCATATTTTCTCAAGAAACGCGTGCCTCTGTGAGTGTTACACCATGGCATCGTTTTGTGTTTCTTTAACACATTGAGGTCTGCACGCATTTACTGGCACTTAAGGCATGTTAAAATTGAGTCACCTATATCCACCACTGCAAGAACACCGGTTCTGTTGGTGTCTGTGTTAGAAATCACTATTTTCCGTTTGCTCCATACCACACTGGGCACTAACCTGTACTTTACAGCGTTCATTATTGGCCGGTCATCAACGAATGGAGATAAATTTATAATCAATCATGTCCCTTTGAGTGGGTATAAAAAAGACACATCGTTCGCAATATCATTGTTACTGCGCTGTCGTGTTCTTGCGAGGTCATGTTAAACACTAGACAAACGAAGTCTGCACAGCCAAGCGAGTTTTGTTCTGAACAACAAAGAAACTTTCAAATTAGCTTCGCTGGAAATATATAAATGCTACTACAAAGAGTTGGGAACTTCACCTCGACTTTGATTCTTTCCTTTAACAATTTGGGAACGCTAATTTATATGGGAGAAAGGGAAAATCACGATTCGTACTTTCGCAATTGCCTATACAATGATTTGCGAACATATACTCAAAGTGTATGAAATTAACAATGACTCACAATGCATTGTTACATGTAATGTGAAACATTCATGTGTGTTTCAGTCCCTTTCATGCGTGTCGGATTGGGATGGTAAAATATTCCTTCCTTCAGCGTCTTAAAAATAATGAAAAATTTCCTTAAATCAAGGCAATATACAAGTTAATCACTATTTTAATTATTTTTGGTAGCAACTATTATCTAATGACGTTAGTTGTTAACACGGATACGCTCTCAAGGTATTTGGCGGTGATTTTGTGCCGTGTAAAAAACAATATACATTTGCTGACGTAAAGTAAACACATGTGTTCAATAACAGTAGTATTATTTAAAACATCGTTTCTGTAATCATGTGGCATTTATATTTCTTGTGTCTAACGAATTACGTTATAGAAATAAGATCCATATATGTATACTGTGGTGGAAGTAACAGTAGCTATATAAAGTTAAACGATGACCAAGTTTTTGTCCTATACAAAGTTTATTTATAGCTTATTCAATACTGAACTTTATTACCGAACTCCGCAATTATACCAGTTATCACATCTCTGACGAAGTAGTCAGATTTAAACTCTGTGTTGTAAAAAACTGAAGTGTACGTGCAGCCAAGTTATTGGTGTAGAAATTTATTCTAATTTTTTTTTCAATGACTATAATAGTTATAGAAGATGTTATCTTGAATGGTAACCTAAGTTGACTAATATCATAGGTATTCAGTACCGTTATTACTTTACCTCACATAACTAAACTTTATAAATTTCAAAATAAGTGCATTTTGAAACGTTTTTTCTACTATAAATTTGGTCTAATCATTCATCCTGTATATATCAGGTATATACGCAAATACGTGTTTTGCTAGGTGGTGAAAGTTTTTCTTGTAATTTATAAGCTTTGGTTCGTCATAACATTTTCCTAATGTTATGCATACTATCTGTGTTGATTAAAACCTTAAATACGTTTACATATTGTATTTCTGCAAAATTTACGTATGACTAGATAATTTAAAAATGATAGCCAGTATTTCGATATTCGTACACAGTATTTTGAGGTCCAGCACTGCATTACCGGAATTTTCTTGCATGAGAACAGCAGCAATAAAAAGATTTCAAGTATACGGGCGTCGTGTGTGCCTTTGATGCGAGAGCGCAGGTAGAGGCTGTTCACGATAAAGTGAGCACTTTTGAAATGAACATTAGAAAAATGTCACTGCTCCAGCGTGGCATAAATATTAACGGGCTCACTGAGTGACATGCACCCTGTAAAGTTGGTAGCGATGGAGTGAAAGTAGTTCCATATCTTAACGTCGAATAAAAAGGGCTATGTTACCATTTATAATAACTTAAACTATTTATTTTTCTTTCTGGTTTTTTTTTTATCTTCGAAGTGTAAAAATAAGCATATTTGTAAATATTTATTTTTCTAATAATTTCACAGTTTCACTTGACCGACTTACGAATAGTGTGGTGAGGCTCACGACAATGTTAATTTCACTTAAGGCGGAAAAGACACAACGTGCATACAGGTAGATCTTAAGCAGGGCTTTCAAAAGTGCTATACACGCTATACAGCTAGTTCGCAGTCTACTGTGAGCTGGGCACCCTAGAGTGAGTGAGCGAAGAGATTTGGACGTCTCTTAACATCGAGGTCTTGAGAGCCGACGTTGGTGATCGGGGTGAGTATGGAGCGGCGCCGGAATGAAAAGGGCGGGGGGAAACGGGTGATCGTCCGGCACGATTCCCACATGCGAGAATCCAGAGTGAACCGGCCGGGGATTGTACGCGGATCGCCTTGGCGAGAGTCGAGCAGGCGAACTGCTCAGCCACCGTGGGCCCGTGCACTCTTAGAGTTCCAGCGCCGACCCTTACGAATCTCCCTGCATCGAAGTGCACGCATTTTGATACGAACACTCGTCGAATTACCCAGACCGAAGACAGCTGCGAAGTAAGAAAGGTGGCTCCATGCTCTATCGCGTTATTAGGAACGGAAATTTTTTATTGGCCACTATTTAAAAAAATATATATATTATTTTCTTTTAAACCTTGTTGAAGTACGAATAAATCACATACGGGGTTTCCCAAATAAATATTTGCAGCTCTTCGTAAGCTAATAACCGATCAACTGTTAAGGGAAATCTGGTGGGACCGCATGTGTTTGACGTTCTGAGGGCAATTTAGCGTGTTTGCGAGTGATTGTAACAGTTCTGCTGTAGGCAGTTCCGCATTAGCGACAGGGCTACAATTGCAGAGGAAATGGTGTAGGCGACAGTGTTCTTCAGAGTGTAGAAAAATTCTTCACCTTTTTCACCTAAGCGATCAAGCGACAACGGATATTTCCTCTGCCCAGTGATTTCTGGGTCCAACCAAACCGACTGCAATAAAATCGCGTAGGTACGTAATGACAAGGTTTGTAGTCCCAGCCCAGACGATTATAGGGAAACATATCCTCTAATCGTAAAACGCAAACTCTGCAGGATTTTCAAGTGTTATTGAAAATGCGAGAATGTGATTTCGTTAATGCTGGCTGCACATTTACACAGGCTGTACACGAAAGGAAAAGAAAGTATTTCTCGGCCAGAGGCATGCAGTCGAACGGAAGTCGGCGATAATAACGCAGATTTGATGTCAACCTGGTGCCACTTCAGGGGAAGGCGAAAATTAATTTTGGTATGACTTGCTTAGAATGTGAACAATTTGACACGAATAGCAAGTCAAGGTTAACTTTTTTTACTGCTATAGTTAGATGTTGTTAACAGCAAAATAATAAGTTATTTATTAAATAAATAAATTATATATATATTGCAAACGTTTTAGCGGATTACAGATTTCAGCAGTTAAGTTGCATTCTCCAACTTTGTTCATACGTATTTAAAACCAACTTACAGTCAAAAACTTGCATTTTTTATATTGTTCGTTTTATTCATTTTCCTGAAAGTAAAATCAAACTTTGTGGCACTAATTTGCAGCATTTTAAATGTTTTTGCTTGGCGGGCGGGAGCTGAATATTCGCACACACAGGAGACAAATACTAACGTCTTCACTTTTTCCTGCGGTTCCTAGAATTCTTGCTAACGAACTGTCGAGCGCCCAGCACTCGTTAGTCAGCGCATTCGGAAGAATTATCCGGCTAATAGCGCAAGGGGCGGAAGAAGAAGGGACAGGCAGGTGCAGACGTCTTCCAGGGACAAGAGAGAAACGAAGACACCGTTGTTGCCATAGACATGGATGACGACGCCATAAACGAAGACACCGTTGTTGCCATAGACATGGATGACGACGCTATTCGAGTGACCTTCTCTGCTTGTCACAAGAACATGTTGTGCAAGGAGCAATGTCTGCAGACAAATCATATTATGTCAGTTGGGAAGTAACTATACATGATGCTAGTTTCTATAGGCAGTTCACCCTCAAACGAACACTTCTGAAAGCTCTGCTTAATATCTACTTGTATGCACGTTGTGTACTCTTCCGCCTTATATAAAATTAACATTGTGCTTGGCCTCGTCACGTTGTTCATGCGACGGGCGGTTGAAAATGTGAAATTATTAAAAAAGTAAATATGTTACAAATCCAGGCAATTTTTACACTTAGATGCATTAAACAAACGGAAAGCGAAAGGAATAATTTAAGTTATCGCAAATGGTTGAATAAAACTTTTTATTGGTTGTTAAGATATGCAACTACTTTTCTCCCTTCGTTACCAACCTGACTAGGCGCATGTCACTCGGCGTGCCCGTTAAAATATACACAGCTAGGCGCAATGGCAATTTTCTAAGGTTGATTTCAAAAGTGCTCACGTTATCGTGAACAGCCTTTAGTTACGGGTTGCATGAACGCTACCATCCAATTGCAGACTGCAGTCTCGTCCATACATAATATAATACTAAGGAAAATTATTTCTACCTCCTTGCCTTCACCAAACGTTCGCTTTGGGAGGGGGGGGGTGGGAGGCGATGTCCCTATCACCCTCCCTAGTATCAATGCCTATAGATAGACCCGTGAGCGACAGTGTTGCCATGTACGACCATAGGTGTGCGTATACGACTATTTAATGAGTTGTACAACGTACAACTGGACACGAGGCCAAGCACGTGTTTTTACAACTATTTTCTAATTTCTTCAGTTATGTCAAATGTTTACGTAAGTTTAAATTTGTAAAAGAAATATATTATTCTTATTACATTTGCGGCACTAAAGAGCCCCAAAAACAAATAAAAATTAAACAGCATAATCAAATCAATTTTTGCGATATACACATGATTCGTAACGAGATAATAGATTACGTCGCTAATTCGAAATATTACTTCGAGATGAAACATATAATAACCCATATTGTGCAGAGTATTATTATTAATGTTTATAAGTTTTATGTGTACCATTGTGTAAGTTATGTTAATAGAACTATATCCAATTTAGAAACAAAAATAAAACGCAAGACGTAAGTTCTTAAATAAACATTAATATCGCAGCAGGATCTCTAATGTTAAATTCCTAGGTGCGATCATAGAAGGGCAACTAAAATACACTTATCACATTTGCTCTATTTTAAATAGACCAAGTATTTCTTGGTACGTCTTAAGAAGACTTGTCAGTATAAACACATTTACTTCTTTCTATTGTGATTAATTTAATTCTGCAATGACTTACAAAATTGAAGTATGGGGAAATGCAGTAGTAGTGGATAAAAGAAATTTCATAAAGAGCTTCCCGTATTATAACAAACGAAAATAAATCATCCCACATTTAAGAAATGTTTAAAAAAATGGAACATTTGAACCTTACTAATGAATATATAACGTGAAAAAAAATGGCGGATTGTATCACCGGGGTTGGGTAGAGAGGTGAAACTGCGAAGAACAGATAAGAGCCATTTTGTATTACGGCCAGCCTTCTGAGAATCAGCGGCCCCGTGAATCTAGCGTGTGATCAACAAGTGTCGTTGCAGATATGGTGGCAAGTCTTCATGCCGCAATGACTACAGTTGATGAGATGCCGGCAAATGGACGGTGGGCAATTTGTACACTCTAAAGCCGACCTCCTGTGGCGCCGTCGGTTCGTGCGCCACCGATCTGGGGTGCGAGGAGCTCTGGGTTCGAATCCCGGGCAAGGCATGGGTGTTCATTTAAGTTAGGTTATACGTTAGCTTGTAAGCCATCCCCTGCTATGTTTCCAAGCATTAAACCGGGGGATGTTAAAAAGACCTTAACAATACAATACGTACACTCTGAGAAATTGTTTGTAAACTTACCATATTAGTGTACACGTACAGCGACAAAGCGCGAGTTGTAATTGTATATTCCCATACATCCATGGTAACGTTCTTACAGTTGCTCAGGGAGAGAGTCAAAAGCGTAGGGTGAGTGAAGAGATCTGGACGGCTCTTAACATCGAGGCCTTGAGAAACGATTAGGGTGTTTGAGTATGGAGCAGCGGCGGAATGGAAGGGCGGGAGAAACAGCAACGCAACGGCTTCGTCCGGCACGATTCCCACGCGCGAAAATCCGGAGTGACCCGGACGGGGATTGAACCCGGATCGCCTTGGCGGGAGGCGAGCAGGCAAACTGCTCAGCCACCGTGACCCCAAAAAATGCGCAGAGAAGTTCCTAACTTTATATGGTTGCAATGCTAAACATTTCCATATCTTCAGCCTGATACGTAGTACTGTTTACATTCACAGTATAGGTTAAAAAAAAGTTTAGGAAGTTTGCCAGAAAAATCTGACAGTTTACGTCTGATGTAAACCCCACCCGTCTTAACAAATTGTTGTAGACCCCTGTTGTGGATCGCTAGTCCGACTTTTATGCTAGTACCGCGGAGTGGCACGTATTAATGTGTACTGTCATTGCATGATGTATCGCATGTGGAGCTTAACACTGTGTAATTTACCGCCTTCATTACCGTGTGGCTGGTGTGGTCCCCCCACTCGCGTTCATGCGCTAGATTCAGGCGACCGCCGAAACCAAACTGTGATGGCGCGTTCAGGCAGGCTGCCGAATTAAGGCCTGTCCACACGGACATAACATTGATGGTATGACAGCGTGAGCAGGCCTTAATTCGGCGGCCTGCCTAAACGCGCCATCACAAAGCGGTTCGCCATAGTATTTAGGAAATAACTGAACACGCCATACACGGGGTGATTTTTCAAAGCTTTGATTCAAAAAGTGTGAAGAAACCGTGAATAGACTATAGGGTTTATTCTACTCAAGTTGAGAACAAACGAGATTCCTTGTGGGAGAACTTGGCGTAGTGGAAATTATCGCGGCAATGTGCGCTGGTTCTCCAAACAAGTCGCTTTTAAGCTATCTCGTAATGGATAAATAATTTTTTATTTATTTTTAAATATTTACTTTAACCACTTTAATCGCCCTCATCGGCTCTCAAGACCTCGCTGTTAAGAGCCGCCTAAATCTCTTCGCTGACTCACTCACTAATATTCGCCCCAACCCAATTACTACCCTAATTGTGTAACTATTGTTTTTTCCCCCTAGTTGTGTTTACAAGAGTAGATTTGATAAAGGCTATCCACAATAAAATGAGAACTTTTGAAATCAACCCTATAAAAAAGTCACTTCCCCTACCTGCACATTATTTTAACGGGCGCACTGAGTGACATGCGCCCAGTAAAGTTGGTAACGAGGGAGGGAAAGTAGTTCCATATTTTAACGCCGAATAAAAATTGTTAGGTAATTATTTGTGATAACTTAAAGTATTTATTTCGCTTTCTGTGTTTTTTAATGCATCGAAGTATAAAAATCAGCAGATTTGTAACATAAGCCTATTTACTTTTCCAAAAATTTCAGTTTCACTTGACCGACTCATGAATAAAGTGACGAAGACCATGGCAAGGTTAATTTTACATAAGGCGGAAGACTTCACGATACGCATACAAGTAGATCTTTTGCATGGCTTTCAAAAATGCTAATTTTACCATGAACAGCCTAGTGTTTTTAAACATGCTCATGTTAGTGAAAAAAAAAGGTTACGAAGTTAAGGAGAAACAAAAATAGCTGTTATATCAAAAATAATTTTTCCATTATGCTTTCACGTTTAAATTTAAAAAATTGTGTGTATGCATTACAACTCTTTGTGAAATCTAGTTTTACGAAAGAATTCTGAACAACGTGTGGACATATTTCGTTATATTTCTCCGCTTAGATGGGAAAACGAAGTTTATTCTCTATGTAGCTTCTAACACAATACGAATATAAATATTTTACAAAAATCTATTTATATTCCGAAAAGTGCAATTATAAAATTTACTTTAAATTTTTAAAGGGAAATTGCTGTACTAAAGCGACGTCAGTGATACCTGACGGCGAACATTGGCACATGTGATCATTGACCAATCATTTGCTGAGTGTTGGTACGACTTGTCGGGTGTCGACGTGTGGCGACCCTGGCGTGACGACAGAAGCCAGTGGCGTGTCCCTGGCGTGACGACAGACGCCAGTGCCGTGTCCCTGACGTACACAACTTCGACTTGCAGGTCTCCAGGGAGAACTGTCATGATCGTGACCAAGCCCCAGCTACTCAAATAAGGTAAAGACGAATCCTTACCGAATATACTCGGAAGTGAGAGGTTCTACGGTACTACAATTTACTTTAAATTTTTAAAGGGAAATTGCTGTACTAACGCGACGTCAGTGATACCTGACGGCGAACATTGGCACATGTGATCATTGACCAATCATTTGCTGAGTGTTGGTACGACTTGTCGGGTGTCGACGTGTGGCGACCCTGGCGTGACGACAGACGCCAGTGCCGTGTCCCTGACGTACACAACTTCGACTTGCAGGTCTCCAGGGAGAACAGTCATGATCGTGACCAAGCCCCAGCTACTCAAATAAGGTAAAGACGAATCCTTACCGAATATACTCGCAAGTGAGAGGTTCTACGGTACTACAATCTCGGCATTTAAAAATCATTTTCAATTTTTAAACAAAATATTTGCTGCCTCCATATTGCATTTATATACAATAAGCAGTCATGTAGTATTAATTTTTTTTAATATTGTGGGAATATGTGCTTGGTTAACATTTTGTAGACTACGCTCGAGTGTAGCTCGAGCCAAGCTAATTTGAAAATGTCTTTGTTGTCCAGAACAAAACTCGCATGACTGTGCAGTCTTTGTGTGTTTAACATGGCCTCATAAGAAAGCGACAGCGCAGTAACAATGATATTACTAACGATATTGTCTCTTTTATTATATTGTCACTCAAAAGGACATAGTTGATAGCAAATACGGTAAAATACATTTGATTAGATCAATATCAGCATCGCTCTCCATTGGCTGATGGCCGGCCAATAATGAAAGCTGCAAAGTACATGGTAGTGTCCGGTGTGGCATGGACCGATAGGAAAATGGTGATTTCTAACACAGACACCAACAGAGCCGGTGTTCTTGCAGTGGTGGATACAAGTGACTCACTTCTATTCTAATTTGTCTTAAGTGTCAGTAAATGTGTGTGGACCTCAATGTGTTAACGTATTTAAATCTTGAAGGTGGTAGCACACATATTTCTTGTCCTATGTTGCTTTCAAATGTGATGGTTCGTGAACCTGTAATTCTAGGAATATTCGGACGAAACTGTTTAATAAATGGTATTTCACCTCCATAATTATGAGTTACTTTATATCGAAAGCATTTGTGGCATGACATAACTGCGGGGAAACGACGCACACAATGATATCGTCCAGAAGACGCAGTCCAGTCGTAAAAAAGAAATTAGTTGCAGGCTGGTGACGTCATGCGCCTTGTCTTGCCAACGTAACAAAGTGGAACATTTGCAGTTCACTCTCGTGTTCTAACATTAGCAGTACCGTATAGAAGCTACTTCGGCGGACAATTGAATAATACCCGGTTCACACGCGCGCCGATCACCGCGGACAGACAGATCAGCCAATCAGAAGCGGTCCTCGTTGAGCGAACGCCGATATTTCTGCTCGCAGAAAGGACAGACTTCGTCGATATTTCCTATAAGTCAGTTGGTAGGCATATTTTATTCCAATAATGTGCACTGGGCGTGCGCAGAATCGTGTAATGGGTGGCGCAAATCGCGAAATAAAGATCCAATTTGACATTAAAAATACAGCGTAAGAATATATGTAAACATCATCATCACAAATAGTCTACGCTAGAATATAAAACATATTTGAATTTAGTTAGCGTTACAAACACGCAGTCTGTGTAGTTAAAAATACGTAATTTTCAGCATTTTTTTCTATTTTGCTAATGACGTGAGGCAATTTGGGGTGCAGCTGCACGCTCTTGAGCGCGCCTATGGATATTCTACATGTTTTTATATGGAAGTATAAAATAGTTGAATGCATGTATTTATAATGAAACACGCGAACATACAGGCTTATTTTATTCAACACTCTTATTAAATAAATGTCGTTAGGAAACGAATCGGTAGGAAGTACTAGCCTGTAAAATATTTTCGGAAGTATTGAAATAAAGTTGTAGTAGTTTAAAAATACTTCAGTAAAAATCCCTGCTACAACGGAATTAACGAGAAAAGTAGAAACGTGACAGCGTCTAGGTTGTTGTCCATTACTGGCATTGGAATCTTGGGTTATAAAATAAAGAACGAATCTGCGAGTTGGTAAACAGCTTGCGACCAAACAGCAAACAAAATGGTAACGCAGGAAAATCTGCTTATCGTTTATTCGCGTTTTCTTCGCACTTTTCGAATCGAACCTCTTGAAATATCACTTCACGCTTCACGTTCTTGTTTGCTGCCTACATATGCTACACTGTAAGAAAGAGGTACTCCGAACCACCTATTTCTGTCTTGGCGCTCATGTACTTAAATAAAGCTCGTGATTTCACTATAAAATTTGCCCCCTATTTTTTCCTCTAAAAGGAAAAAAATAAATTTACCGGGGTAATGTACTTCAGTATATTTTTATTGTTTAGTCTAAGTACGAAAATAAATGGGAACGGTGTCGTATTTTTTTAAATAGCACGAGCTACCGAATTCTGAATCGGCAACAATGCCCAAAGAAAGTTTTCACTTAGACTAGGTTTGTTTGATGTTTATATCAGTAGGGTGAGCTTCCATTCACAATGATAATATAAGGTATACAAGCCCACTTAATCAAATAATTCAGCTTATCATTTAATAGAAAAATATAGTAATTATAAATTTTATTTTATAGAAAATAATTTATACATAACCAAGCAACGTATTTGGCTTTGCAGATGGTGAGGACATACAAACGGAAAACGGGTAGAAAAACACCATCCCCTGATTTATTACTAAGAGCTGCAAAGGGTGCCCTCTTTATCCAAACATTTTTTTCTGGAGTAGACTTTCTGCCAAGCCATGTGACAGACAGGCCAGATCCTTCTTCATCAGTTCTTGTATTACAACAAGACAGTTCTGATTTGCGTCCTTCTACCGATGCTCCTACAAGTCCACGGCAGGATTTAAGCACGAAACTTTCTACTTCCCATGTTTCACCACAAGATATCAGACCGATTCCCTAGGCTCCCGAAAGAAAAGCGATTGCCCCCCAAAAGGAAAACAAGAAAATCGGCTATCCTGACAGACATGCCAGTAAAAGATGCATTAGCTGCAGAAAAGGGGAAAAGGAAAGTTTCGCATTTAGATCTCCGTGGAAAGAATGTATTTAAAATCCGAGAAAAGGCTCGAAAGCTCTACTCAGCCATATGCATCACCTGAAGTTGAAGACATATTGTGTTTAGTGTGTGAAGAGCCGTTTGGACTGAGAGTTCCAGGAGAAGAATGGATGAGGTGTGTTCAGTGTCACTCATAGTCTCATGAAAAGTGCACACAGAAAAGTGGATAACTGCTGTTTTATTTTCTTTGCCAGAACTGTGTCTCTGATTCTTCAGACTAAAACTATTGTTTAATATTAATGTGTTTGATTATCAAAGTAAAAAGAAATTTGTTTAATGTCTGCAGAACAGTTTATGTCTGCCTCCACGTCACAAGACAAATTAACAAGTTGTATTCTTGCTAGCTATGTCCATCTTAAATTCCTATGGAAGCCTTAATTGCTTTTTTCACATGGTTTTCCTTCCTATATAGTGTTTAAAGTCTTGTATAACTTAGGAATTGGGTAGCAATTAAGATGTTTTAGTTTATACTATTTATATTTGTATGTTTTGTATGTGGCAATTAACCCCATCTTAAGTGACAACTTGCCCCGACGATGGAGTAAGTTGTCACACATGTCGACTTGCTTTTGAAATCGAATAAATCTATGTCGACACTGTGGTATTCAATTGTAAAAAATATTACGTGACAGACAAATGTATGTAATAAATTATAAAAAAAATAGTATTTGTGATAAAATTGCACCATGTTAAAAGAAAAAAAAATTCAAAGTGAATTTTGTGACGACTAGCCCCGGTCTCCCTTATACATAGAGAGAGAAATCGCGAATGGTGATGTTATTTCCCATAGTTTTATGCTATAGGCTGTTCACGGTATAATGAGCACTTTTGAAAGCCCTGCTTAGAATATACTTGTATGCACGTTGTCTCTTCTTTCGCCTTATGGAAAATGAACATTGCCATGGGCCTCATCACTTCATTCGTGCGTCGGTCAAATGAAACTTGCGAAATTATTACAAAAGTAAATATTTCTGCAAATATGCTCATTTTTACACTTTGATGCATTTAAAAAAAACAGAAAGTGAAATAAATAATTTAAGTTATGACAAATGGTTACCAAACACTTTTTATTCGAAGTTAAGGTACAGAACTACTATCCATCCTTCGTTACCAACTTTACTGGGCGCACGTCATTCAGTGCGCCCGTAAAAATATATGCAGACGGGCAGTGAATTTTTTCCAAGGTTGGTTTCAAAAGTGCTCACTTTATAGCGAACAGCCTTTACCGTCCCTACATTTACTCAGGAAACAGTCAAAAGCGTAGGAAACTTCCCGACTTTATATAGTAGCGAAGCTAAACATTCCATTTTTTTGTAGCAATATGCGTGGTCTTATTTCCGTACGAATTGCGGGTTAAAAACTTCCAACTCAGATTATTAAGTTTACCATGAATTTTTTTAGAATGTATGTATCACAAGGGTACCGTGTGCTGTGTTAATATATAAGCACCGTGTTTTCTTATTTCTTATATTTATCTATAAATTATAATATTTCATTTATAATTAAATTGAATAAGACGAAGGGAAAATTGGCATGTTGGTAATGAAAAGAAAGAAATAGTTCTTATGCAAAATATTATTGCACTGAGAGCGCACGAATACGGTGCACTATCTACCTGATGTCATTTTCTAGACTCTGTTAAGCTTTGTTTGCATGAGGCAGAATATGCATGTTTCCAGTCGTACTAACCAACTTCCGATACAACCAAATCTGATCGCCAAGCTCAAACATCTTCTTACGCGAAGACAGCGAAGCGCTACCAAAGACACTAAAAACAGCAGGAAGGTATACCGTAACATTTTGTCGTTTTCAAAGGACGCTGTTAAAGAAGACAGGTCTTGGACTGTTAAAGAAGACAGGTCTTGGACTGTTAGAACTGTTGATGTGGAAGAAAGTTATATATTGTTGTCATTTTTGTATCGTTTTGGTTGTCAAGGAATCACTGCTAAGGCAGGTGGTTGTTTGTTGGAAATGTGTTTGTTCAGAGAGCCGCGGAGCTGTACACGCGAACAAAGATCGTGCCTGTCCTGCTCCGCATGTCGGGTGTGATCGGCGGGAAGGTGAGTTTGGAGGCAAGAGGCTTGTGTCGTGACTCCGTCGAGCGGCGACTCGTCCCTCGCGTCTTGTGTCCTCCTCTGGAGGCTTCGGACCGGCCGGCCGGCCGGGCGTAGCGTGCCGCTGGTTGTCGTCGCGTGCAGACTGCTTCCACTCGTAGCGGTGGCCGCCCGGGTAATCGTTTCCACCGAACCTTATTACGAGCACAATCATGCGTGGCCTGGCCGCTGCTTCTCGGCCTGGACCCGCTACCCTTCTCCACGCACACACACACGCACACACACACATACACGCTCCGCCACACCACCGCTCCCGGGAGGCTGAGCATGCTAGCTGGGTGCTGGGTGCGACGTAGAACAGCTCAGCTCGCAGAGGCGAAACGGAGGGGCGGTTCCTTTGACGAGGGTTCAGCCAATGCCAGCTTGGCTGCTCCACGTACAGGCTATTGGTAGAGACCTGAAAAATTCGCGAGTTCAATGACCTGCAGGCTAGACTCTACAGTCTTCTCTACAAATGTGCCAATATTAACCGTACATTGGTTGTCTGCTATCACAGTGGAAGGCGACGATTGGGTCAGCGTTCTCCAAGAGGTGTCAAACACTATGTGAACCAATGGCGGAAGTCATATAAACACACGGTTTTTGAATCCTAACTTGTCCCGAAATGAATCCGCGAGTTCTTCAGGTCTCTAACTATTGGTAAAGTGAGAAATTTTTAAGGCCCCTCCTTCGGGCTTTAGCCACCGATAAATATATTTTATTGCAGCCTCAGGCGTTAACTTTCAAAAGTGGCGAAATGTATATAATGGGTTTATTACTCACATGGCAATATTAATACTAAAAAGAGAAGGTCAGATATAAATTGGCTGAAAGGAAAAATTTAGCAGGACTTAAAAAGTGCTCACTTTACCGTGAACAGCCTACGAATTCTGTGTACGTGGTTGTCTGCTGCATGCTGCGAGCGGTTCCCTATCGGCTGGCAAGTGGGTTCACGAGCCAGCGACGCCATTATGGTGGCGCGTGCGACTAGAGTTCGCATCTGTATTGAGTTACTCCGTGACTGAATCAGCGGACTCGGAAAGACACGATCGACCGATAAAATTAACAGTAAAAATAATACCGCACAAGAACTTCTTTAGGGCGAAGAAACCATTTTCTATGAACCCGTTGGCTGTTTGCGCATTTTTTTCTTTATTGCGTTTTTGTATTATGGCTGTATTATCTTCCTTTATTACAATGAAAACATTCCTTGAGCTTGTTTTGTTTACAGTGAAGAAACCTTTCTTTACACAATAGGAAAGTGTTAAGTAATTTTTAATCATTTCCTTATTATATTATAGATTTTAGTCCTCTACGCCTTTCTAAATGCTACATTACCAAAAAAAAAAATTCGTTGATTAACATTATGTTTTAACCTTCAAAATGCAGTATCTGGCTTTAGCAGAAAGAACACTGCTGAACTATTGTAACAACAATACAAGACTATATTTTACATTCAGTAAGCCTTCGATATGCATTAAACAAATAATTTGCTTGTGACAAACCTGCTTTATTTCATTGGTCTATTTTCTTTGGGGCAACAAATCTAGAGTCGTATGGCATAAGGTGATAATAGTGTGTTCTTTTTTTCGTCTCTGACGTTTGCAGGTAGATGAGACGTCCATGTAAAAAAAAAAAGTTATATCAAACGGTGATGTGTAAATTTTCATTGATGTTTGATTGAAGTATTACATTGGTACAAACATAATAGGTTGTTTTGCACAATTCTATGGGGATGGTATAACGCGATATACTATTTTGTAATACGTTTAGCACATTTGTTTTATAAACATTATATATATATAAATTATAAGTTATATATACTATAAACTAAGTAAGTGTTTTAGAGTGTAGACACGCGACGTACTTAAGTAGCTTCTTCAGAATACATACGCCAGCAAAATGGCGTCATTGTGTAGCAACATGTTCGAACATCGTTCAACAACCACAGTCGGTTTTTTTTTTTTAATAATTTTTAGCGGTCCTGAATGTCTCCATGCCAGGAAGAAAAAAGACAGAATTAATGTGGTGTTTAAACACGCATTGTTAGCACGTGTACGATGGCGAAAGATAAAGTGGGTGAAGGGGGAAGGGGGGGGGGGGGGCGGTGGCTCGTAATCTAACTGTACAAGAATCTTGTCCCCAGGCGATTGCCCGAGTGCATGCGAGGTCTTCATCAGACTGCTTCTTCGCGCTGCCACAAGGCGCATGAGCAGCTTGACGTAGGTGTGTATGCTCGACCTGCTGTTTCTTCAAGTCTTGTTGTTCGAGCGACGCAGTCAGCCGACTGACAGGTCCTGTGAGGCAGAGAGCACGCAAATATCTTCGCAGGGTCTTAAATAGGCCTATTGGCTATTCGCGGCAAATTGAGCACTTTTTAAGGCCCTTCCATTGGTCACTAACCACTAATAAAATATCTTATGGCAACTTCAGACGTTAACTTTTGGGAGTGGTCAACTGCCGGGCGGGAAGTAAGAACGTGTCGCAATTGGCCCGGAGAGCGCTCTCTCGTGCTCTCACTCTCGCGACCACGCGCTCTGGTCGTCTCAATTCGTCGGAGAGAGTGCGAAAGAGCGAGAGCGCAGAGAGAGCACGAATTGTGTGCTCGCTGGCGCTATCTCGCGCTCTCTGACCGTGCGCCATATTTGTTTACATTATTTCCGTGTTTGAATAAGGTTGTAGCAGCTTTCTGAGCCTAAGCCTCGTTGCATTTTTACTTGTAAGTGAATAGTTCCAACTGTTTTTAACAAAGAAATAACTTATGTAACACGTATTTATAAAAATATAAATGTGGATATCTGACAAACTCTCGTTTTTTTTTTTTTTTTTTTTTGTCACTTTGCTGCATCATGGCGGTAATGCAAAACCAAAATAATAGTATTTTATGTGCTAATAATTATTCCGGTAGTGGTATAATTATTTGTGAATTATTTTGAACGCATATACGTTATTTACAATATCTATGATTACGATTATAGCTTAACATGATTACCCCCGCCTTTCGGCATCAGCTGTCTGAATGACGCCGGAGATAAACAACAGCGTGGTTGTCTCAATTCCGCAAAGCGAGAACATGCGAGAGCGCGAAGTAGTGCTCGCGCCAGGTTGTGCGAAAGAGTGCTCTCGGAAGAGTATTCGTTAAACTGAGACACGGCCTTAGTTACTAGCTGCTGATATTAGCGAACACGTTTCCAACATGTCGCCGGTCAAGAGACGCCACCCATTTTTCTGGCGTGGGCTGATGCAGTTGGCGGAACGAACTGCTATTTCGCCTCTGTATACTAGCGTACTCTGTGGCTGAGCGGTGCACCGAAGAACATGTTACCAATCGTCGTGGATAGGCATATATTGTTAGAGACCTGAAGAATTCGCGGATTCATTTTGGGACAAGCTAGAATTTAAAAAAAAAAAAAAAAAAAAGTGTGTTTATATGACTTTCGCCATTGGTCCACACGGTGTTTGACACCTCCTGGAGAACGCTGGTCCATTCGTCGCCTTCCACTGTGACAGCAGACAACCAAGGTGCAGTTAGTATCGGCATATTTGTACATTAAACTGTAAAGTCTAGCCTGCAGGTCATTGAACTCGAGAATTTTTCAGGTCTCTATACATAGTGCACCACAGCGCATCTGTTTCGAATGCACGAGTCAAGTTCTCACTTGTCTGACTCACGAATAAAGAGTCACTAGGGCCATGGTAATGTAAATTTTACATGTGGCGCAAGGATACAAAAAAACTAGATCTTAACCCGTTCAGTGACCGTGTCCACGATCGTGGACATGTTGCACTTGAGGGATATTTATGACCAGTGCTGTACACAACGAGGAATCGTTACCCAATGATACTGAGAGTCTACCTGATGAGTAATCTGACTGGTGAAAATTACTACACGTCTTGTTTATGAATGGCCAATTGTATCGCCTTTGAGCAGGCAACATGTTGTTTATTTATCCCAGAATGTAGACTAGACAAAAGTACAGTACACATCAAAATATTAGGTGATTACAACACTTCGACTTTCAAATTAATATGTGGTCGAACAAGGCTTTCAAAATTGCTCACATCACCCCAAACCGCCTATACCTTAGGTTTTTCCCGCTCTCTGGTCGTACTTCGAGAGGGTTGCAATCAAGTGAGTAAAGATATATGGGCTCTTAACATCTAGATCTTGAGAGGCGATGAGGCTTACGCGAGACGAGCATGGAGCAGCGCTGGAACGCAAAGGCGGGGCAAGCGGGAGAGCCCCGAGAAGTCCCGATGACCAGTGGGATCGTCTATCAGGATCCCCACATGCGAAAATCCGGGAGCGACCCCGCTGCAAATCGAACACTGTTCGCCTAGGTGGGAGGCGAGTTGTCTAACTACTACACCACCGCGGCGCCGGGTTACAAACAAGATGAATGTGTGTCTCCTCACGCATATCAAGACGTGAATGATGCATGTTATGATAACCAAATTACTTTTTGTCACAGAAACTGCTTGTGTCTTGTTGATGAGTACAGAAACCATGTTTATAAACATTTTCCTAAACAAACGATATTTTTTGAGTAGGATCCCGTTTTCGGTATTAAGGGCGTTTCGGTATTACGTTGTGACCACTACGAATTCAATTCCCAAATTAGATAAGTGTGCTTATGCTATGTTATTTTTAAGCTAAAAGTTACTTAGGTCGTCCCACCCGATAGTCGAAAATAGTATAATGGGCGGGGGGAGGATTAAACAAGTTTTATGAACGAAAAAAATTAAAGTATTCATGTTATAACCGTTGTTGTAGTTGTGTTTTGTGTGTCATTGAATCCTTCACGTCTTTGACCGATTCGCCAGTCACAACAGACCTTAATAAACATACGCCCTACGAAGCGTATTTATGCTTCCCATAACTACATTACTTACATCATATACTTGTGTTGCAATTTTAATAATCAACTTAATACGTCCAAAAACTAGTATAAGCCAGTATTCATAAAATATTGACGTTTATTTTGAGACAGTGAGTTCTACGACGCATATGCCTATTTCAATACTATAAAAAGAAAGGTGGAAGAGAGTTCAATAATTACGAAACAAAAAATTCAATTTTGCACGTTATGTAACATTCAGTCCCTTCTACATTCCCGAACAAGCTTCGTATAACGTATATCGAAAGCATATAAACGAGTTTGAGGGCTTCATAATTATTAAATCGGCTCTCAAGACCTCGCTGTTCAGAGTCGCCCAGAGCTCGTCACGTAATTTTTACATAATTCTTCATGCGGTCAACGCATTTTTATAAATTAATTTATGTTATTTTCAGTAGACTAAAATTAATTTCATATGCAATAAAAAGTTGTACTAAGCGTTTAAGAAAAAAAAACTCGTGCAGCTGAAATTGTAGGCTGCTTTGAATGTTTGTAAGAACGACTTTTATTCCACAGGAAAACTGGCATCGTTTGCTGTAGCAAAAAATTGATTGAAGTAATGAGATCATAAACCGGATTATCATTTTAAGAATGTGTAATTAATTAGTATGAAAGTAAAATAATTTTTAATCTGTTTTTTTTATTATCATTAAAATGGTGATTATAATGGACGATATCACTCGACATTCGCACCGTATAAACTCTGCAGAAGTTTTGTTTCATATAGACACGGGACTTGTCAGAGACAAATGAAATCATTATATGCGACAACTTCCAAAACAATTGAAAGATCAAGAAAACATGCACAGTGATATGTACGATAATGTTTATACGAATAGATGCGGCTAGGCTATAAGTTATACACTATACAAATATCCCTGAGTAACGTTTGTTTAGGTTAATCAATATTTCAGTAATGAAAGTACCCGCATCCAATGTTCGTTTTAAAAAGTGTTGCAATTGAAATGAAAAAAAAATTTCATTCGTAAATCTGTATTTATTGCGTTAAAAATATCTGACAGACGTATGGAGGGCCTACTTCTAGTAGCCACAAAAATAGTTGAGGCAAGGATGAGGAGTAGTTCAACAATGGTTTCCAATACAAATATGATCACGGTTGCATTTCTGGATACAGTAAAACATTTATTGCGGTAGGTAACCAATGTGGAGTTTTTTCCACGTAGGCCTACGTTACAAGTCAGGAGAATGAGCAGTTAAAATCTGTTCACGATAAAGCGAGAACTTTTGAAATCAACCTTAGAAAAAAGTTACCGCTCCTGCCTGCATATACTTTAACAGGCGCACTGAGTGACATGCGTCCAGTAAAGTTGGTAATGATGAATGGAATACAGTTCCACAACTTAATGTCGAATAAAAAGTGATAACTTAAATTATTTATTTCGCTTTCTGTGTGTTTTTTTTTTAATTCATCGAAGTATAAAAATTACCAGATGTGTAACATATTTTTCTTTTCTTATAACTCGACAGTTTCAGCTGACCGACTCATGAATAAAGTAATGAGGTACAAGGAAATGTTAATTTTACATAAGGCGGAGGAATACACAACGTGCATACAGGTAAATCTTAAGCAGGGCTTCAAAAAGTGCTCATTTTACCGTGAACAGCCTATATCAGCATTTCCATTGTCTTTACAATGCAAATTATATAATAGTAATTCAAAAGGGCTCTACTGCATATTTCGAAATTTACTCCAGTATATAATATCATGATAAAAATTTGTGTAGTCATAAATAAAATAAAATAATTCAATTAATTGATTTTTCCTTAAACAATATTGTTTCAATAAAAATAAAAGTGATGTCAAATATATTTGAATATTTCACCGCTTATCTTTATGACAAAATACGTTGAATGCCAAACACATGTCAGAATTCATAAAGCTATGGTGACAATTTGCAAGATTTGTGAAATGATAAAATTATGAGTTTATAAAAGAGTCTCAAATTACTTTATAATGACGCGGGAGCTTAAATTTATGTTCCTCTGTGTTCAGTATCACAAATACGTACTATGTACCTATATTCTCATAGTTAAGTGTTGCAATATTACACAAATATTTCTTTCGTAATTCTTCAATTTTCTGAGAATGAAATATGGAAGTGTTGTTGCTCCGTTGGCAAAGTTAAGAAAATTTCGATGATTCGATACGATACTACAGTTGCGATATTTCATTTGCTATTTCTTGGCAAGTATAGAGCACAAAAAAGCATTTAAATTATATAATTCACAGTTTTCCGCGAGAGGGCGTTTGTAGTGAAATTTTAAGTACGGAAGTTTCCGTATTTTGAAACGTGATATCTCGGTCTCGATTTTTTTTAAAAACAGTTGCACCCGTATAGCGCCGCTGTCGCGTGCCAGCGGCGGGAGTTTTTCGTGGGGGAACAGCTTGCGTTATCTAGCGGCGAGAGTCAGAAGCAAGTGGGCCGTACGGTAGTTCAGTCGACGACACAACTCCATAGGGCGGAGTTCTGTAACTACAAGCTTCTCCGAATGAACTCTACCGCTCAACAAATATATATTTTTTCTCAAAAATGCAATTCTCACTTGCAACACGCGAACGATAGATTTCATTTTACTACAATTTTTTTTTCTTACACCTAAAGAGTTAATTTTCTTATTATACGTAATGTCTATAACGGCACTTTGACGAAATAGTAGAGAGTTTGAAAACATCTAGCGTAATTCCCGGGTAATCTTTAATTACTCTAGTTCACATACACAGCCATTAGGCAATCAATTAAAAACTCCTCGTGTCGACGAGTCTGTAAATGGAAAACTCCTCCCAATGGTTTCAAAAAGCTAAGTAGAATTAAAGCACGTAATGAAAATATTTTCGTACGAAAAAGTGGCTTGTGTTTTTAAAACAGTTAACTGAAATATTAACTCCTGTATCTTTGTTTCCTCAACACGACTTCTCCAAACATTATACATTCTCGTAATCTGCATATGACACTTATATATATTCGTTGCAAAATTTCCTAATATTGCCAAAAGAAAATTTCTGGAAACTCGACAAAGAAAATGCTCATACAGAAATATAAAACAAATACTTTAAAATTATTGGAGATATTTTAATGGCTTACTAATAAATCATGGGCATTTTTAGATAGGTACTATCATATTCTGATTGCCGTAATTTGTCTTAAGCTTGGCAGTACATACATTTTATCAATGTAGGCTACCTATAACTACTGTCAATATTGTTCATCACTACCAAATAAAGTAAAAAATATCGCAAAAAATGTTCAGAAAGAATTTTAGGAAAAAAAAAATTTAATTTACTAATTCGGGACCACATAATTCGGGCACTGTGTAATTCTAAAGAGCACAGTTTCGAGAGCAAAAATCTAAAGTTTAAAAAATGTCAATGCATTTAAAAATTATAATGTATTATTTAGAAACGAAATATTTGCCTGAGGAGGTCATTAGCTTATTATCTGTTGTACACTACTACAATAACAGAAATAACACAAAACTTTGGATGAATACACAGTTTACCTTCTTAATAGCATGTATAAGATGTAGTATATTCCCACTAAAATTACTGCGCTAGCCACAGACGAGGTTAATTGTAACTAACTTTAAAATTTTCCAACGCTTTAGCTTATTTAATACGGCAATTTTTAATATTTAATTGCTTTTTATGAGTTGGCAAACTGCGTGACAAAACAACAATCATCCATAGATCTAGAATATTCTATTAATTTTCTTCGAAAATGATTCTCAATTTTTTAAAAGAATTTTTTGCAAATTTATTTGAGGATCGTAGAGGAATTTATAACATGCATTCTAAAATGTTCTTTCCGCTGTAAGAAGCTGGACAATTTCTACTCAATATTAACTGTAAACCGTTATGGAAAGCCACGCAAAAATACCTACTCGTATTTCAAGAAATGTTACACAGTACTGATATTGTGAAGTTTAACAAAAGAACGTCAAGGTGTTTTAGATTAAGATCATTATAGGCTATTAACGGTAAAGTGAGCACTATTGAAAACCTAGTCAATAAATATGTTTTATTGTAGTCTTAGGCGTTAACTTTCGAATGCGGTGGATTATACAGAATGTATTTGTTACTTACATGGCAATATTTATTTTTAAAAGGTGGTTAAAGGCTAATAAGTGGCTTATTGGCAAAAGTAACTAGGGCTTCAAAGTGCTCACTTTACCGTGAACAGCCTATACATAATACATTTTGTGCAATAGAAGTTAAAATTAATGAATTGACTAATTATTTAGAGCCACCAATAGCTATGATAATGACTAAAGACATTTATTACTTAGAAAATTTCCTTGTGGATAAAACCGGTCCTAGCATTCTTATTTTTCGCGTTAAATGTATACTTTTCAATTATAATAATTAATTTAAATATTGACTCAAATTACAGCTAAATTATAATTCAAGAAATAAATCACAAATTTAGTAATATTTACAGTCTGCCCTCATACTGTACTACAATAATTCCTGGTAGTTCATTATTTCTTAATAAAATATACTTCAATTTGCAAATGATAAGCATTCATTAATACATTTTCCAAGTGCCTGTAGACTTAATTGTTTGTAGTCACGTCTCTATACTGAACGCTAATAAGTGACTATATAAAATAACTTGCTAGGCCAGATTCCCCTCCCCCCTCCCCAAAATCAAAAATATTCTCGCCCGACCTCTCACGCAAGATTCACACGTCCTCCAAGGAGGCCGAGCAGACAGAAAATATGGCTGTTCACACGTCAACATTTTTTTTTTTTTTTGCTCTACCGCTTTGGTGTTTGTCTGGCAGAACAATTTATGGCCGCTTGGGTTCCTTCGTGATTTAATACCATGCTACTGGAGAAGGTGCGGGACAAAAAAAACTCACACAGCAGGTGTTTTTAATAGACTGTTGTGAATTCAGTGTGATGAAATTTATTATTGTTTTTAAATATAACGTTTTAGCATATTTTTTTTTATAATTACGAAACAAACTTTTATGTTCTGATCTGCCTGTCGGTATATATAAAAACCACAATTATTCTGACAAATATGTGCAGTAGAAGTAACTTTACAATACACGTGCCATATTACCAATACATACATTTTACTCTCCAGTATGCAATACTGTAGAATTAAACATTTCAATGTCTTCTGGGGCAAACGAGTACGTGAGTATTCTCAGGGTGCTACCATATTTTTTACAAATAAATGTTATAGTGGAAGGCCTTTTGTGAGCACAAGTTAGGCTCTTTGCTTTAAAAGAACCTAATTTATATTAAGAAAATTACCGTTGAATGGTTTGCTTCATTTTTGTGTGTCGTATCATTTTTTCTCTCACAACTTTAAAGTGGTGCTATGAGCACTCGACTCTTAACGGAAATATCTGCATATAGAATGGTAATAATGACTTTATGTATAAAAATACATGGATAGTTGATTTCATACCAAATATTAATTCTCTCGACATGTACAAGTTTTGTAGACAGTTGATGAATCGTTTTTCTTAAAAATGTATGGATAGAGACAGCCGACACACCCATGAATTGAATATGAATTGATGAATTATGGAAAAATTGCGAAAGATTTATGGAAATATTGTGAATGATTGATGGAAATATTCCGAAAGATTGATGGAAGAATTGCGAAAGAGTGATGGGAAGATTGCGAAATATTGATGGAAATATTGAAATATTGATGAAAAGATTGCGAAAGATTGATGGAAATATTTAAAAAATGACTGGAAAGATTGCGGAAGATTGACGGAAAGATTGAAATATTGAGGGATTGATAAAAATATTGGAATATTGAAAGATTGATGGGAAGATTGCAAAAGATTAATTGTAATATTGTGAAAGATTGATGGACAGATTGAGAAAGCTTGGGGGAAGATTGGAATATTGATGGAAGGATTGAATTATTAATGGAAAGAATGGTGCATGTGGTACTGATTGTGGTGCGTTTTATGCTGATTGTGGTGCGTATGGCTCTGATTTACGGAAAGATTGCGGGATTGATCGGAAGATTGATGAAAAGCAGGTCTTTAATTAACTTTTAAACTTTTTAACTATATGTTTTTTTTTTTTTTGTTTTTTTTTTTTTTTTAATTTAATGGATTTTATAAAAGATTTAGAATTTATTTTACGGTTCAATGTTATCCAAGGTTATGAGTACTGAGTCTAGGTCACAGATATGAGGTCAAGACGAAGGTCATCCAGATCGAACATGTTGGTCGGAGTCATCAGTGACACCTGCGTGTTGAAAATGTAAACAAATGACAAACGAAAAAAATAAAACAATATGACAGGTGGAGTGCATTAGATAGAATGAGCAAAGGTGATAGGGTAGGGATGGGGAATGTTAATACAATGTGATTGATTGGAGGAGGTCAGTCTTCTGCTGGACATGGTGCTTTGGGAGACCTCCGGAAATGTAAGTTTTTAAAATAATTTTAAAAAATTTTCTAATTATATTTTTGGTTAACTTTTTTTTAATTCTTAGAAAATTTTTGTGATTTTTGACGAATTTTTCTGTTTAAGGTCAAAGGTCACCGGGTTAAGGAGAACGGTTAAAGTCACCTTGATCCGAGAGGACGGTAGTAGTCAGTAATATAATAGGTTTGCTGACATTTATGAATTTTTTCAATTTTTACTATTTTCCCATCGAGTTTTTGTTTTCAAGGTCAACCAAGGTCGCAGTTATAAGGTCAAAATCATGGGTCAACTTTAAGGTCATCTGGGTCCAAAATGGTGGTTGGGTGACGTCATAACATGGTGGCTGGTCGGTTCCAGTCCCTTGTCCCCTCTAAGCCCAAGCATTAAAAATTATATATATATATATAATACATTTTAAAGTTATATTTTATATTTTTTAAATATTTTTAGCGGTTTATATATATTTTTATGGATTTTTGAAACAATTGAGCGTATATTTGGGTTCGATAACAAACGTTTCTGGGGAAAGGTCACCAGGATCCAATATGCCGGACAATATGGCTGACAAAACCAAGATGATTGATGGTTAGGTCTGACTCTGGATGCTGGACCCCTTGTATCAGTTTGGCATACCCCATGCCTATAAAACAATATTGCTGCCACTGCTCTGCCCTCGAAAACCATCCCCCCAAATCAGTCCGATGGATGGAAAATTGCCTTTCGGGGGATCGTTTTTGCAGCTGGGGGATCGGTGCTTTTTTGAGGGAAACATGGGAAATTTTAATGACAAAGGGGAAATTCTGAGGGAAAATAATCGATTTTAAGTGTAAAAAAGGGAAGTTTTTGGGGAAAATTGCCGCGGGGGGACCGGAATGACAGAGCATGAATAGCTCCAAGTTCCGAAGCCGAACGCCGATGTGCCCAACTCCCCCAGATAATTTTACTGCCCTTGTTTATTGTTTTAATTGAAAACGCCATTTATTTATTAAAGTGTCTCCGATGGCATAATCGGCTTGAGTCGAACTTGAATCAAGAATACCATGACAATACTGTAAGCTTGCATCAAGCTTGCTGTGCAAACTAGTTTAAATCAAGCATGGATCATCTAACTATACTCCACGGGTCAATCTTGCAGCAAGCTTGGCTAGTAAAACGCCGCAAGTTTGTCTTGGCCAGCTGCAAGCATAGTTAAAGCCATTTGCAAGCTTGCCATCAGCAAGAATGTGTCAGTCATGAGGAATTTGTCTCGTACCAATCTCCAATTACACATGAATTATCAATTCCCTCTCGGCAAGGCAAATTTAAGTCAAACGACAAGCATTCCCTAAGCTTGCGTGGTATCTCGTATGTTTGGTATCTTACCGCACACAATACAGTAGATGTATTTAGCAGGTATTAATTAACACATTGTTCAGTGTCAAGTTGCGGGGTGGATTGTCTCATTCTACATGGCTGTCTGCAATTTTTTATTACCCTGACCATCTTACTTACAGTTCGCTATCACATTTCTGACTTGAGTTATTCTATTATTTCATTTTCAAATATTTATGTTCTCACATTCTGCTTGACCATCGATCATATTACATTGTTAACGGATGTAGGCAGAAAATTTTACTGTGGTCACAGAATGCTTGTCAGTATTTATTAAAATGTTTAGCTTGAAAAGAATTATAAAGTTCATGGACTCGCCCATATAAAATCTTGCAAAATTACTTTGGGAATGATTTATAACTTAGAGTTCTCCTTAGCGCACCGCTGCGCCCATCATTGCAATCTCTGGAAACTCTCCCACAGCGTGTATTCGGGAATCGGTTGTAATTGTCTGCGAGGATGGGACGACAATCTCCTCAGCTGGTAGATAACTTCATCCCCGAAGAGATTGTTACTTAACCAGGCATCATCACAAATTTGCAGGCCGTGGGAGTGTGCAGCATGTAGCAAGACTGCTGTTCTGTGTTCAGCCAGCTCGTTCTGCATAATGACAAAACGATGCACGGGAGCATTTTCGTGGAGGATAGATTTTTTTCTCAACATCCACAGCCCGGAGTACTGTGTTCACGCATAGCTACAGACATGCAAAATTCGCGTTATTATTCGGCATCAGACTAACCTTCACAGTACTGTCTGTACTGGACCCGGCGTCGTTTCTCCATTGGTTGCTACATGGATGTGAAGCCACGCCCTTTCTGACTGAGCTGCACGTGATTGGGGCACACAACTGTTAAGTGTTGATTTATTGGCGCAGATTTACCCAAGTCGTGTCACATGAACTATAGTCGAATGACAAACGTATTGCATAGGTATACGTGTTTCGAGTTTTACGTGTCCCAAAACAATGACGCGAATTTTGCAGGTGTCTACACATAGCACACTTCGACGCTCTATACGACTTGGTACGAAAGTACTCTATACCCCAGTTTACTTCATAGGCTCTGTTCCTTGAAACAAATAATGCTGCAACTCGCAGGTGAAAAGCTAATTAGGATACAGTGCGCGCGTTTAAAACCGTACCTCGCCATTACCCTGCTGTCAATGGCGGACACGAATCGCTGCCCGTTGGAAATATGGACGACCGAATAATATTTATGAATTTCATGCTGTTGGATGATATATTCTACATCCACTCATGTATGCATCCATTACAACAGTTTTCAGGTCTATAAGAAGGAGATAACATTAATTTTTGCGTCCGATTATCTGAAGTTTGCATTTCAGCAGCGGGAAGTGACGGCCGAATCGTGAAAACCGCTGAGGTGAACTTACTGCTAGTATGTTGCAATTGCTTACGTCACACGTGTCTGATACGTACTTCTTAATTGTTCAGCATGGCATTTCACGCATTGTGACACACCACTCATTACCGCCAATAAAAATATTCGATGTTGTAATATTTTAGCAGTTCAAATACTATTGTATTATTCCGCTATATGCAACATTAACACCGCCATGTGTCTTTGTACATGCGTCGATCATGTGAATCTGAAAGTATTAGAAAAGTAAATATTTTTCGCTTTGATGCATAAAAAAAACAGAAAGTGAAAAAATAATAATAATTTGAATTATTACAAAGAGTTACCTAACACTTTTTATTCGGCGTTAAGTTATGGAACTATTTCCAATCCATCGTAATCCACTTTACCAGACGCATGTCACTCTTTGCACCCGTTAAAGTATATGAAGGCATGGGCATTGACTGTTTTCCAAAGTTAATTTCAAAAGTGTTCACTTTATCGTGAACAGCCTTTAGTCGTCTGCATGTGAAGAAATAAAGCGTTATTCAGGTGTGAAAACTCAAAAGTGTTCAGAATTGTTTTCGTAGAAGGAATTTTATCCATGGAAGCCAGCCCTCACGAAATGAAGCGTAAAAAAACTGGATAGGAATTTATTACTTGAGTGCTTTGAAATATTTATCCTTTGCTACTCAGAATCCAGCATGTATAATGACTTTATTGTACCGCAAATTTCTGATTGTCAAATTTGCATTTTACAACAGGTGTGGAGCTTCACAACCAGTTTCTTCCGATGACAGCATATTATAAGCTGTTCGCAGTTAATTGACCACTTTTGAAAGGCCTGGCAAGGATTTATTATTTCTTCCCATTTCGTATCCTTCCACTGCAGGTATGAGAAATTAACCTTGCCATGCACCTTCTGACGTTGTTCATGCGCCATGGAAATGGGATCGTGGAAATTTTTGGAAAAAACGCGTGTTAATAATATACAAATCCGTACGATTATTGTGCATAACACAAAAAACACTGACTTCGTAAGACATAAATTTAAACATTGCACTACTCACGGTACGATGTCAAGTCTTTTAAAGGCTGTTCACGATAAAGCGAGCACTTTTACAATCAACCTTAGAAAAAAGTCACTGCTCTATACCTGCGTATATTGTAACGGGCGCACTGAGTGACATGCGTCCAGTAAAGTTGGTAACGACGGAGAAAATGTGATACGACATCTTTACGTCGAGTAGAAATTCGTTAGATAATCATTTGTCATAACTTAAATTATTTCCTTCGCTTTCTGTTTTTTTTATACATAGAAGTGTAAAAAATTAATAGATTTGAAAAAAATATTTACTTTTAAAATAATTTCAAAATTTCACTTGACCGATGCATGTATAACGTGATGAGGTCCGTGGCAATGTTGATTGTACATGAAGTGGAAGAACATGCCATGCGCATACAAGTAGATCTTAACCCCTTAACGTATTATCGCTATTATACAGTGATGTAGTGCTAAATTAAGCAGTGACGTAGCTCTCCCTAACCCCTCACCCACCACCTTCATAAAACACATATTTTTTTTTTTTTGCTTTATTTTTTTTTAAGAACAGTATAGAATTTTTCCTTTGACAATCTTAATGTTTTGCGAGTGTTTCCTTGTGCATTTTAATTATTTACATGCATCGCTTTTAAAAAAATAGCAAATTAATAATTGAAATATTTCACACTAAATTATTATCACATTGTACTGGGATGAATAAATTAGTTCTTTACTTTAGGTTTAAAGCATGCTTGAAAATGGATTTTCATTTCCATCTGTCTTGCTTCTTGTTTTGGCTAACTGGCATACGGTTTTTTTTTTTTTTTTTAATTTTTGCACTAAAAAAAAAAAAGAAGATTGTTTTTGCTAACGCAATCGCCCAACCAGTGACGAAGCTGAGCTCCGGCGCCACTACACCACTACACCACTGCTATTACAAACTTCCACGAATGTCGTGTTGCACAATATGTGAACACATGGTCGGCGTTCTGCAACGTCAGAAGCTAGCACGAATAAAAACTGTGCCTTTTCGCTGGGTAATGCTATTGGCTTGTACTAGCACATCAGAATTTGATTATTGTTTCCTGCCGATATCATACAAACAATAGAAAATATTTCCATAGGTTCCGTCATTTTGGTTATCATAGGCTATTCACGGTAAAATGAGCACTTTTGAAAGCCCTGCTTAAGATCAACGTGTATGTGCGTTGTGTATTATTCTGCCGTATATGAAATTAAGAATTCCATGGACCTTGTCACTTTATTACACTCCGGTGCATTAAAAAAAAACAGAAAGCCGAAGAAATAATTAAGTTATGACAAATAATTACCTAATACTTTTAATTCGACGTTAAAATATGGAACTACTTCCCATCCATCGTTACCAACTTTAATTGGCGCATGTCACTCATTGCGTTCGTTAAAATATATGCAGGTAGGAGCAGTGACTTTTCTCTAAGTTTGATGGAAAGTGCTCACTTTATCGTGAACAGCCGTTAGAAGGAATTCTCAAGTACTTCTGAGTCCGAAAAATCTCCTCTTGCTCAACACTGGGGTGGAGGGAATTAAAGCATCAGTTGCTTAAAAAAAAACACGCGCTCACACTCGCGCGGCCTCTTACTTGGAAGAAGGCGTCGGTGATGTCGTTGCGACAGCGCGCTGAGGTCGCGGCGTGTGGCGACGGTGTTCAAGGCGAGAGCCGAGCATCAAGCGGGCTCGCTGGAACAGAAATAAACAACTGAAAACTACGAGGGAGAACTTATTACCAAGGCCATTCGAACTTTGACACCGCGTGTCGATTGTCTTGACGCCCGGCGCGGGGTTGAGGTCGCGATCTTCTCTCGCGCACGCATGTGCACACACACACACACACACCTAGGCGCACAAAGGTCCACACGCCTACTTACGCTGACGTACCGTCGCGAGCAGAGGTACGACGGCGCCTGTGAATCTCGAAGAGAAATCGGTGAATCGTTTGAAATAGAAAAGGCACTAGGGATAGGACAATTTCGCGAGTTCGATGACCTGTAGGCTAGACTCCACAGTCCTGTGCACACTACAGCCTCCGTTGTTTGATCATTGGCTGCTGCCACAGTGTTACCTAACGCCTGGCAGTATGGGATTCGCTACTGGATTCTTTGCAAGTTTGCTATTGGCTCAGAGGCGTATAGGGCGTGTCTAATGATCTGTAATCCAATTGCAAAGATGACTTCACCGTATATGTGTTTGACGTCTATCTCGTCCCGAAATGAATTCGAGAAATTTTCCTATCCCTAAGTATCATCCATGCCACGAGGAAACCGCTGTTGATGAACACAGGCAAGAAGTTCATAAATTTGCTAATTCGCCAGGTTTATACAATCACAGCTCGAGTATAGGAAGAAAAGAAAGCAAAACGTTGTATCATACAATAAATTCTACTCGTGGCTACAGATAGTTGTCAAATATGTAATAAATAAAGCCAGTGACTTTTCGCGAAAGAATATGAGCACACGGTGGACTTCAATACTATAAGCATCCGACATCAACATGTCTATTACCATTGGTTGCTGTCTGCTTGAAAAGGCGCTTTCATATTTGACCTACTCACGAAAAGATTTCAAGGACAAGTTATACTTCCCAACATTGTAGAGCCAGTCACCTATCTTGATTGGCTGAATTACTTTTGACGCGGGTTAACTGTCTGCGCACGAATCACGTAGGAGCCGTGCCAATGCTGCCGCTATATCTGTTTAACCACTAAAATAATTTTAACTGAACTCGGTGCGTGATCAATACACATCAATAACATTGAATAGAAAGCGGTAGACAAGAGAGTGAAATTGTCAATCCATTCGAAAGAATGATTCGTCTCATCTCCACTAAACTCTTGCACAAATGTCGTCGTGTCAAGTGAGACACGCAATTCACAGTTCAAAATGATTCACCTCCATTTTCGTCACCTAACTTAACACATTGCATCTGTAAATTTTGCATAAATGCCAGGTGAAGGAGAAAATGTATACTTGCAGGATAACCTTTGCATGCAGAACTTCATAATAATTATTTATATTAACCAAACAGCATTTATATACAATCTTAGAGTGAAATATGCTTTTGTGTTCAGTAAGCTCCTATGGACCATGCACTACTTGCTGATTACAATAATATAGATTTAAAGAGACCTCTTCCATCATTTTGTGGAATTACATCTACCGCACTGTATTCTACCACAGCCAGTGATTCGCAATCGTAGAGCTAAAAACGCCTAGTTCATAAGACATGCGTGTCTCTCATAACGCCAAAATATGCTACTTTGAGATGAGATGCCTTCATTCAGTTTTAACACTCAGTTAACGATGTAGATAATAAGCTTACACTCTAAATACACGTGAAAGTAATTTGCTTAGGTATTAAGAAACCTAGATAGAAAGATCATATGTGTTTAAAAAATGTTTACGGAGAACGAATTTTTCATCACATTTGATGATAATCGGTTGAGTTACTCTCGAGAGGTAATGTAAAAATATTATTTAATGGTAGCAGTACCTTCAAAAATTACATACGATTGAAGTTATTTCTTAGTTAATTTACTGAACATGAAAGGTGATTTAGATAGATTCAATTTAATCAGACAAATGGCAAATCACACTACAATAATATCACTACCGCTTTGGAAATGTATGTCTTATACCACAGCACTATTTCCGCACATAGTTTGGCGGGAAATGGCTGAAAAGTTACAAAAATGTATTTAATAATAAAGTGACTATCAGATAACGTATTTCATCATGAAAAGAAAATTTTTAAAAATCAGTTTATTTAGTGCACACAATAAGAATTAGCAACATCCCAAATTCGGTTCACATCGGTATTTTTTTTTAATTTCACGAACAGATGTGTATTCTTGCTAATAGTTCAAAAGTACCCTCAGAGCGATATCTAAAAATTCTATACCAATTTCCTTTGAAAAGTAAGTCTTCAAATTTGCTTCCTTGTCTGTTGTCAAGCGTCCCTAAAAATATTTGAACTTTCTCACCTAATTTCACCAAACCTGTTACAATTATAAAATCTAGTAAAACAACCTGAATTTGTAGGTTTCAAGTATTGCTAATAATTTTTCAAACTGGCAGATAGTTAGATATTTTAGGTTTGTAATCATACCTCAGTGACTATAGAACCGTTTTTTTTTTTACCAAAATAGCTATGCTAGTAGTATTGAATGTGAACATTGAAGTCACTGATGTCAGGGTGGAAGGCGACGATTGGGCCAGCGTTCTACAGGAGGTGTCGAACATCGTGTGGACCAATGCCCAAAGTTATGTAAACACATGTGTTTTGAATTCCAGCTTGTCTCAAAATTAATCCGCGAACTCTTCAAGTCTCTGGTCATCAGCCCTTCTATAAGAAAATTTGAGGTTATTATACTATACATTAGGAAACACTCGACCGATCTCCTCCAAAGTCGGTGTACTTATAAAGATGTTGTAGGCATTAAAATTATTTCAATACATTATGAAACGATGTTTTAAATTGCAGCCTTATAAGTACGTAAGGATATAACGTGATCTCTCAGCACTGATTCGAACAAAATTTGATACAACAGTGTGACTGTTAAGAGTATTTAATTCGTTTGTTTTTAACATATTTTCTGCCCTTTGAAAGAAAATACATAAAATATCAATACGCAAGGCATAATTTTTTTAAATGTTGGCTTTAATATTTTGTAATATTTTTGTGCTCTATCTCTAGAACCTATATAGACCTACTTATATAAAACCCGTTTGGTTTGTTGAAAATCGGAAGTCGCCCAATGCCATTTTTATCCGCCAACTGCAGAATTAATCTTTCATTAAATATTTCGGACACTGTTGAAATTATTCATCCGTGTAATAAATTGGTTTACGAAAGTATTGTTAATGTAGAACGTTTTGATTAAATTAACATATATTAGGTCAGGTTGTTATTTAAAAATGGCAGCCCTAATGAACTTTCAGCTTGATTGGTCAAATATTTGTAACTGTTAGACAGACATAAATAAGATTGTACGTGCTGCTAACACATACCGAGGATTTGTTTCATCTGCACGTTAAGGAGATTCCCTGACTTTTTATGGCTAAAAATTATTTCTCGGGAATTACGAAAACGAATATCTACAAATTTCGGAGCTAAGCTATTAAATGGACAGAAATATATGTCTCATTTAGTTCACAAATTACTATTATAGAAAATAGTGTACGTTCAATTTTTTTGAAATGTATTATCATATATCTGAAATAATTTAATAATTTCAACAAAAGTTTTTATTTTAATAATACCTCAAATGTGAATGAGACTGTAGCCCATTTGTTTTTTGAGAAATATTTGTGGATTCTTTTCCTTTTGTCCGTTCGTATGTGTTGCCAACAGAGCTATAGTTTTTCCAATTTCAGAAGAAATTTATGTGTGGGAATTTAAGAAATTCTAGTTAACTGTTGTCCATTTTTAACTACGGGATAGCCCATACAACGCAACAGTACTTCAGAAATGAAATAAAAGTGCTTTAGTAACTTCACTTCTGAAATCAGTGTAAGAACATTGGATTGGATTGTAAAGTTCTTATTGATGTCCCCCGATGTTATGCTTCAACACTAAATTCGAATAAGTGGAAAACAACAGATTCTCAGCGAAATTCAATAACTCGAATCAGTGAAAATGGCTCCACTTACGATCAGTGCAGAACCGCTTATTGTTTCAGTGAAAAAATTCCAGTGATTGAATTAGTGACCTGAACTATTTTACCGATTGAATAGGCGACGGCCGACTGCAGTGGCGGAATAAATATTGTTTTTATTAAATGTAGCTAAATATTTACGTAAAATAAGCATCTTTACGTTAGTTTGCTACTTATATTGCGCAATACACCGTAATTTAAAGAAGTAAAAAATCTCCCGCAGGTGACCATGATCGAACTCACAGAATTCTGAGCTACCAATTCACGCTGGCAAGTTTAAGGAAAATAGATTTTTAATAGTCTCTCACCGAAAGTGTGAAGTTTTCAATTCTATGACGTTTCTTTTCGTTCTTAATTTGGTTGGCAATATTAGGATACTTAAAACGAATAGTACATATGAGTACAATCTTTTCGCCAGATTAAATGCAGTTTAAACATTCAAATAGAGCACTGTGATGATTACATGAAAACCAAATGAGAGACGTAAAAACGGAATTAAAGACTGAATGTTCATGTTACCTCATAAAATAGTGTTTTGAAAGATGAGACACAATTTAGAAGGTATTTTGTATTGTTTTTGATGGTATATGCGTTATTTCAATTAATACACGTTTTTTAACGGACATTTTTAAACGCTGTTTAACTGATCCATCAGTCAAAAATAAACCAATGAAAAACAGTGAGAAAAATTACTGATGAATCGGTGGAAAATGTCACTAAATCAATAGGTGAAGGAAATCTGGCATTTTCCCCCACTGATTCATCAGTTAAATTCACTGAAGTGACTGTTGAATCAGTCAGGAACATTTGACTGATTGAAGCAGTGAAATTCTTACTGATTCAGGTTTAGAGTGAAGGCTTATCAGGGGACGGGTTACAAACTAACTGATGAGCTATCTTAAACTATCATCCATGCCTTACCTGGGATTCGGACTCAAACCCTCCCGCACCGCAGACAAGCGGCGCACCAACTGACTGCTCCACAGCGTACACTGTTAAAAAAAAAATTCCTTCATTTTACGGAAAAGTTCTGGTAAAAATTTATCCAGAAGTGTCCGTAAACTCTTCGTAAAACTACGGACACACTGATTTTCAGAAACGTACTTTCCGTAGATTTCACGGAACCTCTCCGTTCATTTCCAAGTTGGTTTTCTGTACTTTCCGTTTAAAATAAAAAGAGATAGTGAAAATGTCTTTCATTTTCGTTACGTGGCTGTTCTACCGTGTATAAAAAACGATATTAAAATGTTAAAATATTTTGTACTTAAGCGAGGTTTGAACCCGCGTCGAAAACTATTAGATAACGACTTTCGCTTATACATTGAGGTATAACGTTTATATTTTAATTTGAAAGACAAAATAAATATTAAGTTTTTTTTTTTAATTTAGTGTATTTTTAGTGTTGTCAAATGTCATAGACGTCTGATGCATTTTTTTAAAATGTTTGGAAGAATAGGTCATAGTCTCGTGGATAACCTTAACTGCCGCAGAAACTATAATTTTCTTGTTACAGTGGCGAAGAAAGCTTCGTGTAGAATCAGCATTGTTCGTCCCCATAACTCGAAGCCAAAGGGAATACGGAGACTTTCCGTGTTTTGTATTTACGGACTTAACACCGTTTTTTGTCATTACGGATTGCCTTTCCTTATATACACTGCACATTTCCGTAAAACATACCGTAAATATACGGACATTTTTAACAGTGTAGCTTACCTACGTCCAAAAATTCTCGCAGACAGGCCCAAAATTTCTACTTTCAGTAGTGTCTCGAACACAACAAACTGTTCCTTTATCAAGCCCAAATTTCTATATATGACTCGTTTTGGATGCGTTATGATTAAAGTTTTACATCATGTGCTCTATAAAATTTTTCAGCTGGCTTCTGTTATATAAGCTCGCAGATGACCCATAGTTTGACTTCTTGAAAACTGTACTAACATAAATAATCGATGTGAAAATGCAGTTAGAATAATGAACAGGAGCAGAGCAGACGAGGCGGAGCAGACGGAATATTAACATTGGAGAAATCTCCGCATCCCGTGAGAATTCCGAGATGAAAAATTCCTGATACGCACGTGCTGGTAATCGAATGGGGAAGAGAGAATTGGGAGACATTTCGGATAACCACTGGGTGCACTGTGCGTCCTATCACTGTTGTGACTCCACGGCTCAGTTCCTCAAGGTCACTACAGAGAAAAATATATAGGAGCAAGCCAGCCTGCGATGAGCTGACGATCTCAGCCACTCAGCACGCGGCTTGCCAAAGATCTGGGTGTATGAAGCACCTAATATTGTCGGGTTTGCTGTTTCCTACCTTCTGGACCCTTCCTATTGCGGGGTGAGTCCATGGCTACAATTATGGCCGTGACGCCAGACAATCCTGCTTTAGTCGCGATGCATGCATCATATTTAACATAAGTCTGGTTTAAGGCGTATAGGACTGGCCCATGTTCTTACCGACTTAGCTACTAAAGGCCGTTCACTATCAAATATCCACATTGGAAACGATTCTTAGAAAAAACACACTGCCCCTGCAAGGCACATATTTTAATGTGCGCCCTGAGTGACATTCTTCCAGTAAAGTTGGTAACGATGGATGAAATGTAGTTCAAGATCTTAACGTCGAATATAAAGTGTTCATAATAATTTGTGATAACTTACAATTATTTCTTAACCTTTCTGTTATTTTTTTTTTAATGCATCGAAGTGTGAAAATGAGCACATATGAAAAGTATTTACTTTCTTAATAATTTAACACTGTCATTTAACCGACGCAAAAATAAAGTGATGAGGCCCATGTCAATGTTAATTTTACATAAGGCGGAGGAATACGCAACGTGTATACAAGTATATCATAAGCAGGGCTTTCAAAAGTGCTCATTTTAGCGTGAACAGCCTATAACATGTATGTAAGAGGGTCAGAGAACTGTGAAGGGGCCCACACTGGCGTAGTGGGATTTGAGGGCCCGCCAAATAAAAACAATAACAATTAATGTTACAAATTACACTAGTCAGATGTCCAGTTGTGCCACTTCCCTCATCTGAGTGATGTGTATGCATCATTTGATTAAACTAGTGCCAAATAACTGAAAGGAAGGCCCACCCTCTCTCTGTTGGTGTTTCACCAACCACTAATAAAGAGCATGGTTCCTGCCTTCCTTACTCCTGTAGCATTTTCTAATAATGCATGTGAAAGTATCGAATTCTTCCCTATCGAGAGGGGTTTTTTTTTTTTTACGGTGTCCATGCCGGTTTTTCCCTCTCTCTTCTTAATTTAATTTTAATTTTAGGTGCACTCAGGGAGGTAGCAATAACCCGAATCGCAGTCATGGCTGCCCAATCCCTCTCCGCCACGACGCGCGCCTCCTTGCGTGGATTTCCCCGTCCCTACTTCGGACGTACAATAAACACTTCGATTGGGTAGATGAGGAGAAATCACTAATCAGTTGGTCAGTGCGACTGCGTGAAGATGGTAACTGCAGCGACTGCCAAAACGTTTGCAAGATGATAAATCTTTGACTTGGCTGCTAATATCTGCTCAGAGTTGTTTTGTTTCACGCTTTGTACATGTACTATAATGAAATAATATTTTATGAAGGTTATTTAATTAAGGTTTCGTAGCAACGCAACGCAAAAATAATTATCTCACCTCATATCAAACTATTGTGTGTATGAGTGTGTGTGTGTGTGTATGTATATATATATATATATATATATATATATATATATATATATATATATATATAAGTTCAACTGTTGTGACGTAATAGGTAGTTTTAAGTTATTGATATGTTAAAAATTGAATTTCGTACGCAACATATATAGAAACAATTGCTTGTATAAAATTTCAACTCTTATTTGCCAGCGTGCACTTTCGCTGTCTTCTTAAAGTTTGGAAACTGTCGGGGAACAGCACACAGCTTGAACTATTCCATTAAATCTTGAATTTGCGTTTAAACAGAATTGTACTCTAGTTCGCACGCAATGAAAGTGTGCTTTTGATTCCGGACTGTAACACGTCCACTAAGTGAAATTTAAATTTGTATCTTTTTTTTTTCCTCGTGAATGCCAAACAAAAACTTTTTAAGGCAGTTAAAAAATACTTTAAAAATATGTAATTATAAAACAATATTTCGCGAAACTAAAAAAAAAAACCTGTTTTCTTTTTGTTTTATAGAAATTAACCGGAAAGAAATCATAACTCGAAGAGACTAATTACTGAAAGTATAGATGTACTAATAAAAAAACGAATTCTTAATTAATGAAACTAAGAACGGAATAAATAATCTCAGTTGGATAGCCTGAGCTCTATAATAAGGAAGTGGCCAACGCAAAAACCGTATGAAATATTTGTGTTAAGAGCAAATAAAATATTTCGCGTATCGTGAGGAACGCAACGTAATTCGCAACTTATGACATGTGCGAAATAGAGCATGTGCGAAATAGAGCAGGTGCGAAATAGTAAGTTATACCCATATCTTGTCTGGAGCGTGCTGCCAGGCCAGCATTTGAGAAAACTTAATTTTGCAAAAAGTTGATCAAACTTTTAAATTAATTTTTTTTTTACCCTTTAGCAGTTTTTATGAGCTATCTGGGTTGAGCATTGTTTCTCGAGCTGCTACTGTATGCCATTCGCATTTCAGGAACGTAGTTATCATTTTTATTGTATGGACACGTCAGAAGTCATGAACTAGGTAGTGTGTAAATAAACACTCGAGAATCATTTCATTCAGTTAAATTAGATAATACATAATGGGGAAAACTTCCGCAAACTGGAGAAAGACGTTCTTACCTGTGCTGGAGTCAGGATGCACGGAGAGAACATGTCAATATTTGGTTACTAAAGTCAGTGACCCTATAGACGAACCACTTGTTACTCACCGTAGGAAATTGATTTTAAAAAAGCTATTGGAGCAGATGCAGATTACATTACTCTGAAGCGAATAATTTTCTTATTTCAATTTTCGCTGACGGAATAGTGTTGTACACGGCTGGCACAATTTCTAATTGCTAACGCTTATTATTCTAGTCAGCGTTATTGTATTACGCCAATTTTTTAAAGGTTCTTCTATCATTGTACTCAGTTCGAATTTTGGGTTTCATCTTTTAATTAATACCTATTAATTTTTTGTGCAATTCATCGAATGGTCGTGCGTTTTTTGTAATGCGTATTGTTATGACCTTTTAATCATTATATAAACATTTGGAATCAAGAAATGCTTGTAAAAGTTACTTTATAATATATTTTAATACTAATAATTTGCTGGGGAACAGTGTCGATGTACTACAAAAATGTTTAGATCTTTAATTTGCAAGTGAAAGTCATCGATTCACTCAGTGGAACTAAATTGTAACGGTGACCTTTTCGTGCAAGGATAGTGAGAATTTGTTTATTAATTTCGCGGGGAATTAGTACTCCAAAAGTAGGGGGGGGGGGGGACCCATACAAGTAAGGGAAAATTAACTATATTGTATAATAGAATTATATTTTTAGTTATCCCGGAGTATTAGTACTGGTAATTTTTTTTAAATATTATTTATATCCTCTGACAAACAGCAACCGACATCTCAACACTAAAATCCTCGACAATTGCTGGTGGGTAGGTCCTCTATCACGATGGGCCGATGCGCAATCCATTACACCACGACTACAGCATTACATCATCTGTGAATATTAGTGTGTTAAACGACTGTTTCTTCCGCCCGTCCTCCCACTTACCTGTTGAGACAATGCTTAAGAGTTCCATGCGTCGTAAGGTAATTTTCCTATCCATTTATGGGATTTTCCACCGCTATGTACGTGAATTTTACTCCAGAGTGCGATAATTTTACCTCACCGGCAAGGAAAATTATGTTTCCCACACAAGTTTGCGAATATTACCTTACACTTGTCAGGTAATTTTCCCATTGTTTTTTTTACAGTGTACGGTATTAATAAGAACCAACGGAAGTTCGAATATAGCTACCTTGAATCTCGCAACTCCCCGCACGTACAGAAGCGAATACATCCGTCTCTGTCCCGGCTCACTGCGTTTCCCAAACGGTTTTCAACTCTGCCCCCAGGCAAACGCCTGCGCGGTTACTCCTTTAAACCATCTTCACTCCTCGCCAAGTAGCGAAAAGATCATGATTATCGTCGGCGCAAGGAAATAAACTTCTTCCACGTCTGACGCAATGAGAAGTAACTGAAATACAGCCATCACGTTGGCCGCATCGTGACTTTCGCAGCCCGATGACGTCACGGCGACGGCAAATTCCACCTGTGAATACTGAAACTCGTTCTGTGCTGGGAAAACCGCTTCCTCCATTCTCTATCTTCCACAAGTGAAATGTCTACTGGTAAGAATCGTTTCGAGCAAATACATACACATTAGACTTGCAGTTAAATAACCAAATTATTTCTGACAAAACACTTGCAGCACGGAGCTTCGCGTCACAAGTTTGTTTTAGCGTATTAACGACGTGGGCCACCAAAAAATGTGTTATTTTACATTTTTCCCCTCATACTTTTAAACTTTTAGACGTTATACGCTGTTCACAGTAAAATGAGCACTTTTGAAAGCCCCGCTTAAGATCTACTTGTATGCACGTTGCGTATTACTCCGCCTTACGTAAAATTAGTATTGCCATGGGCCTCATTACTTTATTCATCTGTCGGTTAAGTGAAACTCTGAAATTATTAGAAAAATTAATATTTTACATATCTGGTCACTTTCACTCTTTGAAGCATAAAAAAAGAATGAGAAAGCGAAAGAAATAATTTAAATTATCACAAATGGTTGCCTAACTCTTCTTATTCGCCGTTAAGATATACTTTCCCACAATCGTTACCAACTTTACTGGGCGCATGTCACTCAGTACGCCCGCTAAAATGAAAATAGGCATGGGCAGTGACTTTATTTTCTAAGGTTGATTTCGAAAGTGCTCATTATTTCGTGAACAGCCTTTACTAGTGATTATTCTTACGTTGGGAAAAAAAAATATATATTTCGAGTGAGGGCACAGTTTTTCCATAAATACATGTCAAATTCCTAATTATACTGTTTCAGAAATGCACAAATAATTTTAAAAAAACATATTACTCGGGGAAATGAGGTAATTCGCACTGACATATAAAATTGTACAAGGAAGGTGTTTTTTTTTTTTTTTTTTTTTTTTTTTTTTTTTTTTTTTTGAATGTCAAAAAATTGCAGAAAATTAGGAAATACTTGCACATTTTCGGCTTGTGACTGCCCCAAAACTTTTAGAAAATAACTTTTGTTAAACATACCTTGAAATAAATGAAGACAAGATCTTTAAGTTGCCCTTTTTTTTTATAGTTTTCTGTAAATAGTTTGGTTTATTTTATTCGTACATTACAAAAATACTAAAAATTTTACTTTGGCGTGTAATTTTGCAGAAACGATGTCATCTAAAAAAAATATTACCCGAGGAAAAGGCAGTCTCCGATAAGGTCTACAGGTTGAACAACATGTGGTAACAAATAGACAATAACAATATTTTCCGAGGCCATCACCCGTAAGTGACGAAGCAATCGTGGTGAAGTATGACCAATGTATCACACTCTTTGATTCAAACCTTTGAAAAATCACCTCGTGTATGACGCGTTTAGTTATTTCCTGAATATTCCATGCATCACAAGAGCTTTACACTTGTGTTAACATAAAAGTATGTTATATTTCACAAAAAAAAATTAAGTTTTACTTTTAAACTATTTATAAATAATTATATTTCATTTATAATATAGATGAATGAAAACAGTAAGAAAACATGTTTGTTGGTAGCGCCTATTATAAAATAGTTCTCATGATAATATTATCACAACTGAGTGCACACACGAATTCTGTGTGTTGTTCCTTCGGTGTAATTTTCTAGACTTAGTTATGCTTAGTTTGAATGAGGCGGAAGAGTATCCTGGAAGTAGAACCTCGGCAGGGTTTCAGAAAAGTGTGGATTAACCGTGAATGGATTACATGCAGTGAGTTAGTTTTACCTTCAACGGATGTCGCGCGCTTGTAATTGAATTTAATCGTTATTAACCGCAAATAGTCTGTAACATTATTACATTACGGTCAATTTTTCTTTTCAATCGATACCTTCGAATGTATTCGCCAAATTTAGTCCACGCGTTATACGTGGTATTTATGAACCGAGGAGAATTTTTTCATGATTTAAAATTTGTTCTGCACTAATTACGGTTTAATTACTTGACGGAAGTTGGATATTTATTAATTTTTCTACGCCGTAATGCATATTGCTAGAGAGTTGTAGTTGTATTTACAGAATAAGTGTCCCTATACAATTTAAATAAGAAAGAAACCAGTAAATCGACATGTCTTGTTAGGTCGAGCCTCGATTCTGAATTACTGGGGGTATAATGTACCATTAAGTTGAAATAAATGGCGAAAATTTTATTTTCCAATCCTTGTGCGTATCACGTAAAACGGCATTTCTGCGCGGTTTGTTATTCAGTCTCGTCTCTTCAATTTTTATTTCACGCTCATCAACACGCTGCTACATCAGCTGTCTCAGTTAGCCAGTCGGTGATCACATTAGTTTCCAGTCACAGCAGAAGGAGCGCACGAGGATTGCTTTGAAGGGTGCATGGCCACAGAACTCGGAGCCTGTTAATCAACCAAGGCGAGGCGTGTATGGTTGTTCGTACTAATCTACACGATGCTTATTCAATACCGAGAACCTCTAACCCCCCATTTCTCTTCGCGTACGCTCTCGTCTTTCGTGGCAGCGAAACTTCTCTGAATACAAAACAGTCGAGCAATGTATTAGTAATCCATCAGGTACAGTGTCTGTCAAAACACGACGCACTATCGTTTGGAGCGCTGCCAGTTCACAGCAAATCTGCAAATCACTCCTTCGTGCAAAGGAAATTTTAAACGCAACTCACTGATACACACATAGACTACCAGGCTAATATATTAATTAATAATCAAAAGTGATTTGTCTTATTGACCTGTGGATTTTGAGACGGTCGAAGAAAAATATCTCGTGTACCTTCATTAGTTATAAATTGTCGTGTAGCCATTACGTAATAAAGTACAAGTTAAATAGTAAAACTACAAATATTTGTTATGAGTACATATTTAGTACGACTAACGATAGGATTAATCAACCACTAAGGAACTCTTGGTTTATCCGTTTCCATTTTCAATACAGCGTCAGTTAAGAAATAGTTTGAGGTCGAGAAGTGCGGAAGCTTTAAGGGCGACATTGAACCGTGCTACAAGTGCATCATCGCTTCTAAGCGCAGTGTTCTCGTGCTGCGTGTACTTATGGGACTGTCAGTGGCGACGCTGAAATGTTACTGGCGGAAAGTCTGTAGCAAGTTTCATTTCACGCCCCTCGAGTACTTCTGTGTGCAAAGAACGCGTACATCTTGAGATACGGCGCTTTTAAAAAGCTGACTTTCAGCCAGCCGTTTTTGAGCGGCACGAAGTGATGTTTCCAAAGTGCGTGACGTCTAGAAAGCACGCAGCGGCGCTCGTCTGAAGCGTGTGCTCTTCTCGTACATCAGCACACCGGGCGCACGTTTAGTATTTTCGGGGCAAAGCGTGTATTTCCAACACTGCAACTCAGTTCGAGCACCAGGTATAGGCGGAGCACCGCACCCGACTATACAACGTGAAGAACTCATAGAAAATGTCGTACAGGCACCATGAAAATTGTCAGAAAAGTTCGATTTATGCTGTGTATGAAAGAAGAATGTATACATTTTGAAACATCATAAAATATTTTACCAAAATGTACTTTTCAGATGTCAAAAATGATTATAATAGTCTGTATTTTTAACAAAATTTAAGCATATTTCCATTCTGGAAGCTTCAGAAAGCAGAATTTGCAAGAAAATCTTCGTCATGGAACAGCGTCATAATGTTTACTATGATTGCAAGTACGAAAATTTTAATAATAAAGTAGGAAATCATTTTTATAATTGTCATTTTGTCACAAACATTTATGGCAGAAACTGACGTAAATAAAGTTAATTATAAAATTGATATTATATATTATTACTATGTATTTATTACACATGATCTCAGTAAATATTTAGATGGTCTTTCTTGAAGAAGATTTTCTTGTAAATTCTGCTTTCCAAAGCATCCAAAACCGAAATGCGCTTAAATGTATTTAAAATAGTGTACTCTACCGATCGATTAATTTTTTATATCTAAAAGCAATATTTCAATAAAATATTTTGTAATGTTGCAAAATATATACATTCTTATTTCGTATACTGCATAAATCACATTTCTCTGACCATTTTTACAGTGTCTGTAGGTATTATTTTTTTAGTTCTTCACATTGTACAGTCAGGTGCAGTGCTCCATATGCAGTTGTTGTACTTCAACATTAAGAGGTAAGCATACCTACTATTTATAGCCCAGCTGATCCTCTACAAAGTATTCGACACATCCGTTATTTCTGCGCCAAAAGAACGAGACTATTCGCGGGAAGCGGAACACTTTCTCTGACTGTTGAGCCACGAAGTTCTGTCATCAGGAGGTAACGAAATATTTCCTCTGACTGTTGAGCCACGGAGTTCTGTCATCAGGAGGTAACAAAACACTTTCTCTGACTGTTGAGCCACGGGGTTCTGTCATCAGGAGGTAACGAAATCTTAGGGACGCTGAAGTGTCCTTAAGATCGTTTCTCCTACAGAATTTATTGAGCTAGCAGTTCGCCTTAATGTCATTTCACCTAGATCCACTAGACTCAATTCGTTTTCCAGCAGACACTAGTCTTAACTACAGCGAATGGTGTTTCTCCTACAGTCATTCTAACTAAAGTAGTTGGTCCTGAAACACTTATAATTTCTGTTCGAGAAAATGTGTTCAATCTGAACGTACGGGCACTAGACCTAAAGTCGTTTCGCTTACGGTCATGTCGCCCTTACGGCATTTAACCTACTGTCACGAGACTTACTGTCATTTCACAAACCGTTTGGAAAACAATTTTAGATCTACTGCATGAAATGCGCAGCTTTTTTCCGTTCACGTGCCTGGCCTAGCACTCTAAAATTGCTCCACTAGTCCGGCAATCCGAACGAAGTTGAGTCAGCTCTGCTGATTAATTGAGGGGATGAACTCAGCCGACGTTACAGGTAGGGTGATTAAAGTTTTCATTGACAGCCTAGTGTTAGCCTGTCAATGATACCCTTCTCATGGCGCATATAAGCATTATACCTGATTAATTTCATGGAATAAATTTATGTTTTGAATTGTCATATGTTTTCTTTCGTGTAGTTACCGCCATCACGACCAGTATTCAAATGTGAATATTAAGTCTATTCACAGTAAAGTGAGCACTTTTGAAAGCCCTCTCATTGAAAATAATATTCAATAAAGATATTATATTTTAGCCTTAGACGCTCACCTGCCTGACAGTTTTTTTTAATTAATTTCCTATACTTTTTTCTTTGCCTTTTTTCACCAGATTACATATGTCTCCATGTTATATAACTTAAAGGACTGAATTAAGGGATCATGTTTGTCACTAATAAATATATTATCTGAAAAACTTAGGAAGTGCCGCTTGTGATAGATGGACCTACCGAAACCAATATCAGTAAATTTATTCCCGATTGTTAACAGTTTCGAAAACATTATTAATCGAAATGCCTGACTAGGCGATCAGTATCATAAACATTTTAAAAATAAGTATTTAATTTAGCGCGGAATTAAACTTTATTGGGAAAAAATTATGGCTTGATGTTATTTTCAAATATCTGTGGCATAAAATGTAATCGTGTGCTACTGAATCTTGTCGGTTGTAAGAAAAACATTACTGCTCCAAGGTTCGTTGTTCGCAATGTTGATTTTTCTCTCAAAAAGATGGAAAAATAACAGGACGGGAAAGATGTCTGAAGAAGGTTGGGGAGAAAAAGTGCATTTGGAAGTAGCAGAGGAAAAGTTCTATCTATAGATGGTGCTTGAAAGTTGCGCATGTTTTACTGACTCTAGTTATTAATGATTGTTCACGTACCACTCGTAACGATAATTACCAGAGTAACCTAGTTTATACTAGTTCACCTCTCTATGTAACAAGCAAGTGTGGTTTACAGCATCTCTTATCTCCATCTTAGACTAGCATTGTTTCTTTTCACACGGCGGAGTTCTTAATTAACACTGTGCTTGGTAACGAGATAATTAATTATCTAACGTCGGATGCGTATGTAAATCACTATGCCAGCAAAGGGCACTGGCAAGGATCAGAAACATTAGTAAACACCTTGCGTGAACTGTTATCTTTAATGCGTGCTTCACGCGAGCGAGAATTGAAAATGTTGACATTCATACCATGAAGAATTGTGTCGTGGCAGTAGCGCCATATAAAAATACGGATAGTTAAAAACTTTGAAGGAATTCCGACCAATCGCGTGCAATGAGTGGCCTATTTTTGTGATCTGGTGAATTTTGGCTTCAAGCCGAAGTATTTTATTGCTGTAACGATTTGTTTTCATTAGGTTAAAACACATTTCGAGAAAAGTTATTATATAGCATGAGAAGGTCGCTATTTAATTGTTGCACCTTATTGCGTGTCACTCGGCAGTTGATTAAAATGAAAATACATCATTCAGTTTTATTTATCATGTAATATTTAATCATTTGGATTAAAATTAATATTCATTTTTAAAAATTCAAATTAAAATAAATCAGAATTTTTAACAGGATGTTCACCGTTATACCACACAAATTACAACTAATCGAGTTTAAGATTCTAACTTGTAAGCAAGGAAAGTATTTACTGACGTGTTACAGAAAAGGAAATATCTTCTGAGATTAAAGTAGTGAATTACGTTAAAAAATAATAATAATAATAATTCGATTCCTTCATAAAATAGCTCTAATTAATGAATCTCCGTCTGATGACTTATAAAATAGTTTCTGTATATTTATAACTGTGCCACAAAATTTTATCTTGTGGTTTATGTAGTTAATAATAATTGTGTAGCGGGAAAGTGTGCTTTCATTTTTTAAATGATTATATCAAATATATGTCATGCTTGGCTGTAACAAAATAACAAATTTTACCTATTTATTTCATTTTACTATCTAAATTAACCCAGCACACAGTAGTAAGATTACACTTGCTTTTTTTTTTAGCAGCACGTTACCACTAGGAAATGTTGGCCATTTTTTGCACCCTCCTTTCCTGTACCACTGTCTTAAATGTGGTTCTTGGAAATTTGTATTTCTGTAAGTTCCTTTTAAAGTTTTAAAAACTGGCCTTGAACAAGTAAGCAAACATCACAGAAGTAAAAAACATTCTTGTTATTAATGGAAACTAAATTTCCTTATTTTATGACTGGTATCTCGAAGGAAAAAGTATTTTTTTTTTTAAGGAAAAAGTAGCTCTTAAGAAACATTCTAATAGAGTTTTCAGTATTATGCGGAGAAGTAAGATCTACAATTTAAATAATAAGGCGAGTGAAGAGATTTGGACGGCTCTTAGCATCGAGGTCTTGGGAGCCGACGAGGGTGAGTGTGGGGCTGCGCCGGGATGGGGTGGCGGGGGTGGCGGGAGATCCCCAGGAGGACCCGCCAGCCAGAGGCATCGTCCGGCACGATTCCCAAATGCGAGGATTCGGAGTGGCCCGGCCGGTGATTAGCCCCGAATCGTCTTGGTGAGGGGCGAGCCGGCTAGCTGCTGAGCCACCGCGGCCCCTTTAAATAATAGAAAAAAAACCGCTATAAAATATTTTTTATATTTCATTCTGCATAAGTATGTTTCCTCAAAGATATTTTGTGGAAAGTGTTAGAAAATTATAAAAACATATTTAATTTTGTATATAATCCAAATGTAAAAGCTTAACGTGCTTACTAAATACTTTCCACATTATTTATCTAGACTAACAGGGTCAATATAAGTTATCAAATAAGTGATTGTAGGCAGATTGAAATTATGTGACTGTTTCTTGCAATACAGCGAAAGGGAAAAGGGTAGTTTCGAAATTTTATGTTTTCTGTGTTAATGTATCTATGACACGTTCGGTGGTTCATATGGTTTACTATTGCACCTTAAATTTTGGAAAACATTTTTGATGGTAGCAAGGTTCTACACACACACACACACACAAATATATATATATATATATATATATATATATATATATATATATATATATATATATATATATATACATACATACATAGAACCTTGCTATATATATATATATATATATATATATATGAAAAAATCGCTTTAATGTAATTTATTTAAATGAAAGTGCCTGTTTTATTATATACTGCTTGCATACGATTTATATCATAAATTATATCTTATAAACAGTGTTTCCAGCCGTATTACGTTTATATAGATAATTTACGGTACAATATATGACACGTTTTACATGTCCATATATGGTGTTCATATCTGCCTTGCTAAAGGCTGGTCACGGTAAAATGAGCACTTTTGAAAGCCCTACTTACAGTCTACTTGTATGCACGTTGTATATTATTCCGTCTTACGTAAAATTAACCTTGGCTTGGGCCTCATCACTTTAATCGTACGTCGGTAAAGTGAAACTGTGAAATTATTAGGAACGTAAATATTTCCCAGCAAACACAACCTGTCGGCAAAGTGTCGGCAAATTCTCGGCCCGATACCTGTACTGTCGGCAAAGTGTCGGCAAATTGTCGGCCCGATACCTGTACTGTCGGCAACTGTCGTTCCAATGCCAGAAGATAGCCATCTGACAATGGCGTGACGTCTTCTTTTTGAGACAGTATGTTTGCCATTAGAAAAAAGACAACGGCCTACTGTTTTTTTTTCTTTTGGATAACAGATGGATATCACCTAATTTATGCCGGCATAATATCTCACGCCTAACATATCGCCAATAGCAAAAATAATATTCTGGCCCGATTTCGATATAGCATATTTGCTTTTCGGTAAGCTGGTCGTCATCTTGTTTATTCCTGCCCACTAACGTTTTCGAGACATGGCTCTTTATCACAATAAAGATACAAATATGATGTCTTTTTGCCGACAAACTTTTGGAAAGTGTTTTGAATAGGCAAGACGTTAGCAAGCTGTTAATGGCACATGCCTTATTTGAGACTATGTGTTAACTATTAGCATGTTTTTTTTAATGATTATATATGTCATGTGGTAGCCCATGGCATTTTTCACTTTGAAATTTTTTTCATTTGTACAACCATCCGACAGATATATTAAAAACTAACAAAAACTATTTTCTTTGCAAGCCTTTTAAGAAACGTAGAAACAGCTTTTTAAATAATAACTGTTTTAAAATTATTTGTTATATTGTCATAGAATTTATAGATTCACTTATAATAATTTGTATAACGATAAATTTGAAATTACTGGAGAATATCAGCAAATTACCCTGTAGTGTATAGGTTAACATGCTAGACAGTCAACTCAAAGGTCTTAGGTTCGAGTCCCACACTTGCACGCAAAAGATTTTCATGTCATGTGTTGAGAAGTAAATAAAATAAATGTCTGTAAAGAAAAAATAACAGTTACTAAAAGTTTTAATCGAAAAGTTAAGGTTCTTTCATGGTTGTACTGTTTATTTCTGGACATCATGCCACTGCAGGCCCGGCATCGTAACGACTTCCAGCCGTTGCAGGCCCGGCGTCTGACCGTCACCCATCGGGCTGCCTCCAGCATAAGACAGTGGGCCGGCATCATCTGGCCGGAGTTTGTCGGCTATCCTGTACTGGCCCGATTCCGACCCGTACTTTTAGTGTATGTCGGGCCGGAATACATTTTGTATCTTGCCGTTAGCGGTACGGTGTGTTTTCGACAGTGTCGGCAAACAGTCAGCCACCAGTCCATATTTCCATCGGGCCGCTTCCGGCGTAAGACAGCGGGCCGACATCATCTGGCCGGAGTTTGTCGGCTATCTTTAACCGGCCCGATTCCGGCCCGTACTTTTGGTGTTTGTTGGGTTTACAAACCTGCTCATATTTACACTTCGATGGATTAAAAAAACACATAAAGACAAAGAAATAATATAAGTTATCACAAATGTTTGCATAACACTTTTTATTGGATGTTAAGATATGGAACTACTTTCCATCTATCGTTACCAACTTTACTGGGCGAATGTCACTAGTTGCGCCCACTAAAATATATGCAGGCGAGGGCAGTGACATTTTTCTAAAGTTCATTTCAAAAGTGCTCACTTTATCGTGAACAGTCTTTACCAACCAATACTGGCTACCATCTACGTGAGAAACTGATTTCCATTTGAACCGGCAAATGTAAATCTAGGCTGTGTAACAATGAATGCCAAAGTGTTATGCCGTGACTCAAAACACTGAAGAGCCAGAAAAACTGGGCTGCCCGGCTACTATTGTGTATGTCTATATTCTGGACAGTTATAACTTCATAAACAAGGCAGGGTATGGACGGCACGAGCTTTCTGGTGTAGTAAGCAGATAATTAAATCCATGCCCTCTAAAGAACTGACCCCAAGTTTTTATTAATATGGTGTGGTTGTTACCTTGTTATCTACTTTCAGCAACACGTTGGAGGGTGTTATATATATATAATACCCTCCAACGTATATATATATATATATATATATATATATATATATATATATATATATACACACACACACACACACACACATACATGTCGCACTAGGTTCAAATCAGTTCAATGAGTGGGCCATGTTATGATCCCCAAATTCGTAAAGTGTTTACCCCTTGTCTAAATCCATTATTAAAAAAAAACGATCATCGCTATGCGAATACACCATCACAGGGCTGTATTTTGAGAGAAAACACTGAATATAATAAAATAAACAAATGCCGAAAATAACACAAGAGTGCTAGTTGTCAACATATATTCAGTCTTCTTGAAGAAGGGGAACATACGAGTTCCGGAAAAGCCATTACTTTTTAGTCATACAAAACCTAATGCATTCTCCTGCGTTGGTTTCGTTGTATCCTGCAGAGTTATTTCCATATAGCCTGTCTGTAACTAATATTTCCATATAGCCTGTCTGTAACTAATATTTCCATATAGCCTGCCTGTAACTAAAATCTCATATAGCCTGTCTGTAACTAATATTTCCATATAGCCTGTCTGTAACTAATATTTCTATATATCCTGCCTGTAACTAATATTTCCATATAGCCTGTCTGTAACTAATAATTTCCATATAGCCTGCCTGTAACTAGTATTTCCATATAGCCTGTCTGTAACTAATATTTCCATATAGCCTGCCTGTAACTAAAATCTCATATAGCCTGTCTGTAACTAATATTTCCATATAGCCTGTCTGTAACTAATATTTCTATATATCCTGCCTGTAACTAATATTTCCATATAGCCTGTCTGTAACTAATATTTTCGTTGTTAGGTCGTTTGGTTATTTGTATTGTTTTAGTCTGAGTTGCTAATAAAATACGAATTATCTCCTTCTGCAGAATTATCTATGCATTATTTGCATACATATGTATTACATACACTCACGGCTTATTTTCGGCCCTCAGTCATTATTATATCACATTTTGTTTTTTTTTTTTCTAACAACGTAGCTCTGTACTGGCATATGTCCATAATATGGTTTTGTTTTTAAATTTCTTACTTAAAAACAAAAATAATTCAAATAATGCCTAATTTGGTTGCTCTAATGTGTGTAGTAGCTTATTTCCTTTGATATTTTATTCACGATAGTCATCAACTACACATTTGAAATTTTATAGAGGTTCTTGTCAGGAAAATATAAGCATAAACTTGTAGGTTACTTTTCCGTCAAAAATAATATTGTTTGTTCATGACCACGATTTTGCTTGAGGTATTCATGCAGTAGGTATCGCGAAGGCCTGGACTCTAATTTTTAATTTACTGACAGAATATACGCCGCTCAGCATGGAAACCGCTACACCTATAAGGTGTTATCCATTGGCAATAAAATTATGTCCACGTACAGTTCCAATTACGTGATGAAAATGATTAAAGCAGCGTCGCAGAAACGTTACTGGAACATGTGATATAGGGTGCGCTTGTGGCCAGCACCCGGTGCTTAAGAAGTAGGGTTGTGCAAATATTCGGTGTAGTGAAACGAAAACGAAAAATGACAAATTTCATTTTCATTTCGGTAAGAAATTTGGTTACCGAAAGTTGTAACGAAATGAAAATTCTCGATTTCGATGAATTTTCGGGTGTTTAATGAATGTTCATTTACTTCACCATCAAAGAAAAATTTTTGCATATACATCATCTTGTTTGATTTCATTATTTTAAAAATAAAATAACTACATAAAACGGAAATTGAAATGTAGGAAATACCTCCTGTGGCAAATGCTTCATATCCTACTTCTTTTTGTTTGATTTTGCAACAAATTATTAATATTGAATAACTTTCTTAAATGTTATGAAATTCAATTATTTCGTTAAGGCTGAGCTCTAGTGACATTATTTTTTCATTTTCGTTTCAGTTTCACGAAAGTTCGTAATAAATCTTTCGTTTCCGCTGTGTGAGAAAAAAGTCACATTCTCACAACCCTATTAAAAAGGTCATACAGCAGGCTGGAAAGGCAGACACTCAAGTGTTAAGGGGAATGGTGCACGCAAACAGTGTATATATATATATATATATAATTTTTTGTCATAACTTGTAAAATAGCAGATTTTTCAAAATGTTTGATTTTATATTGTTACAAATTCACTGTGTTCGTTATTCTCGGAGCACTAATTGAAGATAAGGAAAAAATTCGGTAAACCCTTTGGAAAACGACTTATATCGAAGATCGGGAAAATATGCTACTTTCATGCACCATCCGTATCTAAATAGAATACAGTCAATGGCGTAATTTATTTATATCCTGCTGGTTTGCGTATCTTTCTTAATGTCAGTTTTGCTTTCAGGTGGCTGCCTTAAAATCGAAGTCATCCGAAATAATTGAACTAAACTTATCTTTCGGATTGTGCCTTTCCACGTGTTGTCGTACACTCATTATACGAAACAGTATAACCAGATTATCAGCATATCCATAGTGAACGTGACAAGGCTCGTGTTTGGTTTAAATGTCAACCAAAAGTGTATTTTTTGCACGGTTGGATACTAGAAGCCAACATTCCAAAAACGTGAACATTTCCTCGTAATCGCCGTGAAAACTGATAGCCTCGCCACGGCCAGAAAATTAACCCACGTCTTCCAGAACGACGTTAGTAAAACCGCTCGATCAACGAACGATTTTCGTTGTTTTCTATTGACCCAGTTCGGTTAACCGCCTAGCAAGCAGCCTGGTTATGGAACTCATGGCCGGGAAGCCAAGCGGAAAGCAATACTAGAGATGGGATGGATTTTATTTCTAGTTTCTTTCCCTGTCTGCCATGCGGAGTGCATTTCTATGTGCGCAGCAGTGGCGGAGGCGAGAAAGGAAAGGTGAAAGGGGAGGGTTGGAAATGGTTTTTTTTTTTCTTCTTCTTCTCGGAACTGGGTTAGGAGTGCAACGCAGTGAATTCGGGAGAAAGCAGAGAACCGAGGGGGTTGGGATAGCTCCTGTAACAGTGAGGAAGTTGTGCAAGGTTATCTCTGTGTTCTACACCCTTACCGCTCCTTAACCCCCCCCCCCTCCCTTCCCATATCCGGAAACTCACGCGTACATGTACACACACACACACGTAAAGCATAAAGCAATTTTCTCTCCACACTGTATCTTTACATGATACGGATTCTTTTCTCCTTTATACTACCCCTGACCTACATTCGTAAACACGTATATCTATGTATAATCCCCAACATAAAATTCCTTTACCCAGTTATAAAGTAAACCCTTGTTGTAGGAACCTCTTTCAGGTTTGCTTTTTATTTTGAAAGCATTTCGATCCTGTTATCGAGTGGGAACATTCTTCTGGTCCCCCAAAAAAAAATTGAAATATTCTGTGTGTGTGTGCATAAAACGCCTGAATATGGGCGGGTTTGTTTGAGCAAAGACAATTATCACTTGCTGATTTCACATCTGGATTATTTTCTCCAGCATCAGGTTATCAGTTTGTTACTGGAAACAAATTTCAATACCTACGCTTGGGAGCTTATGACGAGAGAAGGTAATGCAATTTAACCATGGTAGGTTACAGAAATCATAGTAATCTCTTAGAATGTGTATATAAATATATATACATGTGTGTGTGTGTGTGTGTGTGTGTTTGTGTGCGAATTCAAATAACATTAAATTAATAAAGTGCAGGAATTAGTTCGGGTCAACCAAGGTAGAATTATGTGTGATATATTTCATTACACAGTTTTGGGTTTCATTGAATGGGAACAAAGCGTATAAACGCCTTAAAGCCACTTTTGCCGAAAGCATGCGTAGAAACGACTTTTGTTCAGAGACGTATAGAGTAAATTTTGCGGGATGGGGAGGACAGACAATTTATGCCATGAAAATTTGTGGTTGATGACATCTCTTCACAGGGAAAACATTGCATGTAACTTTAATCGTAGTATATAATTATAAACTGTATAGTTTCTAAACTGTGTCGAGTGTTTAGGACCAACGCACGCAAGAAAGTTTCGAATTATTAGTTTGAATAAGTTCAATCAAGTTGATTGCTAAGTTACAAAATAATTTTATTTGGTGAATTATTAATGTGGATAAATTGTAAAATTATTTATGAGAACTTAAAAATTACCACATTGTATAAAACTATACTTATTATGGAGAATAAAGTTTCCACTGTACTATAAACAAATTGAAGCATTATATTTAATACATTCTTAGAGTATCCTTTGATCACTAACTATTTCATCAACGTTTTCTTCGCCATTGACAAGAATGCCTTATGAATCGATAGTAAAGGAATTCCGTTTGATTTAGAATCGGATGTTTACTTAACAAACACTTAAGCCTCACAATGTTAAATAATTAATTTTGGCAGTGGCATTGCAAACTAGCTGAATAGGCTAATTAATAATTTTTAAATAATGTAAAATTTCGGGAAATAATTTTTTTTTTTTCTGAAGTTGTTGTGGCATCAATAACCATTAGTGGCGTTACTTTGTCGCTTTCACGAGACTAAATTACCTTTCGGTGTAAACTAATTCTTTGTAAAACAAGATTCTCCCTTATAATGTGTCGGCTATGTTTAGTGAATTCTTCTCGCGTAATTAGGAAAGACCGCATTCCAGTGGCATATTTTTGTGAGATGCAGGTAAGGAACAAACTGCACGGGAAGCAGAGTGGCATCTTCGTCGAATTACCCACCACCGTTACAAGACCGAACTGTGCGTCAACGTTGGCAGCAGTGGGACATGATGGAACACTTAAGCTGGAGTCACTATAGACCGGCGATCACATCACAGACCAACAAGACGTCAGAGGTCTACGGAATTTCATATTATATATTATTCAGTGTTCACAATACCACGACGTAATCTGCCCGACAAGTGTGTTAATTGGCTGTTGGAAAATTCTAAAACGGCAAGTTATCCTTATAATATCTAGTATATACTTTTTAAAACTATCAATAAATTGAATGATAATTTTGCTTTTCACAATACTTGAATTTACACGAGAAACATAAAGTATTTAAAAACGAACCGGAATGTTATTTTGGCAGCAAGCTAGTTTATTATTTAGTACAGAGGGGAAATACGAGCACGAAATATTGTTTTGTAATGTTGTATTGACATTTTTGCTCGCTCCGACGAGTCCGTCATCGGCGGCAAGTACGAATGGAACCTACTTTTGTCATGCTGTCGGGACAGCGATTTTGTCGGACTGGCGTCACGGTGACCTTGCTTTTCATTGGCTGCTACTCAGATCTCGTCGCGCCACGGTTGTGGTGTCGGGTTGTTCGGGGTATTGCGGCTCCAGCTCGACGCTCCAGGAAGACTCTGGCCAACCCATCACGACGTCCATCGTCAGAAAGACGATGAAAATACAACTCGTTCGACGTCCAGAGTCATGCAGTGGCATCACTAGCGACAGATGTTCTCACAAGCACTATTGCGAGGCGACTTGCTGAAGAAGATGATGTGATGGGGAGCCCCAGGGATGAGATGGATGTCCCTACATTACCTTGTCGCGTTAAGAAAAAGGGCGTTGGGGGGGAGGGGGGTTAAAATGTTTAGATTACCTTGCGCTATTACTCAAGACCATGAGAAAACGAGGGTCGTTCGTTCGACGGCCCGGGGGTTCCCTGGCGGTCTTCAGCCACATGAAGTAGATGTAGATGGTGCAAGTAATCCACTTTGTGAATAACCGCCTTAATGAATATTACGTCACTATTAATTACAAACCCGTCGGCGAGACAGTTTCGCCCATCTCGCACGACGCTAAATTACGTTACCTTGAATTGTGCTGCATGTGGGTGCAGCACTCGAAATACCCAGGAGGGTTATGCACCCGAGAGAATATTTAAGTACGGGCAAGACTTGTTTCGCTAACAGTTTTCTTGGCACAGTTCATAGATGTCTGCGCACTGTTAGAAATTTCTGTAGATTTGCGGAAACTTTTACGGCGATGTAGAGTTAGTTCGCGGGAACGCACTCCGTAATAACGAATACCTGAAATGAGCTTCGTAAATATATCATACAGAAGCTCTTCGTATTCTTATGGTTTCGGTTTTTGCGAATTGAACAATGCAGATGATACCTGATGAGTATAAAATCCCATCTTCACAAATACTACTTCCTGCAAAATAGTAGTATGTGAGTGGCGAACCACTCATGGAGTGCTAATTCGTTGATTCTTGTTCTGATTCCGCTACAGGACAAAACCTTCTGTATAAACAGTGAAACACGCACATAACGAAAATAAAACAATTTTTTTTCGTAACCTCGTTTTATAAACCGCAAATTAAACAAAATTGCAAGTGCTCTTACACGACTTGGAGCTAAGAGAGGCGCGTTCGTCACTTTGATGTAAAACACATATTTACGAAATAATTCGTGTAAAGATGTGGTAGGTGAATGGTTATTAATTGGTAACAAAATATTTAAAATGTTTTTAGTTTCTCTTTTATACACAGTGAAATACTTAACTAAAATAAAACTATTTTTTTTACTCCTGTTTGTAAACCTGAAATACACAAAAACTAAATTGCAAACACTCTTATATGACTAGCAACTAAGAGGTACATGCATAATTCGAAATAAATCCCGCATTTACAATACTGATGCTTACAAAAGTATGGTAGGTGAGTGGCTAGTGTGTTGGACTATCAGAATTCTTTCCGCTTTCAAATGCCACAAACAGACAAAATTATTAATTTTTTAAATTATTTTTGTTTCCCCTTTTTTTTATAAATAGCAGATGAAAAAAATTGCAAGTTTGTGGGTAAGTTTAGTAAATTTACGGAGATTTGTGTGAGATTTACGGAGAGAACATTATTGGAAGAAAAGAAGAGACCGTAATTTAACGCAGATGCCTGGATTTGTACATCGAAGACAGATATTTGTGTACAAATTACCCTGGTCACAGACTAGGAAGAGGCCCTAAAATGTTATCGCAGAAAGAGCGTGTTAAATAATCTTGTTTTCGATAGAGACGTTTGTAGGGGCCGATAAAGCAAATGGTAAAATAATGACTTCTCGTTTGATTAGACCCCCGAATAACCTAGATATCCAGATGTCAACATATCGAAACAAAATTTAGAGACGTTAGAAATATTTTAGTAACATTTTTGGCAACTAAGTCATAGTTTGGGACAGTAACGTAGTTTTATGTCCGTGACTGCAAAACCAACAACTATACAGTAACCGTGGCATAAAGTTTCTCATGCATCCGAAGCTCGCCGCGCTGAGAGAATATTATTTTGAAACTCAGTTTAATGCTTTTGAATTATAATTAATTATTATTTAAATTGACTGACTTTTACGATAAGTCTAAGAATATTTTAAGCGCCAGAATTAACATTTTCGAGTACATTTTATCACGTTATCGTGTCTTACAACCATACGTTTTCAAGTTTATTCTATTCGAATGTGAGTTAAAATTATATATTTTCTGAATATCTGAATCAATATTACAATGTATAATATTGTAATACATTATATTAAATAAGATACAGCAAAAAAGTTTTTATCTATTTATTTTTTGGAGTAAGACATTTTTCTGAGTGATATTTGTTAACGTTAAATGTACTGCATATGAAAGAAAAGAACATTTTAAATTCCAAACAATTTCAAACATCGAGATCAATGATCTTTCTTATCTTTTCGTACTTTTGTTCATAATTATTTTATGCACAACTCACACGATTGCGCCAAAAAGAAACTACTAAAAAAACAAAACGCACATGAAAATACACTATGATTCAGTTTTGATGATAACAATTAAATTATACTAGTGATATAAATATATAACAAAATCCTTTGCACACAACAGAGCATAGTTCTTGTTATGTGAGGACAATATCTGTACGTCTTAGTTACCTAGTCAGACTTCATTGATAAACTACAGAAGTAGGCCTATGTCGTAAACGCGTTTGCCTGCCTAATACCGCTTCTCTCCCCTACACGTCCTATTATAAATGTTTTGAATAATAGTTTCTTAAATTCCAATTATCATGATCATAGTGCGCGACTGTGAAAAAAGTACGCATCACTTGCGTATTCAATCACAATTTGGGATGTTATGTAAAATCAGCGTTATCTTCCGTTTATTATCGTCTGCAATCTACTCTACATTAATTACTAAATATAATCTGTCCAACGTATAAAACGTAGCTTGTCGCGAGGACTGAACACGGAATATTAATGTTCTAATCTTTTCCGCCATTATTTTTTATTCAGTAACTTAGAGTAGTATATCCGTTAGGTAAGTAATCCTTGGAGAGTATTGAGCCAACATTACATAACATGAACTAAGAGCAACTATACAATACGATTAACTAACCTGAATAAATAACATTTATTTGAATAGGTGGTTCACAAATTAAAAAATGGCATTGACGATTTTAAATAAAAAATTCGAGTACCTTAACATTTCACCGAGATGGGATTACATAAAAAATAACTTTAATTTTATGATAATCAGTTATTTTGCCATCGTAACAGTATCTAACTATTGTTTCCTGATCAGCCGTTTGCATCACATACAACTTTCCACCTGGCACAATTACGGAAAACCATACAAAACCCTAATTAGGATAGCCGGACCGAGATTCAAACCCAGGTCCTCCCGAAAGTGAGTTCAGTGTTTTACACCTGCGCCACCTTGTTCGGTCCAGGTGTACAGTAGATAGAAATAAGTTTGACCAAAAAGTGACCTGAGCATATTTATAGACATAGATATGAATGCTGTTTATTAGCAGTGTAACAGAAAAACCTTTTCACATTTATTCAGGCATGACAATGCAGTTTTGGCGGAAACCTATTAAATATGCCTACCTACTTGTTAAAGAGTGTTAAATTCCTTAAAATGTTATGCGTTAAATTGGCAAAAGAGTTACAAGAATTCGTGGTAGTTTAAAATTTCACAGGAGGAGCAGGCATTTTCTTCGAAGTAGCATATAATGTACTGTTTAATCGTACACAGATGCAAAGTGTTTACAGTTATTAGAGTGTCTAAAAGCGCAATGCTCAAAACATGTATTTTAAGGCCATACAGTATTTATTTTTATACTATTGATCGATATCAAAGACCCAGAGAAAGCCTACTAGGTAACAGCAACATCAGCCCCGTTTAAAAAAATGCGAAAATTTCGGATTTGACTTCGCCTGGATTTGACCTGTGCGAGTACTGTCAGCCGCTACACCACCGCGGCACTTCCTGGATGAATAAAACTGGAATTGCTAGTAGGTTATAAATAGATTACTTTACATAAAAACCAGTACATTAACAGGCTAACTGGCCTTAGTTGGCCTTGATAGAGCAGTTCTACCATTGGTTGGTTCAGTTGTGTAAATGTGAGCTGCTCATCGCAAAGCCGTTCGCTGACTCACATCACAAGCATGCCTCCTGCCTACAGATATCCTTATCTGCCTGCATATCATCTTTCTACACTCTTATCCCCCTTTCTGCCTCTCACGATAAAACCTCGTAAGCATTGTGTTGCTAGTTCAAGGTAGCTCTGCTTAGATCACGCTGCGTACTTCGTAGCCGTATGTGGCGCTATCCTACTAGTAACTATAAAAAAAACCCCAACAGCCCGTGCACGGTAAAAAATTTCTCCCACGCACTATTAAGGTGTTACGCTCGGACGCAGGTGATCTGTGTTCGAAACTCGCACGAACTTGTAGGATTTTTTTAAATCGACCCAAGCTGTTTAATGTACGCGTGGCCAAACAAATCTTTAGCTGCACCAACCAAATCTTACAGTTTGGGACAACCAAATGAGAACAACAAAATAATTTGGTTTCAGCAACAAAATATTTCATTGCCCCTATACAAACAAATAATTTGATTGCACTAAACAAATTTTGTTTGATTGAACAGAACGTTTTTCTCAGTGTAGGCTCGCCGATATGCTAGGCAGAAAATGTGCTAGAATCCAGACAATGAGATGATGATGGCTACGTAGCGTGCTGAGTCCTGAACTGGTGTCTCAGGTGGCAGACGGCCCACCCCTCGGCACTAGATGCTCAAAATGTTCCGGAAAGTATGTCTATGGAATTTTGGAAGTGATTACAGCCAAGCGTTGAATGTACATAGAGTGGCGTTCCCACATTTCCGCTTGTCCTGGGTGTCCGATTCTGCAACACCTTGCTGAAGTCATCGCCAGAAAATTTAAAAATCAACAAAACAAATTACTCGACAGAACACTGCGAGTTATTTAACACATGCTCGTGACATACACAACCCTAATTAAACGTAGTCACGTCAGTATTAATGACGTGGGTTGGTATGGCACTGTTTCAATGAAATATTTAACCAAATTTGAAGTCATTTTTGGCAGTCCGCTTTAATAAAAAAGAAACATACGCAAAATCGATTACCTATTAAAGTATTTACCTAATTAGTAATAATGAAAATTTGTTATGGGTTGGTTCTCGATCAAGGAGGTTCTCCGCTGGGCGAGTCCAAATGTCCAAAGTTTTGCTGTTGGGCGAATCCAATCTTCCCAAAGGGGCGTGGGTAACCACGCCCGAATATGAAAATAATAAAATAATTACAATGAAGGTAATTAATCTGGGGTTATACGCCCCTGTAGAGTGTAGTTAATTAATTTCGTTGCACTTTGGTGTAGCTGTTATAAGTGTAGCATTCTCCCTAGCCACTAGCACAGGTGACATTGTGTCACGGGATGAGTTGCCGGGCGTCGTGGTGCGAGGAGCTGCCCCGTCGTTCCAATGCGTGGTTGTCTTGATGGCTGTGGTAATCGGGGGGACAATGTGCCGGGCCGCTAGCATGACGTAGTCGATGACGACGAGGGTCCGCACTTTCTGTCGCGCTCGTGGTTGACTGGTCGACAAGGCCCTGTGTCGACCAGGTGGGCTGTCGACTGAGGAGGTAAAAACGGTCACTGGAGCACTCGTGGACTCGTGGTTCACGTCAAAGAATTGCATACTCGACATCCCTTACCCCGTTGTTCATTGAAACCCCGACAACGGTGACATAGCTTGCAGTAGTATTGTATTCGGGTGGCATGGGTAGCGGGCAAATTGACAATGCATCTTTTGTAGCGACGAACCCGGGATTGGTCCGGAAACGGATTACAACCGTACTCGATTGTGAACATAATCCGGACTTCATTGTAGAGGAACACGCCGCCAAAACGGGTGGTATCAAGGTGTTTGGAGCAATCTCCCATAAGCGATCGTTCCTATTTGTGATGACGGAGAGCTCTGACTGCATCGTGGCACGTTGAAGAGTCTGCGGCCTCATGGGCTTCCCTTCAGGCGCGGCTCCAGTGAGCAATTTTCCGATAAGGTAATGCCTGCCTCCTAGGACTGGGTGATATGCCGATATATCGATCACGGAACAATATTTCTGAAATATCGAAACTGTAATATGGTGCAAAAGTTTAGAGCAAGATATCGCATATCGTAATATTAACGATAAATGTTGGCGATGTGAGATATTTTAGATATCAGTATGATCGATATTTTCCGATGCCGATATTTGCGACATCAATTTAAGCGATCGATATTTCGCCAAATATTTTCAATTCGCTCTGGGAGCGATATATCGCAATGATACCGATATGGTCTACAGTTTTCGAAAGTGTGTATCACACAGCCCTACCGCCCACTTACAGAACGATTTTCCCAGTACTACATTTGTTCGAACTGTCGACAAACTTCCTTGGCCAACCGGTCCCCACTTGTGGCCTTCAGAACATGTGTGGAGCACGCTGGGTCTGCAGCATCCGGAAAGCATCTACAAAAACTGAAACGATCTTACACGGGATAGCATTAGACGTTTCTTTGACTCCACGCTGGTGTGTATTGCCACATGTATTTTTACTTAGAGGTGGTGCAAAAATTGGTCAAATAAGCTTTTAAATTTTTCACATCTGCCCGCGATAAAACTGCGTATTTGTCTTGATACCGTAATCACTTACGTGGTTCATCGTTCTGTAGTTTGTGCCTATTTTCATTCCATCTGATCTGGAGAAAATTTCTCGCCAATACGAGCTTGTACCATTGAGTAAAGATATACCTAGAGTGGACTTCCCCAGGTTACATTTTCTGACCACTCCAGCTGTAGTTCGAGGAATGAACACCACGTCGCGCTAGTCCATTTTCGTGGAGTGAGCGTGCGGAATCTCGGCGGCGTTGCCACATTGACATCTACCCTCTCTCTCAAACTCCAAAATTGCCCCCCCCCCCCCTCCCGGCCCAACGCCACAACAGCAGAAGTGTTCTGAATGTCTGATATACCCACAAGCTGGGACAGACTATATGGCGGACACCCGAGTTCCTGCGGACACCCGAGTTCCTTTCTCACGTCGTATATATCCGTTTACGAAAAGATTACACGTTCTGTAAAACATATGAATAAACAAAATGAAACATAATGTACGCATCAGTAACGGGAAACTTTGCACATTACTCATACGGTCATAATAAAAGAATAAACACCGCTTTATAAAATACGCGATAACTGTGGGTTTATGCTTTTTAAAATATCTTATGAAACATAAGTATTGTTAGTGGTTTGTGTAGCTCAGTAAATTAGTGCGCCAGTCTGTACCACCTACTTGTGAATTTTAGAGTTCGAATCTCCGACTGGTAGCGCTTTTTTATGTGACTCAATATGGATGTTTTTAACTTCTTTTATTGTTAGAAAATGCTTATGTCCAGAATATCTTTGTCTAAACGTAATAATACGCAAGTACCAGCAGAGTACAGTACAGTTTGCTAATCACATCGATTGTTTTCTAAGGTAGAAAATTTGAGCTGTATAGCGTGAGTAATGTTAACAGGCACACATGGAAGCCTTAAGTTTAATATTGTAACAGTTCTGTCTTCTTTTAGCCGTATAACCGTAAAAGCGTGTTTAATTACGGAGAGCACAAGATTGATTATTATGCTCATTAAAGATACACATTTAAAAATAGTGGCGTAGCCGGAATTGGGGGGGGGGGGGGTGATATCTTGGGATATATTTTAAAGCAAAATGACAAGTTTTATTGTATGTTAATTCAAGGAATGTGTGATCTGCTTTGAACACGAAGAGGGTTTATAGCGTTGAGTGGTTCTATATCTGTACATGAAGCCATTGATTATAGATAATTATGTAACTATAAATTTGTGATAATACAGGGTTTGTATTTTGTTCGAAAACAGACATAATAAATCTCTTCCCCACTCCCCTTGTTTAAATAATATGCCAATGTTTTAATGAGTGGCATAAATGTCCATCGTAAATACATGTGAATAGAGTACCTTGTGTTCTATACGTAAGCAGTGCCATTACTCATATCATTTTCCATACATTAATAATACTCGTGCGTTAAAATCTATACCTCTAAACCAATGCAGTATTCAGGGGAAAAAAGAAATAATCGTTGTACCTTTTGGATGCACCACAAAGCACCTACATATAATAATTGATTGCATTTGTACTACTGTCACAAATCATTCCAATCTGTACATAGTGATCGTAAATTGTTGTCATTGTCCATTTGTAGGTTAGGCGACGACAAACATTCCAGAATACACGAAAAACTTTTGACACAGTCAAGATATTTAATCATATTTCTGTTATTCTTGGTAACAACTGTACACTATGAACAGAGAAATGTATTGATTCGACTGCGTTTATACACACCTGCACACCGTAATGCAGCGTAAGCTGCGACGTCTGAAGTAAAGCTGGATTTACAATAGAAATATTTAAGCATTATATTATGCGTTAAGATGTGTGCAGAAGAAACGAATGCGTGTTCTCTTATGTTTTGGTTCCCAGTGGAACCTTGTCAGGTCGTGTGCGTTGGTGAGATTTCCTTAAGCATTGTAATAAATAGTTGTATTGTATATCTGTGGAAGAAATGTGGAGGCTACGACCAATCAGTACAGAGCAGTCGGTGTTGTTGGCGGGAAACTGTTATTTACAGTAATGTAAGTATAAAATCATATGACAAAGTCGTGTGTGTGCACGTGTTGACGATTATGTTTGGTCACAAATAATAAGCTTCTCTAATAGCAAATGTCGGCTTTGAAGTATGATCTGCTTCAGTATCGTTGTTTCTTACGAGGTGTTGTTAGGGACAAAATTAAACATGACAGGCTTGCTGCCTGTTTAAATTTACTGGAATGGAGAACTAAAACATTAATGGAAAACTGGAAATACAGAAGATGTGTTTCCGTATGACAGAGAAGCACCTACTGCATCATTCTAAATGCATTAGGTTTTGTATTGTACACGTAGGCCGTGTCCGAAATGGCAGATTGTGTTGACAAAATGATCATGGGACCCGATACTTTATACAAACATTGTGACGTATTTGGTAGATTGGTATTTCGTATCTTGTACATAGCGGATGTTAGCGAAAATACAAAATGAAAAAATCAGCGCCATGTTGGTTTTGAGATTCAAAACACATGCGCGAATGAGTACTTAAAAATATTTTTTTTAAGACAAATAACTTTTCATAAAATACACGAGACACGTTTTAAAAGCAAGTAAGGGTTGTGCTTTGTTTATATATTTCGCAACACATGTTTTATTTTAAGTCGTTATTGGATATTATACTATCGTCTTGTTTATTAACATATTCGCAGCATTTCAGTAATGATTGTAGAAATATTACGTCTCTTTGTTATGTCTAGTTCTCATGCGTTCGTTAGTGTTAACATTACTGATAAACACTATAGTGTCAACGTTTTTCGCATTGTTATGTGTCCGAGGTTTCAGTGTACAATATACAATGGTGTGCTGTGTTACACTCGTTAAATATAAACTCACGCAGCTGCCAACTTTTCAGACAATATCCACTTATGCTCATCATTATTTCAAACGTGGATCTTACAGAGACGACAGTTGCATTGTCGCTTTAAAACACACATCTGTTAGAGTTGAGTCTTAAACATTATCATTAATGTCCTTTTCCCGCAGTGTGCAGAAGGTTTCCTGCTTAATGAGATTCACGCTCATACAGCGTTCGCATTCGTCTACGTACGTAAATGTTTTACATGTTTCAGGAAATGACATAGGCGCGTACACGGGGAAACGAATGTGTGTACGTCTCACGTCCTTACAGCCCATAAGCTACTATTGTGAAAATCAATTTATATGCAGTTCATAATTGTTATTCCTGATATTTCTTTTTATAAGTAGTGGAATGGATGCTTTACCTTTTGAGAAACGTCACTGAGCAACGTTCTTAACAATGTATACTCTCTAACCTTTAATGATCTAGAAGAGCCGGGATAAATATAACCAGTTTTCGTCGTGATTTGTTATAAACCGGGCGTGACATTGAATGTGTAGTTAATATGCAGAGCAATGAGAACACTGCCAATGTTTTTAAAAGGCAAGGCGTGCATGAGTGATGACGTTATATCAACATGAGGTATTTAATTTTTATTAATACTAATATTAGTGTTGAAAGGAAATTTACCTCTAGTTTTTACCCGATCGCCATCTTGGATGTCTGCAAACTTAATTTTGTGAGGATTGATTTAAGAAAGTCTTAAGTGGAAATGGATTTACTCTCCGAATACTATGTTTCATGTGTGTAAATATATATTTATCGACGTGAAAAAGTGAGGTAACATGTCACCGTGTTTAGAGTTCCACTGTGTGACCTACAATACGCATATATCATAAAAACACCATCATGCGAAAATGATGGATTAACAGAAATTTTGTACTATCAGTAATCACTATTGGTAGCCACTGCAAATTTCACTGCGATAATGCGTTTTTTAATAAGTAAGCACCAGTATCGATTAAATATATGGACCTGGTAGTACTATCATTTGAAAGTTGACATCGAGAGTTTTTACCGAGGTCATTACTGTCTGTCGATCATTGCCCACATGCATATAATCTATTAAACTAATGACAGCTTAGGAAGAAAAAATTAGCAATGTTGCTCTCTACTAAAATTTCTAAAAAGCCTTCTAAATGACCTTGAACTGAAGATCATTTTTAGAGGACTTGATGTCCTGCGCTCAACATGACATAAATATCTCATTGAAAAAATGAAATGCTTGAACTGGTATCTAGAAACAAAGTTTTTTAACTGGTTTAACGTAGTGACATTGGTAAGTTCATGTGTAACAAGAATCAAGCACACTAATATTCTAACTCACGTGGAATGAAGTGCGACTGAAAGGTCTCATTACTAGATTTATTTAAACCTAAAAACCACACGATTTACGATGGACATATATCTCTAGGCAAACCAAAGTACGTAATATTTCTCTTAGATATAGTTTTTTCTCGCTATAAATCTCTTTATAAATTATTATCATGTAAAGTTTCCACTACGACAAAATAAGGAATGCGGAGGCAGTATTAACCTGGTGATTGATATGTATTGCATTACTAAGTAAGTGCAGAATAATTTAGTCTCCTCTTGGCACGCGGCAAAATACATCTGAAGTAATTTGTGAAAGCGTACCCTTCAGCCTCTCAAATCACGAGCGACAATTATCGAAATATTTAAGGACGAATGCAGTTGTCGAATTATGCAACGTTTTGTGGTCTTGCGTGTCAAAATACATATATGTACATTTATAACGAAGAAAATGATGGCAAGATGGTTTAAGGAATGTGTAATGATGAATAAATTGGTGTTTGAAGATGTCATACCACCTCTTGACGTGAATCTAACTTTTATGCTGAGATGCACTCTGTTAGAGCACAAAATAAGTAACTCCACTCAAAACATGTTTTCAAATGATGTTGAGTTACTCAATTGATAAGCAATTTATCTGTAAAGATAGAAACACGAATTGCTATAACTGAATGTAGATTAGTTGATAAGTCTTTAGATATCTGCGATAATTCTACTGAAGTGACAATGACCCAAATTATTAAGCTATCTTACTGAAGAGTACAGCTGTAAAAATCCAAATACACACTTGTGCTATCCTACTTTTATGACTGAAAATGTTAAAATAATGTCATTGTAAACTGATTAGATAATCTAAAAGTGTAAACCATCGGATACGTGAGTCTGTTAAAAAAAAAATAACGAAATCGTATATTACTTCAGTAACAACTGTAATTATTCGCTTTATTTGGTACCAAACTGATAACAAATGCATTAAAACTTTGTTCTTGCAACATAAGGTAGTCTATAATTCTGTGTTTATAACCACTTCCGAAGCTAGAGAAACTTGAAGGCTAGTGATAATTTAATACATTTTTTTGTGACAAATAGCAACTTTACAGGTTGCGTATTGTCACCAACTCGTTATCGCGAATCGGCTTGTGAGCGATGCGATACAGGAGTGCAGATAGTGGTAATTAGCTTACGTTGGCTGATAATGTTGATATGAATGGTCTATGTTGCGATTAAATACGAAATTGCGTTTATTTTATGCTGTCCATAATTCGCTGATTATGAAAGTAATGCTTAAAATTATGTTTCAAAAATATATTCGTATGAATTTTGCAATTCTTCCGACTAGTGAGCCCTTTTATTCATTGGGGAATGTGGGGTAAAGACTGTTCACGATAAAGTGAGCACTTTAGAAATGAACCTTAGAAAAATGTCACCGCCCCTGCATGCATATATTTTGATGGGAGCACTGAGTAACATTCGCCCAGTAAAGTTGGTAACGATGGATGGAAAGTAGTCCCACATCTTAACGTCGAATGAAAAGTGTTACGTAATCATTTGTGATAGCTTAAAATTATTTATTTGACTTTCTGGTTTTTTAATGCATCGGAGTGTAAAAATGAGCAGATTTGTAAAGTATTTCTTTTTTTTTTAAATAATGTTACAGTTTCATTAGACCGACACATGAATAAAGTGATGAGGTCAATGGCAATGTTAATTTTACATAAGGCGGAAGAATACACAACGTGTATACAAGTAGATCGTAAGCAGGGCTTTCAAAAGTGCTCAATTTACCGTGAAAAGCCTATAAAGAGTTTGCTACAGGTAGCGCTACTGACATCCCCTCCAGTGCTTTTCTAAGGAATGTATCCAATCCGGTAAAGTCTTCTGTTTCGCCAGAAATAATCAGGCAAATTCCAAACGCTAGTCGTCCACAAAAGAGACGCAGAAATCTAAAACGGTCTCGAATACATCGCCGCTGTAAACAAAAATGCTGTCATTATAAAGTGAAATAAAAATGTTCCTAATCGAAAGAAAACGACTGTAACTTCAACACCAGTAAGCTTGAAAACAAAAGGCGTTGGAGCAAAACGCAAATTCGCCTTTAATGACAAGAAAGGCACTGCAAGATCTGGTGAGGTGGACTATTTATGAGGTGAATATGGTACATTGTACGAAGAGCCTTCATCTGTGGACTGAATTACGTGCAACGAATGCAGATCATGGTGGAAGGAACCCTGTACTGTTTGTATGGGGAAGGGCTTTTCCACATGTAAAAGACGCCAATAGGACGCTTACCCTACTGTCACAGGATTCTTGCCCTCCATGCAGGGCAAGTGCAGTCATGTGTACTATTTGTATTGTGCGTTTCCACAAATGAATTAAAATTCCAGTTGTTGTGTATAATCATACACAATGCATTGTCGTAGTATACACACGTAGTTTGATGTGAAATACATGTTAGCAAAAGACAAAATCGACTACTGTTTTCTTAAGTGTGGGCTCTTGTCCCACATCACCCGACATACATTCTACACAATGTTTTAAACTAACAGGTACCGTACTCGTGAGGGTATGCATAAAAATAAAAAAAAATTACTCTTAAGATTTTATGTAAATAAAATACAGAAAAAAATGTAATGACTTTGAATATTAATTGATCTGTAAATGAGCAATTGAACAAATGTAACCAACTATATAAGGTAGAAGCGTACTTATATTGAAATATTCACATTAGCAGAGTTTTATGCAAATAAACATTTTTAGATACCTATTAATATTATTTTGACGTTAACACATTTAAATTCACATGAATTTCGGAGATTTGGTACCCTATTAAAAAATATATATGAATAAAAATTACAAAACTCCTAATAGAAATCCTTTCTGTAATAAAAAATACTGCTCTGCTTCGAGACTCTAACATTTAAGTTATATTTCTTGTCCCTCAAAATCCTGTGATTTATTAAAAGTTCTAATCATTTTAAAAATTGATTTAGGTTAATAATTTGAATTGATGAAGTCATTAATTTAATCAGTAATTAAATAAATTAGCTTGCGTTGATTGATGTAGTTATGAACGATGTAGTGAATAATGCATTATTATACTGACTTTTTTAAAAGGTATTTATCCTATATCCTTACATTAACCCTGCTTTAGGACATGTGAGGTGCAAATACTATCTAAATGCAGTAATGACTTTCAGCGACACCATCCCTGTCTGGGTCACTCCCGGATTTTTGAACATAGGACTCGTGCCGGACGCTGCCGCTGGTCGGTGGTTTTTCTTGGGGGTCTCCCGTTTTCTCCACCCTTTCATTCCCGCGCTGCTCTATACTCATCTCAATCACCCTCATCAGCTCGTAAGACCTCGCTCTTACGAGCCACCCAAACTTCTTCAGCCACTCACTTAAGCGACGCCTTGCTAATAAATAATTGCCTTACACGCAACTGCTGCAGATTGTTTGGGCCTGGAAAGACGGGAAGGAATGCAAGTGACGTAGCGTTGACGGCTAGGCCAATGTGATCAGCTTTGGAGACCTCGATGTTAAGGGCAGTCAGAATCTGTCCACTCTAACCCACTCGGCGCATGTTCAGACTAAGTTCGGGAAAGATACTCGATATAAATGTATATTGTGAATGAAAGGCAGAGCATGAAAACAGTAGAACTCTTGTGCTGTTAAAATAACTGATATGTAGAGACGTGAAGAATTCGCGGCTTCATTTTGGGACAAGCTAGAATTCAAAACGCGTGCGTATATAACTTTAGCCATCGGTCCACATGGCGTTCAACACCGCCTGGAGAACGGCGTCCAATTGTCGCCTTCCACTGTGACGGCAGACACCAAATGTTCAGTCGATATCGGCATATTTGTACATAAGACTGTAGAGTCTAGCCTGCAGGTCATTGAACTCGCGAATTTTTCAGGTCTCTAATGATATGGTGCCACCAGAGATCCCTTGTTTGAATATTGTTCGGGTATGTGCTGTATTTTGTGTATTATATTCAGGTTAGTACTATCCCATTCGTAAAACTGCAAACAAAAAAAAAGCGAAAGTTGTTGCAACAGAAAAATTACTATTGAGCCATTTCAATGAATGTCTGTGTTGGAGTAAAATTGATAATATTGTGACTAAGCCATTTACAAATTCGTATATTATTATAATGCAAATGTACTGTTGAAGCGCTAATATTAACAAAGCCTCTAAATAATGTTGCCGCAACCAAATGTTGTATTACGCTAGAAATAGCAGGAAGAACAAACAAAATATTTGTGTTACTGCGACATTTAAGTGATGTCCAGTAAACAATAGTTTACACGGACTTGGCATTGTAAAATGGTGGATACTAGTGAACATTGATAACTTCGTAGAATGAAACCATTAAATATAATTTTAAGCCATAGAATGAGTACTAAATGTAACATTGATCAGTTCTCATATATTTCAAAGCAGTTTACGTGTGCCAAATATATTTCTAGTTCAGAAAATATTTCCAAATAACGGAAAAGTTCTACATGTTGTTATATGTTGTAGAATAGCCATAATATGAAACGCATTCAATAAATGTTAATATCAAGTGATTGGTACACTGTCAATTTTGTTTTGTAATTTTACAAGAAAAATCCTTGAAAACCCAATTGTTAAGAAAACCCTTTGTAAAACTACAAAGAGTTTAGTTGTATTACAACTTACATTATTGAAAAGTGTACATAAAATAACTTTTTTCTTCTAGAAAACATTTGTGGTGAATTAAAAACAGAGAATAACTTAAAAAATATTTAAAAGTATAATAAAAAAAATACTTCGCCAATATAGGGACTAGATCCCACACTCCTTGTATTATTAGCCTGAAACCTTAATCAAAAGGCCAACTTGACCTTCGCACTTATGACTTATTTTTATCATAAATCTATAATTTTAGTACTTATAAAATATTAAGGAAGTAACTTGATTTAAAAGAATACGTTTATTTCATTTTAAATAGTTTTGTGTAAATAGGAAACATTAATATTTAATGAGTAATACGGTCCCGTTTCATTGATATTTTCGTTTTACTGTTATTATTTGAGTTGTTTTAAGTCTTTTATGTTATTTAAACTTGTAATACATTTCTAATACACACAAATATATATTTTTGCACGCAACCATACTTTATATCGCCCATAGTTTTTGCACAAACAGCTATATAGGGTTTTACCTTGTTGAGTGTCCGCCATTTTGCTGAAGCTCGTGGACAGGGGTCAGTATAGTACAAACAATTCTTAATTTCTACTACAAACACGGCCCTTGTAGATTTACAAACGAGTAGTTTTACAAGAGAAATATTTGTACTCTTACAAGCATTGGAAAAATTACAACAATTTCTCAGTAAAAATTACAAATTTTTTTACAGTGTAGGACGTTGGATTTTGTGAAGTGAAGATCGTCATTCACACAAAGCATGGGTTCGATTCTCCCTCCTGCCTTTACTCATATCTTCGTAGGTAACATTTAATTTTGTGACGAAATAATCATAATTTATATATGATACACTAGAAAGTTGTTTTAAAGCAAAGAAAATACAAGAAAAATTATAACCCAGTTATTGACATAAATTCAACACAAAATTTGTTTTGCGGAAAAATAAACACCACCTTAATGTTGCCAGTACAGTGACGAGGTAACACTGTTACAAATGTAATTCATGTTACATTTACATTGAATGCTTAAAAGTAGATTACATTAACAGCCATATTAGTTACTGACGGCTCACAGATAACAAAATATTACTGTACTTGTAACATTAATACCGGTGGCACAATATTCAACTTTTATTCTGTGTAGGCTTACATGTTAATGAAATATGGCTTGATGCTCCAGTGACATAATGAAACGTTATTAGGGACAGGGATATATCGATAATAATTTTTATAACAAGTTGGACCTTAAACTTATGTACATTTAAGTTAATTTTGCAACTGAACAGGAGTTTTTTGTCATGCTCTGCAGGACTCTTAGAAAAAAAGCAAACTTTCCAGAAAACGACCTGTTGAGTGAGTGAGTGAAGTGATTTGGGCGGCTTTAAGCAGCGAGGTCCTGCGAGCCGATAAGGGTGATTGAGGTGAGTGTGGAGCAGCGCCGGAATGAAAGGGCGGAGAAAAGGGAGAGCCCCGAGAAAACCCACCGACCAGCGGCCATCGTCTGGCACGATTCCCACATGCGTAAATCCGGGAATGACCCGGCCAGGTATTGATCCTGGTTCGCCTTGGAGGCAAAAACGACTAATGCTCGGGTGCAACATCGTGGTTGGAAACTCGATCCGAGATCGGATCTATGATCGACACAGAAAACTGTTGCACCGTTCGAGTTCAGAGCTGGACTGGAGGTCGAAATAAAGTTCATTTCGAACCGCCGAAATTGGCGTTTTGAAATCTCGATGGGAGATCTGCAGCCAGCGTCGACAAATGTAGTTCGAAAATACTCCAACATATAGATCTACGTTCGATTGTTTTCTTGGGAAATTAAAACAACAACTTTATACGCAGTTTAATATTATACAGTAAAATTCGTACAACAATAATTCACTTAAAACAGATTAAACATCGCACATATAGTTCTTTCTATAGTGAAAAATACGCCTACTTCTATGACGTCCTATATTACGAACCAATAGCGAAATTTGTCTCATACTTAATCTGGATCTCTCACTTTTGAACCAAGATCAACGAATCGGAGATCCAGAATCATGAAATTTCGTTGGTGCAACACTTTTACATTGGAACCAAGATCAAACTGGATACTGGTTCGGAACTACGTTCATTCGATCTCGGGCGGGGTAGATGTCGGTGCAACCGGGCATTAGTCCAGCGCCATCTCATCTAGAGGTAAATAAAAAACTTACTGGAACAGTAACTAATAAACCATTGACTGGGGCTCCAATACGCTAAGTACTACAGAGTTCAGATAACACGTCTTTGAACCCGAGACTTTCAACTGCCTTAAATATAAGAGGCTTTCGAGGACTTCAGAAGGCTTCAGGTTTGTAACTCGTTTGAAATTATTTATATATATATATACACACACACACACACACACACACGCACGCACCGACTCGTAGGTATTTGAATGGAAATACTTACATCTCCAGAAAAATACAAGTTTGAAAATAGCAGAGCAATCTTATGTTAAAAATAGTAATTTTTTCTTTTCTACAAACCAAGTGACTCTGTGTAAGTGTGCGTATGAGTCAAATTGTTATAGGAATACTGAGATACGGATGGGTTTAGTGTACGTTCCCGGAAATTGCTTTTTTCGTTGAGAAATCTTAAAAGAGCACGCTGTTTGCGAGTGAAGAATACATTAAAATATTTCTTCCACTTTAGATCTCAGACACAGGTTGTGCCACTTCTCGTACGATCGAGGTTCTGAACATGAAAAGAGTTCTTACAAAATTGACATCAACATAACGGAGCGTTTATATATACATGCACCCGAGACAAATTCTTTTCACTTTCCACGCTAACAGAGCAGTTTTCGATAAAGGGGATTTGAGATTCCTTATGTAGACATAGTAATAAATATGTTTAATATGAAATATGCGTTAATACTTGATAGTTTACAGCCGACCTCCAGTGGCGCAGTTGGTTGGTGCGCCACCGAGTTGGGGTACGGGTGGCTCTGGGTTCGAATCCCGGGTAAGGAATAGGCATTTGTTTAAGTTGGCCTGTCAGCCGTCCCTTCCCAACGTTCCGTCATAAAACCGGGGGACGTTAAAAAGCCCTTCACGATTACAAAATTTGTACCTTTTAGGAGAATTCACTTATTTGATGAAGCAGGTATCACAATGAAAGACATAAATTTGTTTATAGTTAAAGTCTCCCACTATTCCTGGTGTTTCTCTATCCTTTTATTACGTAAAGTATGGTAGTGTCATATTAAAATTAATCGTCAGGAAATTTGGTTTTTCCAAGTATGCGATGAAATCTTGGTTCTCAGATGTTGCGTTTTCTACTCAGTGACTTTTATTGTATTCTTGTAAGAATAATTTGAATAATATTTAATTTGGCTACAAAACTCATAAAAAAAGTATTACGAATCTTAATCCAACGTATGTTCACATAAATGTAGTATTTTATATCTGTGGTTCATTTTTTAAATTTCTTAATTGCGTATATTCGTATTTTTTATAGCCAAAGATATCATATTTTTGGATCTTCTATAATATCACAACTAACGAACGTCCATGTACGTTGGCAAATATATTCGCAATTAAGGAAAAAAATGCAAACATTTATTTAGATTGTACATTTCTGAGATTTACATGAAAGCATGTGCCTGGAAGTATGTAAAAGATCATTAATAGCGTTGAGCTATTTGCTTCACAACTGCTGTTATTTAAAAAAAAAATGTATTAGTAATTAGTTCCAGGATACAGTAAGCCACGGCCTTATTCTTTGCTGTAAATTACATGGGAAAAATAGGCGTGTGTCCCGTTGGTATTCGAAACCACCAAACCATTCACCAGCATCCGCTGGGAAAAACAGGATCCGAGAAGAAGGCACCAACCTGTGCCAGGTAGCTTCATCATGTGAAGTGTACTGGTTCCTGCGAAGGAAATTATTGTACTGATATCAGAAGACCTTTTCTTGTTTGTAGGCGGGGCTGTATACCTGTATGCTTATTTGTACCTCTGTGTGTGTGTGTTTCCAAACAACAGCCCAGACCTTTTGATGTAGTCTTGAATATTGGCCTTGTAGGTTGCCAGAGGAAGTGCTGTTTAGCCTATGAATGCGAGCGCACCACAAAAACCACATCACACCCATCTGTTTTTTTTTTTATTCCTGCTCTCTTCACCCGGAAATCAGTCTTAAGTTAGTTTTATGGCTTTACTTTAAAATACCTACATCAACTGCTCTCAACCTGAGAGCGTTGCTCTTGGAACTGTGTTTACCGCTACCGCGCTAATGGCCTCGCACAAAACACAAGATTATTTAATAACCAAAAGCTATATAAAACACTTTGTTAATACATATTTCAGGTTGTTACCTGCGGAGAGAGCTATTCAAATGAATATTTCACATGACGCTAGATAGATTTTCTTGTTACGATAATGGAGCCGCGGTGGCCGAGCGGTTAGCCCGCTCGCCTCCCACCAAGGCGAACTGGATTCAATCACCGGCCGGCTCACCGGATTTTCGCATGTAGGAATCGTGCCGGACAATGCCGTTGGTAGGAGGGTTTTCTCGGGGATATCCCGTTTCCCCGCCCTTTCATTCCGGCACTGCTCCATACTCACCTCAATCACCCTCATCGGCTCTCAAGACCCCGCTGTTAAGAGCCGCCCAAATCTCTTCACTCACTCACTCACTCATTTTTTTCGATAATTCCCTTGCAGTAATTAAATCATTGTATGGAATGTGTCTTTCATATTTTCCTGTTTTTTTTTTTTTTTTTTCGTTAATATGCGTCACTTTTATTTGAGAAGGACATGTTAACTCATCCATGCAGTATAATTTATTTTTAATTTGCTGTCCCTGATGTACATAGTTCATATAAGCACAAAGTTAAAGCGAAATACCAAGATGTTTGATTTAATGCTGCATATAGTGCACACAAATATTATTATTTCTCCTCGTTGTATCCCTGTTTTCAGAGTTTGGCTTTGCTAAGACCACGAATGTTTACACAGGGAAGAAATTGTTTCTACTAATAAATATTTTGAGGAAAATTCTCCACGCCAAAATATTTTTCGAGAAGGAACCATTTTATTGAAAAAAAAAAAAAAAAAAATTTTATATGATCGAGCAACAAAAGGAACACACTTCAGACTTGCCACAGTCCTTGCAAGTTATGATCCACATCACGGACACTTCGACACCGAGGAAGTTAGCGTCCTATCTGATTCCAAAAATATCCGACGGGCAGGCCCAATGAAGTGTTGAAACGCGAAGTCCACATACCTGGGAAACTGGAGCTGTAAAGTATGCGAGCCAGCTTTGACGTGCTGAAAACTGCACTGTAATAACATTTCTGGTAAACTTCCTGAACTGCAATGGAAGTTTTTAACCTATGCAGTGTATGGAAATAGTATTACGTACCAAGCTGAAAATATGAGAATGTTTAAGCCGGCCATACACGATGTCCATTTCCGTAGCAGTTTTCATGCCCATTTTCTGCTAGCGTTTCTGCTCCCGTGCAGCCCCCCTCCGGAGGGATCTGGCTCCGGGTATAACAGTTTTCGTACCCATGGGCATGCCCGAAACGGTATTAGAACGTGTTCTAAACTTCTGCTATACCCACAGATCTGCGACAGACAAGATGGCGGACACCCGAGTAACAACCTCGGGCCGTATATATCCGTTTACGAAAGACTTACGAGTTCTGTAAATCGTATTTATGCACAAAATGAAACTTAATGTACGTGTTCTTAATGGGAAACGTTAAAATTAACTCCCACGGTCATAATAAAACAATAAACACAACTTAAAAAATTAGTGGTAACTATGGACAATTATCAATATATACATATGTATGTATATAACCGTTAGCACGACTCACGTTGGCATTTGTATGTTTAGCGCAGTTGGTAGGGGCGCGGATTCGTGCTGTGTAATGTTATGTCTTATAGATCAAATTCCCGTCGTATAACGAAATTTTTTCAGTTTTTTTTTTATGTGATACGTTATTGCGTTTTATAATCTAAGTTATTGCCAGAAAATGCTTTTTTCTAGAATTTATTTGTCTAAAAGCAATAATACAAACAAATAATGCAAACCAAAGCTAAATAAAGAGAACCACAGGCAGTCGATTGCACTGCGCAGTTACTAGCGTATTATTGCTTTTACACAAAGAAATTCTAGAAATAAACGTTTACTAACAAAAACATAAATCATCAACACTAGTAATGTGTCACATAAAATAACTAAAATATTTCGTAAAACGGTGGCGTTTTTAACTCTAAAACCCGTGCACCATCCCACTTTACTACCCACACAACTTATACGCTAGTGGTGCAACAGCACAATTTGGTTTATCTAGCGTGAATGATGTTACCCCCACACAAAAGATTTATTAATATTATTAGTATTGTGATATTTTTGCTTTCCTTTAGTCTCCTAACCGTATACGCTTGTTTAATTACGGGAAGCACAATATTAATTATTACGCCGTTTGAAGATACATATTTAAATAATTAAATAATGTTTTAATTTGTCGCATAAACATCTGTTGTGGATAAATGTGAATACAGTACCTTGTTTTTTTTTTATACTTAAGCAGTGCCGTTTACTAATATCATTTTCTTTATATTAATATTCTAAGTCTAGTGTTGTACTCAGAAACTTAAATAAATGCAGTCTTCAAGAAGAAAAAATCTTCGTACTTTTTGGATGTACCACAAAGCAACTACATATAATTTTTGACAGCTTTTGTAGCCCTGCCAACTGCAGAATGTCTGCCATTTGCAAGTTTTGTTTGACTGCCGTTTACAGTTTTCTGTTAGCACTTTAGGTAACGTGTGGGTATGAACTGACGGATTATTTCTTCTGCTACAAACATTTGATGCCTTCTGTTGTGCCCATGGGTATAACAGAAGGTAGCAGAAATTGGGTATCGTGTAAGGATGGCTTTAGCATCGCTACTGTACAAAGTTTGGAACTTCCCTAAACATTTGACTCTTTCCTGAGCAACTGTAGAAACGTCGAGGGCAGCGGTGGCGCAGCGGCTAGGGCGCTCGCCCCCCACCCCCCCCCCCTCCTGGCGATCCGGGCTCGATCCCCGGCGGGTCCTCTCCCGGATCCGCGCATGTGGGAATCGTGCTGGACGATGCCACTTGCCGGCGGACCACCCTCCCCCCCCCCGCGGAGGTACCAACGCCTTCCCCCCTTAAAACACACTCCAGCTGGAAAGCCCGTCACTCGGAGAGTGTTGCCTCGCCCTGGGTTCTCCCCCCACTCGAGTTATTTTATATATATATATATATATATATATATATATATATATATATATATACACACACACACATATATATATATGGACGTTACCATGGATGTATGTGGAAATATTTTACCATTCGCACTTTGTCACTGTACGTATACGCTGATATGGTAAATTTACCAATTATTTTTTAGAGTGTAGCTCCTGAAAGGAATAGCAAGACACGAGACAGCACGATGGCTTCAACTTACTGCTGTTCAAGAGCCGAACTTTTTTTTTTCTTCTGCGTTTGTTTATATATTTGAGGTTTCGCGATACAATATAAATAACTATTTGATAAAAGAAATTACAAAATCAGTGTAAAAATAACCCTCGCCTACTTTTTAGTAGAATTATCAGTATTAAACATTAAAATTCGTGGCAAACAAATTTCAAATATTTATACGAGCACATTGTTTGATTTCAGCTAAAGTATTTTTTGAAGTTTTAGGAATGCTACGAAGAACTTTCTTCGAGTGCGGCATTTTGTTCGCCTGCGGTTGTTCTACCTATTTCGGATTTAAATATTATTGTAGAACTTAAAATAAAATTATGACCGAACCACTATAAGCAATTCCATTGAATTTCTTCATGTTATTCTAATGAAATTAAATATCAATTTGAACTGTAGACAAACATCATAATTAGGCAATTTTTTTTTAAATTTGTATGTCAATACATATGAATGAGAAATTCCTGCATTTTCCGTCATTAAATTTTGTAAATTTATTTTCTGTTGTTTGTGTTACTCTTGTCACAGTACTATTTGATGTAATAAAACATAATTATGTAAGACACTATAAATATAGAAAATCAGTTTTTGGCTTTTGAACTCCCTTAAGGGCACGGCCTACATTATGCTTGCATTACGTTGCAAAGTGTTTGAAATCAGCTTTTCTTTTTTACAAAACCAATAAACGTGTCCTAATTATACCGATATACAAAAAAAACACTACTTCAGACGAAGGACCAGTATTGCTCTCTGCACATATTAAATGCTATACCAGAGCCCTCCAAGTTACCTAAAAACGGATTTTTCAGGTTGACGTATGTCATAATATACCGGTCGGAAACATGCGAAACTACTGTGGGCGCTTGCGTTCAACTTTGCTTCTGACAATCCAGCAATAAAAAAAGAAAGGGTCACGACTTGGAGTTCCATGGTTACCCACGGTTACCGCAGGAACGATGGAAACACTGCGCACTACTCAAGCGCCTTGCGCGTAGGAGTGACGGGGCACTATGAGTGCTTATCATTGTCACCCTTATTGCTCCTCGCTTCCGAGCCTGAAACGCGCTAACAGCTGTGCCCGTAACTATCTGCATTCAATGATTCTTGTATGCAATGGCTCCTCAGGCCATGATGCTATAGGCTGTTCATAGGGAAGTGAGCAATTTTTAGGCCCTCTCATTTGAAATAATATGATATATATATATATATATATATATATATATATATATATATATATATATATATTATATACAGTATGTTTATTAGTTACATGGCAATATTTATTTTAAGAAGTGGTGGAACGAAAAAAAATCGCTGATAGGAAAAAAGTAACTAGGGCCTCAAAAGTGCTCGCTTTATCGTGAACAGCCTATAGTCGTATGGAACATGTGTAACTGTATATTGAGGCTGGGATGTAGCGCTCAACTGTGGTACTTAAGTCTTTGGTACGCGATCCTCTGTTGAGACAACACTAATAATTAACGAGAAAATTTTGAGGTGTTATTGACAGTAAAAGAAAAGATTTTCGGGGCCGCAGTCTTGAATGCGCTAGGAATCTGATAGTTCTGGTGAAGAGATGGTGCTAAATGAAGTTGCCACATGTTGCTGGAAGTTGTAGAAGGAAGCGGTTTGCTCTGCTCATGCCTATTTGTCAGTCAGATGACCCTCCTTTCTAATGGTTCATGTAGAACTAGTCACTGCGTATGGATACATTCACATATACATTGATATCACTACATTCTGTGAATTAGGGATGTATAAACAGATGGGCAGTTAAACGAACTTCTCACAGGACTAATAGCTGTCCTCTCTCAAACTCTATCAGTGGTTCGGACGGCTGTCACTTACGTTTTCTTGACAAGCCTTTCGTATATTTAGCATGCCCGGTAGGTACCACACGAATCACCGCGTTCGTACAATATGCGTGCAAAATTTCTCTAATCGTTAATGTGTAATTTGCGTGTCATCCAGATACGTGCTTGTTTGCCATTTTTTACGATTACCAAAAAAAACTTTAAAGGCAGCGAAAATTTTAATGGCAGTGAGTGTATTTTTTGCAGTACTTTTGCTTTGCATAACATCTCCATTACAAAACGTACTGCCACGGCTCAAAAATAATTACACAATTTACACGGTTAACTGAACCCTTTTGAATGAGCCGTTGAAGAAAGTCCCATCCGTTCGTAGGTTTTGTTTAACGTTATAACAGCTGACTTTCAGCGACGAAGGCGGCAAATTTTTAGAAGCAGCTTAAGTCTTCGTGTCATATCAGAAATAAACGTTTAGATTAAGGCCACTGATATTGATTTTTTATATAGCTACGCACCCCCTTAATATCTTATCTGTGTCAATAAATTGTGTGTAACATTTAGACATTCATATAGTTGTGCTCGGACATTTGAAACAGATTTTCAGATGTTTATGATGCATGTTTTATCGAAGTTAGATCTAATTAAATGTTTTGTTCTGCACTTTTTTTTATAACTTACTGTATAATAAAACAGAAAAACGATTCCATTATAGTTCATGATAAACTTTAACGCTGTAAAATCTAAGTTTGAATAAATGTTCCCTTTTTCAATTTAGTAAAATATGTTTAGTCTCCGAAATATGCGAGAATATTACAAATGTAGTTTGAAACGTTCTTGGAAATAAAATTTTAGTACTAAGCATTTTACTGCTTCTATGTTCAAGAACGAAACAACACTACATTTCAGAGCATATATTTACTATTGAGAAAAATAATTTAATATAATTTGTCTGGAAGTATGTCTGAAAAATATAAAACTGCAATGCCAGTCATGTATTTTAAAAAATAAAACCAAACAACGGTAGATATTAGTGTCGATTATGGTGTATTTTGCGAGGAAAGGGTGGGGTATTTTTTATGATGTTTTATTCGCCCTCCCTTGGTTACTACGTTATACTTTTTCCCCCCCAAGTTACTTTTTTTTTCTATCTTTTTTTGGCTCTCCGTCTCTATTTTCTGTCGTTCTCTTTCTTGTCGTGCAAGTGAAATATGGAATGCGCTTGCGTTCCTGCCTCCATCGTTGCACCAGACATATCTTCCCTCCTGGCCCCTCCTCCCACCGATCCCATCTCACCTCTCCCCATTCCCTCGCTATGCCAGCAATAGCTCCCACACTACACGCTCCCCCACCCACATCCCGACTTATTTTTTCCTTCTATTCTGCTCCGTCTCTCTCCCGCTAACCTTTCAGCCCTCACACATTCGCTCCCTATCTCTCGCTCTCTCTCTCTCTTTCTCCATCTCCCACGTGCGCGCTCACATACACACGCGCGCGCACCAACCCCTTTTGATTTCTTTCTTTTAAAGTTATTTTTCCTTCTCGCTCTTCCTTCCCAGCCCTTCTTATATATTTTTTCATTTTTCTCTACTTCCTCTTTTCTCCTTATTTTTTTTTTTTTTGCCCTCCCCGTCGAACCAAAGTTTCTTTTTCTATCTTCTGTTAAATTCTGCTCTCTTCAGTCTAGAACAACCAGCACCCGCGGCAACCTGTGGGTACGTCGCGACGCTACAGCGTCCGACAGACGACGGGCTCGAACCCGCTACCGACGCTAGACGTCCCGTTCCTCCGGCCTGCGGGACGCGTGTTCCAAGGCGCGAGTGCGCCGGTTCGATGTGTTCTTTCCCACGGCCGCGGGTCGGGAAATGTCCGCTGCTGTCGACGCTCACTTCGAAGAGAGCACTGCGCGAAAACTGACACCCGCGCCTATCTCGCCCGTGTGCGCGTTCTCAGTGCCAGCCACGTCGTGATAACGCCGAGTTTGCAGCAGCTCCGAGGACGGCGCTTTCCGAGCGACCCGCGAGCATGACGCGAAGCACGGAACCTCGTGGTCGCTCGCCGTATCGACAGCGCGAATCCCCAGTCGTCGCCGTCCTTCCACGACGAGTGTCTGTCCGTTTACCGCACCCGCGGGAACTCGCGCTGGACGATTCCACAGCAGTGCTGTTCTCGTGGAATTTTTTTCCCGCCGCGCGTTGCTAATTTTTCCCCGGGAGAAATGCACGGGAGAGCTTCTTTCGTCGAGTGGTTCGGTGACAATTTCTACCGCAGCCACGAGAAGGGGTTCACCGCGAACGCGAATGTCTCAGACGGTTGACAACCCGCGTGAGTTCCGGTGTCTGTCGGTCACTCCCCCCGTCGCAACCTCGAGCGGGATAAGCGCGCCGGGACAGAAGTTCGCGTGTCGCGCCTCGAATGCCGAGCCGTCCAGGGAGACTTAGTGTGCGGGAGTGGGGCGTCGAAGAAGAAGCCTTCGCCGGGCGCGTGGCGACGACGTGAACCGCTGGACCGGGGTTGTTGACGGCAGCGGCTCGCCCCATGTCCGCGGCGGCGGGCGCCAGCGAGAGCTGCGCCGAGGACGTGTCGCCGTCGTCATCGCCGCCGCCTCCGTCGCCGCCGCCGCCGCCGTCGCCGTCGCCGGCGGGGGGCGGCGGCGGCAAGTACCTGCTGCCGCCGCAGCTCTACAAGAACCTGCTGGCGAGCGCCGTGCTCGGCAAGACGTCATCCGTGCCCGTCTTCCCGCGCAACCTACTCTTCAGCGCCCCCGCCGACGAGGTAACTAACCTCCGCCGACACCTCCCTCTCGCCCTCCGCCTAGCGCCCAACCGCTGTGCGATATCGCGAGCTATCGATCACGGGACGACGTTCCGCAAACATCGCAACTGCGATACCTACATAAGAAAACCTCGCGGGGGGGGGGGGGGGGAGGAATGTTATATTTTATAACAGACAAGATTTCAAAGCGACCATTTTGCTTGTTGAAACAATACTTACCGTAATTTAGGAAACAAAAAAAAATAATATTTTTAACCCAGATTTGAATAATAAACTTAAGTAGCGGATATACAAATTTATTTGCTGTTTGAAATCTCATAGTAGAGTTACAAGCTTCCTGTTTTTGTTTTAATTTTATTTTAATCCTTTGTGGAATAACATTTTCGCTGTCGATCGGTTGATTCATTTGGTTAGGATGGCTTAAAAACCACAAAATAAAACAAAAATGAATTACAAGATTTTCTCATGAGTATGAAAATGTAATATTAACGATATGAGATATCGGTGATATGTGATTTTGGAAATATGTAATGCTTGCATTATAAACAAGACGTTTATTTACGACGTCGATGTTTACTTCATTATAAGCGATATTTGCGATATGCGATATCAGAGATGTACGATTATTAGCTATATGCGATGTTGGCAATGTGAGATGCTTGCGATAGCCTATGCGATATCATTTCGACCGATACTTACTATGCCGATGTTGTGATATCGACACAAACTATATTTGCGTTATATCACCATCGATTTTCAATATATTCAGAGCGAAATATGTGCAATATGGTCCGACAAGTTTCGAAACGATGTTTTACAAATAGATATCGCACAGTCCCACCGACTGCACGTCCGTCCAAAGAAACTTTCCGGATACCCAGATCGAGTTCGAGATGTCGCGACCGAATCCGCTCAGACGAGATATGTGCAGAGCACTAAGAGTGGGATGGACCCCGCGTTTTTTGTGAAATAGTTGTTTCCGCGAATTCTCGTTTCTCGGTAAATAAATTTTCTGCAAATACGACTCTGTCAGAAAAGATATAAAACAATGATGACCCTATTTTTTTTTTTTTTTTTTTTTTTTACTTCATTCGTGAAATTGGTCCAATATTGCAATATTTAAAGCTTGCCTATGCAGTTTCCTTATGTGGTAAGAGAAAAGTACAAATATACGGGCGTAGATTACTCTGTGGTCTTTCAGCGAGTGTAATAAAACCCCTATGTTACAGATCAAATTCACACAGTACAGCGTCACGACGGAAATACTGCATGCCTTGCGCTTAGGAGCGATGAGAGGCTAGGCGAGCGTGTTAGTGTCGCCCGTATCGATCCCTCGCTTCTTTACCTTGGACGCGGCGGTCCATCCCACTCTTAAGGCCCCCGCCTACCCGGTGCTTAAACTGCGTTGCAAAGTGTTTGAAACACAAGTTTTCCCACGATACTATTAACCTCTTAACATATTATTCCGAGTATACTCGTTCACGCCAGTCATGTTTGCAGAATACTTGAAATAATGATAGGTGCTGTGCGAGTCCGTAAGATTAGCGCCAATACAGGCAGAGTTTTGCCCTGAGCACTCCTATTGGTTGTTGCTGACAAACAAGGCATTTTGTAATTGGTTGGCTGCTTATTGTGCAATGGATATACTGGAACTCTTTACATAGGGGCCACGGTGGCTGAGCGGTTAGCCTACTCGCCTCCCAGAAAGGCCATCTGGGTTCAATCCCCGGGTCACTCCGGATTTTCGCATGTGGGAATCGTGCCGGACGATGCCGTTGGTCGACGGGTTTTCTCAGAGATCTCCCGTTTACTCCGACCTTTCATTCCGACGCTGCTCTATACTCATCTCAATCACCGCCCAAATCTCTTCACTCACCCTCTTCATAGGTCCCACAGCGTCAATTGTTGTAAGAGATGCGTGAGTACTTCGCACACCAAAAATTTCTTCTTTTGCAACACCTTAATTGAAACATATATATAAACGTTAAGGGGTTAAACGTGAGTCTAGTGTGCTGATCTAAGAAAGCGACACACACTTCATACGAGGCTTATTTGAGTGCTTTTAAGACGCCGCGCTTATTAGAAACACCATTTCAAAGCACTCCAACATACCTGAAAACGACTTTCTCAAGGGCCCTGCATTGAACCTTTCTCCAGACTATTCCGCAATAAAATGATAGGGCCACAGTTTAGAGTCCCATGCACGTAGCATGACGAGAACATAGCACGCTAGTTCGGAGCCTTGCGCCTAGGGACGATGGCGCACTTGATGTGCTGAACAGTGTAACCCTTATCACTCCCACCATTCCTGGTCTCGGAAGGCAAAACAAAACTCTCTAGGAAGGCGGGCGTGTTCCAGAGAGTCAAATTACTTTCTACATTTTTCAGCGTATTACATTTAATTACGTTACGATACGAAATAATAATATAAAAAAGAATAATAATATATGTAAACGGCTTTTCACAAATAATTAAATAATTCACAATAAATTAAATGTGGGACTTTTTTTTGTGCAAATCTTAAAATGAAACGAAATAAACCTGTTAAGCAGTATCACTATATATATATATATATATATATATATATATATATATATATATATATATATATATATTATCACGCAGTCATATATATATATATATATATGAATGACACGAAGAATGATTCCTGGTAGTTTGTAGTTTGTTAATGAGATCGCCCGTAGTTCAACGGATTTCAAAGAAAATAATACAGCATGCCGCTCTGTGACTTCAATAAACACTTCAGCTGCGAGCAAACTAAGTGTTAAATAATAATTTTTATTTTAATTTTCACGCAATACAATTTTAGTTTAAAATTGTTATATTTAAATTAAAACAATTATAATGATTAATTTTTTGAAGTTATCATATCATGTCAAAAAACCTGCAAAATAAAGAAAATAAATTTTGGCTTTTGAACAGCCTTAACCCAGCCGGGGGCGTCAAATGAGACGGGGATGGAGCTGTGAAGGAATGTCATAGAAAGGGGAAGCGGGAGTACCACGAGAATACCCGCTGGTCGGAGATAACGTTCTCCACTTTCCGAATAGGTAAATAACCCCGCCGGGAATCACACCCATGTCGTGTCTGTGGAAGGCAGGAGATGCTAGCAACCCCCCCCCCCCCCGGGGGGAAAAAATTCAACTCTTGCACGTGATTTGCCGGCGCAGTTTAGCTTAGCTGCATTGTGCCCTGCGTGCGTGAAATGAATAAATGTATCGCATGAAAACATGTACGACGTATTTGAACATGAAGATCAACCCAATAAGTGTCACAGAGAGTATTTATTTCAAGCAACATGAAAATACCTGCTGTAGTGAGGTGTGTTAAGGATATTATCTATTAACGTGCTGCCTACTCCTTAAAATGTTGGACCCAGAAAACTGTCGATATTTACTTGTTCGACTGCGTATACTTGTTAGCAAGGAGGATGGTAATCATGAAAGGTTAGAATATGTTACCTACTCACTTCCGCATCTCGATATCTGTATCGAGTTAACGCGATTGACAGTCATGGGAAGTAAAGGCTGTTCACGGTAAAGTGAGCACTTTTGAAATCAACCTTAGAAAAATGTCACGGCCCCTACATGCATATATTTTAACGGGCGCAATGAGTGACATGTGTCCAGTAAAGTTGGTAACGATGGAGGGGAAAGTAGAGCCATAAATTTACGTCGAAATAAAAGTGTTAGAACCATTTGTGATAACTTAATTTATCTCTCTCGCTTTCGTAAGCAGGTCTTTAGAAAGCGCTCATTTTACCGTGAACAGCCTATAATAAAAATTCTAACCATTATTAAGTTGTAGTTCTGCGTGGTTCAAACATACAACCATCTCACCTAAGTTCAAAATCCTTAGCTTGAGGCGACCCGGGTTCAATATCCGGCCGGGTCATTCCGGATTTTCACGCGTGGGAATCGTGCCGGACGATGCTGTTGGCAGGCGGGTTATCTCGGGGATCTGTTTCCCCCGCTCTTTCATTCCGGCGCTGCGCCATACTCACTTAAATCGCCCTCATCGGCTCTCGAGGCCTCGATGTTAGGAGCCGCCTGAATCTCTTCACTCTCACTTTTCACTTAGCTTGGGAAGTAACATAATTACACAGATATCCGTATGTTAGTACCCGGCACCTTTTTTTAAAATCCAAATTGCTGGTTACGAATACTGCTTTGAAAACTGTCGATTTGCATCAAGGCCGATCAAGGGATGTAATTCATTTTGTGTACATAATGTGACTATTCAAAGTGGACTAGTATCTGAGCACGTAGCTCGTCTTTAAACTTAGTACCTCGGTTTTGAGATAAGCAATCATCTAGCATATATTATTCACTTGCTTTAACAATCTTGGACAGGAAACCCTAAGCAATGTCTTTCATCAATTCCTGGTTTAAAATGTCCCCTTACTCTCCTTGGATAGGAGGGGTTATGTATATTTCCAACCAGTGTCTCTAATGGAATACCATTTATTGATTATTGAATTTTTTTTCGTCTCGACGGACACATTTGTGCACACGTTCAGCATCCAATACGACACACACAAACAGCGAAAGAAAGAAAGGGGAGAAAAATTACGTTTTTTTGAAGACAGGGAAACAATACTTCCCATTTCCTGGCATGAAGATTGTAACAGTTTAATTAGGTCGTAATAGGAACAAGCTGACACTTTTATAGGAAAGCGATAAATGTAATTCCGTACTGATAATGATACTTCAAGCTGACAGATTTTTCATGGCATTTTCAAACTAGTTTTTGCGTGATTGCTTAATAAGCGACAAAGAAAAGTAAACAGATCATTCTTATAAAAACACTTCCCATATTTCTTCTGCCGTCGGAAATAGAATCAAAACCCACTGCAGCATGGCTTTTCACTACGACAGATGTTATTGCTCCTGTTTTTCAACCGAGAAACATAACCTGGGAGCCATTATTTCCGGAAACTGCCAGATTATCAGCAAATCAAAAAAATGTGTAGCGGGATTTGAAGTTTTTTTTTTTTTTTCATCGAATTGTTTAATTTCATCTTAACGTTTAATGAAGTACAAAAATTAACCAACCGATAAACAGACAATTATGTACCTTAACTTACAATATTTAATATATTATAGTCCTTATTTTACAAGAAATAAACCATGTTTGTAATGATACACTGATGGATCTACGAGTGCAAACAGTAGGAATGAATGTAAGCTATTGGGACCACCACAAATGCTGAGTCCTATCTATAGGCAATATTAACACAATTCGTCACAGATTTACATCACGCAAGAAGTAAGGCATATGCGATTGTGATTACGACATTAATATTTTAGGTGAAAATCCTTAATCCTATAAATTGAGTTGTTAAAATATACGACACTTGGTTAATAACAGGTAAATATAGTCGGTAGTGTTACCAAATGCTCGTCCTTAAATCACACATACACGACAGTATCTAATACATGGAACATAAATGAAGTCAAAATGTTCACTTACGTTTTAGGGCAGTCCTGATCGAGCAGTGCCTTGAATGATTAATTGGCACGAAGTAAATCATTCCAGTGTTCGCCAACTGAAACTAACTATCGCAGAGGCGCCTTAAAACAATTAAGACTAATATTCATAAAGTATATTTTAAGTGCGTCGTTTTGGCTACTACGCAGTGTTATACTTTCTACAGTTTGTCTTTGATTTTCAAGTCATTGAAATTATCGATTTTATTTGCAACCCAAATCAGTGAGAATTGAGCCAAATCAGTGAAAACAGTGAGAATCGAGCAACTGATGATCAGGGCCAGATAATAAATTAATATAGCGGTTGCGTTTCACTGATTTAATTGTGAATTCTCGCTGTAAGTCGATATTGTCACTGATACAAATCACTGTTCCCAGATAAATTCCTTGATTCGCCGGTCAGCAGTAACTTATCAACAAACTTTCAGTGAACGTTATTTCACTGATTGATACCACTAATTCGGATTTAGTGTGTACATTAGTTTTGATTGTATTGATGTCATGTATTACATTAGGTTATGTTTTTCGGTAGCAGTCAACAAATTAAATATAGCGCGTAAATAGATCGACATTGACTATCAACAAAAAATATCGAATTCCCTACTGCACCTAACTCAGGAAAATGCAACTACGTAGAGATTTTTGAGTGGCGATTTTATTGTTTTAGTGATGTACATACACGCTTTCCCTGCGCACGAATGGGGTATTATTACGCCGTTTTACACGTGTTTCAATCCGAACATGCATCAGCACGCATAATGGCACGGACATCTGCAGATGGGGTTGACGTAGTAAAATTTGTGCGTCTCTTAACATCGTGGTCTTGAGAGCCGGTGACGGTGAAGCGAGGTGAGTGTGGAACAGTGCAGGAATGTAAGAGCGGGAGAGACGTGAGATCACCGAGAAAACACGACGACCAGCGGCATCGTCCGGCACGATCTTCACGTGCGAAAACACGTGAGCGACTCCACCGGGAATCCAACCCGGCTCGCCTTGATGGGAGGCGAGAGCCCTACCCGCTACGCCACCACGGGCCCGGGTTGGCGTGGTGAAATCTTTAATCCCAGTGTCTCCCTTGTACGTTTCATTGCAGTCGTGTCCGTGATTATGTAGACCAGTCCATTCAGCTGGCCTGCTGTGTAGTTCGGACTTAAGGTCTCGTTGACAGCATGTTACTCAAATATGCAGGAACGGGGCAGAAATCGGCCACGACTTGTGGTATGGAACCAAACCAGCATTCCCTTGTAGTGATTTCGGGAAACCATGGAAAACCGAAATCTGGATGGACGGACTGGCAATCGAAGCCAGGTCCTCCCAAACACGAATCCAATATTTTCCCACTGCGCCAACTCGCGTTAAATATACTCACACGCCGTCTTCTGTTAGAAAGAAGAGGTCCCCTAAACCATGTCTGCTGAACGTGACAATGGCTTGTAGACACTCTTTAACGTAGATGGTGCTACTTTAGTGCGTCACGACTACCCGAACATCGATATTCCAGCCCGGTAAATGATACTTCCGCCAGAAATTGAATGAAATGTGTTGTCTGGAAATCCTTCATACTCTCATGCGTCTGTCAGTTCTCGAAGCAAACCTGGTCTCAACAGGTACAATTAATTTAGTCAACTTTGAGACAATTCAGGGTAGCTTTGTATCACACATTTTCATGTAAAATTAAGGCTCTTCAGCGCCTAATTTGATGTTTAAATCCTACTACACCATTTTATTTATAAGCAACACAACAAAGTCCATCGAATCTTCAGACCTTCTTTTGATATGAAATTAGTTAGGTGTTTCAAAGTTGCCCATGCTGGTGCGAAATTGCCCCGAATGACTTTAACATACTTGCCCATTCCACACTGCTCCAGTTTTAATGAACAAGGGCCTAATACCTTCAATTTGCTCGGTTTTCTTTGCGCACAGCAAAACGTCTAGACCAGATATGTCTTTGCAAAAATCAACAGCGTACACTTTTCGGCGTGTGATTTGATGGGATATTGGAACCACCGTTGCTCGGGCATTAGTCATTTCCAAGAGCACTGGCTGTTGACGTTGGCAACATGCGAGACAAAATTGCGAGGTACCGATTATGGTGTGGCTTGGCAACAAAACCATGACCATTACGAGGTCTACTGATCAAATAATCCTTCCCTTCTAATTTTTTTTCCCCATCAGGCCCACCTCACTGCGTGACATTTTGCCTGTCACCAACATCTTTTTGTGTATGGCCAGCCGAAAAAAAGAGTCACTTAACTCGATTCTACAGAGCTTCTTTGTCCTTTTACGTGGCACATCTGCGAAACGCAGAAACCACGACTGGTGCATTTGTGGAATAACTTTTTGTGCGCTACAGCAAAGTAGGTAAGGGCGGTTCATGGTAAACTGAGCAATTTTGATAGCCCTGCTTAAGATCTACTTGCATGCTCACCGAGTATTCTTCCACAAAATGTATGCGTCGTTCAAGGGAATCTGACGAATTATTAGAAAAATAAACATTTTACAAATTTGCTGGTTCTGAAACTTATATGTTACAAAACTTTTCAAAGCGAAATAAATCATTTTAATTATTCACAAATACTTATCTTACATTTTCAGTTCTACGACGAAACTGAGAACTACTTTCCTTCTGTCGTTACCAATTTTAATGGGCTCATGGCAGCCAGCATGTCCGTTTAAATACATGCAGGTAGGGGCACTGGTAATTCTCGAAGGTTGATTTCAAAAGTGCTCACTTTTCCGTGAAAAGCCTTTAGTTACCAAGGGTCACAGTGCAAGGAAAATGCACAGTCAGCTATGCGAAGTCGGGTAGTAAAGTATATCAGGTGACCCGATAAATGGGACACGTTAAGTATTAGAATCTACTGTAAGATATGGCATGGGAATTGGTGATTGGCCATGGTCAGGCTACTCGCCTACCACCTAGCAGATCCGGGTTTAATTACCAGCGGCGGGATCGCTCCCGGATCTTCGCGTGTGGGAATCGAGCCGGACGGTGCCGCTGGTCGGCGGGTTTTCTCGGGGATGTTCCGTTTTCCCCACCCTTGTATTCCGTCACTGCTCCATACTCACCTCGCTTTACCCTCATCGGAGTAGATGGTCGGGGGGGGGGGGGTTCTAAATACAAATGGGTGCCGCCTTTTTTGATCGACCTAATTAATTCGAAATCAGATTGATATCAAAGGGTTAATAAAATTGATTGAAAGTGTTAATCAAAAGGGTTAATCAAAAAAGGTTAGTTAAATCGAAAGGTTTGAATTTAATGAAAGGGTTAAATTTATTGAAAGGGTTAAATGTATTGAAAGTGTACATTTTTTTCTTGATTTTTTTACTTCTTTGTTCCTCTCCTTTTGTGGGTAGCAAAAGCTCTGTACGATGTTGACAGTGTGGTGTTCTAAAGGCAACTGACCAGAGTGGTAGGTTGCAATGGGTTATATAGGGGTTGAGCTGAGTGCAAGAGTGTGCTAAGTATCGTTTTTCTTATTTTTTCCTAAATTTGATGTGTTTGTAGGGATATTTGTGGTAGATAGACCATTTTTACGAATATAGTTAACATACGAGATAATTTCAAAGTGATCTATGTATTAATAAATTACACGCATCGAATCGCAAATTTCAAACGACTGCGTGAATAATAAGTGGAATTAATTGAAAGTTTGGTTATAAGTAAATTTTACTGTAATAGACAAGTCTACATGTCAAATGCGTACTTTTCTCAGCTATACACATATATTTAAAAACCGATTGAAAGTATGAATATGTATGCATGTGTCGTGTCTTCCATCATAATAGTTGAAACTTAGGTAAATGTAATTAAACAATTTTGAAAACTGTGATCTTTCAATGTTAAAAAAAAATTAGCAAGTGAAAATATCTCTTGACCGAAAATAAACTTAGTTTCCTGGAAATACTTTAATAAGTTTGCTGTAAACGGGATGAAGTTCATTGGAATAAAATTCGTTTCTTGGATTAAGATATAGAAATATGTTGGAATGTTAAATCTGTGGATTATTTCGGGGATTAAAGAAACTTTATTTCTGAAATATATTAAATTTTCATTGGCAGGAGTTTTGAAATCTTAATTCGCTGGAAATACGCCAGGCTCTTGGGTGAACTTGGATTTTCAGCGAGTGCAGGCTGTGTGAACAGACCACCTCTCGAGATGTCCGAAAAACGTGCTCTGGTCTGGGGATGCATGCTCTTGGAGAAGAACTGGCTTTTCAGGCGAAGACAGCTTATAGAGTAGGGATGGGAGGGATGGTCTAGGTTTTTGACCTCAGGGCATGTCCGTCTGGATAAGAGGTGGAGGGAAGGGGATGTCTACAGCCGAGCGGGGGCGATGTGAAACTCTGTAACTAGTCGTCACCATCTTACCTCAGTGGCGAAAAATTGACAATCGCGAGCAGACAGGTAAATTACCCCCAGTGGCTCATAGACACGGCTTGGGGGAAGGGTAAAAGGTGGTGGCTGTCGCCATTACCCTGTACTCGGGCCGGAACTGAGGGGTGGAGTTGGGTATGGGAAGCTATACGCAGACAGTCCCCGATCTGAATGCATCTACCCAGTTGTCGCCATCTTGGGTCAGTTGTGAAAAATGACAATCGCGAGCAGACAGGTGAATGACCCTCAGGGGATCACCAATATGGCTTGAGGGGGAGGGGTGTAGGGGATGGCTGGCATCCTGGACTCTGGCTGGATCTGAGGGCGAGGGTACAGGGTAGTGGTGGGAGGTTGGGGAGGGGGTGGCTACAGCCAAGCAGAACCCAATCTGAACACAACTAGGTAGTTGAAAACATCTTGCTACATTGTCGAAAATACTAGAAAATAACAGGCAACCCGAGGTAGCACTCAGACGAGGAGTGAGACGTGGAAGGTGGGGTGGGGTTCAGAGGATATCTACCAGCAAATGGGAGCGATGTGGCCGTATCTAGCAAGTCGCTGCCTTCTAAAGTTGTTCATAGAAGCTTGGACTAGACGGATATATACCTCAACAGCTCTCTCTTGTATTCACCGGGTGGGTAGACAGTTGGCGGCCTATGAGGTTACAATAGCGGGTTACCGCATCTATGGACTGGCGACCATCGCACCTACCTTCACCTCTAGTGCTAGCCACAATTAACATTTAAATATAAAACTATTATATTGGGAAATTTTTTTGTGTAAAGTCAATACTGTGATAAGATTTTCAAATCATGTTTTTGAGCTTGGTCTACGAAAATTCCTAGCAGCTTAAATATACCATTTGTGTTAACAAGTGCAGTGAATTTCATAAACATTTTTAAAAATATCCTTCATTTATGAGTTTTTATCGTACTTTAAACACAGTTGCCTATTGGACACACTACATGATTTTACTCAAAGCTCGACGAAAGTCCTACTCATTCATACATCGAACAGACTTATTTTAATATCATTTCATTTACATGGTTGTGTATGCTTTAAATCGTATTCAGAGTTGTTTTCTTTTTTTGCAGTTAGATAACATTTCACAGGTTGAATTGTGTAAGGTGTGTGTAATTTGTACGGGTAAACTTGTTAATGTGTTTAGGAAGACTGTAGCTTGATTAAAGTAATTTTTGGGGACGTTTTTGCTTTGTTAATTAATCCATTTAGGAGTGTCATGTAATTTCTTTTTATGTGTGGATTATATTTCTAAAATTCAAACCTCGCCACTCGCACAGGCAGATGGATGTGTAAGGTATTTGCCAGAGGTCTCATATACATCTTAATGATTTAATTTATGGGGACTTTTTGTTGTTGATTGTTAATTCCACACTCGTGTAATTGTGTTATACTTCTCTCTCGTGTAAATCATACTTCTAAGCTCCGTACTCACATTACATTTTATTCAATAATTTAACCCAAATTCCCTAATATCTAAAATTCCAAGATTTATCCTGTTTACAGCAAACTTATTAAAGTATTTCCTGGAAACTAAGTATATTTTCGTACAAAAGTTTTTTTCACTTGCTAAATTTTTAAACAATGGAAAATCACCATTTTTCAAACATGTATCAAAGTTTAAACTATAACGAAGGAAGACACAACACAAGCATACTTATTTAAAATTTCAATCTGTTTTTAAATATATGTGTATAGCAGAGAAAAATATGTATTTGATGTGTAGACTTGTCTACGACACTAAAATTTACTTATCACCAAAGTTTCAATTGAAAAGCTTCCCAATCGAGATTTTCCGATTCACTTTTCTCCTAGAAAATAAATTTGGACGTAATATTAAAGAAATAGTATGAATGAAGGTTGAAATTACTTCTATCAGGGTTGGAATATATCACATTTTCACGATATTTCAATACATTTAAGCAAAATTGAAAGGAAACAGTGGCCAATTTTTAAATGTATAACCTTTTTTTTTTAGGAAAATACATTTCGACTATCAACAAATTAATTTCATCATAAAGAGATATCTAAGACAAATAACTTTATTCCAAACAACTTAGGAATCGACATAACGAATTATCAGACAAACGTCAACAAGAAAAATGAAATTCGTATTACATATGTACGTTTAAAACAGAAGACAGTTAAGACAATCACATCTCAAAATGGTTTACTCAACAAACTAACCTGCTACTGAAAAATGGTTTAGTAAATAAAGTCTTTAAAAATTCCCTACAAAATACTTCTAAACACATCTCCCCTTCTACATTCCTGAAATTAAATTATCATTTATTCATTTTAATCGAATACCAAGTAAAGATGAATTCCGTTTCACATACATAGATTTAATCACATGGGGAATTAGTGCGCATACCCCTACATTAACATACACATATTAGAATGGAAGACATTTTATCGTCATTAATGAAATCTGATACTGTTTAAAACAGTACATTCATACAGAAACAAGTTAGTTGTCATTCTGACATTGTGAGGTGAACATCTATTCGGAAGTAAACTTTCTCCTCACACCAAAGATTAAACATTTAATCTACATTGATGAAAATTGAGACATTGCGAATAAACTACACTGCAAATACTGTGGAGAAATTTACACTTTCGTCTACAATGTTCACAGGCATGAGAGGAGCGAATGATTGAAGAATTCATCTTGTACGATTCTTAACTGTGAATACTATTTTCGTCAGTTCGCATGAATGGATAACTTGAGTCGTCATGTCAAGATCTGTAAACTAAATAAATCCTGCTCCTGAGAAATTTAATGTAGTGTCTACACTACATAATATCACAGTAGAGGGAAATAACATAATTACAAGAAATAAAATAAAATTTGATTGTATGAAATATACAATAACATGTGAATGTAACAATTTTCGACATAACCTACCTCAACCAGCTGCGAAGACCAGTGCCGGTGACGATACACCTAGTCTTTTTAAGCAAAGTACAGTCTATATTAATGATGAAACATCAGGTGAAGACAGTAGTGAGGACGTCAGTGATACTGTTGAAGACATTCCTTTAACAAATGCTTTGAAGAAGGCAGAAGGCATCAACAACACTCACTACATATTTCCTGAAGGCCCGAATGAACTTGTTAATAAACTTAGATATTTATTGGAGTTTAAAAAACATGGTGAGTATTATGGAATAAAAGAGATGGTTTTCATTATAACAACACTTAAGGAACGAGGTTACATCGAATGAAGTAATATCTGTAACACCTGAGAAGTATGATAATACATTTTAGTTAACCCTATTACTTAACTGAAAAAAGTAACCATTTCAAGTAAACATTGCATGATAGGAATATTATATCTTCCTCAAACCAATTAAGTAATTTGAATTTACTTGCAGTGTTAATTAGTTCTGTGGAATAAACAGTTTTATTTGAGGAATAAACAAAGCCTTATTTGAGTAACAAACTAACTTATTTGAGGAATAAAGTATGTTCCAAGGAATTATTTTGAGGAATAAGGACATGTAACCAGTATTAACTTTTTTGGAATCTATATTTGTGAAGTGCCCTATACTTACTGGTTCCATGATTTTTATAACCTCCTGTACTTGGTTATGTTAAAATGTTGTACATTAATTTATATATCACCATGTAATTGTATTTATTTTGAAACAATTGGTTAATGTGTTTTGTAACATGCTGTAGTTTCCTAGTATTTGTAAATTTAAATAATGTAAAATTTATACCTTTCATATGATTTTTTTAAACCTATTCCTTATTAAAAGTGAACTTGTTTTGGTAAAAAAAAAAAAAAATATTTGCTCCCCAGAGACTTTTGAAAGAAAGTCCTGGAAGTAAGCTCTCTAACCCTTTTCTATAAATTATTAAATAATATTCGACACTGGATAAGAACTGGTTGATATAAACTGGGTTGGAGTCTGGTTCGGGTCAAGTACGAATGTAATCTATTTTCTGACTTTCAGTTTTGGGTATCTATGATTGTAGTACATAGATTCTGGGTTCGAGTCTCGAGTTAGGTATGAATGTAATCTGGTTTTCCTTCTAAGGGTTCAAATGTAATAGATGATATGTAATAGACATTACTATACATTATAATACATTATTTTATTATGTTACTATATGTTATGTTGGTATGTTACAATACATTATGTTAGTATGTTACAATATATTACAATATATAACATGTTATGTTGTATGTTATGATACATTATGTTGGTACATTATAATACATAATATTAGTACGTTACAATATGGTCTGATACACTAAAATATGTCACATTGTTATGTTATGATATGTTATGTTGGTACAATACAATTAATTTACATTAGTACATTACAATTTGTTATGTTGGAGCATTATATGTTACATTAGTACATCACAATACATTACGATATTTTACAATATGTTACATTGGTATGTTTTGATATATTACATTTGTACATCATGATATGTTATGTTAGTACATTATTATCCATTATGTTTGTATGTTACGATACAATTTACTATATCATTTTTCATGGAATATCAAACAAAACACGTAATTATTAAAAAATATATAAAATAAATATTAGAAATTCGTTTGTGCACGTGAAAAAGGTAGATTTGCTCAATATTATAGGTGTTTAAACAAAAATGAATTGCATGGAATTTTTCCTATTAAACTTTATTAACTTTGTAATTCATACTTGCTTCGAAATTTTAGAATTATATCACCTCCCAATATCTCAAAACATGAAAACATCATGATGTTTAGAAATCTGAGGTCTTGGAAGTGTAACCACTCCATTCCAGAGTCATAAACCTTCAATGTTTATTTTCAGTATTTTTTCAAATAGTGCCAACTACAGAAACTGAGATTTCAGAGGTTGCCAGGCTGAGTCCAACAAACCCCTCACAGAACGCATTTTGCTTTTATTATACCCAGGAGACAACCCAGAAGGCTAGCTTTTCACAAAGGAAGCAGCCAAGGGCATCCCCATCCCTGGTGGGGAAGGCAGTTCAGGTATACGATTTTAACCATTAAGAATAGCAAGGTCAAAAGTATTCCTAGCTGTTTGAAATCTCTCTAGAAAAATATTGTATTGTTTTTTCTACTTGATAAAAATGAATATTCACTTTGCAAGCTCCATTACAAAGGAAAAAATATACACAAGACATACATTAAAAATGAACAAATATTTTTTAAACAAGTTTTATTCACTCACACACTAACTGCTGGCAACTATATGTAACTGTTTCTATGCCAGAAACTTTAATTTCCCATTTCACTGTTGCACAGCATTACCACTGAGAAAGTTTTCAGAGTTACTAACCCAAGAATTTCGGCTACACTCTCATACAGGAAAATATAAGACAAAAATGTTCAACTTTATTATTCCTTGTTTCAATTTTCATTTTCAACAAATACTATCCAATATTGAAATTTTACTTTCCTAATATATAATTAAGCCAATAAAAATAATAATAAGTAGCATAGTTGAATTATTTTTTTAAAGAAGTTTTCAGTTATGTTTTCTGATTTTTTTGTGTATAGTATGACAGTGTTTTTTCACCACCAGATATCTGTGTGTTGATTCTGGAGTAGTTGTTATCTTGATGCTGTGAAGGAAAAATATTTTTATTTTAAAAGTTGGTTGAACATTCCCAGGTGTAGGGCAGCAGAGAAACATTGTGGTGTGTTGGCAAGCGGTCTTTCTACCTGCCCCCTGAAAAGGTTTTTGTGTGAATAGAGTCTCGGTTTTTGTTAAATTCCCTAGAGTTCTTGCAGAACAGCCCAATAAAGTTTTCTTGAGATATTGAAGCCTGTTCCTTTCTTCCGTTTCAAAAATTTATTCAGACATATTCGTTTCTTTCCAGCATTTTTGCTAGTTCTCCCTTCAGACTGTTTGTTTTATTACATTTTTATTGAAATGCTAGTTTTTCTGCTTCATCATCTTGACATCAAACAACTTGTAAAATTATTATTTTCCAGTTACCAGGCTTTGAATTCAAAACACTGATACTTACCAAGATTTTTTTTTTGTTAAGTAATAACCACAAATTATTGACATGGGGAATTTTTCAAACTAATAAATAACAACTCACACTATTCAAATTTAATTTAGAAAAAAAAATTATAAAACATTATTTTCAAAATCCATTCTTAAGAGCTGAAATATTTACAACTAGTTCACAACAAGCATTGACACAGTAAAATACATTTTCAATTACAATTTTTTATACAAATGTATAAATAAATATTTGTCTACATACTTGAAAACACACATCTTACAAACTAAAGTAGCAAACATGATAAACAACAAAAAGACATTTGATCAAAAACAAGACATTTTACAATTTATACTTCCAAACATTTCAGCATACTTATTTACATCTGGAACCTACCACTACAATTAATACAACTACTACTACTAATACTATAACAACTACTAATACTACTAATACTGTTACAAAATTGTCTGACACAGATTACAAGATCAAAAAAATTACGAAAATTATAAAAAATTAAGAAGTAATTAATTGCTATGGATGTACATTGATTATGTACAGCATTTCACATCCAGAATATTTTCCAGACACCTACACACGCCGACGACAGGGTGTAACACACACTCTCACACATAGCACTTTGTAATCATAGATTTTAATTAATGTGTAATCCCACACTGTGAATTTCTCCTTATTAGAGAAGGGGACAATTTATCGAATACAGTAGTAATCTTGTTAGGCAAACAGGGAGTAGTAGCATTGAATGGTGATGCAATTTGTAGTTTGTGTAGTCAGCTGCAATGATAATTGCAGACAGCTGTAGTCAGCTGTGAAGTTGGTTATGGAACAGGAGGTGCATGTGGTGGCGACAGATACTCGTCATTGGCAGTTGTGATGTAAATGAGAAGGCAGAATATATTATGACATTAACTGCAGTATTGAAGGAAAAAATTTCTTGACATATTTTATGTAATAGTGTTTAGTAAGACACCATCAAATTTATGGATTTCTAATTGTATTAAAACCTTCTGGAAATTTCTTTTATCTGTACATCAGATCGAGTGAAGGGATTTTAGAGATTCTCGAAAACAGGCATCTTGAGAGCCGATGAGGGTGAAGCGAGGCAAGTAATGAAGCTGCGTCAGAATACCAGCCTTCTTATCGCTAATAAATTTGGATTACTTTGTGTTGTTATCAGCTGTGAATAGCCTGTAATAAAACATATGGTTGTTCCTATCTGCGCCAGTGTTACTCCTGTTTTTAACTACCTCTGAGTCAGATAGCCTGCTGGCGAATGCGGTAGCCAGTATCTCGTATCTGAGATTGGATGATGAACTTTTCCGTAAAGCTGAAGACTTTGAAATCAAATTACTTTTCATCCCTGAATTAACATATCGAATTTGTGGAGGTAATTAAGTGGGTGGAGCTGTCTGAGGAGCTAACTGAGGAGCTGATTGTGGAGCAGATTGTGGACCATACTGTCGAGGTGGAATTGGATGTGGAGGTGGATGTGGATGTGGATGTGGAGGTGGATGTGGAGGTGGAGAATTACAGCTGCAGCTTTTATAGTGTCTCTTTAAAGCATCCCTCCGAGACAACTGCTTCTGACAGAATTTACATTCAAAACTCACAGTTGAACTGTTCGTCTTGTCGGTCGTTCTTTCATGACACCGTAAGTTCCATAAATCTGTAAATTCTTTACAGCAGAATCGACACAGCAGAAATATCATTCCTTCCCTTCTATTCCAAAGGGATAGTAAATCAAATTAAATTATTTGTTCTATCACGCAATACATCTGAAACCGGTCTTTTCATTTACGATACAGAAAACGAATCTAATTGTTTTTCTCCTACAATAGTACAATTTATGCCATACTGTATATATATATATATATAGATCATGCTGAAAACAGAGATAAATAAAAATCACTTTTTCCCCTCATCATGACATATTTTAAATTAATACTAACATTATTTTATTATTATTTTTGAGAGAACTTTAATTTATTTAGTAAAATTGGCCGACTATAGCGACCTGTTTTTACAAAAGATATGGGGACGAGTCATTCTAAAGCCTCTTGTAAAAATCATTTAGCATACAGTCGAGAACTGAGTGTGTGGGAAGGGAGTGAAATGTTGGTCTCAAAAGCCGATGATGGTGTAACATGCACATAGTTGTATCAGTGTAAGACGTGGGTGGGACGGAGTTGTGGACTGCACGGATCTGTGGGTGAGGGAATGGTTCACTAAACTATCACTGTCTGCCACATGCACCACCACACAGACAAATCCCGCCCAACAACTTCCCCTTATCCACGGTTACGCTCATCAAGCAGTCGCCTGTGCACATGCGCACCAGTGGAAGAAGGGAAGCACATCTCTACTCCCTGCCCCACCCAACAGCCTACCCCTTCAACCTGCTGAAGTGCAAAGCCTGTAGGAGCGCATGCGTGCCAGCAAGAGGGAAACTGGGCACTTCCCCTCCAGCCACAACACTCCGACAATATTAAGTCAGCAGGCCATCTCCAGTATAGAATTGACCGTGCTTTGCGAGCTGTCTTGCCCTTGTCTTTCACAAGATTTTACTTTTTGGCCCATGCATGCAGCTTTAGTTTAGAATATAACAGTGAAATTTAAACTAATGCTATCACATTTTAGTTTAAGCTCATTTTGAACATAATTTTTGTGAGAGAAAAACTTTACATTTTAAAATTGGCTTTTTTTTTATCTTTGAATCTTACATTTTCAGAGTATTATACACAATAAAAATCATTTACTCCATAAAAAACTTTATGAATATTACACCATCAAAAACATTTATCAATATTACACCATCAAAAATGCATTCATGGGTATACCATAAAAATACATCCTAGGGTACACCATAGAATTAATTTACACTGTCAATCACTTATTTGCATAAATTTCATAATGAATGTTGTCTTAATGTTTTTAGTGAGGGAGCAACACACAGAATATTAACATTCACAATCAAACAAACACTATTAAATGTAATTATTTTAAAAAATAAACAATTTTATTAAAATACTATAAAACTCCCTCTCAACTTATGTCATAGTCGCAGTTACCCAACTTTTTTTTCAAATGAAAAGTCTCAAAATTAACTTAAATACCCAATCCACCACATCACATACACATAAAAAAACATTTCATTTGTTAGAAATACTCAAGGCTCATATAACGATCATCTCCAACATCATTCTCCAGTCCACTCATTCTCAACAAGCTTGGGTGCTGAGATTATGTATCTCCTCTGTCACGCTTGGCATGAGGCACATAGTTATCCGTGGTTTTAGCCATTCCAAAGTTAATACCTCATACACACAACATACCTCCCTTAAATATTTTTCTTAGGAACTATTTAAATCTAACTATAATTTACATGACTTTTCCCCTGTACTCATACTCGCAGTCATGCACTCACACTCACACCTACCTAACAAAAATTTCTCAGAGTAATCGGCGATAGATTCTAGATGATTTTCATATACTTTGCGAATATTTAAACAGTGAAAAGAGGGATAGGCTACATGTTATTGATATGGCATATTGTCCATATAGTGTAACATGCTTCTAGTGGTGGTACACATATAATCCCCTCTCAACTCTATTATACAAACTCAAATGTAAATTAAAAATTACATCTGCAATTAAATTTTTCTCACCTTTCCCCTGCATTCACATACCCAGTCATCCACGTTAACAAAATTTCTGAGAGTACTTGATGATAAATTCTAGATTTTTTCACATACTTTGCGAATATTTAAACAGTGAAAAGAGGGCTAGGCTACATGTTATTGACACTGACTATTGCACATATAATGCAACATGATACTACCGGCAGTTCACCTATTACTCCCTCTCAAATCTGTTAAACAAACTCAAATGTACATATAAAAATACGTGTGGAATTATATATTTTCTCACCTTTCCCCTGCACTCACACTCACACAGTCATTTACACTTATGAATTAACGATTCTAAAGACTTGTTTTATTATTTCAAAGACCCATAATTCATTTGGATAAAGAGTTTTAATATTTTTAATACTTTTTTTCTATGTCAAAGACAAATCATTCCACTTCAAAGACTCATCATTCAATGTAATAAAATCATTTATGATTCCAAAGACGTGTTATACAATTTTAAGAAAAGTTTATGAAAAACACGGTCAAAATACAATTTTTTTTAAATTATATTTTATGAAAAGTTTCAACAAAAATCCGAAAATGAATTAAAAGAGCTCGAAATTGAGCACTTACATTAACTCTAGTAGTGAAGCTGGCAGGCTTCGAACGAAACCTGAACTCAAGGTCAAGCTGTATGACTGCTAACCCGTTCAGGCAAGCAAAAGTCTTAAGGGTTTGCTCCAGGAGACGTGCGGTCGACCGAATTCCCGTGAAAGCTGGTGAATTCCTCAGCGGCGGTGAACGGTAGAACTGAAAGCAAGAAATTCATTCACGGAACAACTCCATCGCAGCAGGTCCTGCTAGTGGATGGTTGAAACGAGCGACCGGTGTCCTTGAATAGTCAAGGATAGGAAGACAGCTCCTAGCATTGTGCGGACCGGTTCACAGGCTGTCCGAGAGCAAGAGGGTGGGAGATGTTACTTCCATGAAGTCAGATCAGCAAATAAGGAGCTAGGGTGGGAGGTGCTATTTATAGTCCACAACTCTTCCTTCTCGCCAAATTCTATATTTCGCAATTCTCTATCTAAATGTATTAAACCTAGATATTACGTAACATAAGCAGTTTTAACACATTTTTAAGCAAATGTGAAGATTTTAAAAGAATTATATGCGATTTTTTTTTACGTCAGCATGTATGTGTTACAATTCAACATATATTTGTTCGGTTTTAAGCCAATAGGTTTGAATGAAGTTCTTATTTAATGATTTCATAAATTAGCTATTATTATTATATGAATGTTTCACAATAAAAGGTGTTTGCAACCAGAATGTTGTACATTACAACTAGTTTTTCACACATTTACACCAGATTTTTCATGTGCACAGGCGAATCAATTTCAGTTAAATTAACAGTGTTACATCCTTTATTCCTTTTACAAGCTTACATTCATACCTAACTCGAGACTCGAACCCAGAATCTATGTACTACAATCATAGATACCCAAAACTGAAAGTCAGAAAATAGATTACATTCGTACTTGACCCGAACCAGACTCCAACCCAGTTTATATCAACCAGTTCTTATCCAGTGTCGAATATTATTTAATAATTTATAGAAAAGGGTTAGAGAGCTTACTTCCAGGACTTTCTTTCAAAAGTCTCTGGGGAGCAAAATTTTTTTTTTTTTTTACCAAAACAAGTTCACTTTTAATAAGGAATAGGTTTAAAAAAATCATATGAAAGGTATAAATTTTACATTATTTAAATTTACAAATACTAGGAAACTACAGCATGTTACAAAACACATTAACCAATTGTTTCAAAATAAATACAATTACATGGTGATATATAAATTAATGTACAACATTTTAACATAACCAAGTACAGGAGGTTATAAAAATCATGGAACCAGTAAGTATAGGGCACTTCACAAATATAGATTCCAAAAAAGTTAATACTGGTTACATGTCCTTATTCCTCAAAATAATTCCTTGGAACATACTTTATTCCTCAAATAAGTTAGTTTGTTACTCAAATAAGGCTTTGTTTATTCCTCAAATAAAACTGTTTATTCCACAGAACTAATTAACACTGCAAGTAAATTCAAATTACTTAATTGGTTTGAGGAAGATATAATATTCCTATCATGCAATGTTTACTTGAAATGGTTACTTTTTTCAGTTAAGTAATAGGGTTAACTAAAATGTATTATCATACTTCTCAGGTGTTACAGATATTACTTCATTCGATGTAACCTCGTTCCTTAAGTGTTGTTATAATGAAAACCATCTCTTTTATTCCATAATACTCACCATGTTTTTTAAACTCCAATAAATATCTAAGTTTATTAACAAGTTCATTCGGGCCTTCAGGAAATATGTAGTGAGTGTTGTTGATGCCTTCTGCCTTCTTCAAAGCATTTGTTAAAGGAATGTCTTCAACAGTATCACTGACGTCCTCACTACTGTCTTCACCTGATGTTTCATCATTAATATAGACTGTACTTTGCTTAAAAAGACTAGGTGTATCGTCACCGGCACTGGTCTTCGCAGCTGGTTGAGGTAGGTTATGTCGAAAATTGTTACATTCACATGTTATTGTATATTTCATACAATCAAATTTTATTTTATTTCTTGTAATTATGTTATTTCCCTCTACTGTGATATTATGTAGTGTAGACACTACATTAAATTTCTCAGGAGCAGGATTTATTTAGTTTACAGATCTTGACATGACGACTCAAGTTATCCATTCATGCGAACTGACGAAAATAGTATTCACAGTTAAGAATCGTACAAGATGAATTCTTCAATCATTCGCTCCTCTCATGCCTGTGAACATTGTAGACGAAAGTGTAAATTTCTCCACAGTATTTGCAGTGTAGTTTATTCGCAATGTCTCAATTTTCATCAATGTAGATTAAATGTTTAATCTTTGGTGTGAGGAGAAAGTTTACTTCCGAATAGATGTTCACCTCACAATGTCAGAATGACAACTAACTTGTTTCTGTATGAATGTACTGTTTTAAACAGTATCAGATTTCATTAATGACGATAAAATGTCTTCCATTCTAATATGTGTATGTTAATGTAGGGGTATGCGCACTAATTCCCCATGTGATTAAATCTATGTATGTGAAACGGAATTCATCTTTACTTGGTATTCGATTAAAATGAATAAATGATAATTTAATTTCAGGAATGTAGAAGGGGAGATGTGTTTAGAAGTATTTTGTAGGGAATTTTTAAAGACTTTATTTACTAAACCATTTTTCAGTAGCAGGTTAGTTTGTTGAGTAAACCATTTTGAGATGTGATTGTCTTAACTGTCTTCTGTTTTAAACGTACATATGTAATACGAATTTCATTTTTCTTGTTGACGTTTGTCTGATAATTCGTTATGTCGATTCCTAAGTTGTTTGGAATAAAGTTATTTGTCTTAGATATCTCTTTATGATGAAATTAATTTGTTGATATTCGAAATGTATTTTCCTAAAAAAAAAAGGTTATACATTTAAAAATTGGCTACTGTTTCCTTTCAATTTTGCTTAAATGTATTGAAATATCGTGAAAATGTGATATATTCCAACCCTGATAGAAGTAATTTCAACCTTCATATATACTATTTCTTTAATATTATGTCCAAATTTGTTTTCTAGGGAAATCGATTTGTAAATAAGTTCGAGTATATACACATTATATGATAGATAGTGTATCTAAAAATCTCGATTGGGAATCCTTCGATTTGCAACTTTGGTTATGAGTAAATTTTAGTGTTGTAGACTAGTGTACATGACAAATACATATTTTTTTCTGGTATACACATACATTTAGAAACATATGAAATTTTGAATATTTATGATTGTGTTGTGTCTTCCACTGTAATAGATGAAACTTACGTAAATGTAATGATGCAATTTTGGAATATGGAGGTATTTCAGAGTATAAAAATAATAGCAAGTGAAAATATCTCATGTTCGAAAATATACTTAGTTTCCAGGAAATACTTTAATATATTTGCTGGAAACGGGATAAAGTTTATTGGATTGAAATTCATTTCTTGGATTAAGATATAAAATTTGTTCGAATATTAAATATGTGGATATTCTCGGGGATTTAAGAAACTTTATTTCAGAAATATATTAAATTGTTATTGGTTGGGAGTTTTGAAATTTTAATTCGCTGGGAATTTGCCAGACTCTTGGGTGTCCTTGAATTGGCAGTAAGTGCGGGCTGTGTGGACAAGGCCATCTCTCGAGATATCCGAAAAAACCTGCTCTGGGCAGGGGATGCATGGTCTTGGAGAAGAACTGGCTTTTCGGGCGAAGACATCTTATGGAGTAGGGCTGGGATGGATGATCTAGGTTCCTGAACTTGTGACACGTCAATCTGGATAAGGTATAGGGGGAAGTGGATGTTTACAGCCTAGCAGAGACGATGTAAAACTCTCTAACTAGTCATCGCCATCTTGCCTCAGTGGTGAAAAATTGACAATCACAAGCAGATGGGTAAATAACCCCCAGGGCCTAGCAGACACGTTGGGGGAGGGGGTATAGATGGTGGCTGTCACCATTACCCTGAACTCGTGCCAGTACTGAGGGGTGGAGTTGGGAAGCGGAGGCTATAAGCAGACACCCCCTGATCTGAATGCATCTATCCAGTTGTCGCCATCTAGTTGCGAAAAATGACAATTGCGAGCAGACAGGTGAATGACCCTCAGGGGCTCACAGATACGGCTTGAGGAGGAGGTGTGTAGGGGATGGCTGGCATCCTGGTCTCTGGCTGGCTCTCATGGCGAGGGGTGCAGGGTAATGGTGGGACATTGGGGAGGGGGTGGCTACAGCCAAGCAGAACCAGATCTGAACACAACCTGGCAGTTAAAGCCATCTTGCTTCATAGCTGAAAATATAAGACAATCGCAGGCAACCTGTGGTAGCACTAAGGTGGGGAAGGGGTCGTGGGAGATGGGGTGGCGGTGCCGGTGATATCTACAGGCAAACGGGAGAGATATGGCCATATATAGCCAGTCGCCGCCATCTAATGTTGTTCATAGAAGCTTGGACTAGATTGATGTATATCTCAACAGTTCTCTCTTGTCTTCAACGGTCTGGTAGACAGTTGGGGGCCTACGAGGTTACAATCGCGGGTTACCACAACTATGGACTGACGACCTTCCTTCATCTCTAGTGCTAGCCGTGATTGACATTTAAATATAAAACTATTTTATCGGGTAAATTTTTTCTGTGTGTTTTGTCAATATTTCGATAAGATTTTCAAATCATGTTTTTGAGCTCAGTCTATGAAAATTCCTAGTAGTTTAAATGTACCGTTTGTGTTAACAAGTACAGTGAATTTCGTAAACATTTTTCCCCTTGATTTGTGATTTTTTACCATAATTTATACACATTTGCCTATCGGATGCACTACACATATCTTCTTACAGCTCGATGTAAGTGCTACTGATTCGTACACCGAACGGACTTATTTTAATATCATTTCAGATACTTAATTGTGTCTGGTTATATTTTATTCAGAGTTTTTTCTGCTGTAAGGTATTATTACCCAGGCTGAATCATGTAAGGTACGTGTAAACTTTTTAATGTGTGTAGGAAGACTTTTGTTTAATTAAAGCAATTTTTAGGTACATTTTTGCTTTGCTAATTAATTCGTTTAGGATAGTCATGTAATTTATTTCTACATGTGGATTACGTTCCTAAAATTCCTCCTTGCCAGTCTCACAGGCAGACAGACATGTAAGGTAGTGCGAGAGGCATTATATATATAGATAATTAAATATATATGTTTAATTATCTTGTTCGTTTAATTTGTAGGGACATTTTTTTGTAGATCGTTAATTCCACACTCACGTAATTGTATTATACTACTCTCTCATATAAATTATATTTCTAAGCTCGAGACTGACATTACATTTAATTCGATACTGTAGAGTCACCTAATTCCAGTTATTATTCACATAGTTGTTTGAAATTTTCGATTCGATGTGTGCAATTTATTCATATGTAGAACACACTGGAATTTTCTCGTGTGTTAAATATATTCGTAAAAATTGCCTATCTACCTTCAATATCCCTACAAATAATAAAAATTAGAAAAAATAAGAAAAATTACACTTAGCACACTCTTGCACTCAACTCAACACCTATATAAAACATTGCAACCCCTCGCTCTGGTCAGTCGCCTTTAAGACACCACACCGTCAACATCACACAGAGCTCCTTTACCCACAAAAGGAAAGAAAAAATACAAAATCAAGAAAAAATTAACCCTTTCAATATATTTAACCCTTACAATATATTTAAACCTTTCGTTAAATTTAACCCTTTTGATTTAATCAACCCTTTTTGATTAACCTGTTTTAACCCTTTCAATCCATTTACTTAACCCTATGATATCAATTTGATATCAAATTAATCAGGTCACTCAAAAAGGCGGCATCCCTTTGTTTCTAGGCCCCCCTCTCCCAGGACCTACTACGCATTAGCTCTCAAGACGTCGATGTTAAGAGCTGCCCAAATTTCTCCACTACACTGGTGATGTGCTCTGATAACTTATCCCAACCTCGGCGAACTAAGTTCGATTTTTGGTGGATCACACCTAAATTTTTGCTTGTGGGAACGTGGGAATGTTGGCTTTGGACTGTTTGTATTGTTGTATACTCCAGTTTCCTCATAATGGCATCCCGTCAGTTTTTCATTCTCGCCCCACTACTCGCCCATTGAAGCTTAAGGCAGATTCCCACCCACCATATTGGATTTATTGATTTTCTCCCCAAAGCCTCTATTTCAGAAGTTGTATTGAAATTTCCCGCATGGCATATCTTAAATGACAGTTTCCCAAAAGGTAATAAAACTGCCACAGCTTTGCTTCATTTATTAATTTTTAGCTGGTAACTGTCGAGGCGAAACGCGAGATTATTTCTCGCAAATGATTACAAAGGCGACGATATCAACAGCAATCAAGAAATACTGACCTAACCCAATTGAAAAAACTCATTGCCTCCTGTTTATAAAATCCACTTTCTCCTTCCATCACAGTTACTCTGTTCCCCTTAAGTGGTGGTAAGGGATGTCTAGGGGGATAGTCCATAGATAGCTGATTGGTAGAGGGAATTTTAAAAATATGTATTTAATTAACATCAACTAGTCACAATGGACAAGTAACAATTACAAGAACGAAACGGGATATCAATTCTTACATCTCTCAAAACTTTTACATATTACAGACTAGCAGACTACGTTATGACTCAATTGCATTATAGAAACTCTGATAACCACGATACAGCTAATCCCTGTCCTTGCCAATAATATTCATTATTACAAAACGGGAATGGTGACGATGTCTCGATGCCAACATTGGTACCTACCGTTACACAAATTATGATCATTGTTTATCTTCTACTTCACTTGGCCTCGGAACCCCTCTGCCCAGGGGTAGGTAGGTGCTCTCCTCTTCAGCCTCGATCACACAAACACTCAATACTTGTTGAAGACTCGTAATCAGCTGGGTGGGAGGGAGGGGGGAGTGCCGGCCTCGAGCCCTCTTATATAGGTGTGCGATCTAGGGCATGTTTGTAAAACAAACCTGCCCGGCTATAATTCATAGTGCGCTCTATCTAAGGTGGTGTAGCACCACCATATGAAGCTACACTACCCTCGGTCGAATAAGCGGCCGTCCTCGAAGGGATGAAGTAGAGGGCCTCCAGAGCGGCCATGGTACAGGACTGTGAGAGGCACTGGTTCCAAAAATACATCAGTAGTGGTAGGCCTGGGGTGTAGGGCGATGTAGATGGTACGGTGGGGTGGCAACCCTGGAGACTTACTGCAGTATCGAGGGACCAATGACAAGTAGGAAACGCCGACTAAAAGAAAAGAAGAAATTGTGGTGTTTCAATCAGTTGAATTAGCGTTTTGAAGTTAAAGTTAATATTTATTAAGGGGCAAAAGGCAAGGCAGATGAAAGCTAAAAGATTCAAGGTTTACAATGAAGAACTGGCTAGAAAAAATTTAGGACCACTGAACACTTTGTAAGAAACACTGAGGGAGGGGAGAGTGGGGCTTTGTCCATGGCCACTTTTAATAGTAAAATGAAAAATAAAAAGTTAATCCACCAAGTTAGGCCGTGGCCACAGGGAAGGGAGAGGGTGGTATTGTGGCCACTATTAGTGAGCTCTTAACAACCTTCCAGCGGGATTATGTGAAAAATTTAACAGAGTAAAAAGCACTGCCATTCGGTTGAAAATAATTATAATAAAAATGTGTAAGTCAATGTACTATGTGCCATAGTAAATTTGAATGAATAATGGAAAGATTTAAATCAGGATATACAATGCAAAAGAAAATATATATCCGACAGTTGGCAATGCGCATGGAACTTAAACAATATTTGATATTATGCAGTTGACTGCACATTGCGCATGCTCAACTGCCGATAATGCACAGTGATGTCTGTTATACAGGTAGTGCTAAAGTGCAATAAAGTGGGGTTTTTTAAAGGTTGTGCACTCTTTAAGCATACAAATTATTGGACTACCTATTTCTACATCACAAGATAAGTAAACAGTTACCTTTAACATGCGTTACACAGATACATTAGCTGGACATTACAGTTATGAAACACGCATGCATGGGCTACGTGTGCACGTTGATAGGAAAATTATTTCTTAAGTTATTTGGCTTACTTACTAGGTTACATAAATAGTGACAATTGAGAAAAATATTAGAAAAACACATGACTCAACTTTAACATTTGGCAGGCTATGAAGTTAATGTCTTAAATGTGGTAGCCGTGGTATAAGCGTTGATTGTCTTTTCTCATGCGCACTGTATAAGTTTTGTGGTTATAATTCACTTTGAAGGAATGTTTGTCCATGTTTAAAGAAGCACTTTGAAGTTCAGTTTATGTGACACACTGTCTTTGTACTTATGTGGGCGGAAAGACATGTTCGTCACCACAGATATCTCTAACTTTCATAACACTGCTTGATGTGAACTTGTTTTGCTTAACACTTTTTATGTTTGTTTTAGTAATGAAGTAGAGTGCATGAGGGCAGAATAAATATGAGAACAACATAATTAATGACTTAATAATAAACATGGTACTTGAAAATAAAGAAACTTAACCAATACTATGTCTATGTACAATGTACTATGTACAATCATTCTTACATGCTAGTGGAAGGTTTTTCACAATATTTGTATTATTTATTTGTTTCCAGCAAGGTGCACATCATAACACGCAATATCTACAGATAAGGAAGGAAAAATAAAGACAGGACACACCTTATCCTAATAAAATTTAACACACTGGTCACAATTTGTTACTAAATTCAGGTGACAATAAAGTAAGTTCAATTATTTAACTTGATCAAACATGCCTGTAGGCCTAAAATATGAGAGTATTGAGTATTTGCCTGTAGGCCTAAGCAAAATATAGACCTATGATAGCAGCAAAACATACAAATAAAAATACTTCGCTCGAAGGAGATAAGAAATGCTATCTAACTCAGTAAGAGTGACTGTGCATGGCACTAATAATAAAATATTAAAATATACATTCCTAAGCTTAAGGGTACGATAATAATGGTGTGTGTTATGCTGCTGTCTTGCCATATTTTTTTTTTTTTTTTAGTTTTGTTTGGTTTTGAACTTAAGAGAGAAAGACACATTGGCAAGTAACTTGATAAAGAATCACAGGTCCTTAGTACAAAATGACATAGAGGCTGCCATAGCAACTGAACATCTGAGCCACAAAACTTTGAAATAAAAACTGACACTGATTTAGTAAATAACTTGATAGCAATGTAGGTCAAAATGCCAAGCACTAATCAAAGCGAATTATGCCTCATATAAGAGCATTGAATCATTCACAGTCAATATAATTCTTATACTACACGAAACACTGCTCCAAAGGCAGGTAAATGTAGAATTCTTATAAACCAGTGTACTGTTTGTAATTAGAGTGTTCATACTGGAGTGAAGTAAATTAATATACACTATTCAGGTAGAGCTGTGAGCTTGGTATATAAAATATACACACAATTGACTGTAAAGAACAAATTATCAAAGTGACAGCTCCATGAACTTATAAACAGTTTAAAGCATGTTAGTTAATGTAAAACAGCTGTTAATTGAAGGGGCCTGTAGGCCCAAACAAAATACCATGAACAATAACATTGATAGTAGTCTGTAAGAAGTAAACACAGTGAACTCAATCCTCAGTGGAGGAGGGACACGGACTAAAAATATTGTACCTTAAATAAACACTGCTCTGAGGCAGGAAAAATATGTCAAATTCTGAAGTTGATTATTTGTACACAGAAACTTTATTACTGTGAGACTGTTATCTGAAATTCATATAGACTCAGCAACTGGAGGCATAAATATCTGTGAAAATAACAGTGACCACTGAAGTAGAAGCATGTAATAGTAAAAACTGCCATGAGGCCTTCATATCACAACACCATATATATGTGTGTGTGTCTATATAAATATATATATATACATATATATATAGCCGAGACCCATGGTCTAGCTTGTAATATGAAAATTCATTTCGCTGGAACAAAACAGAAACGGCAGCAGTCGGACTCGTGATCACACATTAATATACAACAAGCACCCTGAGAAGCACTAGGGAAGGGGGTATTGACTTCCCTGTTGGCTGATTACAAAAACAGGGATGCACTGAGTATAGAAATATTTAAATGTGAAAGTCACTGAAAAACATTAGGCCTAAGCCGAAACATCGATATAGTATACTTAATAACATAAACGCGAAACTGGCTGTGAAGTGATACGTTATGTACATTAATCAAGGGGTATACAGGTAAGCATAATTATATGAAATTATATACTGGGGAGTATACATAGCTCTAATTGTTGACAGGGAGAAATTATAAAATAATCAGACAGGGTTATAGAGTAGTAAACAAAATAGCTTATATATATATATATACGTTGATGAGAATTATGTGGGAGGAGCAGTACCCATATTATTGACCAAATGAAGGTATTACAAGGAACAGTGTGCACAAAGAAGGGGGGTGGGGATAATTGAAATGCAAACAAAATGTATGCCTCAAATAATCCCATGGTATAAATCAATTACATAATAAAGCTTGTTTATAAGTAAGGAAATAAATGTGACATTAAAAAAGCACTGCTTTAAGTGTGAAAACTAAATAAATGAAAACATTTTTACAACTGATAAGTAAGGTGGTTCCATATAAATGGAAGGGCATGGCATAACATAGGCCATAATGTGTGGCTGAGGTGTAATTAATACTGGCAACAAGGGCACAAAATTCTAAGTGTGTCCACTTATTGGTGAAATAGGTGAGGTGCTCACTGTGGCGTGTGGAGGTGTGTGAGGAGGGTGGAAATTTTAATGAGCTTGACATAAGAAGAGATGATGACCAAGTACCCCAGGAAAAGCATAACTGCTAGGGTAAAATAGTCAAAGTGCACAGGGTCAACAAGAGAGAATACTTAGGGGATGTGGAAGAGCTACTTCCAGTGGTGGGAACAAAGTCCTCGATGATAGGAAAATCCGAATGATTGATGTGCCAGTTCGTATTGAGGGCATCAGAAATGTTGAGGAAGTGAATACCCTCAGACAGGGAGAGATGGGGGAGATGAAAAGACTGATCGGAGAGCCAATGCATGGGAATGACGATCTAGTGTAAAGGGATGACAGGGGTCTGTACATAAGAAAGGTGGGTGGCATGAATAATGACGACAGAGGGGGTGGCGAATTTGCAGCCACATGGGACGTGGAGCACGAGAGATCCGACAGGTGGGTGGGAAGAACTGTGTTAAGAGACGTGTTTAAATACGTGACAACTGTGTGGGGAGGGTGTTAGTGAGCACGAACTGATTGGGGTAAATGGTAGTGATAGTGAACGGGGTGGAAGAAGTGAAATGGTACGTATATGAGTGAAACAAGGAAGTGACATCATTAAGAAAGATCGCAGATTTTATGCATTTGGCATCGTCGCATGTAAGGGATGCAGATTGGATGAATAGAACATCCTGGTACGGGTGAGTGGATGGTGAAATAGTTTTGACATCGCCTGAGTCGAGGTCGATTGCAGGGGAATGGATACTATATGAGTGATTATTGCACAGAGAGGGGGCCGAATTTCAAATGATACACTAACCAATGGGAATTGGCATTAAGGAGGGGCACTTGCAGTTTGATTACCAACTGTTGGTCTGAAAATGAACATTCTGCCAGTTCAAGGGGATAATACTATGTATTTCACGATGGGTGATACTAAGGGTGAGATTTACTTTCTGTAATTCCAGTTGCAAGGTCAAATGGTCGTGCATAAGTTGTGAGGAATTCGCCCCTAACGGCAGCTTGCGTAATTGGCAGGAGTGAATGAACGTTACTATGGAATGATCAATGAACATATTATTTAGTAACTGCGACACACTTGTGATTAGCAAATAGGTTTGAGTTTCCAGGAGCATGCTGCTGTGAACGCGTACAGTGAACATTGTTGGCAAGTTCCTGGACAGATTGGTCGAGGCTGGCATCATTCTGAAGGAGGGCGTGGAGGTGTGTATTTGTAAGAAAATTACAACACTAGATCCCGACGTCGCCGATAACTTGAATACAGCACACAGTGCGGAAAGAAGTTTTGACAGCAGTAAGGAAATCTCAGATTACATTAGTATCCATCGCCTTCATGTAGTTGTAGAGTATCTTAGTATTCGCACAAGTTGTAGTATTTTTGTTTGCACAAGCAATGTGGATGAATTGGTCAAGGGATTCGGGAGGGGAGGGTAATTGCAATTGAATTCTGTACACTAGAAGGAGGTTAGTTTCGTAGAGCACATTCGGCTCTGCGGTCACATAATAAACTCCCATGTGCGTCCTAAGGTCGGATGCGAGATACTGCCAGCTGTGAAGGAACAAAAAAACATCACCAAGGTTAGGGCGACCAAGTAGGTGGGGATATACCCCCAGCCCCGCCGACTGGCGCAGCGTAGACAGCTCGTTGCCCCGGCAACGGTCGCCTCTGGCATGGCGAGGACACACCTACAGGTAGTGCCACCAACCTGGGTGGCCGGCGTGATGGACGTCGCCACAGGCGTACAAATAGCGAAAGCTGCAAAGTGGAGTGGCACTCCTGGAGTGAGGATGGCGGCAGCTGTCGAGGGACATTTGAGCGCTTGTAGAGGGGAATGCAAGATTGGCGCGGCATTGCAGGCAGTAGGTGGTACTGGCCGCGGAGAATGTGTACTGAGTGGGACATGTGTCAGCAGCACCTTGTTGCAGCCCAATTATGAGCAGCCGGCAATGAAGTGGAACACATACAGTTTATCGGCATGCAGAGGAAGAATTACTGTACACTGTAACACATGTTCAAACAAAGATGAGACATAGAACAAATAATAGAATTACATTCACACATGTATCACTTTAATGAGCTTAAGCAAGCTTGGTATGTCTAACTGACACAGAGTCAAACTTAGGTACCCTGGATTTATTAATTTGAATTTGAATAGTACATTCTCTCAGAATGTCGGACACACAATAAGGTCTGCAGTAGCGGTGCGTGAGGGGCCTGTGTCTACTGCGGTTACATATCCACACATTATAATTTATCTTTAATGCGTTTTTCCTGTGAGTTTTATCAAAGGAAGCTTTTTGAAGGCTTTGAGCCTGGATTAAATTTTTTTTAGCCGCTTGGCGTATGTCGAGAAGTTTCTCACACCAATCGTGACCAGGTTCAGAAAACTTAGTAGCAACAACTTAAGCAGGGAGCGCAGCTTCCATGCCATGAAGAAGATAAAATTGTGTAAATTTTGTTGAACTATTAATGCTGGTATTTATGCTGAACTTATAAAAGGGGACATACAGGTCCCAATTTACTGGATCAGCACTCCTACAAGCCGTAAGTTGTTCCACGATGGCGCGATTATTTCGTTCCACTAAACTATTACAATGGGGGTTGTAAGCAGTGGTTGAGAGCGTTTTGATACTTAGGGATTTAAGGATATTAATTATGAGCTAATTTTGAAAACTGGTTCCCCTACTCGTGAGTATTTGCTGGGGGCTGCCAAAATTGTAAGATCACATCTTTTATAAAATGGGCACATGTGGCTGCATCAATAGCCAGAACATGTTTGAGGATGACATAATGTGTGGCGTACTCTGTCATTACTAAGATATATTTGTTATGGAGTGACATAGGGGTTAAGGGACCTTTAGCATCCAGAGCCCAGGTGTGTTAGTGAATCGTTCTCTAACAACATGAATGCTAACATGATACAAGTCAGAAATAATTTTCAAGATTAAGCGTAATGAATAAATGTCTTCATCTCGAATAGCCTTAATAAGTTGATCTTTGTCCGCTTGCAACAAATATGTGATTAAATAATGTTTTAATTATTCAAAATGCATCCTGAAATATTTAGCAACATTAATAGCTATTTCTGCTGCCTTGTGTGTGTTTTGAAAAATAGCCTCTGCCAAGGCTGTGAAAAGAGACTGACATGCTTCAAAGGAAGCTTTTCATGTAATGTTTTGCATGAATGGTTATGGACTTGGTAGGGATCTGGGGTGCAGTGGGCAGCCTACTTAATGCATCAGGTAGAGTATTCAGTGTTCCCTTAACAACGAGTGTTTCGAAATTAAATTCAGTTAAGTCTATAGCCATTTTCTGAATATGCACGTTGTGATATGCTATTGTGAGTAAATACTTTAAACTAGCGTTGATCGGTTTCAATGGTGAACGTACATCAGTATAATTATTGACAAAAGTGGGTACATAACTATTTTATGGAGGATAGCTCTCTCTCCATCGTGGACCAGCATTCTTCTTGAGCAGAATTTTTCTTGGATGCAAAGAACACGATATTACGTTGGCTATTTTAAGGATCAATCTGGATGACTGCCCCCCGACAGCTGAGTTACTGGTGTCACGTGCAAGAATGATTTCGTGGCCTTTGTGAAATTTCTGTAAAATTGGTCCTTGAAGAATGACTTGTTTTAAACTCAAAAAGGAATTCTGTTTTTCTGGGCACCATTTAATGAAGTGGTGTGTTTAGTGATGTCGATCAGTGGCTGGGTGATAGAGGTATAATTTAGAATATATCTACGTAGGTACAAGGTCATTCCAAGAAAAGAGAGTTCTTTTACAGTAGTAGGAGGAGCCATTTGTTCAATAGCTGCAACCTTGTCGGGGTTGGTGGGCATGCCTTGGGGAGTAATTATATGGCCTAATACCTTAACAGTCTGTTGGGCAAATAAACATTTAAGAGTGTTGACCTTCACATTGAAAATATGTAATCTCTGAAAAACTTTCCGAATATTGGTGTTATGTTCATCGAATGTAGAGCCTAAAATAAAAGCATCATCTATATATGCGATAGCGGCAGTCCGCCTGAGGGGACCTAAGAGTTTATTTATGAACATTTGGAAGTATTGTGGACTGGTACTTAGGCCCATTGGCATTCTGCAATATTTAAATAAACCACACCATCAATTGAAAGGCCAATTTATGGCGATTGTGGGGCGAACAGGTATGCTATAAAACCAAGAGAACAAATCTATGCTCGTAATGAAGGTGGAATTTTGGAGAGCATTTAAGATGTCCTCAGTGCGGGGAAGGGGGTATTGGACTCTAGTTAGGTGTTGATTAGGGTTGCGAAAGTCTGTTAAGAACTGAAAATCGCCACTCTTCTTTGAAATTACTAAAATAGGAGCAGAATAGGGAGAGTCAGCCTCACGGATAATTCCAGAATTAACCATGTCTTTTATCTGGACCAAAAAGTTCAGTCCTTACTTTGTGGCTAATGCTGTAGGGGCAAGTGGCAACAGGCTTGTCAAAATATAATTCTGATTTATTTTCATAATTTTGGGCCTCTGTGAGCTGAAGAATGGATGTAGCATAATGGTCACTATATTCGGCAACAATATCTTGGATGGCTTGTTTCTAAGGGGGCATAAGGGTTTCATTAATGTTAGCGGCAAGGGGGGGGGGGGTTGCTGTTCAAAAGCTTCAAGAGTATGACTCAAGCTCTCTAGTGATGGAAAATCTGTTACCTGTGAGTAATTTGATACAAGTGGGAATTCAGTTATCCAATACTCGTTGTGCGCATGCATAAAGATATGGTTGTATTTGAGTACTGGAATGTCATATTTCCTAATAAAATCGACACCTAAAATTAGGTCTTGAATATTGTCGACGACTAAAAAATTCTGGGGATAAGTATTACCCTGAATTTGTAAATTGATAGTAGTTTCGAATTGCGGCAGCCATAAGACAGATGTGGCTGCAACTAGTGTAATGGGCTCTTTCAAGGGAGAAAGGGGTTGGGTATATAAAACGGTACTGGCAACACAACTACATGAGCATCCTGTATCTAACAGTGCATGGTAGCGCTGGCCCTTAATGGTAACCAGGATATGCGGCGTGGCTGAACAAATGTGGGCCTGGTGAGGAGGGAAAGGAGGTGCACCACAAGTCTGTTTATCTGTGCCAATTTCCGCTAGGGCTCCGCTCAGTTTACTGGTCTCATCATCGCGGGCCTTGCTGGTATTGTTTAGAAAACATTTGACACATGCTGCATCGGGAGTGGAAGTGGAGCTGGCGACAAAAATAGTACACAGACTCAGCCGGAATTTGTTTTTGAAATGCCTAAATCAGTCAGCTATGTCTGTAGAGAACTGAAAATTTTGTTTAGGAAAAAGGGGACAATGTAGAATTTTATGCCCAACATAAAAACACAATGTGCAAGAGTCGCTAGCCAAGCTGTGCGGGCCCTGAACTATAAGCTGCACGTTTGACGTAGGCTGCAAAGTGGCAACACTGCAGTTTCACGTGCTGGGTATGGGAGGTGTGGCAACCACGACCTGCTTTACGCAGGTGGGAGGAGTGCTGCGCTTGCACGGGCGGCTGAAATGAGGCTGCATATAGGTGTTACAATTGTTGATACTTGGTGTGGCCGCAATAACGACAGAGGCTTGGGCTATGTTTACGAACGACAGAGGCTTGGGCTATGTTTACGAATCGGTTGGCAAACTGGGGCGCGAACCAGCCAGCAGAAAAGTGTTTTCTATTGGGTTGCGCAAAATGTATGTGTGAGCAGTATCGATTCTCGATGTCACTGCTAACAAAATGGCACGATGCTGTGGAAACTGGTGGAATGGAATATGTTGGAACATTTTCGCCCTTATAGTTGAATTTGGCTCTCTCAGTATAAGATCTGTGTACTTTGTTAAACAAGGCATTTTTGTCGTCAGGGTTGACATGTCTTACCCCTCGTGAGGAATTTTTTTGATGGATACCTGGGCTTTTAAGAGGCGTATGGACATGGCTGTGGCAGGAAAGAATTGTCCCAGAGGTAATGTGGCACATTATTCATTGGGGGATGAAAGCGGGGAGTATTTAGCCTCCCTGAGAAATAGTTCTGTGAATATCGTGGTTGGTGGTGAAAATCTCTATGTCCCAAGTACTGAGGAGAGTTGGAGTAGGAATTGGAGGATTGAGGTGGGCAGGATGATAATGTTGTCTGGGATAGTGTGATGGATAATTAGCACACTTTGGGGGTTGGTAGGGGTGCCTATTTTGTTGAGTGTTGGCACAACATTCATTCTGACGAAGGGAGAGCTGTGGAATTCCCTGGTTTAGTTTACTGATCTCCGTTTCTAGCCTAGCAGAATTTGGGTGAGGGCTGGTGTTAGTTACTCTTTGTCGGTATAGAAAAATGCCAATTTCAATGTGTTACAGGCTCTCAAGCAAATGCTCTAGCATGTTATTTTTCAACCCAATCAGCTTGTCCGCGATAGACGGCAAGAGATTACCTAAATAACATTAACAAAATCATTGTTGGTCATTGTAGGTAGGCAATTCTTAGGTATTTCGGGGTGGTGCATAATGTCCTTGTCAATGGCTGGCTTTTTGTTGTACAATAAATGCTTAAATCGTTCAGTGTCTGCGGGGCTCATGAATACCTTAGTTAACACTGTTTTGATCTGTTGCTAAGTGATTGGTTGTTCTCGGTGACGTGTGAAGTTTTCCAACGTTTTCCTGGTGGTATCAGTGAGGGAGAATTTAATGTGTTTACATGTGTCAATATCAGTCCACCGATTAAGCTCGGCGACTTCGTCGAAAGCTTGCAAGGATTCGTCGATGTTTTCCTAGTGTTTCCCTGAAAATGACGGGGGTTATTCTGGTTGTGTGACCATAACATTAACGGGAGGTGGATTGAGTGCTATGTTGCATGCTAATTGTGGTTGATCGTTAGTGTAAGTGTGGGTGGTGGGTGGAAGTTGGAATGTGCATGTAGGGAGGGGTGAGTTGCCAATTTTCTCATACAGAGGAAATCCAAAGAAATCGGCAAGGGGTGTGGGTGATTGTGCGGGAGTTTTAGGAAGGGTTAAGTGGGGGCGGAGTGTCGATGGGGTATTCGTGTTCTGTGCTAAGGAATGCTGTATCTAATGAGGCATTTTGGATGTGGCTAGAAGTAGGTGTATCTAAGGTGGGGTATTCAATGCATTGCCTGTTACATTCGTGTAACGAATGCTCAAAACTTTTGTGTCAATCAAATTGATGTTAATAAACTGAGGGAGTTTAGACTGTTTTGCCTTACTACGCATTAACATGTACCGGTGAATGTGGGTGTGTGGGAGGTGATGTCTGGTGTAATGGTGTCGTGCACTTCGTGTAAACTTAAAGTAAAACAAATTACAGAAAAGGAATAGAACTCATTCCGATAGTACACACAAAAATAGGAATGGATAAGCAGGAAAGTGATCAGTAAGTTCAGCATGCATGAAAATCACTACACATATACTAACTACAATAATAAAATTCTAATTAGGGTGTGGGTGGGCGGGCAAGAACAGTAAAAGGCAAGGTTGCTATACACATGCTGCGTCGGATACATGGTAACTAACCTGGGAGAAGGTTTGCTTACCATGACGAATCAAACAGCTGCTAATGTGGGTGGGCGGGGAAGTCTGTAAGAGATGGGGGGCCAGTGGCTTTGTCATTTGCGTACTCATGTTATCAACTACAAGGTTATCAATTAAAATGTGATTTATATTTATTAACTTCTTGGCATGCAGGGAGGGAAAGTCCAGTGCTTCCACCAGTGAAACAACTCCCTGCCTTCTGTTTATAAAATGCAATTTCTCCATCCTTCACAGTTACTCTCTTCACCTTAAGTGTAGATAAGGGGTGTCTAGGGGGATAGCTCATAGGTAGCTGAATTATAAAGGAAATTATAAAAATATATATTTAATGAACAACAACTAATCACAGTGAACAAGTAACAATTACAAGAACACAACAGGATATAAATTCTTACAACTCTCGACTTTTTTTATTACAGAATGGCAGACTACATCATGACTCAATTACAATATGGTAACTCTGATAACCACTGCACAGCTAATCCCTGCCCCTGCCAAGTCTAAGAAAATATCTGCCGGTGGATTTTTTCCATTGGTTTTGGCTGCACTCGCAGCCCTTGGAGGCCTAATCGGAGCCACAAGTGGTATCTCCCGAGCCATCAACACAGCTTCGAACAAATGCAAGCAGTTAACGGAGGCACAAAGACACAATGCAAGTATGGAAGCTATCGCCATGGGTAAAAATACTGCCAAGGCCTCTACCTAATACCATATCGAGTAGGAGGTGGAAGTGTGCAAAAGCGGCGCAGCTGGAAGAAACAATAATGAAATGTCCACCGAAACGAGCACTCATGAATGTTTATTTGGAATTGTTTGCATGCGAATTGAAACTACCTCATTTTTGCGGAGTGTTAATGAGATATGGTTTGCCCACTAAACACAAGAGAGAAGAACGCCATAATTAATCTGGACACAACAGCCGGGCCTGGCATGCACTGGGTAGCCTATGTAAAAAAAAGGGTAAAAACACAGACTATTATCATAGTTTTAGGGAATTTGCGTCCTCCACCAGAATTGCGCAAGTACCTGGGAAATTGTACTCTAAATTACAATTACGAAATGTAGCAGCTGCCTAACATTTAGAACTGCGGGCATTTGTGCCTTCACTCCTGGTTCGCTCGTACAAGTAATTGTATAAAAAGGCTATACACTGCAAGGAAACCATCAGTTATGTTTATAACGTTTACCTTGATGGGTTATAGCTCCAAGCTAAGTGCAGTACATTTTCCACCACTCCACCTGAACGGGGAATGGAGCATAGGCCTTGTCGATTTTCAAACTTACAATGCGATACCAAACATTGATGAAAAAAACTGCAAGCTGTACCTCGTAAAAAGTTGTAATGTTTCCCATGATGTTTCGCTGCCTGTTGGCACTTACGAAATAGACAATATTTCAAGGTACATTGAAGATTCGCTGCCCCCTGACACTGAATTCGAACTACATGGGAATCCCAATACTCTGAAGAGTGTTATCAAATAGAATGAAGATATCGATTTTACGAAACCAGATACCATCGGACTGATGCTGGGGTTTTCGAGCTGCGCATCTACAAAGCTGGTAAAACATATGTGTCGTCACAGCCTGTAAATATGTTGTCAGTCAATATGACATGAATAACCTGCAATTTGGCGAGCGGTATACCTAAATGGCAGGGTGGGCAATACGCTGCATGAATTTTCGCCTGTGGTCCATCCAGGTTATAAACTGGTCGTTGCACCACAAAGCATCAGTTACATTCCGGTCGTCATGAAGCGAGCACACGAGGTGGTCGTGACAGTCGTCGACCAGCGCGGAGGGTTGCTGAACTTTCGAAATGAAGGAATCACTCTATGCCTGCATTTCAGAAGATGGGTATAAGATTTATGCTTACCAGAAGTTATAAAAGAATGTGTCGTGCCAAATCTACCATCAGTACATCACAGGTCTCCAAAGAGATAACACGTACTAGCTAGATTATCCTCTGCATTCTCGGCTATGAGGTCGATCGCCATGGAAGATTTTCTAAACTACGTAGAGCCAACCATTTTCGAAGACATCATAACGAAGGTGGAACTTCATGCGTACCAGCTGTTCCTGATCGGGCCATACACACTACCATCGGAGGTTCGGATAGCAGTCCATCACCAAGATATGTGCACTCTTCCTTGCCAGTCTTTCCTGCGAATCAGGGGGACTGATGAAAGAAGAAGAGACCAATCCAGAATCGACGAAAATAATTAGCAATGGGATTCTTCACCTGATCGATCGCATCGGCTACTTTCTCAATGGTGCCGAGGTGGACCAGTCGCGAGATGTGGGCATAACGTCAATGATCAAAAATTACCTTTTGCTCACGCCGAATGAGCTGCCTGTAGCCAAGATGGCAGACTGGGGAATCGAAGATGGCTACAGTGTTCCCATTTATGCCGAAGGAAGATTCAAAGTATGTGTTCCGCTCTCCATGCTATTGGGATTTGCTGAAGACTACAAAAGAATTATCTTCAATTCGAGCAGGAGCTGGTGATAGTGCTCCCCAATACGCATTTGGCTACCATAGTGGGCACGGGAGTAAACCTGGAGGCAGTGGACCAGAACCTACAGTCTATCGAATGGATGCTGCCTCGTGTGCAGTTGAGCACTGCAGAATGCCTACACATGTTGCAGAATGTGGAAGATGGTAAAAACATCGATGTGGCTTTCAGGTCGTGGAGTCTGAAGACATACTCCGGATTGCCAGCAATTCAGTGCATTAAATGGATGGTGAAGACCAGCTTTACTACTGAGAAACCGGGGTACTTCATTGTTGGGCTACAGACCGGACGACAGCACGATGTAACAGTGAGCCGTTCGTAGTTCGACACATGCCACATAGAAAATGTCAAAATATTTTTGAATGGCGAAAGCTACCCGTATGTAGATATGAACACGAACTTTATAAATGGTCAGTATCTGCTGGCAAATCAGATGAACACTCAATTTCAAACTGCATATCATGGACACACCCAATCCCCGATATTGAGCCCTGATACATTCAAGAGTATGGCCCCACTCATGGTATTCGATTTGAGTAAACAGGACGAGCATATTCCCTCCAATGTGGTCGACTGCAGGATCGAATTCATAACAAATGCAAATATTCCTGCCGACATGTACCAATTTTGATGATACTTGATGGCCGGTTTGTATCTTACAATTGCCGAGAGAGAACCATGAAAATAATGTCATGAGCACAGCTGACTTTTCGCACACCATAACAGTTTACTCGTCTTCGAGGATCGCCAGCTTCAAGTGGTGGGGTTTCTTTCCCCGCTACAATTCCTAGGTCGGCGAGGCGGACATCGAGCAGTGAAGGTCGAAGAAGATTAATAAACATGTATGTTTTATTATGTGTGCAATAAAATAAAAATATATAAGTTGTGTTTTACTTCAAACAAGAAAAGAAATTTCGAGGGAAAAAAGGTAGAAATATCCTCTGGGGTTAAAGGCGTTTTAATGAAGGGATTTTTAAAATAAAATTTTATAAAAATACATTTTTTTATAATTAAAATTTTTTTGATGACTTATAAAATAATTTTTTCAATAATAAATTTTTTAATATTTTTTTAATATTTTTTTTGCAGATTTTTAATTTTTTAAACGTTTTTTAGCTCAAATTTAGTTGTAATTTTTTTATAGAATTTTTTCGTAATTGTTTCGGATTTTGGGGTCAGAGGTCACCGGGGTTAAGGTCAAGGTGAGGGGTCAAAGGTCAAGGTCAAGTTAAATGATATTAAAGATGGCGGTCGGGTGACATAACAATATGGCGGCCGGGCAGTTTCGGCTCTTATCCCCAATCCCCTTGTGCCCATCTTCTCTTTTTCCTACTACTAATGTCCTTATACCGAAAAAAAAATTGCAGAAAAATTATTAAATTACAAAAATATTTTTAAAAAATAAAAATAAATAAAAAATAAAAATAAACATTACGTATTTTAAAAATTATTTTAATATGTACAAGTAGGAGGTCCGGGGTTCTTTCTACGACATGTGGATGGACTAAGCTCCCGACACAAGAGGCCCTCACCAAGTTGATTAGTGTCCATCACGTCCGCCATGTTAGGTTTTGATGACCTTGAGCTTCAACCTTGACCTTGAATGGTCTTTAAGTCAAAGAAATTCCTAAAAAAAATCCCAAAAAATTCCTAAATATCCAAAATATGTTAAAAAAAATATATTTATTTTAAATTATTATTGTAATTCTTATTTTAAATACTTAAACTTCCATAGGTCCCACCACCACCACACTTACCGATTTATTTGTTGGTTATTTTATCGGACAATTACTTGTCTTCGTTAATTAGTCGGCAGGCCTCTACCCCGTCACCCATACTCATTCATTCGCATGAAAGAATCTTGTTTTTTTTTTTGTTTTTTTTTATATTTGTTTTCATTTTCAACGCCTAGGTAGCGCTATTTTCATGATTTACCTACCAGGCCAGCTGGTGATTTAGCCACCAGGTGGGGCCATATTTATTTATGTTTGTAAAGTATAGGTGGTGCTGTTGGCACCCTCCATATTGTATTATATTTTATACGCATAAGGGGAGTTAATTTTTCATTTTCAACACCAGGAGAGTTGTCGATTCAGCCACCAGACGAGCTGTCGACACTCATATGTTTTATAGGTATAGGAAAATCTGCAATTTTCTTCCTGTTTAAAATTTTTTTTTGCTAATTCGCAGTATACCTACATGCATGACGCGGTAATTTTACTACCTGCATAATTTACTAAATCTATATTCATAGTTGTTCAAGTACATTTTATTTAATTATATAATCATACATATAGTACAATAGTACTTTATACAATACTTTTAACAACACTTTTTTATTTCTGTGCCTTTTAAACTTTAATTTAATGCTGGCAAATTAGGTGGACATAAATTAAACACAATTTTATTCACAGGCATAATATAATATTGATAAGCACCTTAAGCCTGCCAACATGCCAACCTGCCTTCTTGTGAAGTCTCAATACCTGTATGCGTTGGACAGCTGCAATCACGCGGCAACTCTGTGATTGGCTGGTCGATGTCCGAACAATGTATTAATGGTGCAATACGATTGGTTCGAATTCAATGTGACGTCATAGGGCTTGCATATTCGTATATAAGCAGTAGGGAGGTCAGCTGAGAGGTATAGTTTTACAGAGCGTTTGTCGTGAAAGGTTGAGCGTCTCGGCTAGCTTATAAGTCAGATCATCCATGTTTAGTTACGTTAAAATTGAGTGGCTAATGCCCACCAATGGTTTCTCGCCATCGACTTCTTTAGCTGCGATGGCAACGTCACTAGCAGCATCTACTTTCACCAGTGCAGTATCATCGTTTCAGATTGGTATGATGGCATCGACTTCTTCAGCTGTAACACCTACATCACTACCAGCGCCTACTGCCACCAGCTCAGCACGATCGTCTACAGATGCTACAGTAACTTCAACTTCTACAGCTGTTAATCCTTAGAAATATTCAAAGTAGCCATCAAACTTTTCGGCTGAGGTACCTAGAATACCATTGCTGGCGTTACCTGATTCTTAACCTCCAGCATCTAAATCTCCAACAGGCCCATCCGAGTCTTTGCCTGAACCACTACGTCGTCATCTGCGTCACTTTTGTGATAAGACATTTTCTTCCAGCTACGGTGTACGGTGCCATGAAATTTTTCATTGTGCCAAGAATCCCTGTCGTATGTCATATTTGTGTGACAGGTGCGGCAAGCAGTTCAGGCGTACCGACCATTTATTTAGACATGCAAAGACGTGTAAAAGCGAAGTTCATTTCTCGTTCAGTACCTCGGTACCAGGTTTTGCTGCAAGCAGGTCTCTTATGACTTCGGTACATATCCTCAAAAGTGTAGTTACCTACGTAACAACCCGCCCTGCACAGTGTGTCCGTGCAATAAATGTCACGATATTTTCGGAGGACAACACAAGTTCGAATAGCGATATGCATAAAAGACTGTAAACAACAACAAAGTTTCATTCATATATATATATATATATATATATATATATATATATATATATATATATATAAGAATCGAAGAACATTGTAATACTTTTTCGAGGGCATGAACGACTGTATCAAATTAATTGTATAAGAAATACCTGTGAATTAAAATTGTGTTTTATTTTATGTTTACCTAATGTGTCAGAATAAAATTTAAATTAAAAATACACAGAAACAAAATTAATTTAATTAAAGTATTTTATAAAGAACCATTGTACTACATGTACGATTATATAATTTAAAAAAAAATAGGTTTTAAATTGAACATCTTGAAGTTTTTAATTAAACATATAGATTTAATCAATTATGCAGGTAGTCAATGTCCGGCATCATGAATGTAGGTATACTACTAATTAGAAAAATCAGTTATTAAATAGGATGAAAATTGCAGATTTTCCTATGCCTATAAAACACATGAATGTCGATAGCCCGCTTTGCGGGTGGATCGGCAACTCTCCTGGTGTTGAACTCGCGAAATTAACTCTTCCTATACGTTGAAGACATAATCCAATGTGGAGGGTGCAGACAGTACCACCTATAATTTACAAACATAAACAAATATGGCCCCACCTGATGGCTAAATCACCAGCTCGCCTGGTGGATAAATCGTGAATATAGTGCTACGTAGGTTTTGAAAAAGAAAACAAATGGCAAAAGGAAAAAAAAATACTAAGATTCTTGCATGCGATGGTATGAGTACGGGTGAGAGGGTAGAAGCCTGCTGACTAATTAGCAAAGGCAAGTAATTTACCAATTAAATAGCCAATAAATAAATGGCAAGGACGGTTGTGGAGGGACCTATGAAACTCTAAATTTTAAATTAATTTTAAATTTTTTTTTATTTTTAGGAAATTTTTGGCATTTTTAGGATTTTTTTATTTCAAAGTCATTCAATGTCAAGGCTGAATATCAAGGTTATCAACAACTTGCGTGGCTGACGAGATGGACACTATTCAATCGGGCGAGGGCCGGTTGTGTCGGGAGCTTAGTTTATCCACCTGTCATCGAACCCTGGATCTCCTACATGCACAGCTTTAAATAATTTTTTTTAAATAATTTTTATTTATTTTTATTTTTTATAATTTATTTCGAAATTCTATTATTTCTAAATATTCAGAATTTTTTGTGTTCAAGGTCATACAAAGTCATGAACACAGGGTCAATATCAAGGTCATGGGTCAAGGTCGAATGTCACCTGGATCCAATATGGCGGTTGGGTGACCGTAATGACAGAGCATGAACGCATGAATGGCCCCTGGCTCCTGTGCCCCGTGCCCTTGTGTCAGACTCATCTAAATCGTTCTACCCCGATGTGACTGATCGGCAGGAAAACATTTAGGAAAGTCAACAGCCAATCTATTGTCTAAAATGTGGAACACTCGTCAGCAGTGCCAGCAGTTGGAATAATGATACCCACAATGCCTGACGAGTTTGTCGTCATGCCATTTTCAATGGATGTGTTTTTCGATTATTGGGAGATATATTTGTAAAAATTACAGTATGGGCATTACATTCAAGTGGAAATAATTTAATACTAAGTCATCCTTACTCTCTTCGTATCCTCAGCAGATAAAGTCAAGGTTACAGTTTTGGTTAGAGTTATTGTTAACCACCGAAGTTTTTCTTCTGCAACTACTGAGACCGCGCATCGCTGGTTTCGACAAACAGTTTAGCCTCCAACCCAAACGTGAAAACACCACTCGTCACTGACTCATCAGCAGCATCAGCGAATATAGGAATCCTCGTCAGCAGTCTCAGCTGCTGACAGCAAAACAAGGAATACAGACATACTCGATGGTAGAGCATGTCTCTTGTACAGCTTGACTCACCGTTTAAATTAAAACATTTACTGTAACTGAGTGCGGTAATTTAGAACCTAGTGTTTCACAACTGCGAATAACAGGTCGGGTGAAAGTGAGGTTGTTACATAGTGCATAAAGGGTAATTTCATTCACTCATTTGCAAGAAAAAATACCATACTCGAACAACGCGAGTACGACGGAGATTGCCATTAGGTACCGACATAGCCCGACATGCATACCATTAGCGTTTAATGCTGTTTGCTTGCGCGGATATGCCACTATGTAACATACATGTCCTTCCGCCATTCATAGTTGCAAGACACCGAATGAGACCTTAGTAGCAGCGTGAGCCACAGAGACAAGTTCAGTAAACAAGCAGCATGTCCCCGGTGCATTCGACAAGCCTTTGCCGAGCTGAATGAGTTTGAGAGAGGCCTCATCGTCGGCCTCCGGGAGGCAGGTTGAACGTTTCGACGCATTCTTCGCTACTTGAACTGTTCTGGCTGAACAGTGAGTCTGTGTTGGACGCAGTAGGAACAGGAGGGTACACACACCCATCGAGAAGGCTCTGGTCGGTCGACCCCGGCGGACCACCAGCAGGGAGGCTCTTTTAATCTTACGACTGGCTGTAAGCACTCCATAGGCGTCGCTGAGAACCACTCAAGGAGATGTCATGGCAGTCAGGAGATACGCCTGTGTCCACCACTACCATATACAGGCGACTAGCAGAGTGGGAGCTGTCGTCGGGGCTTCTTTTAAGGCATTGCACCATTACGACCTGAGTATCGCAAAGCATGTGTGACATTTGCCGAGTACGAGCAGCATGGTAGCTAGTGAATTGGCGACGAGTGATGTTCACGGCTCTCTCTGGATACGTACAATTGCCGAATTCGCGTCTGGATACGTCCTGACCAGCGCCGCGATCCACGCTTCATAGTAGAGCGGCACACCACCCCTACGAAAGGTGTCATGACGTGCGGTGCCATTTCATATGATTCCCGCACCCCACTAGTTGTGAGTGAAGGCAACGCTGAGGGTGTGACGATACGTCCAGGAAATTCTGCAACCATGTGCGTTCCCCTTCCTGTTGCAGCTTTACAATCCCATTTTACAGGAGGATAATGCCCAGCCTCACACAGCACGGGTATCTCTAGCCTGCCTTCGCGATGTCAACATGCTTTCTTGGTCAGTAAGGTCCGAAAACTCTCGACCATCGAGACCTTTGGGACCGTATTGGATGACAACTTCGTCCAACGGCAACTACGGCGGATTTGGAGGGTCGGTTGTTCCAGCTGTGGCAGGATCTTCCTCACGATAATATCCTATGTCTGTATGCCTAAATGCCCGACTGTTTCACCACCTGTTTCTGTGCTACGGGTGGTCAAACACCATAGTAAGTGCATCCTGTTAGTGTTTGTCCCCTGTAATACATGCTTGGTGTGCTACAGTTATTTTTTTTTCTGTTCACATACTCCCATTTACTGGGCCTATGCCCGCTAACATGCCCCTGTGATGCCACCTACAGGATGATAATTTTTTTGCAAGTGAGTGTATTCCATTTTTTATGCAGGTGCATATGAGGCAACAGACAATCAGAGCAGAGAAGAATATTTTCGACGAATTCGTTGATTTAAAATGGAGGAATATCATTATGCTGCAGAACTAAGAAATGTCGCAATATATAGGCTAAATTTAAAGGAAAGAGCAGGTGACGATGAACTGGCAGAAATTTTTTTTATGTTGTCAGCATCTTTACGATTCCAGAAGCATAGATTTGAAAGAAAAGCAAAAATTACTATCTCTTTTAAATCGCCATCCTTTTTCAACACATGATTCCAATATGTTACTAAATTCGATTTCAAGCTAACGACTACTAAAACATTAAACATTTTCACGGTTTTTTATTTACTATTAATCCTTGTTTAATGTTCTCATTGCTGTTTCTCAAAACAAATTAACAATATTACTAATATTGTCACCACACTGCATTACCACGCGCTCTCTCTCTCTCTCTCTCTTTCTCTCTCTCTTTCTCTCTCTCTCTTTCTCTCTCATACGCTTAAATTACAACATTGTAAGTAAGCAGTGTTCGATTCGAAGTGAAAGAAAAAAAGTTGCTGAAAATCCCTTATTCTGGATATTTTTCTAAACTTCTGCATTCTTGTATTAACCCCCAAATGGGGAAAGAAAATATCTGTATCTTTATTTCGATTTTCTGAATGATTTGTAAAAAAGCTATAGTTTTATAAATGTTTGTTACTATTTTTGTATTCTAAATACGATTTTACTTGTGATTTGTGAAAGATCTAATATCTATTAAATCGAAGGTAGAATGTAAAGACTTATCACTGAACCAGAAATTCAAAGTTTCGTATCAGGTACCAAAGTAACTAAAATGGACGTTAAAATCCTTAATAATGATACATAACAAAACTATAAACTTGTAAAACTAATATGTTAAAAATATATAAGTATATCAACGACCAATCTCCTTTTATTTTCTTCAGTTCCACATATTCGAACACTGCTTGTAGCAAACATTAGATCTTAAATTGAACATGACCAGTTACGGAAACGTCCATCAGTCTGCAAATTCCTCCATAGAAACATCCGTGCAAGCGGTCATGCAAGCTTGCGTGGAATCTTGCAAGGAAATTTCCATCGCGGCGTAATGTACGGCCGGTCGCTCCGGGAGCTGGCAGCTGCCTCGCCCTGCGCTGCGGGGACCGGTTGCCCTCAGCAGGTGCCTGCATCCTCTTCCTCGTGTTTGTTGCCGTTCTCGTTGATGTTGTTGCTCGGTAGCTGCGCGCCCATACCACGCTGGAGCCCGCCCAGACAACTGTCAGTTCGTCACCCAGCATCACCCGCTGCCAACTGCAGTACCCGTCCAAGGCCCAGTCCTCGGTTACTGGTCCGCAGTTGAATGGTCCGTGGACCTACTTCGTCCGCGGACGTATGTCCCCAACGTGCGTGTCTACAATAAAGACGTCCGAAGCTAAGCTTTCCTACACTGGCACCAGAGTGCACCAAATTCGACGCCGTCCGAAGCTAAGCTTTCAGACACGGAAACTAGAGTGCACCCTAATAGGCGCGTCAATAAATTGTATGCTATTACACATAAATACTGATCTTTCTAGCATTTTTGTTTTGTTTTCTAATTTGAGTTATGTGTATAGTACGCTTTGATTTTGCTTTAATTTAACTTCATTTGGATATCGTTTTTCTTCTAGTCAGTGATTTTTTGAATTTTTAGTTATTTAAGTTTCGTTTTCGCGGTTACAAGATGTGAAGGTTATTGCTTTGAACACACAGCGAGTTTTAATAATAATAACTAACACACCCGCAATTGACTTTTGCCGTTTTCACGCGATAAAATGTAAACAAAAACAATTTGGAAAACGTCCGCGGACGAAAGTTGAAGTTGTCGAATGATCTTGGGACATGGGACCTTGGGACATTGGGACGGCGAGCTATGACGTCAGAGGGTCACGTGCACCAATCAGCAGTTAGGCGTTCGCGGACCAGTTATTGCGGACTAGGCCTAAAAGGCCCCTTCTAAAATTGCCGTGTCCCCTATCCTCGGATGTCCTCAGTCTTCTGTCCTCTGACGTCACGAGATTCGCACGCAATTTGCTGCTGCAACAGATGTCTAAAGCTGCACCAACAAGTAGGTTCCGAAAACTGCTAGCAGATTACAGTAAATGCTTTGCGCCATTTTGTTTTATATTTGTTTGTTTACAGTCACGAGTTTTGGCTGGTATATATTTGAGGTGTTGATTTTTGGGCGATTTTGAATATTATAGTAGTTTATCTATTTTGGTTATCGGTTATTGGAACATATTTTTGTTACGTTCGCATTGCGTTTATATCCAAAATTAAATTTATTCATTGGAATAAATTTTCCCTCAATTTTGCATTTCTGAAATTCCTGTTTTTATTGAATACATCAAGCCGTAACTACGAGGCGCATATTTATTATTTACAATTAGTTCCGCTCGGCACTGGCACACTTCACATTCGCTTCGATATCTATATCGACAACTGTAATTGTTTACAATCACGGATTACGCGCGGATTTCGCCAGCAAATTCTTCTTCTTATTCTTCCATGAAAGACTTGAAGACCGGGGACAACCGAGGACAAAAAATTAAAATTTGAACAATTTCCCGAGGGCTGGGGGACAGAGGACATGCGAGGACAAGCGGGGACGTGGTTCATGTCGTCACATGATCACGTGATCCAATCAGTGCTCGCGACGTCAGAGAGGACCGAGGACATCCGAGGACAGGGGACATGGAAATTGTAGCAGGGCCCTAACTTCCACAGTCGCTTATAGGCTCTTCGCGGTAAATTAAGCACTTTTTGAGATCAGCCTTTGCATATATTTTAACGGGAACACTGATTGGTGTGCGCCCAGTAAAGTTGATAGCGACGGCGGGAAAGTAGTTCCTGATAACATGTGTGAATAATAAAATTATTTATTTCGCTCTCTAGTTTTTGTAAATACAAATAAGTTCAACGATTAGATAATCTTAATAATTTATATTTTTCTAATAATCTCACAGTTTCACATGACCAATGCACGAATAAAGTGATTAGGCCTCTGACATTTTTGTCAATTTTACATGTGCTGGAAGACTACCCCAGTGTGCATGCAAGTAGATCTTAAGCAGGTATATCAAACGATCTCAGTTTACTGTGAACAGTGTGTACTTATCCTTCCTGCGCCGGGTGTATCCTTCCGCCACACATGAAAATTAGGGTCCTGGTACAGTGAGCTTGCACAGAAAATATGGGGTGGAGTGTAGTTAACATGTTCCGTGTTCCTTGATTGGAATGCTTTTCTATGACAACGCATAAAAATAGCAATGTGGACAGGAGTTGAGGTTATTACAAACGATACCATGAAACACAATTTAAAACATATGTCTACTTGGCATCCTCTACAGTTTTATACTAACACTAAATTAATGGAATGGTTTTTTTTTTACAATGGCTTGATTACTTTGCCTTAAGGTTCGGCTTAAACACTTTTGCAGAAATTCTTCGTTTTCGCGTCATAATTTCGGATTCATAATAATTTCGACAATGTACGATTACAGAAAATTTACATTTTACAAGTAGTATATGTTATGAATATGCTTGTTATAAAATGCCAATAATATTACGCAGAGAAATATTAAACAATTCGTAAAATATAAATTTTCTGTAATAGTACTTTGTCAGCAATTGCTATGAATCCTAAATTAAGATGAGAAAAAGAGGAATTTCCGAAAAACGGGCGAAGCCAAGACTTAATTAATTGGTTGGCCTCTTGTGTAAGGTTTGTAATGTGTCACGGCTATAACAATGTAAACTGAGTGTTGCTTGGCGCTAGAAGGTAAACTTGTGTAAGTCTTGTGCAGTTTCTAGCGTCGTTCGGACGGAGAAATAAGCAAGCGGCAATACCTTGCACGATGAAGCCAGTGGGCAGAGTTCAGAGCTATGATTCCCCGACGAATAAGGCCGGGCCACAATCACTCGTGGTATGTGGGTGCCACAATCGCATGCCCGTGATACCACTAACAGACGCAGTCGTATATAATCACAAATGGCTTTCAGGTCGTGAGGGCTGCGCGCACCAGCGATCCTCTTAGCTTCAGAGCCACAGATACCAAAGATGAGGCAGGCCACGCATACGTCCTCTGCGCTTGTACCAAACATTGACCTACCCCAAAGGAACACAGCTGCCAATGCCACATGCTCAACAGAGATGAAAGTCTATGGTAATATCTTCATTTTCAAAAGACAAGCACTTTTAATGCATAGAAATATTTTGCCAATTTAAATTTCATCAGAGTGCATCACAAATTGGTTAGAGGAACAATCCACGCCGTTTTACTAGTCGTGTTGGCAGAAAAGCAGTTCAATATTGGGACACGGAAATTGGTTATTGCGCAGCCAGCAAGATCTGTCTACCTCATATTTCGTCTATGGCAGCAAAGTCGTACGCGTTCGGAGCATCTCATATGAGTTCGTTGCCCGCATTATGTTAGTTCCTTTCTACCAAAAACAAAATGAGTAGCCTGCGTAGTGTAGTGCAGCAAAACCAGCTTTCTCTCTCGGCGTAGTTACACAGGCAAGATGGTAAGAAACGAGTTCTATGCAGTTCTCATCGCCTTTTCTTGCTATACAAGACAACGCGAATTTACGTGTGCAGGATTTTTCTTTATTACGCGAGTGTAAATGAATTAAATTAATTTACTTCCATTACGATGCGTTTTCAGCATTCGTAAATCATATCATTAGCCTCTACCCTGCAGTATCATGTCTGCAGGATTTGACATTCCTCACAAACGTAACATTAGAATTTTATATTTACTGTTCAGCAAATTTAATATAATACCTATAATTCACGAAGTCTCTAAACTCGAAATAAGTTTACGTTAATTTCCAATAGCATTTTCATCAAAACAGACCAGGTGGAATATTCATCGTTACATTGACTTTAACTTGCTTTATAATGTGCTTTATTCCTTATTTACATTAACGGAATTCCTTACACCACAACCTACGATAATGTTACAGTTTGCTACTCGTAATGAAAACAGAGCCTTCCTCAATCGATCAATAAACAAGTGACCTTAAAAACTGGTTCGTTTTTATTTTCAATATATCAGTCGTACCTCCTTAAAAGCTGGTGTAGTGTTGTGCTGCACAAACTTGCCTGCGTAGCTACATCGGGTTGAAAGAGGGAATAATTTCCGTTGCCTTGATGTCACATCCGGTTTAAAAGACGAAATTTTTGCAGTTTTTCTTTGTTGTGTAGTTGAAAGAAATGAATCTGTTTTCACTCAAGTGGTGTTTTCACTCAAGTGGTGTTTTCCACGTCGAATTTTTAAAATTTTCTGAATTTGACAAGGGGACGATTAGTAATATAAATTTAATCAAGACCTGCAATAGCGGACTTTGAAGCGCCCGATTACACTAGCAGACACATTGAAAGCAATGCATGATACAAACCACTAACTCCTCCTCCTCTTCCAGAGTCCCATCACTATAAAATTCCGCTAACGCGCAATGACACTATTGCAGAAATGTAAACACTTTTAAAGGTCTAGCTTCCACTGTAGTCCGTGAATACCACGCGTAGTGTGTAGATCGTATACACAGGCTACGTTCCTAGCGCTTATTGTTAACAAAATGGTCACGTGACCCTTGACGAATTTGTAGCTTACTTTCCGAAGGAAAGAAATGGTTATCGGATCATTTTTTCTGTTTGTGTGTCTGAGTGTGGGTGTATGTGTAGGCGCGCGCGTGTGTGTGTGTGTGGGTGTACGTGCGTGTGTTTCCCCCCTTAAATTTTTTGAACGCGTCAACCGAATTCCATCCAACCTCGCTACACATATAGTACTAAGAAATGACACCTGAATTTTATAGTTTTAAACCACGCCGGGCACCTACGTTCAAAATGGGGTCCATTAAAAAATTTGTCTGCGATAGGTCATAGCTCGGAAACCATTCAACCGATCTTAACCAAATTGTGTATGCTGGCAGCGCAACCTGTAAGCAATAAATTCACAGGTGAATATTGTTGTTGGTCCACCAGTTTGTAAGATAACGTCACTTGAAAGAGTAAAGCTTTTGCATTATATCTCGAAAACTGCTCGACCTATTTTCGCCGAATTTGGCAATTAAGCAATACTATGATAGGCCAAGTAAATACAAGTAAGTAAACTAATGTATCGGAATTGGCTCAGCATCGTTTTTAAGATGTGAAGGGGCGCATGAAATCGTGAATGGCACGTGACTCCAACATACCACGAGTGATCATATGGCAACTAAATATAGATTCGAAATTGCTATGTATTACGTCCAGCTCTTATTTTGAGCTGCAAAGTGTAAGCACGTCTCACTTATACAGAATGTTTGGTAACTAAGTACCCAAACTTCAGAAATAGTTTCTTTGGGCCAATAGCAACACTAGCGTCGTATACGCTTACATCCGGAAAAGCATTTTATTTCAAACAATAATTGTGTTCAAAGTTGCGGCGTACAACGCCTGGAGAACAAGCCGGTGCGATCATACGTGTAGGACAAGTTGCATATGAAGCAGGCGAGAGATGCTGCGTGTGTAATAGTTTAGTCTCGCACGCCTGCGACCTATACAACTTGTACTACACACAAGGCTGTGCGCTTTGTTCCGCAGGCGCTGTAAGTCGCAACTGTGAACACAATTGATGTAACAATACGTGTCCGGATATAAGAGCGTAGGGATATTGTGTTACTATTGGTCCAAAGAAACTACGTCTGGAATTTGGACACTGAGTTCCCGAACACCTGTATTGCCAACATAACATTCATAACATTCGTCACTGAACATCTTTACGATAAAAAGCTGTGAATTCAGGTATTCTCTACCCTGATTACACGATATAAGGAAACCACCTTCGTCAAGGTCAAAGTTGTTTACATGACGACTTTAGTTTTAAGTCTCTTTTAGTCCGTTCAACAAGTTGGAAACTCGTGTACATTATTTTGGGTGTTGATCTCCAATAATTTATACAGTCGGGCATTGAAGATTGTCGACTCCTCATCTTCTCAAACTTATTCGTATTTTCAATGACCTTCCAACAAACCAAATTGCAAACCAACGATCACGTCTCGGTAGAACAAGAGGCAAGGCACAAAGCATCAATTGGAAAAGGGCAGAAACTGTGCAACAATGGAGTGAAGTCACAAAATTGTCGTTGTGTAATTTTGCTACAATTATATTAAAAGTGAAATTTTTTTTTCTAACCATATAGTTGTAATAAACTGCCCGAATGTGCTTGGTGGTTCCTCGGTTTATAATTTTCAAATATAAATAATTTTCCATTGTATTTTTTTTATGTTGGCGACACGGCTGCGTCCCGGAGGCCTTATTCTGTAAAATTTTTACCGTCGTTATGTGAAGATATTTACCGCTTAACTCTCTTTACGATGCGAAATTGTGTTTTATAACTCAGTATGTCGCCATGACGGTCTTTCCAATGTTTCGAGATTGTCTTAATATAAAGACAGACCAACAAGGTGTCTTTATAAACGAAAGACGAAAGAAAATGCTGACGAATTGAGGTTAACTGTAGCAAACACGTTCCACAGAAAATAAAGGCGTTTCAAAATGCCCCAAAAATGAGAAATATTATATTCTTTTATATTTCCTCACAAATACACGGTATCTGGATTATATTTAAGGAATATATTTCGTAATTCGCTACCAGTAATCTCCAGCACTTCTCTTCAGCGTAACTACGAAATAACGGATTCGTTCACGGGTCAGTGCTGCTATCTCGTGATGCAGAAACAGATAATGAACTAGGTCCATCTGAAATCTTGTATCGAGAGAGAGAGAGAGAGAGAGAGAGAGAGAGAGAGAGAGAGAGAGAGAGAGAGAGAGAGAGAGCGAGAGAGAGAGCGAGAGTAAAATTGTTTTAGAAGTGTTATTCGAAAATGTATTAAAAAATTAATTTAATTTATAGTTTAAAATTAGCTATAATAACAAAACATGTGACACAAGAAATCTTGAAATAATGGGAACAATCGTAACTAAACAAGCAGATCGTTGATTTCAGAATGCAGGCCGCTGCGTTGTCAAACTCACATTTTTGCACAAAGTCATCGATAAAAATAATGCTTACAGAATCCCATTTAAAGACTCTTACTAGTAACTGTAGGCTGTTCATGATAATTTGAAAACTTTTGAAAGCCCTACTTAAGATTTACTTGTATGCACGTCCTGCATTCTTCCACGTTATATAAAATCAACACTGCCACGGGCCTCAGCATTTCATTCATGCGTTGGTCAAGTGAAACTGTGAAATTATTAGAAAACTACATATTTTAAAAGTTTGCTTGTTTTTACACTTGATACATTAAAAAAACTGCAGGCGAAAGAAAAGTGACCACAAATTTTTACCTAACACATTTAATTCAACGTTAAGAAAAATGTAACTAATTTCCCTCCATCGTTACAAACTTAAATTGACCCGTGTCACTAAGTGCGCCCGTCAATATGTAGAGGCATGTAGAGGCAGTATAATTGTTTTAAGGTTGATATCAAAAGTGCTCATTTTACCGTGAACAGCCTTTCTCATTAAGGCCCTCTTTATTATAAAGGCAATTACGGTGTGTCTTTATGCATGCTGAATTGAGAGAACATAAGCCCTATTCTGTAACTTCAGCTTCAATAAAGATAGTCAACGTGATCGTCTTTATCATAAAGAAGGCCATAACGATGGTTACTCGTAGGCGTCTTTATGTGATATTCTGTGCGCCATTTTTTTTATTGCTCTCTTTGTGCGAAGATGTACGTTTGGCAACGCAGCGGACTGTGTCGTGAAACCAATGATCTGCGTATTGAATTATATTTTTTCCGTTATTAGAGAATGCATTGGCTCACAAATTTTGTTTCTATATCGAATTTTTTTAATATAAGTGAAATTTATTTCTTAATGCATTTTCGAATGATAATTCTAAAATAAAGTTTCATATTTCTATAGATACAAGTTAATTTTGTGCATTACGAGATAGTAGCACTGACCCGTAGCCAAATCCGTTACTTCGTAGTTACGTTAAAGCGAGAGTATCACTGGTGAATTACAACATATACTCCTTAAATGTATTCCGGGCACCGTTTATTTGCTCGGAAATATAACAGAATATAATATTTCTCACGTTTAGAGCATTTTAAAAAGTTTTCTCTTCTGTAAGACGTATTTGTACCACAATACGCCGGTTCATTTTCGTTCCACTTTCATTCATAAAGACACCTTGTTGACCGGTCTTTATATAAAGACAGCCACAAGGTATTCGTATGTCACCATCAAGGTGACATACTGAGATACAGAACAACTTTTAAGAGCATTGCTGCCATGTACATATGAATATGCGGCGATGATTCAACACACGTATATTTATTCAGTAGTATTTTTATTTTATTAATGTTTATATTTTTTCTTAACTATTTGTATACTTTACCTACACCTATTGATATATACATTAACTTTAATCAATGTGTAAATTGTTGCTGTTTATTCGTCATTTTATTTTTGTGTGTTGCTGCATTCAATTTTCATTATAAGTAAGTGCTTATTATAGATCTGTTTATTTATTTTAATGAACTGAGATTCAATATGTTGTTTTCTTCTCAGGTACTTTAAAGGTTATGCACATGTATATTCATGATTGTTAATGCGGATTATGAAACATTTTATTTTGTGTTATTGCATTTTTATTTCTTCAAACATAGCTTTGTCTCTAGTCCTGCTCAAGATATGTAGGCCTACATAATATGAAATCACTGATCACTTTCAGATTTAATACTATTTGAGCTATCATATTTCTGTTTCGCCTCTTATTAATGTAAGTATTATTTCTTGTTATTTATGTTTAAAGGCTGTTCACGATAAAGTGAGCACTTTTGAAATCAACCTTAGAAAAAGTCACTGCCCCTACCTGCATATATTTTGACATGCACTCTGAGTGACATGAGCCAAGTAAAGTTGATAACGATGGAGGGAAAGTAGTTCCAGGCCTTAACGTCGAATAAAAAGTGTTAGGTGAACATTTGGAATAAATTAAATGATCTCTTTCACTTACTGTTTTTTATAATGCATCGATGAGTAAAAACGGCCAGATGTGTAACATATTCACTTTTCCAATGATTGCACAGATTCACCTCACCGACGCATGAATAAAGTGATGAGGCACATGGCGCCGTTAGTTTCACATAAGGCGGAAGAATACGCAACGTACATACAATTAATCTTAAGCAGGGCTTTCAAAAGTGCCAATTTTACCGTGAACAGCATAAACATATATTTATTATACGTCAGAGTTGTTAGTTACATATTTTTACTATAGTCAGATTATGGTATATGCTATTCACGGTAAAATGTGCAATTTTGAAAGCCCTGCTTAAGATCTACTTGTATGTACGTTGTTTATTCTTCCCCTTTATGTAAGATTAACATTGTCGTGGGCCTCGTCACTTTATTCATCCGTCGGTCGAGTGAAACTGTACAATTAATAGAAAAGTAAATATTTAACAACTATGCTAATTTTACACTTCGATGCATTAAAAACTCAGAAAGAGATAGCAATAATGTTAGTATTCAGAAATGGTTAGTTAATACTTTTTATTCAACTTTAATATGGAACTACTTTTCCATCCATCATTACCATCTTTACTGCGCGCATGTCCCTCAACGCGCCTGTTAAAACATATGCAGGCAGGGGCAGTGACTTTTTTTTGAGGTTGATTCCAAAAGTGCTCACTTTATCATGAACAGCCTTTACGTTTGCGTGCCGTGACGACCTCATCATGGTGCACGTACACGAGGTCTAATTATGGTACAAGTACCACGGAAATGGTACGCCTAGCATGAACGACGCTCACTGCGGGTTGTGCCTGGAGAAAGCGATCAAAATGCTCCGGCTGGGCGGGTGAACTGTGCACTCCGGGTGGATTCAAGGTCAGAGCAGCCCCCAGGGGCCCGAGGGGGGGGACCCCGCTATGGACACTCCAGCGGGACTGGAGCCTTGCCCCGCGGGAACAACCACGGGGGAGGGAGGGGCTCGGAAGGGCGGCGGCCAAGTCTGGGAGGAGGAAAACTTCTGCCGCTTGCCGCGGGCGACAAGCTGTGGCCCACAAGGTTATACTCGTCGAGCGGCTACTTGTGAAACGAGCCACTGGCGGCGTCTGACGGCTGTAGACGGGCCGCAGTCGAACGCATACGGGAAAGAAGCTACGGAGGGAGGGGGGAGTGGTGGCGGCCCTATTTACTTATCTGGGGTCCAGGGGTCATATTCTCTAACTTTTTACTGTCTTTCTACATAAAGGCATTTGCCGCTTAACTATCTCATCGAGGCGAAATGTATTAATTATTATTTTTATTTCGAGTTTGTTAATACTGGCGAAGTAAAGGCTTCAATGCCTTCTCTTACACTCAGTTAACAATTATAACTTAACGTACACATACGTATAAGCTATTTACGGTAAAGTGAGCACTTTTGAAAGCCCTGCATAAGATCTACTTGTATGCACGTTGTGTATTATTCCGCATCATGTAAGATGAACATTGTCATGTGCTTCGTCGCTTTATTCATGCGTCGTTCAAGTGAAACTGTAAAATTATTTGAAAACTAGATATTTAGCTAATCAGCTCATTTTTACACTTTGATGTATTAAAAAAAACACAGAAAGCGAAATAAATAATTTAAGTGATCATAAATGGTTGCCTAACACTTTTTATTAGACGTTAAGATACGGAACTACTTCCCATCTATCGTTTCTGGGCGCATGTCACTCAGTGCACTCGTTAAAATATATGTAGGTAGGGGCAGTGACTTTTTTTTTTTAGGTTGATTTCAAAAGTGCTCACTTTATCGTGAACAGCCTTCAGCCTGCTGCTTGGTTTAATCCGAAAGCCGAACCCCTACTATTTATCAACGAATTAGAGGTTGGACTTTTAAACGTTTCACGAACGAGATAGCGAGATCGAAACGTATCGGGTTTCTGTCGAAGTTCCGTTGTTCCCTTTTAGTTGACGAGTTCGTCGTTTATCGTTGTCAGTAGGTTGTGTTGTTTTCCATTTATTCTGCAACATCCCTGTTAAGCGCACCGACCAAATCGTGCACGACATATAGTCCATTCACAGTTACTTACTAATTTTCAGACGCCCTCTGCTAAATTTCCACTTCCTGGATAACCCTCTGCCTCGTACAAACAAAGCTTAACCGAGCCTAGAAAATTACTCCAAAAGGACTACGCACCGCATTCGTAATATTTTACTCGAAGACTATTTCTTACTAGTCATTACTAACACACATATTTTCTCACTGTTTTTAATAAAATTAATTATAAATGAAATATTAAAATTTATACATAATATATTAATTCAGTTTAACAAAAAAACAAGGTAGTTTTATTATAACGCTATTATAAAACACTTGTGACACAAGACATATTTACGAAAGATACAAATACGTCATACATGGGGTGATTTCTCAAAAAGGTTTTGAATCAAAAAAATGTCAAGAAACCGCGAACAAGCTATACTTGCGCCGGCATATGCAGTCTCGAGGAGAACCTACCTCCTCCATATTGGATTCTTGGTTTTTCTAGAAATTTATGTAACTACCCCTATACCCAACTTGCTATCCGCCACCTACACACTACAGTTCCGACACGATGACTTAACTACGAACTAGTATTTATGTCACAATATTGATTTTGGCAAATTCTTAACAGAATTGATATTGCAATGTAATTATGAGTTCGTAGTTCCTTTGTCTTGTCTGTATTGCAGTCCCAGGTCACTAGCTAGTTGGGTGTAAGGGTTCTTTCAGGATTCTCTTTTTAAGAGATATGAACATGCTATGAAAAAGTCAAGATTCCATGGGGCCGGGGTTAGACTACTCATCTCCTAGTTGGGTGAACCTGTTTTGCTTCTGGCGAGATCGCTCCCGGATTTTTGGATGCGCAAATCATTCCGGACGATGCCGCCAGTCGGCGGGTTATCGCAGGGATCACCCGTTTCCACCTTTCATTCCGGCGCTGCTCCGTATTGACACTCGTCGGTTCTCAAGACATCGATGTTAAGAAACGTCCAAATCTCTTCATACACTCGAGAAAAACCAATATCGCGGGCGAATGTCCCATCAAGGAGACACTCTATATAGTCTATTCACGGTCAAGTGAGCTCTTTTTAAGGCCCTGCTAAATTTTTGCTTTAAGCCAATTTCTATATTTTAACCATTTTTTAATATAAACTCTGTAGTGTAATTAATAAACACAATATATACATGTCACCAACCCCAAAAGTCAACGAGTGAAGCAGCCACATAATATATTTATTAGTAACCACAGCCATTAAGAAGGGCCTTAAAAAGTGCTCACTTTACCGTGAACAGGCTATACTAGAATATTGTCTGTGAAAGTAGTGTTCGCGCTTGCACGTGTATCTCAGAAAATATACGATCTGGGAATACAATTTTAAAAGGCTGTTCACGGTATAGAGAGCACTTTTGAAAGACCTGCGTAAGATAACTTGTACGCACATTTCGTATAGGCTGTCCACGGTAAAATGAGCACTTTTGACGCAATAGTTACCTTTTCCGTTCAGCCATTTTGATACTTTAACCTCATTTCAAAATAAATATCGTTATGTAAGCAACGAACCCAGTGTACGTACGTATCTCACCGCACTTGGCAGTCAACGTGTAAGGCTGAAAATGAAATATATTTACTGACTATTATTCCAAAAGAGAACGCTTTCAAAAGTGCTCACTTTATTTTGAACAGCGTATACTCTTCCGTCATGTGTAGAATTAACATAGCCATGGGCATGACCGCTTTATTCATGTGTCGGTCAATTTAAAGTGTGAACGTATTAGAAATGTAAATATTTTACTTATATGCTAATCCTTACACTTATATACATTAAAAATACCGATAGTAATACAAATAATTTCAGTATTTTCACATTTCTTTCTGACAACTTTTCTCCAACGTTAAGACACGGAACTACATTCTCTCCGTCGCTACCAACTTTATAGGGCGTATTTGAGCCAGCGTGTCCGTTAAAATACATACAGGTAAGGGCAGTGACGTTTTTCAAAAGTTGATTTTAAAAGTGCTCACTTTACGGTGAACAGCCTATACACATTTAAATGGAGAGAAATTCGGGTACACTAGAACGCGTATCACAGCCGTGGGAGAGGCCGTCGCAATTCTTCCTTATGGTCAGATATAACCTTGAGGCATGTTTAAATGTTTATAGTCCATTCGCGGTTTCTCCACACTTTTTGGATCAAACCTTTGTAAAATCACCCCATGTACGACCCGCTTGGTTGTTTCCTCATTATAACATGTATCACAAAAGTGTGGTTCTCGTGTTGACATGAAAGTACCTTATCTTTGGCTACATTGAGCTTAACCTTGTATTACATCTGTAAATAATAATACCTAACTCATACGGTAACCATAGTCGTGTGAACAAGAATTGGCCCTTAAGGGGCCGCCCGCCTGCATCGTTTTACTTTTCTTTTGGCCGTGAAGGCGGGAGCTGTAAGGTTTACATTGGCACGTGATACAAGTGCACCGGCGCTAATAAGCGCAAGGCTCTTAACTGGCGTGCAGTGTTCTCGTGGTGCTGCGTGTACCTGTGGGACTTTCAGCGGGTACACAATTTTATTAATGAAAAGTCTGTAAGCAAAGTTCAAGTTCAATAAAGGCTCCTATTGTAGTGTGGCTTGTGTCCGTCTAGTATGTTTGAAGATACGGGAGTCGGGAAAAGCAGTTTTAAACTATATTGGAGGGTTCCATAATAATATTTACAGTGTGCGAGATAAAAAAAAAGTACCATTCCTTCCTCATTTGAGGTATGACGTTAATTCGTATATAAACATACTGTGGTACGTTTAATAGTTTCGTAAAATAACAGCATACAGATTTTATTAATACTTAGTACAGACACACTCCCGAAAATGTCTAAAAAGTACGCGTAATATTGCATAAGAAATAAGAAAGCATATACAGGATGAGTCCTTTAAAAGAGGCCCCGTGGTGTGTATTTCCTCATTCCTTCGCTCCGTTACACATATGTCCCACGGGGCCTCTTTTAAAGGACTCGTCCTGTATTTTGTAATACTGAAAGTATTTTCCTATACTTGATTTGTATTCATTTTTTGACTTACTCTCCGAAGGAAAGAAAAACTTACGATATCACTTTCCTGTGTGTGTGTGTGTCTGAGGGTATGTGAGCCCCTCCTAAAAACTTTGGAACGTGTGAACTGAATTTCACAAAACTATGTACACATATAGTACTTAGTAAGGACATTTGATTTTTATAGTTTTTGACTACACTAGACTCTTACTTTCAAAATGGCGGCCATTTAAACATGTACGGTGGTATCTCATATCTCGGGAACTATTCAAGCGATATTAACTCAATTCTGTATGTTGGTAGTGCATCATGTAAGCATTTAATTTAGGTATGGATATTACTGTTAGTTCACCGTGTCGAAATATAACACTACGTGTGAAAATAAAGACTTTACAATACATCTCGAAAAATTTTCAACCCATCTCGCCCAATTTTGCACGAAAGTAACGCTGTGGTAGGCCATGTAAAAGTATAAAATTTAAACTTAATTAGACACTTATCTTCAGAATGGCATCCATACAAATATTTCAAGTTTATTATTTATATCTGCCATACTGTTGGACCAATCTCGACCAAATTTTGTACGTGAGAAGTATCAATTACAAGCATCATATATGCAACACAGCCATTTTGTCCGTCATTTTGTAAGCTAGTGCAACACGAAAAAATAAATATTTTGTGTCATATCTCGGGAAACAATTAACCGATTCCTACCAAATTTAAGAAACACGAAGTTGGTCTAGATAGAGCATAATGTATTTCCTGAATGGCAGCAATATCGCTATTTGAGCTTAATATGCGATATATCGTCTAAACCATGAAATTAATTCCAACTTAACTCTGTATGCTGGCAGTATATACTACAACCATCAAATGTGTCCACATAAAGCCTCTTTTTTTCCAACCATTTTGTAAGATAAAATCACATCACAAATTAAAATGTATATCATGCCTCCGGAGAAAACCAAAAGATTCCCACTTAACTTGGCAAACACGTAGCTACACCGCAGGCGATGCAGATTTATGTTCTGAGTGGGTCAAGCACTTTTTTAAATGGCGGCTATATAACTATTTCACTTCAGTATGTTATCCGTTTGTACAGAGCCTTATTACTCCTCCAATTTTGTAAGATAGCCTCACAAGAAAAAAATTATTTTTATTTCTTGTCTCGGAAAAAAACCAACCGATTCCCACCAAATTCGGCGACTTCCATAAACTAGAACGAATACGCCTGGTTAAAGAAGTAATTGTATTATCTGACTGAGTGAGCGAGTGCAGCTTTGTACCATCCCCCCCCCCCCCAATATATGTATACGACGTCATGCTCGTGCGTGACCCTGGTATTACAGTTTGGCGACTCCGCCGTTGAGCTTGTACTATTGGCTAAAAGTGTACTTGGAACGCGCTACACGACTTTCAACCAATGGTAGACATCAAATGAGTATACGGCAGCTTAGGATTTAGTCTGCTATCACATAATATAATTATAATTTGTTGCTAACCAAATACCAGCAACGCGTTCCCATCACCCCCTTTGTTGGAAATGAGGGGTGTAAGTTGTTCCTTCAGCTGATAAGTTTGTTTTCTATCTTCTGATTTCTCCATTATTTGGCTCTCTCGGGCCACCCACCTTTTCGTTGTTCTTTTGCACGGTTTTTGTTGCTATTACTACCGTCATAATTTTGTTAATCATTATTATGTTAGATCGAATACTATGTTACACTGCCAACTCTCTCAAGAGCGAGTGTGAAGCGGTTGATCCTGCACAGAAAAAAAGAGTTTTGTGGTGTCCAAAAAAATTTTGTTGGCGACCACAAAATTATTTTGTCAATATAGACATGACGAAAGGTTTTGTGATGCCAAAAATATTTTTTGTCATTACACTATTTAATTGAAACTACAAAATGACGTTTGTGGCCACCAATAAATTCAGAGTGTTTTTAGCAATAATGTGTTTGTTAGTTGCAGCAGAAGTGTTACGATGATAACAGTAATATTTATTAGTGAGGTTCGTGAAGGTGTTTTGGGCATTGTGTGCTTTTGTAATTAGGTATGATCTAGCAACAATTAAAGACTAAATTAAATGTCGTCTTGAGTGGGATTCGCACCTCGGACCTCTCAACTGCGAGCTCAGTTTGGTTGCCATTACGGCACGTTGCTCAACATTGAAGCGTTGTCTTCAGCACACTGTAAAAAATATTTGAGGTAAAATTCCCTTACATGTAAGCGAAGCCTTCACATGTAAAGTAAAATTACCTCTAAATATAAGGTAGAATTACCTCTTAAATGTAGGGTAAATTTACCTAAGAAGTAAAGTACAATTCCCTAATTGTAGCCTACGGGAAAAGTACCTGACGAAAGTGGGGTAAAATTCCCATACAGGTAAGGGAAAATTAACTATGTAAAATATATTTATATTTAAAATTATGCTGGAGTATTAGTACTGTTGATTATTTTATTTTCTATATCCTCTGATGCATAGTAACCGAAACCTCAACACTAAAATCCTCTACACTTGCTGGTGGATGGCCGCGAACCACGGTCCTCTATTACGATAGGGCGATGCGCTATCTATTACAGCATAACAGCATCAGTGAATATACGCATGTTAAAATATTGTTTCTTCTTCCCGTTCCCCCAAATTAGCTATTGAGAATGCTGAAGAAATGCACTCGTCGTAAGGTAAAAATCCCATCCATGTATCGGATTTTTCACTGCCATGTACGTGAATTTTACTCCAGTGTGTGGTAATTTTACCTTACCTGTAAGGAAAACTATGTTTCCCCCACAAGCCACAAGTATGCAAATATTACCTTACACTTGTCTGGTAATTTTCCCATTCATTTCACAGTGCATGTATATAACAGAACACTAATTAAGTGGCACACACGACAAGGCTTGCACACTTCACCTCATGGAAAGTTAATTTTCTGGAAACATTTACTTACTTGGAATGAAGGAATGATGTTATCCGTTCATAAGTTCTTAAGAATATCCCCCATGAATTAGTTCGTAACCTGATTGCAAAGAACCAAACACAGACAAATATGGCGTCGTGAGCAGACAGAAGGTGGCCAATCTTAATATATGCCAGCGCGCATGCGCAGAATATAACGGATGTAGTTTTGCAGTAGCAACAAAAGTGTTTTACTACGGATGACATGAGTTCTATTGCTGTCAACTAAACATTTGGTGGCATCCAATAAACGTTTCATCACTAAACAAATATGTTAGTGATCACTAAGTAGCTTTAGTACTAGTCAATCTACGTGTTCCTGGGTACCACAATCTATTTTTACCAGCAACAAAAGTTTGTCTTGGAAATCATCAACCAAACAGGCTTTGTAGCGACCAACAATTTTTTTTTTCAGTGTGCAATCCACCTTGACTCTTCAATAGCAACCTGGAAGTGGCAGTCCCATAATGACGCGAACTTCATAGGTCCCTGTAGAATGTTGATTTTTAATTCTGAACTTTATAAATTAACCTTTGAAATATATAATTGCCTATACCTGTGTATATTTTAATGGACACATTCACTTGCTTACGTCGTATTGAAAATTATAGGTAAATATTTGTGTACGCTGAAATGATTTCTATTTTTATGAATTTTTTAAACATATTTAAGGATAATGATTTTAAAATGGTAAAGTATTTACTTTTCTAATAATCCACAGTTTCACTTTATCGGCGAATGAATAAAGTGCTGTAGTTGTTGACAATGTTAATTTTAGGAATGAGGGAAGAAAATACACGACGTGCATGCATGTATAGGCCGTTCACTGTTAATTGAGCACTTTTAAAAGCCGTACTCAGGATCTGCTTTCCTCTCGTTTTGTATCATTTCGCCATATGTGAGATTATCATTGGCATTACCTGTCCTACTTTGTTCATGCGTTACACATGTGGAAAGGGTGGAATTTTGAGAAAAGTCGATGTATTAGTATCATGTAAATTCGTGTTCTAATGTGCAAGAATAACTTGACTTCAATAGTCATAAATGTAAGTATATATTACACTCTCAATCAAACATCAAATATTGGAACTATTTTTCATTAATTCAATGCCAATTTGATTGGGAACCTGCATGCCAGTGTCTACTGAAGCATAGGTGTAGTTATGGGCAGTATTATTTTTTGAAAGGTTGATTTCGAAAGTGCTCATTGTACCGTGAACAGCCTTTAGAGGGGATCAGTTCCCGCCGTATTGGATTTTCAAAATTTTTGCCATAAGTTCCATTTAAAACGTTTATTTGAATTTTCGCATTATATGGCATCAATAATAGCTCCGTAAACTTAATCAAATTACTATATTTCTATAGAATTTATTATTTTTTGACTAGTGACTGCCGGCAATAAATAAATAAATTTTTCTTGCTTTCGGTTACATAAATTATCCTGGCATTAGTAGTCTAGCAATACATGTTTTAGAACATGCGCGAAGTGATGCCCCAGACTTTGTCAACGCCCAAAAAAATATACAAAATATGTGATGCAATTTTACTGCGAAAATTCCGAAAATCCAAGACGCAGCGACTGATCCCTCTTAAGCAGAACATTCAAATATGCTCCATTTACGGTGAAAAACTATACAGAGAACTGTCTATCTATCGTTTCTCAGACGACTGACAAAACATTTTAATACACGTGAACTCTCAATAAATGTGTGCGTGAAATGCAGATAAGTAAAAAATGGGACCACAGAATATGTTCGATGGATGCGGACTTTCCATCCATCTGGATTCGATACATAAGAGGTTCCACTGTAGTTGAGTGTATGTGTGAGGCAGTGCAGAGTGGTGTGTGTGTGAGATGGTAGCAGGAGTTGTAGCAGCTCTGTGGTGTTGTTGCAGAAGGCCGCCCTCGTGTGGTCGAGCTCGCCCTCGGAGCCGCCGCCGCCGCCGCCGCACCACCACCACCACCATCACGGCCCGCCTCCACACCACCCCGGGGGCGGCGGCCCGCTGCCGGCCGTCGGCGGCGGCAAGTCGGCGGCGGGCTCGCCCGTCAGCCACGGCGGCGGTGGGGGCGGCGGCGGGGGTCCCACGCAGGGCCTGGTGCACTGGATGTCCGTCATGGCGGAGCACATGAACAGCGCCGCCACCAACCAGCACCACGACTCGTCGCCCGCCATGCACTATATGTGGAACGGAGTAGAGGTGAGTGATACCCAGCTCCCGTCCCGGCAAAAACAACGAGAGAGGTGGTGCAGTGGCGCTGGACTCACTTTCGGGAAGACATGTATACGATTCTCGGTCTGGCCTTCCTGATTTTGATTCTCCATGATTTCCCGAAATCATTCCAGGTCAATTCTGGAGTGGTTCCTCAGTACAGGCCATGGCACATTCCTTATCCACTTCTGATTCTCTAAGAGGCGTTTACCTTTGACTAATGAGATGGACATAAAGCTACAAGAGCACCCCGAGAAAACCGGTAGCCAACGACAGTGTCTGCAATGTTACCTAGGTTTAGGATCTGGATGCCATACACAGCATTCACAACCCCTATTGTTATAAGGACTACAGAACGAGGTCTATGATTATCCTATTACTCTGCCTAGTTCAATACCATCGCCCTACAAACCATTCTACTCTCCTGTAAACATGCGTAAACACTTTCTTACCTGTGATTACTCACCAACTTAGTTCAACCTCGTCGAGGGCTTCTTGTATTCCAAAAATCTCTTGTTAGCACAACGCAAACTTTTAGCTGTTAGAGTAGCTGTAATCGCTAGCAGAAACTATGGTTAGCTACCAGTTTGTTTGGAAAAAGGTGGCCTTTATAGTATCTCACAAAACTACTGGCGTTTGGAATGGAGTAAACATATCTCTGCCATTAAAAATAGCGCATTTCTATCGCTTACTCTATTTGCTCTAGATTATAGGAAATGTTTTAACAGGAAGCACTAACCTATTGCACATGTTACGTGGTGAAGATGCAGTTATTTGTCTCCACAAATCATTTAATGTGTCGTCATCCACCACTGACCGAGTCCTTTACCTCTACCGTGCACATCTTGAGACACTAGTCTCTGGCGCAACATTTCCAAAGCAGCAAATCAGTCAAATTTTTGAAGTTGCACTACACACCATTCTTGTCGCCATATATATCAGTGTGAACTCATGCAACAAAATGATTTTTAAATATACACCTGCTGTTACGCAGCAAACTACATGAGTGTATAGATGTAGACACACATTAAAACACTTTTTTACGTTACAACTTACAAGACAAAGAACACAATAACTGTTTGTTTTACTAGCTGATATTATGACTGTGTTTGTTTTCTTGTTTCTTCTCTTTTGTTGATGGAAATTCTAGTGTGTTTAGGGTTTAGGATTTCAGGTGTTAGGGGCTCCCCTACCCTTCCCAATCACCCCATTTTAAGCACACGCCTCTATTCCTGGCATTGTGAGCTTCAACAGGGTTTCCCGGCATTCCATCTATTCGTATAGCAGGACGCAGAGAGAGAGTTAAGTGAGGATATTCATTTCATATATATGTGTGTGTGTGTGTGTGTGTGTGTGTGTGTGTGTGTGTGTAATATACTTAAGTGAACATAAGTTTTGGCTTCGCTCGTTCACTCGCCGCCAACCGCCTGTCATGCCAGTTTCCTTGAAGACTTCTCTGTCTAGACACATGATCAACCCCTGCTTCCAGCAAGCCTACCATGTGGCTCGACTTTCTGCTTTGCTGTTAATTTAAAGGAAAGCACTTCTTCTGAAATATAATTCTTAATTTCCCTGCTGCACGCATTATGCCTGCTTCCACCTGCATATAATAACTTACTACTTCCACATTATTTTGACGAGCCTTTATTTGAGTTAAACATAGCCCTTTGACATTATTTTATTGTGCACCAATCATGAAACATCGATTCATATTCCTTATAGTAATATTCAGTTTTACAGCATTATCTAAATTTATGACGCAAAATTCACTACACAATTTTTCTTTTAGGTGTGAATGTTGACTTAGTGTTTTGAAGTTTTACTCCCATACTTTTGATATTTGTCCAAGGATGTGTGGTCAAGGTGGATTATTGATTGAGAATTTTGTTTCACATAATGGCTTGCCTTGAAATGACTTGCAATCATCGCTTACCTCCACATATCACAGTTCTGTATATAATTCCTATATCGGTTATCTCAAGCGCATTTCTTTTATTTACCTTTCCTAATTTATTCGAAGTTTATAACATAATTTTTAATAAATGTTGCTTATTAACATTAAAGGCAAGGCATACCTTATCCAATTTAGTAGACATGAAAATAGAAAATTTTTCACAAAACATATATTTGATGAATGCTCAAAGTGTTTTTGTTATAGGGCCTAGAGATTATTCTGGTTTAATGGAACAATTTTGAAATAAGTAACAGGAGTAATCCCTCTTGTGAAATCTGCTCCAATATAAGGAATGAATTGTTTGAGTGTTAGGAAGTAATCCATTTCCCATATTTTTTATTTTTCTTTTCATAAAATAATCATACATGCGAAGGTAGAACTATGTAATGAATTATCCACTTCTTTGCAAAATCTCAAAGAGTCTAGCTTTACAAAAATATCGCTACCTCAAAGCAACACTGGGACATAAGACTAACCACGAGTTTTGAGATATACGCACTCGAAGTTTTGGTCTAACTTTGACAACTAATGGTGTAAAGAAATATTGCATATTTAAGATTGAAAAATATTGTAAATATTATCACACATTTGCTTTAATTTTACTCCAACAAATAATAAAATAATAAATTATGGTATAGTTAGCAACATTTAATTAACTCTATAAAGAGTCAAATGTCTCCCTGTAGCGCCAAAAAAAACATGGTAGGTTGGCTTACATAATCCATTCATAAAATTATAAAATAATCGTAGCTGCAGATAGGTTTGATCATTTATAATATAATTTGATGGTATACAAAACAATTAAAATAGGACCATAACAAACAGTACTTTGTTTTATCAATGTACAAATTGTTATATTTAATTGTAAATTATACCATTTGATTTTATTAAGGGCACAAACATTACATTTTCATTGTGTATTTTGTACAGTCACGTTGGAGACAAAGTTGTTAATCCTTTTCATTGGTAGGTTGTACTTGCTTGAGGATCTGATGCTGGTATGAAAGTATTGATGAACATTAGGTATTGCTTTTGAAGTACATAATGTCATTATGTCTTTCTTTTGATTTCTTGTGTGATAAGTGCTTGCTTCCAAGCTCCCTTAGAAACCAAATCCTGTGTCATTATGGCTCTTGTCTTTCTTAAATCAATTACTTTAAAATATATATCTTTGTACGATGTCTTGTAAAACAACGTCTCATCATAATCTTTCTAACTACTACAATTTTGATGAAATTCCACAGGCATTTGTCTTCATTGGTGTTGATAGAAAAGTTGAACCCTATTTCCCCTGACAGTGTCTTCCAGTCATGAACATCTTCTGTTTCCATTTATTTCACAAGGAAAACATTTCCAGTTATTTTATGCTTTGATGATCATTGAGACCTCACTGGGAATGTAGATATTGCCCCTTTCAACATTCTCTCTCTCTCTCTCTCTCTCTCTCTCTCTCTCTCTCTCTCTCTCTCTCTCTCTCTCTCTCTCTCTATGCATGAGTGCATGCTGTCTGCTTCATTTTCTGTATACCCAGTTATTTAATATTTGTGGGAATTTTTCAAGATATTTCGTCTGAATACAGTATGGATACATTCTAAAAATAAATTCCTTTTTTTTTTTTTGTAAAAAAAAATAGCCTATCTTTTGTTTTGAAAAATGTTTGTAATAGGCTCATAAACACAACTTGCAATTTTATTTCCCCCCTTTTAGCTATAGATTCGTTCCATGTAAAGCAATGACCTTGATTTTCAGAAATATGAAGTACTGTAAGACTGTATGTATTCAACTTGCTTTTATAGTAGAACAGTTAAACTTTCCCTTGTGGCAGTGGGATTACAGCCTGTAAATAAAACACTGCCAGAGCAGTTTGCTTTTGAGAGTTAATTTTCTTCTTGTTTTCCTCCTCAATACGAGAGAGGGTTAGCTCTTCACTGTTAATTTGTATTATCTCCACCATTTCTTTTTTATCTTCATCTGAAATAATACTGTACACCTCATACTGTAGGCAGAGATTTTTTTTGGGTTGAAAAAAAACCAATGTTACACCTATTATTATATACGTTTGTATAGATATGTTGCTTTACATATTTCACGTTGTCTTTGATGCATTTTCCCACATACATCCGGCACACAGTGCTTCAAGTATTCCCTTTTGGTTACTTCCATTTCAATAATATCTTGAAATTCTGTAAGTTCGGGTGAACTACCACTGGTGAATGATGATGTCTACTGAAGCTGAAGAGTGCTGCCGTCTAAGTCATCCCAAAGAGCACCTTCTTTAGTCATGTGATAAATTACTTCAATTTCTGGAACATTTTGGAATTCTTTTCTTTGGGCTAGCTAGTATTAAATCTCACCAATGTTGAGCTCCTGAAACACGTCATTTTTTACTCACTTCCGCTGTTAATATTGCCAGAATTAACTTTACATAGATCTGAAATTACGTTCTTAGTTATCACAGTTGGCAACATGTAACTGTTCACTCTTGCATTCAGCTTCAACCCAGCATCTGCATCAAATTACATACGAAATTGTATAATAAAAGGTTCGTCATAAAGTCTTCTTAAAGTTTCTGTAGGCCTACAGAAGATGTAACTAGGTTTAATGTACATAACATTCATAACATCCTCCAGATGATATACAGACTGACTTGCGTAAGCAATAATAGAACATGATAATGATAGGTTATATTTAACATGAACTTCTTCACTTTGCTCTTTATTCTTAATAATTTCTTTACATAGTTCCAACAGTCTTCTAGTCCTAAAACTAGACATTTTGACGATCACCTCATCACCCACACCAAGACGACAGTGACAATGTTTATAATTTCTTCTCTGGTGAAAGAGGGAGACAACTTAATTGTCTTGTTATTCAGAGAAGGACTTCACAGTTCAATACTGGATCATCCATGATATCTCACTGTGAAGTAAGCTTCATTGAAAAAACAGCACTGTGTAACACAGAGATAGTGCATACATATGTTTTGCTTTTGTGTTAGAGCTTATCCCACTAGAGCACTAGAAAGCCTGTTCTTCGTTTATTATAGGCCACACATAACCTGAAAAACACAAAAAATGGAGATATCCTCTGTTGGCCTGAGGTAGCGATATCTGAGGCACGAAATGCTTTAGAGGAAGTTAGTAGTTTCGAAAATACATTATACTGACTTGATTTTATTATTCAAAAAAATATTAAAGTTCTTCCCCATTTTCAATAACACCTGGTGAAACGTTTCCAATAGAAAACCACAATGCCAGAAGTGAAAAATATAGCTTTTCGTGTGCAAGTATTGAAACACACGCCTACACAATGAGTCGAGTCTTAATTTATTTTCCCGCATGAATTTTTTCACATACCAATCAGTGTTTCTTAGTAGCGTTATATCCTAATAAGAATAAGTTCTGTCATCCTTCAAACCGTGTAGTACAGACTAAATGATCATTTCTATTGATATCAGCCAACTTGGCCAACTTTAAAACGGAAGTCCTTCACGAAATTACTTTGTAACTTGTTACTTTTTTATATTCCCTTAGCAATTTTGTCTTCGACCGTTGATAGAATTACTAGTGAGAAGATTGGGCATACATGCTTTTTCGTGGGCTCTTCCGCCATAATGACTTCGTGTCCGCAGTACAAGGTAAGAAAATTATTTTGCAGTCGGTGGGATTTACTACATCTCTGTTTACTGACACATAGTTTATGACTATACTTGAAATTTTAACGTACTCAAAATGTTCACATTTTGGTTTTAATTGTTCCACATTTGTTCTTGAAAAATCTTATTATGTTGGTTTGCCGCGTGATGCTACGAATATGTACGAAATGATTCTTAAGTTATGTCTGTGCAGAAATAACTTTGAAAAGTAAACTTTATTACTAGCTCCATATGTTCCAACTTATACACTTCTATTTGCTTATTGCCGCTTTTTTTTTTTTTTTTTTTTTTTTTAGCATTATGTAAAACTTTTCGGGTTTCATTAGCGCTAGTCACATTTAGGAATCTGTCTGCAGACCACACAAAACCGCCAAATGTTTTTGAAAACAGAAGCTCGCCGAGTTTCATTTTATGGTACAGCTTACCTCTGCAGGGTGATACTCGCTGGCCAGTGACTGAAGTAATATTTCTCCTGGGTCATGCAAGCTGACCAGAGTTTGGTGCAAGGGAGCACGTCTTTCATGCAAAGGCGAATGAGCAAATGATTCAGGCTTGTACAAACGTACAACTGATATACGCCTGCTGCGATGGGATGTGAAATTCCAAGCAAAGAGACAAGATAAACAACAGCAGATAAAACCTCCTAGCTACAAAGTGTTATCTCCCGTGTGAAATTTCCAGTAGGAAAAAGCTAAACGCGACACATCACAAGTAATATTAGTGCGATAGTGTCGCTGCTGAGAATTTTTCTAAGTACATGACGTTCACATAAAATGCGAACCACTGAACCGATTTCGGTCAAACAAACTTTATTAACATTTATGCATTATACACAAGTTCTACATGACCAAGAATATGGTAATTGCTAATAGTACCAATTCATTCTTTTATAAATCCAAATTTCGTCACCAATCTCAAGCTTCATCTTCTTATGAGATAACAAAACATGAGATCAATTAATACTTATTGCAGCAGTCGGATTAATAACACATTCATGTACAGGCACTGCCTTCCAATAAATAATTTACCAGTCATCCAATTAAGTTAAACTGGTAAACGTCGGGTTTCCTGAACTATGAAGTTTACAAAAAAAAAACCAATTCATAAAGTCCTCTTTCAGATTTAGCAATTATATACTGCAGACCAAATAGATACAAATAAATAAAAAGAATATTACTCTCTTCTTCACTTTTTCCCCAGTTTGTTCAAAGTGTGTGGAGCCTACACAAGAAATATTCGCAATTACACATTGTGGCTTTAACCATGTATGTATATATATATACATATTTCAACTCTTCAGGCACCGTAGCGCTTACAAGGAGAGCACAATTCATTTTGAACTTATAGACAAATAATAGTAATTTTATAAGTATATTGTCCATGAAGTTTCATGTTAAATGCAAGTGTCGAGATTTTGGTCAGGGGAAACATGTAACGTAAAATTAATAAACTGCTTACATGAACGGTTTTACCTACAAAATCGGTGCCATTTTTTTTTTCAGTTTCAAAACTTTACGAATTTTCCAAATACGAATGATCAAATGGCCATCATATTACTTTCACCAACTTTAAATGTAAAATAAGTCATAGAAATATTAATTCTCATTGCATATTTTTTTTAAAAAGATTTGTAGTTCACATCTTCTATATTGAAGTCTGCTGGTGCCAATTGTGAAACAGTGCTGGAAACTATATTTGATGGAGACAGACGTTTTCTTTTAAGCACTGGATTTTTGTTGTAACATTATGATTTTTTCTGGTACATCCAAAACGTGCGATGCAATAAAGATCAGCATAATATACTGATGTTGAACGCTGTAGTGTTATTATTGAAGACTTGCAAAATTATAAACGCAAATAACGAAAACTACTATCAAAAGAGCTGGAATGCGTCCTTGGCAATTGCACGAGAGAAATGGGTAGGCCTATCTCAGGCAGTAGCTATTTCACCGCCATCAAGTGGCGTGTCGCAGGTAAGCCGTTAAGTCATCGTGCCGGAGAAAAATACGTAGGTTTTGCCGAAGAGAGTCTACTCTTGCTGCGGTGTACAGCGAAAGTATTTCCTACCCGTCGCAGATTTTAAGCAAACGTTCTTTACAGTTAATAGATGCTGGAACAGAATTTATCGCCAGAGTTTTAAACCCACTCACAGGCCGCGGAGCATTTGAGAGTTACAAGTTTTACTAAGGTATAAGAAATGCGGTTAACAATTTTACCAAATCATTGTAACACACATTTTCAATAGAGCGATACATATTAAGAAATTTAGTGTAAATTCAAGATGACGAAATTCTCGGTGATAGCTGGCCAAGTGGAAAAGTTACCATTTGAGCGATGGTGTCCAAAATGTGACTGCCTACCTTAAACCTTTCTTCCAACGCCTGCTATTCATCCTTGTAACATACATAACCATCGAACCAGCCATATGATTCTACTAGAAAAAATTGTTCTTTTATATTGTTTACACATTGTTCATTTTTCTACTTTGTGACATATCAAGTAAATATTTATTCCAAAACATATGGATGATAAAAAAAAAAGACATCTTGAAACTTACTTTGAAAATCTTAACAAACAATTATTTTTAGAATTGTTTTATTTTAAGTGTAATTTCTAACGTTCCAAAATACGTCCTTATAATCTCCATGATTCGCGAAATTATCGGAAGTGGTAACTAAAAAGTTACGAGGTTCGCATAAAACGCTCACCTTCATATATTTTCTCGTATGGTTTACTCTTGTTTGCGTAAAGTAATACACTTCACCTTTACAAAAGTATCTCCATTTTATGCTAACGGTTTTTATGTAAGTATATCTTTAGAAAGTCGAAGTTAGAATATACCTCGTTAGGCTGTATTGAAAATTACCTTTTATATCTACTCACGAAGGTATCAGGATTATAATGATGCCTATTTATAAATTTGTTGTCGCTGTACTTCTATTAGTTTTCTTGACAATAAAATCGTAATTAATAAACTAACAGTAATCCAACATTTCCCGTTAGCCACGTACTGTTATAACGCAAAGTCCATTAATCCAAATATTGCGCATTCTGTAATAACAAAGCTTGTTATTTTTGAGATCAAAATAATATCTCTCTGTTAGGAGTTTATTGGAAATTATGAATTTTATAGCTTGGAATTGCGCATATTCTCCTGATATACTGTATTTATAGTGGTAATAGGTGAATAAGTATTGTGACTAGAATTATTAGACAATGACGTGCGTACTTACTTCATCCAAACAACTCAAGTTAAGTTAACCCTCGTAATGTGGTTTTTATTCATGCTGCTTTTGGTTCATTGTTGTTATTTCGGCCATGTTGCCCTCTCCAAAAGATTTGGAAAACCGGTAAGTATCCAATAGCATTTCAATGAAATTAAACTGATATTTTACCATTTTTCTACTTTAAGTTGAACTTTAATAAACGCACACTTAATAAAATACCGAACAAGTTACAATCGCTATTCTTGCTATGAATAATGTGTGATATGAACTGCGGCACTGCAGTAATATTGAAGCTGGAGCACATACGTAGGTATATAACTAGTTTGTATGCACAAAGTGCATCATGTACATAAATCACAGATAAGGGGAAATATGGGGTACACTAATCAGTAGAAACTTAAAAAAATCGTGAGTTCATGACCTGCAGGCTATACTCTACAGTCTTACTTAAAAATATGCCGATATCGACTGCAAATTGGTTGTCTGCTGTCACAGTGGAAGGCGACAACTTGGACACCGTTCTCAAGGAGGTGTCAAACACCGTATGGACCAATGGCTAAAGTTATATAAAGCACGCGTTTTGAATTCTAGCTTAAACCAAAATGAATACGCGCATTCTACAGATCTCCACTAATGAGTACAATAACGGAATTCTTTTAAATATCAATAAATTTACTAACTGTGTAAAGACCAGTTAGGAAGACTGACTTAAGTAACCCGATTTGGCCTCCTGTGCGTTAACGGCCTTCAAGGAGTTGTTTGCCTTGCCTCGACAAGTAGGCTGCAGACCTCTCCCGTCGTGTCACGGGACACAAGCTCGGATCACGCCCGCGGTATCATTATTTCACAATCAAGCGAAAACGCTAACCGTCAAGTCGGCGGCAGCCAGTGTGGGAAGAGCGGGCGCTCACTTTTTTTTTTTTTTTCTTTTTTTTTTATCTCGTCTTTTCGCGGGGATTCACTTGCCTGGGGGGCTCCGGGCCAGAGTATTCATTTGTCGGGACGAGCACATCTCGGCTATACCTGCCCAGCTTCCTTCCGTTGCGGTGCACCGGCCCCCGAGGAGAAACAAAACCGCCTCGAGCAGCGCCGGGATGCATAAAATTAAAAAGGCCGGTCGTACGGTGGGGTGTCGGTATTCGTCCATTACCGCGGCGGACCCCTCGCGTTTTCCCCCCTCCTCCCCCGTGGCCGGGCCGTGGAGTTCTTTCTTAGGCGTGTGTGCGTGTGTGTGTGCGTGTGTGTGTTTTTTGTGCGGCAGGGCGCGGGTCTGCGCTGGGGGTGTGGGGAGCTACTGTGGGATGGTGGCGGGCAACGAACGAAGGTGAAACAACGGAGACGGGGAGAAGGGACTGGCCACCGGAAGACGCGCGCGACCAAACTCGACGCAGTGCCAGTGCGTGGACAGGCGAAGAAACTACACCAGGCGACGCGACGTCTCAGCGCCGTCGACGGTGGCTTTTATCGCTCTCATGGTCGTCGAGGAATATTTAACATTTCCAAACTTAAGTATTGCGTGACGAGAACTGCGTGTCGTACAGTAAAATATCACTATACTTCTTTTGCACTGTCGAATTTTCGTTTCATGTTTACTTGGTCATACGTGTGGAATTGAATTCTTCGACGAATCACAGCAGTCAGATGGCTGTTTCATACGAAGTCAGCCGTAATCTTAAATGTGTCTACAAATAAGTTACAATAACAAAGTTTTTATTTAAAATGACTTAGCCTGAATTTTATTCAGACATTTATTTCAGATGTTAATAGTGTTATAAAACCCAGCACATGAAGAAAAGTCAATAATATTGCAGACGTCAACATTTTATCATTGCATACCAGTGATTTTTTAATTTTGTTTATATATTGAATATTTTATAACATAAATATAGCCTACCGCTAGTTTTTATACATATTAACTAACTTCAGAACGTTAATTTACCCCTCCCATCCTCAACTGTTTTCTATCTTTTTTTAAGTTGAGATTGAGTCAGAAAACAGTTTTTCTTAATAACACGATTCTGATTGTTTTTAATCCATAAAAGAGAAGAAATTTAACAAGTGACTACATAAACATGTTTTTATTGGTTAAAACTTTATTTATAGAAATTTTTAATTAATCGTGGTTCTACTAATATACAGGCGGTGTCACAACAATGAGACCTAATTGGCCAACTATTTTTTTAATTAGGTTTGGCGAAAATATTTGTCCGTGTGACGTGAGCAAGTGTGAAGAAATTTGGGCGTCTCTTAACAGCGAGGTCTTGAGAGCCTATGAGGGTGATTGATGTGAGTATGGAGCATCACCGGAATGCAAGGACAGTGTAAACGGGAGATCCCTGAGAAAACCCGCCAACCAGCAACATCGTACGGCACGATTCCCACATGCGAAAATCCGGGAGTGGTCCAGCCGGGGATTGTACCTGGTTCGCCTTGGTAGGAGGCGGACAAGCGAACCGCTCATCCAAATGACCCCACTGTGTGACGTAAGATTTACGTTGTATTATTTCTGTTCAGAGCTCTGCCATTCCTGATACTTCAAATGCTGCCATGTAAACGAAGTGCTTGTGAAGTGTTATTATTACTGTGAAATGCGCAAAGCACGTTTTGTTCAGCGTTTTTACGAGTATTGTTCAAATCATATGATTCAAATTTAGGTACGCTACGACCTTCACAGAGAAGTAGAACTGTGTCTTCAATTAGGTAATCTACGACCGTCGATAAGTAGAACTGTGTCTACAGCTATAAATCTATTTGTGTATGTGCTAGCGACCACTTAATTGTCACACAAACGGTATGCTTGGGCACGGCACAAGGAATATACAGCTATAATATTTTAGCACTGAAAGGGCACATGCTACATTCAACATTTTCTGTAATACGCATGATGGACATGCTTTCTTTTTACTTAAGCTGAATTAGATAGCAAATTATGGTTTTCTTATGCAAAAAAAAAAAATTATCGTATAATAATCAGCAAAGATTTTTCTGGGAAAACCACGTTTGTTTTCGAACGACCATGATATCTTCTTATAAGTAGCCCTGCTCCAAAAGTATGCCAGTAGAGGAAACTAGAAATTTCAGTTGCTGTACTGTATTGCGTTGTACCGTGATACATATGAAAGTAAAGTTGGTGCTCGATAGATAGTGCCCACTCAGTTGGCACATGCAAGTTTAATTTTATTCCCAATAACAATTCAATGCAGTTGAATAGAAGTGCCTGAGGTGTATGCATGGTTCATACGCGTGGAAAAACATATTTCAGCGCACGTACTTGGACGCATTGGACGATACAGATACGTGCATTGATAGTCAAAGAGACCAGTTATCACAATTTTCAACCATCATTAATTAGCACGCTCATTTGCGCATTTCATCCATACCGGATGTGGGCTTCTTTTACGTGGACACGCGGTATCTTAGAAATTTTCCAGCGCAGCCAAATTACGATTTGGATGCTGTACATAATTACAGAGAACAGCGTCTGTTTAAAAAGAAAAAAATCGTTGGTTTTTCCATAATGGACATGTGTACGCTCAGCTCTGCGACTTTTGCATCTCTAACAAATGCCTAGCAATTTATGGGTTGCGTTGAACAGAGAATTTTAGGTGGTGCAGTTCTAACCGTCACAGATACGCCTGTATGAAATATTTGTCATTTCTGGCGAATGAATTAAACTGTAAATTCCCCGTAGCATTGGCAGAACTCAACCAGTTACGACATCTTCTGCAGTGTTCAAAGTTTCGGTCTGTAAAATTAGTTTGGTTTTACGAACCGCTCGTCTCGTAAAGTGCGATCGGGCAATCGTATCCAAGAACAACATTTTTATTACTTCAAAGAATTTATGCATAACGACCTACAAATGTATGAATCTGCACCATTAAAAATCAGTAGTCTTTTCCAGTAGCATTACATATCTGCCAATGTTTCACAGTGCTTTCAATTTCGTCCTTTGAGAAGCATGTTTCTCGTTAATCATTCCCAGAAGGTACTTTTTCAACTATGACAGTTCTTGAACACACTACCCTTCGGGAAGTGGCTTAGATGGATAAACATCAAGTAGTCTGATGGAGTTAAATCCGAGAAATACGAAGATTTCGGGCGGGATTCCCTCACACTTTATATCGCTTAGCTTTTTCCCTCAATTTTTGCCATGTGTGTGATTTACCAAGAGAAGATACCTATTAGCCAATGTTTGTTGCATTTTACACAGTCACATATTTATTTAATCAATTTCTGCACAGCACGGGGAAGAACTTGTAATTGGCCACACCGAATGCTGTCCGTTCACTAACAACAAAACATTTTATGGCGTCAATCTTTGATTGAGGAAGTATTCGAGCGTTTTCACGCAAGTTTAACCACTGCTGCCCTCTTTTGAGATTATCGTACCCAGTCATCTTATTCACACATGAAGATAGGATTGAGTAGGGGCGTGTTTTGGCGACGAAAAACTGGTTATTTCAGATATATAACAACTTCTATTTTTGATGTTCCTTCAGTTCATGCAGCAATCTTTGCATTTATTTATTTATTTATTTTTCACTTTTGCTATTTTCAGTAGAAGATCCGAAATGGTTGGACTAGAAACGTCAAAAGATCGGGCAAAATCCCCGACGGTGATGTGTGCATTTGCCTCTTCACATGCCTTCATTCAGTGCTTTATCTTCTGTCTTTGAACTCCGTCTTTAATCGTCGTCATCTTGGAATTTCTGACCGAGCGATAAACCTTAGGGCTCACAGATTGGAGGACTTGGTTTTGAATCCCGGTCCTTCTGCCATGATTTCGGTTTCTCGTGGTTTCCCGAAATCTCTCCAGGCGATGTGGTGATAGTTACTTGCTCCAGGCTGTGGCCGATTCACTCCTCGTTCTTGCTTCCCTGAGCAATTTTCTACGTCTCTTAACGACCTCGCCGTAATCACCCTACCCTGCTTCTTGCTTTCGAGTCTCTGGTCACTGGCAGAATCTTTTTGCAACCATCGACGCCATGTTCACTCTGAAGTTGCGCTCATCTCATCACAATACATTTTTGCCGCCTCGAACCTCAGATCGAACCCGTGAACCGGAATTACCGTCAATCTTGATGTCCCGACCTGTGACTACATAAACTGCAAATTATGTGTTTTATTGTATTGTAAAGGGCTTTTAAACGTCCCCTGGTTTTATACTTGAAAGCTTAGCAGTGGACAGCTTACAGGCTAACTTAATACCTATCTTAAATTAACACCCAGATCTTACCCGAGATTTGAACCCAGTGCCTCTCGCACCGCAGATCAATGGCATACCAACCGACTGCACCACGGGACGTTTGCTGCAAATGATGCGATGTTCCCTGTCACTGTGGTGATCTTCTTGATATATTATCCAAGATTCTCTTTGTCCCGTGCAATAGGAGGCAGGGAGATTTGAATGCAAAACATATGCATTTTGGTAATTTATTTCCGATCAAACGTGTCTGGCGAAAAGTAGCTTTATTCTTCAAACGCTGTGACATACAAAACAATAAGCTTGAAGAAAGGGATTTCTAACTGAACGGAATAAAAATCTGTTAGTAGACGCCTCGCATAGCTATAATAAAAAAATTTAATTAATATTTTTAAAGTATTTCTTTCTAATGACGTATGTTAGCACAAGGGCAAAATTATTTTCGTCAATATCGCCAAATATATTCCTGAGTCTGTAACTGATTTAAACAGATATTGTTTTCTTATGCTGTTAAACAAGAGTTTCACTGATAAATGCGTGTAATTAAGTGTGTCGGACGCCCCCAAAACAAAACAAGTATTTTACAATGTACCAAACCTTTTTCAACTTGTGCGCATTGTATGTGATACCATTTTCCTCGAATAAAAAAATACACTTTACTTTTTTGAATAATTCTATGTCAAATACAAAATTCTTATGTTTTGTTGCAGCTGTAAAATCAAATACTAAGTTGTACAGATAAAAAAATTTAGAACATTAACTAATGCAGTGTGCTACTGCTCCACAAACGTGTAATCACCCAACAAATAACAGTTCGTACATGTATTTCAAAATGTTAAAAATATTCAGATTTCTTTTATATTTAACAATTTGTTCATATAAATGGCTTCTTATTTGTTGATTACATATGTGCACGTGTTAGCCAGGAAATTAGTTTAATTTGTAATTTTTTTTTTTTCATTTTTATTAGTATTTTTTCTTACGGCTGAAACAAAAGAGAAGAATTTTGTATATGACATCAAATTATTTAAAAACTATAAAGAGTAAAAAATTTTATTCGAGGAAAATGTTATCAAATAACACGTGCACGAGTTGAACAAAGTTAGGTACAAATGTTAAATTAATAGTTTTTTTGGGGGCCTGGCAAAATTAAATAATTCTAAATGTGTATTTATTGTGGAATTCGGTGAAATGAAATTTATGAATAAGGTTCGTGAGAGGTCAAAATTATTGGACCTATTACTTTTACTACATATCTATAGACACACACACAGTCGAATCACATTATTATGACCACCTGCTAGAAAGGCCATTTGCAGCGCGCAGCCCATGACATATGACCCATGACGTGGGCTGGTGAAGCGGGTATATAATGCAACCGACAGGCTACCTGTATACAGTGCAATTCCTGATGTCATGGGTAAGGGAAGTGATTTAACCGACTTGCAAAAAGGGATGATCATCGGCTTTTGGGCCAAGGGGGGCAGCATTTCGGAAACAGCGAAGTTTGTGAACTGTTCACGTGCCTCTGTGGTAAAGATGTATCGTGAGTGGACGAATGCCGCCATTGGGAATAACAGCCGTGGAAACTGCTGAGCTCCACGTGCCATTGATGTCCGAGCTGAACGTCTGCTACGATGGTGCATGAAGACCAACTGACAGGCTACAGTGGAACAGCTCACCGTCCAGACATGTGTCTACCGCAACAGTTCAGCGAACCCTTCTGCGAATGGGGCTCCGGAGTAGACAGAGGGTGACTGCACCCATGCTAACACAGGTGCATCGAAGAAAACGAACGGAATTTGCTCGACAATATGGCGACTGGACAATATGGCGAGAAACGTCGGAGGACCGACGCCCTCGTGGTATTCTCTAGACACTATCATCCGCGTGGATGGCATTCTTGATCTATTTTGTTATGAATTCATCCTCGGCGATCAGGTCCACCCGTACATGATGATTATCTTACCTCGGGAAGATGGGATCTTCCAGCACGATAATGCGCCTTGCCACACGGCTAGAAGTGTCTGCACATGGCTGGAAGAGCACGATCAAGACTTCGAAGTTCTTCCCTGGCCCCCAAACAGCCGCTATCTCAATCCAATTGAACATATGTGGGACCAACTCGATCATCGTGTTCGCAGTCTGTTTCCTCCTTCACGCACCCTTTAACAGTTGTGGGACAAACTCCAGACAACATGGCTCCAGATACCCGTGGAGACCTATCAGCACCTAACTGAATCACTGCCAGCTCGTCTAGCTGCCGTCCATGCTGTAAAGTGTGGTTACTCAGGATACTAGCAGGTGGTCATTATATATATATATATATAATGGGTGAGTGAAGAAATTCGGTCGAAGTGAGGTCGATTCCCGGCAGGGTCGCTTCGGGATTTTTGCATGTGGCAATCGTGCCAGACGATGCCGCTGGTCGGTGGGTTTTCTCAGGAATCTCCCGTTTCCCAGACCCCTTCATTCCGTTGCTTACATCACTTCACCTTCATCGACTCTCAAGCCCAAAATCTCTTCACTTACTCAGTGTGGCAGTTGTTAAAGGGCTGTGCTTCTAGTTGTTGTTCGTATATCGACACTATCAGTAATCCGGAATTGTACACTTGAAGACAAGTTCCCTCGCCACTCACTTGCTACTATGAGCTACAGGGCAGAAGTTGAAAATAATTTGACCCAAACGAAAAATCTGAATACCGCTTTCCGTTTAACGGATAAATGCCTTAGCATTTAAAAGGTTATTCAAAATACACGCCTGTTTCGTAGTATTTAAAATAATTTTTTCCCACGGAATGATTATATTTTAAATAAAGGATCATCTCGACAGTAAATGCTGCAGTGAAGAAACCAACTTGTCTGCGGTGCTTAAGAAAACTATTGTGTTTATCTTACGCAGCGAAATATGCACGAATTATTTTATTAGTTTTCTAATAATTGTTTATAAGATTTTTTTCAGTAATGACCAATTACATGGTCACAAATTATTTTATTTAAATTTATAATAAAATTATTTTTCTATACTAGAGAACAAAATTATTCAATAAATATAAAATTTCTGTTACACAGGAATTGATAATAATTCATCCAGCTCAACAAATATTTATCTCCACGAAGGACTAACGTTCAGCTATTCCTTGCAGTAAGGTTGCTGAAACATACCTCTCTTTCAATCCCTTGAACTTTCAGTCGTCCTATTTGCACGGAATAAAAAAATCCCACAGTTCTTAAGACTCACAAATACTTCCATCCAAACCGCGACGAGCACGTCGTATTTAAATTTCCCATCGCAATAATTCCCTGATGGGTTTTTGTCTTGACATCTTTCCCATTTAAATAATAAAAAAAACAAACGCACTCATGTGGTGGCACCACATGGGCTCGGTTGTGTGCGAAGATGGGCTATTAAAGTGTCCTCTCCACCCAACACGGTCGGGGAGATTCATGCAGTGCAAAATGGGAACCCGAAGGTGAGGGACTGGCGAAGGTTCCAGGGTCGAGCCAGGCTATTAGCTTATTTTTTTCTCAGGAATGCAAATGTCCCGATGAGTTGTGAGTGTCGGTATAAAATAATAGCGGAGGATAGCTGAAGGGGTTTATGTATGCAAATGCCAGGTGGGAGCGTAGGAAGGGTCGCACCGAGCGTGAATGGAGGGTTTGTTTCTTGTAGAATGAAAGACGGAGGGGTGGCTGTGTCGTGAATAGGCCGAGGGCCCGGATTAGCGGTGCTAAAGGCTTGCAGGTAGGCGAAGACACTCACACACTACGTGGGGATGGACACACGGCAATCAGCGACGCGGCGGGGCCCGGCTAATAAATGAACGCCTCGCCTCGCTGCTCGATACGAAATGATGAGAAACTCACCTCCGCCGTCTTTACACATTTTTTTTTTACCCCTCCGAGCCCAAGAGCTTACGCTACCTTTTCAATGGGACGAAAGGATGTGTGGTCCTTTCCCCTTCCGCATTGTCTGGAGTGCGTATGTAAAAAAGCCCGTCCTTTGAATGACCAACATTTGAGACAATGCAAGGAACAAAAACAAAATAATACATTTTGTCTAATGGATCGTAGGCATAAAAATTAACCGTCTTTGAGGTCCCTCCCCTAGGCGACTTTCACATGTGAAACAAAAACTCGAAAGACTCTTCAAAAAACATATGTCTTTGTGTGAGAGAACAATTTTTTTTTTTTCACGGGGACTAGCGAACCATCAAGAGCGTTAGGAAATTTTTTGTTGGGAACCTCCGTCGTATTTACAGTTAGGGACAACCGTATTTGCATGGCGTACACTTCCCGAGAAACAGCTATAAAAACTAATCAATGTTAATGGCGCATCTTGCGTAGACAAAAAATATCTGTGGGCAAGCAAAAAGATGTTTTGGTTCTCGTGTTCCGTAGTAGTTATTTTTTTTTATCCCACCACAGGAAGACGCAACGGAATTTCTTACAACAGCCTCCTTACGCGTTTTCCACAACAGGAATACTCATTTACAAGTGCGAGCTAGTGTAACGGAAAAACTACAAACGTTCGCCCAGTTGAATGTAACTGTCTATTCGCGGTTTCTTCACACTTTTCGAACGGAAACTTCGAAAAATCCCACCATGTATGACGTGTCTGGTTGTTTCATAAATATGCCAAGTATATCGTTTTATACTCGTGCTCATAAACGTACCTTTATCAATAAATTGTTAACATTCCATTTATAAATAACGTTAAGAAAACCAGGCACAAAAAGGGTGTTTTTGTAATGCCTAATAAGAATTAGTACTTACGGAGACTATTATTACACTGTGAGCGCCCGAATGCGGTGCGTTGTACTTTTGGTGTGATTTTCTAGGCTCCGTTAAGTTTTGTTTGCACGTGGCGTAGGAATATCCTGGAAGGAGAACTTTAGCAGGGCTTTAGAAAAGTGTGAAGTAACCGTGAATAGATTATACAAACGTTCCCGCAGTGGCGTCTAAAGGAAGTATCGTGCTTCGTATTATGTTCCTTATATTTTTTGGGTTCATTTATTATTTCATTTTTACATTCTGCTGAAATCACTCACAGAAATGGTTGTCAGTGGAGAAAAGACTAACAGCATACGTAAAAAAAAGTTGGCCTTATCCAAAACACTTACCAGATATTCCACACCAAGGAGATTGGATTGGATTGTGTTTATTAGAAACTACCTTAAAACAAACGTTAGCTAAACATTGAATACACCAATAAATGGTATCGTTTCCCTAGAAAGTATTTACACATATTACAAATACACATAACGAAAACGGAAAATTATAAGACGCTAGGAGACTAAAACTTTCGATATACTCCGTCGTAAAAGTTAAAATTTGTTTCTGACTTCGTTTAATATTTTCCATGCAATTGGCCAACAGTTCACAAGCCATATTTATGTAATATATCGAGACGTATTTGATCCGTTATGCTTCTCTACAACTAAAAGTTGGTTCGCTATTCTAAATTGGACAGCGTTTCCTTTTTGAAGCAGTATATATTTAATATGTCATACTTATGCTGCTTTCACACGCCTGTTTTTATATTTATCACAAATCATTTATCTGCAAACACACATTGAAATATAAACTTTTGGGTTACAGGGATATGCATTGAAAACCTTATACGTGGCAATTTCAGATTTAAAAAAAAATAGGGAGGGCGTTCACGAACCGACAAAATCGGCGCCGACGCCGACACCGTTATCAGTGTTTGCGGTTGACATCGACGGGGGAATGCCGTACTCACACCGACAATATCGGTATCAGTGTTTGCGCTTGACATCGACGGGGGAATGCCGTACTCACACCGACAATATCGGTATCAGTGTTTGCGCTTGATATCGACGGGGGAATGCCGTACACACACCGACAATATCGGTATCAGTGTTTGCGCTTGATATCGACGGGGGAATGCCGTACACACACCGACAATATCGGTATCAGTGTTTGCGCTTGACATCGACGGGGGAATGCCGTACACACACCGACAATAGGTATCAGTGTTTGCGCTTGATATCGACGGGGGAATGCCGTACTCACACCGACAATATCGGTATCAGTGTTTGCGCTTGACATCGACGGGGGAATGCCGTACACACACCGACAATATCGGTATCAGTGTTTGCGCTTGACATCGACGGGGGAATGCCGTACACACACCGACAATATCGGTATCAGTGTTTGCGCTTGACATCGACGGGGGAATGCCGTACACACACCGACAATATCGGTATCAGTGTTTGCGCTTGACATCGACGGGGGAATGCCGTACACACACCGACAATATCGGTATCAGTGTTTGCGCTTGACATCGACGGGGGAATGCCGTACTCACACCGACAATATCAGTATCAGTGTTTGCGCTTGACATCGACGGGGGAATGCCGTACTCACACCGACAATATCAGTATCAGTGTTTGCGCTTGACATCGACGGGGGAATGCCGTACACACACCGACAATATCGGTATCAGTGTTTGCGCTTGAATAGACGGGGGAATGCCGTACACACACCGACACATAGGTATCAGTGTTTGCGCTTGATATCGACGGGGGAATGCCGTACACACACCGACAACATCGGTATCAGTGTTTGCGCTTGACATCGACGGGGGAATGCCGTACACACACCGACAACATCGTTATCAGTGTTTGCGCTTGATATAGACGGGGGAATGCCGTACACAAACCGACAATAGGTATCAGTGTTTGCGCTTGACATCGACGGGGGTATGCCGTACTCACACCGACAATATCGGTATCGGCGCTTCAAAGGCCATAAGATTCGTAACTAACGCGGAAATTAATATGGCTCTTAATTCGAGAAGGATGTTTTATTTGCAGTGTTCGCTTCGTCTCTGGAGAAGTCGTCAAATGCGGAGAGTGATTAAGGTGAACATGGAGCAGCGTCGGAATGAAAGAACGGGGGAAACGGGAGATCCCCGAGAAAACCCGCTCACCAGCGGCATCGTCCGACACGATTCACAATCCGAAGATCCGGGAGCTACCCCACCGGGAATCGAACCCGTTTCGCCTAGGTGGGAGGCTAGTGGTCTAACCACTACAACGGTGAGGCCCCATAGAGCGGAGAGAACGAGAACATTGGGATAATCCAACAGTAGCATTAAGCACTCTTGAATGCACTCAGTATACCCAATATGGGAGCATGCGAGAGGATGAGAAACAAACATTTTAATTGATTTAAAAATTTGTTTTCTACGTCCGTTTAGAATGAACACAGAATATATGCTGACAAGACGACTGCGCATCTGCTTTGCGCACCGGTATCGGTGTGTTTTCGGGGGGGGGGGGGTCGTAATAACACCGGCACGTGTTGGCGGCCGTCCCGATCATTTTATCGTGTCTACCCGGTGTACCTACATCTCGACTATTAGATTACATGCAATTCAGGTACATCCGATAGAGGTGTCGCCACCGACAACGATTTTATCGGTACGCACAGCCCGTCCTAAATAGGGCTTAACGTCTCGACGACAGCGAGGTCATCAGAGAAGGTTTTAAGTGGCTCAGAAATGCAGGGAATGGGAAGAGATCGACCATGACCTGGAGTGATTTCCGGGAACCACAAAGAACCGAAATCACGATGGCCTGTCCGGGAATCGAATCATGTCCTCCCGAACGCGAGTACGAAGGCTTACCACTATGTCACCTAGCTTGTTACACAAATATCACCTCTACATAATCAAAAACTGATTAGTTTGTCGTTTATTACATTAATAATAAAGTAAATATTTGTGGAAAACATGTCAATTAACAGTCGTACTTAACAAATTCGCTATTTTGGTTCAGTAGATGTATATGTTTTGAGGCAAAGTGATATGATTTGTAAGGGAGGAGCATAAATTCAGTACATGTAACCACGAAGTCGATGGCCATCTAGTATTTTTGGAATGTCTTTGACCAACTGATAAGAACTGCAAGAGTGAGCTCGTCACAACGTAGTTAGCGAGACGAACATTTTTCTGCTCGTTGAGAAACACCTCAATTTTCCCTCATTTCCCTCAGAAATATCAATAGTTCCTCAGATTCCTTGAAATAGGACTAAGCAAAAATTTCTGAAATAATTTTAAAACTTCTCAAAATTTTACGTCTTTTGCATTCTTGTTACGCCGAGACTACCATCGTAACGACTTTTCTTATAATACTCTCCCCAATCCATTGCAATTAAAAAAGAAACAAAACAAGAAACCGCCATAAAAAAGATACACCAGTACCCGTAGAGGCTTCCTGAGGAATGCAGGAGAGTCTATTATATCAATAATGCATTTCATAATTATACTGCACGTGTCATCTGTGAGAAGTTGCGTTATTTGTAACAGAGTCATAATCAATATATAGTTTTCCAGCTCATATTGAAAACACAGTGAGTATGGTTTCTTTTTTTATTCCTTTTTTGGCCATTCGTACACAGCTAAAATTTAAAAAAATTCGTAATAAACATTATAAAAATAATTTCTAAAATCTTACATTTCCGTAGGTCCCCTACAGCACAACTTCAAGCAGACGACTAACTCCCCTCCAATCAATCACGTTGTATTAACATTCCCCTCCTCTACCCCTTCACCATTGCTCATTCTCTTGAATGCACTTCACCCACCATATTGGTTTTTCGTTTCTCATTTGTTTACATTTTCAACACCCAGGTGGAACTGATGACTCCGACCAACATGCTAGATCTAGGTGACCTCAACGTTGACCTCACATCTGTGACCTTGACCCCATGCCCATGACCTTGGGTAACCTTGAACACAAAAAGAAATTCTAAAATATTTTATAAAATAAAAAATTTTAAAAATTAATTCAAGATTTGTAATTTCATTAAACTTTCGGTCAATCTCGCAATCTTTCCATCTATCAGCACAACAATCAGCACCGCAATTCTCACCGCAATCAGTACTACAATTATCACCGCAATCAGCAATTCACACCAATCCACACACCAATCTACACACCAGTCCACACATGAATCCACACACCAATTACATTATTCCACACACCAATCCACGTTAATCCGCACATGAATTCACACACCAATCCACTTTAATCCACACATGAATTCACACACCAATTCACACCTGAATCCACACACCAAATCACACAGTAATTCACACACCAATCCACACAAATCCATACATGAATCCACATGTCAATCAGCACCAATCCACACGCTAATCTACATACCAATCACCACCAACCCACACCAATCAAACAACCAATCCGCACCAATCCACACCAATCCAAACCAATTCATACCAATCCACACCAATAATTCGCAATCCTCCTCCACAATTCACAGCAACCCACACCACTCCTTCGATCAATCCCAATCCTTCAACCGATTCTTCAATGAATCCTTTGGTTTGTCACCCTCTCATGTGCACAGAAATTACATTCGTTCGCCAACTGCCTCCAAATATGTACATACATGTCGACAGAATTAATTTTTGTATGCAGTCAACTAGCCATGCATTTTGTACTAAAGTCTTTATTATAATTCTGTATGCTGATCTTTCCCTTAATAGTCGAGTGCCCATAGCACCACTTTAAAGTTGCGAGGAAAATAAGGATACAATACACAAAAATTAAGAAAAACACATTTTTTAATAATAATAAATTATTATTTTGAAACTACAATTTCAGAAGAAAGCAGTTCATCACATCATGTCGTATTTCCCCTACCCTCCAGTTTAGTAATGATTGAAGATATCTCGTTAATGAGCTTGAGATCCACACTTTTTGAAGGTCATTCAAATATCTGAGCCTATCGACAAGTTCATTCAGGTCTTCGGGAAGTAGGTAGCCAATATTCTCGACTCTTCTGCCTTATTCATGCCGCTTGTTGCAGCAAATATATTGAAGAGGTATGTCAGTACATCGATAAAATTGCCATCATCGTCTTCAGTGCTATCACTGTCTACATGTTCATCAATGCTCTCTTCACGGTCATCTTCACCTCCTGTTTTGTATTATATATTAATTTTTTTTTGTAGCAGAAGTGGTACGCTCATCAGTATTTAGAGCCGGTGACCGTTTATTTTGAAGATCATCGACTTCGCACCAAAGAGTCTTGCAAGTGTACGTTTCACACAAACTGACTCTACTGCACTCATTCTATCTTTAGCATTAACTCTCTCATCATAATCGCCTGTCGAATTGGTACCCATCGATGCTGGCAAAACTTGATGAGGCCCAGTAGACGAATCTTTGCAGATCTCGGTATTTTCTTTCAATGTATCGCCTTGCACAATCTGCATGAGGCCAACGTCGCAATGCTTCATCGCGCGAAAACGACTCTTCGTACAGGCCGTTCTCTCGTGCCGACAATCATTTTGACCATAGGTGAATATCCATCGCAGAATCGGCACTGACAACGAGTTAGCGATTATACAGGTCGCGGCTTCATGATCGTTGAGGTCAAAAGCAGGCCTTCGTATTCGCTATTAATCGACGTGGTGTGACGAGAGAAAGCTTCCAAATCGATGTTCACTTCAGGGCGTTAGAACGTTAACTGTCATTTTTCTATATACCTAATTGCGGTTCTTTTTACAGTAAAGAGCCTGGCTTATGTAAGTATCTGCGTGTTTTCTTCTGGGGAGAACGAGTACCTATGTGGGTGTTCTCAGAATGCGTCCATATGTTTTTTACGTATAAATTTTATGCTGAAAGGCCTTTTGTGGGCACAAGCTTGGCTCTTTACTGTAACAAGAACCACTTTACTAAAGAAAAAATTACAGTTGATGTTGTGGCACAGCGAGATGAACATCGATTTGGAAGCGCTTTCTCGTCACATCACGAAGATGAATTGCGAATACGAAGGCATTCCATTGACCTCAACGACCATGGAGCCGCAACCTGCATCATCGCTAACTGTTTGTTGTCAGTGCCGATTGTGCATTCGAGTTTTCATCTGTGGTCAAAATGTTCGTCGACGTCCTTATCGCGCGATGGAGCATTACGACATTGGCCTCATGCAGTTTGCGCAAGGCGATACACTGAAAGAACATACTGAGAACTGCAAGGATTCGTCTACTGGGAGTCAGCAAATGTTGCCGGCAATACCTTTTGCTGCATTGATGGGTAACGATTAGACAGACGTTTAGAATGAGACAGTTAATGCTAAAGATGTAATGAGTCCAGTAGAGTCGGTTTGTGCGGAATGTACGCTTGCAAGAAATTCGCGTCAAGTCGACAAACTTTAAAATAAGCATTCGTCGGCTCTAAAAACTGATGGGCATACAACTATTGCTACAAAGAAAAGGATATTTAATATAGAATACAAAACGGGAAGTGAAGATGGCCATGAAGAGAGCATTGATTAAATGAACATGAAAACAGTACTGGAGACGATGATGGCAATTTTCTTGACGTACTGACACACCACTCCAACATATTTGCTGCAACAAGCGACATGAAGAATGAAGAAGACGCCGAGAAAACAGGCTACCTATTTCCCGAAGACCCTAATGAATTAGTTGATAGACTCAGATATTTGATTGACCTTCAAAAATGCGGGGATCTCACGCACATTAACGAGGTATATCAAATCACTAGTAAACTGAAGGGTCCGTGATATATCGCATGATGTGATGACCTGCTTTATTTTGAAATTATAATTCCAAAATTACAATAACTTATTATTATATTAAAATAATGTGTTTTTCTTTATTTTTGTGTGTCACATCCTACTTTCCCTCACAACTTTAAAGTGGCGATATTGGCACTCGACTTCAAACGGAAATATTTACATATAGAATTATAATAAAGACTTTAATATAAAAATGCATGGGTAGTTGACTACATACAACAATTAATTCTGTCGACATGTACAAATTTGGAGACAGTTGGCGAACGAATGTAATTTCTATACATATGGATGGAGGACAAACAGAATGATTGATCGATGGATTGGGATTGATCAAAGGATTGGGATCGATCGAAGGTTTGGGACTGATCCAATGATTGGGAAGGTCGAATGATTGGCATGGGTTTCTGTCGATTATGGAGGAGGATTGCGAAGGATTGGGATTTATCCAAGGATTGGGATTGATCGAAGGATTGGCGAGGTTTGCTGTGAATTGTAGAGAAGAATTGCAAAGGACTGTCGTGGATTGCCGTGGATTAGGGTGGAGGATTGCGAAGGATTGGTGGTTGATTGGTAGGCACTGGTGTGGGTTGGTGTGGATTGGTGCGGATTGGTGTGGATTGGTGTGGATTGGTGTGGATTTCTGTGTGGATTTTTGTGCTGATTTGTGTGTGGCTTGGTGCAGATTGGCATATGGATTAGTGTGGTGATTAGTGTGTTGATTGGTGTGTGGGTCGGTTTGGATTTGCACGTGGATTGGTGTGGATTTAAGTGTGGATTCATGTGTTAATTGGAGTGGATTGGTGTGTGGATTCATGTGTGGTCGGGTGTGTGTATTGTTGTAAATTTGTGTGGATTGCTGATTGCGGTGTTGATTGCGGTGCGGATTATAATGCTGATTGTGGTGCTGATTTCGGTGATGATTGATGGAAAAATAGCGATATTGAACGAAAGATTGATAATAAAACAAGTCTTTAATAAATTTTTTAATCATTTAAATATTTTCTGGAATGTTTTGATTTTGTAACAATTTTTATAATTTATTTTTGTGTTCAATGTTATCCATGGTCATGGGCACGGGGTCAAGGTCACAGGTGTGAGCACAAAGTAAAGGTCACACAGATCTAACATGTTGGTCGGAGTCATCAGTCCTAGGTGTTGAAAATGTAAACCAATGACAAACGAAAAAACCAATATGGTAAGTGGAGTGCCTTTGTAAGAATGGGCAAAGGTGAGTGGGTAGGAGAAGGGAATGATAATACAATATGATTGATTGGATGGGGTCAGTCGTCTGCTGGACGTTGTGCTGTGGGGGACCTCCGGAAATGTAAGTTTAAAAAAAATAATTTTTAAGAATAATTTCTAATACTATTTATTATTATTATTATTTTATTAATTTCTGTATTTTTGTATAATTTTTAATGAGTTTTTTTAATAACTTTTTGGATTTTTGTTCAACATTTGGGTTCAAGGTCAAGTGTCATTTGAAATCAACATGTCAAGGTCAAAGGGCACCAGGTCAAGGTTACCGAAATCCAATATGGTGGTTGAGTGACGTAATAACATGGCAACCGGTTGGCGCTTTGACTCCTTTCCCGTGTCCCCTCTATTAGCAAACATTTGATTTTTAATTTTTTTTATTAATTTTTAATTATTTTTTGATAAATTTTTTAGATATATATTTTTTAGATATTTGGAATTTTTGGGAGTATAAAGGTCAAAGGTCACTGTGTCAGAGTCAAAGGTCAGGTTCAAGGTCACCGACATGTAACATGGCGGACAAGATGGCTGTCGGCCGACCGGAATGACACCATGAACAGATCCGATACTCCGAGCCCCATTCTGTTGTCACAGACTTCCCATAATCATTCTACTGATGTATTTTTGTCGATATATGTATTATTCCGCCATAAATTGTTATATAATATCACAGCGAACAATTATATGCAACATAATTAGGGCCTACATCCTTATTGCAACAGTGTTCATCATAAAAATGGCATAAACCATTATCTAGGATTGACTTTTTTATTATATTTGCTGTGTTGACTAAAGGGATCTTTCCAATGACTCGTGTTCGGCGAACATGACGTCACTCCTGACGTCACGGGTGGGATGCGTACAGGACAGCGGGCTGTGGAAAAGCGTTATTTGCTTTGCGTCGATCCTGTGCGCGGGGATCCGTCTATAGGCGATCCTCCAGGCAGCTGTGCGTGCACATGAATGATGCCGATGGAAAAACCCTTGTTCGGAGTGGGAAGAGACGCGCAATGGAAACAGCGGCCGCACAGTGTGGGTCGTTTCCAAGACAGGCCGGGCTCCCCCCCCCCCCCCAACTAATCATGGTACCTTGAACAGTATAACGCTATATCTGCATGCCATTGCTGTTGACTTATCACGTCGCATCCTGGCTCCCAAAATTTTATATAAAATATGGCAAAACTATTTCTCCCTATTGCTGTTGTTTCCCAAACAAACGAATTCGGCGAGGATAATCCGGAATGTTGTAAGTCACTCATTTTCAACAACTACATAAACTACCTGATACTTAACTTAAACGATATTTACGCCCTTTCACATGATCAAAGTTCACTTTAAATCTTCTTCAGAATTATTGAATTCTATTTATTAAATCCTGTATGACGTTACTTGAACACCATTAACATGGCCATTTAGTCTTTTAAGCCATTGAATAAATCTAATTCCTTCGACGTTTTTCTTTAATAACATGTTCTATGTTTTCTTGAATCAAAATTTTTAACTAGCACTCTGAATCATTTAAAAATTATAAATGTTAAGTGTTGTGTCATCATACAGTATTTAACGAGCATTTAAGCAACAAAGGTATTTGCATATAATTATTTCATACGAATTAAATATATCATGTTAGAAAAAAAACGTTTTTATTGACTTAGACAAGTTATTTTCGTGTAGTGCATGGTTTGTAGTGGTTTGAAAAAAAAAATCTCAACATATAGGTATTTTTAAACTGAAATATTATAAAAAATTGTGTAAGTTTTAATTTTAATATTTATTAAATACAAATGCATGTGTGAAAAGCTTTTCAAAATTCTGGATTATTCTATTCAATTCAATAATATGAACTGCATGAGTATTCAATAATTAGAATTCAATTGATTGAATTTCATAAAACACTTGATAGTATTAAATGGCCTTTAGTGTTATTAACACACAAAAGTTTCATTTTTATTTTTATTTTATTATACACGAACAGCTGTGGAAAAATACGTATTCCCAGGCTTCCGTTAAATAGCCTAGGTATGAGAAATATAATTTTACTTAAACACATTTTATGATATATTAAATGTGCTTTCTTTGTAGCAGGAGTTGTATGCTCATCAGTATTTAAAGCCGAAGACCATTTATTTTCAGTTCGCCGACTTCATGCAGAAGTCTTGCTAGTGTACATTCCACACAAACCGACTCTACTGCACTCGTCCATCTTTAGCATTAACTCTCTCAACATAATCGCCTATCGAATCTGTACCAAGCAATGCAGTAAGAGGTATTGGCGGCAACACGTGCTGACTTCCAGTAGACGAACCCTTGCAGATCTCGGTATGTTATTTCAATGTATCCTTGCATTAACTGCATGGAAACAATCGGCTCTGACGGCAACCAAGTAGCGATTATCCAGGTCGCAGCTCCATGATCATTGGAAAAAAAACCTTAAGCAGAAATAGTAATATTGTATCTTATACGGATTATTTGTGGGGGTGCACTTTCGCAGACTGTAAAAGTGGAATTCAAAACATTTCTGCACGGAGGTTTTCTGTAGCTCGTGTAGCAAGCAGGCCGTATCGGAATTGTTCTGCGTTGTCATCCAGCCTACTGCAACATGCACGGTTCAGTCCTTATTCTGCCATTCGTGATAATTCTCACATTTACCATGGCAATGCAATGCGGCCATTGTTTTTTAATTTAGCGATTCAGTTCATTTACAGACAATTACGAAATCAATACTAAATGTAATTGTTTTTTTTTCCTAATAAAATATAACGCCAGGGACGTTAAGTAACGTGTCGTACGTTGTGGGAGGCTCAAAGTATATAGAAAATAAGAAAAATATCACACTAATGTCAGGAATATTAGATGTTTATAAAGAAAATAGTTTGTTTCGATAACTAAGTTGGCGGGAATAGCAGTATCGGAAAGCACTGCTTCATTGTTCAAATCCAAACGATTAAAAAAATTCGCTTGTTTAAAATGTATGGGTAATGAGTAATAAAATACGCGTAATAAAATATGCATTCAACAAAATAACATATTTTCAAATTGTTATTTCTAAAAATTATTACAAACTAAACAAAAATATATTTTTTCCATGCACTTGAAATTTCTTACAAAAATTTCCCAATATTGTATGTTTTCTATACGAGGCGCTGCTAAAAAAAATTGTTGTTATATTGATGCCAGCCCAAAAAAAAACATGTGTATCGAATATAAAACAATGCAGTGCTATTGGTTTTCATTGGAAAAATGTTTAAAGAGCTGAAAGCGACCCAGTTGACATTTCTTCAAACTTACGTAAATTTTGACGGGCCAGAACCTCCAGGATTGATCGAATTATTTTAGGTGATATCATGCCACGAACAGAAGTAAAGAAAAATTTGGTTATAATACCCTTCTGTGAAGCGATGCTAAATTTCTTGTAGAACATAACATACCACTGCCAGATGGTGGGTGACACAAGCTATCCTCTTAATATTGTGAATCAACACGATAATAACCCATTCCCCTATTATACATGTTTTCAAGAAAGGAACATATTGCATTTAGCTACGATTACACGCAATGTACAGATAGCAAAAGTGATAAGCCTTTAGCATATTCTCAAGTAAATGTATTTCTTGTAATAATCGCATTTGTAAAAAAAAAAATATTTGTTGCTGAAGAAATTTTTTAAGATGACTTAAAAGTACGCAAGTATGTGGAGAAAAAATTGTTTCTTAAGTATAGTAATTTTAATCACAACAGAATTCCAGATCACTCCCTAATATTTCAGTACAATATCCCCCTGCTTTTTGATGTCACGCTCGTATTTCTTCTTTGCAAAGAATACTGCAAAGGAAAGTGTTATAAAGAGCGATATTAAATTCACCTGGCTTTACAGTATCGTTGACAGCAGGAGGGAAATGATGAGGATTCGAAACAATGTCACCGCCTCGTTGTAATTGTTGCCTTTTGTCGAGTCCGCGAGTTCGAACTTTTGTCAAATGTTACAGCGTGGCGCAGCCAGCCCGGGATATCGTCCTCGTCTGTAGGAACAACAGCGAACAGGAGCCTAGGCTGTAATTATGAAAATGAAGGCTGCGTTTTCCCGCGCCGGACAGTGATGAATTGAAGCCACCTAGCGCGAAGCTTACCTTATTCTCTGCTATCGGCTCGCAACTGCTCACACACACACACACACACACACACTCACAATAATAATGCTTTCAGATACGTAATTCAACTAAAGTGCTGCCACATTAGTCAACATTTTTAAAAGTGTTCTTCTTCAGGTTGATGTTTTTGTGCCGTTTTATCATCTGCTCTGCTGTCCGGAAAGTGTAGTTAATAAATAATTGTGATGAAATGGGCGCCTGATCTCTTGCATAACTCCTACCTGACACTGATGTGCCACCCTGTAGTTGAAAGCACATGTTACAATTTTGTTACACAAATAGTTGGCTGTCCTTGTTCGTCGCAGGATAGCGTGAGTTTCGTGGTAATTGAAAATTGTTTCCGTGCTCCCGAGACTCGATGACTCATCCAATCTCCACGGAACTAACTCTCGTTTGTCGGTATCCGGAGCGGAATTTCAGAGCTCTAGCGCTCTAACGTCTCACCGCTACTTTCATAAAGCAGAAAGACGACTTAACGTCGTTAATATCGCTCGCAAATATCGTGCGTCTAGCCGATGTTTGGACTCCAGCTGTTATATCTTTAGCCTAAGTCGGGCCTTCCTTTTTCACAGCATGGCCGTGAAAATTTCAGCCCATAAGTTAAGAGAGTAGGCCTATAAACAATACGGAAATTATAGTAAAAATCGAGTATATTTGAGATGTCTCAGCTGTTTCCAGGCCATATGTCGAATTCTCCATGGCTCGGTCCATTCAGCGAATAGTTACACGGACTGCGCTGAATTATAGTATGAAACGTAAGTTGCGCGTATCTGCACAGTAAGTTGAGGCTTAGTAAGAAGTCGAATTTATTTTTGCCACTAATCACAATTTTTCACTTTAGGCTTTTGTATCACAAAAGTTAGCGTTCTACATGTCTGCTTGATTTCTTGTCACACTGTCGGTTTCACAGGCACATAATTTCGCTACATGATTTTTGAAGTATAAAAAAATCTTTAAATTCAAAACAATTTCGAAAATTATAAGAATTTATAAAAAAAAAAAAAACCGACGTGGGATTGAATTGTATATGAGATTTTTTCCCATGTCGTTTACAATGTACTTGTAGACCTACAGACGTTTGTTCTTTTGCTATAGGTATAACTCGAAACTCGTCTTATGGTTTTGGAACATGATGTTTAAGGATTTAAAATATTTTTTATTCGCGGAATAAAGTAGCAGGATACCAACAATTCAAACATATCTGAACTTAACTCTATTTCCTTAACTGAGACTTGGGCCCAAGCAATCCACATCGACATCTTGAACGTTGATATTTCAATAAACTAGGTTAGCGCCACGAGTCAAATTAGGTTAAAATTGAAAATTATAAATAACAATTCATGGTGCATAAATAAATAAATAAATAAATATATATATAGTTACGTGCGTAACCTCTCGCCTCGCGCACGAAGTTTCTTTGCACGAATGCCGGCGCTGTGGAAGGACTGACACTCCTCGATCCTCAACTTCTCCCAGGTGGTGTCTGCCTGGTCACGCCGCCCGGCTCCTCCTCCCCCTGCCGTTACAGCTCCTCCTCCCCCTGCAGAAGAAGCCGACAAAAGTAGAGGATGAGCAAAAATATTCTGGAAATTAGGACCCTCGACGCAACGTGGCATTTAGAGAAATTTCTGGGCGATGGCCAACTGCCGTATAGATAAAAGCCACATCTGGACTGCCGGGAGTCTTTTTTGTGAAAGCCCCTTAGCAGAGTGTGGTAATCGAGCGACGGACGACGACGGGTGATTGCGAGGCAACGGCGGACGAGGTGTTTGTGGTGTGAATAGACGGGAGAGCGTGAAACCTGACGAGCGAAGGCTACTGTGCGTGAGGGCGCTCGGAGAAGTCTAGAACATTGCGGACTGGTGGGACCTGAACTAAACTGAGGTGGGACTGAATAAAATGTGTTACGAACTTTATTGTAAATATTGGAACGGTCAAATATGGACATATAACTTGAAAAATACTTGAATAGGGCTTTGTACACTATCTATTGGGACTGATTTTAATTAATTACGTTAATTTCTTTGAGGTAGTTGTAAATTTTATTGATTGAAGTCATTAATTGTAAACAGAACGTGATATCAATTTATTGTGATATGTTGAGTATTTTGTTCGTAGTTGTAAATAAAATTAGGAAATTTTAATTAACTCTTTTATTTAATCAAGACCACCATTCCTAAACGAACGTCACTTAGCCCACTGGCATTGAGAGAAAATTTGATTATATAAATATGCCTACTGTATGTGCGCAATGTTAAGTAATTGTTTTCGTCTTCAGAACTAAGTTCTAGGGATTTTTATATTAATGATTGTATGATGTTACAGCAGGTTTATTGTAAAATGAGTGAAATTTATCATACTGATAATGTGAACGAGGAAGTGCTTGTTTCATTAAAACACACCCTGCCCGAAAAAATAAGTTTGGCTTGCCCCACGATAACTAAGGATTTTTCACGGTAAATCAGATATGTTTATGTGACTAATTGAATGATAAAATTGGTAGTGCGTGTGTGTGCGTGCTCGGTTACTCGCTGTTATATGTGCTCGTGTTCGGCTGAAGGGGTATCATCAACTGGGAATCGTTATGAGTGCTGAACATTTTATATGGAAAATTGCTACTTTCATTCACCTGTGCTGCACGCCATAGTACAATTAAGTCTAAATATCGTTAAGTCCAAACAAAATGTCTCTTGTGTACCAACATCATATATCAGGAGATACTCTACCTATCAAAATAAGTTATTCTCGAGAATTACTTCAGCATAGACCTTTTTAAATTACATTTTTCTGATTACGTCTTTGATCACATGCTCACAATTACTTGCATTCATGTGTAAAGGAAAGTATGGTAATTAGTTATATCCGTAGCTGTTTGTTAAATGTGCTTTCCATCTATTTGCTCAGTGTGCAGTTTTTAATACTCAACGGAAGTACTATTAAATAATGCACTAGTTTTCTTGTAAGATTTAGAGTCATTCCGGCAATACTTACTGCCTTCAAGTAAATGTCAATGTTTACACGAGTAATATTTTAACTGAGTTTTCTACTTGGATCACTTGAGCATGGCGACAACCCAGGGTGCCGTTTTTGAGGGCAAAAATATTATAAAACAATTTCACTCTTGCCGTTTGCAATAAAAATAAAATTCGACTTTATCTGCGTGTTATTAATTTTTGCACTTGTAAAAGCTGGATGTGGCGTTATAAGTTGTACCAAAACGTTAAAGTTTGACGATTCCTATGTAAGGAGGTCATTCATTTTCTCCGCGCATTTCACTTTCGTTTCTAGTCGCACACAAAAAGATTGTTTTGTACTTTCGCGCCTCTATGAAGAAATACGATCTGCACTGTTTATTGAATGCATAATGATTTATAGCTCGCATAATTTATGCCACAGGAGGAGATAACGTCCTCTCTAAAGGAAATAAAGAGAAGGCAGACATTAAAATATTGCGCACTACATTGAGAAGTGCATAGGATCTTTGTGGTGGACGATTTCAAGCAGGCGATATTTACCACTACCTCCTGGTTATAAAGACAATTAAATCTGGAACATCTAGGATGTCGCAAACTAATTTTCACAAATGACTGGTATACTTATAGGCAAAGTGGCATAGTTTTAGAGTATAAAATTGTGCATTCACCATAACTACCTTTTTTGAGTTTATGTGATCAGAAGAAATTAAATCACCTTTGTGTTTCGATATGATGTGAAAACTACAGCTAACGCCACTGTCTTCAAACTGAACATATTTATGGAATTCACACAATGCAAAATTCTGCTGAAAAGTTTCTTTCGGATGTTAACATGTTTTTTTTTTACGAGCAGGTTCGCCGCTGATAAGTTTCCAGCAGGACATAACTACTTATACCAATCAGCACCTTTGATAAGAGTGCAGCACTTAGAACATTATTTCCCAGTCTCTCTACGCGAGTAACCCTTTTTTCTTACCTGCGCGGCAAAATTGGCCTGGAGGTAAAAATCTGCCGTTTACACCGGCTGGGGATTTTAGAACCTCACTTTCTTTAGCAACACATCTCACATGCAGGGAAAAAAAAGAGAGAACAGAACACGACTTTATATGTGCGTACCTGGTCAAATTTTGCGCAGAAGTTTGATAATACAGACGTTTAGGAACTATAATAGATTCCGACTGGACAGTTATAAACATATTATCGGATGTTCTACAATATGTTTTGTGCGTAGTGTGCCATATGGGAGTTGTTATTCTCAATTTGTTACTTTCCGGACCCACGAAGCAAAGTAACTCTTCACAAACATGCATGATTGACGGCCAATGAAAACGAAGGTAACGGGCGAACATGCATGATTGACGGCCAATGAAAACGAAGGTAACGGGCGAACTTGCATTTCGTTGTTCCCGCAACGAAACCTCATTATTCTATTATTCGATTTTGTAGATGTTTACCTAGCACTTGTAATTTAAAGTCAATACGTGGAACTACTTTCTTTCCGTCACTTCCAACTTTACCGGACACGTGACAGTCAGTGCGCCCGTTACAACGCAAGCATGCAGTGCAGCGACATTTTGCAGAGGTTGGTTTATTTCAAAAGTGCTCACTTTACCGAGAACAGCCGTTAATAACCTGACAGCAGTTGCAAGTCCGTTGTAGCAGTGCATGTTCGTGTAGCGAAGACGTTGGAATAGTGCTGATTCGCTCCCAATCTCTTCACTAACTCCAAGTAGCTAAATACGTGGTTCATACCCCAATAATATAGGCCTATCCGCCTTCTTAACGTTTCCCATTCATAACTGTATGCGCTCGTAAAAACCTGCTTTCATTCTTCACTCTCAAAGAAACAGACTCAGCTATTCTCAATTGAAAAAGACACTGTGACTTATGGTTATTTATTTAGTTTAATGGCATTAATACTCAGGACTTTATAATAATTGATAACTATCAATACATTAAAATGGGTTGGTAGACATAAAAGTTAAAGTAAAAGTTAAAATACGTTTGCAGATTAAATTAAATCTCGAAATTTCTATTCACAATCTAATAATTAGTTTATTGTTGTGAGTTTACAGAACTGATAAGTAAACAGTCACTACGATATACGCGACCATGAAAAAATGTGCATTTTTCTTATGGAATCTTATTTTCTATCACATCACGGGCTTTGTGAGAGTTCTCGTATAAATCAATGCAAAGCATGGCATCTCTGTGTAGACTACCGTTGTTTCTTGGCTTCATTTTATACGTTGCAAAGAGCAAAGGCTGACAGAATTCTTACCTTGAAATACATTTGATTGCACAGAGTTTTGATATTGCGCCGTACTGTTTGGAAAGTGTGTCGATTCCGTCAAAATTTAAAATATCACATTTTTCACGTTTTGGCAACATTATGAATGCACGTTAATAAGTAATTGCCGAAGGAAATTTTATGTTCAATTAAAAAATAAAGATTACCAAAAGCAAAAAAAAAAAAATGATAAAAAATTCCAACATGCAGATGAAAACTGATATGAAACCAAAAAATTCAGAAATGTTTTCCTTACTAAAAAAATAAGTATTAATTGGCTCTTTGAAACTATTTCCATTATAAATTCTTGCAGAACAAACCATCTTAATTATAGTAATATTGCAGTGTTTTAGTTTTCATATTTCGAACAAAAACTTCTTTTTTAGCTAGTGGAGAATTTGATGACGTTCTACTTCAACAATTTTATCTCGCTGAGACACTGTGTGGAACATTTTAACGGGAATACCAGGTAAAGTTAATATAATATAATAATTATGTAATCTGAGAAATATTAGCACTAGAAACAATGTTTACGGAGAAAAATATTTTGTAATGAAATCACCTTGCCGAATTTGTTTGTAGTTACCAAAAAATAATTTTCAGTGACCCAAAATTTTGATGACTAACTAATTTTTCGTTTTCCACAAATGAAATGTAGCAAGGCGAACACGAGTATAAATTATTTTGTGACTGGTATCAAATAATTGTTTTCAGCGTTGGTTACAAAACTAAATCTATATTTTTTCCGGAACGGCAAGGTGGTAGACCTATTCTGATTCACAGTTTTAGTATAAGTTCACTGCATTGGAAGCTCGAATTTTGTCAATATTTCACGGGAAGAACTTGGCCGGTCTGTGTCTTCCTGCACTGCAGCACGACACGTGAGAATCAAAGACGCGGAGACGCAAGGTTACGGTTTCTTTCTAAAGACGCAGGCAGCCCTTCCTGCGAGCGGGGTGCGTAGCGTATCGCATTCACCCGAGGCCGCGCGTCAATAGAAGTGTTTCCCTTGTCGCGTGATATTTTAATACCGACCGCGTGTTTTTGTGGAGCGGCGGCCAAGTGTGAGCTGTCGCCCGGCTTTGCCTGTGCGCGTCCCGGCATTAGCATTTGGTCGGCCGCGGGCCTTCAATGGGCTGCGATCCACTTGTGTCGCCCGGCGACAGCCAGGCCCGCTGACGAGGGTTCGTCGGAAAGATTTGTCAAAATTCGGGCACCTTCCCGGTTGTTGCGCCCCTCCGCGCAACTAATGGCCGATCATTAGGCAAATCGCAGCGCGAAGAGAAAGGCGCCGGGCGAAAATAAACGCCCGTTTGAACCGGCGACGAGCGACACGTTAAACGTCGCTCCGCGATATTTTTCACCTTTTCAGGCCCTCGTGTGGAAATTCTCCCGCTGTCGAGGGATTAACATACGCAGGCGATTTCTCGTTAACCGGTGACTTACGACCGCATTCAGTTGACCTTCGATGTGTCAAATGTCATATTTCATGGTCCGGTACATATGGATCTGCTCGTTGCGAATTTCCCGTGAGAAAGAGGTAACTCAAAACTGCTCGTAATGGCACATGCAGATTCGGACATTTTTCTGTTTAAGTAGCCTGTCAGGTACATTCTACTGCTGGGTTTTAATTTATGAAGATAAAACAAGTGCGCGGCATTTCCTTACATAAATAATAGTGTAAGATTCGAGGCATAGCGTCGAAAACCGAACTCTAAATATCTTTATATTGATAAATAATAGTTATAATATCATTTAAATATATTATAAACTGATTCGCGAAAACGAATGTCACTTAAAACTGCATAAAATGGTCTCACGGGATTTTACGAACTGTGAAAATTTGATTACTTAACGGTTACAGCTCTTATAGGTATAGTGAGATGCAACATAATTTTGTTGGTTTATTTATTTTAAAAGGTTTATAAATTAACCATAGGAAAGGAACTAAATGAATTTACACATATCAGTGCAGCATTAACATTGAGAAATTATATAATGTGCAGATTTAAGCGGAAACGTCTGCAATCTTTTTTGCATGCGACTTCTTCTTTGGTACATGATAGTAAATTGCACTAACAAATACGCAATAATATCTGCCATAAATATTACTGGCTATTTTACACTTAAAGCTTTGCCGATCACAAATTTACGTCTTCTAAAAATGCTATTTAGCAGAATTAATATTGCTTTTGCAATAAAAGTGGACTGTTATTTTTTATATTAATTATTACCTATTGAGTTACACAGATCACTATTGAGCATGGAAATATTCAGTAATTAAAACTCAGCAATTAGCGTTGAATAATATAGGTAAAAGGCAAAAGTGCGAAATCCAACAAGAGACAGTCTGATTATTTAAATGAATGCTTTAAATCTTGTTGAAATTCTTTCAAAAACAAAATTATTAAATTTCCTTAAAATTGCATGTGCTAACGTTGGTGAAATTCATTTCCGTTTTTGCCCATTATTCAGTTTGTGTGAGTGGAAAATAACAATAGCGATGGGTGTTCAGACGAGTTTTGACACCCAACGAATACTTGGTAATTTACAGTTGCCTACAGCAGTATCGTTTCTGAACGAACGAGGGAAATTTTCTTCGCCCATATTATCCCTGAACAGGCCCGGAAATCGAGCCCGAGACTTGTCGCTCACATGTGTTGAGTCCTGACAACTGTACCCGTTGGGTTGACTGTGTATCCTAAAATAAAAGTGGAACCGTTAGTTGCCACATATTTTTGCCAACAGCATGCCTCTGGAAGTGGCATTTTCAGGAGCCGAATCGTGGAATAAATAAAAATTATATGGTCGAGCACAATGTTCCTCGTCAACCCGTCTCTATGTAATAATCGTGCTACTTAACATGAAATATGTTAAATTACAAATTAATTATTTTTAAATCTATTTATCTAATTGTACATACTGTAGTACATTTTATAATAAAATTATTTAAATTATCCTAAACTGTGAATTTTGACATTTTCTGTAAGTAGATCACGAAACACTCAATTTCAAGACGGGACACCAATGTAAACAAGAAATTACCGGTACAACAAATTAGCCTTATTTATACATGTATCTACGTACATCGCAACGTAACAACTCACACAAATAATGAAGAGAGTAGACTCACGCGTGTAAAAAATACCCATGCAGAAGGAATGACGATAAACTTTCGAATAGTTTCTGAGATGTCAGGCAAGCCTGAATCAATAATAGTTTTTTGGTGGTGACGGGCGTCCGAAGCTTTTAGTTATTGAATTTAGTGGCAACACTAGGTTTTCAGTTCAGAAAGTTTTCGTTAAATCGGCTTTAAATATAGGTACAAGATATATGGCACATACAACACAAGAATACCACAACCATCCTTGAAATTAGATACTATGTTGTAACAATTTTAGGCAGCCTCCCATAGTGCTATTTGTATACAAAATGTTGTGGGAAGCGTTGAGAATTTACTGAGATATGAAATTTAATTTCTGGTGACATTATTCAAGACAGCCCATTAAAGTGAGTGAGTGAAGAGACGGCTCTTAATGTCGAGGTCTTGAGAGCCGATGAGGGTAAAGCGAGGCGAGTATGGAACGGCACCGGAATGCAAGAGCGGGCTAGGTGGGGGGTCCACGATAAGGCACGCTGGCCAACGGCATCGTCCGGCACGATTCCCACATGCGAGAATCCGGGAGCGGCGCCGTCGGGGATCCGACCCGGCTCGCCTGGGTGACAGGCGAGTTGTCTATCCTCTATACCACCGCGGCCCCCAACCGCAATAAAGATGACGTCAGTTTATTGTGTATTTAGTGCAGATAATATTAAACTGCTATAGTGCCAAGCTGAGTTCAAATGGGTTTAATCCTTCAACAGGAATAATTCGTAAAGAAAATTGTAACATGACAGACATTAAGAAATATTATAAATTTTAAATACTCTTTTTGTGCTCTATGTAATAGCATTATTTGCTCATTAAATTTATTCGTATTCGTTTTGGTACTGAATTATGAAATTAAACAAATTTATAGGGTCGTGGTAGCTGAGGGGTTAGTCTGCCCGCCTACCAACAAGGCGAACCGGGTTAAAACCCCGGCTGGCTCACTCCCGGATTTTTGCATGTGGGAATCATGCTGGCCAGTGGGTTTTCTCGGCAATCTCCCGTTCGTTTCCCCCGCCCCTTCATTACGGCGCCACTCCAAAGTAATTTCTATCACACTCATCAGCTCTCAAGACCTCGCTGTTAAGAGCCGCCAGTAGGAAAATTTGGGGAAGTCGGGCATCATGTATTTTTAATGGGACAAAAACTGGCATCTGGCACGGGCGCCGGCCGGCCGCCATGTTGTTACCTCACTCGACCGCCATCTTCGATGTCGGTGAGCTACACATTGACCACATGACCGAAATCATTGAATGACTTTGAACACAAAAATCAAGGAAAACTCAAAAAATTATAAAAATCTCCAAAAGATTAATAAAAATAAATAAATAAAATTCTTTCATAATGTACGTACAGGAGGGCCGGGGTTAAATGACAAATGGATCGACTAAGCTCGCGACACGACCGACCCTCGCCAGGTTGACCGGTGTGCACCTCATCAGCCATGTAAGATGTCGATGACCATGGCCCATGACCTTGAATGACCGCGAACACAAAAAACTCCGAAAAAATTCTCTAAAAATTCCCAAAACATTCCATCAAATTCGTAAAGAAAAACCTTTGACACTTGACTAAATACACTAAACCCAATATCCAAGACCTAAGACCCAAGACTAAAGATCCAAAACCCCAAGACTCAAGACTCAAAACTCTAAGACTCGAGACTAAAGACTCAAGGCTCAATCTCAAGACTCAAAACTCTTGACTCAAGACGCAAGTCTCAAGACTCAAAACCCAAGACCGAAGACTCAAGACTCCAAGCCCAAAACTCAAGACCCTTGACTAGAGACTCAAGATTCTGGACTCAAGACTCAAGACCCTGGACTCAAGACTCAAGACCCTTGACCCAATACCATTGACCATTAATCTTTAACTAAAAAAATCCTAAAAATTCTAAAAAATTCCTAAGGATTTTAAAAATTCCTAAAAATTTATAAAAAAAAATATAAAGAAACTTTCAATACTTAAATAAAATATTTAAACATTATTATAAAATTAATTTCATAATAACTTACATTTCCGGAGGTTTCCTTAGCAATAAGTCCAGCTGACTACTGACCCTCGCCAATATTTTGCATTGGTTAATTAGTTGGATCCCCTCCAATCCTTCCACCAATGTTTCTCATTAGTTAATTAATTGTGCTCGCTTCTCCCCACTCCCCAAAAAGTGTTTTTTTATTGGCTGATTACTCACGTTAGTTCGACACGCTACCAATGTTTCTCATTCGTTAATTAGTCGACAGGCCTTTGCTCGTTCTGCCGTAAGCAGCAATCTTGTTTTTTTTTTTCGTTTGACTTTTTTTAAATTTTTAACACCTAGGTGATACTAGTGTATTAATTATCGATTTGTTCACCACCAGAATAAGGTGGTGCTAAATCGACTAATAAGCTAATAAGCTAATAAGCTAAATCGACCGCACCGGTCGATTTAGCCACAATGTTGGTTGCCGACCTTGGCCTTACCCCAATGACTTCGAACTCGAAAAATCGAGGAAAATCCCAGTCCATCCAATTGTCAAGTACTAGCTGGTCACATCAAGGGACCATGCACACTAACAATACTAATTAACGACTGGCTGCACACAAGACCGACTCTGCCAAAGATTAACTACATCCAAGAATAACTCCAGCCAAGACAAACTCTATCCAAGAATAACTCTGGCCAAGACTAACTCCACCCAAGACTAACTACGCCCAATACTGGTTCCTGATGAGACTGACTTAGCCCAGATTATCTCCTAACGAGACCAGTTCCTGCCAAACTGGCTATACCAACCGACAAGATTAACTTACCATACCAACCACCTATACAATCAAACGATGATTGAAAATCTCTAGAAAAAGAAGTCTCCTAATAACTAATAAGAGTCTTATAGCTAACCTCTTCGCAGCAATTCTTCGCAGAATCTTCGCAAAACATTTCAACCAGAGCCGTCCATACCAAAGTATCATACTAACTTACCAAGCCAACCTACCAGACCAACTGAACAGGCCAAATAACTAGTTGCGAAACATTCCTCAAAAATATTCCCCTCATTTAATTCGTTCGCCATATAGAACTCAGTCGATTTTAAACGACCCGAGTAAGGCACAATACTTCAAATCGGTCTATAGCCCTCCTACTGCATGCACTCATATAAATTTCATTTGAAACCGACTCTCAATTGATTGTTTACACCACTGAATCAATAAGTCTTTCACAGAAGCAGAAGGGACTCTTTAAGAAAGTAAACACACAATACTATATAAATAAATTTTATTTATTTTCATACAATATACGTTATATATTTCTAATTATTTTGAACATTTCATTTTTAAATTTCTCAGATGTTTGCAGATCGTGTATAGTAGCCAACAGTCTCATCTGATATAACCCTGATACTTCAGTTCATCGATTATTGAAGATATATCAACAATGCGTGGGAGATCCCCGTGTTTTCACAGGCCAATCTAATATCTAAGACTTTCAACAAGTTCATTGGGGTCTTTGAGAAATATGTAACAAGTGTTATTGACGCCTTATGCTTTCTTCACTCGTTGTTGAAATGTGTGGGAACATTGAGAGAATCATTATCCTACTCATCAGATACTTAATCAAACAGTCTTCATAGACATAATCATCAATGCTGTCTTCATGATCGTCTTCACCTCCTGTTTAATCCTCAATATCAAGTTTACTTATCTTTGCATGTGTCGTACAGAAAACATCAGTGTTCAGAGTTGACAGCTGTTGATACCGAAGTTCGTCGATTTCACACGAACTTCTTACAAGTGCACATTCCACGTATACTGACTCTACCAAACCCCATAGGTCTCTCATTCAGTTATTAGCACTAACTGTGCCGCCATAATCATCTATGGAATAAGTACCCATCGATGCAGCAGGGAGTAATTGACAACATCATTTGCTAGCTCTTAAAAGACAAATCATTGCAATTCTTGGCGTGTTTCTTCAATATATTACCTTGCATAACTGCATGTGTCCTATGTCACAATGATTCATCGCGCGAAAAGGACTTTACGGACAGGCGGTTTTCTCATGTCGCCGAGAATGGTAGCTTTTTCTGGAGATCTTTCCACAGTAGTGACACTGTTTTACATGTGATTTTCCATTTGTGGGAGAAGATACATCCATAGAAGTAAGCCTTTTACTTCAACAATCATGGAGTCGCGACCTGCATAATTGCTTACTGGTTGTCGCCAGTGCCGATTCTGCGATCAAGTTGTCATCTTTGGCCAAAATGCTCGTCGGCATGAGAGAACAGCCTTTATGAAGAGCCCTTTTTCGCACGATAAAGCATTAATACTTTGGTTGCATGCAGTTTGTGCAAGGTGATACATTGAAATAACATACCGAGATCTGCAAGGATTAGTCTACTGGGAGTCTGCAAGTGTTGCCGGCAATACTTCTTGCTGCATGGATGGGTACCGATTCGACAGTCGATTATGATGAGACAGTTAATTCTAAAGACGGAATGCTGCAGTAGATGGTTTTGTGTGGAAAGTACACCTGCAAGATATTCGCGTAAAGTCAACGAATTTTAAAATAACTGTCATCGGCTCTAAATACTGTTAAGCATACAAATCCTGCTACAAACGAAAAGCAAATTTAATATAGAATACAAAACAGGATGTGAAGATTACCATGGAGAGAGCATTGATAATAATGAACATGAAAACTGAGAGTGCTGAAGACGATGATGGCGATTTTATCGATACACTGACATCTCTCCAACACATTTACTGCAACAAGCGACATGAAGAAGGCAGAAGACGCAGAGAATACTGGCTACTTATTTCCCGAAGGCCCGAATAAGCTTGATGAAAAAAGACATATATTTGGTTGACCTTAAAAAATGTAGGGATATCATACACATTAAAGATATATCTTCAATCATTAGTAATCTGAATGATCGGGGATATGTCGCACAATGTGTTGAACTGTTTCCTTCTGAAATTGTAATTACAATAAAATAAAATAATTGGTTTTCCTTTATTTTTTAATGTCGTATTCTATTTTTCCCTCATAACATTAAACTGGTGTTATGAGCACTCAACTATTAACGGAAATATTTGCATATAGACTGATAATAAAGATTTTAGTATAAAAATGCACGGATAGTTGACTGCATACAAAACATTAATTCTGTCGGCATGTACAAATTTGTAGACAGTTAGTGAACTAATGTAATTTCTATACATATGGGCGGGACCGAAGGATTGATCGAAAGATCGATCGAAGGATTGGGATTGATAGAAGGATTGGCATGGTTTACTGATTGCAGTGCTAATTGCAGTGCTGATTGTGGTGCATGCGGTGCTGATTGTGGTGAGCACGGTGCTGATTGTCGTGCATGCAGTGCTGATTGTTGTGTGTGTGGTGTCGATTGTAGTGCTGATTGTGGCGCTGATTGATGGAAAGATTGCGACATCTATGGAAAAAGATGAAAAAAATAAGTCTTTAATTAATTTAAAAATTTTTAAATATTTCTTTTGGAATTTTTTGGATTTATACAAGTTTTAGAATATCTTTTTAAGTGCAAGGTTATCAAAGGTCGATAGAATGGGATCAAGGTCACAGATGTGAGGTCAAGATGAAGGTAATCCAGATCTAACAAGTTGGTTGGAGTCATCAGTGCCACGTAGGCATTAAAAATTTAAACAAACGACGAACTAAAAAACCAATATGGCTGGTGGAGTGCAGTCGACAGAATAAGCAAAGGTAAGGGTGTAGGGGAGGGGAATGTTAATATAATGTAATTGATTGGAGGGCGGCCAGTCGTCTGCTAGACAGGGTGCTGTGGGAAACCTCCCAGAATGTAAGTTATTAAAAATAATTTTTATAATTTCTAAGGAATTTTTTTTCGATTTTTAAGAATTCTTTTGTGTTTAAAGGTAACTGGGGTAAATGTCAAAGTTTAAAGGTCACCTGGATCCAAGATGGTGGTAGTAGTCAGTAATGAAATATGCTCGCTGACTTTAATGAATTTATTCTATTTTTATATTTTTTTCTTTAGTTTTTGTTTTCCAGGTCATCCGTGGTCACATTTATACAGTCGGGTTATGGTCCAAGGTCACCTGCGTCCAACATGGCTGTTGGGTGGTGTAGTAAACATGACGACCGGTTGTAACCTTGGTGCTTTTCCCGAGTCACTCTATGCCCACACATTCGAAATTTTAAGATTTAATAATTTTCCTAATTTTTAGAGAAATAATTTATATATTTTGAATAGATTACTTTAATAGATATTTTCAATACTTTTTGGGAATTTTTGGGGTTTTCATGGTCAAAGCTCATCAGGTCAAGGTCAATGTCACCGACATCCAACATGGCGGACAATATGGCCGGCGTGGAACCGGAATGACAGAGCAAAAATATCGCCGGCACTCCACGTCCCCACGCACTTATGCCCAAGTTGACCAAATCAATTTACTTTCACGGGCCAAGGACAAGGTCACCGACATCAAAGATGGCGGTCCGGAAACGTCACAACATGGCGGCCTGCCGGCGTCGGTGCCAGGTGCCAGTTTTGTACCATTAAAAATACATTATGCCCGATTTCCACAAAATTATACTACTACGACCCTTATCTCTTCACGTACTTCACTCACAAAAAAATCTTTATATAGCAGGTTTGCCTGTCTAACAAACAGAACGAGGTACGAATTAATTAATTTTCAATTCTCACTGGTTAATTAGGTACTGTCAGCATAACTATTTTGCATCCCATAGGAATATTTTAGTTAAAAATTGAATAGTTATTAGTAGTATAGTTGTCTATGTTCTGGGGCATGATTCATGAGTAGGAGCCAGGAGCCATCCGTCATCTTAGATGACGTCACGAATTCCCTCCGTTTTTCAATCAAAATTTCCCGTTTTTCCCTTAAAAACACTTTAAGTTCCTAGAATTTCTCTCAAAATTTCCCTTTTTTCCTTAAAATTCCCTATTTTTCTTTCAAAAAAGTATTGAGACCCCATTTGCAAAAGTGAGCTCCCGAAAGGGAGTTTTCGAGCTATTGGATCATTTTTGGGGAGCTCGCTGAAGATCATCGGACAGAGCCACCTCACCCTACTCCTAGCCAAGCTCGCTTCACTCCCTTCCCACCCCCACCCCATACGAATTATTATAAAAACTTTCAAAAATTAATAGAAATTCTAATAAAAAAATATATAACGTTACCCTAACCTACCCTTCGCTCATTCCACCACGTTCATCTCACCCCATTCCCTTCCTCCTAGAAATTATCATAAAAAAATTTCAAAAATCTAAAAAAAAAATTCTTAAAAATCAAGTACCGATCAACATTTGACACCCTTTTGTTGCTCCGCTCATCACCACCATCCCCTCAACCACTCTCCGAGTATCATTTATATGCACACAGGTATGTAAAATACATATATTCATATACATATATAAGATAAGCATACACATTATTATATCAAATAAATTTAAAATAATTTTATATTTCTGTATATATTATAGAACTTGCATATTTTCTTTTGGGGTGAACGAGTATGTGGGTTTACTCAGAGTGCGCCCATTTTTTACTTGTAAATTGTATGGAAGAAGGCCTTTTGCAGGCGCAAGCTAGGCTCTATATTGAAAGGTATGCTGTCAGTATACACTCATGATATCTATTTAGCCGTCAGGCGAGTAGTTAGAACTCATATTAGTTTTATACCAACTCCGTTTCGGAAATTTCTAATTTTCATCCAAAAAATAAAGTTGTTTTACTATTCATTGTTGCACCTTTATGCATGATAACCGAAATTTGACTAACTACATTATTTATCAAATCAATATTGTTTATTGAAAAATTAGAGGTTCTCTTATTTCAAAACTGAATTTTTTCATTTAATTATATATTTGTTCCTACATTACAATAGCACTTTATACTATTCTTTTTAATTAAATTAATTTTAATTCTGTGCCTGTTAAATATTGTGCTGGCATGAACCAGCCAATCACCGAGTTACCCGTGATTGTAGCTGCCCAATCCCATGCAGTCATTCAGACATCACATGCATGAGTCAGTCTGCAGGATTAGTCTCCATCAATCTTCCGATCAATCTTGCAATCTTTCCAACAATCAGCACAGCACACACTGCAATCAGCACAGTATGCACCACAATCAGCACCGTGCTCACCACAATCAGCACCACATTCACCTCAATCAGCACCGCATTCACCACAATCAAGGGTCATTTAGGGCTCATTTAGGGGTCATTTGTGGAACATGAGGTGTGATTTAGGGTTCATTTCTGAAGCAGGAGGGGTCATTTAGGGGTCATCTATGGAGCAGTAGGGGTCATTTAGGGGTCAATTGTGGAGCGGGAGGAGTCATTTAGGTGTCATTAGTGGAGCAGTAGGGGTTATTTAGGGGTCATTGGGGTTCATTTGTGGGGTATGTAGGGTAATTTAGGTGTCATTAGGGTTCATTTGCGGAGCAGGATAGGTAATTTAGTGATCATTTGCAGAATGGAAGGGGTCATTTGCAGAGGAGAGGTAACTAGGTGTCATTAGGGGTCATTTAGGGGCCAAGGTGTAGATTAGTAAATCAAATGAAATGGGTGCTATTTTATGGGCTGGTTTGAACTATATAGTTGATTGGTACACTTGAGGTACGATGTACGGTATGATTGGAATGTTGGTTGGTATGGTAAATAAGTAATGGCTGAGTTTATCTTGGGTCATAGAGAATGTTATGGCTGGTACGTTAGGAGGTCTGGCGTCGGTCGGTTATGTTGCATTGACAGATGGTAGGGATTACTGTGATATGGGCTGGCCTTGACTGTACGGATGCTTGGGTAGAGGGAATGGTGTCTGACTTTCTCTTTGGTTATATTGAATTTTAAATATAATTTTGCTGGATCCGACCGTTCATTTATAAGTACAAGTTGAATGTTTCTCGAAGTGCTGATCGACCTCAGTCTGAATGAAGTGTGTTTCTGATGTCTGGAAATGTCAATATTTTTAAGTGCCTGAAATATGCTAGGCATGTAGGACATATGTGTGCTTAAGATAAGTATGATTTTATCTCGACTATGGTATGTTAGGTTATGTTAGGTAGTTTCTGATTTCTTTCTGGCCTTTGGTAGGTTAGGTTATGTTAGATTTGGTTTTTTGGGGGGTGGGGGAGGGGGCAGCTTTGCTAGGTTAATTAATGTTAGTTTGGCAGATAGCAGGAATGTTTGTGTTTCGGCCGGTCTGAACGCTATAGTTTTTGTAAACTTGAGTTATGGTGGGTGGAACATTGACTGTTAAGGTGCCTATTTGCGAGTATATAAGGAGCTGGGTTCCAGTTAGGAAGATTACTTTGATAGTGGCAGTTGTGAAAGACAGTTCGTCTCAGCTCGTGTAAGCAACTGGAATATATTATGGAGCCAAGGGTTGCTGGTCCATTAACGCTTTAAGTTGGCACAGTGCCATAGACTTCTTCAGATGGGACGCCTGCGGCAGCAGCACCATTATCGACTTCTTCAATGATAGCACCGACCGTGCCAACGACTTCTTCAGGCATGACACCGACGGCACCATCGACCTCTTCGAATGGAACATTTAGAGCAGTGCTGCCATCGATTACTTCGTCAAGGCTTCATTTCTGTTACTGTGACAAGATATTTGCCTACAGCCAAAGTGCAAGGAAGCATGGAAAAACTACTTGCATTAAGGGTCCTTCCTGTGCTATGCAACGATGCGGCAAGTGTCAACATCTGTTCAAGCTTAGTGACAAGCTGAAGAGACATAAGAAGACCTGAAAAGGTAAAGTTCGTATCGCTAAGAAACGACCTGTACGAGCAGTTGGTGATACAACATCAAATAGATTCAACCTGAAACAATAATAATTCAAGGGTACTTTAAAGAATTATGTGATTGGAAATAACTTTGTAGGTACGAAAGTCATATTTACATACCTGGACCACATTAAAAAAGGATAATTTATATATTAACATATGAAGTTGAAGAAACTCATAAAATATCATGTATGCTGGGGTGTACCTACGAAAAGCCTCCGCTTTTTAATGAAGCCATCAGTCGCCGAGCGTTTAAGACTTGGAATAAAGCACTGTACAATGTTAATAGTATCCCAGGAGCTGCAGAGGCCACGAAAGAAAAACTATGTCGTGAAGAAGAACGATATATTGCCAAGGGTTCTGGTTGGATGCTAGCTAGCATAGTCTGTCTTGAGCTACGTATACACAGATTATATTCACAACACAAAATGTGAACATGCTGCTGTAAAGGCACTACGTGAATGGTGTCGAGAATATAAGAATTCAATTTTTATCTTTATAGTCTGAAGCGCACACACACACACACACACACACACACACACACACACACACACACACACACACACACATATATATATATATATATATATATATATATATATATACATTTTCAATTATAAAGTCTTTATTTTTATTTCTTGCTGTTGTTGTATACTGCCTACTTCCCTGATGTAGGGAATATAATTGTATTGGTTTTCAGTTCTGCCACTACATGTTGGGACTGTATGATAAAAAAAATAAATGTAACGACGTGGGCAAAATATAATGTTAGCACTTAAATATTTGGTGTAATGGCCTATCACTGGTCGGTTCAATAGTCCCCGGTACATTGCATAAAAGCTAATTTGAGGTGGTATTATAATCCTAAACGGCCCAATAATGAGAAATCTATCTGAATCTGCTACTAGTATTGTAAAATATGAAATTATCATTTTTTTTTTTTTCGATTTGTTAGAATGGTTTCTTAGATAAGACACAGTACCCAAAAAGTTTAAATATCGAGCATATCGAACAAAAGCACACGTCATGGACGAAAACTAGAAAAGTTGTATGTCTTTGCTATTTAAACTGCACTCAGGCTATCTGAAAGATTGTGTCACGTAACTAGACTACGAAAGACGATAAACTGGGATCGAGGGAGGCTAAAAGCTATTCGAAGTAGTATACATGAGTTACACTAAGAAAAAGATTTTATTGAATCGAAAAAAATATGTTTGGCGCAACCTAAATAATTGTATAGGGGCAATTAAATATTTTCTTGTATAATACAAATTATTTTGTTTTTCTTATTTGGTGGTTCCAAACAAATATTTAGTTGGCACAACTAAAGATTTGTTTGGCTCTACGTACATTAAAGTTACGGTTTATATAAAAGAAATCGGAAGACCGACAGAAATTCGAACCTAAACCTTTTGCGCCCGAGCACTATGTCCTAGCAATCGCAGCTATAGTAAGTACTGCTAAAATAAGAATGGTTTTTAATATATAAATTCAAACACTGGAAATTGTGCGCAAATAAATATTTCAAGTTTTACAGCAATGCTGCTTAGTTTCCTGTTCAATTTATGTTTTACGTGGATGCTAATACCGTTGCCAAGCATTAATAAATGCACTAACAAACACTGTCCCTATCCTAATTGCCACATTCAAATACAAACAAACTCTCCAGATGTATTTTCGAAAGAAGGCAATTAAATGGATGGCCAAACAAATATATACATTTGATTTAACAAAATATTTTGTTGATAGTCTTATTTCTTTTGCTCAAACACAGAAGTTTTTTTAATTCAAGCATGTATTTCGTTAGACGAACAAACTAAAAATTTTGTTACTTTTCAAGTTTTGTTTACTCAACACGATATTTTTTTGGCGCAACTAAATATTTTTTGGTCATATGCAAACAAACATTTTGTTGACCGGAGCGAACATTTCTCTCAGTATACACTAAATATTTGTTTGACATACTGAAACAATGAAATATTTGTTTGTCATAAACAAAATTGTTTCAATAATAAATTATTTGGACTTATGAAATAATTTAACTCATTTGGCAGAATTGAGGCTTGGTTGTACCAACAAAACATCTTTTAGCTGAACCAAACACCACGTAAACAAATATATTTGATATATTGAAACATTTCTTTTCCTCAGTGTACAAGTCGGTGTACTTGTTCAAGGACAATTGGAATGGTCACCAAGCTTTCAGATATTCTGCTCGAGGTTTCGTATAAGTGTTTAAATATTGGTTAAATTTTATGACCAGTTTGAAACGTTTCCAGGGAATACATACATACACAGTTACAGGGAAAAGGAAGTGACATCATGAGCTTATCTTCCTTTCGGAAATATATAGGGTGAAAGCGAACTATTATTCAGATATTACCTTAAAAACAAGCATAATATTTTGTTGGGGTCAATTTGCTGCTCATGTGTGAAATTTTGAAAACTTTCCGTTACCGTAGAGTGCCAGATTTACACTTTTAGTGGCCTTGGTGAATATTTGAACAGCTGGCTTACACTACAATAACGACATCGACCCATGTGCACAACAAGTGCGCACGAGTTGCATTACGCCTGTCTTGCCCATAAATAAATACTATAAAATTAAGTTTTCGGTCTGCAACACAAATTTCATGACTACGGCCAACAAGCCAGTCACATTATTTAACTTTATGAAAAGAATCCGTAAAATCTCCGTAGATAAATAAAATCTCTTTATTGCGAATAATTCGCTTGAAAATAACACAAAATCAACGCGTAAAGTAATTCATGCGGGATACTCAGCTTGTTTGACATTTATGTGTATAATATATAATCGATTTTTCGGGATTTGTGACAATTTTTTTTTTATTGCAATGAAATCCGTCTGAATTGGCAATATTCTATCACAAGCTAACTCCCTTTGTTAGGTGGCCTGAGTAACAACTTCCTGCACCAGTCAATGCGTGTGTCTATTAAGTACAGGTCTTTACGTGCCCGTAAAATTTTGGCTTCGGCTTAATTTGCTGGAAAGCCAAACCTATGAGAAACAGTCACATAATTGTATTAATTTTCTTGAAAATAAGAATATTCTCAAACATATTTAAGCGAAAAGATCATTTGATATCCATATTGTAAATCTTTCCACTGAGCGATTACTTTGCATAAGTCCGTTGATTTCATGTTACTTTCACTGGTACGATATGGTACAGATAATATGACTATATAAATTGCAGGACTTTTTGCTTAAAAGAAAACGTTGTTTTGAGAGTTTAATAGGAAATTAGGGGGAAATATATTCACTCAACCCAGATATGCCTAAATTTATTTTTGTTAATTTTTTAATTTTTTTTGTGATATATATTGTTCTAATGGGATGAAAAAATATTTAAAATTGTTGAACATTTTGTGTTTACGTTTTACTCAGAAACAGGTGTCCTTTTAAAAGGACAATAGACATATATGACTACAATACATGTAAAAAATTGTTTTTTTAAATTTATTGTAAAAAAATAAAATAAAATTGCTATATAAATCTACACACACAAACACTTATATGTGATTATAATTTGTTCTTTTAATTTTAAAATTTTTCTCAGCAAAAAAAGCCATATTTTAACATTTTGTTGACACTGCACTTTGTCTTCTTTCCTTGTGTAGTGACAAGGTGATCAAGATGATAAACTAGGGGATCCATAATTCGAAGATTGATGGTTGACTTTGTTTTTCCCTATTCTTCTCAGAAATGATAAATAGCACGATCTCTATTGCTACACGCTGACTTAGTATCTACCAAATGTTCAATTGTTGCCCATTTTTCGTGGATTTGTGTGATAGTTTACGAAACAAACAATATAGATGAAGTGCTACATCACACTTTTGACATTTGGTTGACACTTTCTTGTGGCACACCCTGCACCTTGTCTGCTTTTCTTGTGAAATTACAAGATGGTCAAGACGATCAAACCGGGAATCCACATTTGCAAAGCTTGATGGTCGACTACGCTTTTTCCCCCGAACACGTTGGTTCGTCTCCAACAATGCAAGAGCGAATCTCCTCCGAAATGACAGATGGTCCAGTTTTCTATTGCTTATTTCGTGCAGTTGCCATGCATTTTGTTTAGCAACGTCCACTAAATGTGCAATAAGAGGAAAGTACCATTTCTTCCCTCTAATGTTTATGCGATACAAGCTAGTGTTTTGGTCACTTCGGTCGACCCCTCCCATCCCAGTGTTATATGCATACATACAATATGGTTGTGGAACTCTCACAATTTTCGTCTGTGTTCTTGAAAACCTGGATACACTGTGTATACGGGCAGTAGTTTCCAGTGGACACTTTGAGTTTCTGTTGTCTCTTATTGTGCCTGCTCCTTTGAGTCTTCTCTTTTTCAGTTCATCAAGAAGAGGAACCGTAGTGAAAAAATTACGTAAGAAGATGTGATAAGGAAACACACCCAAACAAGAATTAATGTCTACATATTGCAAAACTACAGATGGTCCAAGGCCACGAGACCTGTACTGTTCCGGGGATCTCCCTTTTCCCACCCGCCCTTTCATTCCGGCGCTGCTCCATTCATACCTCATTACACCCTCATTGGCTCTCAATACTTCGTTGTTGAGAGCCGCCCAAATCTCTCGACTCAACTAAGGTTACTTATACTCAGGTTGGGAAGATCAATGTTAAAAAAAGTTTGACAAACAAAAATTCTCGCCACTAGGTAAGCGCTAGTGTCGTATGTGTATAGGCTATTCACGGTAAAATGAGCACTTTTGAAAGCCCTGCTTAAGATCTACTTGTATGTACGTTGTGTATTCCGCCGCCTTACGTAAATTAACGTTGCCATGGGTCTCATCACTTTATTCATGCGTCGGTCAGGTGAAATTGTGGAATTATAAGAAAATAAAATATATTACGAATCTGGTCATTTTTACTCTTTAATGCATAAAAACCTGAAAGTAAAATAAAATAATTCAAGTTATCAAAAATGCTTTCCTAACACTATTTATTCGACGTTATGTTATGGAACTATTTTCCATCTACCATTACCAACTTCACTGAGCGTACGTCACTCATTGCGCCCGTTACAATATATGCAGGCAGGGGCAGTAGCTTTTTTCTAAGGTTGATTTCAAAAGTGCTCACTTTATCGTGAACAGCCTTTACCAGATTTTTCTCTATTTTCTACTTTATAAAATAGGATAATTGTAATAAACATAACTCAAATATAAAATATCTTCGTTACTAAGTTAAAATCATTCTCTTTTATTATTTACGTAGATAATTTTTTTTACAGTCTCTTTGGAACACTGCGCACCTAGCTGTGGAAATTTTTCCCTATGCCAGACTGTCCCATAAGGAAACTCGCTTTGTTCCTGACGTGAGAAGAATTAACCTGAACTCAACTAATCTATTTGTATAGAAGTCTCTTTACACTCATGAAGTATTGGTTTGTGATAATTCCCTTGTCAGTTGAACAAGTAGACGCCTCGAGTTAATGCGATCAAACCTAATATCCAGTAACAATCCCTGCCATTATTTTGTGTATAAATTCAGAAAATTTTAATTTTTTAAATATTTGTTCATGTTTTGGTTTTCCGGATGAAAAATCTGGAAGAAAAATCTCATTTCAATTTCTTTTAGAGTGTTCACAAAAAAACTGAGCAATTTCAAATTTTCATAAAAGAATTCTCCTTCGCTTATAACATTATAGGCTTCTAATCCGAAATGGAAGTGACTAGAAAACCCCAACAATTTTATAAAATCATTAAAATCTTTCAGAAGAGTTTAATTTTCTATAAACGTATAACAAATCAAGACTTTCCAAATACAATTAAAGCAATAATTGCACAAGCTGGATTTTAGCTGACCCATAATAAAATTTAAAACAAAAAAATGTAAAGTGTAGATAGTGAAAATTACTAAGATCCTAATAGATAATATTTTAGGTATATATAACGAAGAAGAAATTCAAAATGAAAATTATAAATAATGTATATTTTTTACCTTTTACATTAGTTTTTATCTTTTATAAAGAAAAATAATAGTTTTTCATTTTTAAATTTTAATATTATTTTCCAATAGTTTTGTAAATCATTCAGGTAACAGAGTTTTAAATCGTTCACCCCCTGGAATTTATTATAATTTACACTTACACGCATAAATTTAAAGACATACCAAAATTTGTATCTAAAGATGGAAAACGTTATGTTTTTATTTTTTTTTTAATCTCAAGTTTATGCTGCTCTCTCGTTTATACATTTTTATTTTATACTTTCGTAGGAAAAATAATATGAGATATTTTTAATGAAAAATGCACAAAATCTTTATTTTGAAAGTAACGATAAAAAAATAACATTTTAAATGTTTTGTATTGAAACATTTTACTTAATAATGTCATTAAAAGAAAAATCAGTAAATAGTACATAAAAACCAACAGAACTTAAATCTCCACAAAAATGTACCTAACACCATAGCAAAATGCTGATTCTTTATGTAACTATTGTATAGTGCTGAATTAAAAAGTAGAAGTAAAATAATTGATACAATAATTGGCTTCGCTTCCCTAAACAAACACCTTCAGAAATATTTAACAAATTGAGATTGGCAAAGGAGACACTGTTACATGTACATATGTACGTAAACTGTGTGGTACTCTACACTCAGAACGGCTTATAGACTGTTCACGGTAGAATGAGCACTTTTAAAAGTCTTGCTTAAGATCTACTTGTATACACGTTGTGAATTACTCCACCTTATGTAAAATTAACATTGCCACAGGCCTCATCAATTGATTCATACGTCAATCAAGTGAAACTGCGGAATTATTATAAAAGTAAATATTTTACAAATCTGCTGATTTTTACACTTATATGCATTAAAAAAGAACGAAAAGTGAAATAAATATTTTTTGTTATCACAAAAGGTTGCCTAACACTTCTTTACTGACGTTAAGATGTGGAACTAATTCCTATCCTTCGTTACCAACTCACTTGGCGCAAGTCACTCAGTGCGCCCGTTAAAATATACGCATGCAGGAGGTAGTGGCACTTTTCTAAGGTTCATTTCTAAAGTGCTCCCTTAATCGTGAACAGCCTTTACTTGAGAAGCCGCTGTGATTGAAGCGGACATTGAACGAAACAAAAAACAAACAGCAGGGGAAACTTTGCACTCTATTTGTCTCTCTCCTGATCTGGCCCGTTGTACATGTGTCCGTCAAATTGAATGTGCAGAGAAAAATGCAGTGTTTTGTTTGGAGCAATGCAGAAGAAAAAGTTTACCTACCTGAATATAATAGTTTAATATTTACAAAATACATCCTGCTCTTTTAACCCAGGGAATTATTTATCTTATAGTTGTATCTATTTGACTACTCATTGACGACACAATGCGACAGCAAATACGCAGCATTCTGTGAGGGGAAGTGAGGAAGCACTGTGTCTTCTTCCGCTCGAAACGACGACAGGAAACTACAGGATTTAACCCAAACGCGACACAGCTTATCTTGCCCGGACCGGATGACAGAAAAAAAAAACGCTGTGTTTTCCACGTAGAAAGAAAACGCTTTGTTTGCACGAGCTTTCGAACTAAGATATAAAGCAGACAGCTCGACTGTCAATGTCTGCGGCAGAAAAATGATATAAATCCTTGTTTTCTGGTCTCGCCGTCAGTTGTACTTGTGTTCTCGAACCCTGAGCGTCGCTGCCTGGGGACGGGGACAGAAAGCAGTTCCCGAAAAGTCGCATTATGTCCGTTTCGAAAAAACTACTGTGTTTGTTGCGAGTTTTTTCGTTGCGTTTGTATTATTTGTGGAATCAGATAACTAGCCTGTGTCGTCTTCGGAGTGTTGTCTGTTGCTCGTATATATTTTTTCGTATACATATAGAGTGTATTAGTTTTCCGTATTTAGCGTGCTGTCCTATCTTATTTGACTCGATTCCGTCATGGAATTTTCTAGCTTTGTGCATATATATTCTTGACTACAGCACACCTGGCTTGCATTCTGTCGTGTCTGGTAAAACCGCTGTGTTTGATTGCGTTTCTTTGTTGTGTTGTCTCATTTTCTTCCTATTTCTTCTCCATTTTCTTCTAGCCTATGTTGTTTTTTATGTGTTATCTGTTGGTCGTGTATAAATACATGCATTTTTCGTAACTAGTTGCTGTTCTGTTTTTTGACTCAATTCCCTCTTGGGATTTTCCAGTGTTGTATACATGTATTTATTTTCTCGTCCATAGGTTACTTGTGTTATTTAAGTATTTTTTCATTTTCAGTCCTATTTTTCCATGACATACATATGCATTGTAATGGTGAATGTCCAAAAATCTCCATCTAGTCAAGATATAAAGGAAAATGCATCAAATAAATATCAGTGAAATAATTTTTAAGACATTATTGAACATTTTTATATCAACTGCTACAGTAAAACCATCTAGAGGACTAATTAAAACGAGTATACTGAAGTTTGCTGGGACCTACTTACGAAGAAACGTAACTGCTTATTCGCCTATACTCCGTGGCTCTTACATCAGACGTTTTGCTTATAAATCCAGTGCAGAACCAATGTGTGCCATTCACCTACTAAGGCGTGCATGAATATTAACTGGCAACAAACAATTTTTAAAACTCGGAAAATTTTCGCCTTTATAGGTTATCGTCTAGATTATCTGTATCAGAGGAGCTACTCGTTGTATATCCGTAAACAGACAGGCGCCGTCCTCCAAACGTACAATTAACTACTAAAAAAAAAAAATTATCAGTGAATTTGACACAGCTTCTTTGTTTATGAGGGACAAGCATGTGAAAATAAGAAGAAATAAAATGCTAGTCTATAATGAATAAATGTTTAGTTGATTCACTGAAGTTGATGTTTTTGTAACACAATCAAAAACATTTTCATGAAATAACCCCTCCAAACTAATACTGCACAACTGAACGAGAAGACGGGAATATAAGATCGAAAAGGTCGTCAATAAATAGAAATACATGGAATAATTCTCGCTAATGTCACACCAAAATTTTGTAACTTTACTTCATCTGTTGTGATTTTGTACCTCTCTACTGTTTGGAATTCAGGAAACTAATGCAAGTGAGTAATTACTCAAGATTTCTCTGAAGGTGAACAGGCTGCTTTAAACAGATGCAAGAAAAACAGGCAAATTTCATAAAAGCGTTTACTTTTGTAAGAAAACCGTTGAGAGTGAGCGAGCAACGCTGTCTCCAAGCAGAGACGATAACGACTTATCTCGGAAGTGAACTTGACCTGCAGCTGCGGCACCGAAGATACGGCAAGGAGAGGCAAGTTAACCCACTGCGTAGTAGCGCGAGGGGTTAAGACGACGCAAACATACGAACATTGTCGATCGTTAAAGAGAATCGCTGGCTTTTCGCTCGCCGCCTTTGGTTCGGACGCCGACGCATGGCAAATCAACGGAACTCCCTCCAAACTGGTTTCCAAAGTATCTTCTTTCTGTATAAAGATTCTTGCCTTTACAAAATCATGGTTTCCACTACAGAAACAAACGAATGAATTCAGTGCCACGTAGTGCATCACGACTTTTATGCCCCAGAGGTCTCGCATTCGTGGCCCTTCGTGGAAAACACACCTCTTTGAACGACAGAAGAGGTTTGACAAAAAATGAACCAAATGGCAGTTACACTAAGTTCTTGCCCACCACGTGTAACGAGCCTCCTAATACCCACAACGTCATGTGATCATGACTCTTGTATTTATGAAGCGAAAGTGTGATAAAATTGATTCAATCCACAAGCGCATGCACACATAATATACAGCTGCAAATAGCTAAATAAATAACTAATTTACTGGCAAAACTAGTTGGCCCACATTCTCATACACTACAATGAAGACGTAACTCAACTTACTTGGTAGCTCGGAGACTGTGTGAATCATAAATAGAAGCAAATTTCATCGTAATATCTTCACCGAATGCTAAGTTTCAAGGAAGAGTTGGAGTACACCAATATATGGCCGGTGGTGATATGGTGATATAGCCAGCAGTTAAGAGTTTTGTGGAAAGAGAAATGGCTGCCAATTGACTTTGTGAAATCTGTACCCTAATAACATCTCCATAAATATATACAGGTTGCTTCAAGAGGAGCTACCGCCGCCACTCACAGGGCTTAATCCTTATATCATTTGGAGCAAAATATGTTTTATAAATGTGGGTCCTTTTCCCAATATTTACAGAGTAATTCGAAACATTTAAACAACTAAGAATAAACTAATAACCCTTTCTGAAATTAATACAGCCATGTTTTATCATACCCTTATTGTTTATAGTTGAGCATCACAATTGCGTCTAACAACCTTTCAAATGTTCAAAAAATGTTTCCCGCCTACTTCCATACACTTGGTCGCACGCCTAAGCCAGCCGCACACGATACCATTTTCCGTAGCAGTTTTCATGCCCATTTTCTGCTAGCGTTTCTGCTCCCGTGCAGCCCCCCTCCGGAGGGATCTGGCTCCGGGTATAACAGTTTTCCTACCCATTTTCTGCTAGCGTTTCTGCTCCCGTGCAGGTTACAATCCAGCCCCCCTCCGGAGGGATCTGGCTCCGGGTATAACAGTTTTCCTACCCATGTTCTGCTAGTGTTTCTGCTCCCGTGCAGGTTACAATCCAGCCCCCTCCGGAGGGGTCTGGCTCCGGGTATAACAGTTTTCCCACCCATGGGCATGCCCGAAACGGTATTAGAACGTGTTCTAAACGTCTGCTATACCCACAGAGCTGCGACAGACAGGATGGCGGACACCCGAGTATGTTCACGAAAAGATAACGGGTCCTGTAAAACGTATTTATGTACAAAATAAAACTTAATATATGCGTAAGTAACGGGAAACGTTTCAAATTACTCCGACGGTCATAATGAAACAATGATCACAACTTAAAAAAATACTTGATAACTAAGGATTTTTGTTTCGCATATAACATGTTACACTGCCATTTTGTAAGTTGTGTGTATCGCTCAGTGGGTGCTCTGCCCATAGCTCAGGGGCAAAGTGGCCGATTAATAGTCGAAAGGTCGGGAGTTCGCGCCCATTTTGCTCCGCGGCAGATTTTCAGTTCGCATGTCGCGCACATGTGCACTTTGAATTTGCCATCAATTCGGTCTACTACTTGAACTCGTCTCTCGGCAAACTATATCCACACTGGCAAACGTCAAACGTGCTATATCCAACGTCAAATGTATCGCCAATGAAGTTGGTAAGGTGAACTTTATAAAATAAAATAGCGGGTTGGTGCGCGGTTCTACGCCGCATAGTTTGAAGTTTTAGAGTTCAAATTTCCGTCGTGCAACAACATTTTTTTTTTTTTTTTTTTGTTATTTTATGTGATACATTATTGCTGTTTATAATTTATATTATTATTAGAAAACTTTTATCTCTAGAATATCTTTGTCTAAAAGTCATACCACGCAAATAACTGCACAGTGCAATCAGCTGACTGTGGTTGTTTACAAATCGAATCGATCGTATTCTAATCATTTTAGCTGTGTAGTATGAGTAATGTTAACAGACACACGTAAAAGCCTTATTTTTAGTATAGTGATATATTTGCCTTTTTCGCCTTCTAACCGCAAAAGATTGTTTAATTATGGAATGCACACGATTGATTATTATGATTGTTAAATATGAATAGTAAAATAATAAAATAATGTTTTAATTAGTCACATACATGTCCGTTGTACATAAATGTGAATACACTACTGCTTATGTATAAAAATACGACATTTTCCATACATTAATAGTCTAGTACCTGTACTCAGAAACTCAAATAAATGCAGTCTTCAGGTAAAAAACAATCTTCGTACTTTTTGGATGTATCACAAAGCATCTACATAAAATATTATATTGCAGTTATGTTCCTGCCAACTGCGGAATGTCTGCCATTTGCGATTGTTTCGCTTGCCATTTCCTTTTTTCTGCTAGAACTCATGTAACGTGTGGGTACGTACTAATACATTATTTCTTCTCTTCTGCTATGGAAATTTTTACCCCTTCTGTTGTGCCCATGCGTGTAACAGAAGGTAACAGAAGTTGGGTGTCGTGTAGGGACGGCTTTATGGACCGCACGTGATGTTCTACGTGGCTGCACACGGCTGTCTTTGATTTCTGTAGCGGCATACACGATACACACAAGTAGTTCCTCACGTGTTTGTGCAGTCCTTTGGTAAACAATACACCTTCATCCATCCTCATACGCAATAATCTAGTGGGCGATAGATCTGGCGATCTAGGATGCCAGGGGTGGAAACCGCCTCGTCCTATCCATCTCTCAGGGAACTGCACATCTAAGTACATTCAACCACAGCACAGTGGAAGTGAGGAGGTGCACCATATTGCTGGAATATCATACGATGTCTCACTGTCACTGTAATATCTTCAAGTAGTAGCGACAGTTCAGTTCTTCTTGCAACAATTGCAGATACACCACACCAGTCAAGCGTCCCGGGAAAATGAATGGACCAATCAGCTTATCGTGTAGGATACCACACCACACATTGATGCTGTAACGGTGTTGAAGCCTCCTTTTTACTGTAGGGTGTGTATGTTGACATATTTTGCTCCAAATGATGTAAGGAATAGGCCCTGTGAGTAGCGGTAACAAGTCGTGAATAAATATATATATACACATGATGTGTGTGTACATATATATAAGAATAGGTTATTTATTGATAAAAAATACGTACAATTAATGCTGCCGATCACTTTACTTGCACATTAAAGGGTTTTGATATACAAAAATTTAAAATAATTTAATTACCGTTCTCAATTATTTAAAATTACGCTTATAATCGTTTGATTTTAATTTAATTTTAATTATCTGTGTAAAATAAATGTTTATGATGAATGTTAAAGACTAGTAATAAAGTAAATGTCAATTAGTATTTGTCTTGTTGGAGCTATTTGTAGAATTATTAATGAATGATAATCAATAATGACGTAATAAAGATATATTTAACTACATTTGTAATTAAAAGTATTTAATAATTATATAAAATGACTTAAGGGACCATTATTTGCTTTCAGGAATTTAATGATTTTATTATTCATTTGATGAATGCGGAGGTCGCGGTGGCGCTGAGCGGTTAGACTGCATGCCTCCCACCAAGGCAAATAGGGTTCAATACCCGGCCGGGCCACTTCCGATATTTCGTAAATGGGATTCATGCCGGACGATGCCGATGGTCTGCGGGTTTTCTCGGGGATCTCCCGCTTCCCCCGCCCTTGCATTCCGGCGTTAATCCATTCTCACCTCATTGCACCTTCATCAGCTCTTAAGACCTCTTTGCCAAGATCCGCCCAAATCTCTCAACTCAGCTCAACTCAACATTTAGTGAATGCGTTAACAGGTACTCTTTCTACAATTGGTATGAAACTATGATTCAGTTTTTATTTTAAGGATTTCATTATGGTGTACTCTATAGATAATATTTAAACTTTTGCTTATCTTGCTTATTATTTTTCTACTATTTAACTGTCAGTTATAGGTATTGTTTAGTTTATTTAAATGTTAAGAATGTTTATGTTATTCTTGTCACTCTGTTTTTGATGAAAGGTGGGTTGTGTTAAAGACTATTGTTTCATGAAAAGGTGGTTGTGTGATAATATGAGTTTTATCACCGATATCTATGATTGTTATATTGCATTTTGGTTTGAACTGATACAGAATTCCAATCATATATAATTAATAAAGGAAAAATAATCGATTTTGAAGCAAGTAGGGATAAAAAGGTCGTTATTTGAAGAATATGCCCTATTATCGACAAAATTATCTATTTTATTCCAAAAATCACTTCCAAAATTGTTGATTTTACACGTAAATGAAACGTTTCACCAAATCATTTCCAAAAAAACCATTTTTTTAATATCTCGATCGATTCCTGAAATAAGCAAAGTGGATTCGAGGCTATGCGAGAGCCAAAAAGTTCTCAGGGAAGCAAGCAGTACATTTCGTTCCTACAAAACATTTATTTACGAAATAAAAAATACATAACACATAATCACGGATTGAAAAACAATTCCACTTGACCAAGAATATGCATGTCGCCAGTAGTGCCAACTAATTTCTGATACAACCAAATCTGATCACCAAGTTCCATCTTAATTTTCTTACATGAATACATAGATGCACTTAGTCCTCAGAGTAGTAAAAGCGGATTCGAAGCTCCGAGCAAGCTCCAGCAGATCGGGCGGATCAGCGGACATGCCACACCCAACCTCCCCCCCCCCAATAACAATCTTGCACCCCCTTCACCTATCACTGTCATCTTCCTTCCTAACCCTCACTCCTCCGTTAACCCCAAGCCTCGCCTCATCATCTACCCCTCCCTATTACAGCAAATCGAGAAATACGCAAAATATCGAAACAAATTTTAAATCACGGAAAAATTATACTGACAACTCCAGCCACAATGTTGTATGTATACGACCTTTACCTCAACCACAGTGACATTGATATCTAAAAATAGAGAACAAGATTGTAAAAATAAAATGAAACTCGTAAAAATCGAGGAACATTTTACATCACTGACTCCACCCCCAATATTGGGTTTTGGTGACCTTAACTTTAACCTTAACCTCAAAAATAGAGAGCAATTTTTTTTAACATCTGAAGACACTCATAAATATCGACCAATATATTAGACCTACATTACTGACTCAGGCCTCCATGTTTGATATTGGTGTCCTTAACCTTAACCCCAATAATATTGAATTCTAAATCAACAATAAATTGCACAAAATAGAAAGAAATACGTAAAAATTGAATAACATATTACTTTCCTGTCTCCGACCTCCATGTTGAATGTTTGTAACCTTACTCCATTTGTTGGCGACCTTACTCCATTTGTTGGCGACCTTGAACTCGAATAATAAAAAAAATTGTAAAAATCTAAAAATATTAATGAAATTCTAGGAACAAAGTTTCACTACTTGCCCTAACTGTCATGTTGGATGTAAGTGACCTTTATTGTGATCCCAATAACTTTAAACTTAAAAAGAAAAGATTGAAAAAAATGAAAAAATCTAAAAAAAACCGTAAAAAAAAGACACCGGGGAAAAATTGCATACCTGATGAGAAAAAACGAAGGTGGATGTGTGTGACACTGAAGGTTCGATTCTCGTAAATATGGCAGAGCACAGCAACTCCCTTGTACGACGATCAGGAGACGACCGAACCTCCAACTCTATATTTCATTGGCTATATAGCTGATAAAACTTCCGTCCCTCAAAGTGAATTATTGACTTTACATAACACATATACCCGCTCCCCCACCATCCCCACCCATATCACACCTCTCTTCGCTCCACATCACTCGGCATTTACTCACCATAGCTCGAATCCCATCAATACCCACACGTCACCAACCCACCCCCGACTCTCCGTCCCCCTTGCAATTAACTCACTATAGCTCAACACCCTCACCATTTACTCAACTTTGCTCATCACCATCACTATTTACTAGCCATAACTCATGCCCCTCACCCCATCCACCCACACCATCAACCAATCACACGACTCTCCACCCCCATTACTGTGCGAAATACAACCCCAACACACTGCCCACCGATACATAACCCCTCCTTCTCGCCCCAGCTAGTTTCCACCACTCCTTTTACTCCCTATAGTTCGACCGATTAGTCTGTTCCACTCCACTTTCGCCAATATGTTGCCATACTTTATCTTATCACCTGCTAAAGTTCGACTCTCCTCCACAACAGCTACCATGCCATGCCCCTTCCTCCCTCCACTTCACATTACAGTCAATTCAGTCCGCACTATTTACTCACTACATATCAACCCCTTCGACCCTATCATTGTATTTCATTGACTATTTCATCGGCACCCAACACCCTCTCACCATCTCTCGTGATTGACTCAGACCATACAACTGGTCATTATTAGTTGGCCCTACCAAAGGACCATACCGACCAACCATTCTAGCAAACGACTGTCTGCAACCTAGGCTGTAACCATTCAAGACTGACACTACTAAAAATGGCACTACTCAAGACTGACTCCACCCAAGAATGATTCCACTTAAGACTGGCTCCTGCCGAGACCACTTCCTTCAAAACTTGCTAGAACAATAGACAAGACCAACCAGCCAGACCATCTTACCATACCACCCACCTAGGCAAACAGTCATTGGCAGATAATTTCGAAAAAAGTCGCCTAATACTAATCTCGTTACTTTCCTCTTTGCACAAAAACTTCGCAAAATCTTTGCGAATATTCGCAAAACACCTCACGTACAGCTAACCATACCAAGGTACCATACCAGTCTACCAGATCGTCTGCATACCAGACCGATCATCTATACCAGCCGACCATACGAACTGTCCGTACCGGCAAGCCATACGAATGGACTGTACGAAACATCCGCACAGACTAACAATACGAGCCTTCCATACCAGCCGACCACTTGAAACAGCCATACCAAACAACCATATTAACCGCTCATACTAGTCAGACATACGAACCAACCATACAAGGCAACCCAACGAACCAACCATGTGAGCAAACTATACAAGCCAACAATACCATCTAAAAAAAAAAACGAACTGGTAATGCCAGTCAACCGCACCATCAAACCATACGAACTGCCCATACCAAACAGTCATTCCAGCCAACCAGTCTAGCGACAATCAAGATCAGCCAATCATAACAACTATTAATGCCAACCAGTCATACAGACTGACCATAACTAGCAGTCCATACCTAAGTTCGATAACTAAGTTCCATACCAAAGGACCATATTCCAGCCAACCGGGTCAACCAACCAGACCAGTCAACCATACCGACCATCCATACTAGCCAACGACTGATTCCACACAAGACTAGCCCCTGCCGAGACCAATTCCTGCCAAACTGACTAGAAAAATGGACAAGACCATCTATCTGTACCAACAGACAATGAAGAACACTCTCTCGAAGGCGCCTAGTAAGAATCTCGTAGCTAACCTCTTCGCACAAAAACTTCGCAAAATCTTCGTGAATTTTCGTAAATTTTCGCAAAAGTCTTCGCAGATCTTCACCATACTTTGCAAAAACCTCACAAATCTTCACAAAAACATCGCAAAAAAATATCATCCACAGCTGACCAAACCAAAGGCCCGTACCAGCCTTCCAGACCAACCGACCGCCCAGACTGCCCAACAATACAGAATGACGATTACTAGGTGACCATCCAGACGACCGTACCAGCGATCAAGGCCAACCAGTAAGACCAACAGACCATACTAATCATTCATGCCAACAGACTATGACATCCAATATCAAAACAAGTCGCGTAATACCTATTCACATCCATAATCTCTTCACACAAAACATCTTGAGACTTCGCAAAAAATTCGAAAAACCTCTCACCCACCGCGATAATGCAGCTAATCGTGAAGTGAGTATCGGAAATTCTAGTAAGCACTTAACAAGCCATTTCGCGAACCTGTATACGGGCTACGTAACATTCCTCAGAGTATATCGCGAACAATGCCGCGAACCATGACGAGATTTACGAAATATCCCTCAATGCATGTCGCGAGCCACTTCATGAAACAACATGTGACGAGGCTCTCTTCGCTGATGGGTGAATAAATTCTATTCTACAAAAAAAAATCACGAGACCTCAGCTTCATCAGAGACGAAACTGAAGATGTAGATTCTAAAGTATAATAAAAGATAATCAGTTTGTAGCGCTCAGTTTAAGTCGAAAGTCGAACCCCTATGATTTTATCTCCAAATTAGAGGTTGTATTTAATTTGTATTTGATACCAGTAGTGCAACGTTCAAACAACTGTTGTGTAATCAAAGTAAAACAAACATAATATTGTGATTTTATGGATTTTTTTATAAATGATCCATAATTTTGTGTCAGTGTACCATTATTTGAATGCCCCGTACCTCAACAGAGCACTAATGATCCAACATCCCTGCTCAGTAGTGCCAAGGAGGCCATGGATTTCACACGCAATGAGTACTGGGACATGGCAATGGCCATGGGTTCATCCGGCGGCCAAGCTCCATGCATCCAACTTGCGAAATAGTGCATTGGTTTGGGCAGATCAAACTTCGATCACCAGTTATGACGTTTCGACGTTTTATATGATAATGCTGTATGCTGTGCTTAACATGAAATATTGCCATTTTATCTACTTTAATGTCGTTTTGTCCGTAAACTAAGGGCCTTACACTTTTTTTACCAAAGAATATTTTCTACTTAGTTTTGATCACAGAGTCGTGTGGTGCATTTCGTATCCACGAATTACCAGACAACCTGTATATGAAGTTATTAAGTAAGGTGGACTGCTTCTGGACGACCCCAACAGACCAAAAGAAAAATGACAGGAATGCCCCTTTGACTGTCAGATAGGCATGGACTGAGCCAGCGGCCTCCTTGTCCACCAAACAGCGACATGTCACAGCTTTACGGGTGCACTCTATTTATACTACTGCAGTTTCCTTTTTCTTAGCTCAGGAGAATCTGCGATCCATACGACCTTCGCTTGTTCAGCCATGAACACATCAACACCGTCGCCTTCGTTTACAGCAGTATAAGAGTAACTCGTAATACTAAAGTCTCGTGACATACTGTCTTTGGCGAAGTACTTTCTTGGCGATGAATTACGAACTACACTTTCTTTGGGAATGGCTGATCGCTGCCCCAGTGTATGAACTACCACGGTCGAGCGCACTAATTTCTGCCTCTAAAAATTGAAGCGATGGCACGAGGAGACAGAATAAAATTACTATCGTTCGAAACTAGTAATTATATTTATGTATGTTATTTTGACACGTAAAAAATTCAGCATTAGGCCTGTTTACACATTACATTGTAACATTTTTATATTGTAGGAACATTTTTGAAGGCATTAAATGAATACAAGATATGAAATAAAAGAAGATTGCCTAGTAAACTTTATAAAATGCGAAAAGAAAAAAATAAAATACATTCGTTTTCTTTTACTAGCACATATACCTCTAATGATTACTTTTTCTGGAATGTTTTATGTAAGAGATCAATATTCCAAAAAATGAATGTAAGAAAATCTGGTAAGAATTACGGATTGGGTGCTACAGTCTGACGCAGCTGGGTATTGGCTGCCTGTTATCTGTTCATCGAAGTGCGATAGCGTGTTTCAAATATTTAAATTTATCTGCACTGCAGAAAATTGTTTGGTATATTATTCCAGAGTCGGCATGCCTGATAGCCAAAATACTTTTCTAATATGGTTCCATGGTGCTTTGGTACGTGTCGATTATGTTTGTGCCTTGTATTATATCCGTGACTTGATGACTATTTATGAAGTTTTGTGTAAATATAACGTGATAATTTGAGCCGCTTAACATTTCTGAGTTGGGTGATAAACTGAAATTTGCTTGTGTTATTTATATTCTGCCAGTTTGTGTTTGGTAACGGTTTGTTAGATATTATTACTTTTTTCATATTATAAATGCATCGCACGCAACATTTTGTACCTTTTAAATTTTATGCTGCTGTGTTTTAACAGGGCCGACAAATAATCCAGCACAATAACTGAAGGATGACAGGACCTGTGTTTCACTAACCTAATTAAATTTACTTGTGGCATGATAAATACATCGTGCGGCCTTTTGTGGTGCATTCTCTGGATAAGTGCTAAGGAGTCATTTTATAGCAAGAAAGTGATCACACGCACAGGGCTTTAGTTTCACAGGAATTCGTACGCCATGTTTCAAAACTTCCGTGGTTTGTCACGCCACTTGATTTGACGGTCATCGATGACTTGTGGGATCAGATCTGGTGATAGATTTCTACATGCCCTAGTGTTCGTAATTTATACAATAATTCTAACAACTGGGCAAATTTGTCGCAGGTTAATAAACGATCCTTCTTTGATAGCGTACCCGCTCATAGCAATGGATAAATACAGTAACCATGTAGTCCAATGAGGTATCAAAGGTGGCCTTCTTATTGGTCACAGGAAGCGGGAAATTGCTTTGTTGTAATGAAACTGAAATCACATATTTGTCTGTGCTGTCACAATGGTAAAATTTCGTTTTCGTATTGGTGCACAAATTTTAGTGGCACCGAGTGTACTTACGAAAGACCATTCCTAGCAACCATCATGTTTGGTATTATTTTTTATTCTGGATTTTCCATTTTCCAAATTTAGATTTAAAATTCCTTTGTCTGTGACGTCAAAAAGAATTCCAACAAAAAATGTATTTTCTAAAACTTGTACGTAGCATTTAAAAATATAAAAAATGGCTTTCGTGACCACTTTCTGCATTATATCCGTGTCACTATCGTTCTTTGTTCCGACGATTTGGCAGACATTGCAGCCTCTATATTCAAGGCGAAGAAGCGCCGCCATTAACTGTTACCTGCATGGGTAAGAGTTAATACTGTTACTTCACCTTGGAAAAAGAAGCTGTAATGTTTTTAGAAACATCGGGACAAAGAACAACAGTGACGCATACTGAAACTCACTAGGTAATAAGCCAAGAACGTCCCGTCCAACTCCAATAAAAGCTGTTTGCAATGAGTCAATATACTGCTACGTAATGCGTGTTTAATCGAAGCTAAAAGGTGCATGAGTCAATATACTGCTACGTAATGCGTGTTTAATCGAAGCTAAAAGGTGCATGTGTCATTCACAACTGTCAGTGGACCATTGACCGCCGTCCGGGTATGTATCGAACTTAAGACGTTAGCTAGCAATTAAATTGATTTCCAAAAAACAGACAATTTTATCCACGACTGGAAATGTGAAAACCAGCTAAGCAAGAAATTTAAAGATGTAATAATTTTTTAAAATACGATATTATCTTTGTTAGGCCTATAAGAAATTTTATACCGAATGATGCATGTTAAGTAATTATAATTACGAGGAAAACCTATTTATGAAAATATTAAAACCCATTTTCTTTTTCTTTTGATGCGAATTTTATTTAAGTTTTATACAGAAAACACAATAAATATGTTTGGATATATTTTAGAGACGTACTTAGAAACTTCTATTTCAAGAGCGGACATAGTTTATAAATTGATTTTTACGAGACTTTGGAGTGTCTGTAACTTTTTGAATGATTATGTACTTACAAATGACAAAAAAATTCACTATTATTCTTGAAACCTGTGAAATATGTCGAAACATACCGTAAATAACTATAAAAGAAACTAAAGATGTGCAGTGTAATTAACAGTATCCAGATTCTACTCGTAAAATAACATAACTACTATGCGTGTAGTCATATTATTTTGTCTTTTATTTAAGGATAGGAATACGGAGAAATTTTGGGGAAGTTTTTTGCGAAAACGTAGCCTTGTTGTTAATTTCGAATCACTATAGGATTTTACCTGGATGCTTAAACTATCATTGTTCTTCCACGTGCCATGTTATTTGATGCAGTCACTGATTACACATTTTGTTGTAATAATACGTTTAACTTTCTTTTAATTTATAAATAAATTAAAGGTTGCTTTATTGATTAAATTACTTTTCAGCGAATAGCTTAACTATCTGAATTGCACATAACACTAATCTAACTTATTCGTGACACGAGGCCATAATTTCTTACAATGCTAGAAATAGTATAGAAATCTCCAAGTAACCCGTCAATTGCTTTAGCTGCCTCTTAAACGAATTAAGAACGTTCAGATATTTTAAATTCATTTTTTCGGGAAACAGAAAATTAATATTAATTTGGAGAAATTGTGAAGAAATAAACAGAAAAAAATTAAACTGCAATAAGCTTATGTTGTTAATGGCGTATATTGTACAGCATTTATGCCAATACTATAGTATTTGGAATACATTATTTGTTCTGTCATAAAACTTCATGAATTTGTAGTGAATTCATTATCTTTTATTATCATACCATGTTGATGCCTATATTACCTTCATGTTTTCTCATAAAAAGAAAAAAATTAACATAATTCAATAACGCTCAAGTAATTTCGGTGACGATTTTATTATTTATTATGTTGCACTGCGAGTTTAAATTGAAAAAAATATTTATATAATGCGGAGAAAATTTGATACAACTTGTAGGAAATGAGTACTAGATTTATTAATATCCTTTCTATACTGTACTAAAATAAAGAAAAACTTTAACGCTGTTATTTTATTCAATATACTGGTTACGATTTAACCTATTAAACTTACGCTGTTAGAACTGAAACAATAAGTAATATCAGAGTATTTTCGAATTTTTCACCTTTTTGTATTTGATTGCTCAGATAACTTTACTCTCCATTATTACCTATGAGGTTTTAGAAAATTCGCAAAAAATTGCAAAAAAAATAGATACAGTAACATTTTCCAGGAAGGTCTCACCGGCATATAGTTTTCGAGTGTCAGCATTTTACATTTAGAGCAATCAGAATTGTTGATTTACTGATACGTTAATGTTTATTACAAAACCGACAAAAATTAATTATTGCTGTCGCCAATCTGCCAATACCTCTAAATGGGTTTTAAAATAGGCCAATTAAATTCTGAAATCTATATTAGTGATTTACTTCCCTGTGGAGTTTAGACGGTTTTTTTTAATGACTCACTAGAGACGTTACTTATTGCAAAATATGTTTGCAAAAGAACAAATATGTTATTGAATGTAATACTGCAGTTGTCTTATTAATTTTAAAGAGATCGCTAAATGGCTTTCTGACGTATGTCACTCAAATGATAGCACCACGTAGAGAAACTGTAGACAAATGAATAACTGCTCTAAACAGTCTGGACAAAAGCTAAAATAACAAATTGCAGCCGCCTGCCCAAATAGAAAGTGTTTTTTTTTTTCCTGACGTTATGTTTGTATCATTTGCAGGATTGAAAGACACGTCCCGCGAAACTAGTTTCGAGCATTGTCAAAAAGTCACATGTTTGACTGCATGCAGTCTGTCAAATCTTATGCAGTGCGCCACTTTAACGGAACTGCGCACAAAGCAACAGTTTTTTTTTTTTTCACTCGGAGCTGCTAAGTTTTAAAGCCGCACTCCGGAGAGAGAGCATCGACGAGATAGGCGATGCAGTGGCTGGCGTAAAAAAAAAAAAACTTCCCTGCTTCTGGATTATTTTTTTCCTAGCAGGTTCTTGTAGCCTCAGAGTTTTTTTTTTTGGTGCGTGAAAGATATTATCTTCATCTCGTAATGTCGTATATAGATGCCAAAAATTTAGGTAATGTTGTAGTTTTCTAAAAAAATAATAATAATAAATAATTTAAATACATTAAAAAGTTTGCAAAGTTTTTTAAAACTCATTTACAGACGGGATTTTTCACTCCTTTGAAATAAATATAAAATTGTTAGCAAAAATAAACATGATACGTCAAACGGTATTTCTGTGCTTTCATCCCACAGTAGTCTTTTTTTTTTACGCAGCGAAAAAAAAAACCCTGAGCATGCGTTTTTCATTGGAAGCTGCCACCCCCTCGCCTCTCCAACCCTGGCCGACCTAGCCACCTATTGATTTTTGCCATCTTTTTTTGCCCCTACTTTTTTTTTTCTCCCGCCGCCCCTCTCCACACCACCCCTGGTTTTTCTGTCCGCCGGGCGTTCTGTCCCATGTCTGGCGCGGCCCGGCGAACAACTGCCACGCCGCGCCGGCCAGTGCAGCGGCCCTCCTGCACTGCATCGGGACATCCCGCCGGCCATGCGACTGCCGCTTCTTCGACTTCCCTCGCGTCACACGAGCACACAAACGTCTTCCCCCAGCGCTGCCTCGAGGCTTCCGGGGTTCCGCCGACAGCGAAACGTTTCAGCTGACGCGCGCGACCGACTTCCGTTACCGCTGACGAGCGCTCAAATCACTGACGGCTCCCTCGATATTGCTCGACGGCAGCGAGAGAACTGTCGTCAGCGACCAGCACCCATATTGCTATAATCTGTCCACTCTCAAACTGGCCGCTTGCGATCTACCTCTCTCATTCTATTGTGCCCTTACATCACACGTAAATTTAACAAGACTGTTCACGATAAAGCGAGCACTTTGGAAATCAACCTTTGAAAAATGTCACTGTCCCTACCTGCATACAAAATAATGGATAACAGCGAAGGGAAAGTAGTTCCGTGCTTTAACGCTGAATTAAAAGTGTTACGTAAACATTTCTGAATTCCGAAAATATTACTTTTACTGTATGTTATTTCTAATGAACTTAAGTGAAACAATCAAACAACTGGTGAAATATTTACTCTTCCAATAATTTCACCGTTTCACTTGAGCGACGCATGAATACAGTTGCGAGGGCCTCGGCAACGTTAGTTTTGCACGTGGTGGAATAGCACGCAATGGATACACTAGCAGATCTTAAGCAGGGCTTTTAAAAGTGCTCAGTTTAACGTGAACAGCCTTTATCTATATTCATGCGCCGTCCTAGTGAACTCTTCGAATTCATAGTCAAGTAAATGTGCTACTCATATACAAATTCTTACTAAAATGCAAATAAAACAAAAAAAAACACAAACCTCCAATGGCCGAATTTGAACATTATTCTCCCAATACACCGCCGAGTATTAGGACTGTTTTTTATTCCTACGCTGCCAACGTAACTGGAAAACATATGTGTAGTTTGATAAGTGTTCACTTTATCGTGAACAGCGTATACTTTTCAGCGTGACTTCAGTTTCGGAACACTCAAATGCAATTAATAAAGTACTATCCTCACAGATGAAGACTGCTTCGATAGTTATTTTAAATACTATTTTTTATATTTGTTCAGTGCAGTCGTAAATTCTTTTAATAGTAATTGTGAGATCTGAGATCAAAGTTATAGGACATATCAATTCAAACTTAATGGAGCACGTTTCTTATGCACTGATGACAGCATATCAGGGCCGCAAAACCGCGTGCAATAGAAAGAAAATAAAAAGGCAAACACGCACACAATTGCCTCATCCCACTTATCCATTAAAATAACAAGAACTCAGAAAGCGTTCAGTTAAAAATAATTCTAGCTGTGTTTTTTTTTAAGGCCTACTATTAGAAAAAATATAATTCTTAGATGGTTTAAGGAATATTTTTTAATAGTTGGCGTGCAGAGAATTGAAGATTTTTTTTAAGCATTAAGGACCTGCTTACAGAGTGAAAACTTTGGATTAAACACAACTGTTATGATGTATATTTTTATCATAATAAACATTTCGGTATTACGAATATTTCTGTAGCTTTTCCGCAGAAATTACACAATGATTGTCGAGTTTTTATATATGCTATCTCCTGATTGTAAATAATTTTACAGAGCAATTATCTTGAATGACTCAGCTCGAATGACTACACTGCACATGAACACAATTGATATTACTGAAATTACTGACGAGTGACGTAGCCTATCTTGGCATCGGAAGGTGAAATTTCTAGATGAAAAATTATTAACAAACATTTTCTTTCGCGTACATTTAACAGTCCTGTTAAAAATTCCCTAGATAATGTCTTAGATCCGATCATATTAGTTAGTGGAAGAAGTTGACCAATTGTGTTACTTGTATGTCACATTATCTTGCTCAGTTATCTGTATAAATATTTACAGTACCAGAATATATATATATATATATATATATATATATATATGAATTCAAATATCTATCAGATCTTTCAAATAAAGACAACATTTATGATACAAAAAATCTCAATCCAAGTTCACGATACACCAGTTCATTTTTTCCGTGTGTAAAAGAACACTATCAATGACGTCACGTGTACATCTGTCCACTAGAATGAACACGCCAAATTATTGAACGAAAGTATCGTTTATCACGCATGGAAACAAAACAATAATATGCGAAATGGCCAAGTGTATAATTTCGGAAGGGACGGTATGAAAATAGTTGCATATTCGCAAGAGTTCACTTAAAAGTCTACAAGTACGATTCAAGATCAAAATTGCTGCCTGACACAACTATATATATTTTTTTTCATATATGTTTATGCTTTTCGTGTTAACAGTTCTTAGTTTGTTCTATAAGAAAGTGTTTACGTAGTTAAGTAATACATTAATATTATGTGTGCGTTTTTACTTTTATTAGAAAATTTCGTGTCACACAGCATATCAATGAGTGAAGGCTAAAACATATATTTTTCTGACGGCTATGTGGGCATTGAAGATAGTTTTGAATTATTTAACAGAAGCGAGAGAAATTATTCTGCTATTGTCAAGATAATTCTTGTTAAACATTTTTGCATATTGCATTTTTTTTATACGCACTAGAGCAGTGGTTCCCAAACTTTAGTTTATCACGCCTCCCTTCTGGAAAAAAAATTACTATTATCCTCCCCCGTGACCAAGCTTCATTATAATAAGGGTAAAATAAAACGAATGAAAGTCTCAAAGGTTTTGTTTAATCATTAAATTGTATTGCTTATTGAACGCAAATGGTGGTGAACAAATCAGTCAATGAGACGGAAGAGCTTGGCATATTGTCAAAAAGATTCCCAATTTTTGGTTGAATAGAAGAAATAGCGCAACGAAAATCACTCGCAATATCGAGTTTGCTTCTATACTTTGGCGCCCGGGTCCCCCTTAGCAAGTCTAATGCCTCCCTTGGAGGGCGCGCCCGCCACTTTGAAAATTATTGCACTAGAGTGAGTGAAGAGATTTGAGCGGCTCTTAACAGCAAGGTCTTGAGAGCCGATGAGGGTGATTGTGGCGAGGGGCAAACGGGAGATCCCCGAGAAAACCCGCCGACCAGCGGTATCGACCGGCATAACTCCCACTTGTGAAAATACCGGAGTGACCCAGCCGGGGATTGAGCCCGGTTCGTCTTGGTGGGAGGCGAGCAGTCTAACCGCTCGGCCACCGTGGCCCAAGTAAATTAGGATTAGCTACCAACTGAAGTTGTAGAGCTTGAGCAACCCAAGGCAGCGAACTGCCACGGAGTACCTTAAAGCTGTTCAAAAGCCCAAATATTTTTATCTAAATGTTGAGGATATTTTATGGTTTAGAAGCATGCCATCCATGACAGCTTGATAAAAAAAATATCTAAATATTTGAATAAATAACTTTCATAATGTTTTTAAGACCAAATAGGACAATTTTTAACTTAAAATATTTATACGTACACATAAAAAAAAGTGGTATTATTATCAAGTTTGATTCCAGATATAGTATTCATTGACGTCACTGGGGTGATGTGTCGCAATGTCATTGAAATATGGCACCCGGTTCACCTCCAGTACCGGTTGAACTTCTGGTTAATTGGTTATTCTAATAACATTTGTTCTCAGTAGTTATAAATTGAATTACGGAGGTACCGCATTACCAATTTCGATAAAAAATAATCTTCATGGCTGTTCTAATAACACAAATCAATTTATGAGTTGTAGTGGAACGTTGCTAATAATTTTGTTTACTATTTAGATTTGTACCGAGAAAGATTTTTTTTCCCCAAATTCGTTTACTTCAATTTGCATACGTTTTTCAGTCTACTATTTTTTATATAGATACCAACGAAAAATGATGCAATAAGCTAAAAATGTAGGAAATAATTTTTGCCTCTTGAACACACTTTTTGCTAACGATTATTAATTAAGGAATGTTGAACTACACTGTTTCAAATTTGAAAACTACAAATGTGGTTGACAGATTTTCACCTCATACGCTCGTGTATAACAAAGCCTCACCAGCACAACTGTCAAAATAGTATGGGGGAACGTTAATGTGGACACTCGTTTACATTTCGTTCGCCAACTAACCCATACTTTCGTAAAAATATAATTGTTTTTTCATAGTTTTAATACAGGATTTATTAGCCACGCTAAAACTTTGTTAGAAGGAGGGGCCATGGTGCCTGAGCGCGCCACACACACACACACACAAAATGGAAAAATTTTTAACTTCTCGCTGGTGTTGTATCCTACCTACTTCCCCTGATATAGAGAGTATGATGGCGCTTGGTTTATTCACATAAACATACATTTAATAAAATCCGAGAAGGATGGTTATGTCTACAAAACCTTCGAGATTATGAATAATTAACAAATACCGACATTGGGTAATATTTTTTGTTTTGAAAATAGGAGACCCTGAAATTGTACTTGCAAACTCAAATTATATTCGCCTTCCTTAAATGCTTGTACATATTTTGCTTGTTTACGAGCAGACTTGCAACAATAAGGTTCGCTAAATAATTATTTAAAGTGAATATATACAAACAATCAATGCGAGCGTAGGCACATGAGATTCAGAAAGTATCAAATTGGTTTTAATACAACATTTAAGCATAGCAGTGCTTGGTCGCTGTATAGGTGAGTGGTTAGAATACTGGCTTCCCTTACAAAAAGGCGTAGGTTCGAATCTCGTGCCTACATGAAGAATTTTTCTTTTCTTATATGTTACCAGCCTTCATGAGAAAGTGTGCAATTTACATGATTTAAATTTTTAACAGATTTTTCATTAAAATAAATTTCTGATACATTTTACTGTATTTTTTTTTTACCGTTTCGGTATTTTTCAAACATAAGATAAAATAGAATTATATAAAATAATTCTAATTATTTGAAAATGTGTAGATTCCTATATGTATGATTAATTTGACAAGGCCGGTCAGCCGAGTGCCTCGTGAGCATGTCTATATACGCTCAAGGACCTGCGAGAAGTGAGGTGATGGTGCTGTGCAGCAAGTAGGGTCATTTCTCTTAAATACAAAAAAAAAAAAATGTTTTCCTGGCATTGAGTTACATAATCGATATGACATCACGATCGAATGCATCTTGAAAAGACGATTCCAGTAATATATAACACTCAAAACTTACACCTTTTTAAATTTTTGAATTATGAAATTGTATATTTAAATTTAAATTTTTATTTTTTGTGATTTTCCTTGATTTTTATCGGTTGGGCGGTGGGAAGGGGTGGTCGACGATTTTCTTGATGGTTAGGAACCTCAAATTGTCAGGGAAAAATTATCGCCGAGGCTGGAATTTTTAACCAGTTTTTTTAATTCCTTATAATTTTTATAACAAATTTTTCTGTGATATTTTTTAGAGAGAAAAGTGAATTTTTAGGGAAAAAGGCCGATTTTAAGGGGAAAAACGGGAAATTCAAGATGATGGCCAGAGTTTTCTGAAAGCAGTTTCTGGTTGGGGAGGGCGGGAGAGGTCTTTTTTGCAGCTGGAAAAAAATGAGAAATTTTTAAGTGGAAAAAGTGGATTTTGGGTAAAACTATTAACTTTTGAAGTGGTTTTTTTTGGGGTAAAAACAAGTGATTTTGAGAAAAAAATTCCAAAATAGAGGAATTCAAGATGGTGGTCATAACCGTGAGCCGGGACCTAGTTAACTGGAACCTAACTGCTTATATATCCCCACACAGGTACCATACCAGCCACTGTAACTCATGCATGCCATCTGCTCTACGAATCAACACCATACGAAATATATTTATCGTTCATACGTCTTACAATAACTCAAGGATACCTCAACCATTAAGTCCACACTAATCTTTCCAAATATTTACTTACTGTTCATACTTTCTGCTCTACTGGTCGACACCAGCCAAATATATACTAATCACTATACTACCATACCAGCCAACCATCCATTATAAACCAAGTCACACCAGACAAAGTCTGTACACAAACATTCGTGCCATCTGTCAAACTAACGTAACTTAACCTACTAAAGCTCCAAAAAACCTAATCTACCTTAACCTCTCAAACGCCAGAAAAATCTCAGAAATAACCTACCACAGTTCAGATTACAATTATACTTATCCTAAGCACACATATATCCTATTCGTCTAACATTATTTCAACCACTTAAGAAAATTTGACATGTCCAAACATCAGAAACGCACTCAAACAGACTACGGCCAGTCAGCAATTAGCACTTCGAGTAAAATTCGCCTTACAAAAGAACAGTAGGATCAAGCAGAATTATATTTTAAATCCAATATAGCCAAATAGAAAGTCAGACACCATCAGGTCTACTCAATAAACCATACATTCAAGGCCAGTCCATATCAAAATCATCCTTACCATATGTCAACGAAACATAATCGACTGATACAAACCACCATGTTATGATGTCACCCAACCATCATGTTAGACCTAGGTGACCTTGAACCTTTGCCCTATAGATCCATCTATCCACTAATCCATAAATCCATAGATCTGTCAATCCATCGATCCACCGATCCATCAGTCCATCGATTCGCAAGTCATTAGATCCACCAATCCATAAATGCATCGATCTACCAATCCATACATCCATCGATCCACCAATCCATAAATACATCGATCCACCGATCCATCAGTCCATCGATTCGCCAGTCATTAGATCCACCAATCCATAAATATATCGATCCACCAATCCATCAATTCACCAATCCATCAATCCATCGATCCACCAATCAATCAAAACCATCGATCCACCAATCCATCAATCCATCGATCCATTGATTGACTGCTGGGTCGTGTATACATATGTATGCCTTTATCCTCGGAAACATTTATGCGAACAGTGGTCCTAGTCACACTACCAGTTTTTTAATGCATTATCAGTCTCGTCTGCAAATCGAAATATTTCGAGGCTCATTATGTTGATGTGTGTGTGTCGCTAGTTGAAATAAATTCCCCCTATTTTAAAATAAAATTATGTAGTCCTACCTCCAAAGAGCTGAAAGATAAAAATTTTATTTAATAATGCCATTTTAAAAAAGTATATCCAGGTCCCTCGGTATATTTAATTACTTAATGGCAAACTGTGTTTTGCACTTTGCACTAAAAGTGCCTAGAACTACAGCAGTCTCCCCTCATGCTTCGCTATTTGTCGATGCACAACTTGGACTTTGTTACTCACACTGGACTTTAAAAAAAAATTATACCCTATATTGAACATAGAATATTTCCTACTCCTGTGTAATTTAATGCTAGGAGTTGTAAGTTTTACCTCTGGTGTAGGACTCAACCATTACCGTAGGACTTTAGTTAGCAATGATGCAGGTTGTGGCTCTATGGTGATCAAGGTCAAAGATCAAGGGTCAAGGTCACCTGGGTCCAACATGATGGTTGGGTGATGTCATAACATGGTGGCTGGTATCAGTCGATTATGAAACATTGACATATGGTAAGAATTATTGTAATATGGGCTGACCTTGAATGTATGGTTACTTGGGTAGACATATTGCTGTCTGACTTTCTATTTGGCTATATTGGATTTTGAATATCACTCTGCTTGATCCGACTGATCGTTTGTAAGTGTAAGGTGAATGTTACTCGAAATGCTGATTGGCCATAGTCTGTTTGAAGTGCGTTTTGTTGATAAGACATGTCAAATTTTCTTAAGTGGCTGAAATAATGCTAGATATGCAGGACATGTGTGTGCTTAGGATAATTATAATTTTTATCTGGACGACGATAGGTTATTTCTGACATTTTCTGGCCTTTGGTAGATTAAGGTAGGTTAGGTTTTACGAGGCTTTAGTAGAATAAGTTATGTTAGTTTGACAGATGGTAAGAATGTTTGTATAGAGGGTTGGTCTGGACTATAAATTTGCTTGGTACACATGGGTTATAATGGATGGTTGGTTGGTTGGTATGGTAGTATAGTGATTAGTATATATTTGGCTGGTGTCGACCAGTAGAGCAGAAAGTATGAACAGTAAGTAAATATTTGGAAAGGTAAGTGTGGACTGAATGGTTGAGATATGCTTGAGTTATAGTAAGAGGTATGAACGATGAGTATATTTCGTCTGGTGTTAATTGGTATAGCAGAAGGCATTCACGAGTTATAGAGTGGCTGGTATGGTACCTGTGTGTGGGTATATAAGCAGCTGGGTTCCAGTTAGGAAGCTTATTTTGACAGTGGCAGACATGTAAGACACTTTGTCTCAGCTCGTGTAAGCGACTGGAATATAGTATGGAGCCAAATATTGCTAGTCCACCAATGCCTGAGGTTGGCACAGTGCTATCGACTTAATTAGATCGGGTGTCTGCGGCAGCAACATCACTATCGTCTTCAAGCAAGACACCAACATCACCATTGACTTCTTGGTTGGTACACCTACAGCAGTGCTGCCATCGACGGCATCGCTATGGTTTCGTTGCTGTTACTGTGACAAGATAGTTGCCTACAGCCATGGTGCTAGGAAGCATGGAAGAACTACTTGTGTAAAGGGGTCTTCCTGTGCTATGCAGAGATGCATCGAGTGCAATTACCTGTTCAAACGCGGCGATATGCTGAAGATATATAGTAAGAACTGTAAAGGCCGAGTTTCAGCAGCTTAGAAACGACCTATACTAGCTGTTGGTGACACCACATCATATGGATACTACCTCAAATAATCAGCATTCAGGGGTTCTTTAAAATATTATGTGAATGGAAATAAGTTTGTAGGTACGAAAGACATATGTACGTATCTGGATTTAATTAAGCAAAGGGCAATCAATCAATTTACAGACGAAGTTGAAGAAGGCCCCAAAAAATACAATGTTTGGCTGGAGTGTACCTACGAAAAGCCTCAGTCTTTGGATGAAGCCATCAGTCGCCGAGCATTCGAGACTATGAATCAAGCACTGTACAATGTTGATAGTATCCCCGGGGGCTGTAGAGTCCTTGAAAGAAAATTTTGTCGTGAAGAAGAATATATGGCCAAGGGTTCTAGTTGGACGCTTGCTAGCATAGACTGTCTTGAGCTGCATATAAGCAGATTATATTAATGATGTGAAAAGTGACCATGCTGCTGTACAGATATTACGTAAACGGTGTGAAATATTTAAAAATTCTGTTTTTATGTTTGTAGTCTGAAGTATGTGTATATATATACACAGTATATATAAGTTCAATGGGAAAGGCTTTAACTTCTCGCTGGTGTTGTATCCTGCCTACTTCCCCTGATATGGAGAGTATTATGGCGCTTGGTTTATTCACATATACATACATTTAATAAAATCGGAATAGGATAGTTATCCTTACAAAACCTTCGAGATAACAAATAATTAACAGATGCCGACATTGTGTAATATTTTGGTTAGTATACTGAACTCCTATTTAAAAGGTCGTGGGTTCGAATCCCCTATCTACACACTAAAATTTTTACTTTCTTATATGTTACCAGCTGTAATATGAAAGTTTGAAAATTACATATATTAAATTATTCGAACCGATTTTGTATTAAAAATACATTTCCGATACGTTTCACTGTTTTTTTTATTTCGCCATTTTTCAAACATTAGATAAAATAAATTAAGTAAAATAATTCTAATTATTTGTAAATGTGTCGATTCCTAAATGTATGATTGATTTGACAAGGCCGATCAGCCGAGTCCCTCACGAACTTGTTGGCACACGCTTAAAGACTTGCGAGCAGTGTGGGAATAGGTGCAGGTTAGCAGATATTGTCATGCCTCTTAAATCCAAAAAATGGTTGTCCTGCCATTGGGTTGCATAATCGATATGACATCACGGTCGAATGCGCCTTGAACAGACATGTAAATTTGTAAATTGTAAAAACATATTTTAATTAAATTTGTTTTATATTTTATGTAATTTTTCTTGATTTTTGTTGATTGGGCCTTAGGAAGGGGGTGGTCGACGCTTTTCGCGATGGTAAGGAACCTCAAATTGTTAGGGGAAAATGGTCACCGGGGACTGGAGTTTTTAACTAATTTTTAAAATTTTTTTAATAATAATTTTTTTTTGGGTATTTTGTAGAGAAAATATTGAATTGTTGGGGAAATTTTTAGGGAAAACCCGATTTGAAGAGAAAAATGAGAAATTCAAGATGGTGGCCAGAGCCCCTTGCAGACATTTTCTGGTGGGAGGGGGTCCTTTTTTGCAGTTGAGCAAAACCAGAAATTTTTTAAGGGAGAAAAGCGAATTTTGGGTAAAATAATAGACTTCTGAAGTGCTTTTAGGGCAAAAACTAATGATTTCGAGAAAAATTCCAAAGTGGTGGAATCCAAGATGGCGGCCAGAGCTGCGAGAGGGAACCTGGACCCTGACCATGAACTCTATATGCCCTACTACTATCATCACTGGGGTGGTTTATAAGCATTTCACTCAGATATTGATCTATATAATTTTACGCAGACTAAATTTTGAATTGATATATATTTTATTATAGTAAATAATAAAATATTACCGGAAATAACTTTGGTGAGATAGCTTAGCTACACTAACTGCCTATGCTGTAGACGAAGTCGTCATTAAACAAGAAGTTCAATAAAATAATTATCAAGTGCGATCACAAAAATACTAATTAATTAAACATGTTGCCAGCTGAGAATAGTAAATTTTACGAAATTTAACTTGCAGTGAAAAAGAAAAAGTATTCAAACTTACCTGACTATACTGCATGTCTCAAATTAAAATGTAGCGTATTTCCAAGAGACGAGAATATTTTCACCTTATCTTGTTACTATGAAGCGTATAAAATATTATTTATTTCCTTATCATATTTTAACATATAAGACTGGGCGTATCTGAGTTCGTGAGGAATGGAGGTGTTATAAGAAACGAAAAGAATTAAATTAAATTTCTTAATTTATTTACAAAATTATAAAACTACACACAATTAATATTTACATATTTAAACTACCTTTCTTTCTGCTATTAACACTTTATATTCCTATCAGTGAATGTAATATTTAATGCCAATCTCCATTATAACCGAAGTCCTTATCAATGTATTTACACTATGGGCTGTTCACGGTAAAATGAGCACTTTTGAGAGCCCTGCTTAGTATCTACTTGTACGCACGTTGTGTATACTTCCGCATCATGTATAATTAAAGTTGCAATGGGCCTCATTACTTTATTCATACGTCGGTCAAATGAAAAAGTGAAATTATTAGAAAAGTAAATATTTTATTAATGTGGCCATTTTTACACTTCGGTGCATTTAAAAAAATCAGAAAGAGAAAGAAATAATTTAAGTGGGCACAAGTGGTTACCTAACACTTTTTATTCGGCTTTATGGTATGTAACTAAACTCCATCCATCGTCAGAAAATTTACTGGACGCGTGTCTCTCAGTGCACCCGTTAAAATGTATGAAGGCAGAGGTAGTGACTTTTCTATAAGGTTGATTTCAAAAATGTTCACTTTACCGTGAACAACCTTTAGCAAGAGTCACGCCCATAGAGTTCCACTTGTCCACAGACCAGCTGATCACTCACTCTCTCCATTCTCCCGATGCTCGCAGCCTACTCTCGCTAGTCACTACCTCGTCACTCGTAGCACCGGTGAAGCCACACACCTAGCGCTAATGACCGTCCACTCCTACAGACTCTTTACACAGAGGCGCGCCGTGGATTATATAGCTGAGCTGACCTGGCCCAGAAGAAAGTTCTTCGCACCTCGCGTCGCGCTGAAGGCGGCGATGACTAGAAAATTCTCCCAACGACTATCCCAAGTCTGAGTGACCGGAAACGTGAGTGGTGTCAGTCGCGGCACGTGTCGGTGTTTCTTGGCCCACTTATAATTATGCCTTCACTTCTCCAGTTACTGGCGATATAGGCGCGCGCCCGAGGAGCGAAGGTGGAGGCTACTAACGCCACGCGGACACGTGAAACAATAACATAACTACGCATAACCTGCGGCTAGAAAATTTAGTTTAAAAAAAAATCCCATTTATATATAATTAGTGGGGAATCATAAAAAACACTCAAAATATTTAAAAAATGTATTTAACCTTAAGATATTGATTCGGAACGTATTTAATGCTAAAAATCGTACACATTAAACATTAGCTCCTCAACAAAATTAATTAATTCATGTGGCCATGACATAAGAATCGCGTTTTTTATTCACATAAATATTCTGCTTACGCTAATGCCAACATATGTTTTATTTTTCCATAGAAATTACTGCTTAGTAGCTTCACGGAACTCAAACCATGCCAAAGATAAAGCATTTTGTGATGATGCACCCAGCTTTCAATTACTGCTATAATAATTATAAACAATGTCCCAGCAATGTCTTTAAAAGCTTTGTAAATTTGGGGTAGTCTGTGGCCGGGCACGCAAAAGCATTTCAATCACCCGGTGAGGAAGCTAAGCGGGTTGGTAACTTCCAATATGATCTCATTCACCAAGCCAATATTCAGAAGTTTTGAGAAGGCCATAGACATAAAGAACCCGTAGTCGGAATTATTGGGTGCGCTTCACTTGACTTGAACCATTTTCCCTAAAACAGTCACTTGGCCTAAAATTATTTCACCTAGTCAGTTGTGATAACATTATTTGGCCTTGTCAATTTGCCCTAAAACTGTTCAGCCAAATTTTAGGCCAAATAATTTCCTGCCAAGTTGTGGATGCTCGAATTATTTCAGTTTACAGTCGTGCGATGTAAAACTCGAAATCACATTTCTGCCCCCTGCTCCTTGTTTGAAAGTAGTGTCGTGGATGGACCACAGGCGACGCGCAGTGTCATTTAGCGCATCCGGACCTGTAATAGGCGTGAGAGACTGTCCTTGGGGCAGCTGGTTGGCTTCGGAGTCGAGAAAGGGGGAAACAAGACACACAATTAGCCAGCCCGTGGACGAGGATGCTCCAGCAGAGGCGCGGTAGATCCGCCGATGGGGAAAAAATGTGTGACAGTGCGCATACAAGCTGCGCAGTACCTAATCTCCGTGTTCCAACATTGACTGATTTACTGCTTGTACTATTATCTTGAACAACGTGGATAATGATTTGAAGTTAGACCAATGTTTATTTAAGGTGGCCGCCTGGGTAGGCCGCCGGACGGTGTGCAGAGCTCCAGCAGAAAACGTTTTATTTAAAAAACATCCAACGTGTCTAAATGAAGTCTTCTTACGAATGGCATTTAAGATACTTTACGCATCTGCATATGTTTTACAGTGCCTCCATTTCTCTCTAAAGCATGTTTTTGTGATAGTGAGAAAATAGCTCAAATGTGTGTTTTCACTGTCATCTTTAAGTATGAACATTCCGGTATAAAACAAACAAAAAAAAGTAATAGGGACGTGCATCAAACCTTTATTTTTATTATTACGTCATAAAATAAAACGGTCTCCGGTAAGAGTCTCATAGAGGCGCGTTATCGATGGCAAGACCGCATGCCAGTTCAGTGCTTTCCGCATAGAGGCGATGAGAAAGTTGATGCTCATGTCTCGGTCGCCCCTAGCCTCCCACGCTTTTAGGCCTCAGACGTGCAAAATTTCTTCAACTATGCGGCCACCTTAAGTAAGTGCTTTGAAGTGTTAATACACTTCATCTTACCTATTTCTAATCCAATCAAAATATATTTAAGTTAGTCAAAATAGTTTATTTGTATAAATGTGTGGGTCTATTGAGGAATAAAATGTAAAGAAACACGTCAATCACTGCTCGCCATGTTACTTGGACAGTTGTATTAGAGATGGGCGACATTCGCATGGGCGCATAGGTCGGGGACATTCGCAAAAGACAAAACTCCTTCTACTTTGTCTTTAGTCTACAGAATGCTCCAAATCGTCCTCTAGCTTGACGCCAGCTTTGCCAACTCTACGAGCATTTCCGTACGGGAAATGTATATTTGTACGGTCATACACTTAGACTACGAACAATTGTACTAGTAGATGACATCGCTTAGGCGGTTCAACAGACAGAATTTTTTCAATGTATAAATATCACTTGATGGCATTTACCTTCAACAAATTCACTGCAACAAACGATAAATAGTGTAGTAATATGAAAAAAGCTTTTCTTTAACCGGCATTCATTGCATGTTACACTATCGTTTGTGATAATTGCAACACCCGGAAAGAATAACACGAATGAATCCAAACTTGGTGGATGTGTAGAATGGTGTACCAGTAATAAGTGATAACGCTTGCAGAGAGATGGCGTACACGTAGGCCCAGCAGCTCCTTCTATTGTATGACTGGAAAGGTCAGTGTTACGCCAAGCTCAGTCAGTGAAGAGCCGTCAAACGAAGTGAAAGCAAGTATCAGTATGCCTCATCGACGTCAAAGGGCACCATATCAGTATGTGAGTGAGTTTGAACGGGGCAGAATGATCTGTTTCCGGGAAACGGGTTTGTCATACCGTGACATTTCGGCTTGTACTGTGCGTGCTGCTACGAAAGTGATGCGTGTGTTGTTAGAATAGGGTCGCACGCTACGACCAGCGGGTACTGGACCATGCAATGTGACCACAGCACGGGATGAACTCCATCTTGTCCGCATGGCCGTAACGGGCAGCACAGCCTCGTCCACAGTGTTGGCTCGACACTGGAGTACTTCAAGGCGTGTGGTCCTGCTGCGTGAACGGTTCGACGCCGTCTGCTGCGGGCTGGACTGGTGGCACACATGCCATTGCGTCGGCTTCCATTATCCAGAAACCACAAAAGCCTCAGACTTTAATGGGCACGTGAACGACGTCGCTGACGTGATAAGTGGCAAAATGTAGTGTTTTCGGACGAGTCCCACTTTAAACTACCCTACAGTGATGGCCGCATACGTGTTAGACGCTACCATGGTGGCCGCAATCTGGCAGCCTGCATTGCAGAGCGGCATAGCGCACAAACGCCAAGTGCGATGGTTTAGGGCACCATCGGATAAAACAAGCTATCTCGACTCCTACGTATCGAGGGGAATCTGAACAGCAACCGCTACATCAGGGAAGTTTAAGAGCCCGAGGGTACTGCCCCTTCTTCAGGCAACTCCACATGCCATATTTCAGCAAGGCAATACCGGCCACATGTGGCAAGGAACGTGCGAGCCTTCTTCAATGAACGACGGGTACCACTGTTTCCTGGCCTGCAAGTTCACCGGACATGTTGCCCAACGAACATGTCTGGGATATAGTTGGTCGGTGTCTTGTTCATCACGGTCCTCCAGCAACCACTGTTAATGCTTTGTGGACTCTCATACAAACCGCGTGGAGGGAGATTCCCCAGGAACATATCCATGCCCTCCATGCCACGACGTTCAGGGTCTCTGATTGTAGCCTGTGGAGGCTTCCCAACATACTGAATTCTCAAGGAAAGAGATCATGTACAGTTCTGTAATCCAAATCAATTGTGTATTGTCATGTACCTAATTTTGTTGTATGAAGTTTATTTCAAGGGACCACGGTGGCTGTGTGGTCTGCCTGCTCGTCTCCCACCAAGGCGATCCGGGTTCAATCCCTGGCCGGGTCACCAGATTTTAGCATGTGGGGATAGTACCGGACGATGCCGTTGGTCGGCGGGTCTCCTCTAAGGGATCTCTCGCCTCCCCCGCCCCTTCATTCTGGTGTCGCTCCAAGACCTCGCTGTTAAGAGCCGATCTAATCTCTTCACTCACAAGTTTATTTCAATCACATGTATCGTTCTTGGTGTTGCAGCACGTATGTTTTGTTGTTTTAGGAATGTATATAGACACACAATTAATTATACCTTGTCTCAGATAAATATTATTTTTACTCCGGACATGGAAACTATTAATATCAAGTAAAAAAAAAAACTTTTAGAATTTTTATATTGTGGGCGCAGTTTATTATAAATTCAAAAATTATTTTCGCATTAACGATTTATTGGTAAATAAAAAAAACAATTAGAATTAAAGTGGTCTTTCGGGAGAGTTGAATTTTTAGTGCCTCTTAAAATAAATAAAAATATTATAGAGTTGATGTAGGATTTTTTTTTTCCCCCCAACAGATTTGTGTACGGAAATTTTGTGGTTAGTATGAAAACTTAACAACATTAATAGGGAAATTATACATAAACTGGTTGGTAATTTTCTCGACGCAAATATTAGTGCAGTCACCAATTCAAGCTTGTCTGGCATGGCTGACAGAAAACCCCATTCTTCTCATGTCAGAGTTATTGTTATGATATACAGTCTTCCTGACCTCAAAGAAAGTATAAAGCAGAGAGACATGCCGTCACATAAGTTTGTTAGAAATATTCTCCATAAGACGGGCCTATCAGTAAAGGTTATTCTGAATTTAAGACATTTGCATTTAAAATGCAAGGCACATAAGCCAGGTGAATCATTTACCCTGAGACTCCGGAATAACTTTGAATGTATGCAGCGTACGAAAAAAAAAAATGTCCAAGTAAAGTTCCTCTATTTTCGAGGGGGCAATTGAAGCCCGCAGTAGGTAGCTCATCTTTGGCCCACGTTTTATTTCATATTCAGATTCTACGTCAATATGTATGGAAGTTTTATCAGAAACAGTTTTCGCGATTCGTTTTAGATGTCACTTTAATCTGTTAAACGTATATTACCGTTGCTTAAGTCAAACGGGAACAGCCACGTTCCATTCCAAAAGGAATCCGCGATACAAACTCCTTGCGAACGTGTATTACGTCAGCATGTTTGTAAACATTACAGGTTACGTTTCGTCAACGTTGGTGCGTAATGCAAAAATTCCTAGAAGCTTAGCCACTTCCTACTGCCAGTAGCACCATCTATCACAGGTCTAACAATATGTTTGAGACACATAAGCGGCAGGTACACTCTAAATTCGAATCAGTGGGAAACCACTGATTCGCAGTGAGATTCAACTACTCGAATCAGTGAAAATGGCTCCACTTAGAATCAGTGGAAAACCAATGCTTGCTTTAATGAAAAAATTTCACAGAATGAGTTAGTGACGTGAAACATTTTGACTGATTGAATAAGTGATAGCCGACTGCAGTGATGAATTAAATATTGATTTTATTGAATGTAGCCAAATAATTAGACTACGTGATATAAATATATTTAATATAGTTTACTATTTATACTGCTCAATTTGCCGTAATTTAAAAAAGTTACTGTGACAATTTTTGTCGTACGATTTATATTATTATATTGCGAGATATTCCATTGTCGGTTAAATTAATCACTTGGTGTATATGAGTTTTACATTATAAAAGCAAAAGCGTTAGATTTCATCACATTAAAAATATATTTTCTGATAGGTCTCCCTTATGGATAATATTTGTAACACACGTATACGAGGACATTTCCTTCTGCTGTATAGTTACTTTGAGGTCAGGAAGAGCGTCTATCATGTCAGTAACGCTGACATGATCATAAGGGGAAGTTCTGTTATGCACGCCAGACGAGCGTGAAATGGTGACTGCAGCTTATATTAGCGTCCAGCAGGGCTACTAACCATTACTATAAAATTTCCCTGTCAATTTGCCAAGTTTCCACACTTACCACTAAGATTCCGTATATCAAATGCTTGGAAGTATTTTTAAAATATCCTACGTCAACTCGGTAACATATTTGTTCATCATACATATAAGGCACTAAATAATTAAACTTTCCCGAAAGACCATTTTGATACTAACTGTGTATTAAATTTACACCTCTAACATTAATGCATAAACAATTTTTGAATTTATACTACACTGTGCTCATAATACAAGATTTTTAAAGTTTTTTTTTACTTGATGTTAATATTATCCATGTCCGGAACGAACAATAATATTTATGACACTGGGCTTAAGTAACTGCGTGTTTATAGAAATTCAACACTCCTAAAACGACCAAAAATACGTGCTGCTAAATAACATGGAATAAGTGCTGGATAAATAAACGTTCTTTTATTCACTTAGTGATAATATCTATTTAGGGGTGACAGAGCTTGTTGTAGATTTGCCTCTCGTCAAACCGAAATATTTAGGTTAATATTGTGCTCGTACTAGAGATGTAATGACAGAAAAGTTTGCTGAAATGCCAGTAATATGTTTGTATACATATGAGTGACGGTTGTATACTGTTTCAGGCCTAAAGCATACTCAAATTTGTGCAATTATTAACTCGAAATAAGTTAGAGTCTACCTTTGTTTTGTTGTATATTATTGTTACATGTCAGCAATATAATAAATTATTCCACACGAAGTTTCTCATGTGACATTCTCATAAGTCACTTGAAAAGTCTAATTTTTTAGACAGCCAATCGTCAATGTAATTCATACCTAACAGGTATTGAAACTTATCGCACAATTGTTTCCCTTTATACAACCTGTAATTTATGAAATACTTTATATAATATACACTTATTTTAAGTATTTTATATTGAACTGCTGATTAAATTTATAATTATTAGAAACGGGATAGGGCGGTTTTTAATTTTTTCCTCGTTTAATTTGATTCAGTCTTGAAAAGTTATCTTTATTTTTAATGCAAAGCTGTTGTAATGTTCAGAAATAAAAAATTTACCTCACTTGTAAATAGATAATACGTGATCTCGAAGCTTAAATTAGGTGCTTATTCTTGCATACGTAAACAACAAGCTCGCTGTTCGAATACGGAACTCCATAGAACCTGACAGCAATCTAAATAGATAATCAACTTGACAAAGCCACCGCTGCGCAGCGAGTAGGGTTTGAACTGAAGACCTCCCCACGGGGCGGCCCAGGCATGCTACTCCGTTGCCAGGAATGTTCCTCCTCTGCTGCGCGGGAACAATGAAGACCGTGTGTGCGGCAGAGCGCGAAATTAATACTTATCACGCACAAATTCGATACGAGTCAATTGCCTGCTTTTCTCTCTCTCTCTCTCTCTCTCTCTCTCTCTGTGTGTGTGTGTGTGTGTGTGTGTGTGTGTGTGTTTTACCTACCATTCAGCATTTTATCATTTCGCAACGTGGCGGGATGCGTACGTTAGTACTCATTCATGTTGTTTTAATGAGCATTCCTTTATAAACCGACTTGAAAATAATTCCGAGCTTATTTCACTGTGCATTGAACGTTAGAGTACGCGGAATAAATCAAGGCATTTAGTGTCTAAAGCTGCGTGGGAAGGATGAATTAGTAATCTACACGAGGCCTCAAACTACATTCACAGTGCTAGTGACCGAAGAAATTTTCAAAATGATTTCCTTGAGTACAAAATTAACGCCGTCTTACTCTTGCAGGCTGTTTTCGGTCAACTGAGTTTTTTGAAAGCCCTGTTTAAGAGCTGCTTATATACACGCTGCGTATTCCTCTGCACACATTTACTTTGCTCATGCTTCGGTCAAGCAAAATTATGATATTATTATGTAAGCAAATGTTTTATAGATATGCTAATTCTTATAATATGCCTATAAGCTTTAAAACAGAAAACATAAGAAATTATACCATTATTTACAAGTGTTTACCTAACGCTTTAAATTCAACAGTAAGGGTGGAATTCTTAAACATTTCGTTTGCGGTCCCGCAAACTCTTCGCGTATAAGAGAGTACTCCCTCTTAAATAATGTCGTAAACCGAGCTTGGATTCATGAACGATGTTTGTGAGTGCCTCTCTCATTAGGCGCTTGAGAGTCCGATGATTTCCTGAGCTCCGTGTGCGAGGCTAAATATACAAAACACGTTCCCAGGTATCGGCAGTTAGGAACAAGGTTTTAGCTGAAACGGATACGCCGAAGAGGACATGCGTTGTTAAAAAAAATTGTAAATTAATGTGTACGCTACTACAGCCGGTAGTAACGAAATATTAAAAACAAATGTGCTTATGAAATGTGTAACATTTCACAATCGGTTCTATATATTATACCGAAGAATTATTCTTTCTACTCTGACATAAAATTACGAAACTTATAATTTAAAATTAAAAAAAAACGGACATGAAAACATACAAGCGGCAATCACTAAAAATAAGAATAGTAATAGGAAATATTTAAAAATATAATTTACTGAAAATGTTGTTAGTTTAGCAACATATGCTTCGCAGTCTTCTGGTTAATATAACATGGTTACGATAGCAGGCGTATGATATGATATGGTTGCGATAGCAGGCGTATGATATAACGTGGTTTCGATAGCAGGCGTATGATATTTTAATGTATGTTCACATCCCGATTCAAGAGGAGATTTTGTTTTTTTACATTTAATTTTATGTTCCTTGCAACTCGAGGATTACGGAACCTGTATTATACTTCTAAAACACTTCTAAAACACTTTACTAGCAGCACAAGCAACGTAAATCAATTAGAGATTTTACATATAGTTCCGTGGTATTCGTGGAAAGTTCGTTCCTAGAAAAAAAACGTACTCTTTATTTTCCTTATTTAACAGAGAATTTTTATACATATTTACTTGATAACCATTAAAAATGATACCTATACTACATCAAACCATGATAAGACAAGAGAGAAACAGATAAATAAAATTGTACGTAATTCATCGGTGCAATAATACGTACTATTTGTTTAAAAATCGCAATGTTGCCAGTTAAATTAAAAACCAAAATAAAAGACACAATTTTACACCATTTTTTAATAAATTAACATTGTGTGTGTTTGTATATATACACACAGTATTCGGAAATTAAAGACCCAAACTGCGGGAGGGATTCCTTATGAAAAATCAAGTCGGAAATATAGCCTATAGGACATCATATACCTAAATAGAATATTAAAGGAAATATGAGAATGTGGAAATTGGGTTTCGAAAACGTATTTTGGCTGAATGCCTTGTACTTTTTGCCATTGGTAGAGATGTTGGCGATGTACTCACAGTTGTCCCACGTGGTTGAAGGGGAAACGCCCCTTTGGGAGCGCTATGGAGGGTGTACTAGTGGAGGGCACGTCGTTGATGTGCTGACGTATCACTTTCCTCAAGCCGAGCAGTGCGCACAGACCGAGGACCGCCAGCATTACGCATGTGTCTTTGCAACATGGGAAGCATAAGTCACATTTTTGCTGCGGACTTTGTAAGCGTTTCAAAAGACATTCAGCAAAAATACGTTTTCAAAACCCAGTCTTCATAGGCTGGTATCTCCCTTAATATTTCGCTTATGTATACGGTGTCCTGTATATGTTTGACTTTATTTTTCATAAGGAATCACCTCCCGCAGTTTAGGTGTTTAATTTCCGAACATCCTGTGCGAAACACACACGCGTACACACACAGACACACACGCACATATATATATATATATATATATATATATATATATATATATATATATATATATATATATATATATATTCCCCATTCAACTCAAAGTTAGTTTGGTGGCGCAATAGGCGAAGTAGTGTGGGTTCGAATCTTGGACACCCCGAGTTATTTCTATGTTTTTTATTACGTTAAATTGCACAATATAAACCAAGCCTATCACAAATGTGTTTATTTCCCTTAATGATTTTGCTAAATTCAATAATAAAACAATATATTATTTGCTGCAAGCAGTTGGCCGTCACTTAATGAACCAGCGATTCTAAGTGAACACATTTTCACTGATTCGAGTAGTTAAATTGCACTGTGAATCATTGGTTTTTTAATGATTAGAATTTAGAGTGTACTCTAAAACAGTCCATTTGCGCCAAGGCGGCAGTCTCTCATGAACTCCCCCCTCCACTCCGGCACTCGAGTCAACCACCAACACTGCAGCACTCGACCGTGAGAACGCCAACGAAGAACACATTTGGGCGGCTTTTAACATCGGAGTCTTCAGGGCCGAGGGCGGTAAAGCGAGATGAGTATGGAACAGTGCCGGAATGCAAGGGCGGGGGAAGCGGCACACCCCCGAGAAAACCCGCCGACCAGTGGCATCGTCCGGCACGATCCCCACATGCGAAAATCCGGGAGCCACCCCGTCGGGAAATCGAACCCGATTCGCCCAGGTGGGAGGCGAGTAGCCTAACCACTACACCACCGTGGCCCCAGGAAACTTTATTGCTCGCTCATCCCGCCCTTGGCGCGATGCGCCGCACTTCCATAAGAGGACACGTGCAATTCACTACCATCGCCGAGTGTGCATAAACGTCCTCCGAAGAAGCCACCACGACGGGCTCTAGTACGTCATTAGCGCGTCGTAATTCGCAGGAGAAGTCATCGTCGTCCTGGCTGGCGGCATTGCGTCTGTCATAGCCCGCGGGTTCGAGTGCCAAGACCCTACTGGGAGCTGTCAGTGCCAACATCTCTAACATTCCTAAGTGCGCGGGTTCGGCGACCCACGCTCGAACTCACTCCCCCCCCCCCCCCGGTGTGAGTACTCGCTACTCAACTCTATATGCTATTCGTGGTAAAGTGAGCACTTTTTAAGGCCCTTCCCAACAGGCAGTAACCACTAATAAATATATCTCATTGCAGCTTTAGGCGTTAACTTATGTGAATGGTGAAATGTATACACTGTGTTTATTGGTCATATATCAATGTTTATCACAAAAAAAAAGCAGCAGAACGATAGAAATTGGATGAAAGTAAAATTTAGGAGGGCCTTAAAAAGTGCTCACTTTTCCGTGAACAGCCTATAGTCAAGCTTGTGGAAGTGCTCACTTTACCGTGAACAGTCTATAGTCAAGCTTGTGGTGCAACTGATTTGCTAGGTAATTTTCCGCGAGATGCCGTACTTTCTGCTCTACATATCTTAGTAATGAAGGCCTGGTATATCTTACAGACTATAACGAAAAATCACATTGCACAACATAATTCACTAATGGTAAAAATATTCAAATTTTCATAATAAATTTCAACAAACAAAATTTTTGCGCTTGTCTTAAGAGAAAGGGTTGAGTCCTGCAGCTTCAGCAACCCTACACTCCACGCGTCTAATCTGGTTAACTGTAAGCCCAAAGCCTAACGACTGCATTGTTTTTATGAAGTTCACTATCTTAAGTTCAATTTCAGGCACCATAACAAAAGGCTTTCCAATTTTTGCAATAGTTGCACTATCTGGCTCTGCTAGAAATTTGGTGCAATAATCCTTAAGTGTACTCCCCAGGATACTAAAACGTTTACTAGCCTTGTACACTGTCCATTATTCATCCTTCACTGAAGTGAAGTTAGCTTCTAATATTTAATGTTTTTTAATTTGAGAGCCCTTAAACGTGCAACTTAATTACAGGTTTGAAGTGCAAAGTGCAATGTTTCAATGGCTTTATCATAATATCCATTAGCCGTCCCCTCTATCTAGATGCATATTTTATTACCCCAGCAAGGAGTTATTAAGGTGCTATGGTTATATAACATGTGCATTTAAGGGTTTTTAATTTAAGAGGTTTTAAACATGCAACTTTATAACAGGTTTTGGATACAATGTGCGATGTTTCAGTGGCTTTATCATGGAATTCATGAGCCGTCCTCTCAATGTGGATGCATATTTTATTACTCCATCAAGGTTTTATTAACGTTCTATAGTTTTATAACATGTGCAATTAAGGGTTTTTAATTTAAGAGGCATTAAAAGTGCAACTTTATTACATTTTTGGGGTACAGAGTGCGATATTTCAATGGCTTTATCATGGAATTCATGAGTCGTACTCTCAATGTAAATGCATATTCTATTACTTCAACAAAGTGTTATTAACGTGCTATAGTTCTATGTTTAGATGAAGTAATTTAGAATATACTCGGATTTGAATTATTAACAAACACACAATATAAATCACACCGGTTATTACACAGCCTTAAAATTTACTAAGCGAACAATTCAGTACTTGTTGTAACTAAAAAAAAAACTCATTGTCGTTAAAGAATCTGAATCGCGATATTAACCCAAAATCACTTGCCTTTAATTTAATTTCTCGCAGTACGTATGTAATGGATTGTATTTGTCTGTTGATAAATGCAGTTGACATATGTTAATATTTCTGTGGCGTGAAAAAAACAAAAACTTTTCAATGTTATATTGCACAAAGCAATTTTTTTTATATTTTGTACCTCACAGTTTAATGATATGCAGTTGTACATGTAAAACATACATACATCAATTTATTCTATACCAATCACGATGTCATAGCAAATAATGTATTTACAATATTTTTCCAAAGGTAATTCCATCACTAGATATTTGCACATAATCTACTCATTGTATCATGTGATCTATATTTCTTTTATTGGGCAAACATCGTATATATATGTATTTATATATTGTATTTATGTAAATACTATAGCTACCTGCGAAGAGTGGGAGCCATAAAAACTCTCATAATTGGCCATGATTGTTCCAGCAATCATCCATCGGTGTTAGCACTTCACAGATATCAAATAACCTACAGATTGCTACCCAAACATTCACCAGCAATATGTTTAAGATATGTGCGGCCATTTATGGAATACAATTGGTAAGCCGTTAATGGACCATTCACATACTACCCAACATCATTTTAATCAAAATTCCATCAATGCGCCATAAAAGGCATGCCGAATGTTCTGCTGCCAGCAGTTAACCATAACAAGGCCAGTTGTGTAAACCCATTAGTTTTCTGGGCCAACAGTCATCCAGCAATTCCATCAGTAAAACCACAGACGCCCAACAGTGTCTCGCTATGTGGGCTTCCTCTTTGTGTGGCTGTGTGTGTGTGTGTTCGTGTGTGCCCTGAAAACATTTGAACCAATTCACCGATTTTCACCGAACTTGCTACAGTTGTAAAACTTAGTAAGGACACGCAATTTTTACACTTTTTTTACCATGACGGATGCTTGGTTTAAAAAGGCGGTTATATTTCATGTTAGGGTTTTATCACCATTTATCAGAAACAATTCCACCAATTTGAACAAAACTGAGTAAATTGACGTAAAACACTGCCATTATCAAATACAGCAACATTGTTATGTTATTTTGGTAGTTAGCGCCATCCGAATAGATAATCTCTTACAGCAGGTAAGTAGCCATATAGTAACCTATCATACACGTATGCAATTACGGTATATCAGGCAGTTATTTTCAATTTGTTTAACGTAAAATAGCTTAGTTTGAAATACCAAAGCTTTAGAATCATGACCAAATTCAACTAAAATTGGCATGCTAATGTTAACTATTGCGTGCATCAAATACGCCTATTCTTGCTTTCATTAGATTGCCATTTTGGAAAATAGTACTATTTGAGATAACAACATTTTATATCATATGTATTACTCAACCGATTCCTGCCAAATTTAGTAGGCTATACCTACAGTGCTATCGTATCCCGCACTTTTAAATATCAGCTAATAATTAGTACCATATAAATATTTTATGTTAGGAGGTTATACCTACCGAATTTCTGGACTTGTTGCAACCAAAATTGGTATGATGACTGTAACTATTACGAAAATAAATAAGCTAACTTAGGGAGATATCAATAATTAAAAAATAAAACACAAATTTTGGAAACCACGCACTAAATTTCCACCAAATTTGACAAATAAGTATATATATATATATATATATATATATATATATATATATATATATATATATATATAATGTATGAATAATTATAGATGATATATATAAGTCAATATAGAGTATATCAATCACTATTTAAAAATAGCGGGTATATATTACATTTGTGTGATATATTCACCGAACCATGTTACAAATATCAAGAAAATCTTATATTTTGACAGTAGATAATGCAAGCATGCATTTAACACACTAACATGAAGATTGTTATGTTTGTATTTTTTAAGGTAACGTCATCTGAAAATAAAGTTCTTAGGCAGTATTTCGGGAACTACTTAATAGAATCACACCAAATATGGCATATAAGGAATGCCATTGTTGACCACTTTTACATGTACGATTTATGCGTATAAGTTTCATTTTTATAGAACGGTACCCATATTGATATTTCGTGCGGCAGTTATCTGCGGAACAGTCAGGTGTATTTCAGCGAAAGTTTGCATGCTGGCAGTGATTTAGTAATCTTTAATAGCATTTATTCATTGGTTTTGGCAGCCATTTGTCAATATAGCGCAAGTTAAATATGTCTGAGACCACAGAAATGAATCTTTACAAATAAAAAAAAAAACTTTAAAGACAGCATGACGTGGGTTGTTTCCAATGAATTATTTACTTTGTTTTTAAATGAATGCTTCGTTACAACTCGTGTCTCACGTAGTACCTATCGGAAAATTAAAACTATTTGAATCAAACTTGGCTTGGCGGCAGGTCTCCCTCCTTGTGTGCATTAAATACACAATATTATAAAATATTTAGTGTGAAGTTTTGATACGTCACCGTTAATTCAACCTAAACATCGTATCTCAGTAACTTCTCAATAATTCCCACCACATTCTGCATTCAAACAGAAAAATGTGAGGTTAACTAAAATTGTTATAAAGTAGTACCTTACAGCACTTCGCCCAGATTCATATGAATCATTTTAGTGGCACTACAGATGTGACACGCAACATTAACTCAGTTAATACCGCCCTACACATAATATATTTTATATGTCAATGCTTCCAAAACTTGATTTCATGCCCTAACATCGTATCTCAAGTTATATTTGACATATTAGATTGAAATGTGAAAATTCCTTCCGCTAGGCCATTTTTTTTTAAACGTATGTTATTTACTGTTAATTCTGAGTACCTCATCAAAATTTCTTGCAGATATATGTAAGGGAAATTGGCTTGAGTCATTGGTTGTATCGGTAGCTACTAATTTGCAATGTGCCTGTTACGATGTGTTATCTTTGAAAACAGTAACATAAGCTTAAAGGAACGCTCTGCCTTTTGTTGCAGCAATGCGGTCCCCATGGGAAGGAAGTGGAATACTCCTGGCCTCGCCAATCTATGGTTTCAAAGCTAGGATACGAAGTAAGTATGTACAAAACACTTGCAGCTACAGAAAACTTCGTCTGAAGTAACAAAATATTTGTTTCAATAGTTACAAACAATTATATACAGCCGTTTGGACGGAACAATGTTTTGAAATGAGGTTTTCCCATTGCAAAATGGTTCGGTTGGTTTAAATGTTCGGTTAGTTATATATATATATATATATATATATATATATATATATATATATATATATATATATATATATATATATATATATATAATGTTTCCTTCAGTCAACAATAGAGTACACACCAGCATCTTATTCTTGTTTGTCATATACGAAACTAATATTTTGTTGTATAAACGAATTTTTGTTTAGTGTATACATAAAAATAATATATATTTCAGTTAATTTTTTCTGGTTTTTGATGATTAAACATGGCTAGAACATATTTTTTTGTTTTGAAATGTTTATTTGTTTACCTTTATTAAAATAGAAAATCGCTGACACAGCAAAACATTTAGCTGTTGCATACAACTGAAACTCCCACCCTCTGTTGAAGTGGATCTTAAATCTAGTCTTAGAATGTCATATCAGCTATACGTTAGCAACAGACAATATGGCGGACACCCGAGTAACAACCTTAAGCCGTATATGTTCGTATATGAAAAGATTACGGGTTCTGTAAAACGTATTTCTGTATAAAATGAAACGCAATGTAAGCGTTACTAATGGTAAACATTTCAAATAACTTGCATGGCCATAATAAAACAATAAACCCAACTTGAGATAAATAAGTGTTAACTGTGGGTTTTTATATGTGTGTGTGTCTATATATATATATATATATATATACACTGTTACAAACAAAGTGCGTGTAGCTCAGTGGAATGATGCAAGATTCTGCTTTACTGATTTCTTTTTGTTTTAGATTTCCAAGGTCGGTCTTGTAACAAAACACTTTTATTTGTTTTATGTAATATCTTATTGCTCTTTGAAACTTATGTTCTTGTTAGAAAATGTTTATTTCTGAAGTACGTTTGTATAAAAGCAACAGTATGCAATTAAATGTATTGTGCAGTTAACTGGTTATGATTGCTTGCTAATAATATCGGGTGGTTTTAAAGAAGATAATTTAAGCTGCGCAGTATATGTGTTTTTAACAATAACATATTAAAGCCTTTTTTAAAGTGATATTTGGGTCTTCTTTTGGCCTTCCAAACGTAACATCTTGTATAATTACGGAAAACACAACATTGGTTATTCTATTATGCTTGTTAGAGCAAACTATTTTAATAATTTGCTGATGTTTTAATGAGTGGCATAAATGTCCGTCGAACAGAATACGTTAATGCCTTATTTTCCATACATAAACTGCGCCGTTACTCATATTATTGACCATATGTTAATATGACTATAACTTAGGAACTCTGAATGCTGTCTTCAGGGAAAAAAACATTCCTCGTAATTTTCTTGTGCACCACAAAGGGCCTACATATAAGATTTGATTGCATTTGTACCCCTGGTAACTGCGAACTGTCTGCCATTTGCAAGTTGTTTTGCTGCGATTTAAAATTTTCTGTTAGTAAGAGACTGAGTGAGTGAAGAGATTTGGGTTGCTCTCAACATTGAGGTCTTGAGAGCCGATGAGGGTAAAGCGAGGTGAGTAAGGAGCAGCGCCGGAAACAAGGGTTGGGGAAGCGGCAGATCCCCGAGAAAACGCGTAGACCAGCGGCATCGTCCGGCATGATTCCCACCCCGCCGGGAATCTAACCCGGTTCACCTAGGTGGGATGCGAATAGTCTAATATCTGCACCAACGCGGCACCCAATTTTCTTTTAGCTCTTTAGGTAACGTGCTGATATGAACTGATGCATTCTTTCTTCTCTTCTACTGTAGAAACTTTGATGCCTTCTGTTGTGCCCATGGGTATACACAGAAGGTAGCAGAAATTAGGTATCGTGTAGGGCCGGCTTTACGACGACGTGCTAAGTTAAGTGGCCGCTTGCATTGCTTCCGGAGGACTCATTAAATACTAAAGTCTGTGTTTTGCTGCCTCGCCATTTTCTAACGGAAATTTGGTTCAGTGCTTGTCATTGTTCAATAACGATTTATCTTGTGTAATTGATCCTGTAATGATTTGATGTTTCCTTCAAACTGTTTACATTTCTCTGTGCAGCAGTTTCCTTGAGCACTTACCACCCGACATTTTGTAAGCTTGCAAATTTGTGAAGTCGCATAGGCCCTAAATGATGTGTTAATTTAAGTATTAAAATAAATTAAACCGCAAAGGTAAACGTTATTAAAACCTTATTTCTTTTCTTGTTATCTAATTGAACGAATGTAGGCGTAAAACACATATTGCCAGTCATGGTGTTGAGATAATTTTCGAGTTATCATGATTATCTTCAGCGTCCCACCGTGTCGTCATTCCAATTTCTATTTTATATTTAATTTTGTTCCGGTATGATTAATTATTGTCTTCTTCGTAGGGGCTTCTTTCAGTGTCAAGAGGAAGGGAATCTTATTAGCCCCTCCTCCCCATATGAAAAATTCACCCCCCTCCGCTGAAAAATTCTAACAATAATATCATAGTTTAGTAGATGTAATGAGAACAATAGCCGCACAGAGAGCACACGTTTATTTTAGAAATTAAATGTCACAAATTAGTCAAATATCTCCGAGCCTGTTTCATAATGGAGTCGTTATTCTGTTCATATCACTAGAGGAACTGCCAACGGTGGCTGTTAATATTGTTAGAGTTAGTAGTTTTACTCTAGTATACTTAAGGAAATCATAACCAATGGTAGAGTGGAGACTATAGTTTAATAGTGATACATTGTCGTTCACGTTGGCGGCTAAACATTTTAAAAGGCATCAGATTTGCTTGCGAATGTGATCTTGGCCTATGACATGTAAATACTGGCAGAATATATTGACATCTGAATCATTTCATCACATTCAGCAGATGGAAGAGTTAGGGGTTAACAAACACTGCCAGTATTTACATGACACGGACCAAGATCATTTCCACGCAGATAAGTTATTTAAATGATGGTCAATGTGAACGATAACATATCAGCATCAACCTATAATATTAATTCTTCTTTTGGGTCTGATGAACTTGAAAATACTAGTGTAAAAATATTGACGGTACTTAATTTCAAGAGCTATTTTTGAAAGGTCCTTTAGTGCTATGAACAGAAGAATGACTCCAATGAGAAACAGGCAAGGAAGTAGTTTATTGGATCACTGCACAAGGATTTCTACTGAAGGGGAATATATTCCAAGTGAAAAATGCTTACGCAGAATTCTGGAGCGCTATGCCAATAAAAGGCAAAGGAGAATGTGCATGTTCTGAATGCGAACAAAACCAATCAACAGATGATTATACTTCATGTGTATTTGACCTTATACATTATTTTTAATGTAAAATGTTTATTGATCTGAATATAGCCAACATAACGATTTTCATCACCCCCTACCCCCAAATGGCTAAAGACACACTTACCCCTTGGAATTTGTTTATGAAAGAACCACTGCTTCGGCTGTCACATGTTACATTTGTTCAGCTGTGGGCTATACACCACACATTGACTATCAGCCCATCTAAAAATGATAGAATTTCGTTTTTTTTTTTTTTTTTTTTGCAGGCTACAGGTCACTTGGTGATAAACTTGCTGCCCTAATTCTGAGTTATATCGTTTGCGAGTTTTAAACAATAATGGCAATGTTGTATCGCTAAGCAAACACGACTTATTAACTATCACGGCCGTCGGATACAAATGCTTTACAGTTTTTCAGAAAACAGCTGACGCTTAAAAATTGCCTAAGCGCCTACGCTCTATTGTGTTTGCACCTAGACAATTTGCAATGAAGTCCCACGCTGTGAGGAATATGACTGCAGTAATCGGTTCCATATTTCTGTAGACCTATGGTAAGGAAATTAATTTTGGTGTCTTGTCACCTGTTATTTGTGCGGATAATATCATCATTTCGCTTCTTACTTCAGACATTTGACTACCTAAAATGCTAACGTGTTGTAAATTCTTGTGCGGATATAAATATTCAAGTGCTGCCGATGGGCCTTCGCAGTGCCGCTGAGAGCGGCCGCAATCCGGCGTGCCGCGACGGTTGCGAGAAAATTGCCGCCGCTGAAAAATGGATCAGCGATTAGTTTGAGGTGCGCTGCGGACGGGAAATGTTCCTTTAATGGAATCGCCCGGGCCGAGGGGTGTGCGAGGTTGTGCACTTGGAGCAGATTCAATTTCAGCTTTGGTTTCCGTGAAGGGGCGTGCTGCTCCTATGGCTCCTAATGCGCTTCTTGCCGGAAATGATAGATCTTGGGGGGGGGGGGGGAGGAGAGAGAGAGAGAGAGAGAGAGAAAGAAAGAGAGAGAGAGGTTTGTGTACAGCAGGTTTTTTTTGATTAATGTCGTCACGCTGGTCATTATTAAGGAGAGAACACGGCTAGTGGCTGTCCCATTAACATCCTGGCATTTGTCTTGGATGATCCACTAACTGTCTGAAACGAACGCGATCTTATAGTAGCCGCCACACTCGTCGCCACACATGCCACTTCTCATTATAACAATTAGTGTTTATCAATTTCCTCTACTTGAAGTGCCCGCGGTGGCGAGAAAGGAAATCATTTTTATCAACGTCCGTTCCCATGGGAGAACTACGTGTAAATTCCACCATTGTAATGCTTAGTATTTGCAGAGATATTCCATACACCTGTACCGTGTCACTGGTTTTGCACTTATGTAACATGTGATTTCGGTATGACTTTTTTCTCACAGCTTTCCTTTTTTTCTTGGCAGAAATAAACGCTTTTTTAAAGACAAAAGCCTTTTTTTTTCTGTATATTGACCACGTCACATGTGTGTTACTCTTCTTCTTTATTGCTGTAGTTATTTAGCTCAAAAATTTTGATTTGTATGACGTACGAGCGTATGCACGATGAAGAATAAAAAAATTAATTTGGTACATCCTAAAAATGTTTTGCATATAGGCAAGGAACGTGTTGTAAAAAAAAGGGTGGAGTATTAATTGTTACTGACAAATGCGTGTGATATCCCACACTACAAAAAAAAATCCAATTGGAAAATTAACCCCTCAATTTTAAGAAATTTTGCTCAACTACAAGTAAATTACGGGGTCTCTGCTCGTAGTGTATGATAAAATGTCCCCAACCATGAGTAAGCGAGTTGATGATAAATCCCGAGTCGTGAACAAGGTTTTTTTTTTGTCGACGAACACATGAAAGCGGAAACAGTCTCTTACGTACAGTATATACTATTTTCGCAGTTTCTTCACACTTTCTGAGTCAAACCAAAGAAAGATTACCCCATGTCTGGCGAGTTTCATTGTTTCCTAAATATGCCATGTTTCACAAATGTTTTACACTTGTGTCCATAAAAGTACCATATTCTTGGTTTGATTGAAATTCTACATATTTTTCTCTTTAAATAATAATATTTTATTTGTAATTAACGCGAATAAAAACAGTGGGGAAATAAGAGTTTTGGTCATGCTTAGTAATAAATCGTTCTTACGTAAAATATCATTTCACTGAGTGCGCACGAATGAGGTGCGTTGTCCCGCTCGTGTAATTTTCCTGGTTTAGTTAAGATTCGTTTGCAGGAGGCGGAGGAATATTTTGGAAGTATAACTTCATCAAGGCTCCGCAAAAGTTGGACGTAACAATGAATGAACTGTACTTACAGAATCCAAGGTGTGACAGTGTTTAAGTAGCGGTGACTCGAACACGCGTGCAGAATTAGATGAGCCGGTCGGCGCTTTAGGTTTTGATAGGGAAGCCACGACTAGCATCGGAAATACGCTTCATTCGAGAAGTCTGGTGATCTGTTTCAATCAAAGCTACGACGTTAAGAGTGTGATGGACCTCCGCGTTTGTTGTGAACTAGTTACTTGCGCGAATACGCGTATCTCACAAAGTAAATGTTCAAAAAAAATTATCTATGGCCATATTATATTACTTTTGTCATATTAAGTGTATTCTTGGTGAGAAATATTCGTGAAAATGATCAAATATCGCATTTTTAAAGTGTGCCTATGCAGTTTCCTTAAGCGGCAAGACAAAAGTACAAATACACGGGATTTGTTTAATCTGTGAGCTTTCATCGCATGTAATAAAACCCCTATGTTACAGATCTGATGTGCACAGTACAGCGTCACGCCGGAAACGCTGCACGCCCTTGCGCGTAGGAGCGATGAGGCGCTAGAAGTGCGTGTTAGTATCGCCCGTATCGCTCGCTCGCTTCTTGACCTTACAGGTGAGGGGGAAGGGGAGGGAGAGTACCTTCGTATCTCTAGTGCGCGAGGAGACATTTAAGACATTGGGGTTTTTACCCTTGGGGACATTTGAAAGAGAAGCATGGCACTTGGCATATCATGTACTACTTCATTTTACGGACACTACGTTGTTTGGTTATTTTCATCTGCCACTCATTGTAGTGATTATGCCACATATAATATGGGTTTCCCGTCTGCTTCTTTCATAGACGAGCAGTGTCCTTTATATAGTCTATTTGCGGTTTCTTCATACTTTTTGAATCTCAAACCTTCGAAAAAAACACCCCATGTGCGACGTGCTTGGTTGTTTTAATACTTGTATTGAAAATTATACTTGTGTTAATACAAAAATCCTTTTTTTTTTTTTTTTTTTTTTTTGGTTAAATTGAACTTTTACTTATATTTTATCTGTAAAATATAATAACTAATTTATAATGTATATGAATAAAAACCAGGATTAAATAGGTGTGTTGGTAATGCCTGGTCATAAATAATTCGTCCGCAAAACTGAGTGCGCATGAATGCGGTGCGCTGTCTCTGACGTAATGTTTTAGACTCGGTCAAGCTCTGTTTGCAAGCGGTGGAGGAGTATCCTAGAATTAGAACTTTAACGGGGTTTCAGAGAAGGTGTAAGTGACGGTGAATGGACTATGTATGGCATCGCTAAATGAAAACGCTCACCACGCGACCAGGCAAACATGCTGATGGCTCGAATTTCACAGATTCACATTTTTTTATTCTCAAGTATTCATTTACAAAGACGTCTGTAGTTCTTCATGTCAAACTGCCACGTGGCGTGGTTATGGTAAATTATAAAGCCAGTCGTTTCCTTTGGCTAATTTTACTGAAATATTAAATTATTTATGATAAGACTTGGTAACAGTTCCTTTGTTATCATCATTTACAATTCAGTTTAGAATTTATGTAAAAATTCGGGAAATAAACATAAAATTGCCTAACCACATTAAATATCCGTCTGCTTTGAGCGGCCAACTTCTGGAAGTAGAACTGCAGCACACTGAGAGAGAATTTAACAAAATATTTGTTTGCATAGAACCAAATATATATTTAGTTGACCTAACAAAATATATTGTTTAGAAAATAAAATTTGAAAAGCAACGAAATTACTTTTGTTCGTCTAACAAAATATATGTTTGAATAAGTGAAATCTGTATGTTGTGCCAAAAAATAATAATACTGCCAACTAAATATCTTGTTGAATCAACTGTATATATTTGTTTGGCCACTCGTTTGACTGCCTTCGTTCGAAAATACAGCTCGAGAGTTTATTCGTATTTTTTTTGTGACAATTAGGATTGTAACCATGTTTGTTAGTGCATCTATTGATGCTTGACAATCGTACAAACACATTAATAAAACAATGCAACAAGAAACTGACAAGTAAAGCTGTAAAACTTGAAATATTTCTTTGTACACGTTGGCCAACATTTGTATTTTATTTATTTAAAAGCGTTCCAGGCGCTTCAGTCGTCACATTAGCTGAGGCTTCTAAGGCGTAGCGCTCGTACGCAGCGGATCTCGGTTCGGAACTCGCGCGAAATTGTACGTGCTTTTTATTTCGGCCCGAACAGTTTAATGTACGTGTAACCGAACAAATTTTTAGTTGCACCAAACAAACCTTACAGTTTGGGGCAACCAAACGAGAAGAACAAAATAATTTGGTTTCAGCCGCAAAATATGTCATTGCCCCTATACAAACACACAATTTGGTTGCGTCAAACAAATGTTGTTTCTTCAGAAATGCAGGAAGTAGCCGTGAATGGACTATAGATCGGTGTTCTCAGCAGGAACAGTAACTTCAAACCCAAACACGAATACAACTCTCGTTAGTGGTTATCATTAGCATCAGTAATTAAAGGAACACTCGTCAGCAACCTCAAGGGCTTCCAACAAAAAAGGAACGTAGCCAACCTCAGGCTCACATAAAGCGGCATACATTCCCTACTGCTGGCGCAGTGATTTGAGCATACGTCACATGTGATAGCCGTTCCACTTTTAGTAGCGAGTGGTAGGTCGAGTACATATTGCGACCTCATGCGCTACCTTTCCTGTCAGAGTGTAGCCTACACGAGACAGGTATCATCTATTCGCCGTTTCTTCACACGTTTAGAAACAAATCTATGAAAAATCACCCCATTTAGTACGTGTTTGGTTGTTTCCCAATTGTATCACGTATCACAAGCTTTTTATACTTTTATCAGAATAAAAATATCTTATTATTTTTGGTTAAGTTGAACATTAACTTATATTTTATTTACTAATTATCAGTATTTATTCAGAATTAATATAAATAGGGTGAACATAGGGGTGTTGGTAATGCATGGTAATAAATAGCTCTCGTGTATATAGGCTATCACGGTAAAATTAGCACTTTTAAAAGCCCTGCTTAAGATCTACTTGTATGCACGTAGTGAATTCTTCAGCATTATTTAAGATTAACATTGTCACTGGCCTCATCACTTTATTCATGCATCAGTCAAGTGAAACTGTGTAATTAGTATAAATATAAATATTTAACAAATCTGCTCATTTTTACACTTCGATGCATTAAAAAAAACATAAAGCGAAATAAATAATATAAGTTGACACGAATGGTTACCTAAGACTTTTTATTCGACGTTACGATACGGAACTACTTCCCATCCATCATTACCAACTTTACTGGGAGCATGTCCCTCAGGACTTCCGTTGTCACTAAAACTCGTTTCATCCTTGTAGTTCCTGCAGTGCGTGGATTTAGACTTAAATAATTTAAATAAAATACTCTTTTAAAGTGACAAATAGAATATCGTACTAAGAAATCGTTATTCCCACTCATGAAGTTTGATTGAAATCGGTGTGATGGTTCGCAATAATATGACGAATCACGATTAGAGTGCCGTAAGTTCGGTAGTAGAAAACTTCCTCTGTTGTCAAATTTGAAGTAGTTTGGCATTAATGCATCGTCAGATACCTGGCCTAGTCTGATATCTTTATTGTCAGATATTGTCCTGCAATTTCGTTACCCTATTCTATCTACATTTATATTTATTTAAGTGATTATAATCTTACTTGAATGCAGTAGCACGGACAACTGGTTTGCAAAGAGTAAAAAAGGCTCGTGATTTTTTTTGTATAACTGTTTATTAGTTAAAGTTTGATTATTTGTTTTCCATAGGCAGCGTTTCCGGTAGAAAATTTAAAAGGGTGTGGTTTTCTTTTGTATAATGTTAACCATCTTTTACCAATTATTTTTAATACCCAGACAATTTTGTTTATATGTTTTTTAAAGACTACGTCCTGTTAAAATTATACAAATGTCGTATGTATTCCGTAGTTTCATTGCCATATCGGGATAAGTGAAATAAATTTTAATAAAACCTAAAAGCGTAGGTATTATATTGTATTGGTTCCAAAACGGCAAAAAAAAAAAGTTATTAACAGAGATGAGAGAAAAACAAAATAGCATTTTTAATTTAAATTGTTTAATGTTTACATAAATTCATTATAAATTTTTCAGGTATATAACAATGCTATTATTGTTAAGCGAATGCCACACAACAATTTTGTATTTATTTAAAGGCGAAAAGATTTAATAATTCATGTACCTCACTGCATTTCAAAAGAGCAACTGAAAGTTGCTGTACGTGAATTTAATATGTCTAACCGGTAAAATCGTGCCCGCAATTCCGCTGAGTATTCAATGGCTGTCGACAAATGCATGTTATTATTGTATTTATGTGTTTCTCCTTGCTTTATCATTATTTTCAGATTTGAAAAAGACTGGTCAGTTGTATCTACGCATACACTGCCACACTGATATCGTTAAAGTTACGTGCATTCTTTTATGCTTGTTTTTCAGTTATTGATTTTAACATGGTTGCAGTGTTGTGTAGGTAAATTTGAATACTAGGAATTTATGTATAGTAGATAGTTTACGCCAAGAAATATTTCGAATTCCTGCGGTAAAGGTTGAGTCATCTGTGCTTTGACTTGCTGTAGATACAGTTCCGATGCAAATAGTATAATTATTTCATAATTATTTTAATATATTTAAATATATATAATATATTTTAAATAATTGATTTTTGCCAGCCATTCAAGGCTGGCAAAAATCAATTAGTTCTGGCCTTCTGTTAACCACATGTATGGTGTTGGTTTTTCACCTGAACACAGATATCCAGCACTGCCAATAAAGGTACAAGTCATATTGGCGTTTACGATGATAAAGCAGTATTGACCAGTGCTTGTCGAATTTTATAGTTTCTGGCCACCATCTGTTTTATTGCGGTGAGTCAGAACATCGAAAAAAATAAGGATGTGGTTGCACTAACTTCAGAGGTGGGCTGCATGCTAGACCTGAACGAACTGACGAAATCAGCACAGATTCGAGTTTACCTGTTTCACGTTACCGGTTAACACAACTTTAGGATGAAATCCAGTTCACTCCAGAGTTTTTCATGAAAATTTTGCCCCGTAAGGCAACCTTTTTTTGCACCGTCTGTCAAGTCATATAGTTTATACTACAAATAAATATAAGTTACGACACAGAAGGTAATCACTTCCATGATTAGCATTGAAAGGTTTTTACTGTGCCATCAAGAAAGTTTTACCTATGCATTTATCCAGGCTTACATTTATTAGGGACATAATGTCGAGACACGTGTTCACGTAATTCTATTAACGAAAATTCCTGGGAATTTTATATTTTTGATGCGTATATGTTATAATACCTTACACTGATGTTTTTAGGAACCCAAAGAAAATCTACAAGTCTCTGGTTAAAAAAAAAAAAAAAAACAGAAGTACAGATTTATCAAGAGTAACACACGTGTTGAAGCATATTTAAAGTACATACAAAATTGGTTTGAATCCAAAATACTAAAATATGAAACTGTATATCAGGCTGTCGATACTACCTGATCGTTATATAAATACGTATTTTGGTGCAGTTGTTTTGCTTATGTCAACTGCCTGAAATTAATATTGCGTCTGTATTTACACCTACAAATTGCACCATCTTCGCGAGCAGACGCCTATACACAACCCCAGAAAACATGCCTTGTGGTGTTCCCAAGCGACCGCTCAAGGGCCAGGTGCTTTGAACACGTGTATCAGGTTTTCATTAACCAAGGTGTGGAAGAGAACACAATATGAACTGAAGACCGAGCAGCCTACGCACAAACCCTTTATACATGCACTACAACAATTAACAAAGAAATATATCGGGGTCAATTAAAAATTTTACTTGAAGATTTTTGTCTTAGTTCAAATCAAATTCAGATACTCTTAATTAAAATATCTTTGAACTTCATTTTTATAAATATATATATATACATGTATATATAATATATATATATATATATATATATATATATATATATATATATATATATATATATATATATATATATATATATATATATATATACGCTTCAATACCTGAGCACCTTATCTTACCTGTTCTGAGTATTACATTTACTTTTAAAAATAATAAACATTACATTTATTGATATTGACACACAATTCGTACTGGCAGTAAAAAGAAGTTAAAGAAAAAGTTTGTCAATACAAAAAAGGGAAGGCTGCACCCTAGCAACAAAAATAATGCCGGACCAGGTTATTTTTTTAAATAAAAATACTTGATTTTATTATTATTTACAAATAAAATCTTATTTCTTAAAAGTTCTTGACTTGTATTTTTTTTATGAAGCAATGATCCGAACACCAAAATAATTTCAATTCAGCGTCCTATCAAGCGGTGTGCATTAAAAGGCTTATCTGTGCGATGAAAGAAGATAGGCAGCCCCACTAAAGTGATGGTGCAGGAAGCGTCATCATCGACGTCCCACGAGGAGTTACATGCTTAATGGCAGCATTGTATAGAAGCGGGCACAGCCGCACACCGCTAAATAAAATCACAAACTTATATATAAAAACGTAATTAAAGGCCTGACAAAACGGTGCACAAGGTAACTAGAAATTGTGCTTCACGCCATGTCGAATGTTGAAGAAGGAAGAAGAAGTCGCTTTCTAAACTAGCGTGATGGAACACACAACTAGTATTTATCGATAGTATCGATATGACAAATGATATACGTCAACTACAAATTTATTTTGTTGGCAGTCACACTTAAGGTTTACTACAACATCAAATTACGCATTTACGAAACAAAAACTAAAATATGAAACTTGAAAATATGACCTACGAAATAATATATATACTATAAAAACATTAAACAAATTAAACATGCCTACATAAAATATAGTGCAAATGACACTGTCAGAACAGTATAAGAAAATAATTCGTTTGACAAAGGTAACGTATATTTTTATTGGTAAAAAACGGTAATAAATAAGAACGAAGGGCTTCGGAAAAACCAAGCTTTGCCATAAAATGTCCGAAAGGACACAAAAAGAATGAAAGACAAAGAGAGCCATAAACATTGGGTTTGGCTGTGTTGGGGACACGGCCGTTTGTTTTGCGTGAATACGTCTACGTTGACGCGCTCGGACGCCTTTATGTTTCTTTTTTTACGTTCTCGGCACCGCTTCACTCAATCATGTGGGTTTTTATGGGTATCCCTGGATTGCTTTTGAGATGCTCTTTCCAACCGTATACAATTTTTGTATTTCGACTTGGCTTTTTGACTAGTATAGTCCAAAATTGTGCCAAGTTGTCTTAATTTTTTATATTAAAAACGCACAATTTAACCATAGCCACGCTACACAAAAGTTTTTATACACGCAATCGATTGACCTCGATGGGATCTGTCGATTGAAACTTAAAATAGCGTCATAGCTTCTCCTAGTCAAAAGTTATACTATGCGGAATTTATGAGAGGCGGCGAATCGAACTCAAAATTGCAGCCCCCCCCCCCCCCCCTGCTCCGCGTGCGATGCTTCGCAGTCCTCACTCAACGTAACATATTCTTTGATCCTTTGGCAATCGAGTGGTGTAACTGAATTTTGAATGTAGACTATAGATTCGGAGCTGCAATGCCAAACTGTATCCCCGGATTTTGTTATCATCGGATTTTCTGGATTGCCTCCCACTATAGTAGCAAATTTAAAGACGTGTTCACGTCAAAAACGGCACAAAACATTTGCTTATTTTACACTTTTTATGTTCACATAACGAAAAAATTAACATAATGTTTAATTTCGAAGTAATTCTGTGAAAAATGAAAGCAAGAGTCTATATAAAAATATTAATTTATAGGTTAATGAATTACAATGAAGGTGTTCATTTACAAATGCTCCAAGAACTAAACATTTAAATTGTTTATCTTGGCACTAATTGGTCATTTAAAAATTAATATTTAGTTCAAATAACACACCTACTTTGGTGCAAACTCTGTTGCAACACACATTTACGTAAACTTGCACAATTTGTTTATGATGCAGGCACACAACGATTGCATTAAACTTCAATACAAAGTAGTTGCTGAAGTTTACATTTCATATGAAACTGGGGATAATTAGAAGAGCATAAGACCCCAAGTTTGCGCATACCAGAATCATATTAATGTATTTATAGGGACTGGAGAAACCACACAACATATTATGTGAATTATTTTTCCCATGTACAGTATTCATAAACAGTAGTTTTTTTCGATTTCACAAATTCGTCATCGTGGCAAAATTTAAAACAGTATACCTGTGAAATAAATGTACGAAAAAATACTATTCGATCCAGAAATATAATAAATATCTTCCATTCAATTGTTAGTTACACTACCAATCAAACGAAGATTCTGCTGAGGCAAACTCTACCTAAGAACACTGGTAAGTTTCTCGCTGACACATTGAAGCTTGTGTGTATCTGCATCTCTCTTACACTAATTTTATATATTTTAATGGCATTATTTGTATTCTTGTTTATTGTATGATTATTCTGGACGATCATGTATTATAACACGAAAAATAATGCAGATACCTTGGACACTAATAAATCGTTTTAGTTTTCAGTTTGTCTCAAGAGACGTAAGGAGGATACTTCTTTTCAATAGAGGAAATTCGAGTATTATGGAATATGCTGTTAATAAATAATATCCTTTTGTTTTGTTGTGCAAGTGTCTCTATTCAGAAAAAAGATCCTGAAGTACTTCTACATAACGCCCGAAAGCGACAGTAGTGCCCCCAAACAATCAGTGGTAGTGTATGGCCGTCCTCTGGCGGTTTGTCTCTTTTTCATGTTTTGAAAACTTGTAAGGTATGTATTTCGCACATTAATTGGAGTGAGTTTTATGGGCCTTAGATATTTATTTAATTCTGCTACTTTACAGAGAGAAATAATTTAAAATTTACTTTACAATATGCTGTTCAAACGGATGTGTAATAATTCATTCTGACGTGTCAATAATGCTGCAAATGTCGAAATGGCAACGGGAAGGGCAGTTTGGGATACTATAAGATGTTGACATTTAGTTACGTGATTTAGAAGCCCTTCTGATGATCTACCTTTCTTCTCATATTGTATTCTTCAGTCCTATGTAAAATTAAGATTTCCACGGACCATCTAACTTTATTCAAGCGCCATCAAAGTGGAAATATCTTATGGGAATAGTTAGGAACGTATATGCGTTAATAATATGTAGATTTATGATATTATATGTATAAAACAGAAACACTGACTTCTGTATTCATACATTTAGAATTAGTGTCAATAAAATTCGAGATGTAAAACTATTTTTCTTAACTCACTGCTAACTTAACTGGGAGTCTGCATGCTAGCGCGTACGGTAGCATATACACAGTCGAATCACATTATTATGACCACCTGCTGCTATCCAGAGTAACCGCACTTCGCAGCACGGACAGCAGCTAGACGAGCTGACAGTGACTTAGTCAGGTGCTGATAGGTCTCCACGGGTATCTGGAGTCATGCTGTCTGCAGTGCGTCCCACAACTGTTAAAGGTTACGTGGTGGAAGAAACAGACTGCGAACAATATGATCAAGTTGGTCCCTCGGATATTCAATTGGATTGAGATCGGGACTGTTTGGGGGCCAGGGAAGAACTTTTAAGTCTTCATCGTGCCCTACCAACCACGTGTGAACACTAATAGCCCTGTGGCAAGGCGCATTATCGCGCTGGAAGATCCCATCCTCCCGAGGAAAGACAATCATCATGTACGGATGGACGTGATCGCCGAGGATGGATTCATAACCAAATCACTCAAGAGTGCCTTCCACATGGATTATGGGACCTAGTTTCTCGCCGGACACGCTGGCGTCCATCCCTTATATGCAGCTGAAACCGTGACTCGTCGGAGAAGGCTGCCCGTCGCCAGTCAGCAGCTGTTCAGTCGCCATGTTGTCGAGCAAATTTCAGTCGTTTTCGTCGATGAATGTGTGTTAGCATGGGTGCAGTCACCCACCGTCTACTACAGAGCCCCATTCGTAGATAGGTTCGCTGAACTGTTTCGGTAGACAAGTGTCTGGATGCCCCCTTGTTCAGTTGGACAGTGAGCTGTTCCACTGTAGCCTGTCGGTTGGCCTTCATGCACCGTCGTAGTTGACGTTCACCTCGGAAATTGGAGCGTGGAGCTCAGCAGTTTCCACTATGGTTATTCCCAATGGTGGCATTCAACCACTCACGATAAACCTTTACCACAGAGGCACGTGAACAGTTCACAAACGTCGCTGTTTCGGAAATGCTGCCTCCCTTGGCCCGAAAGCCGATGATCACCCCTTTTTACAACTCGGTTAAATCGCTTCCCTTGCCCATGACAGCAGGAAGCACACTGTGTACAGTCAGCCTATCGATCGCATTATATACCCGCTTCACCAGCTCTAAATAAAACATTAACGGGATCCCTAAAATGTATTACAGCGAGGAAATTCGTTTTTGGATGAGACAGGATACAAGACCATTGAATCAATATGATATTGTGGAACCACATGTAAGGGCACACTTAGTGGTGAAATCGCCTCATTAACAGGAATGTTTTTCAGGAAGCCGAATTTTTAGCTTCTAGTTTCATCGAGGACACAAATGAAGGCGCATCTACTGTATAAAATAACGTCCCAACGCATTCAGTCAGTTCTTCAAGCTGTAGCACCTTAGGACCTTAAACGCGATCCACCAGCTTCTTTGAACAAGTGCTAGACCCTCCATATAATGCTACTCTTGTCCTTCCGCATGGCATCTTACCTACAAAAAAAAAAGGATTGATCATACAGAGAGAAAAGCCAGGAACTTCAGCAGTTATCACTGACTCTCCATTCAAAACAAGACTTGGAAGAGTCTCTTGAAGAAGGTTGGAAATATGAAGCCTTCTAAAAGAGAGAAAACATTAAATATCATTAAAACAATAAAACGAAGGAAAGCCCTCAACCGTCTTCCAAACAGCAGCAGTAGATACGATTGATGTAATTCCAAGAATCAAGAAGAAAGCGATGCGCAATGCATGTTTTGTTATGGGCATTTTTCTGAGTATACATGAGGGGAAACATGTATTCAATTCGTTTTGTGCAGTCAATGAACTAAATTGGACGGTACATCCGAAGAGGAAAGCTACCAAGGTTACCATTACAATATTTGCAGTGACAAATATATTGATAAATGAGTTTATATTGTTCTTGAAGACATTTAATTCTCTGTGGTTTTATTAATAAATGCAGCTTTTTGAACAGAATGTTAATAGTCCGTATTACCCTGTTTACTTCATTTAACCTTCCATTTACCTTTTTACATAAAAAATAAAAACCTGCAAAAATATTAAGTGTTATAGTTATTACACGGTCATGAACAGCATCAAACGTATTTGATATTAATCTGCAACAGAATCTGTCGAGGCGCAGCATCAAGAGCGCTTGCCTCGCACTTCGGCGAAACGGGTTCGATTCTTGGAGGGGTCACGCCGGGGTTTTCGCACGTGGGAATTGTGCTGGATGACGCTGCTGTGTTCGGTGGGTTTTCTCGGGGATCTCCCGTTTCCCCAGCGCTTTGCATTCCGGCGCTGCTCCATAGTCACCTCACTTCACCCTCCTCGGCTGTCAAGACTCCAATGCTAAGAGCCAACGAAATGTATCCACTCCATTCTCCACTCCACTTCTCAGCATCGAACCGATTGTTGAGTACAGAAGTTACATTGATGTTTCGTAAAAATAAATGGTATTTCTAAATACACGAGGTTCCTCTTCGTGTACTCAAAAGGATAAGTTAATATCGTGGCAGTTCTAAGCGATTTTGATAGTATAATTTTCAAAAGTGTCTCCATTGCGATCTTGTTCTTGCTAGAGTACAGCTGTAACCCTGACTGTTTTTTTTCTTTTAGTGGAGAGCTTAGTAGCTTATTAATGCAAACGGAGTACGTCGACGTGTTTATGGCCTAGAAATCACACGAATAAATTGCAATCTAGTAATAAGATTTGGAATTATTATTTTAGCATGTCAAATTAGTGGACAGGGTTGTTTACAAATAACTTTTAAGGGCATTAGCTTATTGGCAAAGTTCTACTTTCAGGCAATTCCGCCTCCTAATGCAAACAAAGCCTAGCCAAATTTATAAAATAACACCAAAGGGACAGCACACTATATTAAAGCGCACTAAGAATTATTCCTTACTAGGTATTACCAACCCACATAATTTCTCACTGTTTTAATTGATACGAATTATAACTAAAATATTTAACTTATGAAGAAAATATAATAGTTGAATTTAACCAAAAATTACAGACTTTTTTTAAAAGAATTATAAAACACTTTTGGTATATGTTACAAGCAAACGCGTTATACATAGGATGATTTTTCATAGGTTTTGTTCAAAAAGTGCGAATAAACCGTGAATAGGCTATATATAATATGTTTCAATATGCTTATAGTTATTATTAGTTAAAATTTATTCTATACATAATTATTATGTATATTTCAACAAATCTTTAAACGTCCATACCTATATATTTATAAGTGATGACTTCTGCATGTTTTCCAATTATCTGCGATTCTTTCTTGCGCGAACATGTACGTGGGTTTTCTCATAGTGCTCTCAATTTATTTATTTTTTATTTTAATATGTTCACAGAAGGCGAGGGAACTATGGTCAGTACAAGCAACGAACAGTGTGCCATACAATCGGTTCGTATGAATTAAAAACTTGCTAAACTGATGCGTGAATCGAAAGAGCTTCGAAAAAATTACGTAGCACTAGTAGCTACAAAGAATAGGATCAACGGTAGGATGAAAAACTGATAAAAATGGAGTTAGCCGAGAAAACCTGCAGAAGACATACGAAAATATGGGGTGACTTCGATGGGCATCGAACCCTGTTCGCCGTAGTGGGAAGCCCACGTGGTAAGTGCAAGGCCACCATGACCGCACTCCCTGATTGTAACAGCGGAAATAAGATTAAACTTATGGATAATAGTGTGCTCTAAGTTTGGTTGGTTTTCCCCCTGCTTTCCAAATAACCGTCACAGCTATTATGTTTTTTGTGCACACATTGCTTGACAAAGAAATCGAATTACTTGAATAGGACACCACATGTTATAGAATCATTTACACATGACTTAATGCAGAATAATCAAGTAATGATAAGCAATGGGGAGAAACCCATTACAAGTGCGAAAAGAGCAAATCCACAATGATGTAAAACGGAAGATTTGGTAAGAAGTGTACCCGACTTCGAAGGCAATGCAGGCTGCCACTCGATGTTGCGTAGATACATACAGAGCATAAATACGGTTCTATGGCATATTCTACCAGTATACTTCCAAGTGCTGAGGAGATGGTATCATAGCTGTTCTTACACATGTTCAATTGGTGACAGGCCAGTTATCTTGCAGCCAAAGTTATGGTTACCGTATCCCGTAGAGAGTGTGGCGCGATGAGCGCGACATATGGACGTGTTTTATCGTCGTCTAGAATACTATCAGGAAAACACAACACATGCACTTGAGTCGTAACTAATAGCGGCCCGAACCATAACCCCAGGCGGTGCACATGGAACTGCGCCTGGAGATAGACTCTTAACTTTGCGGCACCGAGTCCAGATACGAACATCGTCAACACCCAACGCGATGAGAGAATCGTCGGAAAGTACAATGTGATGTCATTCCTCCACCCACCCAAGACATTCAATGCCCACTGCAAACGTGCCGCATGATGACATAAAGTCAAAGGCAGTCAGGGCAGAGATCGCTGTGACTTAGTCCACCCTTGTCCAGTCCCCAGTGGGTAGTCCTCTGGGTCAATGAACATTGTACTTCAGGCCTCACAGAAGTCAGAATCTGCGATGGTGTTGCGATAGGGTTGGCTGCAGTACAACTTCCGATACACATATATCCTCACATTCTATAGGTAGACGTACCAAGCCAGAAACTTGTCGACGCTATGTATCGCCTTCTTGTATCCACGACCTAATACAATGTATTACAGTACTCTCGGCACAGCTCACATGAGAGGCTATTCGTCGAATTGCCCAACCGTTTTCACACAGTCCCACAGTACGACTTCATTCAAATGCCTGCAACTGTTGATATGATGTCGGCCCTCGACGTCTCGGCATACTGCAATGTTGGTTGTACTCGATACCATCGGTAACTATGACCTAACAGAGTGTTCCGGTTATTCATTTCTCCATCAATGTGACAAATATTATTCTTTGTATGATGTGTTTCCTTGATGCAATGCTGACGTTATTTTAATAATGCACCTCTTTATACTACATACGAACCATTGTTTTATGGGAGTAGCGTTTTCTATGTGGCAGTGATTTTTAAGGGTTTTTTCAATTACAATTCAATGCTGAGCGTAAAAGGATCATTGCTTGGTCTTGAATACGTTATATAGGCCCCTACTTCCATTATGCTTATGTGGTAAAATCGATCAATGAAAAAACTAGTGCGAAATTATTCTGCATAATATAACCACACATGTGGTGTTTAAATGCAGTCATAACATTTTACTGTGTTAGATTCGTTCAAATACAGTCATGTAAAGATACAGCAATGAATTCCGGTATCGTATTTAATATTTTCTAATCTAATAACACTATTATTCTCTTGGATCTAATTTACTATATAGATGTCATTATTTTTTATATGAGAGAAACAACCAGCAACTGGATGCAGTAACAAAATATGACCTCCAATCTGAGATAACAACAGAGTCTCGGCGTCCCGTAGATAAAGTGTCTAGCCGACAATCGTCAAAGAAACAGAGCGGCGCAACAAAATAAATGAAATATAGAAATAACATTTTATTAACATTTGGTATACGAGACCTTTTAATTAACAGTACGTGACAATTCTGAAAATATCATAACACCCAAAAAATGTACTCTAATATGTAACTTTTTTCTTCTCTGAATACACGTGATTTGCATTTGATAATTTTATTTGCTAAATCATGTTATTTTTCAGTTTTGTTCATTTGTTTAAATGTTTATATGGTTTTCACATTTGTAAGTAAATTTTATTTTATTTTCGCATGGCAGACAAATATCGGTAATTAATTTATTACATGATTTAAGTAATTGCACGCCATTGTATATGTCGAAAATTCATTACTTCACATTACCTTTGTTTTTAGTTTAAAGAATATTATTGAACTTGTATATCACTGGCGATAGGGAAGTCTGTTGAATCGATTAGACAGATATGCATACTTAGTCATTTTAATTGTATTGTTTGTTACAAAATAGTTAGCAGCATTTTGTCATGCTTCGTCGAAACATACAGATTTTTGTAAACACTTCTTAGTAAGTACCGATATTTCTTACCAATACCAGGTTACGAAATTAACAAAAGCCACAGTGATTGAATATGCAGTACCTGCTGTATTAGAACCACAAGAACTTATTCGAACCACCTACACCTACAATAAAGGGCCTAAACCTGTGCACCTAGGTGAAACGGATAATTTATGTTCCCTTTGCTGGAACAAGCGACTGAGACTTGAGTGTAAATTGAACGGTGGAATCTTAGCGCACATGTCATATAACTACCGAATGTTTGAGTCATAACACGCTAATTATTAGCGGGTTAAATGTTTCCTTAAGCTCTAAGTATTTTGAGAAAATAATTATTAATATATACCTATTTGACTGTTTTAAGCAGAAATTTTTACGAAGGATGAGAAAGACCTTTCCGGATAGGAACTCGAAACTCCTGTCGGGTTTTTGGTCACTCACTCATTATTTCTCCTCGCTTTCTTCCTCTATGCCCTCTCCCCTCGACCTATACGTCCTTCGGCGCTCATTGCGAAACTCCATCAAGCGAGCTCTTCCAAACGATGCTACCTGACTGCTTTGAGGAGCAGTTGTGACATGACAATAAACAAGAAGCAAGTATGTATAGTCCATTAATTGTTGCTTCCAACTTCTCTGATGTACTACTGAAGTTCTACTTTAAGACCAGTGCCATAGCCAGGTTCTTTGCTTGAAAGGGTCCCAACCATTGAATTATTTTAAATATAACAAATATGTTCACATGTATTTAAGTCAGAAAATCAGTATATTAATTTTGCACACTTTCAATGAAAGTTCGTGTAAATAATTTTCCCTAGTCATAAAAACTAAGAGATCAATGTTGCCAGATTAAAAAATTATAAACTCAAATTGAAAATATTGATTTTTTCATACTAATAAAATAATTACGTGTTGTAATATCTAATATCACTTTCTTTCCTGGAACAAAAACCAAACGGTCGATCTGATGAACACGTACAAAGACTTGATATATTTAAAGAGTCAGTTTATGGCGTTTTCCTGACCTCGAGACCTTTCAGTTATGAAGAGATTGGAGATTCGACTCAGTTTTGTGAAACAAAATCACTCTGTCATGAGGAGGGAAGAAGACTGAACTGTATAAAAACACAGCTTAACTTGACAGACACCCTTCTGCTTCAAGAGTTTTACAAATCGGAGCTGACCGGCCACTATATAGTGATGTCACCCGACCGCCATGTTGGATCAGGGTGACCTTAATCTTGAACTCACGTCCTTGACGAATTAATTCTTTGCTCGTAACCTTGGTTCACCTTAAACCCAAAAAAAAATCCCAAAAATTATTAACAAATGCTCAAAAGTAGCAAAAAAAAAAAAAAAAAAAAAAACCCGTTTTAAAAATCGACGAACATATAGCATTACCCCCTCCACCCCATCCCCCTTCTGTATTTTCCCTAACCAAAATCACTCCCCTCTCACCCACCCAACTAAGCAAGGTAGCCTACATATACCATCACCCTGCCCTCTGCTCACCATTACCAACACCCATCAGACCCATCCGCCCAATCCAATCATAAAAAATCATCGACAAAAATCACAAAAATTTAAAAAATCTACAAATCGAGGCATTTATAACGGAACCCACCCTCCTTCTGCTCACCCTAACTAACGCACCCCCACCACAACCCGTTCACTCGACCACAAAAATTCGAGAAATATATAAATATCGAAAAAATTATAAATACCAAGAAACATAAAATGTAGTCCCACCCCCACCCCCCTCGCTTGACCCCAAATAACTAACCAATACCACCCAACCCACACCTAACACCACCCGATCATAAAAATGGGCAGAAATCCCAAAAAAAAAAAAAAAAAAAAAAAAAAAAAAAAAAAAAAAAAAAAAAAAAAAAAAGGATGAAGAAAACCCGAATAGGCTCCATTAATTTTTCCCTGCAGATGCGCTTCACAAGATGGACACATCGTGTAGGCTAAAACAGTTAAAAGGCAAAATATCGTTCTCAGGGCACGTAGAAACGAAAACTACTAATCTCATTACATTATTAATAATTATCAGTGTTTTTTTGTTAGGGATATATATTCTTACTTATAAAGCCAGTTGGTCTTTCTGGGTGCAGCTTACACACCAACAAAAAAAACTACACCTTAATATTGCACATATACGCACACACATTATTATTCGCTTAGATATTTTAATACTTCTATAAAATTCACAGATTAAACACCGAGGCTGCCTGCCTACTCCTGTTGTGCACACATAGTGTTTCCGGTGACGTATATGATTTACTTAAATTGCAAAATCTGCACTATTTACTCGGAAATTGTACTGATGTCTCCTTTATGTTAGATTCCAATGTCGCTGGAGGAAAACGGAATCAGCTTTCACTACTAAGCGGTCACGCGTATGATGTTACTTATAGCAATGATTATTCGAGTGTGCTTGTTATCTCATTACCTACTTCTGCAGGTGCCATAAAGATATGATAACGATAGGCTCCATTAATCACACGGATAATCATGTATTAGCTTGCAATCTGTTCGACGCGAATCTGAACATAGTTCCTGCATAAAAAACACATTTGCGCAACTATCATAAACATTATGATAAAATGAGCGTAGAGTCTCTGACGTTCAATACGAAGGAGTTGTGCATATTCTAATACTGGTAACATATTTTTAGACGCATTTGTAGTGTTTCATTTGACCACCATATATACATATTCATGTTAGAATTTGCTGTCTCGTTGATAAATACGTAATAAATTAAAGCGCCTATTTAATTACCCGAAAATAGAGCCATTAGTAAGTAAATTATATTGTCCATGTTATTTATAAAAGCAGATTAATATTTTTATTTGATTGTACGTTGTACAATTACAGAAACCATGAATTGCTTAAACTGTTCAAGTTGACAGTCAAGATTTTCGCACGTCTAGATCTGACATATTATATACTTGTATCTGTATCTCTTTAATTTTGAAAGTTTGAATGTCTTACATGTAACTACACTTTGTAGTTGTAAAACAGACATACTGTATTTATTTTTGGATAAGAACTAGATGTTTTATGAGCGAAATGATGTAGGTTTCATAACTTATTACGAAGATTCATAAATTTTCAGTTATACCCAAAGTATAGATATTTGACAAATTAATTGCCACAGGTGTTTTTTTTTTTTTTTTTTTTCGTGATTTCTTTAAGACATTGTGAGGCAGCCAATTGCTATATCAAGAAAAGGCTCAAAGTAACAGGTTATGCAAAATCCATTACAAATTTTTGTCTCCACACATGAGTATATAATTTAAGTAGGTACACACATACAAGCAAAATGGTAATGTTGTGTCTCTCTGTGAATGCGCGCGCATTCGCAGACGACCTGAGCGATTCTTCGAAAGAGAACATTTCTCCAATTTGTTGACCTAGTAACATGGACTTGGCCGCCATTGTCTCTGCATCCATACTGCTCGCAAATAATACTTAAAGCGCGTGACTGTATGGAATTGAAGATACACGAGCTAGTTTCACTTAGCGAGATGATCTGTTGTTCCGCGACAGTACTAAAATATTCTTCTATCGTTGTTAAGTTTACTTTCCAAAACGTATTTCATTTTCGTACTGTTATTTCAGAACTCAATTGACTACAGTGCGGACAACCTCAGTTCGGAGACATGTCATCGCATATTTTAAGGACAACGTGGTGGAGAATATTCACTGATCAGTTGGTTACAATAATTTAGGAAATGAGTTCTCAAACTGTCAAAGTAGTTTAAATATCCAGCGCCTCTATATACTACTAACTATATACATTGGAGGACATAACGGTTGAAAAAATCGCTGAAAATAAAGTATATGATCTCTCTCTAAACAAAGGCACGGCAATTACAAATATAAAATATCTCTCCCTTAGGCCAAGCGAACTTCCCATGGCAAAGAAGCGTGATTGAGAATAAAAAATGTCGGGTTATGAAGTCCCGTGTCTCGAATGTTATTCCAGTTTCCCCGGATGTTGAAGTAAAGTCCAGATTCACTGCCAACAAACCCATATATCACGTCTCAAAGCTTCTGGCTTTGGGGTCGAAGATAGTGTAATGTGAGGTGAATGGTTAGCAGATTGACTCTCGCCAAAAACTGTCCAGGAAAATATTTTTAATTAGCGAAATTTAAATAAGCAGCAGGGTTATCGTCTATCTGGCACAAGGGATTTGGGATTCGGAGCCTCGGACCCGACCGCCGCCATCTTGGATATTCCCTTTCCCCCCTCCTTTCCCTAAAAATTTCCCCTTTTCCGCAATTTTCGACTAAATTTCCCTAAAAATTTCATTTTCCCTAGAAATTTCCCTTTTCCTATACATAAAAAATAATTGTTTTCCCCTAAAATTATCCCGTTTTCTTCTTAAAAAACCATCGAGCCTCCGATAGCCCGCCCCCAACACATACATACACACACACACACATTTGCTGCAACAAGCGACATGAAGAAGGCAGAAGACGCTAATTATACTTATTACCTATTTACCGATTACCTGAATAAACTTGTTGATAAACTGAGAACGACGGTAGATAAGAAGCACTCGGAATCATACACAGCAAATTCACAAGGCAGAATAGAACTAAGCAGGTGCGTTTCTAACCTATATCAGATATTTGGAATTACTTTCCTTGTCTCCCTAAGCGGGCAATCTGTACGAAGTTCAGGTCGCGCAACGACCAATTGGGAAGCATCATGGGGCCTCCTGTGGTGCTGCTTTGTTCAATACAAAGTTCGAGTTGTGCATCGTTCAATGGCGAAGCGTAGAGGGAGTCTGCTGTAATTGTAGGCACTAGTACTGCAAAGTGCAAATACAGTTTACACAGGAAGTGATTAAATATATCGAGGGACCTGAATACATACTTTTTAAGGCGAGCTATTAAATTAAATGTCCACATTTCAGTTTTGGAGGTAGGGCTAAATAATTTCATATTAAAATACGGGGAATATAGTTTAACTTGTGTCCTACATGCAACACACTTAGAACCACACTTAGCACTGCACATAGCACCACAATCAGGAGTCATTTATGGGTGATTTTGGGACACTATGGGTCATTATGGGTCATTTGTAGAGCAAATGGGTTATTAGGGGGCAAAATGGGTGATATGTGGTGCAAAGTGGGTAATTCATGGAGCAAAATGGGTCATTGTTGAGCAAAATGAGTTGCTTGTGGAGCAATATAGGTTAATTGTAAAGCAGAATGGGTCTTTATGGAGTAAAATGAGTCATTTGTGGAGCAAAATGGGTCATTGTGGAGCAAAGTCGGTAATTTGTAGAGCAAAATGAGTCATTTGTGGAACAAATGAGTAATTTGTTAAGCAAAATAGGTTATTGTGGAGCTAGATGGGTCATTTATGGGCCATTTATTAGTCACTTATTTGTTTGTGATTTATGGGTAATTATGTGTCATTTATGGACAATTATGGGCCATTTATGTGTTTTACAGGGTCGTTAGGGGTCATAAATATGTCATTATTGGTCATTATGTGTCATTATGGGAAATTATGAGTTGTTAGGTGTCAAGAGTCATGGTGAAGTTCAATGCCACCCGAGTCCAACATGGCGGTTGGGTGATGTCATACCAAGGAGGTTGGTTGGTTGTATTTCCTCTTCACCTCTGAACAAAACATTCAAAATTTTAATTTTATAATTTTTTTAATAACTTTTAAAATCATTTTTTGAAAATATTTTTATTTTTTATTTTTTTTGGTATATTTGGGGATTTTAGGATTCAATGTCATTCGCGGTCACAGGTCAAGGTCAAAGGTTAAGGTCACCTGAATCTAAGATGGTGTAGTAGCCAGTAATGTATTATGCTTACTGACATGAATTTATTCAATTTTTACAATTTTTTCTCGAGGTTTTGTTTTCAATGTCATCCAAGGTTAGGGTTATAGGTCAAAATCGTTTGTCACCTGTTTCCAATATGAGAGTGGGATGGTATCACAAAATGGCGGCTGGTCGACTCCTGTCCCTTGACACCTCTAAACCCAAGCATTTAAATTATTTATTTTTATTTTTTAAATAAATAGTTTAATAATTTTGAATAATAATTTTTTTATAATTATGTTATAAATTCTTGGTAATTTTTGTAATTTTTTGGGTTTAAGGTCATTTAAGTCCACGTGGTCAATGCCAAGGTCACCTTCATCCAACATGGCGGCTAAGATAGCCTACAAAACGGAGATGGCCTATGGTTAGGTCTTACATCCTGGGTCCCTTGTATATATTTGGCATACCCTATGCCTATAACACCAAGATGGCCGCCATGGCCATGTCCGCTGGTCCTCCCCGGTCTGATTTGGGAAGCTCGGTGCTTTTTGAGGAAAAAATGCGAAATTAAAAACAAATTTAATGGGAAAAGGGAAATTTTTAAGGCAATTTAGTTGATTTTGAGGTGGAAAAGGAAAATTTTTAGGGAAAGAAGGAAAAAAGGGAAATTCCAAAATTGTGGCGGTTGGCTCTGAGGCTCCGAATCCCCAATCGCTTGTGCCAGAAAGAAGATAATCCTACTACTTACATATACACATATACATGAACACAGACTTTGAAAACGCACGATACATGCCTGCCTATCAGATGTGCACACAGTAACACCTAGCTTATTGTAGACACATTCACTTTCCGATGCAGGGCCCAGATGCAGTCAAGGCTGAAGCACAGCTTAAGGTTTTCGTTGTGAATATACAAGATGATCGTAATATTCCGTTCATCATCGACTACATAAGCGACATCTTATCACTAGGAATATTCCTGCCGGCATTTATACTTCACAACCGCCTTGCATCCTAAAGTTTCAGAGACGAACTTGTAAAGATACTGTTGAAAATGGTGCACAAAAAATAAATACAGATGTTTGCAATTCTTGGCCTCGTTGATCGTCTACTGGCCATAATAGATACAGTCAGTATATAAAGGCCACAGCCAACTTCGCCTTTACATAATATATCACTAAATCAGTACGGCAATCGGTCGACTGGAATGAAATAGCACGGCAAACTGGATCCTAACCTCCACAACTTCGCGCGTCTAAAGGCTGATTCAGGGATCTGTTCATATGCTAATGATTTTTGCACTACATTGTCTCATAAAATTTGGCGCTGGAAATGCCAAAAATTAGTGATTCCAGCTATTATTTACGGTTATGTATGCTATGTATTCTGTTCGATAGGCTGTATCCGTTCAACGGTTTTTTTTTCTTCGTATATTGCCATCGGGTTATGAAAAAACTTGACATGTACTGTTAATTTCTAATGGTAAGCCAATAGACAGTTAACGAAGTTATGTTCATAAATTATACTGATACCGGTGTTTCCAGAAGGGTGAAATAAATGGTTATAAAAATGGAGGCGAGAGTTTTGGCTGGCTCTTAACTACGGGGTCTTGAGAGGGGTTATAAAAACGATAAAACATATCAGTATTTGATAGTTTTATTTGTATAACTACTGATACAAATGATATAATATAGTAACCAAGTGAATACGAAAGAAATTATGGTATTTATTCTCCGGTAAGTATCGTTATTTACCAGTTTTTCCATAAATGTTGAATTCCTATATTTGTTCAGTGTTTATTAGCGCTAGTTCCTAGAAACGCATGATGATACAATGAATACGCCTTGCTTTGAAAGTACAGGTGTTTACTGATAATACTGATACGTAACAAAAATTATTGCATATACTTCCTGGTATCAAGAGTTACCGAATTATTGTATAGTTAGTTATCGAAAACTATTATCATACACTCAGTATCACATTATCTTAGTTATAGGTTATTGTAATCTATGCATATCACGTACATTTGTGTAATGAAAAATGTTATGTGTTTGTTGTGTCATTAGAAATCGGACTTTTTCTTGATTTTTGTGCGAGGAAACTCGTAAAATTTTATTGGTTTATTTGAGCATTATTCGGCAAGGGAAACCCATCCAAAAGCAGTGAAACTCGAACGGATTCTCATATGCAAACCGGCGCAAAGTTTTAAATTCACATCTTCCCAAGTAGTTAAGAGGCACTTCAATAAGTGTAGGTGTGACCCGGCATACATATAGGAAGTTAAAGTAAATGAATGAATGAATGAATGGTGGTTTTGTAAGTATTAGAAAACTGAGTAATTTTTTACACGCATATAAAGTGAACCTTCTACATTTGTAGCTCTTGAGATGTCCAAGGAAACCCAACTCACGTTAACCAACAAGAATGAAGGACGTCTTGAGGAAAGGTATATCGTTAAAAATATAGTTTCTAATATTTACTGTAACAAACTTGCATTAACAGAATTAGTCAGAAGCACTTGAATATTTATGAAAGAAATATGAAATTTGGAGGAGAAAAAAAAACACATTTTCACCACCTCGTTTCATGATAAAAGTTGCTTCTTTAAAAAATAAAATAAATCTTGTAAGTTTAAAGAAAAACTAGCCGCAAGCCACATATATATATTTTAATGACTGTCGCCGATTTGCAAAATATGAATGTGTTTTGCAATCTATAGATGTTTATTTAATAGCTTCGTTTTTAAAGAAGTATTGTGGTTGCTACTATGCTTCTCAACCAATTATCCGTACAATTGTGACCTCGGTAAATGCATATCAATATGTTCCCGTAGAATAGTCCTAATGAAATATGGTCCATTTTAATATGATTGTATGTGGTTTATCATAGCAAAACCTAAAATAATTTCAAATTGCTTAAGAAAAAATTCATTCATTAAATAAATTATCCATTAAATAAAAATTTTCGGCGCAGCGTCCTGTTTGGGTGAGAATTTCGAACGTCGTATTCACAGCTTATGACTCTTTCCTTTTTAAATGACAATATTTCGTGCGTACTGTAAATCAATTTCAGATCAAATATAAGAGCTCATATCGAATACTATTTTACAGTTTCCGAGCTTTGTTTATGTGATTAGATCAATGCTTTTTCACTTACATTCTATTTCATAGATTTGTGTTTAATCTATTTTGCTCAATAATTTCCAGTGTTTTCACGTGTGAATATTATTTTTGTTCTGTTTCAGGCCAAAATGAATTCTGAACAAGGTATGCCGAAAGGTAAGTTTAATCAATTATAGTGGGCGCAGGATGATATTTCTGGGGGAAGACATGCAGTTATGCAGAGTAGGTCTACACATTACAAACTAGGTTTGAGTTTTTTTTTTTTTTTTTTGTTTTTACAAAATTTGACACGAAAATAGGGCAGCTATAAAACGTACTATGGTAAAGGTTTTACAGTGCAAAAGCAGTTTATATTTTCTACACAGCGAGTGATGAAGGTATATTTAATATATATATATATATATATATATATATATATATATTTAGCTGAGCAAATGGTTTTTTTTATCGGACTTGTGCGATAAGAAAATATTTTGCTGAAATGAAAAATACATAAAACCCTATTGTATTTTTTTCTAGGTTTGTTTAAGGAATGGTTGTGTCTAGAGGTATGGTCTCCATTAAAAAATACCGAGGAAGTTTAAAAATAGAAATATGTTTTAGCGAACACAGGGACTTCTGGGAGACAGGTACACTTTCTTAAAACAAGCATAATTACTGCTTTGAAAATATACATTTGCATGAAGCTTTTATTGACTTAAACTCTTCACTTACACAACCTCGCGATATAATTCCCAGTTCTGGAAACGGTTCTTTCCCCATAAAAACAGAGATGTTACATAGCTATAACCATGGTCTCAAGATATGTGTTCGCAATTGTATTGCCTTGACAGTCTTATATGGTCTTCTTAAGTTATTAAAACAGTAAGGTTCACGAGCGAACAGAACAAACTTACATGACCAGCTAAGTTAAAGGTTATATTTACATTAGTTTGTTCAAAAGAAACGGAATTTACCTCCGTACTCTCGGAATGTTTTTCAGGACTTGAATTAGTAAATGGAGCAATTTGTAACGAATAATTTTTTCAGTAAATGGTTATTGAAGTTTCTGCATTAATTTAGCATGTAGAGTACATAAGATTATAAATACAGACATTTTATTCCAGCCAACTAACGATTACTTTTTGGAATCTATACGGATTTGAAAATATACCGTCGGATAATGATTGATAACTGTAATGTACATTATGACAGATACGAAATCTCATAGTAAACAAGCCAGGAATGGTATTTTTAATTAGTTTAAATTAAAAACGGAGAAGCAAACGGCATATTATGTAGCGCTGTTCCCCACAGAATCCTTATAATACTATTTGAACAAATATGCACGATTCGAAGAAAAGAATTAAAATTACTGCCGTCAATTTTCAGGTATTTCCCGCAGCCTACACCAATAAGTTTGCGGCATATTTTTTGTCTTTAGCATCATTATGGCGGGCGTAACAACCACACAGACTGTGTTGTTAACGTAAGAGGTAATAACTCCATTTGATGAGAAATGTTTCGTTCCAGACTTTCAGTGACACACTGTTTCGAAACAAGGAAGCGAAATTTCTAAATGAGATCCGCTTGAATGAGGTGCTTGTGAAACTCCGCTTCCGGCATTTTTTTTTTTGCTGTCAGCAATATATGAACACGAGCCGAACTTGGCAACGTAACAGATAGAACATTTAAACTGCGAAATACGAAGTCGTTGTTTTGATTCCGACTTCAAAGTAAGATCATGTTTGTAAGTAAACAAACAATTCGATATGTTGAAGTTCTGAAAACAGTTTTTAAGCAAAAAGCTGCTTCGCACTAGAGTTTATGTTTCTTTGTTTTCTGAGCACGCTTGAAATTATGATTTTAAAAGAACTCTTATCAGGCAAATACATATATATTAAAATGAAAACAGTGATTAACACATTCAGGTAGTGTTAGTATAGGATTTTGGAAACAAGGGCTACTCCTCAAAAATTGATTTGGAATCAAATGTGTAAAATTACGGAAAGAAAACTTTGACTATATTTGATCTATTTTTATTTAAATTGCTTATTGAAAAACTGGTGTAAGGTAGCGTATGTAACAAATACGTATATAGTGTCAGTTTATCGAGGCCTGGCTGTAAGGCATTTGGTATCCGGAAACGTTAAATATGCCTATAACGTATGATGAGAGGATACAAACGGACGAAAAAAGAATAAAAGGGATATTAGAAGTAGGGTATGGTCGACTTTGGCGCAACGGATTCCGGATTCGGATTCGGCAGGCCGCCATGTTGTAACGTCACCCGACCTCCATCTTTTTCCTTTTTTTCCCCCCACAAAATCTCCCTTTTCCTTCAAAATCGACAAAATTTCCCTTTTTCCCCAAAAAGTCCTTTTTTCGCTAAAAAAAAAAAAAAAGCTAGTTTTTCACAATTTACAAAAAAAAAATGATGATCCCATAAATGTTCAATATTTCCCGGAGCAGGCGAGGGGGGCTCGTGACTCCGGCGAGGGAGATCAGTGACTACGAGCCAGGAGAGCAGGACCAATGACTGTTGACCTACACTTTTGACCTTTGACCTACTTTTTTGACCTTTAACCCTAAAAATCAAAACATTAAAAAAACATAAAAATATAAAAAATTTAAAAAATCCGAAAAAAATATAAATGATGTTTTTTTGTGCAGATTTAATATAAAAAACTATTAAAAAGTATTTGAAAATAATTAAATTTCCATATTATATGCAGGTGACCTCGACCTTGACCCCATTACCTTGAATAACCTTAAAAACAAATACCCGAGAAACATACATAAAAGTCAGTAAGTATAATATATAAGACTACTAGCGCCATATTAGATGAAGACAACTTCGACCTTGACCCATGACCTTGAATTACATTGAAAACAATAACTCGATAAAAATACATAAAATTCGACAAGCATAATACATTTCAGACTACCGCCATCATATTAGATGCAGACTACCTCGAACTTGATATCATAACCTTGAATGATATTGAAAACAAACACATTAGATGCAGTCTACCTCAACATTGACCCCATGACCTTGAAAACAAAAACACATAAAAAAGACATAAAATTCAGCAAGCATATGACATTACAGACCACCACCATATTAGATGCAGACTACCTTGACATTTACCACATGACCTTGAATGACTTTGAAAACAAAAACTCGTAAAAATTCATAAAAGTCAACAATCATAGTACATTACAGACTACCGCCATCTTATTAGAAGCAGAATACCTCAACCTTGGCCCCATGACCTTGAATGAATTTGAAAACAAAAACTCGCGAAAAAATACGTAAACATCAACAAGCATATGACATTTCTAACTACTACCATCATATTAGATGCAGACTAATTCGCCCCTAACCCCATGATCTTGAATGACCTTGAGAACCAAATAATGCGAAAAATATATATATGTCAGCAAGCATGATACATTACAAACTACTACCATCGATGCAGACTAACTCGACCTTGAGCCCACAACCTTGAACGTCATTTAAAAAGAAAACGTGAAAAAATCCATAAAATTTAGCAAGCATATTATGTTACAACCTAGCACCAATATATCACAGGCATACAACCTTGAACTTGACCCCATAACCTTGAATGACATCGAAAACTCGAGAGAAAGTCTGTGCGAAGAGGCAGACATTAGCTGAGATGATACATATTTCATGTCAGCTACTGCCAAGCTAAACTTCTCAGCTTTTTTCCCCATTGCTTATAATATACGAGTATGCAAGCATTGTGCAGACACCATCCAGCCAATCACCAAGCTGCCATGTGATAGCAGCCAACCAATCACATGCAGGAATTGAAACATCACATGCGGAAGTCAGTCTCCGACACCAAAATGACTCATAATGACTCCATAATGACCCCTAAAGTGACCCATAAATGACCCCACCACCACCACATTGACTTCTACGTGACCATTTAATGACCCATCACCCACTGACCCGTAGACCCATGACCATTTAATGACCTATGACCCAGTGACCCATAGACCCATGACCCATTGACCAACTGACACATTGCCCCATTGATCAATTGTCCCATTGACTCATTGACAAATTGTCCCACTAACCCATGACCCATTGCCCCATTTACCCATGACCTATTGACCCATGATCCATTGACCCAATACACAATGACCCGCTGACCCATGACCCATTAACCCATAGCACAACTTGGAGTTTGTACTGAACAATGCAGCACCATGATAGGCCGCCACCATGCTTCCCAATTGGATGTCACGTGAAAAATGACTGTTCGTACATATCACCCTCTCAAACCGACGAGAATTTTGAACATAGGTAAAAACTCGTTCGCAGAATCGGCAATGACGTCATCTAGTTAGCGATGATGGGTCAATGGGTTATGGGTCAACGGGTCATGGGAAATGGGTCAATAGGTCAATGGGTCGTGGGTCAATGGGTAAATGGGTCATGGGTCAATTGGTCAATGGGTCATGTGTCAACGGGCCAATGGGTCGTGGGTCATTAGGGGTCATGTAGGAGTGAAGGTGGTGGTAGCGTCATTTATATGCTATTTAGGGGTCATTTTAGAGTCATTATGAGTCATTTTGAAGTCACATACTGACTCCCGCAAGTGATATTTCAATGCCTGCATGCTATTCGTCAGCTGCAATCATGTGGCAGCTAGGTGATTGGCAGGTCAGTGTCTGCACAATCTATTAATGGTGCGGTATGACTGGTTCAAAGTCAATATGACACAATAAGGCTTGCATAATCGTATATTATAAGCAGTAGGGAGGTAAGCTGAGAGGTTTTGTTTTACAGCAGCTGCCGTGAAAGGTGGATCGTCTTGGCGAGTTTCATTTTTACATAGATATTTGTCGGGTTTTTCAAGGTCATGGGGTCAAGGTCAAGCTAGTCTACATCTAATATGGGGGTAGTCGTCTGTAACATAATATGCTTGCTAAAAATATGAATTTTTCACATTTTTTGCTTGTCAAGGTCATTCAAGGTCATTAGGTCAAGGTCGAGACAGTATACATCTTATATGATAGTAATAGTCTGTAAAGAATTATGATTGCTGACTTTTATGTATTTTATGAAGTTTTTTCAAGTTCATTTAATGTCATGGGGTCAAGGTCGATGTAGTCAGCATCTAATATGATGGTGGTAGTCTGTAATTTATTATGCTTGTTGACTTTTATGTATTTTTTCACAAGTTTTGGTTTTCAAGGTCATTCAAGTTCATGGGGTCAAGGTCAAGGTAATCTGCACCTAATATGGTGGTAGTAGTATGTAATGGCACTTACTTGCTGAATTTATGTATTTGTTCAAGTTCTTTTGTTTTCAATTTCATTCAAGATCATGGGGCCAAGGTCATGATCGTAGGCATCTAATATGGCGGTAGTAATCTGTAATGTAATATGCTGGCTGACATTTAGGTTTTTTTCTCTGGTTTTCATTTTCAAGCTCATTCGAGGTCATGGGTTCGAGGTCAAGGTAGCCTGTATCTAATATCGTGATAGCAATTACTAATGCAGTATGTTTGTTGATGTTTATATATTTTTCTCGAGTTTTGGTTTTCAAGGTTATTCGCCGTCATGGCAGTCAATGTTGAAGTACTCTGCATCTAATATGGTGGTAGTAGTCTGTAACGTAATAATATTGTTGGGTTTTAAGCATTTTTTCTCCAGCTTTTGTTTTCAAGGGCATTCAATATCATGGGACCAAGGTCGAGGAAGTCTGCATCCAATATGATAGTGGTAGTCTGTGGGATATTGTGCTTGTTGACATTCATGTATTTTTCTCGAGTTTGATTTTTCAAGGTCATTCAATGTCATGGAGTCAAGGTCGAGATAGTCTTCATCTAATATGGCGGTAGTAGTCTGTTACATATTATGCTCGCTGACTTTTATGTCTTTTTCACGAGTTATTTTCAAGGTCTTAAGGTCTTAGGGTCAAGGTTGAGGTCACCTGCATCTAATATGGCGAATGGGTGATGTATATCAAGATGGTGGTCGCCTACCATTATTGCAGAATGGGCATGGGATAGTGTGTCCTCTGAAAATTTGAGTATTTTTAAAATAAATTTTAACAATAAATCTGTACTTTTAAACATTTTACAAATTTGAATACATTTTTTTGAATTTTTTGTGAAATTTTTTGAATATATTTTTTTTTTTACTGTCAAAGGTCTTGGGTCTTGCTCTCCTGGCTCGGAGTCACTGATCCCCCTCTCCGGAGTCACGAGTACCCCTCGTCTCCTCCGAGAAAAAAAGGAAATTTCTGGGAATCCCGTTTTTTTTTGCAAATAAGAAAAATGGACATTTTTTTTTAGGAAAAAAGGGAAATTTTTAGGGAAAAAATAATTTTATTAGAGACATTTTGTCGAATTTAAGGGGGAAAAATAGATTTTGAGGGAAAAGGGAAATTTTGAGGGGAAAAAAAGGAAAAAGATGGTGGTCGGGTGATGGAACATGGCGGCCGACCGAATCAGAATTCAAATCCGTAACCAGTTACGCCAAAGTCAGCCAAACCCTCTTACTGATATAATCAGCTATGGCCTGTATGTACAAATGTCCAATCCCGAAATTTGGCTGGAAAATGAAAGCAGGATGGCCAGAACATAAACAATCAGAGCAGGACAAAATAAAAAAATCCAGTGTTGTGGGTTTATGTGTGTTATCGTGCCCTCACCTTGTCCATCCAGTCAAATGTGCGCGTTTTGAGGCAACAAACCAATATATTGTATTACACGGCATACTGCTGTGGATGAAATCTCGTGTTCCTCATAAGTATGATTATTAAACTCATATGCTGTAGATGGCAGCATGCACCCTCTCCAGCTAATAGTTTTTGTTCATATTATTGACTTTCGCACTATGGGTCCCCTCCGTCCGACAAGCAGAAATACGTAACGAGAAAAAGACTTTCCACAAAGTAGCTTATATGCACCGAACAGCTGGCTGGTAGGTGGGTTGCATGCTTAAATATCCTAGAATTAAATCTAAACATGGCACACGTCCATATCTTAACTCGAAATGTGAATCCGATTGAAATCCATGTCTCACTCGAAATTCAAACATTACTGTAGTCCATGTCTTACCCAAGTCTTATTCGAAATTTGAACACGACGAAGATAAATCTAAATTCGAGCCTCATTTTAGTCCAAGTCTTATCCGAAATTCGAACCCGAGTTGGTCAATGTCTTAGTCGAAATTCAAACCCGACAGTAATTCACATCTTACCCGAAATTCAAACGTGACTTAAATCATGTCTTACTCGAAATTATAACATGTCTGTAAGGCAGGGAAGCAGACTTTTGAGACCTCAGTACTTTTGGGACCGTATGTCTTATAACAAAAGAGTGAAGAAATTCATGGGGTGTGCATTGAACATTACTGTGTAAAATATATGTTGTTAGTGGGAAGAGAGAGAGAGAGAGAGAGAGAGAGAGAGGCGCCATTTTGGTAGATATGAGTTTTGTGGCTGTCATGGGTGCCAGTTATACCGCCAGCGATTGCGGTCGATGAAGACTTCCAAGCTCGGAGTTCAAATGCGAAAAACTTCAAGCGCATGCCCCAGGGAATGATATTACCACGGGATGAATTAAATATACTAGAAACTCTTGTTTACTCGAATATAGATTATCGTTCAATTAGCTCCGACTCCAATTCATTCAGGATTTTGCTGTGTCGGTCTTTATAGCCAGCCAAGAAATCTAGATGTTGGCTTTACTCAGTTCGTATTGTTCCATGAGCAGAGACCTGAAAAATTCGCGAGTTAAAAAAACTGCAGGCTAGACTCTACAGTCTTATGAACAAATATGCCGACTCATCTGCACATTGGTTGTCAGCTGTCACAGTTGAAGGTGACAATTGGACACCGTTCTCCAGGAGGTGTCGAACACCGTGTGGATCAATGGCTAAAGACTGTTCATGATAAAGCGAGCACTTTTGAAATCAACCATAGAAGAAAGTCACTGCTCCTACTTGCATATAATTAAGCGTGTGCACTGTGTGACATGCAGTCTGTAAAGTTGATAAGATGGAAAGTAGTTATATATCTTAACGACGAATAAAAGGAGTTAGTTAAAATAGTTGACTGTTTGTGATAACTGAAATTATTTATTTCGCTTTCTTTTTTTTTTAATGCATCGAAGTGTAAAAATAAGGATATTTGTTAAATATTTACATTTCTAATAATTTTACTGTTTCACTTGAACGACGCATGAATAAAGGAACGAAGCCCATATCAATGTAATTTGACGTAAGGCGGCAAAACACACAACGTTTATACAAGTAGATCTTAAGCAGGGCGCATTTTACCGTGAACAGCCTATAAAGTTATATAAAATGCACGTGTTTCGAATCTATCTTGTCCTAAAATGAATACACGAATTCTTCAGGTCTCTGTCTATGAGTCTTCCACCTAGGCGAACCGGGTTCGATTCCCGGCGGGGTAGCTTCAGTATTTTCGTACGAGAGACTCGTGCCGGACGATGCCGCTGTTCGACGAGTTTTCCGGGGATCTCCACCCCCCCCCCCCAACCACCCTTGCATTCCGGCGCTGCTCCATACTCTACTCACTTCACCCTCATCGTCTCTAAAGACCTCGATGTTCAGAGCCGTCCAAATCTCTTCACTCCACTTCATGAGTATTTCTTTCAACACATAGTGCGGCCGTAAATTGGAGCTGCCAGTAAACTGCCCGTTACAATCAATCCTTGTCTGATTTCTTAAGTTGCGATCGTAGTCATCCGGAATTGCAATAAAGCATGTCGTTTCGAAACACCTACGTTCGTTCCTTCAGTTAAAAATGCGAACTTCCGTAAATAGGCCTCTTTTAATTTTGCGGGCATGAATGTCCCTATTGACGTTAACAGACTTGTGCAAGAGATTACAAACTGCGGAGCCTTTCAAACCAGTGCGCAGTATGATTCACCTGGCTTTGTTATTGCCTCCGAGCCCAGCTCGTAAACTAAACTTGCGTTTGCTTATTGACTTTCGTCAACTTGTACTTTTCCCAAGCATTTCACTGTTCGAAGCTTTGTTACCATTTGCTTAAAATTATTGCGTCGAAACTTGTTCAAGACTGCTAGCTCACCAGGCTTTAAAATACTCAAATAATTATTAACAGAAAATTTATAAGCGCTGTGTTTATGACAGAAGCTTGTCGACAGCCAGTTATGCCGGAACGAAAATATTGAAAGTCGTAATATTTCAAAACATTAGACCTGATTTTTAATATATTTTTTTCAAGGCCCTGATGATTTAATACTGAGTATAATATGATGACTGGAGTCGATTGTATTCTGTATGTAGACAACAGCATCGATGAGGTTTTTAGTCGGTGGGCTTCAAAGCTGAACCTGAAGCACCGAGATGGACGCACATGCCAGGCTTCCGAATGTAGGCTATAGCCTCCGAGAGTATGCAATAGAGTGGGTGCGTGGCCCATATATTATTCACTCGCGGTTTTTTATTCTTGATTTCGTTTGTAGAAGTGGTCGGAGACTGGACATTCTTTGCTGCTGAATGCTTATATACGTACCCTATTTCGTTTTAAAAATATTAAAAATTACTTTTGTTCTTTGAGGGAAACGCTATGTTCAGTGAGAGCATCTAAAAGGCAGTCTTCGGTGGTTGGTGTAAAAATGTGTAATCATATGTCCGAATGAATCGCGAGTAATTTTTGTGCTAGTTAGGAACAAGCGCATTGATGCAATAGTAAAAAGCCAATCCGATGTAAAAGAAATTATGCAGCGTTATACCGGTGTATTATGGTCTTTGTAGAAGGAGGTGCGATTCAGTCCCGGGCAAAAAAATGTTGGTTGCCAGGAACTATGAGCTTTGCAGGCAGGAACATCTTTAGTTTTCGTTAGGCTTTCCTAGTAAGGTTTGGTAGCCGTCATTTATTGGTGTTTATACTAATGTAATAATATTACTGTCTGTCGTGTACGGAAGTAAGTGAGCTAAAGTAAGGGAGCATGATTACTGAGTTAGCAGAGAAATGGGACCGAGGCCTTGTAAATACAGGACGGTATATTTATGACGAGAAACAGGAAAATCGTTATAAAATAAGTGTTTATGGTAACAGTAGATGTTAGGGGTTATGGGTTTAGCCAATCAGGAGAAAGAGATTTAACTTGGCTTAGAGATGGCTTGGTTTCTGGTGACTTGGGGTACTAAAAAACCGAAAATATGAGGGATGTTGTAATTATTTGTTAACCAGTTAACCTATGGCCGTAAGTGAGAGGTTTAGTTTATTTCAGGAACCAATTATAAATCCACGGCCTTAGTTCACTTACATTCCATACATTCCTATAGTTCTAATGAAGTCCTTAAACACATATCTATAAATTTTTCCAATAGATTATGGACAGTCGTTCTCTTCTTTTTAAGGCAGAAATGAACTCGACATGTATAATATCATAAACCACCTTTACGTGTATTAGGAAAATGTTTAGTTCCGTACTTATTATTCAGAAAATTACTGACTCTCGCAAGATGAGTGTCATTGACGGAAATGGAAGAATGCCCTCCCCCCCCCCCCCCCACAAGTTAAATTAATTACAGTACAAGGGCTATTGTCAGGACCAGATTGTCCCTGCTGCTTTATATATTACGAGGGGAAAAAAAATCGTATTATTACAAACGCTGATGAAACATAGAATTTCATATGAATTGTAATGCTGGCGGAGAAACGATCTCTTTCTTATTCAGTGCTGTGAACGAAGTACACTTTTTTTCTTGGGGGGGGGGGGGCCCGTGAGATTGCCGATATTTAATTAACCTGAACTTCATCTCGGAGCTCGTAGGCGTTTACTTAGCGACATGTTTCTTTTAGTCACAACGGGCTGAGGAAACCAACTACGCTCGGCAAAATAACGAGAAAGGTGAGCTCCACGCCTCCTGCAGAACTCAACTCGTCTAAAACGACGCGGTACACTAATTCACTCCTGCCTGTTCTTTCGAACGTCCATAAAACTGCGTGATTATGTCTCGCGAACAGGAGCGGCTCTTTAACCGCTTGTCTACGTGCGGTTGTGGGCTCCTGCGACCCTCGAAACAGTAGTTTAAAAAAAAAATCTTCTACTTTCGACGCGCCTGTGTTGGCTGCAAAGATACTCGAGTCAAGTCGTTTTCCTCTGAAGTGGTAAGATGAGACAGGCCTGTCATGCGAATTAAGCTAATGTTGAGTGAACACGAAAATTCTGCGCGCAGTATTTCGACTGCAGGCTCATCTTGAAGAAATAAGTATTGTTTTTTTTAAGTATACTGTACAAAATATACTCTATACACTGTAAAATAATTTCTGGTGAACTTCCTAAACTTAAATGGAAGTTTTTAACCGATACAGTGTATGGAAATAATATTACGTACCAGGCTGAAAATATGAGAATGTTTGGTAATGCTGCCATACAAAGTTGGGAACTTCCCTACGCATTTGACTCCTTCCTGAGCAACTGTAGGAACGTTACCATGGATGCATGGGAAAATAATTTACCGTTCGCGCTTTGCCACTATACGTATACGCTGCTATGGTAAATTTACAAATTTTTTTTTAGAGTGTAGTCTCATTCTGACTTCGCGTGAAAACTTTGTAAAATCATCCTGTATTAAAAAAAAAAACAAGGCCTATAAAGTGACAGGATGAGTAAGAGAGATACGTCATCGAAAACTAGGAATTAAAATTAGTAATTTGTAGCATGACAGAAACGACGCATGTTGACACAACAATTTCGTAAAATAGTGCTACCCTGATTTGGTATCTGCCATCTGTGACTATAAAGAGGGCGATAACAATCGATAAACACCCACGGGTAACACTTTCGTTCATTATATTATTTCGTAATGACGGGCGATGTTTGTGGGAGATATCACATCAGGGTAACACTGTTAAAGAATCTGTTGTTTCGCACAAGTAGTTTCTGACATCTCACAAACAAATAATTTGAATTAATAATTTTCAAGATGGATTTTTTTTTTCCATTACTGATTACGTTAGGCCATAGGTCGTGTTGTTTTTTTCTACACACACTGCCACAGCAAAACATTTCATGACAATGCTATAACGTGAGTTATTTGGATGTTAGAGATGAAGAACTAGTTTTTTTTTTAAATATTAAATAAAATATTTTAGGTGAATCACTTAGTGTACATATAATATAACGCGTGAGCACAATTTCATGTATATCAAAATTAACAGTAGCTTTGCCAAAGTCCCACGTAATAAAGTTATTTCTTTTAATGTTGATGCACGAAAAAATCGTAAACGCCGAGACTTAGTTCATAAGTCAGATTTTTATGTGAATAATAAATTGTTCAAAACAGTTATATATTTCGGTAGAACAAAACAAATGTAAATATGGGCAGGATTTGTAATTATTTGCAAATAATAATTTTACGACAGCGAAATGTTTTGCGGTGGCGGCATGTTTTGTTTTGATTACACAGTAGCAGCACAGTCGGTGTTGTATTGCCCTTACAGGCCAGTCACTAGGCTCAAAAATGACAGCTGAAGGAAATTGAAACAAGCAGGGGATTAGGACAAACATCTGATTAGACCTTTGGCTAACGTACAAACAGTCTTCAAATCTAAACCTTGGACCACATCGTATACAATGGCGAAGAAGAACCGGTTATTCGGGCGTGTTTTGTAAAGCATATATTTTATATGAAACTTCTAACAAAAACAAAAAAAAAAATTCTGTAAAAAATATTAAAAGCACTTTATTTTTGCTACGTTGAATAGTCGTATCACATAATTTTATTAAAGCGTCCAGCACCATACACATGACTTATCTTGTGTGTCCTAAATGCGTGCTCTGACATGAAATGTGAATATAAACAAATTCGTACGATATGAAAATAATCTTATAATGGGGTGCATTATATTCCACATCATTAAGTTGTCACCACTTCACACGTCAACAATTCATGTATTTGTATGAAGTATTTGAGTTCAAAACATGACTGTTTCTATATATACAAGACAATCTGAATACAGTTTTGTCACTAAACCTAAATTTTTTCTGTTCTGATATTATTTTTTACATGAAACAACCCTATCATGTCATCTGTTGAACACTGCTTGAAATGAGCTTTACCTACATGTTGTGATCCTGCCTTTTCATGGCGCTGTTTGATGCATGAGTGCATAAATTCATGGCGCTAAGTAAGAATTTAAAAATGGTGTAGTTTCTTTTTTTTAACATACGTGCGAAAAATGTGTTTTTACTTAAGAAATGAGTACAATTGTGTGTTCAAATGAGGCCAAGAACTTGTCCCTTATATCAGAACAGATGTTGAACTGATCCTACGTGGTTTGTGAACAGACGTGATCTGTAAATATTTACGAACTAAAATAATTAAAACATTTCCTCCACTTAACACTTTTAGGTATGTTTTCTACGTCCATCACGTAAAAATTCCTCAAAAAGTATTTTCTTGGAGAAGCTCCAATTTAAGTTCTATGGTCCCGTTCACAGAATAAGGAGATGAAATTGTAGTCGGCTGCCCACATGTTGTAGTTGAACTTAAATAATTTCACACATTTTTTGTTGTCTTTTACAGTGAGCATCGCATGGAATGTCGACAATTGTAGTCAGCGGATGATTAACATAATCTTGGACTGCTGACTACTCGATTGCAAATAGCGTGTGCTAGCCACAAGAACTGGTCATTAGTACATAATTTCTTTCCTTATGGCAATAAAAAATTGCTCATTGAGTTTGTTGTCGTAAGGAGTTAATTGGTGATCAAACAGTTATTTGTGAGGCGTATTAAGTCCGTCGGTGTTTAGCCATTGAAGGAGGGTGACGGAATAAAACATAACAATTTGTTATTCCACGTTCACGATGCACCAAGGCTACTAAGGCAATTGAAAATTTTACCCAAGTATGCTCAACACCAGGTGGTCCTTACACACAGACAATTCCACCAAGATTCGCATTGTAAAATCATAATTTGCCAATGGTTCAGGCAACATAAATTTTAGTTATACGATGTTCACGGTAAAGTGAGCACTTTTTAAGGCCCTTCCGAAAGGCATTGACCATTAATAAATATATTTCATTGCAGTCTCAGACGTAAACTTTTGAGCGTGTTGAATTATGCATTCCGTGTCACATGACAATGTTTATATTAAAAAGTTGCAGAAAGATAGAAATTTTCAGAAAGGTAAATTTAAGCAAGGCCTTAAAAATGCTCACATTACCGTGAACACACTATAGCTAGTTTTCGTTCGGTAGGAGAAATGCATAAGCAACATGTGACGAAACAGAGGAAAAAAAAGAAGATCCTCTTGCGGTAAAGGAAGGAAATGAATGTGGTTTAGTCATATTACTATAAAAAGCAGTGACACAATAGCAGAAATACACGTCATTATAACACGGGGTCACGCTAAAGCTCTTCAACATAATAATGTCTTGCCGAAAAACAAAGCCAGTCGAAAATCTTTTACAGATTTGAGTTTGCACAAAATCATTGCGTTTTGTTTGAATACATATCTACAAGAACCGGTAACAATTTCTCTCGTACCGTGACCTTCAATTACGAAAAGTCACCGATACGCTTTGAGAAATGCTAATATACAATAACCAAATTCTGTGGGCAACAGAACTAGTAGCAAAAAGTAAATCAGCTTATTCAACTCCAAGAATCCACAATTAGTAGTAGTAGTAGAAAGGCATAGTTATTTCTAGACAAGGATTCCAGGATGCGGCTCGGTGGCTCTGGCCACCATCTCGGTTTCCGAAATTTTTGAATTTTTCTCTCAAAAGTCGTTGTTTTTACCCAAAAATCGTTTTATTTTACCCTAAAATAACTTCATAAATCGATAACAATATCCAAAAAACACTATAAAATCTTCCATTTTGCCCAGCTGCAAAAAAAAAAAATGATCCCCAAAAATATTTCAGGGGGCTTTGTCCGCCATATTGGATTCCTGACTTCCTGCTCTGTCATTCTGGTCACCAACCGCTATCTTGAATTCAGGTGACCTTGAAATTAACAAAATCCAGAAAAATCCAAAAGGTTAAAAAATCCGAGCAAATAAAAAATTAAAAAAATTAAATAAAACAAAATTCGAACAAATCCAAAGAATCAAGAAAAATTCGAAAAATTTTAAAAAATTATCTTAGAAAATTATTAAAAATTCTAAAAAAATGTAAAAGATTCTAATAAAAGCTATAAAAATGCTAAAAGAATTCCCTAAAACACAAAAAATAACAACAAATGTAAAAATACCTAAAAATTCTAATTACATATCACGTTAACCTCACACTTATCCCAGCACCCTAAACATCAACTCCTACCCTTACCTACCCACCTTCCAATACTACCCACCTTCCAATACTGCAAATCAAGGAAAAATCACAAAAATTGAGAAAAAATATACCAAAAATCGTAACTCCAGCATTTATGTCATGTCATCATTACCATTAGACACCAGCCAAATATCATACCACCCATCAAACAAACCACCTGATTATACCAACCATCCATACGAATGAAAATGCTGACCACCACACCTCAGGCATACAAAACAAGATATGAGTTACCCTGCTAACCAGAGTACTGGTACTATACCAACCATAACCCAGTATACATCAGTCATGCCACACAGATCACATTGTATATGCAACATAACAACTACTCATTTCGTACCACAAACACCATCATTAACCACACCAATCATAAAATACTTGGTAACAAACCTTCTGCATACCAACATAATATACTATCTGAATATATCAACGAACCATCACAATAGATAATCATATATACCAGAACTTACAGCCCAAATTAAATCATTCGCTCTAATCCAAGCATATCTCAGTTATTCTATTAAGAATACAGGCCATAACATCCACCATACCTCAGACTTTGAGACAAGTACGCTTATAAATAGGCGTACAGTTTGTCTCTCCGTCCCCGGCCCAATTCTCTAGGCAACACCGTGTTCACCTGTCCGCCATGGAAAAGTATTGATCGGAAGATGTGTGTTGAAACAAACTAGAGAAAATTGGACAATTAAGCTAAAAAAAAACTTACTTTTATCATCTATAAAACTGACGTTTGTATTGAAGAAAGTCCACGTTGTTGGATTTAAGACTCGTAGTAGCATAAATACCGCACAAATTATGTTTCTTGGTTGGACTGGCACCGGTCGCGTCACAGCCCCCGAGCATCAGCTAGTAAACTGGCTTGCGCTTTTCACCGCCGCCGCTAGAGTTCGGCAGTGTTCCTTCTTCGTAGCATACCGGAAGGTCGGGCCTGGCTTGCGAAATTACGAATGGCTAATTTCAAATGTATCGGAGATGACGTCATAAATAATGCACTGGACTGTTCTTTACTATTTGTGAATTATAGATACCCCGCTAGGGCGTAATTGAAAGACAGATTTTTTCGACAGTGGCTCGCTGTTGGTGGATGATTGTAGCTACCCCCGTAGCGAGGCAATGCTCGATTTTTGTATATAATCGACGGTAAAACCTGGTATCGGGGTCAGACGCTTGGCTGCGACGGAAGTCTCCCCAGATAACAGGGCAGGTATTTCGGTTTGATCACAGGTTAAATAAAAATGTAAAGCCCTTGCGGAGATTGCAGGATTGTCATTTTGAAGCTCTAATTTTTCAATTACAGTCCAGATATTTTGGATAACACGAGCAGAATAAGTATTGCTGGGAATCGCTTCCAATTTTATAATAAAATATATTAGTAAATATGTGAGGAGGTACCTTGAATTTTTATTGTCAAAAATAATTTAAATTTTTCTGAAAATGGTACATTGTATGTTGTCAGTTCTCTGCCATTTTGAGTTAATCGAATAGCTTCATTCATGGTCTTGTTTCGCCCACCGTTTTGGAAACGGGCAGTTCGGGAAGATTAAATGGCCTCTGCCCGGGCTTAGAAGCCAGAGATTTTTCTCAGTTTTAATTTGAAAATAGAGGTGGATTTACATTTTTGAATAATAAATTTTGTATACCTGTTAATAGCCATGGAAAATCTTAGGTGGCCAGGTTTGGGAGACCTAAATTGTTGCGTTTGTTGTACAAAGACAAATATAAATGTTTAAATGGCTGTCAATGTTATGGCTAGGAAAGTTTATGATTGGAACTACAGTATGAGTCATATTTTACCTATTTTAATAATTTTTTGTGAATTCTAATTTTGGAATCCTTTTTGGCTCATCACTTGGGTTGTACTATAGTAGGAGTAATATTTGTGAATGTTAAAAGAATCCTTGTGGGACAATATTTTTATACACATATCGTTTTTTTTAATAGTACTGTAAACTATCAGTTTTCTTAAAAATTGTAACTGGAATATTATTACGACCATTTTGGGACTGTGTAAGGTTTCTCCAAAAGAAAAGAAAATTATATCATGCTATATTAAAAATCAATATGAAAACATTCATGTTTCAATTTGGTAGTGTTGTTTTAACGTTATTTAAATTAATGCAGGTTTTGGTAGTATATATTCTGCTTCATTGGCCACGCTTATGAATACTCAATGCCTCTTTCCTTATATCACCTTGTTTTTAAACATATTTGGTTTTTTAAGTATTTTGGGATATTGTATATTTGAGGTGTCCTGGGTTATCAGAAACTCAATTTACTGATCATTCATAACAGTCAACTGCATGCCTTAGCATTACACACATACATACTGTCCACACCATTCGACATAAACCAACAAGCACAATACATATATTCTGGAAATCATATCACCTTACATACGAACCATGATAACCCAAGCGTGCCAACAAAATTTATAGTCCAGGCCCACCCTTGACCCAATGTACTTAAATGACCTTGAAAATGAATACTCGAGAAAAAATCTAAAAATTCACAAAAACTAACCAAAAATTTATTTTAAGAATTCTAAAAAAAAAAATAAAAAAATTGTAAAAAGTAAAAAAGAAATCCTTACAATTCCAAAAAATCGCAGAAAAAAAGTAAAAAATCTAAAAATCTAATAGCATATCATTTTAACCTGACACACATCCACCACCCTAAACTTCAACCCATGCACTTACCTACCGACCTTCCAATACTTCAAAACACAGAAAATTCACAAAAAAATTTTAAAAAATCTTAACTCCAGCATGTCTGTCATGGCATCATTACCATCAGACTACCAGCCAAATACCATACCACACATCAAACAAATCACCTGAGTATACCAACCATACATATGAATAAAAATTCTGATCACTACACCTCAGACGTACGAAACAAAATACGAGTAACCCTGCTGACCAGGAGTACTGTGTACTATACCAAACATAACTCAGCATACTTCAGTCATGCCACACAGATCACATTGTAGTAATACAATGCAATATAACAACTACTCATTTCATACCACCCACACCATCCATTAACCACACTAACCATATACTAGGTGACACCCCTTCTGCATACCAAACATTAATATAAATAGCTATATCAACCAACAAACCAGTTAGCCATCCATACATATAGTTGCTCTTAAAAAGCCAATTAGTTTACATACCTCCAGCATACTTCACAAACATATCGAAAACCCAATGGTATTGAGTACCAAAAACTGATATAACCCCTTTCACCATACAGTAGCTTGCCTCAGCTGTGTGACATCGAAAGCTATACAACCCAGCATACCAACATACTATACCATCTAAATATATATCAACGAATTACTACCGCAGATAAACATACCAACCAAAACATACAGCCCAAACCATAGCAGTCTCTCTAACCCAAGCATGCCTTAGTCATAATATTAACAATACAGGCCACATCAACCACCATACCTCAGACGTACTGATCAATCATAACAGTCAACTATATTGATTACCATTTCAGCCCATCTAACTTCACGAGTTACACATATAAACCAACCGTACCAGCCCCTGGACCTCATGCATGCAATTTGCTCTACCAACCAACACCAGAAGAAATATACTCATTGTTCATACCTCTTAACATAACCCAAACATACCTCGAGTGTTCAGCCCACACTGATCTTAACAAAAATTTACTTACTGCTAATACTTTCTGCTCTACTGGTCGACACCAGTCAAATATATACTAGTCACTATACCACTATACCAACCAACAATCAATTATAATTCAAGTGTGCCAAGCAACTATAGAGCTTAAACCAGCCCATAACCTAACACCCATTCTACTTGTTCTACGAACGGAAACCGCTCATACCTACCAACTACACCACCCACTATAAGTCTAGCATCCCTCAACAATTCGTCCACACAGACCATAATAAGCAAACATAAAGCCCATACCAGCGACACAATCAACTTCTCATACCATCCACCATGCCGACTGACACCAATCAAAATACACTGACTACCCATGCCAAACACTTTAACTCAAACATACCTTAGCATTCTGGGACTCACCGACCACACACACACGCACACCTACACACAGTCAAAGAGACCGAAATATTCAAATTTACAGACTCGTTCCATATCTCCACATTCTCCGTCGGCTCCACTTGCTCCACCTGCTGCCACTTGCTCCACTCGCTCCACCTGCTCCACTTTCTCCACCTGCTCCACTTGCTCGATTCTGAATATATTTTTCCCCATTCATGTACGACTTGTAAATTTGTCCGATGGTGTAGGACGTATATTATCTTGCAACATGTGTAAAGACTTAGAAAAAATTTCCACTGTATATACGACTTAGAAAACTTTTCATTTTGTGTCTGTCTAAGATCATTTTTAACATTTTGTAGGAATGTTATATATTTTTTCCACCTAGCATATGAGTCTGAATATTTTTTATTTTGTCACTAATTCCTCATCTGTACTCCACATCTACTTCATTTAACCTAACTCCACTTCTGTATTAACCTAACGTAACTTCACCTAAGCTAATATAAACTAACCATTATGTGAGAACTCATTTAAAAACTTTGTGTAGGAATTGGACAAATGCATTTAGTCATCTTTTGTTCCACCCTCGTGTAGGACTTTGAGAAATTTTCTCATTTAATCACCTTCGTTCCTCATTGTGTAGGACTTAGAATATATTTTCATATTGTGTAGCACTCAGAATATTTTTTAAACTTAGTAAAATCAATTCTACCCCATGTCAGGACATGTAAATTTTACCTCTGGTGTAGATCTCAACCATTCATCTAGGACTTTAGTTAGCGGTGATGCAGGTAACGGCTGCATGACCATCGAGGTCAAAGGCAGGTCTTCGTATTCGCAATTGATCTTCACGGTATGGGATCATTATGAGAAAACCCAAAATACTCGTTCGCCCCGGAAGAAAACACTATTATATATAAGATAGGAACATGTATATATGATAGGAATATATAAGATAGAGATATATATTAATATATAAAATACATGAGTATACATAATTATGTATTGGTATAGGTATATAAATATATAAATATAACTATTTTTTTTAAATTTAATATATAGATATATAGGTTTTAATATATAAATATGTTAATATAAAATTATTTTCAATTTAATATATATAGTTATGTACTTATAAGTATGTAAAAATAAATATTTTTCAACTTATTATACTTATACTTATGTACATAGAAAATTATTTTTCAATTTAATTTATATATATATATATACATATCAGTATCTAAAAATAAAATATTTTTCAATTTAATTAATATATATAGTAATGTGCATATAAGTATGTAAATAAAATATTTTATTTAAGATTAATTTTTATATATTTATGTACATATAAGTATGGAAATATAAAATTATTTTCAATTTAATTTATATATATAAGTATATATACATATAAGTATATAAAAATAAAATAATTCTCCATTTATTTTATATATAATTATACATTTATATATAAACAGAGTAACATAAAATTAATTTCAATTTCACTTTTTATATCCGAGGCGAACGATTATTTTTGGGTTTTCTCAGAGTGCTCCCCAAACGCGAAGATGAATTGCGAATACGAAGGCCTGTCTTTGACCTCGACGGTCTTGAAGCTGCGACCTGCACCATCGCTATCTAAAGTCCTACATGAATAGTTGAGTCCTACATCATATCCTGGCATAGGGTAGAAAGGACTTGACTAAGTTAAAAAAATATTCCGAGTCCTACACGAAATGTAAATATATTCTAAGTCCAAAACAAGAAGGAACGAAGATGATTAAAACGAGAAAATTTCTCAAAGTCGTACACAAGGGTGGGAAATAGATGACTAAATGCATTTGTGCAATTCCTACGCAAGGTGTCTAAATGAGTTCTTATATGATGGTTAGTTTATGTTAGCTTAGGTGAAGTTAGGTTAATTTGATACTGAAGTGGAGATAGGTTAAGTGAAGTAGATGTCGAGTAAAGATGAGCAATTAGTGACTAAATGGAAAATATTCAGTCTCTTACACGAGGTGGAAAATAAATATATAAAATTGCTACACAATGATAAACATTTTCTAAGACCGACACAAAATGAAAAATTTTCTGAGTCGTATATACAGTGGAAATTTTTTCTCTAAGTCTTTACATGGTGCAAGATAATATAAGTCTTACACAAGCAGAAAAATTTGCAAGTCCTACACGAGTAGGGAAACATTCAGAGATGAGCAAGTGGAGCAGGTGGAGCAGGTGGGGCAAGTGGAGCATGTGGAGCATGTGGAGCAAGTCTGTATATTTGAATATTTTGGCTCTATGTCTGTATGTAGGCGTGTGTGTGGGTCGGTGAGTCTTGTAATGCCCAGGTATGCTTGAGTTAAAGTGCTTGGCATGGGTGGTTAGTGTATTTTGACTGGTGTCAGTTGGCATGTTGGATGGTATGAGAAATTGTTTGTGTCACTGGTGTGGTCTGTAGTTTTGCCTTGTATGGTCTGTGTGGACGAATAGTTGAGGTATGCTAGAGTTATAGTGGGTGGTATGGTTGGTAGGTATGAGCGGTGTTGGTTGGTAGAAAGAGTAGAATAAGTGTTAGGTAATGGGCTGACCTCAGCTCTATAGTTGCTTGGTAGATTTGGGTTATAATGGATGGTGTGTTGGTATGGTTGTATAGTGACTAGTATATACTTGACTGGTGTCCCAAGAAAGCAGAAAGTATGAGCAATGATTAATTTCTTGGTTAGATCAGTGTGGACTGAATGGTTGAAGTATGCTTGAGTTATATTAAGACATATTAACGATGAGTGTATTTCGGCTAGTGTTGGTTGGTAGAGCAGATAGCATGCATAAGTTACAGTTGCTGGTATGGCTGATTTATATGTGTAACTGGTGAAGTTAGATGGGCTGAAATGGTAGTCAATATAGTTCACTGTTGTGATTGATCAGTAAGTTTGAGGTTTGGTGGTTTATATGGCCTGTATTGTTAGCAGCATGACTGAGGGATGCTTGAGTAGTAGGTTGGTATGCTGGGTTGTATGGCTTTCGACATCACATATCTGAGGCAAGCTAATGTATTGGTGAAAGGTATCATATCTATTTTTGGTACTCAGAACCATATGGTAATCTATATGATTGTAAAGTATGCTGGAGGTATGTTATCTGGTAGGTTTTGTAAGAACAGCTAATAGTAAGGATAGCTGACATAATTAATTGGTTTGTTGGTTGATATAGCGATTTATATTCATGTTTGGTATGCAGAAGGGGTGTCACCAAGTATATGGTTAGTGTGGTTAATGGATGGTGTGGGTGGTATGAAATGAGTAGTTGTTATGCTGCACTGTATTACTACAATGTATCTGTATGGCATGACTGAAGTATGCTGAGTTATGTTTGGTATAGTACCCAGCACTCCTGGTCAGCAGGGTTACTAATATTTTATTTCGTATGTCTGAGGTGTAGTGGTCAGCATTTTTATTCGTATGAATGCTTTGTATAATCAGGTGTTTGGTTTGATGGGTCGTATGGTATTTGTTGGAGTTACGATTTTTTATTTTTTTACCAAATATTTGTGATATTTCTTTGTTTTGTGGTATTGGAAGGTGGGTAGATAAGGACATGGGTTGATATTTATGGTGGTGGGATGAGTGTCAGGTTAATGTGATATATTATTAGATTTTTAGAATTTTGTACATTTTCCTGTGATTTCTTTGGGATTTTTAATTTTTTCTTTTTTTTATCTTTCACAATTTTTTTTTAGAATTTTTTAAAGATATGTTTTAATAAAATTTTGGGAATTCTTAGATTTGTTCTCGAGTTTTGGTTTTCAAGGTCATTCAAGGTCATGGGGTCAAGCGTTGGTCTGGAGTATAAATTGGGTTCGCACACTTGGGTTATCATGGATGGTATGTTGTGTGATATGTTTTGCAGAATATCTGTCTGCGCTTGTTTGTGTATATCGAATGGTTTGGACAGTATGTATGTGTGTAATGCTAAGGCATGCTTGAGTTAGTGAAGATAGGTGGGCTGAAATGGTAGTCAATATAGTTGACTGGTATGATTTATCAGTAAGTCTGAGTTATGGTGGTTGATATGTATTTGTGAAAGATATATCTATTTTTGGTACTCAGTATCACCAGTTATAAATATGGTTATAAAGTATGCTGGAGGTAAGTTAATTGTTTGGTTTTGTAAGAACAGTTATCGGCAAGGATAGCTGACATAATTAACTGGTTTGTTGGTTGATATAATGATTTATATGAATGTTTGGTATGCTGGAGAGTTGTCACCTTGTATGATATGATTGATATGGTTAATGGATGTTGTGGGTGGTATGAAATGAATAGTTGTAATATTGCATTTTATTACTAAAATGTGATCTGTGTGGCATGACTGAAGTATGCTGGGTTATATTTGGTATAGTACCCAATACTCCTGGTCAGCAGGGTTACTCATATTTTGAATCGTATGTCTGAGGTGTGGTGGTCAGCATTTTTATTCATATGGATGGTTGGTATGATCAGGTGTTTTGTTTGATGGGTGGTATGATATTTGGCTGGTGTCTGATGGTAATAGTGACATGATAGAGATGCTGGAGTAACGATTTTTAGTATATTTTTCTCAATTTTTTATTTTTCTTTGGTTGTAGTATTGGAAGTTTTGTAGGTAAGGGTAGTGGCTGGTGTTTAGGGTGTTGGGATGAGTGTGAGGTGAACGAGATACGTTCTTAGATTTTTGAGATTTTTTTTACTTTTTTTGTGATTTTTTTTGTGTTTTAGAGAATGTTTTCAGAATTCTTTATATATTTTTTTGATTTTTTATAAAATTTCAAGGTAAAGGGTCAAGGTCACATGGATATAAAATGGCGGTTGGGTGATCGGAATGACAGAGCAGGAAGTAGTTTTGGTGGGGGGGGTCTTTTTTCGCTGCTGGGCAGAACAGGAAAATTTAGGTGATTTTTGGGTATAATAATCGATTTCTGAATGATTTTTTGGTAAGAAGATCGATTTTTTTTTTTGGCAAAAACAGGCTATTTTGAGAAAAAAATTCCAAAATGGCGGAAACTTATATAGCGGCCAGAGCCACGGAGTCGCATCCTGGAATCCTGGTCTAGAAATTACTATGCCTTACTATTTGTATTATTGCCAATCTAAATAGCTCCTTGCAAGTCGGAGTAACATTTTCATACCTTCAGGTATTTTGGCGGATGTTGATGCTGATGTTTTTATGGTTTCGGTGGCACTACAGCTGCTGAAAGTGTTTTCACGAAAATTATATTTCAAGACACTGATTTTCTTGAACTGCAAATTTCTGTTACGGCAAAATCTTATATGTTTGGTCCTTCCAAACTACATCGGGTTCTTGACTCTTAGAATCTTTATTTTTATTTTAAATACAGCAGAATCTGGTGGATAAAACATGCTATGTCCTTAAGCTTGCAAATATTGTAACCGTATGTAACACAGCACCTGGACTTTTTAAGCCCGAGGGGGGGGGGGGGGTAAAGTTAATAAATTGAAAATGCTGCGAAAATTTTACTAACTCACGACAGCCATGAAAATCAGTGGGCATTCTGAACGTAGTTAAATTTCAGAACTATACCTACACAAATATTATGATCTTGCCATGTTTAGTAAAGTGCTACAAATGCAAAAGATTGTAACTGTGATTACGTGCGAGTTTAACAGGGAAAATGGAACAAGCTACTAAGACATACAGCTTTGTGACAGGCCAGGCATGTGTGTGTGTTACAGTACCTTTTGGAACCACATAAGACCCTAGACTATAACCATGAGTGAATATTGTTTCCTGTGAATATAAAGAATACACTAGCAGAAATGTTGATAGTGGTAATATTATGGACCCAACTGCACAGTGATGTTTAGTGTCAGCCAAGGTCTGTCGTGTATGAACAGCAGAGAAGAAATTTATACTATAAACGACATTAATAATGTAAAATAATTAAGATTTTAATAGTTTAATGTAACATGTTTTCCTCCAATTAACTGATTATCCTTTTTCTGATAAAAATACTAGTAGGAAGACATTATCACCCCTGTAGGTTTGATGAGGTTTCCTTCGTAATTCCCATAAATGATTTGTTCATTTACAAAGGAAGATTTTAACCTTCAGAAATACAATCGCTTGAAAAATCTTTCAAGATTCTCTTGATATTAATCGTTATATATATATATATATAGAAACATTTATTTAACATTTTTATAAAATGTATGTTTTCCAAAATACACGCAAAAGTAGTTCATGGCCACAATTTTTGAGATGGTATCCATGCCATATAATTTATAGCTAGAGACAATACATTATTCGAAATGCCTAGAAAAATGTGTACCAACTCCTTTGCACATATGAAATCTTTTAATTCCTTCATTTTCAACCTGTATTTAATTTATTCTCATTGAAAGACATAGTTACACATTCTAATATACATGTAGACATTGGTTAAAGATGGAAGATGATCCATTATCAAAACAATGATTACTAAATTTAATTATACATTTGAAGTCTCTGGAGGCATATTAAAAGTGTAAACAGATTTTCTTCCTTAAAAGTGAAATAAGCCTCTCTATGCCAGAACTTGTAAACAAACATTTCGCCTTCGGTGACTAATCAGATATTATTTAAAAATATATAATTATTCTCCGTTATGGGATAGTGAAATTCAAGACAAATAGCAACCTTGTGAGTGTAGTAATATGTAAATTTACATAAGGTTTAAAACAACTGTTATCGTACAGTTACGAAATAGTAATGTTATAATAAACTTTTAACTGCCGCTTTTACATTAGTGCCTCAGATTAATTACAATAAATAATTATTAATGGAATGTGCTCTACCGAATGTCATGCTTAACCTGGAGGGCACATTTGGAAATATCGTGTGGAAAAACGTGCAGTGTAAGCCAGGTATCCGATAATACAATGTCCTGAACCCCGAACTTAGAGCGACATGTATTAAGTTCTATGATTCCTTAGATCTGGCGTCCAACAACTATATCAGCCTTGAAAGAACAAAGTTCAAAAAGACAGTATATTTTAATAGTATGTATTGACCAGTTCAGGAACAGGGGTACTGGGATGACGAAGTAGGAGTTCCTTATGCTCTTAAAACATTCTCTCTTAATTTAGGCTCTAAATGTTATGATGTTAAAAGTTTGTGTATTTAGTTGTCTTGTATCACCGTAGGTGACGCAAGTATCCTCACTGCTGCAGAGACGATGCTTTACTGCTCACAGTGCTGAAGGAACCTTCGTGTAGAGTCGGCATTATTCGTTCCCGATACCCGAAACTAGGAAATGCTCAGCTCTGTTTTTCATCATGGGTCGCCTTTCCTTATATTATTCTACATTTTTGGTAAAAAAAATAAATAAAAGTCCTTTAATGTTAGAAACTTATCTACAATGAGCTCATTCTTTAGTGTAATGAAAATGGGGTCATCTACCAGAGTACGAAGCGTGAAGTATGTGAAGAAAAATGAGGACGAGATAAAATATATAATATACTATCAAGATAGCTTGGCGTATCGGATTATTTATTTGTTCTTCCCGAATTTCATCTGGAACGAAATCTTGTGCATTTCTTAAGCTTTGTACAGGATTGCCCTAAGAAATGCGTCTGTTAATGTCAAAAAATTAATTAATTAATTTTCACTACGCTCGTGTATCGCGTGTGCAGTTTCTGTGAGCATGTAAATTCTCTTTTAACCCACACATTCACTGGGCCACAGCCGAAAAGAACGATGCACTTCTATCAGTGTTAAGTATTTAAGAAAGTCACATTTTGTTTTCAACTGAAAAACATGTTTATATGGCCTTGGTGAACATAAATACTTAGAACTATGATAATACAGTATTGGTTATTCACATATTTCGTGGTATTATTACGGTTGAGTGTATCCCGCGAACGTAAATACGAGACAGCTACAGCACTAACGGTCTGAAGCAGTCCTTAACTACATTCCACGCCCGTCGGTTACTTTTTGTTGTACCCAATAGCACTGTTGGCCTAGAATTGTGACCTTTGTGCACTGAGTGCCAATTGTCTTTCGTCCAAATGGTCGTGGGAAAACTTAGTTAACGTGTGATCTGGTATTAAACTGCTGAAGGGGGAAGCGGCCAACGAGCAATAGCCTGAGAAAGTGTTAGTATTAATTACAGTTCCACTAAAGCGTACTTCACTGAACAATAAAGCAAAAAAAAAAATAATATTCGGCGACTGACATTGTTAAATAAATAAAAAAACCTACAGCATCAGATCAAATAGCGCTTACAGCTAGGCACTTAAGGAGACAAAAATATTAGTAAACTATACAATTATTAATTCTGGTGCTTGTTTTGTTGTAATGTAAATATGCTAAATGGAGGTATTCATACTGTGAGAAATAAAACAGAAAATTTTCGAATTGGCGTTAACAAGTATAATAATTTATCGGTGATATATAATTAAAATGTTGAATGTAGATTGCTTACAGAAATATGAGAACAATTCATCCCAGCAAAGTAATACAAAACGCAGTTAAGATCAGCGCGTTAAAATATATCGAAGTTTACAAGTCACCGACAGGAAGAGACAACGAAAAGTTATCGACTTGACTACATTTGCAGCGGGGACATATAAATAGGACAGTTGTAGAAAATGAGTGTATGCCCTCACGGGGGAGGGTTAACGAAGTAGAAGGGTTGCAAACTTGACGACACATATCACGCCATCCCAATCACTCAACCTAACTATGAGAATTTAACGTAGATAACCGTTTCATACGAGCGAACCTGTAAGAGGATTTCTCCGCGATTTCGGAAGGAGTTACCGATCCAGCACAAGGTAACTGTAGGATCGCTCCATATTTCCATGGCGCCATCATGCGGAAATTCAAGTAATTTTCGTTACCATTGCACCTTCTCTTCCCGCTCCACTCTGGAATACTATTTGTCGTGCGTGCGATTGGCTCTTATAATAAAAAGAGGGCAATCTATAAGGTTTTCTTGTTCAATTGAAAAATCTTGAAAACCTTGCTTAATATCTAATTTTCTCCTCACTTTTTGAATCCTTTCACCAAATGTAAAATTTACTTTGCCAAGGGCGTAACGACTTTATTCACGGGTTGTCAAGTGAAAAAGTGAAACTGTCAGGAGACTTGGAGTGTTACTAACATATCAATTCGTATTTTAATGCGTGTAAAGCAAAATAAAACCAAATTGATATGCTATAAATGTAAAAACTACACTGACAGTACGCCAGGACTTGGAAATATTTGATATAACTCACTGTCAACTTACTGGGAGCTTGTAGGCCAATGTTTGCGGCAGCATACATGCAGTTAACGGGCAGTGATTTTTTTCTGAAGATGATTTGAAAAATGCTAAATTTACCGTGAATGGCATGCACAAACAATTTTTGAGCCATTAAGGACACAGTTACAAGGCCGTCCGGTCTCTCGTTTACGATCGACCTGATAGAGCGGGAGAGTAATTTCCGCATTACACGCGTTTTACTGATTCTAGCATTCGATTCCAGGTTTTGTTTTATAAGGCACTGAAAATTAAACCGTTCTGCAAACGTAACAGTTTCCCAATGTGAAGTGCTTGCGTGCAATTTTCTTAGATTCCTCGTTTACGGGGTTCTTCTTAGAACGCATCACACTACGCTGTAACCGTGTTCACTTAGCACGTACGCGTGAACAGAAGTTCAACGCGAACATGCTGCACAACCACACAAATAAGTACCTTTTCGCTTCGTTTGATTTAGTTTCAGGAGACACCAAGCTTTCTCGTTCATGAAACACATTCGGGGAGCCAGAGTAAGTGAGTGAAGATATTTGAGCGGCTCTTAAAATCGGGGTTTTGAGAGCCGATGAGGGCGAAGTGAGGTGAGTGTGGAGCAGCGCCAGAATGAAGGTGGTGGGGTAAATGGGAGATCCCCGAGAAAACCCGCCGACCAGCAGCATCGTCCAGCACGATTCCCACTTGCGAAAATCGGTAGTGAACCGGTCGGGGATTGAACCCGGTTAGCTATAGTGGGAGGCGAGCAGTCTAACCGCTCAGCCACCGGGGCTCCATGAGATCGAGGCCGGCCTTCAAGGCGGATTTTTTTTTTCAAGGTTGTCTCCACCGTCTATTTGAACAAATGTAACTGTGGTTCCATAACATGTGCCGTCTGAATTATTTGCTCGTAGCTTTATTAGCATCGTGTTTCACTTCGAAGTATAAAATTAGAATATTTTATTATTAAATGTGATATTCTGTGGCGTAGTAATAAATAAAATGCGAGACACTTTTTTTTTTTTTAGAGACGCTATCTTGTAGCTTCCGCTGTTCCCTTGCTACATTGAAAAGAATACATTTAATTTTAGGTATATTTCAGAGGTCAGTATATAAAACAGTGAAATAGAAAACTCATGTATTCCATCGCGAGGACTGATAATGAAATGCATTGAACGAAATCATGTCATTCTACTTGGCCATACGCATTCATCTATAACTCTGAGTATCCATAAAAGTATAAATGAACACACGAAAAATCTTTGATGTCAAAAAATTTCTTAACATAATACGAACAGGTGAATCCAACTACGCCGAATAGAAAATGCGCTGAATTGAAAGATGCTCATGACTGCAAGTAAGTGATGTTTTTTTTTCGTTTCGACGAACAAAAAACTATGCCTCACATCCATGTCTAATGTAGCTTAACTTCGAATAAAACACCTCAATTGCCTAACACGTCATGCGAAATCGGACACTCCGTCCTTTCTACACTCTAAGATTTTATTCGGAAATTTACCATACCAGTGCATAAGTTTAGTGAGAAAGCGGGAATGGTAATGTTTTCCCTATGCATTCATTGTAGGGTTCTTACATCTTCTTAGGAAACAGTCACTTGAGTAGGGAAGTTCCCAATCTGTATAGTAGCGAGGCCAAACATTCCTATATCTGCAGCTTGATGTTTTGTATTATTTCCGTAAAGCGCGCATATAGGTTAAAAACTTTCATTACAGTTTAGGAAGATTACCAGAAATTTTTTACTGTGATTGTTGCAGATGTCGGGTGTGCTACGACTGAATTTCTATACAGCAAATGATACATGTATTTAAAAGCTTTAGGCAAACAAGTAGTAAAGACGAACAGGGTAACTATTTACTAGCACCGATTCCTCTGAAGTGAAACAAAACACTAGCTGGAATCTTGCTCATTAATCTTCGACGCCATCAAGGGAAACGCCATTCATGTATGAATTGTTACCATCTCGTGGTAAGATGCAGGTTTGTAATCTCGCTTTAACACATTCTCATGCTAACGCAAGTGAGCTTTTCAAGACTGACGACGTTAATAATGGGTGTAAAATTTTGATGGAAAGTTATCAATAGATTAACGATAAAACTGTACGCCAGGGGGGACAAAACCTGATAATGCCATTAATACAGTAAAGGATTATGCTTCCTCCTTTCATGTTAATAATGTGCACACCACTAGAAGACAACTTCTCTATTTAAATGAACTACTGAATATGTTAGAAATGCTCAAGTTATTGAAGTTTTTCCATCCAGACATTGACATAAGCTACAAGTTTTACTTGAAAGTTTTCAAAACGGACTTCTCTTTTTTCTCATGTGGTCCTCAGAGGGACACTCGCTCATGTGGCGAAGTTTATTTAAGTTAAACACCAGAATGTTACTTGCAAGAGAAACATAATCCATGTTTGCTGTGTTAAATAGTTATTTAATCAAACTGATGCAATAATGGGGCAGAAAATCTAGTGAAAATGTAGGAACTTTTTGTATCTATCGACTTCATGTCGAAGTTAAATTGCCAAACCATAACTATTCAAGACACTGCGTGTCTTCGCCAAATGACTGTGAGTGTATTTTGCGTTCAGAACTTTAGAGATTATGTATTTTTTATGCTCCATGATGGTGCAGCAACAAAGGGTCCAAATAAAGTGTTCATATACATTTTGTAATTTTCTCGGGAAACATTTAACATGAAAGATGTTGGACATAGCGCGTTATTTCATATCGATAAGGCTAAAATAAAAACCATAGTTACTCTATTGAGGTTAGCGAATGCCCTTGTCGCATCAGGAATGTTAACACAAAATCAGGTTTTTCCAGTTTTTAGTTTTAGGTAATTCGTTTGTCCCTTACGAAAGCAATTTTGCTGTAACAATGGTTTGGTAATTACAGCCAACTATGCTTATAAGTTGGTTTATGTCGTACTTGACATTGCGACCTTTCTCATTGTTGGGGTTGATGACTATGGTTCGTAAATTACAGCCACCTATGCTTATAAGTCGACGAAGGTCATATTTGACACCACGACCATTTACATAGTCGGGTTTAAACATATATTATGGATTTGGTAGTTGTACATCCAACAGGTTGGTAATTACAGCCAACTATGCTCATAAGTTTGCATAGGTCACATTTGACACCACGGCCCTTCTCCCAGTCGGGGTGGATGGCTATGTTATGATTTTCATAACTGTAACTTAAACTGTACGAAAATTACAGCCAACTATGCTTATAAGTCAGCATAGGTCATATTTGACCTTGCGACCCTTCTCATAGTCGGTTTTGATGCATATGTTATGAAGTTGGTAGTTGTATATCCAATGGTTCTGCAATTAAAACCAAGTATGCTTTTAAGTTGACATGTGACATATTTGACCCGCGACCCTTCTCCTAGGTGGGGTGGGTGCCTATATTATGAATTTGACAACTATAACTTAAGTGGTTCAGAAATTACAGCCAATTATGCTTATAAGATAACATAGGTCATATTTGACCCCGTGACCCTTCCCAGACATGGTTGATGCCTATGTAATGGGTATGACATCTATAATTTAAACGATTCGGAAACTAGACCCAACTATGCCTTTAAGTTGAAATTGGGCATACTTGACCTGCGACCCTTCTCCTAGTCGTTGTTGATGCTTATATTATGAATTTTGACAACTATAACTTAAATGGTTCGGAAATTACAGCCAATTATGCTTATAAGTTAACATGGGGGATATTTGAACCCACAGGCATCAGTGTTACACAAGATCCGATCGTTCGCGACGCCTTGAATGCTCCACCACCTCCGCCGGCGAGGCGCTCGCCGCCAAAATGGTCGACATCCTCAGCTGACCGCCAATTGTCCTGGGTAGACATAGGTCGTCGATACCAAGATGGCCATTGGCATAGGTCATATTTGACACCGCAACCCTTCTCCTTGTCGTGGTTGATGTCTATGTTATGAATTTGGCAACTATACCTTTAACGGTTCGGGAATTACAGTCATCTATGCTTACATGGTCGACATGTGGTCGCCATATTATTGGTCAGTGGTGCTCGTGATCCAAGATGGTGGCAGGAACCCTCATGGAGACCCTCCCAAGAAATGAGTCATTTGCCACCCTGAGGAGTCACCTGCTGGAATATGCCTATTAGGGCAAAATGGCGGCCGGTACTGGCTGCCAACATAGCCGTAGGCGGCGGGAGGGAGATTGGGTAAATTTTGAGGGGAAAAGGGACGTTTCTGTAGGCGAAATCGACAGTTTTGGACGGGGAAAAGGGGAATTCTCGCTCCTGGTGTCGGCAGCCCATTGCCAGTTAATATGCTAATTAGGGTCCGCATGTCCGTCGCCAGACACCAGGTATGCTAGAACCGGTATTTTTATACTACTTTGACCAATAGTACAAAACACCTAAAAATGCATCAAATTCCACGCAATCTAAGTCGGCCAGTCCAGGTTCATTTTCTCTTGAATATTTTGCTTGCAAAGTTCTGAGTTTGTCATTAGTGTGTAGGTAAAATTACTTCGTCTACCATTTATTGTGTAGAAATACATTTCCACACTTCTTATGGTGCTGCAGTATCGCGTAAATACTTTGCTGGCCCTTTTAGCCCTGGTAAATGAGAAATAATTTTGTGCTTTGGGGTTCGAACATTTTTGTTGCAGGCTCATAACACCATGCACACCTATTTCTACCATAATATGTATTGACATTTGAATGTTTACTGAAGTGATCACTCTGTTGATGGCATTATATAATAGTTTCATCAAAATCTGAATCGCCCACATGCACACGTTTTATTTTCGAGGCCATTTTATTACTTCCGAGAGAGTAATATAAAAGGTGACGTGGTGCCTCTATGGCCCCAAATTAGCTTTGCATCCTGGCTTCTAACGGCAGACTGCATAAACTAATCTGAAACCTCAGGAGGAGACGATGTGATAATTAAGCGAAAGTTAGATGGCATCACGAGTAAGTTCCTTGAATGGACATAGATTGCAGTGAGATAAAATTTTGCTGGGGCCACTGAGATCCCACGTCTTCGGATAATGGTTAAAAGTAGTCTCTCTGGAAAAGCGGGGCACATTGTGTAGGAAATGTTGCCTGCGTCCCTCTCTCCCTTATCTATTGAATATCAATTTGTTCTCAACCTGAGAATAATAAATGATGGCATTATGCGATGTGCGGTGTGTTGCAGGGCTGGACGACGGCGCGCACCAGGGGCCAGCCATGGCGCTGTACAACAGCGGCGTGGGCGGAGCGGCGCCGCGCTCAAACAGTTCCAGCAGCTCTGCATCGCCCCCGAGTGGGGCGGCGACCGCCGCCATCGCCAACTCGGGCTCCATGCTGGTCGTGCCGCAGCCCATCAACGCGTCCAAGATGGCGACCAGCCAGCAGGCCGGACTCGTCACCACGAATGGGGGCGTCGGCAGGAAATACCAGTGCAAGATGTGCCCGCAGGTGAGTGAGCGCTCCTCAGTTACGTAGACACGACTTCCGCTTGGTGGGGGACACGACGATTTTTATGGTCCCCACACATTTTAGCATATATGTAGTGGTCCTTGAATTTCGCAAATTATTTCAGTGTCAGGCTGAACTTCAAGAACATATACTTGTTTGTTCCACAATTGGTTGGACAATCCATAGACGATTCCTTACTCAGCAGCAAACAGTAATACATTGTGTGACATTATTGCATGCAAGTAAACCGAATAAAGAAGACTTTCACCGTGGCTACAGCCAATGAAAAAACAGTTGTGGCTCAATCATGTAAAGGACTGATAAGTCTAGGCTACTGCCAAATGCACTCGGGAAACTCAAAAACCTATACTTAAAGAGTTCATTCCAAAAAAATATTCTTCTATAATATGTTTACATGAAATGCTTGTATGTTTCAAATTGTAATCTAAAAATGAAATAATAGATACCTTTATCAAAATAAAATAAAAGACAAAAACAATATACTGTACATATTTTTAACATTCTAATTTAGGAGGTTTGTTTTATATTTTTCAACTTACCATGTCATTATATGCGTGGATTTTGGGAGAGGACATATCACCTCTATCTGCCCCTTACACCATTGGGTTTCTTCTACCATCCCCTTCTGCCACTACGCACTGTACCCTTCCCGGCGTAATATACACAGTTTTTCACTAACCAACTACAAATTATAGTGAACTGCTGTTGAATTTACTGTTCGATATGTGTCAACATTGACATTTTTCCTTCAGGGCGTCATCTTTGGCCGAGATCTGTAAGACTATTCATTCTGAACCTATTGTTTCTGCCTAGAGTGGTTTCTTACGACATGAAAGAGTGTTCACTTTATTTGTGTAGGTTGAGGTATCAAGTGAGTCAAGTCAAATTTTTTCTCCTGTACTTTCCACTCATCAGCTTTCACTTATCGTACACATTCACTTAAGCTTACGGTATCTGGTAAACACAAATAATAGCTATTGAGATTATTCACATCATACTGTTATCAAAACTATGTCGTGTGTGTGTGTATGTATATATATATATATATATATATATATATATATATAATTACAATTTTTCAAAGTGCCTAATCGTAGCCAGGTTCTTAAGGTAATGGAGTATTTAATTCAATGAAAGAGCTAAAATAATATTTTTATTGATTTATAAACAAACCACAAAAAGATATACGAAACTAAATTTCTTGATGCTGATTGCTACCACTTAATATTTCAGTCAATGTTTAGATAATTGTCCTTCACATAACAGAGATTAATACAATCAGATAATTAAAGTCAGTATCTATAAATAAAGACCTGAAGAATTCGCGGTTTAATTTTGAGAAAAGCTAGAATTCAAAACACAAGTGTTTATAAAACTTTAGCCATTGGTCCACACGATGTTCGACACCTCCAGGAAAACGCTGACCCATTCGTCGCCTTCCACTGTGACAGCAGACAACCAATTTGGAGTTAATATCATCATATTAGCACATAAGACTGAAGAGTCTAGCCTACAGGTCATCGAACTCGCGAATTCTTCAGGTCTCTCTATAAACAGTTCATTGCCACCTTTTGAATTACTGTCAAAATTTATATATTTGTTATTTGGCAGTTCTAGTATTTACAATCAAGCCTGTATCACTCGTCCATTCAGTGTTACCCTGTTCCAGTCTAGATATTATCATTCTTTCTTTTCCAGAATTTTTTGAAGTGCCCCAAGCGCTCCCATACACAAAAGCCCACTACTCGTCAGACAACTCTCCCTCTGCAGCTCTTATGCACTCTCGCTCGTTGCCGTCCCACACACACACACACACACACACACACACACGTTTCCATCGTATTCCCTCACACCTTCGCCAGCGGCTGGTCATTTTATTCTAAGTCCCTCGATGCCCCGAGCTTTGTTCACCATTCGGCGCACTTCGCCGGTTGACTATCGTATAATTTCCGTTCTCCAGATGCGACAGCATTTATAGAGCAGGCGCCCCAGCCCAGATACCTCTTCACACATCTGGTTGCAGTGTGAGAGATGATGATCAGAAGGTTCTTGCACATGCTCTCAAGTTATCCACTCCTCCGGAAAGGTGGAAGAAAAAGAGGGCGGGGTGTGAAGCCAGCCCACGTCACCTGTCAATCATTCTCCCCGCCGGCCTGGTCATGATGCTGCGGCTGGTTATGCCTAGAGAAGAAGCGGGTTTGTGGTCACTCTCACCTCGCTGATACTGGCTGCGAGTAACGCAGGTATAGGCTGAATGAGCACTTCAGAAACCCTGCTAAGATCTACTTGTATGCACGTTGTGTACTCCTCCGCCTTATGTAAAATTAACATTGCCATGGGCCTCGTCACTTCATTCATGCGACGATCAATTTAAATAGTGAAATTATTAAGACAGTAAATAATTTACATATCTGCTCATTTTTACACATTGATGCATTAAAAAATCAGAAAGCGAAGAAAATAATTTCAAGTTATCACAAATAGTTACCTAACACTTTTTATTCGACGTTAAGGTATGAAACTACTTTCCATCCATCGTTACCAACTTTATAGTGCGAATGTCACTCAGTGCGCCATTAAAATATATGCATGCATGGGCAGTGACTTTTTTCTAAGGTTCACTACTAAAGTGCTCACTTTATCTTGGACAGCTTTTAACATGGCGGACATTCAGTGTCGGAGTTCTAATTCTGATTGGCTCAGTCAGGTTGGGAAACGTGTCCCAACCAACACTCCTGGGCAATAACCAATGGGAAAACTGCACGTATGCAATAGGACATTGGAGTCCTGCCTCCGCGTATATCTTTACGCGAAAAACAGGTGGCCCTACTAATTTGTAATATAACTCGAGTCCACCTCCCTGTTAAGTGCTGCCCAAATATCTTTACTCACTCATTTTTGAGTCTACATAAAATGCTTGTGTTTATCATTCAATTTATATAAAAAAAACAGTATTATTCATAAAATATTATAAAGGTAATCAAAATCATTAATTTCTAGCGTAGAATTTAAAACAAGTATGTAAAATTAACACTATGTAAATAGCTGTCAAAATGGAAATTTAAATTTCCCTATAAGTCGGTAATGTTGGAAAATTACATTTCTCGGTATTATAAATTTTCCGACAAATATTTTTTTGCAATTATATTGGTTTTATTTTTCTTTCGAAAATTATATAATTCTCTTCTGTGACAAATTCCACAGAAATCAGTTACCCTAAGCCAAGTACTACACTTAGTAAATTACAATTTTTAGCTTTGCAAATAAAGCTATTTTAATTCGGAAACTTATATGTGTTATCTAACAGTAAAATTCTGAAATATTTCGAACTTGGCAGATATCTTAACTGTCGTCTATTTCTAGGTTGCTATTACTAGGCAATTTAAATACTGTAATTAAGGCTGAAGTCTCACTAAAATAACTGTAGAAAAACAAATTGTATATTTTAAGATGTTTCACAAACAGTAATCTGACATCTTAAGGCATGCAATCGACTGCAATGGACGCGGGCTTTTCAACACCATCGCCAAGAGTAGAATTTATTTGCATTTCTGGCAACACAATTTTAGTTTTTATTGTAATAGTATTATGATCAGGTCGTCGCGAGTATGCAAGAAGATCTTCGCTTAAATCTGTCATGCTCGCGACATTAAGAACACTGGACGTGCAAACAATTCATATTGCAAACAGTTTGGTTGTAACATGAACTGCGTGGAGTAATGACTTGCTTAGACATGCTAAATTCTGTAATGACAGTTTTATTTCGCATATAAAGGAAATCATGAATCGTCGTCATTACCTCACGATTATCTCGTGTGTTCTGGTTGTTTTGCCAAAAATATTAGATCTGACAAAGTAAACCATTGCCCCGTATTTCCGTGGCGCAGTCAGTTGGTGTACCGCCGGCCTGGTGTGCGGGAGGTTCTGGGTTCGAATCCTAGCTGAGTCATAGGTGATAGTTTAAGTTATGTCATAAGTTAATTTGTAAACCGTCTCCTGATAAGCCTTCAGGCATAACACCGGGAGATGTTAATAAGTCCTTTCCAATCAAGCAATCAGTAACCATTGCGTTAACCGAACGACAAATATATTTTGAGATCATGAACGATGATTGGAAAACAGAGGTTGGTATTGAAAGAAACGTATTCCCTGAGTTTGAATGGCAATCGTACAATATGATTTCTATGGGAATTCCAAATGACTTTGTCCACTGTCACCCATAAAACAACGAAACGGACGAAAACTCTTAACGAGCAAATAAACTCAAGCTGGGAAGTAACGAAAATCGTAGCAGTCATTTAAATTCGACGGAAAAAAAATCACTACAACGAACAAAATGACAAAAATATAATCAGATTATAATTAAGTAGATCAAAGACAAATTACAGTGAACACATTTCAAGAAAAAAAGTTTCCTCTTAAGTAAAATAAAAGTTATATTTAAAAAGACATACTAACGAACAGACGATGGTGCTTTTCTTCTCTGTGATTTTTATTTTTGTAGTTTCCTTTACTAATAATTTGGTTAACTGACGTTTAAACACAAACCATTAAAATTCCAATAGTAAGGAAATGTAAATGAGTTAAATGTCTTAGAGTGTGCACACAAGTTCATGTGAATTGTTAGCTCGCTAGAAGATTTGTGCAGAGAACGAAGTCACTAAATTGTAGGTGGTGAAGCTCAAAGGTAAGTGGCCAAGTTAATTGTTACTGCGTTGAATACAATTGACAAACTTCACTCGCCAATTGTTAAACAAAGGAGAACGCTTTGTATATGTTCAAATTAACGTATCTTAGATTCTTCAATTTAGTTTTATTGTGTATTTATAAACTTTTAAACTTTAATAAATTTATTGGAATTTCTTCATACAAAATGGTAATATTGCTTATGAATTCCAATAATTTTGCCATTGAGAGAGAATAATTGGAGCCAGATCAAAATTCGATAGTAATTTCCAACCCATTCAAATTTTTTGTTGGTATTCCTAGCTTTCAGGGTCAATGTCACCAGTGGTTGAAGTGAAAGTCACCAAAATATTAAGGCAACACTCACTATAGGCTATTCACGGTAAAATGAGCACTTTTGAAATCCCTGCTTAAGGTCTACTTGTATGCACGTTGTGTATTCTTCCGCCTCATGTAAAATTGACATTTCCATGGGCCTCGTCACTTTATTCACGCGTCGGTTAAGAAGGGAAACTGTGAAATTTTGAAATGATTAGAAAAATAAATATTTTACAAATTTGCTTATTTTTACACTTCGATCCATAAAAAAAAAACAGAAAGCGAAAGAAATCATTTAAGTCATCACAAATGGTTACCTGACACTTTTAATTCGACGTTGAGATATGGAACTACTCCCCCCCGCCCCCCTACCAATTGTTACCAAATTTACTCTGCGCATGTCACTCAGTGCGCCCGTTAAAATATATGCAGGTTGGGGCAGTGACAAATTTATAAGGTTCGTCTCAAAAGTGTTCACTTTATCGTGAACAGCCTTTAATACTCTGTGTTAACAGGTAGCTTACATTTTGGTTAGTTTAACTTTTTCTTATAATTTATCTATATATTATAATATTATATTTATAGTTTATATGAATAAAACAGGGAGAAATAGGTGTTTCGGTAATGTCTAGTAAGAAATCGCTTAGACCATGCCAAATATTATTAAACTAAGTGAGCACAAATGCGGTGCGTTGTCCCTTTGGTGTAATTTTCTAGACTCGATTAAGGTTTTGTTTGCATGAGGTGGAGGAATATATATATATATGTGTGTGTGTGTGTGGCTAGAGGCTGTTCACGATAAAGTGAGCACTTTTGAACTCAACCTTAGAAAATCAACCATTGACATGCCCCCAGTAAAGTTGGTAATGATGGATGGGAAGTAGTACCGTATCTCAACGTCGAATAAAAAGTCTTAGGTAACCATTTCTGATAACTTGTATTATTTCTTTCGCTTTATGTTTCTTTAGCGCATCGAAGTGTTAAAATGAGCAAGTTTAAAAAATTCTTACTTTTCTAATAATTTCACAGTTTCACTTGACCAACGCATGAATAAAGTGATGAGGCCCGTGGCAATGTTAATTCTACAGAAGGCGGAAGAATACACAACGTGCATACAAGTAGATCTTAACCAGGGCTTTCAAAAACGCTCATTTTACAGTGAAAAACCTACATTTGTATGAACATACCTAACCTCTGTCACAATGATACAAACTTTATAGCTATATTGCAGCATTGTTTCAGAACACATTTTTGCAAACAAACAGAATAAGTATTATTTGGTGTTCATGAAACCGTTGCGACGCTGGCATTTGTACAGCATGTGCAAGTGCGATGCGTTGCTATCGAAAAACCTGCATCACTTGTTTCGTTGTTTTCTTGGGTGATTTTTAGCATTACCCTGAATGACTTAGGGAATATTATGTCGAATTTTCTGTCTTATGATAATACACACGAACATCATATGTGACGGAAACTCCTTGTTATGGGGTTGGGCCACCGACTAGCTAAACGTTATGCCTTTGCACATATTCTGTAGCTGCCTAGGGCACACATTGTTACGAGTTCTGTGAGTCGCTCTGGACCTGTGCAGCGAAATCCTCAGCTTTTGTGTGTTTACAATGATCTAACAGCAACGGCTGGTCTGCGAGAAGATGTCAGCACAAGTATTTATACTTATCCTTCAAATTTCAAATTAAACTACGAGATATCCTAAACATCTCGAGAAATACAGGATTTGTGTGCACGTCCGTATAGACGTGAATTAGTGAATTCGAATGGAAATAACGGTAATGACGTTAAAAAGAAAAAAGGTTTTCCAAAACGAACGAAATATCTTTTAGCCGCTGAACCAACACAAAGAAGATCCAGCACTTCGTAGCATGGTAGGCTGCAATTATTGTCTGTTACGATGTGATAAAGTGGCCCGATAGCGCCGACTCAAATTACAAGTCGTCTTTCCGAGCACTAATAACACCGCTGAGAGAAAGCGAACTATTTTATGAGAACTATTTTTTTTTTACTTCCTATTTTTATTTTGTTGACAGGCCCTACTTAGCCTACGCCGAACCATAATTGAATTACTGTAGGAGCAGTTGTTTTATTCTAGTTGATATAGAATTTTAAGATTCTTTAGCACACCCTGGCTGGATAATTTAGAATCTCAAGTTTTGTAACTTTTTCTACGCTTTACGAGTATAGTCTATTCACAGTATTTTCACACTTTTTAAAGCAAACCTTTGAAAAATCACCACGTTTGATGTGTTCGTTTGTTTCCTTAATATGCAATGTATCACAACAGTTATTCACTTCTGTTTACATAAAAGTGTCTTATTTTTGGTGAAATTGAACATTTACTTATACTTAACCTTTAAATAATAACATTTAATTTTCAACGAACACTAATAAATACAGAGAGAAAAGAGCTGTGCTTGCAACGCCTAGTAAGAACATGTTCTCATGCAAGATGATATTAAACTTCATGCGCTCGTTTGCGGTGCGCTGTCACTATGGCGTCATTTTCTATACGTACTTAGGCTTTGATTGGAGACGGAAGAATACCCTGAGATTATAATATTATCAGGGCTTCATAAACGTTCGAAGCAACTATAAATGGACTACAGATTATCTGGTGTTACAAACCTCATAATTATAAACTAGCTCTGAAATTTTGGTTGTTTTTTTTTTTTTTTCAATAATGTTGGGTTTTTAAATTTTAAGTTAATAATATGCACATTTCAGGTCCGGTTTCACAGTGTATTTTTAAATTGCTATTTACCTAAACATACTATTAACTTAAACAGAACAATTAAGCGATGATTAGTATTGTACTATTTCTCAACATTATTTTACCTTGTGTTTCACTAAGCATTGGTTAAGGTAAATATAGCAACAATTCAGTGACGTATCGGCTTACGATTGGTTGAAATGAGAGCTTCATTTGTTTATTACGGTGTGTTGGATAAGTTCGTGAAAGTTAAACATGCGGTAGAAAACAAGCGTTCGAGGTCAGAAAATGTCGTTTCCTCCGAAACTGAAACTCTAGTTTCTCTCGTGGAAAAATATGCAGCGGTGATTGAGTGTAAAAAAAGCTGACGTCGTTACATAGAAACAAGAAGAAGTGGTGGGGAAGAAATTTAGTGTGGAGTTCAATTCGTCATCTGACGAGTTCCTTCGGAATGTTAAAACACTCAAGTCAAAGTACGGCAGCGCAAATCTTTCACTTCGGAAAAAATATATATAGTGATAAACGTATGCAAGTTTTGAGGTCGGGAGGTGGATTATCTCCAAAAAAATCAACGTAACTGCCACCGATGAACGAGTGAAATTTATGTTACAGTACATAATCTATAAAATAATAAAGGCTGAATTGGTTTTAAGTTGGGGATAGTTCAGGGTAATTTCCGTAGGTTAGATGTTCTAATAAATGGGAAAAAACAAACATCACTGTGATCAGTATGCTTACTGTAAACACTTTCCAGTAAACCACACTAAATAATTACATTCAGTTGCAATAACCTAAAATAATTTTAAAACTTATTTTTTTCAAACTATAAAACAATAAGTAATCTATTTATATGAACTTCTGAAGCATGTCTTATATTTTCGAGCAGAATCAGAACACTTAACATAGTAAAGCAAAATATTACGTTCAAAATATCCCTAATTCATAAAAAGTAATATTTTGCTTTCCAATAATTGTGATTAACCGATGTAATCTATACTTTTGTCATCATTATCCTCAAATAACCGATTTAAATATTCTGCAAACACTACAAACAATTTAAATAAACGAACATAACCTTACATCAGTCAAGTACGGCTACCATGCCTGTAGTAAATATTCTGATTAGCCCAGTAGCCGGAACCTATTCTTGTGTTTAAAATAACCATTGTTTACAGGGAAATTAAAAGCTGATTATTCTTAACCATGCATTGAGAAACAGGAAATGTAGCTAACCAACTTTAAAATCTAAAAATACCTTAACCGTAACAAAACCAGACATTGTGTAACCGGCCCTTAATGTGTAGTGGCCATCTTCTGCGTTACAATATGTGCACATTGCTTGTGGTATATTGGAAACGTAGTCAACCATCATGTTATATATGTTAAGCTTCTTTGATTGATTTGCAACTGCTCTCTTAATAACAATTTACGGGTACGATTGAGAGCCTTTAAATGTATAAATACGTCAAATGAAATAGGCAGATTTACATTCCTATAACCACAGATGAAATGAACGAAACGCGTAAATTTAATTACTTTATTGCTTTGCACAAAAACTTAATATAAGATAGGCTGGGCCAGAATGAACACTTTGTTGACATAAGCTCATGCTATTGTTACAAGAAAAGTCCGTGCACGTTTGACGATCACTACACAATTTTTTCTACCTCATAACACCATATTTTAGCATAGTATCTTAACTCATCTCTTTAACCCTTTATAGGGCAAAATGGTGGCATTGAACGAAAAACATTTATGCTCTGCGAATGGTTTCTTGTAAAAGTAAAAGTAATAATGTAGGTATTTATATTTAGTAAATTTATATTATATTTTTATGTTGTAAACTTTTATATCAGTAAACATCTGGGAAATTTGCATTCGTTCAAGTATGTAACCGTATCCAAGTCTAGAGAAGATAAAACTGGAAAAAGAAACAGCACCCTGGCAAAATTAACAGCAACATTTTAAAACTCACAAAACCAGCTCAAGCCCAATCAAATCGATATAGCTATAGAACCTTCAATTGACGTAGTTGACCACCATTTTCGAATCACTGGCAACAGAGCCACATAACTCAGGTCGTCAGAAACACTTTCAGCACCGACAAGTCGCATTAGGAGAGAAATGATTTTATAAGCACAAATGAAGAAACACATTACCCATATAATTACCCTAAATTATCAGCACACCTAGATTACCATTACTAGGTCAGCTCAGTGAAAGTTGTTCAACATATTCGCCAATAACCACGTACACCACAATCAATATCACATTAACTACTAATATACAAAACCATACCAATATATAGACTGTCCATACAAACGGGACATATAAAATGTCCATGCCAACCGACTGTACCAAAAACCCATACCAAACGATTACACCAACCATACCAGACATACCAAACATCAATACCAATGACAGTACCCGTCATACCGACCGGCTGTAAATAAACAGCAACACCGCTGCCCATAACAACAGACCACACCATCCAAAAGACCAACCAGCCAACCATACATAATATCGATACAAAAAGATAACACTAACTGAACATACCAACCATACAAAATGTTCGTACCAACCAACTTTTCCAGAAAACCTATAGCTAACGATCATATACCAACCATAAAAGCCATTTCAAAAGGTGATGTTTACGATCATACCAGCCATACGGACCAATAATACCAAACAGTAACACCACCTATCCATACCAACCTAGCAGTCTACCCACAAGACCAGCCAAGCTATGGACTGCCCACGGCAGCTGACTATACCAAACACAAGTACAAACTGGCCAGGCCAACTCGTCCATACTAAACAAGAAGACAGACCATCAATACAGGCTGTACATATCAGCTGACAATTTCAAGCACCCGTACAAACCAACCAGGCCAACTGACCATCGACACTGGCCAGTCAAGCCCAACTAACAAACCAGACCAACCACATGTCAAATATTCCTCAATCAATTCTTCCCCAAACAGTCATCAAAACATTCCTAGATTTATTCGTTCGTCAAATAGAACTCAGCCGACTTTAAACGACCCGAGAAAGACATTATACTTCTGATTGAATAGTCCTCTCTTTGTGTACTTGCTCGCAGAAATTTTACTTAAAACAAACTCTTGTGACCTATTGTATACACCACCGAATTAATAAGTCTATCATGAAAAGCAGACGTGGTTATAAAAGAAATTAAACACATTCACTACTAAGTGTACAAATTTAATTGATTTACTCTTGATTGTTGTATTTACAGATGCGTGCAGGTCATGGATAACAGTCTACCTAATAGTGTCATATGATACAATGCCTTCAATGTATGGATGATTGAAGATATATATTTAATATACGATAAATTCCAATCATTTTGCAAAGTGATTAAAAATAATTGTATATCAACACATTTATTCGAATTTTCGGGTAATATATAGGCCGTGTTCATGATTTCTTACACATTTTTTAAAGCCACTTGTCGCAGCAAACCTGTTGGAGAAATGTGCAAGAGCATCGAGCAAATCACCATTGCCTTCCTTGCCAAAACTGTCATCAAAACCTTTTATTTTTCAGTACAATCATCACCTGATTCGTCTTCTGCACGAGTTTCGTTGTCTTAGCATCTTTGGCGACATTGCTCCTCACAGCTACTGGTGCTGCAATATTTTTTCGAAGCTCATCCGTGTCGTGTGCCAATTTAGCAAGTGCAATTTTTCGCACGAACTCACTGTATTGCACGCTGTACATTGCTTGTATTGTCCTCAGTCACCTCGCCTTCTGCTAACACAGTATGCAGAGTATCAGCAGGAAGTAACTATGATTATATCTCATGCTGTTCCTCAGTGGGCGAAATAATTCTTCACTGGCAGGCCTTAGGGTGTTTTTTTAAGTCATAACCTTAAGCGATTTGTTTAGAACATTTAAAGCAGCTAAGAATCGCACAAGATGGGTTCTTCAGTCAATCGCTCTTCTCATGTGGCCGAGCGTTATAGCTTTTACTAATTATCATGGCACAGTAGAAACAATGTTTTTCGAGCAATATTTGGCTAACTAGTGAAGTTTTCCACGTAGGTGTACTTTACATATTCGGATTCTCATCTTTAATGATTTGCAGTATCTCTAATCAAAATAAGTAATACGCTTAGACTGATTCCTTTCGGGACTGACTCTTTTCGGGACTGACTTCTACTGAGAACAACTACTGCCGAAACTTTACTCGTTTCCTGTTTTTTTGAATAACAACCAACCTCGAGGTCATGATTATATTAATTTATATATACATATATATGCCAGTATCTCATCACTTTCAATGCGAGTCGTGCCGGGTAACGACCATTTGAAATCTATGTGGCTATGCTTCTGTCATATAATGGGTGGCTAGTCCACGAACAATGATGTTGACCGTTCCCCTACGCTGACTGCACACTCACTTAAATCGTTGATGCTCATCAGAATATTTCCCATTTGCAAAAGGAATAGTTCCAAGCCCCGTATGACATGGCCCTTTTCTCTGAATACGTGCAGGCACTGGGTTTTACATGGGCCACAGGTCAAGCGTGTGTGGTGAGTTCATGGCTTCAATTAAAACCACTGCCGCCAGGCACAACTGTCGTAGTGACAAGTATTGGCGAGCAGACCACAGCGCCACTGGCAGGTGTCGCTAATTCAAATGTCCATTAGTGTAGTTCCATGCTTTGTCGTTGTATTTAGTGTGTTATGTTAACATTTTTGGCTAATAAAGTGTTTCTTGTTTTATACCCAAAAAGAGTAAGGATATGCACATAATGAACACGTTTACTTTCTTCGTAAATTTCAAGTTTCATCTGAATCGCTTGAATAAAGTGAGACCATCCATAGAAATGTTAATGTTACATATGGCGGAAGGATACGAAACAAGGACAAAAGTAGATCATAAGCAAAGTGTTTCAAATGTGTCCAACTAACCATGAACGATCTATAATGCATATTCCTGGCGTCTGGGTTGCAGCCACGTTAGAGTCGTCGTTTTTCCAGACGTTTCGGAGGACCTTCCAGCCTCCATCTTCAGGGGTAAGTAGCAAGCAGTATCTGATTACCTACTGTAATCAGTACAGCAGTAGGTAATCAGTTACTGCTTGCTGCTTACCCCTGAATATGGAGGTTGAAAGGTCATCTGAAACGTCGGTAAAAACAATGACTGTGACATCAATACAACACAGGTGCCAAGAATATGCAGACAATGACCGTCAAAGCCTGCGAACCTTATTAGTCTATGATGAAGTTCGTAGGCTGGAAACTATCAGCGCTTCTCAGAGTCGTTCGAATTCGATAGCTGCGGTGGCTGAGCGGTTAGCCTGCTCGCCTCACGCCAAGGCGAATCGAGTTTAACCCACCGGCCGGGCCGCTCCCCGATTTTCGCATGTGGGAATCCTGCCGGACGATGCCGCTGGTCGGCGGGTTTCCTCGGGGATCTCCCGTTTCCCCCCACTCCTTTCATTCCGACGCTGCCCCATTCTTACCCTCATCGGCTCTGAAGACATCCCTGTTTAGGTTGAAGTAAAGCAACTGCCTATGGAGCACTGCACCTGACTGTACAATGTGAAGCACTCATAAAAAATTAGTACAGACACCATAAAAATTGTCAAAAAAGTGTGCTTTATGCTGTATATGAAAGAAGAATATATATTTTTTGCAACATTATAAAATTTTTTTTCTTACATATACTTCTTAAATGTAAAAAATTAATCGATCGATAGAGTCCATAGTTTTAACACAATTTAGGCGCATTTCCGTTTTGGATGCTTCGGAAAGAAAAATTTACAACAAAATCTTCTTCAAGAAAGATCGTCATAGTATTTACTCTGATCATGTGTAATATAATCATAGTAATAATAGATCATATAAGTTATATAATTAACTTTATTTACGACAGTTTCAGCAATAAATATTTGTGACAAATGGACGCACATAAAATCAATTGTAGAAATTATTTCCTACATTATTATTACAATTTTTTTAAACACAATCATAGTAAACATTATAACGATATTTCATGACGAATATTTTCTTGCAGATTCTGCTTTCAGGAGCATCTAGAACGGAAATATGCTTACATTTTGTTAAAAATGCAGAATATTTTAATCAATTATTTTTTTACATTTAAAAAGTAGGTTTTAGTAAACTATTTTATAATATTGCAAAATATATACATTCTTATTTTATATACACTATACAGCATAAATCGCTCCTTTCTGACAATTCGTATGGTGTCTGTACTACTTTTTTTTACGAGTTCTTCACGTTGTAAAGTCGGGTGCAGTGCTCCATAGGCACTTTTTTGACTTCAACCTGAAGAGTCCTATGTACTGAAACGTTTTCTATGAAATTGTTTGCGCGTAAATGCCTATCTCGGTAAATAAAAGTTCTGGAAATATGACTTTTTGTCAGAAAAGATAAAAAAAATAACCTATGTCCCTATTATTTTAATTTGTTCATATTATGTGTATACTTGGAGAAAAAAATTCGTGAAGATGGTCAAATATCGTATTTTTAAAGCTTGCCAATGCAGTTTCCTAAAGCGGCAAGAGGAAAGTACAAAAATACGGACGTAGTTTAATCTGTGGTCTTTCATCGTGTGTAATAAAACCCCACTGTTAAAGATCTGAATTACACAGTACAGCGTCACGACGGAAACAATACACGCCTTGCGCGTAGGAGCGATGAGACACTAGGCGTGCGTGTTAGTGTCGCCCGTATTGCTCTCCATGGACGCGCAGCTCCAACTACCTCTTAAGGGGAATCAGTCCCCTCCATCTTGGATTTTCGGGATTTCCGTCGTAAATTGCATCACAGGTTTTGCATTTTAATTTGGGCTTCGATAAAGTATAGGGCATTACATTGCATATGTTATAAAACACGTATTGCCAGACTATTGTTGCCAGGTCCATTTTGTAAGCGAGTGTAAGAAGAAATTATTCATTTCTTGCCTTCAATCACTAGTGAAAAATTTGATAAATTATATAGAAATGTAATGTGTTGATTAAGCTTAAGGAGCTATTATTTATGTCGTGTCGTACGAAAAATTTAATTAAATGTTATTAAATGGAACTTATGACAAAAATAGTGAAAATCCAAGATGACGGGGACTGATCCACCTTAAGGGCGCCGCCTACTTGATATTTTTAGCGCGTTTGAGGAAGGAAAGCGCGGGACCGATAAGGACGACATTGACACGCGTGGCTGATGCCCCTTCGCTCCTACGCGCTAGGCGCTGAACTGGCATGCAGTGTTTCCGTTGTGCTGCGTGTACCTATGGGACTTTAAGCGCTGACCCTATCATTTTATTGGTGGAAAGTCTGTAGCAAGGTTCAATGCAGGTCCCCATAATAGTTTCGTATCTTTCCAACCAGTTTATTATGAGCTACAGCTGTGTTGAAAAGCCGTTTTTAGCTATGTTGGAGGGCTTGGAAATAGTATTTATAATGTACATGATGTAGCGAGAGTATTATACGTACCTCGCCCAAAATGTGTTTTCTTCTCGTACATTGGTATCATGAGGACACGTTTAATGGTTTCGTAAAAAAAAAAAAAAAACGCGGATTTCAAACACACTGCAAAGCGTTTCCACTGCCAGGTAGACGGGGGCCTTAAGAGTCGCCCAATTCGACGGCGCGGAATCGCAGTAGTGTCTTGAATGTCCAGACAAGGAGCTAGAAGTCGGCTCGAGAGTGGCCGAAGCTCTGTCGCGGACGTGGAAGGAGACATAAAAAAAAAAGGGGGGGGGAGAGAGAGAGAGGCAGCCGTCGGGTGACGTCACGGGCCGCGTGGCCCCGGAAGTGGCGAGCTACGCAACACACACGCACACACGCCAGCTGCCTGGCTGGCAGGCAGCGCGGATGCTGGTCCGGAGGTGGGGTGCCCGGCGGCTGCTTTGTTCGCGCCGGAGTCTGTAGACGACCGCGGTGGCCGCGGCTAATACGCGCGCGCCTTCCCCGACCGTACATGTTCAACACTGCCCCTGCATAAAACGGTTCACACAACAAAATACCATAAGGCTAGGCTTCGCCATGCATGGGCGTATAGGGAATGCAAGGCTAAATTCAGACAAAGAGATCTCTGTCGTTTTTTTTTTTTGTGGTAGTGTTTTCAATTAAACATTTTTTGCTAGAGATTGAACTCATCTAGGTTTGTATACCTTCCAAATTTTAATTTTTTAATTATAAATGTACGGTTACATTATTTATAAAATTGCGACATTTTATAAATTATTAAAAGAGTTCATTTAAAATTTAAAAATTTAAATTTGAATGGTATACAAATGTAGATGCGTTCGATCATAAACAAAAAAAAAAAACCTTAGTTGAAAATACTATCACAAAAAAATTACTGAGAGATCTTTGTTCTAATTTAGCCTTGGATTCCCTATACGCCCATGCATGGTGAAGCCTCGCCTGAAGCAGTAGAACTAAAATTACTTTCCCATCGCCTCGACTCAAATCTTGGTATAGGCTATTCACGGTACAGTGAGCACTTTTTGAAACCCTCTCGTTTGGAATAAGAGTCAAAAATAATTTTATTATAACTTTAGATGTTAACTTTCGAGTCCAGAGTAATATATACATTGTGATTATTACTTACATGGCAATATTTATTTAAGAAAGTGGTGGAAGCAAAAAAAAAAAGTGGTGGTAGGAAAAAAGGAACTAGGGCTTCAAAGAAAAGTGCTCAATTTACCGTGAACAAAGTACAAAAGCTTGTTAACGGTAAAGTGAGCACTTATGAAATCAACCTTTGAAAAATCTCACCACTACCGCCATATACTTTAACGGGGCGCACACTCACATGAACCTAGTAAAGTTGTTAACGAAGGATGGACAGTAGTTCCTTGTCTTAGCGATGAATTACAAATTTTAGATCAACATTTGTGGAGAAATTAAATTATGTATTTGGCATTCTGTATGTCATATATATATATATGGCATTCTGTATGTCATATATATATATATATATATATATATATATATATATATATATCGGTCAAGTGAAACTGTGCAATTATTAGAAAAGTAAACATTTAACCAATGTGCTCATTTTTACATTTCGACGGATAAAATAAAAACAGAAAGCAAAATAAATAATTTAAACAACTGGGCTCATGTCACCCAGTGCGACCGTTAAAATATACGCAGGTAGGATCAGTGATTTCTTTCTAAGGTTGATATAAAAAGTGCTCACTTTATCGTGAACAGCCTTCAGCAAGTTTCATTGCATGCCGCTCGCGTACTTTTGTACGTATAAAACGCGTTTATTTTGAGATACGGCCCTTTTAAGAAGGCGTTTTTAGTTATGTATGTTAGTAGTGCTCTGAAATGGTGTTTTTAATGTGGGTGGTGTCTTTAAAGTAATCTACAGGTATAGTCTGAAGGGTGTGCTTTTTTCGTAGACCAGTACATTGGACGCAAAATTTTTTAGTTTCTTAAAAAAAAAAAAATCCTGGATTTCAAACACGTTGAAACGCAGTTCGAACAACATGAAGGCGGGCCCCGTAAGGCCCCGTCCACAATCGACATGGCGCATATAACATGCATAGCATAAAGAAGTGAAAACATGTGTTTGAGATTGCAGCGTTCACAACTAGCATTTGGCGTGAATTACTTTTGCATTATTTACTTGGCTTGGCGTAATGCTTGTTTCAAATGTACGCAAATCACGCAAAACAGACAGCGGAAAACTAGAACAGCCAATCGGAAGCCTTCCTCGGTTTCCGCGCGAGTCGCGCAGGAAAGTTGAGCTCACGCTGATATTTTCCGCTCGCGGAAAAAGCAGACTTCGCCAATATAGCCCAGAAGTCAGCTGGTTCACATATTTTATACTACTGATGTCTTGGATAACAGACCTGTATTGATGCAAATGTATAGAATAGTTCAATGCACGTATTTATAATGAAATACGTGAATATAAACGTTAATTTTATTCGACATTTGTTGCAAAAAAACGTAGTTTGAAAATGAACCGACAAGTAGCAATAAAGATATAAAATTTTTTGTATATGAAAATAACATTACAAACTCTTGAAAATCATTTAGAAAATGAATCGCACTATAATAGAATTAATAAACTGGAGTAGAAAGACGACAGCATCTAGTTTGTTATCTATCATTTGTTTTAGAATCTTGGCGTTAAAAATCATGAACTCGACAGCAAAATGACTACGCAGAAAATCTGCTTCCATAACAGGAAAAAATGTAAGGAATGTTGTCATTTATTTTCGCTTCTTTACTAAATTAAAATTTCATTTATCACAGATGTATCCTGCACAATGACATTGGATGTCACTCAGTTCGTAATATTATGTGCAGTATTTACTTATAACAGCATTCGCGCCTAGACAGCTTCTACATAAATTAATTATCTTCGTAACCTACTTCGTTTCCAGCAATAAGTGTTCGTTATTTGAAAGTTTGCTGACGTCCATTTTTTGTCGTGCACGATTCTTATTGGCTGAGACCGTCACACATCAAAGAAATTTTAGAACCGGTTCCATCTTCAAATGTTTGATGGAAACTGAAGCCATCCAACTTTTTCAGGCAAATATAGTGGCATTAATAACGTTTCAATGACGTCATAACTGTCCAATTTGATTTGACCAAACTTATTGGAAGCAGTTTGACTGAAAACATTTGACAGTGTGACAGGGGTCTAACAGAGTACTTGAAATCAAACTTTAAAACATGTCACAGCCCTACCTGCATAGCCTATATTTTAATGGGCACACTGCCTCGCATCCACCCGGTACAGTTGGCATCTATGGAAGTAAAGTAGTTCCATGTTAAAACCTCAAGTTAAATGTGTTACGTAAATATTTATGAATACTGAAATTGTTTTCTTTCCTTTTATGGTTTTTTAATGCAAGTAAGTGTAAGATTTAGCAAATTCGTACAATATTTCCTTTTCTGACAAATTTTACAATTTCACTTTACCAACGTATGAATAAAGTAATGAGTAGAGACATGCGAAATTCGCGTTATTATTTGGGGACACGTTAAACTTAAATCACGTGTAACTTTGCAATACGTTTGTCATTGGATCATGCTTTGCGTGACACGCCTTGGAAACCTCTGTACCAATAAATGAACGCTTCACGATTTTGAGCCCCAATCAAGTGCTGTTCAGTCAGAAAGGGTGTGAATTCACATGTATGCAGCAGCCAATGGAGAAACGACGTTCGCTCTAGTACATACAATACTGTGCAGTTCAGCCTGATGCGAAAAAATAACGCGAATTTTGCATGTCCCTAGCGATGAGACCCACGACAGTGGTAATTTTATATACGGTGGAATAATACACAATGGGAATACAAGTAGATCTTAATCAGGGCTTTTAAAAGTGCTGCGTTTACCGTGAACAGCGTTTATACCGATTGTATCCAAATTCTATTGACAAACTTCGGCTGCATGTTAATCACAAAAAAATAAGTTGAATCATATGTATGACCTATGGACTAAAGTGATTCCTAAGTGTGATACACATATTTGGAGCAGGAACCTGAAACACTAGTTTATTGCAAAATTTTGAGAAAATATTTCAGATGGAACGCTGAGTGTCGGGATATTGGGTAGCTAACTGAACAAAAGTATGCAAATACAACATAACATATCGCAAATAACACACTGATGCGGGCATCAAAGGGAGGGGAAGAGTTCATAGAGGCATATAACCGTGACACTGTTCTAGTGATTCAAGTTCACTACAAAAATGTGTACCAGAATTCACTTTAGACTATAGATTTTGGGTATATATAGTTTTTAAATCTCTCCAGTCAAAATTTGTCGGTCGAATTTAGATTCAACCTTAGTATATTGGCGTGGCAAGCTTCACACAAGAAAAAAATCGGAAACCAGAAGTCACAGAGGTGCATAGATTTAAATCAACACATATTTATATTTTGAACTAAAATAACGAACATTTTGAATTTATTTCCTTCGGCGTGTTGTTAAAATTAATTTTTAAATGAAAAAAATGTTATTATATGAACGCATTTTTATTTTTATAAAGATAACAGACTGTTAAATGCTTTTCTACTGGTCGCACTTAGGATATTTGTGAAGCCTACTGCTTCCTGCTTAACTTTATCATTGTTTTCATTAAAACGTCTGTTCTGAATCGTGATACATACTTGCACCTGCAAAACATTAACTATCAACTTTATTTTGTTAGTGTTAAGCACGCCTTCAAGTTGTGTTTACAGTCGGAAACAGTAAACACGCTACTTCTTTCGCAAACATGTTAATTTTAGTGAAAAATGTACTTATTTTAGGACGAAATATAAATAAATGTCATGAAAAGGAACTTTTTAATTCTGTTGTCAGTTTTAATTAACATGATTGTGTGATCCGACGATTTGGTGGGCTCAGTTTCACGATGGGATATTAAACAATACGTGGATTAAATTTGTTAAATGTACACTTTTGGTGCGAAGAACAAAGTTTATTATTTGTATAGGTTCCAACACAAAGCAAATCAGAAGTTTTTACACAATTACATTAGTTGTATGAATATTGCAACGATTCCAATGAGAGAATCTGGTATACATGCAACACTAGAGCTACCTGGCAGCGAAAAATTCTGTTTGCGAAACTACACACACGAGCATTTGAATTAGAGGCACCTGCCGAGTAGCGCGTAGCACCCCCTCTCGCCTCGGTGACCGTGGTGATGCGGTGTGACATGGACTTCACAAGGCGACGGAAGTAGTCAAGATCCATACTGGTCCACCACCATTGCGCAACCCCCCACAGTGCATGGAGATTGGCTGGAGTAAGATCCGCGGCCCACACATCCCTCTCGAAAGCATCCTAGATTAAGTTCGGCTGAACTGGGAGCCAGACAAGAAACCATAAATCCGTGGAGTGTTCATTAAACCACATGGTCACAATTCGAGTGCATTCGGTGGAACATATGGTTGCGCAGAATATACCAGCAGGACCGTGTATCGTGAGGAACGATGGCATGTCTAACAGATGACCTAATTCATTCCACACATGAGGATACCACCAGCCACCAACCCGAATTGTACCCTACTGACGCGAGGGATCCATCGCTTCATGCGTTCGCCGACGCACACATACCCTGCCATCGACTTGTACCAATGTGTACCTCGACTCATCCGTCCAGGCGACCTTCTTCTATACGTTCGGCGTCCAATGGTGGTGTTCTCACACCCACGTTGATCGTTGATATTTAGGACGTGCGATGAGCAGAGGTACACTAGTGGCGCGAGGAGATGATTCTGAATGATATCGCTGCTCGGAGTTCGTTCTAGTCCAGCATTTAATTGCCGAGTGATCTGCTGCAGTATGGCCTGCCTATCCGCTGTTACCAATCGAGATAACCGACGGCGACTCCTATAATCGATAAGTTTTGCGCCATTAGAGTTGTCCCTGGCGGCAGTGATTTTACTCGAACCTATGAACTTGCTCTGCGCTTTTGACACATTGGTCCGTGGATCCTGTTGCCAGCAGTACTTCCACATTCTGCGCGCGACTGTATAAGGTCTCACGACATCCCAGTCATGCATCGCTGAGTGAGCGAGTGAAGAAATTTGGCCGGCTCTTAACATCGAGGTGAGGGTGATTGAGGCGAGTATGGAGCAGCGCCGGAATTAAAGGGCGGGGGAAACGGGAGATCCCCGAGATAACCCGCCGACCAGCGGCATCGTCCAGCACGATTCCCACTTGCGAAAATCTGTAGTGAACAGGCCGGGGATTGAACCCGGTTCGCCATGGGGGGAGGCGAGCAGGCTAACCGCTCAGCCACCGAGGGCCCCACTCTATATACTGGATAAATAAATGTATGCATCATGAGTCTAGATAGTCGTAAAATTATAGCTGCGAGATATCAACGTGACAGTCCTGGAATTTAATCCTTGTGCCGAAAAAGTAGAACATTCCTGTGAACCATATTTCATAGTATGTTTTCCATCTTCGCTCTTTCTTTCTCATCAAATATGTTTTCCATAACAAAAAAAAATCCAGTTCTCAACAATCAAAATTGGAAATGAAGGTCATAATTTGTAACGTTACATGTTTTGTAAAGTTGAGTTGAGAGATATGGGTGGATCTTAACGAGGTCTTGAGAGCCGAAATGTTTTGTAGATTTTAAAAGAAAACTTCGTGTCGTTTTACAATTTTTTTTACAATGTACTTTACTTTTATTCTGAAGCGTAATGTGCGTACAAATTACGTACATGCTTTTCACTTTATTTGAGCACTTTTGAAATTTACTTTTGGAAATGTCTCTGCCCCTATATGCTGTTCACGGTAAACTGAGCACCTTTGTTGAATAAGATCTACTTGTATGCATGTTGTGTCGTCTTCCAGTGCATGTGAATTATCATTGACATTTTACGTAGTCACTTTATTAATGCTTCGGTCCAGTGAAATTGTAAAATTAATTAGAAAAAATATGTTAAAGAATTTTAATTGTTATACTTACATCTATTACAAAAACCGAAAAAAAAAAAAAAAAAAACTATTTTAATTTCCGCAAAAATTTACCTAACACTTTAAATTCAATGCCAAGACATGGAACTGCTTCCCATCAGTTGTTGCCAACTTTATTCGGCGCATCCCAGTCAGCGTACACATTAAAATCATGCAGGCAGGGGCAGTGACTTTTTAAAAGGTTGGTTTTAAAAGTGCTCACTTTGCCGTGAACAGCCTATAAAGACTGTTCACGCTAATAGTAGCACTTTTAAAAGCACTGCTTGATATCTAATTGTATGCCCGTTGTATATTCTTCCGCCTTATGTAAAATTAACACTGTCATGAGCCTCACAACTTTATTCGCGCGTCAGTCAAGTGAAACTGTAAATTAATTATTAGAAAAGTAAACACCTTACAAATCTGGTCATTTTTACACTTCGATGCGTTAACAAAACCGGAAGGCGAAAGAAATATTGTAAGTTATCCAAATAGTTACCTAATACTTTTTTATTCGACGTTTAAGGTATGGAATTACTTTCCATCCATCGTTACCAACTTACTGGGCGCATGTCGCCCAGTGCGCCCGTTAATATATATGCAGGCGGGGGCAGTGACTTTTTTCTAATGTTGAGTTCAAAAGTGTTCACTTTACCGTGAACAGCCTATATAGGCCGTTCATTGTAAAGTGAACACTTTTGAGGCCCTCGTTAATTTTTCCTTTCGGCCATTTTTTATTCTTCAACCACCTCTTTGAATAAATTTTGCCATGCAAGTAATAAACACAGTGTGTATATTCCACCACACCCGGAAGTTGACGTCCAAGGCTAAAATTAAATGTATTTATTGACTATTATTCCAAATGAGAGGGCTTTCAAAACTGCTAACTTTACCCTGAATAGCCTATACCTGCATGTATTTTAACGGGCACTCTGACTGCCGTGCACGCAGTTAAGTTAGTGACGACAGAAGGAATCAAGTACCATGCCTTGACGTTGAATTAAAAGTGAATAATTAAATTAATTCTTTTGCTTTCTGTTTTACTAACGCGTATAGTCTAAATGTAAGGATTAGCGAATATCTCAAATATATACTTTCGTAGCAATTGCACAGTTTCACTTGACAGACGCATGAATAAATTTCTGAGGCTAATGACAATGATAATTTTATATAGGTGGAAGAATACATAACATACATAAAAGTAGATCTCAATCAAAGCTTTCAACAGTGCTCAGTTTACCATGAAAAGCCCTTTAAACACTGGTATTTGAAGATAGTGAAACATATTATATTTCAAGAATCCGTCTTTTGTAGCACATTGTATTATTTTATTTTATCCGCTAATTAATGATGATATAGACTGTCCACGGTAAAGTGAGCACTTTTGAGGCCCTGGTTACTTTTCTCTTTCAGCTATTTTGTATCCTTTAACCACCTTTTCTAAATAAAAATTGTTATGTAATTAATAAACACAGTGCGTGTATTCCACCACATTCAGAAGTTAACATGTGAAGCTAACATAAAATACATTTATTGACTATTATTCCAAATGCGAGAGCTTTCAAAACTGCTCACTTTACCGTTAATGGCCTATAAGTATGTGTGAAACAGCACATGATTTAAATTTTGCATTTTTCTGTTGCCAGTTTATTTTGTAAGTATGAACGAGATTTACATGTAAGTAAACCAGATAGCAGGGATGCGTTGTCATAAATCGCAGCTATTACCTACACAGTGGACGCCAGTGATTTAATCATTTCGCTATGGGGGTTAACACTTTCGGCATTTATTTTGTAATTATGAACGAGATTTACATATAAGTAAACCAGATAGCAGGGATGCGTTGTCATAAATCGTAGCTATTACCTTCACAGCGGACGCCAGTGATTTAATCATTTCGCTATGGGGGTTAACACTTTCAGCATTTATTTGTTTCCCCTGGGTAATGTTACTTCATATTCCAATCACAGTTACTTCCAACATTTCTGAAGCCAAGCTAAAGTTCTACCTCCATGATAGTCCTCCGCCTCATGCAAACACATCTTAGGAAATTACACCTGAGAGCCAACGGACCGCATTCCTGCTCACTCAGAATAGTTATTTTGCATAAGAATATATTCCTTACTATGCATTACTAACACACCTATTTGCTCGCCGTCTTTATTCGTATAAGTTAGAAACGAAATATTGCAATTTACAGATAACATGTAAGTGGAAGTTAAATTAAACCAAAACCGAGGTACTTTTGTGTTAACACGTGTATTAAAAGGATGTTATACAAGACGTATTTAGGAAACAACCAAAAATGCCATACATGGGGTGTTGTTTCCGAAGGTTTGTTCCAAAAAGTGTGAAGAAACCGCGAATAGACTTTACCTGCACATTAAACATTTTATTACAGTGAACTGCTATAGTGTAGCTTACCGCGCCATCGCTGTATACGCAAACTAGAAAAATGAGAAGATGATTGTTTTATTTTTCTGAATAGTTTTCAAAATTTTCTTACTTCAAATTTCCTTTGTGGACATAGATATTTAGTCTCAGGAGTTTCTCGAAATTACTTCACACCGAACGCAAGTAACTCTGCGTGTTTCAGTCTTTGATAGCTGTTCAACAGCATGCCACAAATCTCCTGGGACGCTGAAACATTCGAGCAAAAAAATACCGAAGGCAGCTTGTTCGAGTCTTAGCGAGAAGGTATGTTTGTCTGCTATTCGACTACCCACAACAAGGGCAACAAAGCAAACACAAAGGGCGTTGACCCGCCTCGCAGGGGTTTATGGAAGCGTGCCGACCAGGTCGATTGAAGAACGGGCGAAGGGGCGGGGGCTAGAACATGTGTTGACAGTTTTTGTGACTCCTAAACGAGGGTGAAAAATTCAAGAGGAGAAGGGTTGCCCGAAGAACGAGGGATGTTTTGGGAAGAAGGGGTTTTGAAAATGGTTTACGACCTGCCGGAGCTGGCTTTTATTTTCGGTTATTGATACATATATTTTTTGTGTCTCATTTTCTCTCTCTCTCTCTCTCTTTCTCAACTGGCACTTCCTCGTAACCGGATATCTGCTTGTAAGAAGGACATTTGTACCCGCGGATCTTTCTTAAGTCCATGTATCTCTGTGCGAAGATGGTTATTAATTTTTTTTTCGAAACTCTTTAACGGGAAAACATGCATTTGACTGACCATGATGACAGCAAGTTTTCTAAAGCCTCCAGTTAGCGTTTGCTAACGCATCAGGAACAGGCACTTGGTTCGTTCTAACTTCGGGACCCACATTAGCCACGATATTGGTTCCTGAATAATGCTGTGGGCACGAAGGGAAGGCAAGGTGCATAACTTCAAACCACTAACAATAACAAACTCAGAATATTTCTCCCCCTTCTCTTCGACTGTTGTCGCGGTCATTGAACTTGTAGCAGTCTGTCCTTGCAACTAGCACAAGGGGGAAGTGATTGGTTCGTGGTTCACTTTGTTGGAACTTACTTAGGTGGAATCTAATGTTACGTAACATTCTACATATAAAATGAAAACCTTTACTAGCAAACTAATGAATAATAATAAAATATTTAAAATAAATCAAATGGCAGTTTGAGAAACGGACATAAAATTTAACACAGTTACTGATAAAATTTTATAAGCTAATCTTTTAGCTTGTAGTTTACTTTACCAAGTCAAAAAAAAATTGACTCTATGTAATTTTCTAACCCGTATGTGTTTCTGGTACGTTATTTATTCACCTGTATTCGTCTTTGTTTTCGGTGATAATTGGGACTAATGGAATTATTGTACAGGTCAACTTGTAAGCACTTTTCAGCTTCGGAAAGTCCTGATTACTGCTAATTTGTTACTCAGTAACGCTGTTTAACTTGATGTATATATAGGCGTGTGTATAATACATTACAAACACCTCAACAACTTTTTACGCCACGTGTAATTGGTAACACATAAAAGATGTTCGCTTGGACGGCAGGCTCATTACAAAACGACATTCAATAAGTCATTCGTGGTAGGCTATTCTGGACATAGAGTGGGCATTTCCATCTCATACTTTCTCTTGGGCCGTGTGCAACTTAAAAACTTATACAGGTGTGGTAACAATCTATCTATATATATATAACTGTTGTGACTTCGATAAATAATTCTTAGACAAAACTTTGTGGTTACGCGTGAAATTGCTTATAGCTAGTTCTGTGCATGTCTCGTAACAGTACATTTATTTACCTCTGTCTGGGTTCTAGCCTTCAGCTCTCTATATCTCACTCTGTTTTGACGGTCTTGTGTCGATTTGCACGGATGCAGAAACCGCAATGAAGTTTTATTATAAAAACGCTATACACGCATTCTGATAAATTACAAGTGAATAACAGTTTTACCAAGACAAATTTGTTTTTGGTGTCTCTTTCATTGCTTCTTGTGAGAGTGTGTTAGAATAATTATTGTTGAGATATTAATAAGTCATAAGAAGTAGGTTAGCAAGTTGGTTTTTCTTGGTAAACATTCTGTTACTGAGCAGAGGAAAGATATAACATCTACTAAAGGTGCTATTGGCAACGATAAATGCAGGTTCATTTTGCAGTACATCGTTCTCGGAGTACCTTATTTAGACAAATATTAAAATTGAGCACATGGAAAAATATGATTCCACATAAAAATGTTGAACCACTATTATTTACTGCTGTTTATGTAGAGAGATACGTTTATACCAGTAGGAATACTGGCGACAACAAAATCTAATTTTCATATGCATCGGTCTTTGTCAACGGCTATTAGATCGGCAATGTGATGTAATTATTTGGCGCATTAGTTTACACTGCAGGGTTTCCTAGTGTTGAATGTCGACGAAGAGTTAAAGGTTTTCCTTATAATTAGTTGATTTTGGACGCCTTAAAAATTTACTTATCAAATAGACATGTTCATGGCTTGCCGGATATTTGAAATAGGAAACTTGCCTTTAAAAAAAACGCTTTAGCGTGTCCAACCAAAGTGAATGCGTGCCGGCTAATAAAGGACATGACTGTCACTTGGCCACAGTAACAACAAAAAAAAGCAGCCCCTCTCTGTGGTCAAAAACATTCCTCAGACATCGGAAACGTAACGAATGGACTTTTTGAAATAACTTAATTGTGTTCTCCTGTTTTTACTCCCCCTGTCCGTCAAGCTATATTCGAATTTCGAAAGAGTGTGCTCATTTTAACTGCAAGGTATGGTAAATAAGATCTAAGGGGAAAGGTGTAAATGTTTTTGTATTGACCCTCGGAATATTGAAAGGTTGCCTGGTTTTTATTCCGTGTGGGTAGTCTGGGGAGAAGATATTTTTTTGTACTGGCGTTTTCAGTTCCTTCACGGGCTTTTAACGTCGGCCGGGTTAAAGGGGGGCTGATGCCGGGTCAGGAGCAACATAAAATACGGGCGAGGTGTTGTAATCGTAAATTCTGACGCGTGGATGACGTCCAAACCAATTTCCCACGCTTTCGCTTCGTGAGGAATTTTTTTCTACCCCATACAAGGCTGAAAATTTTTTCAGGTTACTAGAACGACAAAATTCTTGAAGTTGAAGGACATTTTGCGGATGTAATCGACTTAAATTTTAATTTTCAATAAGAGCCCTACGGCAGCGAATAAATATTTATTATGGAAGACATAACGAACAAGATAAACGCATTCATTATAATTTTATTTGCCGTTTTCAGTAGTTTCAGGTATTATATATTATTTGTCCAATAAAACCTAACATTCATTTGCCTAAAAATTAACAACATACAACAATCTATCAGTAGTCCGTTCACGGTTACCTCCAACTTTTCTGAATCCCTGTTAAAGCTTTACTTCCAAGATACTCCTCCACCTCATCCAAACCAAGCTTAACCGAGACTACAAAAATTACACCAAAAAGTCCACGCACCACATTCGTGCGGGCTCAGTGTAACAATGTGTTGTATTACTTACTAGGCATTATCAACAAACCCTTTATCTCACTGATTTTTTTAGTAATAAGTATAAATTAAATTTTATAATTTACAGATAAAATATAAGTAAACGTCCAATTAAACAAAAAAAAAAAAGGATTTTTTATGTTATGAGAAGTATGAAATGCTTGTGATATGTGGCATATTTGGGATATGACCAAACACATAAAATATGGGGTGAGTTTTCAATGGTTAGATTCAAAAAGTGTGAAAAAATCCGCCAAAAGACTATACTTATTTTGCTATCAAAAATTGTATATAGTTAATATTAGAAATATGTTTTATCACTCACGCTAGAACTCAGGCTGTACGCAGTTTGAAAGCCCTGCTGAGGTAGAGTAAACATGCCAAATATGGGTCGCCCCTTTTTTTCTTCAAATTAAGGTATTTCAAGTTAATATTTTTTTATGTATTAATAATGCCTACATGTGTTTACTGACCTTTTCTATGAATTGGACGGCTACAATACATTATCCATAGCAAATATTACACTTTATTTGAACATATACAGGGGCCCATATTTGGAATGTATATCGCCTATTATGGGCCCCTATATATATATATATATATATATATATATATATATATATATATATATATATATATTAATGTGAGACACTACAAAAAAAATTTAATGAAGGAAATAGTTGTTTTAATGTATTAAGCTATTAAGGCATTTTGCACAAATGAAACAAATTGGTTCTGACCTATCTGTACAGTGACGGTTGCACAAAATATTTTGCACTGTGTGCACTGGGCCCGCTCCTAACCTCTTCTATATTTAAAAAAAAGAGTCAATGCATTTTATATTCCTCTCTGCGCATGGTAAAATAATAACATTCAAAATACATTCACAACCACCACAAAAATATAACACTTTTTTTTTTAACGTGCAGTAGCACATATTGGGAAGGTCTAGGCGTTTTATGAGCCCCTACAAAATATATTTTAAAACAAGGGCAAACATTATTCCAATATCTAATTAGCCACTAAGGCATTTGTCACAAATAAAAGTGATTTGTCCTGATCTATCCGTACAGTCAGGACACCACATTTTGCACTGAGTGCACTGTACCCACTTCTCCCTCTTGTCTTCGGAAAAGAGTCCACCGTAATATGCACACTCAGCATCATCATCACCGTCTCAGTCAGGGGTTAATATCATTGTCTGTGTCGGTGAGTTTGTGGTCGTCAACATCTGAATCTGAGTCAGTTGAATTAGGGCTGATGCTCTTCTTGTTTGCAATTCGTTTAATATAAGTAGTTTTCTCAGTCATAAATAAATTTCTCTTTGCAGGTAGTTTTTCTGAATGTTTAGAGGTATTGCATTTCGTTTCCTTCAACTTCTTCATGTAGGGAGAACTATTGATTAGGGCTGCTGTGCCTTGTCTTGAGGGTCGCCCCTTTGTTCCCTGTTTTTTCTGGAATGCTGGAAGTGGAGAAATGTCAGCAGGAAGGACGACTGTTGAAGGATATTTGGTGGCATTCTGTAGAAGAACTTCTTCCACAGGAACTTCCTCCACAACATCACTTTCTAGATCAAAAATGGAGAAATCATGGTCTCTAAAGAGGTCTTTGTTCGGAGGACATAAGCCAGTTTTTTTTTAAACCGTTGACAGCTGTTACAGCTGAAGCAGCCCTTAGATAACCCTTCTCCATCAAGTCAGCCACCTGGTAATGTGTAACTACACGCCCAGGATGATTTTTCAGCCATGTGTCTATTTCCTGAGTGTAATAGATCTTAAATGGCCTCATGAAAGCCACATCAAGTGGCTGCATTTTGTATGTTGAGTGCGGGGGAAGGCAGATCAACGAAACGTGGTTGTCTCTTGCCATGTCAATGACATCCACGTTCTCTGTGCGGGAATAGTGCCCATCGAACACTAACACAACAGGGTCATCCTTGGTCGGTTTCACACAACCTATAAAATTTTGAAACCACTGGGTGAAGATGCGTTCTTATATCCACCCAGAAGGGTGACAAGCTGCGTCTGCGTCTGGTGGTGCCCCATCCATTAGCTCAGGCTTCATGTTTTTCGTGGTAAATATCAGCATGTGTGAGACAAATGATCCTGCGGCGTTCATACAGCGAATAAGTTTCCCCTTTCGGCCGCTGTTAAAGCAGCCACTTGTTTTTTTCCCTTTGCAGCTTAACACTTTTTGGTGTTTTCCCTGGACTACGGTAATTCCCGTTTTGTCAACGTTGTACAATTTGCCAGGCGAATGGTTAATTTTCACCATTTCTGGCTCGAGAACGGAAAAAAAATTGGCCATGTTCTCTCGGGAAGAACGCCTTTACTCTAGCAGCAAAAAATTCCCAGTAGCGTTCTCAAAGAGAGTGTGCAATGTCTTTTAAAAATTCTGTCAACAACTTTTCACCAGCTGCTGCTTTATCATCAGAAAATGGATGTGGGATACCGTTTCTAATAGCCAACGGGTAAGCTAAGCGACGAACATCAGAAGCCGTTAAACCAAAGTACCTCCTGACCATATCAATACAATATTGAAACATACTATTCTCAATTTCCTTGGGCAAAACAATTTTTCTTCCCAATGTTGTTGCCACTGCCTTTTTGGAATCAAGAGTGGTGTCATTTACATACCGTTGTAGTGTCGATCTCGGGACATTATGTGTTTTAGCTGCTTTTTTTTAGCCCCATTTCTTTTTTCCTCACTGCATAAATGGCACTTAATAGCATCCTAATCCCACGTATTACGCTGTGGCTTCAACAGGGACATCTGAAAGACAGAGTCTAATGTAGTACGATATATTCCAATTAACATGTTTTCAATAATACCTAATTCAAAATTTAATTACACAAAAATTGCAATCGTATGTGATTGCAATATCAATTACTTCCTATTATGGGCCCCTCTTGAAGTCCCTCCCTCCCTCCCTCCCTATCATGGGCCCCTTAGGGGCCCATAAATGACAGGTATAATGGTCTAAATACCGCCATTTTTCTACACGAAGCATGCATCTGAATAGATTACGTAGTTTATAGGTTTTATAGTACAAGTTACATACTTTAAGAAATATTAAGTTACATTTAAATATATCTTACCTCCAGATATTTATATCGCGTAACGTTACCCACTGCAAAACATTCAGAATGAATTAAATTACTATCATCACTGTGGAAGACGTAACTGTTGGTGTAGCGCACTATCAATGTAGCAGGCCACCGTTTGCTACTCGTTGAAGTTCTGATGTGAGCCAACAGATGGCAGCACCTATCATGCCGAATATGACGGGGGCCCGTATTAGGTCGGGGCCCATATTTGGTGGGTTTACTCTACTATTTTTTTATAAGTTTTGTATCCTTCTCTCTTAAATATTATTAACATGGCCACCGACCCTATCAATTTAAACACGAGTCGATCAAATGCACCTGAAAAATTGTTAGGAATGTAATGAGTTTGTTCTGACTCTTGTATTCATTAAAAAAAACAGATACTATCTGAAGAGAGTTATATTCTATCATTTTTATTTCTCTTTAGTCTGCAAGGTATTACTGCTAAATCTGTAAGTGGATTGTTAGAGTTCGATTTCTTCAGCAAAGAGTTTAATGCACAAGACCCTACAGCCAAGGACTTAGTGATGTTGATCCACGTGTTATAATTTGTTGGAAGACTGTTCCTGTTCATTAAGGTGTTGCAAATCAGACTGCTGTGATTAGTATATATTCTACGCCAGTTTTGTTTTCACGGAAGAAAATTAAGTTTGAGAGTGGCCATCAGATTTGACTTTCTCGCAAGTTGGTTGGTAGGCCTACTACTGGAAATATGCATGTAATCGGTCACGCCGAAATTATGTTTAATCCTTAAGTAATAAATAAATTAGTATTATTCTGATTTCTGTGTTTTTAATTATTTATATTTTTTAATTTATTATTTCCTTTTGTTACAACCGTATTATGCAATTAAATATATAAGAGAATATATGGAGGAGGAAGGTTTTAAGGAGAAGAGTGAAACTAACGATACAAAGGATCACCAGCAATGAATAATAGACGATACAGGTGGGATATAAACATGGAAGGAAAATATGGAATATTTCCTCTACAGACCATTAGAATGTAATGAAGGGTGTAACAGAGGGTAATATAAAAGTAAAAATTCTGGTATTGTGTTATTAAATGCAGAGACTGTTAATACAAGATTGTTTGCAAGAAAACAAGCTGTTGTGGTACTGTGTGTTTCCCCCCTGCTCTTGATCCTTTTAACATGACCAAAAACAAATATTTTGGTTGGTTAGGTTTAGGGATCAAGTGTTAATTTTGGTGTGTTATTGTGACTTTAACAGCCAGTTGCACAATATTCTAGTTCATTGCTTTATCCATGAGCATGTTAAAACTTGATCTAAGATTGTTACAGAATACGTTTGCACCATTTGCGTTCAGTGCATGACTGGAGATTGAGATGGACAGCCGAATATGGTATTTCGTAGTTCTAAGACATAGTCCAAGATTAGAGAAGTGTCTAAAGCACTGCTATATATATGTATATACATATATATATAATTATCTTATTAATATTACATTTTTTTTAGTATGCATTTGGTTGTTTGCAGTTGTGAAATATAAATTGTGATATGTATAACATGAGCTCCAAATGTGATACGTTTCTTTAATTGAAAAAGATTATTATATATTGTAATGAGATTGCTAAGTTTAAGCCTTTCACGCCAAACAGACTGAGTGAAAATATGGTACGGCTTCGTTTTCCGCATAAGCCTCGGAGAAAAGATGAGCTCACGTTGAAATTTATTGAAGAGCAGACTTTGCTCAGTTCCCAGCTGTCAGCTGGAATTTTTGTGCACCAGTAATTTAAAGTATTATCAAAATATAGTGTTGTAACATTCTCCAATGGTTAAATAACATATGTAAATTGAAATGTTAATGCATTAAAAAATATTTTTAACAAACATGTGTAGTTCGGAAATAAATCGATAGATACTGTAGCATTAATCTTTAAAATGTTTTGGAAACATAAAACAAACTATAGATAAGAACTTAAAAATAATTAAATGGAATTTGTACCACATAGAAACTACTAGATCAGAGAAAAACATTGTATAGTTTGTTGTCCACCAGTTCATTTAGAATATTGGTATCGAAAGAACGAGCGTGCTTAGTAACTGAGTTTCCTACGGACGTCGCCAGCACTCTTGACCTGTCACACAACAGGTGCGTCTGCCTCGCATGTCTGCCGGTGCATGCGTGGGTGCGTGGTTACAAGGCTAGGCGACTTAATTTTCGTACAACAGTAAAAAAAATTTAATAACGTAAATATTAGAAAATTATCGATTTTTAAATAATAAAGTATTAAAATCAGAATTTTTTTTTACAAAGTCCGGCCTGGAATGTATTTTACAATAACGTTTTATAAACCTTCTCGTGTATGAAAAATTACATCTTTAAATTCGTAAATAAATGTACACACTGGTGATTTGCACACCCCTGCAAGCGATGAAGTAATTACATAGATGGCGGGCGAAGAATGCGACAAGAAAGAAAGGTTAGTGATGAAATGAGAGAGAGAAAAAAGATGGTGGTCGAACGAATGTGAGAGACGAGAGAGAAAGAGATGGAATGAGAGAGAAAGGAAAGAGAAAAAGAGATAGAATTATAGACAAGAGAGAAAGGAAAGAAATGGAATGAGAGTGGCAAGAAAGAAGGGAAAGAGAAAGAGACAAGAGAGAAATGAAAGAGATGGAATAAGAGAGAGAGAGACAATATGGAATGACAGAGCATAAAATAACAAGAAGGAATAGGGGCCTGATATGTGGTGGGCTATAAGTATGAAGCGAACCCCAAAAATAAACTGAATTGGCTCGTTTTTGGAAAAAATGGGACTCGCTACTGCATGTTCTAGGGCATTACTCCCCCCCCCCCCCCCTTGAAACAGAAATGGAGTGTCGTGTAGCATTGTTTTGTCTGTGGAGTTATTTTCCAAATTTCATGTCACTTACGAACTTCTATCAAATAATGCGTTATACCAAAAGTGTATGCATTATTTCGAACACTAGGTTCTCGGTAAAATTTATAATGGATATTTTAGTTTTTTTATGTGTTTTTGCAAGCTGGCGCTATTTAATCTTATGTTCATTGTGATGAACTTTGTTTTGTAGTAATGCTTTGCTAATATTTTTATGAAAGAGTAATTTTAACAAGATTTTAATTCACATATTCATGTAAAAGGAACATTGCAAATAAAGTGTCTACGGATTTATTTAGGTAAACTTGGGAAAAAGGAAAAAAAATAGTTTTGCTATAGTAAGTTTATTATAAAGGATAATTATTTTGGAAAACTATTCCTTCAGTTATAGAAAATAACATGTATAAAATTATAGTTTGGAGAGAGTAAACTAATAGGTGGGCGTCGAACTGTTCGGCCAGGTGCTCCTGTTTTCTCATTCCAGTAGTACGTTGACCATATTGAGTACAGGGGTGGCCATCTTGCATGTTATTAACACGTTCACGACCTTTACATTGAGCCTGCCGACACTTTCCCCGAAAATTCTAGAAAATCGCCAAACACAAGAAAAATATATCTACATTATTTTAATTTTTGCTTTATGAAACTTAAAGTGAAGTTTTTTAATAAGTCATCGTATTATTCGTCTGTATTTGTTATTCTATACACAGGGGTCTGCAAAAATGTTTAACATGCATGCCATTATCATCACAGCGTACCTACCTGGAACTTGAAACATATGCGATTTATTCTTTATGTTAAGTATTAATAGCCATTAACTAAATCTTTATATGTGATTACAATATTCTGTATTACTGAAAATTTTAAAATTATTTTACCATTCAGCAACGTATTAACATCTACCAAGTTGCATTATGGTGATATCCATGTTGTATGTTCTAATCTTGAACTTTTCCATAAACTTGAAACTTAAAAATTCGAGAGTAATTTCGAAAAATGTAAAAAGAAATCAAAAATAATTAAAATATAAAAAAAATTATAAAAATAATTAGTAACAAGTCTAAAGATCTTATTGAACCATACGGGGGAAAAAAATTATGGGTATAGAGTATGCAAACACAAAAATCTTATATATTTCTCAGATTTACTAAATTATCTTCTCTTTAGGAACTATACCTGCTATTGACAATAACCCCTACCTTGTACAAAAATTATGCCATGTTAGATCATAAAAGCTTGCATGAGCATAGTTGAACGTCATTTCATATCCATTGTATATAGAGAATAATCCCCACATAGAAAAATAAAATGTGCTACATTAAGACATAAACTCTTTACTTATTTAACATAATTGGCAGCCAATTCACAACCATTGGAGTTAGAACCATCACATTCTAATCACATGTTGGTAATGCTTTCGAACTCGAATGAGACAATATGCCATGTAAGACCTACTGTATTATACCAGTTGGCTGCCACTTTGCAACCATTGCCACCAAATTCAGGTCATATGTAGAACCACTGATTACGACAGGGCAATGCAATACATTGCCATTTCACAAGCATTGGAGATAAAGTCACGAAATATAATTCTAAGTAACACTCGCAACTCCAAGCAAGTAGATCAGTGATGTTAAGCCTAAGCCCTGTTATAAGCATACATGTTCGCCGTGTCGCATCTGTTGAATAAAGAGCTATCACAGAAAAACAAGATGGTTTTCTACATTGGGTTCTAAGCTTATTTATAAGCATAGTTGTCCTCAAGTTCGAAATAACTCATAACAGGACTATCAAATTTCGATCGTAGCTGACACTCCATACCCGAAACACGTGTACATGACCATCATTTGCATCTGTTAGAGTATAGAGCCACCAGATTTAGATCGTAGCTCATGTTCTCTACCCCAAAGAAGCCTATGTAATGCATCATGCCTCAAGCCATGTTATAAGCACACGTGGCCACCATTGTACCACAAGGGGAGGTAAAGTCACCAAATTAAGGCTTTAGAGTAACCACCTCACCACATATAATTCAGTCATTAGCTCGAAAATATTTTATATTCATAGTTGGTCAACTTTTCACAGCCATTTTCGGTAATACCAACAAATTTGAATCACATGAACACTCGCAACCCCACTTTACAAAACACATTATGAAAATGCAGAACTTAGACCCTTTATTAGCATAGTTGCTACCATTTTTGAACCATAACTGGAAATAACGACCAAATTGATGAATGTACCACTCCCGACTCCAATCAAGATGATATGCCCTGAAGGTCATAAGCCAAAAACATAAATGGGTGTTATTTCTTAATCACTGGAGATATCACATGCAAAATCAAAATTTAGCCAACACTGCCTTCCCCAAACAGATCAAAGCAAGATGTGTTCTAATCCCTATTCTAAGCACAGTTGACTATCATTTTCGAACCCTGGGAATTTTATCATCGTATCATAAGATCACGTACACTTCAAGCTCTGGACAAGTTAGGCTGTAAGTATTTTCTAAAGACAGATTATGTAACACACTGTTAATCGCATTTTTCTAACATATCAGTAGACCTAAGTCTACTTTACGATTTCCACAATTGTTTAGTGAAAGTGATTTAGCATATTTGCTTTTAGCACAAATCAACATGGTCAGTATCATGATCAACACAACTACAAAACCCATATGGCTGTACAAACATACGGCAGCCCAACATACTAAGAAGCCATACCAACCAGCCATACCAAACGACCATATCGATAAACTTCGAAACACATCGCACAACGCGAATATCATTGCGATACATTTTGGGGAAAGCTTCGCAGTAATAGAATTTAGAGAAGTCTGGGCCAAGGGCGTGGCCGTTTGGAGCCGGAGCCAGGACGTCCCCCTTTGACCCAGATCTTTAACCCCAACCCCCCCAAAAAAAAAACCCAAAAAGTTCCAAAAAATCTATTATTAAAAAATTATTTATAATTAATTAAAAATTATTAAAAAGGATCCCCAAAAATTTCAATTTTTCCCAGAGCAGGCGAGGTGACTCGTGACTCCAGCGAGGTGGATCAGTGACTCCGAGCCAGAAGAGCATGACCTTTGACCTTGACATTTTACCTTGAAAATGAAAAAAAAAATATTACAAAAAATTCAAGGTCATAGTCACTGGCTTCCAATATGGAAGATGGGGACGTCTACCACGATGGTGTTTCCCTACTAAGATGATGGTCACCTTCCAAGATAGTGGTCGCCTACCAAAATGGCAATCGCCTACCAAGATGGTGGTCGCCTGCCAAGATAGTCGACAGTTGCACCTACCAAGATGGTGGAATGGGTATGTGTGAGGGGTACCCTCTGGTATATTTAAGTATTTAAAAATACTTTTGAATAATTTTTAATAATTAATTTTAATACATTAGTTATTAAGTTTTTAACGATATATTCTTTGGTATTTTCTGGTATTTTTTGGGATTTTTAAAGTTTTGGTAATTTATGGTCAAAGGTCCAGGCCAAGGTCAAAGGTAATGTCATGCTCTTCTATCTCAGAATAACTGATTTATTTCTTTATACACATCAGAGCACAAATTCGCATATAATTAACAAACATATGTCCCTAATAATTTCGCTTCTGTAATATTTTCTGAATAAAACCTTTGAAAACCCACCCCAATATATGACGTGTTTTCTACATTCCTGATTATGCCATTTATAACAAGCGTTTTATACTTGCGTTACCATAGAAGTGCTTTATTTTTGGTTAAATTGAAATAATTTTGTAGATTATAATATTATTTCATTTACAATTAGTACCGATAAAGAGAGCGCAAATAGGTGTGTTGGTAATGCCTAATAAGAAATAGTTCTTATGCTAAATATTATTAATCGGAATGCGCCCGAATACGGTGCGTTGTCCCTCTGGTGTAGTTTTCTACACTCGATTTATGTTTGTTTGCATGAGGCGGAGGAATATCCTGCAAGTAGAAACTGAGCAGGGTTTAAGAAAAGCTGGAAGTAGTCACAAATAGACTACAGTCATGTTTGTCCGGCACCCGCCGGAATTAACGCCTTTCGCCGATCTGGTGCTTGAGCTGCGTCGCATGTTCGAAATACGTGTCTTTTTAACGACGCTACCAACCGCATCCGCAATAAGTTTACCTGCGAAAAGGAAACATTCCCCAGACGAGGATGTAATGCCACTTTTAAAGATTACGCGCGTGCCATAAATGTTATTTTGCAGTCCCTCGACATCGTTAAAAACTTTCAGACTACTGTATCTTTAAATTTACTACCCGAACTGGAGCGAAACTCCGATATACGCTGTTTACGGTAAAGTGAACACTTTTAAGGCCATAGTTACTTTCACCTTTTAGCCAGTTTTTATCCTTTAACCAACATTTTAAAGAAACATGTCCATGTAAGTAACAATTACATTGTATATATTCCTCCGCACTCGGAAGTTCACGAAGGTTTATATTTATATATATATATATATATATATATATATATATATATATATATATATATATATATATATATATATATATATATATATATAGAGCCTATTATTCCAAATGAGAGGGCATTCAAAAGTATTCACTTTACCGTGAATAGCCTATAGAAGCATGTATTAAACATTGCTACAGACTTTCCACCAATAAAATGATACCACCACAGCTTAAAGTCCCATACATGCATACACGCAACATCACGAGGAGACACCAAACTATTTCAGAGCCTTGGGCATAGAGGCGATGTCACAATTGATGCCCTTCGTAGAGTAGCCCTTGTCGCCCCGCGCGTCTGAAATTCAAACGCTAAAATAACTGCAGGTAGGCGATCAACATAGGCACTTTTTAAAATTGTGCGACAATGCGACAGCGACAAAGAAGGAAATATTGACTATAGCCAATCAGAGGCGAACGAGCAGACGATGGCGAAGCGACCGATTGCGATAGTTTTGTGCATAGAAACAGGCATGCATGTGGTAAACATACAAGTATAATCATATTGTGTATTATTTAAACAGTCACATGCACATACGGAAGACTACGGTCTGTTAATTCAAATGGCAGCAGCCAAACATTGCTGTAGGTCGGAAACAATTAAAGATGTAAATACAAACACTCATGATTATTTCACGTCCAGATGTTAAAGTTGTGAGAGCGTTGACGATATGTTCTTTTTCCTTTCGTTTGGAGCCATGTACATAGGTCTACCTGTTTTATAAAAGAACGCCTCACAATTATCAATAACGTTGAAAAATATAAACTGGCTAAATATCGTACCTAATTATATCTGGTTTCGTTCATTTTCGTTGCCGCTTCAGACTAAAAGGTGCAATAAAAGCATATAAGCGCAACTATAACGCAACGCGGCGTTATTGTAGAATCGATGGACGACAGGTAGCGAGGCGGTGGGATAGCGCCGTGTCGCCGAAAAAACCGTCGCAAAATTGTGCTTGAAATTACACTACTCCTCGGAAATATTTCCACCTGGGACACAACTCCTGAAATGATGTGGAGTTGAGGCCATAGATGACGCGAACCCAACATTGATCTGTCCCAAACCAACACAACTGGCAGGGCCACATTGTCTACAGCGATGAAAGTGTTTTTCTTTGTATCTAAATTTCCAAGAGACAAACCCTTTGATATGAATTTGACCTGATGGTATTACAAGTTGTTTAGAGGAAGCATACGAACATCTCAGCGCACTTGTTTTCATTAGTGGTGTTCCAACCTCAAATTGAATTTAAATTATATTCACGTCGTTTATGATAGTCGTGTTGACAGAAAAGGAGTCCGGCGTTGTAACACGAAGACTAGTTCTGCGCAGCCAGAGAGATATCCCTACCCCATGTCCAGTCTACTTTTGGGTAGTTACGTCCCTGTAAGTTGAGTAATGATGACTAAGAGCCTGTATTACGACCTCTAGTTGTTGCTAACTAGAACTGTTTTCAAGGGGTTAAACTATTTATCACTTCAAGTGGTAGACAAGTATTTATACCATTAGATAAGCTTCAAAATGGTGTCTCAGACATCATGTGGTGGTGTTTTGCTTATATGCATGTTGGTTTTGGAGGTTATATAAAAATATGAATTCAATTTTTTTGCTATTTTGAGTGTTATGTATAATATTTTTGCAAAATGCAAGTCAACCCGGCGAATGTCAATAACGACACAGAAGATTAGTTTCGGAAATTGTATTTTTATAGTTTTGTAAATTTTATTGTTTAATGAAAGAACATCGGGGGAAAAAAATAGCACTATACTTAATGTAATTTTGAGGAATCAGAAGGCTTGAAATTTGTGGGAAAAAAATTTTCCCCTTCCATTCTCGAAATATTTAAACATATGATTAAGAAATACGGGCACTAACCTCAATCTTGAATGGTAAGAAACGAGTCTCTTGTATTGTGATACATTGTACAGATGTTAAGCAAGCTGTGCGAGGAATGATGTCACCAGTGACAGTCATAATTGTGAACAAATACGCTATTTGGGCCTATAAAGCCCAGTGTTTCATATAGTTGGAAATTTGGTTCATAGTTTTTATTTAATTCACTTTTGCTAAAGAAGCATATATATATCTCAAAACACATCTCGCACGCATTATTGACAACTGAACATAAGCCATAACACCAAAAATATAGTGATTGTTATTGCCAACATACACACTAACGAACCAAAACCTTGAAATGCTTATCTAAAGGATAAAAGGATAACTTAACCAATGGAATGTTCTTAATGCAGATTACCATCAATTACCTTGTCTATGGAATAGCTATTCCAGACATTTATCTAGAGGTCGTATTACAGGCCCTAAGAGTGGAGACACATTCGGCGGCCGACAGGAATCGATGCAGTACGACTGACGGTTAACGTCTGTTCTCTCTAAAGTGAGCACTTTTGAAATTAACCTTAGAAAAAAGTCACTGCCCCTGCTTGCATATATTTTAATGGGCGCACTGAGTGACATTAGGCCAGTAAATTTAGTAGCGATGGATGGAAAGTAGTTCCCTATCTCAGAATCTAATAAAAAGTGTTAGGTAAACATCTGTGATAACCTGAATTATCTCTTAATTTTCCGTTTTTTTTTTTTTAAATGCATCGAAGTGCAAAAATGTTCAGATTTGCAAAATACTTACTTTCCTAATCATTTCACAGTTTCACTTGACCGACGCATGGCTAACAATGTTAATTTTACATAAGGCGGAAGAATACACAACGTGCATGCAAATAGATCTAAAGCAGGGCTTTTAAAAGTGCTTATTTTACCGTGAACAGCGTATACCGGCGTTATTTAAAGTCACCGTCTGGCTGCAGGTATTTGGCGGGTTCGAAGCCTAGAGGCGTGGGGCTTACTAAGGGTGACCTAAGTAAGCGCATCGAGTGTCTGGTCGCCTTTATGCGCAAGGTACTGAACTTGCATGCAGTCCGTGCTCTCGTCGACTCGCGTCTTGAGAGTCTCAGGCGTCACCATATAATTTTATCGTGCAAAAATATGGACAAAGGTGTGCTGCATGTACCTAAGGCATGTTAAGCAGCCTGTTACGGAAATTTCACACTTAATAATGATGGTAAAGCAACTGTATCATCCCTTTTCCACTTAAAAAAAAACACGTTAGAAACGTAAACTACCTTTGGCACGTAAACAGACACCACTCAGAAATATAGAACTGTTTCTAGATGTCAACTATAATACTGCAACTTTGGGGGTGCACTTTTAGAGGATGGGAAGATGTCCAACAACCAACATTTTTATAGAATTCTAGGATATTTTAATGGTTTCTTGACCTGATTTCGATTATAACTTCGTAAATATTCCTAAATCATTTAAAAAACAGATTCGGTCTTGTATTTTTGCAGTGCACGTATGAGAATTTCAATTCAAAATATTAATTCCAGCAAATGTCAAGTTATTTTTGCACAAAAATTTTGGTCCCTCGTAAAGTGTTGATTGAAGCCGCGGGATTTGCATGTTGCAATTTATTTGGAAAACAGATACTTGATTATCCCATGGTAAGGGTTTTTAACTTCTAGTTATTCAAACTTAACATTTCGTGTCAGAATGATAATAAAAGTAAAAAGCATAACAGAATTACGTAAAATATTCCTGAGTGCACGCCAGCCAGTGTGACGTTTTTCACAGGTTGGTTTCTAAAGTGTTGAATCAACCGTCGACAGTCTATACAGAAGAGCAACTCGGTGATGTTTGACTAGCTTGTTGCTGCTTTCCGCTGATGTAAAAATCTAGCGAGTGTCGAAGAAGTGTAAAACACCGCGTAGGATCCAAGTGTTAATTGCTACGCTTGCACTGGAGTTTCATTTTTCGATCGCATCACGTTGCCATGTGCTAACTGCGCAGACAAGTTGTTCCGTTGCCTGTTCAGAGGCGCATCTCAGTACACCATACGTCATTCAATTTCGCGCGCCAAGTGCATGTGGTCCGGAGCACAAATGCTTCGTGCCCTGCGTTTCGGGCGGGAACGTGCCACAATCTAGGTTAAAAAGGCAAAAGATTTTAAACGGTGCCATTAATTAGTGTAGGCCTGTTCGTGGAAGATGTATTTGTATGGTTTTCATTGCGGTTAAGCTACGTTACGTATACAACGTGCATAAAAATATTGGAGTCAGCAAAGTGAGGTTAGGGTGTGCGAAGTTTGTTTACATGCAGTGAAGTCGCCACCTTTATTTTCAACCAATGGCGAGATACGCTTGGCTCACAACCATCCGTCTCTTCCGTCCGTCAATCACCCATCCGTCGGTTTTTCCGTCCGTCAGTTGAAAGCGACTCTCAACAGTCCGTCATACGTCGATCCGTCTGGCAGGAAAATGTCCAGTGTTACCACCCAACAATACGAACTTTCTCGCGCAGAGACGAATGTTTTTTAATGAATGACTTAAATATATTCTCTTTACATAACATAATTTATCAGCATTTCCTCTGAAAATATACAAGTCGTCTCCAGTTCACTTCAAATATTAAACGTAAAAAAGTAAAGGACTTCACTGCCTTGTGTATTTCAAATGAAAAATATCCAGACAAATAAACAAGTGACTGTTTTCCGACAGCCATGTTCGAGGCACGATATTACAAGGCGGTGGACCATCCGTCGGTCCGTCGAAAGTTGAAGTTTGAGATCTATTTGACGGATTGAGGGGTAGAGAAAAAAAAAAACTGCCCTGAGATTGGTTTAAGATCAAGTGACCGACGGACGGGCGACTGGCGGGTGAAACGGATTGTTGTGAGTCCATCTGTAGCAGCACGATAGTTGCTCCGCTGCCTTGCGCACTTAAGAATGCGTGCAAAGGCTATGAAGTGAGCACTTTTGAAATCAACCTTTGAGATAGCAAAGGCACTGCCCCTACGTGCGAATATTTCAACGGGCATGCACACACATGCGCACAGTAAAATTGGTAATGATGGTGGAACAGTAGCTCCGTGTATGAAAGTCGCATTAACAGTGTTAAAAAAAATACATCTGGGAATTACGAGATTATTTCTAATGCATATCGAAGTAAAAATTAGCAAATTTGTCAAGTATTTACTTCCATAATAGCATCACGGTTTCACTTGACCGACTCGTTTATAAAGTGATCATGCCCATGGAAATGTTAATTTTACGTACGTCTGACGAATGCACACAATGCATACTATCGAATGTGCTCATTTTACCGAGAACAGCGTATACCAACGGACTGACATCGCGCGAGTTTTCTAGCGACAGCATTAGTGCAGGCGATTCGAACGCTGTCTCATGCTGGATTTACAATGCCACGGCGAGGTCTTCCCGACCGTCAGGCACGTTACAGCCCGACCATTTCCGCCACCAATATTAGTTGAATGTTTACAATACCCCGACTGTTTCCTTCTGACAAGTATTGCGTGGCTTCCAGCAAAATCCTAGAATGGCCAGTAACTTGCTATGGAGTGTGAAGAAACCATGGATCATTGTAGACTATTTTTTTTGATTTTGGAGCAGTTATTTTTCCACAGATATTTATTTTCGTCAAGTCATTAGCTTCCTGTTACAATAAAACCAGGATGTATACGTAAACAACATATATTTAATGTGAAACTTACCACAGTTGTGAAATCCGCACGACATCTTGTTTTGTAAGGTTATGTTTCTGTTTTTTTTTTTCTACTGCCAAGCGAGGCCGACCGATCCGACGCCCGACGATAGTAGCAATAGAATCGACTTTTGTCGGGGATGCGTTTGTCGGGGCTACCTTGCTTCTGAATGGCAGATGAAAAATTTGCTTCTTTGTCGGGGCTGTTTTGTCGGACTGTCGGGTTATTGTAATGTTTTTGAGAAGTTGGAAAGGACGACGTACTTGTTGGGAAGGGCGCGCAGCCGAAATGAGTGGCGTGGCTTGTGGAAAAAACAAGTCTCCTCTGGGATGTTACAACTGGCAGCTGGACTCAGTTCCCCGTCTGTCTGGCGTGTCTCCTGCGTGCGAGGGGGTTGTTTGTGCGCCGGGGAGGGGTAGCCAGCCAGCTATAAAGAACCCCTCCTCCCCCCCGTCTTGTCGAGGGGGGGAACACGATGAAGGGACATAGCTTCTTTTACTCTCCCTGTACTGGGCCCCGCTTTTTTATACCTTCCCTTTTTTTTTTTTTTTTTTTTTTGTCCTTCCTACCCCGACTGGAGTCGTGACCTTGAGCAGGGCCAGGCTACGCTGCGGCCTGCGTGGAAGGGAAGAAGTTGAATTTATATCTTAAGAAGGAAATATTTCCAGCAAGGACGCCAGGAACACCTTTTCATGCTGTTTGAAGAGTCTGGCCAAAACTGAGTCGATATAGTCTATTCGCGGTTTCTTCGCACTTTTTGAATCAAACCTTTGAAAAATCACCCCATGTATGACGTCTTTAGTTATTTTCTAAAAATGCAATCCATCATAAGCGTTTTATACCCCTGTTAACATAACAGTATCTTATTTCCCGTTAGATTGAAGTTTCGCCCAATATTTTATTTATAAATTATAATATTTCGATTATAATGGATATTTATAAAAACAGTGATCGAACATGTGTGTTGGTAATGCCTAGTAAGAAATAGTTATTGTACCAAATATTATTACAACTGTGTGCGTACGTATCCGGTGCGTTGTCCGTGGGTGTAATTTGCTAAACATATTTAAACTTTGTTTACACGAGGCGGAGGAATATCCTGGAAGTAGAACTTTAGCAGGGCTTCAGAAAAACTTGAAGTAACCGTTGATGGAGTATAGCTGGGGTGGAAGTAGCCGATTGCATTTTGTAACTTAGATCATATGCTCCCAGTTTTAATGGTATACCGCCACGGTACGAGGCGAATCCTGACCAACTGATTAGAAGACGAGCTCTTTCATAAATTAATTCACCGGGTGTTTCAGGACGAGTCTCAGCATAAAATAATCCCTAACGGAATTTTTTTTTTCATCAATTTTCATGTCTTTGAAAAGTACGGACCGTCTCCATGAAAACAGGAATTCACTAACTGGCCATTACGGCACAATTTTCTGTCACTGTAGTAGTTCAGTTCAAATTCGTTCTAAAAATGTGTGCGCTTCGCTTTTTATCATTTTACAAATTAGACTTCACCTTCTAAAGGCTGTTCACAATAAAGTGAGCAGTTTAGAAATGAACCTTAGAAAAAAGTCACTGCCCCTGCATGCATATATTTTAATGGGCGCACTGAGTGGCATTTGCCCAGCAAAGTTGGTAACGATGGATGGAAAGTGTTGCATATCTTAATGTCGAATAAAAAGTGTTAGGTAACCATTTGTGATAGCTTGAAATTATTTCTTTCGCTTTCTGGTTTTTTTTTTTATCTACAGAAGTGTAAAAATGAGAAAATTTGTAAAGTATTTACTTTGTTAGTAATTTCACCGTTTCACTTGACAGACGCACGAATAATAGCTATATTATTATATGCTATTATATGCCCCCTCTGCCCCCCCCAGCCTGATTCCTACTCCCCTGATGACAAGTGCTTATGAAAAATTCGTGGCGTGCATGTGTTGGTAAGACAACTTTGGGTTCTATGTGAACACGTCTGCGCTACCTCGTAATTTATACTTTGAGATATGACAACGGCAAGAAAATAACGTAACGCATAGGTGCTCTGTTTTTATGCCTTAAATCGACAGATCCAGATGAGATCTTTCGTCTGGAGCAAAAACGAGCACGCTAGCATACCGGAGTCCTGAGATACCTCACTGCCCGGGAGATTTCTCCCGCACGACCGAGATTTCCGCCGGTCGCCGCTGACCCCCACCCGCGCCTCGCGCACGCATGCGCGTCGCCATCTCAAGGCCACGCTCGTATACGCGATCGAACGAGACCACATTCATTTCAGTCGTGCTGTTAAAGGCTATTCACCGTAAAGTGATCACTTTTGAAAGACCTTTCATTTGGAATAATAGTCTAAATCTACACACAGCATAAAACAAAGTCGCTCGACCGCTTGCGTCTGTGTATTCGGATAAGGCTTCTAAACTACTTAATGGATTTTGATGCGGTATTCTCTATTATTTAGAGAATTTCTCGAGGATGGTTTAAGTGTATAATACATTAATATTTAATCTAAGGATAGTAGAGAAATGTCGACGTTTTATAATAAAGTCGTAAAAAGCCGCTTTCCGGGCTGTTATATGGCTTACGCTGACTAAATCATAAGCGATACACCAAATTAATGTACTACATAATTGTAGATCTCAAAGGTCCACAAAAAGTCCGCGACAGCATTATGTTTATCTTTTAAGGATGACCCACAGTAAACACTTTTATCTTTTAAAATTTCATTAAAAATATAACTTTTTGAACAACACAGTATTAATCCTTATCAAATTAAATATGTTAGTTACGCCATGTCATTTCTGGAGCTAGCACAGGTTTATTAATTGCGCGCAAAAAAAATCACAGCTGTCGAGCGAGCTGATGAGGATAAGACTATGACGTCACATTGCTCACCGCTGCCGGCTCTATATATGTAAATCGCACCCGAGCGATGCCGAGGCGGGTCGCTAGTATATTATATTTTAGCCTTAGACGTTAACTTACGAGTGCGATGGAACGTACGCACTGTAATTACTATTTTAAAAGGTGGTTATAGGATAATAAATGGCTGGAAGAAAAAGATAACAAGGGTCCCAAAAGAGCTCACTTTACCGTGAACATCCTATAGTTTACAAACTTATAGAGTCGGGATTGAGCACCCTGCATTAAGTTACATCTGCGTTTCCGTCCTGGCATACATAGCCTGTGTGTCGGTCTGACTTTAAAGACGTGTTCACGTCGAAACGTAAACCTATCCCAGCATCCGCTCTTGCTCGTGTTCTTCGTGGTGGTTGGGCGCACGATGATAGATGCGTCATGTTTTTCACTTCCCAAGAAATTACCCAGTAGTCACCAGAGCTGCACATTTTATTAGTAGAAATATTACATTCGAAGTACTCTTTTGGTTTTACTGGTCCGACATTTTGCAAGGTGCCGAGGAAACGATGCTTGCTCTGCAAATAAAACAAAATTGCGACTTTTTTATTTTGTGCATGTTGCATGACGGATTTTATGTGTTATTGCCGCCATAAAAAGTATCGATGTCACACTTGATGATTAATATCAAATATAATAATCTGTGTTTAATAACGTGATTTGACGTACAGTATTTGTCTGGTTTGAATTTAACGTAATGTTTAACTAGCCCTAATATAAAAAAATATATTTTTAAGGTGGGATCTTAGTGTTAAATATAACCTTTGGACTATGTATTTGAACTTGTGACGTATGAAGAGTGGAGAGTGAAGAGATTTTGGGCGGCTCTTAACTGCGAGGTCTTGAGAGCCAATGAGAGTGGGTGAAGTGAATATGGAGCGGCGCCGGAATGAAGGGGCGGAGGAAACAGGAGATCCCCGAAAAAAAAACCCGCCGACCCATCGGCATCGTCCAGCATAATTCCATTTGCGAAGATCCGGTGACTCGGCCGGGGATTGAACCCGAATCGGGTTCAATTAGCACGCTCGCCTTGGTTGGAGGCGAGCGTGCTAATCGCTCAGCCACCGTGGCCCCTTGTGACGTACGTACGGTTGTTTTGTACACTGAACTTCAGAAAGCATATATTTAGGGCAAAACTATATTTGCAATATTGCATTTCTTCTTCTTCTTCTTCCAGTGTGAGGCTAACCGCTACTTCACTTTTGTAGTGAAAATTGTATAATTTCCCAAGCAATGCTATGGCAATAAAGCTAATGTTAACGAACGTGTCATGTTGTGAGAATATCCGACATGGTTGAATAACAGTCTGTACCATCTGAACTGCCTGTTCAAATGTTCGCGAACCGTGGGGTGAGTGGAACGAGAAATAATATACACTCGTGCATGGCCGAGCCAAATTTCTCTGCTCTCTCTCTCTCTCTCTCTCTCTCTATCTCGCGCTTTCTCCGTTAGGGAGAAGAAAATTTGAAAGTAACGCCTCGCATTGTGTTGGCCACCACATTTGACTTATTAACCTCCCTCTTCTACATGCGATCCCTTCTGAATTAGTTCTAGAGCGATGGTCAACGAGGATCTAAGGCTACTCGGGATTATACGTGCATCTGGGCACTTTCGAAAGAAAAGAAAAAAAACTCGTTGGAGGAAAACTGCGCAACGGATAAAAAAAAAAGAGACGGAAAGACTGCTTCCCCCCTCCTGTTTGAAAGGAAAGAACATCCTCGCCTTTCAAACTATTTCTTTCTTACCTGACAGCTGAAAAACGTACGTGCCGATACACTCCGTGATACGAGTTCTGTCCCGAATTGAAAGGCATTCACACGAAAAATGAATTGTCCGCTGCTTTTTTTCCCCCGTTTTTCGTAAATTTTCGGTTAAAATTTACATAAGGCCTCTCTCCTTCTCGGGCGGGGAGGGGAGGGAATAATGTGTGACGCGGTGACAAAAGGTGTGGTTGAAGTGAATGCAGAGGATTCCGGTAAAGTGACGCTGGAAATGTTGGGATTTGCCCTCCGCAGGCTGCCAGATTCGCGTACATTTTACTGACCATTTCGTGTTGCCAGCTCCTTGTCCCGCAGCATTTACATTTATTACTTTAATATAACAGTGAAGATAGATAGGCCTAAGTAAAAATTTTACAATTAAAAATTCAATTACTTCTTATCTGCTTAAAAGAGATATAGCTCTATTTTAAGAAAACTGAAAACAATGAGCCTTTCTCATATCTAAACTTAACAACTGGTACTTCTGAAGAAAAAAAAATGTATTTTTTTTTCACTGCTGGTATAACTGAACTCTTGTCGATTAAATCGGTGGCAGAATATTGCTGATTTAAACGCGTTTTCCGCAAATTCACAAATAATTGCATTTTTTTTTAAGTTACGCTAATAGCTTCGGAATTTTACTAATTCGCGAAAAATTAGCAGTCCACTTCTGAAACAACTGATTTAACTTCAGAATGTACCTGGGGCATAAAATGTGTAGTAAATGTTGGGGAAATTTCGTTTCCAAGAGATGTTCGCAACGATTTCCACCAACTCTGTGTTACGAGATAACATGAAGACTCCGTGCTGTGTCTCTTAAGCCCTATTCCAGAGGTTCAAGAATACAGCTAAGACATTGATCTTGTCTACGAACATTTTTTTTTAAACTGTCGTTCGTCATTAATATCCACAATCGACGAAAATCACAGCGTTACATTCACTGAATATTTGAGCAGCATTTTTGTAGAAATAATGTTATAGTATCTCACTGAAATTCACGTAAACTGTCAGAAATTTCTGTAGATTTACGGAATTTTTTACGGAAATTTAGAGTGTCAATTTGTTGATTCCTATTCAAATTCCGCTACAGGACAAAACCTTCTGTATGCATAGTGAAACACGCACATAACGAAAATAAAATAATTCTTTCGTAACTTAATTTTATAAACCGCAAACATAGCAAGCGCTCGAACACGATTTTAAATCAAGTCAAACGCGTTCGTCATTTTCACGTAAAATCCGTATTTACGAAAATATCTCGTGTAAAAGTGTGGTAGGTGAGCGGTTCGAGTAAATGATTGTAAATTTTTCGATTCGTGTTCAAATCTCACCACAGAACCAAATATTTAAACTTTTTTTTTAATTCCCTGTTATTCACAGTGAAATGCATTTCGAATATAAAACTCTTTTTCTTACCCGTGTTTGTAAACCTGAAATAAAAAGAAGAAAAAAAACAAAATCACAAACACTCGACTTGACTAGAAACTAAGAGGCGAACGCACGAGTCTACTTAAATCCCATATTTACAACGTATATTATTGTATGAGGTTGGTAGGTGGGCAAAGGAAGCACTCGCAACTCTAGTAGAACACTTACTGGAAGGGACAGTCGCATCAGCGAGATATTTGTACATTCGGGCTTCCAAAACGTCGGCAGTCATACCATCTGTTGTGAATCGCACCCCAACCATCCGCTGGAGGCGACCATGGAAAATACTTGCCGATCCTAACCTTTCCTCGGATCTTCGAGCTGCAGCATTCGGCTTCTACAATAATATCGTGACAACTCCGTAGCGTAAACACAGCATTCAACTTACAGCTGACCCTGCATGCCCGCTGTGTGGCAACACCGACACGGCCATTCATAGGGTAATTTCCTGTGTTTATGCAGCTCGCATCTGGCAGTGGTGTCGCGTACGAGTACGAAAAATAGTTCGCGATGAAAGTGGAGATGTCAGCGACACGCACATGCTTCATTGCGATTTCTTCACCTTCCCGTCAGTTAGACGAAGAGCTGCAGCCTGGTTTATACTTCATGCGATCGGTTTTTTGGTTGACCGTTCGACACCGGTGACAGTTCAAGACTTTGTCCAGCTTCTTCGTCAAGATAGGTGGAACATGGCGCGGCGTGGCACAATGCGTTAGTGGTACGGCAATTTTTTATTTTCATTCTGACGTTCACGCCTACAGGAAATGAGTGTGTATTACCGAGGTTAGGTGTACGCCGTGCGCTGCCCACCCCTAGGTCCTTACAAGTGTACAATTTAATGTTCCAGTAGTAATCGTCGATAGGTGGTAGTGTTATAAGTCAGTGTCACGTGTCGGGATGTACGCCATGCGCTGCCCCTCAAGTTAAATAATTTTTTATGTGTTCATCGACTTTGTCAATAAAACCAGTTCACCAAATGTTCATATCGTTTTGTGCCCCTATGTAAGCATTGTGTAGATATTTTATTGAGTATTTTGTTATTGTTTATATTGTGGGTTGAATGTGTACCGTATATATTAGGTTAAGGGTAAACGCCACTGTATATCGCGTGTGATAAAAAATCTATTTTTATATTTAAAAAAAAAGTGAATAGTGTGTTGGCTGTAAAAATGTTTTCCAAGTTCAAATCCCGCCACCGGACAAAATTTTTAATGGTCATTTTTATACGCAGTGAATCGCCCACATAACGAAAATAAAACTTCCCTCCTATTTTTTTTTACAAACAGCAGATTAGAAATAACCTTGCAAGTTTGTGGACGCGTTCCGTGAATTTACGGATATTTGTGTGAGATTTACGGAGCGAACATTTTTGAAAAAGACGAAGAGACCGTAATTTAACGTAGATATCTGGATAATTTGTAACAGGTACTTTCCATTATTTTACGGACATTATTTCTAACAGTGTATTTGCGTGTCGCATTCTACGAAGTGCGAAGGGATGCATTCGCCGTTCGTGGAAATGCCATTTAACTTGTACGGTTCTAATCTTTCTCGTGAAAACACAAAAAGAGCTTGGTTATCCAGGTTCTTGAACTGAATTTAACTTTTTGTTGTGACAATAAAAATGAAGCGGGGCATTTGACATAACGAATCTCCAAAGTTAAAGTTATTCGACGAAGTGAACTTGGCATAAAACCCGAGTGCAATTTCCTTCACTAACATGCCCGACTTACATAACTAAATAAGATCTATGTTATGACTCGGTCAGATGTCATTGTTATAACACGTAGGCTGCAAAATGTAATACAAGTTTGTATTTATACTATTAATGGTCTCGGTCTATTAATAAATTATGCATCGTATTTTAGTATCATTTTGATTATTAGCATATATAAAATATGTATTTACGCTGTTCCACAAAAGGTTCAAATAATTTGTACAAGTAAACGGAGACTGTAGATAGTTTCAAATTCTGAAGTTATCTAAACTCATTCGAAACAAGGATGAGAGCTTTATGTTTCTCTGGTAGTAAAATATATGTTGTTTTTCTGTAACTTTGTATTTAATTCTGTAATGTGAGGTTAAATAAAATTGGCATTGCATATCAGCTACAATATTACATATTAGGAACACGATAGAGTATCGTATAACTTATTTGTAAAATAGGCAAACCTCTAGAATTAACAGTTGAATTAATTAATGAAAAAACAGCATGGCTATTTGTGAAATATTAATAGCACGTTTAAGCCGGAATTTCATACCATTATAAAATGCAATGTTATCCAGAAAAACATAAAAAAGTATTCCATATTCAGACACTTTAATATTACCCTCCATCCGTCAAACTGTTGGTACTGATAAACTGGGCGGATTCGTACATCAAATCGCAGAAACTGAGGCGACTAGAAGCAGACAAAACTGGCAGACATCATGCCTTATTTTAAATCAAATATCATCAAATTTTACGGCTTCAGATCGCCTGGAACTTAATTTTTTACTAGTCGCGGCTCTAGGCGCCCTAGTTAAAAACGCAAAAATGAACACTTTCACAGACTCGTAATTGAGCTGACATTAATTTCTTTAGATAATGTTGGTACAGTCCATTCGTGGTTACTTCCAACGTTTCTCAAGCACTGCTAAAAAGTTATACTTCCAGGATATTCCGTCGCCTCATGGAAACAAAGCTTAGAAAATTACCCGATAGAGGGACAACGCACTGCATTCGTGCGCACTCAGTGTAATAATATTTTTCATATAGGCTGTTCACCGTAAAATGGGCAAATTTGAAAGCTCTGCTTAAAATCTCCTTGTATACACATTGTGTATTCCTCCGCCGTATGTAAAATTAACGTTACCATGGGCCTCATCACTTTATTCGTGCGTCGGTAAAATGAAACAGAAAGTATATAGGGCCTACTTTACAAATCTACTCATTTATACACTTCGATGCATTAAAAAAAACAGAACGCTAAATAAATAGTTTTAAGCTATTCGACGTAAACATATTGGAACTACTTTCCATCCATCGTTACCAATTTTACTGGGCGAATATCACTCATTGCGCCCATTAAAATATATGCATGCAGAGGCAGTGACTTTTTCTAAGGTTCATTTCTAAAGTCCTTACTTTATCGTGGACAGCCTGTAGTACTATTTCTTACCAAGCATTACCAACACACATATTTCCTCCCTGTGTTTATTCATATCAATTGTAAAAAAATAATAATTTATAAATAAAATATAAGTAAAAACTTATATTAATAAAAAAACAAATAATTTTCATGTTAGCAGAAGTATAAAAAGCTTGTGATAGGCCTACATGACTTATTTAGAAAATAACCAAGTACACAACACAAAGGGTGATTTTCCAAAGGTTTGATTCATAAGTGTGAAGAAACCTCGAATAGACTATAAACTCACTTCAAACGCACATATATTTTTTAATATTTCCCTCGGCGGCGACGGAATAAAAAAAAAAAAGGGACTGCGGCAGGCTAAGCTTTGCAGCGCCCGCTGCAACATTCGCTAGGAGCCAATCTCCCCCCCACCCTAGGGTGGAAAAAAAACGAACCCCTCCCTCGCACCCTGAAGATAAAAACGTCGCCTCCCTTCCTTTCTTCCCCCGCCCCACCCCAACCCCTCGCCAAGGTCTGGTCCACCCCAGCATCCCCTTGTGATGGCGTTCCCGCTCATTGTGAGCGTGCGGCACCTCATCTCCGGGGCGCAAGCAAGCAAGCAAGCAAGCCCCTAGCTGTCTGCGCCCAGCGTCGTCGCAGAGCGCGGAGGGGACAGCCCCGACCTCGTAACCATACCTCGTAACCATACCTCGCAAGACACGTCCGCTATATCTGCCTGCGGCGGACACTTCGGCCAACTCGCGCAAGAACTTCGCGCGCCCCGGGCGCCGCCCGGCGGCAATTGGCCTGAAGGACGCGTCTTTCGAACAACTCGTCTTTCGAACAACTCGCGCGCCATTAATGCACTGCCGGCGCGACAATGGGAAATGTTGGGGAAGGCCTGACTGTGAGCCGGGGTCGGAAAGGGATGATAGATGGAACAGGTGCTTCTGTTCCGTCTTCAATTGCAGCAACTACCCCCCTCCCGACCTATAAAACCGTCTGATTGCCTGGTTTCTCTAAGTGATTTATGATTGGGCCTAGCTGTATTATAACAAGTTTAAACGTCCCCATATTTGCTGGGGAAAAAAACATCCTAAATTAAACAACAAACAAATCATTGTCTACAATGCCTTGTCCTGAATAATATTTTGTGGTTTAAAAATATCTTCGTAACCTTCATGTTACGGACGCAAACTCAATCAAGATTTTTTCTTTGACATTTTTTCAATAAAGGACTTTCCTTGGATGTTTCAAAACTTCCGGTGAATCAAAGGAAATTCTACACAAATTTGCTACTAGGATTTTGTGAGTTCCCGGGTTGTCAGGAAAAATTACGGAACAAAAATTCGTTTTCGCTATACGTTTGTTTGCCAGAGTATACTAAAAGGAAATTTTTTTTGATAGTGCAAGATATTTGTTCCGAAGCGGGATTTGAAATCCAGTCAAAATTTTCAGGGATCGCGGCCCTTTATCACTCTGCTTTCTGTTGCAGGTGGCTCGTTTTACTTCCTCACGTTTGAAGTATGTTGAACGCAGCTGCCTTAATGCGGAACTGGCTGAATGAAAGGATGCGATTTTTCACGTTAAATATTTTGGACGTGCATCAGCTACCGTTCACGATATACTGTATAGCCTACTTAAAAAATAATAGCCTGAAAATTGTGGGTGTCATTTTGGGATACTGAAATCACTTTAAGTTTGGATTAGTTTAGGTTATGTTAGGTTAGGTTAAGTTAGGTTATGTTAAGTAAGGTTAAGTTATGTTAGGTTATGTTAATTTAGGTTAGGTTGAGTTAGGTTATGTTAAGTTACGTTAGGTCAATTTGGTTAGGTAACCATCAGTGTAGTTGGGCTTAGGTGACTTTAATCACCATATAACATTTGACACTATATATTTAGTAAAAGGATGGGACACGAAATCACTTTTCATATTGCATTATTATTATTATTAATTTTAATATTCACATAACAATTTAAAGAAGAAAATGCAAACTTTTATTAATTTACTCCCATATGTTCCTTTGTAGAATGATTCTTCTCTTCGAAGGGCACAACGTGTTTTATTTTGTTTAAAATCTACGTTGTACAAGGCAGTTGAGGCACGTCTAAAATAATGAAACATGTGAAACACTAATGGCCAGTTGCACCACTAAAGTTCATCGCTCGATCCAAGATTATGACCGAACTTGATCTATGATCGTCACAGAATACTGTTGCACCATTTCAGTTCAGAGCATAACTGGAGATTGAGATGAACTTCGTTACAAAAGCCTTGATCCAAGATCAGAGTAGTGTCTAAAATCACTGTTATATACATATTTATTTGCCAGGAAAAAAATCGTAATATTAAATTTGTAATAAGGAAATAATATTAAAAGGACGTATTAATGTCTTGTGATTAGATAACGAAAATTACGTCTATCCTTCCGAGCCGACATACTGGTAAAGTGTAACAGCCATGTTAAGTAGCTTCATTGCCCTGTAGGGCACTGAAGCTACTGGCTCGGTATCTTTAAGATGCATAACAATCGGCTGTTTACAATAATGACCCAACTTGTGCGTGACCACATCTGAAAATTCTGTTTCTGACAGATGTAATTTATTTTCCTGGACTCTAAATTCCTCATTATTTTGCACTGACTGTACTAAAATTTTGTAAGAATCAAAATGTTTTGTCTTTATTGAAATGGGTTGCGATTTACAAAAGGCAAACACTAATTATTGACGAATAACATCCAAGAAAGCCTGGGTCTTTCCCAGAAATTCTTTCCCAAAAATCAAGTCGTGGTTAAGTCCTGGTAAGATCCTGAAATGAAATTTCCAAGAAAATTTAGCTATCTTGATTTTAAATACAGCTATACCTTAAGAACTAATCAGTCCTCCATTAGCTGAAGAAAATCCCAACACTTCTCCATTTTGAATTTTTATTAATCCCTTAGGTAAGTGAGTAAATAAATAATTACAAAATTCTTGATTTATGAAAGAGCACGTTGCTCCAGAATCTCACAATGCAGCAACCAACACTGCGCCCGCTATCGCCACAGGGATATATAACAACCCATATTTTCTCTCAAAATTTAATACATTAACTGAAGCTTCTCCCATAACCTTATTTTTCATCGGACAATTGGTCTTGATATGCCACTTTTGCTTGCATAAAAAGCAAGTGTAATCTTGAAATCTACTACCTGTATTACTACCCTGATCTTTCTTTAATTGAGATGGGCTTCTCTGAGTCTGAGTCTGAGAATACCAAGGTCTGGTCGAAACTTTTGTTTGATGGGGCTCATCCCCAGAAAAAAAAACCAATGATTTTCGGTGAAAACATTCTTTAATTTAGTGGTTTGTCTTCCCACAGATCAAGCAATACTTTGCAAACCTAAGTTTTTCTTTATCTGGGATTTTCGCTACCTTCACTTTCCCTATATCTCCTGCATCACTCTTTTCCTCTGCACAATCCCTTAAGGTCCTTTCAACCTCAGCCACCAGCTCTAGTAATTTTGCGAAAGTATCGGGCTTAGAAGAAAAACAAAAATACCGACGGTTTTTAGGATGGAGGTTATTAAATACTAACTGAGTAAAATAGGCTTCATCACATGGTAAACCTACCACATTTACAATACCCGATACCTGTTAAAAAAATTCTTGCATATATAGCTCAGGCCCCTGTCTACACTTTAATAATTTTAACTGATATTTCGATATGCCTACATCACTAGAGACTTCTCGCACACAAGCCTTAACCAGCCTATCATATGCCCAATTCTCAAATTTAGCCTGACTAAAAATTTTCTGTAATACCTCTGGGACTCTAAAAAGTGCTACTGCAAAAAGTGTTTGTCGATCACATAAACTCGAAGAGAGGACTGTGTTAAGCTGTACAAAAAATTGAACTACAGCCTCTAAAGTTAGCTTTGTTAACGAAGGAATCTTTAACGCAATTTCTACTCGGAAATCCTTAAGGGTTTTTGTAACATGACTGGGCTCACTCAGGACTTCCCCGGCTCCCGCGACTGCCGCATCATCCCGACGTACCGAAGCCCTAGCCTTCACTCTCCAAGTCGTCGATCGGGTCGCCATCAGCGACCTCCACTCCCGCCTCTTTAAGAAGCTGGTGCAGCGATGGTTTGGACAACTTTGGAAGCCAACCTGTTGACATGATTAAAATAAGCGAGAATCCCAAAAATATCAAAAAATGTTTTAACTACTGAAGCGAGGTCCCTGGTCTGTACTGTATCAAGTAATTCATGAATTTTAGTTATTATTTTAACCTATCACTCTGTCCAGCGCAAGCAGAGTGCGCAGCTTTTCCTTTGCTACACCCTTGTGTGGCAAAGTGGAATTCAACACGTCCGCAGTAAAAAACCCCTTTGACACAAAAAGGAAACCCTCGTTGAGCAGAGAAACTTAATGATCAGAGCAAAATTTAAAACCATGGCATAAATAAGAACACAGAAAATCCATGCAATACTGTAAAGATTCTTTTATTTTATTCTGTTGTTTTCCATTCGTTTTAATCAATAGAATAGCTCCAAACATGATCAATAATGATTTAAGTAATATGCAATTTGTTTGCTTACATACGAACATATAAAATGAATATGTGTTTAAAAGGACGGCAAAATATGTAAAATACTATATCTTTCATTGCTAGACTCAAAACGATAACACAATATGCAAATTAACTAGTTTATTAATATTTTTAATATTTGGCCTACAAATTCCCCAGCTAAAAAACGAGGATTTTACAAAAGGGGGGGATCTTACACACAGCAATCCTAGTGACACTCTGACAGTTACGAAAAATGTAATAAATGTGTGTTAACATGCATATTTTGGCGAAAACTTTTATACGGGAAAGAAAGTAGTTCTGCCATATACTAAATTGCAATATTTCCCAACTTCCATTACACTTTAATTCTTTGAGCAGACATTGGGTTTTACAAGGCACTTTTGCCCAAATATAAAACTATCATGACCATCCAAACATTTCGAGGCCATCGCCCAAAATGATCAAAATGTGTTTGTAGACTATTCTTTTACCTCTACATAAGGTCTCGAAATCTATCAATAAATTACTCCAAAAGTTGGGCCTGGCTAAACCATATGTCAGGTGGCCAACCAAAATTTTAAAAGGTGGCATTAAAATTATTAATGCATATTTGCATTTGCAAAGAGTCTTAAAATGCCTAGCCTGAAAATTTGTACCATAGCATTATATATTTTGAAAAATTTATAACATTTAAAGAAAGTTGATTTTTCATTAATACTTCATGAAAAAAGTATGTTTGTTTCTAAAGTTTTTATGATGGACTTTTTTTTTAGATAGTGACCTAACAAGCGCTAAAGAAGAACACAATTTTAAAGTTTCTTGCCAACATGGCGCTTATAGCTCCTATTTAAAATCATAAAATGTGATTTGCCTAATTTTCGCCATACTGGCTTACCAAGTTAAATTTCGTTACAAAGTCTCACTTACCTAGTGGTTGTTGCTGCTGCCCTCGAAGGTGGTGAAACGACCCCGAGCTACAAATGAGGATCTTATTTATACAGCAAAACAAGCAATACCCCCTATCGGGGTAGTATCACTGTTCAACCAATCATTAATTATGTGTCCTATTAAGGAAGCGCGCAGTAATGTTTGTTATAGGGGTATCTTAAATTCGCTGACAAATCAAGAAACTTTTCTCCAAACAAGGCAGCTCACAGGAAATTTCGTAGGCCAAGCTGACGTCATGCTGGACGTGACGCACCATCGGCGCGCGCACACAGGGTACGCGGAGCTTGCTATCACTGGCTGATCGGCAGGATGACATCACTGGTGATAGTACAGAGGGTGGCCGCAGCACGTGCAACCGAAGCTGGCCTGCCGCGTGTAGGAGGCAGGGCCAGCCGGCCGCTCACTATGTGAGAAAAAGTGCGTGACTGGCGCCCAAGGAAGTCGCCGCTAGCCGCCATCTGCCGCACGCTCGCCGTCAACCGGGCCGCTCACGCAGCCCGCAGATATGTGGAACAGCTGTAGTTTTCCCAATTCGGGTAGGTAGGCGTATTTTGAAGTTGAAAACCAGGAAATTCGTGACAACTGTCTCAAAGTGTCCAAACTAATTTTACACACGAGCTACGCCTAAAAGTGAATCTACGTCGAAATATTTGATAGTGAAAAAGCCACTGTCACAGTCAAATGTAGTTTGAAAAAACACCAACAGATGAAACTATACGCAATTTTTTTTAAAATGTAAAACAACATTATACATACGTAGTGAAATTCGAACAACTATTTTAACCGAATACACTAATTACAGAAGTATTATCAACCTTCCCCTCATGAACTGGAAAAGTCTTCCAGCGTATTGCATCACGAACATCGATACCATATCAGTGTGTACGTACAGTGACCAAGCACGAAAAATAAATTATTTTCCCATACTTGCATGGTAAGTTTCCTACAGTTGCTCAGGAAAGACTCACTTGCGTATGTAAGTTAGCGACTTTGTATAGTAGCAATGCTAAACATTCCCATATTTTCCGCCTGACATGTAGTACTATTTCCATATTACTGTAGGTTTCGTTACAGTTTGGCAAATTTACCAGAGATTTTTTTACAGTGAGTTACAGCAGCAAAAAACTCGAAGCTGTTGAAAATACGGAGAGGTTCTGTATTTTGCATGTGGGAAGCCCAATTTTTCTGTCATTACGGAGCGTGTTTACATTTATCAACTGTATGTATAGTTCCGTAAAAGTTTTCTTGCACGTATACGATTTTCTAACAGTGTAACGGGCTTTCCCTGCAACCCTCCCCCCCCCCTAAAAATTAATTTTGCACAAAACACGTTGATTATAATGTGTTCGTATCGCTACCCAGATAATCCCAATGAGTTCTAAAAGCTCTTTTTAATACTTACGTTCGTAGATAAGAACTGGGGGCGAATCATATCGGACATAAATTAATTTACCTGGGAGTCAAAGAAGTGTTTGTTTCTGCTGAATAGAGATGCATCATATGAATAAATATACAACGACAAAATAATACATTTGCGGTAGAAAATTGTGTTACGTAAATGTTTGACAACTAGCTGGCTTCCCTGTAATGGATTTGGTTCCAATATTTATTTTATGTGATTCTGATTTTTTTCTAAACTTCATTTATGTACATAGTTCATTTTATGTTAGTTACTAACACCAGTTTGAATACATACACTTGTAGTAACAACAGCTCTATGTCCGGACTCAAACTCTGCACTTTATGAGAAGTTGACTGGTGATAACATCGGCTGTCAATAGGAAATTACACGTGCAGTTTTTTTAACCAACGAAAGTGATGCCGGGTAGTGTTTATGGGCGACAGTGCCTCTACCCGCAAGATTTCATTGTAAAAATATTTAAGGGAAGCTAATTACCTCTACATGTAAGGGAAGCTAATTACCTCTACATGTAAGGTAAAATTACATCTTAAATGTAGAGTTAATTTACATTACAAGTAAAGTACTATTCCCTAATTGTACGGGAAAAGTACTTGCCGAAAGTAGGGGGGGGGGGGGCATCCCATACAAGGAAAGGAAAATTAACTGTAATGTATGATAAAATTATACTAAAAAATACCACGGATTATCAGTGCTGCTAATTATGTTAATACCTATATTCGCTGACGAATAGTAATCGAAATATCAACACTAAAATCCTCGACACTCACTGGTGGGTGGGCGCGTTCAACGGTCCTCTGACACGATAGGCCGATGCTCTATCCACTACACCACGACGACAGCGTAAAAACCTAAAGTGAATATGAACATGTTAAATATTGTTTGTGCGTGCGTGCGTGTGCGTGTGCGTGTGTGTGTGTGTGTTGTGTGTGTGTGTGTGTGTGTGTGTGTGCAGGGATTTGGTTGGCTCTTCACATCGAATCTTGAGAGGGTATTCTCGTGGGACTTCACTGGTGGCAACAAAGTTCGATATCTGTAATAAGGTTAAATGCAGGAACCCATAGGTACTATTTTCGCAGGAGTTCACCAAAATCATTTTAAGCTATAAAAGTCTAAATATGCCATTTGTGGCCATATCGAACAGCTTCAAACTAGTATTTGCAATAAGAGAGGTCTGTTGAAATTTATATTCCGCGCTAGGCTAAAGTGATATTTCTTTTCCTGAGCAGACAGTTTGTGCACGCGTGAATTAGCTTGCTTAAAAAAAGTGTATTAAAAACAGCCTGCAACCGTGTTTGCACGCCACGTAGACGAGCGCTTGAAGATACAGCAGTCTGAGAATGCAATTTTTAACGATGTCGGAGGCCTGCGAATTAATATTTAGAGCAAGCATTCTGAAAGTGCCATTCCGACTTCACTTGGGGGTGTGTCCTCTTTTCGTAAGTAGACAAACTGGTGACATCTCTAGCAGTTACGTAAAAACATTGCGAACACATATTTTCCCCTAAAAAAAAATCATCGTAAATAAGAACAAATACGAAAATAATTTCAAAACAAGAGAACCATAAACATTTTTCAAAACGATGGCAACTATAGGAATTTATTTTATTAGACAAAAGCATGTGCATATTCAAATTGTTATAAAAAAATCACCGACAAACTACCGGCAGGTTATTCCTGGCGAAAATATGAAGCTAAAATGTACATAACACTTTTCTTTAAAATAATTATTAAGGGGGCTATGCAACATGAAAAATCGAGTTTTGAAATTATTTTCGTTACACATATCAGGAATTACTTTAAGCAACGAATAGGTGAATAGTGTTTTGTAGAACGGAGATCTTATACGTGTGAAAATGGGGTTGATAATATCACCCCCCCCCCCCTTTTTTTCATCAGTAAAATAGGAGTTATCACCCTGTGTTTTGTTACGAATCAGCACCCATATACCGTTGGCATATTTCTGCAGCTTACAATTATGTTCCGAACTGAAGGGTACGAGAAATCAGTCATTAATTATTTTCTCAACATCTTAATTTTTTAAACATAAAATACAAACCTTTCTCATAGTACAATTCATTTCTAATAGGAAAGAAACCTGACCAAATAGTATGTGCCTAAAATATTTTATGTTTTATATTAGAGTGTTTGAAAGACTGGCTGCAGACATAATATTCGTCTTTCTTTGGAAGTAGTCCTAATTCTTCATTGAAATGAAAAACGCTGTTTCATTACACAGGAGAGTACACAGATTTAAAACGTCACATAACAATCCATGTCATATCATGGATTTGAACCGAGAACTTTGCATTCTGTAATAATAATTTGGCAGCCCTAGACACAGAGGTCACCAAAACATTATTATCTTAAAAAAACTTGTCGGTAGAACACGGAGTTCAAGGTTATGGTCTCAAACCCAAGATGATTATCGTATTATTACTTGTTTTCACAACTAGTGTATTATGTGAGCTCCCTCATTACATCCCTCCCATGACGTTACTCGAGAAACTTAAAACCGAAGTTGTTAAGAAACACCAGTTTAGTTAAATAAAAAGACTTGTCGGTAGAACACGGAGTTCAAGGTTATGGTCTCAAACCCAAGATGATTATCGTATTATTACTTGTTTTCACAACTAGTGTATTATGTGAGCTCCCTTATCACATCCCTCCCATGACGTTACTCGAGAAACTTAAAACCGAAGTTGTTAAGAAACACCAGTTTAGTTAAATAAAAAATGCTCTGCCATTGTTCTCGTATTTCACACAAGAATACTTGAGTTTCCCACATCTTGATGGTTTACAAACTTATTAACTGTCAAATATGACACGAGTACGGTTGTTATCTCTTAGAATGGCCGTGAATTACACTTACGAACTTCGTGACATTACTCGAGGAAAAGATGAAAGGAAACGTAATACATAGAGAGATAAGTTCTTCGCAAGAAGATTTCAAGACCAGTTGTACTCCAAAACACGTGTGTTCATATGCACTCGTGGTTGGATGAATTTAAAATTCACGTGCCTCAAGTGTCTGCCCACGAATCATTGACGTTGGGTATCGGAGTACTTTGTTACGATTGGCCCAGTCAAATAAGAGCATGTTTGTCTCACGTAGACGAGTGGCCAATTACCAAAGGAAGCTGTGGTTGTGGACGCAGGATATTGAAGTCTAGCATGGCCATAAATATTTCCGCGAAATACACATGTCCCTAGCAATACGACCTACGGCCTAACCATGAAAACTGCGAATTAATAGAAGATGTTTGCAAAATGTCAGAAACCACGTGGAACGAAACAGATTGTGAGCGTGATTTGATATCTGCCATCTGTGATTATTTGGCGGGTGTTAATATTCAATAAACACCCACGAATAACACACTTTTGTTGGTTAATTATGCCCCCCCGCCCTTTTTTTTTTCATAATTTCCTAACGATGGGCACCGTTATCAAATTTTCACAGACGGCAGATATCAAATCAGGTCCCCGCTGTTCGTGAATTTTTTTGTTTACCTCAAATAACATCTGACAAATTTTATTTGTCTGTTTCAAGGACGTATCTTTCCAATTATTAATCACGTTGGATCATATAGGTCGTGTTATGATTTCCACCCTATTTCCAATAACGTATCGTCTCACAATAGTAGTACCTGGACTTCAACATAAGCCTGCATAAATAAACTGCAAGAAAATATTGTTTCAATATGATAATATCTTGCGAAATATTTAAATTCAGTTCCGAAGAGTGCCTATTGTGCAAACGTATATCCTCCTGAATAGACTTCACTTTTTCCTTTCCAGAGTAAAGCAAAGTCAAATTCAATACTTCTGAGACACTTACCGACATTGCATTCTTGGAAAAGAACCGAGCCATAAAGAAACGCTATATGCTCGTATGAAAATTCTGTAAACCCTAATACTTCTTACGAGTGCATTCGGAAGTAATACGAATAAGCATAAAAAGTTGTTTCTTGTTCTTTTGCACAGCTTACGTCTTGTGAGAGCAATAATTCTTCGTAGATCCATAGAGAAGCAGTGACATAAAAAAAAAAAAAAATCACGACGATGTGTTCGTTCCCCCTTTTCTAAACTCCACCCCCGAGCTGCATAGTTACGGAATGGCAGCGAGGGGAAGGGGTGCGCACCCTCCTCGGATGCTAGCTACCCCTTTCACCGTCAGTTCACCCCTGGTGCTTCAGCATTTCTCCCCAGCTACCACCGCCCGCAGATTGAAAGAAGCGCATGGAGCACGCTAACATGTTAGAACACACGCCAGTAAGTGCTTGCAGATACTGCAGACTATCGGCTGTTCACGGTAAACTGAGCACTTTTGAAAGCCCTGCTTAAGATCTGTAAGCTGTTCATGATAAAGTGAGCTCTTTTGACACCCTAGTTACTTACTCCTTTCAGCCATTTTCTATCCTTTAACCACATTTTAAAATAAATATTCACATGGAAGTAATTTACACAGTTTATGTATCCCACCGCATTTGGCAAAAATAAAATATATTTAGTGGCTATTATTCCAAATGAGAAGACTTTCAAAAGTGCTCACTTTATCGTGAATAGCCTATACTTGTGTGACGTTGCATAGTTTTTCACAATACGTAAAATTAATATTGCCATGGGCCTGATAACTTTATTCATAGTCGGTCTAGTGAAACTGTGAAATTATTAGAATAATAATTGTTTTACACATTTACTAATTCTTACACTTTAATGGATTTAAAAGAAACCAAACCAAAATATACCCTTCCAGCGTTCACAGATGTTTACCTAATCTTCAAACTCAACGTTTTAACACGGAGCTACTTTCCATCCGTCGTTACCATCTTTACTGGACACATTCCGGTCAGAGTTTTCGTTAAAATATACACATATAGTGGCAGCGACATCTTTCAAATATTGATTTCAAAAGTGCTCACATGACCCTGTCATCCCTTGCCATCTGCCCTCGGTACGAAATGATTCTGTAACGAAATAGTATAAGTTATAGGCTGTTCACTGTAAAATTAGCACTTTTGAATGCCCTGCTTAAGATCTACTTGTATCCCCGTTGTGTATTTTTCTGCATTATGTAAAACAAACATTGCCATGGGCCTCATCACTTTATTCATGCGTTGGTCAGGTGAAACTGTGAAATTATTGGAAAATAAAATCTTTTTACAAATCTGGTCATTTTTATATTTCGATGCATTACAAAAAAAAAAAAACCAGAAAGACAGAAAGCGAAATAAATAATTTAAGTTATCACAAATGGGTAACCTAACACTATTTAATTCGACCTTAAGATATGGAACTACTTTCCAACAATCGTTATCAACTTTACTAGGCGCATGTCACTCAGTGCGCCCGTTGAAATATATGACGTTAGTAGCAGAGACTACTTCTTTATTCAAGTACAGCGCATGTTGGATAACGAGCAGCTAACGCGGAATACGTGTTTGAGTAGGAAAAAAAAAAAAATTAACTACGGAACAAAATGCGCGTTGCCCAGCAAACAACTGTCGATCGCGAGGCCTTATTTCTTAACTTCTGAAATCACGCTCCACGATTCCTGTGACATGCGAGCCAATTAAGAGTGATCCGAGTTTCCTCGACGCTCCTTTTGCCTTTATTTCTGCGGTGTAAAAGCATATATTTTATTCCAGGGGCAAACGCGATGCCAACGCGAAACGAGGTCGCAAAGAAAGGTCGACTAGTTCTTAGCTCTAGTGTTATTAAGGCCCCGTTTTATGTCGAAGGGTTATTTCGGGAGGAGGTGGCTCGGACAAAAAAAAAAAAAAAAAAAAGTAAACTTACGGCTAAAACGGCACACGTGCTTCGGCCACACTGCAACTTTTGAATCCCGGCAAAATATGAATAAATGTAACTTTTATTAGACGTGCGCGTAGCGTGTTCGCTTCCTACCAAGGCGAACCAGGTTCAATCCCCGGCTGGGTCACTCCCTGATTTTTTCGCAAACGATGCCGCCGTCCGGTGCATTTTCTCGGGGTTCTCCCATTTCCGCAGCCCTTGCATTCCGGCGGCGCTGCTCCATTCTCATCTCGCTTCATCTCATCCGTCCCGCGGAAGGCAATGGCAAACCAACGCGCTATCATCCTGCCTAGCTGCCTTCATCCCAGCGTTATGTCCTTGGTCGCGACCAACCTCCGGGTTTGCTAGCATCCTCACACACACACACACAGGCGTACCTTAAGCAAACGTTCTCCCCTGCCGCTATCAGCCCTGTCAAACAAAGCGAGTAATTTTGTAAGCATTATTTAAACACGTATGAACCGAGATATTAACCTACAAATTCTCGCGGGTCAAGGTGACGTCTCCGACGTCGATCAAAATAAGCGGATTGGTTTGTGCACGGGCGAATGAATTTTCTGAACTGCGAGTACTGTCGCAAACAGGAAAAAGACATGTCACGTGCTGTTTTAATTCAACTGTCATTCGCCACTTCTTCGGCTCTCGAGACCTCGCTGTTGAGAGCTGCCCATAATCTCTCACTCTTCACCCACCCATTCGCCACTTCAGAAAGTATCGCTTTGCCAGAAGTGATAAGAAAAATATAAACTTCCCTCTTGTTACCGTGACGGGGGAATAAACATAAATTATAACATGTTTATCCTGCAAAAGTAAAGGTTGAGTTGTGCATTTGTTATAGATTCAAATTGACGATAATTTGCAACTGATAACGATATTTCAGCGTCTTTAGTTTTCTTCTTGCGCTATTTCCTCAAAAAATAGTATTATTTCAAAACACTAGCTGAGATCTATTCTACTCAGGTTGGGAAGCTAAATGCCTTTAGTTTGGCATCTCAAATGTTTCGCCGGCAGGGTGCACTATTGTCGTATGCGTGTCGGATTTTCCCATTTTTATCCTAAATAAATGGGATAATCGCAATTTTCATTTAAAAAAAGTGTAATTGTGTAAAACCTTCATATTTATATTGTGTTAGGAGCTACAAAACAATTAACTATTTTCTTCGCACTAGGGTGGAAATTTAAATAAATATGTTCACATGTTTACTAATATTCTGTCGTAAACCGTATTTAGCAAAACGTTGGCTTACACAATTACATTGTTTAACACTTTGTAGGCTATACTCGAGTGTAGCTCGATCAAAACTAATTTCAAAATATCTTTGTTGTTCATAACAAAACTCGCCTGGCTGAGCAGTCTTTGTTCGACTATTGTTTAACACGACCTCACAAGAACAAGACAGCGTTGTAACAATGATGTTGCGAACTATAGTACGTCTTTTTTATAGGCACTCCAAAGGACATGGTTGATTGTAAATACTTTTGTACGCTAAAGGACATTTTATTGGGTCAATATCATATCAGCTCTCCATTGGTTGATGACCGGCCAATAATGAACGCTTTAAAGTACAGGGTAGTATCCAACGAGATTGAGTTCTAACACAGACACCAACAGAACCGGTGATTTGCAATAGAGGATAGGTGCCTCACTTCTTATTTGTTTTTTAATGCCAGTAAATAAGTGCAGACCTCATGTTAAATATGTCAACTGAATTGGAAAAAAAAAAAATTGAAATGGTTAGAATGATGACAAACTTCCTTTTGATGATTGCCATATTTAATACGCAATGAAATTGGTAACATTTTTTCCTTCGGAATAAGCTTGCTTATGAATGCTCGGTGCCAAACACAATTGTAATTATACTGCTTGCTCTCGTGAACAGACAACACAACAGTGCTTGTGGCTGGAGAGGAGCTTCACTTCGTCCTCGAATACAACGAAACGTAATTACTTAAAATAGGCACCATGTAAATTGACAGCTTGAAGCATGGGTCCTGAACCCAAACTAGACAGAAACATGGGCGCCCCGCAGCCGGTTCGGTAACTATACTGCTTGCTCTCGTGAACAGACAACACAACAGTCCTTGTGGCTGGAGAGGAGCTTCACTTCGTCCTCGAATACAACGAAACGTAATTACTTAAAATAGGCACCATGTAAATTGACAGCTTGAAGCATGGGTCCTGAACCCAAACTAGACAGAAACATGGGCGCCCCGCAGCCGGTTCGGTAACTATACTGCTTGCTCTCGTGAACAGACAACACAACAGTCCTTGTGGCTGGAGAGGAGCTTCACTTCGTCCTCGAATACAACGAAACGTAATTACTTAAAATAGGCACCATGTAAATTGACAGCTTGAAGCATGGGTCCTGAACCCAAACTAGACAGAAACATGGGCGCCCCGCAGCCGGTTCGGTAACTATACTGCTTGCTCTCGTGAACAGACAACACAACAGTCCTTGTGGCTGGAGAGGAGCTTCACTTCGTCCTCGAATACAACGAAACGTAATTACTTAAAATAGGCACCATGTAAATTGATAGCTTGAAGCATGGGTCCTGAACCCAGACTAGACAGAAACATGGGCGCCCCGCAGCCGGTTCGGCAATTCGAGTCAAATCTGCCCGAGTGCGATTTGTCTTACAAATACACGGCGAGTTTTGGGAACCTCAGTTCTCGGTGTCGTGACAACACGCCCATTCAGTGGGATATGAGAGCTCGGCGGCGCGGCGTGAGTAATGAACGATAGTGTGCTGAGAAAACGTACTACATAGCCATACACAGTAGATTTTTTTTTTTTTTTTTGTATTTTACAAGAAACATTTTTGGAAACCAATTTGTCAAAAGAAATTCCTTTGTAGAACTACAAACGGTTTTCTTGTGAAATTTAAAAAACATGTAATAATATAGATGGTGGGAAAATTTACTGTTTACTTGGATTCAATGTACTGTACACATGTCCGACAGACAGTTTTCTTTCCTTATTGGCTGTCGCGCATATATGAAGCTATAGGCCGTTCACGATGAAGTGAGCACTTTTGAAGCCCTAGTTGCTTTTTTCTTTTGACCAATTTATATCCTTCCCTCACTTGTTAATGTAAATCCTGCCATGTGAGTAATAAACACAGTGTATAAATTCACCAAACCCAAAACCAAAAGTCGGAGGCCACAATGAAATGTAATTATTAGTTATTATGTCTGATGAAACGACTTCAAAAAGTGCTCACTTTACCGTGAACGGCCTATACCAGCCCTTTTCATTGGGCCAATGAGTTTTCTGATACTATAAGGCAGAACGTTCGAGATTGGTCTGCAAACAACTTAGCAGCGTCAGGACGTTGTTCATCCAATCATGAAAGAATAAACTAGTTAGAGTGTTTAGAAGATATGTTGGCTCAAAAAAATTTCGCGGTTTTCCATCATCTCTTATGATAGGCTTTTATTACAACTTACATTATTGTAAAGTGTAAAAAATTCTTATTTCCCTTGAAAATAAATATGGTGAATTTATAACAGAAAATTGGGAAAAAATTATTTCAAAATATAATAAACAGGAGAATATTACATCTTGCCAGCACGGGGACTAGAACCCATGGTTTATCGTATATTCATGACATGTGAATATAGTATAAACTTTGTATATAGCATATGCCGAAGTTGTAAGACCGTAGAACCTCGACTTCGGGCATCTTCGGTAAGGTTTCGTTTTCCCTATTCGAGCTACGTGGGCATGGCTGTCCCTAGACAGAGGCAGTCTGGAATGTGCGCATTCGTGCCCCCCTTTGCTTTGTTTCCCAGCCGAGGGGGTGGTTTAGCCCCCCCCCCCCCTTGCTATGCCTTAGGCACACAAAAGAATACAGTTAAGGAGGATTAAGGGAAGCAGAAGAAGCGCGGAGATGGGAAAACAGTCCGGTACCTGACCGAGTGGAATTTCCCGTGGTAACGTCGGCTCAGGGATGGAAACTGCACTATATTTATAGTATTTGTACTACAATTTTGAGCTTCATACGATGTACTATAGCAAATCCATCATAGTACACAAAATACCATACTTTTAAAGTAACCATAATATAATTTAACTATTTGTACTGTACTTTTTTTAATTTGGTTTGTGCGACAATTATCCTGCACAATGATAAGCACACTATAATGTCGTAAGTTTTTTTATTAGCAAATAGTGGAAGATGTATTAGTTTTAAACCAACAAAAGAAATGTCTTCATGCATGACGACAAAAAACATTTATCAGTTAGCTAACAGCAAGGTAGAAAACGATACGCAAGACATTGAAGAAAATGTAGAAATTGTTGTGTAATCTTCTGTACGTCATTTCTTATGGTGTTCAAAATTTCGGAAAACAAGCAAACTTTATTCTGGCAGCACGTAACCCGAAGACAACCTTATGTGAGATGTACACTACCTAGCAAAAAGTAATTGGGCACCCGTGAAGATAGGCAATTCAGTACGTCAATTGACTTGTGTTTCACGGCCTTCGGGGTAGGACCGCTGGTGTTTGTCGGTGGTAGCATGAACACAGAGGCCTATTGTAACATTCTGGATAATGAAATGCTTCCAACATTGTGGCGTTTTTACGGAATGAACCCGTGTTACTTCCAGGATGACAATGCCGGGTGCCGTTTTTCAAGGGCTACTATGCAGTGGTACGCCGACAACAATGTTCGCCAAATGGACTGGCCCGCCCAGAGCCCAAACCTCGACCCTAAAGAACATCTTTGGGACGAATTGTATCGCCGGGCGAGGGCTCGTTAGGCGCGGACAAAATCCATTGCTCAACTCATGGAATGGTTACAAATCCCCGTGGATGTCCTACAGACACTCGTAGAGAGCATGCCAGACAGGGTGGCTGCTGTTATAGCCGCAAGAGATTCTAACGGAGTGACAACCACCGAGCAAACATTGTCGACAGGTGCTCAATTACGTTTTGGCAGATAGTGTATTTTATGATTTAAAACATCTTTCTTTTATTTAGAGTAATATTTTTTATGCATTCTTGTAAACAAACTCACCTTTAATTTATTTATGTATCATATTATTTTCATGATTTTTTAAAAATTATCACATAATATGCTGATAGTTGTGTGGCACGACAGCCACATCCGGTACGCACCTTGTTTTGGCAGGGAAACGATATTCTTAAGGCAGATTCCCACCCGCCATCTGGGATTTATGGAATTGTTGCCATACTCTGGAAATACAGTTCTCCGAGCTCCCTCACGCACAGTAGGCTTCACTCGTGAGTTTCGCCGCCGCGCAAGAACACCTGAGAGGTTATTCCAAGTCTCTCATTCCGACGAAATACGACAGATTCTTTGCAACTATCGGCTCAGACCACCGTTCGATATTCTAAGCTTGAAACGTAGGTCGAGTGACGTCACGAGTGGAGTCAGAACGTCTCAACTGCTCGCGAGCAGTTGGCAGGCTAGAATTTCGTAGTAAACTAATATGGCGGGCGTCGGTATGAAATGTAGCCGCGTATTTCAATGATACGGAAATAAATATTGTGTAATATAAAGTCAGTGCAGCACGTGTTTGTGTTGTCTGAAGTTATAATTTTCCTACGCGTACATTTACGATACGAATAAGCATCAAAAGATTGGATATGACTATTACAAAAGTGCATCACACACGTCTGTCCTCCTTAAACATTGTGCACAACATTATACGGACTATTTTACATGTGGGATGTTATTACAAGCGCATAAATGTACAAATACCCAATAGTACATATTTATTCAATAATTACTATTACCTTATATAAATACCCATTTATTCACCTTTCAAATAGCATGCGTTCGGTGGTCTAGCTGATAAGTTGCGTGCATTGTGATACAAGCGTCTCTATGATACGCGATCGAAAGCCTCCTCCTGTATGACTATTGCTTTGTTTAAATATGTGAAATACAGTTGTATAATGCTATGCGGTACCAACTTTTTCTAAAGAAAGCTTACAAGTTGTGTACATTGTATTTTGGCCCCTAGTAGCCTACAGTTTGGAATTTTTTTTGCGGCTGGCAATTATATAGTCTATTTCATGTAAGTGGGGTACATTTTGACAGTTGTAGCACGGCCACAATTTATCCTTCCACCACCGCTGTTTTGTCAGTGAAGAAAAATACGTTCGTAAAGAAATGTTTGAGTCCAATGCATACTTGCATTTTCCTCTTTTCTCGTGTTTCCTGTCATGACGGGCACTGAACAACTAATGTTTTCTAACTTCCGTCCAGTAATTTATGTAGGATATTATAGCTGGGTTGGCATTCCAAATACATTAATTTTTGTAATTACCAAGTTATATATGTTGGGGTTCTGTTTATTTTGGTTCGAGGGGAAAAGGAAACAGTGTTGCTTTGGGAAGGGGGGGGGGGGCCTTTAGATTCACATCTTTCGTGAGACGACATTATTTGGATGTTCTTACGAGTGTGTGGCATTTTGTTCTGCATATTAGGTATTTTGATGGAGCAGTGGGAAATTTTGCTCGTATGGTAATAATATTCAAATTATTTAACTTCAAAATTTTAACTTTAATGAAAAACAAATCTTGATTCATATACATCAGTGTTCGTATTCGTATAAATGCAGCAATACACACACACACACACGCACTTGACCGAAGTTAAACTTTACAATCATTGAATTTACGATACAGACAAATAAAGAAATATTATTCACTCACTAAAAAAATATGGAAACTACGGCTTTTTCATGCCACGTGTATTTTAATAATTATATTAACAAATACATTTACAAAATACACAAACTTACTGTTTGTAAAATTCACAACCACTTGAACACGATGTTTTCCATGGCTCTGCGGTACACTTCGGCGGACACCAAGGTTAGGAATATTAATATAATCTATTTAAGACGTGTACATTTCTTTGTTATTCAGGATACATTTACGTGAAATCTATAACTAACATCTGCTAACATCCCTCCACTTAGTCTTGGCCAAATATTTTCTTTTCCACATACACGAATAGTTTGCTAAACACACGGGCCTCGTCCGTAACACATACACATATATATCTCACGAAGGGGGAAAAATACTGTTCAGCAAGGCCACCAACCACAGTTTCTCAAACTCCCCACAAAATCAACGAAAACTGTACACTATTATTTTCTTACAAAACACGAATTTGTAATCATATACTATTGTTTACGACCTAAAAAATATAAAGCTTACTATTCGTGTCTTTAAGTAATGTTTTTTTCAACAGATTTGTGAAATTTTGAAACCAGCAATTCTAGTAATATTTTGTTGGTATGTTGTCGACCGTGCGCAGAGACGGAAACGCTCTTCTAGCTTGGAATGGAGAAAGTCGGTATGCCGAAGATGCCCGATTGCGCCCCCTTGCTAAACAACTGATAACTCTGTATACCATTTTGGAACCGACGTAAATTTTGTCGGCTGGTGTGGGCCGATGTGGGCAGTTACCGACGAAACTTAGAATAAGTTTCGTCGGTACTGTACGACTGCCCACAAAGTCCGCAGTCGTACAGCACAAGAATTCGCGCCCGCACTCAGCTAGATGGCCTTGGTCAAAGATTACTGGCTGCCGGACCGTGGCAGTATTTATAGTGTCGTAAGCCTTCATCCAGATGTTTTGCTAATTCCCTAATTTCGTCGAGTATACTAATTCCCAGAATATTATTGAGCCTCCTATCGTTTCCTTCAGTGTGTGGAGGGGAGGAGGGGATATGACGTCAGCCAGTCTCACCGCTGTCAATCATTTACCGGCTTTCGTGGAGGGGGCGAGGAGGGGAGGCGAAAAGGCAGCGAGCGGGTCCGTCTGGAGGAAGAGAGGTAGAAGTAGATCAACCTCCACAGAGCCTCACCGCGCGCGTGGCGGAAGGTCGCAGCCAGTGAGCTGTAGTGCGTAACACTGCCCGCTTAGCTGATCATTTCTTATGTCCTTTTAGTCCCATGTAGGTGATCCACCGCAAGATACAGGGCCTTGAGTTATTGTCCTCATTGTTTTACACGATTCACCAACCTTTTATTCCTGGTGTTTACAAAGACGACAGAATGGTTCGCATGGTCTCCTGGAGAGTGCACCTTCATTGTTGTGAAGGCGTCCAAACCTGTGATGTATTTCAAAGTCATATTCTTGCAGGTGCTGTATGCACAGAGCTATTTGATCTTCGGGGTTCTTGAAATTTAGCAGCCAGCGTATTGAGGCATGATCAGTTCCTAGGATGAAGTTTCTGCCATAAAGATATGAGTGAAAATGTGCAATTGCCTTCACTATTGCCAGAAGGTCCCTGCGTGTCACATGGTAATTACTTTCGGGCTTGTGTAGCACCTTACTGAAGTATTTCAATGGCGTCTCCTTCCCATCCTGTATCTGAGATAACACAACCTCGATACCAACATCACTAACATCAGCATTCAAAATGAATTCACCCTCTATATTCGGGTAATCCAGGACTGTGGGGAATATCAGAATTTCCTTTAGTCTATTAAAATCAATTTCGCACTCTGGGGTCTAACAAAATTTTATTTTTGCCTCAGTCAATTCATTCTGAGGCTTTGAGATCGTTGCGGATCTGGGCACAAATCGAGAGTAGTAAGCACATAAGCACAGGAAACTTCGCATTTAAGTTTTATCCTTCGGTAGAGGGCAATTTGGTCTTCTCGGGGGTCTGTTTCAACCCTGTGGGCAGATACAACATAACCGAATAAATTCATTTTCTTTTGCTAAAGGTGGAATTCCTTTGGAACAAATTTCAGGTTGGCCGCATCTAATTTCTGAAACACATATTCTAAGCATGCCATATGTTCTTCCTGTGACCACAATGTCGCCTAGGTACAACTGACAAATGTCTAAGGGCAGGATTTTCTCCATCAGTCGTTCGAAGGTGGCAGGATCCTTGCATAGTCCAAAGGGCATAACCTTGAATTACCAGGTTCCTTTCCCTTGGACACAAAAAACAGTCTTTTCCTTGTCTTCCTGGGCCACCTTGCACTGTCAATATCCGCTTTTCATGTCTAGAGTAGAAAACCACTGTGAACCAGCTAGGCTATTCAGTGTGTCGTCTATCCTAGGGAGTGGGTAAGAATATTTCTGGATCGCATTATTAAGTTGGTGGTAATCAACACAAAATCTAATAGAGCCATCTTTCTTTTTAAGAAGCACAATGAGAAAAGACTATGATCTGACTGATGGCTCTATCACATCTAAATCCATCATCTCTTTCAGTATACCTTCAACCAAATCATATGAACCTAGCGGTAGTAGCCTTGGTGGCTGCTTTTTGGGCCTAACACCACCTGTGTCGATGTAGTGGCACGTAAAATTAGTTCTGCCAAGGTAACTTAGTTCACAGGAGAAAGCACCTCCATTTCTCTGTAGCAATCCTGGATCTGCCCTCTCCTGTCACCAGTTGAAGTTTTCTCTTGTTCTCATCAGCAGTTCTCCCAGATTATCTGGAAGATTATATTGAGTATGTTGTTGGAGTGAAGCTTCTGGAACATTTGGAAGTACCTGTGAGAGTTGCTTGCATATTCTTATTGTGGCCCCTTCTTCAAGATGGATAGCACGGTCAGATAAATTAATCATCCTAATACGCAAACTACAAAGACACCATCTGGTAAAATGCCACCTTTATAGGCTGGTTAGATTATTCCCAGCCGCATGACAAACCCTGGAATGTGCCTGGAATAAAAACTTCGCTCGATACAGGGAGCACAGTCGACTGATTATACACTACTGGGCAGCTCATTGGCGAAGATAAAACTCGTCGTGCTGGCACTACAAACTCTGTATTACCTACCTGTAACATCTTCAGTCTAGTATCGATACAGCATCCCAGCTTATGTAATACATCAAGACCCAAAATTCATTCGTACTCTATTTCTGCTATGTATATATAATGCTCTATGTTCAGGTTACCGATGTGTAAGAGACCACTTCTCTTGCCTTTGACTGGTGCGGTCTCACCCATTACTGCAGTTAAATAGCAGTGGCCCACGCTATTCACGGATGATCGCTGGGAGGAAGGCCCGAGAATGTCCGGTCTTACCACTATTATAGTCGCCCCTATGTCAACGACCATCTGGAAAGTAAAATCATCTATGCTCCCCTCCACCAATATGGCATCCAAGTCCTGTTTCACTGAATGCACCTGAAAAAACATTGGGGACTTCCCTCCAGCAATCACTGACCTTTTCCCCTCAAGACCGGTGTTTACAAGTTTCCCGAAGACGTTGTACTCTCACCTGCCCCTTGATGGTTACTCCCTGGTTGCTGCTACTTCTGTTGCTGCTGCTGAGGACTGTTGGTTCTCAGATGCCCCGGATGTCCACACGACTAACATTCCGGCCGTTTGGGTGAGGAACGGTGAGTCTCTGTACTGCGCATCCTGGAGGCGTTGTCCCTCATGGTCATCTGCAAGTCCTTCAGTATCCTCTTGACGCTGTCGTCCTCTTCATCTAGCATCACTGCCCGCACTGGACGTCGGGGAACTGATGCCTGCCGTGCTGACTCCAACTACAGTGCTCGGGTCAAGGCATCCAACATAGTATGAGACGCAGCCAACCGCACAGTTTGCCGCACTTCGGTGTCGGCAATAGCATCGACGAAGAAGTCCCGATGGCGATGACATCTCGTGCCTCTTCCGAGCATCCCTCCAGAGACAGGTGCGACGGCCTCACGATGTCCTGCCAAAGCTCCTGTAGTGGTTCCCCTGGTCGCTGGATGCGGCTTCGCAGTTGGGCATGGTGGGCGTGTAGCAGGTACCGGTCGCCGAATCGCAGCTCCAAAGTCGACACCAATGTGGAGTATTCTAGCCTATGTCGTTCTGGCGGCAACTGTAGTATGCCCAAGGCAGGTCCCTTCACTACAGCAGTCAGGTAGTACGCCTGCTGTTCTTCAGTACAGCTATTCAGGGCGGCAACGATATTGAATTGGTGACGGTATTCGCGCCTAGGTGTCTGTCCATCGTAGGGGGCGGACTTTATTGTGACGCCGCCTTTACCCACCCCTGGCTGAGGCGTACCCAAACTGCAGAACTGCTGCGCCACCCCTGCGATGGCTGCACTGGCGGTGACCTCTACCTTTTCCTCGCTGTCCGCACTCGTCCGCTCGGTGGTGACCAGTTTCGGCTCCTCTTCCACCCCTGTATGTCGTCTTCCCTGTTGCAGTAAGAACTCTTGGCATTCCTTCTTGAGGGCGCTGACCTCCTGTTTTTATTCATGCTCAACAATGTCCACTTTTTCACTAACAATTTCAAGCTTCCTGTCTACCATTTCACTGACATTTTCAATCTTCTTTCAACCACATTAGTAGCATCTTGCATTTTCTTATTTACATTCTCATTTACACTTTCTCTAACACCGTCTTTTTTCTATCCAGTTTGCCGAATAATTTGCTAACACTGTTATTTTCTTATCTACCAGTTGAGTAACACTAATAATTAGGTGATTTACAGATTCACTAACACTATCTATTTTACTGTTTAAACTTTCATTAACACTGCTAATTTTACTATTTACATTCTCATTAACTTTATCCACAACAATATTTATTCTACTATTTACATTACTTATTTCGCTACTTAGTCCTTCGATGAAGGCACGAAATGTTTCCATGTCTGCGACGTTTTTCTGGTTAGCATTTACAAACAAATGTCTAAATAATTCCTGGACCTATTATTGCGACTATTATTATATTTACAAATTTGACCTACTAGTTAATATCTTAGTGTAACATTAATTAAAACCTATTTATTTATTTTTAATTTAATACCTTAATTCCACTTCTGACACCAGTGTTACAATTTCTCACCATCGAAAATCAGTGTGCTAAACCAAGTTAATTAAGGGATGGAGATATAGATTAAATAAAAAATTTAATTATAATGTTCTAATTTTATTTATAACAAGTACAAACAAAATTCTACCGACTTAACATCTCACAACAAATTGATATCACTTGCTGTTTACAATAAATAACTTCATTCAATTCAATTTACAAATACCTCAAAGAAATTAATGTATCTAAATAATTAAGAATCAGTCCAAATAGACAGTGTATCAAAACCTATTAAAATTATTTAATAAATTGTGTGTCCATATTTGGCAGTTACATGATTACAATAAATTCCGTATTACATGTACATTCTGTCCCACCTCAGTTTAGTCTATGTCCCGCCAGTCTGCGATGTTTTCGAGTTCTCCGAGCTCCCTCACGTACAGTAGGCTTCACTCATCGTGGGTTTCACGCCCTCTCGTTCATTCACGCCACGCAAGAACACCTGGTCAGCAGTCGTGCCGCGCTAAAATTCGCGCCCGCACTCAGCTAGATGGCCTTCACCAAAGATTACTGGCTGTTGGCCCGTGGCAGTATTTATAGTGTCGTAGGCCTTCATGTAGAAGTTTTGATAATTCCCTAGTTTCGTATAGTGCACTAATTCCCAGAATATTATTACGCCTCCTATCGGTTTCTTCAGCGGGGGAGGAGGATGGGATGTTACGCCAGCAAGTGTCGCCAATGTCATAATTCAAGGTGTTCCCAGAAGAGAAGGCGAGAAGGGGCGGCAACAAGGCAGCGAGCCCGTCTGTCTGGGGGAGGGGAGGGAGAGGTGGGTCAACCCCCCCTCCTCCTAGTCTGAACACGCGCGTGACGGAAGGTCGCAGCCAGTGAGCTGCAGCGCGTAACTATATATATATATATATATATATATATATATATATATATATATATATATATATATATATACACACACACACACACACCAAGGAAATAATAGGCATAAAGGAAATGCTAATGCTGGATAACGGGATTAAACCCAACTTTAAAAAAAGAAATTTCACCGGTGTGTTGACACATCATTAACATTATATTTTGCACAGCACGCAGCTCTATATTTAAATAAAGCATTAGAATTAGTTCGACAACATACGTAACTGGAAAATATCTGCACACAATGATTGTAAAATATTTTCTCCAAAAAGTTTTGTAAAAACATTTCCATGTGCTCGTGCTTTTAAAAGGAAACTTTTCTACGCATTGAAAAATCCCGACTAGGCCCGGAATTGAACCCTTAACATTCGACCTAACAGTAAAACGACTTGACTTCTGGACCAACTAGATGGACGTTATGAATGTCTCTGTGTGGACATGTACCAAATGCATTTTATACTACATGCTAAATCTATGGACTGGTACCAATTTCAAGGCACAAAATTTTCTGTTCATAAAAAACTGAAACTGTACATTGTCTTGTCCATGGCAGTTTATTATTTTTATTAAGCTTATGTCGCATTATTCCCAATTTTTCATTCAATGCTGTAATGTCTAAAGCGCCATGGCTGCGGAATGAATATGAATCATACTTGATTCTGTTACAATTTCCCAAAAGTCAGTGGGCTTAACCAGGTTCGTTATGAGATGGAGGTCTTAAATAAATACAAATCTATTAATTATAGTTTCCTAATTTACTAAAAATAATTACACAGAAAATACTTTCATATCTCAATATCTCCCAATAAATTAATATGCCCTGCTGTTTACAATTTATGAATTCAACAATTTCAATTTACAATTACCTCAAAGAAATGAATATAATTAAAAAACTAAAACCAGTCCCAATAAACAGTCTATCAAAACCTATTGAATTACTTTATGAAATATATGTCCATATTAGACAGTTACAATATTTCCAGTAAAGTCCATATCACACATTGATTCAGCCCCGCCACGGTTTAGTCCAGATTCCAGCAGTCCACAGTGTTCTAGACTTCTCCGAGTACCCTCCCGCAGAGTAGTCTTCATTCGTCTGGTGTCATTACATCTCGTCCATTCACGCCATAAACACTTCGTCCGCCGCCGTCGCCGCGCAATCTCCCGTCGTCGTTCGTACCCTTCGCCGATGTCCTTCGCTGCACCACGCGTTGCTCGAGCACCGCACTCAGTCGGTTGGCTTTCGCAGGAAGACTGCCGACCCTTGGACCGCTGCAATATTTATAGTGTCGTAGGCCACCGCCCAGAAATTTCTCTAAATGCCGCGTTGCGCCGGGGGGTCCTAGTCCCCAGAACATTCTTGCACATCCTCTAAGCTCGTCGGCTTCTCCAGAAGGTGGCAGGAGGAGGGTCTGCGACGCCAGCCAGGTCGCCCGCTGTCAATCGTTCCCCGGCGAGTGGGTCTTCCTGTGGAGAGGGGAGGGTCAATGTGGGTCACCCCTCATAGAGCCGGACCGTGCATGGAGCTCGCGCCTCGTCCGTCAGTCGGCGCGTAACAAGACGTTTTTACTTAAGGTTGTTTATCGCCAAAAAAATACATTATTTTATATTACTATGAAATACAATTTAACTTGTAAACATTACTTGTAGGTACATTTTCCTTGCATAAAACTTTTTAGTTGGATAGTTTTTGCATCATAGCATGTCAATATCACGATTTGAGTGGTTTCCGGATGTGTAAATATAAACTAAAGCATTTGCAGAAATTTTAACTATGGCGACTGAAAGGTATGGTTAGAAAAATTTATTTTACAAAATATAATTTGACTACTACAAATAAAAAATACGCATATTTTTCGTTATTTTAAGCATTTTTTGTTAAATTTCAAAAAATTATTCAATGGGGTAAATTTAAATAATTTTTAAAGTAACTCATAGCTTCTTATGTTCATGCGAATTGTCTCATTTCGTTAGGTGAGTTAGTTTTTCTAATTTGTGCATTGCAAAAACACTTAAATTGTCATTTTGACACGTCGTTAAGCCAAAATTATGTGATAAAAATTTTTAAGTGAAGAAATAAAGTATGTACTTGTAAAAATTATCTACAAGTTTAACGGTCTTTCTTATCAATATAGAATAATGAGCTTTTGGGTAGTAGGCGCCCTTAAGACATTTATTATATATATTTCAAAAAGACAGTTCGCATACTCTCCCTTATAACATTCCTTTCAGAAGAGACACACTCGCCCAGACGTTGGTACATATTGACTGAAGAGTGAGTGGTGGGATTGGACTGCTCTTAACAGCGAGGTCTTGAGAGCCGATGAGGATGAAGTGAGGTGAGTATGGAGCAGCGCCGGATCGAAGGGGTAGTGGAAAAGGGATATCCTCGAGAAAACCAGCCGAACAACGGCATCGTCCGTCACGATTCCCACTTGCAAAAATCCGGAGCGAACCGGCCGGGGATTGAACCCGGTCCGCGGTGGTGGGAGGCGAGCAGTTTAACAGCTACGCGAACGTGACCCCGGTACATATGGAATGGGAGGGAGGTGGCCGAATGAGGGAAAACTTGCGAGACGTGTTTCGATGTCTTAACAAACGGAGGACGCATTCCTGAGGCTGGGTTAGTGAAGCAATGCATCTCCCTTCCGAGATACGCCTGGACACTTTGCGTTACCTTGGCGAGGAAAGGTTACGTATAATCTGGAGACGGTTTGGCAGAATTGTATATGCAGTTCACTGTACAGTGAGCACTTTTGAGACACTAGTTACTTTTTCCTTTCAGTCATTTTATATCCTTTAACCACGCTTTAAAATAAATATTTCTATTTAAGTAATAAAAACATTGTGTATAGTCTACCGTACTCGGAAGTTAAGGTCCAAGGCTAAAATAAAATATATTTATTGACAATTATTCCAAATGGGACGGCTTCCAAAGGTGCTCACTTTACCGTGAACGGCCTATATGAACCATGTTTCTTTAGGTTTGTTATCACGTTTAGGTGGTGATTCCTCATGAAAAATCTCGTTGAAAATATATGCACCGCTTATGGCCCAAACTGATTTTTAAGGAAGCTATGCAACCTCGAAAATGGGAGGAGTGGAGAAATTGTTATTAAAAATATTATAAAATACTCTTCAGACCTCAAACGCGGAAATGAGATTTTCCATAAAATTTTTAAAAACGAAATACATATTTATTCTTCAAATTTGTAATTTTGCAATACTTCGTAACTTAATTCTCATTTCTTATGTCCATACTTTAAAAACTATTAATTCAATATTACAAGTAGTTTAGTACTAATAGAACGGATGTTTTTCTGTTTCTGGTTCTCAACGACCATTAGTGTTAATAGGTTTAGCATTTAAACTTTGTCTAAATGTTTGCGAAAAAAACATTTTTGTACACATAAGTATTAAATATTAGTGATGTGCATATTAATTAACGTAGTAATCAATCTTCGAAATTTAGATACGTGTGCTCCTTCTCCGTCATTTTTGTTTGGAACGACCACTTATAACCAGAAATAAAATAATAGAAAATGTCGCAACATAGTAGTAATAGTTATAGTTTTATGACGTCTGTTACCCTCCAGGATAACGTTAAGTCCGTCCTTTTTTCTGGCTGTAACAAATTACGAAAAGAAAATATGGCAAAATTTTAAGTAGGTATGTTGCGCTTAAGAGTCTCGTCGACAGCGAAGTATTTAAATACTGGGCAATTTTCTCAAAGAAGCATAAACGGTGAAGGGAATGACAATGGCCGGTGTAAAAGACCGAATAGGCTATTTGCGGTTAAATGAGCAATTTTGAAACTCCAGCTTAAGATCTAATTGCATGTACGTTGTGTATTCTTCCGCCTTATGAAAGATTAACATTGTAGTGGGCATCATCACTTTATTCATGCGCCGGTCAAGTGAAACAGTGGAATTATTAGAAAATAAAATATTTTACAAATCTGCTAATTGTTACTCTTCTATTCATAAAAAAATAGAAAGTTAATGTAATAATTTAAGTTATCAGAAATGGTTACCTAACACTTTTTGTTCGACGTTAAGCTACGGAGCTACTTTCCATCCATCGTTACCAACTTTGCTGGGCGCATGTCTCTCAGTGCACCAGTTAAAATATATGCAGATAGGAGCAGGGACATTTTTCTAAGGTTGATTTCAAAAGTGCTCACTTTATCGTGAACTGCCTGTACCAGCATTCGCTGGAGTGATCTCTGTAAACCACGGGGAAGGCGGAGTCGGGATTGTCGAGACGGGAATCGAACCTGCGTCCTTCTGAACGGGAACGAGTTGTTAGTCTCTGTACATCAACGGTCTCTTTTGAAGGAAAAAAAAAATTTGCGTGAGAATTCTAGAATTTAAAGTCTCAAAGACGTGATTACATTAGAAAATCTGTTTTTTTTTTTTTAATTCAAAATAAATAAATACTGAATACTAGGCACGCATATCAAGACAACGGAAGTAGAATTGCTTACAAAAACCGGGTGAAATCTGTAGATGATCTGAAAGTCCCTATCAATGGCCGTGTGCGTGATTATGCACATCCCCACACACGTACAAGCTGCAAAATGTTTTGTTGGTTTTTTTTTTTTCCACGTTCCCAATCCCCCCCTACCCCCCAACCCACCCTGGCTTACGTGAATACAAAATTTTGACAAGAAGACTTTCATACAAAATAATTTTCTCCATGTAGTTCCGGACGTTACTTAGCTAGTAATACCCCCCCCCCGCCCCCCTTTCTAATCAAACAAGAAAGAAATTCCTAAATCTGTCTGCTTTCGTTCGTCGTAAGGTTTAAATACAAATGCTGAATATGCAGTGAAGTCAATAACTTAATTCGAAAATCGTTTGAGTCACATTTAAAACCAGCAACAGGACATTCGCGAGACACGTTGGAAGTAACTTCTCATTACCGAACCTGGCAGCACATGTTAAACTGATTATGTTGAGGATATTTGATTGAACTCTAAAACGGAAAAATAAGTTCCTTAATACTGGTACCGCATATTATTATTACCATCACGCAAATTAGCGCTAACGAAGAGTGATGCACTAGAATCCCATCCATTTACCCCACAATTAATTCAACAGTGCTCTTGTGAACGTAGTTTCCAAGCTTCGCAGCACTAAAAAAAAAAAAAAAAAAAAGTCCGCTATTTGGGTGGAAGGTATTTAACAAAACTGGAGATCACAACTAGACCAGTTCAAACTTACTCACCGCAATCTGTTAGACAGAAAAACAACGACCGGCACATTAGTACACTTTTTATTTTTTTCCGTTTTTAAAGTAATAAATAATCCCTCGTACAAATTCACAATTTTTGTACCTGCATTCTTTTGGTGAAGTTGATTAATTTTTGTAAAAAAAAAAAATGTAAGCAGTAATTTTTTTTGGGGAAATAGAATTCCTAAAGTACTTTTTTTTCCTGGCTGATACTTTCAGGCAAAGTAGCCAAGAGAGTGGTGTAGAAGAGGATGCACTTGGGACAGTAAGTGGGGGTGTAGTGTTTTCGCTGGTGTCGCGGTTGTGTGCCGTGTGTGCGGTGGAAGTCTCATCGGGTCGTCGCTACCAGCGGGCGCTCGAATGCTCAAAACTGTGGGTAAAAAATAAACTAAAAAGAAGCGCGGCAGTGTTCCCCTCTCGTGCTGACTGCTCCACCCCTTACATGGCCGAGGGCGCCCCTCCGCGCCCCACCGCGTCTAGCCACTTCCCCTCCGCGGGCCCCCCTCCCCCGCGGCCCCCCTCCCCCCTCTCTCCGAAAAACCTGGACGGCTATCGTGATCCCCTCTCTGGGTTTTTTCGTCGGCAAGCAGTACGTTATGAGGCAGGCTTGCGAGCGGGCAAGTTTTTTAGCTGTGTGAGTTAGCGCAGAAAAAAATTCTATCCACAGCGTTTCCAAGGCAAGTTTCCTTCACGCGCCGGGAGGGGAAAAAAATATTCGCCGCGCAAGTTTCCGAACTTGCTTTTTTTTTTTCCCCCGCGTTGTTGACAAACACTTGCCCCCCGCGTGCTTCATGTGTTTATCGTGCCACGTGAATTTCGCTTTCGCTCGTCGTCCTGTGTGCTCGAACGAAAATGCTCTCGTGTGGAGATTAACATCCGAAGATTGTTCGCTTCGAACTCAGGACGTTAGCACCGCCTGAAATTTCATCTTTTACGTGTATATATATACGTATTTTTGCCCCACCGGTTTAAAAAAAAAATGTTCGGCACAAGTATTTTTTATTAAAACAGTGCTCGAAGAAGTCTAGTTTTCCAGATTCCGAAAGAAACATTTTTTTTTATTTTTGACAAGACGAAGCGTGTGATATCCCAGTTCAAGTGCCTAAGTTTAGTGATATCGTGCATTGTCCCGATTACTTACTTGCAAACAAGAGATAGGCGTTGAGTTTAACGTCTGTTTTAATGCAACTCGTTAGCGGAAGGCACGCTCACAAGTCAGGTAAATGTTCGTGAAGATCAAGCGGAAGAAAAAATTCGCGCCGTTCGCAAACTTCGGACGTTTCTGGTACAAAGTGCGTGGTCGTTCAGCGGCGCGGGTGCAGCGCTCGTGAAGTACGAGCTCGATGACAGCAGTGCGCGGTTGGCTGCAGGCGGGATTCGAACCTCGCACGAGCGTGCAAGCAGCGACAGCAGCAGCAGCAGCAGCGGCAGGATCCGGTGCGGCGGAAGCGGAGAGCTAGGGGCTTTGTTTACGCGGCGCGCTGTCGGACGCAGCCCTGGAGTACCGGCGCTCCACGCAGTTCCAGCAGACGCCGCTAGGTGGCTCCATGGCTGCCGAGTACCACCTGGACTCGCAGCACGAGCATCAAGATGTCAAAATCTGCTACAGCGCCCCGTCCACACCGCCCGACGAGGTTCATGCCCCACCACCTGCACCTCCTGTCGTCCCGGAGAAAAAGGTGAGCATGGTCTACCCTCCGCTAATTACACACTTCTCTCAATATCATACATCCCACCCTTTTATTTATTTATTTCGACCTTATTTATACTGGCAAAGTTAAGGCTTCAATGCCTCCTCTTACACTTAACCAGGTATAACTCAGTGTACACATACTTAAACATAAAGAACAAGAGGCAAAACAGAAATATGACAGCTCAAAAAGTAGTAAATGTGAAAAAGATCAGTGGTGTCGTATTATGTACATATCTTGAGCAAGGCAATGTTTAAAGAAATTAAAATTAAAATAGCACAATAATACTGTTCTACAATAACACAAAATTTGTTTCGTAATCCGCATTACCAATCATAAATATAAATGTGCATAACCTATAAAGTACCTTAGAGGAAAACAACAAACTGAATCGTAGCTCATTAAAATAAATAAACATATTTATAACACTAACTCACATGTAATGAAAATCGAATACAGCGAAAAATTAAAATAAATTGACGAATGGACAGCAACAATTTACATATTGATCAAAGTGAATGTATAAATCAAAAGGTTTAGGTAAAGTATAAAAATAGTTAAGAAAAAATATTAAAACTACTATGGAATAATGATGCGTGTGTGTGGAATCATTGACGCATATTCATAATGTACTTGGCAGCACTGCGCTTTAAAGTTGTTGGTGTTGTGGAGTTCCTCACTTCTACGGGTAAATTAACATTGAAAGTAACTTATTTCTTTTCAAATATAACTCTACTTAATTTTTATGTATCAATGGATAAAGACAGGGACGAAATTGGTGTGTTGGTAACGCCTACTAAAAAGGTTTTTTTTTTTTCCTTTTGCAAAATAATATATTGAGTGCTCCTGAATCCAGTGCGTTGTCCCTTCGGTGTAATTTTCTGCATAGGCTGTTCACGGTAAAATGAGCACTTTTTAAGGTCCTGCTAAATTATTCCTTTCAGCATATTTCTATCTTTCTGCCACTTTTTAATATAAACATTGCTATGTGACTAATAAACACAGTGTATACAAAAGTCAACATGTGAGGCTGTAGTAAAATATATTAATTAGAGGTTAATCGAGGTTGAGAGGGCCTTAAAAAGTGTTCACTTTACCATGAATAGCCTATACTTGGTGAAGCTTTGTTCGCACCAGGCGGAGGAATATCCAGGAAGTAGCCGTGTGCAGCGTATGTTTCTCGCGCCACCCCTAGCCTCAGTCTCCGAACTCGAACATTTTCAACTTCTGCATCCAGTCAATTTGCGACAGTATTAATCGAACGAGTGCGAAACTCCATTTTTTTTTTTCCACTCTGGGACGAACTGTAGTTCCCAAATGTTCATATTTCTCGGAAGTTTATTCAGCACTGATAACTTTGCAAAGTAAGATGGGTAAATACTTCATCTAACCAATATGTATTGACAGCAGTGGCCAAACAGCCTTGACGTATGAAAAGTGGCGGGGGGTTAATGGCGGCGTAAACATTGACCCTACCAAAATTTAGATTTACAAAACGCCATGGCGTAGGTTAATGGCCACCAACACTGTTTTTGTTCGAGATGAGTTGTTACATTGTATATAATCTCTAATGAATTGTCTTGTAACGTATTTCTGATACTTAAATACAGTAACTTAGAACCTCTAGTTTAGGTATTAATGACACAAAGATGAGATTTATGAGAGCAGTAAAATTGTCTTTAGGGGCCCGCCAAAATCCCCCCCTCACCCCTCCAATTTCTAAGTCGGATACTTTATCCCGCCATTCAACATAAAATAATTGTGACGAAAGTACCGCTTCAAAATATTCCTTTATCCAACAGTCATACTTTGCTAACAATAGTGAGTAAAGTTTGACGTCTCATTGAAGTTTCGCCCGCACATTTCCATCACGCACAGTTCCTACGTAAGAAGCAAGATTTCACGGTTAGTAGTTTGTGACCTTGCAATCCGCCGTTCTGTTTACCTTTCCGACAAGAACGGTGCAGCTTAATCTTCTTACACAATAGAAAATTTTAGCATTTGACTTTACGTTTCCTTTCCTCTGACGAAACCACCAATACACAAGACAATATTGTTAATTCAGAGTTCAGACAATTGAACATCGGTTCTGCGAGCTTCGTTAAAATGTGTATCATGTTATGTAAATTATTATATTATCGAGGAATGCATTTTACGCACCGCTTTTTAACATAAGCTTAAAATTTCCATTAAAAGTTTATTTCAAAATAGAAAAAAAAAAAATTTACTTTATTAAAATATGTCAATTCATATACTTCCTCTTCACATTATATTTGTTTGCTATTTATTTAATTTAAGACGAGCTTGGTTTAATATACCGATATTAAAATCGCCCGACAATAAAATAACGCACTTTCCACATAACCTCTGTTAGATTATCGGCAAAATGGCTGCTTGACTTTGACTTTAAATTTCAACTTTTCGAAATCGTAGTCAAGAGTGCTTGACTTTACCTTTGACAGTTCCATTGTGTCAAGCACCATAAGAAACGACATGTCGGAAAGCAAACGTAAAGTCAAATGGTAAAGTCAAATGTGAAATTTTTCAATTGTGTAAGGGCCTTTACATTATTTGCTGTCGGCTGCTACGCGAAATGAATGCGATTAGCGATGCGACGCTAGCAGCGTGTGCTATACAGGTCTAGTTAGCGCTTCCCGTCAAAATACTGGAACAGCAACTTACTGAGGCCGTGTCCGGAATGGACAAATTCGTTATTTTGTAATTTGTAATTTCGTAAGTTTAAATTCGGACGTTTGTCAACCGTCACTTGTTTAGCATTCGCAGCAACGAATTTTTACTACAACAGTGAAACAGTTTTTTAAAATCTAAATTTAATGCTTAAAACGGACGTAATATTTCTACAAATATCACAGGTATGCTGCGATTATGTTAAATAATAAAAAAAATTATGCAATAACGTCTTAAATTTTTTTTTGTTGCGAAATATTCAAATAAACAAAGCACAGCACTTACTTGCTTTATAAAACACGCCTTGTATAATTTATGTACAGTTATTTCTTTTAAAAACGTTTTTTATTACGTATTCACGTATGTGTTTTGAAGGTCAAACCAACATGGCGCAGATTTTGTGATTTTGTACTTTTGCTAACATTCGCTAGATACTAAATACCAAATACGTCATCATTTTTTTAAATACAAAATCGAGTCATGTGATCATTTTGTCAACAAGGCCTGAAATTCACCAGGGGTCTCGGAAATAATTCCTTGTGTCGTATATTGTTCTTTACAACTGGTTTGCAATTCGAATAAACTGGCGCCAACACAACTACATTTACGTAACGGCAGACGAGCTGGACGTTTCTCGCTCACAGTGATACGAAGAATTAATTGATGTGCGCTTTTAAAAAGGGCCATAATTTAACTAATGAACTCAAATGTACCAAATAGTTGTACAGTGACTGGATTATATTTATGTATTTCAGAGACACGTAATATTAGTTTTTCTGTAACGACTGTTCAGTGTTATCGCTTTCTCATGCATATGTAATAAAACTTTTTTTTTTTTTTTTTTTCCCACATATATTTACCCCACCCCTCCCCTATAATACACGTTTTCGGCTTATCGTGGGAGCTCACTGACAGCCTGTTATGACTGTTGAAGAGTAGAAAAAAAAAAACATTTTTATGTAGATTTTAAGGGCATGTGACATAACATCGATGATAACATGTGTAAAAAATACCTATCGTTATATTTTTTGCGCAAACAAAATAATTTGAACTTAAAATTGCTTCGTACAAAGGTAAAAAAAATTTGACGTCACAGGAGTAGTTCACCTGCGACAAGAGTCAACTTCTCGTTATGTTGACTTTAATAAATTTGATCTCAACAGTAAAAAATTTAAATATGAGTTGATGGCATAGATAATGTCCAAGAAATATTCCTCATGACCTTCTGATAACATAAACGGTATTTCGACCTATATCGTAACGTATTAATTTTGTTCCATTTTGATATTCGCATGAAAAAGACGATATAAATTTAAATCTCATCTAAACGATTCATTTTTTTTTTTTGAAAAGTCAGTTTTCATATTTGTGATAATTTTTTCACATACAATTATTTGATAAAAAAGGGAAATTGATGTAGGAAATATGCTAAAGATATATAACAGAGGTGTGGCTTCTTGAACGCCTTTAAAGGCTGTTCACAATAAAGTGAGCACTTTTGAAATCAACCTTAGGAAAAAGTCACTGCTCCTACATGCCTATATTTTAATCGGGCGCACTGAGTGATATGGGCCTAGCAAAGTTGGTAACGATGGAGAGAAAGTAGTTCAATGTCTTAACGCCAAATTAAAAGTGTTCGGTAACCATTTGTGACAGCTGAAATTATTTATATCCCTTTCTATTTATTTTTAATGCCCCGAAGTGTAAACATGAGCAGATTTGTAACATTCTTGCGTGTATATGGTGCATAATTTGGCCTAATACGTACCAGTTCATCATCAGTGTTGTATGGACTAGTTTAAACTTAATAATCACCACTTAAATTTATGCATTTTCCAGTACTTAAATATGCATGTCTCAATTTAGTATTAATTACCTGTTCCGTTAATGTCTAGTAACCACTTCCGATTTTCTGCTTTGTTTGTCAATTTGTAAGAACTATTTTTTCTTCTTCTACACTCTAGTAAGCAAGTGTAAATTGTAAAAATGGTTAGGTGTAAGAGAAGGCAGATATGCCTTAACTGCGCCAAATAAAGGCGATTTATTATTATGTGTACTTTTCTAATAATATCACAGTTTTACTTGACCTACGCATAAATAAATTGACGAGCCCCGTGGTAATGTTAATTTTACATAACGCGAAAGAATACACGACGTGCATACAATCAGTTCTTAAGCAGGGCTTTCGAAAGTGCTTATTTTACCGTGAACAGGCTTTACGATACATTTTTTTTTTTTCCGGATTTCAATTAATTAATAACTATATTTCTTAGTAAACACACTCGCGTCCACTTGTACGTAACATGCACTTAGGCGGGATTATTCCCGCTCTATAGCGTAGGCCGCTAAGTGCGACGTAAGTGTGTGACGAGGACGACTATGGCGGCAACATGATTACTCGAGTCGAGGCGTGGGACGATAGGACTTCCCAATTGGTCGGCGGTTGCTCCATGCATTTCACACAACAAGATGCCGGATACACGTAACTGAGACGCAAGAATAATTTACATAGTCGTTTTCAGTTATTCCTGCCGAAACCGCTTCCAGGCTATGCGTAGTATAGGCTGCTCACGATAGAGTAAGCACCTGAGAAAAATAAGTCACTATCCCTTCCTGCGTAAATTTAAACTGGCGAACTGAGTGGCATGCGCCCAGTGAAGTTGGTAACGATGGGTGGGAATTAGTTCCTTATCTTAACGTCGAATGAAATGTGTCGGGTAGCCATTTGTGATAACAATCATATCTACCGACTTTCAGTTTGTTTTAACGCACCGAAGAGTAAAAATGAGCAGATTTGCAAAACATTTTCTTTTGTAATAATTAAACAGTTGAACTTGACCGACGCATGAATAAAGTGACGAGCCCCATGGCATTGTTAGTTTCGTATAAGGCGGAAGAATACACAATGTGCATACAAGTAGATCTTAAGCAGGGCTTTCAAAAGTGCTCATTTTACCGCGAACAGCCTATAACTGTTATTTGATACAATCTCTATCTAAATGCAATACTTATATCTTGTGTTGATCTCAGTGGTATGATCTTTTAATAACGGGGGGGGGGGGGGGGGGGGGACTAATATAGAAATCTTTATCTCTAAAGAATATATATATATATATATATATATACACTACCTTAAACTGTTCAAGGTACATTTTCAGTAAATTGAAAATTTTGATCGTTGACTATGTGTTATTTTTACTTGTATTACCCGTATATTAAGTTATCCAGTAGTCACAACATTTTGCTCTATAGCAGACATATTGCTTCCATCTACACAAAGCCTAAATTTTTACGTATTGTAAAAAAAGTTGTGTTTTGTATCACCCTACTCACAAGCTAAATAATGTAACATCGTCCCCCACTTTACCCCGTATAAAGGGGCTGTCAGTGTAAATTAATTAAATCATTTTTAATTTTGCAATATAACTTAATTAGAAAAACGGCATAGTAATAGAATAAGAGATTTTTTTAACTGAAGATTTTGTAATAAATGAATATAAAGGTTTAGTCTATCGGCGGTTTCATCGCACAATGTGTATCAAACCTTTGAAAAATCACCCCATGTATTACGAGCTTGGTTGTTTCCGAAATGTGTCATGTATCATAAGCATTTTATGCCCGCGTTAAAATAAAAAATCTTTTTTTTTATGCTTAAATTGAACTTACTTATACTTGGGTTATAAATTATTATATTTCATTTACAGTTAAAATGAATAAACACAGGAAGAAAAAAGGTGTGTTGGTAATGACTAGTAATAAACGGTTCTTACGCAAAATATTATTATACTGAGTGCGCACAAATGCAGTGCAATGTCTTTTCGGTGTAATTTTCTACACACTGTTAAGCTTTGGTTGCATGAGGCGGAGGAATATTTTGGAAGTAGAACCTAAGCAAAGTCAGAAAAGTTGGAAGTAACAGTGAATTGAGTACCTACATGTCGTACGTGGTTTTGAAAGTTAAAATACAAAATGTGCGATTTTCGAATATAATTTTTAAAAAATTAAGCCTAGGCATGTAAGACAATCTTCAAATCACTGGTGGGACGCCGGATAAACGTGTATGTAACACATACCATTCCCTTTCCTAAATCTCGTTGTTAAACATTACACTGGGCATAATTTTGTTGAAATTGCTTGAACTCTTCAGTAACTCAAAACTCCACTAGTAAGCAGTCTCCTTTCAAGCTTTAAACCCATTGTCAATAACTGGGCCAAAAAAATTTATTGCTTAATGCAACACAAAGGGTCCGTTTGTTTCCTTTCAGTTGAACAGTTCTGAAATCAACCTTTGAAAAATGAAATATCCATGCTCATCACAGCATGTACAGAATGTTGCACAAAAAAGGTAACTGAAAATTATTAGTGTATTATGTTAAGGAAATATTTATTTATGTGTATTATATGTTAGAGTAGATGCTGTGCGACACCACAGTACACCATCCAGGAATGTGTATGGTGCGTAGAACATTATTTCAGTTTTGCATTTCAAAATGGAAATTTTACACGTTAGCTTTCTTTTTTTTTTAGTTCATTTCCAATTTTCCATGAAAATTAACTCAGTCACTACAGATGCCAGGGAAAAGCCAGCATACTTTCCAGTCCTCTCAGTCCTATAGCTCCGGAAATAATGTTCCACGCCCCCTGCACGTTCCTAGTTGGTGTATTGTGGCATGTCCGGTATCAAACAGCATCTACTGTAATATATAATACACACAAACATATAAATTTCCTTAATTTAGAACTTAATACAGAAATGATTTCAAGTTACCTTTTTATTGCAACATTCTGTACTTTAAAAGTTGTTCACGATAAAAGGAGCACTTTTGAAATTAACCTCGGAAAAAAGTCACTGCCCCTGCCTGCATATATTTAAACGGGCGCACTTAGTGACATGTACCCAGTAAAGTTGGTAACGATGGAGGGAAAGTAGTTCCATATCTTAACGGCGAATTAAAAGTGTTAGACTCTATATAATGTTAGCTAACTATTTATTATGATTTAAATTATTTCTTTCACCTTCTGTTTTTTTTTTCTAATGCACCGAAGTGTAAACATGAGCAGATTTGTGACATTTTCCTTTTCTAACAATTTTACAGTTTCTCTTGACCGACGCACGAATAAACTGATGAGGCCCAAGGCGACGTTAATTTTATATAAGGCGGAAGAATACACAACGTGCATACAAGTAGATCTCAAGCAAAGATTTCAAAAATGCTCATTTTACCGTGAACAGCATATAACAGGTAGACTGGCTTGCTTTGAAATTGGCAGCAGCGTAGAAAAATTATTTCCTTGCATCAGCGTCGTATTAAAAGTGCAACGTTTAAATTTCTGGCCACTGGAGTGATTTAATTTGATAAATGCTTGCGTTACGCATTTGAAGTTAATAACTGGCGTATGAAATAACATTGTCACATTTACACTTGGTCGACGGATGAATGCAGTGATGGGGTCTGAGGACAATGTTAATTTTATATGTATTGTGAAACGTTATAAAATAAGAGCAAAAGTAGTTCCCAAGGAGGGCTTTCAAAAGTGCTGGTTTGTGGCGAACAGCCATACCTGCGAGAATACGGCCGTGAGAGGGTGACCTTGAGAGCGCTATAGGCTGTGACACAAGCTGCATTACATGTAAAAGTTTTGAAGGCTCAGGTGTAGTTATGTAACATATGTGTAAATGTACCGTTGCTTGTAACGACTCGTTGTGTAGACTACTATATGGTTATCTAATGCTCACTCTCTGGTCTGTACACAAAAGGCAGTTTTGTTCGAGTAACGTAAGCCGTAACATAAATTGTCACTAGAAATACTGCCTAAGATTTGAAGGGCCAGCTATGTTTTTGCAGCATGTCGTTTGGCTTACAAACCTCCACTTTGGCTTAAACAGATTACAATGGAAAAATAAATAAATTGTTAGTGGCAACAAAAACTGTTAGTTTGATGCATTCCTAGGGGAAATTTTGTTGTTGATAAATAACATACTGTGGTGCCAAATAACACGTAGATTGATTAGTACTAAAGCTATTTATTGATCCCTAACATATTTGTTTACTGAGAGAAGGTTTAATAGATGCCACAGAATATTTAGTTGGCAGTAACAGCAATAAGTTGGTACAGCGAGGTGGCACTGTGGTAGACACCTGGACTCGCATTCGGCAGGACGCGGGTTTGAATCCCGACCCGGCCGGCCATCCTGGCTGCGGCTCTATGTGGTTCCCCGAAATCAGCCCAGGCGAATGCTGTGTCAATTCCTGCACATTTAAGCAAACCGTCTCGAGTGACCGCGCTGTCGACGAGACGTTAAGCCCTACCTAAGTCTGGACTCACAATAGTCCGTCCTTCCATCCAGCGGTCGACCAATCAGAGGCCAGCTTTTCTTTCTACCCGTCAAATATTTACCTAACGTTAACTTTTGACTGACGGATGAGCTAACACCTTCTAACGAGATTGCTTACACGTGAATATGCACTTTGAAATAAAATGCAAGTTGGGGGATCTGTGTTTATTTATCTTTGGTGCTAAATTCAGGAATTTAACTCTCTGAGAACTATGCCCAAGTGTTGCTCGGGCGAAGGAGAACTGGAAATTTTTCTACACCTGGAGACGAAAATCAAACTTAAATATTTTAATTCACTTTATTGTTTTTATCATGATTTTGCGTGAACACTTTAACTGATAATGAAACAAGTTGATGGTGAAAATAAAACCTTTTTGGCATTACTGTGTAAATGGACACGACGGACTGTAAATAAGGTTAACTATCAAAGAATATTTGATTGGAAGACTGTGGATGTGGCGTTATATTTGCTGAAAGCCGGCCAATTATGAGCATTGTACAGAAGAGTGTGGTGTCGACCAATACCACGGTGTTATGAGTGTATCCTAACAACGAAATAGGTTTTCATTTAACGGTGGGTATAGATGTCTCACTTTTAGCTTGTCTTAAACAGCTGTAAAAGTGTCCAGACCTCAAAGTGTGAAACTGTAAAAAAAAAAAAAAAATAGTAGGATAAATTCTTATCACGAAAAAAAATTATTTCCCCAAAATAGTTTTCTCTTGAAAATGTATTTCCAATTAAATTATACCTACAACTAAGGAAATATCGTGATGTTAAGTTGCCTCACTGAAATTTTGCTTTGCAGAAGGATTGAAGGACGTCGGATTGTTGTGAATCGCTTTCAACTGTCGAACAAAAACGGACGGATAACTGCCGGACGGACAGAGGTACGGCTGACGGATGCGACGGACTGTTGTGAGTCCAGCCTAACTTTGAGAGTTGCTGATGATCTACTGAGTGAAGTATTTCGTACTTCGGTATTTAGAACTTTACAAGGCGGAAAAGACTTGCTGTTGTCACACAGGCAAATGAAACTTACATATAGGTCGTTCACGGTAAACTGAGCCCTTTTGAAAGTCCTGCTTAAGATTTACTGGTATGCACATCGTAAGTTCTTCCACCACGTGTAAACTTTACGTTACCACGAGCCTGAATACTTTCTGCATGCGTCGGTTGAGGGAAACCGTGAAATCATTAATGAAATATTTTACAAATTTGTTGACACACCTTTATGTGAATTAAGCAAAACAGCTAGCAAGAAATAATCATTTAAGCATTCACAAATGTTTACCTAACACTTTCAATTCAACGTTAAGACATGGAACTACTTTCCTCTCGGTTGTTACCAATTTTACTAGAATCATGGACCTCAACGTGTCCGTTAAAAATTACGCAGGTAGGGGCAGTGGCATTTTTCGAAGGTCGATTTTCAGTGGACAGCTTATTAAGGGCGTTGGACCCCAAAAAATTAGTAACTTTATATTTATACTAAACATTGTTCAACCTGTACACACTATAGGTAATGAGGAAAATTCGGGGAAAATTTTCCTCGAAATTAGGAAAATTGCTGCAGCCTGAAAAATAAATATTAAATTGTAAAAATTAAAAAAAATAATTTAAAATAAACTAATGCCATGGGCTACCGTGTGAGATGTTATATATGTGAAACATTTTTTTAATATAAAGAGATTTTTGCAATTTTTTTGTGTATGAACTGTTATTTGATGATTACATATATGTGACAAGAAGCCCAGGGCATTAGTTTATTTTGTAACTTCTTTCATCTGTACAACTTTGTTAGTATGTTGTTATTACGACTGCAGCAAAACAGAAAAAAATTGAAATTTGACACGAAATTATTAAAAAAATATAAAGTGTAATTGTTTTTTATTCGAGGAAAATGTCATCACATATTATAAAGTGTATAAGTTGGACGATGTTTGGTACGAAAATAAAATTATAAATTTTTTTGTGTTCCAACGCCGTTAAATAAAATCCGACAGAACGTCAGTCGAGGTGGAGAGGAACAAGTGCGCCCAAGTTCACAAACGAACATTTAGCCGGGAAGGGAACAGGGAGTTGTTACGGGCGAAGGGATCAAGGGCAAAAGGCAGGGAATTTCGACACAGCCTCAGTGGAACAAACTTGGCGGGCGGCTGCCGGAAATACACGCGAAGTCGGCGGCGGTCGCGGACGCGGACAGGCGAGGGTCGCGCTGTGACGGTTGAGCTTCTTAAGCTTCGTCTGGTGTGATTGGCCGACTCACCGAAAGCGTCTGCTCTGTCGTGACAACCTTGGTTCCCGAGAGCGTACGTTTCACTGCTGACACACTCCGATTCGGCCCCTTAAGAGTGGGGTGGACACGCGCGTCCAAGGTCCGGAAGCGAGGGAGCGACACGGGCGACAGCTAACCCAGCACGCCTAGCGCCTCATCGCTCCTGCGCGCGAGGCGTGCAGCGTTTCCGTCCTAACGCTTTACTGTGCAAATGAGATCTGTAACCGTAGGGGTTTTATTACACGCGATGGAAGATTACTTATTAAACTACGCCGGTATATTTGTACTTTTCTCTTGCCGCTCAAAAAACACTGCATACACAAGCTTTAGAAATGCGATATTTGACCATTTTCACAAAGTTTTTTCTCCAAGAATACACTTACTATGACAAAAGTTTAAAAATTTTAAATTGTTTTTTTTTATCTTTTATGACAAAAAGTCGTATTTGCAGAACATTTATCTACCGAGACACGCGTATTCGCGCAAATAACTATTTCACGAAAAACGCGGGGGTCCATCCCACTCCTAAGGGTCCGATGTACTGCAACGTCTTCTGTGAAATCGTTGTTTGCGCGTAAACGCGTGTCTCGGTAAATAAATGTTCTGGAAATACGACGGTTTGCCAGAAAGGATTAAAAAAACTATTGTCCATATCGCTATCTTTTTACTTTTATCGTATTAAGTGTATTAATGGAGGAAAAAAAATCGCGAACGTAGTCAAATATCGCATTTTTAAAGCTTGCCTATCAGGTTTCTTTAAGCGGTAAGAGAAAAGTACGATTATGCGCAGATAGTTTGAGCTGTTTACTTTCGTCGCGTGTAATAAAACTCCACAGTTGCAGGTCTAGTTTACACAGTAAAGCGTTAGGGCGGGAAAACTGCACGCCTTGCTCGTAGGAGCGATGAGGCGCTAGGCGTGCGTGTTAAGTGTCGCCCGTCCTCTTAAGGTTCCCGTCTACCGAGTGTTTGAGGCCGAGTGGCGCAGGGGCAGTAAAGGCGACGCTTCCCCGTGCATCAAGTACGCCATCGCCTCTGAGCGCAAGGATCTGAACTGACGTGCAGTGACCTCGTCGCACTGCGTGCACCCACGAGTCTTCCAGCGGCGACTATTATTTTATTGGTGGAAAGTCTGTAGGAAGACTCAATGCAGAGCACTTGAGTTGTTTCGTATGGATCCGACGTGTATATTTTGAGATACAATGCTTTGAAAAAAGTAGTTTTTAGCCATTTTGGAGTACTCAAAAATGATGTTTCTAATGTCCGTGTCGTCTTTACAGCCCTCTTCTGAAGTGTGTGTTCTTTTCGTACATCAGCACATTGGACGAACGTTAAATAGTTTCGCAGAAAAAACGTGCATTACTAACATCCTGTAACGCAGTACGATTGCCAGGTAGGCGGGAGCTGTAACTCTACTCTTGCACGCTGTACAAATGCCCCATCGCCACTACGATGTTAAAAATTTCCGTATACTTACGGTCACTTTTAAGGAAATGTACAGTGCGTATACGGAAACGCAATCCATAAAGAGGAAAACGGAGATGGGCTCCGTGAATACAATATGAGGAAAGTCTCGGTATTTACTATTCGTAGAGACCTGAAAAATTCGCGAGTTCAATGACCTGCAGGCTAGACTCTGCAGTCTTATTTACAAATATGCCTATATTGACTGAACATTGGTTGTCTGCTGTCACGTTGGAGGGCGAAAATTTGGACACCGTTTTCCAGGAGGTGTAAAATACCGCGTGCACCAATGGCTAAAGTTATCTAAACGCACGCGTTTTGACTTCTAGCTTGACCCGAAATGAATCCGCGAATTCTTCAGGTCTCTACCCATTCGCTGTAGAACGTCGAGTCTACACGGGGCTTTCTTCGCCACAGTCACGATATCCACGCCGCTTAGACATGCTCCTTCAAACATAAAATATAGCATTAGGCGTGTGTAACATTTAGCAACGCTTGAACTACACAAACTTCAATAGACACTAGAAATTTAGCTTAAGTCGTTACATCAGATCACAATTATGTCTGCAATGATACAAGAAGAATGCAGGTGAACGGTTAGAAAACAGGAAGTACAGGAAACAAACGAGAAGATTTACGGAAATGTTCCGTGAATTCACAGAAAGTACTGTGGTATGTACGGAAAGCGCGTGTGTGTATATATATATATACACATATATACTTTTTTATAATACGTATACAGTCTCATAAATCATACGCTATAATAATTAATATATCTTTATCTGTGAGAATGTAACGATCGCCAATTGGTACTATGTTTACGGTTTCGGTTATTAAGTTGTATGCTCACGCGCACAAGTACGCATCAACACACCACGTCCAGAATAAGTAGAACCGTATCTGCTCCATTCCATCCACCAATACTTGCTTCCTGAGGATGGTAGCAGGGAATCAGAAAAAAAAAAGTTTCATTATTGGAACATTCCCGTTAGTCGCCTCACTGCTTCACACAAAACTCTTAAAAAAAAACCACTTTCCCTTCTTGATTGCATGGGATACTCTATGCATGTACGTATTGTCACTTCATTCTCAAACCTTGTCAGGGCAAGGGTCGGCTTGTTTACAAATCCTATTCAAAACATTGAAAACAGGATTTTTTTTTAAATTATGTAGAAACATATCACGTAGTCCCAACTAAACTTTTTTTATGCTTTTTTATATAGACCAGTTTTATTTATAACGTCTATTAATATTACGATTAACGTATCAGAACTACGGGAAGGAAAAGTGCAGTATTAAAGCAACTTCTTATGTTACGTGATATTTCCTGTGGTCTTTGGCAGCATTCGATTGTGGGTGTGATTGACAAAGGATATCAGCCAAGTACTTTTGTCGGCTAACCGAGCATCATATATTTGGGGGGGGGGGTGGTGGGGAGGGGTAGGCAGTGTAAACGCAGTTCATAGAGAGGGCGGGGAGGTTCATTGTAGTGGCCAGCCTTGCATCAACTGACCTTGAACACTTCCCAGAAGATAATGCCCGCACTACAAGACGCGAAGCCCAACTCTTGATAGCAGCTTTCGCACGACACGCCAGATATATTCTGTCTCAGCTGCGGTGGCGTTTTTTTTTTCTCACAGCAGGGTGGCGGGCTGAACTTATTATTCTCTGATTAGGGAAGGGATCGTCTAAATGTGACATGGCGTGGAAACCATGCCACATGTCTCAGAGACAAACTTTTCAGTACAGCACAAAAACGTATTAAATGTTCATGTATGTATAAAATATTGTTAAAATTTCTCTCTCGAAATTCAGTGGTCTAAACCAAGTTCGTTAAGTGATGGAGTTCTTAATCAAATAAAAGAGTTAATTATAATTTCCTAATTTTATGTACAAAACTACAAACAAAATGCTCTCAACTCGAATCTCACAATAAATTAATATCACTTACTGTTTACAATTAATGACCCCAATCAATAAGACTTATAATTACCACAAATAAATCAATTAAATTAAATAATTAAAAATGAGTCCCGATAGACAGTGTATCAACCTATTCAATGATTTTATATATTGTGCTTCCACATTTGACAGTTCCAATATTTACAATACAATCCGTATTACATGTCCATTCAGTCCCACCTTAGTTCAGTCCATGTCCCGCCAGTCTGCAATGTTCTAGAGTCCTCCGAGTGCCCTCACGCACAGTAGGCTTCACTCGTCGGTTTCACACCCTTTCGTCCATTCACACCACGAACACCTCGTCCGTGTCACATCTGACCTGTCTTCGCGCCCGCACTCAGCTGGATGGCCATCGCCAAAGACTGCTGGCCGCTGGATAGCGGCAGCGGATATAGTTTCGTGGGCAGTCACCCAGAATATTCCGTAACTCGCGCGCACTGTGCCGAATATTCATGCGCCTCCTACATACGAGGGCCTGTGGTGCCAGCCAATTTCACCGGAATATTCTTGCATCACCTGTCAGCTTCTTCAGCAGGATTTGGGGGCGAGGCTGTGACGCAAGCAAGTCTCACTGCTGTCAGTTATTCACGGGCTTACCAGAAGGCAGCAACAGGGTAGCGAGCGCGTCGTTCCAGGAAGAGCGAAGGATCGAGGTGAGTCACCCCCCACAGCGACGGACAGCCTACCCGGCGCCAACTGCAACGCCCAACAATATGTTCTCCAGTACTAACAAAGCTTTTAATTTCTTGAGAAGAAAATTACACCACTAGAGACGTGATTTAAAAAATAATGATGAGAATTAGGTATTCTGTTGGCAGAAACAAAAAAAAAAAAAAAAACGGAAAAAATTATTTTGGTTACACGTGGCATGGGTTCTCAGGCAACATCGCAATTCATTTTCTGTCGAATAGACAAAGCAAAGGGAAACAGCATTTCTTTCATATGTCAGAAGAGCTCAGGCGAAAGGATACGTCGTTAAAACAACACTGGCGCTACCTTAAAACTGTTAAAAAGTTACCTTCATAACTGAGACAGAGTCCACAAAAAAATTACACCTCAGCAGCACGGGAATCAGAACTCACACCCCTTGTATTACTATTTCGCTCCTTTAAGCACAATACCAACTTGACTTACGATATGAGCGCTTATTTTTACTGTAAATATAAGATCAAGTACGTACAAAATAATATTGTAATAGGGTTAAAAAGAATAGTTAGACCTACATGTATTTCTTTTTAAGAGTTAAGTTGTTGAGTCAAGAGATTTGGACGTCTCTTAACAACGGGTTATTAAGAGCCGATTTAAGAGTTCTGTGTAGCTAGGAAACATTAACAAGTAATGAATAATACGGTCATGTTTTATTAAAATTGTAGTTTTATTATGATTATTTGAGTTGTTTTATATGTTTTACGTATTTCAAACTTGCAATACATTTCTTTTTGCACGCAGCTACACTTTACATCAACAATAGTGCACAATCTTTGTACTGTTACAAGTATTTGTAAAATTACAAAGAATTTCTTAGTAAAAATTACAATTTTTTTAAGAGTGTAAATACTCTATCAAAATTGTCAGAAAAGTACGATTAATGATTCAAATAAAAGAAGGATTCATATAATATTTTGTTTTACTGTAAAATATTTTGCTAGAAGTAAACTATTTATTGTTTAAAAAGAATTTATTAAGATTTTATGTTTAATCACCATTTACGTGTATTTCCATTCTGGATGCTGCAGAAAGCACATTTTGCAACTCCCCTTCCCTTTCCCCTTCATCTACTACTATTTTTGCATGAAATAAAATTTAGTAATAAAATTAGTAATAATGCCCACAATATCTTTAATAATAGATTTTAAACACATTCATGTCAGCTGCGAATACATGTGGTTATTTTGGGCATGGAGCATTTTATTTGTAATGTAACTGCTGGAAAGTAATCAAATTGGCCTACTTATCTTAGCTGAGAAATACGTAACACTACGTATTATATAAAGGCTGTTCATGATAAAGTGAGCACTTTTGAAATCAACCTTAGAAAAAAGTCACTGCCCCTACCTGCATATATTTTAACGGTCGCATTGTGTGACTTGTGTACAGTAAAGTTGGTAACGATGGAGGGGAAAGTAGTTCCATATATTATTTTTATCGTTTTCGGTTTTTTTATGCATAGAAGTGTAAAAATGAGTAGAATTGTGCACTATTTCCTTTTCTAATGATTTCACAGCTTAATTTGACCGACGCATGAATAAAGTGATGAGGCCATTAGCAATGTCAATTTTACATAAGGCAGAAGAACACACAACGTGTATACAAGTAGATCTTAAGCAGCGATTTCAAAAGTGCTCATTTTACCGTGAGCAGCCTATAGTAACAATGCTTGCTACAGTCGAGGAGATCTTTCCTTAGACCTACGCTGCTCCACACTTCTGATAATATTGCAATAATAAAGGGGATCTGCAAGCGACAGCGGATAGGAATATTGGATTTACTATGTGAAAATGCAATAAATCCCTAGAGTTGAGAAATATTTGGTGTGCTTATACGGGCATGCTAACAATAAACACTGATCCCAAATACAAATCGCACCGGCTCTGTGTTCCTCGAGGTGAACAACAGGATTTCATTACACGATTTGATCAAGGGTGGTCATGGTGAACACCTGCATTTCAGCCGGCCTAGGAACGGACTTGCCTCCGCCTACCCGAGTGAGAGAGAGAGACAGAACGACTTGCAAAGCACCTATCACAGGTAGCTGGCAGGCGGACAGACGAATCTGCAGGCATTCCCTCCTACCTGCCATACCGCCGTCGTCCAATTGTTTCCTTTCCCGGGGAGAAGTGGCCAAACATTGGCAGAGCTCCAAAGTCCTACAGTGGTGCTTCTATAGTTTGTCCAAGTTTGCAATCTAAAACCCTTCTTACACTGCCGCGCGCCTCGGCTAAATTAGTTTCGAAATAAAATTCTGAGCCGCGCAGTTTACTGTTTAGGTAAGTTTATTCTAAATCACAATTCGTAACTCGGAAACTCATGCTTATCGAGGATCATGTATTTTTTAAATATAGCCTATTTACGGTAAAGTGAGCACCTTTTAAGGCCCTGCTCAATTTTTCGTTTCAATTAATTTCCATCTTTCCGCCACTTTTTAATATAAACATTGGAATATGACTAATAAACACAGTGTATACATTTCACCACTCTCAAAAGTTAACGTCTGAGGCTGTACTAAAATATGTTTATTAGGGGTTAATGACTTTTGAGAGGGCCTTAAAAAGTGTTCACTTTACCGTGAATAGCCTATGCTACAACGCACCAAGTAGAATATGCTGTTGTGTTGGAAGGCTATTATAAATGTAATAAAAATCCGATGACATATATATATCTTGTTTACATTTTGAATCGCGTTGCAAGTGGTTCTAAATCTCAGTCACGGATAATACATTCGTCTTGTGTCTCATCGAAATCAGACGGCTAACAGGCACTAAAGAAAACCAAGTCGGCAACTCGTCCTCATGAGACGTATTTGTTTATCACAAAGTATAGATACTATTATGCGGGAGTAAACAGACTGGCAATGGGAAGCGAAAGCACGTCTGCCTTACCGCCTAGGTACACCGAAAGCACGTCTGCCTTACCGCCTAGTTTCACCTGGTGGTCTTCATTCCCCTGCATGTACGACTTACACACACACTTCTCATACTCGAGAGACAGATTAGATAATGCCAGAAGCTCGCATGATATTGTCGCTTTCATGCCAGCAGTCGACCACGTCTGTACCTCAGGCCTGATTATGAACAACCTTACAATGTTGCTGAGCGTCACCCAGAGATAGTCGAAATATGTGTTTATTTACCTCTTATAAATAAATATAAACTAATACAGTAATAACAAATAAAATTATTGCGTTCAGATTCATATAACTTTATATTTAATACATTTAATTGAGTAATTTTCATCGACAATTATCAGTCAGCTATTAACAAGTAATTATAGTTATTTTTGTAGAGCGCTGCAGTTTACGAAGCTTTTCTTCTTCGAGCATTCGAAATTAAAATCACTGGGCATTGACGGTCTTTCTAGCCGCAGTCTATTTTCGATATTTTGTAGACTCAATGAATACTGAATTACAAATATAGCTATGCCTGAGGGTAGGGGCATTAAATAAATTACGTTTAAAAATAAATGAAAATTCAAATGAAATGAAATGAAAACGTAAACGGAAGTCTGCTGAAATAGTTGCAGATTTACCCTCTGAGTACCCCTTCTCTGAGTTGTCAAAATATAACCTAAGTGGAATTTTGGACAGCTTATAATATTTTAACGGTATTTATAGGTTGAGTTTATGTTTAGCAGGTATGGTAGTGTCTACTGTTGTGCATTGTGCATTCAGACAGCCAAATATTACACTAATGGCATATCAACAATTACATAATATACACTTAAACATTCAACATTAATAGTTGGGAAACATGACAATTCAATGGCACACATCTCTGAAAATTACATTGTCTTCGTTTTAACGTGTTCATCTGAAACAGAATACAAGAACACTGTAACATAGTTACAGGTGGTAGTGACGCTTTTATTTGAAAGCAAAGTTAAGTTGGCAGCAGTGCTTCCCAGTATGCCTCGTCGTTCTAACGGGAGTCCAGAAGCAAAATAGACGGCAAGGAACAACAGTTGGCCATCGCCATGCTATTGTAGTTCGCGTTCCTCGTTGGTCGTTGAATCTCATTTCCGCCTGCTTCTGTCTTCCGCGACGAAACTCGAGAAAATACTCTGGATCAGCTATTTGTAACAACACTTGTTCACTGGGAAGCGTTTTTAAGTGTTTGAACAGATTATTAGTGCTTTTGAGCATAGAACCAATTTCACTTGTACAAGGGCGTGTGTAGCGTAAAACAGTTTATGGTACGCTAACGTTCACGTACTCTAGTGTTCGTGGTTCTCTAGCCTTACATCTAAACACTGTAACTGAGTTTAAAAATAATTATGTGTTCACCACAGCACTTTTAAGCACTCTTGAAGTTCACTTGTAGAAAGTTCGTCTAGGTGTCTTTCTCACTATCATTTTGTTGTTAAATTTAGAGGGTGATTTAGGCAATGTAAAATTATTTCATAGCACATTGTCCTAACAATAAGACACTCTCTAAATTAGTAAATCAGAATAACTTAGCGTTTTCTAAGGGAGTTGAGTTGATACAGGAGAAATAACTCCATTGTCCTGCTCAGCTCTAAATATTCTTTCAAATGTGCCATTGCAACAATCAATAATTCTCGTCGTAAGTCAAACTTCAACCAGATCTCGTGAAAACGTAATAATCAACAATAAATTTCAACAAAATATTCATTTACAATTAATGACGCAATAAAATCTGATTCTATATACACGAATTGTCAACCATACACTATAAGATAACATACAAGTGTAAAACTCGTCTCGTGTTCAACGGAAGAATTCTGAATTCTGAGAAGAGAAGAGTAACAAGATAGTAAATGCAACTTACTCCCAAATTAATAAATGAAGTTTTTACGCTTGTACCAGTTGGGAACTATCATCAAAACTGTAAGTACTAAATGACTCATACGCAAACACGGTTAGGGTGTTAGGAGTGTTACAAATGAGGTCGTGTCATTGACTTCTCAACTCAGTGCAGCTATTTGATTTTCCGTAACTGCGTACGAGGGAAACCAGTGTGATAATAGATGTTTATCAACTTCAGTGGCATAATTAACTCTTCTCGTTTTTTAGGCCTTATCAGCACATTATCCCACATGAGCTTGCAGTTTATTCGCCTCTCAACAACAAAATAATTCATCGGCTTTCGCAGCGCCTGTAGCTTACTTCTGGCGATGGGAGACACATCAGGAGCGGTGTATCAAGTAAGTCCCTTATACAAGTCACAAGTGTAGGTGAGCAACATATAGCCACTGCAGAAAATACACAAGGCATAGAACCCTTAAAACAAGAATACATAATAACCCTTGACAAAAACACTACATAAAACTGGCACAAATAAACACTAGCTGTGCACATATACCCAAGGCTCTGTTAAAATATCACTTTTCAGGATGTTCTACTGCCTTGGCCCACTGCAACCTCTGGACACTAATTAACATTAATTCCCAGTCGAGCCGCCGACAAGCATTTAGCTGTCGTTACAGACTTCTCATTCAACTGCTGCCGGTTGTTGACTGAACATATAAGTTGGGTTCGTGATAGAGTTTCAGCTGGGTTATGTTAAACTTTCCGACTGGTTTACCATTTATGTCTTTTAACTCATTGCAATTATTTCTGGTGATTCCAGTAACTCGCCAAGGACCTGCAAATGTCAAGAACTACTTGCGAGTAATAAATTCCCAATACGAACTAGTGAGGGTAGTTCGGCGTAAAACTAGGTTGTTCAACTGGAACTTATTTAATTTGATGTCACTTGCAGCTTTTTGCGGACAAAAACAAACGTCTTCTCACCTTTTCTAATAATTCCCTTCGGACTTTCTCAATATTCTCTTCGGTTGTAGAAGCGTCGAGCTTCTGTAGAACATCTAGGTCTTGTAGTAGGCAACCCAAGCGCTGATTAGAGAGGACCTCTAAAGGTGCAAGACCTGTAGTTAGATGTACTGTGTGATTGATCATAAATTCTACCAGGTTTATCTTGGTTCGTTGGACCATTGGAAAATACTAGCATATTTTCTGATTAAACCAACTACACTATCGAGAGTTTTCCACTTCTCTGGTACTGTTAGAGACGAATGCGAATCAGGCGAAGTGATGAGCTAGCCACCAAAATTCAAGCTGATGTCATATTGAGTCATAAAATCTGTGCCTAAAATTAGAGGATCCACAGGTCCCTTAACTATCAGTACATTAGCTAACTTGCTAGAGTCTAGACCTTCAACAGTTAACACAGTCTGTCTATTTACCATTGGACTATACCGTGAAGTTACCCTTATTATCTTGAGCCTGGGAACTGGTAAAATGGGAAGCTTGAAACCACCCTACTTTAAATATCCTTTATAAGATCTTCATTCACACAGCTAACTTCAGCTCCACTGTCTAATAAAGTCGGTACAGTTACATTGCAGACTCTCAAATTAACTTCAGGTCACAAATACACCCTTGAATTGGATAAACTCTCCTCACTTTCCCTAAGAATGAATTCCCTACCCCATTTAATCCATCATTAAAATCAAAATTGCTGAAGAGTTACATTTAGACTTCACTTGATTTAGAAAAACCTTCTCAAATACAAGTACTGTGGTTACAGTAACTTAGGTACTAAAGGTATCCCCACTAAATTAAACCGGGTCAGCGCTGGGAGATGTTCTATACCAACCCTCTCTAGTTTAACTCTTGCCTAGAGTTTGAAACATTCTCAACTGCTTAAGAGACCATTACTTCATTTCTTGTAGGTCGAGGAAAGGGCAGTGCTAAAGGATTTAGACCATTATTACATTGAAAATATCTCTGTTGACTGATGGGGTTATGTATTGGCTGGAAAAATGGATTTGCTGGGTGCTGTGGTGGTACAATCACATGTTGGGCAACCTGACAATGTTGTACTGTCCTTTGATTAACAAAAACTTATGAGTGATTACCATTTGGCATTACAGTATATATCTGGGTAGCAGGTTACCAATTGGTTGCACAGGCCACAAATTTTTATCTTGTTGAGCGGATACCTTACCAGTAGGTGAGTTAGATCAACTCGGACTAGCCTTACCTTCCTTCGTAGGCATTACATACACGCTCCCATCAGTGTGTATGTATGCATGCATTACGCTGCGGTGGTGCGCCAGAAGATTCAGCCATCTTCTTATCACTGGTATTCTTCCTCTTGTATCTTGGAGAAAACCTTTTTCCTCGCCCCTTACCCTGCTGGTAGAACTGTTGTTTGTTCTGCTCAGGAAATTGTTCGAAATTATCAGTATTTTCAGAGTTAGGTTCAAATCCTATAACATTAACTCTGGGGTTACTGTTTGTAAACTGGTTAGTTGTGTTACCAGATACTTGCCTATTATTTTGTCCTTGGTACGATGGCTGTATTCGGGGTTGAATCCGCCTATCAAAATCTCGAAACGGTGGAGGTTTTTGTCTCTCATGTTAATCAATTTTGAGGGTTTGGTGTCGAAAATCGGACAAGTTTGTAAAAGGCCTATCCGTCCATCTGTCTTGGTATCGTGGAGTTAATTGCGAGACTATCGCATCCGCGAACTCCTCGTCGCCCATCGGGGCATTCAGATGACGTGTCCTCTCAAACATTTCACTGAAATGCTGCTGCAATGTCTTAGTGCGTTTGGGATCATATTTATCTAGGTGGAGACGTGCCTTCAAATTACCCTGGATACGAGCACTCCAGCTTTGCTCCAGGGAAATCCGTTTGAAGTGTTCAAAAGTGTGCGCTTTTTCTTTCTCCATCTCCACCAGAAAAATGCAGTGGACTTCAGAAAAGGTAGAGCAAAAGCTCTCTATAGCTTAGACCAAACAATTTAGAATATTTTTCTTACTTTCGTAAGTAGGTGACAGGGTTTTCAAGACTACAGCCCGAAAACGCCGGAACAACCCCCGACCACTGTTTTTATGGATGGTGTAGCATCGCAGCAGTAGGTTTCAGAACTGAAGTAGTAGTGCTGTGTGAAAAAAATTTCAGGAGCTACATTATACGAAACAGCACTGTGTGGAACATTTTGCGTTTCAGTAGGAATGCTAGGTAGGTGTGCGGGATACTCAGTAACTTGCAATGCACTTAATCTACAATTTACCTCACTCAGTTTCGCCTGTATTTCCTTAATTTTCTGTTCAAAAGTTTGCTCAGTAGTTTAATATGCTGCTTCTCATTGATTGATCCTTCCGTCAATGTGTCGCTCAAAATTAACTAACTGGTTATCAACATTAGCCAGAATGTTATGATCAGGTGCTTGCGAATTTGAAATGGGCATGTTTAACACCTGAGTAATCCAGTTCTCCAGTCCGGACATTTGCCCTTCCGAAGAGCTACGCGCGTGTTCTAAATTAGTTGTGAGCTTCTTGGCTACTAGCTCTAGTGTATTCTGAACCGTAGAAATATTTGAACGTACGGAAACAATTTGCTCTTCTGTAGTGACAAGCTCGTACGTAATGCGCTCATCAACCATTATTTATAATCGCTTGAAATTCTCTCGTAATATATCTACATTAATGACATGTGTGGCCTGATTGGTAGAAGTTTCTGTTACGGCAGTCTGTAATTCACTAACTGCATGTTGAGTACTGTCTGCTTTTGCCTGCAAAGTTAGTACTTTATGCGAAACTTCCGCCTTTAATTCTGCCATACTGTCATTGACGCCTTCAAATTTGTTTTCTAAGGTATCCAACTTGTTCGCAAGGTCAGATTTTGTGCGGCCTCTTTAGATTCAGCCTTTCGTTCATCGAACCTGTTATCAATTGCATCCAACCTGTTATTAAATTCTTCCCTTTGTTCATCAAATTTACTATTCATGAATTGCATAACTGCTTCGAAGGAAAAAGTGTTACTTTGACATGGAACTACATTTCAATTTGCAACGAGAACATTATGAGCTGGAACATTTACCATCATGTTTTGTACAAAAATTTCCATTTGCCGTAACATTAACATTAAATTTATCCTATACTACAAAGCTGTTATCTTGGCTAACTGAAGACGTACCAGACACGCTAAGGGTACTGGAGTCGCTGTAAGCCATTTCTTTGTAGTTGGCTTCACACAACACATGTAGGGAGCTTCTAAAAAAGTACGGTTCACGTAATGGGAAATTGTTCATCACCCAAATGTTCTCTGTGTGTTGCCTGCTTACGTGTTTACTGCTGGTTTCACTACAGATTGGCTAAATAACACGAATGCAGTGCTGGTGTTGAAAAAGAAAGGAAATTTTTAATGTGTAATTAGTTCATAATTTGTCGGGCGTGTGGGTGATGCATTACAAATGTTTTATTGAGCCTCTTTCTTCCTCTATGCTCGTGGCGTCTGGCTTGACTGAAATGACGCCACGCGAGTCGGCTTCCCTTTGACTTACACCGAGCGTGGGGGAAAATGCTGAATAATTAAATTTGCTCTGTGTTAGTGTCTGATTTTACTTCTAATATCAGGTAAGTTGTGAAAAATGATATTTCTGGTACATTATGAATTTAGAAATACGTGAAACACATTACACTTCAAAGAAACATACACGGGCAACAGACAAACATTTTTATGCTATTCGTATACACACAAGACCTTAGAACAAGAAAAATCCCTTGAAGATAAAATTCCAACTACGCTAAACATCTATTGACAATCTTAGTTTGACAATCTATTGACAATCTAGTGACAATCTATAGACAATTTTAGTTTTATTAATAGAGAAGTACGTGAAAATTGCAAATTCATTACCATTATAAAATTTATCTGTGCAGAAAATCCAAAAATATTTAACTAGAACTCAGTGGAAAATTGCTGTGCTTTAAACAGCAAATCAGTTAAACATATCTGAACTACTAAATCGCCTCTCTAAATATTAACAGACAAAATAGATACTTTATTTGAGGCGTAGAAATTAATGCATACCTCCGTGGCCAAAACTGCTTGATTACACCAGGTAAATTGCAAAGAGAAAGACGATGACAAAATAAGTACCACTTCCAGAGATAACTGAGCTCAGTTCACAAAACAAAATTAATGAAAGAAGTAGAACTGTCAAAATACATGAAATGTAAACAAACCAAAATAAACAAATAAAATTTATAGGCTATGTCATGAATTACAAATCTAGTTATGTCTGCGGGAAGGAGCTGTAAAAAAAATTACGTTTCAGAGTAAATAAACATTCAACTCAAAAGAAATTAAATCTTAAACAAAAAGCTTTGAATGCTGAAATCGCCGTATTAAGGAATACTGTAGTATAAAATTCGGAATATTTAATGCATACCAATAATAACAGTATTACGAAAACTACTATATAAAATGCTACTTTAATTTTTTATGTCTTCATTTAAACAAAAATATATTCGTGAAATTGTAAAGTCGTGCATAAAAACTGATAGTAAAATAGTAACTGAAAAAAAAAAAAAAAAATACACTACTGGACATGGAAATCACAAAACCCGTAAGAGCGGGATGGAGCTGCGTTTCCAAGGTCAAGAAGCGAGGGAGCGATACAGGCGACACTAACAAGCACTTCTAGCCCCTCATCGCTCCTACGCGCAAGGCGTGCAGTGTTTCCGTCGTGACGTACTGTGTAAACTATATCTGTAACAGTGGGTTTTATTATTTTCGATGAAAGCCCACGGATCAAACTACGCCGGTATGTTTGTACTTTTCGTTTGCCTTTTAAGGAAACTACATAGGCAAACGAAAGTTTTTCTCCAAGAATACACTTAATATGACAAAAGGAAGAAAAAAAACACCTGCAATTTTTTTGTTTTTATCTTTTCTGACAAAAATACCTCTTTGCAGAACTTTTATTTACCAAAATACGCGTATTCGCGCAAACGACTATTTCACAGAAAATGTTTCAGTAGGCCCTACATCTTCCTTTTAACACATTCAGTCCCAGTGTACACAATTGTGTATATTACGCAAGTGTAGGTAATTTTTGGTCGCTACTTGCACAATGCAAATCACAATGACCGATGATCTTATCTGTAGGCAAATGATTCGCAAACCTTCCTACTGTCCTAGACCATAATTGGTTCATATAACTGTAGCCGAACATATAGTCTACAGCTCATTGGCTGTGACAATCAAACATGTGTTTTGTCGACTTAAGTACAGCACGCACTATACTTTTTTGTTTGCACCACCTAAAGCCGTAAATTAAAGTGGGCCTGAAAGGGTAAAGGTGTCATCTAGTTGAAATCAAGATCACATAGGTTACAATCCAGATTGCGTGATGCAAACGGGTAAATTGACGCCGCAGCAACATCACTGCTCTACACGTGATAGAGAGGGCGCTTGCTGCCAGTAACCAGTGCCTAAACGGCCATACAGCAGGCTGGAAAGGTAGAAGTCTGCGTGTTAGATGCAGGTGGGTGGGTATGCCATAGCGTCGTGCTCACGAATAATATCACCACCCAGATCAGTTTGAACGAGGTCATGTGGTCTGCTCTTCCTATAGACATTCATCTTGGTCGTGCACTCGCCACTGTGACATGATGTTTGCAGGCGTGGGCACGTGCATGCAGTATATATGTCACGTTGATTAGGTATACGTAGAGTCCTGAAAAATTCGCGAGTTCAATGACCTGCAGGCTAGACTCTGCAGTCTTATGTACACATATGCCGATATTAACTGCACATTGGTTGTATGCTGTCACTGTGGAAGGCGACGATTGGGCCAGCGTTCTCAAGGATGTGGCAAACACTGCGTGAACCAATGGTGAAAGTCATATAAACACACGTTTTATTTTTCAATTCTACCTTGTCCCAAAACTTATCCACGAATTACTCAGGTCTCTATTAATAGCTCATCAATAGGGGCACTTTTTTTTCGCGAAAATAATCCAGGTCAAGTTGTGTTACGAAACATTTTAGTTCAGAACCCCTTTTTTGTTAGGCTCGTTTGAATTGTTACGAGTCTTACTTGTCTGCCCGCGAATTTCGGACGTTCACAATCGGAGAAACTTAATTCTGATTGGCCCTCTCCTGTAACAGACTCTCACCACACAAAGACAAGCGGCCGCTAACCAAAGGAAGGCCGAAAGTGTGCACATAGGATATTGAAGTCTAGCCTCCGCGTAATTTTTTTTTTTTGTGAAATTGGCGGCCCTACTCATCAACAGTAATATTGTGAATTAAAATATTACTATTGTATTGGGAGACAGTACTCGCCTCTCCATTGGCTGAGAGCTAGCCAGTAACAAATGTTATTCAGTGGTGTGCACTTGTAGGACGATCTTACGTGGGAAAGCAAGAGTACAGCAGAAGTGTCGTTCCTGTAACGGTAGATCTGAGTGAGTGAAGATATTTGTACGGCTCTTAACATCGAGGTCTTTAGAGCTGATGAGGGTGATTGAGGCGAGTATGGAACAGCCCTAGTATGAAAGTGTTGGAAAACGGGAGGTCCCCGAGAAAACTCTCCGTCCAGCGACTCAATGGAAATATCCTTTTCACCTTGACCTTATATTCATCTCTTGCCTATGCATCTCGTGTTGATCTACTCTGACGCCTTGTATTTTTTCGGGTGAAGTGTAAAAAAAAGTTTAAATAGTCTTTAATATTAATTCTGGCTACAGGTGTGACGTAGTGTTGTGTAGTGCGAAGGTGACCTTATTATCTCGGCCTAAATGTAGGTAGCTGGAGAAAAGATTTTATATTTTTACTTGTTCTGAAATTTTTGGTTTTCTCGAATTATTTGTGTTTAAGGTCACATACAAGTTCATTTGATTTCAAGGCCCCTTATCTTTCACCCGTCTGACGTCAAATAGGAATGAAATAGCATATATACCCGGCCGTCTTGCTCATGCATCTGATCAGTGATTCTGGTCCCGAACGAAGTAAGGCGTTATGACTGAGCTTCCGCGCAAGAAAGGACTATGAGATGCCTCATCGAAAAATACAGGACTAAACTTCGTGTGCACTATGCAATATTGAAACCCGGAATAAAATCTTAATACAAGCTGTAGACGAGTTGCAAAGACTGGGGTGAGTCATGAGCTCCTCAACTCGTATACCGACTCGGATTTCGGGAACATTTTTAGAGATATTTTACGTTCTCCGACTGTGTATATTCTTATGTGAAATTATAATGAAATTTTAAGCAGTCGGAAATGGAGAAGCATGCCTGCAATGAGCTAGGGACCTGAGTTCGATAAAATCGAAATCACAAAAAAAAAAAAAAAAAAAAAACATATTTTCCTCATACTTATAAAAAAGTCGGAAGTATACATGGTGATATGCTGGACATAGTTACATAGAACGAAGCGAACAAGAGGCTAGATAAATCTATACATTTTATTTTATATGCAGTTAATTGTAATTGAAATGTAATTCCTCCTTGCACATGTCGTAGGAACTTTAGACACGAAATACCCTTCGTGATCTCCCTGGACGATATGTGATTATACCGAAACTAAATTAAGACTAAGCTTATCACTGATTAAATTGTATTGAACTGTATAGTGTTTTTTAAAGTCCCCCGGTTTTATGCTTGAAGGCTTAGCAGGGGGCGGCTTACAGACTAACTTATAACCTAACTTAGATTAACACCTATGCCTTGCCCGGGATTCGAGCCCAGAGCCTCCCGCACCCCAGATCGGTGGCGCGCCAACCGATTGCGCCACGGGAGGTCGGCACCACTGATTAAAATAATTGGACAGCCTACCTGAAATATATATATACGACCAGCCGTCTGAGAAACGTCGAGAACTTCCGAGCGCTGTCGACCCAACCCAAGGCAAGAGACTCATCGATGTACACTTTATCATTTAAAACACACAATCAGGATGAAAAGCTATAGGAAATGTAAAGCGATGAAAAGTTATCCAATTACGTACCCAAATTAGATTGAAAAACTGAATTTTCCTCCAGATTCCCTAGGTTACTGAGCCTCTGTAAATAAATAGCCTATTTGCTCATTTAAGTTCAAATACAATAACCAGCCAAACAAATGTGAACCCAAAGTATAGTCGCGCGTAATAAATATTGTGGAGTCTAGCTTGTTTCCAAGTGAATCTGCGAAATTTCCGGGTCTCTTATTATAATACAACACTCTGGACTGAATTTTCTCAAAATCTTGTGTAAATAAAAAAAAAGATGTTGACGACTTCGCTTGCATGTGTGATATATCGAAGGCTACAAGAAATCAGCATTTTAGAGTAACTATTACTTTTCTCAGATCCATAACGACTTTTTAATACAAAGACAATGTACACGTTCAGTGAGGAAGTGTGTGTATGTATGTAGGTATATAGCAAATCGCTTTCTGAAATTATTATTACGATAACTGATATAGCTCGAGCTGCAGCTGTGAAGAGGTGAAATTTTCTATGCGGTAGATATGTGTTTTTTTTTGTTTTAGCCGTAAATCAGTGTCGCAAACATGCTGGTACGTGGAACTTCATGGCAGAAGAACCGATGTTTGTGGAAAGACAGCTCATCGTTACCAGCATGCAATCTGAGCTGACGCCACGTGTCAAGCTGTCCATAAACTAAGCACCTTCGGAACTATTTTCTTTCGCAAACATACTGTGGCCCTACTGGCCAGTCAATAGCGCTGAATTTCTCACTGGCAGTGCCAATCGCTGCTGCCACTTTAGAAAGGATGCAGTTCAAATAGATCGCGTTGTTGTTATGGGAAAGATACACTATACGGTCATTAGTTACTAGTTACTGTATTCCACTTATAAACTAACCATGGTGTGGTATGTTGTCAGTACGATGAGCGTCTGTCTGCTGACACTGCCACGGCCTTCGTCCTTCGAAGAAGACTTTCCATGTGATCTCGGTAGATCATTCTGGAATTTAATTCTACTCCTCCTAAAAATTGTGAAAAATTTTATGGGCGATTTCAAGCGTTTTTGTATTAATCGTTTTCAACCGGCACTTCAATAAGTGAAAACCTAGACATTGAATTACTTTGGCGACCCTGATTCAGGGGAATTTAAGTGTTTTCTACACATTTACGCTGAATTCAACTGCGCAGGACACTGATTATGCTGCAGTTAACAATTCATCAGTCTTGACTTAGGTTAGACTTGCTAGGGTTAGGAAAATTTCACGAGTTCCATGACCTGTATTCTAGACTCCACAATCCTTTGTATAGTTGAACCTCGGATATTTGTTCTTTGGCTGTTGCCCCAGTGTTACAGCACATTTCACATTATGGGATTCGCGTCTTGTTCCCTTGAAAGTCGGCTATTGACGCGGAGTCGTCCAGGGCGCGTGTCTAATAAACTCTGATCCAATTGCAAAGGTGACTTCAGTGCACACGCGTTTTAAATCTATCTTGTCCTGAATTGAAGTCGTAAATTTTTCCTATCCCTAATTTCCACGAAAATATTTTCACGCGCGATAAATTACAACACTCTACAGGCACATCAGAAGTTTTCGTTTGCTTATTGGCTAGTTGTCTTTGTGAGGAGACATTTTCTAACTCGAGTGGCCAGTAAGAATTAAGTTACTCTGATATTGATACATCTGTGATTCGCGGGCAGACAGAAAAAAACGTATAAAACGCAAATCATCCAACCACGAGAGTGGATATGAGCTATACGGTTCTGAAATGCAACTGGTCCTGAAATCTTTTCGCGAAAATCGGGTGCCCCTACTAATAATTAGAGATAGGGAAATTTCGTAAATTCATTTCGTAACAAGATAGACGTCCAGCACATTTACACTGAAGTCACCTTTTCAATTGGATCACTGTTCGTTCGTTAGACACGCCAGGGACGACTCTGAGACAATAACACACTTGCAAGGAAACAAGCAGCAAGTGCCATACCGCCAGCTCTGGGGCAACAAACAATGAACAAACATCTGAGACTCCACTGTACACAGGACTGCGGAGTCTAGCCAATAGGTCATTGAACTCGCAAAATTTTCCTATCCCTACTAATACTGAAAGAAGATTTTCATTTATGTGCCGAATAATTTTGTAACATATATTCCCTCGCGTATGCTCACTTAAATAAGGGAAACCAGTTCGTGGAAGCGAGTGTAATTTTTGGATTAAAATATAAATTTCATTACGCGAATAAAATTTTATATATAGGCCTACAGAGTGGATTAGATCAAGCTTTGAGAAGCAGCCAGACAAAACGTTTCCGTATACCTAAGACCATAAACCTAGCAGAAACACTTCCGACTGCTTTTGACTTTGGAAAGAACAACAGTAAGTGGCTGCAGTTACCGCTGCGCAGGTGATTGAAGAGGGCGCGACAGGTTGAAACGTACCTGCCACTCAGGAATGTAGTCCAAGAAGAGAACTCTGCCCCGTCGTGCTGGTCTTAAACCTTTTCGCGCCGCACACTCGCCCCTCAACCACCAGCGAGGCAACACATTGCAAGAAATGTTAGCTACCGCAAGCGCTGCATTGCTAGAAGTCTGCGTTAATAATTATTGCTGGAACTGTTTAATGTCTTCTGTGTCTTGTAAACTCTTCAGTGAAATTACGAACATTTTGATTTACAAAACCGGACTTTCCGTTACTTCTACAGACCTCTCCCTATGAATTCACGCAACCTCTCCCTATGAATTCACGCAACCTCTCCCTAAATTTGCTTGTTAGTTTCCTTTACTTCTAGTTTTAAAAAAGAGATAACGGAAATAATCCTTAATTTTTGTAATGCCGGGGTTCTACTGTGAAGGAAAATTGAAATATTTTGTACCTGAGCGAGGTTTGAACACGGCTCACTCACCTACCAGCTAATTGTAAGAAATTCTGATACAACTTTGGTAATTGTATTGTAATCAGATAAGCAACTTTACCAGTTTCTATTAAAGTTTCTATGTTTTGAGTGCAGCTAAATGTTACAGACGCCTGATGCTTCTTTTTCTTGTTTGAAGGAATATTTCTAAGTGGCGTTCAATACCCAAGGCAGTGACTTTCCGAATGTCGTGCTAATTTTATAGATAGATTGTCTTTGCTGGCACTCTGATCATCGACTAAAACCGTAGGTGTGACAATAGAGTGGCCCGAATCTGCAAATCGCCCTCTACTAGGGGGAAAAAAAAAGGTTTGGCTGTGTTGAGGACACGGCCGTTTGTTTTGCGTGAATACGTCTACGTTGACGCTAGGGCGCCTTGCGGTTTATTTTACGTTCCCGGCAATGCTTTACTCGATCATATGGGGTTTTATGGGTATTGCTGGATTGATTTTGAGGCTCTCTTTCTAACCATTTAGGCATACTATTACTGCATTTCGACGTGGGTTTTTGACAAGTATAGGTCGAAATTGTGTTACATTTTCTTAATTTCTTATATTAAACTCATACTATTTCACCACAACCATGCCACACAAATGTTTTTGTATACTCAATCGATTGACCTTGACGAGAGCTGTGGATTGAAACCTAAACGAGCGTCGTAACTTCTCCTAGTCGAAGTTATACTACTCGGAAATTATGAGACGCAGCGAAACGATCTCAAAATTACCCCCCTCCCCGAGAGTGAGGCTTCGTAGTCCGAGTGGTGTAATTGAATTTTGAATGTAGACTATAGATTCGGAGCTGCAATGCCAAACTGTATCCCCCGATTTTGTTATCATGGGATTTTCTGGATTACCTCCCACTATGATTGCAAATTTTAAGACGTATTCACCTCAAAACGCTAGTGGGCTCAGCTCCCAGCAGGCGACAAATAGTTGCAGGCTCATGATACTATTCCTTTCATTGTACTAGTGTGAGATGGGCTGCTGCACCTTTGAAGGAAACACAGCGGTTGGCCACACCGCAAGTTAAACTGAGGTGTTGTTTCGTGGCTGCCGTAACACTGCCCAACTCTAGCCGTTCCGTTGATTGAAACTGATGTACACACGTAGTTCGTAATATTTGTTTAGATCTCCTTCCTTAGTAACCTCCCATAATTCTAATTGAATAACGCGTGCGTTTTGTTCCCCATGCGGGATTCGTTCGTTTAGCGCAGTCCTTAAACCGCACCGCTGCGAGTTGAAATGCCCGTATCGACAATTGAAACAGGATGTGCATTGTTTCTTCGCCTCTTGCGTTGGCGATCGAGACATGTGCGGCAACACGGGTCGGGTTTATGTGGTGTCAGTCAGCCGTGCGTACAGATTGTCGTTCTATCAGCTGCGTGGCTGCGTCAATATTACCTCACCACTGACACGCATCGGTTACTTCGTATTGCATCGCTTATATATACATAAATCTCAGACATTCCTCCACAGATTATTTTTTTAATTTTTTTTTGTAAATCTTACTGTACGTTTACAAACCTTCGTAGAAATACACCTTCATCCATTGGTAAATGTCGTCTTTGTAAGTTTACAAGTGCCGCGTTTGTAATACATGTAGAAAAAAAATTTGCATTGACCGAAATAGTTTTGCTTCGCGAAGTTAAGGGCGCTATGTAGCTGCGCGTCCAAGGTCAAGAAGCGAGGGAGCGATACGGGCGACACTAAAACGCACGCCTAGTGCCTCATCGCTCCTACGCGCAAGGCGTGCAGTGTTTCCGTTGTAACGATTTACTGTGTAAACTAAGATCTGTAACAGTGTAATTTTATTACACGCGATAAAAGACCACAGGTCAAACTACCAGCGTGCAGTCGTTCTTTTCTCTTAGCGCTTAAAGAAACTGCATAGGCAAGCTTTAAAAATGCTATATTTGACCACTTTTACGAATTTTTTTTTCTCCATTAATAAACTTAATATGATAAAAGTAAAACGATACGGACATAGGCAATCGTTTTTTTTATCCTTTCTGGCAAAATTTCGTATTTCCAGAACTTTTTATTTACCGAGATACGCGTTTACGAGCATTCAACGATCTCACAGAAAACATTTCAGGACATAGTACACTTATGGTTACAAACTATTACATTCCGCCGTAAATATTACAATTGCAGACTGAAAAAAAAAATCATTATATTTATATCATTACTAGTAACTGTCATCCGGACGCCAAAATTCATATTAAAAAGGATGCAACTGTTCAGTTCAGCTGCATCCTTAATGTCCTTATGACGCGCAGTTATCCTTACTGAGAGGTGAACATTTTTTTTTCTTCGCTTTAATCATACTACCAAATCAAAGCAAATGGCTGTTTGAGGAAGTAGTTACATGGTAATATGCTTTCGTTGCGGTGAAAATAATGTGGGTTCGAGTCTCGGTGTAGGCAAACTTCGTCATCTTGTAAGTACGATTTGAAAATATTTCCCTCCTTATATTATATTTTCACTATAGCTTGTTCTAGAGAGCACGATAAAATTAATTTTGTTTTGACTTCTCGATAACGTAGGTTGATATACAAGCTCCAATTTGTAATATTATAAATATATGTATTTATTGCAAGTTCTACAATAAATTTTTTATAGATCTTAACCGATTCACACCCAGTGTACACAACTATGTACAATACGCAAGTGTAGGTAATTTTTGGCCTGTACTGCACAATGCAAAGCGCAAAGACCAGTGATCGTATCTGCAGGCAAATTATTCGCAAACCCTCCTACTGTTCTAGGTCATAATTGGTTCATATAACTGTAGCCGAACATATAGTCTAGAGCTCACTGGCTGTGAAACGAAACAAGTGTTGTGTCTTAAGTACATTTTTTTTTGTTTGCATCACCTGAAAGTGTAAATTAAAGTGGATCTGAATGGGATAAAAAAAAAAAAAAAAGTTTTGCGGTTGGCGTGTAAAAATTTTCGTGTGAGACCACAAGAAATTACAGCGTATGACGCTATCGTAAAAGTAGTGCCAAAATTCTGCGTGGTGCGAAGTTGAATTAGTGTCTGGACATTATGTGCACTGGTGTACCTTGGAGGCAGTTGCGGCCTCATTTTAGTAGCGTTATCTGCTCCTGCTTACACAGGAAGTGCCTGTATCATACTGAGCACGCCATGGTTCGCCGCTCGCTGTTGCTTCCTAGCCTTGTCTGTAAAAATATTTTCTTTTTGGGGGTTCGAGGGGAGGGAGCTTTCAGCAATATAACTACACGCTGTTCGCTCGGTTATTTGAGCTATTTCGAAAGCCCTGCTTTGGATCTACTTTTATTCTCAATTGGTATCTTTCCGCCATATGTAATATTATCATTGCCACGTGTAGTCCAAGTAAAAAAATATACAAATGTTAGGAGCGGTAATGTTGCCAATATGCAGATTTGTGCTCTTAAGAGTCCAGCAAAAAAACTAGAATCACTAACTTCAGTTGCCACAAATTTATATAATCCATTCACGGTTAATTCACATTTTTCTGAAGCCCTTCCAAAGTCCAAGTTCCAGGATATTCCTCCGCTTCGTGAAAACTTAGCTTAACTAAGACAAGAAAATTTCACCAAAGGATACCGCACCGACTTCGTGCGTACTCACTTGTAATCATATTTTACACAAGAACAATTTTTTTACTAGGCACTACCAACAAACGTGTTTTATCACTGTTTTATTCATATTTATCGTAAATGAAATATCATAAAATATAAATAAAATTTGGGCATCACTTCAGTTTAACGAAAAATAAGATACTTTTATGTTAACAGATGTATACAACGATATTTAGGATATAACTAAACACGTATTTAAGAAATAACTAAACCAGTCATACATGGAGTAATTTTTCAAATGTTTGATTCAAAAATTTTGTGAAGAAACCGCGAATAGACTATATAGCCGATCGTATACTCTGAGAATGAAAGGGTTAATTCGCTACACCAACTTAACAGGGGGCCTGCATGCCAATGTATACTGAAGCATACATGTAGTTATTGGTAGTAATTTTTTTTTAAATATTGATTTTAAAAATGCTTACTTTAACCTGAACAGACTTTAAGGTGGCCGCCTGCTTGAAGGAATTTTGCAAGTCCGAGGCCTAAAAGTATAGGAGCGCTAGGGGCGACCGAAACAAGCGCATCAACGCTTTCATCGCCTCTACGCGTAATGCACTGAACGGGCATGCAGTCTTGCCGTCGATGGCGCGCCTCTATGAGACTTTCAGCGGAGATCCTGCCATTTCATGACGTAATAATAATAAATATAAATATTTAATGCACGTTCCTATTCCTTTTTAAATGTTTTTTTTTTTACAGGAATGTTTGTATTTAAAAATGACCGTAAAACATCCGTTCGAGGCATTTTAACTACCACAAAAGAATAGTTTTGAGAGAAACGGACGAACTTAAAAACGTATACAGACGCGTGCCTTTTCCTAAATGCTATACGTAAGCGAACCTCACTCGCACGTGTTGGAAGATTTTTTAATAAAACTTTTTTTTTTTTTTTTGCTGGGGCTCTGGACACCGTACGTCGGCCTGCCCAGGCGGCCACCTCGACTAGTCGCCGGGCGAATTCTGCATCCTTTGCGACATGGCGCTTTAGGACGAGGCGCCGCCCAAATCCTTTCAAGTCCAATCCTATTTCTCTACAACATACGTTCATTTTCATATCGCGTGTTGCATGTTTCCGTGCGCATGATTGTACACGAAAGTAACACTTGTTCAGACTATTTATTGGCGCTAATGTGTGGACATTGTTCTTCCAGTTAATCTCCCGGCATGAAGAGATGGTGATCAAAACAACACAAGAATTAACGCACTCTGCGTTGTGAAATAAGGATTCCAGGCGTCCGCATGCCTGGAGCTGGCTTCTGTGATCCGATCGAAGGCTATTAAGGGCCACACAGGCACGCGCGTCAATTTACCAGATCGCCTCTAAGCGCCAAGCATGAACTAGCGAGCGGGACTTACGGCGGGCTACGTGGTGCTATGTAATTTTAAGTAGCGACTTTGCAATTTAATTGGTACGATAAGCGAAGCAAACTTCAGAGCCGCCCCCTACACAGGTTTTGCTGATATTCGCAAGGCACGACTTTGGGAGCAGCGAATTGTACACTCGTGTGACGGTTAAGCCCAGATTTTAACCTTTGATGACGGGTCTGTTCGTTTTTTCAAATGCTTTCTCAAAATATAAATCTGGGTGGCTAGCATCAGGGAAAATAAGGAAAACCTGGAAAAGTCAGAGAATTTTACGTTTATGGAAAAGTCTGGGAAATTTACATGAAGTAAGGGAATTTATATAGAATTGTTTAAAATGTATCAAATAAGAAAATAAATATTAGTTTGTAGCAATTCTGCTACATTTCATGTTATGAATTTTACTGCAAGCTTATTTCACCTTCGTAGGGAGATTTATGAGCCTGGGGACAATTTTGTTGCCTTATCTTTAAATGTAACAATTGTTACACACAATTTATTTTCTGATTTTTTTTTAATTTTACTAAATTAATCATTTAAAGACTTTTAATGAATCTCATTTAATTGGTACATTTTATCATCTCGTCTCTTTGTATTGTGACTTTTTTCGGGTTCTGAGAATGCAAGTATTTAACCTTTGTGTCACTTTTTTCCATTCTGTATCTTTGTACCTCTGTACTTTATTTTAGTTTTTATAAATATTTGTTTCTGCATAGGAAAGCATCCATAAATTAACGCTATGTTATTCTTAATTGAGACAAATAAAAAAATTATAATTTATTTTAGGAAAAACATACACATATTTATAATATTTTCCACGTAAATTGGTCAGGAAAATCTTACAGGATTCCTTGAAAAGTCAGGGAAATGTCAGGGAATTTGCTATAAGGATACTGTTAACCATCCTGTAAATAGTTTTGTTTCTAACCGTCAGGGCATATAATTCAGTTGGCACACTGGAGTTCTGAAAGATGATGTGTTCTTTCACCACACAGTTTTATCCATGGCCGATGAGACTCGCGTGCAAAGGCGTTTGTTAAGTAATACAACTCGTATTATTTACCCGTCGCCAGTAATGTCATCTGTTCAAAGCCGGCAACTTCGTTTCGGGAACGGGTTTTCAATCTCCCGTTGGACTAATAAGTCGAAAAGACAGATTTGTGTTCAATCGAAATTAAATTTACTAATCGTCAAATTTTGGCGCGTCAACTTAAATGAGACTGTAAAATCGTTGGCACGTGGATGCCGAATGCTGAACTGTTGTTCTAAGACGTACCGTTTGCTGCACGAGTTTGTGCATTGTGCCAGCGCAGAAGATTCATTTGTGTTGTCGGTAAAGCGATATAGACTTCTGCAAGAATGATCGTTTCCAACATCCTAACGGGCGGATCGTGTTGTTTCGGTCGTGCTGCTGCTTATGCGAAACGAACGAAGCGTGCGACAACACACGGATACCGACTAGAGCGAGAGTATGAAAGGAACGAAGTGTGCGACAACACACGGATACCGACTAGCGCGAGAGTATGAAAGGAACGAAGCGTGCGACAACACACGGATACCGACTAGCGCGAGAGTACGAAAGGAACGAAGCGTGCGACAACACACGGATACCGACTAGCGCGAGAGTACGAAAGGAACGAAGCGTGCGACAACTCACGGATACCGACTAGCGCGAGAGTACGAAAGGAACGAAGCGTGCGACAACACACGGATACCGACTAGCGCGAGAGTACGAAAGGAACGAAGCGTGCGACAACACACGGATACCGACTAGCGCGAGAGTACGAAAGGAACGAAGCGTGCGACAACACACGGATACCGACTAGCGCGAGAGTACGAAAGGAACGAAGCGTGCGACAACACACGGATACCGACTGGCGCGAGAGTACGAAAGGAACGAAGCGTGCGACAACACACGGATACCGACTAGCGCGAGAGTACGAAAGGAACGAAGCGTGCGACAACTCACGGATACCGACTAGCGCGAGAGTACGAAAGGAACGAAGCGTGCGACAACACACGGATACCGACTAGCGCGAGAGTACGAAAGGAACGAAGCGTGCGACAACACACGGATACCGACTAGCGCGAGAGTACGAAAGGAACGAAGCGTGCGACAACACACGGATACCGACTAGCGCGAGAGTACGAAAGGAACGAAGCGTGCGACAACACACGGATACCGACTGGCGCGAGAGTACGAAAGGAACGAAGCGTGCGACAACACACGGATACCGACTAGCGCGAGAGTACGAAAGGAACGAAGCGTGCGACAACACACGGATACCGACTAGCGCGAGAGTACGAAAGGAACGAAGCGTGCGACAACACACGGATACCGACTAGCGCGAGAGTATGAAAGGAACGTGTACCCCCCACGTGTCTGGTCGCTGTCCGTTGCCCTAACGGCGCATACTGTTGTTTTTTTTTTTTTAATACGATTGCCTTGCGCCATGGCTGCAAGTATAAAGTGATGTCCTGTTTACACGACTTCAGTTCATTATAGGGACTGCCCGTTCCCATTTCCTGCCAAAACTCGATGTAGAAAATATTTAAAAGAAATATCGTGTTGGCAACTTTAATTCACGTACCCAGAATCGTTCACAGTATCACATACATTCCATGCATAAATGTTAGTGCCTTCAGGAGACATGAGGTTAAGAGAGCATCGCACGTTAATCAACTTCAAATGCCTCAATTAATGTTCACAAGTTTTCGGGAGCAAAAATGGAAAATATACGAAAAGAAAAAGGCTTTCTTGTATAATGTTTTCTTGCCAACTTTATGAGCAATTATTCTGCCACAGTGGTGTATTTATGTGCCACGATAACTGTGGCGTGTGGTGAACTGTTGCAAGGCAAGCTTGTGCTTGCTCACTGCTGTACATTCTCGGTGCACGCGGCAGGAACCAATAACAACGGTGCTGTCTATAATTAATAACTGAATGCATTCCGACCACTGACAAGCGAGCAGCAAGGGACCCATTACACGCGCTCTGTGGCGTCGCCTGTCGAGGCTACGTTTGAGTGGTGGAAGTTTAAACCAGCATGAAACAGGGTACAGCACAGAGCTAACGCCAGTTTACCTTGCAACTGTTCACCCTATGCTACTGCGCGATAATATAATACAATTTTCGGCGTTAGAAATATCGCGGCCGAAACACATTACTCTGGTGAAATCTCACAAACTTAGTAGAAACAGATGTGTAGATTTTCCGTTTCGTGTTTTTTTTTTTCACGCTGAAATACGATTAGTATTTACTGCGGTAATTTATGTTCAAAACCTACCTTAACAGATAGGCTATGTGGTGTTTGAAGTGTGGGAAGATAGGGCTGGCGTTCAAGCGAGTGAGTGAAGAGATTTGGGCGGCTCTCAACGTCATCGAGGTCCTTGAGAGTCGATGATGGTGAAGCGAGGTAAGTACGGAGTAGCACCGGAACGAAAGGGCGGGGGATGGGGGAGGAGATTCCCGAGAAAACCCGCCTACCAGCAGCATCGTCCGGCACGATTTCCACGTGCAAAAATCCAGGAGTGACTGCACCAGGAATCGAACCCGGTTCGCCTCGATAGGAGGCGACTAGTCCAACCACTGTTCCACCGCGGGCCCTCTATGGTGTTCAAATTTTCTTAGTTGATCCATTTGTCGTTTTTTGTAACCCGTTTGTAGTTAATAATAAAAAATTATCAGTAATAGTATTACTCACGTGTACGTAATTTGGTGGCGGTAGTGCGTTAATGTTGAAATTCTTGTCGACAGCGCGGTTATTATAGACGCAGAAGCAAGAAAGAGGAAGGAATTGGTTGTATCCTGTAGTGTATTCAATATGTAGAATAAGTACTACGTGGACGTAGAATCCACGTTACTTCACTTTTTTTTTTAACGTGCACGTTGTGGCAAACGAGACCGGATGTTCACTATTCCTTCCCGTGTTACAACAACGATCAGAACACGTTCGTTCGTAGAAGTAAATTACGCAACGGTATACCTCAGCACAGGGCGAGTTGCGTAACCTACAAGCGAGTAGTACAAGAGAGGAGAAGGGAGGAGGAGGAGACATAGAGAGAGAGAGAGAGAGAGAGAGAGACAGAGAGACAGAGAGAGAGAGAGAGAGACAGGTAGGGAGGAATAGAGATGTTTGGGCAGCTCTTAAAATTGAGTTGAATATGAAGAAGCGCCGGAATGCGAAGGGCGGGGGATACCGGAAATCCTCCGAGAAAACCCGCCGACCAGCGGCATTGTCCGGGGTGATTCCCACGTGCGAATATCCGGGAGCGACACCGCCTGGAATCAAACTCGGTTCGCCTTAGTGGGAGCCGCCGCTCTAGCCGCTGCGCCACCGCTGCCCCGAGTGTAGGAAAATAACTTTATTTCAGCCGGTTGTACTCTGACAGACGTTACTATTTTTTAAATCTTTTCGTTGATTTTTTTGTTAATGGGTTAAGAGATTATCACATAAAATAATTTTAATACCTGCTAATGTTACTTAAAATAACTGCCTCTAAGAATGATAAAGGTCTGCACTGTATCACGAAGGCCTGGTATTGGAAGTTGGAATACTTGCAGTACCGCCAACATTTTATTGATAGTGGAAACAATTTGCAATACCTATCATCAGCAGGTCCATATCTTGGTTGGGTGATTATTCATGTTGGCAGCACTTTCTAAAAGAAGTTCGCCCAAAATTAATTTTTACGATATAGCACTTCTTTCAAAAGTTGAAAGTAGTTTTCAGTTCCATTAACTTAACAATTTTAAATTACTGTGAATCTTTCGCTGTGTACTTCAAATGTTTAAATTTATGTACTTTACGTGAGCATATAGAACTTCGGCCCACTTCGCGCTGTTGTAAACGAGTAGGCCTACTAGGCGTTATTTTGTACGTTTCCTTGGAAATGTGTGCGTTAAGCGTTTTATTCTTTTAAAAGTTTGTTTTCATAATGTATACCAGCGTAACAATTATTGTTCTAATTACAATGCAATGCTGTTTTATTGCGTCATTAGTATTTCATTACAATATTCACATCACAATAACGAAACTTGTAGCTAAAGTGTTTAGTTTCTTTATCTGTAGTGATGGATATCTGAGATGTGAGGGAAGTTTTGAATGGATCGCCCACAGACCGAACATACATACACACACATGAAGACGTTTTCCAAAGGGCACATTAATTACAAGTTGTGCGTACTTCAGACCAATAGCATATTTTTACTAGCACACGGGCTTGGAATTTGGGCTACATTACTCCCAAGTAACACGTGCTTACTTCAGACGTTGTTTAGTTTTTAGTTACATTTTTGTTAGAGCTATTACACTAGGCCAATAAATAATAAGAAATAAGTCTGAAGGCTTAATCCCTTTTACGCTTAAACTGCGCCCTATTTTACACCGCAGTACACTTATGCACCTTTATAGGCTATTGTATACGGTATTTTCCAGTATGAATCATTTCTCATTTCAAGTATACATTATTCTTTTGCATGTATCCGTTTTTTTTTTAAATATATTTCCAACATTTAGTCAAACCTAGCTTGAATTTGTTTAGTAAAGTGCGTGAAATCTAAGCTACATACTATTTTCTTGTTCTAGTCAGTATGATATTCAAGTATATAGTATCTTAAAGTTTGTATGAATTGCCACTTCTTGAGTCTGTAGTAAAGAAATACTCAAGCAGTAGTTAACCGTTTTGTATTTGTATGAGTTCATTCGACTGATACAAAAATTCGATCACTTGACTATGCCCCTATATGTCTTAGTTTTTTTTTGTTGCGTTTTGTTTCATATATATGGTTCTGAGGAGTTCTTAAAATAAGTTATATATATAGTAGCTTTTGATTGCAATGCCATTCACTATTATCGCGTATAGCATACGATATTGGGCGGATTTCTAAACATTGAAACTTTATCTCCGTAGAGAGAAACTTATCGCTTACGCATTAGCCTTATCCTAACCCTGTCACAGAACCCCTTGTAAAGAACGGCGTCAAATTTTACAATGAAGGTTAAATTCTAATTGTACCTTAACTCACAGAGAAACGGACGCGTGAATTTGATAGCCGCTAGTTCGAAACGAATAAGAACCTCTTTTCAACCTTTGGCCGGTGCTGCGATATGCGAGGCCAAGGTATTCAATTCAGTTGTAATAGGCATCTTTCCTCAATGTGGCAATAATTGTTCAATACATTTCTCGATGAGATGGTGTGCGTAAAAATATTACGCTGCATGTTACCAGGATTTCGGTTTTTCTTCGGAATTTTCGCAAGTATCTTTCGAAGAGGTAATTATCATTGAAAATTACGTATCGTTGGAAGTAGGGGAAATTTGTAAACAAGAGCAGAAAAATATACAGAACCTATTAACAATGGGAGTAAAAAAAGACACCAGTCTCTTTACAACAAGCAGTTCGTTTAAACGTCACACAAAGGTATGAACAGAGGCTTAGTGAACACGTATGTTTTTAAATAACCTCACTCTATTCTATAGATGTTGATGAGAAAGTATCACTGGAAGTTTTATTTGATATCTATTGACTTTAACGTTTTTTTTTAAGAAGGTCACACAAAGGTATGAACAGAGGCTTAGTGAACACGTATGTTTTTAAATAACCTCACTCTATTCTATAGATGTTGATGAGAAAGTATCACTGGAAGTTTTATTTGATATCTATTGACTTTAACGTTTTTTTTTAAGAAGGTCACACAAAGGTATGAACAGAGGCTTAGTGAACACGTATGTTTTTAAATAACCTCACTCTATTCTATAGATGTTGATGAGAAAGTATCACTGGAAGTTTTATTTGATATCTATTGACTTTAACGTTTTTTTTTAAGAAGGTCACACAAAGGTATGAACAGAGGCTTAGTGAACACGTATGTTTTTAAATAACCTCACTCTATTCTATAGATGTTGATTTGGGGAGAAAGTATCACTGGAAGTTTTATTTGATATCTATTGACTTTAACGTTTTTTTTAAGAAGGTCACACAAAGGTATGAACAGAGGCTTAGTGAACACGTATGTTTTTAAATAACCTCACTCTATTCTATAGATGTTGATGAGAAAGTATCACTGGAAGTTTTATTTGATATCTATTGACTTTAACGTTTTTTTTTAAGAAGGTCACACAAAGGTATGAACAGAGGCTTAGTGAACTCGTATGTTTTTAAATAACCTCGCTCTATTCTATAGATGTTGATTTGGGGAGAAAGTATCACTGGAAGTTTTATTTGATATCTATTGACTTTAACGCTTACCTTAATTTACACTTCATGTCTGTAAATTGTTTACATTTAATTGTATGTACACATCGATCGAAACCTGGCCTTATTGATGCACGCAGCGAGGCGGATGAATAGCATTTATTCACTTACGTTTCTGAAATAATTCTTTTGCTACTTTCAACGTAAAACCTAAATAACTTATTTTTTATATTACGCTATTTCTTTAAAATTCATGTTAAGTGTTACACTTTATCTCTGAAGAATTCTCTTTTGTTTAGTAACATAATTATATATCAATGTGTAAAGTATAAACAAAATCTTTGTTAAAATATTTAAAACATGATTTTATAAATAGTTTTTTCATAACTATTATGGAAATTTGTTTCCTGGCCCATAACAGGATTTACTAGTTTTAAAATTTTACTGCTATGGAAATTGGTTTCGTGGCCCATAACAGGATTGACATAGTTTTAAAGTTTTTGTTTTAGGCGAGATGGTTTTCTTAATTTTTTTCAAGAATACTAGCTCAAATAAATTCCGTGTTATGCAAAAGACAGAGGAAAACATGTCGTTATTTTGCATGTCTTTCCTGTATTTTTAACACTTCGATGTTAACACTTCCAGTGGACACATTTCCATTACGTGTCCTAGGGTAATGAACTGTAAGTGATTTATCTAAAACCTTGGTTTATATTGCAACCGAATGATTCGATAACTTATCTTGTGTGTGTCCTTGTGTGACCTTGTCAGGGTTTTTTATGAACGTATTTACGAGTACATAAATTATGAAATACTTTCATAATGTTAGTTTTATCCTGTTTCGACATATCGCACGGGGCAATTAATTTATGTTATAGCCTCTATATGCATAGAAAATTTATGTATTAAAACGAAAATATTTTCCCTCTAAATTATGACAGGTTGGTTTCAGGAGTATTAATTTTTGTAGCACTGTTTCAACTTTACAGTGTGTAAGTATGGCGATGAATTGTGTAATCTAACCTACTAAGGTGATGTAAAGAGGTAAAGGCTGTTTACGATAAAGTGAGTACTTTTGAAATCATTCTTAGAAAAAAAATCACTGCATATAATTTAACAGGCGCAATGAGTGACATGTTTCAAATACAGTTGGTAATGATGGAGAGGGAAGTATTTCCATATTAACGCCGAACAAAATGTGTTAGACCAGCATTTGTAATAACTTAAATTATTTCTTTCGCTTTCTGTATTTTTTAATGTATCGAAGTGTAAGAATGAGCAAATTTGTACATTATAATAATTCCATAATTTCACTTGACCGACGCATGACTAAATTGACGAGGCCCATGGCAATGTTAATGTTACATAATGCGTAAGAACACACAGCGTGAATACAAGTAGATCTTAAGCAGGGCGTTCAAAAGGGTTTATTTTACCGTGAGCAGCCTATAACCACTGTAGACATATCGATTTACTTTTATTATTGCTGGAAGTCATGTCCTGTAAGAAGTAATTCATGGCAAGTATTCACTGTTAATTCACGCGAGCCATGCAAAGTTATTTGAGTGCGGAATTTACATTTGCAAACCGGAATTTGATCCAATAGTTTGTGGCGGCTACGCCGTCTGTATGTTCTGCCCCATGGTAACCAATGCTCGAAGATTTTCTCACCTTCTCCTTGCTACTTACCGCTACAAACATCGTTGAAATATGCGCGCTACTACGGGAGATGATGGGCCTTAGAATGCGCAGCAAATTCCAAACCTTTGGGTCAGTTTATAATACCACCGCTTCGAAAAATATAATGCATGCATCGTAGTAAATATATCGGACGCTGGGTGCAGCAAATAAGGTATGATGTCAAGAAAGTTCAGTACCGACCGGAAAAATAAACACAATTGTTGTGGATAGGTTACGACAAAAAACCGTTACTGAGGCCCTTAATTTCGCAACATTTACACAGATCTGAGAAATTGCATGCGAAAGAGAACCTGACGCTGGAACGAAGGACGATTTGTAGGATGAGGAATACATGCTATCCATGTGAGTCGTTATTATTTACTACCTGCCATGCCTAGTTTCATATTACTGTGTCACAAGAGGGCAACAGCTTTAAGCCATGCATTGGGATGAGATGTCGGAAGTTAATTTTTGTCTTATGGACAACTTTAGTGAGGATATAAAGCTTGAAAGGAAATACTTAATATGATAAGTATGCGAATGATGCCATTTGAAGTGCATGAATTATGGCATTCTAAGAGTCGTAACATGCAATGCCACAAAAAATTCCTCTTTATGGGCGTAGAAAGTTAGCTCTTCTAGACACATCTAGGTACACTGGGCAATGAAGTTGTGTTAACGGGCTTACTAAGTAGCAATTATGCCTTAACGTATTCTCGACTCGGGAAGTTCCGGCAACGATCACTGCAGTCCAGAGTGAATCCCAGATTAAATCGATCACATGTACTGCTTCCGAAAAATCGCAGTGGATTTTTAAACGACATGAGAAATACCAGTGACTCATTTCACCGGCGCATCCGCTAGGCGAACGTGACAACCTGACTTGATCTGTATGCTCGGTATGTACGAAAGGCGAAACCTCCGACCTTGCTTGTCTCATTCGGCGCGGACTGGTCATTGGTAATGCACAACCGTAACGGCCCTGCGGAACTCCATCAAACATCCGTCGCGAAAGAGTTCATATAGTACATGCATTACAATTATTTTAAGATGCAAACTATACCATTTACTATTAACGTTTCGGCATAAACAAACTTTACCCATTTTAAACGAGACTCTTATTTCGGTTAACGACAAACTTCACACGGTTTTCTTAGCAATTTAAAACAATTCTATTTTATAAAACAGGCACACTAATAGTCATCATGTTACAAAATTAAAATTGATGCAACTATTTAAGACACACAATTTGCAGCCAGGGAAAAATCCATCGGATATGAAATCTGAATCGTACCTTTCACAATAGGTATAGTAATAAACAACTCGGTGGCAATGTTCCTTACATTGACATACCAAAACATTTAGCCTTTCGTTCCTGTAGTAGCACTCGCCCAAGCATTTCACACCAGTTTTAACACATTTTCTTTCCAAATAATAAAAACTAATGAGGAACGATCAAACTTACTTTCTCGGAAGAATTTTCTCCTTCTAGAAATCTTCTTGTTCGAATATCCATTTCATATACAGAAATGTCATCTATAGTTGCAGTGAACAGGCAACTCTATCATTTTAGTTGAATAGTGTAAGTCGGTTTTTTAAGTAGTTAACAATAATATTTCTGACAAAATACTGTGGCATAAATTTGAGTTCGCAGTTCATGCATTATAGGTGCACATTTAGAGATTCTTTTATAAAATGATAAACAACTTTTAAAAATGGCGGGGGAGCCTTAAAAACCAGTCTCATCCGTCATGTTGAATTTATTATTCATGTGCCTTTACTTTCTTTTGTATGAAATAGCTAAATATTTCTTATTATAGCTGTTTACATTTCATTAATGCCTAGAAATGTAGTCGATAAATTTTATCCATGCACTATCTGGAAGTTGTAAAACGACATGAATCCGGTTTATAATTTAAAAAATGATGCTGAACTAATTTCAAAATAATTGCCTGAGAGAAGTTCAGAATTTATCTTGGTTTTGCAGTCTAATGTGTATTGCCAGAGAAGTATAGTCGTAGTTTCAAAATAGGTGTCCCTAAAGAATTGAAATAAGCTAAAGGCTGTTCACGATAAAGTGAGCACTTTTGAAATCAACCTTAGAAAAAAAGTCACTGTTCCTGCATGCATATAATATATGCAATTATTTTAACGGGCGCATTGAGTGACTTGAGCCCAGTAAAGTTGGTAACGAAGGATGGAAAGTATTTCCATATCTTAATGTCGGGAAAAAGGTGTTAGGTATCCATTTTGTGATAATTTAAATTATTTCACTTTCTGTTTTTTATGTATCGAAGTGTAAAAAAGAGCATATTTGTAAAATATCTACTATTCTAATAATGCCAAAATTACACTTGACCGACGTATGAGTAAAGTGATGAGGCCCGTGGCAATGTTAATTTCCCATAAGGCGGAAGAACACACAACGTGAATACAAGTAGATCATTTAACCGTGAACAGCCTATAGAAACTTGTAAGTCCGCATGTAGCGCGAGGCCGAGCCTTAAGGCTGTTCAAGAAGCTAAAATCTATTTGATACATTTATAGTATTTGCATTATTTTTCGTTGTGAAATGAAATAATAGTCTGAAAAAAAGGTGTGAAAATGGAGGAAAATGACTTAAAAATCTCAAAATCGAATAATATAGATATGTTAGTCCACGTCCCAAAATATTTGTTAATGTTTTTAGAATATCTTGGGAATTTATTTCTCGGTAATTTGTAATGCGGATTGCTCATATTTCAATCTAAATTTTCGAGATAAAATGATCGCAGGTGAACCAACTGTGGGGTTTCAAAGGAGTTCATTACGCCACTCCTGTAATTCGAATCCGAATTGGTGTTAAAATAACTTCTTGAAAGTTGTACGCATCAATATTTTAATTTAGAATGTTGATGTTTTCACTTTAAACGTAATTGAATGTTATTTTCCGAATCATTTGTTAATTTTTATCAAGTCACCATTAATATGATGCCACGAAACCATCACATATCCTCAAAAGGTAGAACACAAATGACACTAGAGCATCCTTAGGCTGATATTAGGCTACACGGTATGTGGTGCCGTCCTTGCTCTTGTGCAAGCTTCTAATAGGCCTACTGCATGAGTCGGTTTTATCAGCCGGTAGAAATAGCTTGGCTTAAATACGCCGTTCTCGTACTCTGTTTTCTTACAAAGTTAGCAAAACCCTTCTCGTTTTTCTCTATTGGCTTACATAAAACTGTGAAATGTGACTTGCCTCTAAAGTGTCAATGTCCCACGCACTCTTTTAAACACTAGCACGCATTAACACTGCTTCATCACCGCTGGCTGTTAGTTCAATTGCGACTGAATATTGAAAATGATCATGTATGTGCAAGGGTAATCTTTTAAAGCTTCAAGTAATTGTAAACATTTTGCGTGATGTATTCGTTCCTTAACGCAAAGCTGCGATCTCCGTTCAGTAGTAGAAATGAAGAATGCCCGACGAAGTTTTGAACTCGTACTTAACTTAAAAAAATATATATTACCTGCAGAGATTACCACTACGCTACCAGTTCACACACTAGGTGCAATTTTTCTTAGTAAATTTTATAAATTTATTTCCTAAAAATCATTCGTCATTGTTTATTATGTGATTAATGTTTAAACTATTTTAGTACGCTTTATTATAGTAGGCTAACTAGAAGTTTCCGTGGCCTCTATTGTCTGTATTTGTTTGTATATTAAAGCAAATTGAATTTTTTTTTATTCTGAAAATTATTTGGGAGCCCGATTACACCAAACAGTTTTTTCTGCATGGTATTGCTATCTCATTGGCATTAGTTAATGTTTTAAGCTAACAATATTTGCAATTGTTACGTAATTTGTAAATTATTTAAAGTGAAATTCTGTAATAATGCGCGCGGTAATGATTACAGCAGCTGCAAAACCGAACGTTGTGCCCAGTTGTAAATTAACTTTACAGAAAAGGTTGTGAATTTTGGTTTTCATTTTGCAGCAAAACTCAGTTGGCTCACTCGTGCAAACCTGCTCGTGCACGCGAAGCCGACAAACTGCTTCGATAATCAATCAACCTCTGCAATGATCCCAAGGATGCACGTGGCCCACAGGTTGAATTCTGACTGTCGTGTGAAGTTGGCCACATTTGGCTCACTGTCCATGTAACTTGCATGTAGCGAAATGTAATCTGCCCGCCTGTATAGCCAACTGTACCCTAAACATGCCGGCGCCATCAATGGGCGATGAGAGGCAGCAGTGGCCCACTGGTTTACTGATTCCGGCCTGCCACAAGTTACCAACTGTCGTCAGACAGCTGTTGGCAAGCCACTTGGAGCTCAGTTATATGCCAATTACAACCCAACTACTGACCACTTATGGCCCACTTAAAAGCAGCTTGCCATGTACTTTCAAAATATAAAAAAATTATTATGTTTCGTCCAGATTAAAATTACAAATTTACAGACACATGCAAAATTCGCGTTATTTTTTGGCAGCACGGTAGATTTCACCTCCCTCAGTCGGTGCCATTTTCTTCTTACCAGGTTGAAGAGAGGGCTACCGGAATTACTGTAAGACAGTCGAATCACTTCGGCTACAATATGTAGTTCAGAAGACTAACGTGTTAAATGAATCATTTTTTTCGATACGAAAACCAAATTTATTTGCCATGATAACATGCATAAATCTTTCAGTTACATTTTTTTTTAATTTAGTGAAATGAATGCTATAGGCATGTTAATTTTTACAAATTATAAATGTGAAGTAAAATATTTAGATAACAGAGTATTAAACAATGTTTCTGCAGTGTTGCTGGAAGTGGAAAATTTTCTTGCAACGTATATTTTTAGTACCTTAAAATGAAGATTTGTTACTTTTTCGAATGCAATTTTAGCCAAGAACAACATTTTAATAGCGTCTGTAAAAACACAAAAAGAGTGAAAGCACTCTAATTGCAATAGGAATATCGGTTGCAAATATTAGTTGCTATGTAATTAACTTTTTTAATATGTTATGTTGTTACACTGTCTCTGTGTCAATCTTACTTACCTTTTGATTTCATGAAGCACTAAACTGTAAATAATGTCTCCTCTATTAATATCAAGCCTTTCACTTACTCTTCGTTCAACACATTTGCTTCAAAACTTCAGTCACACATTAACGCCCACTCTTTGCTTGGAGTATTTTTTTAAATCAAGACTTGATGTAGAAGTTGACAAAAACATTCGCCATTTCCTTTAAGAATCATATAATGAATAAAACAATCTGAAAACTAAACGCTGCTGCCATCGACTGTCATACTCCAGTCTCTATAAACAGTTTAACACGTATTTTATTACTATTAAAAAGTATATATTTGACATATGACAGTAACAGTGTTTACAAACAAGTCTGTATTACTTGTCCTTTCTTTTCCACATTGTTTAAGTTCAGATATCACCATTTTTTCCAGTCCGGAATGTTCTGGAGCTCCCGAAGGCTTTATATCTACAATAGCTCCCCTCTCGTCTAATACATCGCCCTCTACTCATCTAATACATCTTCCCCCACTCGTCTAAAACATCGGCCTCCACTCGTCTGATATCTCGCCCTCCACTCATATAATACCTCGCCCTCCACTTATCTAGTATCTCGCCCTCCACTCATCTATTACCTCGGCCTCCACTCGTCTAACATCTCACCCTCCACTCTTTTAATAAATCACCCTCCACTCGTCTAATACCTCGCCCTCCACTCGTTTAATACCTCGCCCCCACTCGTATAATACCTCGCCATCCAGTTATCTAATACATCACCCTCCGCCCGTCTAATACCTTGCCTCCACTCGTCTAATACCTCACCCTTCACTCGTGCAATACCTCGCCCTCCATTCGTTTAATATCTCACCCACCGCTCTTCTAATACATTACCCTACACTCGTCTGATACCTCGCCATACAATTATCTAATACATCACCTTCCGTCCGTCTAATGCCTCGCCCTTCACTCGTATAATACCTCGCCCTCCACTCGTCTAATACCTCGCCCTCCGCCCAACATACCTCGCCCCCCCGCCAATCAGTACCTCGTCCTCCACTCGTATAATACCTCGTCCTACGCTCGTCAATACCACGCTCTTCACTCGTCTAATACCTCATCTTCCACTCGTCTAATACCTCACCTTCCACAGCATTCGCGCACTCTATGGCTATCCCCAACTCCCCAGCCTCCAGCTCTGATGGTATTTATAGTGTCGGTGCGCCTTGACTCAGAACGTTATTCACACGTCGCGTTGTGCCGAGGGAGGAGATGACCAGAAATTTCGTGTAATAGCCTTCAGCCGCCGACCCCTCCAGCCGGGAAAAGGTGCTGTGACGCCAATCAGGTCAGCTGTCAACCACCACCCCTATCCTCGTCGGCCATCTGTCCACCTTGGGGGGAGTGGAGTCACGGCGACCAACCACACTGCGCCGAGCCTCGCCGCGTGTAACGTTATACAAAGCTCTAATTAGAGAACGATGGACTCTATTTGGTCTCATCGTAGCAAAAGAATATTTCGTCTATTTTTAAAGCGTGCTAGATTTATAGCACAATTCATTTCAAAAGTGTAATTTTGTTTCGTGTTCCTTGATTTCCTTTTAAACATATTCCCGACCAATATAATTATTCCCATTGCATATGTAATAATACTAAAATGCGTGTCACGTTTTTCGGATTTTTTTACATTGGGGTAGAATCTATTAGACAAGTCTTACATTTCCATTTATTTATTGCGGACGCATAAAAATTGTACAAGCTGTTTATCTACACTGTCTCAAATCTTTGCATTTTAATGAAGGTAATGGAGGAATTTTGGTTCTGAACTATCTTCAGAACTGGGAAATTTTTGAATTCGATATCTAAACTCCATTTCCTGATTCTATGCTTCAGTAAAGAGATTTGGGCGGCTCTTAACATAGAGGTCTTGAGAGCCAATAAGGTGAAGCGAGGTGAGTATGGAGCAGTGCCGGAATACGAGGGCGTGAGAAACGGGAGATCCCCCGAGAAAACCCACCGACCAGTGGAATCGTTCGCCACGATTCCCACGTGCGAAAATCCGGGAGCGAACCCGGTTCGCCTGGGTGGGAGGCACCGCGGTCCCTCTGTATGCTTCAGTTACGGTCGTTTGTCCATTGGTTACTGCCTTTCTGAGAAGACAATTTCATTCGACAGAGTTTCACACGCCCAACTATTTGTAATTTTGCTGACTAAGTAACGACTTATAGTTAGGGCCAAACGACTTTCGCGAAAATCTTTTCACGCGCGATAGATTTCAACACTCTACAGGCACATCATCAGTTTTCTTTTGTTTATTGGCCACTTGGCCAATCAGAATGAAGTTACTCTGATCCAACCACGACGAGAGTGGATATGAGCTATACATACGATTATAAAATACAACTGGTCCTGAAATCTTTCTTGAAATCTTGAAATCTTTACTTATAGTTTTCAATACGTGTGGAATGTTGTCCGGTACTCGAACAATAATGTAAAAATTTTTAAATTGTAGAAGCACAGAGAACGTAATAAAACAGGCGAAATAGCCGCTTCTTCCGCCAACTACAACGGCACAGGCCAGCAAAAAGGCGTCACTGGCAGGAAAAATGTTTAAACGCCGTTCGCAAATCAGCGACTGGTAACTTACCCGCCACCCTGCAGCATTGCCAATACAAGGAAAGTTTCGCAGCATGGAGTAGCCAACCAGACACAAGGCCCGTTCCGAGAGCCTCTCGCAGCCAGCCAAGAGACTTGGTCTAAAACTTGTGCGTAAAGAGCGCCTACGTATCGAAACGAAAGTAGGTATTCTTAAGGTTGAAGTAAAGCAAGTACCTATGGAGCACTGCACCCGACTATAAAACGCGAAGAACTCCTAAGTAGAGACCTGCAAAATCCGCGTTATTATGTTGGGACATGTTAAACTTGAAGCACATGTGCCTTTGTCATGTGTTTGTCATTGGACCATACTTTATGTGACACAACTCTGGGTGGCTATGTACCAATAAAGGAACACTTCACAAATGTGTGCCCCAATCACGTGTAGTACAGTCGTAGAGAGCGTGTCTTCACATATATGCAGCAGCCAATGGACAAACGAAGCCGGCTCTAGTGAATACAGTACTGTGAAGTTCAGCCTGATGCAAAATAATAACGCGAATTTTGCATGTCCCTACTCATAAGAAAAGTAATACAAGACACCATGAAAATTGTCAGAAATTGCTGTATAAAGCCTAAAAGAAGAATGTATATATTTTTGCAACATTATAAAATATTTTACTAAAATATAATTTTTAAATGTAAACAAAAATAATCGATTAAAAAAGTCTGTATTTTTAACAGAATGTAAGTATATTTCCATTGTGGATGCTTCAGAAAGCTGAATTGTCAAGAAAATCTTCGTCATGGAATGTCGCCATAATGTTTATTATGTTTCTGTATAAGAAAATTGTAACAATAATGTAGGAAATAATTTTTATACTTGATTTTATGTTCATCCATTTATCACAAACATTTATGTTTGAAACTGATGCAAATAAAGTTAATTGTAAAATACAGATTATACATTATTATTATTATGATTTTATTACACATGATTGCAGTAAATATTATGACGATATTTCTTGAAGAATATTTTCTTGTAAATTCTGCTTTCCGAAGCATCCAAAACGGATATGCGTTTGAATTTTGTTAACAATGCGGACTTTACCGATCGATCAACTTTTTACACTTAAAAAAATATATTTTACTAAAATATTTTATAATGTTGCAAAATATATACATTCTTCTTTCATATACTGCATAAATCACCCTTTTCCGAAAAATTTTTATAGTGTCTATACTAATTTTTATGAGCTCTTCGCGTTGTGCAGTCGGGTGCAGTGCTCCATAGGCAGTTGCTTTACTTCAACGTATGGTTATAGTGTACGCCAGTACTGTTTACGTACACGATGACCATGAACAGCGCCATAAAGAGTACCTTCATTCATTTCAATGCGCAGACATTTGTTACGTACACGTTTTAATCGTAACCGGACCTCTACGCTTACATCAAAGGAACACCCACGTCAATTTGTCCCTATTTACGTATATTTTCTACGATGAAAGTGCGTTCGCACTGTTTTGCGTTATTTTTTATAGTTTCGTGGTGTAGGCCCTGTGCTATTTTGGCCGTAAGCTTCCTTGGTATTGGCTTACAGAGGCATAGATTGTTCACGGGAAAGTGAGCACTTTTAAGGCCTTCCAAACAGGCATGAACCATTAATAAATATAACTTACTGCGGCCTCAGACGTTAAATTTTGAGAGTGGTGAAAATAATACACTGTGTTTATTAGTAACACATCAATGCTCGTATTAAAAAGGGGCGGGAAGATAGAAATAGGCTGAAAGGAAAATTTTTAGCGGGGCCTTAAAAAGTGTTCACTTTACGTGAATAGCCTATAGATAGTTCAACTAAAAAACACATCACGCCAGCAAAAACATTTCTTACTCTCAGTATTGGCAAAGGCGGTTTCTTTTTACGTTAGCTTTCAAAACCCGCAGAATTCAGTTGACGAGTCCAGCTTTTTGAACTTGTGTTACAAATTTCCTTGAGTTTAAAAACGAACTGTTGTCGTGTAATATGGAAGACGTTTATTACTAGTCTTTATTGAACTTAACTTCAAGAAATAACATAACTGGAAAATGAATGACGTAAAAAAGTACATTTATAAAAAATTAATTTTGTTTCTCTTTGCCACTTTAGGTATTCACATGTTAACAATTACCTACCCCGCTTTCGTTTAGGGCCGCGGAGGCTGAGCGATTAGCACGCTCGCCTCCCACTAAGGCGAACCGCGTTCAATCCCCGGCAGGGTCACCGGAATTTTGCAAGTGGGAATCGTGCCGGACGATGCCGTTGGGCGGCGGGTTTTCTTGGGGATCTCCCGTTTCGCCCGCCCCTTCATTCAGGCGCCGCTCCATACTCACTTCACCCACCCTCATCGGCTCTCAAGGCCTCGCTGTTAAAAGCCGCCCAAAATCACTTCGCTTTCGTTTGATTACAAAAAAAAATATGTATTTTTCAGCGCTGCTGTTGTTGCTTCAATTAATTAGGGTGCTTGATCCTTGCCTGCGGTAAGTGCCATGTTACTCTATTTTCTCATAGTAACACTTCTGTACGCAATCTTAACTAAGTGATAACCTGCATGTTCAGAGCTACAAATATTCTTCTCTTTCCCTGGATAATTATGAGGGAAACTACCTGTTTGCCTGCTGGTCTGATATCAAATTTTATTACTTATATAAGGATAGGCGTTGCCCAGGATATATGCCAGTCTCATTTCGGGCTGATTTAAGTTTTTGTGAAGTAAAACATATATAAAATAATACAGAAGTTTAGTTATTCGCGTTACTTTGCAGTGCGGACGTGAAATCTGATCTGTCAGTGTAGAATTTCGTTACAAATAGCGTAACGTTAACTTTCTGAAATTAACACCCATTCCTTGCCCGGGATTCGAACCCAGAGCCTCACGCACCTCAAATCGGTGGCGCACTAACCGACTGCGCCACGGGAAGTTCGGCGTTAACTTTAAAATATCAGACTGTCCCTGCCCGTTTACAGCTACCAAATAACACGTAGTAAATATTAAGTACAAAATATTGGTAAAACGTAAATTGTTTATAGTCAGGAATTTTTAGTAATTACTATGGAACTTAAATTATGGCAGCAAAACGAATAATTTCTTCGTTAAGAGCTGAAGTCGAGTCTTCATGGTGGCACGTTTTGAAGCTTTATTTTACATCGTTCCGTAATCCATGCAGTAATAATATACTCGTATGTCGCTTTGTGTCTATTATTATTATTTTCAGTATCACATGTTGAGCTCCTGTTTGGCTGATTCGTCCGTAATTGCGCCGCGATAAACCAATCGAAAGTACGGTACATTAATTCGAGTGTCCTCGACGTGAAATGAAGCGGCACAGAAAGTGCTCTGCTTGCGTGAAGGGCAGAATCGTCGGGAAGGAAATACAACCCGTAGTGGCGGGTCTTTTATAGTAGTTAATAGGCGCGAGCTGCGAGCTATGCGGACAAACACGATCCTTCTCCCCTTCTTCATCATCTACATTTTTTTTTGTGGTTGTTTTCGTGCCGATGGGCCAGCAAAAAAAAAGATGGTTGGAAAAAAGGGGGGGGGGGGGGAGTGACGATTTTATGAAGTGGAGGGAAGAGAAGACGGGGTGCCTGATCTTTTCTTACTATTATCTTTGTTGCACGACTGACTCGCAGCATCCGAACAGCGTTACGCGCGCCGTGCGCAGTGTTGCCAGATAGAAGAAATCGAATTCTGGTACAATGTGCCATAAAATCCTGGTTATTTCCATAAAATTCTGGTACTATAATAAAAAGGAGCCCAACATCCCCTCTCCCCTTCCGGAAAAAAAGTTATTGAATTGAAATCATATTACAGTTATTTTAAGTCGCAAATAAAATTTGTGTAATTTAAAAACAGCAGTTACATTTGTTATTTCATTTTGGAGTGTTGTTGGTTATATATATATATATATATATATATATATATATATATATATATATATATATATATATATATATATATATACATACATACATACATACATACATACATACATACATACATACATACATATATACATATATATTCCAGGATGATCAGAGATTACTTACTGGTACTCAATTTACAAAATGAAACTTTTAATTCACTTTAAATTACGTTTAGTCAGGAACTAAAAAATACGAAAATAATTCTAAACATTTTTTAAATTGTTTTATAATCTGATTTAACAGTATGTATTGCACAAACTACAAATAATATACAGCATAAAATAATATTGAGCAGCGTAATTTCGCGACAGCAGTAAAAATTTTAGCAAAATTTAGTGATCAACAAAAAAGCTTGCATATATGCGTACCAGAATGAGAAAAATCTGATATCTGGTACCAAGATAGAAAATCTGGTACAAATACAAGAATTATGGTCCGTCTGGTAACTGAAACAGGCCCCGCACCTGATAAATTATTCGGTTTTTGAAGGCGCCGTTCTCGCCTATACTTCGTTCGGGGCCGCGGGGGCTGAGCGGTTAGCCTGCTCGCCTCCCACCAAGGCGAACCGGGTTCAATCCCAGGCCGGGTCATACCGGATTTTCGCATGTGGGAATTGTGCCGGACGATGCCGTTGGTCGACGGGTTTTCTCGGCGAACTCACGTTTCCCCCGCCCTTTCATTCTGGTGTGGCTCCTTACTCACCTCAGTCACCCCCATCGGCTCTCGAGACCTTGCTGTTAAGAGCCGCCCAAATCTCTTCACTCACTCACTATACTTCTTCCTCGATTATATATTTAAGTCGCGAGGTAAATAGACCCACGTGCGTTGATTTTTTCTGATTGGTTCACCTTTCAACTGTATTTGAACTCACATAAAAGTGGTTCGCATTTTAATGAATAATGAACTTATCACGCAGACTACCAAACAGATGTTGCGTATGATACATATTTTTTACGACCCATTTTGTGTATTTCTATAATTATTTTTTTCCCACGCGCATATTCTAAATTGTTTGGCGCTGCTGGTTGTGACGTGTGCATACGTTTCCAATCGAAATGACAGCTGTTACTGAATATGTGTGAATTACATCGGTGATTTTGTCACAGTGGCAAAATATTTAAAAAAAAGTCATACGTAACTTACTTAACTGCGGTAACGGTATGAACTAGAAGTATTAATTAGAAAATAATTGAAATTATATTGTGTGTTTACAACAAACGTACCTTGAACAGTATATAACACTGATGAACATGAACATGCCCAGAAAATTAAAAAAAAGTACCGTTAAGTATTCTTATGTTATGGGTTTTTGACTAACAGTACAATGAACAGTGGGCTAAAGGGGACTTTAATAAATGTGAAATGAAAGCATTTCCCGTGAAGAGATTTATTAGCGTGTTCAACAGAAGCTTTGGTAAGTTAATGAATATTTTCCTTAAAAGAACGCAGCCGCCATCGCTTGCTACACAACCAATTCCAGTAGAATTTTCGGCTGGCTGCGACGTAGTGACATTTGACAGGAAACTGAAATGAACTGTGACAGGCGAAGCCGGTATCACGAACCTGTGAACGTATGGGAGTCGTAACAGTCGCAGCTATTTCCAAGACTGTTCTCGCAGATGTACCCTGTGGCGAGGAAACGTTTGTGACAAAGTAGCGGGCTGCGATTCATCAGTTTTAGTTGCCACGGTTCCGTGTGTGACTGTGTACACAGTGAGAAGTTATTTGTATATTTACCATATCAGTGTACACGTTCGGCGACAAAGCGTGAACGGTAAATTATTTTCTAATACATGCATGGTAACGTTCCTACAGTTGCTCAGGAAGGAGTCGAATGCAGAGGGAGGTTCCCAACTTTGTATAATAGCAATACTAAACCTTCCCATATTTCCAGCCTGACATGTAATATTTTCTCCATACACTGTATATTACAGTTTAGGAAGTTTACCAGGATTTTTTTTTACAGTGTACCGACCTACTGCACGTGAGTTGTGTGAGCACGTAAGGTTGCATGCCTGCACAGCGGCGACCGTTAAAAGAAGAACGACGGAAAGAGAATCGTGCGAGATATTATTAATCACCATTTCTCAGCATTATCTGACGTCGTTGCCTTCAAAGCGCATAGCTGTACTCGTAGCTCAACTGCCTGGAGTGTGTACTGCAAGTATTGTGAAGAATTTTCATTATTTTTCCGTCGTTCTGTGCCCTCTCTGTTGGTTCATCGATTCTTTTCTCTGGTTATGTTGGTGGTCCCTGAGTTGTTCGTAGTGTGAAATGTTTTGTTTTATGATCTAACAAGGAATACATATTCCTGACTTGCGTTTCATTGCATTTCATTTTTTTTTTGTATTTAATTTTTATTGTTCAGTTGAGTCCACTGATATTGTTTTTTGCACTGTTTTGTTCATCTGTGTTGTCTCTTCGTTTTCATCATCGTGTTGTCTTTATTTTGGTTTGCTTTTGTCGTGTGTCCTGTTGCGTAATAATGCGTTAGTCCGATTTTTTCTCTTTTTTTTATTATATTCATATATGTTTTTTATTGACAAGGAAACAAACAGCCCTTCCTAATTATCTGTCCGTGGTGTTGTGAAAAGGTTTTTTTTTTTTTTTGTTTTTGTCTTTCTGAGTTCTGTGTGTGTGGAATGTTTTTAAATATGTGCATACATTTCAAATACTGGTGGACGTGAGTGAATTAATATTTCAAGTTTTACATACTTACTTTTATATTCCTGTTGAACTTGTTATATTAGTATTTTTGTGCCATTTTTACAGGCACTGCCTACCGGCTGGCAGTTGCAAAATTTAGATAGGAAATCCCATGTTAAGGATATTTCACACCATTGCGTTAATTTTAAAGAAAAGCTTTTCAAACAAAATTCATTCTTCACGAATATTTTAGGAGACGTTCCCCACAGCAGAGATGTTTCTATAACGTGTAAGCTTATAGCCTGTTCCCCAGGAATTTTTGAAATATATGGTTTGCAAAAAAAAAAAGTACATACTGCCTATCTATATAGACAATATACTCTCATGGGTAGCTTCACCTAAAAATTGGCGAAGAGTACATTTTGTTTGAAACGCTTATCTTTAAAATTAGCGCAATGAGGCAAAATGTACTTAATATGGGATTTCCTAATTAAATTTCGCAGCTGCCAGCCGGTAAGCAGTGCCCTTGAGCCACAATAAATTCATTAACAAACAATGCTGCTATTTTAATTGTCATAAAAATTACGATCAAACTCTCGAACTGTATTTTAGAACGAAAGCAATCAAATGAATGCCCAGCAAATTTATACAGTTGATTCAACTATAAATATGTTATTGACAGTCCAACAGTTTGTTATTGACAGTCCAACAGTTTTGGCCCAACGTTTAGGGTTTGTTCATTTAAGCGTGTATTTTGTTAGATGAACAAAGTTAATTTTGTTGCTTTTCAGGTTTTTGTTTACTCAACAAAATGTTTTGTTGGGGCAAATAAATATGTTATTGGCCGTATACAAACAATTATCTTGTTGGCTTGAAGTAACCTTTCCTTGAATGCATGGAGAATTTCGTCGTGTTTTCCCGAATTTGCTTGGCGATGAGGAGAGAGTCTTAAAATTATTTCGGTTGTCTTCATGAATTTATTGGCATTGTTAAGGATGTTGTATATACAAAAAGAAACGTCAGTTACTCGTCGTTAATTACACTCACAGTCAAATAACAAAAAACGAATTGAACAATATGGTACAGCAACGGATGTCTTCATCTTCCTTTCGTCTTCAGTGTGTTTAGCTAGTTGGAGCAACCTCGCCGAAAGGAGGAGACGGATGACTACGAAACTGAACTGAAAGGACGCAGTGAGCGGCATGCCAGCTGTTAACATGACAGGATTGCACTGAATAGAACTGGATTGAAGGGATGCAGTTTGCCCGCTGATTTAAGGCCTTTCCGCAATTGAAAACTTTGACATTTGACTTGACGACTTAACTTTACGTTTTCTTTACATGTTGTATCCTATGAAGCTCGACATAACGGAACTGTAAAAAAATCAAGCCCTCTTGACTTTACGATTTCGAAAAGTTGAAACTGAAAGTTAAAGTGAAACAGCCTTATTTCGAGAATCTATCAGTGGTTATATCCTTGGACACTTGTTTACTTTAAGACGCGTTTCATCTCGGTATTAAACTAAGCTCGTCGGAATAATCAAAGAAATAGCAAACGAATTTAATGTGTAGAGGAAACACATGGCTCGATACTTATGAAGTAAACAAGCGTAGTTTTATTTTAAATGAAATTTTAATATAGATGCCTCAATCTTGTTTTCAAAACAGACGCATGAAATTAACTCCATGGTAATATATAATGATTAACATAACAAAATGCACCTTTTTACAAATATTACAGAAACGGTTTTCAGTTGTCTGAACTTTGACTTCACAGTTTCATTATGTACCGGCTGTTACATCAAAGGAGAGGAGGCGTAAACTGAAATGCTAACGTTTTCGTGAATGTAAGGGCCGCCTTTATTCTCCGTACTGCTAGCCAGGTCCGATAAAAGGGCTCTCGTGACGGGAAACCTTTCCCCGGGATTCTGGTAAAGAACTGCCCAAGTCTTCAAGGTCATCCGGTTGGGTAACGGCAAGAACGCCTCTCCTCTCTTGTGAGTCATGTGCTCGAAAGGGGAAAGCGGGAGAACACGACAGACGTAGACAGTCTGCATGCAACAGTAGCATCTGAGCGTGGCATTGTGGCAACGTGGATAATCAGCAAAGTTTCCTCATTTTGAAAGTATAGAGGGATGACTACGTGATCCTGAGGCTCTCCTTAAGGGCCTGCCTACCTTAGACACTCAACTGCTCTGCAGTGTGTTTTCCCACAAAACTGCTAAACGTGCGTATGATGTGCTGATCTACTAAAAGAACACACACTTAAGACGAGGGCTGTTAAGTGCTTTTAAGACGTCACGCACATTAAATACACCATTTCAGAGCACTCCAACATAGCTAGAAAAGTGCTTAGCAATAATTTTCTTTTTCATATTTTTTATATAATGACCACACAACTGTAAATATTTTTAGTCTCATGATGAGAGTTTTAAAAATATAGCACTAAAGTCGAACATTTCGGAATATGGGAGCCCAAGTTTCTATGATCCTTACTAACTTTGCCAAATAAATTAAGTATCAAGGCTATTTATCAATGGGTACTCGGGCACTGGCATCCTGAATCTCTTTAAAATAGATTTTTATGTTTTTGCCAACAAATTTTTATTCGTCCGAGAGAAACTATTAAATATCAATGTAATTTCCTCAAGGACGAATAAAAATGTGTTGGCAAAACTATCAATACCTAATTTAAAATAGATTCTTTATGCCAGTACCCGAGTACTGATTGTTAAATATCCTTCATACTTAATTAATATGTTGTGGGTATGATATAGATCACATGCCATGTGATTTAGTTGGCAAAGTTAATTAGGAGCATAGAAACTTGGGATCCCATATTCCTTAATTTGTGGCTTTCCGGTTTTATACCTTGGATACTATAATAATATAACTACAAATATTTTCATTCACGTTGTCTTTATATAAATCTCTTTTAGATAATGAAATAAAAAATTATCGTGCAGTTTGGCCTTAAGGAGTTTGTTTCTCTAGCGCCTTTTTGTCGTCAGGTATGCTCTTTGTTTACTTATTGAAGTTGACTTTGATAATTAACTAGCCTTGCTATACAAGAAAAGTAACAAACCATACATTATTTGTTCTGTGTCGGTAACGTGTGAAGATCGTATGCTTATGTCATCTTTTGTTTTTTAGTGAATAAGTAGCACAGGTTTTAGTAGGATATTTGGTTGTGGTTTCCCCCCTCCCCACAACTTAAGATTGTTTACGTATACAACTAATTGTATCTGTTGTTTCGACCTGATAAGATACGTTATTTGCGTGCGTCCCTACATTTGATACAAGTGTAAAACTGTGCAGCCGGCATGTATGTTCACCACTGACATGAGAACTTCGAACGGGGATCGGAATGATCTGTTACATGCTCAGGTGGATCTATAATGTGGCTTCTGTTTGGATAGATAAACTTCGCTAGATGGCATTTTGTGGAAAACAATAACGTCACACTGCCCCTTAATGAGTAGCCGTGGCACATCTCATCGGGCGCTGCTATGAGATTCATTGTTGTAATCGTGTGCACCTCATGGAAGGCCAAAAGTCCGTTTATAAATTACCGTCCAGATACAACTTGTATTTGATCTTTCCATTAAAATTCTTTGTTACGTTTTGTAGTTATACTTCAAATCCTTGCCATGTGTTCAGTGTTCCGAAAACGATTTGTTTTTTTCTTTCGAAATAACAACTGAACACATCTAATAACAGATAGGTACCTTCCAACCTTTTCAGGAGAAGCACATTACGTAACGAAGATATTGTTCATTTCATGTAAGTGGGGTAAATTTTGACAGTACTAGAAAAGTAGCATGGCCACAATGTATCCTTCCACCGCAGCTGTTTTGTCACTGAAGAAAAGTACGCTTGTAAACAAATGTTTTGTGTCCAATGCACGCTTGCATTTTCCTCCTTCCTCGCGTTCCGTGTCATCGCAGGCACTGAAAGGCTAACTTCCGTCCAGTAATTAATGTAGGATGTAATAACTAGGTTGGCACCCCAATCTGTTTAATTTTTTAATTACAGAGTTAAATTTGTTGGGGTTCTGTTAATTTATTTCGAGGGAAAAGGCGTTGAAAAAAAAAGGGGGGGGGAGGGCTTTAGATTAACGTCTTTCTTGAGACGGGATTATTTTAGTGTGCTTATGCGTGTGTGGCATTTTGAGTTGCATATTGTTTCGATGGAGCAGTGGAAAATTTTGCTCGTATGGAAATAACATTTAAATTATTTAACTTCGAAAATTATAACTTTAATGAAAACACAAAACGCGATACATACGTCGCTGTTCGTATTCGAACAGATGCAGCAATATATACACTACTTAGACCGAAGTTAACCTTACACTCGAATTTACGATGTAGACAAACAAATATTATTCACTCACTACAAAAATGTGGAAAGAGCGGCTATTTTCAGGCCACGTGCATTTTAATAATTATATTACCGGTTTACAAATACATTTACAAGACACGCAAACTTACTGTTTGTAATATGTTCAACCTCTTGAACACGTGTTTTTTAATAGCAATCCTTGCGAGTTTACTTCGTTAAAATCACGTTTGTTCGTCACTAGCATTAAATAATTTATTTGCAAAATCATTCAGTAAAATCAACACTGCGCACGTTTCCTGATACAAACAAGCTTAAACTTATATATGTAAATGATGTTCGTGTCATTTCATTGGGGAAGGGGGTAAGGAAAATGGCGGAACGAGCAGTTTTAACGACGTGCCGTTTAGTATTACATTTCACTCAAGAAAACGCACTACAACGGTACCTACAACCAACTATGTTTGAAAAAACCAAATAAACAAATAATTGACTACCGATTAAATATTCCGACAACACCAATCATATATTCGTATAATAAACACGATGAGATAAAAGCTCACGCACAACGGCCTTCACTGGGCTGGAAACTGGAAAAATAAACATGGCTAGCCTAGCTATTGGCTGGACACGTTTACTGTTCGTATGTGTCGACATACTCTGTCATAAATGCTAAACGTGTTTTTAAAGTCCAGTTACTAATAGCCAAGAAAATGTAATATTGCATTAAAAACATAATTTATACGATAAATGTTGTAAGTATAATTAAGACCTTAAATTACAACTTTTAGTTCCGAGTACTATTTTCTTCCAAAGCCATCATCAAAATAGTCAACCTAACAACACGGATCCGTAGCAGTTCATCAGCTGATACAATACTGTACGAGCGAGAGCATTTACTGTTTACATATTGTGTATGTTGGTCACATTGTCTGTCAGATTTTACCCTACTTATATGAAACAGACAATAACGCTTGCCACTAGAATGACTTCTGTGCTACGCACAAATCAATTAATCCACCAGTGCTCCGAACATAACAGTTACGCTCATTCCCGTATTACGCAATGTGTGTCCTAAAAACACTCGTTACGCCTTTGCAGACATCTACGGTTCACCCGAAACGTAACAAACGACAGACACTGCCGTATAACACATTTTTGTTGAGTAATAACATAGTACCCCCTAATTTCCTAATGACGATCTATGTTATCACCTGCCAAACGTTGACAGATGGCATACGAAACCAGATCAACCCTATTCACGAATTTAACGTTACGCGCTAAGTGAGGGAGAGACACACACTTGAGAATGTAGAATTAAAAGCAGTTAATTGTAAAATGCCTCCACTTATATTTTCTGGCCAGCGACTTCTCCCCCTTACCGATGGCCACGGTGGTGTAGTGGTCAGACTACTCGTTTCCCATCTAGGCGAACCGGGTTCGAAGCCCGGCGGGGTCGCATGTGGGAATCGTGAAGGACGATGCCGGCAAGATGGGTGGCATGGTGTGTTTTCCCGGCGGTCTCCCATTTTCTCGCCCTTGCATTCCGGCGCTGCTGTATACTCACCTCACTTCATCCTCATCGGCTCTCAAGGCCATTCTCTTTCCCCTACCCCGGCAGGAGGGGTGGAAAACCGTTTCTCTGCGGTTGAACCCGTGTTACACAAGCGAGAGTACAACTCGGGCATGTTGTCTCACGACGCGTTCATCACAAACGCCTACCTATAATTTTAAATATGTTACTGTTTCAATCGGAGCCAGCATATCTAACGCGGGTCTTCCTATAGGCTATTTCTAGCGGCAACATATTGCTGAACAAGCGAAATGAAATATTGTCTTGATTCGCTGTTTGTGTCACAAATCGGTATGTAAACGTCTTCAAGACGAGTATAAACATGTGTTGGCACCTGCAAAGGTATGTAACTAATCAGTAATTCATTGGAGCCGTATCTATGGGGAAGCTTATAAAATTAAAAGTGCCGTGATGGAACTCTAGGGCTTATGAACTAAATAAAAAAAAAGGGTTTAAGAAGAAAACAACAGATTAGCGCCACTCCTAAAAAGTTGGCCACACCAAATATACAAATATTAACACCCACCGTGAGACTTAAGAACAAAAGTATAAAGTTTTTCTCGCCGTGTAAAACTAGTGTACTTTTCTCAGCACAGCACTACATGTAAAACTGTCTACTTGGATTAATTATTTGTGTCGTTTTCTTGCCTTCAAGTGTCGATAAGTCGAACGGTTTTTACTTCACCCTGTGCCAAAATTCGTTTGAACGTTAATTCTGGGACTCCTGTTGCGACACTTGCTTCAGTGACGTTGTACATCAATTCATACGACTTTTTTTGTTCAGTGAAATGCGTTACAACATTTTACACTATCTCCCGTGTTTTTCCTCGCCGAAAGGGTGTAGAAAGCATATTTTCCACTGGGGAGTCCATTTCTAAATAAGGTCTTTTTTACCGCACCAACTCGGTTTCTACGCCCACGCCCTTTGGGGAGCGAAGGAGACCTTGGTAGCCAAGGTTTTATTTCAGATGTGTCAAATTTTTTGAGGGCACAATATAATGTTATTGATTAAGAAATATTATCAACGCGAGACCATTCTTTTTTCCAATAAACCAATAGGGGCAGACCGGCAAATGTAAAACGATATCGCCTGTAGGCGCATGCCTCTGAACTACCTCACAGTGGTTTCGTCGTGATCGTACAACTTCAGAAATTTAAGCGGTGAACCTGTAATTTTATTGGACGCGACTCTGTAGCAAAGCCAAATGCACGCCCCTGCCGTATAGCTTGCCATTTATCGGGTTCCTTTATTTTGAAATACAGCATTCTTGGAAAGCCGTTTTAGCTATTTTGGAGTGCACGAAAGTAATTTTTACAATGTGCGCTATGTCTTGAAAGTAACATTTCATCACCATCTGAAATGTGCTTTCTTTTCTTAGCTAAACCGTTTGGGTACATGTTTGATAGTTTCGTCAAAAGAAGCATTTTCCAAACTGGTTGCAACGCATTTCAAGCGTGCAAAACTAGTGTACTTTTCTCAGCACAGCACTACAGGTTAAACCGTCTACTTGCTTCGTATCTCATACACCAAACATTCACAAGCGGACCAATAGATTCCATAATGTGTGGGTACTGAAGGATGAAGTGATACTTTGGTTTAAGGTGTTTTTTAAGAGGCGCTGATATAAGTGTAATGTTCGACAATCAAGGTTTTTAGAAGATCTACTGTTCCTGTATTGAATATACGGCTGGTCACAATTTCAAGGATTTTCCCTCAAACACAAGTAAAAAATCACACTGCCTCATCTTCTGTTACCAAATCTCCAACCATTAGTACACAATACCTGAATAGACAGAGAATTTCAGATGCTGACATTATCAGCTCCCGATTCTTCAAATGATCAGCCTTTACCTCAGGTGGCTTTTGGTAGTTTTCACTTCTGCCGTAATCAAAGAAATTTATTTTACTGTTTAGTAATAATATTAAAAAACCCAACGCTGTCAAGGCATCTAATAATTTGTGCCATATCATAGCTGAATACACCTTCAAAAAAATCGTGTATTATATCAAAACATACATTCACAGTTACATGGTAACTTGTTCCATACACAATTGGTTTTAATTCTAGTCTTAGAAGAGTAATTGAGAAGAACTTCAGCACAGTAGTTTTTTGCATTTCTAATCAAAGCGTTTATCTTCCTGTACTTGTGTCATCGCAGTTTGCTCATCTACTTTGCAAACCCTGCAGATGTAGGCTGCAGATAAACATTCAACGAAACCGGTGGCTGATTGAATGACAACACAGATTCCTCCAGTGTTGCGTGCTGAAGAGCATTACAAGCACTCACAGTACGTTCCTGCATGTTCTGTGAAGTTGTTGGGATATCTCGATAGACAACGCCATCGAGGAAACCCCAAAGAAAAACGTTCAGGGTGTTAAGGTCAGGAGACCGCGCAGGCCACTGACCTAGTCCTCCACGACCAATCCACCTACCAGGATATTTTCGATACAGAACACGACGTGCATACACGGCATGATGTGCTGGGTATCCATCGTGCTGGTACCACATTATCATTTTGTTCTTTAGAGGTATCTTCTCCAGAAGACCAGGAAGAATTTTTTGTATGAAGGTGGCATACTCCCTGTCGTTTCAGTTACCACTCACAAAATAATGCCCTACAACTTTATTACCAACCATCCTATACCAGACTTTAACTCCCCATTGACGCTGATCGTCCACCAGTCGAAGCCATCGTGGTTTCTCGATGGCCATATTATGCATGTTCCTCGTTTCACTTGGTCTGAGTTGGAGAACGACTATTAATCGGTAAAAAGAACATCCGAATAAAAGTTCAGGTTGGCGATAAGATAATGCTGTGCCCATTGACAGACTTCTACACGATTTTGGAAATCATTCCTTTGCAATTCTTTGTGTAAATATACATGATAGGGATGGAACGCATGACTCTTAAAAATGCGGTGTGCGCTTGTTTGCGGAATGCCAATTTCGGCTTCAAGTAGGCGTGTGATGACGTGGGGTTTTACTGCTACAGCAGCGAGAACAGCAACCTCAGCTGCTTCATCTGCACGAGTTTTACGACGATTGCGTTGCCGTGGGTTCAAATTGCCCGTTTCACAAAGTTTCACAACAAGACGAGAAAACATCAGTCTGGACGGTGGGGTCTTTTCAGGGTATCACTCTGTGTAGAGTTGCTCTACCTTACTACCATTACGCCGACTTTCAACAGATTGAAAAACGAGTGAGTAAACCTAGCTATTGAAAATGCCAATAACAGCTGTGTGTGTGTGTATTTCAGTACAACTCACTTGAAGTACTACACTATCTACTGTAAAATAATACGAACACATTAATCTACGAACTTACATTCTCTATAGATAAGCAGCATTTTTACCTTCTCGTTGTTGGAGTACATTTCTGTTACGACAACTCTCACCTTCAGTGTACTATATTCCGCTGCACGGGGATGACTGATCGAGTTGTTGTCACTTCATGTGAGTTCCTTTGTTATCTGTAAAGGCGTACACACTGGCGAGCCGAGCGGTTCGCGAACCACTCGTGAGCCGCCCGCAACGTGTTCGCGTGAAACTTTGTTTCAACGAACCTCCCACGATCCATCGGAGAGCCGAGCCAACGACGAACGGATGACTGTCTAGTTTCAGCGGCGGCAGTCATGTCCTCTCGCGAAGAAAACGTAGCATTGTTGGTGATTAGTGGCACGGCTGTAATAATGGCTAGTTTGCAGATTAAGAAGAAGAAGAAGAAAAACCCCGTCGTTGGTGGCGGACAGAGTTGTACAATAAACGTCCTGGAGGAGAACTAATGTTGGATTTCAAGACACAGTGTATGAGTGGTCTGTACAAAAAATTTATGAGAATGTCACGTACACATTTGGAGGAGCTACTGAACAGAATATTTTATCCACCAAGAAATTGCTTTTAAGATATTACCTAAATTACTTAAAATTATTCCAACATGAAGTAAGGAACGACACTTGTCATGCTATTACAGCTTTCATGATGTCCCTTGTTTTGACAAAAATTAAACGTTAAAATTATCTCAGGGATTATTGTAGGTGAAAAAAAAAATGTGATCATTAAAAAAGTATTATTTACGTCAAAACACCTTTGGGATAATTATAGCTCGAATGAAATTACTATAAAAACTTCTATAGCTGCCTTTCGATTAGCAATAATTCAGCAAGACTTAGCTGTAGTTGATTAGCGTCATTGACTCTATAGTGTAGAATGGATATGGTAGCATTCCATTCAGCTTATGGTGAAGACAATATCCCTCTCGTTGAAATGGGAAACTGGCTGGCTCCACTCCTCTTTTATGGAATCTCCCGTATTAGAGCTTACTCGCGTGCCTACTATAGTTCATAGCACATTAACGTACAGTCAATGCGCGGAATATTGATTAAGCTAATTTATACATGAAGTCATCTGCCTCAGGCCTCTTCTTCTCTGCTATATATCGCGCACGTCTTGTTTCTTAATTCTCTAGTCTGGGATTATCTTTCCGGACTCGTTAGTGTGCAAAACTACTAAAATTCTAATGGATCAGACACACTAACATCTAACTCCAAACCTAGCCCTCAGCCATATTCTCTTGAATCTTTCTTATTATTTTCAAAAAAAACATATCTAACAGCGAAAATTCTGTGCAACATAATTTTCGCTGTTAGATACGTTTCAATTCTCAGCAATGTCTTTCAATATAACCTTAGCTAGAATTTATCGATATGTAGTGTTATGTTGTGTAATGTTGTATGTAATTATGTATTGATATAACAATGAATGTACTGTCATGATGACATGTGTGGATTAATTTACTGCTCATTTCAATCGTAGCATAATTTTGCTTACTCTCAGTGCTGATTCGCTTCCTTGGCTCATCCCTGCCTTTCAATGAAGGCCTTCGAAGGCATACCAACTGCTGGTATTTATGTCGGAGGTTCCTGAAAAAATTAAACGTAACCTTTAATTCCATGGCCGAAAAAAAGGGGCATTTGTACTTATGTTACGTACAGACAAAACATTTAATTACCAACAACCTTGCGTTGAGTGGGTACTGATAAATTTACGTACCTTTTCTTGCTCTTTTACCATTGTTTGCTTTCTTTCTCTCTCTCTGAAATGATGCGAGGAGGTTAACTATTTTCTTTTTGCACTCTGCAGATCTTACCATCACACTTCCAATCTCTCTCCACGCATTTTCTATAATATATATATATTTTTTTAATGTTCGCTTAGCGTCGGGTCCCGTAAATGCGTTTTTGATCTATACACTTCAGTGAGGTGAAGTGACTGCTCATCAGTCCACTGCGACATTGTAAACACACTGATAATACCCAGTACAGGTTCGCGAGCACTGACGAACAGACGAATCTGCTGCGAGCGCGTCCACGCTGCCACTGCCAATCGCTTTGTGTTCATAGAAAAAACCGGCTCTCGTCGGCAGGGCGCGAGTGGTTCGCGAGCAGTTCGTATGGCGCTCGTGTCTCGCTCGGGACGCCGTACACGCTGGCGAGCGCGCGGCTCACGAGCTGTTAGCGAACCGCCTTTGTGTTCATAGAAAAAACCGGCTCTCGTCGGCAGGGCGCGAGTGGTTCGCGAGCAGTTCGTATGGCGCTCGTGTCTCGCTCGGGACGCCGTACACGCTGGCGAGCGCGCGGCTCACGAGCTGTTAGCGAACCGCCTGTGTGTTGATCTCACTGTAGATGTTAATATGGAGTTCGTTACGCAAGAATGCAATTCCAAAGTATTTAAGTAGTTTGAACCATTTTTACGTGTTTGTTTTCAATGTAGCTAACTATAATGAACAATATGTCTTTAAAAGTCACCTTTATATAGTCTGTACTTTGTGTTTAACATACACTTTGGTAGTGACATGTCTTGTACCATGCACACGTTATTCTCAAAATAATTAAACTACTTTGTTGTAATATGTGTATCAGTCTACTTACGTTCATTGTATTATCCGTTCCTCTTCCTTTGTACTTGTCCATAAAAAACAGCAAACATTTGCTGTTGTAGCTTTCTTCAGCTCCTGCGCCCGATTTTTGCATCTGTGATTACTGCCGTTCTCGTCTGAATGACGTCATTAGAGATTCTATTTTCTTTCTTGCTTCAATGGCGGTACAGCCAACAGTGACGCCCAAGCATCATTTTTCACAGCATTCCTCTTGTATTCGGGATGCTGAGGATCCCACAAGCATGGCGAACTTCTGTACATTTCAATTAAGTCAATGGTTTTCTTCTGTGACCACTCCATATCAAGCACCGAATTCGCAAAAAGATCCGACTAGCTCGAGCACTGTTTACACCGAGCGAACACGCCAAATGACTGGTCGCTCGTGCGCAGAAGCCGTTTACACTGACCGAACGTCCCGAGCGAACGTTTGCTCGCCCTGTCTGCCGGAGCACCGCCGAACATCAACTTTCGCTCGTCTTGTGATTACACTGGCTGAGTGAACGAACATTCGCTCGCTCGGCAATGCTCGCTCGCCCAGTGAAAACGCGCCTTTAGAGCAACCTCTGTGGAATAGGGTACGCAACTCTAGGAACTGTTTACGTAACCTCTAGATCAAATTCATAGCGTCAAAGTCATGCTGCTCTATACCACACAGCGCAATCGTGCTGCAAGGCATCACACCATGCGTCTTCATTAACCCTAATGAGTCGCAATGTGTGTGGCGGTTTTTAACTATCTGTTTGGTACATTGTGATACATTCTTGAATAGATTTTGATAAGCATCATTGAACTTTGAACAAATAGATACATGGATGCAATTTAAAATACTGGTGTTAATACTCGTATCTCACTAATACATAACGCTATAAGGCTGATTCCTCAGCAGTATTATTTCCCGCTTCCAGTTATAAATTTTATGTGAAAAACTTTTTCATTTGAAGCTCCGGTACGCAGTTATTAATGATAATCAAGATAAATAGATCATTGTGTTTATATTAATATATAATTTAATTTTATACATACTATATATGTATGCACATATCCTTGTATGTATCTTTCGGTATTAAATACTAGCTGCATTAATAATATAGTTATAATATAATAACCATGCTGTCAACATAATTTAGCAAGTAAAAAAAATTAATTATAATGATTGCAAGTACTCGTTACTCGTGAAATTTGCAAACTACTACCAGTTGACAGTCACTAATATGGCAGTTGCATGAATATTCATAGACTGATAATGTGGTTTATTCCGAGCATTGCTAAAGATAAAATAACATATCTCAATTACGTAACCTACGTAAGACTTTGATAGGGAATTACAAAAAAAAAAGAATCAGTATCTGCAGTTACTTATTGAAACAAATGGGAAATGTCTGCATCCTGTCAAATAAACAAGAACTGTGAATGATTTTGTAATTGAAAGAAAATGTGGACTAAGCGCATAGTTTTCTGTTCGTTTAGCGGTACAACGCTAAAACTACGCATGAGAGCAAGTGCGTCGCCAGCACCATCACGGTTCCTTTGTAGCGGATGGCGTATTTTTGAATACGTGCTAACACCACAAGCGTAGTACGCATCGCACCAACTGCGGAAGCATTCGCGTGTATTTGCTGTTCGCGGTAAATTGAGCACTTTTCAAAGCCCTCCTATTTGTAACAATAGTCAATAAGTGTGTTTGATTGTAGACTTAGACTTCTGAGTGCGGTGGAACATACGCACCGTGTTTATTACTTACATGGCAACATTTATGTGAAAAGGTGGTTAAAGGATAAAATATAGCTGAAAGGGAAAAGTAACTAGGGCCTCAAAAGAGCTCACTTTACCGTGAACAGCCTACATCTGCGTGTCTGACGTGTAGTCGGTAGATCGTGAGTTCGAGCCCAGGTGGGTACGTTGAAGAGTGTTTTTCCCTTTAAAGCAACCACATCTTCGAAAGTCGTTATGTAACTGAAAGTACAACACTGCAGTTAATATTTGTTGTACTTTTTTTTTCCTCACAAATTTCCGCCTATTTTGTGTTTTTTTTTTAAATCAGACGTTTTAAATCCTTTATTGCAATTATGCTGTAAAGCTGTCCGTTGCTGCACTCTACCAGTGTTAAGGTTTGATATTATTTTCAGCAGTGGGACTATATTTATGTTGTCATTATTATCAACCACACCCTAATGTTTCTGAAGGGCGAGCTATTGTTCGTGTACTCGATAAATTCAAGTGGGTTTCGGATGAACAGAAATGTTAATAAGATAAGTAAATTTTTGCATCGCACAGTGTTACAATCAGTATTATTTAGTTATGCGTGGGAGCCTATACAATGCATATATGGCAACCTAACAAATGAAGCCACGATAGTCCCACCTTTGTTCTAAGCCAGAGGCTGATTTGTACATGTTGTTAAGGCGCTCGGCATATCAGTCTCCTAGGCGGCTCCTTCGTTCATCTTGATCTGGCGGTGTCATGTGGAGATACGTTCCTGTCAAAGGTGTTCTTTTAGTCTATGTTTTCTCTGGGTCTCGCGCAATCGTGCCCTGGTTCCCAGTTTGGCGGAGTTTTTTTTTTCCCAGCCAGCAGTTTCGGGCAATATCATTCCATTGAGACCTGCTGCCTGTTGGCCTGATTGCACTATTATGTGAGATGGCGTGTTCAGACAGACCGTCGAATTAAGGCTTGACCGTGTCGTTAACCAATACGTACGCATACATGTACGTGTATGGATATGTACATATTATATATATACTTTCGGTTTTTGATATTTAAAATATTCCTTTTATCCATGACTTTCCTGTTCTTCGAGCCTCGTGGGCAGAGAACGCAGTTGAACTAATCCAGCGCAACACAACAAAAGCCGACTTCCCGTTGACAGGAGAGATCGTGAGTACACTGTTAGAAAAAAAACTTTCGTGAAATTATAGAAAAACACCTGTATAGGCTGTTCACTATAAAATTAGCACTTTTGAAAGCCCTGCTTAAGATCTACTTGTATGCACGTTTTGTATTATTCCGCTTTACGTTAGATTAACATTGTCACGTGTCTCATCACTTTACTCATGCGTCGGTCAAGTAAAACTGTGAAATTATTATGAAAATAAATATTTAACAGATCTGACCGTTTTTACACTTCGATAAAAAAAAAAAAAAAAAAAAAACCCAGAAAGCCAAGAAATAATTTAAGTTAACAGAAATGGTTACCTAATACTTTTTATTCGACGTAAAGATACAGAACTACTTTCCCATCCATCGTTATCAACTTAATTGGGCGCATGTCACTCAGGGCACCCGTTAAATTATATTGCAGCTAGGAGCAGTGACTTTTTTCGAAAGTGTTCACTTTATCATGAACAGCCATTAGAAAAGTTACACAGAAATCTTCGTAAAATTACTGACATTATGCTTTTTTTAAATAAAGCACTGCCCTTAAAGTTTACGAAGTTTTCCGATAATTCACAGAAAATTGTCGTAAATTTGTTAATAGGTTTTTGTGTGTTTCCAGCTTATAAAGAGAGATTACGATATATAATTTCTAATTGTCTTTATATGTGCGTTTACCAGGGTATAAAAAAAATAAAAAAAACTGGGAATGGAATTTGAATACGAGTCGCAAAGTTAGAAGGCACCGACGCTTACCACTATGCTACCACTTCCTGTTACACAATTGCAGTCTGAAAACATAATTAAGTAAAGAGAGGCATGGAACTTTTCCAGTTTCAGTTAAATTGGAGTGTGTGCTGTGATGCTAACTGTTTCAATCTGCTCGTGCTAATATTTGACGTTTGAAATATTAGGTTTCAGTGACGTAAATATTTTAACTGCCACAAAAACGAAATTTTTTCTAATTACAGCGGCGAAGAATACTTCGTGCATCATCGGCAATGTTCGTTACCGAAACCCGAAGCTGTTGGAAGGGTCTGCGGTGGTTCAGTGGTTAGACCACTCGCCTCCCACTTAGGCGAACCGGTTTCGATTCCCGGCGAAGTCGTCCCCGGATTTTCGCATGTGGGAAACGATGCCACCGTTTGGCGAGTCTTCTCGGGGACCTTTCATTTCCCCCGCCCGTACATTCCGGCGCCACTCCATCACTCAATCACTCACATCGGCTCTAAAGACCTCGATGTTGAGAGCTGCCCAAATCTCTCCACTCCATACTCACCTCGCTTCACCCTGATCGTTTCTTAAGACCTCGTTCACTCACGCTTAGAGTTTTACGCACGGAGCTAAGTTCCGTTTATAGTTTTTACAGAGAGTGTTTACGTATATTAAGTGCATATTTTCGTACGAATTTCCGTGAATGTATGAACATTTTTTAACAGTGTATACCCCTTCCCCTACAAAACAAGGATATGACACAATATCTTACGCTGTTCAAACACAACCTGAACTGCAGATACCGGTGCTCGGTAAGCAATGATACAGGATGCATAGGGACAGCACGGAGAGTTTTAGTGTGTATCCTCTGTGATAGGTAATCCAGCAGCGCCAGTTATGGCGGCAAGGGATTACCTTGGACACGGAGACGCTATAAGAGCCGCATCACAGGTACTTTCCATCATTATGAGATCACCTTCTCTCTGACACTAAGAGTCTGGCAGTAGACGCGTCATTGGTTAGCGGTTTTTCCCCCTACGATGCGAAACGTAAATCCCTGTAAGAGGTGCCTTTTCCTGTTGCCAGGTCAGCTACATCCCGATGCTGCCTTTGTGCATCGCCCTCCGAGTTGAGGTGAGTTGAACGATTTGGGCGGCTCTTAACATGGATGTCTTGAGAACCGATGAGGGTGAAATGAGGTAAGAATAGAGCAGCGCCAGAATGAAAGGGCGGGGAAACGGGAGAGCCTCGCGAAAACTGGATCGTCCGACGCGATTCCCACTTGCGAAAATCCGGGAATGACCCGGCCGAGGATGTGACCCGGCCGGGGATCGAATCCGGTTCGCCTTGGTGGGATGCGTGCAGTCTGACCGCTGAGCCACCGCGGCGACTCCATCGTCCTCCAGTTGGTATCGTGAGGTGCATGCATGTGGCCGGGATTGTGATGACTTCAGTTCATAACATTATACCGAGCAGTTATAATTCGGTCTCGTATTCTAGAGAATTTGGGTTCGAATCCTAGTCCGGCTATCTGAGTTCAGTTTTCCATGGTTTACCGAAATCACTCCACAAGGCGAATGCTGGGATAGTTCCTCACTTCGGGCCATGGCTGATTCTTTCCTAGTTCTGCATCTCTGAGCAACTTGCTTCGTCTCCAAACCCGGCCCTACACGATACCTAATTTCTGCTCCCTTCTGTTTTACCCATGGGCATAACAGAAGGCATCAACATTTCTATAGCAGAGAATCAACATTTCTATAGCAGAGAGAAGAAAGAATGCACGAGTTATCTAAACTGCCAACAGAGAAATGCATGTGAACTGTTCCAGACCCTCTTCAATTTACGGTTTCAGGTGCTGCAAACAAAAATGTCATGAGGCGTGCTGTACTTTAGTCGCCACAACACTTGTTTCGTTGTCTCAGCCAATGAGCTGTACGATTTATGCTCGCATTTGAACCAATGATGACGAAGGCGAGTAAAATGGTTTGCGAATAATTTACTTACAGGTAAGTTCATTGCACATTGACCTTCGTAGTGTGCAGTACAGACCAAACATTACCTACACGTGCGTAATGTACACGATTGTGTACACCAGGTCTAAATGTGTTAATGAAATTATGATTATTGGCGTTTCATTTTTGAGCAGAAAAATATGCGCTTATTTTCTATCGAAGCCTCTTGTAACATTAAAGTACAGCCTGTTTCCTGAAAAGGTCAGAAAACTTAGTAATTAAATAAAAAATTACTGAATAACAAATAGTTATATTTGCCTCAATACAGAGGCTGAGAATTTCATTTCTCACAATTAGGCTTTACTTTCAAGTTTATAGTTTGAATATTGGCTTCGAAAATCCGAATGCCATTAGCATGCATTTCACTATACCAAATTCTCACTGCTTTCAAACAAGACAACAGCATTAATGAGCTCGCTGTCGACGAGACGCCATGCCTTACCGATAGCGCCCCACAGGCGTCAGGGCGAGTTAGTGCACTCGCGCTCGCCTGTTTGTAGCCCGTCACGGACCGGTCTGTACCTGAGCGATAACAGAACGGCCCGGCAGCATATGTGTCGTCCTACAAACATTCGGTCTTCAGTTAAAGACCTCGCTTCTCGAACTACTCCATTCACGTGTATGATATTTTACTGACCCGATTAAATAAAATTCACTTTGGCATTGACTTCCGCTTTCTCAATTGACAAACTGACGCAAGTCCCCTGCCAGGGGCTCGCGACAGAAATTAAAAGTGCTGCAATTTCAAAATTTCCCCCGAAAATTAAAGTCACCCACCCCTCTTCCCCCCTCAGGCAGAGAGAAAGGGGAAAATAACATAGCATAGGAGCAAATTCCAGGCTCTACCCTGAAACACTGGAAGAAAAAATTAATTTTGGCATGCTGCAGTTCAAATAGAGTTTGAAAACAGCCAGGCGGACAGGCTAGATGTTCGCAACTTGGGCTCGATAACGATAACTGTAGGCTGTTCACGGTAATATGAGCACTTTTGAAAGTCCTGCTTAAGAACTACTTGTATGCACCTTGTGTATTCATTCGCCTGATGTAAAATTAACATTGCAACGGGCCTCTGCACTTTATTCATGCGTCGGTCAAGTGAAACAGTGGAATTATTAGGAAAGTATACATTCTAAAAATCTGTTCATTTTTTGCACTTCGATGCATTAAAAGAAACAGGAAGCGAGCGAAATAATTGTAATTATCACAAATGGTTATCTAACACTTTTTATTCGATGTTAACATATGGAACTACTTTCCGTTCATCTTTACCAACTTTACAGCGCGCGTGTCACTCAGTGTACCCGTTAAAGTATATGCGGGTAGGATCAGTGACTTTTTTCTAAGGTTGATTTCAAAAGTGCTCACTTGATCGTGAACCGCCTTTAACTGGGAGGACAAGATCCCATGGGCTGTTCACGATAAAGTGAGCACTTTTTAAGGCCCTCCAAACAGGCATTAACCGCTAATAAATATATCTTATTGCAGCCTAGGGCATTAAATTTTGGTGGTGGTAAAATGTATACATTGTGTTTATTGAACACATTGCTATGTGTATATTAAAAAGCAGCAGGAAGATGGAAATTGGACGAAAGGAAAAATTTATAAGGGCCTTAAAAAGTGCTCACTTTACCGTGAACGGCCTATACCTCCCCCGCGCTGAGGGAGTAGCGTCCCAGTGATGATGAGCGCCGTCGGTCGTCCAGTGGCGTGGTGAACTGTTGCAAGGTAAGCTGGCGTCAGCTGTGTGATGTACCCTGTTGCTTCATCGTTCACACTTCCATCATTGAAACGTAGTTCGGCAGGTGACGCCACACAGCGTGTGTAATGGCTCCTGCTGCGTGCACCGGGAATGTACAGCATTGACCAAGCAACAGCTTACCTTGCAACAGTTCACCACACGCCACTGGTCTTCAGTCTTCGGTTAGATCAGTGAGGACGCACCCCCTGACGTTTGTGAGACAACATGCGTCTCTTGTTCCCTTGCGATGTTCGCTCCGCTTCCCCCAACTGAGACACGCCCAATCTCTACCGCCGGGTGAATTTAATCCCGATTCAGATATTACAAAGTCCTGAATAGTATTAATTCTTAGCCTGCGCAGGTTTCCCCAAAATTTAATGTTTGTGAAGTGCCTGATGTGTTTCCATTGCAAATATGGACGATAGCAAACCCCCAAATTTCGCAAGTTGTTTCAGACAATCGTTCCTAACTAATTACATTTCAGCAAAATTAGCAACCGTACATTTCCTAGTAATCTAATTAAAACTACATATATTATAGTAATTTAGTCAGTCTTCAGTACTTTTGATATAAAATTTGGTTTAACAATGCAACTGAAATTACCGTACCCTTGTGTACTAGTTTGAGACATATCCATAAACATTTAGTTTTGTATTTTGCCACGAATAACAATATTTTCCAGGCATTTAGAATCGAAATTAAACTATCGGGTTAAAATTTTAAATGACAATCACTAAAGTAGTTTAAGTGAGAGTCGGTATTTAACATCCCGTAAATTGAATATTGCTGGCAAAGACAAACAAGTTGACTGGATAAATATTTAATACGATTACTTTTCCAATAAAAAATGAAACTAAAATTAAATTACAGTGGAGTACAGTATCGTAAATGCAACACCATATTATTTGTAGAGATTTGGGTACATTTAAACAAACAATATAGGCTATATTAAGAACGAATGCTGGTGCTTATTATTAACTTTCCAAAATAAAAATAAAATATTTATAATTTGGTTTAGTTCATTTGTGACTTTTTTCGCTAGTGTGTTTTTTACACAATGAATGCAGGTATTAAACAAAACATACTCTTATATTTCATAAAAACTACCTTCCAATATTCTGTAATTTTTAGTGTACGTTGTTATAAATTGTACCGCGTAGACAAAGAAACCTTGTTAATGCTCATTTTTTTAAATACGTTAATTCAAGATAGATTTATCAAGAGAGAAACAAGACCAGATTAGCTTTGTAGAAAATCGATCATATACACGACCAACAACGTTATCTGAAATGTGTATTAATTAGGTTTCGCGTTGAAAAGACAAGCAGAGATTGGTTAAGTTAAAGACTTCGGGACATTTTCGACACCGAATTGGTGGTAAAATTCTCTTATGCAAATGCGCACCTTTGTGGCCTTCTCTCTACGTAAGCTAACATTTGGCAATCGTGACCAATAAGGATCCAAACTAATACGTGATAAATTTGACAGAAAAATGATAATGTGAAATGAAATAAACAAAAGCAAAATATCGTAAAATGATAAAGTCACAATAGCGAAAATAGAAATGTCCCGACAGTTTAACATTCTGAAATGTATTTATATTTATTTATTATTCCGTTGGTCACATGCTTCGAGCTTTGACTCGGGATTTTTAACTTCGAAGAGTGCCTATAATCCTCGTCAATTTCGATCCTTACTGGTGTAATATAAAAAGATATTTCCTAGAGGCAACAAGAAGTTACTACCATAGAGGGAACCTAAACTCGATTTGCACGGTATGTATAAAAAATGAGGATAAACAGGAAATTAAAAACTACAAAAAAACATAAGAACTCTTAAGAAAGGTTATATAGTTTTTTTATCCAGCTCATAAATATATACGAAACGCATGTATTAGTTTTATGTCAAAGAAGTTCAGAAAACTTATAGTATGTCAGACTTTATTTTGTACTGCATCACAACAAAATTTTAGGTGTAATTTTACAAATAAATAATAATTAAAATGGTTTTAAGTATTGACGTCATTGTTAATGTTTTGCTGTCGATGTTGAATTACATTCATTCTTTATTTCGTTTATGTGGAAGGACTGTTTCAAATTTATGTGGATATTAAAATGGCACCACATATTTTAGGAATCTAAGTTTACAGCAGGTTTTATATTCCCTAAAAATAGCTTAACGATATTAATTTTACATTTTTTAGACTACTTTCCTGGAAAGATGAGCTATGTGTAACTGTATGTCCCCCTTATAACTTTCTTACTTAATACCGAAAGTATTATAATATTAATTTTAGTTCATATGGCACCAGTAGTGTTCGTAGCGACGCAACATTTCATAAAAGTGCATCTTTTTGTATTTATAAAAACATCAAAGTGGAAATTTCTCTGTGCGTGAAAGTGGCGATAATCTACAGATGATGTATCAATCCGTGTGTGCTACGAGCAGGGTAGTGTAGCGTGTGGTAATTAGCCACAAACATAAAATAATTTATCCCAATTCTCACTATCCAGTAATTTTGCAGCCCTACTGGACGATCTGCTAGTAGCAACGTTTAAAGCACGTAAGCGCGCAGTCATACATAGACACGAACAGTACATATACATAGCATGTAGAATGCCCCGTGAGTAAAGATCAATTATTTTGGAAGGTGAAAGGATAGGTCATTGTGAGCACAAAGGCTGCTCCAAGTAGAGCTACTTCAAAGATCACCTTTCGCAGCGACAAACGTGCAATAGTTTATTTGTTAATTTTTCGAAAACCACCCTGCTCACTGCGTTGCATTGTTCAACTCCTGTGAGAACATTATGTGTTGCTTTTCGGAGTGCATTTCCACTTTCTTTTAATTGAGCGAGAGCGTACAAAATGCGAGCTAGCAGTTCATTTTGTACACTTCAATGTTCATCCAACCGTAGGGCAAGGAAACCGTTTGGCCAAGGAAAAATGTGTTATTTTATATTTGTACCTCATACTCAGCAAAAAAAATTTGAGTGCATAGTTTTTTCATGAATACATGTCGAAATCACAACTTAACTTCTTTTAAAAATGTATTGGGTACAAATAATTAAAACTAACTTACGTCCAGAAGTGAAATAATTCATACTGAAAGAAGACGCCAAGAGCTACTCGACGACATCTATAAAGTCGTACAAGAAAACGTTTCTGCAGTTCCAAAAAATTTCCGAAAAGTAAGGAAATGTAAGGAAATGTTTTTAATTTCTGTCTGTCCTTGATTTTTTTTTTAAATATCCTTTGTTGAGCATTCCTTAAAAGTAATTAAAACAAGGCCTTCAGTCGCACATGCTCAATTTTCTGCAAATAATTTGGTTTACTTTATTCGCACATTGCAAAACACTACAATTCTGACTTTGACATGTTATTTTGCAAAACCATACTATCTAAAAAAAATTGTATCTGAGGAAAAGTAGTCGCAGATAATGGTTATAATTTGAACAGTATGTGCGTACAATTATAAAACAACACATTTTTTTCGTGGCCAATCCCATAAACAAAAGTTTAATGGGTTTCAGCTCTGGAAATCTAGGTTGGGGGCACAATGGTACCACCACGCCCAAACCGCCAGTTAGGAACTTCGCAAATAGAGATGTTGATTCACAGGTCTGGGAGAATGAGGACGATCCCAGTAATGTTGATTCACAGGTCTGGGAGAATGAGGACGATCCCAGTAATGTTGATTCACAGGTCTGGGAGAATGAGGAAGATCCCAGTAATGTTGATTCACAGGTCTGGGAGAATGAGGACGATCCCAGTAATGTTGATTCACAGGTCTGGTAGAATGAGGACGATCCTAGTAATGTTGATTCACAGGTCTGGGAGAATGAGGACGATCCCAGTAATGTTGATTCACAGGTCTGGGAGAATGAGGAAGATCCCAGTAATGTTGATTCACAGGTCTGGTAGAATGAGGACGATCCCAGTAATGTTGAAAGTACACAGCAATGTGTGTGGCCGAAGGAATGCCTTGTTATTTATTCCTATCTTGCACGATGCAAAAATTGCAAAGAACTGTTTCCTGTTTCCTGTTCTAAAATAACGGGACCGATAAAAACGCCAACAATCATGCCGCACGGCACATTGATGGTGGAACGAACTTGAAAACGGTTTCCACTGCAACATTCAAATTCTCTTGCTCGCATCAATGATTGTTACCTGTGTCGATCCCATTCGTGAGAAATGTGTCTTCATAAGTAAATAGCACTTTAGGAAGCACTTCAATATTGTAATTATTAACCAACTGCAGAATTTGAGGCAGAGGCAACTGTCCCGTATGTGAAGATTTTGTACAGGTTGTGGGCGATTAGGGTAGAAACCACATCGTGTAGTGTTCGCCATACAGGTGTTCGTGAACCATCGAGGCGTGCAGAAAGATACCGCATGCTAGTTGTAGTTCTACGCTGGACCATGTCAACAGTATGTTCCGTTCATCGTGCTGCACATTTTGTGAAAGTCCTCGTTACGATGCCAAATGAGTGCAGGGAAGCTCGTCATTACTAAAGGCTGTTCACGATAAAGTGAGCACTTTTGAAATCAACCTCAGAAAAATGTCACCGCTCTTACCTGCACGTATTTTAACGGGCGCACTGAGTGACATGTGCCCAATAAAGTTGGTAAGGATAGAAGGAAAGTAATTCCATATCTCAACGTCGAATAAATAGTGTTAGGTACCCATTTGTGATAACTAAAATTATTACTTCCACCTTCTGTTTTTCTTAACGCATCCAAGTGAAAAGATGAGCAGATTTGTAAAATATTTGCTTTTCAAACAATCTCACAGTTTCACTTAATCGACGTATGAATAAACCTGCACACGTGCACAACCACAATAGTCCATGCGCACCCTTACACAAACAGAAGCGCATGTTAACGTACGAGTCAGTCACGGCTTTTCAGGGAGCTTAGGTTAGTGAGATAACGATATATCTGTGCTGAATAAAGGCAGGCCCATATCAATACAACTGGCATTGTTTAACCGTGACTTCAGTCTATGATGCTTATTATTGTCTTGATAACCACTTTACGATGTACATATACTAAACCGAGATGGGAAAATGCGAATGTGAGGGACTATATATACGAAAATGGTGTAGATTTGAGACCACTGAGCTATAATTCAGCATTCTTAAATCTGTTAGCCTGGCACATTACAACTATTTATACTCTTAATGTAGGGCTCCTTGTTATTTGGAAAATCCGCAATTAATACAAATATATTTTTATTACCATTTACATTACATAGGATACAAAATTAGGTACTTAAAAAATTACCAATAAAATATTTAAAATCGAGTGTAAAATAAACGTATGGAATAGGCTAGGATAGCTGATTAAAATACAGTTCTATCAAAAAAATTGAAGATGAAATAGATATTACCTGGAAATTTGGGTGCTCTAAGGGCATCTGAAAACATTTGTACTTTTGCCGAATGTTCTCCATCTTTAAGATTTGGGATACTCTTCAAAGTACTAATAAACTACAGTTTGAATTGTGGGTAATGCTGTTGTACTGCTGTTCTCTAATATTATAGCACCCTCATGCGCGCGCGCACACACACGCGCGCACAAGAATTAGTGTTATATCCAGTACTATCCTTAACGAAATTTGCATTTATCTTATTTTACTGAATACCGTAAGCAATTCAGCTGCACTCTGAGACGTGATTAGAAAGAGTTTAATGATGATCTGCAAATACACATGTTAAATTATTAAGAGAGTAAGGTTTCGAAAATAAAAGGTCACTTAACCAACCCGATTGTGTTTTTTTGCATTTCTAAGGTCTTTATAATCAGTATGTAAATATTCAACTCAGTATCATATCTAATAGGCACATCTTTGAAAGATTAAGTCTGCGAAATATTTGCATATTATTTCATTGATAAATATTAGTTATACGAATGGGATACTTGAGCAATCCCGATGCAATCTGCAACATTTGTGGAGAATATTGTGTGCAAAAGAGAAACACAACCATCTTGTTTATTTTTCTATAAAGTATACAAATCAAGATAATATTTCCAAAAGACGTCTTAGATTGTCTACGATTGCAGAACACCAACGAGCATTAAAATACGAATATTTGTGTGCCAACAGCGTGGACAAAGCTACGAAACCATTATGATGATCGATAACAGCGAGAGTGGATACGAATTATGGTTTACATGCGAGTAGCTCTTCCAAGTTCTATTACCATATGCGTCAGTGATCTTTGTGCCTATCTGAATGGGGCGAACTTCTTGCTGGGACGGAAGAAAATGTTTTAAAATCTACTTTTTTGAATGGTGGGGAAAAATAACATAATGTGTTGAATACAGAAGGCCTTCGAGGTATTGCAGGACCGCAGTTTCACTAAATAGTTTACGTTGATGAAATTTAAAATGATAATTTTTTTATTTTTAAAATAATAATGTTTTAAAATAATTCAGTTAGCAAATAAAAATCGTACCTAATTAATTATTATCAACCATAGAGTCGCTAATTAATTAATTAAAATTCTGTACGTAATTGGTAAGTGTATCTTGTAAAAATCGAAATTTCCTGATCGCTTGTATTAGCTTAAATATATCATGACTTTCTGCTGAGTGAGGTTCAATTAGAAAATTCAACTGTTTACTTTGATTTGACTTGAATACTTTCTTTGTTATATTTGCATAGATCATTTCAAATAATTTATTATGTGACAATTTATATTTTTCTAGAAGGGTGTCAGTTATCTAAAATAATAGAGTCGATCTTGTAAAACCGAAGCCATATCAGTAATCAGGGATAAAGGTTCACCTTAAAATGACTTAAAAATATCTTGGCGATAAAAGTATCGTTGACCAGTGTAACTATGTTAGTTGAATCTCCGCGCGTCACACTCACACTTGCGTTTAGCGTTTATACAAAAGCAGAAGATAAACGTCTGTGAATCATTGTGTGGGATATTAGTTTTTGGCGTCGTAATCCTATAAAATGTTTCTATCACCTGGCTGATGATTAAAATTGTAAGGGCATTGGGCGTGCATACAGACATTACTATAGTGTTTATAGTCATTGCATAAGGTATATTTTCAAGTAAAGTATGCAAACCATTATTAGGTTTACTTTAGTGGTTAAAAGCGTTAGTCATAAATTTGTTATTTTATATTTGAGCCTCATACTGTTGAAATTGTAGACTTTATCTGTGAATAATTTTACCTCAGATAACATTTTTATATAGCATGTTTTTTTTTTGCAAAATATCATGTCAAAGTCAAAAATGTTATTGTTTTTGTAATGTATATATAAAATAAACCGAACTATTCGTAGAAAATTTAACGAGGGCAACTGAAAGACCTTGCCTTAACTATTTTAAAGTTTTTTGTTTAGAAAAAGTTATCTTACAAAAATTCAAAGGTAGCCACAAATCAACATTATGCAAAAATTTATCTATTTTCAGCAATGTTTTGAAATTGCAAAAATTTTACCTGGTACAATTTTATAGACGTCTTGAAGTAGCTTTTAGGCCAAGTACAAATCTCGCCGTTTCTCTGTATTGCCTGCCCGTAGCATCCCGATTGAATTGTTGGTGCAACATCCCAGTGTATGCTAGAAAACCTAAACTTCAAGATATCTATCTTCTGCGTTCATGGTGCGAACTCGTGCTCAGTGCCGAGTTAACTTCAACTGAAACGGCTTCTTACATTTTGCCGTCATGTTACCTTTAATTGTGCTATGCTTTGCCAGCCGAATCCCGACGTTTTGTCAGCGCGATCATTAAAATACTGCCGTAACACGCATTGTCATATTCGCTCCATTGCCAACCATCATTCGGCCAGGATCTTGTTTCTATCCACATCTGAAGAAGGGAGCCCTCTTTTCAATTCCCAGAAACGTCGCATTGATTCAGTCGAAGAACGCCTGATGTTTTCGCATCGTGCATTTTTTGTGCATATATCTGTTCGTTTCAGCCACTATGTTCGCCTGTGTTACCTTTGTCATCATGAGTTATTCGTGCCTACCATCGCAATACTGTCCTTGTCATTTGTTTTTTTTTTATTACTCTTCCTGGTGCTTTATATCTTATCTTTAAATTCTAATGCAAATGGTTTCGCAAGGTTTTTATAAGTATTCGAGTGGACTGTATTCAATGCCGAAAATAAACACAAAAACCACGCAATGATAGAAAAAAAAAATATATGAGAAAATTAATGACAAATGCTAGAAATGGGAGAAGGGCCTAGTAGTAAATAAAACATGAGCTAACCAGCTAAAGGCAACAAGCTGGACAAGAAATATTATAAACAACAGCAGCAATGAATACAATTAAAGAAAAGGTTTTACCATCACCAGAGTACAAGGAAGCTGATCCAAAAATAATTAAAAACAACCGGAAAAAAGGAGCTGTACTCTGTAAAAATAATAAGAATAAGGCAGGATAAATGAAACGAAGACACCACACAGATAATATCCGCAATGAACACAGAACAGTAATATTCTTATGTTGTTTACCCATGGAAAGTTATCAAAAATATGTAAACACGAAAAAATCACAGGAAACACCAAAATGCAACACTGAAACGGGAGAAAAAAAAACTGCCATAAAACACGATGCTACAGTAAAAATTGAATTCAAACCAGAAAATTATTCAAAACTTCGCAGCTACAATAAACACAAAATAGGAGAATAAATATCTCCTTATATATGTACATATAACTTATATAAAATATTATAAGAACTACATAAACATGATAAAAAAAAAAAAAACAACAAATTGCAATACTGAAACAAACAAAAATATTCAGATTGCGCAAGGGAGAATAAGAAAACTCAGTACACGTAATAAAACAAGGCTTTGCGATATCTCGTTCAAAAAGCGATCCCCTTCGCACCTCAAACACCAAATTCCATGTCCCACCTGGGCGAACCGGGTTCAATTCCCGGCGTGGTCGCTCCCGGATTTTCCGGAATTGTGCCGGATGAGGCCGCTGGTGGAGGGTTTTCTCGGGGATCTCCTATTTCCGACGCTGCTCCATACGCACCTCACTTCACCCTCATCGGTTCTCAAAGACCTCGTTGTGAAGAGCCGCTCAAATCTCTCCACTCCGCTCTGCGAGCATCTTTCAGGACTGGATGTGAGTGCACCGTGCAGATTGTGGCCAGCTACTGTCGCTGGCACGCACCTGCACTCATCGCAACAGAAACGCCGTTAACACCGATGGAAAAATTCTTCTCATTCGTTCTTCAGTCATAGACATAATGGTAGGATTCTTGTCCACCATTTAACGAACACCACCTTATTTTACACTATTTTGCTAATATTGTGATATTTTTCTTTGTATATGACTACAGTTTTTCTGTCCACTCTTGTCTACACTTTTACTTAAACGACTTTCTTATCTGCAATCACTTTTACGTTGTTTAATTTGTACTTTACACACCCTATATATTTATTGGTTCTGTAAATTTTTTCTGCGTATTTTTTCACAACTCATAGTTAATTGTCTTTGATCATCCACAGTCAGGTTTAGTATTTAAAATTTGCATGTATTAATAATTAACCAATTAGCTGTACAGACTTGTCAAATTACTTGCAATTATGCAGAGAAAAGTGTGATAAATAGTTACAAAAAGCACATGTCGAACGTACTTGCCTACCATAAATTTCAACAGAAATTGAAATTCAGCTCATCTGGTCTAACATTTATGTATTTAAATAATGTCACATTGCCTAAAGTGCGGAACCTAAGTCGATACCTAATTTCCAAACTTTGTATCACTAAACGTCTCTATTTTTACTAGAAAGTTTTTATAGTTCTTGAATATACATTTTTTACGAATTTCCGTGATTGCCAAATAATTTTTCACAGGATGCGCAATTTTTTTTTGGCAGTGGGTATACATTAGTCAGTTACGAATATGCCACTTCTCTCAATAAAACTTCCCCACTTTTGCGCTGTTCCTTACAGTGATAAAATACCCCACCGAGTGCCTGTTTTCGCACCAATTTTCCCCCATTAATGTGACGTACTTGTAGGCACAGCCAACCTACTTTCCGCACACACAAACATGCCTACAAACATATCACACAACACTCAGCAGTAAAGGAGCGTGAAGGGATTGGCTTAAATTTAATAAGAAAACAAGTCGGTACATTTGAAAAACGGGGCATTAAAAAATTCTCTGGCAACTTCTTCAAGAATTTACATTTTGAGAGAACAATCAGTAAATCTACTTTGAGTTAAAATAATACGCATAATGGAGAGAATCCAAACACGTACGTAGTTTCGCAAGACATTTAGTAACTAATTTTAAGTGCAGTATCGTCTGTGTATTTAGGGTGGGTGGATGTTAAAGTACAATGACTTTGTCATAACAAAGTTTAGTACGGTGATTCGGAAGTATTATGCCTTCATTTCCCGCACTATTGGATATTCTTAAGGAAATTGCGAAAATGTAAAATGTCATTGGTCGGGAAAGGATTGGAAAAAAAAAGGGGGGGGGGGGGGTCGAATCCGCGGAATCTTTCCCGATATACTGCCCTGGCACGTGCTCTTCGCTGAAATGCACTACACTCCGCACTCGCCTCTGACCTCTCCTAGGGGCACCCGGTGGCCAAGCTGTCAGCCTGTCGGCCTCGTTCGTCCCATGGCGATCCAGGTTCGCTCCTGGAATTCCTCGTGTGGGAGACGTGGCCCGAGGTCGGAACGTTTTCTCGGGGTTCTCCCTTTCACCTCCGAACCTTTCATTCAGCGGTTTCTCCTCCTCCAACCCCATTTCTTCGCGTTCCTGTTCCTGGCTGGCTGGAACTTGAGCTCGAATAGCTGGCTCCTTTGCCTTCCCGTTGAACTGAGAAGCGCTTGAAGTCAAGTCTTGATCGCTGTCGAGGGTGAAATAAACTATAGCACAAGCGGAGTGCAAGAGAGATGGGAAGCGGGAGTGCCCCGATAAGACCCGCTGGCTAACAGCAACGTCCGCCACGTTTCCAACACGCGAAAATCCGGGTGACCCCGCCGGGATTCGGACCCTGCTTGCCTTGGCTGGGATGCGGGTAGTCTGACCACTACCCCACTGCGGCCACTCTTTGCCTTTCAACTTTCTCTGATTTATCATGCTGGATTTACAATGCCAAGACGAGGTCGTCCCGACAGTCAGACCCGACGTTACAGCCCAACCATATGCGCCATCGAAATTAGTTCAATGTTTGCAATACCCCGACAGTTTCCTTCCGACAAGCGTGGCTTTGGGCAAATCTTTTTACACTATTTCGTTTTGATTACTTTGTAAACGAAGTATTTTTGGATTTTGGAGCAGTTATTTTTTTTCAAGAATATTTATTTTGTCAATTCATTATCTTTCTGTTACAAGATATCCTGGATTACACGAAAAAAAAAAAAAAAAAACATATATTTAATGTGGGATTTACCACAGTAGTGAAATCGCGCACATTTTGTTTTGTAAGGTTATGTTTATGTTTTTTTTTTCTTCTGCTGCCAAGAGAGGCTGACCGGCCCGACGCCCGACGAAAGTAGAAATAGAATATAATTTTGTTCGGACGTTGCAGAGCTTGCATAGTTATTATACTCTCCTCTTGTCTCGAATGCTTCGCACATTCGCGACCGCCTTAAGGCTGTTGCAGATCCAAAATTATTTTCTTGATTTTGACGTTAGTTTACAGTTTTGTGATATGATAGATACCAGTGGCAATTGAATTAATATGCCAAATTGTTTGAAAAGATTTGTCATGCTTCTTTTAGCGCAAAAAAAAAAAAAAACGCCAGCCTAAAATTTTGTTTCGTACAAATTTCAAAAAGTTATTTTAACATAAAGTTTGGTTTCAGTTAAAGTGTTTGTCGTAGTTGCAGGAGTGACTTGTATTCTATTTATATAAAATCCGACTTTTGATTTACCTTCGGTTAGCGCTTAACTGAAAACTAATTTTACTTTAATTTTCATCTCAAAAAGGTTAAAAGTGAAATAAGGGGGAACCACGCATATCATATTTATATGAAAATATCACTTATGACTTCCTCATAATGTGAACTATCACATTGAGCTGCACTCCAGCCAATGAATTTTGTGTAACTTGGAGGTTTGTAGTTCATTTAATTCATTTTTTTTTTTAACGTCAGTCACTTTACGCCACGACTGCTTTCCGAAATAACACACGCATTTCTTATAATCCAATAACTACACGTTAATGCTATGCGTACCTTAAAATTAAACGTGGATCAGCTGAATGAAAGTTGTATAAGTGATGGAGTGTCTCCGTACAGTTTCCGACGCTGCCATTTTTGAAATTAATTCACGTAATCCTCTTGAAATATATTAAAATAACCTATCTTCGCCACGACATATTTGTGAATAAATTTGTGTTCGCAAGTAGTGCCGAAAAAAAAAAACCCAAGCAGAAGAAACACCTGGAAAACTGAGGAGAGAGAGAGAGAGAGAGAGAGAGAGAGAGAGCGAGAGCGAGAGAGAGAGAGTGGCCGGGGGGGGGGGGGGTGGGGGAACTTTAAAAATTTAACATTTCTTAATGATAGCACATAATCTAAACTACTTCCACTAGAATCATGCAAATAACACCATTGACTTAAAATTTACCCAGGTTTGATTTTGTTGATGCGAATAGGCATTGTTCCATTCGAAAAAAAATGTTACTTTTTTCAAGAAAAACACATTCTAATAATTATTAAAATCTCTGTCTGGGCTGCAATTATGAGCCCTTGTCTAAAATTCATTTCTTTGAGACCGGCATATCAATAACTCTTTCCATTTCAGAAATAATATGTCGAAAAAATACACGTTATAACTTGGGGGGAAAACATCTCGCGTCTAAAGGGAAAAATGCTATATGAACATACTTCCGGAAACGCTTCGTTTCTTTACCACAGCTGCCATCACATAACGTACATTGTATGTCCCACGGGCTGGATCATGGTTGTGTGGAATGCCATCGCAGCTATTGTGTGATGGCAACACCGTACCAGACATGTCGATAGCAAGGTTTCATCGTAAGCAGCGTAATGTCTGATGTAGTATCGAGCAGAGAGCTAAACGTGATTGCTGTGAGAGAATGCCATTGTATGCCTTGTCGTCTACCATGCACACGATAGCTACGATGGCATTCCACACAACCATGATCCAGCCCACGGGTCATACAAGGTACGTTATGTAAGGGGCGCTGTGGCAAGGAAACTTAAGCATTACCGGGCCTATGCTCATAAACCTGTTTCCGTCCACTTGATGAGAGAGGGTTTTTTTCCCCAAAGTTTTAAGGTGTATTTTCGCAACACTCCGTGCACGTACATACCTACAAACTTCGACAGGTGATTCCTCATCAATAATATGTATAAACTGCATATACGACGTATAGCCCGTGTCTATTCTGGATGGGTATAACCACTTTTGAAAGTATAGCTGAAGCAGATGTTTATTGCAGGTAGTACAGTCAGAATGAAAAAGAAATATTGGAATTTGTGGGCAATGTATTATTAATAAGAAAGTATAAACTATAAAATATTGGCTGCCGATATCAATTCCCTTCCATAAAGAAAGAGGATAGTGGTGCATACCATCACCGCAGTTCATTTTTGTACTTGTTGGAGTGGTCAGGAATTGACCTGAGTTTAATCTCTGTTGATTGAATGCAGACTGTAAAATTATTTTCGTATACAAAAAATAACTTTTGCAGAGCCTACTTAAAAAATATTTTGTAGTTCTATAATGATTTCTTGTTAAAATATCTAATACATATATTTATATTATTGAAAACCATAGACTTTGGAATTGGTGAATGCACTGTTTTACCCAGAAAAATTTTGATTTTACACATTTTGTTTGGTGTATTGTTCTTGTCTCAAACAGTAATCCCAATGTTACGTTTTTTAAAGAAGAATTTCATAGCTTAACAAAAACCTTATCCAAATTGCAAATTCGATAATGAACTGCGCCATCATTTAAAAGGTATATTTTTATTTTTTCTAATGCACTCTCTTTTCATTCTATTAATTAGATTACGTGTGTTTTATTTGCAATCGGAAAATAAAATAAGTTTCCAAGTAACAAAAAAAAAAGTGTTACGAACTTAAATGAAGAGGTGAAAGAAAGAGAATATGGGGTAACTTGCAGAAAACTGAGTTATTTACATTTTACAGTTATAATTAACATTGCAGTGATTTTTATAAAATCGTTTATTCAGTCAAAAAATGCTCTTTATGACACTTTCAAACATATATGATATTTTTGCTCTGTTCAGTAGATGCATTAGTTTCTAAGACTAATGAAATGTTTATCTTGAATGCATGCGTAATAATTTATTAATTTAGGTTGTGTCACAAACGCAGTGTCTCCAATAGGTACATGTTCTGTTTTGATTTTCCAACAATTTAGCAACCATTTTTATATTTTTAATTCAATGATTGAAAAGTGAAAATAAAATTATATTTCTGTGGCCTTGGAAACAACTGCAATAAACAAGAGAAAGGAAAAAAAAAACAATTAAAAAACTTCCCAACTATGAACGACTTTCACAATGCGACTAATTTGCCTTACAGTAAATTAGGATTTTTGACAAAAATATACATTTAGGTAAGAAGAAACTATGTTACGTTTTGGGAAGTACTGAGGTTAGTTAGTGATTTGGAGAATTACTGTACTCCCAAATTACATCAAATATCTGCAAAGTGGTCTGCACATTTCTGCAGTTGCAGTTTTGTAATTGATTATTGTTTTACCAACGCTTGCGTCAGGACAACAGTTATTAGCACGACACACCTGCAGAATATTGTTACAGTATGTTCGGATGGTTATAAAACTTACTGCCCAAGGGAAACACACATAGCCGCTTGATGGTTTCTTTCTTAGGAACGTAAGGTAAAAGGTATTGAAGTTTTCTACACGCTAAATAACGTTATAACGAGATATTCACCCCCTCTCCAACAGTTTTGAGTTATAATTAGTTAACAGCACGTCATTCGCAAACGCTTTCACTCGTTTCAAGTAAAACACTTATCACAGAATGTAAAAATTTGTAACTTTATAACTTTGCTATTCAAAGCGATTCCTTATGGGGCACAGACAATGTTCTATTCTATAAATTATTACAAATGCGGCTCATCTAGCGGTACAAATAAAAAGTTTTACAAGGAATGTTATTGGATTTTTACAAATGTTTGTCAATGTTGAAACCAATCCTCAGTATAATATAGGAAAAAATGTTTAATTGTGCAATGCTTCCTTTGTTTGTTTTTATGAACCTAAAATGTTCGCACTGTGCGCGAAGTCTTGCCAAAATAAGTGCATTAATTGTACTTCGTTGTGTGTTTTATTGCAGATGTGCATTACTCCGTGTGTTGCAGGTTCGCGGTCGCAAGAGAGGCAGCACCAACAAGAACAGAGATGGCATGTGGACGGGCATCGACCACAACAACCCGGAGGTAAGGACAAACCTTTCGCAGCAGCCGGCTGGCTTGCTGCTCTGCTTTCGATCAGCGCCACTAAAGGCGCTTCGCGTTAAAATGAGCACTTTCGAACGCCTTGGTTAAGATCTACTTGTTTGCATGTTGTGTATTATCCCGCCTTGTGTAAAATTAACATTGCCATGAGCCTCGCTACTTTATACATGCGTCGATCAAGTGAAGTTGTGAAATTATTAGAAAACGAAATATTTTACAAATATGCTCATTTTTACACGCTGATGCAGCGAAACAAAGGGGAAATAAATAATTTTAATTATCAAAAAAGGTTTACCTAGTAATTTTTATTCGATGTTAAGATATGGAACCACATGCCATCCATCGTTACCAACTTTACCGGGCGCATGCCACTCAGCGCGCCCGTTGAAGTATATTCAGGCATGGACAATGTTTTTCTTTCAAAGGTTGATTTCAAAAGTGCTCACTTTATCGCGAACAGCCTTTAGAGGCTGGTAACTCTTATTTGAGCACTTTTGAAAACAACCTTTGAAAAATATCACTGCTCTTAACTGCATGTATTTTATCGTGCACGCTGAGCACTGACTGGCCACTGAAGTTTGTAATGATGGAGGGAAAATGGTCCCATGTCTTAACGTGGAATTAGAAGTGTTAGGTAAATAATTACCTGTGAATACTGAAATTATTTATTTATTTTTCTGATTTTTTATGTATGCAGGCGTAAGAATAAGCAAATTTGTAAGATGTATACATTTGTAATAATTTCACAGTTTCACTTAACTGGCGTATGAATGAAGCGAGCATGCCACTGCAAAGTTAATATTACATAGGCTATAGAGGAAGAATACACAACGTGCGCACAAGTAGGTCGTAACCAGGGCTTTCAAAAGTGCTCAGTTTACAGCCTATAGACCCTATTTTATGTGTTGGTTAATTTGTGCCAGGCAGTTAATAGAGACCAGGAAATTTCGCGAATTCACGTGAGAAAAGGCTGGATTCCAAACGCATGTGCGTTTTGCTTTCTTTAGCGATTGAATCGCAGTTTCTGGGACGGATTTGAGTCGGTGACTAACCTGCAAGAAAATGAACAACTAACTGAGGTTCAAGTACACGAAAGATTGTGGAGGCCAGCAAGTTGCCAAATGAGCCGGCGAAATTTCCGGGTATCTAGCAATGGAAACTCACGGTTCTTGTTTTTGCTTGGTTAGCGAGGCGACTCTTTTAGTTTGCGATGGTATAGGTCTGTGACATTAACAGTGTTACAAACTCGAAAAAGAAATTCTTTGAAACCATAATTTAGTTAACTATTCTAACACAATTACTTTATAAACTCCATTTGTCATTCAAATAGACACTTCGTTTGTAAATTAAGCGTTTATTTTGAATCTGAACTGTATCTTTTCTGAAAGATATTTCATATGAAATAATGGCCCTTACTTAGTGTCACCAATTGCATCGAAAATTGTCTTGCAGCCTTTCGCCGTGAATTAATAAACTTATGCGAACTAGACAAGCGTTCAAGGAAACATCCGATACCACGGTTATAAGTCGATGCTCATTTCATTTTTGATGTAAACATTTTGATTAAAATAAGCTGTTCCAAGTGATTAATTTAAACGTATGGAAATCAATAAAGGCAGCTGCCAAAAAAAAAGAAGTGTTTTCCGTATTTACCGATTTTATAAGCCTGCTTGAAAACCCGAAATTTCGACATTGGTGACCATTATTGCGCTGAAGAAAGACTGCCTATTGCGCCAAAGATTATTCCGCTTGAGTTGACTGCTGTATTTCATATATGGCTTTAATGAACGTGATAAAAACATTTCCTACATCAGCTGTACATTATTGCTTCAGCGGATCACAAATTTTTTTTAAATAAAAATTAATTTTCACGACCAATATTTCTAATTATTATTTTACCTTCCTTTAAAAAAAATGGATGCCTTGTCTTTCAGTGAGCGACTGACTCGAATTATCGTACGTATCTTGAAGTGGTATTCATGGGGAAAAAAATCTGATTTCCTTAAACTTGCCATGCATCAGGCTTCGTATATCATAATTCGTTCGAGATTCTAAACAAAGGTTCCGTTGATAAAATCAAAATTCCTAGCTGGTAAAGTAGTGGGAAAAAAATTGCTCTAAGAAAGATATTTTCCATCTTAAGCCATGATCAAAATATAATAAATTCTTAGCTAATTACATACAAAAGAGATAAAAATGTACAAATTTTTTCCTTTCCAGTTATTAGAAATTGTGTTTATTCTCGTATTTCCTGTTTTTATACTTTTAAATTAATTTTTGAAATTAATTCACTCAATCCTCATGAAATATATTAATTTATCTGACTTAGAAGTCACAACTTATACATTAATGGCACTTATCCTCCCCTTTCTCATTACACAGTTAATGTGACCTTCATATTTTTCATAAGAACAAAATGGTAATACGTATAACTTTATAATGATACTAATACATGACATAATTATAGGAGCCTACATTAAATATTAAAAACAATCTATATTATGAATATGTTGAATTTTTAAAAGTTAAATACGTATGAGATTTTTCAATATATCTCTATCATACAACAAGTTTTACACACTTTCTATATGTCGCAAACATTTCTTCACGAACACGAGGAACTTTTACAGGCTCAGTCTAAATGTATTATTTAACGATTCATGAAACTATTCTCTGTTTAGAGAAGCAGCTCAGTATTTTGCTTTACGATGTATCTTGGAACTGAGGAGCACGATATGTAAGTTATACTTGAGATAATTCGGCTCTTACGTTCGACTTCCTCATGCCAAGCTGTTTCTAGTGACTGTGACCCCTCCAACACTCATGCAAAAGGTCCAAGAATACAAAATTTATTTTCTCAGAACGAACAGGTATAATACATTGTAGATATACTCCATTATAAAACCTGAACTTAGAAAATACTCTTACATTTGAAATTTTATATTTGCTTAAAAATTTTTTGTTAGAAGATAGCTATATAAAAATTTTTATTTTTTGTTCTTTATATGTACTTCAGAAACTACAATGCGATAAGGTTCCTTTTATTTTCACATATTTTTTTGTAATTCTACACCTTCATTTGGCTGGAAGCAGCCAATTAGAAAACGAACAACAGGTGAAAATAGTACGGCTACAGGGTTGGTAACTTTTGGCATTAAAGAAACTCGCAATTCTGGACCAGGAAAAAAGGTAAAATGAGTGAGAGTGTATGTATATATTTGCGCAAAAATGCATTTGAAAATTGAAAATTTCAGATTTTGTTAACTGATACAAAAACGTATTTTTGAAGTAGGTTCAAAATTTTATCACTTTTATAATCGCGATAAATTAGCATATACGATATTTAAACCTTCGTGAAAAATTTAATGTAATTTTTTCACTGAAAATTATTAATTTTGATTTTACCATCATATAGCATATATTCTCCAGTTAGGAATTGTATTTCTTTATTAATAATTTGTGTATATTTTAAATGAAATCCGATCTAAATCGGTTATTAAGTTCAACAAAAAATTTATAACAATGAAAAGTTCATATAAAATCTATACATGTAATTAAATTACTTGCAAAACCTAATGTAGTAAACAGTTAAATTAATTTATTGATTATAAAATGTTAGTAAAATGTAGTTAAGGAAAATATAAAAAAATATATATTTAGTACTGTATAAAAATTAGAATTCATCAGTATAACAAGGTGAAACTACTTTTATTAGTAATCCATAATAAACAGTGCAAGAATTAAAAATGAAAGTGATATCATAAGTGATGAAGAAGTGACGATAAAAATGTCAGGAATTAAGCCATTCATGTATCACAAAATTATTTCCTTTCCATTTCCCAAGAATTGAACATTCAAAACATTGAAATATAATTGGTGCTAACGGTAATCCAGGAATTACATAAACAAAGATGACTGGTTTGTTAAAATTACTATTAAATGAAAATTACTTGGGAATGAGCGCTGTTGATAATAAATATCGAGTTAAATTTGTGCTTTTGGATGAACGTAATGAAATCCTGTATAGTTTAATATACTTGGTTTTATTAGAGAAAACAATGAAATTGATTGGAAATGTGATTACAACATTTCTTTCATAAGAAATAACTCTGATAATAACTCTTTATATGTTTATCAAATTAGTTATGATAAATGCACAGTTACTATGAATAATGTTGATTGAAGTAAAATTATGGCTAAAAAACTAGAAATCGTATTCCAGTAATTGAATATGGAGTAAATTTTGGAAATTCGACCAAAGAAATTTCTAAAATAATCCCAAAAATTCATATTGGTTTTAATTATAGGCAGTTTCAAGGAACATAAAACAATTTTTGATTAAATATGGAAGAAATGAGATTTTCAAAAGGAAAACTGTAACTTGGACTTTGACAAGGGTTCTTCCATACAACATGTGTAGTTTGTTTAGAAAAAATTTTAAAATCCAAACTCGTGATAAAATATAATTTAAGAAACAATTAACTTCATTATGAAGATATTGAAAACAAGGATAGAGGAACAATTATTATCCATTCATTGCAATAAATACCCTTTGCATGTTCCTGAGTATACATATAGGGAAAAATATAAATATTAAATGTAAAAAAACTTTAAAGTCAATGCCGATTTTACAGAACTATTCATGAAAACTATATGTAATGTTAATTAAATAAGACAAAGAAATACTATTTACGATAATTTGAAGAAAGTTAGGCACATCTTAATGTCACATCGACAGTACGATGAGATAATTAGATACAGAGCAAGTTGCTTAGACTCTAGCAAGTAATAGTGTCAGGCGACTACAGGAAATCATCGTGTATATGTGTGTGTATATATATACCATATGTATTTATTATCATGTATTCTTAAATAGTTTCTCATTTGAAATCAAATGCCAAAAGTTATTCGGTCTAATCGAACACAGGTTCTCCCGAATGCGAGTTCAGTATTTTACTAACATCTTCGCTTTTGAGTAAAACTCAGCTCTATCACTACCTATAACTGATGCACCCTTCTGTCGTGTGCGGTTGGGCATTATCCTACTGGCACAACACATGCTCGAATGGGATATGATTGGGGATTGGGCAGGCCTGCATGACTGAAATGGACTGATCGGAACTGAACTCAACGGATGCAGTGCGCTCCTTGATTCGAAGGGAATCGCTTCAAATTACCGCCTCGGATTCCTGACAAGAATGGGAGCAGACGTGAGCGTAATATCTCACCCACCTTCCTATGGGCCATCAAAGCTCTCATAACACGACGAGAGTAGAACGGCTATGAGTCACTAGACCATAATGCCTGCTGTGGGGGAAATATACCACTCGATAGGGAGTCTGGGATAGTGGTGTTGATGTGGGGCTCTCCACAACCAAGTGCAATGATCATCAGTCCCTATTTTGAAGTGGCACTCTTCACTTAACACCACACATCGCCAGTCTGGGGCGTTCAACATTGCTCTATCCTGGCACCTCTGCAAACGAAGATGCCGCTGATGGAGCGTTAATGGTTGCTCACATAACGGGAGGTGGGATCGCAAATTCGCCTCCTCAAAGCATTGGTAAGTGGTTCTTGGGCACACAGGAGCCCCAATACTAACCAATATCGTGGACCGGGTTGCCATGGGATCACTTTTCTCCTGGCGTACGATATGTCGATCCTGTCGATTTATAGTCGAGCTCGTTAGTCCTGAGCTGGTCCTCCACTGATTTAAACAAGATCGGGCATTATGGTCCGAACGATCCATATGGTGGACTATATGGCAATACGACCACCTTGCAGTTTTCAGCCCGATTTCGAGTCCTCTCTCAAAGTCCGTCAATTGCGCAAAGCGACGACTTTGGCAACTTCCCTTCATTCAACTTCATCTTTTATCTGTACACTTTCTTGCTATCGTATGATGTTTCTCGCATTTATGAGGCTTCGACCACATGCCAGTTTTTTACGACTGTTGATCAGTACTTGCAGCCCCATTACTAGGTGTATGGTCAAATTTAAATGCATCAACATGGGATCATTTGCATATTAACCTGTTCTCTCGCTATTTACATTGTTTCGTGGTTGTATGGATTCTTCGTGGCGTCGTGGTGCCCTATTTTGATGTCTTAACAGTGAGCGTATGTCGGTGTAATCGAATAAATGATAATAAACACCAGAGTAGGGTATGTGAGTAAAAATGGAGTATATTTTATGAAGGAACAAATAATGTCCATAGGTAACCCGCAAATGCAAGTGGCAATATATACTTGGTATATTAACCAGATTGTGTGCAGTTCTGCGAGTCTGATAACACCGCTCAGTACAGCACGGTTTTAGTCTCAGTGATGCAATGTATCTCCACTTGCTAACGGAATTCTTGGAGAATGTTCCTTTAGATGTTCATGAGCCGATGTAGTTTCAGAACGACGAGGTCCTGCCTCATTTTGCCTTTGCGTTCGCGGCACCTTGATGTGCACTTTACGAAATGGTGGATAGGTAGGGGAGGCCCCATAGCATGGCCACCACGATTACCTGACATCACACTCTCGGACTTTCGGCTGTGGGGCCACATAAAATCGGTGATGTATGCCACACCACCTGACACGAAGAATGGGCTTATAATGAGAATACTGCCAGGATTTGACACCAGCAATGCCATGCCGGAAACCTTTGCACGTGTGCATTGCAACATGCTTCAGCGCTGCACTGCCTATGTGGCCAGCAATGCCCGAAACGTGAACATACACTGTAAACCCCATGCCTCCTGCCCAAATGTGTAAATAAATTGTCATATTATTACACTGTCTGTTGTCTAATTATCGCAGTTGCACACCCACTCCTGCACATTGCCACTGCCACTAGCAGTTAAACTATGGATGTTAAAGACAATTTGTTACTAATGAAATATGCTCCATTTGTGCTCGTCTACCCCATTCTTGTGTTTATTATCTTGTATTCGAATGCATCCGGTATATAGACATGAACATATACACAATGATTTCGATTAGACCAAATAACTCTTGGCATTTGATTTCAAAATACAAACTAAGTCTATGGCCTGACACAATTCCTGAGGATGGTACAACTCTGTGAAAGTGCCACAATGGAATGAGTTTATTCGCAATAAAGCAAAATCTATTGTAGTTGGGACAATGCAAGTATGTATTCTGTGTTATTGTATGAAGTCATGCAGGTATGAAACTATTTACTACCGTCAACCCCCATCATAGTAAAAACAGTGGATACTTCCTTGTTTGTGTAGTAAAATAGGTTTTCGTAACGAATTACTGCAAGTATGTACGCTGCCAGAAATTCTGCATCTCAAAGGCAACAAAAATGCTTCTTTATTGTAATAACCTAGACTAAGCCATTTTCGAAATAATGGCACACAAATTTGAAGGGATACATGAGGATGCATACTAGTTAGGCAATATGTTCGTTGCACAACATCGTTGAGCCAACTTATCAGTCATGGCACTCCCCCTCGTATTTCAACATTTGTAATGACGATGATGACGAGAAGCCCGAATCAAATTGTTAGTTCTCAAAACAATTTCAGATATGTTTATTGCCAAATATACATCGATAGTACATAGTTCACCAGTGTCACGTATACAAGTGAACACATGTAACTCCACAAAAAGAAGTCCAGAACTGACAGGTCTGGCTAGTGTGTTGGCCACCCACCAGGCTCTTGCGGGCTACCCAACGATCCGCGAACCTGACTGTCAGATTATCATGCACAGATACATTAAAATGGGTGGGCTCACCGTCATGTAGTAACGACATGGCATCCCTTAGGGCCAGTAGGATATCGATCAGTGGTTCCTGTAGTGTTGCCACAAGGAAAATTCTTTAAACTTCGCATTGAAGTGTCCAGGTAAAATGTACAGCTCAGTCAAATGTTCCTGAATAATGTCCACCCAAAGATCTATCTGGAATCGTTCCTGATGCCTGCATTGAAACATGCCATACATCGTCCCACAAATGCAAATATGTGCATTAAACAGGGTATCACATGTCAAGCATGCCTCTTCGGTAAATAGGGCATATTTTGCGAACTCTAGCTCTGCTTGATAATGTTGGAGGTACCAATGAGCGAACTGTAAATGTAGTGGGTCCTTTTATTTGTACTTATTACCGATGGTACGGAAACAGTAACTGTCCGTGAAGCACACACCACACAGTTGCTTGACTCAATCACATTCTATACGCAGCGGCATAAGTGCTGGTATCTATATTCCATCCCTACTCTCCGTACAACCTCTTCCTTGAAGGCACGAGTCCTCACGGTATGAACAAGATCCTGTCCTTCAGTTATGGCAAACGATCCCCTTACCCGCAGACACCGTTCAATAGAGATAGACGAGGTGTGGTGGGGAACACGTCGGCTTGGAATCTCGCTCTTGATAAATATGGCAGACTGTACAGCGGTTTCTATGCCCTGCTCTATACGCCTGCATCATGTCTGTGGATTTCGCTCAAGTAAACCACTCAATTAGCAGTAATGTCGTATCACCCACATATTGTTATTGGACGTGTTGCCTAATCAGTTGGCATTCTCATGCATCCCTTTAAACTTTGTGTGCTGTTATATCGAAAAATGGAGAAGAAATACATTTTGAAAATTGTCAGGATTTTAGAGTCTTGTGGAAAATTCTGGCGATATTAAGGACAGTGTAAGATTTTAGAGGAGATATGTAAAGGCGAAAGTCTCTTCTTTAAGAAAGTAAGGAGGTTACATGTTATAATGTTGCGAAAATTATAATTTTTAGGCTGATATCAAATTTATTATATAGAAAATCACACCAAATTCGAGCGGCACATAGCATGGTGGCAGAGAAATGGGAAGGCAATATTGGACAACGTAGCATGGTGAGAATGCACAAGCAATTTCTTTCTCCATCCCCTGAACACCAAAAATCCATCATCTTCACGGTCGAGTGAAGGAGTGTGGCCTATTCGCGATTACCTCGCACTTTCCTGAAGACCAGCTAAATTCTACCTTCAGGATATTCTTCCGCCTTGTGCAAACAAAACTTAACCGAGTCTAAATAATTACACCAAAGGGACACAGTGTAATAAAGTTTTGCTTAAGAACTATTTATTACTTGGCATACCTATCCAGTACACCTATTTACTTGCTGTTTTTATTCATACTAGTTATAAGAAGTGTTTTATTTTATATATAAAACGTTAAATTTTCTATTTAAGCAAATATAAGGTGCTTTTGTGTTAACACAAGTATAAAACATAGTGATATATGACATACTCAGGGAACAACCAAGCATGTGATACAGAGTGTGATTTTTCAAAGATTTGATTCAAAAAGTGTGTAGAAACCGCGAATAGACTCACACCATTTACGACGTGCTTGATTGTTTCTAAACATGCCATCTTTCACCACCGCTTTGTATTTTTGTTAGCAATATATCTCATTTTTTGGTTAAATTGGACTTTTGCTTATACTTTATCTACAAAGCATATAATGTCATTTATAATTAATATGACTGAAAACGGGGAGAAAAACATGCGTTTTGGTAACGCCCAGTAAGAAATCGATATTATGTAAAATATGATTACACCGAGTGCGCACGAATGCGGTGCGCTTTCCGTTTGGTGTGATTTTCTAGACTCAGTTGAGCTATGTTTTCACGAAGCGGAGGGATATCCTGGGAGATTTTCAGCAGGGCTTCAGGAAAGTTGTGAGTAACGGTGAGTGGTCTCATAGTCGGGGAACGGCGCTGGTCGCACGGCTAACGACGGCCGCTGGAGGACACGAGTGATTGCCCCCAGCGGCCTCCCTTGTACCAATTGACCCCTGCGGGGCAGCCGGCCGCTGATTCGCAAACATGGCATCCGCGGGGCACCACTCACGTCCCTGCGCGCGTACGTGACGCCCGCCCACAACAACGCAGCCCGGCCACCGCGTTCACGTCGACGGCGATCCGGCAAGTTGTCGCAATTCACAGGTATCTCGGTCGGCGCCGGTGTTGGCCGCTGGCGGCGAGGATTGCCTGGGGTGACGACGGGCAGCAGCGGAATGCGCGGACGGGGGGAACGGGACTGCCCCCGAGGAAACCCGCCGGCAACGTCTGCCACGTAACCCACATGCGAATATTCGGGTGTCCCCGTCGGGCACCGAACCCGGTTTGTTTCGGTGGGAGGCGAATAGTCTGACTTCTGCATCACCGCGGCCCCGTCAAATACAGGATGATGCAATCTAAAAAAAAAGTCGGTGCGATACGGTAGTTCGATACAATACAAGCAGGCTCTCTGGGGACAGGCGTCGAGGCGTACGAGCCAGAAGTCGATGAGAGGCAACTTAATTTGTCAGCTTGACCAAAACGGTGAATGTACAGGACTTTGTGAAATCCAGGTCAAAACACTATAAGATTATTAATTATGCAAAACGATAAAGAAAATATAATACTACTTATGACCTAAAATAATTACTCATGCATGTACGCGTCATTGGAACTCTAAATTTTTAAATGATTTTGTATCAGAATATTATAAAGTACTTGATGTGGCGACAAGTTTGTGATTGTATTTATTTTAATGGATATTTGTAATTAGTGAAGGTCTGATGGGAAAAATCATAATCTTATCTCTAAAAAAAAAGACAGTTACATGCTGTTATCAGGCAGAACTTGTAACTTCTAGACTGAGATAAAATTTGTTGTTATATATATATATATATTTATTGTTACATCAAATCTGGATGGCACATAGCAACTGAGGCAGTTGCAACTTCAGATAAAGTAGTCGTCTAAACTGTTTTAAACGGCATGTAGTATGGTGGTATTTCATACTACGAGAAATGGGAAGATAATATTGGAAAATGTAGCATAGTGAGTGAGGATGCATAGCCTATTTCTTCCTCCAACCCCAGAACACCAAAAAGTCTATCTTTTTCATGCTCTGGCTAAGAATACTCATGAATTCTCGCGACATTCCTCTTTGTGATTCTGCGAGCAGACGTCAAGCAAATTCTTTATTTCTGAAATTTCTATCATCTGGTTTTATTACGAAAATACCATTAAACCATACTCTTGAAACCTCCTTGGTTTATACGTGTAGAGCCTCATAGCAAATCTATTAATACCCATTTTTGACCTTTACGTCAGTCTTTCATACAAATCTCACTTATATTTTGGCTTGGCCCGCTATTGAAATGAAAACGAAATATTGGTGATAGATTGCTTATCATTTGTAGCTGTTATGGAAGGTTTACAGGTTATATAATGTAGTGTGTACAAGATAACAGTATCTGTAGAAGAAAATGCGGTTTATGTTAACGCAAATTGAATAAAATTTTGTTTTTAGGTACTTACATGCATTAGTATGTATTGCTTCAATGATTATATTATCAGTAAATGATTATGTCTGCAAGCGACATTCAATGGTAAATTCCTGACATTGTGGTATTTTGCCTAATTGGATATTAATTGAAGACTAAGTAAACAACTGAGTAATTGTTTTTCTTCTCGAACTAATATACCAGCTGCATGCAGATTCCTGTATGTTCAGCGATCACAGTTGCCAGTAATACCACAAAAATTATTCTACAATTTTACTCAGACTGCCAAAATCCAAAATTAAGTAAAATACTTGAATTTTTAGGACTTCCTCGACACCTCAATCGAAACGCAAGTTTTATTGAATGTTTTTCGTTCAGAGACAAATAATTTCGGACGTGTTAATGTATGGAGTTGACAGACAACTGAGTGTACAGCACAAAAAAAAGTGTTAATTTCAGACACCTTATAAAAATCTAGTGCTTTTATCTGTGCTTTACGCCGACTAGTTGAGATAAACACGGGCCTATATTCAGGTTGTAAAATATTTCGAATATAAAGACACAGGGCAAAAGCAGCTTTTTACAAATTTAACTCTTACTAAAAAATGTTTTGTCTATCGTAAAAGATCCCGACTAGCCTGGGCGATTGATCAGGATAATAAAAACTCGACGCGAGGTCTGCAAACTCGGTATGGAGTGAGTTTTTCTTGCCTTCAAAACTGCTATTGTGTTACTAGTTTTTATGATAATCTGCTCCCAGCTGGTAAGTAATGTTTAATGATCTAGCGAAATAGGTAACACTTTCGTATGAAGTACCGTGGAAACCGTCATATTTATAATATTTTAATTTTGTGAAGCGAAGAAATATCTTTAACTTATCGTCAGTCTGTGCATAAAACAACTTTTCTCCTGGAGATGAACACTATGAACTATTTAAAAAACACACGTAGCTCAAAACGTAGCTAAACATTTAAACAATAGATAGATTAGGGAAGATTGAATACCAGACAAAAACGAGATACTCTAAATACTTTTAACGTGAGGATACAGTGATGCGGTTGGTTTTACATTTTACACTTTACCGTGCCATGATACCGGCAAATAAAAATGAATTGCCAAATATTGTTTATGCTCGCTACGCTAAAAGTGAACAAGAGAACAACGAAGTACAAACACAGCTAAAAAAAAAAAAAAAAAAATGGAGTCTGGGATGGGACGTTTCACCCTTATCCACTCCCGTAGCTTAGCTGCGTGAATTGCATGAGTATTCGTTCAAGTAAGTAAATGCCGTTGGTGCGGTGTCCTCGCTTCGATTCCAGCCCCGGCGGGACATAAATTTCTCCGGCGCTCTGAGAAAAGGTTCTGTTGATTTAAACAAAGTTTGTTTGCCGCAACCGAATTAATTCTTTTGTATAAGGGCAATCAAATATTTTGTTGGTTGTCCCAAATTTGTATTTGGCTGGTGCAACTAAATATTTGACTCTACGTACATTAAACGGTTTCAGTTAATATAAGTAAATTGGAAGCCCGACCGAGGCTATAAACTAGATCGTTTGCGCCCGAGCAACCAAATAAAGGCGGTTCACGATAAAGTGAGAACTTTTGAAATCAACCTTAGAAAAAAGTCACTGCCCCTACCTGCATATATTTTAATGGGCGCACTGAGTGATATGCGCCCAGTAAAGTTGGTAACGATGAATGGGAAGTAGTTCCATACCTTAATGTCAAATAAAAAGTGTTAGGTAGCAATTTGTGATAAATTAAATTATTTCTTTGGCTTTCTGTTTTTTATGCATCGAAGCGTAAAAATGAGCATATTTGTAAAGTATTTATTTTTCTAATAATTTCACAGTTTCACTTGTCCGACGCATAGATAAAGTGATGAGGAGGCCCATTATAATGTTAATTCTACATCAAGTGGAAGAATACACAACGTGCATACAAGTAGATCTTAAGCACGGCTTTAAGAAGTGCTCATTTTACTGCGAATAGCCTGTAACGTCGTGACTGCTGATGATATTGGAATGTTTTCAAATACATACATTTCAAATACTGAACAACGTGTGCAAGTTTTACCGTTTTACTTTTTGGTTTCCTATTTGACATGTTTTGTAACACAGTGGAATTATTTCCTATAATTATTTATTTGAATATTTAAAAATCAATTAGTAGCATTCTATTTTTAATCACAATTTAAGCGTTTTTCCATTCTAGATATTTTATCTTGAATTAAAGTGACGTTCCTATTTGGCTGTAGGTCACATTTATGATGGAGTGGTGTAGTTGAATGTTAAGCACTGTTTAAGTTACAGCAGTAAACAAGAATAAATAATTTTGACAGAGTGGAAAATCTTAGGCAGCACTAACCAGAACAATGCGTAAATTGATTTTGTTTGCTGAAAAAAGAAACTGGTAAAATACGTACCGAAATCGAAAGAAGAGTAAAATATTTAGATGGCTCTTAACATCGAGGTGTCTTGAGAAGCTATGAAGGTGATAAGGTGATTGAGATGAGTATGGAGCAGCACAGGAATGAAAGGGTGGTGGAAATGGGAGATACCCGGAAAAAACCTGCCGACCAACGTCATTGTCCGGCACAATTCCCACATGCGAAAATCCTGAGTGACCCGGGGCTGGGGATTGAGCCCTGATCGCCTTGGTGGGAGGCGAGTAGGCCAACTGCCCAGCCACCGTGGCCCCGTGAAAGCGGAAGTGTTTCTCATTAAATGCCTGGCACAGTTGACGGTGGTCTCCAGCGGAGTTCGGAGCAGGAGTTCGGAGCAACATGAGTGAACGCCTACAATCGTGACGCTTTACGAGACAAACACTCGCGCAGTTTGAAAAAACGGCCACACATACCACACATACACTGTTGCTGCGAGCCTTGCTTAGAATGCCGGAGTTATCGTGACTGTAGGCTGTATAGGGTTCATTGCACACCTTTAGGAGCCTTCCTTATGACCTACCTTTCTTCTCATTCTCTACGGTTCTGCCATATGTAACATTTACGTCGCTGTAGGTCTGGTCGTCTTTTTTACGTTTCATTCAAGTGAAAACGAGGAGTGGTTACCACTGTTTTTAATTGCAAATATTCAAATTCTTACATTCAATGTAAAATCAAAGAATTACTCTTAAAATTTAAAATGTGGGTGACTAGAACGTGTATATAACGGGCCGAACTACTCAGTGCAATTTGACAGCTCCCTGATAAATATCCTTTGAAACGTGGCGTGATTTGAGGCCTGCAAAAGAAAGGAGTATTTCGTGACGAATCACTGATAATTAGCAACCCTATAATATGCGTTAAAGTGAAAAAACCGTAAAATAGGCTATTTGAGATAGATGAGGAACTCGTAACCCACTTTCAAGCATTTCTCGGGGCGTCCGCCATAGAGTATTGCCTAAATACCGTTGAGTATCGTGTACGGAAAAAGACAGATTTGTTAGAGAACGTAATGAAATTTGTGATTTTTCATTTAAAATGTTAAGTGTACTTTTCCATACTGGGCCGTTTTTTTTCATTCAAGACTTGGATGCGTACTGCAGCCCCGTCAGATAAGCATATGGCGAGCCAGAAGTCCCATCACCTCGTATGGATTTCAGAAATCGCTGCTAATCGTTGGGTTGTCTGTTGTGTGATGTATCAAATATGGCCGACGAGTCGACTCATTTCCTGTCAATCAGTGCTTCCTTTGTTGCAAGTGTTGACGTGTCCAAACTATGGCAAATGATTCAAGGCGTATCCCGGAAGAACAGGTCGTAACAAGCGCGTGGGCTCACAAATGACCGCACGCAAGAAAATCAATGACAGACATTCAAAATTATTTCGCTATAAAGTTTTGGAAACCCGCCCCACCAAAATCAATTTTATGATTTTAGGAAAGGGTTAGGGGGAGGCCCGCTTAGGAAAACCATCAGCAAGACAATCAACTTGCGCTGAGGCTGCTGCATCTGGAAAAATTTAGCCTAATAAAGTACATCTGTATATAGTCACAGGAACAGTCTTCCGTATACACGGCATTAAGAAGACATATGAAAAAATAATTAAGTGGTTATGACATTACGACGGCATGCTGAATTTTGTGGATGATTTCTCAATGTCTTTCAAGCGACTCCTGTGCACAGAAAAAGAGATTTTCTTGGGCGAGTATTCAATTTTCCGTTGCGAAAAAAAAAACAGATAAATATGCACTGTGGAGTTAAGGAATCTTATAATTCTTTGAAGAAATTTGACATTATACATTAATATAAGCAAAAAGGGGTAATGGGACTTTTAGCTCTACCTGTAGAGCAGTAGTTACCAAAAAGTTGCGCTCTTCCAAATTATTGGCTGATATAATTCATGGAGAAGCGGATAACATAGTTGGTAGTAATGATTATACATTTGTAGCAACGGGCAGCGCATATATCTCAAGGAGTCAAGGTTCGAGGGATAAAGGAGTCAACTACCCTTAAATGATGAGCAAATATGTTCGTTCTGAAGAGTAGACTAGTTAACAGTAGTACTCTCCGGCAGGTCCATCACAGTTAGCTATCTCTCCTATTGGTGTACTGGTGAAGCTGATAATGTAGAAAAGAATGAACCGAGGGGGGGGGGGGGGTGCTCTTAGGTTGGAGGTGACACTTACTATGGTCTTCTACATTCCTTTCGATGCCACAAACCTGAGTCCATAATCTTACTTCCGGCTGTGTGACTTCATTTTCGCTAAATACTTGACTTTAGTGTGTTGAGAGCATATATAGAAGGTAAGTCAAGTCGTAAGGCTGAAAATGTAAACCAAAATAAACTTATTTTGATAAATGAATTTTTGTTTCATTAACTCTTTACAAACATTTGTAATCACTGCGAAAATACAGTTAGCCCTGCTGTGTTACCCACGACCATTTGAAATTCCAGTTTTTCAAGTCTGCTTCCGATGTAGGACATTTGGCGTAGATGACCACTTCCCCGGAATAAAACAAAACCAGAGAGGTAAAAATCGTAGGCGTCGTATCTTTTTAACGCGTAAAATATACAAACAGAGCTCTAAAACCACGTAAAACGTGCAAGAAATTCTAAGTATACAGATATGTGTGACACACACATCATACATACATACATCTATATAAAGGATTATTCAGCCTTCCGACCCGTTGAAGGTATCGAAATTCAAATTTAGAATTCGTAAATGGCACTACGGGGCCCACAAGACGCCGTTTATGTATGTTCTGAGATGTAATTAATTACTGAGATAATGATATCTACTTTTTTAAAATGTAAATGTCCTCATTTCTCCCAAAAGAATAACATGTTATTAAGCGGCGAGTTCAGTGCCGTGATTATTTTGAATTATTATATAAGAGGGTTTTCATAGGTGCATGCTTTGTCCTGTAGCTGTGGAGAAGTAGGTTGCTTTATCCGCTGGGAGATATTGCCTTTGTGTGGACTGTAAAACAGACACGATTGCTCGGTGAATTAATTGTAATCAAGCTATGAACATCAAATTAAATACCACTTTTATTTAATTAAGATGCCTACTGCTGGTAAGTATGTTCAATATAAGTAAACTTATCCTATACCATATGTATCATTGCAAGACTTGGAATAATCTTAACGTTTGATATCGAAACTCATTTTTCCTTTGCATTTATAGGTGGATGGTATTCCCCTTTAAAAAAATTGTTTAAGAAAGATATATTTGGTTCATCATCTCATTAACTGATCAACATATGATAGGAAGTGAGGTGAAGAAATTAGGGCGGCTCTTAACAGCGAGGTCTTGAGAGCCGATGAGGGTGATTGAGGTGAGTATGGAGCATTGCCGTAATGGCCGGGCGGGGGAGGCGGGAGATCCCCGAGAGGGCTCGCCCACCAGCGGCATCGTCCGGCACGATTCCCACTTGCGAAAATCTGGTAGCCCGGCCGAGTATTGAACCCAGTTCGCCTTGGTGGGAGGCGAGCGTGCTAATCGCTCAGCCACCGTGGCCTCCTACATATGATAATAAAAATACATGCAAAAAAAGGTTTATTTTTAATTCCGCAATGGTATGTTAAAACTATGTAGAACAATGTGAGTTATAACAGCAATATATTCCTAAATAAAGTGCAAAAAAATCGTTTTTCCCCTTTTACACTCGGAAAACACTGATTAATTGATAACTGTACGTGACTCGTCGGAGAATGCTATCCCTCTCCAATCAGCAGCTGCCCAGTTGCCATACTGTCGAGCAAATTCCAGTCGTTTTCGTCGTTGCACCCGTGTTAGCATGGGTGCAGTCAACCACCTTCTATTCCGGAGCCCCACTCGCAGATACGTTCGCTGGATTGTTGCGGTAGACACGTGTCTGGATGCCCCCTGGTTCTTTAGGACGGTGAGCGGTTCCACTGCAGCCTGTCGGTTGGCCTTCACGCACCGCCGTAGTAGATGTTCACATCCGACATCGATGGCGCGTGGAGCTCCGCACGATACGCCTGTACAAAAGAGGCACGTGAGCACTTCTCAAAACGTCGCTGTTTCCGAAATGCTGCCCCTTTTGGCCCTAAAGCCGATGACAATCCCTTTTTTGCTATTCGGTTAAATCGTTTCCCTTACCAATGACAGAGAGGGAAGCACTCTTGTGTACAGCCAGCCTCTCGATCGTTTTATATACCCGCTTCACCAGCCCAAGCACGGGCCACATGGCATTGCTATGCGCTGCAGATTGCACTTCTAGCAGGTGGTCATAATAATGTGATTCGACTGTGTATATGTGCCAGTACAGTACGGTTCGTATCAGTTGCGGCAAAAAGTGATGGAGGTCATTGCAAATTTCACCACTCTTTGCTTCCTGGCGTCGTTATTTTCGGAGGATTGTGGATTTGTTGAAATGAAATAGGCCTACTATTTAGGTAAGTGTTTTATATTGGGAAACAAAGCAGTGCCGTCTCGAGTTTATTTTTCAGGTAAAAAATGTCTTCTGCTGTTACAAGTGTGAAAGGTAAAGGAGAGTGGTTTATCAACAATCCGCGGATCCAAAATCCACCACTTATCTTATTCTGTTCATTTGCGTGCCAAAATAGGTTCTATTCTATTGCCAACGTTAGAATTCAGACTGTCCTGCGTTTTCTGGGTATTGCACCATTTATTCGCAGCCATTTTATACCAAAATATTGTTCAAGATGATAAGAATCATCATTATGGAGACGAAACACTACTTCATAAACAGTTTCATACGAATATTCATGAAAATATTCGTGTTATGAAATAGGAATATGAAACGTGAAAGTCACATAAACAACGAAAATATGTAACCAAACACACTTTTCTACAATATCTGAGGAGAAGGACTACATGATCGTTTGTTGTATATTTACGCGATGCGCATGGAAAAAATATTAAGGTCAAATATGCAATGATTTTTTTAAACAACGAAGTAAAACCTCGACTTCGGGTATCTTCGGTAGAAGATTCGTTTTCCCTGTAGGCTAACCATGATAAAGTGAGCAATTTTTCAGCCCTCTCAGTTGGAATAATAGTCACTAAATATATTTTATTGTAGCCTTAGACGTTAACTTCCGAGTGCGAAGGAATATATTCACTGTGTTTATTACTTACATGGCGATATCTATTTTAAAAAAAGTGGCGGAAGGATAAAAATGGCCGGTAGGAAAAAAGTAACTAGGTCCTGAAAAGTGCTCACTTTACGGTGAACTGCCTATACTCGAGTTGGTGGGGCCTGCCTGCGTCAGACGCACTCCCCTGCCTTCGTACAGTGCCACATCCTCTTCACTTCCCCGCCAACTCCCACTGAAACTCCTTTCCCTTTCCAGCAATCGACGACCTTGACGGCCCCACCTTCACTCCAGGCCAGTGACTATACCTGCTCCAGGAGACCGCAGCCAACAGTGATTTTATACCTGTACGCCCGGCACTGGCAGCTTCTCCGAGGCCACCTGCGCAGTCTTACGCCACTAGGTGGAACTCGTGTACACAGTCCATTCACGGCTCCTTCGCACTTTTAGAACAAAACTAAGGCCGTGTCCGAAATGGCAGATCTTGTGTTGTGACCCGATTTTGTATACAAAAATAGTAACGCATTTGGTCATTTAGTATTCCGTATTTTGTTTCTAGCGGAGCGGATGTTAGCAAAAAATCGAAATGACAAAATAGGCGCCATGTTGGTTTTTACCTTCAAAACACATGCGCGAATGCGTAAATGAAATGTTTTTTCAAACAAATAACTGTTCATAAAATACACTAGGTATGTTTTAAAAAGCAAGTAGGGCCTAAGTGTCGTGCTTTGTTTATATATTACGCTACAAAAAATTTTTTAAGTCGTTATTGCATAATTTATTGTTTTTTACTTATTTATTAACGTATTCGCAGCATTCCAGCGATGACTAGAAATATTACGTCCGTTTTAAGCATTACATTTAGATACAACTATTTTCTACTATTAAATTAAAAATGCGTTGCCGCGAGTGCTAAACAAGTGACTGATGACAACGTCCGAATTGAAACTTGCGAAATGACAAATGACAAAATAACGAATTTGACATATCGGACACTGCCTAACGTTTATTCTACTCAGGTAGGGAAGCTCAATGCGTTTAGTTCGGCAAATAAAATTTTTCGGCACTAGGTAAGCGCTAGTGTCGCATGTATACCGCATTTTCCCTATTTTCTATTTATTTATTTATTGTCGCCTTAAAGGCGCATTTAAGGCATAGTCGCCTGATCTTACGCTTGACCCATAACATAATACACATACACTTGCTAGAAATTCAAACATTAAAATTATATATTAAAACTTATAAGTATGTAACTTAATACTAAACAAACCAAAGATACAATTTAATTACTCTCTCACTCATTCACTTACACAATTATTCATCATTCACATATCCACACATGCACAACACATCATTTTATACGTTTAAAAACAAAATAATTGTAATAATGATAAATCTAATATAAAATACCCATGTAACTGAGTAAAATATTTCTTTATTATAATTCACGTAGCTTAATATTTTAGTTAAAATTTGCCGTTTGGAACACTGCGCACTTAGCGGTGGAAATTTTCCCTATTTCAAACTCTCCCATAAGAAAACTAGTTTTTTTTTCTAACCTGAGTACAATTAACCTTAACCAAACCTTTGCAAAATCACTCCATGTATAGCGTGTGTGGTTGTTTCCTAGATATCGCATGTATTACAAGCGTTTTATACCTCTGTTAACTTAAAATATAGTCTATTCGCTGTTTTTTCCCACTTTTCGAAACAAACCTTCTCAAAATCACCCCATGTATAACGTGTTTGGTTATTTCCTTAATGTGCTATGCATCACAAGTTTTATATAATTACGTTATACTTATGGTCAAATAAAAATTATCTTCATAACTTATTTATAAATTTTTTATATTTAATTATAATTATTATGAATAAAAGCAGTAATAAAATAGGCGTGTTGGTAATGCCTAGCAAGAAATAGTTCTTGTGCCAAATATTATTACACTGAGTACACACGAATGCGGTGCGTTGTCCCTCTGGTATAATTTTCTAGGCTAGTTTATGTGTTTTGTTTGCATGTGGCGGAGGAATATCAGGAAAGTATATCTGTAGCAGAGCTTCAGAAAAATGTGAAGTAACCGTGAACGGACTATATCTCATATTTCGTTAAATTGGATATATATATATATGTATATTTGACCGATAAATTATACTATTTTGTTTATACTTATTATTAATAAAACTAGAGGGAAATAGCTGTGTTGGTAATGCGCAGTAAGAAATAGTTTTTCCCTATGGAAATTATCGTTAAATTAAGTGCGCACGACTGCGGAGCGTTGTCCCTTTTGTGAATTTTTTTAGACTACGTAACGCTTTGTTTGCGTTAGACTGAGGATGTCGTGAAAGTAGAACTTTAGCAGGGTCTCAGAAAAGTTGGAAGTAGCTGTGAATAAACTATACGAGCTTAACGCTCACATACACTTCGGCGACCGGATCTTGTTAATGGTCATGGACGGATCGAGACCTTTAGAGGCCCTAATAAATATAACATTTTGGTGTCCTCATACATGCAATTCAATATGTAAACAATTAAACGTAAATTGAAATTGTATTTTTCGAAATGCAACGAAACGTACACTAAGATGGAAAACATAATTTTTTTTTGTATACTTCCATTTCGTTAATATTAAATAAAATTATCATACTTTTTGTAAATGCAAAGTCTTTGTGACCAGATCTTCAAAACTAATTTCACGTAAATAGCAAGAAATAGTTCTCATAAAAAATATCATTACAGCTGAATGCGCTCGAGTTCCGGTGCTTTGTCCTTGGGTGGAATTTTCTAGACTTAGCTGTTTGCATGAGGCGGAGGAATATCCTCGAAGTACATATTTAGCAGGGCTTCAGAAAAGTTGGAAGTAACAGTGAAAGGAGTGTATCATCATTTTTGTGTGATAGAGCATTCTTTAAGATTCTCGTAGGCTAGAAGAATTTCAAGCCACGAAAAATTGACAAGAGTCACTCAGTCATAGCGAGGCGAAAAAAATTATTGCAAGGGGACCACACTTGGATTATAAAACAATTGGTGACAATGGCGATTCTTAACGTTGTATCGACCAATAATTCTGGGATGTTTTCTTAGGTGCAGGCCGGACCACAGCGCCACGCAATGACTTGGTAACATGACATACCAAAAAATGCAACGCTCAGCAGCATATCTCGTTTGACACTATCATGCACCTAAATCTGATGGTTTAGAATGCCCAAGAACTAAATGCGTTCATATTTGATTGCTGTGCGAACTTGCTCTTTCCACTGGTGCTTTGCCTGCTTCGACTTACGGGTATAATGTTTGTTTTGTTTTTTTAACCGCAGTATCGTGGATTGAAGGTCATTTGCGGTCTGCTGAGTTACTACGTAAATCGCTCATCTGACACCCATATTACGTGACGTCAAGAATTTAACTGAAGTACTCCTGATAGCAATTTTGCAGATTGTTTCTTTTGGTGTCAGTAAACTGTCGTTCTTTTGTACGCAGCAAGCCACCTTATCTGCTGAAAACCAGTTAACCAATAAAATCTCGTATCAGTGTGTGATTAAATGTTTATTGCAAATATATGAGTTTGAGGTGAATAGAATGATTATTTTAAGTTTTTATCACGTACAAAATTAAAACAGCGAGAGTTTCTAAATCATTTTTGCGTGAGGAAAATAAACAAGAGCAAGTTCTTTACCTTCTCAAAGTCTTACACTGCCCAAAATACCTAAGATATCTGCGTAAAGCACACATCCAAATTGATTAATTATGCTCACAAATTTCGTATTGAATGTGCGTCAAGGGGTGTGTATGCTGCCGTTAATTTAATTTGCCTTTCCCCCGCCTTTTTTGACTTGAACTTATATACTTTCAACACGTTTCTGTATTTGTTCGTCAGTTCAAAACTCTTAGACCCCTTACACGTGTACAAGCGATTAAGTATTTTTCTAAACTACCTTATATTAAGTGTATGTGAAGTTACGGCCCGAAGGTAGGGCGGGATTTTATTGCGTCTCAGGCCTAACCCCTTACGCCTACTAGGAAGGAAAATCATGCAAGGAGACGTGCATCGCGGCAAAGAGGGATTGGCCTGCACTTTGGGGCCATGACTACCTCCATAATTGTACTTAGAGCTAGTCTTAACTATGAAGAGCAAGGGAAAAACTGTCAAGAGAGACGTAAAAACCCTTGCGACGGAGAAGTAGAAATTCAAAATTCATTGCATGCATAAAATAAAATAAAATAGAATGCTACAGGTTTATTCTTAACTTGATGCCGGGAGCGACTAGGTTGCGCGTCTCTGTGGCACGATGTCGTCGCTCATGTCCAAGATTCACGCAGCAGGAGACGCAGTTGTAAACACGGACTCCGATGAAGAAAATCTCTTCGTGTGCTCCTCCTGAGGCGGCGTCGTCGCCGTCGTCGTAAACAACAGCGATCGTTGTGGATGCATCCATTAACCGTGGATCGACTGACGAGTGGACAATTTTACACCATTATGAGTGAATTAAAACAAGACAGCTGTAAAGTTTCATAACTATTTCAGGATGTCGAAAAATTCATTCGACGAACTTTTCTCCTTACTGAAAACACACATCGGGAAAGCTGATACAAATATGAGGAAGAGTATACCAGCCAAGGAGAGACTTGCAATTACACTCACGTGGGTACTATTAGCTAATTAAGCAAAATTATGTTAAGCTATAAATAAATAGAACATAAGGCTAATCAGTTACATTTCTGGCAACTGGTTTTTATCATGAACAGTTGTTTTTGGTTTGCCACAGGCGCATCGTAATTCGCAGAGTATAACTTACTTTTATCAGATTCGCTAGGTTAAGTAAGTAGGGCCGAATGTAACCACGTACTGAGATTAATTTTTTGGATAAATGAATGTGTTTCTACAGGACAGGGTTTTAGGTTTACATTCACAAACACATTATATATATATATATTAATTTATACAAATTGGCATAGGTAGTCAATAACAGGTTGCGGTTTACAAATGATTAACAATATGTGGAGTACTACAATATCTATTTTAATATATGTAAAATGAAACTATATATATATATATATATATATAGTCCAGAGTTTGTGAAGACTTTCTCTAATAAAATTTCACAAAGTATTTAATCATAATGTGGATTTATTACAGAAGTTTCGAATACATTATATATATATACACATATATACACACACGGGCGTTGTAATGATGCGTATGAGGAACATCGGATGGGCGAGACTCGCCATACGAGGCTGCAGGAGGTCCTGTGTTTGTATTCTGATAGTGGTGAAATGGCAAGTGTGGAGCTGTAGTGCCTGATGAAGAGTGCTGTGGATACGTGTAATTGAATGTAGATGAATACAGCCGACCAGCACTCGTACATTGTTTGTACTTCTGTAAAATGCTTATAATCTCACCCTGAATATCAAGTTTTACATTGTCAGGAAGAGCTTTGAAATGGGGTAAGAGACTTTACAGAAAGTGCCTGTCACCATCATTATCATCACAGTGTTGTGCTGCTCTTTTTTATTTTTTTATTTTTTTGGATAATGCGTGTATAAGTCGTTGTTCATCTGCATCCACTGTGTTTCTCTTCCTGTTTTGTCTAGCGGGTGGTGTAGGCAGTGTATCTGCCGTAGGTGTTTCCACTGCATGGTCGTCGTACGTTTCCTCTGGTGGCTTAGTATCGCAGACAGGAAGAAGAAACGATAACAGTTTGTAATAAATGTACTCTTTCATAGCAGTGTCTTAAGCCGAGCCGGATTTCGTTTTTTGTTTTATTTTGGCCAGCTCCCTTCGAAATGAGTCATGCAAACTCCTCCACCGTCCCTGTAGGTCCACAGCTGAAAAGAAAAACATCTCATTATTGTAAGATGCAGAATATTAATACTTCCTATTTTTTACAGGTACATTGCTACCGGCTGCATCTTTACATATCTGCATCACATATTTCGATGTGGAATTTTCACTGCGCGGAAGATAGTAATAGACCTTTGTGAGACAATTTGGCAGCATCTACATTACATTTGTTTTCCAGACCTAACTGAAGATGAGTGGCTGAAAATTGCAAACGGTTTTGAAACATCGGCTAATTTCCCCAACTGCTTAGGGGCAATTGACTGTAAACATATACGGCTTATTCAACCTGCTCGCAGTGGATCATCATATTTTTGCCACAAGAAATATTTCTCCATGCTTCACATTTGTTTATATTAGTTCCTACGGTAAGGCATCTGATTCAGCAATTTATCAAAATAGTCTGCTGTTCCAAAAACTGAAATTAAATGCTTCACACATTTAAAGTGACAAACGAATAAGAATGGGTGGCGAACCTCTTCCTATCACTTTCGTTGGCGATGAAGCCTTAGCTCTTTACACGCACATGCAAAGGTTGTACGGTGGGAGAAATTTGTCGCGGGAAAAGGAAACATACAACTATCGCCTTTCGAGAGCGAGACCCTACATAGAATGCTCGTTTGGTATTCTCACAAACAAGTGGCGCATCTTTCACAGATCATTGAATATTAGCGTTAATGATGATGCAGCTCTTGTTAAGGCATGTTGTGCATTACACAACTTTGTCAGGGAAAGAGACGGTGTAGACTTTGACTGTACTTTGAGCATGCTATGACTAGAGGAAGGGACGCTTTAATACAACCAGCGAACGTGCGAACTGCATTAACAATCAGAGAAAATATTGCGCAATACTTTTCCAGCGAAGAAGGATCTTTGCAGTGGCAGCATAGGATGCAATACTAGACAATTTACAAAATACCAGTTATAGCTGTTTTCATTTTCTTGTATAAACTGTGTTTTATATTTGACAGTGTTCGAATTAAATGACGGTACTACTTAGAAGAACAATGTATTCATTATAAGTTATCTTGCATTGTGTAGCTCTATCATAAGGTACGCTTTTGATGGTTAGAATAGCAATCAATTCTGTCAACTGCATACACAAGAAAGTACCTTATATTTGCATGTTAATCGTGTCTCTGGGGCCTTGACACGTTTATTTTCTTCCGTTAATGTGTATATTGCACATATTTGCAATTAATATAGTTACTGTGAAATTAGCTAACCTGCGTTGTTTTTTTTTTCTGATTTCTTCGAAATTCTTGACGAATATACCGCATAATTCTTCCCAGGCTTTTCCTCTAGCAAGTTTGTTGCCTCACGTATCACTTCTTGTATCCCAAATTGCAGGACGTGATTCTACTTCTATTATGAATCTGTCGGAATGAAATGACGCCATTGTGTGCACGCAGCGGGCAGGCAAAGACTGAAGGCAGTAGTCGCTATCACACGCCACCAAAAGCGGCTCGTGTGCAAGATTCTACGCGACTCTGTGGTCGCCACTGGCAGGGGACACGCCACCGCTCGCCACAGTCCCCCCCCCCCCCCCGTGAGCAAGCATTTTCGCCTCGACAATGCTCGCTTACGGGAGACTACCACCGCGCGACCGGGTCGCCCGTGTGTAAGGGGACTTATCGACTCGGTGGCCGACGTCGACGAAGTGTTATCTTCGGAACAGCGACTTTGTGGGTTACAGGATCTGTTTACCTGGATTAGGGCTGTCTCGTCGCAATTGAGTACACGTGCCCTCTTCCACTTGGCCTTGATCCCTTCGCGTGTAACGACCCCTCGTTTCCCTTCCTGACGAAATGTTTGTGAATACGGACGATCTTGTTCTTTCCCACATAGATTGCTCTGTCGAATCTTATTTTATGCGAATTACATTTGTCTAAAGGCGGTTCACGATAAAGTGAACACTTTTGAAATCAACCTTAGAAAAAAATTCACTGCCCCTGAACACATATTTTTTAATGGGCGCACTAAGCGACGTTTGCCCAGTATAGTTGGTAACTATGGTTTGAAAATAGTTCGATATCTTAGTGTCGCATAAAAAGTGTTAGGTAACCATTTGTGATGACTTAAATTATTTCTTTCGCTTGATAACTGAAATTATTTCTTTCGCTTTCTGATTTTTTTAATGCATCGAAGTGTGAAAATGAGCAGATTTGTATAATATTTACTTTCCTAAAAATGTCACAGTTTTTCTTGACCAACGTATGAATAAAGTGATGAGGCCCATGGCAATGTTAATTTTACATAAGGCGGAAGCATACATGACGTGCATACGAGTTGATCTTAAGCAAGGCTTTCAAAAGTTCTCATTTTACTGTGAACAACCTATATGTGACAGTAGCAAGTTTTTTCAGCGGCCGTACGAAGTTCTAAACACCGACGAATGAAACACTTCAAACAACAGGCCTTCGAAAAGCAGTTATTGGCTCGAGGAATTCACGTCTTATATCCCCAAGGCTGAAGTTGACATTCTAGGCTGCTTTTGTACCAGTGGCGTAGAGAAGGTGTCCCAGAGGACCAGGTTCCTCCCGAATACAATGAAATAGTTTTAGAATATAATTTACACCCAACACTGATAAATTTGTAATGTGTGAAACTGTTAGAGATGATGTACATTTGCCAAGCTAAGATGTATTTTTCTGCAGTTCAACTTTTGTCCCTCCCCATGAGAGGTCTCAAGGTCGGGAATACCCGATAATCTGACTCTTGGTTATTTTAGTCATTATAATTTTTTACATTTGGCTACACTGATCTCTTAGTTTCTATGATTAAAGAAAATACTTTACACGAAAATTAGCTGAAAGTAAGCAAAATTAATCCACTAATTTTCTGGTTCAAATATATTTGTACGTAATTATCTTCGCAATTCACAGGTCAGGCTCCTCCTAAACAAAACAATCTGACTACGCTACTGAATTTCGTGCCCTTGCTGTAAATATGGACATTGGCAAATTGACGTCACGACCTTTACGCACTTTGCCAGGTAAGGCCCATTAGCTGATAAATTTGGTCGGAAACTAGCTGTAAAGCTGGTTCCTTAATAAACTCAATAAAAATAAATTGACAAAAAAAAAAATTTCCTCCTCTGTTTTGAATTCTAGCTTGCCTCAAAATGAACCCACAAACACTTCAGGTCTCTAGTCATGGGTCCTATTCTCAGTATTTACAGAGTAACTGAAACATTGGAAGAATGACGAATCAAATTGTGACTATTTCAGAAGCAAATACAGTAATGTATTATCAGCCGTAGTTTGTACAGTTAAGCATTACAATTGCGTCTAACAAGCTTACAAAAGATGTTCAAAACTTTTCCGCCTACGTCCATACACTTGGCCGCAAGCTTACGAATCGCACGTGTTGCTTGCTCTACATAGCTGCACACCGCTGTCTTTGATTTCTGTAGCGGCATACATGATACGTGCAAGTAGTTCCTCACGTGTTTCTGCAGTCCTTTGGCATCCTTCATCCATCCCCATAAGCAATAACCTAGGCATTTCCAGTTTGCTGAATTACTCTGTAAATATTGGGAATAGGAGTCACATTAATACGATATACTTTGCTTCAAATGATGCAAGGAATAAGCCCTGTGAGTGAGGGCAATTCCTCGTGAATCACCCAGTGTTTCGCATGATAACTATTTCTTACTAGGCATTACCAACAGAGCTGTTTTCTTCCTGTTTTTATACATAGTAATTATAATTGAAATATTACAAGGTAGGTAAAATATACGTACATGTTCAATTTAACCAAAAATAAAGTTTTCTATGTTAAAATAAGTATAAAACGCTAGTGATATTTGACTTATTTAGGAAACAGCGAGAGGTGTCATACGTAGGGTGATTTTTCAAAGGTTTGAATCAAAAAGTGTAAAGAAACTGCGAATACCTGGTGGGGTAAACGTTTGGGTTTCGAACTATTAGCATTGAGCATCCCAAGTAGTGCTGGCGCAGCAGAAGTTCGGCGGGCAAAGGAGTCCAGTGTTGCCTACCGTAGGAACATGTCCCTATTTATATAGGCTATTCACGGTAAAGTGAGTAATTTTTAAGGTCCTCCCACCAGACATTAGCGACTAATAAATAAGTTTTATTGCAGACTCAGGGATAGACATTTGAGAGTGGTGAAAGTATAAACCATATTTATGAGTCACGTGGCAATGTTGATGTTAAAAAGCGGCGGAAAGATGAAATTGTCTGAAAGGAAAATTTTGTAAGGGCCTTAAAAAGTGCTCACTTTTCCGTGAATAGACTATAAGGATTTGTGGTGATTTTAGGTTTGTTGAAGGGACGTAGGGGCGGATAAGGATTTTTAGAGAAAATGTAGAGACATTTCAATGTGGGATGGACCGTAGCCACCGTTAGATGGACCCCCGCATTTTTTGTGAAATAGTTATTTGCTTGAATACACGTATATTGGTAAATAAATCTTCTGCAAATACGAGTTTTTTTTACGTTTGTCATATTAAGTGTATTCTTGGAGAGAAAAAAAATCGTGAAAATGGTCAAATATCGCATATTTAAAGCTTGCCTATCCTGTTCTCCTGAAGCGGTAAGAGAAAAATGCGATTGTACGGAATTAGTTTAATCTGTGTGCTTCCATCGCATGTAATAAAAGTCCCACTGTTACAGATATCATTTTCACAGCACATCATTTTGACGGAAACACTGCACGCTTTGCGCGTAGGAGCGATGAGGTGCTAGAGGTGCGTGCTAGTGTCGCCCGTATAGCTCCTTCGATTCTTGACCTTGAACGCGCAGCTTCGTGTAGGCTGTTCGCGGTAAAGTGAGCAGTTTTGAGGCCTTAGATAATTTTTCTTTCAGTCCTATTTGATCCTTTTAGCAACCTTTTGAAATAAATATTGACATGTAAGTAATAAACATAGTGTTTATATTCTACGGCACTCGGAAGTTAACGTCTGCGGTTACAATTAAATATATTTATCGACTGTTATTCCAAATGACAGGACTTTCAAAAGTGCTCACTTTACCGGGGAAAGTCCATAGTCGTCTTAAGGCAGATTGCCGACCGCCATCTTGGATTTATGGAATTTTTGCCATACTCTGGAAATACAGTTTTGAATCATATTTTTGGAACGACAGAGTACATAGCATTGCCTAGTGCATTGTCACAGGTCAGTATTTAATGATTACTGTTGATGTCGTCGCCTTTGTAATCGTTCGCAAGAAATAATCTCGCGTTTCGTCTCGACAGTTACCAGCTAAAAATTAATTAATATAGTGAAGCTGTGGCAGTTCGATAAAGTTTGGGAAACTGTTATTTAGGATATGTCGTGCGGGAAATTTCAGTACACCTTCTGAAATAGAAGCTTTGGCGAAAAATCTATAAATCCAAGATTGTGGGTGGGAATCTGCCTTAAACTTCTTAGACAATAGACTGTACGTTTCCTTTCGTTTGACGAAACCGCCAATACACAATACAATTGTATAGTCAGAGTTCAGACAATTGAACATCGGTTCTGCGAGCTTCGTAAAAATGCGTATCTTGTTATGTAAATAATCGTGATTAATCCAGGAATGCATTTTACGTACCTTTTTTTTTTAATAGGCTGAAAATGTATATTAAAAGTTTATTTCAAAACAAAAAACCTCATTTGTTTACTTTATTAAACTATGTCAACTCATATATTTCCTCTTCACATTATATTTGTATGCCATTTATTTAATTTCAGGTGAGCTTTGTTTGATACACCGAGATTAAACTCGCCCTACAATAAAATAACGCACTTTCCACATAACCTCTGTTAGAATCTCGGCAAAATGGCTGCTTGACTTTCACTTTAAATTTAAACTTTTTGAAATCGTAAAGTCAAGAGTACTTGACTTTACCTTTGACAGTTCCATTGTGTCAACCTCCATAAGAAACGACATTTCGGAAAACAAACGTAAAGTCAAATGTTAAAGTTTTCAATTGTGTAAGGGCCTTTAAGGTATATTCTAATTGATAGCAGGGACTTTTGTCTCAAAGTATGGATAGTTCCAACTGTCCGAAGGGACGTGGCGAAAAAAAAAAGGTTGGCAAGACTGGCGGAGTGTGATGCCGGAGGGAGTAGAGGTTAGAGCGGGCGGAGCGGAGAAGCACGCGGAGGAAAGCAGCTGCAAGCAGAAGAAGAAGAAGAAGAAGAAGAAGAAGAAGAAGAAGGGGACTAGCGCGTGCTTGCAGGCAAGCCGGTCCTGCAGGAAGGCCGCCCTGGCTGCGACAGCCTGCGTTTTAAAGCGGGCTATCTCGGTCACGAACAAGCTGCGTGATCGCTCCGGGCCAGCGCTGCACCCGCGGGCAAGGATAACCGGCCCATTACACACCTCCGGCAACAAGTTTTCAGCGGCGCCGACTCCACACTCCGACCGCAAACCTCTTTCTCGAGCTGCTCGAATACTACGTCTAGGGCGCAACTTTCGGACTGGGCTGAGCTCGGACTGGAGTCGATACGCAGCGAAAACGGAGTGAACGTGGACCGAAAGTCGTGTGTAAGGGCGTTTGATAACAATAAAAAAAAAAAATGGGTTCGGCTGTGTTCGGGACACGACCGTTTGTTTTGCGTGAATACGTCTACGTTGACGCACTCGGACGCCTTGGTGTTTATTTTACGTTCCCAGCACCGTTTCACTCGATCATATGGGGTTTTATGGGTATCACTGGAATGCTTTTGAGATGCTCTTTCCAACCGTATAAGATTTATGTATATTTCGACTTGGCTTTTTGACGAGTATAGGCCGAAATTGTGTTAGGTTTTCTTAATTTTTTATATTAAACTCATACAATTTCATCATATCCACGTCACACAAATGGTTTTATACACGCAATCGATTGATCTGGACGAGAGCTGTCGACTGAAACTCAAACGAGCGTCGTAGCTTCTCCTAGTCAAAAGTTATACTACGCGTAAGTTATGAGACACGGCGAAACGAACTAAAAATTGTAGCGCACCCCCCCCCCCCCCTAAACTAAAAATTTCGACGTTTTCTATTTATTTTTTTAAATTTAATGTCTAATCAAACATTTTTCTTGTTTTGCAATACTAAGTTGTATAACTGGAAAAATTTACAACGTAAACAAATGCCATGGGCTCCTGTTCGACATACGTAAACACCAAATAAGAGTCCACCATTTAAAAAAAATAAAAATAATAATATGCAAATATTTCTAATACATACGGTCACGTTTTCAATCCGGATGTACATGTAAAGAAAAGTGAAGATGAAGTGATCACGCACTGAAAGCTGTGGAGTGACACCTTTTAGGAACTGCATGATCTAGGGAACAAACGATTCTCGAAAGTTGAATAGGCGATAGTTTATCTGTTGTTTTTGTTCCGGAATTCTTTTGAAGCCACCATTTTTCATTTCTACTCATGCCAATTCGTAATATCTCCCTTTCTATATTTTCTTTACCATCCGATAATTTTAGTATTTTTTCTCCAGCATTACGTTAAAAAAAAATATTTTGGTTAGTTAATTTTGCATTTTTTTTGGAAGAATATTGTCCTTGCAATTTGGAATTTGCTTTAAACAAATATTAAAACTCCTTACCTGCAAACATGCGAACAATGAACTTCCACATAGGGCGGAATTTGTTCTGCTTTCGCACCCAGCGATTTCCTGTCAGCAGTGTTTAAAGTAAACTTGAAATAATGATTCTACGCCAACCTTGCCGACTGGAGTGGATTACTCACTCCAGTCTTACTTCAGTCCAGTCCGGATGTGTTTACGGTAAAGTTTCAATTGGGATTCTCCGGATAGAAATTTTACTCCAAACGTTGTGTACAAGTTGTTTTTGTGTTTCAGTATCGAAGATATAGGACTTGTACTTACGACTCGATAAGTACACGGAAATTCAGTTTGGCTATTTGCGATTGATCTAGCAACTGCTACGCCTATCCAATCAGAATCACAGGATACGAAAGCATCCAACACAGTCAGGAAAAATGTACGCGAGTCAAGATTATTTACAGTTTATAGAATTGTTTCCTGCTTTTGTAATCGTTTCGAAAAAACTCGCGATATATTACAATGAGTGACTGATACAACTATAAACTTAAACCTGTTTTCCTCTACGGGTGCAAATAATGTTTAACGAAGTTTTCAAAAGTATAAGCGGTAGATAGACGTTGACGTCTCGTTGGCAGTATTATCATTTGAGATGAAATTACAAATACATACGTGCTTTAGGGCTTGCTTTTAATTCGAACTCACAAAACCTCGTAAAGTTAACCTAGCGTGCAATCAACTGCGTCACGGAGGTTCGATTCGGAGCATACACTTTGAATGTAATCAGTCTTATGTTTTGAATGATAGCGTTTACTACTTCAAATATTTCAACGGCCATTATTTTGTTGTAAATACTGATTACGCGGCCTACCGTATTGCTACTTGTGTGAAAAATCTGGTGGGAATTGGCTGAATGGTCCCTGAAATATGAAATAAAAACTCGATTTTCTTAATCGGCGCTACCTTTCAAACTTGCCTAAAAAATGAGGTTCTGTATGGACAGTTTTTATAGATATAACATATACTGCAGGCATACAATCTAGAGTCAAAAACTGTTTCGTAGTTTCGTAGATATATCATACTGAACTAAAATGTTGATATGGCTGCCATTTTGAAAATAAGTGTCTGGCCCATTCAAAGCTTAGTAATTTACACGGATTGGTGTATTGCTACTAGTTTGACAAATTTCGCAGTAATCTGTTGGTTTTTATTCCCGAGATATGGCATAATTTAAATTTGTCATATGATATTGAATTACAAAATGGTGCTCAAAACAGACATCGTGTGGACACATTTGATGGTTGAATAATATATACTGTCAGCATACAAAGTTTTGATCGAATTAATTTCGTGGTTTCGACGGTATAGCATACGAAATGAAAATATATATAATGCCGCCATTTTGAAAGTAAGTGTCTGGCCGACTTGAAACCTTATTTTACATATTACCTGCGGCAGTAGGCTACTTTTTCCAAATTTTTTAGGAATCGGTTAAAGTAGCAGTACTAAGTTTTGTGAAATTTGGTTCACGCGTTCAAAAATTGTAAGGGAGGGACACACACACGATCATACTCCTTAACACCTAGACACACACATACATAGACAATTAAGTGATCTCGTAAGTCGTCCTTTCCTTCGGAAAGTAGATTAAACAAAAAAAAAAAAGACTCGACGGCTGCGTTCTGTAATTCTAACAGTAGATCGAGAAAAAGATAGCTAAAGGCGAATTCAATAATTTTTTTCCACGAACTAAAGCATGACGTTGAACAATTCTTTAAATGCACAGAATATTGTCTCCTGATTTAATAACTCGTTGGATACGATTTTATGACACGACGTAACCTAAATAATAAATTAGTATTTTATTTTCGAAATAATTTGTTTTAAGAAAATATCTCATTCATAAAGGTAGGCTGCCTTTTGTTGCTGTACTTAAGTGATACGTTTCTGTAACCTTCCCGTATAAAAATACAAACGGCAATGGGAAGTGAATAATTCAAAGGACACAACAATATAGTTTTTTTTGTTAGAAAACTGGCGATTGCTCTCCAACAGAAAAATATAGATCTATATTGTTATTCACGCATAGGGATCAGATACACATGCATATGATGACAATAACATCTGACAAACAATGAATATCACGACTGTTTATTGTAAGTATGACATTTCTCGGAGATGAACGTGAAAAAAGGTTCAAAATTGCGCAAATGCTTTTTATTGGCGGGTGCCTAAAGTGTTCAAGTGCTAAGTGTAATTTAGGTGCTTTCAGCAACGTAGCATTAGTTTTCGAAACCACGCAAGTTGATCGTTACGTGGTCGAGTGAACTGTTATTTCGAACGCAGGCCTACGCCGTTGCAACATTCGACGTACGTCGCGGCAAGAACTAGAACGCGACGTAATAAATGCGCCGTTGCAGGTAAAAATATGAAGACAAAAATTGAATGCTAATGCGTAAACACATACGCAAATAAGACATAGAGGATTCCTGAAAAGGAATTTAAATCGGCTACGTCGAGGGGAAACGAGGCCGAATCGACGGAGCGAGCATTCGAACAAACGAACAGCGAGAACATTAACATCACGCATACACGTATGCAGTTATCTCTGGATAACGCAGCGAAGACAGCGTACGTGGATACAGTAAGCTCCAATTTTTGTACTGGTACAAGGGAAGAAAACACTAGAATGTACCACAGAAGTTTTCTTGAAATAAATGCACAGCCTTCTATGACTATGACCGCTAATTTAGCGAATTCTCGCTCGGAGGCGTTTTGCGCTGTAACAAGAACTTACGCACCTACGTACACAAGTATTTTTATAAAGTACGGAAAAACGAAATGATTTGTGCACGAGAAAAGCTTTTAAAAATTAGCATTGTAATTCGGAAATCAAATGCAGATCAAGACCGATATGCATTTCAATTAGGATATGTGTTTTGGGCTTTCGCAGTTCTTAGTCTATAATCACCCTGACATACAACGAATAGGTTTCCTTTTTGTTCTTTCGCATATAAAAACAAAATAAAAATTCGTAGTTACAGCCTATCACGTCTTGATAAACTATTAGAAGAACTTACGGAAAATTTCTGTAAAATACTGATAAAATTTAAGCTATTTAGAAATTTTCGTAAAACTACGAGCACTATGTTTGCTTCATGTGGTTTCTCTAGATTTCATAGCATTTTCCGCGAATTAACGGAATATCTCCGTAAATATTTTCTTTTTATGAAGATTGATTATGAAAATAAATGTTTGATTTTTTTATTATGTGAGTGTTTTACTGCGTTTTTTTTTTTTTTTTAACATTTGTGTACAGAGTATGGTAGGTATGAACTCGAATGGAAGGTGCGTGGCTAGGCCCAGTTCACTTTTGCCGTTCAACGCACGTTGGGCGTGAGGCGCTTGATAGGCCAATCGCATCGTTATCTTCTGCAACGACAGTTACATGTGCTACTCGAGCATGTCCTGTTGAATATGACACACCGCATGCACAGAAGCACGTGGTTCACGTACGTTGGGACGCCATCACATTGCCGTAGAGGGGCAAGGGTCTATGTAGACGAGCGGTTCATGCACAAGTGGATACGTCGTGCAGGACCGATCGCCTGGCCTGCACATTCCCGTGATCTGAATCCAGTAGACTATTTATTACCCGTTGGGACATCTGTTACGGGCATTGCAATGCTTTGTCAGCATGTGGAACAAGGTTGCCACCAGATCCTCTGTCCACGTAAGAGTTTTCGAACGTGTAAGTCGGTCGTTAATTCGACGCGTGCAGGCACGCATTCAGATGAAAAGTCGGAATTCCGTGTAATTTTTTTTTTTTTTAGAGTGAATCACTACTGGTGCACGAGCAAGGCTGCAGTAACACCAACTAGTATGGAGCAAGTACAACTAGGAACAACTCCAGCAGAACTTCAGTGGCCATACTTCGGGAACCATCAAACCTAGGACTGGATTTTTGGTTTTGTTTTGAGCCGTGCTGACCACACGACGGTTACTTCCCACGTAAATCGACACATCCTGTATATACGCACATACTTACATACATCCATACATAAATACATAATCCCACTAATGGAACAAAGCAAAGGTTTGTAAATACCACAACAAACTCTCTGTGACTGTCGTCGAATGATTTCATAGAAATAATCACGATTACTACCAGTGGCGTTTATTCCGTAGACGCATGGTAAGCAATGCTTTCCCCATACATATTGAAAATGTTCGATCTTTTATAGATTTCGCCTTAACTGTAAATTTAAACACACATAATTCTGAGTTTCCCGTTTCCGATTCGAGAAACAGAGTTTTCGTAACTCCCGTACTGTACACGCATAGTGCTGCTATCTAGTATTTATTTCCACAAACGGGAGCGATTATCGTTGAATCGAACTCGCAAGCGAGTTACCCCTCGGGAAAACGGGAATTTTTCTTATAATTTTTATAATATACTCTGTAATTAATATTCAGTTTAATTATTATTAGATCTACTTCATTATAAAACGGCAAATACACGTAGAGGGTAAGCAAAGTTGGAAGTTTCGTTTGTTAGTAGAAATTGAAAATGGAACCACAGCCAGGCACTAGCAAATGTTATCTAAAACACTCAGATGTGTGGGGTTATTATACTGCTTATCCTGTACAAAACCTCACTACACGCTACTGGTTACTACCATTATTTCGACTTAATTTCCGTGGCTCTGTGGCGTAGGCCTACTTGGCCTACTTCAAAAACGGATTTAACCCGCATGCCACAGTTAACTTTACACAGTATCCAGAAAATGTTCCATCTCCAGTAGTTGTAATAAACTAGTGATTCGGGTCCAACTTCAAAGGCATGTACAATCCTTAGGATTCAAGTTAGACCATAAACTCTAAAAGATATTATTCGGAAATTTACCATACCATTTTATATGCTGAGTGAGAAAGCAGAAACGGTAATGTTTTCCCCTATACATTCATTGTAGCGTTCCTACGTTTGCTCAGGAAACAGTCGAATGCATAGGGACGTTCCCAACCTTGTATAGTAGCGCTGCTAAACATTCATATATTTGCAACTTGATGTGTGGTATTATTACCATAGACTGTAAAAGTTAAAATCTTAAATTACAATTTAGGAAGTTTACCAGAAATTTTTTTACAGTGTAGGATATATATATGTTTTCACCTTTTTTTGGTATTAACTTTCAGTCCAAGTTTGCCGGTTTAATGTAGAAAAATTCTGTATAGAGAAATACGCTTTACTTTGATCTACTTAATGATCATGATTACTAACGTCGAAAATTTTCTCCGGTGTATTTTAATAATAAGAAATTTAAGTTTTATAGCTTTTACTCCTTTATGTTTGTCGAGGGTTTCTTTTAAGGCACATCTGCCAAAACCTTTGTCCTCTTAGTAAATTTAAACTACATGTGCAAACACGGGAGACATGACATTTTCTTGTATTAATTTCGGGACATACGATATTGAAAAAGAAATATATGTTTATGTTCCGTTTTCAGTTGATCCACTTCTTATTTGACAGCTCCCGGGGGACCCTTTGCCAATAAAAAGAGCGCATTAGTATTCAGGCCCAGCCATCGCCTTTGATTGTGACGGAAGGTAACCAATGAATAGTTGATATCTGCAGGATTGTGCGCAAGATTGCGAAGTCTGGCCTACAGGTAGAGACGTGAAGAATTCGTGAGTTCGATGACCGGCACGCTAGACTTTACAGTCGTATGTGCTAATATGCGCAACTGCACATTGGTTGTCTGCTGTCACAGTGGAAGGTGACGATCGAGCTAGCGTTCTCCAGGAGGTGTCGAACATCGTGTGGACCAATGGCTAAAATTATATAAAATATGTGTTTTGAATTCTAGCTTGTCTCAAAATTAATCCGTGAATTCTTCAGGTCTCTACCTACAGGTCATTGAACTCATGAATTTTTCACCTCTGGGAACTAACCCTCGCTTCAGTCGTAGTTATGACAGCCCATTCTTACTATAGGCTCTCTCGGTAAAGCAAGCACAGTAGAAACGAACTTTTGGGGGGAAAATAAACTTCCCGTTAACTGCATATACTGTACGCTACCGTACACTACGGCGTGTACACTCTAAATTCGAATCAGTGGATAATCACTGTGATTCGCAGTGAAATTCAACTACTCTAATCAGTGAAAATGGCTCCACTTAGAATAAGTAGAAAACATTGATTGTTTCAGTGAAAAAAATTTCTCTGATTGATTAAGTGACGGCCGACTGCAGTGGCGAATTAAATACAGTTTTTATGAAATTTATCGATAAATTACGCGAAATAAACTTATTTATGAGAGTTTACTATTTATATTGCGCAATTCACCGTAATTTAAAAAAAGGAAGGAAAAAAACTTCAGCGACGGGCCAGGATTGAAATCATATACACATTTTACTGCGTTTTCAGGACGTTGCCTTACTGCCTTAGCTACGAAGTCTAGATTATAAAATAGAAGAAGATACATGTCTTATTGTTTCTTATCGAAAATGTGTAGTTTTTACATTGTATGCCCTTACTTTTCATGTTTGGTTTTATAGGTACCGTTAGGATTGTTAAAACGAATAGTATATATGAGTGCACTCTCTTCGCCACATTATATGCAGTTCAAACCTTCAAACAGAGCACTGTGCTAATTTCATGGAAACCAAATGAAAGGCGTAAAACGGAATGTTACCTTGTAAAATGGTGCTTTGGAAGAGGCAACACGTGTTATGAAAGTATTTTGTATAGGTTTTATTAGTTTATTCGTTGTTATTTCACTTGACACACGTTGTTTAAAACCATTTTTAAACGTTTTTGATGACCAATTTTACACGCTGTTTAACTGATCCATCAGTCATAAAAAAAGCACTTATAAACAGAGAGAAAATGACGGATGAATCAGTGGAAAATGTCACTGACTCAATAAGTGAAGGAAATCTGGCATTTTTTTTCACTGATCCATCAGTTAAGTTCACTGAAGTGACTGTTGAATTAGTCAGGCACTGTTGACTGATTGAAACAGCGAAATTCTCACTGATATAGATTTGGAGTGTAGACTCCCAGTTACTTTGGTGGCGAATTAATTCGAATAATTCAAACTCTAGATGTGTAATTTGCGGGAGTAATGTTCGTGATTACGGTCAATCAAGTTGTTGGTTTTCCGCTTCATGAACATTACGGCTCCCATTGACATGAAAGTAACACATTCAGTGTCCCAAAAGTTTCGCGTTTTCACTTGACTGACACGCATGAATAAAGTTATTACGTCCACGGGAGTAAAAATTTTGCATATAGGGAAAAAAAAAAAAAAATGATGAGTAAAGTATATCTTAAGCAAAGGCTTTCAAAAGTGCTCGGTCAACCGTTAACAATCTATAAAGCCGAAATGCACGCCCTCGTGCGGGTAAAGGCTGTTCACGGTAAAGTGAGCACTTTTGAAATCAACCTTTGAAAAAATTCGCTGTCGATAACTGCGTTTATGCTACAGTGAACACTTGTTTGCCGGCTCTCGCGTAAGTTGGCAGCGAGGCAATAAAAATAGTTCCGAGACCTGATGGCGTGTTTTTGAAATATTATTGTTATAGAGCAAAGGACTATAGTTTATTCGCGGTTTCTTCAAACTTTTTGAATCAAACCTTTGAAAAATAACCCCATGTAGACGTGTTTGGTTGTGTACTATATATGCAATGCATCACAAGCGTTTTATACCTCTGTTAACATGAAATTATTTTGATTCCTTAGATTGAAATTTTACCTGCATTTTATTTATCAAGTTTAATAATTCATTTATAATAACTACGAAGGAAAACAGCGAGAAAACAAGTGTGTTGGTAGCACGTAGTAATAAATAGTTATCATACAAACTATCATTAGAACTGGGTGCGTACGAATTCGGTGCGTCATCCTTAAGTGGGATTTTCTAGACTTAGTTAAGCTTAAGGCCGGGCTACAATGCTATAAGCACATCACTAACACAGCACAGTTATACACATAAGAGTTAAACTGCTTGTTTTCAATTCGAGTGGCTACTATCACGTATAGCGATAAGCACATACCTGAGCACAGTTTAGTAGCAAGAAAAGTTCTACTTGGTTTAACTTTCCTTATTACTATCACTGTGTGTCAATATTCAGCCAATCAGAAGTCCCGACACTTATACTACGTTGTGAAATGAAAAACTTATTTCCAAATCAAGAAAGTGTGTAGTTTGACTTCATTCCTCGGGCAGATATTTTCTTTTGTTTATTTCTGGATAATCGCAACCACGGAAGTTCTATAACGTTTTTAGGTAATGTTAATAGTAAAAATTGAAATGAAAATAATTTATAATTTTAAAAACGTTTCAGATCACTTGAAAAGATTTATTTTTAACAAAAACTACTACCATACTACCTTCTATACAGAAATTAAATTCTTCGGTACAAATGTAGCAACATTAACAAACTAATATTATTATCGTTATATAAATTGTAGCTTGGCCACTGTGCTTGTGTTGTGTTTTGTATGTGCTTATCGCTATAACTGTGAATGTGTTAGGTATATGTCAATTGTAGCCCGGCCTTTAGTTTACATATGAGGCGGAGGGATATCATGGAAGTAGAACTTTAGCATGGCTTCAGAAAAGTGCGAAGTAACCGTGAATGGCTTATAATTGTAATATTTTGAACGTACGCCATTGCTTCACCATGTCGTCACAGAGAATCAATCTGAGGCACGAAACAAACACGGGAAAACGAACCGAGAGTAGCTGTGGCCAAAAGATATAAATAAAACGTACAATAAATTTCGCAAGAAATTTTGTCAGGCAACTAGCAAAATAGAAAACAAAAAAACAAAATTACAGAACAAGTTATCAGTCGAAAAAAAAAAAAGAAAAAAAACCCATGAACAACCTAAATGAAGACTGCACAGAAGAGCAAACAGACGAAGACAAACAATTTTTCGCACAAGACAGAATGAAACAACCACGAAGTAAAAGCTGCAAGGCTAGCTGACACGACAATGATGAGACAGAAGAAGACAGTAGGTTTCCTCAGACGAGACTAAAAGTCTTTTACCCCGCCTGAAGACGGGAGCAGATGTCAGCTCCCGAAAAGTCGAGACAAGCTCGTCTAAGGAAACCTGCTGTGTTCTTCTCTGTCGTTATTGTTGTGTCATGCTACGTTTACTTCATGTTTATGACATCCAGTTTCGTGAGGAACATTTTTTGTCTTCGTCTGTGTACTCGTCTGTAATGTCTTCATTTGGGTTGCTCTTGTTTTTATCACCCGCCATATTGATATTTCTATGTCTTCCTGATTCAAATTTAGGATTTTTTTTTATAAATGCTGCTACAGAAGTTTAGTTAATTACATTGCACATCATTACGGGCATAATAATATGAACTATTAATGCATATTTATCCATCAATGAACTTAATTTAAAATTTTAAACATTAACTCATTCTCACATTATAATTGCAACCAGGGAACACCTATTAATAATCAGGTACAAAAACTAGCACAGAAACATGAAATGTATTGCTTCTATAATGAAGAATTTTAAGTAATAAACGTGACTCTTCTGTTATGACACTAAAACGAATTATTTCTATATAAGAGGTGATGCGTCCTCTTAAACTGACGGTGTACTCTGAGTGTATTTTTAAAATGTATATTTACTGAAGTTAGTGAGTGAAGATATTTGGGCAGGTCTTAACGGCAGGTCTTGAGAGCCAATGAGGGGCATTGAAGTGAATATGGAGCGGCGCCGGAATGAGGGTGCTGGGGAAGCGGGAGATACCCGAGAAGACCCGCCGACCAACAGCATCGTCCGGCACGATTCCCACTTGGCGAAAGTCCGGTCACCCGACTGGGTATTGAGCCCGGTTCACCTTGGTGGGAGGCGAGCGTGCTAGTCGCTCAGCCACCGCGGCCCCTACTGAAGTTATAGTTTCTTGTTTTGTACACATTATATATAGTACAAGTGTGCAGTTTTGTGCCACATTTGCATTCATTACAATTCCATGGTTCGTCTTCAGTGACGCATGAATACAGTGATCAGGCCAAAGGCAGAGTTGATTTTTTTGTATGGCAGAAAGATACAAAATGAGATGAAAATCAGATCCTCTGCAGTTTTTTCATAAGTGCTCAACTAAACGTGGATATCCTGTACAGGAATGCATGATTTAGTCGTGTCGGCGCCGCCTAAGCCACTTTCACCACTCTTCGTAACACGAGAGTTAGATAAAAAACAGTCATCTATAATCGTGATTACTAGCGCGGTAGTCAGTAATCATCACGCAACGAGTGTTAGCAACATAATATCATGGTTAGACTCCATCCACGATTGCGTCGCACTTTTCTGAAGCCCTGCTAAAGTTCTACTTCCAGTATATTCCTCCGCCTCGAAAACAAAACTTAGATTATTACACCAGAGGGCCAACGCACCGCATTCGTGCACACCCACTTTAATGATATTTTTGCATAAGCACTACTTCTTACTAGGCATTACCAACACACCTTATTTTCTCACTGTCTTCATTCATATTAGTTATAAATGAAAATTTATATAATTGATAGATAAAATATGTCAAAGTTGTATTCAACCAAAAGTAAGTTACTTTATTGCTAACAGAATTATAAAAACACTTGGGGTGTTTTTTCAAAGGTTTGATTAAAAAAGTGTGAATAAACTGAAATAAATCTGCGGGACTTCATTCACTTAGCCTACTACTCAAGGTACTGAAACAAGCTGCCTGACCGACCTATCCAGTAGATCCAACCCATTGCCTCTTCATCATAAACATAATACTAGACCTAATGACGACTATGCTCTCAGAATACGCCGACACAGGTCAACATTATGAAAAATATTCACTGTTCTGTTTTATATTTTTTTTAGGGCGCAATGCATAATACAATAAATAACTCTAAAAAGCAAGCCTCTTTTAAGATTAAGAAAAAAAAATTGTAAGAATCACATTTGTCGAATGTAATCAATTTTACTTAATGACTGTAATTTGCTGGTATACAACGTCGTTTTGCTTATGTGAATACCAAAGTTATACAACCAGCAGTAATAGAGAATAGTTATAACGTTACGTTACTATGATATGTTGAAGTATAATATTGAAATGAAATTATGTATTTTATTAAAATTTGGGATATTAGTTTGTATTAAACTACTAATAGCTTAGGTTATTTTTTTTTTAACTAAATAGTGTATCAACGAGTACCGCTGTTAAGATGTTAGTTTAAGCCTACATAGTCCTAATATTTGCCAGCATAAATAAATGATTTGTACCGCTCGCGGCTGAGCACGGAGGCCACAGGCAACGTCATGGTGACGTAACTAGTGGCTCGCCCGAGGCTACCGAGGCATGATGGCACCTTAGTGGTCTGCCAATCAATATCCACAAAGTATTGGCCAGGCCAGACCACCCAACCACATGGAATTCCAAGTGCCGGGTTCTGGAGTCGAGTCCGGATCCCGGGTTGAGAGGCAACACCGCTGCACAAGTGTCTTGTCTGACTTATACACAAGGCAGTTTTGTCTATTAGTAACTCTTCGTCGCTGTTGAAGTATTATCCGTATGTTTAATACAGACATCAATTATTATATGCTATTCATGGTAAAGTGAGCACTTTTAAGGCCCTCCCAACAGTCACGTTATCCATAAAATCATATTGTATTGTGGTCTCGGACATTAACTTTCTAACGCAATAGAACGCTGTCAAAAAAATTGTCCATTTTACGGAAAGGTGCTGGTAAAGATTTATCCAGAGGTATCCGTAAAATCCGCGTAAAATTACGGAAACATTGATTTTCAAAAAACGGACGTTCCGTAAAACTTTCCGTGAATTCATGGAATCTCTCAGTTAATTCCCTAGTTAGTTTTCAGAACTTCCAGGTCAAAATAAAAAAATAAAAATAAACGATCTTTAATTTTCTTTATGCGGGTGCTCAACTGTGAATTAAGAATATACTTTAAAAATTTTAATTTTTTATACTTGAAAAATATTCGAACCCGAGTCAAAAAATTGCAAGTTCGCGACTCTAACATCTCATCTACAACTCTTACATTGAACTTAGGTATAACTAGTATTTCAGTTCTGCCACATAAGCAACTTTCTGAGTTTATACTAAAGTTAGTGCATTTTAGGTGTTGCTAGATTTTGCAGACGTCTGATGCTACTTTTTAATGTTTGAAAAAATAGCTCTTAGTGGCGTGAATAACATAACTGCCGTATAAACGATAATTTTCTAGTTAGAGTGGCGAAGCAAGCTTTGTGTTGACCCGGCATTGTTCGTCCCCGAACCCTAATGCTCTAAGAAATACAAAGAAATTCCGTATTTTGTATTTGCTGACGTGACTCTGTTATCCGTCATTACGGATTGCATTTCCGTATACTTACTCTACATTTCCGTAAAATTTTCCGTAAATATATGGAAATATTTAACAGTGAATACACGCGCTGTGTTTATTAGTCACATAGAAAATGTCATAGTAAACATAGGCGAAATGATGCGAATAAGCTAAAAGGAACTTTTTAGATCTATAGTAGGAGCTTTAAACCATTTTGACGTTTACTCCGACACAATTATTTTCAAGTAATTTTCATCGAGGTACTGGAAGGCTTGAAGATGAGGGCCCTGTACTTAAAAGTAATCGGTTAGGCATACAAAAGTTTTTGTCATAATTTGTGTTTTAAATTCAAAAATATTTCCAGTTAATGTTACAGTCGTTAAAATAATGAACTTTTGTAGTGTCTATATTGTGTTGGGGATCAATCACGAAAATTTCCTACGGTGTAATGCAATGCACACTTCCAGAGTTATTTCAGGTTACATATTTTATGCTGAAGTAAATATCTTGCGTCCGTGAACAACTATTGATATAAAATTGAACAATCTAAAGGAGAATACGTTGAGTTCTTAAAAATGAAATCTAGTACAAATCAATTCGATGATTGCATAGCCAAGATTGTTCCTCTTATTGGTTTTTATTGCCTTAGTTCTCTACCCAGCTTGATGAACAGAGGTTAAATAGTTGACTAATATCTTGTACGAAAAAAATTGTTTGGCGTCATCTGTACAAATGATGCGAGGACGTTATCGAATAAAAATATTATTCTTTCTGAAAACAGCACTCTTATAAAGAAAGTGGAGTAAGCCGTTCAAATTGTTTCTGAATATAATAAAATATGAAGTTAAATATGCGTATGCCTCTCATTTTTGAAAAAGGTACATAGTATAATCAAATTCCTAAAATGTCAGTTTTCCAGCAGCACTCCGCTTTAACAAATGCGATGGATATCGGTCAATTTATTAGTGACAGATATCAAAATTGAATTTTTAAGATACGTTGTCCCCTAAAATTGTTGTTGATTGAGATAATTTGTTACCGACTATAATGCAGTAATAAGTTGTTTCCATCATGTCAAATTTCATTTAGTATAATTATAAAGTTTCCAGTGGTTTTACAATGGGTAACGAGATATAATATTTTACTCTTAAATTTGCAAGGCCACGGTATTGGGGAAAAACGTGCTCGGTCTGTTACAATTTTGATAATGTGAGTAGACTTCCTAGCTGTACAAGTATTTCAAAGCTTATGGGAATAGGTCTAGAGCAAATGAGCTTTAATTGTTTACGTCAAGATGTCTTCCGAACTGGTGCACAAGCGAGGGTGCCAATTATTAAGTTCATCGTTAATATGAAGAACTACGAGCGTACCAAATTTAATTGCGGTAGGTCAATCGATTCTAGAGGTTTTTTTTTTACATTATATAATATGTATTAGTCCACCATTTTGTATAATTATAACATGCGTTAATATTAGATACGTAAATGTTAGTTTCCTTACGTGGCCTTATTCGAATGCAATTTCTTGGGAAATATTAGTGTGTGTGTGTGTGTGTGTTGCTATATATATATATATATATATATATATATATATATATGTATGTATATATATATATATATATATATATATATATATATATATATATATGCACACACACACACACACACGCACGCTGGATGTCCCAGAACGCGCGTATGAAAACCACACCGCATGAATCCTGAGCGAAAATGGAGACTAAAATGTTAGTGGCAAAATGTCGTACGATTACATCTTTCGTGCACGATGTGGCAACCCTGCACAGTGTTAGTTCCCTGTTGCGCACCACTGATATCATACTACCACTGGGCTGGACATCATATTGTGGGCGCGGGTTCAAATCCCGTCCAGTCCTATCTTTTGTTCAACGTGTAGTTTACACACCGTGTTGACTATTGTACAAAAGCCGCTATTTGTGCCCCGTTCATGGGCTGTCTGCGCATGCGCACTACAAAGTGACGTCACCTCTGATGGCAGTTTTAACACTGGAAAAGAGCACATGCCTGATTGTCTTAAGTTGCAGTTCGTGCGGAACTGGACTGAAGTTAACTCTTTATAGCCGTGTTTCCACTATCCGACTCTCGACAGCAGCACTGGCTGACTAAGCGGGTTTCAACCGCCGCAGCTACTCGCTAGATGTCGGCGCATGCGTGCTGCCCGTCTGTTTGAAGGCGCGCTTAGGCTGATGTACAACTAACAAACTTGCCATAGTAAACTAAGTAAGTCAGATGAACTGACACGGAATTTCGAGGTGCATTAAATAAAATGATTTTGTAGCTTTTCAAGTGTAATTTTTTTTTTTAGTAGTGTGGAGTTCGTGTGCGCGTATTATCTTTATCTCACTGGACTCTATTTAGACTGACTTTCGTCGAGGTACGTTGAAACGTAGTTTTAAAATTTCTAGACTTTTGTATTGCCTATGTATTGGTGCGAATTACGGATGAAAATTGCTTTTCCAAGACACGGCAAAGAATTCCGTTCAAAGAATTTTAGCAAATAGAAATTTGACTTACGAAGAAAAGTTAAATATTAGAAGTTTCGGCTCTGATCAACCACATTTAGAATTGACTACAGTATCGAAGACATAGATAGACGTCTAATCAGACGTTCATTCGACAAAGTCATTTACAGCAGACATAAGTGGTTATGTGGATGTCGTCAAACAAATGCTTTATTTTGCTTCCCGTGTCGAATGTTTAGTGCAGAGATTAGTCCCTGGACAAAGTCAGGTCTCAAGGACCTTGCACATTCGAGCAAGAAAATTAAACGTCATGAGTAATTCACATGCTCACAAAATTGCTACGTTTGAGCTACGTTGCCAGGCAGTGTAAACATGCGCACACAACTCTGCAGTGCTTGCAGACAGTCAGTAAGGAAAGATGATGAACAAGTGCATAGGAACAGATATATTCCATCTAGGCTCGTTGATTATTGCAAATTTTTTTGGGGCATCCGAACTACCTTTACGTGGGCATGATGGAAGTGAAACCTTCGAAAATCCTCGTGTGTTAAGGTTCTTGTTAATTTTGTAAGTTATATTGATGTTGCCATGAAAGAACACTTGGAAAATGCCAGTTTATTTAAAGGTACTTCAAAGACAGTTGAAATGAATTGTTAAGAGTGCATGTGATGTGTTCGTAGGGAACAGATGAAATAAAACAGGCTAAGTCGCTTAAAACTAGTAGTAAGTTGTAAAGACATAGCACTGTAATTACATGGGCGTGTATTGCGTAACAATTTGTTCTCGTAAAGACAATGCTGTTGCCTTAACTTTGCCAGTAAACTTTGGACGTTAATAAATAAAAAATAAATTACGTAACAATGTTTGGAGTGTTTTACGTACAGCATGTGATGTACAAACCCGCTCCTTTAATAGTAGAAAAAATAAGAACATAAGGGATGCACTTAAGAAAGCAATTTAACTTGCACCGCCCTTGAAACTCGACCTTGATGGTAGGCCGCCTGTGTTGGTCTAGCGCCGAACAGCTGCAGCAGCAAGTGATAAGGAGAGTGAACAGTGTTTGGTTTCACACACGCTGACACTGGTAAATACGCTAAATTTTCTTGCTTCACTAAGCTACATACACAAAAGAGTGGGCAAAAAGAATATATCTTTCTGTACGTTAGTTTTTATGCAAACATCAAAGCTGAGTAAATGATTCCCACCGCATTGTTGCATGTTATATTACGCATCATAGATGTTGTGGTGCTTGTATAATTCATACTGGAGACTCCCTAGAAAATGTAGTTTAAGAGATGCACATTATTTACACTAAGCAACATCACACACAATAGGTGTACTTTATCACAGTTGGTGAGGAGTAAGAAAATGGCAAAATGTAAACAGTAATCTATTGCTAGAATTGCAAATGCTAAAGGGCTGTTGACAAGTGTTTATTTATACATTAAATCCATCCTTCTGTTTTTTTCAGTTCACCAGACTTGTTGATCACCCGGTGGTTGAAATCCTGCATTGTGCTTATCAGAGATATTTATATTGATACATTTCTAACGCTGTTAGTCTGTCTTCAAACATTGTGTGGCTGAGGAAAGTCTTTATTCTCGTGGGAATTGAGAAACACCTTTCAGCTTCACTTGTTGTCACTGGAGTTGTTATAATATTCCCTAAAAGATTGCTGAGTTCGGGAAATGTGTCTTACGAAAGTGTTTGAACATCCATTATTTGATATCATCACCGGCCGGTACTACACACACACACACACACACGCACGCACACACACACACATACACACACACACACACATTAGGTTGAAACTACTAAAGTAAGGCAACCAATGACGAAAGAAAGAAAAATCTACCTGCACAAACCGATAACTTCTTTCACGCATACTTAAGGCCAATAATAGACAAACCCACGCGAGTTAGTCTTCTAGAATTGGTTAACCTTCGCGCTGTATATAAAATCACTTCAAAGTAGCTAGAATTTTAATAAACCTATTATGTGCACGCTAATACATGATTAGAACAGAACTATTTTTATGTTGCGTGATATGTATTTCTACGAATGATAATGTACTGACTGGTTATTATTTTACTCTTCATTTCAAAATCATTCGAATCCCGTTCCCACGGTTGTGGTGCGTGTCCGCTAAACGATGCCGTGGCAGTTGTTGAAGTGGCGTGTTTAGTACGGGTGTCATGTCCTGATGTGGAGCGGCATATTTAGCGACGACCGTTAAAAAGTGGCGAAAAAAAATCCTTGTTTTAAAAATTTAAATATACTTGTGTTGGCAGTATCCGATATTGCCATTAAATAAGCGTGTTTACATGCAGCTGAAATGTCTGATGGAAGCTCATCACAATATCATGTTTTAATCGAGTGATATGCGTATAGTAACGCATTCAGCAGTTGTGCGCCCTTTTAATTGCCTATAAATGCTACGGCTGCATAAAGCACGTTGTATCAGAAGGAAATATGATTTCAGAAATGGACGACACTCGACACAGTATTGGATATAATTATAGTAAGTACAGAAGAAATGTAAAAATAAACGATTTATTACAGCCCGGTCGTCGAGTTCCAATCAGAAAGCAGCTAGAATTGTAGGCAAGTAATCTCAAAACCACGTTGATAGTGCGAGGCCTATTTTTATGAGAACATATCTGTATCAGCTCATCAAAATAGTCCCCGCAGCAAACAATCTTTTTTTTTTTTTTTTTTTTTTTTTTGTTCGCGTCGGAATGATACAGCTTTGTTTGTTTACATCGCCACGGTGAAACCAGTACAATTGCTGGAACAGTATTGGACCGAGGAAAATTATTTTGTTTCAAAAAGGGAACTTATTCGTAGGATGTCTCGTCAGGTTTTCGCCCTGTTTCACCTCAACACCATCTCCGCTCACCCTGACCGAGGACGACTGACAGTATGCCGTTTATCTGCTACTGGCGAAAAATAACCAGCGTATCTCCTATTACCAGCCAGATGCGTAAACTTCACGGTAAATTTGAAATACGCAAGTTGCATCTTCCAACTTCATTTACATCGTTTCCCTACTAGCATGAGTCCACTACTATAGGCTATTCACGGCACTGTGAGAAACTTTTAGGCCATATATTTCCTTTCAGCTATTTTTTTATCCTATAATTACCTTATTGCCCTGTAAGTAATCAACACAGTGCGTGCATTACACCGCACTAGGAAGTTAACGGGCCGCCGCGGTGGCTGAGCGGTTAGACTGCTCGCCTCCCACGAAGGTGAACCGGGTTCAATCCCCGGCCGGGTCACTCCTTGGTTTTTCGAAAGTGGGAATCGTGCCGGGACGATGTCGCTGGTCGGTGGGTTTTCTCAGGGATCTCCCGTTTCCTCCTCCCTTGCATTCCGGCGCTGCTCCATTGTCACCTCACTTCACCCTCATTGGCTCTCGAGACATCGTTGTTAAGAGCCGACCAAATCTCTCAATCCAACGTGGAAGTTAACGTCTACGGCTAAAATAAAATATATTTATTGTGTATTATTAAATGAGAGGGATTCCAAAAGTGCTCACTTTACCGTGAATAGCCTATACTAACTGATACAAGTGTAGTTGTTACACGTTGTTGCAAGTTTACCGCCTACGACTCTAACATTGCTATGACAAAGTTAGAAAACTCTAGCAACATTCTGACGAACTGTTCGTTCTGAGATCACAAACAGCAATGCCGCCCTTAGATCACCGTGTTTGCAAAGACTTGTATTGCAACACTGCATTCTCCTAGTCCGGTGGTGTAACGTTAGAAACTCACACCACACACTCTTGGTGGTCGCTGGTCTAATTGTTACCTTCAGTCCGATTAATAACATTTAAGTTATTTAATTGATAAACATTTTTCGCTGTTAAGTTTTCATCTTTAGGTTTTAACCTGCTGTGTCACTAAGCAGCTAGATGGAGGAAGACTTAAAAAACGCACAATTATATTCAAGTTTCTCACTGCAAACACCAATCACGGTGTTCTGGGTTCGCATTCAAGCCAATTAATGGGCGTGTGTGTTGTTTTCAATTTAAGGAACTTCATTTCAGCGTGTAAACCAGTGAAGTGAAGTGAAACAAAGAGTGATAATGTTAATAAGCTGTCAACGAAATGGGATATTCAAAGACTGCAACACAACTCCAGTTTGCAAAATGCCATGTGTTTGTACTCTGAATTTCAATTTTCTCCGTGGCAAACATTTATTCCCTCCCCCCCCCCCATAGTATCCGTCACTGGACTTTTTAAAAACAACCAGAATTGAATTTTACCCCCAATACGTTATAAAATATGTTTAGTCTCTAAATAAAAAAAAATTAATATAGTTTTAGAACGCAAGAAACATTATTGCTGAAATTTTAATTGTTGCACTCGCCTTTATTGGAAATAGCATCTGAGATGTATAGTTTCCAAAAAGTTTAACATTTGAAATACACGCCAGAAGAAATAGCTGAAGGAAGCTCTGTCGGCTGGTAACTTATTAAAAAGTCTATAGACAGACAAAGTATTTTGTTTAATAAAACATTTGTCTAATGCAACCAATTTTATTGTTCATATAATAGGGGCAGTTAAATATTTTGGCACAAAAAAAAAAATTATTTTGTGTTTTTATTTGGCTACCCCAGACTTGTAAGTTTTGGTTGGTGCATCTAACGGTTTGTAGGCTGCACGTAGGCCTACAATATAGCGTAAATTTTTGAAGAGCGTTATTTTAAATTCTTGTGGTAGAAATAACAAATCAATATAATGTATTATTGGGAACTTTCTAAGAAACATTTATTGAAAATTTAAGTCTGTAGTTTATTCATCGTAGACACAAAGTAGCGATAAATTTGTAACGAATGAGCGTTGCAAGAGAAGAAATTGCTACTGACATAAGTACTCTTTAACTATCTGACCGCTTGCTGCAAACCATAAAGCCGAAATAAATACAGTCTTCTACGCGCATAGAGGCCGCGGTACTGTACTGGTTAGACTACTCACCTTACACCACGGCGAACTTGGTTCGAATCCCGGCGGGTTCGCCCCTTGATTTTCACATGTGGGTATCGTGACGGACGATGACGCTGGTCGGTGGTTTTACTCGGGGATCTCCCGTTTCCTCCGCCCTTGCATTCCGGGACTGCTCCTTACCCACCTCGTTTCATCCTCATCGGCTCTCAAGACCCACCCAAACCTCTTCACTCCACTCCCATGCACACAAAATCAAAGAATGATAACGCTCGACTCCGCACGGCACGGTTCGCCCACGAATGCCTCCTTCATGTCGAAATGCTACCATCGCCCGCCCGCTCAACTCATATGCCCTCATTCGACCACGTGTGGGAACAGTTTGAACGCCATCCGTTACTGTGCTAGAGTATACAGGGTTTGGAGCACATCGTCCGACAATTGTGGGCAGGTCTGCCTCAGGACAGCATCCAGCGTCTCGCCGTCTGCTGGACTCCACTCCGCGTGTGTGTCGCAGTGCGAGGGAGTTCGACTCTCACTGCCAAACATTTTCTTGTAAACTTCCTGAACTGTAGCGTAATGTAAGTTTTTAACTTGTCAACAGTACGAAAATAATACCACATATCTGGTTGCAAATATAGGAATGTCGAGCGTCGCTATTATACAAAGTTGGAAACTTCCCTACGTATTTGACTCATTCCTGGGCAACTGCAGTAACGCTACTATGGATGCGTGGAAAAATAATTTACCATTCGTGCTTGGTCAATGCACGTATAGACTGATGTGGTCAATTTGCGAATACTTTCTTACATTGCGCTATTGAAGTTGACAGGACGGCATACCACAGATACATATACAGGGCGCTCGGAAATTCCCCTTACAAGCTCTTAGGACTTGTAGAGGGGACTGAGTAGACTATCTTTTGAATAGGAACCCATGTCCGGAGACGTACCGTTACCGTGCTACAGCCATTTCAAAAGAAAGTGGCTCGTCGGTGCAGCTGTGCAGGAACCACGTGCAGAAGTGAACACGTGATGCAGAATCGGCTGGACGGAGAGACTGCACCCTTTGGAGGTGGTAAGGATGTAGTTGTTGCTCATGCAGAACCTCCCAGACGATGCTGGGACCACACACCCACGCGTGCTCGTTGACGGGCTCTGTTCAACGTAATGCAGTACAGCCTCTTCCGATTCGGGAGTGCGGCGTCTCTTTGGAGCACCACAGTCGTTCCTGTCGGCGTTGAAGATACCTCGTTCTCGGAGCCGTTGCGTAAATGTGGCAAAAAAAGAATGCGATGGTGTCGCACATTGTGAATAACGTTCTTGATACAGCCGACGAGCTGCTCTTCCATTACCTTCAGCTGCGCCATACACGAGGATCACGTCTATGCATTCCGCAAACATGTACTCAACCATGTTAATCGGAAACGCAAAGGTGCGTGAATGGGGCTCACGGCAGAATACCGTCGCAGGGTAGACGTCACGTGCCGTCAGGTGATCGTCTGACGTAATGTACTGCCTACCCAGTTGCATACCAACACAGGAAAATCCGAGACATTGCTCTTTCCCTCAGCGGAAGTAGACGAGTGATACACCTGATTTGAAATGGTTGTAGCACGGTAACGGTACGTTTCGGGACGTGGGTTCCTATACAAAAGATAGTCTACTAAGTCCCCTCTACAAGTCCTACAAGTTTGTAACGGGAACTTCCGAGCATTCTGTATAATTGTCTTGCTGCTCCACTTTTGTGATCACGTATACACTGTTTAAAAGAAAAAATCATTCAAGTTACGGAAAAAGTGCTGGTAAATATTTATCCAGAGGTGTCAGTAAACTCTCTGTAAGATTACGGACACGTTGATTTTCAAAAACCGGACTTTCCCGTAAACTTGACTAAACTTTCCGCGAATTCACGGAACCTCTCCGTTAATTTCCTAGTTAAATTTCTGTACTTCCAGTTAAAAATAAAGCAGAGATAATGGAAGTCTTTAACTTTGGTTATGTGGGCGTTCTTCTGTGTAGGCCTATAAAATGTTATAAAAAAGTTCAAATATTTTATCCTTGAGCAAGATTTGAATAAGTAAAAAAAAACGTTTTTAAAAGTGCATGACTCGAACCACTCACCTACAACTCCCACATAACATCTGTGGTGTAACTTTGGTATTCTGATACAGTCACATAAGTAACTTTTTCAGTTTCTATTAAAATTAATGTATTTAAGTGTTGCTTAATGTTGCAGACGCCTAATGCTACTTTTTAATGTTTCAGAGAATAGGTCTTAGTGGCGTGGATAACACTGACTGCCACAGAAACGATAATTTTCTGGTTACGGTGGCGAAGAAAAGCTTTGCGTGGACTCGGCATTGATCGTCCTTCGAAACACGAAGCTATAGGAAATACAGAAACTTTCCTTATTTTGTGTTTACGGACTCAACTTCGTTTTTTTCGTCATTACGGATAGCGTTTCCGTTTATTTATTGCACATTTCCGTAGATATACGGGAATTCTTAACAGTGTTGGCTATTCATCTCTCTCACTGCCTCTGTAAAGTTTCAGTACCACCCAATGCATCCTTCCGTGTGAACTATTTTTTTATTTTCTGGCAGTGCATATCGCATGAAAAACGACACCACAACAAATATGTAACGTAACTTATACACAATTTCAACAGGAATATAGTCAGGTTGTCGACAACAGCGAACCCTGGCTCGTTTCTGTTCGCGTTTTGTTTTGATTTTAATTTTTTTCTTTAAAATGAATATTTTCTGTGGTTAAAACAAAGTTTTACAGTTCAGATAATCACTTATCCAATTGCAAGAATCATAAAAATATCACAATAAAGTCTAACCTTCACGTAGGTTTTAGCAAAATATCTGTTAAAAGATTTTAAAAATGAAGATTGCAAATATCCGCTTTGTTCACTTAGAAAATGGATAAAAATCTGGTACACATACAACAGTAGTGCTATGTGTTGTTCACGGTAAAGTGAGCACTTTTGAAAGCCCTGCTTAAGATATACTTGTGTACACGTTGTATATTCTTCCGCCTTATGTAAAATAAACATTGCCATGGGCCTCATCACTTTATTCATGCGCGGGTCACGTGAAACTGTGTAAATTATTAGAAAAGTAAATATATTACAAATATGCTCATTTTTACAATTAGATGCATTAAAAATCAGAATGCGAAAGAAATGATTTAAGTTATCACAAATGGTTACCTTAACACTTTTTACTTGACGTTAAGATATCGAACTACTTCCCATCCATTGTTACCAACTTAATCGGGCGCATGTCACTTAGTGCGCCTGTTAAAATATATGCAGGTAGGAGCAGTGACTTTTGTCTAAGGTTGATTTCAAAAGTGCTCACTTTATCGTGAACAGCCTTTACCTCCAGCGAAACATGTTATTTTCCCACCTATTATCATTGATCTTTGCAACTAGAGTAGAACAAACGTTAGGTGGCCATGTCCATGAGCGCGGCACATGTAGCGTGAACGACTGCCGAAGGCCGTTTCAGGGTGAGTTAATCAGCTGGTCAGAGCAGATCACCGTGAGAGACCAGTTGCGTATCTATCGCGCGTGGCGAGAGAAGGCTTGTCGGTTGCAGAGCCGCGGGGGCAGTGGCGCGTCTGGAGCTATTTCCGAACGTCGCGTCGGAGCGAATGGTTCCGTCAAGGCAGAAGCGGAACCGCCCCAGACCACCGGACTCGCGTTCGAAATGGGTTCGGAGCCGGTTTCGAAGGTGGCCGGTAGACTGGGCGTGAAAGTTGCCCCGGCTCTAAACCTCTTCCGGTTTCGGCCTGCGCTCTGATCGCGGACTTCGCTAGGGCGTCTGCCGTAGATCGAAGATCGAACTGCGAGCAGTACCTTCCCGGCACAAAGACGCACGCGCCTACATGCTGCGTAAATTACATTGCCGCGTTCGAGAAATGCACTGTATTTTAGGGGTTTTTTTTTTGACGTGAATACGTCTTTAAATTTGAAACCATAGTGGGAGGCAATCCAGAAAATCCGATGATAACAAAATTGGGGGATACAGTTTGGCATTGCAGCTCCGAATCTTCCATCTACATTCAAAATTCAATTACACCACTCGATTGCCAAAGGATCAAAGGATATGTTACGCTGAGCGAGGACTGCGAAGCATCGCGCTCGTCTGAGGGGGGGGGGGGGGGGGTAATTTTGAGTTCGTTTCGCTGCGGCTCATAATTCCCACGTAGTATAACTTTTGACTAGGAGTAGCTACGACGCTCCTTTAAGTTTCAATTGACAGTTCTCGTCAAGATCAATCGATTGAGTGTTTAAAAACACATAGTGAAATTGTATAAGAAGACTTAACACAATTTCGGCCTCTACTCGTCAAAAAGCCAAGTCGAAATACAGAAATCGTATACGGTTGGAAAGCGCATCTCAAAAGCAATCCAATGATACTCATGAAACCCCATATGATCGTGTGAAGCGGTGCCGGGAACGTAAAATAAACATCAAGGCGTCTGAGCGCGTCAAGGTAGAAGTATTCACGCAAAACAAACGACCGTGTCATCAACACAGCCAAGCCCATTTTGTTCTCATTGCCAACCATAGGTTGAACCACGAATGTGTGACTATCCACCCCTATAAGTGTACCCTCTCTGGGAAATGCAGGGGTATAAATTATCCTTGGTTTTTATCTGACTTTCCTTACACTTTTATTTTCGCATATGGCTTCGTGATGTCGGACCACATTAGTTTAAAATTTTTTTTACTGGATGTTAGTTCGTAGTCTTTAATTTAGAAAAGACCGCAGTGGTTGAGAGGCTAGACTGCTCGCCTCCCACTTAGGTTCAATCCCCGGCCGGATCACTCCCGGATTTTCGCATGTGGGAATCGTGCCGGACGATGCCGCTGGTCGGCGGGCTTTCTCACGGGTCTCCGTTTACCCCGTACTTACATTCCGGCTCTGCTCCATTCTCACCTCATTTCACTCTCATCGGCTCTCAATAGCTCGATGTTAAGAGCCACCCAAATCTCTCAATTCGACTAGTTTAATGTATTTTTCCAGTGGAGCACTGCACCCGACTCTACAAAATTCACAACTCATTAAAAAGCTGTGTACGCCCTACTAAAACTGCCGGGAAAAATTACGATTTGTGTTGCGCACGAAGGAAAATGCGTATATTGTTTAATACTGTAAAATATTTTGCTATAAATTACTTATTTAAATATTAAACAACTCCATTCAATAGGAGTTTATTTTTTATCCAAATGTTAGTGTATATCCATTCTGGGTGCTTCGAAAAACACATTTTCGCAAGAACATCTACGTAACGTAGCGCAATCATCATAATAAATACTATGGGTGTATCTAAGAAAATACTGGTATCCATTTTGAAAATCATTTCCAATAATTAATTTTATCTAAGTTTCATTTATAAAAAAAAAAAACATTATTATCGTAGCTGAAATGGATGGGCACACAATCAATTATAACAATATTGGTGAACAATATTTCTAATTTTTTATTGCAAATAACAAAGTAATGATTATGATGGTCTTACTCGATAAAGATTTTATTGATGCAGATTGTGCTTTCAAAAGCATCCAGAATAAAACAAACGCATAAATTTGATTCAAAATAGACTCCTGTTAATATTTTAACAATATATTTTAGCGTTACAAAATACAAGAATTCTCCTCTCACGTTAACATCAATTGTATTCTTCTGACACGTTTCGTAGTGTGCGTATTAATTTATAACGAGGTCTGCGTGTTTCTTAGTCACGTGCAGTGCTCAGTTAGAAGCCACTAATAATTCTCCGCGGTGGTAAACCACTGGACTCGCATTCGGAAGAAAACGGGCGGTCCGGCCATCCTGATTTCGCTTTCACCGTGGTTTTTTATAACCACTCCAGATGAATGCCACTGTGGTACTGTGCCACAGACCACGGGGCCGATTCCTTTCCCGTCACTCCCCTTAAAGGCTGTTCGCGATAAAGTGAGCATCTTTTGAAAACAACATTATAAAAAAGTTATTGTCTCTACCTGCATATGTTTTAATGGGCGCAATGGGTGAGATGTGTGAAGTAAAGTTGGTAACGATGGTGGGGAAAGTAGTTCCATATATTAACGTCGAACAAAAATTGTTAGGTGACCATTTGTGATAACTTAAATTATTACCCTCGCTTGCTGTATTTTTTAACGAATTGAAGTGTAAAAATGAGCAGATTTATACAATATTTACTTTTCTAATAATTTCACAGTTTTACTTGACCTACACATGAATAAAGTTATGAGGACCATGGCAATGTTAATGTTACATAAGGCGGAAGAATACGCAACGTGCCTACAAGTAGATCTTAAGCAAGGCTTTCAAAAGTGCTCATTTTACCGTGAACAGCCTGTAGAAACGTGTACCGTCTCTAATGACCTCGCACTTGACGAGATGCCAAGTCCTACGTACCAACCGTGGCGGAGCGGAGTGTAGAGATTTGGACAGCTCTTAAAACATTGGATGTCTTAAGAGCCAATGAGGGTGAAACAAGGTGAGTGTGCAGCAGCGCCTGAATGCAAGAGCTTGGGGGAGGGAGATTACCGAGAAAACCTGACCGCGCCGGGAATCGGACCCGGTTCACCTAGGTGGGCCGACATGGCTCCACCAGCCGGTGGTCTTTTTAACCTGACTGTCATAAAATTCGACGTAAAAGAGGATATTTAATTTCATAATTAAATATACCGCAAGAGAATACGCTTTATCCTAATCGAAAATAAAACTTTCCAAACAACGCATTTTTGGAAAATATTATTTTATTTCGCGGCCTGTAAACACAACCAATCTCAACATTTCTATACCTGTAGGTATCACCGTTCCGCGTTGCACTCAACTTTAGTAGGTGCAGTGTTGGTGTCACTGTAAAAAAAAAAAATTGAGGTAAAATTCCCTTACATGTAAGGGAAGCTAATTACCTCCACATGTAAGATCAAATTACCTTGCAAATTTACTTAACACGTTAAGAACTATTCCCTAATCGTACGGGAAAAGTACCTGACAAAAGTGGGGGGAAATCCGATCCAAGTAAGGGAAAATTAACTATATTGTATAATAAAATATTATATAAAAATATTTCGGAGCATTAAATTTATTTTATTACCTATGTTCTCTCACGGATAGTAACCGAAACCTCACCACTAACATCCGTAACTCTTGCTGGTGGGTGGGCGCGAACCACAGTCCTCTTTTACGATAGGCCAATTCGCTATCCATTACACCTCGACGACACCGTAAAAAATAGGCCCTGTCGATCCACTGTTCTCTCAGGCTGCAGAAGTGTTGTCAACAGAAAAAATTTAATGGAACATTATTCATTTTTAAAAACTATAAACTTGGGAACAACCAAATACCTTTGCTCAGTTTGTAGCTACGAGATGTTTAGAAATATATTTTCAACTTTAATAGGTAGCAAATTACTCAGCAAAAGTTTTGTTACTTCATCGATAGTTGCACAGTTACTGCACTGTTCCACTTGACTCTTCGTGACTTACTTGGTGTAATGTTTACCGGGACTAGATCGTTGATTTTGTATTTTCTTTGTTAGAATGATGTTGCAACGGAGAGCCTCCGAAGTGCGGGACAGGCGAATAACATCCTTTCTTCCCTACCAGTTTTCTTAAATATATAACTTTCATAATGTTCACTTTAAGCGAAGAAAAACAACCGTCAGATATATAAAGGAGAACCCCAAGAAAATCAGTTTTTCACAAATTCAATATAATTAATTGATGCTACAAAAATTATCTTATCTTTGACCAACAAGGTTCTCACACACAACTTTAAATTGTTAAAAAAATCTTTAACATTTGTTTTAACAATTATCTCAAAACCCCTTTAAAATACAGTGAAACACACACTTATAAAGATACATAACTTTCTCCCTTCTTACGTCACTCCAGTAGTTATGTCAATCGGAGGAAAAAATCCCCCTAAATTTCTTACCCCAAAGCCAAGTTCCCTCTGTCTTCCAAAATCCCCGAAAAGGTATCTTATACACATAATTCCTGCATTGTAGAAGCAGCTGTTCCTTCGATTTCTTCTTACTGGTCAGATCAAACCGCCGCCGTGCCCTGGTGGCCGAAAATCGTTTACTGGAGCGCGCTTAGTAAGGGTATGAGAGGGGAGCCGATCGCTGCGCCCATACCGTCCCCTCGTATCAGCTCTTGTCCGACCCGCTCGGCAGCTAAACGCGAACCCCACTGCTCCGAAGAAGGCCCTATTTCATCACCAGGTATGGTAATTTTCAGCGATCGTTCTCGACGGTTGGAACTTTGTACGGGGAAATGTGACAACCTGTCACAACGTTTAAAATACAAAGGTGTTTGATAGAATGAGCAGTCACCAGTCTTCAGTGACTTATTTTAGAAAACATTGGAAGATAACCCCCGAAATAATCTATACCAATTTCCAACTACATGAACAACAAGGGAAAAAACCTAAGACAAATGGGATTACCGAAACAATGACTACCTTGACGAAGATGGGTTTCCTAAATTGTCTCGTCAGGGGAGCCAATATCTGAATTCATAGCTTTTCATTGTGTTAATGCACTCTAAGAAATTATTTGGAAATTTATCATACCAGTGTATACTATTAGTGAGAAAGCAGGAATGGTAATGTTTTCCCCTGTAAATTCATTGTAGCGTCCCTAAGTTTGCTCAGGAAACAGTCAAATGCATAGGAAAGTTCTGAACTTTGTATAGTAGCGATGCTAAACATCCCTAAATTTGCAGCTTGATGTGTGGTATTTTTACCATGCAGTGTATAGGTTAAAAACTTCCATTACAGTTTAGGAAGTTTACCAGAAAATATTTTACAGTATGGGATTCGACGAATGTTTTTGTGTTGGCAATAGAACTGCACCTGTTTACATTCTAAAGCTCAAAATAAGAGCTGGACGCAATACCTGGAAGTGTTGCTTCTCTACTTTACTTGCTCTGTGGCACCCTGCATCCAGACACAGATCGAAGTGCGATGTGTCTGAATTCCTGCGCGAGAGTCTTTTGGTGTGGTTTGACGGTCGGGTCTGCAATCGTCATGTGCACCACAGATGTCTGTCGTTGCTCTCGTTGATGCGTTGGCTTCCCGCATGTCGGTTTGGCCATCACTGCTCGACCCACTCATCCCATACCCGCTTCGCTGTGGTTGCGTTTCTTGCGACACTAGCGCCAAATTCATGGCAGTGTAATTCACAATTCCGATATGCCACGATCGTCCCACTCCACAAAGGCAGAGACACCTTCGAATGGTTGGTTTATTCTTCGAAACTGTATGATCATTCCGTTTGTGCACACGAACGGCGGGGAAACTCAATGCCACTGCATTCGAGTGGTTCACCGACCTACACTAACATACCGACATGTCAGTGTTGCCATTAGCGTATGTGCTACACCACAACTAATGGCGTCATTGTCCTACCTTCCCCTTCTCATTCCCCTAATGTGTGGTCCTTCAGGTTCGTTCTTCTAGGTACTTGAAATTTAATGTCCACAAGTGTATATACAGATAGGAGCAATGCAATTTTTCAAAAGTTCTCAATCAACAGTACAAAGCCTTTAATTAACCTAAGTTCAGTGCCTTACTTGACGAGGTATTGCGATGAATGATACACTAGCACTGCAGCCTTGATACACAGCCGCGAAGCTTGAATAACTTTGAAAGCTAATAAGAGGACGCTTCATAGTTTAGTACATTCTAACTATTCCTGCAGCTGAAGTTAGAAACACTTGGCGGGGAATGAACCCGTATCATTTTGTTACTGACTTGATTTGTTTCTAAAGGGCCCTGCTGCATTGCCGCTTTCACTACCACACATGTGTTTTGCTGTCTGGGTTTAGTACTGTGGGGCTAGATGAAATGTCATGCCTCTGACTGGGCGTAACTCAGTACGTATTTCATGGGTGCCGCACTTGGATGCAAAACTTACACGGCTTGGAAATTGTGCGTTTGTCATGACCATTGAGCCCACATCACCACTTGAAATGCCGTTTTGTTGTTCCATGTTGCCTTAACTTAGATGTCGCAGCCTGAAACATGACGACAGTGAATTTCGGGGAAATAAATTTTAAAAAATCAATTTTTTTTAGGAAGATTAAAATTGAGACATGGAAAACTGTCTCTCTTTTGTCTATGGCCAAAGAGAAAAACTGTTTTCCTCGCCTAGCCTTAGCACTACGAGTGTAGCACTCTTGGATTAGAATGCCTTTTGATATGGCAAGAAAGTGCTTATGAGCACTTAATTTGCAAACTACCAAGTAGCGCGAAGCTGGGTTTCGCACTTGATTCTGAGGCTTTCCATATAAAATAGAATATCATTATTTCTTAACTTTTTGGAGTAAAGGCACATAGCAAATATTTCTAGCGTAGTAATGTGTACAGAACTAAATTAAATAAATTGTAAAAAAAAAGTCAAGTATACTGAAAACGATTTTACGTCGTTGTTTCTGTGTATTACTGCCAAAATTCTGATTAAAATGATTGTGTATTGTAAAGACGTTAATTTTAAAATTTTTAATGGGAATATAGCGTTTAATGGTCATGAACAATCACTTATTTATCTTCAAAAGAGTTATTTTTAACAAGAGATACACACCTGAAAACATATTATCACGCTTATAAAACTGTGTTTATATCTTATCATTATTCTCAATATACTGATTCTTGTTAAAGTGTTTACCAAAATTTTTGCATTTCGTTTGGAAAAATGTAAAGTTTAGTCTTGCCATGTGAAGAAACTTGGAAATATCTCCCAGGTTAATAATTAGGCCTATTTAAATATCAAAAGTTATTTAACTCATACTTTTGTAACATTGGGAGAAAAATGAAGTTCAATATATTCATGAAATCACAAGAATTAATCTTTTAATATCAAATGTCAGATACTTTAGATACTCTCCAACCACGCTAACTTGGCTTACAGTGCCTTGCGCGATGCTGGATATACTCAGCTTCCGCCAGGCAACGTGCCAATTATATGCTTTCCTTCTTAATTAGATATTCGCAATGAACACTGCATCAGAAGTGTTATTATGAAAACCGCATGTATGTAACTCTGCATTTTATTTTGTCCTTTCCTTCTACTGTTGCTAAGTAAAGAAACTTTTCACGCGCGTGAGCATTCAGTTACATATTTAGTACCAATGGTCCAACTAAGCAGTTTTGAGGTCTAGATGTTTTTATGAAACCTCAGGGAGTAATATTAAAAAATACTTGCAAAATTAGCATAGTTTACGAATTCAAATTTATGTCAAAATATGTGGATTATAAGTAAATGTTCTTTCTTGCACTTAAAATATCGCGGCAAAAATCCCAAACATAATGTTTATTTCCAAGTATTTAACGTGTTGTACGTCAGTCGAGTAACTTCTTCCTGGAATGCCAAATACTTAACAGCTGTGGATATATTAATACATCCCATGTCTTAGAGCAGATACCGAATTTAACTCGTATCAATTGAACGTCATGTCTCAATTTAAAGAATACTCTTTCGAGAGAGCATTCTTTCGCACAACTTGGCGAGAGCACTGCTTCGCGCTCTCTCACGTTCTCGCTATTTAGAATTGAGACAACCACTCTCTCGTTTCTCTCCGACGTCATTCAGACAGCTGGTGCCGAAAGGCGGGAAACCATGTAAAGCTAAAATCGTAATCATAGCTATTTTGTATATATCATACATGCGTTCAAAATAATTCACAAATAATTGTAACACTACCAGAATAATTATTAGCGCACAAAATACTATTATTTTTGTTTTACATATTACCATCATGTTGCAGCAAAGTGACAAAAATAACGAGGCCTTGTCAAATATTTGTATTTATATGTTTATAAATACGTATTATGTAAGTTATTTTGATGTTTAAACAGTTGAAATTATTCACTTACGGGTAAAATGCGACAAGGTCTCGGCTCAGAAAGCTGTAACAACCTTATTCAAACACGAAAATAACGTAAACAAATATGGCTCATGGTCAGAGAGCGCCGGCGAGTACACAACATCGTGCTCCCTCTGTGCTCTCGCTCTTTCGCACTCTTTCCGACGAATTGAGACGAACAGAGGGCATTCTCTCTGACGTCATAATTACGTGGTCGTGAGAGCGAGAATACGAGAGAGCGCTCTCTGGGTTAATTGAGACACGGCCTAAATCTCAAAAAGCAAATGTGTATATATTCGTATTTCCTTCCAGTGCATCTGAAGGTCACAAGCTCTGAACTACTATATGCCGGCGTCAGAAGATGTGACGTATATTATATTCAAAGTTTACTGGTGATGGTATGTTCATGTTATTATGTTGGTATTATTGGACAACCTTTTCTAATTATCTGTCTGTGGTGTTGCAAAAGGCGTTTTTGTTTTTCGTTTTTTTGTCTTGCTGAGTTCTGTGGGAGTGCGATAGTGTATTTTATTTAGCCTCGTGGTCGGCAGTGGACACAGTCATATTATACCAACATAATAACGTGACATATGTTCAGAACTGGAACAGCTTTATAGGACAACGATCAGGTGGCACGGGTGTCGGGAAATATTGTCAACAGTAGAGCGGCGTGAGTGAACACGAGACACGTGTCGGTAGTCAGCGCAGCCAGCGTGAGTTGGCGAAGAGCTGAAACGCTAGCTCGACAGGGTTCCCTTCAAGGACGAGTTTTTTTAAATTAATTTAGTACCGCATATGGTATTATAACTGCCTAAAAGTGAAGTGCAGAGGGTGTGTGACTTCAATCCCTGCCACCCCCGAAATAATTTTTTTTTTACTTTTTGAAATTACGCTAAACTGCACAATATAAATGGCAAACTATCGTAAGTATGTTTATCTCACTTAATTATTTGGCTAAATTCAATAAAGACCATATTTAAATCGCCACTGCAGTCGGCCGTCACTTATTCAATCTGTGAAATTGTTTCTCGTCACTAATTGAATCTGTGAAATTTTTCCACTCTAATAATCAGTGGTTTTTCCTCTGATTCGATTTTACGTTGCTACACACCTATTTTCTCTTAGTTTTTATTCATATCAACGTAGTTCTGTCACAATTCCTGCCACGCCATCTGTTGGCTAGCGCGCTCCCCAGACGCTACCGAGCACAAAAAAAATCGTTTTTCTTTCGTAGAAGAACAAAAGTACGAATACGAAGCATTGTATTTTTCCGTGGGCCCAAAGCATCATACCTCTGTTTGCAGCGATTCGTCTGGCTAAAGGCTGTTCACGGTAAACTAGGTGATTTTGAGAGCCCTGCTTAAGATATACTTGTATGCACACAGTGCATTCTTCCGAATTATGTAAAATTAACTCTGACATGGGCGTTATCACTTTATACATGCGTCGGTCAAGTAAAACTGCGAATCATTAGAAAGGTAGATATTTTACAAAGCTGTTAATTTTTGCACTTAGGTGAATTAAAAAAAAAAAAAACCAGCAGGCAAAAGAAATGATTTAAGTTATCAGAAATGGTTACCTAACACTTTTAATTCGACGTTAAGAAGTAGAATTACTTTACCTCAATCGTTACCAACTTTACTGGGCGCATGTCATTCAGTGCGTCTGTTAAAATATATGCAGGTAGGAGCAGTGACTTTTTTCTAAGATTGATTTCATAAGTGTTTACTTAATCGTGAACAGCATTTAGTAATTTCTATTCGGCCAATAAACGTTACACGCATATATCCATGGCGTGCCAATTTTTCTGACCATTCTTCCGTCCTTGCAAACCTGTAGTCTGGTTTTTTGTTACTGTATTATATCGATAAAACGAAGCAAGTGGGATGCATATGGGTAGTTTTTAAAATGATTCTTCCATTATTCCACGCCACGCCACGCCACATATTTCAAACTCAAGCTGTTTAGTATCCGTAAAAGCCGAATAGCTGCTTTGCAAATGTCGTTGGCGAGTACTGTAGTGTGCTGGGGAATGAAAGTGCTCTGTCTGACCATTTCTCCAAATTCCTTTTATTTCCGGGCTTTACAAATTTTCTGTAATGTCCAAACTGCTACCGCGGGAAACGAACTCAATCACCGTCCGTAAAAAAAAACGTTAAACCAAATTCGCATCTGTAATATATTGAACAGTTCTGACAAATATGTGATTTTATTCATGCTTTCCTATTTTTACTTTTATAACCTAGCAATTTTTGTGTCAGAAGGGCATCTAAAAAGATACTGAAATTTGTTTAGTAGTAAAATGGCAAATGTATAGGCTGGTAGCGTGAAAAAAAAAAAAAAAAAAAAAAAAAAAAACAAATTACAGCTGGCTCTTGATCCACCATCTGATGGCGGAAGGATACACAAGCGAGAAAGGAAACATTGCCGTAACTTTCGTAGAAGTCAAAATCTTGTCTTCGTGGCTGAGATGGAGCATATGTTATGTAACCGATACTGGAACTTTCATACCTAAAAATGATTGTGAAGCACTGACATGAGCTCTTTTTCACTACAGGCTTTTCACAGTTCGCTTTTGAAATCTACCTTCAAAACACGTCAAAGCCTCTACCTGCATGCATTTTAATGGGCAGATTGAGTGGCATGGGCCCAGTACATTTCGTAACGCCGGAGCGAAAGTAGTTCCATGTCTTAACGTCGAGTTGAAAATGCTAAGTAAACATTTTTAAATACTGAAATTATCTTTTGCTTGCTGTTTTTTTTAATGTATATAAGTATAGGAAATGAAAAATTTGTAAAACGTGTACCTGTCTAATAATTTCACGGTTTACTTGACCGACGCAGGAATAAAATGATACCGCCCATGGCAATGTTAATTTTACAAATGGTGGAAGGATACTAAATATGCATACAACTAACTTTTATGCAGGGCTTTCGAAAGTGCTAAGTTTGTCATGGACAACCTATATAAAAATTTCGCATTTGTGAAAACGGAAAATAATATTCCCACGTATAAAATTACTAAAGTGCTATTCTTAAGCAGGAACAGCTAAATTTCTTTATGGTTTTTTCTTTTTGATATCATCAACTGCGCTTTGTTTGGGGCCCATAAGCAGAAGGTGCTCTTAACAACGAACCATCTCTCCTTGCTCAAATTTACTAAACATTGAAACAGTTTTTTTTTTTTTTTCCACTATCGCATTAAAATTTTTGCTCTTTATATTTCCCTAACTATACAATAAAGTACCAGAAAACTGGGACATCCGTTTAATGTAGCTTACGCATCTGTCTGGGCCTGAGATCACCGTCAGTATGTCAGGGTGCGGACGCCTCAAGTTTTGAGTTCATTTGTAGAGAATTCACACCATTCCTCTTAAAGAGCTGTCAACCAGTCCGTATCGTTCCGAGGTGACGGATCTTTTCTTTTAACGGAGAGCACTGTAAAAAATAATGGGAAAATTACGCGACAAGTGTAAAGTAATATTAGCAAACTTGTGAGGGAAACATAGTTTTCCTGACAAGTTAGGTAAAATTACATCACTCTGGGAGTAAAATTCACGTACATGGTAGTAAAAAATCCTGTACGTGGATGGGAAAATTACCTTACGACGCGTGCATCTCTTCAGCATAGTCTCAACAGCTAAGTGGGGGGGGGGGGGACGGGCGGAATAAACAATCCTTGAACATTCTAATATTCACGAACACTGTCGCGCTGTCATCGTGGTGTAGTTGATAGTGTGTTGGCCTATCGGAATAGGGGACCGTGGTTCACGCCCACCCTCTAACAAGAGTCGAGAATTTCAGTGTTGAGGTTAGTAGTCCTAATACTCCAGGACATTTTAAAATATAATCTTGCTATGCAATATAGTTAATTTTCCCTTACTTGTATGGGATTTTACACCCACCTTTGTCAGGTACTTTTTCCGTATGTATGGGAATGGCACTTTACTTTTTATGTTAACTTACTCTACACATAATAAGCAATTTTACCTTATATGAAGAGATAGTTAGCTTCCCTTATATGTAAGGGAATTTTACCTCAATTTTTTTTACAGTGAGTTGAAGGGCGTCTGAAGTACGCTTGATAACGTTTTGCACGCTATTAACGGTAAAGTGAGCATTTTTTAAGCCCCTGCTTCGTTTGTCATTTCAACTAATTTCTACCCTTATGTCACCTGTTAAGATGAATATCACCATATGACAAACAGACACAATGCATATAACATATATTTATTGGTTATTGTGACTGTTGAAAAGGCCTTAAATAGTGCTCACTTTACAGTGAACATCCTACAAGAGGTGAACAAGGAGGTCGTGGCATGACTTGAAGGGGCTGGACGTGTGTGGTTGCGCACTGTCGTGTAGGCAGGGGCCAAACCACATCATGATCGCAGGATGTCAGAAAGGATGTGAACATAACTTTCGCTAGTGACAAAATGTTTGCAGAAGTACGAAGGGTCTGAATAGGTGCCAGTTGAATACATTCCATGCCATGACCGAGTCATCTCCAAACGGTACAGTCCCTAGTTGACATTCGGGATCCGTGGATATATGCACTGAATAAAAGTACATTTCAGTGGAAATTCTTTGTGTATGTACAAATCAATAAAAAAAAAAATACAAAAAAAACTTTGTGAAATTTCTGAGTTGCAACAATACAAGAGCCGTATTTGTAATACATAGAGAAAAATATTCGTGTTTTTGCAATTGCCAGGAATCACTTTAAGTAGAGAAGTCAAGTTTACAAACTATTAAAGTCGCTGATAAATATTTCCCTTAAAAAAAGTGAATGTGTTTCCGAATAACGTTCTATTGAATCACAATACTAACAACAATAAGAACTAAATTGGTGTAAAAACTGTTTCCTTTGACGTATTTTCAAATGTGAAAATCTTCATTGCATTTTAATTTACTTTCCTAGGATCACGCTGCTATGTATAATTACTCTGCCGGTAATTTTTGAAACCTACCGAACAGACTAATGATAATCTGTAGGTCTGCAATGCCATTAAGTGTCATCATGACGCAAACATTCATAAACAATATGTTCTTCTATTATAAAACTCCAGCTGTACAACTGCTCAATCCGCCTGCAGACTTAATGTCATACTCAAGTGCAGTAATTCTCTATATCACTAACCTTATTCCTTTCCTAGAGGCAATTTTATATTCCCCTTGCCCCTGTTAATACACTTCAGATATGCGACAAAAATTGAAAGGTTGTAAGACGAAGCGGTCGTTTGGTGAAACGCTAGTGATTGCGTTACAAAATGTACTGATTCGATTCTTTGTGTCGGTAAAGGGTGTTTTTTTTTTTTTTGTGAATTCAATTCGAACGTTTTCGCCTCCTGTTTTTTTTTTTTTTTTTTTTTTCAATGTCGACCGAAATATTTGCGAAATTGTAACCTCTTAATTCTGAAGCATTAACTTACTAATATGTATTTTACCGTGGCCGTGAACAGATATAAACACACTAAGAATGAAATACTTCAAACAGCGGAGTATCGAAAACCAACCACGGTTCGTGGAAGTTTACGAACCGTGTGCCCTTGGCTGAAGTGGATGTTCTGTTCGAACTAATTGTAAAGCATACTGTTACTTGTGACATTATTTGACCTGGGATGTAGTTTAAGGGCTTACAAAACATGGAAGTCGTAGGTTACCCGCGGAGCCAGATAAGAGCGAGAAAGAAAGCATATTTCATGCTTTCCTTCAAGTTGTACCGGAGTTTGCAAGCATTCATCTCCTGTCGTGCTCGTTTTATAGTATCACTTTAAAAAGCGTATTGAGATTTATTAAGCTGCTCTTTCGTCTGCACGAGAGAGGAAATTCGGAATATTTGCATGGGATATGGATAGAGACATGAGGAATTCACGAATTAATTTTGGGACAAGCTAGACTGCCAATCACTTGTGTTTATATAACTTTAGCAGTTGGCCCACGGGGTGTTCGGCACCTCCTGGAGAACGCTGGCCCAATCGTCCCCTCCCACTGCGACAGTAGACAAGCCATGTGCAGTCGATATCGGCGTATTTGTATTTAAGACTGTAGTCTAGCCTGTGGGTCATTGAACTCGCGCATTTTTCTGATCTCTAGATATGGATGTTCGCTTTCGTAGTAAGTGAGATATTAACAGTGAACATGCTTCACCAACACCGAACGAAGAGACGCAGAGGTAAACTTTCGTATTCGCTTTCCGGAGGACGTAAGTTCGATAACCACTCCAACCATTCTGATCTCGTTTTTTCCACGGTTTCCCGAAATCACTCCAGACGAATGCTGAGACGGTTCTTTACCACAGGCCGTGGCTGACCCCCCCCCCCCACCAACTTCATCCACCCTCCTCAACACCCCCCCCCCCCCCAATTCCTGCTACTCTGGGCAAATTGCTCTTCCTCTAATGACCTCGCTGTCGACGACACTTTAACAGGGTGACTGCCAGCATCAGGTTAATCAGGGCGAAAATGGCAAAAGTCAGGAAATGTTACATTTCTTGAAACGTCAGGGGAATATCAGGGCAATTTGTGTGAGGTCAAGGAATTTAGATAAATTTGTTGGAAGTATATTTTAACGAAAATAAATATTGGATTCTAGCACTTCTGCTGTATACCATGTTATGAATTGTACTGTTTGTTTATTCCACCTTCGTAGGAAGATTTATAAGTCTGAGGACAATTAAGATATATGTGTAATCGTAACTATCGTTGGAAATATTTCCTTTGCTGATTTTGTTTGTTGATACAGTAAACATTTGTATTGTTGAAAATATGATTTCAGATGTAAGTGTAAGATTTTGAAAAAAATAAAAAAATAAAAAAAAAAATTTACACTGCTGAAATAATAGATTGCACAATTTTAGAGTTTCTCATTTAATTTATAAATTGTTTTGAGTCTTGTCAATTTATCATGACTTTTAGTTTGTACCTGAGGATGATGGTATTTAATATCTGTCATCTTTTCCATTTGCCATCTTTGTACATACTAATTTTTTTTTTATAATACTTGTTAGTGCATAGGAAAGCATATATAATTGAAGGCCATGTTATTGCAACACATAAATAACTTTGTAATATGTTTAAGAAAAAACATAAAAATATTTTCAAAATATACTGGATATGTTGGTTATGGAAATGTAACAGAAATACCTGGAAATGTCAGGGAATTTTTTTTTGAGGGCCACTGCTAGCCACTCAACGCAATGCCTGCCTACTAATATTGTTTTACTGGAATTACGTCCTACGTCTGAAGAAATTTAAGCATTTAAAGGAGAAATCTAGGCGTCAAAATGTTTAACGTGTTACAGTTTGATAGGAACGAGTGAATAACTTGAAACACTTTTTGACCATTAATCTAGAAAATTAAGTTGTTTCCATAAAAAAGGTTATGTGAAATCAGCGGCTGTATCTGTGAATGTATGTGAATGTATATGTGTGTCTGTGTATTTATCTGTGTGTCCGTAAATGTATTTGTGTCTCTACCTCCCCGTTTCCCTGCCAAACCAAAAAAGAAGTCAAAACGGAAACGACTGTTAAAATTTCTCCAAAGCGTGCCTCCCATCTCATTGTTTAAATACGATTGGCTGAATGAAATGGAGAGCAAATCTTTGGCTGAAAATCGTTGACTGTACATAGAAAGAAAAATTTACAAAAAATAACGGAAAGTATTATTCCAATTTGTGGGAGGGGGGGGGGCGTAGTTAATTTATTATGTGCTGCAATTTAATTTATCTACAGCATATTTGTAAAGCGAATTTATTGATTCGACGTGACTTTTAACAGTGCACTTGATTATTCAAACGATATATAGGTGTCTACTGGGCCATAAGTCATCTGCGAAGCTCGAGCATGTTCCGATAGAAACGCGATTTGAAATTGATTTTCGAGTGTCGATTCCGACAGTACTTTAACAGATAACCTCACATTTAGTAGAAAATAACCAAGAGTGTGTTCAAAATTTGTAATTTTATTAATTTATTAAGCCTACATATAAACTCAAGAAGCGTGTAATGCACGCATACTAGGAGAGGTATAGAAGACGTGTCTTGAAGGGCGAACTCCCCCCCCCCCCCCCAATATTGGATATTTATAGCTTTTTTTGTGTTTTTTATAAAAGAAAATTCTGAAAGTACCCGTAAACCCAACTAGTTATTGATCTTACACAGCATTACAGACAAAACGTCTGAACTAGGAACTCGCATATTGATTTTGAGAAATATCTGTAGAATGAATATTGTAACGTAATTGTGAGTTCGTAGCTCCCGTGTCTTGTCTGCGCTGCAGAGTAATATCTTCACTTGGGAAAATGTACAAAATACACATTAGAAACGGAAATAGAAAAGGGGGTATAGTATTCGGACATGACAAATTTCACAAATTATTTTCGTGAGCAGATGCTACTAAAAAATATTGAATAATTTTTTTATGTAAACAATGCCCTTAAATAGCTTTTGTTAATTAAGGTGGAGGGCGGTGTAGGAGTTGGGGGGGGGGGGGGGTGGTTACACGCAGTCACCGAACGAAGTGTACAGGTTTTCAAACAGAAGGTGATGTTCCTGTTAATTTTCTCAGGTGTCAGTCAACAAATGAGATACTGCATGAACGCCTGTACTACTGTTGTAGTGCCGAATTGTCCTAACTAAAAGTAAAGTAAACCATTGTAAATAATTCCGATTCGAAATTTGATTATGGCTCTCTGAATTGACAAAAAAGAGCAGCACTGTCAAATATTTTCTAGTAAACTTCCTAGACTGTAGTGGGAGCTTTTAACCTGTACAATTATGTTAATAATGCCACACATCAAACTGCAGATATAGGAATGTTTAGCAGCGCTACTATACAAGGTTGGGAACTTTCCTATGCATTCGACTGTTTCCTGAGAAAATCTAGGAACGCTACAATGAACGTATAGGGGGAAACATTACAATACCTGCTTTCTCACTAAGCGTGTACACTGGTCTGGTAAATTTCCGAATCATTTCTTAGAGTGAAGTTACAGACAATTATATAAAAAATGTATGTAGTATTGGCTGCAAAAATAATAGTAAATTTTACTGAGAATTTCGTTGTACATTTACAGATATTTGTAAAAAAAAAATATTGATATTCTCTGTAAAATGTATGCCTTGTAATGTTACAAAGGCCGTATTTGTAAAACACGTAGAAAATGTCTCTAGTGACCAGGAATCACTTTAAATCGCAAAGGCGAAGTTACAAATGATAACATACTATAAGTATTTATTTTTAAATGAGTGGATATGTTTACGAACGATGTACCGTAAAATAAGAATTATTGGACTTGTGAAGGGATAAGGGAATGTTTCCTCATAACCTTTTTTCGAATGTAAATAACTTAATTGCCTTTTATCTTACTTCTCTAAGACAGATAAGTTTATGTGACCATACGGTTATGAATATTTTCCCTGCCCAATACTTTTGCAACCAAACGGATAAACTGTATTAATATTTTGGAGGTGGTGGTTGTCCCGGACACACGTTCATAAAACAATATATTCTACTATTCTAAAATTATGCAAATGTGCAGTCCGCATGCAGAAATTTAAAGCCGTTATGAAGCGCTATATTCCTCTAATTCGTAAAATTCAGTGTTTCCATGACGTGAAAATATATTCTGCTTTCGTAAGTCAGACCCATCATTCTGAAATAACTTATCCCGTGAGTTAAGTTGGTCGTGTGGTTAAAGACGTGTGCTGATGACACCTGGGATTTGGGTCCGAGTCTTCTCTCCGTTAAGGTGCAAACACTTGCTTCTTCGTGAATTAAATTTTGAAATAGTTCTCCCTTCCTTATCTCCTATTTATTCTTCTAAGTTGGGAACAAAAAGAACATATTTTATTTCAAATTTAAAAAATTTAATTTGAAATGCAAGCTTATAATTTGCAAATAACAAACATAGCCTACGCATATAAGGTTTACCAAGAAATATGTTTGTAATTATACGAAAGATTTTTCTGACAGCAGGGCTTCCAAGAATTTTTGTTGTAAACCTAGAAAAAAACTTTACAGTGTGATTATTTGGTATTTGTCACTTCGGAGCAAGTATTACGAAACAGTGTAGTGAACACGTCATGTCCTATTTGCGGTTTTTACCTACTATTTGCTTTCAACCTTCGAAAAATCACCTTATGTATGACGTGCTTAACTGTTTACTACTTTTGTTTTGTACTTGTGTGTGTTAAAATAAATTCATCTTATTTTTGGTTTGATTGAAAATTTATCTGTATTATATATATACATATTAACTATAAATGAATATTATATATCAACTATAAATGAAATATTATATATAATATTTCATTTATAGTTAATATGAATAAAAGCAGAGAGAAAACGGTGTCGTTGGTAACGCCTAGTAAGAAATAGTTCTTATGTAAAATATTAATACACCGAGTGCTCTTAAATGCGGTGCGTGGTCCCTTTGATGTAATCATCCGGACTCGGTTAAGCTTTGTTTGCTTGAGGCGGAGGAATATCCCGGAAGTAGAGCTTCAGCAGGGCTTCAGAAAAGTTGGACGTAGCCGCGAAAGGACTATAGTTGTGCAGTTGGCAGAAGATCGCCGGCCAAGTGTAGGAGCGCGTCATGCAGCGCGGACGGTCCGGTTCTGACATCTTTGGGGATCGATGGCGGGTGTTTTCCTCCCCCTTTTTTTTCCTTTTTTTTTTTTTTTTTACCCCTCCTCGTGCTGCACAATGGCCCAGCAACATTATCTCCCCGCCCACCGCTCGTCGCCACATACAGCCGCCGTTCCCCGCGCTTGCATGCCCGCATTCGCGTGTGTACTCCACCCTACCCGTCCGGACAACTCCCAAAGTCCAGCACCAACCTCGGCCCTTCATCCTCTGCACTAACTGTCGTCTTCTTGAGGGTCCTATGTACTAAAACTTTTCTCTGTAAAATCGTCGTCTGCGTCTAAACGCGTGTCTCGGTAAATAAATGTTCTGGGAATACGAAGTTTTGCCCGAAAGGATAAAAAAACTATTGTATATATCTCTTATCTTTTAACTATTATCATATCAAGTGTGTTAATGGAGGGAAAAAATCTCGAAAGTGGACAAATGTCGCATTTTTAAAGCTTGCCTATGAATTTTCTTTAAGCGGTAAGAGGAAAGTACGATGAAACGCAGGTAGTTTGATCTGTGTACTTTCATCGCGTGTAATAAACCCCCACAGTTACAGATCTAGCTCACACAGTAAAGCGTTAGGACGGAAACATTGCACGCCTTGCGCGTAGGAGCGATGAGGCGCTAGGCGCGCGTGCTAGTGTAACCCGTATCGCTCCCTCGCTTCTTGGCGTTGAACGCGCAGGTACATAGTCCCCTTAAGGTCGTGTCCAAATTCAGGCATATACTTGCGTGCTTGCATCCTTGCATATTTCACTTACCCTCGGCACCAAACTTGATGAATTCAGACAAGCAGTCATGTTGGATTCGGAAACAGTTATTAACCAGCTAACCACTTTTAATGTACGTGTATTACGACTAAGAATTTGATAATTGCCGAAAGTATTAGGGGTTAAATAAATTATAAAACAATTTTTCAATTTGATTTACATAACATTTATTATTTTGCATTATTGTATGTGAGTGCAATTTTTGTTGCTTTGTTTATCTTAGCTTCTGTAGGTTACGAACATAGGCCCTCAGATGAATTTATAGTTTAGCCCTTTTATTAAGATGAATATTGCGATAATTGTTAACTCGGTACACAATTCTATGCCTACGAAGTAGTAATGTTGTCTTATTAAACTTTAAATAAAATTATGTCGGATAGCAGTTGTAAACTACAAATAGCTTCACAAATTGGAGGCACATATTCCGCTAGTACGCGAGAAGTATACATCTTCGTTTATTTGTATACTTGCATACTGTACTTAAAATTCGGACAGCACTTACGTCACTTCTGGGTATAGATTCTCACAAGTATGTACTTCAGGTGAATTTGGATACAGTCTAAGGCCCGGTCTCACTCCTTTTGCAGAAATTATTCGTTTTCGAGCCATAATTTCGGGTTCATAGTTATTACTGACATTATACGATTATAGGAAATTTACGTCTTAAAAGTTGTTTAATATTATCGTGCGTAATTTTAATTGCGCGTTATATGCTTGATGTAAAAACTCGAGAACTCATTAATAAAATATAAATACGTTTTCGACTTTTTACAACAAGAAAATAAAACACAATTAAAATTACGCACGAAAATATCAAACGACTTGTAAAGTGTAAATTTTCTATAATCGTACATTTATTATTATGAATCTGACGCAAAAAGAATATGGGTAAGGGTGTTGGACCACAAAAAATTAATAATTTTATATTTGTAGCGTACATTGTTCAATTCGTACGCATTACATGTGATGACATTTTCCTTGCAAAAAAAAATTGAACTTAATATTATTCGAATAAATTGATGTCAATAAAAAAAATTTCTGTTTTTTTTTTGTAGGCCTAAAATGTACTAAGTAAACTAATCCCACGGGCTACTGTGTGACACACTACTATTCACCAAAAATCATGCCATATGTATATAAAAACAATAAATGTAATTTTCTGCATATTTTAAACATTTGAACTGTTATTTGGACAACACAAGTCTGACAGGTAAGTAGTAGGGGCGGGTCGGTTTCATCCCACTTATCCGATATCCTTAATCCGATTTTAATTCAATCAAAATTCTTTTGAAATTCCTTAATCCTAAACCGATTAAATGGCTTGTGTTTGATCAAATTTATTTGATGATTCTTTTTTTATTTTGTGGATGGGTATACTTTATTTTCTTTCTTTCTTTTTGGGTGGGGGAGGTGGTAGCAGGGTCTCTGTACGATGTTGACGGTGTGGTGTCTGGAGGCGACTGACCAGAGTGGTGGGTTGCAATGTGTTATATAGGTGTTGAGTTTAATGCAAGGGTGTGCTAAGGATCATATTGCTTATTTATTCGAATTTTTATGTGTTTGTATGGATATTGGCCATAGGCGTTGGTTGTAGAAAGGCGACTGCGAAAGATACCTCCTGTACATAAAGTGTTGAATAATAACAGCATAATAAACGAACGAACACACATGTATGTGACTATCACTAAATGAAATCGAGCTAGCCAGTATGAAATTACACAAGGCACAGTCTATAAACAAAATATATTTCAAATGAGTTCTACACATGAATAAACAACCGAGTTTTATGTTTACGCGTACCTTATACGATTCAGCCTGGTGAATGATATCTTATGGCAAACAAACTCTGAATACAATTTAAACCAAACACAATCACGTACCTGAAATTATATTAAAATAAGTCCATTCAATGTATGAATGAGTAGCACTTATGTAGAGTTGTGAGCAGATATGTGTAGCATGTCCGATAGGCAACTGTTTTTAAATTGCATTAAAAACTCATAAATGAAGGAAAATATTTTTTTACATCTATGAAATTCACTGCACTTGTTAACAACAACAGTATTTTCAAACTGCTAGGAATTTTTGTAGACCGAGTTCAGAATCATAATTTGAAAATCTTATTGCAAAATTGACTTAAACGAAAAAAAGTTTCCAAATAAAATACTTTTATATTAAATCATCAATCGTGGCTAGCACTAGAAATAAAGGTAGGTGCAATGGTTGCTGGTCCATAGTTGTGTAACCCACAATCGTAACCTTGTTGTTCACCAAGTTTCTAGAGGTGCGGTGAAGACGAGATAGAGCTGTTGATGTATACATCCATCTAGTCCAAGTGTTGATGCCCAACTGAAGATGGCGCCGAGTGTCCAGAGAGCTTCAGATCTGGGCCTGCTTGCTTGTAGCCACTCTTTCCCACCACCCATCTTCACCCCTCACCAGACTGCTACCCCGGGCTGCCTGCAATTGTCAATTTTTCGACAATGTAGTAAGATGGCATCAACTGCCTAGTTGCGTTCAGATCTGGGGCCCTGCCTCCTTGTAGCCACCCCCTCCCTCCCCAACCACCCACCCCTACCCTGCACCCCTCGCCCTCAGAGCTGGCCCAAGTCCAGGATGTCAGCGACCCCCTACACCACCTACCCACCAAACCGTGTCTGTGAGCCCCTGGAGGTCATTCACCTGTCTGCTCGTGATTCTAATTTTTCGCAACTGACTCAAAATGGTGACAACTGGGTAGAGATTTTCACATTGTCCCCTGCTCACCTGTGGGCATCAATTACCCTCCACCCCTTGGTCAAAGGGACGTGCCCCGAGGTCAAAAACCCAGACCATCCTTCCTACCCCTACTCCAGAAGCTGTCTTTGTGCAAAAAGCGTGTTATTCTCCAAGGCCATGGCTATGCATCCTGACCGCCCACCCTTCACCGTGAGGCTAGAGCGCATGTTGTACTAGCTGGAGAACTCCCTGGCCCAAGCACCCTGCCCTCGCTGCTGATTCAATTTCTCGCAAGAGCCTGGTTTATTCCTGAAATAAAGTTTCTGTAATCATCGAGATAATCTCCAGATTAAAAATTTCAACAAGTGTATATTGAATCAAGCAAACTATGATTTGAAAAATCACTTAGAAACACAAAACACATTTTTTTACATGTATTGAAAGAAGACATATATTTATTTGCCTAGTCCACAAGTTTTAGACATTACTATCATATAGGAAATTAAAATATAATCTTGCTTAAGTTTATTTGGGAGACAGATTACTACAGCGATGTGTTTTTACAAAAGATACAGGTACGAGTCATTCTAAAACCTTGTGTACAATACCAGGTAACGGATAGCTGAGACTTGAGTGTGTGGGGGAGCAGGCGAAACCTTGGCCTCAAAAGTCGATGAGGGGAAACCGTTCGGAGTTGGCTCAATGTTAGATGCAGGCAGGCCAGAGTTTGGGTCACATGCTGATGAGAGATGTGGACAGTGCAAAGCAGGCTAGAGAATGAGATAATTGTTCAGAACGGCGTCACAGCCCACACAGGCCACAGTCGATACCTGACCGCTACCATCCGCCCGATAACCTTCCTTTCATCCGCAGAGCCTGGAGCTCGCCGCCATGCATGCACAACAGCAGGAGGGAGACTGGACAATTTCCCTACTATCCCACCTCGCCAACAACTTCACTCATCGATGTGCATCGCCCTCCCTATAGTTCGCATCCACTATACAATTCAACATATCCCAGGACCTGACCACCCTCGCCTGTCTTTCACAAGTTTAAAGCAAGTGGACTGTACTTACAACATTGTATTGAATTTCAAGCCTAATATTAAACATACTCTTTTTGAAATAATGTGAATTGCTCGACACCATCAAAAACATTTATGAATTTTGTACTCTAAATATCTTTTACACCATCAAAATTAACAACAATTTTTGTATAAAAAGTTTTTAGCATTGGGAATTGTATTTTGCTTTCTTAAAACTAACCAATTTCCAAGAAATATATCGATATAAGCAAAGAAATATAACCTTCCACAATCAATTATGAAACCCAGAAAAGTATTCAAATAAATTAATAATTAATTACATCACAATTAAATAAAAATCATGAAACATCATAGAAATCTAATTCGAGAAACGAATTCCAGGAAACAATAGCCAAATTCCAAGAAATACAACAAGTTACAAATACATTCTAAATTACATAAAAACTGAATTGCATCTCAAATGCCTTTCAGTTGAAAAATTCTGTGGAAAAATATTTCAATTCCAGGAAATGACAACGAAATTTAAAAAAATTACATCTTAAATGTCTTTTAGCTGTAAAATTCCACGAAATTTTATCCTAATTCCAAGAAATGTAACATAAAAAACAATCAAATACATCACATTATAAGGAAACTTATGCAATGGAATACCACCAAACCACAATAAATTACAATACATATCATTTTAATTACATATCAAATGTAACAGATTATCACCTAAATGTGAATGATGTCACAATTGCAAGAATTTAATCACACTGGATTATGACTCCAATGTTAATCCAATGGAACAATAATCCAATCAAAAAGGAGATTGGTTACACAATAAATTGTACATTCAATCCCCATCCAGAGGTTTATTAAAACAAATAACACATCAAATATTTTTTTAAATGTTTTATATAGTATTAGAAATTTTTACAAACATTGTAATACAAATATTTAAGAGCTTGATTGTTGTGTGCTTTTGAGAACCCTCTCCATTGGATCATAGGACATATATTTTTCCTTTTAATGATTTTATCAACCAAATATTAATTTGGAGAATTGTCTTTTTACAGTTGATGTTCATAAAATACACCTTTTATTGGTTCTTCATCATAAGTTTCTATGTAATACACTCTGGGTTGTGTTTGCAGATTAAAATAATTTTAAATATTTCAAAAGACCAATTCACTGTAACTTTCTTCTCAATGATACCTTTCTGCTTCGAGAAACGTATAAATTCCCCAACTTTGAAGTTTGGTTTTCCTTCGTCGATGACTTTAACACTATTATAAACAGTTTTCATCAAACTGTTATCCATAACTTCTTTGGGAGCCGTCTTAATAGTTCTATGATATCTGGAACTATAAAATTTCACAATTTCAGGCAGAACTTCAACCCATTTGTAAGTCCCCCTATTTGTGAAATACTTGTATATTAATTCCACAACACTGGCTTTAAGCTTAGAACACATTTCCTAGTGATTAATACCATATTCAGTCATTAGCTTCTTGAATGGTGCAGAAAAAAAATCGATTTCTCTGAAATTTTGGAGCGAATTTGGTGTTCTCTCTTTCAAAATGATCTTCATTGCATTGGTAACCTGTTTCCCAGTTTTGTTTTTCAAAGGTACACCTAAACCATATTTCGAATGAACATATATTATGGTCAAAGTATACTTGTATCCCTTATTGTATTTTGAAAGCAATGTTGTTAGACACAAATTGGCTTGAAAAAGATCATTTAAACCATGAGTTATAACTCTTCTTCTAGGATATCTTATCCTTGTAGGAGCATGAAGCTCTTGATAAATCTTACTAAACTTCATTTGTAATATAACCATCTTTTGTTAACTCTTCAATAATAGAAACAATTTCGTTCATATGTGAATTATTCCCAGACTCTCTCGAAGCAATGACAAGTTTTAATCTATCGACCAATTCATTAGTATTGTTCGAATATACATGTAAGAAGAGGGTGTCAATTTCATCTTTATATATTCCACTTCCTACTATATCTCCTATTAAATGTATTTTCTGGTGTTTTTCTTCTCCTGAACGAATATTAACATTCGTTCGACGAATAAGTTCTGTATATTTATGCAAATTGGTGTCAGAATATCCATTTGGAAAGTTTTAAAACAAAAATTCAAATAATCCTTCACTGATATCAGTCACATAATCACATATTTTAATTTTATTCTCAGGCAAAAATTTAACTAACAAATCTCCCAGGAACCAGTTGTTTTCATGTCGATAAACACCAAATGCTGTATCGCATGTAGATGTAGATAGTGTTAATGTAAAATAATGCTGTGTTAATTGAGAAAGAGTATGCATTTTCTTTGTTAAAGGTTCTTCTTCCGATTTAATTTCCAAAGCTATTTCTTTAGGTTTATTCGACACAGAATGCAATGTAGTATCCATTCCATTCATAACAGGTTTAAATATTTCTTCGTTTAAAACATGCTGTTCCATATGGGCTCGTTTGACTTGGAAATATTTCTCTTTCACAGCAGATATGATGTTATGTAATTCCGAACCAGATGCTGACATTTTTTGATTAAACTACATTACATTCAATCTATTTATATATGAATTATGTTGGTGCTTTTCTAACTAATGCAATAGGTCTATTAGTTTGTGCTTCTTCAATCTTATCGACTTTACTTAAAACAACATCTAATTTTGCTATAGTTTCAGCTCTCAAATCACTGATAAAATAGTTTATTTTCCCAAATAATTATTTTGTTTTCTCAAATGTTTGCATAACTAAACCAAATATTTTATTAAGTCATTTATCGCTTATATATTGTGTTATTTGTCCCATTTGTCTTTCAAGTTGTTTTGTAATAGTAGTGTTTACCACTTCATTAATTACAACACTTTATATATTAATTCATTTCTGTAAGTTGTGTTGTGTTGTAAAAACAATGTTTGTCATATAGTTAAAATCCTGTATCAATCTATTTAAAATGTTCTTATATTCTAAATTCATTACTCTGCAAATATGTGCTAATATTGCTTAAAATGGTTGCAATTAAAGTCATGTTTTTATAGTCATCATTCGAATCAACTAACTTTATTAATTTTTTTCATAAATATTGTTTGATTTTTGGTTTAAATATGTTTAGCGTAATAGTGTTTGTCTTCCACATAATGTTTATTTACCACATAACTATCTTTCACAGCCATACCCATATTACGTAATATATGTCTGTTCAAAACACAAACACCATCACAATTTTTGGTTAAACAGCTATTGTAATGATTGCATTTTATACTGCTATGTCCATACTTTGAAATACTCATTGTTCTTCGCCTGAAAATAAAAACTGTCAAAACCAGACCTATATCTGCCTTTATATGAGGGAGGTGTTGGTATAATGACCAAAAATATATATATTTATTTACATTAGTAAAAACATATATCTTGTAAATGTCATATCGCCTAAAACATCATTGTAAATATGTTGCAGATTCATGTTATCTATTTTAAACACAATTACCATATTTTCATTATTGGGTAAATTATATTTTGGTATACATGCATTATTTTGCGATAGATAAAAACACACCAAACAACGTCAAAAATAAATACGGAATTGGGTAATGCTTCATTCGGAGGCACTATATCTTCTTTATTTGTAAAAGGGAAATATCGCATTCCTTCAATTAATGATAAAATTCTCAATAATCGTTGATATTTATCTTGTATTGTTTTAGAAAACACGTACATTTTCATATTTAAGTCCATTTGGATGCTCCAACGACATAATAACACAAGTTTTTCCACATGAAGAAGGACCACATATTATACAAGGTATATTTTATAGTTAAAGAATACCATGTTTCTGTTCAATTATGTTTTCTTTCGTATTTGCAATTTCCAGTAGATGTACATTCTGTTTTATAACCTTAATTTCTACACAATTAGATAGTATTATGTAACGTACTAACACAAAACTATAAATGTAGGTCTATATATAGGCTCCAATTCAGTTGGAAACAATGTCGTGTACTAACTGTATCAAAAAACGACACAGTGTATTGAATACATTGATTAATAAATTACCATTTGAATTACATTTACCGAAATACAGTTATTGCAGACCAGGTACTAAACTTGCAAAATGTTTGGTACGGAATGATCAAGGAATAAACTCTTTGGATAACATGTGTAAAGAACACAGTGTAGTTTACGATCGAGCAATTTGGAAAAATGACATAATGGATACAATTTTAGCTGATAAAGCAGCAACTACAAGGAAGAGGACTTTTACATCTACAGGTGAAAATCTTGGGTCTTGGGTTGTTGATAAATTTGAAGGTGAAGAGAGGCATAGGGCCAAAATGAAAAATCAAATGAAAAACAAAGAAAGGAGGAATCATTCCATTCCTATTTCCAGCATTAACAGCTCTTGCATCAATCCTTGGAGGAGTTTTGGCAATTAGTCGAGCAGTTAAATCAATGGGTAAAGGAATGTATTTGAAACCTTATAAAGTTGGACAAGGACGAAAAAACTCTAAATGTGGGAAAAAAATGCAAAGTCTTCCAAAAAATGCATTAACAAACAAACATATTAATGTGTTTGTAATGAAACTGGATATTCCCTATTTCTGAGGTGTGTATATGAGATGCGATTTACCAAAGAAACGAAATCTTTGTGAATGTAGGCTTGTTAATTTAGATTCGAAACAAAATGAAGGAACACATTGGGTTGCATTAATTAAAAACATAAATAAATCATTGTATTACGACAGTTTCGGCGATTTACGTCCTCCAATTGAAATATGTCATAATTTAAAAACATACAATTAATGTAGAATAACAAAACAGAGCAATTACCAAATACAATCAATTGCAGCCATTTATGTTTACTTTTTTGGCTATAAATAGGGTATATAAGTTAGTGTAATTTTAAAAAATATTACTAACATATCAATTACATTGATATTAATTATGTGGTAATTCTTTGCAATTGCATGCTGTATATTTCCCTGTGTTGGGGTTGGATGGAGAATGACAAATAATTCTAATATAATTCGTTACTTACAACAGCATACCAAACATTGATATACATAACCAATTATATATGGCTAATATTGGTGAGAAAACCTAGAAGATTGTGATACTGGTAGGATCTTGAGTCGGATGACCTTGAAACCTTCATTAAAGCGGCATTACCTGAAGAGGTACATTTCTGATTACGTGGAAATCCAAATACGTTAACTAGTGTGATGTATAGTAACATCGATATTGATTTCTCGGAAGACAATTCAATTACAAATATGTTGGGTTATGGACAGAGAGTATATCCAGCTAATCAATTACACGAATCATCAAAACAGGTTAATATATTGTCTGTAAATGTATGTCGTATAAATGTTAATATTGTAGGCGGTTCATATTTGAATGGAAAACTGACAAATACAATACATGTATCCACATGTGCTGTAACTCCAGTATATAAACTAATTGAAAACCTAATACATTGATATAACTTCCAGTAATAGTGAATCACATTGATGAAATAATTGTTACAATTGTCGATCAAGATGGTAAAGTTATTAATTTTAGAAACTAAAAAACTTCTGCTTGTTTACTTTTTAAAAAAGCTATATAAACAGTTGCATTCCGTTGCACATTACAATCATAATGAGTATTGTATACAATATTAAATTCGAACTCAAATTAGTCGGTTCTTTTAAGAACTATGTCACTAAGGAACATATTTCGAAGAAAGGAGGTATAAAAAGACATAAACATCAACATAAAAAGCTCGCTTCAAATAAGATACCAGTGAAGTGAACATGAGGCAAAAAAATTGTATTTACAAGAAATAGGATATACTGTTAATAGAAACAGAAGACATACTTCATGTTGCAGAACTGATCACTTATGAAAATGCTATCACCAATACGGAATTACGTGTGTATGAACCATTCCGAGCAGGTCCGTACATGTTTACATCGGAAAAAAGGATTTTAATACAAAATCATAATATTTACAAATTACCTTTGAAATCAAGTTTAAAGTTTAGAGGAACAATTAAAAAGATGGCCGATGCAAGTAATCCAGCAACTACAAAAGTAGTAAGAAATGGAATAATTCATTTAATCGACAGAATTACATATCTGCTAAATGGAGTGGAAATCGATCAAACACGAGATGCTGGAATTACTTCTACAATAAAGAATTATCTCTTGGGATCTGTAAACAATATTTTTCAGTACTTATGGCTGGGTGGAACAATGCTTGTGATTACTCACTACAATAAATCCAGGTGGAAAATACAAAGTTGTTATATTGTTAAGTATGGTTTTGGGCTTCGCTGAACACTACAAATATGTATTATTTAATGCTAAATAACAATTAGTTATTCTATTTGGCAATACACATTTGAATGCTGTATATGATACAGCATACATACATTTGAATTAAGCAGTGTGGAATTGTTAATGCCGCATAATGAAATCAACACTTGTTAATTGTGTAAAGTTTTTAACATTTATCGAAAAAGAGAAGAATCTAGACATTGCATTCAGATCGTGGTTTTTACAAAACTGCCAACATTGCAAAAAGTAATTTGAATGTGAAATCAAGTTTGTCATCAGAAAAGCCTAGATATGTTGTCATTTGTTTTCAAACAAATCGACAAAATAATTTAAAAGCCGATGGATCAATATTCGAGAATTGTGATATGAAAAATATTACACTGTATCTAAACAGTCAAGCTTACCCCTATATGGATTTAAATATGAACTTTTCCAATGGGAAATTGCTTATTTTGGATAATGTGTAGTCAAAGTTTCAGGAAACATATTATAACAAAAACTGTTCACCGATCCTAGAACCCAAATAATTTAAAACCAGAGGAACGTTATTCGTGTTTGATGTAAACAAACAGGGCGATAGAATTCAGGAATTGAAATGATTGAATTCCAGCAAATATGCAAGCTTATTTTCCTTATAATTTACAATAGATTAGCGAGTTACAATGTAAGAGATAAGCTGGTGAAAATAATGAATTGAGTCATTAGATGACGAACCACAGCTATGATGACATGTTTTGCGATATGCAAGGATTTCAGTCTTCAGAAAAATATTTATCATTAAGGAATTAGCTATCACTGATATGGAAGAACATACCACTGTATTCAGCTTCAAATCACCATATAACTGGAAATTCCTAACTCCCAAATACAAGAAAACAAATAGCTCGGTTACTAACCATCACCACAGTTTGAAATGGGGAAGTGGATATAAAGAGTATGGGGATATTGAAGCTATTTGCAAACATTACATAAATAATTATGAAATATATGTAGGTTTTAGATGAGCAAAAATGTATTTTTGAAAGTGTGTATAATGGGAATAGTAATAGATATTCAAAAGAATAGAATTGCCCCTTGTTCAAACAATTACACAAAACATATGGCTCTAATTCAAGGTTTTTCTCTGCAGAGGAAAACTCAAAATTTATGCTAACTTGGGAATGATGACTGACTGAGCTGAAACAGGCTAATGATTCTCCTCCTGAATCACCTGTGGATATTAGTCGAGTCACCTGCCGTTATTTGGGGTGAGAGAAGTAATGAGTGCAATTTAGTATAAAAAGTATTTGGTTGTATGTAAGCCACTACTTCATAAAGATGGATCAACAAGACAATAAATCACATGCTTGTGTATGCAGAAATCCAAATGTATATTGAATATCAAGTTATTAGCACGTTGGAGTAAACCATTTCCACTATGTTCGGAAAGCAATAGTTTAGCAATTTTTTTTAAACAGCTTGTGTTTGTTTACATTTTTGAAATAATTCTTAAATATGTTTCATATCATCCTGCAGTTACTTGTATGTGTTTTGGAACAATCTGCACTTGATCATGTGTTTTGGAACACTATATAGTTTTTACAGAGATCGCTCGATAAAGAGAGAGGGGGATATATGCTAATTTTTTAAACAGTTTGTATATATTTTGTAAATAAATAGAATGAAAAATGAATCCCTTTCATACATTTATTAAATATATTCCTTATTAAAAGTGAATTAGTTTTGGTAAGAGAAATATTTACTCCCCAGAGACTTTTGAGAGAAGAGGACTGGAAGCGAGCACTCTAGCCACTTTTCCATAACTAACAATATAATATATCACCCCAGATAAGTCTTGGTTGATATAAACTGGGTGGGAGACCCGATTAGGTTATGTCAATTTCTAAAATGGAATAACGAATGTAACATTGTTAATTAAACTAATATAAATTTGTTAATGCTCATGAAAAAGGTACATATGCTGAACTCTCTAGATGTTTAAACTTAAACAAATCATGTGGAATATTTCCGATTAAATGTTATTAACTTTGCAATTTATACTCGCTTCAAAATTTTATACTTGTAACACGTTGCGATATTTCAAAATGTGAAAAAACTATTACGTTTAGAGATCTGATGTCCAGACTCATAAACCTTTAAGTTTAAATTACTCTGTCTTTCCAATAGTACTAACTACAGAAGCTGAGATTTCAGAGGTTGCCGGTCTGAGTCCAACAAACCCTCGCAGAATACATTTTTGTTTTATTATACACCGGAGACAACCCAGGCACCTAGCTTTTCATGAAGGAAGCAGTCAAGAACATCCCCATCCCTGGTAGGAAGGGCAGTTCAGGAAATGATTTTAACCATTAAGAATAGCAAGGTCAAAACATCTTACTAGCTGTTTGGAATCTCTCGAGCAAAATATTGTGACTTCTACTTGATAAAATTAATATTCACTTTGCAAGCTCCATTACACAGGATAAAAAATATACACAAAATGTATATTAAATATGAAAAAATATTTATGAAACAAGTTTTTACTTTCCCATGCTCATCAAGCTTTACAAAAAGTTTTAAAAATATCTTATAAAATAGAATTTCAACAATTTTGGAATCATGATAGGATAGATTAATGGAACATTTCCGTATATGGTTGGCATAAACATAATATGAAAACAGGAACATATTTACTAAAATTACATCGTATCACGTCTCTTGATTTAGATAAGATATAATATGAATAAGAAAAACATTTCCTTTAAAAGATTAAAGTAATCTTAGAGAAGCTTAAAAATGGATTGTAGCATGTTTTTTATGTATAATATTACTTTCTTTTCCAGAAATTGTATATCATTTTATTAAATATGTTGATCTCTAATATATTGCTAATCATTTTAATGGATTATCAATTAAACTGTATTTATTTGTTATGATTCAGAAGTTATTTTACTGGTAAATAAATATTATTATTTCTTCGAGCAATAAACTTAAAGAGGTTTGTATCCAAGGTTGGGGGTGCTGTCTCGAAGATATTTGAAAGTCGGTGGTGTGAGAAAAGAGGGAAATGGGTGTTTGAACTTCTGACTTCTGGTTGGAGGGGAAAAATCAGTCTTCTCGAGCATTTTACCTAGAAATTTTAAATTTTATATAAATAGGGCTTCAGTCTGTACTGTTCATTTTGTGATATTGTGCTCGTATGAAGATTACTTTCTTGGCTTATCTACACAAGATTTTAAGAAAGACCTTGATGATTTTGATTAGGAGTATTTCAATAGACTAATCAACAGTTCGGAATTTTTAGTAAGCGGTTTCTTAACTTCTTTAGAGGAAGAGGAGTTTAACTTCGCATTTGCAACCAGTGACTGCATCATTATCCCCATGTATGAGAGCTTCCACAACCCGTCAGCCATGGCGTCCACACCTTCCAAGTTTGCAGCACCCTGCACCATGGTGCCCATGTCTAAGACATCTTCAACAATGCCGTCAGCTATGGGGGTCCTCAACTTCCAAGTTTGTAACACTATCCGTCATGGTGCCCATGTCTAAGAGAGTTTCCACAATGCCGTTAGCCATGGTGTCCTCATCTTTCCAAGTTTGTAGCACCATATACCGCAGTTCCCATGTCTAAGAGACCTTCCACAATGCAGTCAGCCATGGCGTCCACATCTTCAAAGTTTGCAGCACCGTCCACTACAGTGCCCATGTCTACAAGAGTGTCCACAGCGCCATTAGCCACTGTGTCCACATCTTCCAAGTAGAAGTTGCAGCAACATTCGCCACGGTGCCCATTTCTACGAGAGTGTCCCCATCGCCATCAGCAACTGCTTCCAAATTATCCAAGTTTTGCAGCACCATCTACCACGGTGTTCCGACCTTCAGAGTTTGGGGCTTTAGTCTTATGAAGAAGAAAAACAGGTGAGCAACGACTGCCAACACTCAGGATTTGCTCCTGTTATAAACTGTAAGATTTAAGTCTCCCTTTAAACGTCTCCCCGAAAGTTGTATTTAACAATGATAATTTTTTGCATGAATTAGACAAATTTTTTAAATTTAATTTTGTTGTATCACCTGTTCCAAGTCAGACATGTATTGAAATATTGTTATCTGAAACACCGTGACATAAATTAATTTCTCCACCTCTGCTTATATTCAATTCGTCGCCACAAGCAATAATTTATAGCCCAACCTCTTTACCTCCTTCACCTCTATCACCTCGTTCGCCTTCTTCACCAGTAGTTCTTATTCCAATTTAAAAAACACAAATTAAACTAACTTATGTTAGATGTAAAGTGTATTGAAAATTCACATTATCAGTGATGAATGATTCTTTCCCTGGTATAATTCCACAAATTTTTTTATTATTAAAAAATCGTAATTAATAAATTTACTTGTAATAGGGTGAAAAGTTTTTACAGTTTAATGATTCGAAATATAAAGTTGTAAAAATTTTTAAAGAAATTTCGTTAGGTTTTACCATTTTTAAAGAAATTTCATTGAATTGTAAGAATTTTAAAAGAAATTTCATTCGGTTGTAATGATTTTTAAATAAATTTCATTCATTGTAATGATTTTTAAAGAAAAATTTTACTCAGATGTAACAATTTTTAAGGAAATTATTTTTGTTGAAACAATTTTTAAAGAAATTTCATTCCATTGTAGCAATTTTCAAAGAAATTTCATTCAGTTGTATCAATTTAAAAGAAATTTCATTAAGTTGTAATGATTTTTAAAGAAATTTCATTCATTCGTGTTGGAAAAGTCTTGATTAACAATATTATTGTTATTTCAATGTTATAATTATGTAATTTTTTTCACTCTAAACACATTCTGACATCGTAATGGTGAACAGGAGTGTTTTTTATGGTTAAAAAGACTGTTTGGCTTGTACATGTAAATGTTAACATAATGAACAAAATAAAATATTGTATTTATTTATTTTATAATTTGTGATGTAATATACATTAACGATTTAGGCATGTGATGTTTTTCAGAAGTCTATGGTAAACTATGTTTGTATTTCATTTAAGGTTTGTGTTGTAACATGAAGTTTCGATTTTAAGTTGTGATGTTTTTCAGAAGGCAATTGCAAAAAAAAGTTTGTATTTCATTTAAAGTTTGTGACATAACATGTTTGATGCTAAGATGTATAATTTATTCTGTCTTGAAAGTAATTATGAATTCTTTAATAAAACATTTTCTTTCAAGTTAAAAAAATAATAATGTGAATGGTTATTTATTTGTTAATTCCACAGGTTACTAACTTTTCTAATAAAGTCTTATGTATAATGAGTGATGAGAAAACATTCTTTTGTTGCAATGCTATGGGCATGTGTGTATCAGGATTGGTAAGCTGATGACTTTAAATTCAAATGTATTAACTTTTTGCTTGCTTTCACGAAGAAGATGCATTTTCCTTGACTTAAAAAACTTACATTCATTTCAATTTAAATTTGAACAAAAAACTAACTTTGTAGGGCTGAGAGGAAATTACAAAAAATTGGAGAAAATCTAATGTCTGAATGAATGAATAGGTTTTGCAAAGGAACAAGGCAGTAGGTTAAAACCTTCGTCCACTCCGGCTATTCAAGTTGAAACTTGGAGTAGGAGACACGACACACTGCTGGCCAACTGCTGTGAAATCCCAGGGGGATATATTGAAAGTGAGCTCCGAGTACCTTTACAGAGGCAATTACAAAATTACCTCTGTCCCTCCTTGGCTTGAATCTACGACTGCACCAAACAAAATACAGCGAACAATTTAAATATTTCATTTTACATACACTTCCACAAATTACAGCTCTCCAAGATACAACACAATGATGCCTGGAGAAGAAGACAAGCACAATATATTTAAACTAGTATTTTAATTTAAAAAATTATAAAATTCAAGTTAAGTTATGTAAAAATATCTATATATTTTCCTTAAATTTAGAATAATTTGGACCTTTTGGTAAAAAAAGTAAGAATAACATTTAAATTCGCTATACTCCAACCCCAAAAAACATTATTTCTGAATTTTTACATACTGTTTCCTTAAGCTTACGCCAGAAACTGTTAAAATATTAAATAAATTCAAATATATACATTTTATGAGACATGTAATAAATTTTGATATTGGAAAGTTTTCGGTTAGACATAAAGAAAGCGAACGTGTTTGTTAAGCGCTTTGCACACTCACCTCTATGGGCAGGTCACACGATAAAAAGAAGAAAACAATTCTAAATATGTGGATGTTGTGTTGGACGTTGCCGTTGATACAATGGTTTTATCGGAGATCTCTCTCATTCCCCCTAGACTCATTGCGCAAACCGGTCCAGCCCGGCACTTCTCCCGCCTCGCCTAGTTTCGCCTCACAGGCTCTCGAGATCTCATTGTTAAAAGAGATGGGCAATTCTCTTCCGATATTTTTTCTCTCCTGTACGAATAAATATACATCGAATTGGCAGTAAAAAAACTTTCTTAATGCGTCAATAAAATATATCTTGTTTGAATACTAGTAAAAAACAGTTCTGTTTTAACAAGTGAATAAAATAAGTCTTGTATTTTTGTATGTTTTTTTAATCAATTTATATGTTTCCTGTATTATAGTTCAAAGTTGGTGTTTGAATTTAAAAAAACTGGGGCCTATATTGGGAACTTAATTTCAGGGACTTGTACATTTTTTTTCATTTCGCTGCTCATATAGTCAATCTGTTGCATAAGGTTGAAACAACAGTGAGTCAGGTGAAATCTCTTGGGGTACGCATTCAGAGGATTACAGGCCCGCGTGCCAAAGCAGGGAAGCCCACACTAGAAAAACATGTTCTGAATACTGTAGTGGGGGAGAGGTGTGTAGCTGTCAAACAGATACTGCAGGGGTGCCAACTCATGAACAAATACGAAAAAACTTTCTTAGGGCTGAAGTTTTGGGTATGTAAGACAGGTTTTTGCGAACATCAGGCTCGATCGATAGTGGAGCTCTTCAGAAAACTAGAATTTCTAGGCAAGTCACCTTCCTGACTAGTAGTTGGAGGGTTTCTTGACCCCCAGGACCTCACAGACACTACTAGTTTGGGAAGAGGTGTAGGGGTGGCTGGCATCCTGGATTCTGGCCAGATCTGAGATGTGGGAGTATGTGTCTATAAGTAGACAGCCCCCAATCTGAATGCATCGACCCAGTTGTTGCCATCTTGAGTCAGTTGTAAAAAATGACAATCACAAGCAGATGGGTGAATGACCCCAGGGGCTCGCAGACATGGCTTGTTGGGGGCTGTAGGGGTGCGACATACTGGACTTGGGCCATCTCTGAGGGAGAGGGGTGCAGGGTAGGGGTGGAATGTTGGGGTGGGAGGGGGTGGCTACAAGCAGGTAGGGCCCCCGATCTGAACACAACTAGGCAGTTGATGCCATCTTGCTACATTTCCGAAAAATTGACAATTGCTGGCAGCCCAGGGTAGCAGTCTGGTGAGCGGTGAATGTAGGAGGGGATGGCTAGAAGCAGGCGGGCCCAGATCTGAAGCTCTCTGGACACTCGGAGCCATCTTCAGTTGGTCATCAACACGTGGACTAGGCATATGTACACCTCAACAGCTTTCTCTTATCTTTAACGCACCTCTAGAAACTTGGCAGATTATGAGGTTATGATCGTGGGTTCCTGCAACTATGGACAGGTGACCATCGCACCTACCTTCATCTCTAGTGTTAGCCATGATTAATATTTTAATATAGAAGTATTGTACCAGGAAACTTTTTGTGAGTTAAGTCAATATTGTGATAAGATTTTCAAATCATATTTCTGAGCTCGGCCTAAGAAATATCCTAGCAGTTAAAAAAAAAAAGTTTGTGTTAACAAGGCCAGTGAATTTCATAAACATTGAAAAAAAATTCCTTCATTTACGAGTTTTTACTGTAATTTAAACACAGTTGCCTATCGGACATACTACATGTATATACTCACAGCTCGACATAAGTGCTACTCATTCATACATCGAATAGACTTATTTTAATATCATTTCAGGTATGCGATTGTGTTTTTTTTGCTGTAAGATATCATTCACCATTCTGAATCGTGTAAGGTACATGTAAACTTTTTAATGTGTTTAGGAAGACTGTCCTTTAATTAAAGTAATACATAGGGAAATTTATGCTTCATTAATTAATTCATTTAGGAGAGTAACATACTTGTGTATACTTCTCTCTCATGTTATATATTCATACTGACTAGCTGTATTTCGTTTAAAGAGAGTAAAATGTAGTTATTCATTACACTTGTCTCTTATAATATTTATTCATACGTAGAACTCGTTTGAAATATATTTTGTTTAAAGATCCTGCCTTGTGTAATTTCATACTGGCTACCTGGATTTGGTTTAGTAATAGTCACGTATTTGTGTGTTCGTTTTTTATGCTGTTATTATTCAACACCTTACGTACAGGAGGTATCTTTCACAGTCGGATATTTACAACCAATGTCTACGACCAATATACATACAAACACATCAAAATTCGAATAAATAAGCAATATGATCCTTAGCACACCCTTGCACTAAACTCAACACCTATATAACACATTGCAACCCACCACTCTGGTCAGGCGCCTCCAGTACACCACACCGTCAACATCGCACAGAACTCCTGCTACAATCTCCGCCCACCCAAAAAGAAAGAGAAAATAAAGTATAACCATACACAAAATAAAAAAAAAACATCAAATAAATGTGTTCAAACTTTTCCATTAAATTTATTTGATCAAACATACCTCATTTAATCGGATTAGGATTGACAATTTTTGATCAGATTAAAATCGGATTAAGGATTAATCCTTTATATATCAATTTGATATTAAAGGGTTAATCCTGTTATTCTAAAGTGGGGTGAAACCGGCCCGCCCCTACTACTACTCAAGTAGAATCTCACGGCTTTAGTTTATGATTGTAATTTTTCCACCTGTACAACTTAGTTAGTAGGCCTATTTGTTATTGCGGTTGAAACGAAACAAAAAAAATTGTGTTTGACATCAAATTATCTAAAAAAATATATAAAGCGTAAAATTATTTATTTGAAGTAAATTTCGTCACATACCTGCAATGCGTACGAGTTGAGCAACGTTTCGTACCATATGTTAACAAAATAAAGTATTTAGTTGTTGACATCTGTGCCTACTAATTCCTGCGATATTTTTTTTCCACATTGCATCGTTTTTGGAAAATGACACGTTAAGGCGGATTCCCACCTGATATCTTGGATTTATAGTTTTTTTCGCCAAAGTTTCTATTTCAGAAGGGATATTAAAATTTCCCGCACGACATATCCTAACTAACGACTTCCCAAACATTATCGAACTGCCAAAGCATCGCTACTTTTATTAATTTTTATCTGGCAACTGTCGAGGCGAAATGCGAGATAATTTCTTGCAAGCGATTACAAAGGCGACGATGTCAACTGTAATCAAGAAATCCTGACCTTAGACGATGCACACGGCAATGCTCTGTGCTGTATCGTTCCAAAAAACATGATACAAAACTGTATTTCCAGAGTATGACAAAAAATTCCATAAATCTAAAATGGCGGGTGGTAATCTCCCTTAAAGTCAAAATTTTACTGTTTTCGTAATGTAGAAATAAAACAAACCAGATTAGTTACAGAAAATTTTGAACAAGGTACAGCTGAAATTTCTTGTGTTAATTAATTTTAAGGTACCGAACAATAGTTGTTTTACAAAAAATCACGGGCAGCCACAAGTTGAAAATATGCAAGCATTTCCTTATGTTCAATCGTGCAAAAAGATTTCCGTGTGAATTTTTATATGCATCTTGAAGTAGCTCTTGGCGTCTTCTTTCAGTACGAATTATCTCATTTATCTTCGGTAAGTTAGTTTTCATTATTTGTATATTTCTAAAACATTAAAATTGTGATCTCCACATGTATCAATATGAAAACTATGGGCTCAGTTTTTTTTGTGAGGAAATAGTAATTATACTGATAATGTCTGAAATTGGAACATTTTTCTTAGCCAAGTCCTTAAACCCGCTGAAGAGTGAATTATTATTCTAAACTTAGTGGATATTTAAAGGTTGCGTGCAATAATATGAAATATAACTTGATAAAAGTATCAAATTATTTTAAAAACTGCATTCAAAATGTATTTTATGGAACATATCATACTTTTTAGATAAAATATTGATTCGTATGTTTCAAATAATTATTCTGACACAAAACTTGGCTTCGGCTCCAATGTATCTTGAAGTCGCAGAATTATCATGTTGGTAATTTCTTTTCAATCCTACACTTGCATAACGAGTGATAATGGTTTAACTTTGGGTGGTCAGGTATGGTGATCAGGGTGACTAAAGTATCTGCGAATCGCGAACTTTCCATCTCCTGGGAAAGGCGTGATTCAGGAAGTCGTCAACAGTCATGGTTAAATGGATCGTGCTTCATTCTGCTAAAAAATAAACAACTTTACCCATAATCCCATCACCTGCAATCTGCAGCTCCTCCTGCAAATACAAAATGTCCTTTGAATTTATTCCGCGTCATCGCCAACCGCACGGTGGTTCGTGGGATGACAAGCTCCCTACTGAGTCTTCTGGTCGATACAGTGTGGCCACATGTCGTCGTCTGCTGTAAATGTCAGATGGTTTCTGGTATTTACGGGCGGCCTCCCTGAACATTCTTCGTCTGCATCACTACTGGTCCCCTTGAATTGTTGGCTATGGTATTGATACAGGCTGTTCACGGTAAAGTGAGCACTTTTTAGGCCCTAGTGACTTTTTCCCTTTCAGCCATATTTGTAATTTTTACCACCTTTTGAAATAAATATTGCCATGTAAATAATAAACACTGTTTGTATATTGCACCGCACTCGGAAGTTAACGTCTAAAGCTAATATATATATATATAATTATTGGCTATGGCTTTCAAAAGTGCTCTCTTTACCGTGAATAGCCTAGCTAGCTTGGTTTCCTGAATTTAGGGGCGAAGTCTTCCCGCACCTATTCGTAGGACAGTCCACACTGGAAAGAAATTTTGCGGCGGCCACGAAAATATTTTGTTGGTATTCACCCTGCCAAATTTTTTGTGTACACCACAAAGAATTCGGCAGGGTGAATACCAACAAAAGAATTTTATGGCCGCCACAAAATATTTTTTTCAGTGCACGTACGCGAGCACAAACTACGGCTGCTTGTTCTTCTGCGGCCAACATTCGTTCAGATTATCAGAAAAGAAAACATATATAGCACGGATTCCACTAAAATGTATAGCAACTATAGAATCTCACTTAACAAAATCTATATACAGAAGTATATTATGTAACATTCTAGGAATCATACAAGAAGTTTGTAAAATAAAAAGCTGAAACCAGTTAAATTATCTTGAAACAGAGGGATTGTGTATACATTTAGAACTAATACCAGGTGTAGTAAAACGTTTTGTTTTGTGTGTGAAATGTAATATAATTGGTATTTGTAATCCGTGCGTGTTTATAACTAGATACGTACATGTGTAGTAGTTAGGTGATTGAAAGTCACAACAGATAGCAAGTTCTTTATAAAAATGTAATGTCTTATCCCATAGATTCTTCATTCTAAGATGAAGTCGCCATATAGTAGTATTCTTCAAATGTTCATTAGATGCCACAAAGAATGTTCGCATTTAGCAAACAATTCATTATATTACACATATTGTTTGTTTTTCATTGCAGAAGGAGGTGTTAAATAAATGGTAACAAATGTTGAATGTTCCATGTTGCAGATTTTCGGATCGAAGGCCGACCTGCAGCTGCACTCGCAGATCCACATGCGGGAGGCCAAGCCTTACAAGTGCTCGCAGTGTAGCAAAGCATTTGCGAACAGCTCGTACCTGTCGCAGCATACGCGCATCCACCTGGGCATCAAGCCTTACCGCTGCGAGATCTGCCAGAGGAAGTTCACCCAGCTGTCGCACTTGCAGCAGCACATTCGCACGCACACAGGCGACAAGCCGTACAAGTGTCGCCACCCGGGCTGCAACAAGGCCTTCTCTCAGCTCAGCAACCTGCAGAGCCACTCGCGCTGCCACCAGACAGACAAACCGTACAAATGCAACTCGTGTTACAAGTGCTTCTCCGACGAGCCCTCTCTTCTCGAACACATTCCCAAGCACAAGGAGTCGAAGCACCTCAAGACGCACATCTGCCAGTACTGCGGCAAGTCGTACACGCAGGAGACCTACCTGACGAAGCACATGCAGAAACACGCGGAACGGACGGACAAGCGGCCGCCCATCACCGGCATCGGCTTGAACAACCGCAACATCTCAGTGGCGGTGCCTGGCGGCAATGGCGGTACCCACGGCGGCGAGCCGCACGCACATCCCTACTGGCCCAAGGTATCCCCCGACACCGCCACCTCGCTGGTGGAGGCCATGAACCAGCAGCACGAGGCTTGCCTGCAGCAGCAGCAGCAGCAACAACAGCAACAGCAACAACAGCAGCAACAGCAGCAGCAGGGCGTGGCGAGCGACCACCACCTCGCCCAGGCCGCCCACCACAGATCCATGATGGAGCACCACAGCCGCCAGATGAACGGCGGGCCGGCCGACGGCGCCGAGGAGATGGCGGCCATCTCGCGTGGCCAGAACCCAGGCCACATGCACCAGCCGCCGCCGCCGCCGCCGCCGCCACCTCAGCAGCAGCACGGGCCACCGGCGCCGCCGCCCACGCCCACCTCGCAGGTGATCGTGTCGTCATCGCCGTCGGCGGCGTACGCCGACTCCAGCCTGACGGCCGCCACCGTCAGTCTCATCAACTCGTCCGCCATCAAGAGCTCGACGACGCCGTCGTCCACGTCGGCCTTCACGCCCATCCAGTCGATGGCGGGGCTGGCGCCGGCGCATCACCCGCTCAACCACCTCAACCACCACCAGTTGGGCATGGCGACGACGGCAGCGCGCCCCGCTTACCTGCCTTACGAAGCCATCTCCTTCCCGACCTCTAAGGTGGTCACCTCCTCGGCGCAGCTTTCCGGACTCGGCGCCGGCGCTGCCATCGACATGCCCAAAACCAGTTCCTCCAATAGCTTCCCCAATCAGTTGATCTCTCTGCATCAGATCAGGAACTATGCCCACCAACCCACTTCCACCACTCTCATGACAAGCGAACATCTCCTAGGCTTGAAGGACAAAAGTCAATAATGTTACGCCCCCTGCGGAAATGAGTACTATAATTACTGTTACAATGAAAATTTTAACTACCGCTGGTCTCAGTGATGAGTGGCTGTTACGAAACTTTCATTTGGTCGTATGGTATATTGACACTCGCCAATTTAACTTCACTTGTTATGCCACACTCTCGACGTCATTCGAACGATGCGTATTTTTTTCGTCATTGATCGCAACTGGTGCGAAACACGATTTAAATATTAATATTGGAACTGTTATAAACGACCCATTGCAATAATTTATTGCGGCATGTGAACTTAGTGAAAGGGTTTATAAAACCTGAGTGACAAGCAATGGTTTAGTCAAGACTGTAATAACAATTGTGATCTGCACACTAAAGTGTTAATGTCAGAAATAAAATGTAATTATACATTCGAATTAATTACGCTCAAAAATAATAAGGGCGAAGCGACTATGTGTTTACGTATGGCAGTTTCACCAACATTTTAGTATGCTGTGTGTGGTACCCATGCAACAAAGTTAAATCAATTCTTTAAAGCTGTTGTAAACCCTATTCACATTAACCAAATTTGAATAGTGTTCCAACGTAGTTTTATTGTTGCATTCTGAAAATATTTTTTAGGTGAAAACTATTTCAAAAAGAGGTTGTGTTAAATGTGACATAATCTTTGACAAAGCCTGTTTTCAGGTGATTGGAGGATCTCCGCATCAGCAAATTAAGTAAATCATTGTTACAATGTACGCTTCAGGTACTCTATATTGTTGGTAAATGCATTTACTTGCATGTTTAGTTCAATTCGAAGTTTAATTGCTTTAAACTTTTTCATATTGTTATTCCTTTTAATTTTTATTTCAAAATACTCTATACACTCTGAAGTTATTGTAGTTTACATTTGTTTAAGAACTGTGCTAGTTTATATCGTAGAAATGAGAACACTGCTTATATCTTCGCCGTGTTTAACTTGCAATTTTATTAGACTAAGCAGGCAAATCTGATGTATTATTTTATACCTGTACCATTTATTGCTTTAACTGTCACAGAAGCCATTGATAATATGTTATAAGCTCATATACCTTAATTTGTGAACTATTGAATTTGTTTATGAAAAAATTATAAATTGTTTTAAATGAAATTGTACAACTATTCAATGCAATCAACATGAACTGAAAACTCAATCACCCTAAAAATCATTTACTTCTATAAGCGACATTTTACTGACAGCAATAACCAGTAAAAAAAAAAGCATAGAAAAATTTGCTTAGAAATGGAATAAACTATTTAGACAAAGGCTAATATTTTCTGTTGTTTAAAATTTTGAGATGTCTCAGTAATAATAATTTTCATTTTTAATAATGTGTTGAAGTCGTAATTGTACTTTCATTTTATCAGTTGTATCGTATATAAATGCTTACAGTGTATTGTTATTGTACATGATCTGAAACTGACGTTTTGTAAGCAGGCACGCTCGTTTGATATTTGGCGCTCCTATAAAAGGGTACATTGCAGTGTATGAATGTTTTATTGTCTCTGTTATTGCAGTAATATTTGTGAAGTCAACAGATCTATCCCGTCCATTACTTATGTTTAGAACCGTAACCTTTTAACTTGGTGGAAGGAAAGCACACGCATTTTTGGTTTTATACAAAATTTTTTCTGAAAAGTTTTCCACCTCGTTGTTACATCGCATTAATGATTAAGTACCTTACCGCTGGGAAATATAACTTACTCATAACGATCCACATTGGCTGGGAAACCTGGAAGTGTTTATGAGTAATGACTAACGAAATGGTATTGATGCTCAACTCAAGAACAAATCTCATAAACTATCTTGCAAAATGTTATAAATAATTACTTAATTTTACAAAGAGCTTTTCAATGTATTGCTATAAAATTATTTCTTTTGAACCTTAACTGTTGGCTTTTTTTTAAATGTTTTCCGAAGATCTGCTCCAAAAGAAAATGTGGGTTAAAATTTTGGAGCACTTAGTAACCAAACACAAAAACATTCTTATTACCCCAGAAACTTGTTATAACATTTTGGAGCAATTATTTCGTTATATTATTATTTAATTAATTAAATAATTTTAATTTCACTCTCAGAAAGGATTTGCCATTGTTTTTTTTACGTACCATGTTCATGCTGTAATCCCCAAAGTGAAAAAAAAAGTCAAATTATAGACGTCTCCGTTTTTATTACAACTGGTTTTATGGTGTCTCATACAACATACCAGATAAAAAGACATAACATTAATTTTAGAAACAGATCGTTTTGAAATATTACGTTATTAAAACATCTTATGACATAAAATGTAGCGAAAATTGGGTAGCCGATTCGTGTGTTTGGAATTCTGTGTCTGTTTTGCAACTCAAAAAATATCAGAATACTTGCAGTAGACCTACTGTCTTTTCATGTAAATTGTAATGTGTATGGGCATATTTTACAACACCCAGGTCATGTCAACGGTATTTAACTACTTTTCAGTAGTTCTCCCCCCGACTGCACTCTGGCACTGTAACAAAGGCGCACACCACAATAAATGGTATAGTGTTATCCTGCTGACTAGTGGGCTGCGAGGTATGCTGTGTGTGTGTAAACTCGGAACAATGTAGTCAAGAGAAGCTTTTCTAGAATTAACTTTCATTTGGTTTTGTACTGCGTGAATGTACGGACACTTTCAATTTCAAGATAGCAGACATACATGTGTTTCCTCCAGTTTCCAAATCGTATCATATAAACATGACTGATTATTCTTCTTAGTACATAAAATCACACGAGGTAAATATATTAAATGTATAAAAGCAGCTGTTATCACCTACACGTCTTTAAAATAATCATATTTTAAGAAATTATAATTTTATAATATACTGTATTCGAAATAGTATACGTTATAGCTTTGTTTTGCAACGACATAAAACACCTGTTACTTAAGGAAGAAGTAGAGGCTTTCAAAGTAGTATAGCGCTCGATTATGCAATACGCGAAACTCATCAAAAATAAGTGCATATTCCACCAAAATTGTCTTAAAAGTACGATTTATTTTGCATGCGAAAGAAGAAGGCATATTTATCTTAATATATTAAAATCGTTTGCTAGAATTTACTCATTCGAATATTTAAAAAAAGCCCATAAAAATAATTTTAATCAGAATTTAAGCCTTTCTTCCGTTCTGGATGTCTCATAAATCATATTTTCCAAGAAAAATCTCTGTCAAGGAGAGCAGTCATAGTAATTTATATAGCTGCGTGCAAGAAAATGTTAATGCTATTGTTAAAATTGTTTTTAATTATTGATTTTACGTACTTTTATTTCGGTTAAGAAAGTGATAACTTCCGTGGCTGAAGTGGACGCACATAAAAGCAATTTTTAAATATATTTGTAAACATTATTACTGATTTTACACTACACACAACAAGCGTGATTATTACGACGGACTTGTTAAACGAAGGTTGCTTAGCAAAATGTGCTTCCTGAAGAATCCAAAAGTAAAAAAGGTTGACATTTTGATTAAAATAAGCTCATAAATTGATGTTTAAATCACTGAATTATTTACATTTTAGTAAAATATTTTACAGTGTTACGAAATATATGCACTTTAATAGGAAACACATATCGTACTTTTCTGACACTTTTTGTACTGTGTGTACTATTTTTTGATGATTTGGTTGTTTATTCGGGTGTAGTGGAGCAATGGAAGTAACTCTTCTTCCCCGTTAAACACGGACAAAGCAATCCCACATTACGTTAGCATGGAGCAGTCGCATCTACTGCCATTCAAGACATTAACTAAGAGATAAAGAATCTAGGGAAAAATTTCGTGTTATAGCGGTTCATAGAATTAGTATGTCTTTTTATCAAATACAGCATAATTTATGTTAATTCCTTTGCTGACCAGTAAGTATTTGGTTTCGTAGACACGTTCAAAAAAGCGACTTGTGAACAGAAGAGCACAGTACCATGGATATTGTACATTTTCATTTCTAATGCTCAACCCAGTCATTGCGAATGCAAATAAATCAATTTCACGTGTTTCAATTTTATCAATGTGTTTCCGTAAGAAATATGCTAAGTGAAACGCTCTATTTTAAGGCTACATACACTGACGTGTGCCGCCAAACAGGAACGGAAATTCGAACAGTTCCATTAAAACTACATCGTGTATAGAACGTCGGAAGTATGAAAAGCTGTCACCAAAATCATCTGCACCTGTGTTCGGGAAACATGAATTAGACTATTTAATCCATTTCATATTTTCACAAACCTGTGCACCGAAAAAATGAACAGCACTGAAACAAATTAGCACATAATGACAGATCAAACTTCCACAAATAATGCTCAGTTTTATTCAGGCATGCAACCTTACATTAACTGAAACAATATCGAGCTTGGCTTTTGCAGTTGTAGGAATTAACGAGAAATAATTCTCAGTTAGTTGCAATTTTTCACTTTATACGAAAACTCTAGTATAATGTCGCTTAGCTCACTCAATTGGCTAACATGAAGATTGCTCACATACGTTTTTCAATGTTATATAGAATTTAAGTTACAATAAGTCAACAGTTTGTCAGTACTTTCTTAAGGATGTTACACCCCAAACAATTAATAATTTTAATTTTGTACCAAACATTGTTCAATTTGTACACATTACATGTGATGACATTTTCTTCTAATAAAAAATTTTACACTTAATATTTTTTGAATAATATTATGTCAAATTCAAATTTGTTCTGTTTTGCTGCAGCCATGAAAACAAATGTTAATTAAGTTGTACAAATGAAAAAAAATGACAAAGTAAACTAATGTCATGGGCTACCACGTGACATATGTCATTACCAAATAACAAGCCATATATATATTTGATATATACGATTTGATTGAAAGGGTTAATCTTTAATTCGATTTGAATACTATCAAATTGTTTTAATCGGATTAAGGATTAATTGAAAGGGTTAAATGGATTTAAAGGGTTAAATGTATTGAAAGGGTTAGTTTTTAATCGGATAATTTTTTTCTTTCTTTTTGGGTGGGGGGAGGGGGTAGCATGAGCTCTGTCCGATGTTGACGGTGTGGTGTCCCGGAGGCGATGACCAGAGTGGTGGGTTGCAGTGTCTTATATATGTGTATAGTTTAGTACAAGAGTGGGCTAAGGGTAATTTTTTATAGTTTTTCTAATTTTGATGTGTTTGGAGGGGGGATGGTGGTAGATAGGAGCCCATAGCATTAGTTTACTTTGTAAATTTTTTCATTTGTATAACTTAATATTTGTTTTCATGGCTGCAGCAAAACAGAAAACATTTGAAATTGACATAAAATTATTTAATAAAATATAAAGTGTAAAAATTATTTGTTTGAGCAATATACACTCACATATAATATGTACAAGATTAACAATGTTTGGTAAAAAATAAAATTACTAATTTTTTGTGGTACAACACCGTTAACGTTAAAGTATTTGTAGTATGACTAATAGTAGACAGCCCGGTAAATATTTTTCTCATTTATAGAAAAATAAGTGGAATATTTTACATTCTGTTGTTGTTCAGACATTAGAGAATAAAATAAAGACATTACTCATCTATATTTTAGTAGTTGTGCTACAGCAAGCTATTGTAGATGAGATTGGTTTAATGATAGCAAAATAGTCCTATTGCACTCAAAAAAACGACTTTTTAAAATATTTTCACTGCATGCAGGAAATTATGCCACATTTTGCACTGACGTATGATACCAAATGCAAACATTATTGCGAGGCACTACTAGCAGGTGGCAAATAGCCGCGGAGATCTTGTTTGTGTACAAAATTCAGTGCTGAAAAGGAACTACTAGTGTAACTTTTTTTAATTAAAAATTTCAGCGAAATTTAATTTCCTTTTTCCAAACACAGAAAGGTTACTAGTAGTAGTTATAAGTTGTATGATAAACGACTGCAACATTGTTTACGTTTGTATGTTATACTTTCCTTTCTTCGTGCATAATTAAGTTCAGGGAAAATGTTTTTTTTTTTTTTTGTATAGCGACTCTTTTATCTAAAAATTACGATCTAACTTCCTGGTTTTTGTAAATAGGCAGAGTTGAGTTCTTAAGCGTATAGATTAATAATAAGCGTCTTTTCGAGGATAAATGAGATTGATGTTAATAATCATAGTCGGAATAGTTTCCTTTTGAAGCGAAAACAGCTAAATGGTTACAGAACTGTGAGAAACTCAAAACAAGACAATGAAGACATTGGCATACTGCATACACATGCGTAGGCTTACGCTTTCATAACGATAGTAGGAAAAGTATTTTTCGATATCAAAATGTGTATTTAACACATTCACGTAATCACGGAACTCGAACAGATTGATTTTGTTGGGGTATTTTTTTTTTTTTTAACAATCACGGCTCTATTCGTGTTCGCAATGACATCTTCCATATTTCTGTGGGACACTGAGTGTGATTTTGTTTATAAGCCTTTATGATTTACGACGCACAGCCATGGTGATAAATGAACAAACTTTGCAGATTCTGTGGTTTATTTACGCTTCTTTCTCACAAAATTGAGTTTGCTGTTGGTTGTAGCTCCTGAAACTGATGTAAATTTCTTAGCGGACGTTTACTCTTTTGACACTGTACAGAAATCGTTCACGTGACGCACCTGAAGGTCGTATCACTACAAATGTTAATTACCTTGCTAATAATATAATATAGATCGCACTACAGGTCGGTGCGTTGACGCATTGTAGTCGCTATGTTTGAAAATTCCACGCCTAAACCCCCCAAGTAATTAATCTTAAGTTAACACACTCCCAGTTACCTTTTCGCGGAACGGTCGGTAGGTTCTTCTACTTTGATTCACAGAAATGCAATGGTTGTGTAATTAGTTTGCGTCACAACTGAAGGGAAAAAAATAATAGTCACATCATAGCGTAAACTTCAGCGTGTCTCGTAACTCGTGGAGCTATCACTGAAATAAATATTTTGTTGAATAAAATTAAGTTTGTTAGGTGCAACCAACTACATTATTTGTATGAGGGCAAAAATACTTTTCGTTGCCAGTCGAAATTGTTTTGTTGTTCATTTAACGTTGCCACGAAATTGCGAGATTCGGTTGGTGCAACTTAATATTTGTATGGTTCTACGTACGTAAAACACTTTCGGTTATCACATTAGAAGAAAACATAGCATGACTTAATTTTGCACCCAGAACTTTTAGGTCCGGGCCTTTAACGCCCAAACGCTGCGCCTTCGCAGCCGCGGTTAAAGTGAACACCAGTGACGTGAGAATGTCTTTAACTGCAAAATTCTCAAATAAAGAAAATGTGTTTGAATTAATGTTTTATAGTTTTACGGCATTAATTTTTTTTCCCCCATGTTGAACTTGTATTGTTGGTTTTGTTAATACCATTATTTCAAGCATCAATTAGTGCACTTAAAAACACTGTTACTATCCTAACAGTCACGTAAATTACAAACAAACTCTCGAGCTGTATTTTTGAACGAAGGCAGTCATATGACCCGATTATCCAACAGCCAAATCAAATGAACTCCATTACTGGACCAGGTTTATTTTCTTTGCCGCCACAGTTTCTGTATCTATAAACACATCAGACTGTTCCAGCTAACCACATAAAATATTAATTTAACTTCACGTTGATATGTAAAATGTTTACGGCAACCGAACCGATTAGTTGGGAGTACTTAGTTGTGTGTAGTAAAAACAAGTAGATGATGTTGCAACAACCAAGTTAGTGGCCGACTCGACAAAATATTTTTAAATTATTTAATATGTTTAAGGGAACAATTGCAGATGTTCGGAGCAAGAGCAGATCAGTCGAGTGAACAAATATCGTTCAACGTAACTAAGTGCTCTTGAGTTAAAATTATTTGGCATCTCTCAATGCACTGGGTAGAAAGTGGAACAGGCACGAAAATTCTCGACTTGGGTTCGTGACTGGTCACTCACGTACTTGTTTTTAGTTTCGTGTCTTTCAACGTCCCCTCGTCGTTGTCTGTGGAGTCCAGCGGTGGCCGACCATGCTGATATAAATGCTCGTGTGGACAGCAGGCCGCCTCTCGAGACAGCTTATACACTCACCGCGAAGACTCGGGCAATCAATACCGAGTCGGGTTTCTGGTGATTCCAACTCCTGTTTAATCATCGAGTTCCCTCCGTATATATTCACTATGACCGGTTTTCTTCCGATCAAGAACCTATTCAAATTCAGGTATTGGTTGCAACATTTTGTGTTTCTCAATATACATTATGCTTGAAACTAACAAACCTCTCATTTCAGTACAACAGTAGGTTCTTATTAATGGGCTGATCAGAACTTTTGAAGCTACTGTGGTGGCAATTCTTGGCTGATGTGAGGTTATGTTTGTGCATTTAAGTAGTTTCTAATGTCGACATGATTTCAATTGGTTATTTGAGGATTATGATGACTAAATTTTTGATTAAATCAGGCGGACGAAATTATTTAGAAAGAAATAATCAGTTTTTAAATTAAATTGCGTATATATTATTTTTAATATTTCGTTTGACGAAGTAAGCTGTTAAAATCTGCTTCAAAATATAAAACGTATCTTGGAAGTTCGTAGATATAGGTAATATTATTTTTAGTCGAGAGAAAATAACAGTTTACAACTGCTTGAAAATATTTTAGTTTGTTATAAATACATGTAATATTTCAGGGTTTCCAGTCAGCAAAGCGATGCTTGTTTTACCATTTACGAGAAAATCGAGAATCTAAGTTACAGGAAGCTTATCTGAACTAACCCAATCTATGAAATGTCTCAACATACGGAGTCGTAATTCCAGGTGCTATTCATTACATGCTATATTATATGATGACCAGGAAGGTGAGGACGTAAAAATGGTCAAACAGTATGGGTTGGAGACCAGAATATGGCCGTGAGGTCTTCGATGTAATTAATCCTTTATGGAAGTAATTTTCATTAGGTAGGAATTTGTGCGTTAAAATAAGTTAACAGAATAAATTTTCCACCGGGGTTGATGGTAACTGTTTGAGTAGTTCTGGAGATATGGTTTCGGCTTTTATATGTATAACTTTTATTCTACAATTACATTACAAACTGACACACAGTTGAATCTGTAGTGAATTGAGTTCCAGTGCAGGTTATTCCAGCACACAAAATTGTACTGAAAAAAATATTTTTTTCTATTGCCCAACATATGCTAAAAATACACTACGGTATTTAACACCGTCATTTTGTAATCTAAGACAGCTTTACAAACATTAAGGATGAATATCATAGTATTATTTGCATGCAAATTGGGGTTGTGCACACGCTTATAGTGTTAATGATATGCGTTATTTAAGTCAGTTTAATTTTTTCTTCGTTGTTGTTTACATACGCAATCAATTAGCATATTTCGTACACACAATTGGAAATTGCGACAATGATTTCGGCTGGATAGCACTATTTATTCCATAGATAAAATACGTAACAAAGTATAATAAGACAGTCATTTTGAAATTAAATATCTAGTACATTTAAAATTCATCAATACAAGATACCTGTGAAAGAACAATATGCATGTCAGATTTGATGGGATTCGTTGCGGTGGCTCCAGAAACATGATTAAAACTGTAAACTTCATGCGGCACTATCTTTCAAAATGGAGGATTAAATGGTTCTAAAAATTTGTTGTCAAGGTTTACAATAGTTACAAACAAATATTCCAATATTGGATGAAATAGATCTAACGGTTCCGTATATGTAACATAGTAGCATAGAACTATTAAACAACTATTTTGAATATATGTCTAATTACTAAAATTATATGTGTATGCACCTTAACTAAGCACCATTTGTTTGCCAAATTCGGCTGCAATCGTTTCGTATTTCCTGATGTAAGATGTTAAAGATTTTGTTTTGCAGTTTGTGCTGTATTACAAATTCGTAGTCCAAAGAGTTTGTGAATTTACATATTTAATACTATAAACGAATACTGCCATCATAAAAATTGGTTTCAAATAATTTTAAGGGTTCTTTATATTTCGCGTACAACTCAGAAATATTTATCAGCTCGTCATTTGAAAATGAACTCCTGATATTATTTAAATGATATGAAATTAGGTGGCCTTCCAGAGCACTACACAGGCTCCAAAGTTGGCGGGAGTCAGTTGAGCATTTTTCCAGATCTGTAGTGAAAATTTCATTTTTCAGAAGATCTTTCTCACAAAATGAAAACATAAGGTGATGTAGATTAGCATATATAATGATTGCACTTCCTCCCCGTATATCAAAATACTTTAAATATATCTAAGTGTTTGGTAGATTTGACATACGAATCTAAAACATTTGTACGACCAACATTTTGAAAATAAACTTCTGATTTAACTACAATATAAACATTTTTGTGGCCTACCATAACACTGCTCTTTTGACGAACTTAACGGGAATCGGAGTCGAGTTGCTCCGGATACGTGATGTAAAATATTTTTCCAGGTGGCGCTGGCCTCCAGAAAGCCCGACCAAACAAGGGACTAGTTTCTTTTGAAAAGGTAGACGTGAACTATAACGTCACCAATTTCATTTGAAGTTGGTCAACGCGTTCCTGAAATATGACACAAATCCAAAGAACTTATAATGGGCGCCGTTTTGTTAGAACGCGTCGAGGTGGGATGAAAAGTTTCGAAGTCGGGTGACTCGGTAATTATTTGGTGCACGGGTTCAATCAATTTTAGGAGGTCACACACAGAAACACAAAGGCAGGCATTCGTACACACACACACACACACACACACACACACACACACAACACACACACACACAAAGTTAAATATAACACACGCTGTTCTGAATGCATAATATTATTGTTGCTTTTTTATTTCCACAATTTAACCTATTTTACTCCAAATTATTTAAGATATTTTGCCTAATGCTCATGTATCAGTATCTCACTGAATATCAAAGTTTTACACGTCTATGTAAATCCCTCTATCTAGCAACAGCAGCGAACGTTATCGACGCCCAGCACTTTTACCTCAGGATGAGATGCCATGGCGAAGAACCTATCCGCGCCTGCATTATGTGCCACTTTGAAGCTCTCCCAGTTGTTACCAATGAAGTATGTCATGATTTTAAACACTGCAAATATTAAGAGCATAGAAGCGCTAAAAGAAAGTTGAGCGTTGGTTGAACACTGGGTTGAATTCTTTGTATAGAAAAAAAAAACTCTTTAAACTGCAACCACTACATTATGACATGTTTTGCCGTTATACGGAGACGTTACCCTTTAAGTGCATATTTTTAATGACGAGTGTATAAGAACACGTACTTATTTTGTGTTAACGTAAACATTCTTTTACTTTATATCGTCATCGCTTGTGTAGTTTGAATTTAAAGTCATTATTTCACTGCACATTCACGAGAGCAGGTTGTATTATATTAGTTTCATAGGTAACTTTCAGCAGAAACGAGATCACAGTTCCTCTAATTAATTCAAAAAAGTGTACATTTATGTAATTATTATCACTTTTACTATGGTTATTTCAAAGATTAAAAGACTGTGAAACATTGCTACACTATACTTTTTATCAGTTTTTATTTAATTGTTTTAATAAGTGTCATGTCTGTAAATCATTTTAACAATGGCTATTCTCTAATTGTTTATTATTACTTTAGTAATGGACAGAAATTTATATTTCCAAACGATTTAAATAGCGTGTGGTGTACAGTGTATTCACCATACAGGTGAAAACTGAGAACCAGCAAACAGACTGTGATTTAATGAATTAAGTGTGTATTCATATTTGTATTATTGCCATCCCATATTTTGGGACCAAATTGGAGACATTAGGAAAGAAATTTATTGTTCAAACGCATTTGTGCTTGTTATTCTGTAAAGTGATGATCTAATTTCTTTATTAGTCATACACAATTAGTTTTCAATTCAGTAATTACACTTACTCATTATCGCATGGTTTTGCGAAACTGGCATTTCAATTGGATGTACCTATATCTTTTAATAAAATTTTGTTTATTATAGTATATTATGTACTCTTTCTCAGCAAATGGCATTGAAAGATTTTAGTGTTATATAGTGGTTTTTCAACACATGGAGCGATTAAAGTTATATGATATTCAAATCTCAACGATGTCAAGGTCATGCTCATAATCAAATGGTTAAATATTTTATTTTTGGAAGGTATTTTAGTATAATTCTTCTTAATTGCTACTTAGATATGAAAAATCACTCTCGAGCAGGCATCCCATGAGATATGTTGCTGCAAAATAAAATTAAGTCTTATATCTTTTGTATACTTTTATTGTACCCAGGAATTTTTGTGGTTTATAAGTTATTCTCGAATACTCTGGTAGTTGGCTGTATTATGTCTTGCCAATTTGCCTACTTAAGTTTTATTTTATGTGTTCTTTATTGTGTTAAACTGGCGTTGGCAGCAAGAGTAACTTAAATATTCCACAATATCTTGGCAGCCTTGTTATGCTACAAATATTTTTGATATGTTTTTTAGGAATATTTATTTTGGGAATGTTTCTTTCAATTTGTCTGCATGATGTGCATGATAGATGGGAGATCAGTGATATCATATGACTCTTACAATGGTATCCTTTCTTTATCATTGAATCACTGAATGTATCTATCGAATCTGCAAAATTAGAATTAAAAATCAAACCAAAATTATTTGAAATTGTTTGCTGTATTTCGTAATTTGTTTTGAAGTGCAAATAAAATGATTTATTATACAAACAATTTGTCACGTTTTGTTGCCTGTGATAAGATAAATATCACTCAATTTTGATGTGTTTTAGATTATGTAATAACATTAAAATAAGGATAATTTTAATTGAGTGTAATTAAAGTTTGTAATCTCACCAATTATGACATTTTGAGTTGATGCCAAGTCTGTATCTAATGCGTTCCTAATCTTCATTCATTTCTTTAATTGTTAGCTTACATGTGTCAGGAAATTCCTCAGAAATCTAATTAATTTTTTCCATGCCTGAAAAAGTGCAATTATATATTATTGTAAATAAGTAGATTAGAGGATACACAAATTTTCTCATAAATGCATACATATCGCTTAAAGGTTGATGTTAAACTCATTCTATGCAATTAATGTCAATTCTATTCACATTCCATGCATATTTAAACCACAATCTTCTTAATTAACAGGGGTGTAGTGGAGTCGGAATGCCATCTTGCCACTGCTTTGTGATAATTATTCATATGTCCCTCCATATATTTAACATATTTGAATTCGATAAAAATTCTTGTTTTTGTAATGAACTTATAACAACTGAACCACATCAACAGAAATTATATGAAGTTTTGATCGTGCATGCTTTCTTTATAAGTAAGGAACGCTAATTTATTTAAGACGTGCAGGATATATTTATAAATTAAAACACAATAACGATAGCTCTCTATATTACAGCAGAATTTGGCAAATTTGAAGCGCACCCATCAGATCTCCACACGACCCTCCCCCCCCCCCCCCAAGGACCATTATTTCGGTGCCTGACTACCAAGAAATGAAAAGGTCCAATCTATCTTTGTTAGTTTGTTGTTCAGTTGCTCAGATATTAAAATAAAACATATAGTTTGTCTGTTAATAATGTTAAATGTGGCCACTTTGCTTCGCTTACCTTGCACCGTCATGCGTCAAGGACATCGCTGATGACCCGAGAAGTGCACGGTGATTTACAATGGTTGGTCGCAACGCATACCGTGATAATCCTATTGGGACTCGTGCCGCTTACTGTCCTTCGAGATCCAAATGTCTGGGGTTATCGTTGCAAGGATATTATGGTCATCGCCCTCGCCCTGCCCCAGCGTGACACGTGGTGTGGGGAACATTCTAGACCTGGCCGCCTAATCTATTAAAGCCGCAGTGGGCCTCTGAGCCGACAGTTTGAAGTCTGGAGCCATGCACGGATTTAAAATCCACGTGTGCGTTGAGGCAATATTACACGGTGCCAGATTCCGTAAAAGCTTGTGCAAGGTCCACCATAGCGGCCATTATACGGGTTAGTATGGGACCCGTCATGGCATTTACCGCCTTGTACGGCCAGATTTCATACTAGGTTTGGTAATTGGACACATCCTATCTTTCGTGGCAGATTCCATACCGGCTCTCGTACCTGGTCAATCACATCGCAGTTTCAAAGTGTGGGGCGCTCCCTGTGGCTAGTACTTGAAACGAGTTGATGAAGAAACAAAAAAGGACTCCTTCGTCTTGATTATACATCCGTAAAGTAGAAACTCTTTCAAATAGATTTAAAATACTACAACGACGAATAATATTGTCTTTGGCAACTTTTAATTAATGTTTAAAACCATTATAAATACTTAAAACATTACCTACTGTCTGAAAAATTAATTCCAACTGTTCACGGTATCTACCGTATATAAACTGAACGCCGGGTGTTTGAACTGGTAGTACAGTGGTAAATGTGCGGCGGACGTGAATAACATGTAAATTTTGGGCGTGAATTTGAAACTCCCTCGGACCTAATTTTCTTTGTCATAAAATTTTATGTGCAGATAATATTCCGGTATGTAAAGAAAAAACTATATTTTGCAGCTGGCCAGTAATATTCGTCAAAATTACAAATAACACACCAGTACTCTAGTGACTTCACGTCATTTTCAATAAAATTAATGAAGCTATACAAGTAATCAATCAATTTATTTAAAAGGCGAACATTAATGTAGCAATATTAAAATGTATTAGCTAGTTTTCTTCATAGGCTTACATAAGATACTAACGGGTAGCAGTTCTACGAATGGGGTTCATATTACTACAAACCACATACTGCGGACGCACCGAGGGTGTCAAATTCTAGTACGCGAACTGCTGTCGTGTAATATGAGTCCTCCATGACACTCATATAGCGGCTTATATACCGGCTCGTGCACCAGGCATTGTAGAAGCTTGTACAAGAACCAAGTACGGCTGCAGATATTGTGTAATATCTGCTTTACCGACTAAGTGACGAGTGGCGAAGACAGTGACCAGCGAGATTGAAGACCGTGGAGTGCGCATCGGTACAGTGATGAGTGAGAATGGAGTGCGGGATTATTGAAGTGGATGCGTGACAGGCATTTGTAATGATGACAATAGGCAGTCGAATTGAGTACACACATTAATAGAAAGAACAATGGTTTATTGTTGTAGACAATAGCTGTGGGTATTTTATAGCACTATGAAAAATTTAAAAATTAAATTTTATTCTTTTGGTTTTATAAAGACCTCCGTCCTTCACGAAGTAGGATACGGCCCTGGCGATACTGAACACTGTTGTCAGAAGTGGGACGGAGGCAGTTACTAATTAATAAGTTGCAAATCAAGTTAGGCGATAGGCTAGTAATAAGTGCCATGAAGAAAATTAAATTTAAATAGCTGTATGTCGATAAATTAAGGCTATTTTTACAAACATCGCAGTGATCGTTAACGAAATAAATGTCTGTCGAACTGGAATCACTGCAGAATTAATCGAGGCGCTGAGTAGCCAAGAAAGTGCAAGTGCAAATGTTTAAGATAAGATGAAATTAGCTTAAAAATGATGTAAAAAAAAAAACTAATTTATAGTGTAAGAGGAAGTGTGGATGAAATAGTAAATACCCAAATTAGTAGTGTAAATATGCAGGCAACTATTGTAAGTGATTCAGCAGACAATAAAATCGATAGTGTAGATATAAAAATTAGACACTCTAAATGAAAATGTAGACAGAAAAATTTAAGTTATTAGCTAGTTTGTGAATTTGAGAATTGATTGTGTGGACGAGAAAATTGACTATGAAAATGGAAGAATGGCCAGTGTACCTATGTGAAATAGCGTACAAAGTAAACACCAGGATGGGCAGTTAAATGGGAGATTGGAACAGAATGGAGAATGAAATGAGTATATTGAAGAAAAGCAGGAATTTTCAGCAGTGGAGTTCCATTGTTATCGCACATGCAGCCGAAATAAGTGGGGATGCAGGGCAAGTCATAACCATTACAGCAACCTCGGAGGATGGCCAGCAGTTCTGCGACGTTGTGTCACGCAGCCAAGAGTGGCGATGGGGTTCACAACTAAGCTCGCCTCTTACGATGTTCAGACGCTGTCGCACGAATACCAGCATCATTTTGAAACATTCGCAACCCTGAATGGCTGGTAAGACAAACAGTAGGCTTACTACCTTGCGGATGCACTGAGAGGCCCCATACTGATAATACTACAATCTCTGCCAGAGCGACATCTACTGGAGAACCCCACACTGATGTCGGCCTTGGAGCTATTCTTCGGTGACCGATATCTGCGATACGTCCACCATCCCCAACTGTGAAAACGCACCCAGCGACCAGAGCAGCCGCTGCAGGAGCTATGACAAGATATCGTGTGACTGCCCCACCTATTTGGAGGGATGCCGCTATAAGCTGTGCGACATCATCATAGTCGGCTATTTGATCGATGCCATCGTCGACACAGAAGTATGGCAATTGGCACGCCTGGCTACACCCCAAACCATGCAGGACACTGTGCCTGGGCAACTGAGGTGGGGTCAGCAAGACAGGAGTCAGCACTCCAATGTACAGTAAGAACCATGATGTAAGCGAGGATAATATCATCAAGAAGACAATGAAGAAGATGCAGATTATCATAAGGGACATCGCATTCAGGGTCTGCCTTACATAGCTTCGCCCCCCCTCCCCCTTCCAGAAAAAAGGCCACCTCAGAGCCTACTGCCCACAAGATCAGGAGCAGAAGCAGCAGCGAGAAAGTACGCAGCACGAGGCAGGCGAGCATACAACACATTCAGAAAACTTGTAAACAATAATCTTAGGCGGCATAGTTCGGTGACTCCTGGAGGGAAGGCACTAATGTTCTCGCATATCTTTTTGGTAAAGCTTGGATGCCATATTGCTGTAGGGGAGCCTGAATGATGTTCCTTCTCAAAGGGTTGTCGACAATGGGGTAACTATAACAATAAAACCACGCATCCTCTGGCCTTCCACCCAGTGATAGACTGACAACAGTATGGAGCAATGCTATTTGACTCCAGAAACGGGCGAAACCACACAAGTTAGAGGTAAGAGAAGGGCGAACCTGAATTTTGGTGACCTCAGCACAGAGCAAAATATTCACAATATTTACACAACAGAAACAGAGAATGAATGTATTTTGGGTTTGGATGTATCATGTATTCTGGGGTACTATTTCTATTCTCGACTTGGTAAACTGTCGGTAAGCAGTACCGAGTTGGTGGCGTCAACACTGCAAGATTTTCCCTCGCAAATGAGCTACCCAGAGGTATGTTTCAACCCACGGTGCTACCGGTTTCTATTGAAATTGTCATTACTGCAGATGTGAAGGAAAATTTGTCTTATATTTAAGTCTAATTGAGCCAGCGGAGAAACATATCATACTGTCAAGGAGTGTTGTAGAAAGGACTTTGGTTTCTTCAAACTCTGGTAGTGTGTCTTCGACAGTGCAATTTGTCTTGTGGAGGAAGCCATCATAATGGTTGGCAAGCAGGTCACACAGGTTCTTACAAATGTTTTTGAAAATTCTAGATTAAAATTCGAAGGTCCTCTATCAGAAGAAAGTACAGGAGAAACTGCTAGCCTTAACTAGCGACATGGGAAGACTGTCTGTGAAATACTGCAGAAAAATGGGGATACCTTTTCCTTTGCACCAAATGACCTTGGAAGGGCTACTATGAACTGCCACCACACCGCACTGATTTAGGTGATACCAGAACCTTAGAGCAACCACTAAGGTAACTGCCATTAGCTTCCAGTGAGATAAGGGTATACTGGAGGAAATAAAGTCTTTATATGCGATAGGTCATTGGTTAGTCCGTGGTATCCCACCATTTAACTAGTAAAGATGAGTGATGGCTTTCTGAGGTGTTGTGTGGATTATCGCCTGCTTAGTAATATAACAGAGAAAGACTCTTATCCACTGCCAAGGATAGACGAAACACTGAACATACTTGCAGGTTCGTAATTGTTTTCTACTTTGGATACGAAGAGTAGGTGCTTGCAATGTGATATGTCCACTAAGGACCAAGAGGAGACTGCATTTTGTGTCCAAGGGAAAGGAACCTGGCAATTCAAAGTTACATCTTTAGAACTGTACAATGCCTTTGTCACCTTCAAACACCTAATGGAAAACATCCTCGCTTTATATACCTGTCAGGTTTACCTAGGTGATATTTTTGTGGCAGGAAGGACATTCGAAGAGAACCTAACATGCTTAGACTTTGTATTCCAGGATGTTGCTGCAGACTACTTAAAACTGGTACCTAATTATTACCACCTTTCCTGAAAGAAAATATATTTCTTGAGACATGTAGTGTCAGCCCACGGAATTGAAACAGACCCCGAGAAGAACAAAGCAATAAGAGACTGGGCGCTACCATCTTACAAATCCTAAGTGTGGAGCTTTCTGGGATTATGTGCATATTACCGTTGATTTGTATGTGGGTTCGCCACTATCGCAAATCCCCTACATAAACTGACTGAAGCAAAAAGGAACTTGTATTAGACCATTGAATGCGAAATTGCTCTTAGTAGGCTAGACGAAATCCTGACATCTCCCACAGTCCTGGGATTCCCGAACAGTGAGGGCATGTTAATTCTGAATACTGATGCTAGTGATGTAGGCATCGGAGCTATGTTACTTCATACCATATTCAGGATAATAACAGACAAATATAATACTCCAGCAAGGTATTGCACAAGCCTGAGATAAATTACTGTATTACATGCAGGGAGCTTAGGAGTGTTGTGTAGGAAATTTCACACTTCCATCACTACCTGTTTGGCAGACATTTTATTTTACAAACCGACTACATTTCATTATATTGGCTACTAAATTTCAAGAACACTGAAGTTCAAATAGCATGGTGTATACATCATAAAGGATATTACTTAAATACAGCACAGATCTGGATGCCTTCAAATCAATGCAGTTGCACTTTATAGAATGCCATGTGAACCCTTCTGTTATCAATGAGAACATCATGAAGACAAGGGTGATGAATCGCTAAAGGTACGGAGTACAAGAGTTCAAGGTCATATATATTGTGATGGGTCACCTACATGGTGTGATGTGGGTATTAGGAAAGAACTGATATGTAACCCCACTTGGAATCCATTACTAATCTAGCAGTCGGCTGAAATGGGAAGAGATATCCAGTCTGAGAACAGCTATCAAAGGATACTGGGCACAATGGGATTCCCTTGTAATGAATAATGGTGTGATTTAACAGTTAAGTTACTTTCTGAAGTAAATTAACTTAAACTACTTTTCGTTACTTTCAATTAAATTTAATGTGGCGTTAATTTTAAAGTAACTTAACTGACCTCCGTTACTCAGTAGGCGACTTTTATATGTGTAGGCTTACTTTAGCTCAGAACACTGTTGAAAATAAAAAAAGTGCCAAACCATTCAATATTTGTTATAGTAGGCTGTAAATAACATTATAAGGATAAAACTAACAGGTATGCCATCAAGAAATATGAAAATCTTATAACTAGAAAACTATAAATTTGGTATAAACATAATCATTTTATTAAAGAAAATTTCTCCCTAACAATTCTTTCAGTCAGTGACATAGTGAAACACATTTTTTTTCCACTAGAGGGATTACTTTTCAGTACTTTTGTATTTTAGTTGTATAATTATATAACTTATATCCTATTATCATTAATCTAACACCCCACAACAAAACTTCTGCAGCTCTCTATTTACATGTTAAAATATTCTACTGAAGGAACTTTTTTATCAGTAAAGTCATTAAATAGTAATCGTGTCACTAGTATAAGAAGATTAGTAAATATATTAAGGACTATAATACAGAACATCTAACTCTTGAGTTTTGTAATACACTTAACGAAATGAAAACATAAACTAGACGAGTTTCTTTTCAGTGGATATATCACTTGAAGTATTTACACTGGCCAAAAATGGGAAATATTTAATACCAGACAAAACTGAAATTGTATCGTTCACACAGGCTTTATAAGATTAATATATTAGAGTTAAAATAATCAAAAGAAAAGTTGTACGCCATATCTGAAATTACTTTTCAAAAATATACTACAACATTTTTATTTTTTTTAAAATTTCTTTCGAAACACCAAAAAACTAAACTATTCATAACAAGCATTTCATACTGCCATAAAAGTAACATGTTTTTGATTTAAATGAAACTTACACACAGGTATACGTATATGTACAACACAACACTACACTAATTTCGTAGTCAATATGAATTAAAATCACTGAGTGAAGTGCTGTGTTGGCAGAAGTTTCCATGTAAAATATTTATCAAATTGTTATCTATGGGGCTATTTGTAAAATAAATAAAACTAAGCGTTAGTTTAATTCGCAGATATCAAAGATAACAAGGTATGGTTGTGTGTAGTAGTTTTTTACACATGTTTACATTAAAATAGTACTAGTGCTAACATAGCATACGAAATGACATTTAGTAAATCTATTAAATTAAAGGCAAACAAAAAACAGGTTTGCCAAATACGTACGGAAACTATAGCACTGCCTAGATATTATGCAAATTTCCAACATAAGTTATTCGTTTTAACTGTAAATACATCTGGAACCTTTTGTTATAATAACAGCTAAAACGTTTGCGAAATGTTTTGTATAAAATACACGAAAACATGTTGGACGTGAGAACGAGGGAAATGGTTGTTGACAGCCAACAACATCTAGCGTGGGATTGCAGGATTCGGCCACTGCAATGTTGTCCGCCATCTTGGACTCATATGACCTTGACCTTTGACTCTTGACCTTGACCCTGGTGACCTCTGACCCCAAAACACCCCAAAAAAATTCCGAAAAAAATGTTCTATGAAAAATTTATTAAAAATGTTTAAAAAATTTATTTAAAAAATTGCTATGAATTTTTTTTTAAATCCTTAAAAATATATTATTAAAATTGATTACAATCTCGTATAAGAATTCATAAAAAAGCCAGGAGCCAGCCACCCGACATCATTCTGGTGCCCCATCCACCATCTTACACCCATATGACCCTTGACCTTGATAGTTGACCCCAAAAATCCGAAAAATCCCAAGAAAAAATTCAAGAAAATTCCAAAGAATACAAAAATTTATTAGTAAAAATTTTAAAAGAAATTTATTAAAAATGAATTATAAAAATTACTTAAAAATCATTAAATATCATTAAAATTTATAAAAAAAATTCCAGTCCCCCAGGCGCCATTTTCCCTAACAATTCCCCTTTTTCCTATAAAATGTCCCTTTTTTCCCCTTACAATGTTCCTTTTCTCCCTAAACAAATCCCGAAAAATTTCTATACACTTATGTAAAAGAGAATAAAAAAACTTACATTTACGGAAGTCCTCCCTGCACCACGTCCAGCAGACAACTGACTCCCTCACCCCTGCTCCCTCCCACCTATACTAATTATATCGTATGTCGCCATATTTGTTTTTTCGTTCTTCATTTGTTTATACATCTTACTGGAGCCTGCCATGTTGGTAGGCAGCCATATTGTTATGTGCAGTCCTCTATTTTTTTTATTTTCATTTGTTTTAGAGTTTGTCTCATCGTCATTCGATTACCATATTAGATTTCATAATATGTTTACATCACCTGTGTACGACCAGGTGACAGCCATATTTTTTATGTGTTTAAAGTATATGTTGCACTGATTACCCCTGCCAATGTTTTCAATTGGCTAATTAGTGTTTAGTTAGTCGACAAGCCTCCATCAATTTCGTATGGCGATTTCTAGTAAAATTACAAGAATAATACGAAATATATCAATAGGGTTATTTAAAAAATACAAGGAACAGTAAAATACAATATCTGAAATTTGACGAAAAAACTGAAAAAATCAAGCAAATTTCCGCCAAAATCAAGCAAATTTAAGCTAAAATCAAGCAAAAGATAAGTCAAAATCAAACTAATTTAAATCAAATCTGCAAGCAAAATCAAGCAAATTTAAACTAAAATCAAACAAATTTTAGATAAAATCAGTGACATGTTATGTTATTATTCATTACATTTTATATTCGAATCTCTACTACCTTTCTAAACACTCATATCTGCTCATGATCGTCACCTATTTCTCGAAGATAATTCTTGTCGTGAGTGCTTTCTAAGAGCAATAACTGCAAGTTTTGTAGTTTTGGGTGGAATTTGAAAACCATTTATCTGAGATCGTTAGATGCAGTATCCAAAGTTTACGAAGGGTTAATTAAAACACAGCCCATTTTAAGTGTTAGTCAGCGTGCAAGGTAAGATAACCGACTTTATACTTAATAAAATATATTTATTAAGAGATAGAAAAAAGCCAAACATACACAGATGAAAATTAAAGCGATCCATTTAAAATTGGCACAAATAAAATCGACACTAGGAGAAAAATCTCATTTTTGGTTAACAGAATTATTTTTTATTCGATAAAACAACTGGACTATACATCTAAACTTTTCTAAGAGGTTTAAAAGTCTAAACAATAGAACTGTACCTCTAAAACTTTGTATTAAACTATCGAAACATTTTGATATTTCCATAAAATCGTTTACTTCCTCCATTTATTATTTAAAATACTTTATATATCTTCAGTGATAATTTACTTAAAATAATTATAAGTTAGATTTCTTTGGCTAATTAGAACAACATTACATATTGTTCCGACTCCAATGGCCTTATAGAATCCACACTAATTTTTATGTATGCTTTTCTTTGACTACTGTCATTTTTCTATATAAACAATCAATTACATATATTGACCTTCGCCCCCAAAATTAATAATAATTTATATCACCATTAGAGTTTACAGTCAGTTAATAATAAAGTTTATTATTTCTATATATAGTACCTAATTTTGATTTTTAATTTCTAAAATCATTATAAGCAAGTAACATTCTATGGCAAAGACCATTTTCAGTATCTAGATACGAATTTTTTTTTGGAAAAATTTCATTTCTCCCGTTCTTAAAATAAATATTTCTTACACTGCAGTATTCAAACATAAAAGCATGCATGTACATATTTATCAGAACGATTGCTTCTATCACTTTGAAATCCTACAATTACAAAATCAGGCATGTCTAATTGTAAATTATTAAACTGAACTTTCATATCAAAGTTAATAACAGTTTATCCAGCAGGAACTTCTTTTTCATAAAATTGCCAATAATTAAAACTAATAGTCATTTTAGGATGTTTGTATATTTTTCATTAATTGCGATGGCAGTATTAGATTCATATTCAACAATAGGCCACATAATTTCTAATTTTTGAATAACAATTTTACCTGAATCAGTATAATCTCTCCCAACTGCACCATCTGCAGTCATAGTTTGATAAACAAATAAACAATTGTTATCAGATGAATTACGAAAAAAAGTAATTTTATAACCTCCTTTCCAGTCAATTACTGCTTTATATCTGATAAAAACCAAACACATATCTCAGAGGATAAATTATTTAATTTGTTTCATCAATATGAGCAGATTTTACTCGATATTTGTCATCAACACCAGCAAACTCTAAATAATTTTGTTCGCTTGGAGATCTTAACAAAGTATTCATCATTGTTGAAGTTATTCTGGGATTATCAACTGCCTCGATAACATTTACATGTTTTGAGATTTCTACTCTAGAAAGCTGAAAAGGAAAAAAATTTAGAATAAACATCAATATTATCTAATTTTGCATATTTTGCCTCATCACCAACTTTATCTCTCTTTAGTAGGCTATATTGCCCATAAACATAAGCAACATTTGGGAAACAATATCCATCACGTATAGGAATATCAAATTCAATTATGTTAATGTAAATATTTAAATTCCCCTAGTTTGATCTGTCGGTGGATATTTTTGCCTTTCAAAACTCTCAAAACTTTTATAACTCATTTATAAGAAAAAATCCTATATAAATGAAAGATTCGTGAAAGGATGTTTCTCGAGTTAAATTACTCATTGACAAATACAAAACTTATAAAAAGAGTCATAAAGTAATTTATAAAAATAATAAGGAGAAAATCTATCTTTGATTCACGAATTACGAAATATTGGTGAAAAGGTAGAACAAGTGAAGAAAATAAAAATTTAATAACGATGCTAGTTCCCTTAGCAGCAAAGAATGTAGATTAGATTATTCACATAAATCTCCTAATTTAGAAGAGCAAATGGGAGTTGTACCCACTAAAAATTCTACAAGAATTCCTGGGAAAAAAAATTCAGAAAGAATTAATGTTATTTATATATGGTATGGTTTGCGACGAGATGCACACAATTTTTTCATTGGAGATACAAAAGTAATGATATATGATGATAAAATATTTCTTAACGATAAAGAATATAAATTAACAGAAGATATTTTTATATTTGTTAATAAAAGAAATAGAAGCAGATATTGAGGATAAATTCACTGATAATGACTACGAAAATTACACGGAAATTATTTTGTCAACCAATGCTTCATTCCAAAAATATAATCCTAATAATAAAATAAACTCCAATAAAAGTTGGAAGTACGTATATATAACTAAACAAATTTATGATTAGTATATAAAAGAATCGCATTCAAGATCAGAATCAAACACAATAACTCCTAGATCTGGAGAAGGCATAAAAAAATACTACAGTTTACCAAATGAATACATTTGGATGGGTGACGTGAGGAAATTATTTGATAGTTTGTTAGTCATTCTCGGCGAAGAAAATGTAGGAAATGACAGTTACTACAATGAAAATGTAAGCATAATGAATATGTTGGACAATTATTATTCTGAATTGGTTTTTATAATCCCAAAGGAATTCCTTATCTTGTAAGGGTTTGACATGTAATTCCCCATTCATTTTAGAATTCCGTATATAATTTTAGATGAATAATAAATTGGGCACCAAACAACAGAAATCTGCCTGAAATGCATTTGCCGGGCTATAATTATTGTGGACCATTTACAAAATTGAATGAAAGACTGGAAATAGATGATAGAGGAATAAATATATTAGATGAAGCCTGCAAACATCATGACATTGCTTACAGAGACCATAAAGATTTAGAATCTAGACATGCAGCTGACAAAATTTTACAAAAATAAGCTAAGGAGATGGCGTTGGATAAAAACACTCCAATTGGTGAAAAAATTGCTTCTGCCGCTGTTGCTACAACCATGTTCACAAAAAGAAAATTAGGTTGGGGTGTTAAAATGTATTAATTAATTCTATTTTTCCTATATAAATGAAGATAACAAATATTATAACTTTCGATATACCCATAGATCAGCTTAGAGATTTGGGTATAGATTCAATTTTAACAAAAGATCAACTTGAGAGAAAAAATGAAAAACTAAAGGAAGACAGATGTTTTAAATTAACTTTGCCACTGCTAATAATCAAAAAAGACACTCAAGGAAAAATCTGAACGTGGTTTACATCATGGAGGATTCTACAATTTTTTATTCCAGTTTTAGGTGCACTTGGGGCTTTAGCCGGAGAAGCTACTGCTATTTACAATTCAGTTGAACAAATGAGAAAAAATAAAAAATAATTAGAAGAACAACAGAGACATGATTTATCAATGGAAAATAAACAGGAAATGGTTTAGTTGCAAAGAGGGGGAGACCAAAAAAAATTGAGTTTATCACCATTATTTAATTTTGATATTGAAGAATATTGAAAAATACTAAATATTACGCATTTCAGAAATGTTTATATGATTGATGAATTGCCAAAAAGAATGCACAAAACTGAATGTGCCATGGTTAATTTTGACATTTCATCAATCCTGGCACTCACTGAATTTGTTATTTTAAAGAAAATAATGATGTTCATTACTTCGATTCATTTGGAGGTAATATTCCCAGCAACTTAATTCAGTACTTAAAAAAGAGAAACGTTTATTACAATGATAATTGAGTTCAGAATTTTAACTTAATTAAGTTATCTGTGGACATTTATGTTTAATTGTGTTAAATCTTTTTCGAGAGGATTTAGCTTTTATGATATAATTTCTTTGTTATTAAATTATGGATATATTTGGGAAACCATAAATCGAAGAGTTAAATGAAAACTTCGACACGATTGATAAAAATTTAAATGCAAAATTTTTCTCTATTGCTAAAGGATTAGTAACATATGTAGATTTAAGATACAATATTATTGTCTCTGATTTACAAGATCAAATAAGTAAGGTTTTTGTTTGTACATATATTATGTTTCTCTTCATAATCGTAGATATAATAATATGGCTGATCCTATAGGTGGAAAACACACAGTAAATAAAATATTTTTTTGATAAAGAAATAGCTGATAAATTGCAAAAGTTAAAAAAAGAAAAGAAGTTTTGATAAAGAAAAAGATGATAAATTACAAAATATAAAGCAAACAGTTTATAATTATTTTGATGGGCTTATTTACTTGAAAGTTGAAAAAATGTAGAGAGGAAAAATCTCACATAATTAATTTACCTGCAAAGTGGAATAAAAGTAGTAGTATTTTTCACTTAGATAATAATCTAATTTTCTTTTCCTTTTTAATGGATTGTACTGTTTATAAAATAATTACAGCTAAGCCCAATTTACCTGATGATACCATGACTCTTATTTAGGGATCTAATAAAATAGATTACAATAAACATTTTTATGTTAAGATAGGACATATTTTAGCATTTAAAATTTAAAAAAAATCGGAATATGATGATGAATTGATAACTACAATAGGAATATTCGTGAAATATAAAGAATATATATTTTTTACTATTAAATGGAGAAAACTTGGTGCTTGAAGTTTAAGAAGTTAACCAAACATAATAGTGAAAAATTTGAAAATAAAAAAAATGGGCAATTAGTTCAGAAAAGTAAATGTTCGATATTTAATTCCAAAAAATCAACATTCTTAAGAAAAATTGCTCGATGTAAGAGAAGGCACAATCAATGCATTATATAAATCTGCAAGAAAGAATTTTCCCAGAAGAAAAGTAATAGCACATGGATTTGATAATTTATGGCAGATTAATTTTGTTGAGATGGATACTGGAAATTTGAAAGATATATAACATATAAATAACGGATATATGTATACTATGATAAGTATTTATGTTTTTTCAATGTCTGCATTTGCTATAACTATTAAAGATAAAACTACTAAAAATTCAATAAATGGATTATAATGTATATTGATGAAAAATAAAACTGTATAAATGCAAAGTGATAATGACTCTGAATTTTATAATAAGGTATTTAAAGAGTTTAGGCAAAAATATAACATAAATCGTTATTCCACATTCAACGAACTGAAGGCTAGTGTTTTAGAAAGATTTTATCGCACAATGAAAAATAAAATGTGGAAGAAATTTGCTTTCAATGGTAATTATAAATGCGTAAATATATTAGAGGATTTATTGAAAGAATACAATACAAAAGACCGAACTATCAGCATGAAACCCATTGAAGTTAGTAAGAAAAATAAAAAAAAAAGTAATACAACCAGATTTTATGCAAGCAGATTTTGCGAACATGTTTACTAAACCAAAATACAAAGTTGACGATGTTGTCCATGTTAACAAACTTAAATCGAATTTTTGAAAAAGGTTATACTTATAACTCGACAACAGAATTATTTACTTATGTTAAGGTTTTAAATTATAATGTACCTACTCACAAACTGAAAGATACTAAAGGAGAACAAATAAAAGGCAGTTTTTATGAATTCAAAATTATGAAAACTAACTATTCTGTTGAATATTTGATTGAAAAAGTCTTAAAAACGAAAGGTAATAATATTTATGATAAATGGTTAGGTTTTGATAATTCACATAACTCTTGGATTAATAAAACAGATGTTTTGTGATTTTTAAATAATGTTTTCTTCGCTGTAAGTAAAGGGCGGCATTTTACTACCCCTATACAGGTATGTATATTTAAATATTTTTATGTCATCTATGGTCTTAAAGAGTTAAATTTTCTAAATCATTAATAATATATTTCATTATATTTATAATTTTGTTATAAGATTCAAACTTTAAACCAAACAAGGAAATGTTATTTCTACCAACTATAGTCAATTAGTTTGTGAATTCATTTATTCGATTAAAGTTTCATTAGTAAAGAAATACAGTAAACCATTTGTATATCTAAAAACTCACTATCGTATTTGGTAAATGAGGAAATTTATACCTAATTTGATCATTCTCTTTTATCTGGAAACAACAATATAAAGGAATGAACTCGAATGAGTGTTTAATTTATTGATAATAATTTTTAACTATTTAATTTATTGTTATGACAATATTTCTCGCTAAAACATTTTTTACATATTGTTGTATGTTTGTCCTTGGCAGTTTTATGAGAAGAAAATAATTTTATGGATTTATTCTCATTACATACTGTACATGTCTTTGCTGGATAGTTATCATGTTGAAATTTCGTTCAGAATATCTACTACTGCATTGGCTAATTTAGTTTTTTATGCTTTTGGAGTAATACATTATAAACATATCTTCTACATTCACATAGTACTTTCTCTTTATTTTACTCATACTGATTTATAATATTTTCAATGAAACATTTTTTCCATATGTTATAATGTTTATCTCTTGCGTGTTTATTTGAGTAAAAACTTTTCGGGTTTAATACTTAACCACCCTTTTTACATTTCTAACATACACCAGTATTTTCACATTTTATAAGAGAGAAGCAATTATATTTTTATTATTCATAAAGAAATAAATTTATTAAGATAAATAAAAAAAATCAATGTTGTTGAAATTTTAGAATATGAAAAAAAAAAAGCGACTATCGTTTACTCATCAGTTTTTCATTTTTTACATTATGAAATTGTAACTATTGTTTACACACCAGTTTTTTTTAATTTATAGAATAAGTAATATGGAATTATTTTCTAACACATTAATTTTATACAATTTTATTTATATTTTTGTATTTTTATATTTGCTATATTTTTATACATTTTATATATTTATGCAACCCCATTTTTATTCTTCTTGGTAAATTTATCTCTTTACAAATAATAAAAATGGAATCACTTCTCAAAAAGTTAAACAATTCTTATGAATTGACAAGCCTACAGGAGCTTGAACTTAATAAAAGGTATGCAGCTAGAGAATTTCAAATTTATGAATCGAAATTTAGGAAAAAAATTATCTGTTTTCTAGATAAGAAATATAAAGTTAAATACCAGATCGCTATCGAAATGTATTTGATAAAAATAGTTCGATATTATTAAAAGATAAACAAGTTTTTATAATATATAAAGGTTTAAAAGATATGAAAAATGGAAAATATATGCATGATATAGAATTCGCTTAAAATGCTTAAATTCCATCTTTTGAATCCAGTAAATTAAATTTTAAATATTTATATTTTTCATATTTTCGATGTCCCCGCATGGGAGGTTCTTATCTGTAGTGAATAACATCATATTTCACTTGATTTGAGCTTAAATTTGCATGATTTTGCTTGCAACTTTGGTTTAAATTTGTTTGATTTTGGCCGTTTTTTCTTAAAATTTCAGATTTTGTTTTTTTTACTGTTTCTTGTATTTAAAAAAAATAACCCTGACGTCATATTTCATATTATTCTTGTAATTTCAGTAGAAATCGCCATATTCTTGGCGGGATTGCACTACAACACGCATTTCATATCAGCTGTGGTGCTGGGAGAACCTATCGAAATGTAAGTTCTTTTTAAATCAATTTTTACTTATGTTGTAGGGGAAAAAAAGGGAAATGTTAAGGGAAAAAGGAAATTTTATGGGAAAAGGGAAATTTTATAGAAAATAGCCGCTGGGGACTGGAATTTTAAAATGTTTTAAAAATGATTTCTTAATAATCTTCACATGTTTGTTTAAATGATTTTGTGTAATTTATTTTCAATGAAATTCTTAATGTTTTTTACTAATGCATTTGTTGTTATTATTTGGAATTTTTTTTGTGACGTTTTGAATTTTTTTATAATATTTGGATAATGGGGGTCAAATAAGGTCAAGTTCAAGTGTCATATGTGTCAAATATGGTGGACGGGGCACTGTCATGACAGATCATAATGTCGAGTGGTCGGATCCTGGCTTTTAAAAATATTGTTGTTATTTTTAAAATAATTTTTTAATAATACATTTTAAAATGATTTTTAATAACATTCTTTATAAAATAATCTATGATATTTTTTAAAGATTTTTAAATATTTTTTATAATTTTTTTTTCGGATATTTTTTCCGAATTTGTTGGGTTTTTGGGGTCAAGTACAAGGGTAAATTGCCAAGGTCAAGATCATATGCGTCCAAGATGGCGGACGGTTTCGTAACTACATGACAGCGGCCGAATTCTTCCATCCTACTCCAGACGCCGTTGGGCGTTAACCGCAGTTTCTCTACTAACGGTAAGACTATGTAATTAAAAAGTTACCAGTTTTAAAAATAGTCGCTTATCCCGGGAACTGCCACCGCACACGCTACCAATATGGCGTCGCTAACCAGCAACATGACGAAACTGCTTCTCTTTATCAGCGACTGATAAAGGTTGTTCACAATAAAGTGAGCACTTTTGAGATCAACCTTTAAAAAATGTCACTGCTCCGACCTGGCATATATTTTAACAAACATCCTGAGTGACATGGGCCGAGTAACGTTGGTAACGATGGATAGAATGTGGTTCCATATCTTAACGTCGAATAAAAAATGTAAGGTAACCATTTGTATTAATTGAAATTATTTCTTTCGCTTTCTAATTCTTTTAAATACCTCGAAGTGTAAACATCACCACACTTGTAAAATATTTACTTTTCTAATAATTTCACAGTTTCAATTGGCCGACGCATGAATAAAGCGATGAGGCTCATGACAATGTCAATTTTACACATATTGGAGGAATACACAACATGCATACAAATAGATCTTACGCAGGGCTTTCAAAAGTGCTCACTTTACCGTGGACAGCCTGTAACTAACTTGCCACTGCAGCCCAGCCATTAGAGAAAATTTCGTAGTACACAGAAGCCAATCTGACACGAGGTCCGTAAACAGGAGGTCGTACAACCAATCAGAGAATGGGTACGCTCATATCGAGGAACCGCAAGGCCATTTCGTCTCTGTGAATTTCTTTACTGTGTGCTTCGGCTATGTTCGAATTGTTCAATTCGTAATTTAGTCGTTTGTGTTTAAGTAACTTCCAGGTCCGATTCTCCCAGGAGTAATTTCTTTAGCAATTGTTAAAACGCATTAACTGCTTTAAAAAAAACATAAGTGACTGTAATGCTTAGAAATAAACTGAACGTATTTAAATCATTCGTGAAATACAACATAGCTGATTGTATATTTAACAATTAAATTTATAAATAACACTAGTAAGCTTTAAGAAAAGTCATAATAAAAGTACGTAACCGTTTGGTGTAATAAATAGGCAGACAGAAACCAATAAATCTATTTGATCAATATTGTATATGAAAACTTCTGCCAACAGCTCTTCACTGAGTGATTTTAATTAATATTGACTACAAAGTCAGTGTAGTGTTGTTTGCACATATACGTATACGCGTGATAGTTTCATTTAAATCAAAAACATGTTACTTTTCATGAGCGACAGTATGAAATGCTTGTTATGTAGAGTTTTGTGTTTTGGCGTTTCGGAAGAAAAAATAAATAAATTATCGAATGGTAATTTCAGATTTGGCATACAATAATATGTGCATATATATGTCCAACACACCCACACAGACAATGGGAATTTTCTTCCATTAAGATGTTTACTTAGGTTAGAATATGTTCTTGATGAAGATAAATATTGGATAAAGCACAATAAACGTTTGTCTTTAGCATCTGCGTCATCGTTATGTCAAACACTTAGAAAGAAATCATCTTTGGGCCTTATTCATTTTCGTTTTCAGTCCGGACTAAGAAAAGTTCATCCTCCGACCAAAATTTTTCGTATTCAGAGAGCCATATAGTTGCTAGTCCGAGAATAATATAGCTTTAGTACTAACTTTTAATCCGGACTTAGGGTAGGACTAACGACGTATTAAAGTAAAAAAAAAAAAAAAACATGGCGAACTTAAAATAAGACAGTTTAGTTAATATTACATGCAAGTGAAAGTTAGATAAAGTTTACGAAACAGAGAAAATACGTTTAAGGCCGATTTTGTCAATCTGTTGAAGCAAAAATATGCCGATGTAATGAATGAAATATTCCGTGACTAATATTTCAAAGGAAATACAATCATTATACATCAGTGTTAGGTTCGAATTTCTGGGCCAATCAAATGCTTTCTCTGGAAACAGAATCTTACCAGATGTGATATTAATTCTTTCGAAAGGAATTTTAATACAAATCCTATCTTCACAATATATACAGTAAAGTATTATTCTGCAAGAATGTTGTCGGTAGTTTAATGGTAATATCGTGGATTGATCTGTACAAGGGTGCGATTTTCAGTGCCGTGTAATTTGTTTGTTTTTTTTTTTACAGGATAAGCAATATAATAGCCCCACATAATTGAGTATTTTAAAAAACATTTGCCAGCGCCGGGTTGTGGTTTCGTTTTCAATTTCTACTAACAAACGCAACTTCCAACTTTGCTTACCCTCCACCATTTCATAATACCTAACATTAACTATAAAAATGGAGAAACGAAATGAATGTAATAATAATTAAACTGAATATTATTTAGAGAGCATATTAACTCCTGTTTTCCCGAACACTGTCCAAGGAAAAATGTAAGACGAGAACGACTGCTTACCCTGCCGAAGGAACGCGGCAGCTCGCTTTGCGAGTTCGATTAATCGCTAATCGTTCCCGTTTGTGGAAATACTAGATAGAAGCACTATGCGTGTACAGGAGTTACGAAAACTCAGAATCAAATGTGTTCAAATTTAAAGTTAAAGCGAAAACTATAAGGGGTCAAACATTTCCAGTATGTATAGGGTCTATGGAGTAAGCGCAACTGGCTAGTTCGTATCTCGTTTGGGTAAGAATTGTATTGTATCGTAAACGGCTTTTTAACGTCCCCCGGCTTTATGCTTCAAGGATTGGCAGGGGGCGGCTTACACACTAACTTATAACCTAATTTAAATTGACATCCATGCCTTGCCCAGGATTCGAACCCAGGGCTTCTCACACCCCGGATCGGCGGCAGCACCAACCGACTGAGCCACGGGAGGTTGGCATTTGGGTAAGAAAATTTTAACTATTTTATAACGTACCTATTTTTGTAATGTATTTAGCACTAATTTACAAGTTAATTATTATTATAAAGGCAGTATTGATGGAAAAAATGAATAAATCCCATACTACCATTGCATAGGGATGTGCAAAGAAAAATTAACAAATAAACATCGAGTAATAAGTTTATCATTATATTGTTACTATTTTTTTTTTCGTTTTCCACCCTGCAGATGGAGACGTATAACGAATCATTTTTTTGCAATTACGGAAAAATAATTTTAAAACAAATGATTAATTCCGTTAACATGTACTTGCCGTCGAAAGAAATAAACATAATAAAAATATTCGATTAAACAGGCGAGCCCCGAACCTGCCTTTTACATTTACAAAGCCACAACCTTACCCACTGCTCTATACAGTCACATGTCTCAAATGTTACTTTCCTTCCATAGTACAGGTTTAATTTGAGACGAGAATCTGCAATGCGCATGCGTAGTCACCTGGCAACAGTGAACTTATATGATCCCTCAACAACAGTTAGTCCCACTCTAGTCGGGGTTTATGAATATGATATAGGCCTAGTTAGTCCAAGACTAGTCAGGATTAACCTCAGACCAACTCCGAGGAAGATCATCTCCGGATGATCCTTGTACTAAGATCTGACTATGAATAAGACCTTTCAAGTTTAGAATATGACAAACAATGTTCTTCATTGCCCATGTCCATTTTAGCGTTTCGAATGCACTAGTTATTAGGCATGCTTCACAGGCCATAAAATATAAAGACAAAGCGGACAGGGCAGATGGCAACGTAGGGAACAGTAATAGTTCTAGGAACGTGGACCGACGTCAAGCGAGCACCCCCCAGCTTCCTTAACTCGAGAATCTTAAAGTTCCCCCATCACAGTTATTCCCGCCAAACATGAGATTAAACTACAGTAATGTGCAGCAAAAAATTAACATAAAAATAACTTTTACATTTTCTGTCCGTTACGACTTATGAGTAACTTACAAGTTGCCTTGGAAAAAATGTAACGAGTTACTCCATAAAGATACATTAAGGTAACTCGTTACTAATTAACTCCTTAATTTCGTTAAGTTATTACCCAACACTGAAATTGGTCTTTCGAGAATATAGGATTCCCGAAGTATTATAGGAACAGCATAATACTGCAGCCAGTGGCTACTTTGGTGTTTATAAGACCCTCGAAAGAGTTCGACTGAGATTCTGCTGACTTCAATATCGAGATGATGAGAAGTTGTGAAGGTGCGACGCCTACAGGACCAAGGACTATGGGATAAGTCACGTCCAGAAATGCAATGTTGGAGCCCCAGTAGAGATGTTGGCAGTAGATATTCTGGGTTCATTGCTTGCCACAGAGAGGTTCGATATCAACTGGTGCCCTAAGATTACTTTACTTAGTGGCCTGAAGTAATTCCCCCTCTCAAACCAAGAAACACATACTGTAGCCGATGTATTTATAGAGCATGTCTTCTTGAGGTTTTGGGTGCCGCTAGATCTACTTTCGGATCAGGGACAAAATTTTGAAGCAGCTGTGTTACAGGATGTTATATAAATTCTGGGTATGAAAAGACTCATACTAAAGCTTTACACTATCAATCCGTTTCAATGATCGGGAGGATTAAGTGCTTTCTTGAACATTATCTGTAGGTTTTCGAGGCAGACAATGAACATTACTGGGACTCAAATGTTTGCAATTGTTTCTCCTTGCTTAACGTTCGGCAGTTCACGACTCTAAAAGTGTAACATCACCAATGATTCCAACGCCATGTAGCTCAAACCAAGCATTACAAGGGTGTTACAGAAGATCAACCTCAAAGAACATTCAAATCATTTAAACATCAAATGGCAAACCCAAGGTGGCAATTCTCCTTAACAGTAAAGCATGACAAAGAATAAATTATTTTTGCTGAATATTATTTGGAGGAGAAAAGTTATTTTTAAATGTGAAATTTGGAAACATTTTGCTTTTGTATATTGTGAAAATATTTTCTGTGCTATTTGACTACATTTCAGGTACATAGAATATTTAAAAAATAGTGATGTAACACAAGAGATTAATAATTCACAATTTACTATATTGCTATTATCCTTATAAATCTCATATAATCAGGAATCTTTTACCATCTCACATATTTAATCCTTCCTGATTGAAAAAATTAATTTTGAACAAATATTTAACATGCTCTATAATAACTCTCAAAAGTTAAACCCAAAATTTTATATTTTAACAATTAATGTGGTGCTACCTGATTGGGGACTAAAACCCAGCCCTTGAATACTTGACCTGAAGAGTTTCATCATACTTACCCATGAACTGCTTCTCAATAAGCCTGCAGCTTATGCTGGCTTTTAAAGAACCAAAATATTAGGCTCCCCTCCCACAGTACAAGGCCTAACTGGTCACACATTATGAAACACCAATCAAGGATCAGAATTTAAATTTGGACATGTGCAGAGGTCAATAAAAAATCTTTAATTTTATGACATCTTCACTGGCGGCGCTGCGGCGCCCTCACTACGCCGGCATGGCTGCAAGCCAGGGCGATGCTAGTGCTGCTGGCAGCGAACTAGGGACACACCCAACAGGCATAGGAGCGCCTTCGTAAATCGCCCCGCTCGAGGCACACGGCGTGGACACTCATGCTGGAACTTCAAGCCGTTAACTCAGATGGCCAATAGTCTATGTAGTAGATTCCTTGCCCGAGGTAGCCTACGATGACAATGCTACTTCCTGACAGATGGTGCTTCCCAACAAATGTAGGACTCTCTCATCACGTTACCATATTATATTTCTGCCGGATATGGTGGTTTTACGAGCGTTGTTCAGTAAACTTTCACCGTTAACTTCCGATGATAGCATTAAGAACACTTCTGGAGAAAAGCATGCCACTTTCAACCGACAAAACGAGGCTACAGGCCCTCTAGAATGCTATTTCAGTGAGATTTCTGCCACAGACAGTTTACACAGAGTGATATTTTGAGGAGACATTCTGAAACTTGTAGCATTGGTTATCTGCAACTACAATCAGCTCCGCACTCTGCAACAGGCTTGGCCTGCTCCACAGTCGGTTCTGCAATGGCAATCAGCTCCACTTTTAGCTCCACCAACCTATACCCCCACTCCCTCCCCGAGACATCATCCTTCACAACGAGCTATACTGTGATTATTACTGGAATTAATTGGATCCCTGCTGCGAGATTCTAGACTCTCCTCTCCTGTGGTTATCTACACCTGATGCACTCCTCTCACCACCCCTTCTCCAGCCTACCCCCCCCCCCTCCCATCATCTACCTCCTTCACAATGAGGTACCCTGTAATTACTTCTGGGATTAATTGGATGCCTGCTGTGAAAACGCAGTCTCTCTTCTCCAGTTATTTATTCTGAATGCCTGGTACACTGCCACCCCACCCTCCCCTCTGCTGTCATGTGATTTCTTACCCACTCCCTGACCCCTCCCCATCCATTCATTTTCCTCACGAATATACTGTATCCAATTATAGACTTTCTCGCCAGACAGCAATGCTGCCATCATAAGCTGAGAGCCTAGTTGTAGAGTTGGCCATTAGGAGCACTGGTGTATCTTAATGTCGTCATAGGTCTCTAGATAGCGCGCCAGTTCGATGTATTGATTAGATTGGCTTCTCACATCGCCTGCTAGATGGAGCATCACTCGCTCGCCCTGCCAGAGACACTGTATTGCTATAATCAGTTGCTAGGTGCGCTGTTCTCGGCTGGAAGCTTAGGACAATTTCTCCATACTATATGTAATTATTTAATACTTATAAAAATTTGAGTTCTAGTGGATTTGAACTGCCAACACCAAGGTCGCCAGACTGACTGACACCTTTGACCACTTGACCACGAGAGATTGTTTTTCGGCGGAAGTTTTAATAATCAATAAAGAGAAGGAAAACCATCTACCACATTCAAAACGATTATGAAGTATATGAATAAAGCAGCATTAAAAAAATGTTACATATTCAGGTAATATTTGTATTTATCACTTCAAAATTTTCGTACATAAATGTATGAAGTGACGTATTAACGAACTCATGTTTAAAGGAGATTTTGTTTATGGGTTATGACAGCTGTCAAGGTGTTGGAAAGGCGGTAGGAATCTGCCACACGTTCGGGCAGAAACTTGGACGGCTGTCGCTTTGTCAGAAATGAATTAGAAAGGTTTTGGGGGTGGCGAAGGTGAGGTCTAGGATGCAGTTTACCCGACTAGGTGCCAGGCGTCGTCGAGGCGAGGCCGAGATGGTAGATGATTGTTGGAGCATGACGACTCTCTGTGACCTCAGGATTGCGGGCCATATGCCCGGATCCAATCTCCTCCCCGATGATGCATTTGACCGCTGCCCCGATGATGCTATCTCCAATTAGGGTGTATTGTTGGTGTTTGTTAAACGGTAACCGGTGGGCCGACTACGAACTATGCTGACCAGTCTTTGGCGGGAAACTTATAAAACGTTAACACTCAGGTACTGGATTGTTAGGGCCAACCACACACCCATAAAATACGGAACACTTGCTAATACATATATACTAGCGTAAATGGGATAGAATAAAGAAAAACTTATATATGATATGAGCGGGTATTGTTAGGGCCCATCCCTTTAAATGCACAAGGTGGTCAAAATAACTTACGTACTGTTCAGTTCACAGCAGCATTTATTCGAAGTCATTACACATCCCTCTCAGGGGAACAGTTTACATGTAAATAAATGTGGCTACACAATACAGGCCAGTGCGGTTAAGCTGAAAACTGTCTTGCAACAATGATGAACTTACGGTATTAAATGCATCCCGGGGCGATGCTATTCCCATGGGAAGTGAGGGTAGTGTACCGGGCGGCTAAAATGAGAAAGATTCCAGAAGATGAAGTCTATTACAATTACATGTCCATACCAAAAATGATTAAGGCCGCCCGGCAAGCGGGAAAAGCCAGAGCTCATGGCACACGAACCACCCTCGTACTATGCTACTCGTTGATTGATTATCCCGCCTTACGCGCAGGTGGATCTCGGCTGACCCACGCACCATAACAGAACAGAGCTACTTTCTGCTGCAACATATTTCCTGCTGAACAGCATGCTACCTGCCAAAACTTATGTTTAAAAAATACATATAGGATTCAGCAACACGAAACACTGATGAATGATAATGGACATTGTGCTAGATGAGTGACGAAAGAAATACATATGAAAACAAGCTCAACAACAGCCTGGAAACTAGAAAATATAAACAAGCAATAAATCCTTTAATAATATACATAAAATAACATATGGAGTGAGCCCTGGGCCCTCGAGTCCAGTGATTATTAGGGTCTACTTTTATATTACTCCACCTTGCGAATTTTCCATTGTAAGCATCTCTGGCAACCACCAGCTGCGCTGCACCGGTGTGCCCTCATGCTGCACTACTCTGCACTGCACTGCACCTGGTCGCGCACCCACGACCTGGTGCACGGTCCCCGCAGCTGTAGAGCGCACATTTCTGCTGCGGTAGCATTGCAGATTGCCGTCGGACAAACTGTCTTAGGGGCGAGGGAATGTAGCACACGTCAGTTCACACCAGCAAAATATTCAAAACGTAATTTTTAAAGAAAATGTGTGTTTAAATTAAAAATATATTTTTTAAACTTTTACAAAATAAAAATCGAGTGGCGTATCAAAAGAATCGTATTTTTAGACATATAAGATAGTGTTGTCATAAAAAATGATTATGGAGCTACAACTGTTGTCATATTAATTTTTAGTACGCATAGAAGCAATATTTATTTTCTTTTGAAATTAATTATGTAACCACTCTGTGCATCAAATATAATACATCGCTTACCTTACAACAGGTAATTTAAGTCCTAAATCCTTTTTGATAAAGTCAATTACGAATTTAAGCCCTTTCGTAAGTGTGGTCATAATTTCCGAACCATCGATGCTGTAGTGATCAAATTAACAATATAGGCACCATACCCGACATGCACCATACGGTAAGATCATTTAGACTCTAAACCCTTTCTGGCAATGTTAATTATGTGTTATGTCCTTTCATAAGCATACTTCCTCATAATTTACAAACCATTCAAGGTATAATAATAATCAAATTTATAACATACACATCACTCCAACAAAAAACAACTCCACAAGATCAAATACACCTAAAACCATTTTGTAGGCATAGTTAGGCATAAACTTACCAAGTGCATACTTACCTAGTGTATACTTACCAAGTGTATACTTAGAAAGTGTATAGTTAAGAAGTGCATACTTACCAAGTGCACACTTACCAAGTGCATACTTACAAAATGCATACTTACCAAATACATACCTACATTTAATTTTATTTTCGATTTTAAAAAGATTTTATTTAGGAGTTGGATAGGTGCTAGCCTTACTTAATATAATGGGAATTTTGGATTTAGGTTCCATTCTTGATCAAGGTATGTATTATTATTTTATTTCTCATTTTTTGGTCAGAACACCTAATATTATTTTCATATCCGATTTTAACAAAAATTTAGTTTTGCTTTGCATTCCTGCTTATAGTAACTAATGTAATGTTATTTTTGGATTACCGAGATCAATTCCCAGGCGACTCACTTAATATTTAAAAAAAAAAATATTCTGGGAAATGCAATCTTACACAGTGACTCAAATTCGCTGTCTAACATATTACCTGATCAGTGTCTACAGTTCAACTAACATGTTATATGTTCAATGGAAACTGTTGAATGTCTAGAATGGTGGAGGGGAATGCAGTTATATGATGTAATTGGGTAATTGTGTAATCATATAACTAACATAATCTATCAAATCCATACTTGCATAACATGCAATGAATATTTCCTAGGTATGCACGTCTACACACGAATAATTAACAACTAAACATTCACCAACTAGTATGTCCTCTCAATAAAGCAACTAGATTTCAACTGTCATATATCTTATCATTTGTTTCAGAGTTTGTAAATATTATTATTATGATGCGTGCCACATTCCCTTCTAATACCGTTTGCCCACCACTCAGCATTCCAGCAACGCAGCATACATCCGCACTCTACCTGCGCAGCCAGTGCGCATGGGTGTGTGAGACGTCATGCAGGCAGTGCAGCATGGTGTAAGTGCCATTCAGTGTAGCGCCTGGCTACAGAAGGCAGGAACTGCATGGCACGGAGGAATCAGAACCCTCAGGGTCTATTTTCATATTCTTAAGGGCAAGTTAAGGCTTTAAGGCAGACGCCAATCAATATCCAGTTATTGTATTTGGAAAGACGTTAAATAAAGCCGACCGTTTTCTCATTAACCACAGTACATTAGGTCTTTTATTATTTTCTGTTTTATTCATTCCACATGTTACTATCCATATTTCCTCCGCCTTGTTCGTTCTATGTTACTTTTAAGCATGTTGTGAAGGAGGTATTATGTATGTCTTTTCAGCCTGCAGTAAGCGTGGCAAGTCCAGCATATTGCTACTTGTTTTAGAAAGTAGTTCCACGTGACTCGCCAGTGCAGCAAGCTGGCCAGCGTGTCACGTCTATGTAGTTAGCCAGAGCTCAGCGTCTGTAGAAGCAGGTCGCGTTCGTGGCATGTCTCGCTTTTCACGCCTGAGTGGCACTTAAACTTTTGTGAACCTATCATGAATCTGCAATAGCCACTCGGGACACCTCTCCTCCACTTGCCCAGTGCTTGCATCGCCTGGGGAAGCTTTAATTTCATCTTAATCATTATTGTTCACGTGTCGTTTCTCAGTGTCGCCTTACCGGCAGGCTTAAGCCCGGCACATGTATAATGAGTTGTCTCCTAGAGGGACCTGTAAGCGTAACCTGGATAAATCTTATATTAAAGTAACAGTGTTTATTATTTCAGGTCAGCCTACGGACTTTTAAGGGTGAGGGCCCTACTTTCCGTCAAAGTGCAATGTTTGTCTATCATATCAAGTGTGTTTGCTTTTATGGTTTTTTTAATTCTTCTTACTGTTTTCAAGTGTTACTGGGGCTTGTGGCTAGCCCGAATAGGCCTCGGCATAGCACGCAAAACACTTGTCATCAGTTATTATTATTAAATGTTGGAGTACTAGCACGTCTGGAAGGATGCCGCCTTGATCGTCAGCCGAACGACTCCGAGACTACCAGAGAATGCTCTACCAGAGTATGCCATCATGCTAGTGATGCCTGGCGCCCAGGTAACTAAATCCAAAACTCCCCATATTTCCCTGGAACCTAATATCACCACATAAAATTACTCCTCTACCGCCGCTGCACCGCAGCACCCACCTTCGATACTTTGCCCAACGTACGGTTATTTCCTAGGACCCATCCGATGTTAATTATGGGTGGAAGGTATTACACTCACACTATGCTACCATTTACTATACAAAATTATCAAGTATGCACATTATATGTAGACAGACAAACATATTCTCCCGACGAACGACCGCTCAAAACTAAAGCCATACCATAAACGTGATGCCGATATGATATTTTCAAGCGAGGACACTTCCTGCTTTATTCCTGTCTGGTCAACGAATCCTAACAGGAAAAACAATCATGTATGCGGCTTCAACATGTACCAGCACCCACAGACAGAATATTTACAATGATTTACTCTGATAAAACATTTAATCATGTAATAGCAAAACAAACACCCATGCACACACATAAACACATATACACACAACATTCCACACAACCATGCAAACACTCACACATACAAAAATGTTGTATAACACAAAATCCACACACTTACATATACACTTATATACAAATAATTTGCACATACCATACCAGGCAAGTGCAAAACCCCATACCACCAAACTTTACAAACAAAACTAAATACTAGAAAACTATGTCAACATATCATACAACTCAAATAAACAAAGCATTCAAAAAAGTCACATTCATATTATGGAACCACTTTTAACAACATACCGCTCACTTTCAAAACACCTAACATCAAACTTAACAAGCAAAACTAAATACTTAACAATTAAATAAAAACTATCATACCACACAAATGTGCAAATCTCCATCATCTTTCATGCAATATACATTATCACACTTATTTAATTTAAAGTATAATTATAAACAAAAAAGTAAAAATCTTTTCAAGAGTCACTTTTTTAAATTTACTAAATAACATCATTTAAAACAAAATTAAGATCCCAATAAAACATTTGCCTCACTCAAATTGTGTTACCCCATACTACATATAGAAATCAAAAATTGTTTATTTCATAAAAATCCCTTAATCAAAGAATGTTTGTTAAGATCTGCTCTTTTTAAAGGTTGATTCGATCCTTCTAGTATACTTAGATATTATCTGCATAACATGTATTTATACAATTAAACCTTCTTTCATCTCACAAGAAGCTTAAGTATTGTTTAAATATTACTATGTTTATCTACTTCCAAAAGCATCAAAATTGAAGCATACATAGTGATTTAGCCAATACTTCAACCTAAACATAGGTGTTTACAGTTTTACTAACATACTCTTTGTTTCAATTCCCAATGAGGTAAATATGCATATATGAATTACTATGCTCGATATTTGTTTATACCCACTCTTCTTAAACATTAAAACATTAGATATTTAATAATTCTTTACATTTAACGTTATTTCTATCTATCATTAAGTTTGAGACTTGCTTAATTAATATAGTATAATAACACACATGCTAAGTACTAATTATGCAACAAACATCAACTTTACATAATACAAGTCGATGCATTACCTAACATACCCTGTCATAATCAAAGACATTTTAATCTTTTTAATTATTCTAGGAAGATTGTTTTGTCAATGGCTGACAAACTCTCACAAGCTTCCGAATAACACCATGTTTAATTATTATCTATACAGCTTAAACATTTGAGAAACTTCAAAAAAATTGTATAGATAATATTTCGTTAGGCTTACATTGGGAGAGTTGAGCACATACGCCATAATTCATCAAGACTAAAGTATGTATATTCTCATAACAAAAATACATATCTAGCGAGAATATTTACACATAAGTAGTATGTACATAGCGATTCAAGAACTGTACAGGATAAGCAGATATTTCTTTTAATCGCATATCAAGTAAATTAACCAACGTATTGGCGTAGTGAATATCCAACTGCAAGTAGTATGTATGTAATGAGATGAAACCATATACCCATCGACAGATGAAAAACAATAAATAAGAAAGAAATACAACTATAGGTTTGAGAACATACTCATTCCTTCATTGCAAGCCAAACTCACTGTTTAGCACTAGTATTTATATATTGAATAACTAAGATGTTTAATTTCACTCTAAGTATACATCTTACCATAACCAAAACTAACATTTGACTAACTTATGTTTGATATTATACATAACTTATATACATGATATCTTGCAACACACTACACAACAAACACCTAGACAATATGTATTTCCATCATCTACCTCACTGTATATTCAGCACTAAGCAGCATTCATAATCTCTCTACACCGATCTATCACAGTTCATCTAAAACAAAGAACCACCTAGACACACCCACACAGGACTCCAACAGTCTAATATCATCTCTGGGAGGAGAACAATGGTCTCGCAGAAAAGATGGAAGTAAATGCGTTATCTAGGAAGGTTACACAATCACAAAATGCATAACAGGCTATACAATTAAAGCATACTGTTATAAAACTATTTTTAAAAAATTCACACACTTGAGAAATACCACATTCAACAAAAGCATGTAAGAAAATATAACCATGCATATCATAGAAAAATCATTCCTTATTCCTCAAAAACAATTTTTTTCCTTTAAAAAATTATTCCTTATTCCTCAAAAATCATCCCTTAATCCACAAAAATTATTCCTTATTCCTCAAATAGCATTCCTTATTACTCAAAAAATCGTTCCTCATTCCTCAAAGCACATATCTAACAAGCTATGGGAATACAACAAAACATACATAGATATATTCCAACACATAAACAGACACACAATATAACACAGAAACTCATATACAAAGAACCAAAAATATTCGAATTGATAAACCCGCTCCACCCAAGATCTGCTCCTAATGAACCAAATTGACTTAAATTAACGCAAAATGATCCAAAATAACCCAAATTGACCAAAAATGGCCAAAATATACTCCAAAACACACACACATGCGCACACACAAACAGAATGAAGTAAATACCTAAAACCTACATCGCTTTCTACCACTAGGGTTTAGCTAAAACACACCATCCATTTACACTTTTCGTGAACATAGTAACATACAAGGAAGAAAATATCACATTTAAAAACCATTCAAGGATAATTAAACAAATCAGTAAGAGTTATAATCCATTACTTAAAAAAATATGGCAATTGTTCCGTATTGCATATCGTAATGGGAAAACCATACAAACATTCAGTGTGTACTATAAAGTATCCATCCCAATTGTTTACTTTGCAGTCTAGTGCCGTTTCGCGTATCCAGCCAAGTTCCGTTTAGCGTATCCAAATTCGGCAACAATTGTTCCATATCGCGTATCCAAGCATTTTTTCCCGCAAATTTTCTCTCACGAATGGGAATATGGTGTGCGCGGGATGTAAAATCACAATGTTGAACGCCAGGCAAGTTATTCAATCCTCACCGGACATAAACACGTTTCTCATCGAGCACGACATTCTCAAATCGACGATGCGGTGCGAAAAATGCGGGGAAGGCGAAGCGAAATTGGTGGTAAACAGTGGCTTGTTTTACTGGTGCCGGTGGCGAATGGAGGACGGTACCAAATGCAACATTAAAGTGTTGGCGAGACAGGTCAGTTTCATGGGAGATTCAAACTTGTCTCCGGGCAAGATGGTCGAGTTGTGTTTACTCTGGTACCTGATCAAATACCCTCGACAGCAGACTATAGTGAACGAACTTTTGTGCTCGGGAAAGACGGTCGTCGCCTGGTCGAGTTTCTGCCGCCAAGTGTGCATAGACTGGGTGTCGACGTACAGGAAACGCATCGGCGGGCCGGGCAAAGTGGTCGAGATCGACGAGTCGGAATTGGACAAACGCAAGAACCACAAAGGACGCAAAGTTCACGGCCAGTGGGTTCTCGGCGGAGTGCAGCGGGACGATTCGACGTAATTCTTCCTGGTGCCGGCGGAAAAGAGGAACGCGGCGACCCTGACCTAAATCATTCGCGAATGGACCGCTCTGGGCACGACGATAGTTCCAGACTGCTGGCGCGGTTACAGCAACTTGGACATTCACGGCTACCGTCACATGCAGGTGAATCACAGGCGGGAATTTGTGCGCAGCGAAAAGCGCGGACTGGTGAACACTCGAAACACGCTAAAGATGAAGAGGGGCGAGATGTTGAGGGCGCACACTCAAAACATCGAGCGAAGTTGGTGTTCTGTGCTATACAACATTCCCTGCTTTGGCCGACGAAAAAAATCTTGGGTCGGCTACCAGGCCGAGTACGTCTGGAAAACGAATCATCGGTACGGAGAACGACTGCATGCTTCACTGATTCACGCCGCCGACATGCACCATCGTAATCGGCGCAGAGGAGATGGCGGCGAAAGCTATCCTAATTTCGACAGGTATCTGTTTGTTATGGTTGTTTTGAATTTACGGGCACGAGAGAGATTGAGTTGCTGTTGCAGTTGCAGTTTGAAAAAAGTTAATTGAGTTGCTGTTGCCATTGTAGTATAAAATTAAAGTGTGATTGACTTGCTGTTTGTTTCAGTTTAAAGCGTGATTGACATTTGTTTGATTCAAATTAAAACTAATGTTTAATTGAGTTGTTTTGTTCAAGTTTAAATTAATGTTTAATTGAGTTGCTGTTTGATTCAAGTTTAAATTAATGATTAATTGAGTAGTTGTTTTATTCAAGTTAAAATTAATGTTTAATTGAGTTGCTGTTTGATTAAAGTTTAAATTAATGTTTAAATAAGTAGCTGTTGGGTTCAAATTAAAAATATTGTTTAGTTATGTTGCTGTTTTTATTTGCATAAAAAAAAAGATCGAATGACATGCTGTTCGTGTAAACATTCATTCGCAATCTGGGAAAAAGCCTAAAATAGTAGAGTGGGTCACGATGAGTCCGCCCGGCGACGACGGATATACTTGTATCTGTTGCATTCGCAAAAATTGGATCTGCCATCCTCAATTATTGAGGTAAATTGATTAAATAAAAAATTACATTCATTCGCGATCCGAAAAGGCACAGCGCGGTCGTGTCTGTCATGACCGATTTAGCCGGCGGCGGATGCAATTACATACGCTGCTGCTTTCGCGGATTTTGGACCTGCCAGTTTCGAGTGTTGAGGTAATTTCTATAAAAAAAAAGTGATGATGTATGTATAAAACTTTAAAATTTATATGGTTACATTTATAAAAAAATTGAATTTTTAACTGTACATTATTTTACCGTACCCTTTTAATGATTGCTTTTGTGTAAATCTTTATGTAATAAATGGTTAAAAATATTTTTTAAATGTTATTAATTTTTTAATATCCTCTTAAAAAAAAATTTACAATTATGCATCGCGAATCGCGTGTATTTAAACAGGGACGAGAAAAGGGCGAACAAAATTAATTTTTTGGATACGCAACAGGAAACTTTTAGCAATAGTTACTTTTGGCACCTGGATACGTCACGGGAAACAAATGGGGTCTTTTACCGTATATTCCGTTTTCGGCTTGGGTACGCTATAGGAAATAATTGGGTGTAGGTCGAAATTTCTCTCCCGACTCGGCTGGTTAGGAAATTCGAAACAAGTGGGGTGTGGCACAAATTTCCCCCCTTCCTGCTTGGATACGCAATGTCGTCCTTTTCGGCCCTGCGCGTTTATTCACCTGGATCTGCAAAGGGAAACTTTTGGTAAAAACCAGCGTTTTCAAGGTGCGCTGGATACGTAGGGGGAAACTTTGTATTTTCTTTGGATTTTTTCCCGGTTGTGGTTGGATACTTAATTGGCGGTTTTTTGTCTCGACTTTTTTTATCATTGGATAAGTAATACAGTGGTTTTTGAGTGATTTAGATACGCAATATATATCACTATATATGAATATATCACTATATATATAATTTTAGTGATTGTTCCATATTGCGTATCTAAATATATATATAATATAATAAATAAATAAATATATATATATGTGTGCAAAACTATATTCATATAGAGTTCACATACAAGAAATAAACAATTCCCACGAGGGAAAGTATACCACACATGCAAATAGCAACTTCACCATTCACTCTACAGAACATAACAAACAAGATATCACACTACAACAATCCATAGTTAGATCTCATTAAAAACAAACACACTCACACACAGAACATGAAATATCCCATTTTACAGACTTGCTTCACTCAAGACTTGTTCCTATTTACCCAAAATGACTATAAAATGATCAAAAATTAACCCCGACTAACTCAAAAGGACCCAAGTCGACCCCAAACAGAGTACTAATAACTATAAAACAGAAACAGAATGAAGTAAATGCTTAAAACTTCATAGCTTGTTACCACTTGGGTTTAGCTTAACACACCATCCATTTACACTTTTCGTCAACACAGTAACGTACAAGAAAAAAATTTCATTTTAAAAACAATCCCAGGATAATTAAACAAATCAATAAGAGTTATAATTCATTGCTTTTTAAAAAATATTAATGCAAAACCATTAAAAATAACTATTTCCACGCACAGCTCATAAAGAAGAAATAAACAATGTTTATATATTAGTAGAATACACTGCAAACACAAATACCCCATATTATAAAGGACTTAGGTTAAAACATTATACCATAAATACCTACAACACACAAACACACACGTGATATTCAATTTAGTAGAGAACATTTTCTATAATAAACACTTATGTTAGACTCATCTCATCTTCTACACAGTATTCACTTATATATTTACCTTTAAAACTAATATTACATTGTAATTTTTTGATGCATTCATTTATTTTTCAGACTTATATTTATAATAATTTCTTTTATATTACATATAATTTTTGTCAAATGTTCATTTACAGAATTAGAGGCCTCACCATATCACCAATACACACACACACACACATACACCAATCTTTACCATTCTTTACGAATATTTTCATCTATTTTTAACAATATTTTCATCAATATAATAACAATCTTTATCAATCTTTACCAATCTTTACAAATCTTTCCATCAATCCTTACCAAACTTTACCAATCTTTCCATCAATCTTTAGCAATATTTACCAAGCCAAGTGTTTGCAGGCTCTCTCTATCCATGCATAAAAGAAAAACGTTTCACCTATTGTCTCCAAAAAATTATACGTATCGGTAGAATAAATGTTTGTGTATGCATTCAACTTTCTATGCATTTTATATTAAAGTCTTCATTATCATTTTATTAACTTTTATAAGCAACTGCTCATAGCAACACTTAAAAATTGGAAGTCATAAAATTAATAAAAACAATAATCTCCCATACACTTTAACTTTATTTCACACAGTTATCAAAAAATGCATAGTATTACTTACATACATTCAAACATATTCTCCATTCAAGAAAAGTATTTATGCTTTAACCAAATTGTATATTTTACCAAAAGAAGACATTTGGATGGGCGATGTTAGAAAATATCGATAGATTATTAGCTGTTCATGGTGAAGAAAATGTTGGAAATAATTATTATAATGGAAAAGTAAGCATAATAAATATGTTAAAAAATAAAATTTCTGAATTTGTTATTAATAACCCAAAAGGAATTTCATATCTTATAAAGAGTTTTAAATGTAATTCCACATTCTTTTTGGAATTCAGAACGTCATGGCAAAGGAATAATAAATTGGGCATTAAACAACTTAAATTAACCTGAAATGCATTTGCCAGGCTATAGTTACTGTGGACTATTTACAAAATTAAATGAAATATTGGAGATAGGAGACATTGGAATAAATTAATTAGATGTAGCGTTTAAATATCACGATATTGCTTATAAAGACCACAAAGCTTTAGAATCCAGACTTGAAGCCGACAAAATTTTACAAAAGGAGCAAAAGAAATTATGTCAGATAAAAATATTCCAATTGGTGAAAAAATCACTTTTGCAGCTGTTACAACTATGCTTACAAAAAGAAAAATAGGGCGGGGTGTTAAAATTTATTAAATTATTACTATTTTTTCTTTATAAATGAAGCTAAAAAATATAACTTTCTATATACCCATTGATCAATTAAGAGATTTGGGTATAGATAAGTGTTTAACAAAAGATCAACTTGAGAGAAAAATAGAAAATTGAAAGAAGGGAAAGGTTTCAAATTAACTTTGCCACTTCTTATAATTAAAAAAAAAATAAAAAAATAAAAATAAAAAATTTGGAAATGGTTTATATTACGGTGGTTTTTGACATTTTAAATTCCAGTTTTATCTGTATTAGGATTTTTAGCTGGAGGAGCTAATGCAATTTATTATTTCGTTAAACAAAAAAAAAAGAATTAGAAGGACAACAGAGACATAATTTAGCAATGTAAAATAAATCAAGAAGTAGTTTAGTTGCAAATAAAAGAGGAAGAAAAAATGGAACTTATTACAATTATATAATTTTGAGATTTGAAAAGTATGTAAAAATACTAAACATTAAAAATCTCAGAAAAGTCTATATGATTGATGTAATGAAGAAAAATCCCATATATTTTATTTGCCTGCAAAGTGGAATAGAAAAAATAATATTTTTAGTTTAGATAATAATCTAGTTTTCTTTTCTATTGTGATGGGTTTTACTCTTTATAAAATAATTACTATGTGATGATACTGTAACCTTTATTAAGGGATCTAATAAAATACATTAGTAAGCCTTTTGATATTAAGAGAGGCGACATTTTAACTTTTAAAATAAAATAAAATTAAATATCTGAAAATGATGATGGATTGATGACTATAATATGGATATTCAGGATGTATAAAGAATAAATATAAAAAATAAACATAAAGAATAAATATAATGAATAGATTTAATGAATTAAAAATATATAAAAAATAAATATATATTTTTTACTATTAAATGGAGAATACTTGGTGCTTCAAGTGTAAGAAAGTTACTAAAAATAGTAATATAAAAATGAAAATACTAAAAACGGACGATTATTTCAGAAAAGTACGTGTTTGATATGTAATTCTAATATATCAATATTTTAAAAAAAATTTGCCAAATATAAGAGAAGGAATAATCAATGAATATATAAACCAGCAAGAAGAAATTTTTCAAGAAGAAAAGTAATAACATATGGAATTGACTATTTTGGCAAATTGATCTTGTTGAAATGGATACTGGTAATTAAAAAAGTATCCTCATCATAATCAGCCAGTTCAATCGTGAATTGATGTGGCCTCTTAGAGTTAGGAATTCAGGTAGAATTTCAATAGTCTTCTCCAGGTAGAACGGTCTTGGGCGACTCTCTGCCAGTTAAGTCCAGCAACCCTGCATATATCTTTGTCCCAATGGTCTAGTGGTCTTCCTCTTGGTCTCTGATGATTTCGTGGACTCCATTCCAACACTGTTTTTGTCCATCTTTCATCTTACATCCAAGCAACATGATCAGCCCATTGCCACTTCAAGGTGGCTGTCTTCTCCAAGACGTATTTGATGTTAGAAACTGATCTGATGTCTGTTGCTTTTTTCTTGTCTTTTCTAGTTAAACCCAGCATTGACCTTTCAATAGCTCTTCGAGCTGTTCTAAGTTTACCTTTCGTAAATGCATTGAGAGTCCAGGTCTCACAGCCATAAGTCAGCACTGGAAGAATGCACTGGCCGTAAACTGTTTTCTTTAGATTTTTGGGCATATCTGATTTGAGGACAATTGCATGTTTTCGAAGTGCTTGCCATCCCAGCTTAATGCAACAGAAAATTTCTGGTCTTTCATCTCCTTCCATATTTACAAGCTGGCCTAGATAAATGTACTCACTGATGTTTTCTAAAGATATATTATTTATTTTTATATTCCCTGCTGTGACCGATTTATTGGACATGGCTTATGTTTTTTTTTAAGATTTAAGTCATATCACATATAAATAATGGACATAGATATATAAGACAGTTTTTTTTCAATATTCACTTTCTATACATATAAAATATAAAACAGCTAAAAATGAAGTAAATAGTTTCGAATGTATATTGATAAAAAGAAAACCATATAATTTACAAAGTGATAATGGTTTTGAATTTTATACTAAAACATTAAAATAATATAACAATACAGAACATAGAACTCTTGGTAAGAAACCAACTTAATGAAAAAAAATTACATCAAACATATATGTTTACAAAATCAAAATTCAAAGTTGGCGATGTTTTCCATAGTAGCAAAATTAAATGCATTTTTGAAAAATGATATACTTCTGATTGGACAACAGAATTATTTACTATTTTTAAAGTTTTAAATTCTGATGTAACTAATTACAAATTAAAATATATCAATGAAGAAGAAACAAAAGGTAGTTTTTATGAATACACAATAATGAAAACTAACTATCTCAATAAATATTTGATTGTGAAAATGTTAAAAAGTAAAGATGAACATTTATTTAAAATGGTTAGGTTTTGATTATTTTCACAACTCATGAATTAATAAAACAGATGTTTTATGAATCTTTAATATTTATATGTAATTATTTATTTCAAATGCAACATCTTTTAACATTAATAAAACACATCTAACATTAAGAAAACATATTTATCATTATTAAAACACATTTAATATTCCTAAAACATGTTCAAAGTTCATTTTAATTATTGTAACGTACATTCAACATATCTTAAAATCGAAAGAGTATTTTACAATAAAAAAAAAATAAATAAAGTCTTTGATTTTGTAAAAATAAAAAAATACAATAAAGTCTTTAATTTCATTTCTATACTTTTCTTCTTTCATTTTTCTACTCAAATATAATGCTATATAACCACATTAATCATCTCAACATTTTGCACAGATATCTTTAAATTTTTTCATAAGTCATGTCTCCACCAACAATGTCACTAAAAATATACTTTAAATTAGTATCATCTTGTTTAAATAGAAAATTCATACTATCTCTTACCAATTGTTTATGAATTTTCGAAAGAGTTTAAGATAAATAAAATACATCTATATATTGTCTTGCTCTAGTGAAATATTCGCGAATTATATCTCGATTGTCTAAAATAACATAATCAAATATAACCAAAGAATCATTTTCATGTAGATCTAAAGGTATCATTTCATCATTATTATTGAAAAAGTACCCCATTTTTCTTTAACTTTTAGCTTTTTAGATAACAATTCAATATCTTTATGTAACTGAATATATTTTGATTAACTTGAACTTATTGAGGAAACATACAATTTACTAAAATTTAACCAACCATTCTTATAAATAAAATTTATAATCAAAATAGTTTTTCACAATTACTTGAACCTAATATTATTGTCCTCATATTGTCAGGTAATAAAGTTTCATTACTTTACATTTAGTAATTTCTTTGTAAATTAAAACACCAACACCCCAATAAAATTTTTTCATTAATATTAAAATTGTTTTATTAAATGGAGAATAAAGTATTTAACCTAACAAATTACAGTTCCATATTAGAGAAGAAACTTCATTATGATATAATTCATAAAGATAAATATACTGGTTTAATTAGTTTTAAAACAAAATATGTAACACCTAATATAAACAACTATACTCTAACATTAATTGATAATAATAAAGTAATAAAAGTCCCTATATTACAACATAAGAGTAAAACATTATTTAAAACTATATACTCAATTGAACCATTTTCAACTAATAACATTGAACTAACAAATGTTTATGCGAAAAATAGAATATCGATCATATCTAAGTTTGATTTTAATTTTGGCGATCGATTATCTGATATTCTTTGTTTTGAGAGAAATATAATAATTTAAATAGAAAACATTGTTATAGGTACTAAATTACCTAATTTTGATCCACTAAAAAAGATAAATGTTCATAGCAACTTAGCATATCGAATGTTAATAAAATATGATTAATCTAGTCATAGAGAAACAAATATAATCGCCAGTTTTCCACCAAATACAATGTTTGGTTTTAGAGATTATATTATTTATAAATCTGTATATCCAATTTTTTTTTCAAATTTAATAATCGACGATTTAATCATATTGTTTTAGAAATTAGAGATGAAAATGGAGCTCTAATAGATTTTGATGGCTGTGATATTGATATTATTTTAGAAACTAAAGATAATAAAAGTATTGCAGATTTTATGAATCCATAAAATGAAAAAATTTAAGATTCTTATATAATTAAAAAAATTATAAAACTATACATCAAATTACACATAAATATTTAACATAAAAATAAAAATTACACATAAAAATAAAACGATTTGTTTAATATTCCCATTACAATGTATCTACAATATAATCTTTTTCAGTCAAAATCATACGTGTGTCATAATCAAACTTAAATTCTTTTCCCATGAACTTATTCACCGAATTTTGTGTTTATTTATCTCTTTTAATCATGTTGTTTTTTATAATAACATTTTTCTTAGTTTTTGTACTAATTCAGATCTCATGTTCAATGTCAAAGCATTTTCGTGATTTAGAGTGACTCCTTAAATTTTTGTAACTTGTTTTCCCAAAATGATTCATAACCATAACTTTTGACCAGTATTTATCCAATTGATACCATAATACTTTTTCCAAATTCATCTGTCCATTAACCGAGCATACAACCTGTATTAACAGTGTTTTTACGATCGTCAATGTAAACAACACTATCTGCATGATAATAATTTATCATTTAATTTATCTAACATTTGATATAATCTTAATATGGCATTTGAAGTTGTAAAAGTTCCTATAAATATATTTGTTGCAGTATTATATTCTACATAATTATCGTTGAATTTATATGTCACTTCAATTATATTATTGTTGATGTAAACAAAATTATTTATTTATATTTTATTTTTCAATAACGTTTCATACTAATATATAGGATTATCAATGTATACTGTTTGTGTTAAATTTTGTCTTTGGACAAATTTACCCTAAAGTGAATTTAAGAGTCGGTGGGAGTCATTTTGCCTCCATTTACCACCAATGTTAATATTTACCAGCAAATTGAAAGACAACTATACACTCTTTTGAAACTCAGTATTCTGGACACACAAAAGGAACTTAAAGCCTTCAAAATAGTATTTTTAAAAAGTTTAAATTATTATTTTAAATATTAACTTTTGCCACTTAAAACACGCAGTTTTTTCTGCACAAACATGTTATACGAGAAAAAGTGTCCTTACCATAATAAAATAGGCAATGTTTCCATTTAGATGGGTAATTAATTTTATTTGTGATTCAAAATTGCATTCACCATTGACTTAGTATTTATACTTTTTTTTTAAATTAAATAAAATATGTTTTAATGTATAATACTGCAAAGTACGTTTTGGACATAGGTGTGTTTTGACCTACAGAGTATTTCACGTTGTCTGAAAATCTCAGGTCGCGTGACAGCTTGATATAAGTAAGTGGGCTTACCGTCTCGTCGACAGCATAGGGTAGACGGAGTGGGGGGGGGGGGGCGACCACAGAAGCCTGTGAAGTGTACATGCAGTCCAGGAGGCCTATGCTGGCAAAACCACTCGAGCGTTGGTAAACGAGCTGTTTCTCCCGTTTGGCTTTATTTTCACGGTGACTACCCAACCAGACTAGTGGGTTATGTTGATTTGAAATAGGTGTTAACGTTTTTGTTATATCCAACATGGCAGTGGGCAGAGTTTAGGTTTTAGGTACTAAAACTGTTGAGCAAATCTTCCAACTACATTACAGATAATCAACTTGAATAGTAGATCATACCTATCCCGAAGCCTAAAACGTAACTAATATAATTACGAGTTTATTATTTTTAAAGGGATATTTGAGTGCTATGTGAATAAATTGACAACATTAAAAAATGTGGCACAGAGAAATCTGGATATAAGTACAAATACATTAATACACTTTGAAAGCATTTAATTATACTTGCATAATATGCTTAATGTTAAATAAACAACAATTTGTTGTTTTTAAAATGTAGACATTTAGTAAACCTTTCTATATTTTATAAACTGACAAGTATACATTTAAATAATTTGCACTTACATACAACTAAAATTCTTTAATGATGGATATAAGTTATCACTTTTAGTGTTATCTAGTTATTTCCAATGTAACTATTAATGCTGTATACGAATTACACGATATGTTTGCGATACGAAACTGTATGTAGAATTATCATATAATTGTACATGTAGTGTTCCAAGTTCAATAAATACATTCTCTTAACAGGAATGATTGAATTAGCAACCCCATACGAATTGAAAATATTAATTACTGGGGTTCGCTCGCTCTCGACCACACGGCCAAAATTCGTATACAAATCTCGTATACAACGACCAAGTTGGTGTTCAAGCATACCAAAACTGCAATCTAATCAGTGCGGCGGGCAGTTGTATACGAATGAGAACTCCAGCATAGGCCCCCAGGCGTGGAAATCATTAGTATCGCCTCATTTCAAGTGTTGGCACTGTAATATTAATACATAAATAAGTAATGGAGCGTCGATACAGTACGAAAGGAAGTGGGAAGTGAAGTGCTCAGATAAATAAAATAAAAAACCGAAACATTTGCAAGAATACTACAGCAGAAAAGGTAACACTTCGTTTTGTAAGTAATAGACATAGTTCGAAGTCTCTTATGTCTTTAAATACATGTGTCAAAACTTTACACGATTAACCTGATTTTTCTTATCTTACAATAGGTAACTACGCTTATCGTCGATTCCAATTTTCAATTCCGGACTCACTCTTTACCTTGGGAAACTGATGTTTACGATTAGTTGATTTAATTAATATAAAGAAAATACTTTTATTCTTATTTATAGTTTCTAAAGAATATAAGTATTATTACTATACACAGAAATGTGTTTCGGCTAGGGTCGCTTAATTCGTGGTAACATCTTTGAAGTTCTGGGAAAGGTGTGTATGTTTTCAACATAATATTACCTGCACTGTTGAAATCCAGTCTTTCACACAAACCTAAATTAACACCTGCGAACAACACACACACAGCTGTGGCCAGACCGAGATTCTAACTAGAAACCTTGTGGTCTTAAAGCTTCTGGCATTTGCTAGTTATTTTTTAATAATCCCCTGTGGCACAATCTGAATAGACAAAATGTTTTATCCTCGATCAATTTGTGAATCATCGAGAGAATGACTAAGTGTTATTTTCTCTATAGAAAATTCTCAATAAATTCTACGATTATAGATCACCTCGCCGACCTCCTGTGCACCGATCTGTGGTGCGGTAGGTTCTGGGTTCGAATCCCAGGTATGGCATGGGTGTTAGTCTAAGTTAGATCATCAGTTACTTTGTAAGCCATCCCCTGATAAGCCTTCGGGCATAACACTGGGAGACGTTAATAAGCCCAATTCAATCGACCACATCGTCTTGTCTCAAAGTGTAGAATTCAAGTAGGCACATCAGTAAAATTTTACTGGTTACATTTTTGCAGTTGAAATATGTCTTGTTTGGTGTTGAAAATACGTAATTGAAAAGGGGATGTTATAAAGAAACTATAAGTCGTGTAGTTGTGTTTAGAGTGATTATGATGGGATAGGAGACTAGAAGAAACATTTTGCACTTTGCATAACACACTTTTGCCTCATGTAAAGGACTTATGGAATCTGGAACTCTGAAATATTTATAGAAACAAAACTCATGCATGTGCCACTGAATAATTGCAGAAAAATGAAAACACACCATGGGATAAAATAGATATAATGAGTATGAAGTTGGAATATAAATAATTATTATCATTCCAAATTAAATTGCCTGAAAACAAACTTTAATAAGATTAAAAATTGTGTAGAATTCAAGTTAAATTAAGAATAATAAGAAAAGAAAATCTATTACTGTTATTGCAAGCAGGATTACTGTAAATTGGAATTATAGCACCATCCTCACAGGATAAAACTTAATGAAGAAAATGGAATTTATTTAAAAATAAAATAATCGAACTGCTGCAATAAATATAAACTTGAAAAATAAAATGAATGCAGGTTAGTGTTTCCCAGAAGTAGTTCTTAGTTTAGTGCCTTTTTCCTCTTGACACGAGTTTACTGAGCTCCATGTTATGGTAATGCAAAATATCTGTCTCGTAATAAAATCTCGTAATCTCGTAATACAATTTATCTCAAGTTTTCTTTTTAACAACACACTAGAATTTCAACTAAAGTTAATGTGATTTCAAAGTTCAAACTGATTAAGTTGGGTCTTTCAATTAAAATTTGTTCCGTTGCTTAGCTAATCGGTAGTGCTGGACTACTGGGTACTATCGTTGTTAAACATATTAATTACCACTTAAGGATCTGAAAATATGCCATCTTAGACGTACAAAAGTTTAGTTTCTGGAGATCACTTGAATTTATCAATAAATAATCAGATGGCTGCAGAATAACCAAAGCGTCATCTGGATGCAGGCTATACCAAAAGCCTGTGACATGACGTCACTGAAGTTCCTCGGCGCCTTCTTAGGCCGGTCACCACTAATAAATTAACTAGTAGGCTCTACAACTCTGAAATATAACATCTGTGGACAGGAACCTCAACTAAACTTATGTTGATGCTGGAGATTTTCCTATCGAAAATACCAGCGAATAATCTCGCCGCTGGACCGTTCACTTTCTGCAACTTCCCCAAAACTCGATCTAATTGGCGAGAAACTACTTCCGGTCAAACGAAACGGAAATATAATTGAAACATTTATTCTCTTCCAAAATAACATTTACAAGAATTAATTACGGTTTGATATAAAATAAAATAATTATACCATCACGTAAATAAACAAACAATTTGAAATTAACATATTTAGATCATAACCTCATCTCATAATTTATATCAGCATGTCATAAAATAACGCAAATAATAAAAATGAAATTAAAATTAGGATTGGTGGTTTACAAATAAAATATTACGTGTTTTTTATAAAATAATTATGAACCTAGGATGGGTTTAAATAATTAACGTTATTCAACATAATATGTAAATAAGTGTGAGCTGGTGTACAAAACATATGTAAATTATCGCGTGATATGTCCAAACTCATATGTACACAATTAACATTACCGTAGATATACATAAATACGTGTTCAACTTAAAACTGTTATAGTGTTTGACTTTTCTCATTGTTTCCCATTGGATAAAATCAAGTTGTCACGTAGCGAGCGAGATGTCCGTTTTTAAATCATTATATTCTGATAGCATATGCTACAGTACAGATATGTGAGTAGAACGCCTAATCTGTCAAGCATTAGTATCACATGTACTGTAGTAACGAAACAAATCACATAGCCTTATGTCGTAAATGTTACGCTATGTAAATTTAAAAAAAAAATAGCAAAAATTTGTTTGTTGTTTCAGTATTGTTAATATGATAACAAAAACTTTTTTTAAGTAGTGAACTGAATTAGAGATTTCACCTGTGTATATAAACTAGAAACAGTCTGTCGAAACTAAATATACAGTGTAGTTGAATTATGAAAAAGGGATTTCATACCAAGAAAAAATGTTTTTGAGAAACCTGTGCCATTTTTTCAGTCAATAAAACCATTATTTGCATCACAGTTTTATATAGTGCAAAATATCGATAGTGTGATTGTCATTTCTGTTCGGGAATATTTGTAGTAAGATTATGAACAACTTTTGTGTTACACAAAATAAAACGGTCAAAAATCAAGTTTTTCATCACTGAGAAAAAAATTGCTGTAATTAATATGACTATATTATCTTGATTTCCTCTAAGATACCCTTGTCCCACTCTTGAACGCCCCGCTAATACGGAAAATTTGTACATGCTATTCAAATACAAATAAGCCATTAAAATATTTTTCGATTAAACTAAAAATTTTATATACTGAAGTAATAGTATATTAAAAGTAATTATCTATACTAAAGTAACTAAAAATTGAAAAATAAAAGTTTATCTTAAGTATATATTGCATAACATTTTTCATAGTACATTAGTATATGTTCTAATATATTTCATAACAAATATCAAAGAATTTAAAAACAGTTTAGATGGAAATGCTCCGTTTTACACTATTCCCCGTGAAGGTAGCTGTGCTCGAATGGACGTTTTATTTTGCCGTGATTATTATCGTTATTTTGAAAACTTTCAGTGGGATACAAAATACAATTATCAAACGTTTTACTATAGATATTACAATTGAAGTGTTGTGTTCCACACTGCAGTGGTAATTAAAATAACGGGTCAAATGAACACGTGTGTAAATATCGGATCGGCGAAGAGCAGAAATAAAAAGTGAGATTCTGATACACCACGGGAAAATGCCTAGCCCAGTCAGCAGTCAAGAGTAAGTTTGATTTTACTTAGAAAATAAACAATGTAGTCTACTAAATTAAACTCGTAAAATTGAAGTTTTACAGGCTTATTTGTATTATAAGTTTAATTTCGGCTATGAAAAGATTGCGGAAATTTGATGTTCACACTAATGGTCTTACTTTTGACGCGTACTCTACATACTAAGTGTGCAATCACGATTGAAATGCGTAAAAAGACTTAGGAAAAATTAATTTGCCACAGTAGGCCCTGTTAAGTAAACTAATTTGTGCACTGCAAATTATGTAATATATAGGGTTACCAACGCTCATGCAAACATGCGGGTGTAGAAATGCAGCAAGTATCTGTAATTTATTAGTAAATAGCGTAGTATGGCGCTAAAATACATAATTTATTAAAGTAATATGTATTCGTACACGATGAAAAATTTGAACATAGAATCTGCACAATAGTAAGGTTGGCTTACATATTATTCATTATCGCATTAATGCAGGGTTTCAGAGTGCAATATTTTCTTTTAAATAAACGTGAAACGAATTACGAATGTATATCACAGATTACTTAAGAAAATACAATCAAGAAATAATGAAAGGGTTGAAAGTTAAACATGAGTAATACAAATTAAATGTGCTGTTGTAATAACAGTGGTATAATAGTTTTTCTGCACTGACATTAGCTAAGTTTTTAAGATTATTTATTGCATTTGTATCTCTAGGCTCACCTAATGGATACGTAAAAAGTGTTCGTGTGTCCTTGGTAACATTCCCATACAGTAATGAGTTTGAAATTCTGCTACAGTGGTGTGCGCAGTTTCTTAGTAACACAGACTGTGCTGCCAAATTATAGCTTAAGGTCTTGATCGAAGGAAAAAATTAATCATATAGAATTTTTGGCCTTCTGAAAACTGAAAACTTTGAACTTCATTAATTTATAGACATATATATGTACTTTCATGTGTATTTAATTTATTGTTAGAGTATTCTTCCTATGTTAGTTGTTTTATTTTTTTGCTCTCAAACTCCACAACATTCTGTCCCCATGTTATTATTATGGAACTACGAAAATGTGTGAGAAAACATGATAACAAAATTATTTTTTTTCAGAATCTTCTACAAGTATTTAAAAATTCATACACATAAACATACGTTACATACAAACTCATTCGCTCTAATTTTTTTTACAGAAAAATATTGAGTCGTTTCGGAAAATATTGCAGGTTTGTATGGAAATGTAATGATTTCCTGCCGCAGTATATTAGCGTGATGGTTGAAACACCGAGGCTCACAGGTAGCTGCAACGAGTTCTCTTTCTCCTAGTAGATGTCGCTAATGGCGTGCGGGAGAGAGATAGAGATAGAGAGGGAGAGAGAGCAGATTATCATCTTCGGAAGGTTCATTCTGCCGAAAGATCTACCTGGCTGCCCCAGAAACTTTTTTTTTTTGTATTCCAGCCACACAGAGTTGATGTGTCCACTTGCCTAAATCATACTTCGGAAACAACAGCGATGTAATTTTTATTATTGCTTTATATTCTGACGTGCTGTAATGGGAGGAATACGAAAAGGGATAAGCAGGAAACAGAGGAATCATTTAAGTTTAGGAGATTTTTCCTGAAAAATATGTCATTACAAATAATTTTACTTACAGGCGGGGACAGAAATTTTTTCAAAGGACAATGCTTATCTGGATTAGATAATGACAAATTGTATACAGTGCATATATAATACATATAGGTAATGTATATATTATGTGAGCCATAAATTCTTTTCTTTGGAGGGGGAGGAGGGAGAAACAGTCCCTTTCCCCCCTCTCCTCGCTCCCCTAAGAGTCAGCGAGTGTGATGCTCTTGATTTTACATCGCAATGACATGCTTGCAAGTGTAAAAACAAACAGAATACTATACATGCCAATAATTTATAACTAGGCACCTGCTAATAATTGGAGTGTATTTACTGTATGGCATAAACATAAATTACGGTAGGAGTGGAAGAATATATCAAAAAGTTTCGTGGAAAAATTCTCGGCCTATTCGATGACACAAATTCATTATAAATACAAAGGAAATAATTACTGGTTACTGTACAGTCTTGTCAAATTGCGAAAATAGTTTGAAATGCAAAAACTGTTGGTGAAAAACCGAATGATAATGAAACTAAGTAAATGAAGTAGTAAATACTATCACTTATAAACCCAACTGACACATATAATTCATTATAAATACAAAGAAAATAATTACTGGTTACTGTACAGTCTTGTCAAATTGCGAAAATAGTTTGAAATGCAAAAACTGTTGGTGAAAAACCGAATGATAATGAAACTAAGTAAATGAAGTAGTAAATACTATCACTTATAAACCCAACTGACACATATAATTCATTATAAATACAAAGAAAATAATTACTGGTTACTGTACAGTCTTGTCAAATTGCGAAAATAGTTTGAAATGTAAAAACTGTTGGTGAAAAACCGAATGATAATGAAACTAAGTAAATGAAGTAGTAAATACTATCACTTATAAACCCAACTGACACATATAATTCATTATAAATACAAAGAAAATAATTACTGGTTACTGTACAGTCTTGTCAAATTGCGAAAATAGTTTGAAATGCAAAAACTGTTGGTGAAAAACCGAATGATAATGAAACTAAGTAAATGAAGTAGTAAATACTATCACTTATAAACCCAACTGACACATATAATTCATTATAAATACAAAGAAAATAATTACTGGTTACTGTACAGTCTTGTCAAATTGCGAAAATAGTTTGAAATGCAAAAACTGTTGGTGAAAAACCGAATGATAATGAAACTAAGTAAATGAAGTAGTAAATACTATCACTTATAAACCCAACTGACACATATAATTCATTATAAATACAAAGAAAATAATTACTGGTTACTGTACAGTCTTGTCAAATTGCGAAAATAGTTTGAAATGCAAAAACTGTTGGTGAAAAACCGAATGATAATGTAACTAAGTAAAAGGTCACAAGTGAATTAATTTTATTTCCCTTCGGATTTGAAACACCGACTAATGAAATAGGCTACACAGTAAACATTTTCTTCAGTTTATAATTTCAACATCAGTCCTTGTTATTTTTTTACGGTGGCCAATCTTCTGGAAGACAGGGATAACCTGGGCAATTCAGAGAATTCTATAGGTTTGGAAAAAATTATGGGCAAGTCACGAATTTTTTAAAACCTTTAATAATTCGGGGGAACTGTTTCAAATGATGCATAAAGAATGAGGTTCTTATATTGAATTGCGTAAATAAATATCAGTTATTCCCTGCTATTGATTGTACTTATTATTAGCCTAAGGGCCTCAAAAACAGAGAGAATACTGAAATGATGAGTCAGAAAAAAATGCAAATGATGTCTGGAAAACCTTTTCATTTCCAGAAATTTTGTTGGAGGAAATGAAAGCAACGCTGAAAATGACTTAATTTGCAGTACTGACCATTTCTTATAATTCAGATAATTTTTTTTTCTTCAGATATATTGCACACCGAAATGTGTTTATTTGTACTTTAGGCTGTCACTGCTATGGAAATGTTTTATTTACTTTCGTTACTGTAAATACTGTAATATTTGTACGTATATTTCCACACATATTGTTTCAACAATTCATCAAAATAATTGCTTGTAAGAAACACACATGTCTACACTCCTAAGAATTCTCATTTTTAGTATTCATTATAATGCAATATCTCGCTGCATTGTACGCATCAGCATAAGAATTGCCGCATAAGAGTTACAATATAATAAGTTGATACTTTTCGAACCACCAAGGTTGCTCATAATTTGACTCTGAGCAACAAACGCACTCAAGTTTCATTTGTCTTTGCGATGTAGCAAGCGCAGTTGTATTTTGTCGCAACATTGCTTCCAGATCGTCGGTATCTTGTCTGTTCATCATCATACGAATAGTTATCATTAGCAACTTTGTCTTCGTTGTGTCTAGTTTCACAATGTCTTTGCGATGTAGCAAGCGCAGTTGTACTTTGTCGCAACACTGCTTCCAGATCGTCGGTATCTTGTCTCTTCACCATCATACGAATAGTTATCATTAGCAACTTTGTCTTCATTGTGTCTAGTTTCATAATGTCTTTGCGATGTAGCAAGCGCAGTTGTACTTTGTCGCAACACTGCTTCCAGATCGTCGGTATCTTGTCTCTTCACCATCATACGAATAGTTATCATTAGCAACTTTGTCTTCATTGTGTCTAGTTTCATAATGTCTTTGCGATGTAGCAAGCGCAGTTGTACTTTGTCGCAACACTGCTTCCAGATCGTCGGTATCTTGTCTCTTCACCATCATACGAATAGTTATCATTAGCAACTTTGTCTTCATTGTGTCTAGTTTCATAATGTCTTTGCGATGTAGCAAGCGCAGTTGTACTTTGTCGCAACACTGCTTCCAGATCGTCGGTCTCTTGTATGTTCACCATCATACGAATAGTTATCATTAGCAACTTCGTCTTCATTGTGTCTAGTTTCATTTGTCTTTGCGATGTAGCAAGCGCAGTTTTACTTTGTCGCAACACTGCTTCCAGATCGTCGGTATCTTGTCTATTCACCATCATACGAATATTTATCATTAGCAACTTTGTCTTCATTGTGTCTAGTTTCATAATGTCTTTGCGATGTAGCAAGCGCAGTTGTACTTTGTCGCAACACTGCTTCCAGATCGTCGGTATCTTGTCTCTTCACCATCATACGAATAGTTATCATTAGCAACTTTGTCTTCATTGTGTCTAGTTTCATAATGTCTTTGCGATGTAGCAAGCGCAGTTGTATTTTGTCGCAACACTGCTTCCAGATCGTCGGTATCTTGTCTGTTCACCATCATACGAATAGTTATCATTAGCAACTTTGTCTTCATTGTGTCTAGTTTCATAATGTCTTTGCGATGTAGCAAGCGCAGTTGTACTTTGTCGCAACACTGCTTCCAGATCGTCGGTCTCTTGTCTGTTCACCATCATACGAATAGTTATCATTAGCAACTTTGTCTTCATTGTGTCTAGTTTCATAATGTCTTTGCGATGTAGCAAGCGCAGTTGTACTTTGTCGCAACACTGATTCCAGATCGTCGGTATCTTGTCTCTTCACCATCATACGAATAGTTATCATTAGCAACTTTGTCTTCATTGTGTCTAGTTTCATAATGTCTTTGCGATGTAGCAAGCGCAGTTGTACTTTGTCGCAACACTGCTTCCAGATCGTCGGTATCTTGTCTCTTCACCATCATACGAATAGTTATCATTAGCAACTTTGTCTTCATTGTGTCTAGTTTCATAATGTCTTTGCGATGTAGCAAGCGCAGTTGTATTTTGTCGCAACACTGCTTCCAGATCGTCGGTATCTTGTCTCTTCACCATCATACGAATAGTTATCATTAGCAACTTTGTCTTCATTGTGTCTAGTTTCATAATGTCTTTGCGATGTAGCAAGCGCAGTTGTACTTTGTCGCAACACTGCTTCCAGATCGTCGGTCTCTTGTCTGTTCACCATCATACGAATAGTTATCATTAGCAACTTTGTCTTCATTGTGTCTAGTTTCATAATGTCTTTGCGATGTAGCAAGCGCAGTTGTACTTTGTCGCAACACTGCTTCCAGATCGTCGGTATCTTCTCTCTTCACCATCATACGAATAGTTATCATTAGCAACTTTGTCTTCGTTGTGTCTAGTTTCATAATGTCTTTGCGATGTAGCAAGCGCAGTTGTACTTTGTCGCAACACTGCTTCCAGATCGTCGGTATCTTGTCTGTTCACCATCATACGAATAGTTATCATTAGCAACTTTGTCTTCATTGTGTCTAGTTTCATAATGTCTTTGCGATGTAGCAAGCGCAGTTGTACTTTGTCGCAACACTGCTTCCAGATCGTCGGTATCTTGTCTCTTCACCATCATACGAATAGTTATCATTAGCAACTTTGTCTTCGTTGTGTCTAGTTTCATAATTTTTTATATTTTCTGGCTGGTTGGCTAGGCCCGCAACACCTGTTATGACGTCACCTAATGTTTACCAAACTCTGCCTACCTGCGCAACCATTAAGTCATACGGTGCGCGTACAAAATCCAATACAATTATTTTTTTTTAAAATTAATGTATTATTCCAGAACTGCTCCTTTAAATTAATCAAATAATAAATCAGATTGACGAAAATCGAGACTATTTTTTTATAGGAATAACGAAAACACGATCGCTACGCAAAACGCAGTGCTGTCAAACAGAAAAACAAAACTACAGAATGTCAAGATATGGAGAACGCATGGGGATGTGCATATACATGTATGTAGGATGTACATTGTTGTTGATTGTAATTGTGATTTTATTTCAATTTACACATTTTTGCAGGTTCAGAAAAAATCTGCCACCTCTGGTTCTAGAATTAGATCCACCTTCTCTGGAAGAAGACCCTGGGTTACATTTGCTATATGGGAAGATGATAGTAGGCATCAAACATATTATGATTGAGTTGCGACTTCTGGAACGTCACAGGTAATTGTACTGTGCATCATCATCATCATCATCAACAACATCGTCAATCTTAGCTGTCTCACATGCTACAATGCATGCAACTTTCCTTGATTTATTTAGTTTTATAGAGTGTGGAGTATTTTTGTATGCTAACATATTTAAGAATAAAAAAAAAGAATTATAAGAATTGTAATATTAAAATGGAGCGGTTGTGCGAAAATTGATGTATTATACACAATTACATTTACTTTTGTATAGTTTTCTAAAAGATAGAGGCCAAATATTTGTGTGAGTGTTAGTAACATTGTGTGGAGCATACAAAAATTTCATCTCTCCATGTAACAACGTAGATAGTAATTACATGTACAAGAAATTCGCTGTAATACATGACAGTTGTTGCCATTACTGACTGCTTTCAATAATCACTCAACTGGTGGTCATTCAGTAGTTGGCAGTCAGTCCTGAAATCAATTTCATACAGTGCTAATGAAAATTAATGTTTATGTATATGTGTATTCTTGAAATTAATACGAGAGCTAAATACATTAGTACTAGTGATAATGTATTAATATATATTTTTTAATTAGTGAGGCTGACATTAGAAACAATTCCAATACCACCAAAATATACCCTTATTCGAAAATTAATTCTCGCAGCGAAATTATTCTTTAGTTCAATGTAACTCAGTGACTTAAAATTTTAGACAGGAGATTTTCCCTAAATTACCTCCTAATTGTTTCAGATGCCCTGTAACATCAACTGGCTCTTTCCGTCGTTATTATGGATTAATTCATTATTTCAAATTTCAGTGCCCTTCATGTCTTCTGGTACGACAATTCCAGTCAGAGCCTATGACTTGCCTTCCTTTTGGTCGTCCGAATAAAAGTAATGAACTGAAGTTGGACATAAATGACAAAGTCGATTGGGGGTGTTTATCAATAGGCATAGGATATGGGCCTCTAGAAGAAATACTTAGTGTTGCTGACATTTCTCCTATGGGCCCTGATTGCTTTTCCAAACATGAGAAAATAATAGTAAATGTATGGCAAGAGGTACTACAGGAACATATGGATGAAGCTGCGAAGGAAGAGTGGAAACTAGGCAAAGACATTGGGAGAGTAATTACTGAAGATTTTGTAGAATATGCACTGACCATTGCAATAGTTGATGGTGGCTGGAGTCAGAGGTCATACAGTCACCGATATTCAGCTAAGTCTGGATGTGCAGTTCTTATTGGCTATTATAGAAATAAAATATTGTATCTGGGTGTAAGAAATAAGTACTGCTCCGTTTGCACACGAGCAGAGAGAGAAAAGAAAGAACCTACAGTTCACATATGTTGCAAAAACTGGAATAGCTCATCAACTGCAATGGAGTTCGATATTATTGTTCAGGGATTCATTTACTCTGAGGAGGTCTACAAACTAAGGTTTTAAAAAATTTGTGGGAGATGATGATTCAAATGTGCATTCGGCAATTATTAGTAATGTTTCGTAAGGTAGGAATGTGCAGATGTTGTAATTTGCCAACCATGGTATTAAAAAACTGAAGAACAATTAGTATGCAATGGCAAAATGAAAATCAGCTAAGTATCTTAGTAAGTATAAGATACAGTCCATATGCCGTTGTGCACGAGGATGTATAAAATACAACAAAGGAAATCTTGAGACTATGATGGCCGATCTCATAAATGTGCCGAACCATGTATTTGGTTACCATACACTATGTCGTCAAGAAATTTGTGAAAGATTCGGCACAAAAGTACAGCCTTGTGCCCTTGATTATACTCCTTGTGAAGTTATTACAGGAATTAGAGTTCTGGTCGACAAAGTACGCTCAAAATCACACGCACTTCTCATGGACTTGACAAGCAACAATGCAAAGATGTTTATGTCATTAGTGACAAGAATGGTTGGTGGGAAACAGATAAATCGTTCTCAACAAGGTTCATATTCCCGCAGAACAGCAGGCGCAGGTTTGAGTTTCCAGCTTCGCTACAAATGGCACAACGACAGGTTTAAGACAGTTACAGGACGCAGCCCTGGAATTACCGTCAAGCGATTGATGGCAAAAAAGAAGAAGCAACAAGCTAACTGCAGAAGAAGATTAAATATGAGTGCATGTGTGATTTCAAAAGCACATGCGAAACCTGACAGGAGCTATGGGCCCCTTGCAACTAAGCCTCCTGCTGCGGGCATGGAACTGGAAGTGCTGACAGAATCTGTATTGAAGAACATACAAGTCAACCCTTCAGAAAGGGATATGCTCGGGTATCAAACGAGACAGCAAGCTAACAGTGAACTATGGGTCAAAGAACGAAGACAACTACTAACTGCATCATATTTTGGACGTGTGTGTAAAATGAGAGATCACACATCATGACGCTCCACAATAGAAGCGATCGTGTACGGCACCTCATTGTCAGTTGCAGCTGTGGTACATGGCACTTATAATGAAGGGGTCGCTATTTCGCAGTATGAAGAACTCACTGGAAATACTGTCCAGAAATGCGGTCTTTGCATTGACACAGAGCACTGCTTCCTTGCCGCCACTCCTGACGGCATTGTAGGCGATAGTGGAATTCTGGAAATCAAGTGTCCATATTCTGCCAGGAATATCTGTCCCACAGATGCCGCGAGAGAGCTGAAAACTTTTTTCTGCACTTAATCGGATGGAAAGTTGCAGTTTCATCGTTCACACGATAATTTCTTTCAGGTTCCGGGTCAACTCCTTGTTACTGGACGTTCGTCGTGCGACTTAGTTGTATGGACATTGAAGGGCATCTCCATTGAAAGAATTGCAAAGGATGACAAGTTTTGGGAAAGTAAAATGATTGCAAAACTCACGCGATTTTACCATTGCTGTCTACTGCCGGAGCTAGCAGATCCCTGTCGTCCTAGAGGGCAAGCGATTCGCAATGCACAATGTGCGGCAAAGAAACGCAAAAATGAATAGAATTACTTTCAGTACACTGCAATAACTATTACGTGTATGGTAGGTTACCTATGTTGTGCATATTGTTACTGAACTATGGTATTGATAATTATTTTACTAAACTTGCATGGTTAAATACTGAAGTATGCATAAGTAATGAAATTGTTTTTGTGGTGTTCCTTTCGAGTAACAGTAAATTGCTTTTGTAACAGTAACTTGCTTTTGTAACAGTAACTTGCTTTTATGGATAGATTTTTTATTTCGATAGTAATGGCAGTAAAGATTTTGCAATTGGTTCAGTTGAAACAAATTATCATAAAGCTATTGGTTGAACTGTAAATAGTATAAATAAAATTATTATTCAAAGTTTTAAATTAATTTATATTTCTACATCAGATTTCATATTACAGTACCACTGAGAGGAGAATCAAGTGTTTATTGAATTGTGGTTGTGCCTCTTCGTAGAATGGTATTGTTAAAATTTTTCTGTACTGTTCGATAATATGCTAAACAGGTAAATGTATTGTTTCTTTAATTACCATGAACATTTATGTTCACAGTGTTACAGTGAGTTATTTGTCAGAAAATTATGCTGCTATTGTACTACAAAACATTTGTAATTTTAACTTTTTTTTTTTGTAATTTTACAACTAAGTTAGTGTAGAAGAGACACACATTGCAAGTGTAAAAGTGCATCAAACATTATTAGAGACTCTGCTTGTTCAATGTATGTTCCTTTGATATCATTATAACTTGTTTCACTTACTAATATTTTTTAATATCGTGAGTTATTAGTTATAATATTTACAAGACATAGCTGAATTAGAGAGCTCAAATTAATTTTATACGTGTATATACATACAGCGAATTCTGTCTTTACAAATTATTTAATATTTTCAATGTCTGTGTACGTGTGTATATCAGACTACTTTTTTCATACACTAATAGCATACTGGTTATCACAGTTACGCTCTTGTGCAATAATATGTATTCTGTACTACAGGGAAATATTACATTTATCATATTATGAAAAACATCGGGCATTATTTACATTTTACATAGGTAAATATAGATGTAAAGGTAAAAAAAATGGGAACGTATGACTTTACTGAAATCAAATGCCTTGAAATCCCAAGACGATTTAGTAACCTATGTCGGGCAAAAGTAAGCCACCTTAAAAAAAAGAAGAAAACCTTAGTTTTCTTTATCGCGAAATAGGAATTCGCAGAAATAAAGTAATACACTTACTGCATAACATCAGTGGCACAAACTATAAATAACTGGTGCAAGTAATGTGCTTCAGAAGAGTTTGCCTTCCTACCACTAAGTTAGCCATGATAGTTCCCCTCGAACTGTAGATCATTTACACGAGAAGCAGGTGAAAGAAAAAAAAAATCTAACAAATTACGTTTCTCGAAACAACAAACACAAAGCGACGGTTTAGGCAGCAGCTTCTGTTCACTTGTTTCTAACGTGCGGTTTTCATTGATGGGGCTTCACTATTCAGGTTTTTATGTCGTAAGAAATTTTATTTTTAAATCACTGAAAAAAGTACAAAACACCTGTAATCTTTCTTCAATAAGCGATCTGTATAGCAACGAAATACTTATATATAGAAATTACCCTATAACAGTATATTAATTTCACTTTATCGCACAATGATAAAATATGCAAAAAGCCAATGCGTAAAAGACTATTGGAATTATATAATTTCGTTTCCTGATGTATTCGTAAACCAGATATTTCTCATTGTCCTGGTTACTACAATCACACGAACTACTTTCATTGATATGCAAGACGTAAAAAATTGCGTAGATCCACTGACTAGGCATTTCGCCATTATTCTTTGCTTAGAACTCAAAAACATGTAATCATTTACTATCCTTTGACGAACACGAAAATATAAAATCTTTCACTATCACCGGATAGCCGATAAACTAAGGGAATTACAACAGTTTCTTTTAATTTGTTCTAAGTTTTACACGACGTAATGTAAATGAAATAGTCATGAACATTTACATTTCCCATCCCAAATACGACACAAATACAACTGCTAGTCCAGTATTTGCTAGCGAACTATTCGGAGAAATTTATAACCTTTTCTAGACAAGACTTGCAACTGCTGCGCACAAAAAAAACTTACTATTTTTTCACCATTTTTAGTTCACCTACAGAAATTAATCGTTGATGTTATCGTTAGATTTTTAAACTAAAAAAAAAGAGAAGTAGAAAGCAGTACCTAACACAAACGACTGTTTCCATAAATGAAACAATAAAAATAAGCGAATGAAGCAGTCTTCAAATATCTGGTAACCAGCGCAGCATGGCAAACGACCGAGTGCAGGAAGCAGTCTCTTCAGCTTGGTTGCTCGCACGTTGGCACTACCCATCAGTACCGTCACTTCAGGCAGACCTCAGCTGTGAGTCATCCGTCACTTCAGGCAGACCTCAGCTGTGAGTCATCCTGTTTGGTAGGTCAAAGTCCCTCATCCTCCTCCATCCTTTCATCCTCCTCCATCCTTCTTCACCGCTGCCGCGACGCGCCGCTTTCCAGCTAGCTGTCCTTTCTCGTCAAAAGTGTCCGCGCGCCAGTGTGGGAAACTCCCGTGCAAAGTCTTCATTCACCATAGGACGCCGTTATAGCAAATAGATCAATGCTAAATACACGTTGGTTCAACATATTATCCTGCGTCGTTGGGTAGTTGGTTCGTAATTAGCTATGCTGTTACTACGTCTGTTTTTTGGATTATCTATGTATTTAGAAAACGGCCTCTCCTCGGGAACTTACGACACACATCACCACCACCACCAGCAGCATAGCTGTGATTAACTGCAGAAAATATTCGTCTGTATCGATCAGGCACAGTGGTTTCGGAGCTGGTCCAAGGACTTTTTTCCTGTTTTATGGTCCTGTAAATGCAATGAATGCTAATATTATTCAATGTTAGACATCACTGGGAATCAAACCCAACACCCCTTTCCACTTTTGAAGGGTTCAACGTACGCTGTAAATGTATTTTTGTTCTTATACAAAAAATAGTGTTGCTTGGTTGCCAGAATAATTTTTAGTACATAGCCTACGACTGTAACACCTCGCTTTGCAATAAATACGTGACAGATATGCATGTTGTACGTTACGTAGAAAATGTAATATTACCATATTTTTACTTCTGGCACAAAAATGAATTTCAGCTAATCGATTGATTCTGGCAGAATATGCATGCTGAAGTTCCTAAGTGAAATGAAAAAAATATATATATACTGAAGATAAATAACTCTGAGAGTTGAAGTTGCTTGTGTATGCCATTAGCTAATAGTTGATTCAAAATCAAAGTACAAATTTTCCATCCAGGGAAGTGATAAACGTGCATAGATTCGTCGAAGAGAAAAATAACATTCCAACCATAGCGAGCGTTGATATAAAGAATAACATCCAGTTATGGTAATATATCACGGCTGTGATTGAGTACAGGTTACCATTTCAGTAATAAATATAATGTAATTCACGCAGATTTAGTTTTAGTTTTGAATAAAACACTTATCACAAAAGTGGAGGCTTATAACGTTCTCTGGAATTAACAGCTGGTGGTTTAACAAATAGGCTTATTTCATTACACGGTGCTTTTATTTTAGGTTGTCTATAGCTCAGGTGTGCCAAGAAAGTAAACAAATATGTGATTTCCAATGAAATACTAACAGAATCGTTTATGACGCAAAATGCAGGGGATCGGCACATATGTAATACTGGAATAACCATGGTTTTTTAACGCAGTGGTTAAGACACGCCTCATTTTGTTAACATCTGCTGGGGGCACGCATATAACACGCAAAAAACAATTGCGCACAATCGACGTGAAGCCTGGAATACGTATGCCTGTCGCCAACTTATCAACGGCGGTCTGGTAGAGCGCCTGCAGCGGATGGCCTCAGGGGCGGATCAAGACGTTTTGTTTTTGCGATTGGGGGAGGGGGGGGGGGGGTCACAACACAATTGTGTAGGGCAGGAGCCATAATTAAAATGGGGGGGTCGGGAGGTCCTCCCCCGGGAAAATATTGATTGTAATGTGCAAATTGGTGCTGTCTATGCAGTTTTCGAACCTAAACATTGAATATACAGCTGTCAAAAATTGTAATATTTTTTTAAGATGTGATTTGTTTCAGTGAATAATTTTACAAAGGTACCTGTATCAATAGCGGAGCCTTGTACATTTCCTCTTTTGGGGACCCCTTATGTTCGGTGGCCACAATGTGATCGGGAGGGCATCAATGTGTTGTGAGAAGTCGTTTATTCAAACTAATTATACAAAAATGACAAAAAAAAAAAAACGTCCGACGTAATTAAATTTTGATATAAAATACGTATACACGACACATTCAAGTCGTCTTATACTATTCATTCGCAAATTTTCACTAAAAAAATCCTAAAACTAGTTTTGTAGGCAACCTTTTACATCTAAAATACAACAGTATGCTATCGGGTTAATAGACTATTTAGGAGACCATGAAGTAAAAGTTATGTGTCGTTCCTAGATGTATCAAAAACACATACTGTAAATTGTGTGATTGTAATTTTAGTGCGATGCATCGTTTTAATACAGTTACTAGGTAAACTTCATTAACAATTCTCTTGTGTCAGTAAAGAACATTACACCAATAAGCTAGAGATAGTCGTTGCAAACTACATTGTTTAGTTTTCAAACGATACAACCTGAAACATTAAAGTTTTTCCTTGGGAAAATATATTGAACATTTTGAAGTTAATAATAATTTCATTTGTAATTGATGAACCACCCTTTAATGTGAACGCACCACATTAAACAGTTTAAAGTGCCTGTTTAAAAAACAAGTTAATTTTTTTTGTAACTGCTGTAGTTATAACTGTTAACGAAAAGTAACTGCTTAGTTCATCCCTAGTTGCGACTTACTCGGATGTGCCGTGCAGACGTGCGAGTTAGTTGCACGTGTGAGTTGCGGCATTCATCACGCCTGCACGAGAACGGACATAGGGTATTCCATAAATAGTATCAATATTGTGTCGTGCAGTGTAGTACTTCATTCTTCCGCCATTTGCTGGTGGCATTCACTGTTGTCATGGTAATAAACAAAAGTGATACAATATTAAGAGAGTGCTCGCAAATAAATATAGTTTATGCTGCATTACTAATAACTGTTCAAGAAACGTTAAGATTCGACCAGCTTTATGGCAAATTCACAAACGTTTTTCCGTGACAAAAAAAAATTGCCTAAGGTTTTGGGGGGGGGGGGGGGTTATGACAACCATGGACCCCCCCCCCCCCCCTCCCTGTAACCGCGCCTGGATGGCCCTCATGTAATGGAAAATTTCCCTTCCATACCCTTCGTTGTAGCTACAGTAATCCTCAACAGCCGTGTGCAAAATGGGCATAACAACCACGATGTACCGCGCATCATTCCGGTGAGAAAAACACCGCCGACTTTATACACATTTTGGCAACATCATGTTTTCCAGGATTTTGTTCAATTTTTCCAATGTCTAAATCGATATCTTGTTATTTTTTAATAGCACTAATATATTCTTCTTTTGATTTATAATTGTCTTCCCACCGATTAGTTTCCAATTTTATTTTCTTATAAGTTTTAATGTAATCTCTAAACATAATATTTCTTCGTTGTTCGAAATGCCAAACTTCATGAATTTGGAGTGTTTTGTAAACTTTTTCTATAGCTTTATTTAATTCTATTGTTGTCCACGTTCCATTTATAGCTCTTTCTTCAGCATTATGTTTACATACTCCTTTTTTCTCATCAACACATTTTAAACATAAACTAAACAATGGTTTTTCTTTTTTACTTGGTAGAACTGGATGATATAAATTTTGAGGTGCTAAAACTTTACATTTGATCAATCCAAACCAATTTTCATAGTAATTTTTAGGTTTAAATGATTTAATTGGCTGAACAATTGGATAGCAATAATAAAATATTACTGTTGGATACAAACCATATCTATCTATATATCTTAATATTTTTCCTGAAACTTTTAATTTTGAAGCATTTGTTCTACGTTCAAAAAATGAATCTCGATGTTGTAATGGCTCTATTACATTTTTAGATTTTTTTCTAAATCATTTTTGTAAAAATCGATTTTTTTTTTTCATTTGCAAGATCATATTCCCCTTACTTTGTATCCATTTTGTCTTAAAAATGCAGTTCGATTGTTTCTTTTGGTAAATAAAGCATCCATATTTTTATTGACACATTTATTTGTTGTATCTGGAGAATAACAGTAGAACAACGAACCAAAACAACCATGATATTGATATATTGTTTTAGTTTGATCGTCATAACCATGAACTTTTGCTCCACAAATTAATACTTCTCCACTATTTAAAGCATGTCGAACATTAGGAAATGTATTTAACCATGATATTCTTTACTAAACATTTCTTCTTTATCTTATTTAACTATAGCAATAGTATCTGATTGAAGAAAATTTGATCTATAAACAGCCATACAAACACTAGCTATTGTTATATAACAAAAAGGATATATATTTGCTATTTCTAAAAAATGATCTTCTAATTTAATACAACTACGTCTTAAAATATCAACATCTGAATCACAATATTTAGCAATTTCTTTTTTAAAATCAAATATATGATTTTCTTTTACTTTTACAGAATGCCGTTTCAAAAAATTTTCACGTTGTTCTTGTTTCATTGTGTTGACTCCATAATATTTTGTTGATGGTATTTTTCCAATATAGTTTTGATTTTCAGTGTGGAAAATGTCCCTTTTTAAGCTCTTGTAAACCAAATGTTCTGGCAAATGCAGCAAGACTTCCTTGAATAAAGCTCATAATACCAATTATTTTTATTGCACAAATGCTTAATTGCGAGCATCATTATTTTTTAACCTTGATATATAACATCTGGATTTATACTATTTCTAACACAGTACTCAAAAATAATATATGAATCATAACCTTTTGAATTATGTACAATAAATGTATATCCTACGTTTTCTTTTATTACCGTCAAAATCATGTCTGTACGACTATAAAGTTTGGAGTGCGAAAACCTGTATCTTGTGTTTCTTTGTAGTAAAAAAAATAGTAATATTCTATGTAAGAAAAATGTTAGTATTTTTCATAGTTTCTACCATCACAAATACAATCTTGTGTACAAAAACTTGTCTACTATTTTGCATGTAACATTTATGCACAAATTATTTACAATTCCAACATTTGGCATAACCACAAGTGTGTTTTTTATTTCTCAAACATATTTTATTACACGTTTTACACTTATAAACAATTTTATATACATCATCGTGATTATTAAAACATTGTTTTCCAAAACAATATCTATTACATTTTTGGTAATATATTCTATTCCGATAATCATCTTCCCAAACTTTTTTGTGTTGTGGTTTTTGGAAAAATTGCATATATTTATATTATTTTTCTCACAGTTGTGTTGATCTTTATGGTCGTATGGTTTGTCACAATTTTGCAATAGTAAACGCTTCCTGAAAATGCTTTCATACTATAAATTACATCATAATGTTCATTACGTAAATAAAAATAAATAGTTTTTGGCTTTCTTAAATCAGATTGTATAATTGAATTAAAATGTGCTGCCAAACAATTTTAATTTGAACTTTTAAAACTTTTCAGCATCCATAATATCTTCCAAACTGAAAACAATTTCACAATTTTTTTCACATTCTTTTACAAATTTCACGAACCAATTCTTCTTGTAATAATTTCCTACCTTTTCTAATGTAAATAATTTCATTATTCGTTAATTCTCTATTCAAAATGATATAATTTTCGTATTTTAAAGATGTAATTATGGCTCTGGGACCACATACTTTATCAGTATTGTTAATTATATTAATGCATTGTTTCGTCTTTGTATCTTTAGCTAAATTGATAATTTTTTTTACTTTTTCCATTTCCTCTTGGTAATTTATAAACCTCGATTTCGAAAGTAGTATCGTTAGTATCTACATTTTCGTTGGATGTAATTCTTCTCTGAATTTGCTCAAGTAAATTTTCGGCATTTAAATTGGATTTTCTTGATTGAATTAACAAAACTACAAGACCTAGAAAAAAATATAAAATATGTTGCTGCCGAATTTCAATTATACAAATCTACATATGGCCAAAATTAGCTGTATTTTAAATATTAAATATAAAATTACATTACCTGATCGCTATAAATATATTTGATAAAATGATTTAAAATTAATAAATCTAAAACAAGTTTTTACAACATATAAAGGTTTAAAAAAATATGAAAAATGGAAAAACTATGAATAATATAGAATTTATTAAAATATATAAATTACATATTTGATTCTTTTAAATTAATTTGTATTCTTTTTTCATATTTCACTTGATTTAGCTTGCAGATTTGGCGTAAATTTGTTTGATTTTAGCTCAATTATTTTATTTTTAAAAGTGGCATGAAAAGTTACACGCACTTGAGAAAACAGAAGATATTTTTAGAAAATTATTAGAGCATCGAATATAAACTAAAATTTACTTGTTTTAGCTTAAATTTCCTTAAAAAATCTATGGAATTTTAAGGAAAAATTGGATTGTCCTCAGTACACACATTTACTATTTCGCTAAATATGTATTTTTGTCAGCGAACATACATATTTTACTCTTGATGATTGATAATGTGTATGCTCAACTCTCCCGATGTAAGCCTAACCTATTGTGATCGGTAAATTTTTTTTAATGTTTCTGAAAAGATTAAGCAGTATAGTTAATAATTATACATGGCGTTCTTGGGATGCATGCAAGATTTTGTCAGCCATTCACAAAACAGTCTTCCTAGAATAATTAAAACAATAAAATGTCCTTGGTTATGATAGCATATGTTAAGTAATGCATCGACTTGCATTATATAAAGTTGATGTTTGTTGCATAATGAGTACTTAGCATGTGTTTTATTACAGCATATTAAATTAGCATGTCTTTAACTTAATGATAGACGGAAAGAAAATGAAATCTAAGTAATTATTAAATATTAGTGGGTTTAACAAATATCGAACATAGTAATTCATATACGCATATTTACCTCATTGGGAATTGAAACAAAGAGTTTGTTAGTAAAACTGTAAACACCTATGTTTAGGTTGAAGTATTGGCTAAATCACTATGTATGCTTCATCTTGGACGTTTTTCGAAGTAGATAAATATAGTAATATTAAAAAATTCCTATGTTTCTTGTGAGATGAAGAAGGTTTAGTTGTGTAAATACTTGCTATGCAGATAAGATCTAAGTATCCTAGTAGGATCGAACCAACCGTTAAAAAGAGCAGATCTAAACAAACATTCTTTGATTAAGGTTTATGAAATAAACAATTTTTGATTACTATATGAAGTATGGGGTAACACAATTTGAGTGAGACAAATGTTTTATTTGGATCTTAATTTTGTTTTAAATGATGTTATTTAGTAAATTAGAAAAAGTGACTCTTGAAAAGGTTTTTTCCTTTTTTGTATATAATTATACTTTAAATTAAATAAGTGTGATAATGTTTATTGCATGAGAGATGATGGAGATTTGCTCATTTGTTTTGTATAATAGTTTCTATTTAATTATTGAGTATTTAGTTTTGCTTTTAAAGTTTGATGGTATGGGATTTTGCACTTGCCTGCTATGGTATATGCAAATTAGTTGTGTGAGTGTGTGTTTGTAAGTTATACTGCGTGTTTGTGTGTGTGGTAATTCTTGTATGGAATGTTGTGTGTGTATATATGTATGTGTGTGTGCATGGGTGTTTGTTTTGCTATTACATGATGAAATGTTTTATCAGTGTAAATCATTGGCAATATTCTGTCTGTGGATGTTGATACATGTTGAAGCCGCATACACGATTGTTTTTTTCTGTTAGAGTTCGTTGACCTGGCAGGAATAAAGCAGGCAGTGTTCTCGCTTGAAAATATCCTACGGAAATCAAGTTTACGATAAGGCTTTAGTTTTGAGTTATCATTCCTTGGGAGAATACGTATGTCTATCTACACATAGTGTCCATACTTGATAAGTGTGTATTAGTGAATGGTAGCATTGTGTAAGTGTGATAACTTCCACCCATGATAATAATAATTACAAATTCTAAAACAAATGAAAAGGTATATGACAGGTGACATGTGGCTGTTTTGCTGATAGGACATACTACTTTGGTGAATGTTTAGTTGTTAATTATTCATGTGTAGATGTGCATACCTAGTATATATTCATTGCATGTTTATGCAAGTATGGATTTGCATGATTACATTAATTACATGATACATCATATAACTGCATTCCTCTCCACCATTCTCGACCTTCAACAGTTGGAATCGAACAAATAACACATTAGTTGAGAAGTAGACACAGATAAGGTAATATGATAGACAGCGAGCATAAGTGAATGCATAAGATTGCATTTTCCAGGATTAAACAAAATATTAAGTGAGTTGCCTAATCCAAAAATAACATAACATAAATTTCTATGAGCAGGAATACAAATCGAAACAAAACTTTTGTTAAATTCGGATATAAAATGATATTAGGTGTTCTGACCAAGACTCAAACTTGATAATCCAAAACTACCATTACATTAGTTGCTCTAAGCAGGTATCCAAATAAAAAAAATCTGGTAAGATTGGAAATAAAATAATAATATGTGCCTTAATAGAGAATCGAACCTAAATCCGAAATTACCATTATAATAACTAAGACTAGCACCTATTCAACACCCAAATAAAATCAGTTTAAAATAGAAAATAAAATAATACTTGGCTAAGTATGCATTTGGTAGGTAACTGTTTGGTAAGTATGGTTTTAGTAAGTGTGCACTGGTAAGTGTGCACTTGGTAAGTATGCACTTGGAAGTATATGCGAGAAATACGTGCACATCCAAAGGTGTGGAAAATATACCATTTTAATACTTTTTAAATATAAACAAGTACATTCTTCATACCTATGAGCGCATACTCAACAGCCTGTAGGATTGGGAGGTATATAAATGAAAAAACGAACAGTTCAGTAAAACATGCAAAGATTTATTATAGTAAAAAATTATACGTTCTAAATTAAATGTTAGCTGTAGCAGGATTGTTATGACAAAATGTCCTTCTTGTCGACCCAGGAATCATCACGCTTCGAGTGACCCAGCCATCGCATGTACAAACAGCCATTACGCCATTTCAGCCCCTTCTCCACTAAGCACACATCTGGAAATTGTGTAGTCCATTTCGCTTTAGCATAAAATCCATCAAAGATGGGTCGTCACGTAGGTACTCTAGGTAAAACATGTGTGGGTATGCATGTCGTATACGCACCTTCTTGTACGTCTTTGCAGACCAGTTCTGACGGAAGCCTTTGTGAAAAATTCCAAGTATTTTCGAAATCCGCAACAATTCCCCGATCTTGAATTTATGCTTTCGCGGGTCCAGCCTCTTCGGAATAGCATGCAATGTTCGAAGCAGGGAGTCGTTCTTCACATCTTCGGGCTTCATGCGAGTGGTAAAATGAAGGGTAGAACTATACTCGCGTACAAGTTTCGGGAGTAGTGTCAACCACTTATTGTTTCCATTCGCCATGAAATGTCTCCATAGTTTAGCTTTATGAGTCCTGTGAAAACGCTCGACGATGCTAGCATTGAGCCCAGTGAAATGTGGAATAGTAATTATTGTTATGTTTCTTCATCAGTGCATGGAAAATAGCATTAAAGTATTCTTTACTGTCGTCGGTGTGGAGATTTTTTGGTAAGCACTCTTCGCGCAATACGCTCGCAACAGCTTTCGCTATGTCGCGTGCATTCACTGATTTGAGTGGTCTGGCCGAGGCGAATTTGCAATAGGCATCGATAATGGTCAAATATATTGGTGGCCTTTATTCACTCGAGCAAAGTCTTGAATTTCAATCAGGTAGGATTGGAAAGTATAGTCAAACCCTTTCATAACGTATTTCCTGCGTGGGTAATGTTTCCTAGAGTATTGTGCAGCTCATCGGCAACTGCATTCTTGTTCATCTCAACTCTGAAAGTTCTTCGATGATGGAAGTTATTTCATTGGTGTGCGAACGGTTTCCTGCAGACTGTGAAGCGACCAAAAGTCTCAGCCTATCTACCAACTTGTTCAGATCATTCAAAGACTGATAATCGAGTTTTTCTCTGCTCTCCAATTTCAGAGTCAATCCCGATCTGCTAATTTCACATACCTTGGGAAACAGTCCGGCTATAATGAGAAATTTTTTGTGAGTCATGTCCTTAAATTGTCGCGTTGAGGGGTTATTCTCAGCGTAATGAGAGAGACTGGACCGTAGCAGGCGACGGTACTTGTGCATGTCCGATTCGGTGTAGTGTCCAGGAGGTCTACAAAACAAAAGTTCGCCCAACCCCTACATGATTTTCACCTTGCGCTTGCCAATCTGCAGTAAATCTCCGGATAAAAACAAAACTTCCTTGTTTCCGAGAAACCATTTTCCATCACTTTTCTGCAAACCATAAGTCTTGTTGTCAGTACGATCAGAGTAGGAAGCGATTTAATGAGATAGAAGAGTACCCACCTCGGGTCCACGCTCCTGGGTTCGTTTCCTTTCCTGTGCATGAAGCAAATCGATCACGGGAAATCATCTTCCCCACTAGTGATAGTACCTTCCGATTCGTTTAGTTTAGGTTCGTTCACTGAGTGGAAAAGACATTTCGTATATATATGTGTGTATATATATATATATATATATATATATATATATATATATATATATATATATATATATATATATATATATATATATATATATATATATATATATATACTCATCTGTAAAATCTAGTACGAAGTTTACGGCGTTTTACATACTTCATGGCAGGGAAGCAACCCATTCCTCTCAAGTTATTACCAATACATACTCAGAGCACGGTGACAATTGGTGTAAACAGCTCATTAAGGATAGGGAGTAGACCACTCTCAATCTTATTGCCATGCAGCGGGAACAAAAAGTCCAATTTGATAGCAAGCAATGAGAGAATAATGTTATAATAGGTGACTGGGTCTGACTCAAGAATCACGCTCGCACGAATGCCCTCTCTACGAAATATAAAGGGCCTTTTCATGTTACTGATATTGTAGGCCCTACTCCTTGAAAATTATATATATATATAATGGCTTTGTTTGGAGCTACTCATTCACGATTTTCCGAAATTGCTTTATCGAGGTGCCCGGCACACGTATACAATATATTCTGGTTATGAAAAAAATGTTGTAGCTCCTTCAATTCTTCTGGTCTCTGTGCGTTAGATACATTGATCCAGTCTATTATCCACGCCTACGCACCTCCTACGTGCTGGTCGACATCTACCAAATCTTCAACCACTTAATTTTACACACTTTCCAATTTTCGACTGATAAGATACAAGTCTTCTCTATGTGTAGGGGCGATCCTGACCACATTCGAGGTCACTGCGACGGTCGATGACGCGAAATTTGGAAATGCTTCCATGACTCATCATTGTGGTCTTAGGATAAACTGATCGAAGCCACGTCGCTACCTACCCTTATGTAGTGGACAGTCCTTTACAATCACCAATACACTAAACTTTTCCTTCCATCACAAGGCACACATATTTTTTAAATGTGATTGCGTCATGTCCGTATTCATGTGATCGTCACAAATGTGGTGTAAATTAGTCATCCCTGCGAAACAGCAGCAACACATTAGCATTATTGCGGTGTATCTGTTTTTGGTATGCGCAAATAAGTCTGGCCGAGGTACACACAGTTCTCGCAAGCATGTCCCACGCTAAAATATTCTTGTATACAAGTTTGTTTATCGCAGGCAATGTCATCGAAGACAAATATCGAGTTTGGAAGAGCTTCGCTCAGTGATACGACAGCTTCATTATCGCTGCAGGGAAAATATTTCCTACCTTCCACACCTTACAGTACTCGAGCCAGTCGCTGGTATTTAAATTGTTGGGGCGATTTCAAATAAACGTACATGTTCTCGAACCTAAGATCGTTTTCTTATTCCAGCAGGTTCAATAGGATTACTGCACATCTTGCCGAAACCCCGCGTGCCGCAAGTTAGGCTTCGCACGCTAGAAGATAAGCAGGGCAGCGTTGCGTATTTCGTGAGAAATATCTTCATCTTAGGCATGAATGCGTATGGCTAGAGTAGCATCGTGCTTGACAATATGTATGTAACCACTACAACCTTGTGGAGCAGGTGGAGCAGATGGAGCAAGTGGAGCAGTTGGAGCAAGTGAAGCAGGTGGATCAGGTGGAACCAATTGTAGTTGAAGAGAAACAGTGCTGCAAGTTTTATAATGTTTCTTTAAAGCATCACTCTATAAAAACTGCTTCTTGCAGAGTTTGCACTGAAATGACATTCTCGAAGTTTTCATCTTGCAGGTCGTTAATTCGTGTCGACGTAAATTCTGTAAAATTCTTTACCACAGAAACGATACAGCAGATGCGTCATTGCATCCATACTGATCCGAATCTAGATAGATACTGTAGCAAAAAGTATAAAAGAAGAATTAGTATCGTCTGTATGACAGTTTAATTCGATTCGCGTTAACATAAAAACAGTGAAATCTGGTCATGGGATCGTTCATTCCTGGTTCTTTGGAACCAAGCTAGACCATCGAAACAGTTACCAACTCATTGGACTTGGTGAGAGCAACGCACATCATCACGTACCCCTTAAACCTGGATCTGGACACTAGGCAGATTCCTTATCCAACATCATGAAAGTCAAGGTGAAACTAGACATGAAATTAAGTACAAAAAAAAGGCCTTCGCAGTACCTCAAAGGACCAAAATGAAAGGGAAGAACAAGGTTGGTGTGTTCCTGCCCGTACTGATACCTGCAATCAGTACTCTGGCCGGTGTCTCCAGGGCAGTCAAGAATATAGTTAGTGCCATGAAGCGGGCTTCGAATGATCTAAACCAGGTAGAGGAAACCCACCATCATAACAGAACACTGGAAGCTAACGACATGGGTAAAAAATGTCACCCGTATCAGTGAAAAGGAGAATGAAATGCCGTGACGGGGGGAGGGGGGATAGGAAAAGATCAAAGAAGGAAATCAAAGTGACTCTGCCTAGATGTCCACTGATGAATGTAGATTTGGAACTATTTTCATGCAAATATAAAATACCTCATTTTCGCTGAGTTTTTACGAAAGGTGCTTTGCCCCCTAAACCTAAGAGACACAAATGTGTCGTAATTAATCTGGAAATGACAGACTGGCCCGGTACGCACTGGGTAGCTTACATAAAACATAGCAAATGTATTGTATACTACGACAGTTTTGAGAATTCGCGTCCACCGCCCGAACTGTGTGAGTACCTGAAAAATTGTAAACTGACTTACAACTATGAAACGGAGCAGCTGTTTAACGTGTGGAACTGTGTACACTTGTGTCTGCGATTTTTAAGCAGGGTATAAAAGTGGTTGTGTCAGCTGTACCGATCTCATCTGGATATCGGTGTCCATCATTCTGAGTGGTAAAACATCCGAGCTGAGGGTTAGCTTTCACCCTCCCTTGGAGCTGGAGGGGTATTGTTGTGTGGGGCTAGTGGACTTTCAAACTAAGAACTCCATATCCAACATAGAAGAAAACATGAATTCCGCACTCTGGTATGTAGTGACAGGAGATGCGAAAGAAATCAGCATTCCCACCGGGGCGTACGAGATGAAGGATATGGAATACTTCATAAAGGAATCCCTACCACACGACATTGCATTCGAACTTCACGGGGATCCGAATACCCTGAAGGCTGAATTGTTTTGAATTGCAGATCTAGATGTCACGGAACTGGATACCATCAGGCCCATGCTGGGGTTCGAAACCAGAGTTTACGAAGCAGGAATGAAACACGAATTGTTGCGGGCCGTAAACATCTTTCCTGTCAACATCATATGCATAAACTGTAACTTGGCAGTTTGCATTTACTTGAATGGGAAACTGAGCAGTACTATTTACGAGTTCGCCCCCCGTATTAAGTCCTGGATATAAAATCGTAGAATCTCCGATAATGGTCATTTACATTGAGATTGTTGCAGATAGCATCCATAAAGTAGCAGTTTCGACCATGGACCAAAATAAAAGGAACTTATAAATTTCCGAAACGAAGAAATTACGCTACATTTCCACCTGAAACAATGGGACTAAATTTCACGGGAAGACAAAAACGTATAAATGCCTGCGATACATCGAACCCGAAATCAGTAAGCTGCGAGGAAGCATTGTGCTAACACCTGAAAATACAAAGTTTCTCTGCGCCCTCGGTTTAAAAGTAAATCGACATTGCAGAGGAAATTCTCGATATGGATCAGTGCCTAGAATTGAAGGATAAACTCGATAAAATTGAAATGCACTGTTACGAACCGTATCTTGCCGGACATTTTCGCTATCGGAAGGGAGGTTAGAATACCTATACAGCGACAAGATATTTACACCCTGCCTAGCCAGTCCTTTGTGCGCATAAGAGGCAGGCTAACGAAGGTTGACAGGACACACCCGACCACCACCAAGTTGGTACGAAATGGGATTCTGCACCTTTGGAGCATGTAATGTACGAGATTAATGGAATCGCGATCGCCCAGTCGCGAGATGTGGGCATAAACTCATCGATAAAAAATTACATATCGCTCACGTCCAACCATCTCTCTGCAGCCAAAATGACATGTACGATGAAGGCAGATGCGAAGTATGCATTATGCGCTTCTTGCTTCTGGGATTCAACGAAGATTATCAGAAAATAATAATAGGGGCGAGGCAAGTGCTGGTGATAATGCTCGCAACATCGCATTTAGCTACTGTGTTGAAAGTAAGAGAAAACCTGCAGCCCGTCTCTTTTACTTTGAACACAATTGAATGCTTCGTCCCTCACGTGACCCCGAGCACTCGCGAACGTGTCAAGCTGTTGAATTATGCCAAGAAAGAAAAAGTAATCGAAATAGTATTCAGAAGTTTGGGCCTGGTCAAATGTCCTGCCCTGCCCATAACCACGTAAAATCACTGGGTCGTGAAGACGTCTTCCAGCATGGAAAACTGCGCTACATCTTACTGGGGCTTCAGATGAACAAACAGCATAGTATCAGAGCCGTCAAGTCTACATTCGATAATGGTTCACAGAGCCATCCTCACATCTCGAGAGCTAAAGACAGGCTGAAAGAGGGGTGGGAAGGACTGTCTTCTGCCCTCTCGATATACAGTGCACTTGGCTCCTATTACAACATGGTGAACATATATCACAAACATATTAGCAAACAATAGATCATTTGCAATTGGACAGTGGCCAGGGTAGGAGGTCTACTTGGGGTTCTCAGTATATGTACTTATTCATTATTATACAATTACTTATTATATGAATACTCAATACATGTAATTACTTGTTATGCAAATAAAATCTAATTAACCTTGATGGTTCTCGAACCATGGACTAACTCCTCAACTCTACACCCCTTACCAACCTTTAACCTGTCAGTTGTGTTTCGGCAGCCCAATGGGAACAGTATGTAATTACTCTTGGTACTTTCTTATTAAACATTTACTTATTATGCCATCAAGCAATTACTAATTACGCATTAAGAAATTATTCATTATGCATTAAAAAAATCCAATTACCCTCGACAGGTTTCGAACCAAGAACCGACTCCTCAACCCTACATCCTCCCCCCTATCCCCTAACCAGTCGCCTTCAAACATCCTCACTTTTGGTTCGGCAGCTGAAGTGTAAACATGTGTACTTAGGTAGTAATTACATATAATGAAAATTACTAATTATGAAATTACTCAGTATACGAATTCTCATTATGTCATTTAAAACCTAATTTCCCTCGCCAGGTCTCGAACTATGGACTGGAGGACTTCTCAACCCTTCTTCTCCAACCCTACACTCCTATTATCTGATCATATACCCCTTACACCGCATTTACCCTCTCATCCTCGAAAAATTTTTAAGTCCCACAAATCTTGTGGGTGCCTTGCATTCTAAAAGGGTACACCCACAGCCAACAGACAATCACAGCACACCACAGAAAGAGTGTTGCAACTCATCAGACAATCGGAGACATCACTCCCAAGGTTAATCAAATGTCCCTTATGGCACTTTTGATGTTGTTTGATCATAGCTCGTAACATTATTCGTACTTTGGCATGTATTGCAGGCTACTTTCTCTGTACTACGGTCCTTAATATTAATTTCAACACAAGACACCAATTCCAATAACTAAGCCAACATCTGTCTCTGAGAAACAATCATGAAAATTCTGTGATTTTTAGGCAAAAGATTGTGAAACATAATTTGAGTGAAATAACTTTCACTATGTGGTAGCCCTAATACGTCAACTAAGCCTATGGTTTCCAAATCAATATCCCACATTGATTGTGAAGGAAGCTGAGCCCTTCCTATTAACTCGAGTTTAATCTTCAGAATAGCATGCTCTGATGAAACCGGTTCCAAACAATGATGAATTAAATTAGGTACATCCCAGTTATCCCTCATAGCCTAACTGAAAAATCCATGAAAAACATCCATCATATTAAAAATAGAAACAATGGACATGCCACAAAAAATTTAAAATTTCAGTAACAGACATTGACTTTAATGACTGGCGCCCTGTAAATAAATCCCTTTGGCAAGTGTTTTACTTTAAAAACAGTAGTCTTCTCGCCCAGGTTTGTCTCGGTTCCTTGCGACGTGATACTAACAATGGTTGATTAATTTTTTTGCACAAATGCCTTGCCTTTCCCACATAATATTTCGATCTTGTCAGTGTCAGCAACTGTCTCCTTGCATCATTTAACAACTGTGACAAATAAGCTTTACTCAAACTTTAGAACCAATCAGTTGTATTTTTTTTTTTTTTTAGTTTTTACCAGACCAGCCGCTCAAACTTTCTCCCCTACACAAAAAATTACAACTAACCTATACAAAATGAACATCTTTCTGCAGAGTGCATATGGATGTGTGGCGCAATCTGGCAGATGCTGCAAACTAAATTTTCACCCACAGCATGCCCAAAAGGCCACGATGCCACTGCCAACCCGAACATTGACAGTTGGACTTCAATTTACCATAAATAGCTGTAATCATTAAAAAATGCACAGTAAGAAAGAAAATGCTTGTTCGTGTAGGTTATGTCAATTTCTAAAGGAGAAAACTTTCAAATATACCTAGCTCGTAGAAAAAAATATCGACTCATACATTTTTAACCTTTTCGTATAAGAGTTGGAAGGACCATAAAACATCAATATTTTTGTATCAAAAATATAATTTGAACATCTAACATTTACAAACACGTTTTGCACTAAGTCTTTGTGGTGATTGCCGAGGCCCCATTTAAAATTCAACGGGTATTCAGAATATCTCTCTTTAAAAGAACTTTATTAAAATCTTTACAACTGAGTTCTAAAATCTCATGTATCGTTACATTTAAAGATGCTATGTTTCAACTAATCAATGGCCGAAAGCAATTACTTTCACATACTAAGTTTTACATATCTTCTGCAAACACCACTGGAGGTGACGATTCCGGGATAGGCAGCTATAGTTTTCCTCACCCAGGCATTTTAAGCTCTTATTTATACTAGAAAAATCTATATAAACGAAACCGGTCGTACTGACCAATGATGATAATCACATAATTAATATAGAGTACGCCTCTACTCTAAGTTCATAAATCAATAAAATTAGCAGCGATAAACGTCGTTGTTGTCAGGAATCACACATGTCATGACATCATAAGCACCCCAGAACTAGCATGCACCACGGCCATTCCAGCAAGCAGAAACATTCGTCATTTGAAGCAAGTCGCCTATTGAGGCCACATGTATATGGGCGCGAGCTTCCACATTGAATCGGCCTATACTATAAGTTGTTTTCATCTTTGGGCCAGCATTCACCGTAGCTAACAGCCCATCTATTGCGTTGATTTCCCTCAATGGTAAATTGTAAATAAGGTAGGTGTAGCAGCTTCAATATTTTACATATCCCAACATAAAATAAATGGCGATGTCAGATAAGGATAGGCGGACGAAACCTTTTCCAGGAGGTTCGAACGCAGTTGAAAATGTTGCATGAGACAAATGTGCACCAAATATTAATAAATTATGAAATACATCTGCTCAACAGTTATGTGCCGTTTTAAAATATGTGATATGAAAATTCTAATGTCTTGCTGTGGCATATAGCATTATATATTTAAAGCTATGTGCTTGTTATTTATTTATGAATATTTTTCTGACAATGAGTGTGGAAATGAACAGTTTATAAGCACACAACAGAGTTACATACCAGAAGAAGAAACGGAAGACTGCAGTCACTCTCCTAACAAAGTTAGGCAGTGTTGCTAGGGACCCCTGTGAATCGAACGATTTGGTATGGACAAAAGGGGACTCGCTGACACCCTACCATAGAAGTCATTTCACATTTACACACGTTAACCACATAATGTTAAAAAAAGTCTAATAAACATACACAAAATATTAGTTTCGTAGTCGTAATTACTTACTGTTTGTAATTGTGTGAAGATATGCGGGTTTTATTACGGATGTACAGACAGGACTGTAAGCCGACTGAAGACACAACTACAGGAATTGGCAGGACCTGCGACTGTGGCCAGCGGTAACCTACAAAAAATGCCCATTGTGTGGCCATGTACACAAACAAATACATAACCTTTTTTTAATTTCATTATCTCGATGTTGCTAACACTTACATTCAAAAAAATTTGCAACTCGTTGCAAAATAGCAGAGCAGTTGGTGGTGACTTGCTCCAATGCTCGTTGGCAGGCCAAGCGCTAATCTTTAGCAAGGGGACTTGATGCACTGGCTGCCAAACACTGCACAAAATAAACATAGTTAATAACTGCATTCAATACAAAAGACAAAAATTATTATTAAGAAAACATCTAAAACAACACATAAAAAATACTAATAAGAAATCAATCAAAAACCATATGAAAAATATTAATAAGAAAGCGAATAGTCATATAAAATCATTATGCAAAAAATTGAAGCGCTCATCCATAAAGCAGTTATATATTTTAAAAAATATATGAAAAAATACTGAAAAGTTTGTTCCTAAGAAAGAAATTATAAACAATATACACAAAGAGTATAATAAGAAAACAATTAAAAACATTATGCAAAAAAACTTAGTAGCTTGTTCATAAAACAATTAGTTATTAAAAAACCAATATAAAAATTGTGAAGAGCTCTTTCAGAGGAAAGCAATTAAAAACAATATGAAAATAAACCGACTAGAAAGCTTTTTCATAAGAAAGGAATTCAAACCAATATGCGAAAAATGATTAATAATAAGGCAATTAAAACAATACGTAGAAAATAATAATAAAGCAATTAATTTTGAGTTCGATTATATGCAAGCAATTAGTTTTTTAAAAAACAACATGGAAAATAGTAAAGATCAAGTACATAATAAGTAAATTATAAAATGCATTTTAGAAAGTGTGTGGAATGGGAAAGTAACAGATATTCAAAAAGAATACAATTGCCCATCGTTTAAACAATTATGTAAAACATATGGATATAAATCTACATACTTCTCAGCAGAGGAAAACTGTAAATTAATGCTAACTTGGTCATTGATGACTGATTGTGGTTAGGAGAAGGAGGAAGAGGAGTCCACCCCCAATTAATAATATGCAGCTAATACTACAGAGGTTGTCACTACCTGTGGTGAGAGAAAGTATTAATAAAGGAGGCGATTTGCAAGACTGGTTAACTTCCAATATATTAATCGTCTATCAACTCACCAGACCTCAAGGTGTAAGCATTATTCATTGGAAGAAACTTTAATATTGAAGAGGGAAATGTTTCTCTCTCTGCATGATATGGATGGAATTGGAATATTAGCAGAACATGTTTCAAGGTTGTGAACTAACTAGTGAAATTTAGTATATAAAAGTACTTGGTTTATGCAACCCAGTACTTTGTAAACATGAAACAAGGAGAGAACGAAATTACATGTTCGTGCATACTGAAAACAAAGTGTAAATTTAATATTATCAAGTTATTTGCAAGTTGGAGTAAACATTTTAGAACTGGTTTTGGAAAGTAATAGGCTTAGTAACTTTGTGACATTCCTTTTGTAAAAATATATTTTTTCCACCCAGCTGGTATTTACATCTGTGTTGCCCCTGGAAACACAAGTGTGAATTACTCTCGTTCGTTTATCAGAATATCACATCATTCTGGACAGACTTGCGATGGATTGTTACATTTATTTATTTATCAAGATATATAAGTAATAATTTATTTATCAAACACATATCCACATAAAACAACCATTTGCTGATTAAAAGTAACCTCAACAGGTTCAGGTATATGCGTATATTACAAGTAGTGACAACCAACTTTCGATACAACTAAACCTGATAACCAATCTAAATCTTAACCTTCTTACGAAAGAACAGTACAGGTATGGAATACATTCTAATACCAGCAGTCTGGTTAACAACACTTTCATGAACAGGAACAGCCCTCCAACAAATTACATCATGTGTGTCAATATCGTTCAAATCCTTAGCTGTAGGTTCCTTTGCATTATAAGCTCTCCTGAAAGAACGTAATTCCAAACGGCCACTTCCAGCCTTAGCAGTATTACCTTGAAGTCCGAACCGAAAAAAAAGACAATAAAATTTAACTCTATTCTGCGCCTAAAACTTTGACACACCATAACTTATCTTCCTTATCTACATAATAACTAACAGGCAAAATGTTACGAAATACATTTCTAGGATAATACCTTGAAGAACGAATTCGCCTTCAAAATACTGCAATACCACAGCTGAAAAAACACAAACCATTAAATTCCGCGCATATACTTAAATTACACATATAATTACAAATTGATAGGAACAATGTAGTCATCTTCTATCCCCCAGTCTCCCATCTTAGCTGCAGACAGCTCGTTTGGTATGAACAAGAGGTAATTTTTTATCGCAGTTGTTATGATGACATCTCTCGTCTTGTTTAACTAGACACTGTTGAGCAAATAGGTGATGCGATCGATGAGGTGGAAAAAACCATTGCTCGTTATTTTGTCGATTCCGTGTTGGATCCATCTTCTTTTATTAGTGCCCCCCTGAATCACAGAAATGACTAACAAGGAAGAGTTCTGATATCTTGGTGATGGACCGCTATGCGAACTTCTGATGGTAATGTGTATGGTATGGTCAGGAATGGCTGGTATCCATGATGTTCTACTTTTGTGACATCTTCAAATATGACCACTCTTCGATGTTTATGTAATCTTCAATGGCGATCGACCTCGAAGCCAAGACTGCTAAGGGAAAATCTCGTTGGCACATGTTAACGCCTTGTGACCTGTGGCATACTGATTGCCGGTTTGATGTGCTGCTTTGTTTTATTGCTTCTTGTAGCCATAATACTTAACCCCTTCTTCTCAAATGCAAGCTTAGTGTGATTTCTAACTTTCGAAAGTTCACCAACTCTCCAAGATGGTCGATGATCTTCACTACCACTTCGTCTGCTCTCTTCGCGATAATCAGAACATAAATGATACTTTGTAGTACCACGACCGATTTATAACCTGGAGGGACCATCGGGGAAAACTCGTGCAGGTCTAGTGTGATCTACCAGTGAGATATGTGCCACTCGCCAAATTGTAGTTTATTCGTATTACATTAACAGGAAATATATTTATAGGTCTCAACGAATCGTGGTTTTTTTTTTAGCTTCGTATATGCGTGGCTCGAACCCCAGCATCATTCCAGTGGAATCTGGTTAAGTGAAGTCGATATCTACGCTGCATTTCATGAATCTTCGCTGCATCTGATGATGCGTGTATTTTGAATTCTGTGTCGTGAGAAAGCAAATCTTTGATGTCCTATGCAATGTCGTCTAATTCATTAGAGCCATCAGGCAATGTTACCTCGCGGAAGACATTAACTCTTTTCACGAAAAATATCTTGCATTTTTTTTCATCGATGTTCGGTACCGCATTGCAGGTTTGAAAATTGACCAAACATTTGCACCATTCCCCCTCCAGGTCGAGTGGAGGAAAGTGTACAGTACACAGCTAGATCTATGGACCATCATGGTAAGCATTATAGACATGACTGATGGTTTCCAGTCCATGTATAGCCATCTTATTCAACCACTTGAACAAACTAACAAGGAAGTGAAGACACAAGAGCCCACAGTTCCTCGTGTTCAGCATCTGCTCCATCTCATAGTTGAAGTCAGTTTGCAATTTTTCAGGTATGGTCGCATTTTGGGTGGGGGATGCAAATTACCGAAACTGTCATAGTGGTCTACACTTTTGCCATGTTTGACGTAAGTTACCCAGTGTATATTTTGCCAAGCTGTCTTGTTCATATTAAATATGGCTCACTCATTGCATGTTGATTAAGGGTCAAACCATCTCGCATGAACACTCCTCTAAAATTAGGTTTCTTCAATTTACATAACAGTTCCAGATCCACATTCGTCAGTGGTTGTTCCGGTAGAGATTTCATTATTTCCTCTTTCTGCTGCATTATTTTTGCAGACTTCCACCTCCTACTGTGTATAGCCTTAGGTAGAAGCCTTGGCCATTTTTTTACCTATAGCGATAGCTTTCATATTTTCCATATGTGTTTAGGCCTCGGACAACTGCTTCTGTTCGTTCGGTGCTGTTTTGATGGCTCGGAATATACCACTCGTGGCTCCGATTAGACCCAAGAGGGCTCCAAGTGCAGTCAAAACTAGTGGAAAAAATCTGCCGGCAGATGTTTTCTTGGTCTTGCATGCTTCCCTTTTTCACCACTTTTCAGTTCACTTGCACCTTCCACCTGCTCTTTGCACCAATGCCCATCTTCACTTTGGCCTTCATCGCATTGGAAATTCCTCATGCTGCTATTTTTTCTCCATGCACGGTATCTGATAATTTTCTTATCTAGTCAGCCTTTTGTGCAAATGTCTTGTTTGCCTGATATCGGGTTTCCAGACCCTTGTGCTGGCAATAGGCGATGATGTGTTGCTTGCATGCCTCGTCCAGCACGTTGATATCTGTGTCACCATATGCTCCCGCCTTTCAGCTAGCTTGGTTCCCAGCCCACAGAACTTGTATCCCAGAATGTGCAGCACTAACGGTAGATTGTTGATAAGTGTGTCGATGATCCCACTTCCTGATACTGTCTTACTTCTTCAAAACATCATGGTGAACTGACCTAAAAGCTTATAAATATGTTCCTCTTATACATTTCTCTTTCAGTATTATTCTAGAATCGGAAGAGTATGGATGTAAAATGCTAATGATGCATCTTCTTTGTCGTTTCTGCAGTGAATCATTTACAGCTCTGCACAGTGTGCATTGACATGAAATAACCACCTGCAAGATGAAAACTTCAAGAATGTAATTTCATTACAAACTTTGTCAACATCAGTTTACCCGGAGTGATGCTTCAAAGAAAATTGTAAAAATTGCAGCACTGATTCTATGCAGCTACAGTCAGTCCCACACACACATCTCAATAAGCACCACATGCACCACAACCAGCTCTGCATGAACCACAATCAGCACCAAATACATCAAAATAACCACTAGGCACCACAATCAGTACTAGATGCACCACAATCAGCACCACATGCACAACAATCACTGCCACATGCAACACAATCACCACCTACCTCACCACAATCAGCACCACACACACTACAATCGGCATTACACACACACCACAATCAGCACCACACACATCACAAGCAGCACCACATGCACCAAAAGATAGTAGTGTTAACATACATATTGTCAAGAAAGATGTTACTCTACCCATATGCATTACTGCTGAAGATTAAGCTATCTCCCACGAATTGCGACATGGAAGCATATTTCCGAATACAGTGAGTTGCATTATTGCAGGACATCAAATTGCTGGCAAACATGTGTACTACTTAGCCTTCTGGAAGAAGAGAGTGGCTTCAGATTGAGAGTGTTTACCTATACTCCAAATCGCTCCAGTAACCTAAATACGACTGACTGGCACAAGTACTGCAAGCTGTGGATGGTGTGGGTTATCTCCCTTGCAAAGATATTGAAGCAGTCGTGCCACCGAGTGGAGTATTGCCAAACTCGATTTTTGTCTTAGATGATATCGCCTGTGAGAAGCAAAAGTACATCCTGGAGTACCTTAGCATGGGATGGCACACAAAAGTGGACTGTGTGTACCTCGGCACATCTTATTCGTGCATACCCAAACAACTGCTTCACGACAATGCTAATGAGTTGGTGGTGTTTCGCATGGATGATATAAATTTGTGACCTGTACAACGACCATGTCAATATGTCAATATGGGTAGTGCTCGGGTACCTGGGTACCCGAATACCTGGGTATCACAAAGTCTACTATGGACGCGAGTCCTACTCTATCCTGAGTCTGGAAAAATTCGGCGAAATGGTGCCATTGCTGGTCTTCGACACATCCAAATATAATAAGAGCGTTCGAAATGGTGTGGTAAATTGTCGTATAGAAGTAATATCTAAGAAAAATATGCCTGGGAACACCACTGCATACTGGTTGACTTTGCACGACAGAGTAGAAGGCTACGATTGATTTCCGGGGCTGGTAATCATTGTGAGCTAAGCATATATATATAGGATTGTCACCGCTTAGTGCATCATTTTGTATATGTCTTTCGACATGTATTGTAATCTGAAAGTCTCCCAGAGCGAGAGCGGTTATGTGCTCAAAGAGATCGTAGTGTAGTACAACAATGAGGGCAAGACCCTGCATGCACTACTTCTGCCACCTGTAATCGTGAAAATTCTTGGACGAGAAAAGCAAGAAGACGAACGATTGGCTAACCAAGTACTACGATGGACTGGTGTGGGACGAAGGCAAAATTCCCTCCATCAAGAGGGAAATTTGCTGCGCGACTTGTTGATGCAGTACCCACGAGGGCCGATATATGTGCCATGGCCGAGCAGAACAAATGACTGAGTGACTTTTGCAAAAATGAATTGGAAATCATTGATGTGCAGTTCGAGTACGAATGTCCTACGCTGGGCAAGCTGGCGAGACTTTTCTATGACCAGCAGAGACATGTCTGCCACAGGCCAGAACCTGACTGGGCTTACACACGGAGAAATGTGCAGTTGTTGCGCAAATGGTGTGATCGTCCTAGGACCGGGAATCGGTGGTATATGACTATACACGAAGTTACCCGAATCGGCCCGAAATGTAAAAGAGTTTAGTTTTTTGTGCGGCACCCACAGTATATAACATGGAAAAATCAACAAAGTCATTTAGTTGGCACCTAGAGGTCTGATCGTTATTCTGCCCTACGGACATTTACCTAAACCCCAAGCCAGAGTATGGTAGCGCTGGAGTACAGTTTCATCGCAGAAGATGGATAGCTGCTCACCTACACCAAGATCTGCGACGGCAGCAGCATGGGCACTGGCGATTTGCGCATAATCGATCGTCTTCGAACCATCGCAGTTTAAAGTGGACTGTCTGGGAGCATCGGCCTGTGTCATGTTCCACATGACGCCGCAGATACAGCTGCCCTGCACTGTGGACCAAATAATCTCGCCGGTACAGACACATGCTATCATATAGATGCCGGACTGTGTTGTGGAGTTGCCCCAGGCGGGACACGAACAATTCGTTCACTCCCAGAAACCTGACTTCAAGAAGATACCACCAGCCAGACGACCAGATCCCGTCGAGTGCATTGTTGATGGCAGGTACTCATGTCAGTAGCCATCATGGATGATTCGGCCTCCGGTTCCAGAGGCGAACCAGAGCGAACTTTACTTGTTAACAGTTCATATTTTTTTATATTTTTATTATTTAACACATACTTTGTGTTGCATCAAGCATAAATCTTCCCCGTCTTTGTCCGTGAATATTACGTCCACGTTTGTCATGTTCCAACATTAAAGTCTATTCCGGAGCCTTGCTAAAGTTCTACTTTTTTGCAAATAATAATAAGTCAAAGGGACAACTAACCACATTCATGTGCATTATCTTCAATGATCTTTCTTACTTATATGTCTATTTACATTATTTAGATATGCAATATAGGTAACAGTTTAATTTAGGCAATAAATTAAGAATCTTATGATACACGACACCTATAGAAAACATCAAAATACGTGTAGTAATTTTCAAAAGTTTGATAAAAAAAAAAAAAAAAAAAAAAACGAGTAAAACTGTGTTACAGACTGTTTGAAAAGAAATATTTATATGTAACAATGTTGTATTTGGGTATGCACTACGGATGAAGCTGACTTTTCAAAAACGTGTCACGAACTATTAAAACCTTAGTTTAGAAACTTTATTTTATTCAGGGACATATTAACATATTAAGGAGTCTGCCTACCTGGGCTGTGATATTATATGTGATATTGCATTTATTTATTTTCCTGCCACTTAATATTTTAAGTATATATATCACGGTAGGCAGCACAGTCATTTTATAAGCACGATCGTATTTGATATATATGCATAAGTTCAAAACTGGTACTTAACATAAAGCGAATATATTTCGGTTACTGACTCCTTAGAACACGCAGCGTTTTCCTGTGCGGACTGACATAGTTCTGTGCACATGTGGTGTGATTTTTTAATGGTTTCAAAATCTGGTAAAAGGGAGAAATACAGTTTCTATACTTCTCATTTGGGTATTTTTGCGCAAGACTAGCAATGCAATGGAATCTGACGGAGTAGTTTTCCAATACAATTACTCATTGAATTTGTCTGGACTAGGGGCTAAGTTTTTTCAGGTGAAATAATTTAGTATTTATTTTGTTTTGGAGAGCAGGCACTACTGATCCATATACCGTCTTTGCGATTAGACGTGCTGCTATGCAGTGCGGCTCTGTGTTAGCTCTCACGTTGAAACCCAACAGAAGTCTGTGGCCGACAGACAAACAAGCGAAGCCGCCAGCCTAATAGATAAAATACATGCACAGCCCCACGTCGTGTTGCATTGCTCCGACTCACTGTACCTGGCTGGTGGGTGTCTTAGAGTCGATAAATGCATACTGCTACCATCACTATATATTTTATGAGAAAATAAATAGGGTGAGAGGGGAAGATAAATGAAAAAACGCTTTGTAAAAATCATTACATTATATTTCACATAGTTTTTGACAAAATAAGTAATATGGGAGGGGGAAAATGGCCAGTGAAAATGCTATGTTGACTAGCGGTACTATATTCCTTACGTAGTAGTATGGTCCGGGGAGGGGGATTCTGGCTCACTACGCGAATGACATGTGGCTGGAGTGGATCTAAATATAGATTTTGCAGATTAATGGCTAATCCGATTAATTGGCTAATCCTAATATAATTAATTTGCAAATTTGACCGATCGAATTAAGAATTAAATTGTATAATCCATTTTTGGAAAATGTTAGAAAATTTTGTAAGGTTTTGAATTTTTTTTATATATATTTTTTCATATGTGTTCTATTTTTTTGAGAGCGATGTTCACCCTTGGATGTCTGGCAGACGAAGAGCAGTGAAGTTTTGGGGAATGGGTATATAAGTGTTGAGTTTGGTGCAAGAGAGTGATAAGGGTCATTTATTATTATTTTTGGAGAGCGGCAGCATCGATGTTCACCCTTGGACGTCTCGAGGTGTACTGAAGTGTGATGTGTTGGGGAAGGGATATATATGTAAAATTAATTTTTAATTATGGGGATGAGGGGATGTAACACATGTGACTAATGGGAGCAGGAGCAGCAGAAAGACATGTTCATTCAGTTCGAATGTCTGTGGAGGAATGAGGTGGTGGAGCACTTGATGGGAAGCTGGGTGAGGGAGGGGGAGAGAGTAACAGCTCTCTGAATGCAGACTGAGCTGTAAATATGTGAAACACGTATTTGGAAATGAATGTTTTAAAATATATTCCGGCGATATCAAATAATTACCATACACACGACATTGAAAATGTTATAGAACACTAGAGAATCTAATGAAAAACATGCCACAAATATGAAATAAATTATCACAAATCAATTAAAACTACTTACCCCGATTGAACATTATGTCGCACATTCAAACAGCTCGTAACGAATGGAGCACAAATTCAAAATATGAAGAACTCTCAAAACTATTTCGCTACCAATATAATATATGTCAAACACCTGAATAAATTACACTAATCAACTGCTAACCAAAATCACACATTGAATCAAATACTAAGGAATCGCAAAGATACAAATAGATTTACCCATACTCTAGAACAAAAAGAACATATTTAATTAGAAACGAATTATCGCAAATCCACATAACCACACAAATTACAACCAACTTGCCCTATTTTCAAATCAAAATTAAAACTCACTTACCGCTCTAACAATCCAGGAGTCATAAAGTAATGACATACTAAAAAGATTCCGAAAAAGTATATTAATATCCTAATGCATAATGAAATGCCCAAAATATTTTCCATGGAACCAAACACATTAGCACTCCAGACACACACACACAAGTCGCTTCACCCTCATCGGCTCTCAGGTCTAGCTAACCACAATAAAATATTCTTAGCATTGAAACACAACTAAGTACAAAGTTATTTTTCTACCACATATAATTTGTCACAAATCCCTGTAATGATCTATCACTTTCAGTTAACATAAAACTTTTAAAATGAAATATTAATCATGCACAAATAAATTAATCTAACACCAAATCGCATACGAAACAATTTACTCCAATTGTCATGTATTCCCTAGAAAATATTTAGTTAAATTCCAAATATCACAATCATTAAGAACACTGGATCCTGCTTTTACAAATGTGTCTTCTCACCACACCTGTCACAAGCAACTAGCTATGCTCTCATCGACTCGCGATGGCCCGCAACTCGCTGTTCTCAATGTATCACACGTTTAATAAATGTCCGATCCTAAGTACCTATATGAAAATGTATAACTATTACTGTGTTATCCACAACTGTGTGTTACGAAGCACGGGATAAGTATAAATGAAAGCTCAGCATGTCTGAGTTGTCCACTCTCTCCAGTGACCCTGCCTTGTGTCTGCACCGGCCGCCCTCTAAGACATAACTGAAAATAAGCTGTTAGCCACGGGGTGCGAGACCACCCCCTTCCTGCGCCCATACCATTCGAGAGTGTTGCGCCATGCTTCCTCTCTCTGGCTCTCTCGCTCCCTCCCACTCAGTATCACTTCCCTATGACACACATAAGGCACGGCCACTTAGGACAGTGGCCAGCACAGACCATTGCCTTCCAAAGCAGAAAACATGCATTTAGACTCCGAGGTAACTGACCAAATAAGGCAATGTGAACTGGAATGTGTATTTCTGGATTGTGGCTCTAATGCACACGACTGCACCCCTGGAAGTAGTGCTGCCTCTGGAACTCGCGCTTACTGCAACCCAGTTCCAAACATGGTTAATATCCACAATTCTATCACACGAAAATGTTCATATAATTCTCGTTTTGTAATACTCTGTTTTAATTAATTACACAATAAATTAACTGACTTACACAATAACTGAGGATATAGAGTAAAATACATTTCTATGTGTTTTAAATGTCCTGTGAAAACCATCTGTGTTTGTTATAACCCATTAATTACATTTTACGTGCGGCTTTAAAACCCGCATACTAACAATATTTTATATATTTATTTCGACTTATTCTCTGTGGGGTGCAGTTAAGGCAAACATTTCTTGCTCTGTTTCTATTCTCCGTAAACACAAGTGTATACAGAGTTAAATATTTATGATTTCGCTGTTATGGGTGATATTCAAGCAACCTGATTTCACAGCAAGACAGTATTGCTCGCTGATATCGAATGCGGTCGGACAAAAAGATACAGCAGTTGTTTCGAACACACTCGTTAAACAGAGTGAATGAAAATTACGTGTTTAACCTAGTTATCTTCACACACAAATATTTATGTTCATTGAAAACACATCAATTAACCAGGTATTTTAATTTTGTTATATTGATATGCATTTTTCCAAATATATCTGTAAAATGTTACACCCAACGAATAATGATGTATTCTTCACACAAACACTGTGTAAAGTTATGACCATAGCTTGATAAAGTAATACATTTTATTTTATTTTTGTATAAATATTGACTCACTCATTTCTCTAAGATAAATGTTTTATAAAATTCCAGATCTACACTCCGTTTGGAGGTAAATGAAACAAACATTCAGTTTGAAATACATTTTAATATATCCAATTTTTACAACAAGCACAGTATTTAGTTACATATAAAAATCACATTCTTCATAAAATATATATTTACATATAAAAAAACAAACTGTTTTCTTTATATGCCAGAGTTCCACAAAAGTACTTTATTAATTTAAATAGACATTCAAGCATTACACTTTGCATTTTTGATGTCATATAGTTGGTGACGTAGTGAATCCCACATCTGAGGGACCATGTTGATGACATGTAGATGTCTCAGGAAGACACACTCATTACTCTCAAATCTGTGAGATGTTTTTATTCACAGCGAATGTTAGATGGATCGTTGGTTTGCTGGCTGTTAGACATTCAGATTATATATTAGTTGTTGTAAGCCACTAACAGTTGGCTCACTCTTGATGACCACTTCTAGCCTTAGCAGTAATACTTTTAAGTCCGAACCAAACACAAATGACAACAAATGTCACACTCTTCTGTGCTAAAATTTCGGAAAAAATCAAACTCCAAAAAGCCCGGATCCTTACGTCTGCACTACTAACAACCTACAACCTACTCGCTCTGGACTTAGCATGGGAAGGCACATTCCGCAACAGTGCTCCATAGCTTTAGGCGCTGTTGCCACATAAAGGTTCTTATCACCAACACACTTCCGGTAAAAACTGGACTCCGACATCTGGCCGCGGTGGTTATCAACTACTGGTGATTACGACTTATGTGAACAACAACATGCTATCTCCAACTGTACACATTGATCCCCAGCCATACCAACCAAATGAATAACTCTTTCATACATGGTAAAATGATCAACTAGGGAGGGGGGAAACAAAATATTGTGCACCTCCAACTTGATACAATGTATTATGCGTGTGTGTATATATTTGTGGTAAAACATCGAACTTAAGGTTCAACCATTACTTAACTCTTCCAGTGTGTATGCGGTAAAGGGCCCAGCTTGTATATCCAAATGTGAGTACCCCACATTAATATTATTATCAAAAAATAATGATAATAAGCTTCATCTTTTTAATTGTAATATATATTAATCATTTATTCCCCTTTACTATAGTAATAAACAGAACCTTCGCAAACTTGAAGAATATGAATAACATAAATGGCATTAAGGCTTGAAACTAAATAACCATACATTGTAAGTAAATAACTTTTTATGTAACAAACACATGTACTTATAACAAAATCGATTTACTGATTAAAAGTAACCTCAACAGGTTCAGGTATATGCATATTACCAGCAGTGCTATCCAACTTTCGATACAACTAAACCTGATCACCAATCTACATCTTAACCTTCTTACGAAAGAACAGTACAGGTATGGAATACATTCTAATACCAGGAGTCTGGTTAACAACACTTTCATGAACAGGAACAGTCTTCCAACAGCATTATAGTAGTAAATCTCCACTACTATGACAACCAATTTTTCAAGTGGCCATTGCTGGGTGGATTCGTTGAATCATCGAATCCGCAGAGTATGGACAAGAGATATGCTGAGTGGGAGAAAAGTTTTATTTTAGCAGACTGGATTTTCCGACTTCTCTGCCGCCAGTAAGTGTCTTTGAGAACAACAACCCTGGTGTGTCTGTAAATGTGTACTCGTAGAATGCCAGTGGAAAAGTAGTGGCAACACATGTAACTAAGAATAAGAAATCTGAACATATCGATCTTATGATGGTGAAAGACGAGTCGAAGAATATTTCGTGTTATTGTTACATAAAAAACTTTTCAAGACTGCTTAACTCACAGATTACTTCGCATGAGTACAAAGTTCATGTCTGAAAACAGTGATTTAAAAAATGTACCGATTACCCGCAAAAATCAGGACTCACAGGGGAACAGTGCCTTGCAATACACAAAACAAAGTGTAGAAGATAAATTTTCAATGTGCATACTGTATGTGTTTCCTCACAATATACATCATCGAATAAAATTAGTTTAAAAAGAATTTATGATGTGTTTTATTTATTTAAAGATACCCCCACTGCAGGTTGTTTGCTGAGATCTTCAGCATGAATGAGGAGTCCCAAACCGAAGGATGGAAGACCAACACAAATAAATGACTTAAATGGAAAAAAATGGTTCTTAAAAACAGAATTAAATAATGCTATAAATAAGGTAATTAATTAATTTCTAAAAAATATATGTTATAAGTGCATATTTTTTAATTTCTATAAAAATAAAAAACTCGAATAAAAATATTATTATTACACATTCTTATTCTGTAATAATCATGACAATAAAACATTACATTTTTAAATCTAATTTTTTCCCATACACATAATATTACATAGGTATAATTATTTTAATTCTGTGTCCCAACATATGTCCCAATAGCTCAGTAGACTAGCGCATCCATCATGCTGGCTACCCAAGGTTTGGCAGTTCGAGCCGACCCTGCTCCAAACGATATTTTCAGCTCTGCAGATATTAAATGGCAGCTCCTCTAGCAGCGAACTCCAGAACCAACATGGCGGCCGATCCTGAGCGACACCAGCACCTCTAGCCTGCAAAAGTTGAACTAATGACAAGTGGAAACAAGATGGTGCGGTCGAACGAATGTGAGTAATAGAGTGGGACACTCTAGCAGCAATAAACCACATTACCAGCATCAGTGGTACACTCTAGTAGACGATGAAAGAAACGGCATGTGGGACGCATACGACAGATGCGAATTTGAGATATTTAGAAACTCGATGATGGCTAGAAACAAAATGGTGGATAGAAACAAGATGGCAGATCGAACATGGCGGACAGAAACAAGATCCACGGAATCCCTCACTATGTACATAGATCACATATCATGGGACAGCGAGTTGTATATTACACTGGTTTTGGTTTTTCGAGCTATGCTTACTTTAAATAATGCTGCATAATGCATCAGTATGCTACAAACGATTTTTTTCCAGCATGAATTTAAAAAATTGAATGTTTGTCAAGGTGGTAAGCTTGTTGCTTCGGGGAATGGGTGGCAATCCATGCTTTTTGTGAGCTTCTTCTTCATGACATATTTTTCCTATATGGGATTTTACAGTATTTTCGGTACATATGCCTTCATACATAGCTTTAATTCTCGTTTCGAATACCAGCTTTTTAATGACTGGGGTCAATTGTTCAAAGCTGCATTCGAGCAATAAATTAAAATTTGATTGGTGGTTGATTACCTGGAGAGCTAATAGCGACTTTTTCCCCATTCGGGTTTATAAAAGTGCAACTATCTTCCGTAGTGCTGGAATGCAGTTTCGGCCTTCCACGCAGTATTTTCATAATTCATCCCAGTACCTGCTGCTATTCTGGGGGCATAAAGGCCGCTTGTGGTATAGTGATGAGAACAGTGATGAATCCCGTTTTACCAAATTAAGTGTGGCAGTTCCTCATCTCCTTTTCCATCCACCACAACTTCCCATCTCAACCTCCGCCATTCCTACCACACAAGAGCAACTAAGAATAGGAAGGAATGGGATGTAGTTATTCCATAACTTTTAAAACTATAACAGGAAAAGGAAATTTTACTTTAATTGTCCTTTCCACGGCGGATAGAGTGCAAACTACACGAAAACCTTTATGATTTACAGTATAATTGTGGCTATGAATCTTCTTTTCATAAATGCCACCCAAAATCTACTTACAAGTTATAAAAAATAAAATTATCTTAAAACATTACGAAGCTCACCATATATTATTTTTTACAGATTTCACTAAGGTTAAGCCTTTACCTAACTGAGCGCTTACCCGAGAGGCGAATGAAATTAAGATACTTAATTTTCCATCCGTGTCGTACTCACACCCGCACAAGTTCACTTGCAGCAACAGTTCTCATCACTTCTGGAGCTGAGGGGACTCCTCTCACCCAACATCCGATGATTTTAGTAGTGTTCACTGATGTAACCTTCAATCATTCTCTCCATTAACCCGAAGTCGAGGATATTTTACTCACCCAACTTCCGAGGGAGTAGGTAGGGCTTCTCCATTGTACCATTCTCAAATAAACCAGTGCACAACTTGCGATGCTGGTAGTGCTCTCCTGATCACATGCACCCTCTATATCCACAACACATCTAACAAATGTACAATGATTGCAACTTTCTGGACCGCCTTTACACAAATACTCTCACATACAACCCTCATCTGAACTCGTGCCCCGGAGTTCCTTCCTTCCAGAATCTCCCCCACGAAGTTAAGAGTCCCAACACATACATTAATTTATGTAGTGTCTCACGCATGACATCCACAATCCTGCGAAGCATAGTCTTCTCCTATGGTAAACAAGCCATCTCTCCTCAATGGGAAGTCTCCAGGGCAGTAACCCTACATGTCTCGGTGCTGTCTCCCGGAGATATCTACTCTCTACAGTACATTACATCACATTCCGTCATCAATAGCAAATAACAACCAAATACAGGGATGACGTAGGTACCATCCAATAGAATTTTAATGAACAAGGATATTTCGAGGCTGCGAGACAAAACGCCTAATCTTCTTCACGCAGCAACCCGCAAAACGGGTGCGTTTGGCATGTAGAAGGGCATTCAGCTGTAACAACCATATTGTCATGACAAGATGGAGATTTTTGGATAAAAACAGGACTGAGCACGAAAAAAAAAAGTTAAATAAGACAAGTTACCTATGGATGAGAAAATTGATATATGTATACAACACTGGAAAATTCCAAAGGGTTATAGAGTAAAAAAAAAAAAAACAGCAACTAATTACGAGAAATATATGTATATAAACAAGACCAACAGATAACACATAGAAAACGACAAAGGGTAGAAACCTGCTTGAAAAAGTTACAACAACGCTGACGAATTAAGTAGGAGCCGAATGGAATAACACAACAAAAATTAAAACGCACTCAAACACAGCAGTTTTACCAGACACGACAGAATGCAAGCGAGGTATGCTGTAGTGAAGAACTTAAACGCACCTATTTAGAAAATGGCAAACTTATAAATATTCTAGGTCAGCATATCATCTACCGAATCATTAGCCGTATTTCAACAGAACTCGGTTTGGTGGTAGTAGTTAAATACTGAGATCACTAAGTATGCAATTTCACTAATAGTTTTGTCCATCTTTTTTTTAAGACAGCACCAGCTTCAAAAACTAATATTATACTTATAGCGCAGGAATCACAAATCCGATTACCATTGGAATGGGAATACGTACAGTGCTAAGGTAGACCATATATCTTACTTTATTTAAGTATATCATAACTTTTTTGTTTAAAAAATGTGCAACTAAAAATATTTGAGTTTAATATAACGGATCTATCAACGTTTTAGTTCAACCAAACTTGGTATCCTTCAGAAACTTTCAAGTGTTAACTAATCATATTATTATATTGTTTTGTTCGCCATTTTGTAAGCTAGCATTGTCTTAAAGATATAAAATAATACCTCGAGGACTACCATACCATCGCCATTAAATTTGGTCTACAGTTAGTGCATGAGATACCAATAAAATGTATAATGTTTGAATTGTTCAGATGCTTATTTTCAAAATAGCGAATTATAAATTATTTTATATTTTAATTCATATGCGCACAACAATTTAAAAAAATTAAACAAATTTGGGTACTCTGGAAGCACTTCTAAAGAGCACTAAATACACTTATTCTTAGCTTATTTTAATAGTAGGGAAATGTTCTTTCGGGGACAATTGCTTCTGTCAGTGGCTCGGTGGTTCGAGAAGCTAGCAGGTTCTGGCACATCAGGCTGGTGGCTTAGCCATTTTTTCGCCGGTTTTCACTCAAAATCGCAAGTTTGCCCACAATATCCTTAAAACTTCCCTCCCCTTCCCTAAAAATCCCCCGTTTTCCTCTAAATATTTCCCGATTTTCCTTAACAAGAAAATCCATGCGCTAGAATATGCAGTAGCGAGTCCCATTTCTGCAAAAACGAGCCAATTCAGGTGAAATGTGGGGCTAGTTATTGCTTCTAGACCAAACAATGAGGTATCTGAAAAATCGATAAATTAAAATTAATTTATGAATTATTTTATAAAATTAAACGTATTTTTATAATTAAAAAATTTAAAGAGGTAAGTATTAAGCGTTACATATTATCGGACTCGTCTTTTCAAGAAACATACGATCGTGATGTCACACCATTGTTCTTTCTCGCTTCTTCATGCTCTATCATTCCGTGTTGTCTCTATCTCTTTCTCTCTTGTCTCTCTGATTCCACGTCTTTCTTTCTTTCGTTTCTCTCACGCTCTCATTCCATCTGTTTCTCTCTTTTGTTTCTCTCTCATTCTCCCCTCATTCCATTTCCTCCTTTTCCTTTCTCTTTTTCTCTGTCTCCCTCATTATTTCATTCCATCCCTTTCTCTCTTTCCTTTCTCTTTCTGTCTTTCTCTTGTGTCACTGTCATTCCATCTCTTTCTCTTTTTCCTTTCTTTCACACACTCACATTCCATCTCTTTCTCTCGTGTTTCACTATCATTCCATAGGTTTTCTAGGAGTTTTCCCATTTTTGTTGTTGTTTTGTTCTTTCACTTTCTCTCTTGTCTCCTACACTCGCTTTCTCTCTTTCCTTTCCTTCCTGTCTCTTCCCGTTATCTACATAGTTCTTTCATCACCTGCTAGAGTGTGCGAATCGTCGGTGTGTATATTTATTTACGTATTTAAAGATGTAATTTTCCATACACGAGATGGCATAAAAACATTATTTTTAAAGTACATTCCAGGCAGTACTTTGTAAAAACTATTCTAATTTTAATACCATATTGAAAAAAATCAATATTTTTTATTATTTACTTTATTCATTTGTTTTTACTGTGGTAAGAAAATTAAGTGGCCTATCCTTGTAACCGCAAGTCAGGTGCGCCTGTTTTAACATGTGAAGTGTGCTGACAGCCGTAGGTAGGGACCGGGTGGGGAAGAGGGGTCGATGTTGATGACCTCCGAGCCAAGTGCGTGAGAACTTAAGTGATGACTCACGCTGCTGTGCGGCCTTGTCAATCAGACATCTGTGAAGCGCTACACTTATAAATAATTAGAATTATTTTATTTAAATTTATTTTATTTACAATTTGAAAAATGCCGAAAATTTTGTTATTGAAAAATACATTAAAATGTATTTTAAATGCATGTGTAATGTAAAAATCGTGTAGAAATTTTAAATGGTGTAAATTCACACTTTCTCGTAACAGTTGGTAACATTAAAAAAAGAAAAACCTCATGTACGCACAGGATTTGAACCCAGGAACTTTGGTTAGGGGGGTCAGAAATACTAGCCACTAGACTACAGTGTGAGTGTTCATACATGTGAAGTAAATCGCAATAGTATTTTATAAAATTCCAAGCATAATTGGGGAATTCCCTTGTACAATTACATAAATATTTTTAATGTTTCGTTATAATTTTTTTTCAATCAATGCTCATATGGCTTAAGAATGCTATATTTTAGAGTGTTTTTTTTTGTTTATTCAATGGCAAGCAATGTATTGTATTAAAATATTTTCAGTCGGAGTCTGAATCATATCAGCCTAAGCTCACATCTGTTTATTTTCTACATATTCTTATCAAAATAAGTATGCAGCAGACCACATTTTTTCTCAAGTTGGGCTCGTAAACATGTGAATTTTTACGTGCATATACGAATGTAATTTGCCAACTCTCAGCAGGCCGACTGTCTCGTGGAATTCAGTTTTACAAGCATAATTTATAGTTTCAGGAATTTCTGTTTAAGCCCTTTATAGCCATATTAATTAACTTAAAATAATATCTGATTCATAGTGCTGCTCTTAACGAGATCTGTTTCCAAGAGACAGGTTACAATGCAGGATTATAATAAGAGAATAAAAAATAAATATTTATTTTGTTTTTTAATGTTAATTTTAATTTTGTTACGTTATACTGAAATTGTATGTATAGTACAGCAAAAAGCTCTCTCAACTTCATTTCTGGTCTCCTCTCTTGAAGTCTAAAAATTACATAATGTTAATTATTCACTGCCTCGACTATTTTTGTCGACAAAACCATCCTACTCGGAATTTATTAAAGTTATGTTATGTTCTTTATATATCAGGGAAGAAGGCAGGGTACAGTACCAGCGAGAAATTAAAGATTTTATTTTATTTATATCATATATATATATATACTTCAGGCTACTCACATAAAAAATAGAAACCATACATTTTCCACACCATTCACGTAGTGTCTTTACACAGGCAATCTGACTTTTCACTTAGGGAATATAATCTTCCTATACGCAGCACAAGGCAGTCTAGGCTAGAAAGCGTCCAAACACAACCCTTGCCCATATATTCTTCTTCTTCACGACTCAGTTTTCCATTCAAGGCCTCTACAGCCCCTGGGATACTATCAACATTTTACAGGGCTTGATTCGCAGTCTTGAACGCTCGGCGATGGAATGCTTCATCCAAAGCGTGATCCTGTTGGTGGGTACACTGCAGCCAAATATTGTATTTTATGGGACATTCTTCAACTTCTTCTGTTAATTAATTGATTATCCGTTGCTTTATGTGGTCCAGGTATGTACATATGTCTTTCGTTCCTACAAAGGTATTTCCAGTCACACAATCCTTTAAAGTACTCTGGAATGCAGATTGTTTAGGGTGGAATCCGTTAGATGTTGTTTCGCCAATGGCTAGTACAGGTCGTTCCCCTTCTTAGCTGCTGAAACTCGACCTTTGTAGTTCTGGCTATGTCGCTTAAGCTTATTGCCTCGTTTGAATGACACTTGCACTTGTTGCATTGCTGCATAGCACAGGAAGGCCCCTTCTCACAAGAAGTTCTTTCATGCTTCCTTGCACTTTGTCTGTAGGCAAATATCATGTCACAGTAACAGCAGCGAAGCCTTGGCGAAGTCGTCGATGATGGTGCTGCTGCCCCAGGTGTCCCATCTGAAGAAGTCAATAGCACTGTGATAAATTCAGGCGTTGATGAACCAGCAACATTTGCCTCCTTAATATATTCTAGTTGCTCACACAAGCTGAGACGAAGTGTCTGCTAATGTTCACCTAAGCTGCCTTACTGAAACCTTGCTACTTATATACTCGCAAGTAGGCACCTTAACATTCAATTCAACGTTCCACCCACTAAAACTCTAGTATACCTCGATCATTCGTTCACACAGAATACAAAGCAAACATACCGCCCATGCCAGTGACACAATCAAGTTCTTTCCATACCATCCACCACGCTGGTTGACACTAGTCAAAATACACGGACGACCCATACCAAAAACTTTTAACTCAAGCATGCCTTAGCATTACAGAACTCACCGACACGAACATGCTGTCCACACCATTCGAAATACACCAACAATGGCAAAACAGATATACTGGAAAACATATCACCCAACATACCATCCATGTTAACCCAAGCATACCAAACAAAATTTTTAGTCCAGACAACCTGCAATGCAAACACTCTTACCATATGTCAAACCATCATTACTGACTGATACCAGACCAACCATCATACCATCATCTATAACCAAAGAAAAACTCAATTCAGCCTTAATACCCACCAAGACCACCACAACCACCACCAATCCTAATGACTCCTAAACTGAAGCATAAATGACCCCTCAAGATCCACAATGGCCCCTAAATGACCCCTAAAGACCCATAATGACCCCTAAATGACCCATAATTGACTCCTAAATGACACATTATGGCTACTAAATGACCCACAAAGACCCATAAATGACCCCTTATGACCCCTAAATGACCCAAATGCACCACACACTATAACTCAAGTATACCCTAACCATTCAGGCAACACAAGTCTTACCAAAATTTTCCTACTTCCCATACCATCTGCTGTACCAAATATCATCAGACTAAATATACTCACCACTCATACTAGAATTCAAGCATATCTCAGCCTGCAACCACTAAAATAGACAAAAATTGTAACTCCAATATGTTTGTCATAGCATCATTACCGTCAGGCACCAGTCAAATAACATACCACCCATCAAATGAACCACCTGATTATACCAACTATCACCAGACTAAATATACTCACCACTCATACTAGAATTCAAGGATATCTCAGCCCACACCCACTAAAATACACCAAAACTCGTAACTCCAACATGTTTGTCATAGCATCAGACAACAGCTAAATATCATACTAGCCATTAATATAAATCACTCTGTCAACCATCCATACTAATAACAAAATGCTGACCACCACACTCAGACATACAAAACAAAATATGAGTATCCCTGTTGAACAGGAATATTGGGTACTATACAACCATAACCCCAGCATACTTCTGTCATGCCACACAGATCACATAGTAGTTATACAATGCAACAACTAATCTATTAATACCACCCCCAATATTCCATTAACCCCACCAAACCAAACACACTATACAAACAACCCTCCAGAATACCAGACATTAATATAAACTACACACTCAATCAACAAACCAATTAATTGTGCCAGCCATCCATACTAAAAGCTGCTCCAACAAAACCTACCAGGTAACATACTGCCAATATACTTAACAACAATATCGGTAACCCATTGGTACTTAGTACGAAAACAGATATAATACCTTTTACCATGACATTAGCTTGCCTTAGCCATACAATGTCGAAAGCCGTACAACTCAGCATACCAACATACTATACCATCTGAATATATCAACAAACCACCACAGCAGATAGCCATACCAACCAAAACATACAGCCCAAACCATATAATTTGCTTTAACCGAAGCATACCTCAGTCATGCTATTAAAACTGCAGACCATATCAACCATCATACCGCAGTGTTACTGATCAATTATAACAGCCAACTGTATTGACTATCATTTCAGACCATCTAACTTCACCAGTTTCACATATAAACAAGTCATACCAGCAGTCGAGCCAATCAAACATTCCACTCATAATCTCCAACCATGCTATCATAAAATCAATACTATTTATTTAACCATCTATGAAACCCATGCAAACTTAATTCCCAGATACCATATCTTATCATCCAATTATACTAACAAACCATACCAGCAAAGTATTCTGTCCCTCTCATACTAACTAAACATCTTATAACATTCCGTTCTTACAAACTAATCACACAACTAAAGATTTCTCCCCACACCATCAAAGCTACACATTTGTTATACTGCCAAAACAACCGAACATGTCATCAGGTCATTCCAATCAACAAAAGGGCTATATCTGCCATACAAGCAAACTAACTGTATAACCAAGTCACACCGATAAGATATATCATCAAGCTGTACCATCCATAAAAACAAACTAAACCATACAGGCAGCCCACGCCGGCAGACAATACAATCATGTTACTCCATACATTTTAAACATTCCAAGAGACAACCAACTATGAAGACATGTACAGAGACCATACCAACCAAACATATTACCAAAACAAGCTACCGATAACAACCATGCAAAGAGGTCAACAGTACAAACATTCTGAAGCACATCTACCAATGATGAGCCTACATACTAATCATAATATTATCAGACTGACAAACATAATATTCAAGCCATACATTTCGACCTTCTATTCTAACCATCACATCTGTCATCATACATTCTGCCCTCCTGTTTAACTGCCATACAGGCATGTCATACTCAGAGGCAAAGCTATTCCATAAAAAAAACTCCTATTACTGTCAGCCCAAACTACTACAATGTCCCAATTACACATTTCAGATTTCGCTACATCAATACTGATAGGCCATACAAGCAAGACACACCACCAAACCAGTCAACCAACGAATATACCCAAGTAACCATATAAAATAGTTTAAAAAACAAGAGTGACCGCATTCGCATCTCCAGTAAATATCTCGAGAGGTTAGTGGAGATGACAGTAAAGGGCAGGGGAGGGCGAGAATAGTTCCTAACATTGATGCTAGGGGAGGTTCATGTCGACAACACATTTGTTCCCCACCACCCGACCAGAACACATTCGCCTAATATGACAGCCTGCGAGGGTATCCAAGCAACCCTTGCATATAGAAACAGTACCGTTCGCTACAGAACACATCTACCAAGCTATCTCATTACATAAAACACACATAGATCTCGTCCATCACACACAGCCCTACACAAACATCTCAACAGGCGAATGACTGTCACTGATGGTTTTGTCAACGACTCACGGGGACCAACATTTCTAAGGTAAACAGTATTTATCCATTCCTAATATACTTTCCACACACACACGCGCGCACACACACACACACAGAATGAAGTAAATACCAAAACCTTCATCGCTTGCTATCAGTCTGGTTTATCTAAACACACCAAGAATTTATACATTTTGTGTACGTAGTTTCATGCGAGGGAAGGAAGTATCATATAAAATACAGCCATGGGTGACTAAACAGACCATCAAAAGGTTATAATGCATTACTTTTTAAAATAATATTTAAGCAAAATTCTTTAAGAAAATATCTCCATATACATCTTATATACAAGAACTAAACAACATATATACCTTAGTCGTGTATCACACGAAGGCGAATTCTATATTTATACGCATATTCGGAAGAATGAAAGTTCGAAAATTCCAGCAGCTCTTACCTATACATATTCAAGATATTCCACTTAGTAGAAAACATTAGCTATAAGTATTCCATTTCATCTCTCCTATAATCAAAAATTTTTAACTCTCCTCGCAAAAATTTTGCCACCATACCATGTGATTCTATTTACTAGAGAGTATTCGCTATCAGAAATAATTATGTTAAAGCCATTTCAACTCCTTAACACTACTCACTTATAAACATCATTTTAAAATCCAAGATATATTGCAATCGTTGATGCATTCATTTATTTTTCAGATTTATATAGTAGTTGTATATAGTTCCTTCTGGTGCACTGGCGTCTGGTGCATGAGCTAAGGAGCCAGCCGCCATATTAGATTTTGCACAAAAAAAAAACGTGTTTTTTGCACAGAAAACGGTAGAAAAACCAAAATGACTACAAATGACCCTTATTTCCCTCAAAATTTTCCCGTTTTTTTCCTCGCAAAAGTGCCTTTGCTCAATCAGGCTGACAGTTTGCGCAATGTGGCTGAATTATGTGGATAATGGCTGAATGTGTGCAATTATGTGCAATCATGTGCAATAATTGTGGAACCATTCCCCGGCTAGTACTCGCTAGCAAGGTGGCAGCCTGACACTGGCTAGAAAGATGGCAGCCATGCCTTGCACTGGCTAGCAAGATGGCTGAGAGTCTGCACAATAAAGTGTGCAAATAATGTGCAACCACTCCCGGTGGCCATCTTGGACCAGAACCTCCTGCCCTATCATTATAGTGCAAGGAGTTCCCTCAGAATGCTGCTGCACTATTTGGACACCATCTTGGCACTGGCGGGCAGGCGGCAGGCGGCAGGTATGGAAACTTTCCCTATTGACGCTGTCTGGAAAGATGACGCCTGTCTCACTAAGGCGGAGCCCCTCTCTACATTGACTGGCCATATGGTGGTCCCTAGTCCAATGCCATCCCAGTGTGTCCCTATGTCAGCTTGCATCTCTATGTTGGCACCAGTCGTACCCCTATGGCAACGAGACCTTCCTACTCCTACAATCCTGTCCACCATCTTGGACGAGAACTTCCTGCTCTGTCCGACATCTTGGACGAGAATTTCATGCTCTCTCAATCCTGTCCATCATCATGTCGGTGCCACCACTGGCTGTATCCCTATGGCGATGCTGGCTGGCAAGATGGCGACTCTGTCCCTATAGAGGTGCCACCTCAGCATGTCCCACACCCATGACTCATTAGGGATGTCACTGGCACCAACAATTTCAAGACCAAGAGGTCGCACTGTCTGACAATACGGTGGCCAATGCACTGCCTTACTGTGTCCATCTATAACTTGCACACTGGCCAGACCTGCTCTGTGGGCCATCTTGCCACTGGCTGACATTAAGGCAGCAGCGGGCACATGGCACCGGCCATCTTAGCACTGGCTGACACCAGTGGCCTGCTCTTTCAATCCAGTCGGCCACTGCTTGGCAAGATCGAAGGCACCATGCCAGTTGCAGTGGCCTGCTCTGTCAATCTGCTGACTGACAATATGAGAGGCTAGTACACCAACCACTCCCACCATCGTGGACCTGCTCTCTGGAACTGATTAGCAAGATGGTGGGCAGGTGGCCAACAATGGGGAAACGTCTAAAACTTCCTGCTATATCAGTTTGGTCGGCCATCGCTGACTAGCAAGGTGGCGGCTGTGGTCAGTATGCCTATATCGGATTGGTAACCCATCTTAGCACTGACTGACAAAATGGTGGCCAGTACACCAACAACACAGAAATGTCTTGGATGAGAACTTCTGTCCGCCATCTTGGAATCTGACTGGAAACATGGTGGCAGCAGGCAGCCATGCCAGTTTACAGAGAACTTCTTGCTCTGGCCGGCCATCTCGGAAGTCGCACTAGATGGCTGCCAGCAGCAATGGGTGGCCATGTTGTCGGCTAGTAGCTGCAACCTTCTTTCTTTGGCAAATCTGGTCGGTAATCTACGAAGTCACACTGACTAGCAAGATGGCTTCAAGCTGCAGTGGGTGTCGGCCAGTCGCAGAGCACTTCCTGCTCTGGTCGGCCATCATGGAACTTGCACTAGATTACAACCATGATGGCGATGGGTGGCCATGTTGCTGGCTAGTACGATAGGGAAGAGTCCTCCTCTATCATTCTGTTCTTCCAAGGTAAAATGTCTCCCTATGACGAAACCGCAGCTAACTGGCAGCAGTTTCCGTAATACGGAGCCCCAGCTGACTGTAGCTGACTCCCTACGATGGAGACCCAGTCGACGACAAGTCTCCCTATGACGAAGACCCAACTGACTGGCGACTGGCTCCCAAGGACAGAGCCCCACTCGACGGCCTATGACGAATTCCCACTGGCGGCCATGTTCTCGGCCAGTATGTCGGGGAAACAACCTGCTCCATGAGTCTGTTCTGCCGAGCACGTCGGACACTGACAGGCAGCTGTCTCCCTAAGACGAAGCCCCATCCGATGGCGTGTCTCCCTATGACAAAACCCCACCCGATCAGTGGCCATGTTGTCAGCCAGTACATCGGGGAAATGTATGGAAGCTCCCTACAATGAAGCCCCACCAGGGAAACATCACGTCCTGCCCCTGCTGCTGACTGGCAGCTGTGTCCTTTTGATGGAACCCGACTTGTGTCCCTATGACGAAGCCCCACTGCCAGTGCCAACGAAGCCTGGAAGCTTCCCGCACTATCCCCAGCCGCTGACTTGCATCTCTGTCCCTAAGATGGAGCCCCACCTGACTGGTGGTGGGGGCGGACATATTGGTATCCAGTACGATGTCTGGAAGCTTCCCCGACCCTTCTATAAGTACCAGCACATGCATTCCAACCCGATGGCCGCCATATTGGCCCTCGCACAATCTGGCTGCTCTCAAACAATATATAAGTATTTCTTCCTACCGAAAGTGTGCACTTCCCGCTCATGAATTCCATGTGGAGACCTTATTGCAAGACACCTTGTCAGGTCAAATATGACCTATGCTTACATATAAGCATTGTTGGCTGTAATTCCCAAACCATGTGAGATAAAACTATCACAAAATCATAACATAACCCCCGGGATGCAGGGTAAAGTATTACCTATATGCATAGTTGGCTGTAATTTCCAAGCAGTGTAAGATTTAGTTGACAAATTCATAACATAGGCATCACCCCAGCTAATAAGAATTCTCACGTCAGGTTTGACCTACAAGGATAGTTGGCTGTAATTCCCAAACCATGTATGATACAACTACCAAAATCACAAACCCCCAATGACGATAAGGGGCAAATATATCATATGTATACTTATAAGCATAGTTGGCTGTAATTACCGAACCATGTAGGATATTGTTGTCAAATTCATAATATAGGCACCACACCTGACAACAAAAAGGACCAAAAGGTCAAAATTTACCTATGTTTACTTATAAGCCCAGTAGGTTGTTTTCCTTATAAGTATACTTGGCTGTAATTTCCGAACTGTGTGAGATACAACCACCAAAATTCATAACATATGCATTACCCCCGATGATGAGAAGGCCCTCAATGTCAAGTTTGACCCATAAGCATATTTGGCTATAATTTCCGAACCATGTGAGATAAAACCACCAAAATCATAAACCCCTGGTGATGAGACGGGCCAAATATATCCTATGTCTACTTATAAGCACAGTTGATTTATTTTCCGAACCATGTAAGATATAGTTGACAAATTAATATTACAATTACACATACATTTCAACTATGTATATTCTCTGCTTTTAGAAGATGTGAAAACATAGAAGTTTACCTGGTGTAGTAGAAAAAACCCGGAGACCTTGAGCATAGCTACCAATGCCAACTTGAACACACAGACCGCAATGATCGACTTCCCTATCTGTACACAGTATACATTACCAGCCAAAAAAGCAACCCTTCACTTGCAAGAATGTTGCCATGACAAAATTTACATATATATCTTTCTATATTTTTAGCATAGTTAGCTGTAATTCCGAATCCATATAAGATATAGTTGTCAAATTCATTACATAGGCATCACCCTAGTTGATGAGAAGTCTCATAAGGTCAAGTTTGATCTATGTCTAATGAGTCATAATATATGCATCACCCATGATGGCAAGAGTGGTCACAAGGCCAAGTATGTCAACTTACAGACATATGTTGGTTGTAACTTCCGAACCAGTTAAGATATAGTTTTCAAATTGTGACATATGCATCATCCCCAGATGGTGAGAAGTGTTGCAGGACAAGTATGTCTACTTAATAAGCATAGTAGACTGTAACCAGTGGAATGGGCTAGCACACACATGACGATTCTACATTCAAATCTTCGCCAAATTATAAATACACACCTTTTATACAGTATTGCATCAGTATATATAAATATTATGTCACTCACTTATACATTGTCAGGTTGGCCGAGCGGTCTAAGGTGCTTGAGTTAAATTCTGATTCCCCCTGTGGGGAGAGTAGGTACGAGTTGTACACCTGACAAATACTTTTTTGCTAATAACACTGTAGGTCTGCTTGCTTGCTGTTGTGCGTGTGTGCATAAAAGAAGGGTATAGATGCAGATATGCAAGCTCTCTGGCTCATTAATTGTTCGTCTGTCATTCGCAAGTTTCAACGACTTGAGAGTCCATCTGAGATCAGCAGCTGCACATCGTCGAGCATAGTGAAAAAATTATGGCATGCTGTTCTAGTGGTTAGAAAATTCTATCTGCTATTGTAGCATATGGAAAACATAACTCACTTGCAGCATTCGACAATGAATCTGAGCTCGCATACTTGACTAAAGAATTCCTTCTGACAAATGCTCGACATGAAATAAGATATGTCTACAAACATCTACCTGCATATCTACAAAAGGACGAAGAGATATACGACTGTCTCCCGTGTATAGTGTGTTTGCAAGAATGTACTACTGTCATGGTCACACCACATTCAAGGGGCTGGTGTAATTTACATGAGAAGGAGAAGAGGAAAAACAGGTCACTGATTCATTCCCTTAGGAACTCACGAAGGACAGAGAGATGTGTACCTGGAGCAGCTGACGTGGCCGTGACGACACAGGTTCGGCTAAAGTCACAGTTCTGATTCTTGGAGCCCTTCATAGAGGTGGCAGAGTTCGTTCTCGCACTTCTTTTGGAGTCGTCCTGTCGGTGGTTGGTTAGCTAAAACTGCAAGAAGACTTTTTCTAAAAGCTTCTATTCCCGTCGACATGAGACTGGTTGCCCTTACAATATGAAGCATACTTATGTGTATTGTAAAAAGTGTCAATCACATTTTAGACGACATGACAACTTTAAACGACATATTGCAACATGAAAAGAACTTATTCCTGTACATGGCAGTCGGTTTTTGCTGAGATTATAGCATGTCATATTCGGGGGGATACCAGTGAACAAACCGACATTGACATTAGAGCTATCATGCACAACCACGGCAGGATAAGCTCCACGAAACTACAGAAACAGGACATTTGCTTGCACCTTCACTGTAAAGAGACATCTGAAGCATAAATGCAAGCTGAACCCATATCACACAGGTCATCATTGTGATAAGTGTCAAGGTTTCTTCACTCGTACTGATAGTTTAAACATACATATGAAAAAGTGCAAAGATCTTGTATAGCAAACCTGTGAAGATCAGGTGCCTTCTGTATCGAGTAGTGTTACGTCAACTTCCGACCTGCACAATCCTTCGGGGAGGAAACAGTGTCGCTATTGTGGTAAGATCTTTAGTAGAAATAGCAATGCACGACGACATGAGAGATCTATCTGCATGCCAGAACCAAATGTACTACCTAATTGAACCAGTGTTTAAATCCCACATGTCATGTGTATATATATGACATGTGGGATTGAAGTAATCGTCTGTGTGTTGTTATTCGAAGAGTGGACATCGAAGATGGAACATACTTCAGAAAGCCATTTGTGCCTGTTCTGCAAGAAATCATTTTCCAACAGCTGCCATGCTCATCGACATGAATCTGGTTGTACTAACACGAAGGTGTCTACATTGAGATGTTAATAGTGTAAGTCTCAATTTGGTCAACATTGCAGCTTAAAAAGACCTCTTGCATCATGTGATGGACTTTCTCCCATACCAGCTAAGAGGTCTGCAGTGGACACTGGTGTACTCCCACCATCAACAACATCAGACCCGAATGTTGTAACCATACCAGATGAGAATGGGTTCATACTGAAAGAATCTGCTTTCCGCAGTCTAATGAAGACTTATGTTGCAACAGGTAATGCGAAAGATATTTGTACATATAAGCATACAAAGCAGAATATAATAGATCAACTTACAGATGAGATGGAATAAGAGGGTGCAGTAAAATATGATATATAGTCAGAATGTCAATATACCAAACCAGAACCACATGACGTTGAATTTAGTGCGAGAGCCTTCAAGACATCGAATGTCCCTCTGCATCACACACACGACATCGAAAATAGTGTTGAAGTTAGTATACAGAAGATTTGCACAGAGGAAAAAGAGTACATGGGAAAGGGTTCTGGTTAGATATTACAAAGGATAGATCAACTACAATTGAGAAAGAATTAATACAGAATATTTTGTAAGTAGGTGCATAATCTACTACAATGGCATCTTCGACCATCAGAATCAAATTATTACAACAGCAGAACATCACACATAGTGTGTGTATGTGTGTGTGCGTATGTGTGACATCATTACTACTGCTACTACATGAGGGTAAGCCCGGAGGGGTCAGCCAGGAGGGATCAGCATTGTGTATGACCTCCAGGATACTGTCATATGTAGCACAACAACAATTTTGTTAGAAGCAAAGACATCCTTCGTTCGACACAGTGTCGGACTGACACACACGATGGAATAAGCGCAGTTACCTGCAGTCCAGCTGGGTGAAGGACTGGCACAATGATTAAATCTCGCTGATGAAATGTGTGTTAACAGGTACAGAGCACAAAGGCTAGACCTAGTATATATACCCATGCTGCTCATGTGGGAAGAACTTCAGTTTTGTTTCTCATGAAGATGGTGCAAGGTGATGCTGTAGAGCATGCATCTGTGGATGTACCTTCCTCCACTGTCATTCATCGTAAGCGAGTGCAGCAAGACATTCGCTAACCACACCAATGCCAAACATAATGAAGAGTCACTGCAAGCATTACGGTATCAATATGTGGAAATAGCTTTTTAGTATAGGGGTAATACCAGATGAGATTAAAGTTACCATTGTTTGTTTAACTCAACATACAAGGCGTTCTACTGTGATAATTACGATGCAGTGTTTACCCGTAGTGATACCCTCTATAGACATAACAAGAAGTTCAAAGAAAATGTTCGTCATTCATCAGGAAGCGACTGCAAGTATTTCGGCAAGACATTCGCTAACCACACCAGTGCCAAGAAGATAGTAACAGCTCATTTGCAGTTAACTACGAGGCATGTGTGCTAAATTCAATGCTGTAAATGGGAATAAGTGTGTGTCTTGATTGATCACAGCAGGAATTACTCGAATGAAGACTAAGTTGAACATGGACGTAAATAAGTTGATAGGACAACTTCACAAGCTAAACAGCGAACGATCCGATAAGGTAGCATATTTCAGTGCAGCAAGGTATGCATCATGCAGCCAGCAGTCCTCTACTGAGACAAGCAGCGCAAACTAGCATACAGTATGAACACTATATAGACACTCATAATGTAAAACAGACATCAGTTCGTCGGCGAGTGTGGTGGAAAGCAGATCATTACAACTACATTCATCTACAACGATTGTGTGCTCTGCTACAAAATGAAGACCGAATCAATGGTTGAGGATTTGTCACGTGTAATACAGCAAACAGCAAGTGACCCCTAAGAGCCGCTAGAAGCAATACGGTATCCATTTTACCACTGCGATTGCGTACTCTGCTACCATATGGAAATAATGGTTGAAGACTTACCATCTCTAACACCACCAGCATCGACATCAGCAATGGGTCCCGAAGAGTCGCTGCAAGCATTACATTATGAATGTTACTATAAGCCATTCATGGTAAAGTGAGCAGTTTTTGAAGCAGTTTCGTCAGACATAATAACCAATAAATATATGTCATTGTCGCCTTGCACTTTTGTTTTTGGGTATGGTGAATGTATGCACTGTGTTTATTACTCACATGGCAAGGTTTACATTAAAAAGTAGGGGAAGGATATAAATTGGTTGAAAGAAAAAAGTAACTAGGGCTTCAATAGTGCTCACTTTACTGTGAATGGCCTATACTGTGGAAATACTTTTAGCAACAGTTATAATGCACGTAGACATTAAAATAGCCATTACTTGCTCAGCCCAGCTTACAAGACATTCCTCTGTGATAACTGTGATGTAGTGTTTACCCGCAGAGATAACCAGTATAGACATAACAAGAAGTGTAAAGGAAATGTTCGTCGTTCATTGGGAAGTGAGTGCGAGTATTTCGGCAAGACATTCGATAAGCATACCAGTACCAGATGTCATGAAGAGAGTCACAGTCCATTTACCACTGTCTACAGGACCTACCCATGTGTTAACTGTTGTGCAGTATATTTGAATAAGGGTACCTGGAATACGTACAGCAGGAATTGCTCGAATAAAGACTGCATGTAAGATAATCGAATGTAAAAGCAGTTGAGAGGTCGCAGGCTAGACATCCTAGGACTGGATAAGGCAACATCCAAGCATGCACTGAGGCAGCCCGAGATGGACATCACCTTGTGGAAAGCAGACCATTACTACTACATGTTTCTTGTGCTCAGCTACATCATGAAGACGGAATCAATGACTTGTCACCTGTAACACGCCCAACAGCAAGGGACCGTGAAGAGTTGCTAGAAGGATTACGGTATCTGCTGCTACTATAAGGACATGGTTGAAGACTGGCCATCTGTAACATCATCAGAAGAGTCGCTACATTATCAATGTTAATACTGTGGAAATACTCTTACCAAAAGTTGTAATGCACATCGACATGAAAGTAGTCATTGCTTGTTCAGCCCAGCATACAAGTCATTCCACTGCGATGCTGTGTTTAGCTGCAGCGATAGACATAACAAGAAATGAAATGTTCGTCGTTCATCGGAAAGCGAGCACATGTAAGACATTCGCTAAGCACACCAGTGTCAGGCTTCACAGTCCAGTCGCCAGCGTCTACCCATGTGTCAACTGCTGTGTGGGAATAAGAATGCCTGGCAGCAGGAAGTGTTCTGTCTGATTTTTTGCTTGAATGAGAGCATGTATTGCATATGGGTATGCAGGTCATGTCTCTAGATAAAGATAAAGTGTATAAATTATGTCAATTTTATTCATCTAACAAAACCCCCCACTAATATTTGGTCCACCTCCATCACTAGAAAAAACTTACCAGATTTTGTCTAAGTCTGACAGAGAATTAATATAGTGTCAAGTCTCGAACTCAGCTCACTACCAATGACTATTTGGCACAGATGCTCTCACCATCTTTGTTTCTCCAGTTGATTGCTAAGTGGAGATTGTGAGGGGGCTCAGTACATGGAAGCAGGCAGGGCTCTCGGGGGGCTCATAGAGAGCTCGTAGGGACTCAACAGGGGCTCAACAAGGGCTCAGCAGGGGTTGGGCAGGAGCTCAGCAGGGGTTGGGCAGGAGCTCAGCAGGGGTTCAACAGGGGCTCAACAGGGGCTCATAGGGGGCTCGACAGGGACTCATCAGGGGCTCAACAGGGGCTCAGCAGGGGCTCAGAGAGGGCTCTTGGAGGATTCAGCGAGATATTGTGTGACAGAGGCTTATTGGATTGGGGGGGGGGGGGAATTGCAGGTGACCATGTATAAATAGTCATCTGACGATAAGTGCAGACTATAGTACCGGACTCATTCACCATGGACGTGTTACTGACGAAATTTAATGTGAAAGCAGTCTACAGGATGCTCAATGAACTTACAATCGGGAAACACTATCTAGCAATGGAGTTCCAATGGGGCGAGACTACTTACGGAAAATGTGGCACATGTTTGCTGGACGACACATTCAGAGTGAGGCTACCATCTCGCTAAATTCAACTAATATCGGATGCTGATATGGTGATTATGAACAAGGTTGACATTCATATCACATATGGTGGTATCAAGCCAATAGCTAATGGCAAGCCTATGAATGTTATCGATTTTTGTTTAAAAATGCAGACGTCTGCTCTCTCTCTCGATGGATGTAATCAGTGTCACACTCATCATGTACACTGCATTAAATCCTCTGTATGTAAGTAAGTTCGAAGGCATCACGATCGGCTATCGCCGAGTTCGATGCCAACCACCTGGATGTCTGGAACAATTGGAAAGCTGTACCGGGCTCGAGCACTGGGTAAGTCAAACTGAAGGGGAATGTCTAGTCCTCTATCCAACACCCTGCAGTAATTTTGCCTGTCCAGTCTGCGCCCAGACTCCGAACTGCCTTGCACCACGGTCGCTTTGCTAGAGTGTACAAATGAAGAGACTTTGTAGCTACAGCGGACAATTGTACTGAACAGCCCTGCTGGAATTACCCGCTGGACCGAGTCTTGTACAGCATACAACTATCATGCAATGTGGCGCAGTGACATGAATGTGTTCTCCACTCACCTGTGAAGTGTTTCTTGCTACAAAGTATGTATAAGAAGCAGCTTCGACCTGCAGTCATTGTCAACTTAACTTCCAGCAGCAGTTGAGTGTCGATGTCGTTCCAGCCAACAGCACCGCTGCCAGGTCGATGCGACTACATCGATGCCTACACATAGATGTATTGATGCAGCCCGACGTCATCACCGGTGACAGACACTGCATACCACATCCAGTGTGGAAGTCGACCTCAGCAGTAGGTTAATGATAGAAGCATCGAAAAAGTAGGAGAATTTGAAGCTGATTTAGTGAAAGTGTTGCATCATGTCCGACCTCGATAGAGAGATTAACTTCATGCTTTTGCTGTGTATAAGTTTTACCCTACCTCGCGGCGGCAGAGATATTAAAGCAACTAAAACTTCATGTTTGAGTTGTCTATAACTTCGCATAGAGAGAGAGAGAGAGAGAGAGAGAGAGAGAGAGAGAGAGAGAGAGACCTCAGCAGGTTAACGATGCCAGAGACACTACAACATATAGATTTATATCTTGATAACTTCATGTGTAAACTACAACTTGAAATAAAATGTTTTATATTTATGAATATATTTCTTCACTACTAATTGTATGTCCCATAGTGATAAGAAAACATACCCACAATTCTTAATTACTGATTTCTGTCTGGTGCAGAGACACATACAAAATTTAATTGCAGAGTCACCACTGAGAGTCAGTTATGACAAAAAATATGTTGCATGTCGTATCTGGCAAGTGTGAATTCACTGTCTGATGTGTACGCTATTTCATCTTCTTGCAAGAAGAATGCAATGGTGTTTAAGTGGTCAAGGCATCGGACTGCTAACCCAAGGGAAGCCGGAACGATCCCTATCACTCCAACATGTTTATTCTCCATCAGCTTGCCGTATGTTGCATTATTTATGAGCTTGAAGAAATCCTGCTCGAAGGCGTGGTAGCCTGGCGGTGTTCAGTTCGATGTATGGCTTCAGCAGTGCCATCGAGCAGGACTTTTTCAAGCTGATGCATAATGCTATGTATGACAGGCTGATGGAGAATAAACATGTAGGAGGTGGTGCTAGGGATTGTTCCGGCTTCCCTTGGGTTACCAGTCTGATGCCTTTGCCACACTGCCACCATTGCATTTAACCACTTACTCAGAGATAACTGCCACTGGTTGCCATTAATGAAAATGTTGTAGTAATTTATACCTTTTCTTCTACCGGTCGAAGACGTAGCTATTTTGTCATCTTCTTCTCAATAGTGCCTATTTGCTAGTTGGACCGTACCCACTCGTCCTTAAATATACAGCATTTACCGAAGCCAGGGTCCAACCCGAACCCTTGGTCACTATTTCTTCTTTCTCTTGACATATCTTGTGTATACTAGCAACAATCGCGTCTTATGCTGCAGATGAATGACATACAGCTACAGCTGAAGTCTTGAAAGTTTTGGTACAATATTTATAATCTTGGGGATCTGGTTTCTTATAGTTACAGTCCAGCCACATATTATATCTGACAGCACCAAGTTGTACCACCTCGTCTATAAGTTTGTTTCTTATATTAGGGCTCATACTTGTCAGGAAAGAGCAAACATTGTGCGGAATATTTGACATATTCTGTGAAACCAAATCTTTCAAAAGTCTCTTGAATCCAGATCGCTTCAGCAAAAAGCCATTCGCATTAAGCTACGGAGATGGTGAATAATCTTGATGTTTATCTACAGTCTTTCCTTTACAAAGTTTCAAATGTCTATTTAAATCATTCTCATGTACATACCTTCTTTGACACTTAGTACATTGAAATGTCCTAAGAACGGCGTTTCTCACACAGGTACTGTTATCATGTTTCCTAGCATTGTATGCACTTATAAATGTCTTGTTACAAAGTTGCATTCATGTTTTGGTGGTGGGAGCAAAGAACTATCTTCGACATTTGTAGATGAACCTGTGGTGTTTATTAGCTAATCTTTGCCTAGCAGGCAGTGCAGGACGACCCTCATATGTGGCAATATGCCTTTTCAAGGTGCTACGACATCCAAACTGTGATTTACACTGTTAACAGGTGAACTCAGTGTGCTCTTGATTCTGACGACAACCAGTTTCATGCTGTCTGCAGCTGGTTCTTTTAGACATGGTCTTTGTACAGTAGTAACACAAATAACTTTCCTGTTCCATAAGAGCACGTTTTCGGAGCCGGTGTTCAATCTTCACGGTCTGAACAGCAACTGAGCTGGCCAGCCTACCCTGACCTGTTTTTTTAAATTGTCAGCATGTGCATACATTCTTCGCGACCTATCATATCTACAGTACACACTGGATTCTGATGTCAATCAGTTTCATGTTGACTGCAACTGGTAATTTAGTAAAGGTCTTCTTACATTAACAGCACACACAACTTTCTGGAATATTCTCCATCAGCATACATTCTTCGAGATCTGCAGTACACTCTAGATTCTGTCGACAAACGGTTTAATGTTCTCTGCAGCTGGTTATTTGAGAAGAGGTCTTCTCACAGTAGTGACATAAATAATTTTCCTGTTCCATAATCGAATAAGAACATGTTATCCACATCCGATGTTCACTCTTCACAGTCCGAACAACAACTGAGATGACTAGCATATTCCGACCTGTTTTTTAAACCACATTGTAGCAACAACCTAACGAGGGGCACTATTAACTTGAGAGAAAGTTTTGCGACTTACAAAAGTTTCAAATGCTGTGCTGTTATATACCCACATTCTGCCGGTCGAAGATGAAACTATACTGTAGTGACGTGAGGGAAATTAGTACCCACTTGTTCACAACACTAGCTGATTTACTGATGGTAGGGTCACACTATTGGCAATGATTTCAGCTTCCTCATAACATAACTTTATTGTAATTTTTTCAATGGTGTTTTGCTATTCCTTCAGCATCACACAAATTTCAAGTTGCTATGATGCCCAAATTGATAATTATGCTTTTGAACATAGTACGACATACGTTCTGATAACAACCAGCTCCATGCTGTCTGAAGATGTTTTTGTTAGAAAAGGTCTTCTTACAGTAGCGACACAAATAAATTTCTTGTTCTATAATCGAATAAGAGCACGTTATCCACAGCTGATGTTCACTCTTCGAAATCTTAAGACCAACCGAGCAGGTTAGAATAACACAAGTACAGTTAGTATCAGCTTGATTGCAACTTACACAGTTTTAAATGTATTTTTAAAGCAGCAACACACACATATATTCTTCTACACTTATCACATCGATATGTCATACGAATGGTGCTCTTCATGCATGAACTTTGTGCATGCCTCCTTGCATCATATGCATATGCAAACATCTTGTTACAATAGTTGCATGGATGCCGTGATGGGACCAAAGAACTGCTCTCAGATGAACCCTTACATTGAGCTGGTAATATATTTAGATACCGCTTGACAGGGAGTTTAGGGCGACCCTTTAACATTGCAAGATGACTTTTCAAGTCACTATGATGACCAAATTGGAGATTTACACTTTTTATATCGGAACTTAATACGACCTGCATTCTAATAACAACCAGCTTCATGCTGTCTGTAGATTTTTTTTAGAAAAGACCTTACAGAAACGACACGAATAACTTTCCTGTTCCATAGATGAATAAGAGCACGTTGTCCAAAGCTGACCTTTACTCTACAAAGTATGGATGGCAACTGCATCGGTCAGCCTATACACCCCCCATACACTGAAACTGGAGACTGGTTCCTGCTGTCAGTAGGAGTGCGAGAGCGCGCCCCGCTACCTCTATCAAGGGCTCCATGTGCCAGAACTATGACTTTTAGCCAAACCTGTGTCAACACGAACTCATGAGCTGCTCCCAGTACATATCTGTCTGTCCTTTGCGAGTTCCCAAGGAATTAATCAGTGCACCATTTTTCCTCATTCTCCTTCCGATGTAAATTACACCAGCCCCTTGAATGTGGTGTGTCCATAACAGTAGCACATCCTTGCAAATACACTATACATGGGAGACAGTCGCATATCTCTTTGTCCTTTTGTAAATATGCAGGTAGATGTCTGTATACACATCTTATTTCATGTCGAGCATATGTTAGAAGGAATTCTTTAGGCAAGTATGCAAGCTAAGATTCTTTGTCGAGTGCTGCAAGTGAGTTATATTTTCCATATGCTACAATAGCTGATATAATCATCTGACCACTAGAACAGCATGCCATCATTTTTTCACTATGCTCGACAATGTGCAGCTGCTGACCTTAGGTACACTGTCAAGTCAGTTAAAACTCGTGAACGACAGACGAACTATCAATGAGCCTGAGAGCTTGTGTCTCTTCATGTATAGCCTTGTTTTATGCGCACACATACAACAGTAAGCAAGCAGACCTACAGTGTTATTAGCAAAAAAGTATTTGTCAGGTGTGGGATTGGAATATACTCTGCCCACACGGGGAACCAGAGCTTAACTCAAGCACCTTAGACAGCTCGGCCAACCTGACAATGTATTTGTGAGTGACATAATATATATATTTATATATATTGAAACAATACTGTATAAAAGGTGTGTGTATTTATAATTTAGCAAAGATTTGATTGTAGAATCGTCATGTGTATGCTAGCCCCTTCCACTGGTTACAGTCTACTATGCTTATTAAGTAGACATACTTGCCCTGCGACCCTTCTCACCATCTGGAGGTGATGCATATGTCATGAATTTGAAAAATTTATCTTAACTGGTTCGGAAATTACAGCCAACTATGTCTATAAGTAGACATACTTGGCCCTGTGACCATTCTCGCCATCTTAGGTGATGCCTATGTTATGACTTATAATTAGACATAGGTAAAACTTGACCTTATGAGAGTTCTCATCATCTAGGGTGATGGCTACATTTTAAATTTGATGAGTATATCTTATATGGATCGAGAATTACAGCCAACTATGCAAAAAATATAGACAATTAAGTAGTACATTGTGTCAAGGGCAGTGTTCTTGCAAGTGATGAGTTGCTTTTTTGGCTGGTAATGTATTTTGTGTACAGAAAAGGAAGTCGATCATTGTGGTCTGTGGGTTCGTCGAGTTCGCATCGTTCGCTGTGCTAATGGTATACAAGTGTTTTCTACTACACCAGGTAAACATCTATGTTTTCATATCTTCTAAAAGCAGAGAATATACATAGTTAAAATGTGCGTATAATTGTCGTATGAATTTGTCAACTATATATTACACAGTTCGGCAAATAAGCCAACTGTGCTTATAAGTATACATAGGATATATTTGGCCATTCTCATCACTGGGGGTTTATGATTTTTGTGGTTGTATCTCACAAGATTATGGAAATTATAGCCAAATATAATTATTGGTCAAATTGATCTTGCGAGCCTTCTCGTCATCGGTGGTTATGTATATGTTATGATTTTGGTAGTTGTATCTCACACAATTCGGAAATTACAGCCAACTGTCTTATAAGTGAACATAGGGAAATTTTGAACCTTCGGTCCTTTTCGTTGTTATGTGTGATGCCTATGTTATGAATTTGTGAACTATATCTTCATTATTCGAAAATTACAACCTACTATGCTTATAAGTATACATATGATATGTTTGCCCCTTATCGTCATCGGGGGTTTATGATTTTGGTGGTTGTATCTCGCATGGTTTGGGAATTACAGCCAACTATTCTTATAGGTCAAACCTGACCTTGTGAGCCTTCTTATTAGCTGGGGTGATGCCTATGTTATGAATTTGTCAAATATATCTTACATAGTTCGGAAATTACAGCCAACTATGCATATAGGTCATACTTAACCCTGTGCCCCAGGGGTTATGTTATGATTTTTTGATAGTTGTATCTCACACGGATCAGAAATTACAACCAACAATGCTTATATGTAAGCATAGGTCCTACTTAACCTGACAAGGTGTCTTGCAATGGGTTCTCTACATGGAATTCGTGAGAGGGAAGTGCACACTTTTGGTAGGAAGGAAACTCATATATTTGTTTGGAACACCCAGATTGTGCGAGGGCCAAGATGGCGGCCATTGGGTTGGAATGCATGTGCTGGTACTTATGGAAGGGACATGGAAGCTTCCGGACATCATACTGGCCACCTACATATCTGCCTACTGCCGCCGGTTGGGCGGGGCTCCGTCTTAGGGACAGCGATGCAAGTCAGTGGCCGACGATAGAGCGGGAAGCTTCCAGACATCGTTGGTGCTGGCAGTGGGGCTTCGTCATAGGGACACACGTCGGGCTCCATCATAGGGACACAGCTGCCAGTCAGCAGCAGGGGCAGGACGTGATGTTTCCCCGGTGGGGCTTCGTCATAGGGAGCTTCCAGACATTTCCCCGATGTACTGGCTGACAACATGGCCACTGGTCGGGTGGGGTTTTGTAATAGGGAGACACACCATCGGGTGGGGCGTCATCTTAGGGAGACAGGTGCCAGTCAGTGGCCGACGTGCTCGGCAGAACAGACTTATGGAGCAGGACGTTTCCCCGACATATTGGCCGACAACATGGCTGCCAGTGGGGTTTTGTAATATGCCATCGAGTGGGGCTCTGTACTTGGGAGACAGTCTCCAGTCAGTTGGGGCTTCGTCATAGGGAGACATGTCGTCAAGTGGGGCTCTGTCTTAGGGAGACAGCCACCAGTCAGCTGGGGCTTCGTCATAGTTGGCATAATTACATCCATTCTTACATGATGCAAACTTATACACTATTTTCACAACAGAACAATTAGTGTATGTTATCCATTTCAACTATCTCTCTATAGGGCTGCTAAGTATGAATATTTAAAAAGCAATATGCTTGATGCAGTGTTATACAAAGGATAATTAACCCAGCCATCACCTAACATTGCAAATTCATCCATCAAACTACCATTCATCTTTACACTTATACATATTTCAATGTTGGCTACACCTTTTCATTTTTTGTCATGTAAACCTATTTTGTTTCATGCCATGTATTCACCAGAAGGAATTCTTTAGGTAGTTAGTAAGGTATGAGAGTTCAATAATTGTGTCGAGTGCTGCCAGTGATATAAGCAATTAATATGTCACATTAACTGATAAAATTATCTATCTTCTAGAACAACAAACCATAATTTTTCAGTAAATCTTCACTTAAATATTTTCTCTATTCTCGGAAACCTTAACATTTTCTTGGAGTTTAATGGTTTCTTGGAGTTTGTCCTTTTTGAAAAACTCACAGTTCGTCAGATCTGTCATACTGTCGGTTCTCCTACACATGGTGCATACTAACTGAGCTCTTTTGTAATTCTGCCGTGTGTATGGGTATAGCTTAAAGTGTGTGTGTATGTGCAAGCACATTAACCCCTCCATGCTTACTGGTTTGTGAAGTGCTGGCTGATGGGTTGAGACGACAGTTACTCCCACCTATCGGGATGTCAACATGTGTGGCTGTGAGACATGTCACTTTCTCTCCAACGATACTATATGCATGATTGCACAAGTAAATGCAATTCCCCCTTCCCTAACTTACTTGTGTCAGTAAATGTATGAAACATTAAATGCCTTGTTTGGGAATTGAAACCAGTAAACCAAAAATAACATGATGTTAATTACTCTAAGCAGCAATACAACACAAAAATATTTTTTCCCTTAAATTCGAAAATAGATTGATATTTAGTGTGTAAAAGTTGAGTACTCAAAGGGTTAAATATTCAAAGGGTTAATCACTCAAAGGATTAACTCATCAAAAGGGTTAAGTACCTGAAGGGTTAAGTGCTCAAAGGGTTAAGTATTCAAAGGGTTAAGTGTTAAACAGGTTAAGTGACCTAAGCTATGCGTATAATTTTGTGTTTGTTTGATGCAGACACACTACACTATAAACAAGCTGTGGCAAGGCAGCTGTTGTGTTGTATTTGATGTTCGGAGTGATTAGATAATTAATTTCAAAATTAAAGGGCTTAATGCACATTTGACTCTATTGCTCTTATCTATATCGGGGGTCATGTGTATGTTATGAAATTGATGACTGTCGTTTTAACGCATCGAAAATTATGAGTTACTATGCTTATAAAAAGATTCTACGTGTGTTTGGTCCCATGATACATTTTTTGGTTGTTGTTGATGTGTATGTTATGAATTTGGTGACTCTAACTTTGGCATATGGGAAATTATGAGTGACTATGCCAACAAAAGGGCTTTAAGTATAATCGAACTTACTAGAAAAGGTTTAGGGCCTAAATGACCTTTCTATTATGGTGTATGTCGGGTACTATGCCTATGTTATGAATTTGATCACTATAGCTTCAATGGTTCGGAAATTATGCCTACATTTACAAAAAGGCTTAAACACATATTTTACCTTATCAGAAATGGTTTCAGACCTAAATGACTCGTTTTAAGGTAAGGGATGCGTTGTATTTGATGCTCGGAGTGGTTACATAATTAAGTTAAAAATAAAAAATTTGCACCTTTTTCTACTAAATCTAATATGGCGATGGTTATCGTCACAAAATCATATTTTCTGGTGACATATTTTGGTCTATCTTAAAAGTACGAATCTGTAGACACATCACTCGATATGCTTGTTTGTAAGAATAATATATATATTCTATTTATACTCATAACTTTTCTTTAAAGAAATATGCTTTACCAGATCGATGTTTGTGCTCCCATAAACGAATTATTCTTGAAAATGCAGGTTCGTAGACATAGCAGTTCATACATGTATGCTTGGCAATATAAAAATGATAAATGAAAATAATAATTAAATAAATCAACTTTTTTTATATAAAATTACAGTTTAACTAATTGATGTCTGTCCCATCATTTACTAAAAAATTCGTTTCGGATGTACGCGTTCGTAGGTGAACATATTTATATACATCATTAAAGGCTTTATTGATACTAGTGTTTCAGGGGCCAACTTGTCTAAGGCGTTCGTCTGCCGTCTTAAATATCCGTATTTCGAGTCCGCCATCTTCCAAAGCTTTTATATTGAATTAAAAATAAGACTTTTGCTTATAGCATTTGCAATTAATATTGCCTTAGCTTACAGCTGATTTCAGTGCTCATATCAGCAAATAACGACATCAAGCAATACTGGCACTATATAGCAGGCGATGCGAGTACTCGAACAGTATTCGATTAATCGAACTTGTGAGCCATCTAGCAACCAAGTCCAGAACTAGGCTGGCGGCCGATGATGACAGCATCGCTGTCTATCGAGCAAGTCTGGAACTGAACACAGATTACCTCGTAGGGAACTGAATATATGGGCTATGGAGGAATTTGATGAGGGGAGGGGGTGATTAATCACAGCAGAGCAGAGTGGAGGTGTGTGGAGGGTGTTAACCATAGCTGAGGAGACGAGGTCGAGAGTCTACAGTTTCGCAGCAGGGAGCTTATTAATTCCAAAAACTAATCACAGTATAACTCTCTGTGAAGGAGGAGTTTGTTTGGGGGGGGGGGGGGGGGGGGAGGTAAGTGAATGGGATGAGAGAGGTGGTAGCATTGAGTAAAGATATACACTAGAGTGGCCATAGGATAGGAAAAAGTCTGACCAGTTTTATGTGTTAGTTCCGCTGTTGAACCAGATGAGCACTAGTGTTCTCGACGACGTCATCCGCGCGATATTGCCAATTCCGCAGCCGGTAAAAGTATGCTATAACCTCGGCCTTGACTCACCAGCGTGTTCGTTCAAGGTCGGCCAGAGGCGAGCCTGTCACACGCGGGTTGCCAGAATCCGTTGCAGCTGCGAATACCCAACTCATGATTTACTAGTGGCGACCATGGAATGTGTTTCGTTTCTGTCGCAGGATTATATGTTCGCGGAAATATGGAGCGCTGTCAACTACTGTTAGGTTTTATTTGCCTCTGTGAAAATTAACAATCATAAATATATAAGAGTCATTGTTTATAATTATAATCTATCATTTTACTATATTCTAGGTGTTCATGATAAAATACGAGTACTGTTAGCACTTACAATTACAAACGTGTTATTAACCACGAATGAAGTCATACAGCATACCTAGAAAATTTTTCGTTCCGTTCTTATGTGAAAGGAAATGGACAGGAAATAATTTTTCAATAATGGATATATATATATATATATTTTTTTTTTACGCACGACGGTATACAATTGAACACAATGTTTACAGTTTAGGGTTGTGATCCACTACATAGGTGACTGTTCGTACACATTATCAGTACGCTCAATATGTCAATTCGAGTGTCATTAAGGCTGTGTCCGAAGCTAGGAATGCACTTATGCATACTCTACTCGGTTCGATACATGATACATTCTGATAGACATACAGATTTGCATCCTTTACAACAACTAGTTAGCTGATAAGATTCTGTACATACATTTTGACGGAAAACGCATACTGAATATGTGCTGGAACGTAGGCGCATAGCTTTAGAATTATCAATTTGTCATGTGCTGGAAAGCACATGACAAAGAAAGTGTTCCTATTAACCAATCATAGACTTTTTACAAGAAAGGAATTAATATATATTTGAGTCAGTAAACGCAGTAATCGATAATGTATCATTAAAACTGGTAACAACTAGAGGTAAATTTCCTTTTAACACTAATATGAGTATTAATAAAAATTAAATGTCGGATATCGATAAAACGTTTTCACTCGTGCATGCCTTGCCTTGTAAAACATTGGCAGTGTTCTCATTGCTCTGCATATTAACTACACATTCAATGTCAGGCCCGGTTTATAACAAATCACACGACGAAAACTGGTTATATTTATCCCGGCTCTTCTAGATCATTAAAGGTTAGAGAGTATACATTGTTAAGAACGTTGCTCAGTGACGTTTCTCAAAAGGTAATGCCTCCATTCCACTATTTATAAAAAGAGATATTTGGAATAAAAATTATGAACACCATATTAATCGATTTTCAAAATAGTAGCTTATGGGCTGTAAGGACGCGAGACGTACACACATTCGTTTCCCCGTGTACGCGCGTATGTCATTTCCTGAAACATGTAAAACATTTACGTATGGAGACGAATGCGAACGCTGTATGAGCGTGAATCTCATTAAGCAGGAAACCTTTTGCACACTGCGGGAAAAGGACATTAATGATAATGTTTAAGACTCAACTCTAACAGATGTGTGTTTTAAAGCGACAATGCAACTGTCGTCTCTGTAAGATCCACATTTACAAAAGTGATGAGCATAAGTGGATATTGTCTGAAAAGTTGGCAGCTGTGTGTGTTTATATTTACACGAGTGTAACACAGCACACCATTGTATATTGTACACTGAAACCTCGGACTCATAACAATGCGAAAAACTTTGACACTGTAGTGTTTATCAGTAATGTTAAACACTAACGAACGCATGAGAACTAGACATAACAAAGAGAGTCGCAATATTCTACTTCAGACTACTGTACGTACATTACGAAATATAACTATTTCTGCACTAAACATCGGTTGAATGAAATGACTCGGTGCCAATAACTAATAGTCAAGCTAAGGCCTTGTCCGTAAGGAAAAGTTCGTTATTTTGTAATTTGTCATGTCATTTCGTATGTTTTAATCCGGGCGTTGTCGACAGTCACTTGTTTAGCACTCGCAGCAACACATTCTTACAGTAACAGTGAAAATATGTTTTATATAAATTAAATGCTTAAAATGGACGTGATATTTCTACGATCATTACTGGAATGCTGCGAATATGTCAATAAACAAGTCAATAATATAATATCCAATAAAGACTTAAAATAAAACATGTGTTGCGAAATATATATACAAAGCACAACACTTACTTGCTTTTTAAACCATGTCTAGTGTATTTTATGAAGTGTTATTTGTTTGAAAAAACGTTTCAAGTACACATTCGCGCATGTGTTTTGAATGTCAAAACCAACATGGCACTGATTTTGTCATTTTGTATTTTTGCTAACATCCGATACATACAAGATAAGGTACGTCACAATGTTTGTATAAAATATCGGGTCACGTGATCATTTCGTCAACACAATATCCCCATTCAGACACGGCCTACGTTAACAATACAAAACCTAATGCATTTAGAATTATGCAGTAGGTGCTTCTCTGTCATACAGAAACACATCTTCTGTATATGCAAATCAATACTTTTCTCTGTTCATAGTGTACATAGTGTACAGTTGTTACCAAGAATAACAGTATTATTAAATATCTTGACTGTGTCAAAAGTTTTTCGTGTATTCTGGAATGTTTGTCGCCTCCTAGCCTACAAATGGATAATTACAACAATTTACGAATACTATGTACAAATTGGAATGATTTGTGACTGTAGGGCATTTATGTGTGTTAACTTTATGGCATATTTACATAATTATAATTTCCTTTTCCTTAAGTTGTTATGTTCTGTGTGCCCCATGTTTTGTTGAATGAATAAATACTTTTTCCATTAACGACCACTCATTTTGTTTGCACGATTATACTATACTAATGACAGATATTTTATAACATGTACGATCATCTTCTTAACAAGGAGCAAGTGTAGATTTAATTTGTTTATCTTGGGTATTTTCTCCTTTTGACTAGCATTCCCCTACCACTTAACAATGTTAATTGTAATATGTCAGTATAATATTAGCAGTATGTAGTGCATCATATTTTCAAAACAGTTTTTCTTCCGATATTTAAAAAGGATTTAGGAAGTTTCTGGTGCCTAAATTCTGCGAGAGGCGTGAGTCGTTTAAGCCGGCCTTACACGATGCTCAATTTCTGCTACTTTCTGTTATACTCATGGGCACAACAGAAGGCATACAAGTTTCTATAGCAGAAGTGAAGAAAGAACGCACCCGTTCATACCTACACGTTATCTAAAGTGCTAATAGAAACTTGTAAATGGCAGGCAAAACAACTCGAAGGGGACAGGTACAAATGCAACCAACTTTTATAAGTAGGTGCTTTGTGGTGCATCCAAAAGGTACGACGATTATTTCTTTTTTCCCCTGAAGACTGCATTGGTTTAGAGGTTTAGATTTTAACGCACGAGTATTATTTATGTATGGAAAATGATATGAGTAACGACACTGCTTATGTATGGAAAACAAGGTACAGTATTCACATATATGTACGACGTACATTTATGCCACTCATTAAATGATTGGCATATAATTTAAACAAGGGTGTAGCTAGGAATGTACTCTAATGGTGATGATGAGGGGGCGGGGGAGAATTCATATTTATATTTTTGAACAAATTACAAAACATGTATTATTAAAATATTATAGTTACATAATTATTTATAATCAATGGCTTCACGCACAGATATGGAGCAACACAAAGCTATAAACATTCTTCATTTTCAAGGAAGATCACATATTCCTTGAATTAACATAAAATAAAACTTGTCATTTTGTTTTCAAATGTCATTTTCAATTCGAATATTAATGGGGGGGGGGGCTGGGGGGATATTTCCCAATATATCACCCCCCCCCCCCCCCATCCTGGCTACGCCCCTGTTTATAAATATTTATCTTTAATGAGCATAATTATTAATCTTGTCCTTTCCGTAATAAACACGCTGTAATGGTTATACAGCCAAAAGAAGACATAACTGTTACAGTATTAAACTTAAGGCTTTCATGTGTGCCTGTTAACATTACTCACGCTATACAGCTCAAATGATCTACTTTAGAAAACAATCGATGTGATTAGCAAACAACCACTGCTCGTCGACTGTACTGCGCTGGTACTTGAGTATTATTACTTTTAGAAAAGGATATTCGGGAAATAAACCTTTTATAACAATAAAATAAGTTATAAACAGCCATAAAGTGTAACATAAAAAATTCGATACCTGTCGGAGATTCGAACTGTAAAACCTACAGTAATGTGGCATAGACCTGCACACTAACTCACTTTTTTTTAATAGATTTATTATCACAAACGATATACAGAGGCGTTTACCCTTAACCTATTATATACAGTACACATTCAACCCACAATATAAACAATAACAAAATACTCAATAAAATATCTACACAATTCTTACATAGGGGCACAAAACGATATGAACATTTGGTGAACTGGTTTTACTGAAGTCGATGAACACATAAAAATTTATTTAACATGAGGGGCAGCGCACGGCGTACACCCCGACACGGGACACTGACTTATAACACTGCCACCTATCGACGATTACTACTGGAACATTAAATTGTACACGTTTAAGGACCGATGTAATATACACGCATTTCCTGTAGGCGTAAACGTCAGAATGAAAATAAAAAATTGCCGTACCACTGACGCAATGTGCCACGCCGCGCCATGTTCCACCTATCTTGACGAAGAAGCTGGACAAAGTCTTGAACTGTCACCGGTGTCGAACGGTCCACCAAAAAACCGATCGCGTGAAGTCGAACTGAGGGGAAGGTGAAGAAATCGCAATGAAGCATGTGCGTGTCGCTGACACCTCCACGTTCACCGCGAATTATTTTTCGTACTCGTACGCGACACCACTGCCAGATGCGAGCTGCATAACCACAGGAAATTACCCTATGAAGGGCCGTGTCGGTATTGCCACACAGCAGGCATGCAGGGTCAGCTGTCAGGTGAATGCTGTATTTACGCTACGGAGTTGTCACGATATTATTGTAGAAGCCGAATGCTGCAGCTCGAAGATCCGAGGAAAGGTTAGGATCGGCAAGTATTTTCCATGGTCGCCTCCAGCGGATGGTTGGGGTGCGATTCACAACAGAAGGTATGACTGCCGACGTTTTGGAAGCCCGAATGTACAAATATCTCGCTGATGCGACTGTCCCTTCCGGTTAGTGTTCTACTAGAGTTGCGAGTGCTTCCTTTGCGTGACGGTATTGATGTGGCACGCGTCTAACTTCAGACCACATAATGTTCTGTAATGCTGTGTAAATGTCCTCTGGGCGCAAAATTGTTGCAATTGTTGAAGACTGATATAAGGCCTCACACTTCAAAACGTGATTAATTAGACTCAGGCCTCCGTCTTGCAAGGAAAGATAAAGTTGCGGCCTAGATAATTTAAATACATAAGATTTCCACAACATGCGGCCAACAATCTGTAGTATTTGTGCACTTTGTTGACGAGGTAGTGGGAATATATGTGACACATACTACAGCTTCGCAAGTAAGAATACATTTATTAAAGTAACCCTCTGTATAATATTTGCACGACGATAATTCATTTCTATTTGACGAGCACGGAGTTTATTTATTGTCATGTTCCAATTATAATGCAACATAAGAGTGGCTTCTGCGTGGAAGTATATGCCCAATATCTTCACAGTTTCGGTCCTCCGAAAGGGATAAACGTCGTTGAATGGCTCGCTGGTCGAGCTGAGCTCCAGTACGGCAGTTTTGCTAGCATTCGCTCACTCACTGAACTACACAAATCACTTACAGTTCAGACGTGCGACAAGATATATATATATATATATATATAATAAATCCACAGTTATCACTTATTTTATAAAGTGGTGTTTATTCTTTTATTATGACCGTATGAGTAATTTGCAACGTCTCCCGTTACTGATGCGTACATCGACCTATCCAACTAAGAACATCGTAACTGCAAAACGGAAAATGTTCAGGAGAGCAGTTTAAAGTTTTAAAAAATTGCTGTAAAACGGATTGATTTTCGACATCTGTATTTACAAGCTACAGCATAAAATCTCTGGCAAAGGGTTGTTTACATGCTATCTCATATTTGAATTTTGTCCGTTAACCCTTTTTTTTAGTAGATACGGTGTTATTATATTGGAAAACTCCATTTAATATCATCGTAACTATATAAATTGATAACATCTTAACTCATGTTAATGTGAAATTGATGGGCAATTTGAATCACATAGTAACACGGTATACTGTAGTAAGTATTAACTTACTGTCACTATCAATGCGCTAATAATATTTACAGTTATAATAATTTACCAACGTATCACTAAAGCGGTATACATTGAAACAGCAGAAACTCAGTTGGTGCTAGACGAATATAGAGTATAGTAGATATAATATTTATGTATGTTGACTTTCTGCTTTTGGGGTTTATTAATATTTACAGACATAACATATTTTCAAATATAACATTATTTGCATGATACATTTTTTATCAAAGAGCCGCTTATTTTTTCAAATCGCTGACACCTATTTCCTTTGTTTCCCCCCACAAATTGAACAGTAGTTTTAAACATGTTACATTATTTGCATGATAATATTTGTTCAATTAGTCTCTAATTTTTGCACGTCACTGATACCTATTTCACTTGGTTTCCCCAAAAATTGAAAAGTTTTTTTTCAACCATACACTTTGCTTGAGAATGTTTTTTATTGAAGGGTCTCTGATTTTCGCACATCACTGGCACGTTTTAGTTTGTTTTCCCCAAAATGTTGAACAGTTTTATTATTACATGCCCTCTTCGCTGCTCATTTCCCTTGACTTATTTGTTGGTTTGGCTATACCTACCTTCATAGTCTCATAAAAACATACGTACACTTCTGGGATTAGCCCATGCGAACACAAAGACAGGGAATCCTTTTTATTTTCCGCAGTTACTGGCAGCAGTTCTTTGTACGCGTAGCTAAGCTACAGATTGTGTATTGATCTTGGCTTTCCTCGGAGTTTCTGGTATAGATTAAGAGATACCTCTTCACCTCCGTGGTCATACTTGTTGTAAAGTGTGGTGGGTTTCTCTATCTCCATTCGAATCTGTTTCACTTTGTTCCAATGTATGTGCTCTATATTTTCGCATATTACCCAGTCGCGGTTGTCGAAATCCAAAAGTTCTTTGCAATTCTTGATGTCCTTCTAAGAAATTCCTTTCAACACGTATGGTTCACCCTTTGTTTTTGCCATACGTATGAGCATAACCTACTGATCAGGGACGTAAATAGTTTGTCCTCTTCTCCTCCTTTCAATGAGGGCATACAACGAATCCCATTCATTTTGCGTGTGCCCTTTCTCCAAAAATCTGTGAGTGATAGAAATGTGTAGAGTTTCAGACATGAATGAGTATGCTGCATACAAAATCATATTGCGGTTTTGTCCGGCACAGTTGTCTGAGTAGAATATGAACTCGGTAATGCCTTCTTCAACTTTAAAATTAACATAGTCCATGATAAAGCTTGCAATTCCATTAGCACCTCTCTTCCCAATTTGTTCATGCCAAAAGTAGCTGTAGCCTCGTGACTTTCCAATATCGAATACAGTAAAGTTGTAGCAAGCATATTTTCTCTTCTAATAGAAGAGGCTCACTTCGGACTGTTGGATTGTCAACGTTTTCTGAAGGTCGAACGTAGCCACACACAATGAACTTGCACGTTGTGCTCTTTTTTTGTATTCGTTTTTCATTTCTCGGACTAAATCTTTATTTTTCGTATGCACCTCAATCTCTTTAGCCATCTCGTATTTTTTCTTGGTGTTCTCGCACATTGAATACACACTGCACACAGCGCACTGGTCTTTCTTAGGAGAAAATACACAAGGTTGAATTCATTGTTGAAGATATCCCTTTATTGCCTCAGTGTTGTATGGACGCCAGAACTATCCTTTTCCCACTCAGTGTACACGTTGTACATTTTACTGATTGACAAACCTTCTTCCAGGTATTTCCTGTTACTCTTTTCTCCGGTGTAGTGTGAATCCACAACAAGAAATGAATTTATGTGTTCCTTAACATTTTCTTTCACTGCCTCAGGTATGACTTGGTGTCCACGGTCAAAATGTCTGCCCCTCTTGTCAGGTGAAAGTGTGACATTTTCAGAATCAGTTAGTTTTTTTAACGCTGTTCTTACCAACATACCAGTTATGTCAAGAGTGGCAAGGAACATTTTCTTGCAAACTTTAATACCGGCATCACCTTTACTTAGCGTATAGACCATTAAAGAACTCCTCCTATATTTTCCCACAACAGAGGCACGCTTTGTCTTTTCCTTAAAAACGTATTCCTAACTATGAAATCCCAATATCTTGTATGTCTCCAAGCTTCCAAAATCTGTTACAAATGATAAGCCTAGCTACCTCCGATAGTTTCTCATGACAGTTAAATCTACAATTTGATCCACATCCTGGTTGCATATATTTTGCAGGTACTACTTTTTTCGTAGTTGTGCTAACATATTCTTGTCCTAAAATTCTTAGTTTTTTTAAATTTAACTGTCTCCCATTCATTCATATTAACACACCTCTTTCTCCCAGGGCTTGTTTTCTTTGTACATGATCTTTTTTTTTGCTGAGCTACCAGGACTTATGGTATGTACAGGACGATTTTCGGGAATTTTATCTTCAGTTACTTATAAGCTTCCTTCAACATGGCATTTTTGTCAAGTTTCAGTCCTCAAATTTACTTCTTTGGTTACATTGGATTTCTCATCGTGGCTTTTAGCACTCTTTCACATCCTACTTTTCTTTGTATTTCTCTTTTCTTCATCACATCATTTTTTCACTCTCTTCTTCGATTTAGTTTTCCCAGTCTGTGTCATTCCAAAACTCGTCTTCATTATCTTCATACTAGGACGAATTGTCACTTGTATTTCTAGATGTTGTGAAATTTGATGGTATTAAGTCTCCTAAATAAACATAACTATCTGGCTTCTTATGCTTTGTATCAACAATAACCTTGTTGTTTCTCTGCCTGTTCTCATTATCCCCATATAGCAATGTTTCACTCTCTTCTCTGTTCTGCAATTCTTTGCAATATTCTGTGTATTTTTCTCCATCCCGCATCTTTCCCCCCTCTTTTTGCTTCCTTCTTCGGTCGGTGGCTGTTCACTTACTTCTTTACTGCCTACTGTATGCTGTAATTGATTGATCTCTTCTGTACTATCATCTTTCCAACCATCATTCTGAAATATGTCTTCTCCAAGATTCTGTGATTGGTCCCAGAAATCATTAGTAATAATATCACTTATAGCACATTGTTTTGAAGAAAGAGGTGACGAGCAATGAGATCCTGTATCACCGGTGCTTGTATTACTTTCTTCAAATGTTTTATCTGAAATAAATGATAATATTAATAAAATTTGATAGAGATTACTCTGACAAAAGTATTCCTCAATGATCCATGGCTACACGATTGGTATTTGTTGTAATTCAGTAGTTAAAAAGTGCCAAAATAAATTACTAATGTAAATTTGCAAAATTAATAAAACATAATTATTAATAGCACAAAAAAACACTTTTCAGTAAAATACAAAGTACTATATGTGAAACTAAAAATACGAAATTCAGGTCAGTTTAATTTATTATAACAGCTGAAATAATTTGTTCCAATTCACTTAAGAGAATTCCATGGAATGAGTACTACAACATCTAGCACATAGAATAACATTACAACAGAAGGGCATACTAAAGTAATACGAATTACAACAACAATTACCACTGGTAGGCCTATAGACTGCCCACCATAAAGTGGCATTTTCAGATGGTTTTTTATTAATTGAAAATAATATCAATTTTTTGAAATTCTGAGTTTACAATAGTATTTAAATGTGTCAAACAATTTCTTATTCAATCAGGGGTATTTACTTGGAGTGAAAGTTACTTTGAACTTTTGTTCAATGCCCATAAGAAAGAGCACATAGTTAGGCCTGATCAACAATAAGCTTGGTCCGCAGACTCAAAACAAAAATACAGAGCGACCATTATCGCACCAGACTCTAATGTCACTGGTCTTAGTTCACACGTTCGCATGTTCTTGCGTCTCTGGTTCATTTGTCTAATTGAACATCAACTAACCACCCTTGCTTGTGTCCTCGGTTGTAAGGATAAAAAATTGTTTACTAATTCGCACCAAAAACTAATCATTGCAATGTGAACATTAAAATACATACAGTGAATACCAACAATGCAAACTCATACTTCAATTCTAAATTACTGTTGGCAGTGTTCGTTTCATAAAGGATAATAAGTTATTTTATTACAGGGATATGAATAAAATACCGATTTAATAAGCAAAAACAGGAATTGTGAATGAAAAAAAAAAATAGTTTTTTTAACTATATAATGCAATACTTGAATTAGTAATTACAATGTGATGTCGTTATTTGCATAACATTCTAAATGTAACCTAAAAATATAACAACTGAATACGTTAAATAATGTTAAATGTAATCTATTTACTGTTTTTGTTGCCAGTTTCTTAAAGCCAAACATCGGACATCGCAATTATGGCGTTCACAATCTCTCTCGAATATAATACGTTTTTTGGCGTGAAGCAGACTGCAGACCAAGCTTATTGTGAACACGGCTTTACAGTTTACTTTACAAAAGGTACTATGTCGCGGACAAACTCTAACAGGTTTAAATGACATAATTTCACACTTACCCTGAGAATGCTTTTCACTGGCAGATATTTTCTTCGTTAAATCCACAAGAAATTTACCTCTGTTGCACACAATGTAATCTCACACACACATACAACACATGAAAACATAACTTCATTTTCTGCACCCAAACTTTAGGTCATACTATATACAATGTGCTGCACTCTATTTTGTAGCTTCCAAGCTTTAACTAACAAGTTCCTGACATTGAAGCCATCTTACGGCTTAAAGAATGACTACTACATGGAGCGTTTACAACACGCCCGCGAGATTGCAGCATAGAAAGTATGAGCACAGGTGTTAATTTCAGAAATCTCACGCTGTTTCCCTGCAATAAGATCGTATCAGAAGTTATGATGTTATTGTACAACTAAGGTCCATTTAATACTATTGCATCTTGAGTTACGATGTTCTTACATGGAGCAAACACGTGAATAGTAGTTATATTCATAATCTGATCTGAAAAATAAATTATTTAGACTCACGATTATCATATTATACCACAAAATATATATAATTTTTTTTGCTCATAATGTGCCAAAAACATCAAATTCGCAAACATTTCAGTTACAATGTTTTTAATTGGATGGGTAGACATTATGTTTCATTTTGTCCATTCTTATGTTTTACAGAACGTGTAATCTTTTCGTAAACGGATATATACGACGAAAGAAAGGAACTCGAATGTCCGCCATCTGTCTGTCCCAGCGTGTGGGTATAGCAAACATTCAGAATACTTTCTACTGTTGTGGCGTTGGAACTTGTGGAGTGGGGGGGGGGGGGGGGGCAGAAATGGAGTATGAGTATGAGAGAGGGTAGATGTCTGTGGCAACGCCGCAGACATTCCCCACGCTCACGCCACGAAAATGGACAAGCGCGACGTGGTTTTCATTCCTGGAACTACAGCTGGAGTGGTCAGAACATTTAACATAGGAAGTCCACTCTAGGAACATATTTACTCAATGGTGGTAGTGTATCAGGCAACAGGAGTAGATAGCCAGAGTAGAGGAGGTCGGAGAGCCTACAATCTCGCAGCAGGAATCCAATTAATTCCAGAAGTAATCATAGTATAGCTCGTCATGAATGTGGATTGTGGGGGGGACGGGGTAGGAGGTGGTGGTTGGTAAAGGGGTGGACAGAAGTGTTATTAGAACAAGCATAAGGACTAGATAACCATAGGAGGAGGGACCAGATTGTCTGTAGCCTGGTAACAGGGTCCCAATTTACGCTGGCCAGAGGATTTGTAGCCTCCCCTTCCAGGACTCAATTTAATGTGGACGTAGGACCTGTAGCCTTGCAGAAGGGCCCCGATTTAATCCAGAACCTGCATGGAGGCTCTAATTCCAAAATATATTCCAGTTGTTACGCGAGCAGAGACGACGTGCCTTTCACGACTGCCACTGTTAAACTAAGCTCAATAAAATGAACCCAGCTACTTAAAAACCTGCTGATGTTGATGTCCCCATGAATTTGTTTCTGGTAGTTGTATTGTTTTTGTAGTTGTATGGAATGTCAAATAAAAAATCTGTATTTATTATTTGAATTAAAATTTAATTTTATTTTTGATTAATTTTTTAATTTGTACTGAAATTTTATGTTGAGTACAGTGGAACAATGCAATAAGTTCTCTCAACTTCAATTCCGGTCTCCTCTCTTGAAGTGTAATTATTACACAACGTCGGTATGTATTAATTACTCTTTATCTCGTTGGTTTTTTGGGAATCAAATTATGGCACTCGGCTTTTTTTTAAATGCATATTTATGTGACTAGATCAAGCACCATAATATGAGTAACGACTCTCTGCGCAAGTATGATATAATAACTATATGGATGAGCATCTACCAACACTTCAATAGGCAAAGTTTTATAAGACCAATTCCAAGCAGTCCTCCTACGCCTCCTCAATACTCCCCAATCCCAAACAATCCTCTTCCTCCCCGATACTCATCCACCTCCCCACAATCAGCAACACAGTTAGCATTGCATGTACCGCAGTCACATCCACATTCTCCACCATTGCTTCACTTGCTCCACATGCTCCACAATAACTTCATACTCTCTCCACAATTGCTCCACCTCCACAATCGTTCCACCTCCACAATCGCGACACCCCCACAATCGTTCCACAACTCCACACTCTCTCCACCTGGTCCAAATGCTCCACAATCGCACCACATGCTCCAAAATCGCACCAGATGCTCCACGAATACTCCACCTGCTCCACAAATGACCCCTTTGCTCCACAATCGCTCCACGTGTTCCACAATCTCTCCACATGCTCCACAATCACTCTACTCGCTCCACAAATGGTAAACCTGCTCCTCATACTCCACAAATGACCCCTCATGCTACACATATGACCCCTCTTTCTCCAAAAGTTACCCCTCTTGCTCCACAAATGACACCTCTTGTACCACAAATTACCCCCCATGCTCAAAAAATGACCCCTGCTGCTTCGTAAATAACACCTCTTGCTCCACAAATGACCCCTGCTGCTTCGTAAATAACACCTCTTGCTCCACAAATGACCCCTCACACTCTGCAACTGACCCATCACGCAATCGAGGCTTCGAAATCATGTAGTGTTGTGCTGCTTTTTTTATCTCGTAATTCTCTGTAATCAGGTAGCAGGAAATCAGTATGGCTTATTCACTAAGTGAATTGAGCCCATTTTTTCTCAGCTCTAGATGATTTACTGAAGCCTGGGTCCAACAGAAATGCTTGGAAACAATTTATTCTTCCTCTTAGTATAACTTGTGTATACCATCATCAATCTACATTATACACAGCTACATTCGAGGTCTTAAAGGCTCTAGTACAATATTTGTCATATTTGTCTTTATTTCTTATTGCTGCAATCTAGCCACATATTATATTTAAAACACCATATTTTTCCACCTCATCGATAAGCTGGTTTATTATATCAGGTTTCATACTTGACAGGAATGAGCAAACATCTTTCGATGTAATTGACATAATCGATTAAAAATATTATTAAAAAAAACCTGAATGCAGATTGCTTCAGGAAACGCCATTAACATTAGGCATCGGCTCGCGAGCATGGACATATGTTGTGTAGTACTATAAAATGTCGTTGATGCAGGTCGCGGCTACATGTTAGTTGAAGTTAGAGGCAGGCCTCCATATTCACAATTAATCTTCGTTGTGTGACGAGAGTTCTGCCAAATCGATGTTAAGTTCCTAAGGTCTGAACAACAACTGAGGTGTCAGCATGCATCACAGCTGTATACACATATATTTTCTCCCATCACTCGGAAAACGCTGTCCGATATTTTCTAAGACCGAGACTAAATTAATACGCATTTTTTTAATAGTTTCGATCTTCGAAATAATCGGGTCCCTGCGCCATGCCTGACAGTTAAAAATTGCCTAAAAAATTTGTACGAGTGGCACATGAATACTAAGCAGTGCACGAACTGTGCTAATAAGCTAAGAAAACTTGGGCTGCTAATAAAATTGCAAACGTCGTATTTAATACCGACTCCAGAATAATTCTTTAAAACCTTACGTTTCGCCTTTGTTATATATTTCTCCCATTACTGAGCAAAATTACCAAATATTTTCTAAGTCTGAAATAAAATTATTTTTTAACAGTTTCAGGTCTCGAACTCAGGTCCCTACACCATACATCGCCTTTGAAGTTTCCTTAAAACTCTGTATAAATTATGGACAAGTACTTAACATTGAAAACTTAATGTAATAGCTTCGCTGAAAGTGTTTCCAAAACTCGGGCCACTTATCAAATTGCGAATCTCTTATGTTACTCTGATTCCTATATCAGATGCCTAAAACTTGCATTTCTAATTTATTATTCATTCCTAAAGCAGTCTCCGAAATACTGAGAAAATTTACCAAATTTATTCCAAAATTATTTTTTTTATAGTTTCGGGTCTCAGACTGGAGGCCCTACGCCACCCATAAACGATGGATATAGCTTATATGTATATTTTAAGCGTGTATAAAAACATAATTAGTCAGAAAATCACTTAGAAGATCGTTAAAATGCATTCTAAACTTATGTCATTAATAAAATTACGAACCTCTAGTTTCATTCCGACACCAGGATCATTGGGTTCCACCTTCACTATATATTCTTGAAACACTATCCCATTACAGGGTAAAAACAGCAAATTTTTTTTTCTATTTCTGATAGAAAATTAATATATTTATGGTTTTGGGTCTCGAACTGGAGACCCTACACCGTGCGCACACAATATATGTTAGTTAAATGTATATTTTATGTCTGTATAAGTATGCAAACTGACATAAAATCATATACAAAGGACGTTAAAAATGATTCAATGACCAGGTCGGTATTCGAACTTTGGTCCCTATATCACCATATATCATGTTTATATTCTTTGTCCAAAATTTGTCTAACATCCTCCTTTATATGTTTCATACACCATAGGTTTATTCCGAATTTATTCCATAGATTTTTAATAAAGTATCTCTTAGGTGGTTCTTTCAAGGAAAGCCAGTAGTGCGACTATCTTGTTTTCCAGGCAAGGATAACAATGATGTCCGCCATGATGTCATAAAACGATCGCTCCAGGTCGCCAAGAACGCCCCGCGTCACCGCCGGACACGAGTGCTGGCCATGACATCATCCAAGCTGCCGGGCGGCGCAACGGTGCCATAGCCACCAGCATGTGGCCACAGAGACCAATAACCACACATTTTTAACGAACTGTTTACGTGACTTGCTGTCTGATTGTGAGCATATACATACCTAAATTATATATTTAATCAATATTTGTTCTTTACGTATGACGTAGGGCCTCCAGTTCGAGACCCGATACCATAAACACATTAATTTTCTATCAGACTTAGAAAAAATTTTGCTTTTATTTTTTTACCCTATCATGGATAGTGTTTCAGGTGTATATATATAATGAAGGTGAAACGCAATAATCCTGGAATCAGAATGAAATTAGAGGTTTGTAATTTTATTAATGACACGAGTTTCGATACAATTGTAACGAACTTCATACGTGATTTTTTGACTAATTGTGGTCTTATACGCACCTAATACATACATCTAAGCTATATCCATCGTTTATGCGTGGCGTAGGTTCTCCAGACCCGAAACTACTAAAAAAAAATAGTTCTTCTATCGGAATTAGAATAAATATGGTAATTTTTCTCAGTGTTTCGGAGAATGCTTTAGAAATGAATAATAAAGTGTAAATACAAGTTTTAGGAATCGGATATAGGAATCAAAGTAAGATAAGAGGTTCGCAATTGGACTAGTGAATCGAGTTTCGGAAACATTTTTAGTGATGCTATTACCTTAATTTTTCACTGTTTAGTATTCGTACATAATTTATAGAGAGTTTTATGCAATTTCGAAAGGCGATGTATGGTGTAGGGACCTGAGTCCGAGACCAGAAACTATTAAAAAATAATTTTTTTCCAGACTTATAAAAAAATTTGATAATCATGCCCAGTGATGGGAGGAATATATAATAAAGGCTAAATGTAAAGATTAGAAGAATTTTTCTGGAGTCAAGATGAAATACGAGGTTTGTAATTTTATAACCAGCGCAAGTTTACTAAGCTTTTTAGCCCAGTTCGTGCACTGTTTAATATTCATGCGCAACTCGTACAAATTTTGAAGCAATTCGTAACTGTCAGGTATGGCTTAGGGACCCGAGTTCGAAGCCCGAAACTATTAAAAAATATGCAATAATTTTGTCTCGGTCTTAGAAAATATCGGACAGCGGTTTCAGAGTGATGGGAAAAAAGTGTATATAGAGTTGCGATGCATGCTGATAACTTAGTTGTTATTCAGACATTGGGATGTTAACATAGGTTTGAATGAATTCTCTCTTCATACACCTAAGATTAATTGTGAAAACGAAGGGCTGCATTAGAACTCAATGAACATGGAGCCGCAACCTGTATTAACGACACTCTATTGTGCAACACAACATACGTCGATGCTCCCGAGCCGATGCCTAATGTTAATGGCTTTTTCCTGAAGCGATCTGTATTCAAGAGTCTTCTTAAATAATATGATTAATATAATATGTCAATTACCTCGGAAGATGTTTGCTCATTCCTGTCAAGCATGAAACCTAATATGATAAACCAACGTATCGATGAGGTGGAAAATATAGTGGTGTAAGTATCACATGTGGCTGGACTACAGCAATACAAAACCAGAGCCCCACGATGATGAATATTCTACTAGAGCCTTCAAGAACTCGAATTTAGGTGTGTATAATGTAAATGCTATAGAAAGCACTGTTGACAAAGGTATACACAAGTTATGCCAAGTGGAAGAAGAAATGGTTTATAAATGTTTGGATTAGACCCTAACTTCGGTAAATCATCTAGAGCTAAGAACAAGTAGGCTCAATCCACTTGGCAAATAAGCCAAACTGATTTACTTCTACCTGACTACAGAGAATTACAACATAAAAACCAGAAAATCACTACATGAATGCGATGCCTGGATTGCATGAGGGGTCAGTTGTGGATCATGAGGGGTCATTATCAGAGTGTAAGGGGTCATTTGTGAAGCAGGATGGGTCATTTTTGATGCATGAGGGATCAATTGTGGAGCATGAGAGGTCGTTTGTGGAGCAAGAGTGGTCATTTGTGGAGCAAGAGAGGTCATTTATACAGCAATAGGGATAATTCTGGAGCAGTATGTGTCATTTGTGGAGCAAGAGGGGTCACTTGTGGAAAATGATGGGTCATTTGAGGAGCATGAGGGGTCATTTGTGGAGCAAGAAGGGTCATTTGTGGAGCATGAGAGGTTATTTCTGGAGCATGTCGGGTCATTTGTGAAGCAAAAGCAGCTATGTATGGAGCAAGAGGGGTCTTTGTGGAGCAAGATGGGGTTATTTATGGAGCATATGGAACAGGTGGAGCAATTGTGGACCATTTGGAGCATGTGGAGCGATTGTGGAGCATGTTGAACAATTGTGAAGCATGTAGAGCAGTTGTGGAGCCTGTGGAGGGGTGGAAAGATGGTTGAGCTTTAGTGGAGCGATTGTTGAGCATATGGAGTGATTGTGGAGTTATTGTGGAGCATACAGATTATGTGGAGCAGGTGGAGCGATTGCGGAGCATGTGGATCTGATTCTGTACATGCGGTGCTTACTGTGGTGCTGCTTGTGCAGGTAGAGGAGGAGGATTGGGGAGCTGGAGAATTGCTTGGAATTGGTGAGGATTGAAGAGGCGGAGGATAATTGCTTGTAATTTGTCACAGAAAACTATGCCTAAGTGTTGGTAGATGCTGATCCATACCATGATTTCATCATACTTGCGCAGAGAGTCATTACTCATATGATGGTGCTTGTTTTAGTCATATAAACATACACTTAAAAAAAAGGCGAGAAGCATACTTTTATTCCTACTAAACCGACAAGATAATGAATAATCATCATGTACCGACATTGTGTAATAATTATACTTCAGGAGAGGAGACCAGATATGAAGTTGAGAGAATGTTTTGCATTGTTCTGCTGTTCTCTATGTAAAACTTCAGTACAACTTAGAAAAATACGTATGTAGAATGAAATAAATTTTAAAATCGAATAATAGTAGTTAGAAAATCTTCCTTTCTTGTCTAGGGATGTGGTATGGGGAGGCGGGGAGCCATTGCGGCCATCATGGATGATGTCATGCAGAAAACTCCTGCTCTGTCATTCCTCATCATCAGTGACCATCTTGGATTTACCTTTCTTCCTCCTGCTCTGTCATAATAACCCCTGGGCACTTGATGTTCTTGCATTCCAATTCTATTTTTTCTCTTGCTCTGTCATTAAGATTTTATATTTTTCCTGCTATGTCATTCCTTCCTGCCTCTCATCTGTTCTATCATGTGGGAGGGTTTTCTCATATTCCTCCTGGTCTCCTTTATTTTCTCTTGTGTTACCTCATTCCTTCCTGTCTTTCTCTCTTGTCCTTTATATCCCTTGGGGAGAGGGGGTTTCTCATATTCCTACTGTTCTCCTGTATTTTATCTTTTGCTCTCTCATTCATTCCTGTCTATCTCTATCTGTTCTACCCCCTGGAGGATTTTTTCATATTCCTTTTGGACACTGTCATTTTTCTCACCTTCCTCTCTCTTGCTTTTCGCATCCTCCATCACTGCCGATGTCATCTGCTGTAGGCAGACCTTTTTAATTTCCGTGCGTGCTGCCCATGTTGCCTTCTGTATGTGGTGATCTTTGATTCGTGCATCCACCAGCAGAGTTTTAAAGTTCTACAGTTCGCAGTTAGCAGCGGTGGTATCAGCACTGCCATTTTGTACATGTGTGTTGGTTTACTCGTCGCCAGAAGGGGTAGGCTATCATCTGAAACATGGGTTCAAATGGTGACCACCAGGACCAGTGGGAATTTTTTTGTTGGTAGGTGGTTCGCAACTCAAAAAATGTAGGAGGCATATGGTTTCGATCCGACCATCATCAGGTCGTTAGTCGAATGTCTAGACCACATGACCACCATTGCATGAGGTGTTAGGAAATGAAATAACATAGATACTGAAATCAGCCTATTTATTCGAAGACAATAAATAAACTTGTAAACATGAGAAAAATCACCATAGCACAGTTATGAGAAGAAATATAGGAAATACTCGAATTGGACTCACACTCTCAACACAATAAAAACATAATTATTACATAAAAGACTGCAGGCACCTCGTGGCCATGCACACATACACACATTATATGTATAAAAGTTATAATTAATTTACATGCCTGCAACCTGACTGCTGACTGGGAACATCTGGATAGGCTGGTACACTCACCGGTTTTCTCATATTCCTTCTGGTCTTCTTTCTCATGGCATCCTGGTGGGGACGAGTCACATGTTCTCTCAGTCCACCTTGGTTTTCTCATATTCCTCCTGGTCTCCTTTCACCTGATGTTAAGGCAAAGGACAAATACCATGCTCAGTCATTATACCTTAGTTTGCTCATATTTCTTGTGATCTCCTTTCCCTGTCATCCTGGCAGGGACGAGTCTCATACTCTCTTATTCCGCCTTCTTTTCTCATATTCCTTCTGATATCCATTCACCTGGCATCCTGGTGGGGACAAGTCTTATGTTGTCATTCTACTTTGGTTCATATTCCTTCTGGTCTCCTTTCACTTGGTGTCCTGGCAGGGACGAGTCTCATGCTCTGTAAGTTCATCTGAACGACATGGAGCAAAGCCTGCCCACAAACACTAGCCTTGAGTCACACTACATGCATCAAGTATGTTGTAAGCCCACTTATAAGCATAGTTGGATGTACTTTCCGAACCATTTAAGATGCAGCCACAAAATTCAAATCATAGGCATCATCCCTGAAGACTAAAAGGACTGAAGGATCAAGTACATCATAAGCCCACTAATAATCATAGTTGGCTGTAATTTACGAACCATCTAATATACAGCGACCAAATTCATAACATAGGTATAACCACCGACAAAGAAAATGGCCACAGGGTCAAGTATGCCCTTAGCCCACTTATAAACATAGTTGGCTGTAATTTCCGAACCTTTCAAGACAGTCACCAAATTCATAACATAGCCATTACCCCTGACAACGAAAAGAGGCACAGTGTCAAGTATCACCTAAGCCCACCTATAGGAATAGATGGCTGTAATTTCCGAATGATTTAAGGTACAACCCCCAAATTCATAACATAGGTATCACCCTGATGACGAAAAGGACTGCAGGGCAAGTAAATCCTAAGCTCACATATAAGCATAGGTGGTTGTAATTTCCGAAGTGTTTCTGATACAGCCACCAAATTCATAACATAGGCATCACCTCTGTTATCGAAAATGACCGCAGGTTCAAGTAGGCCTTAAGACTTCTTATATGCATACTTGGGTGTTTTTTCCGACCTATTTGAGATTCACTGACCTAATTTATAACATAGACATCACCCCCGACGACGAAAGGGCCGCAGGTATTAGTATAGTTTATAAGCATACTCGCCCACCATTTCTAACCCACCAAAGATATAGGTACCGAATTCATTTAATAAATATCCCTTCTGCTGAAGAACAGGCTGATAGGCTCAAATAAACTTTAAGGTATCTTGTAAGTACAGGCACTGCCATTTCCCATCCACAGAAGCTACACTTGTCAAATTCATAACATAGATACCACCACCAACAACGAATAGGATGGTAGTATCAAGTATGTCATAAGCCCTCATTTAGTCATAGTTATCTACCATTTCCCACTCACATAGGCATCACTTCCGATGACGAAAAGTACTGCAGTGTCAAGTACAATTTAGCCCTTCGTATAAGCATATATGGCTTCCATTTCCCACCCACAAAAGCTATAGTCAATAAACTCATATCATAGACATCACCTCTGATGACAAACAGGGTGGTAGGGACATGTACACTTTAAGTCCTCTTATAAGCATAGTTGCCTGATATTCTCCCCACCGAAGCTACGACCACCAAATTCATATCACAGACATCGCTTCCGACTGCAACCAAGGAGATAAGGACAAGTAGGTCTTAAGCCCTGTTATAAGCATAATTGGTCAGTACCTCCCAACCTTTGAAGTTCGGGAACATGTCACTACCGTACATGCATGTATAGAAAATAAAGGTATAAATACAAGTGCCTTGCAAAGTTACACTTGCATGTAGGAGTGTAGGGACTGAAATAGCTCTAATGCATCCGCCTCAATGCACTCGACTATTACCCACCTCCGCCCTTGTCGTCTGCTACCACAGGTGTCTACCAACAAGGATCCCCCTCAGCAACAGCTAGCCTCTTCACCCACCGACATCCAAGCTATATATATATATATATATATATATATATATATATATATATATATATATATATATATGTGTGTGTGTGTGTGTGAAAATGTATACCTAAATAAATTTCAGCATGGGCAAAATACAACAAACAATGATATGCAAACACAGCAAGATAAACACAAATGTGCTGAATGCATTATGTATATAGTTGTGGGTAAAGTTAAAATACATATATAGCAATATAAAAGAACACCACCAGTCAGACACAAGGGCTAGCGGCCCGAATCATTGATAGTATGGATAACTCTCAACAATCAGCCATATAATGAAAAATAAAGGGTATACAAATACACTGATAACAAGAAAAACACAATCACTGGTTATATAAAATATGTATACATTAATATACATAAACAAAGTCAGCATAACACGAGGAAAAACAAAGTCTACAAGATATGAAACTGCACTGTTCATGAAAAATCATTCATGTAACATACAATAAAGTACTGGCATATGTGGAAGTACATCACGAAAGTCAGCATAACACGAGGAAAAACAAAGTCTACAAGATATGAAACTGCACTGTTCATGAAAAATCATTCATGTAACATACAATAAAGTACTGGCATATGTGGAAGTACATCACGAGCATGATGCCATAATTAGTCACAGTATATAAAAAATACCCAACAGAGCCACAGACCATAATAGTGACACCAGAGTTGCTATTGTGCCAAGAAGTTTAGTAAAAGCTGGAATGAATGCCAACACGAGAAAAAACGAATGATCACAAGGACCATCCTAACAAAAATGACTACAATGCATCAAGTGCGATACACATTATGTGACGTGTATAGACTGTGTTCCTTTGCCTGACACAAAAAAAAACACAAATTTTAAACCATTAGTCGAGCAAGAGAATCATTGCCACACGCTGATGAAAACAGATATAAAAACAATTGTAAAAACACCGCGTAGCATATCACCTTACCCCCCCCCCCCCTCAAAGCATTTTCATATAATCATTTAGAAGTTAAAGTTTCATATTGGATGCTTTCAGCATGATAACACACTGTAAATATTAGCATGTCTCTTAAAAATATCGCTTCGAATAAACTAGTGTTGATGAGGATATCGCGTCTGTCCACCCTACACACTTTTACGTCTACAAAAACAGTTCGTACCAGCACACAACGCCCAGGATTTATTTCTCTCGTCGAGAGGACATAGTGAAAATAATGAAATGCTGTTTTAATGGTCAGAAAATTGTATCATCTATCGAGACAATGATATGTCACGATAACCAACCAAAAATATCATCTATCGTGACATATGGAAAAATTAAATCACTTGCAGTACTCTACAAAGATACCGAGCTTGCATACAGACCTAAATAACTCCTTCTCGAATATGCAACAGTACAATGATATTTTTGGTTGTCTCACACGCCTAGAGTGTTTTCAAGATAGTGCTACCGTAACATAAACGCCACATTCCAGGAGCTGGTGTATGCCACATCGTGAGAGAGCAGCGGCAGCAGCAGAAAAAGAAAAACAAGGCACATCCAACACTGAAAGATAAACGAGTGTAAAGAAGTTAAGAGACCAAATTGTCAACTTTGCAGGCTAAAGAGCGATCGACCTGATAAGGTAATATATTTAAGTCCAGCAACCATGCTGAGGTTTGCACCACACAGCCAGGAGTTATCGCCTGAGGCAACCCGATACGGGCAACGAAAACTAGCATGCATTGTGAACAGTATATAAGCGAACATTATGTAGAAAGGGAAGTAATTTCGTTCGCGAGCATGGTGGTGAGAAGCAGATCGTTACGACTACATTAATCTACTACAATCGTGTACTCTGTGATAATGTTACAATATGAAGATAGAATCAATAATTGAAGACTAACAAGCTGTAACACCGTCAGCATCGCCAACAGTAAGTGACCCTGAAGAGTCGTACAAGCAATACAGAAAAAATGTTTCTACTGTGAAAATACCAGTAAAACCTGTAATACACGCCGACATGAAAGCAGCCATTGCGTGTTCAGCACAGCTTACCTGACGTTCAACTGTGACAACTGCGATGCAGTGTTTACCCCCAGTGATAACATGTCTAGACGTAACAGGAAGTGCAATGGAAATTTTTGTTGTTCATAGGGAAGCGAGTGCAAGTACTGCAGCAAGACATTTACTATCAGCTCTAGTGTCAGTCAATATGAAGATAGTAAACGTCCTTTCAACAACGATTACAAGACTTGCCGCAGTGATAACTACGATGCATTGTTTACCCACAGTTATTGCCTGTATAGACATAATAAGAAGTTCAAAAACAATGTTTGTCGTTCACCAGGAAGCGAGTGCAGGTATTGCGACAAGACATTTGCTAACAGCTCCAAAGACAAACGACATGAAGATAGTAATTGCCCATTTACAGTCTCCTGCAGTACCTACTCATGTCATAACTTCAGTGGGGTAAATGTGAATAAGGGTGGCTTGAAAGCTCACAGCAGCAATTGTTCTACAAAAACAGGCATCATAATTATTTTGCTCGAATCAAGAATAAGTTGGCAGTGTATCACATATTACTATGTATTCTTTTCATGTCAAATCTATAAAACAAAGGTAAAGTTTATACACTTCTTCTGTGTTATTCATTAATTTTAACCCGCGATTATACTCGCTGCACCTTCATCATACAGATCTGAAATATTTTCCCTTCACTAGGAAATAAATTACCATGTTTTGTCTACGTCTGAAAGATAATTAATATTTTTGTATAGTGTCAAGTCTCGAACTCAGGTCCCAATACATACCTCACTGTAGGAGATTGTTTACTTATATATATAGTCACTTTCGAAGCCCGTACTCTAACAGAAAATGACATGCAAATCTAATAAGACATACGCAGAATATGAATGCATAAATTACACACACACTAATTACACATGCACATGTCCACTCTCATCCACCATCTTACCTTCACCATCATCACCTCCTAGCGTACACCTCGAAACTTGTATTCGACGACGGCTGCTTGAGCAATACACACAGATGCTCTCGCCCTCTTTGTTTCTTCAGTCCTCCGCTAGAGTGCACGACCATCGTCTGCAAGAATCGCTGTGGTCTCTGACCATCTTAGTTTCCCTTGTCACCTGTCAGGGGGACGCCAACATCGTTTGCGGTACCGATGGCCGCCACTAAGAGCACTGGTGTCGACACACATGACCGAATTATATCCTGCAGCATGCAGAACATTCACTCATGCATGCAGTACCCAGTACATGTATCTGAAAAAATGCCAGACACGAGGTGTCGATCCAACTGGCAATGAGGGCTGCAGCTCTTCGGTTCCGAAAGCACAGAGGGAATACAGCGGCATGGTTCGACTGTGAGAGCTAAGTATTGCAATGAACAGCATCAGCCTAACATGTGGGTTGCGGAACCTCGTGCAACATATAAAACCATCCCATACATGAAAACATTAAGTCATATATTAAATAATAAAGGTCTAACATGGAAGCAAGTGCGCTGCGAGTACGATGTTGCATCGAACCTCTACTATAAAAACAAACTGATAGCTCCACAGTTCACAACAGCGATATCAGTTTTGCTACTGCATCGACAACTATAATGAAAAAAAAAAACTGTTATGTCCGGCAACAGGAAAAGAGTGTATGTTCACAAAGACCAACCTCAAAAAAATTCTCCAATATGTTTAGTGCAGTACACTATTTACCTGTGGTTGTAATTTGTAGATGCATTACACGACTTGTAAAGGATGTGTTCCTTTGCTTGCCACTAAACATCATGCATTAAAACCATTGGTCATGAAATAGATGAGGACTCTGCTACATATTGATGCAGAGATATAATAAATAAACGCAAACACCTACCAACCGATGCATATTGTGCAAGCAACGAACGCTATACGTTATGTTAGCCCAAAAAACTTACGATCGCGAAGCACAGGCGCGAATCAAGGTCAAGCTGAAAATAGGGACATATTCCCGTCTTCAGTCGCCACGGATTTATGAATTTTTCTGTGATTTTAAAAGTTTCTAAAAAATTGATATTCCTTTTTTGTTTTAAGCGGTAGATTCGTCACTAGCATATATTTCGTCCGAAGTAATGGTAAAAGTTCAATGTCATAAGATATCATGATTCCTGCTATTGCGAGAGGGGGTAAATGGGTTTTATCAGAGTGTTGCATGTTTTTTCTTCACCCTTAAAAATAATTACACGTATATAATATTTAAAATGAAATAACATTTTACTATGCTTTGTAAAACTGATTTCCTTTCGTAAAGGGAAGTGCATGTGTGACTTGGCTGGTCTGCAAACCTGGAGCCTGACGCGTCTCTCTTTCGGATAGTGTTCTATGCCATCCCTTCAACTTTCCGAGACCTACATGGTGCCTGTGCTTCCAGCCGACCACCTGGGCTGCCTTACAAATTCACACGATTTTAGTTGGTCGCAAACAACATCGACTGGGTCGGATCCGATCCGCTGCTAGTGATGCGGTTTGTGAGTGTAGGCCAAAATCTGAACGTGATGGTTTCGTTTCAGTCGGTTCGTAAGGAAGTCGTTTGCTATTCTGTTGTACTCACCAGGACGACCTGGTCTTGATTAGCATCATCTAACACGCTCGATGCTTGTGCAATATGCGCTGCTTGTTTATGTTCATAACTAGTTTCCCTTACATTTAATTTTTATATCTGTTTGCATCGGTATGTAGCAGTGTCGACATTGTCGCTCCTCCTGCTTCTCTACTCTGCTATAATATTTTATTTTAGCCTAATGCGACGTACTTTGATCGATGCTCGCACATCATGTATTGGTTGGCAGTGCCTCTTTACTGTCGCATAGCTGGGCTGGAGGGTGTACATGGGGAACTCGTTTGCTATACTGCTGTACTAACCAAGGCTACCATACCAGTTTTCAGTTGCATGGTCTTGTCTAGCACCGACTTAGCGATGTACAGTGCTCGTCGCTTGTGCAATACATATAGGTAGGTGTTTATAACTATTCTTATTTTTTTTATGGTTGCTAGCATCAGTGCATAGTAACGACGACCTTATCGCGCCCACCCCCTGTGATTCCCAACTGTATATTCTTTTGGGCTGACATAACATATAGTGTTCGTTGCTCACACAATATGCAACAGTTGGTAGGTTATAAAATGTATTTACTATATATCTGCATCAATATGTAGCAGTTCCGTCGTCTCTTGTATAACCTATGGTTTAAATGTATGATGTTTAGTGGTAAGCAAAAGAACACATCCTTTACAAATCGTGTAATGCATCTTCAAATTATCACCGCTCGTAAATAGTGTACTGCACATGAAATGTTGGAGGATTTTTTGAGGTTAGTCAGTGCGAATATACGCTCCTTTCCTGTTGCCGGGCATTCCAGATTTTTTTACTATCGTTCTCAATGAAATACCAACAATGATATCGCTGTTATGGACTGTGGAACTATGCGTTTTTTTATAGTAGAGGATCGATAAGACATCGTGCTAGCAGCATACTTGCGTCTATGCGTAACCTTTATTATTTATTATTATGTGAGATAAATGTTTCATGTATGAGATGGTATTATATGTTGCACGAGGTTCCCCCAACCCACGTGTTAGGCCGACACTGTTTATTGCGACCTTTAGATCTCACAGTCGAACCATACCACTGTAATCCCCCCGTGCTATCGGAACCGACGAGCTGCAACCCTCATTGGCAGTTGAATAGACACCTCGTGCATCAGGCATTTTTTAAGCTACTAACAGAGTACTGCATGCGTGGCTGAGTGTTATGCATGTTGCACAACCAAATTCGGTAATGTGTTTCGACACCAGTGCACCTAGCGGAGGCCAATGGTAACACAAACGATGTTGGAGTCCCCCTGACAGGTGAAAGGCGAAACGAAGATGGTCGAAGATCACCACGACCTTAGTAGATGATGGTCGTGCAGTTTAGCAGACGACTGGAGAAACAAAGATGGCGAGAGCATATGTAACTATTTCTCAAGCAGCTATCGTCGAATGCAACTTGTCAGTCACCTGATATGTATGCTAGCAGATGACGATGGTGAAGGTAAGATGGTGGATGAGGGTGATTGACATGTTCGTGTGTAATTGGCGTGTGTGTAATTTATGCATGCATATTTTGCATATGTCTGATTAGCTTTGCATGTGAGTTTCTGTCTGTGTACACTCTTAAAATGTGACTAATAAATATAGAATTAAATAATCTCCTATGATGAGGTATGTGTAGGGACGTGAGTTTGGGACCTGACACTATACAAAAATATCAATTATTTTTCAGGTGTAGACAAAATCAGGTAATTTTTTCCTATTGATGGGGAAATATTTAATGTCTGTATGATGGAGGTGAAACTAATATCATGGGTTAAAATAAAAGAATAACACAGAAGTAATGTATACACTTTACCTCTACTTTAAAAACTTGACAAAAAACATTGCATAGTAATATTTAATACACAGTAAACTTATTCTTCATTTGAGCAAAATAATTATGTTGCCTGTTTTTGTAGAACAATTCCTGCTGTGAGCATTAGGCGATAGTAATCAAGCTATCACTATCTTCAAGTCGTTTGCCTTTGGAGCTGTTAGCGAATGTCTTGTCTCAATGTTGCACTCGCTTACCGATGAACGACAAAGACTGCCAGTGCACTTCTTATGTCTATACATGTTATCACTGCGGGTAAACACCGCATCACAGTTATCACAGTTATACGTCGCATATGCTGGGCTGAACACGGAATGGGTACTTTCATGTCTGCATGCATTACAGATTTTACGAAAGGTATTTCCACATTAGTAACATAGTTTATGTTATGCTTGTAGCGACTCTTGATGGTCACTTGCTGTTGGCGATGCTGACGGTGCTACAGATAAATAGTCTTCAACCATTGATTCCATCTTCATATTGTAACAGAGTACACAATCTTAGTAGATTAATGTAGTCGTAACAGCAATCCTCACTCACACAGCAATCAGCAATCAGTGTTGACTTCGCCTTCGACTAAGGAGGGTGCGTCTCTGCTTCTTCTGGCTGTATACGACTATTAGCTCGTGGCACACACCCTGTACTCTGTGATCGGCCTGGAAACAGGTCATCTTGAGCCTAGCCCCTAGTGGGTCAGCGGTCACAGTGTATAGCACCGATCTAGGTACTTTTCTAACAACAATTTCTCGCAATTTGCAAACAACACAACATCGAGAGTCGCTCCACACAGAGCCTACCCCTCCCCCACCTCCCTCGCGGGTCATGGCGGCGGGCGGGGAACCGACTGAGCCGTCGTGGATGACGGGAACTGGCCCGTACTCTTTACAGTACCTCCGGGTAAACAGGCGATTTTTAGAACTGGCAAAGATACGACCTAATCACCAAACTGTTTACGACATTTTTCCTCAAGGCATCCCCGACCACATTGACATACTCCTGGCTACTCTTACGGAACCAACGACGCCAACAATGTCCACACCAACTTCCTCCCGATCGTCAACACCGGCCGCAGGAAATGAAACATTTGAAATGGAAACCGACTTCCAAATAGTAAAACGTAAAGGTGACAGAACAACCACGCAGGAGAACAAGCGTCTCAATTCTGTGTCGTCTGAGGCACATACAAACACCATTCCTACACAAAATAGGTTTTCCTTGCTTAAGGAGGTAACAGAAAAAACCTCAGCAGTTAATCGTCCCGGCTCTTCAAGCATCTCCACCCACAAAACACAAACGGCTGCACCACAAACACGACAGAAAAAACAAAACCAGTACAGATTAGTGGTTCCTGACGCCACAAAATACAACTTACTTGTTCAGAAACTACGAGCTATTAGCAGGGACGGGTTCTCCCTTCTCCCCACAGCTCGCGGAACGCAAATCCTCACTAAAAACTTTGATTTTTTCACAGCTGCTCGCACTATGCTAGAAGCGAACTACATCCATTACTATACTTTCTGTCAAGCTTCCGAGCTCCCACAGAAAGTCGTTTTTGACTTCCACCCCACAACCGACATTGCGGACATCAAGACAGACCTGGAATGTGCCGGATACTCAATCCAGCACATTTATCAATTTAAAAAACGTATCCCGGACCAAACAGACCACACCAAATTCACGTTGGAGCCGCAACGTTTTTTCTGTGTCACGGCGGCGCAGAACACTTCTCTCCCTCCTCTGCACTCTGTCACGAGGATAAATATGACAATAGTTCATCCCCGACAATACCAGAAACGGCCGACAGACGTGGCACAATGCCGCAACTGTCTCGCTTTAGGACACACCAAAAATCACTGTTCCATGCCGACAAAATGCCCTCACTGCGCCGGCCCTCACCCCGAGAGTGCTTGCAAAACAAACGATACCAACTCCAAGCCTACATGCAGTAACTGCGCAGGCGAACACACAGCTCTCTCAAAAACCTGCCCCAAGTTCCTGGACTTGGTGCAGAAAAGAACTACTGCTGCTGCTACGAAAATCGCGACAAAAACTGCAAAACAACCTCCTGCCCCGTCCAGGTTTACAGTCAGGACATTACAGCCCGGCAAAACCTATTCGCAGGCACTTTCTGCGTCTATTCACAAACCAGCTCCCACTCTTGACACCCCTGAAATGCCAAATACACAACCTCAGTCCCGACCTCGCCAGCGAAATTCGCCAGGAGAGATGCGAAGCGTAATGCAGGATTTCCATGAACTCATGGAATTCCTTAGAGCATGCGACTTCGCCTCGCTCATGGCTCATTTCCACCCCTACATACTAAAACTCCGCAACATCACAGAAAAACATGAGAGAACCTGGCTACTTCTCGAAGCCATGGCGTCATTTGCGGCCCCCTAGCCCGTCAACTAGACCCGCATATGCCAATTTCCCCTACTCTGTACTGGAGCGACTCCGAAACACTTTACATTTACATTAATCACTATGACGAGCGAAATTGATCGCGTATATTTTCTAGTCGTACACAACTGAGCATTTTTAGTTTTGCAGCACCAATTATTTATTTAAGACGATTTAATAACTTTAATTACAACCGCTTTTAATATATTTAAATTTTTCCGTGTCAATTAAAAGCTGTTGACGGTAAATTAACGACCAAGCTGCCATCTCTCGAGCAACTTCATAAGCTCCGCCCCACCAAGTTCTCTCGGCCTATCAGAGCCCTCTGGCCTATATTACTCTTTAACTTCACTCACGAGACGTGTTTTCATGGCTCTGCTTTCGAATTTTAGAAGTCTAAATAATTATCAATACAGAATATAGTTCAAAACAATTTTTAAAATATAAATTCACGCCTTCAGCGCAATTATACCGCCCGATTTCATAGAAATAAGGCCCCGAAACTGGCCGGAATTTTCCGATCGGTCCGGGACAAAAAACTACCATGTTTAACAAAACTGGTTGGCGCTGGCATCGCGCCAGCCATATCGCTCTCGGACTTCCCCGAGTTAACATGTTTTACTTGACTTTTAGCCTCTCGTCTCGGTACATTCAGACATGCATTCACACACCAATCAGATTATTTAATTGTATTTAACATATAAGATATGAAGTAATTACTGAAACAGAAACAACTACACTGATTTAAATTTTCGCGAAACTTAAATTCACCACTTCAATATACATATAATTAATTTAATTATATAAACCCTTGCCACTCCAGTCATGGGAAAGCTACTTTTATCGAAAATTTAACTTCATTTGGCTATTAACCTCCGCTTTTTATACCAAACTGTCACTAGCTCTCTCACAGGGAGCTCGTGACAGTACTTCACAAGTCCTGAACTTTAAAATTCCGCGCTGATAAAATCAATTAACTTCACCACTCTCTTTTATCCCGTACAGGCAGGGAAAAAGAGAGTAAAAATCAGTTATGGAAACAGCTCCCAGGCGCTACCCTGGGAATCCTGTACAAGAATGTTGCCTTGCAGCTTGAAGTATGTTGATGGGTGTGGAGGGGGGAGGGGGTTAGCTTCTCCTCGCCTCCGCAAACTAATTGATAACCAACTGGGTGGCCAAGGTTCCTCACAAGGGACCGATCTACCCCCGCGCTGAGGGAGTAGCGTCCCAGTGATGTAAAATGGCGGTGTAGTCGTAACGATCTGCTTCCCACCACCATGCTCGCGAACGAAATGACATCCGTTTCTACATGATGCTCGCTTGTGTACTGTTCACACTGCATGCTAGTTTGCGTAGCCTGTCCCGGGTTGCCGCAGTAGATCAATGCTGGGTTAGTGGTGCAATTATCGAAATGGTTCCTAAACTGAAATACGTTACCTTATCAGGTTGATCACTCTTTAGACTGCGAAGTTGACAGTTTGGCCTCTCAACTACTATACACTCGTTCAACTTTCTGTGTTAGAGACGCCTTCTTTTCTTTTGCTGCTGCTCTCTCCTGATGTGTTTTACAACAGCTTCTGGTGTGGTGTGTCTCTAACAGTAGCACTACCTTGAAAACACTCTAGGCATGTGAGAGAGCCAAGAATGTCTTCGTCCTGTTGCAGATGGACAGATAGGTGTTGGCAGACAGATTTTAATTCGTGTTGTGCATATGCGAGAAGAATTCTTTAAGCAGATATACAAGCTCGGTATATATGTTGAGTGCTGCAAGTGATTTAATCTTTCTATATGCCACAATAGATGATACATTTTTCTGTGCACTAAAAGAGCATCCCATAATTTTCACTATGCCCTCTTGACAAGAGAAAGAAGCTCTGGGTGATGTGTGGTGGTACGAGCTGATTTTATGGAACAGTTCATGAGCAGGGGGGACAGAAGCGATATCCTTTAACAACACCAGGTTATTCGAAGCGATATTTTAAAGAGTCATGATAAAATGTAATGCTTGATATCATATTGAAAGCATCCGCCATGAAGCTTTAACTTCTAACTGATTATAGGTACTTGTTTCTTAAGGGGGGTGGAGGGGGTAGGGTGGTGAGCGTTATGCAACACTGTGCTGCACACAACCCTCGCCTGTGGGGTTCGTCAGTTAGTCAATGGATGTGTTTGGATCACATCGTCTAGCTTCTGTGGCTTCGGGAACTTCAGAATTAATAGGACATATGCCATTGCCATCGACTTCTGGACTCATACCATCGACTTCTTCGGTCCCGTCTTCTTCCTCTTCAGCTTTATCATCTGTATCTTCGACTTGGGTGTCTGCGTGCATACCAGCCAATTCGAGTGCTCACTACATAACGAGGGTCTGCATCGTGTTTGAAAATAGAAGGTGTTGAAGGATATAAATGTGTACCAGACATTTAATATGGGAAATGCGAGCCACACATACCTACAGAATTTGTAAACGACAAAAATTTACTGCTAACTTGTAAAGTGAAAAAACAAAAATGTTACAAATAGACAGTAGGGAGAGAATGCAATGTTGCCTTCAGAACTGCTGGCAATGTTGTGAAACTGTACTGAAATGTAAATATTCTACTGATGATAATGTCGCTACTAAATACTGAGATATGTAACACAGATATTTTTAAATGCGTATCACGTAGTATTTTTTTCCCCAGTGAAATGATTGGGCGCACAATGGGAATGAACCTACACTAACTTGTTCTGATGGTTGGTGCACTGTATCCAGTGCTGGCATGGTTCATATGTTTTCAGCTGACTGAACGCAGAGTATATACATAGTTGATATATATATATATATTTATATGATGTGTTGCTTTCTTACTCGTCATTACAAAGTTCATACCTGTACTGTTATTTCTATACAAATTGAACATTTTCCAATAAGTACACATATATAATACATAAAACTAAATACATTGTTACCTTGTACTGTATAACTGATTACCTCTTGTAATGGAAAAGTGCACGTGTGACTCTGCTGGTCTACCACCCTGGAGCCTGACACCTCTCGCTCGCTCTCTCTCTCTCGGCTAGTGTTCTGTGTAATCCCTTCGACTTGCGCCGAGACTGCACTGTGTCCGCGCTGCCGGTCGACCACCTGGGCTGCCTTACAAATCCTCACGATGTTAGTTGATCTTGCAACATCGGCCGGGTCGGATGTGTTCCGCTGCTACTGCTGTGAATGTTGGCCACATTCTGAAGGTGATGGTTTCGTTTCAGTTGGTTCGTCAGGAAGTCGTTTGCTATTATGTTGTACTGACCAGGATGTTCTGGTTTTGTCTAGCATCGTTTAACACACAGTGTACAGCAATCGATGCTTGTGTAATATGTGGAGCGATGGTTAGTAAGTTCTTTTAACTATATACCTTTACATTTTGTTTTCATGTATGTTCGCATCAGTGTATAGCAATGTGACGTTATCACACCTGTGCTTCTAGACTTCGCGAAAATATTTTTTTTTCGACTAACATGACGTACAGCATTCGATCTGTTTCAATCAGCACGTAGCATTGGCGGCTCTCTTGTACGACTTATGGTTTAAAATGTATGTTGTTTTGTGGCAATCAAACGAACACAATCTTTACAAGTCGCGTAATGTGTATCGCACTTGACACATTATAGTAATTTTTGAGGCTGGTCCTTATGATTATTCGTTCTTTCTCATTTTTGCATGCATTCTAGCTTTTTACTAAACTTCTTGCCATGATAGTAACACTGGTATCATTATTATGGTATGTCGCTCCATTGGGTACATATATATGCCATAACGAGTCACAGTATATATATATGATGCCATAACGAGTCACAGTATATATATGATGCCATAACAAGTCACAGTATATCAGTAATATATATATATATATATATATATATATATATATATATATATATATACAATGTCACATAACTGATTTTTCATGTACAGGGCAGTTTCATATCTTGTACACTTTGTTTCCCCGACCCTCGCGTTAGGCAGATTGTATTTAATTATATGAATGCATACATGTTTTAATGTAACCCTCGACTATGTATGTCTTGTTATTGGTGTAATTGGATACTCCTTTAATTATCATTATATCACTGGTAGTTAAAGGTTACCCATGCTAACAATGACTCGGGCCACCAGCCTTTATGTCGAACTGGTGGTGTTATTTTATATTACTATAAATGTATTTTACTTTAACCCAGGTGTATGTACATCATGTTCGCAGATCATTTGTATTTATCTTGAATTTTGCATATAGTTTATTGTTATATTTTACAAATGCAGACTAATATTTAGGTATAGATTTTAAAATATATATTTACGCCTGTAGTAGCAGACAGCATGGGTGTGGGCAGGCGATTGTCAAGTGCATGCAGGCTGATGCATTATATGTGTGCTATTTCAGTATCTGCACTTCTACATGTAATGGTAACTTTGAAACACACTTGTTTGTATACCTTTATTTATTTATATGCATGGACGTTTGTTACATGTTCCCGAACTTCAAAGGATTGGAAATGCTGACCAAGTATGCTTACAACAGGGTTTAAAGCATACTTACCCTTATCTCCTAGAATGCAGTCGGAAGTGATGTCTGTGATATGAATTTGGTGACCATAGCTTCTGTGGGTGGGAAATGGGAGCCATCTATGCTATACGAATAGCTAAGGTGTACTTGACCCTGCTGTACTTTTCGTCGTCAGAAGTGATGCCTATGTTATGAATTTGGCGACTATAGCCTCCGTGTGCAGAGAATGGTAGCCAAATATAATTATACGAGGGCTTAAAGCATACATGACAGTACGTGTTCATCGTTGGTGGCGATGTCTATATTACTAATTTGACGATTATATATTCAGTGGATGGGAAATATCAGTCCACTATGCTAGAAAGATGCCTTAAAGTTTACTTCACCCTACTACCCTGTTCATCAGAAGTGATGTTTGTGATATCAGTTTGATGCCTATAGCTTCAGTGGGGGATAGTAGGTGACTATTCTTATAAGTGGGTTTAGAGCATGCTATACCATGTGGCCCTGTTCGTCATCGGGGTGCTGTCTATGTTATGACTTTTGTGACTATCCAAAACAGTTCGCAAATAACAGCCAACTATGCTTATAAGAGGTCTTAAGGCCTACTTGACACTTAGGTACTTTTCGTCATCGGGGATGCCTATGTTAGGATTCTGTTAAATGTATCTTAAGCAGTTCATATATTACAACTACCTATGCTAAGTCGGTTTAGAGCATACTTGACCCTGCGGTCCGTTTCGCTGTTGGGGTGATGCCTGTGTTGTGAATTTGGTAGCTATACCTTTAACCATTCGTAAATTACAGCCAACTATGCTTATAGGTGGGCTTAGAGCATAGTTGCTCTGCAGACCTTTCACCATCGGGGGTGATGCCTACGTTATGAATTTGGTGGTTGTATAATAAATGATTCGGAAATTACAGACAACTATTCTTATTAAAGGGCTTACCACTTACTTGACACTGAAACCTTTTCGTTATCGTGGGTGATGCATATGTTATGAATTACGTGACAATATATGAAATGCTTTCGATATGCACTGCGGTGCCGTTAGGTTGGCACCCTGCATTGCGGACATTCAACCGTGGGTGGCCTGTAAGGAACGCTGATTTGGCCGGCTGCATCCCGTGATGCGCTAATATGCTAATTTGAACGACGCATGTGCACAACGCGTGACGGGCGGTAGTTGGTGGAGATATGCTTTGCGGGTACGTTCGCGTCAGTCGTCGTCACCTTTGCTTTCGCGACGGGAAGGATCACGTTCGGCAGCCGCTGTGGGAGTACTTGTGGAATTCCGTTGTTTTACTGAAGACGTCTTTGTGCAGAAGCCGGCTGTCCTGCTGGTGGTGGTCGTTATAGGATGAAGATAACGGGGAGGTAGTGTTAGGCGAGGGAGTAGCGGATTTAGGAGCACTGGCTTGTATCAGTAGCGTTAACTGTTTTTAGATACCTGTTAATCGTGCCACAATGCGAATCACGCGTAAGTAGAGGAAAAAATTGATGGCATTAATATCGCAAATAGAGAAATACTGAAGTAGGAAAACTGAGTGTATGTGACCGAGGAAAAAGGATAGGGGAAAATTCTGTCGGCTAAGAGAGAAATTTTTCTTCATCAGAAATTATGTGGTACGAGAGGTTGGTAAGATCGTTCCATGCCATGTTGATTAAGCGAGAGATGTTGGTTACAATGACTCAATTATGCGTACTCAACTGTTCCGGTAGGAACTGAATGTCGGTCCGCCACTGAATAAGAAAAATCCATGTTCACTGTTTTTTTTAGGGGTTGCACGTATCAATGTACGGCGGCCATGTTGTAATTTGCATCTGCAGGTTAAGGAAATCTCTAACGTACCAACGTTATCGTGTATTATGGTACGAGATGTATTTTTGGCAGTGCAACTGATATACAATTTATGTGGTGCGTTGTCCACTAAGTAAACATGAGGTTGTACTTGCAAGTCGCCGGGAGTGGGTATAGCAATGCTTATTTGAAGTACATTCTTAATATATCTGGATTGTTCGGTTGGAGAAAGGACGTCAGGTATCTTATATATTCCGAATTCGTTTTCTGGGATCTGTGGGATATCGTACACACTGAGGGCGTTAATAACTGCTAGTATGACGTTTTATTGCCGTACTATATAACAGGACTAGTTTTTAAATTGGAAGGCATTAGGAAAATTCCATATAACTGCCAATTGGACGGTTTGCGAATGAGCGGAACCTGAATTTTCAAAACCATTTGGGTCTGTGTAATCGAACATTCAGCTATGGGGAAATGAAAATAAAAATGGGTCTGACCTGTCGTAATTGACAGTAACATATTACTCTGTATTACGGACTTTCGACTGTTATCCAGAGCTCTCTGAATAGTTTATTATTGTATGGTGTTTAGAGGAAGATAATTTTTTTGCAATAGGCAGTATAGGTATTGATTTTTTTTATTGGTTGCGGAGGAGCGACGTAAATATTTCTAATAGAGAGGTGAGAACCATTTTGTGCACTGCTGTAAGTAATTCCGTGACTTATGTAATTTGAATTGGAATTTGGTAATGCAATGGAACGGACTGCTCATATATTCATATATTATTTGTGTCTTAGTGGGTTTACAATACACGCCAGTGTGGATACGATAGGGAATATAGTGTTGGTAGTGCAGCATGAACGGAAGGAGGAGAAAACGACCTGTAGCATTCCCTTTTGTTTGGAGGCCAGACCTGTAACAAATATCGGTGAGTGAGATAATTATTGTATTTCATAGCATAATATATATGTGTGTATCGGAGTGAATGGCTGTGTGTGTGGGTGTGTAATTGCACCGGAGTTATTGCAAGGGGGGGGGGGGGGGGTTGAGTGGTCAGTACGCGATCGAGGTTTGTTAATTTTTGTACGTAATTAATCACTGGGGGTTTTAGTGAGTGTTGTCGCAAGTTGTCACACTTCAAATGTCTCATGCTCACTGTGTCTTGAATTTTTTTACCTGTGTTTGGCCCCAAATTTTTTATAATTTTAAACGGCTCCATATATTTAAAATTTAGATCCTTATTTCTGGTTGTTCTGCTGAACCATACCATTTGATCAGGTAGGAATGTATTGTGTATGTATTTCTTAGCTAAATATGATTTTTACCTCCATTGATTCTTGTATATTATATTGCTTTATCGCATGCTTGAGTCAGTGTGTGTAGCCAGTCCGGGGTGCGGGTATGTGGTTTGTCTAATACTACATGGGTAGGTTGAGTGGCATTTACCTCATGTATTAAATAGTATGGCGAAAATTTTTGAGGACGAATTTTCAGTAGTATTATAATTAAAAACAATAAAGTCTACATAGTTATCCCATTTGCATGGTGAATCATATGCATACATTTGTTTGCGGGCTATAAGATGTCTTTCTCTTTCTTTGAATTTGTAAGTCTCAAAGCAGTTTTGTTATCATTTCATTGTTGAATGACTTGCCCCTGTCTGTCAGGATATATTTGGGGCATCCGAATCTAATGATTACTGATTTAATAAAATACGCACATGTCGGGGCATCTATATTTCTAACTGGGTGCGCGACTACATATCTGGTAGCGAATTCGGTTATAACAAGAATGTATTTGTTACCTGCTTCGGTTTCCGGGAGGGGTCCTTTGGCATCAACTGACCACATTGTGAAAAATTGTGTGTGTGTGTGTGGGGGGGGGGGGGGGGGAGATTGGTTGCAGTTGGCCTTGTTCTTTGCTGTTTGTTGGTTTTGTCTTTTGGCAAATTTCGCAGGTTTTAATGTAATTTTCAACGTCTGTGCCCATCATGTTCCAGAAGTATGCCTACTTAATTTCTTGTTGCGTTTTTTGTTTACCAAAATGCCGACCGCCTAAAAAAGCAATGTCATGTGCCGTTATATTTTCTGGAATTCAATCATTGGGACAATAGTTAGGTATTTTTCGTGCGCAGGTGTGAGTGTTTTATAATATACCTCGCTATTACTTGAGATACCATAGCATCGTACCTATTGTATGTCTCTAAGGGTAGCTTTATGTGGTTCCGTAAAGGCTAATTAAATTTTCTGTGTATTACTGTCATCGGAGTAGTAGGGGCTGAATGGTTTTAACTCCCAGTTGAGTAACTGTAAAATTGATTTGATTGTTTGGATTATCAGTTTAATTAATACATTATATTAATCCGATCTAATGATCGGATTAAGGATACAATTATTTTAATTTGATGAAATTAATAGGATGAAATTAATTTGATTTATTGATAAAATAATAAAACAATATTAATATATGTGTGATTGTATATTTGGTATGTGGAAGAGTGTCATAAGGGTCATTTTTTCTGGAGAGTAGCAGCATCGATGTTCACTCTTGAACATCTATCGGTCAACTGAGGTGTGAGGTGTGGGAGTAGAGGTATACATGTACTATGTAATAGCGCTATAATTTAAATTTTTTATGGTTAAATATCTTATTGAAGAGGGGGATGAGGGTGTTGTCAGGAGCAGGGTGTAGGAGTTCCTTCCCATTTGCCATCTGACAGGCGACTGAGGTGGCGGCAGGGGTGTCGGGAGCACCAAGGCACGTCCACCTGGGCCGGTGTCAGACAGTATATTAAATTTTACATATGTGTAATGGCAGATTTCGGAAACCCGTAATTCGAAATAAATGTTTTAAAATAACGAAGTATAGTAGGTGTTTCAAGACATTACAAACAGAAGATATTTAATTAAAAATCATTCAAATGCACGTAATGTGTGAGTATCTAACCAGAATGAAATATTGATACTACCTTCAGTCATCGACTATCACAAATGCAACGAAGTAATTATATATTACCCAAGGAAAAGGGTATTTTACAGCCCAAGAATTTAGGCGTCATAAAAAATTATGAATGAAAAGACTTACTAAAAATCACACGTTCAAAATACGCACATCACTCATAAACACAAGAACGATGCATCCTGAGTTTAACTTACAATGCAACGAAGTAATTAACAAAGCAAGGAGGTATTTTACAGCCCAAGAATCTTGGTGTTACAAAAACTTCCAACATTTGCCGAATTTGTTCTTTTATGGGTTTATGTCTATTTGGTGTAAGTCTATAGGGTTTATGATGAATTGGTTAATTTGTAGTAAGTTCAATATTTACTCTATATTTTTCTGTTTCCATGAGGTCTGTCAGTTTATATTCAAATCTATCTTCATAATTTTTAAGGAGCTGTTGAATATGTAATTTTTGTTCGGATAGTAATGCTAGTTCAATGTTTTTTAATGGTACATAATTTTCCACTGTTTCCAAGTTTATTAAGTTCTGGATTGTATGAAGTATGCATTTATTATGTAAGGGGTGTAAGTCATTTATAAGGGGTACTGTAATGATTTGATCATGTTTATGCCTGAGTGTGTCAATGTTTTAATGTAGGTGTGGTATTAGTTACTGATGAATGAAGTCACATCCTAATATAATATCAATTTGTAAATTCTCAGTGACTAAAAAGTCATGTTTAAATGTGCAGTCTGAAAATTTAAATGTTAGTGTTGTGTAATTTTTTTAGGGGGGGGGGGGGGGGGTAATTCTTCTGTTGCTGCCATGAGACTGATATTTTTTGTAAATTTTGTAAATTTTTCGTTGTTTACTATTGTTTCTGCTATACATGACTTACTACATCAGGTATCAATACATGCCAGAAAGTATTGTTTATCATTTTGCACCATGAGTTTCGGAGTAGACAGTATGTCATCTGTCATTGCCATAATATGAATATTATTTATCTTTGGTTCTGCCAATTTGCCCTTATTGGTGTGTTTTAAATGGTATGTAGTATATTGGTTACTTTCAGAGGGGTTATGTGTTTCCCTTTTAATGTGCTGGCAGTTTTCTCTGTGTACTCCATTTTTATTTTTGACTACTTGATTTTCATGTTTGATTTTAAATTGTTTGAATCTTTGTACAATACCAGTGTTCCACGTGAAATATTTGTTGGGGAACATTGGACAGTTTATTGAATGATGACCTTTGTAGCAACATAGTTCACATGTAACTGCAAACCTTGATTTCTCATTCCATCTTTTCTTTGTTATATTGTACTGGCGATATTTTGTTCTTACTGGTATAATTCCTGTCTATTTCTGTATATGCTTGAGGGCTGTGTGTTTTGTTGTCTCTATGTGTGTTGTAAACAGATTTGAACTTTTTCCAATCAGTCGTTCTATTCTGTCTATCAGCACTTTTCCAACTGTTTTGTTACTGTCTTGTGGAGTTTATTTTTAATTAATTATTCTGTTTTTGTAAGTTGTTTTATTTCTATCTGTAAATAAATTTGTTTTTCCATTTAATGGTGTGTCATACTGTGGATATGCTATAGAATAAGTGTTTTGGTGAGGCCTGCAATTTATGATCGCTGTTTCGTCGTATGTGGGTACATTGACTCCCTTTGATTTATGTTTATGTTGACAGGGCGATGGGGAGGTTTCTACATCCTGTAAAACTCTATTTTTGACTTTGGTAGATTTTTGTAGTATGGGTGGTTGTGATTTGGGTAGTGAGGCTGTGACATTCCGTATGTTTGTAGTGAGTAAGGGTTGTTGAAATGGAAATGATGATATGTGAGTTTGGGTTGGTGGATATCTTTGCGCATAGTTTGTGTTTGTTGATGTACAACATTGTTATTAGTGAGTAGTATAACATTTGAAATAATGTTATTGTTGTTGTAAGCAAAACTGTTGGTTGGATGGTGAATAATTTCTTTGTGTTTTGCACCTATTTGTGTAGTGATTTTTGACTGTGTCTATTTCCCTGTGCCTTTGTGTCAACTGGCTGATTTTTTTTGTGTTCCAATGACAAGGTTTTGATTTCCTACTTGAGTGTTTGTATTTTTTTTCTTATGTCAGGGAAAATGTCTTTTGTTTGGTTTTCTAAATTCTGTTTATATTTATAAATTTCTGATTCGATAATGTTTGATGTTGTGTTGCATAGCTGCTAAAGATGGAGTATTCATGACAATAAGCGTGTCTACCACTAATGGTAAGAGTGAATTCTATAATATTTCTAAAATCTCTTCCTCTGCCATTGTTGGTTTTACCTTATGCACTAAGTATAGTATTTCTTGCATGTGTAAAATTGTGTTGGTTCTCCTTGTTGCTGTCTTTTTGTACATTAACCTAGTTGTATCTGTTGAAAAAAATTTTGTCAGCTGGTGTAATATGTAATTCCATGTAAGTTCTTGTTATAGGGTGGATGTTATTGCATTTTGATATACTCTTTTTGCTGTTCTCCCTAAATGAAACTGTAAATAGTTTATTTTGATGTTTTCATCCCAGCCATTAATTTTACTACATTTTCGAAGTTCTCAAAAATTCTGTTATAACCTGGTCTGCATTGCCATTAAATGGTTCGATGTTTATTGGCTGTTATAAATCTACTTAAAGTGGTTGTGCATTTGCAATTGTTGTTAAGTTGTTTTCTCTGTTTCCTATAGTGTTGTTTTCATTAAGTTGTGTATCTATTTGTGTGCTATGATGTAAGGTACTTGTGTATACATTTTGATAATAGTTTTCACTGCTATGAAGGTTGCGTTCTAGGTATTCGTTGTCTTCGTTGTTGATTGTGAAATGTGATGTTGATGTAGATTGTAAAATTTGTAAATAACCACTTTTCAGTGCTCTAAATCTATATGTGTTTGCTTTGGCTTGCCCCAATGCATTGTTCTAATAATCTAATTTCGTTTCCTGGTTGTGTTAGATTTTTCCCGGACTGACTGCTAAAATATCAATAAAATTTTGCAGTTTTCCGCTTATATTATGTCCTCCTTCCGTTGAACTGATGTATATTTGTTAGTGTATTCAATTTTATTAAAAATGTTTTGTATTTATTGTGTGTGTATATAAGTGGTAGCTGGGGTATGTTTACACACAGAATTCTGTATTACAGCATTTCAAACTGTAGTTTTGTTCTCTAAACTACTAGCTCAATAATAAAGCCCCAATAAAATGGGTTTTGAGAGCAAGTTTTAGGTAGAGTAACTATACCTGCATTGGTATATGGTAGGGGTGGGTGTGAATTTTATCGAATTAAAGGGCTGGAAGGTAGAGTAACTCTCTTTCATGCAGTTAGAAAAGAAGGAGGAAATGCGCCTCCACCACTGTTATATACACCCCTTAGGTGGTGCATACAATCAAGAGCCTGACTACGATTGATTAGGGTAGGGATATATGTAATTATGAAATTACTCCCAATTAAAAAATATAGATCCCTTTTACTAACATCTTTTAACTGTACAAACAATTGTGATGTGATAGAATAGATGTGGAATTAGGGTAGGTTAAGGACAGGGCTAAATGGATAAATGGCTATGGAACAGGCATCTCTCTCATCCTAGCTGAAAGGCACTCACCCCGATCGTAGCTCGAAACCCGCAGACCTCTGTGGACCGTCGCCGACTGATACCTTGGCCTACTGTTGTTCCGACCACCACACTTCTCGTTCACGCCCACCTTCGCCGAAATCCTCTGTTCCCATTGGCTCTCCCACGTTGCCTGGGCAGGGTTACTGAGACGATTGCTGATGGAATTGCCCCAATCTTCTATGTCAACCAAACCCAAATTCTCTGCTAACTCCTGTAGTCCACTGCGCTTTCCGCCGTTGCGCCAATGTCCTCTTTATCTGCAGTTATAGTTTATGAAACAAGCTTGGCCGCATTCCCTTCATGCTTGGACTATTTTGTGATGTGGCAAACGTAATAACATGTCGTAATCAAATACGTGTAGTTAGTTACCTTTGTATTCCTAGGTACATTAGTGTAAAATTATAAGTACTGTACACATTTTAGCAAATTACACATAACGATGTAAAATTACCGAACATTTGTGTGCAAATACACGCTCACAGATACTCCACAATGTAATGCAAGGTGACAAATGCATGGTCATTGTAAAATTACACAATTGAAATGTACAACTACACTGACGTTGCGTGTTTATACAACGACCATCTAGCATTAAAAATACACAATTTATTGTTTTAATACAGAGAGTAGGTGTGTTTTCACACAAACTTCAAAATATCTAAATTTACACCAACATTATGTTCATTAACCCGTACATTCATGTATATTTCCTAAAGATTTGTAGAAATCTCTGTATTCTTAAGAACATTTGTGTAAAATTACACTACTGTGGTTGTTTTTATAAATTACCGATACTAAAATGTAAAAAATTACTGTAACAAAACTTTTAAAACCAAGCCATTAATTATAAATACACAAAAATAAAGAGAAAAATAATTATACTTGTTACACAATTTGTAGAAATTGTAAGATGTAATCGAACAGCCATAATAGACTTTACTACAAATTACTATGTTTGTATCAATTTATACTTAGTATATAAAAGCTTGGCGCGAATATTCAATAGCCCTACGCTAGACATGTGCTTACTACGCTTATGCAACTGAGGTATACGTTCTATATTGCGAATAGTTAAGAGCCTTATTCAAGATACGTGCTAACTACGCTTACACGAATAAGATATACGTTCTATATTGCACCAAGATTTTTTACAATAAATATAAATTGATACAAACATATTAATTTGTAGCAAAGTTTATTACAACTGTTCGACCACATCTTACACGTTCTACAATTGTGTAACTACTATAATTATTTTTCTCCTTTTAGTGAATTTTTAAATAAACACTTGGTTTAAAAAGATTTTATAAAGTTATTCTATTTTTCACTTCTTAGATTCACCAATTTTTGTGTTATTATATTATGTAGCAATGCACATCTCGCGACAAGCATTATGTCTGTTTATATGCATTGCTACATAAATTCTACAGACACTGGTCACCATCTACAACCAAATTAATCATCGAGACAAGTCCAACGAGGCCAAACTCGATACGTTTACTATGTGAGGAGAGAAATTAAATAAAATCAGCATTTCCAAGACATCGAAATATCTTGTAAACTTTCGCCAACATACTAAAACATTTATGCAAAATGCATTAGTTACGTAATATGAAAAACCAGCATTGATACACTAGTTAACGACGCAATTTGAATCTGTGTGTGCACATGCGCGCGAGCACAGCCGATCGGACGCACCATGCCACCATGCCTGATCGAGGCAGGCTTGTGCCACCTACAAAAGGGCGACAGTCAAAAACAGGAGGTTCTGGCAACATTGCTGCAGCAATTTCAATGGGACAACGGGAAGTGGTATAACATATGTACACGTGAAATTACATAGAAACTTGTAACTTCAGACTTGATGATCAGATCAGCTCAGTGGCACCTTCACATTGAATTGCCATCGGAACTACACACGTATGTATAATTTCAGCTCAATTGGATAACGGGAAGTGGTTTAACATACACATGAAGTTACATAAGTAGTAGGGGCGTGATGGTCCTAACCCACTTTTGATTCATGGGATTATCATTTTGATATAAAATAGATTGATCGGAATAATCCTTAATTATATCTTAGTCTGATCAAAACATTTTTATTAATCTGCTAATCTTAATCCAATAAAATTGGATATATGTGTAGTTTGAAGCACGAGTGTGCTAAGTGTCTTTCTTTATATTTATTTTTTGTTGCGAGCAGCATAGTAGGTCATCACCCTCGGACATCTGGTGTTTTATTGGGGTGTGATGTGTTGGGGAAGGGGAATATATCGTGTAATTTGCTATAAGGTCCTTTATTTTGGGAGGGTGCGGCATGGTAGATCCTCGCCCTTGTACGTGTTGAGGTGTACTGAGGGGAGAGCGGGGCATAGGAGTTCCTTCATGTCTGGCAGGCAACTGAGGGATGAGACATGTGTGCTTCGGCCGGATTCTAGTTATAGACTAGAGGTATGTCAGCGTACGTAAATAACGAAGTATGTTATTGAATAATAACATGAAATCTACAATGTCAGTTTACTAACCCATCCTGTATGGTAGTAATATAATTAATGACAAACAAGGGAGACTCGCACGTGACTCTTCGACAAACAGACGATATTAACTGTCGGAAATGAAAATAACGAAGTATTTGACTAGGAAATAGCTATTGAAATTATATGTATTTTATTGAAAATCAATTAAATGAAAAGAGACCTGAATACAATTAGCACCCAAACACACAATGGCATTTTACTAATGTAATAAAAACGAACAAAAGTACGTGACTCTTCGACTAGCACAAAAAGAAACAAGTTAAAAAAATTTTATTGAAAGACTTTACAAATCGATAAAATTGTATTTACAACACATGTACTAGATGACTGAATGAATCAACGAATGTTAAAAATATGAACAACTATTTCGCTCCAAATAAATTACACGAATAAAATACTAAGGAATCACAAACGAATTACAGAATCTATTTTCACATCAATGACCAGACCAGCCATCGTGGTGTTGTAAAGAAAGAAACAAGTTAGTAGAATTATACCTAAAACGAAGTCAAAAACTATTTCCCTACTAATTTAAGTTATGCCAAATAAAATATGAAGAACTCCCAAAAAACTATTTCACTTAAACACAAAAACATTTCAATTGAAATTATAAACACGTGCAAAGAAATTAATCACCTCTCCCTCAGATCTACAATGTTAAATGAATTTAGGTTTCGGAGTTTGTATAAAGTATTTGTGTTAGGTCACAAGTAGCAGCTGACATCCTCGTGTTGACTCACAGCTGCAGTAATTTTAGTATGTTAAAAGTTGTTTTTAGTAACGCTCTATTTTTATCGAGTGATTTATAACTACACATTTTCTTTCTTTCTTGGAGAGTATTTTAGTTTGTTATAAGACAAAGTTGATGATGCTAACTGTATTTATTTCATACCACTTTCGTTTTCTGGCAAGCTTACCATGTAGAGTATCAAATGTGTCGGTTGTAAAAACCAAAGTGTTTCAACTTCAGCTGAGCCGATGGGAAATATCGAGTTTTTTTCCAAACTCCCTCAATCTTCATATATATACATGTAAAGGGTTTTATTGATCATTTTGATTTCCCCAGTCCTTCAATTTTCAAATCTCTTACATATTTATTGGTTTTTCAAATTGTGTAATTTTATGTTGTAGTGTTGGATAAAACAGGACTAATTTATCTCCATTCATCCACAAATACTTCATCTTCAGATGTACTCAATCTCCATTCATCCACAATATATTAAAATTGTGACATAAGGAATTAAAAATATTAAATAACAAGACACGTTATTTCCTTCAACAATGAAATTCATATATATATTTTTTCAAAAACATCTTAAAACTGTATTAACGAACACATTTCTTACAAAGTTTTACAAGTTTACAGCCAATTCTGATAACTTTTCACAAAGTTCTTGAAAACATTTACTTCCAAAACTAAATTTTCTTTAAAAGTTTATAACTTTACAAAAAACATTCTTATATCTTTTCACAAACATTTGAAAACATTTAAACATGCCTTACAAAGATATCCAAAGTTTACATAAACATTCTTATGCATTTTAAACAATTCTCACAAAGTTTACAAAAACATTTCGTAAAATAAAAATGCACTTATACTTTGTACAACACATAAAAAATTATATAAAGAATCCTTTGCAAACAGTTGCACAAGTTAAAATCATAAAAAATACTAATTCATATATTTATAAACAAACATTCACACATGCACTTTCGTACATATCATCAAAACAATTTTATATTTTACCAAAACATATGTACAACAAAAATACTATTCTTATAAAGATATTAACAGAAAACGAACAAGTATATATAAAAACAGACACATCATTAAAAAAATCAAGAAAAAATATTTACAAGTAATCTTCATATAATGTAAAATTTTGAGTTCTACGGTTGACATCTCTCTAAAAATTAAACTACATACAAAATTTACAAAAACAATTAGTCACAAAGATGTGACATGCTTCATGATGTACTCATACATCATGTCCAGGTAATGATTTGCCAAGCACCTACACACACCAACGATGATCTATTACACACGTAGCACTTTGTATTCATAGATTTAAAAAATGTCACATCATGTTATCTGATCCCACGCTGTGAAGAGAACCACAAGGGCTAATGTGGAGAATATTTATTAAAAAAAGGACCAAAAGGGGTGTTAGCTCGAAGACACATACAATGGATTTCTGAAGATAGGCATTTATTAACAGCTAGCTGTTAACATGGTCTGCAGTTAGACAAACAGTAGGTTTAAAAACACTCTGAACTTGCTACATCCTAAGCAAAGAGTGTGGCAAGGCCATATTTGCATAAAGACATAGCGAAACCAACAGAGAACCAAATGGCAAATGCCATGCAAAAGAACCATTTACTTGTACAATGTAAGGGTGAATTGACTAGTGAAAACGACTTACAACAGAAACAAAGATACATGGTAATTGTCTTTTATTGTTATTATTTTTCTTTTCATTTGTTACCAATATTACATGTGGAAAAACTAGCATGACCTTCCTTAACCCTGAATTCCAGGTTAACTAAATATACAGAAAACACCAGGTTACCTTTTTTTTACAATAAAAGAATAAAATGCAAATATTATTCAGGTACATAAATTTGCTGTCACCGAGCTAATATTTTGATATTTTTTAGACTAAAATATGGGCAATTGTTACGCAAATAACTGGCCATTTAGAAAATACAGAAGGCCATCCCAAGATATACTAGGAAAGTAACCCCAAATTTCAATTGTCACAAAATGGCGGAGTAAATACTGTCGTACCGACCTTAACACTGACATGAGAAAATTATATTTGTTCCTATGCAAAAGCAAAAATGGTAACAACTATTACTTTAACTTGTATGAATCAATTTTATGTTTATATTATAACCTCAAAGTTTTACAAAATATATTTTTCATATACATCATCTGCTTGTGATCCCAAGTGGATAGAAGCAACTGCCGAACAATTTCCAGTCTTAACTCCTGCGAGCATATACTATTTTTCAAAGAGTTTCAAAATTTTGTAAAGTTTTTAATCAGTTTCCAAATGGTAAATACCACAAAGTCCCAAGTATTGAACACAATGTTCGTACCAGGCGTGACTTGATTACCACAGGTTAACAACACCACCTCCATAAGGCATGACTTGGTTGTAAAAGTTTAAGACCAACCCTTTCATTGTTATTGTCTGATTTACAAATGTTTGTGACCACAAACTCATTCATTAATAACTTGGACACTAACCTTGATAGTGTTTTGTAAAATGGTTACAGAAAGTAACATTAATTTTTTCTACCCATTATAAAATCTCAGATAAGAGACCAACATTCCTAACATCCAAATGATGCTAAGGTACTATTAGCTTGAAGAGCCTTCATTTATACATTAAGTACAGAATACTACTTATCTTGAAGAAGAATACCCCCCTCGAGGTCGCTGACTGACCCCGAATGAAGTATGTACAGGGATTAATTACACATTTCCGCCATATGACGTATCCAATCACAGCAGTGATACATCATTTTCCTCAGAGAATGTAATGATTCCAAGAATTAAGTGGTGTTTTCTATACTTCTTATATGGGTTGTGGGATTCACGACCAATGGTAGTTGATGTAACAAAATAAGGTGAAACGACGGAGCGGTCACCTTTTCCGCTTAGGGGGGGGGGGGGGGTCTACATAAATGAAAAAGAAACATACCAATAACATTGAAATACTCAATCTTACTTCCGGCATGTTGACCAGGTTGTATGAACTTGAATAACCAAATGTCACAGCTTTGCACACAGCGCGCGGACAAGTAGCGAGCAGTCTGCAGTCCCTGCCACCGATGGTGCTGTCTGCAGGTGACGACTGCCGAAGTGCCTTAACACTTCACAGTTGTCTACCATGGCTGAGCGTTGCTGCACATGGAAATATATCTCGTACGTTGACACACGTTACTATTACCCCAAGTCTTCCAGTGTCTTTTTAACGTAATTTGAAGATGGCGAGAACATTGTGGGTTAGTTATTTAATAGATTTTAAGAGATTATTAGTATTTTTAACACCAAAACCAGTATGTTAAATGTACATGACTGTCGGGCACTGTGTCATAAATATGTCAGGTAACAAAACCATAATAATTATTCGAATGGGTGATTATGACGACCGTAGTCGAGTGTTCACGTACGAACCATCCAAGAAAAAAGTGCTTCTTTAAAGTCCGCATGGCTAGGGAAAAGAAAGAACAATTGCCGAGTTTAGTGCAAAAGGGAGGTAAACAACAAATTGAGAAATATGCGAAAGTAGTAACATCCTAGCGCGACGTTTATACACAGGAGAGCGGGGTAAATAGGGCAAGTCAAGGTGACAAGGGTAAATTGACAAAGCCTCCGCATGTATTCTATGTTTACAGAAACGAAAACCATTTGCAATAAGTGTGTCTGTATAGAAAAACACCTTCAGGGGTAGGCAGTGTGAATCAGTTCTCCTCTAGAAAAAATAAACTAGTATTACTATTTGTGCCTTTTCAAATTGGCATCCCATACGTCAATGCCTTAATTGAATCAGTTGCGATGTCGTCTTTGATGAGTCATGAAATCTGCAACCAACGAATACATAACAATATGGTAGGAATGGTAAAAATTACGCTAAATGAGGGTACCATGTTTTTGCTTGCTAACGGTGATATGATTAGTTCACAGGCAGTTGCTGACATGAAAATTTAAATGGATAACGTTTGTGGAAGGAAAGCTTTCAGTTGTTTAAAGATTTGTTGTATCCCGTCATAGTTGGTATTGATTTTTTTTAGGGAAGAGACAGTGCTGTGGGGACATGAAAAACAAATGTTTACATTTCAGTTTTTCTCGTGAGTCTACTGTTCCATTACAGAATCAGCCATCGTACTTGTGGAAGTGCTCATGGTAAAATTAGACGAGCAGTTGGAGGCAGAAATTGAAATTATAAAAACCAGCTTTAGTGACGTGATAACTACTAAAGTGGGTCACTACACCCAAACCCCAGTAGTTTTAAAGTTGAGAGATAATGAGCCTGTATTTTCCATTCCATACAAAGTTCCTTTGACAAAGGTCCCAATTTTTAAGCAAATTGTGGCAGAATTAAAACAAGAAGGCATTATTGAAGACTCCTTTAGTGTGCATGAGAGCACCTCGTTTTTAATTCCTAAAAATCAACCAGGTAAATACAGGTTGATAAATTATTATGAGTTTGTCAATAATAACATTTTTATTGACCTATACCCCATTCCTGTGCTAGCTATGGTTTTTCAGTATTTAAGTAAAGCGAAATATTTCACCATCTTGGATCTCAATTCTGCTTTTTTGCAGTGCTAACTGCACCAATATTCTAGAGAACCCTTCGCGTTTTGTACCCCGTGGGGGTTATATCAGTGGACGTGTTTGGCCATGGGTTTCAATTGTGGCCCCCAAGCCATGTCACGAGCATTGTATCAAACTTTAGGCCAGTACATGTATGATTTTCTATTTACATACATAGACAACATGTGTATTTATACTAACACCTTAATAGAGCACCTTACCCACATTCGTTTAGTGTTAAAATCCTTGCAAAAAATAGGATTACAGTGAATCCTGAAAAATAAGTTGATCTGAACACTATGTCCATTAATTAGGATTTATTATTTCAGAAGGTCAGTTGTGTACCGACCCAGAAAAAAATTAAAGCGGTAGTGAATTTTCCCATTGCAAAGAATGTTTGTGAAGTTCGATGTTTTTTTAGGCATGACCACCTTTTATGGGAACATTATTCCTAATTTTTCCCATGTTACCGAGTCACTTAATTTTTTAAAGAGGAAAGACACTGTGTTTGTGTGGGGCCCAGAACAGCAAAAGGCTTTCCAAATAATAAAAGATGTTTGGACACAGCCGCCAGTAATGCATTTGCTAAATTTTCAAGAGAAATTTGATTTTCAATGTGATGCGAGTTCTGTTGCCGTGGGTGTGGTGTTGAATCAGAAAAAAAAGGAAATGATTTTGTCTCTGTAGCTTACGCTAGTAAACTTTTGTCAGCTGCTGAAAGAAAATACACCATCTATGAAAAGGCATGTATAGCTTGCATATGGGGAATGGATCATTTGCCGATTATTTAGACAATGTGAGTTTTGAGTTGTTTACAGACACCCAAGCTTTAAGCTGGCTGTTGAATTCTAATAAACCAGCTGGACGTCTGGACGAAAAACCTGTCGTGGGTGGTAGGGGATTGGGGGCGGGGGGAGCTGTGACGTACGCAGACAATTACGGTGCCTATAAAATGTTTTTCAGCTGAAGAACTACAGCTGATGTAGGCAACTGTATTTGTTGACGGGACAACATGTTGCAACTCAGCCCCGTATGTTCCAAAAGTAAGCTTCACGAAATGTTGCTCTCGGGTCCGTGGCAATTACTCGTTGATAATGCGCAGTAGGTTAAATGTAAATATACGATAGTATAGCTCGGTCCTTTGGCTTCATGCTTCACATACAAACGTATCTTTCTGACGTCATCAGGCCGCGGTGGGAGCTGCGCTGCGAATCTCTGGTTTCGAGCGGTTAAGTATGCTTAAGACTGCTGTAGCGACCGAACTGCTCATCCGATAGGAGAAATTCTGGTATCAGTTTGTGGGTACAAAAAAAAGTGACTAAAAACATAACCTATAATCATAAATAATAAACACACATATTGACTTTCTAACCAATAATCATTTTCTTTGCAGATCAAAAAACCAAAATAGCTAAAAATTACGAGTTAGGCGAAAAGGACACTAATGATATTAACAACATGAATAGTGCTCGACAAGACAAATTTAATACTAGAAGGACGACTCAGCTACCTCAATCCGTTCCGGAGTTATATGAAGAAGAATTTAAGAACTCTTTTCGCAGCAGCGAAAAGCGGACATGGCGACTGCGTCATCATCACATGCCACATCACGTGACGAAACTAAGGTTGCGTTCGATTTCGGTGCAATGTAGGCCTATCCTTGATCACTTACACTTGATCCCTTCCCGTTTCACGAGCCCTTGTTTCCTTCATGAGATACATTCCTTAGCTAATTCGGACGCCTGTGTTCGTTTCCACCTCGAGTTTTATTCTGTCAAATTTGGCTCCATGCGAGTTTCTTTTGTTTTTGTGACGTTTGCAAGAGTTTTCCGCGGCCGTGCGGAGTTGCAAACACAAAACTAATGCTAGACAAATGAAACATTTCGAAAAATTGCGAATCGAAAACTATCTAGGGCTCGAGGAGTGCAAGTTGCTCGTGCCATTGGCTGAAGGGGACATTCCAGGTTGCATAATGTGCCCTTGCTGTGAGTGCGGACAGCGGCAATGTGACGTCATAGCCGGGGTGCACGTTTCAAGGGAACGAAGCCAGGTACGGGGCCCTTAGCTGGCGAATTCGAACACAGCCTAAGACTAAACAACGACGACACAATCAGCGCAAACGCAATAAGCACCACCCATATACGTCGTCACGTAGGAATTCCTTCGGCCGTGTAGATGATACAGCCCATACCATTTTTATTTTAAAGGCTTCTACTCACGGTAAAACGAGCACGTTTGGAATCAACCTTTGAAAAAAAAAGTCACTGCCTCTACGCAACTGGCACACTGATTAGCAAGCGCCCAGTAAAGTTGCTCATGACGGAGGGAAAGCAGTTCCATGTCTTGTTGTACAATTAAAATTTTAGGTACAAAATAGTTTGTTTTGTTTTCTGTTTATTTCCTAATGCGTTTACGTGCTAGCATTAGCAAGATTTGTAAAATAATTACGTTTCTGCTAATTTCACAGTTTCACTTACGTAAATAAAATGATTATGCCCGTGGCGATGTAAGGCCGTTTTCGAATCGACAATTTATTGTATTAGCATTTTAGTATTTAGCAGCGTTCAGTGCGTACACCGTGAATAGTCACATGCACGAAGATGGTTACGATTTGGTAATTTAGTATTTTAGTATGTTTCATTACATACTGAAATCTAAATACCAAAATACTAAATACGTCATCATTCTAGTCGACTAATTCTGGTCACGTGACCTTTTAGTATTTATAAAGTGCCAATTCGGACTCGGCCTTAATTTTACATATGGCGGAATAATACACGTAGTGCATACCATTAGATCATAAACAGGGCAGTCAGACATGCTCAGTTTACCATGAACAGCCTTTACTTATTTTAAAGTTATACTATACAATCGTGTTTAACATTATATATATATATGTATATAGGCTGTTCACGATACAATAAGGCACTTCTAAAAGCCCCTCTGAAGATATGTTTTTATCATGCGCATAGTGTATTCTGCCATCAAACGGCAAAACTATCATTGCCATTGTCTTGATCGCTTTATTCGTGCGTCGGTCAAGTGAAACTGCAAAGCTATTAGAAATTCAAATCGTCTTTACATATTTGCTAATTCTTACACTTTCCGTACATTTAAAGTGCAGAAATAAAATAAGTAATTTCATTATTCACAAATAAATATATATACACACACTTTTTTTTTACGTGTCCTCATGATATTTAATTTTTGGGTTATGAGGGGAAAAACGGAGGGGGGGGAGGGGTGGTGTTGGAAGTCTGAACTCCCCCCGCCCTCCCTTTGCTAAAGCTTGTGTGTGAGCGGATGGGAGGGGAGCGATGGTGTTGTTGGGAAGGGGGGGGGGGGGGGGGAGGCTGACGAAACGCTCGTCCAGGCGCGTGTGTTCTCCGAGCAGCAGAGAGCGGCTGGCGAGGTTACGTCAGCTCAAGGTTCACTTTGTGTCGTTGTTGCAGGCGGTGGGCCACGGCGAGGGGAACCCCAGCAGCTTCCTCCTCCTCTCGCGCCGGTTCTAGGAGGTTTCCTGCCTGGATAGCGCTCCCCCGCTCGGCGAGAACGTTTCCTGCCAGTACCAGCCACTCGAGCTCGCTGCCAACACAAGCAGGCGCGTACGTCGTCTGCCTGCGACCAGGTGAGTTGTCTTGTCGAGTTCTTGCTTGGTCGCCATTCGGTGACGGTTCGCAGTAGGGAGGGGAGGAGGGGGAGGGGCAAGGGAGCCACTTGCCCTCTTTTCGAGACTGTATTTTACATATGAAATGTGAAATTTAGGCTGTTCACGGTAAAGTGAGCACTTTTGAGGCCCTAAATACTTTCTCCTTTCAGCCATTTTATTCCTTTACCAGCCTTTTTGGATAAATATCGACAAGTAAGTAATAAAGAGTGTGTATGTTCCACCGTACTCGGAAGTTAAAGCCTAAGCTTAAAATAAAATATATTTATTGAATATTATTTCAAGTGAGAGGGCTTCCAAAAGTGCTCACTTTGCCGTGAACAGCCTATAACAATTTTTATGACAAATTAATTGCGTATTAGCAACGTTAATTCGAAATGCTACTCCCTGCTGGTTTTCCACGATTTTATTTTGAGATATGTTTGGGCATTTGTATTTGATTTTATATTGTATATTTTTAACGCTAAACATATTTATTCACATTACGAGTCGTGGGTGTTTCGTGCATGCATTTAGGGTACAACCCAGTTCTAAATTCCACACTCCTCAGAAGGCGACTTTTTTTTTTTTATTTCTACCTCTCCGCTAGGAAAATATCTTGGTGACGCCAATGGGCGCGATGTCATCTATACGCGTGTGCCGTCTGAACGTTAGGCGAGTTTTCTGGACTTTCGATTTTTGGACATTTTTTTCTCTTTGACGTTTTCGCCGTCGTGTTTGCTCACAGCGTATAGTCTATTCACGGTTACTTCCAACTTTTCTGAAATCATGCTAAAGTTATACTTCCAGTGTATTCCTCCGCCTCATGCTAACGAAGCTAGAAAATTACACCAAAGCTACTAGGCGCCGAATTCATGCGCATCCAAGTGTAATAATATTTTCGATAGGAACTATTTCTTACTAGGCATTGCCAACTTACCTATTTTCTCTCTGTTTTTATTCGTATTTATTACTAAATGAAATATTATAATTAATATATAAAATATAAGTAAATGCTCAATTGTACCTAACGTAAGGAGTTTTCGTGTTAATACAAGTACATATCGTTGTGATAGATGACTTACGTATGAAACCACCAAACACGTAATAACGTGGGGTGATTTTTCAAAGATTTTATTAAAAAAGTGTGAAGAAACCATGATTAGACTCTACTCGGCTTTTTCGAGATTTATCGTAGGGCTATAACTGGCTGTACGGGCTTCCTTCGCAAGGCCAGGCGCGTTTTGTGCCGCATTAGATTAGAGAGAGATTTTTTGTGTGTGTTTGTGTATGTTGGTGTGTGTGCGAGAGAGAGAGAGAGAGATGTCTGTACACGTGTAGCCAGCCACGTCGCTTTTGCTTCGAGGTTAACGCTCGCCTCTCAACTCTAGTGCAGTGCGAGACACAGTTCTTTTCCTCGCGCAACGCAGCAATTCTCACACGTGGCTTGGTGGATCGACAACTGCACGACAGACGCAAAGCGACGGGCGCGACACGCGAATAAAATAACATTCCAGCCAATCGGGATCGCGGCTCCTGTGACGTCAACGCGACAAAAATTACCCCCCCCCCCCCCCCTCCTAGCTACAACATATACGAATAGTTCTTATTAATTCGCGTCGCGAGCCCGACAGGTCTGTAATTCTGTCTAACCCGCCATATTTTCGGTGCTAAAGTTTTGCCGCGCTCTTATTTACCGTATTAATAAGCAAAGCGACGCATTTTTATGCTTAGATGTAATTACAGCCATATTGTCACGGCCAAAGTACCAGCGGGCATGGAAAGAATTAATGTCCATTAATGTCCATCGTAATCGAGGTTAGTGTGTAGTGGCCATTTATAAATAATATATTTAAATGTTGATCGCGAGGCGGTAACATCAAGTGTTCCCATTAACGCTCTCGCCAAGGCGAACCGGGTTCAATGCCCGACCGGGTCACCGGATTTTCGCATGTGGAAATCGTGCCGGACGATGCCGTTGGTCAGCGGGTTTTCTCGGGGATCTCCCGTTTCTTCCGCCCTTCAATTCCGGCGCCCTTCCGTACTCGCCTCTATCACCCTCATCGGCTCTGCCGCGCTATTATGATCACCACCAAGTCTCTCTCTTGGCGTGAAAGCTGCTCGCGCAACGGCTACCTTAAAGGTGGGTTTACGATTGACTTAACAGAATAAGTTCGCGTGTGCATAAGATATGTTTCAATGTGTTCAAGAGTATTAGTTTATGACTGTCGTGTGCGTCTTTGGCGTGACTTAAGAGATCGTTATATTTTACATCTTAAGTTCAAGTCAAGACGAAGTAGCCAAACAGAACACAGCGACAGTCGTTGTTGACGGGAAACTGTATTTACAACTTGTATTTAGGTTATGTCGTATTGTAAAATCGTATGAAAGTAATTATTTTAATCGATAGACAGTATCCTGAATCCTTTTAATTTAAAGAATAGTTCAGGGTCATGTTTTCTTACGTGGAAGAGGTTATTGAATTCGCTTTGATTAACCTTTTCAGATTTATTGATTTAAATGCCTAATGTTGGCATCGTCTTCCCCTTCTATAAGATTTCACGAGTTTTTTTTTAAAACTATTTCACAATCAGTAACCACAAATAATTAAATATATTTAAAATGTCCATTTTCCAGATTATTTCGTTCGCATACATCTCCTACGATTTTGATTGGCTAAACTTAACCGTTGCTAATTCAATCATAAACTGCAAATGTTAATATTGTTCATTTTCCGTGTGCTTATCGAGTCATTAATTACAATTCTTAATTTTTCAGTCTTTAATCGTAAACCCACCATAACCGTCTTAAAACTGCGTTCGTGAAGATTCGAGCTGACGTCACGGCATTTGGCGTCGACAGTCGTGCACGAAGAAAAGAAAAAAAACGACCGCTGAGTGTTAACATGACGAAAATTCTGCTCGTGACCGACAGCTACGAATCTAGTGCGTGTATGCTATGTGTGTTGAAGTTCGACCTTGAGGAAAACCGGGAGTGGAACTAGGCTTCGTTTCCTTTCTGATGGAGGGGGGAGGGGGTATTCAATTCCATTTCTCCATTGTGCAGGTCAGTATAAACTTTCGACTCGTAGCATGGCATGGAGAGACTGAGGATCATATTGTAAATTATAACAATGTTTCAGTGTAAGAGAAGGCAGATAGGCCTTAACTGCGCCAAATTAAGACGAGTATTATTATTATTACTATTATTATTATTCAAGGAAACAGCATTATACTAATAAAATAAAATCAGTATTAAAAATATTTATAATTCTGATATAAAATATTTACGTAGCAGTTTAATTTCGATATGACAGTTTTAGGCGGGCCACGACCTCCGCGAGCTTTCCCAAACTCCCCCCCCCCCCCCCTGCTCCTTCCAACATTCTAAACACACCATCAAACATACTTCTGTATCCGCACGTGATATAAACAAAAATTGATCGTAAGTTGTGATGTCATCAGCTCATTCAGTGTTCTAGAGTTGGGTTTGCCGATGTTGGTTTTTTGCGGAGAAGAATTTCTCTGTGTCATTCTGGCAGTTAGTTTAAAAAGCGTTTCGAATCCTGGCACAGATCATGTATCGTCGCTTTCAGAACGCGATTACGAAATGTGCAACCACGGAAAATCTTTGGAATATTTAGTCTCGTGGGCGATGGACTTTTAAAAATGCAAATATGCTATCGGCCAGATACATTTGCATAAATGCTGTTTATGATAACGTGAGTACTTTAAAAATGAACCTTAGATAAAAGTCACTGCCCTTGCATGCATATATTTTAATGGGCGCACTGAGTGACATTCGCCCAGTCAAGAACAATGGACGGAAAGTAGTTCCATATCTTAACGTCGAATAAAATTTGTTACGTAACCGTGTTAACTTAAAATTAATTCTTTCACTTTCTGTTTTTTAATGCTTCGAAGTGTAAAAATTGGCAGATTTGTAATGTATTTGCTGTCTTAATAATTTCACAGTTTCATTTGACCGACGCATGAATAAAGTAATGAGACCCATAGCAATGTTAATTTTTCATAAGGCGGAGGTATATACAACGTGTATACAAGTAGATCTTAAGCAGGGCTTTCAAAAGTGCTCATTTGACCGTGAACAGGCTATAGTATAGGACACTGTAGTATAGAAAGTGTAGATAGACTCGCGCCTGAAATTACCACGTTCTGTAGCGCACGCAAACAAATGTTATTGTAAAACAGACCGTTTCCGTTCTCGGTATCTTCCGAGGATGAAATAACATGAACCATGCCACGTCTAACCGAATTAGGGAGATGTAAGAGCATTTAAAAATCGTCGACGTGGATGCAGTAATAAAACGTTTAGGTTTTACATTGCATGCTTACGTACGAAAAAAAAAGGGAGAAAAACAGTTATAGGCTGTTCATGGTAAAGTGAGCACTTTTGAGGCCCTAGTTACTTTTTTCTTTCAGCTATTTTTTTATCTTTTAACCACCTTTTAAAATAAATATGGCAATGTAAGTAATAAACACAGTGTGTATATTCCACCACACTCGAAAGTTAACGCCTAAGCCTAAAATAAAAGATGTTTATTGAATATTATTCCAAATGAAGTGGCTTTCAAAAAGTCCTCACTACCACAATGAGCTCGAAACCAGTGGCCTAGCAATATCGCCCCCCCCCCCCTGACTTTTTCTCAACGAAGCTGAACTCACGAAGACACATAGGTTATAAGAGTCGATGTAAAATATTGTTAGAAAACATTCTGGGTAGGTTTCTAGACTATTGTCGCCGTTTTGAAATCTTCTTGTCAAAACACATAGGCCTATGTTTTCTATTGGCTGTTCATAGTAAAGTGAGCACATTTTTTTGCCAGGCGTAGAGTCCCTTTCAGCTTTTTTGTAACCTTTTGCCAGTTGTTAATATGTTGCCATATGGCTCACAATAACGGTTTATACATTCTTTAGCTCTCAAAAGTTAACGTCTGAGGCCACAATGAAATATAATTTTTTGGTTATTATGCCTGCTGGGAGGGCCTTAAAAAGTGCTCATTTTGCCTTTAATAGCCTATATCATGTCGAACCTCTCTCGTGAGGAAATTGTGCCAACGCTCGTGAAGTCTAAACCTTTGTGTCTTTCTCCTTTAGTGTTTGGCTGCAGTTGATCTCGAACCATTGCCAGTTTTGGTCCTTTGCGATGCGAACATATTTCCTGTGGTGCATTTGGAATATAACATTTTCAGCATCGAATATTTCTCACTAAAGTTAGTTTACTTTAGTAAACTCTCTTTTCACGCTAGTTCTTATGCAACTGGTGATTTAAGATATATGGTATAGCTTGGACGAGTTAAAAAGTATATCATTGAATGTAAATAAAAAATACATTAAATTAACTATTGAAAATTATTTCTAAAACATTTAAACAAAAATTTTTTTCAATAATGAATTTATAAACTTTATTTACAACATAAGTAAAAAATCAAATTTGTATGGAATAAAAGAAATATATTTACAGCGTGAACTTAAAAATTAAACTTGAAATTTCTAGGAAACCCCTTTTAGGTAGTTATGAGATACAGTTATAATTTGAAGTATTATAATTAATTTACATGCATATATATTTAGTTTTAAGAGTTAGCAACGAAATTTTGTGAATAAAGTTATTATTTTAATACAGAAATTTATGCTCATATAACCCTGAAAAAATTTGAATTTAAAGAGTTATGTTTAATGTTTTGATTTGTTAATTAAAATAATAAAAATTTAAATGAGTAGTTAGAGATTTTAACTATATGGAAAGTGGTTCATGCTACACTAGATTTATATCACTAAATAATTTTTCAAGTAAAAAATAAGTGTTTTTCTCAGGGTGAGTAAAATATTCTAAATCAGTAATTCATAATTTCGATACACATTTGACATTTTATTTGAAACATGTAAATATTGCATTTACCAGTGCTAATTATTTGATTAATGAATTGATTATTCCTACAACATGTATTATTTCATAAATATGTAATAAACTATTTCTATAGGTATCTGAGATCATATTATAAATAGTCTGATAATAAATTGCTGAAATGTATTACGTACAATTACTAGTTTTCTTTTGAATTAAAACATTCATTTAAATTAGTATCATAAAATTGATAATAAAAAGATATATGATTTACCATTATAAGAATTAAAAACAGCATATTTTTTATTGTTATCATTTATTCCTATAGAAGGTAATGCCATTGTAACTCCTTGAATAAAATGAAACTTTCGTAATCAATAACATATATTTAATAATCTATTATAACTATTTCTGCCGGAAGTCTTCGATATTAATGGAAACTCTTATAGCTTTTAGCAACTATGTCAATCAATCTGTTTAAAGATAGGTGTTATTTTCAATCATATCATCTTTAGATATTTTATCCAAAAATAATTATTATAAAATATATATAATCTATTATCGATAAAAAGAAAGGTATTTACATTTTCACTGGCACATAGAGCTGGTGAATATAAGATATCAGGGTCTAATTATTTAGGCCCTGGAAAATTATTTGGTAACCGTTTTCCATATATAATTAGTGTATTTTCAATATCAATTTGATATAGTTTTAAGTTATTATTATTCTGTATTTGATATAGGATGAAATTAGAAACTTATATAATATTACAAATTATGTTGTTAATAAAAATAATTACCGATTTCATGAACCAAATCAGATTTTAAAAGAATTTTGTCATCTGGTATTAGATCATTTTTAATTTACAATGATTAAATTTTTTATATAGTTTTCAATTTGTTTATTTGGTTTGGTTGGTGAACAAGCATGACTTAATATTTTATCTTTTAAATTGCATGGACATGTAATTGATGGTATTTTTTATATTTATGAATACCTCACTTAAATGAAGGAAAAAAAAAACTACACCGGGATTACTATCACCATGATTAAATTTTAAATGTATATGTTTTCCTCAAATATTAAAAGCATCATATGTTATTTGATTAGTCGTAATATAGCCGAAAGCAAAGTGTCATTTAATAATATTTTTATTCCATATTTTAAAGACACATGTAGATCTAACAATTTATCTTCCATTCCACATCTTGGTTTTTAAATTAATTTTAGTGTTCCTTTATATAATGAACCACTCATTATTGAATTATATTGTTCTGGATATAATTTTAAAGTATCTGTATATAGAGTTTAATCAATTTTTGAAATGTTATTATTCTGAATATTTAAAAATCGATGTAATTAAAAATATATTATTACATATAGTATGGTTTTATTTCGAAAAATAAGTTATTTTGAAGACTACTATAATTAGTATAAAATAGAGCATTTGTATAAAAATATATTAATAAATGAAATCAGTGAAATCCGGAATTTCTGGACATCTTATTAAAAAAAAATGAAAGAACTTTTTGCTTAATATTGTTAACAAATCCTAGGTTGGGAACAATCAAATTCCTTTAATATTTTTCAAATTTTGAGGGTTTGGAATTAGGACCCATAACATTATTTTAAACTGTCTTTAATCTTATTTCTGTATTTGTCTTCATTATTTATTCGAATCGTATTTATAGTAATAAATTCAAAACCTTTGTCCCAACATTCAGCATACATTTCTTTAACAGTACCATGACATATCTCCACCAACAAAACATTATAAATATATTTTTAATTAGTATCATGTTGTTAAAACATACATAAAGAATCTATATTACCTCATACTAATTGTTTTGGAACTTTCGAATAATTTTGAATTGTATAAAAATAATAAATATTCTGGAATTATACCTGGTTTTCTAAAATAATATTGTTAAGCATAACTAACGAACTTTGTTCGTATTCATCTACAGAAGTGATTTCATCTAAGTTATTTTTAAAAATATATCTCCTTTCTTTCTTTTTAAAGCATTAAAACTTTTTATTAGATTATTATATATTTATCATTTAAACTCTTTGAACAGAGATATAATTTATAAAAGTTTTACCAACCAATTTTGAAAACAAAATTAACCATCATGTTAGTGTTACCACAATTACTTGGATAAACTAGTATTGCTCTAATAATATCTAGTAAAAGTTCGCCATTTTTTTAGTAATTAAAATCCCAACATCCCAGTCAATCTTAATTTAATAAATAATTATAGTATTTTACATAAATAACGTTTTCAAGTTAACATGTAATAAATGTATACTAAAGAAAATTTTTCATTATGGTGTTCTTCATGGTGAACATTATATTTCATTAATTAGATTGCATACAACATATTTGACTCCAAATATAATTTATAAAAGTATATACAGTTGTTAATTAACAAAATAAAATTATATTCGAATAAGCTAATGTGATATTGAGTAATAATGCAAAAAAAACTAAAAAAATATACGACCTTATTAAAATTGATAGTATATTGGAAACAAATAATGTAACAACTAGAATAAATGTTAACAACCAACACAATAAAAAATTTGATGATCGAGTATCAGAAATTATAGGTTTTGAAGGAGATAAAATAATTAAAATTGAAGTTAATAATAAACTAGTAACTATTTTAATTCTATGAAAACTATAACTTATCATTTAATTCATACTATGATGTTTATAAAATATGATGAAATGAATCACTAAAAGACAGATATTGTTGCTAGTTTTTCACCTAAACCATGTTTGGAGTTCATGATTAGATTAATTACAAGTCTTCATATCCATTATTTAATAAAATTAATAATCAATGGATGCATTGAATTGTTCTAGATATAAGAGAAGAACATAGAAATTTAATATAGTTTAATGGTGATGATATCAAAGTAATATTAGAAAAGAAACAATTTTAAATTTTATATGAATTTTTTTTGTAATACATGGAGATAACTAATTAGTTATTAAGCTATAAAAAGGGAAACATTAATTGAAGATGATGTAGATGTTCAATTCAAAACTGTTTTATAAATTAATATAAATAATTACTGATCTATAAAATTTGCACATTTAAAGATGTTTACAGTTTAGACTGTTGTGATAATTGTGATTACGAAATTAATAACGAGTATTTTTCTGATGCTCTTTGTTTTTGGATTTTAAACATTCTTATTTACTATTGATTTTATTTGAAGACTAAATATACTCATAATCACTTGGTACTGTGTTTATAGTATCAATTAAATCTAATTTATCATTGTATACTGAAAATGACGTTTTCTTTAATTCAGCTGCATATAATTTTAGATCTTTTGAATTAATTCCATAAACAGTTTCTGTTGTTGCAGTATTCATCGAACAATTTTTATATAGTTCATATTTAATTTTCCTGTACTAGATTGTTTAATTCCTTTAGAAACTTTCTTTTCTTTAATATGATTTTTGAATGTGTACAATTTTTTTTTTTAAGTTCAATAAATTCGCAGATTGCTATTCCTAAATATTCATCTTTACATTATCCTGGAACTTTTAAATTACCTTGCAGCATCCAATCAATTCTATAATCAGATGTATCAACATATTGAGTATCGAATATAATTTTTCATATTTTATAAACATCTACATTCTCATTTTCAAAAATTAAGATATCTATATATGTTTCTAGTACCTAATTTTATTTCATTACTATGTTTTTGCTTTACAAAATTATAATAACATTTATATATAAATAATTTTTGATAATTCTAAAACAAAAATTCCAACCATACATAGATTTACTCTATTCTATGGATTTATTGTCTTATATAGCAAACAACGTCTTTATTAATTATAGTTCTGGTTTCATAATCTCTGTTTTTTTTTTAATTTTTTGATAGAATCAATTCATTTCGCATCACATTTGTTTCTTACAATTTCTAATTGTTTTCTATAAACAGTATTATTCATAAATTCATAAAAATCTTTTTCGAAGTCATTATTTGCCTCTTTCCTTAATTTTCTATTTTTTTCTATATATGATTTAACCAAGCTTTTTGTTCAATCCAATAAAATTTTCAACTTCTTAAAAATTAATGCCCTGATTACTGCATTTTTTTTTTCCAAAATTCTATAATAAATAACATAATCTCTTTTTCGATTGATATGTATTTATTAGTTTTATAACGTTTTGGTTTTTTCCCAATTTTCTGTTGGTTGATTCAATTTAATAATTTAACAATTCATCATAATTGGGTAAACAGCATTCAGGCAAGAATGGGTAATCTTTAAGTTTATCATGTAATTAAATCGGTATTTGTAAATTAACAATAGATGTTTATCCATATTTATTATCGCCAGATTAATTTAAAATTTTCTCTGTTTTGAAATCTAAAGGTTAATATAATTTTTTTTAAAATCATTATAATCAATTAAATCACCAATGGGCGGTGTTGTATATTAGGCCAACCATAGAAGATATTACAATCTAAGTATATCATGTACCTTAAAATTATTTGCTATTATATATTTCATATTCAACAGCATATTCTTTGTATAATTGTATTGTTTTGCATGATTTTCCATAATAAAAATAACAATCGTTAGCAATCGAATATAAGCGGGATCATATAATTCCTTTTTCATAAATTTTATATAATTTTTGATCAGTTATTAATTCTAAATTTCTACCTGTTTCTTTTAAAGAAACAGAATCAGCCAAATTTTTGACATATATATAATAAAGAAGATCTCAGTTTATAAATTTCATAATAGGTTTTTCTAAAATATAAAACATATATTTCAATAAAACAGTATCAAATTTTGAATATAGATTGTGATAGTCTCCAAACATTTTACAATTAAGATGTCTATAAACTTTCTTATTAATCTTTAAATCTGAAAATGTAATATTTTTATCATTTTGTCTAATACCAATTTTTATTCTCCGGAAGTTGTTAATTAAATTTAGAATAATAGTGGTGTTCATTAAATTTAGAATAATCATCAATGTGTGCAATGGATATATTCCTTTTGTTTCTTAAACTTTTTGGGTAATTTGAAAATTTTATAAATATCAATTGGTTTACTAATTTTTACTAAATTTAATATTCAATTTTATTTAAACGATAAAAATTCAATAATTTTTATTTTTTGTTTCAATTGGCATTTCGATAAATAACAATGATTTATTTCGGCTAAAATTTATACTGATTTATCTAGACTTGTACTTGTAAATCTAAAATATCCATAGTGATATTTTGCATCTCACATTTCTTTTAACAGTTATTTCTCATATTTGTTGAATTTTTTCAGTTCTTTTATTATACAAATTGTTATTGCAGATAAGAGATCTTGAAATATTATAAGGTTGTTTATATTGATCAACAATTACTTTTTATTTGGAAAAAATAATATGATGTTCTTTGGGATTTCATAACATTTTCGTGTCTCCATAATTTTCACTTAATTAAAAAATAAATTTCCATAATATCATGAATCGCATTATAAATCACGAATTTTCAACTGGTATGAATTTGGAAAATTTGACTTTGAAATTATAGGATTTTCATGCTATGCCTCTAGTTTCTCCAAATATACGAACATGATCAATACATTTTTTATTTTTGTCTTCAAATTCTTTATTACAAATATAACATTTTTGACGATTAGTAAAAAAAATATATATCATCATCCCATTCCATTTTTATATCTTGTCTCCGAATTTCACTACCATAATGTATAACTATTTCGTTAGATTTTTCAATTAATTATAAATATTTTAATTTCTTATTATTTTTGTTCCTTTATTTTTGGTGAAACTAAAAATATTTGGAATACATTCATAAATATATTTTGATGAATCAGTAATACTTTTTGTTTTCATTCTACATTATCAACACCGAGCATTATTGCACATGGATGAAATTGCTCAGCATCCTTAGATTTGTATCTTCGAATACTATTTTTAAGTGGCAGTGATTGCTGTTTTTTTCCCATGAATACCGAGTTTAATGTGTTGATTTAATTTGTCTTTGGGGAGAAACAGAATGACAATAATAATTTATTTTATAAAGTGGATCTTTCAGTAAACAGGATATAATTTTATTCCCAAATATGTTTTGATATAATAATAAGGTAACATGATTTGTAAATTTTCTATACTTATCATTAATAAAAAACTAGAATATTGTATTTTAAAATTTATAAACATTGATTGAAATATTAAAAAGGTTTTTTTTTTGTATTTCTTTATATTATCACGAATTAATTCAACAGAATACTTCTGTACTAATTAGATATATTTTTCAATGTTATAAATACTTATTCTATTGGAGTTGCCAACAGGATTTCAAATACTTTTCGAGGCATATTTAAAACATCTTAGGTATTATTGTTGGGACATTTAAATTTATAATTATTTAATTATAAGCATTGATGTAAAACTTCTTATTTTAAATTAAGGTTTGTAATTCTAGATAAGTTCTACCTCGAAGTGGGTTAACTTTATCTGGCAGAATATAAACTCAAACTACTCCATCAAATTTATATTTTGGATTTTTTGAAGCAAAATCCTCGAACTTTCTTATTTGTTTTTTGCATATGTCTATGTTCCATCAATTGTTTTTATTGGAAATTTGCTTACTTAAACTATGTTTAAATTTTATTCATGGTATTGTACAACAGCAACTAATTGAATTAAAACAAATTTTTTTCTTCTGGAGTTCTTTTTCAATATATGTACTAATGCATTTTGAATTTTATACAAATATTCTATTACAAAATGTTTCTCCGATTTTCAATAAACTGAAAAATCAACAACCATATGATACTATGAAACTTTTTAACTTAACATTTCAATATTTTTTCTTCTTCATATATTTCATATATATTTGATAATCCTTTAAAATATTTTTATTTATTTTCTAACAAAGTTTTGTGATGATTCAAAATTAATATTTTCAAACCATCTTTACTCAGTCTAAAAAAAAACCTTTTTAAATTAAATATTTGGTCAAAGATTTTTATTTAATGGCTTTCAGCTGATAAATATTTGATTTATATATGAAAAATATTTAAATTAAAGTAAGATTATACGTGTTTAATATCAACTAATTGTTTTTTTCCTTCGATTTCAGATGTTGGTTATTTAAATTTTTGTTAAATTTATTATTAGGGTAATAATTTTTTTAATTTAATGTTTGTAGATAATCTACACAAATGTGGATTGTTATCTCTGGTATAAGGATGAGGAGCAAACAAATTGATATCTTTATTTCTTCATAATGTTTACATTTTCTAGATTTTTCATTTTTGAAACTTATCAGGAGATTTAATTTTTTATGTATTTGAAGATATGATCTACAAACATAATTACCACATTAATCACAAATCATTTTCTAGTATTTATTACGAAAATTTTCGTTACTTTTATAATTTTATTTATTTTATTGAGACAGTTCTTAGATGTATTTTGGCTCTCAAGAACTCGCTGTTAAGAGCCATCCAAATCTCTTCACTAACTTACACTTATTAATGTGTTTATCTTTTGTTTTTTATGCAAATGATAAGAGTAGCTATGTCTCTCTTCACCACACTTTTTACATTTTTTCTTGTGATATTTTTCATTAATGATATGTTAGTTTTAAAATTGTATAGAATATTTGTATGTTATTATACATTTTATTGTATGTAAATAATGTTGGACCAGTGCTCAACAAGCTGAATAACTCTCTTGGATTGAAAAACTTAATAGAGTAATAACTGAATAAAAATATAAAATATCGCATTTTCAAATTGTTGATGCTATTGGTGGCAAGAAAACCTCAAGTGGTTTAGATGATAATTTAAAGTTATTGACTGATATGTTTACATTAATTATTACTATCAAAAATTAATTAAAACTTTTGTATGATAAGAATTATTATTTTACATACATACTATGGAGTGATAGAAACTAATAAGAGACAATCACTGTATAAAAATATTTTTTCATTAAGTTCCATTGATTTCATAATATTAAAAAAATGGCATTGATTCTATTAAATATTCCAGGCATCAAAAATTTAGCAACTGGGAAATTAGTCCCTATAATAATAGGGTGATTATTAGTTTTTTTTTATACAAGCAGCCAGCGAATAAATCTATATGCACTAAAGATTTTAGAATTCAATAGCTCAATTATGTTAAATTTCTTAAATCTAGTGATATTAAATACACCGAAAGAAAATACTTGAATCCTTTAGCTCCGTTTCGGTAACGATTTTAGAATGCTATTTTCTTACATTATAAACATCAAAATAAAATTCTTCAATTCGCTTCGATATCTCCTTTTTATTTAAAGTAAGTCTTAAGAAATCATTTTTGTACGTTTTACTTGATTCATATAAGAATAACATTTAATTTTAAATGTTCGTATTATTTTTTCTTTCGATACTATGAAACTTTCGTATTTTATAAATATTTAAGAAATGGTTTTTGTAAAATATATTCATAACTCACTATCTGTTATATCGAAACGTTTCTGTTGCGATTAATATTTTCATTCGTAAGTAGTTTACCAATATATTTTAATTGTTTTAAATTTAATGCCTTAATTTAGTTATTTTTGGAGTAAGTTTTATCAGAATTGATTATTCGAACTTTATAATTTCTCTTTATAAGTTCTAGTTTTATTTTAAAAGAATAACCCATATATAATTTTTTTTATATTACTCTTAACGCAGTACTATTTTTTATCAAGATCGTTATTTTGAATTATATGTTATTGTCTTGAGTAAATACTAATAATAAAATCAATTCCAGCTCTCTTGTAATTTGCTTGTAGTGTTTCCCATTTACTAAAAATAATAATTTTTATAAGAATTACAATTTTTGAAAAGTGTACATTTCAGGGCTATATAGATTATATAAACTCGGGAAAAATAATAAATTGAAATTTTGAAAGAGCATTGTTTAGTGACATCCAAATACTAATTGATTTAATAATAAAATAAAATATATAGTTAATGACTTAAAATATTAACAATTAATTATTATTTAATTTATTGTTAATTTTTAAAATATAAATGGAGACTATACTGGATCTGAACAACATCTCTCTTGTATTAATAATCAATAGCTTTATTCATTTTAGATGATAAACGTAATCCATGTTTTAAAGCAAAATGCATTGGTGATATTTTAGAATATAAATATTCCAGAAAATTTTAATACAATGTGTATACCTTCACTGTTTACACGATTCTTCAAGTTCCTATACACCTTGCAACGTTAAACTGCTGCAAACAAAAGCGAAGTGAAATCGCACTCTCATACAACTATTTCGTTATGTTTTTCATCATTACAGCTACAGATTTTGAGAAGTGCTGTCTGCGGCAAGTTAAGTATTGTTGCATGCGTTTGTGGTCCGTTTCGAATTTGACCATGTGATTATTTGTATCTGAATGGCGTGTCGAATTTCGAGTGTTTCGGGAGTAATAGATCGTCAGATTTGAGTGTGTTCTTTGAACGTGGACGAACTTGAAGTTACTGCTTCTTTTTGGCCTCGCGTTTTCGAATTGTTAGTAGATAATGGTATTAGCATAATTGATATAGCCGGGGACAGCGAAATTGTTCCGTGGCAATAGTCGGATTTTAGTGCTATAATTTTGTATGTTTTTATATTTCCTTTTTGTCGGTCCTCTGACATAACTTTTGCTATCAATTTTTTTTTTTGCTGAGTTTTGGCAAGGGAGATTTTTAGATTAGGCATATGTCTGTAAGAGGAGCGTTTTACTAAATCGTCTTGTTGTCTTTTTCACTATTACATTAGTTTCAATTGTTTTCTCTTTCTTCGCGTGGTCATAAAACAATTGTTCAGTTAGCAGTGGCATTAGACCAAATCTCGTTAAGGTGGCTGCCTGGGTAGTCCGCCAAACGGTGTGCAGAGCTCCAGCAGAAAACGTTTTATTAATGAACCGTCCAACACGTCTGAATCTCATGCATTACTCAGAACTAACGCAAGGCACCTCACAGTCACTACATGTATAGATATACAAATGCAGTCGCATGACGACACCTAGGTTAGCAAAAACAAACTAGCTACAAATATACCTAAACAGCCGCTAAGATCGTAAATATTTTCGACACAGCAGCCTCTGATCTCACTTGAACCAACTTAATTCACAATTTATATATCGTTTCCGTCAATTAGGCATAAATGTAAGCAGTTGGTTTGAGAACAAGAGTAAAATTTTAAAATATATTTCACCCAGAAAGTCGGGGAATGTCTTATAAATGTCTCACTACATTCTACCCATTACAGCACTGCAACCATTCACTCTACCATTCACCTAATACCTGTAAGCCTGTATTTTTATTTCACCCAGAAAGTCGGGGAATGTCTTATAAATGTCTCACTACATTCTACCCATTACAGCACTGCAACCATTCACTCTACCATTCACCTAATACCTGTAAGCCTGTATTTTTATTTCACCCAGAAAGTCGGGGAATGTCTTATAAATGTCTCACTACATTCTACCCATTACAGCACTGCAACCATTCACTCTACCATTCACCTAATACCTGTAAGCCTGTATTTATATTTCACCCAGAAAGTCGGGGAATGTCTTATAAATGTCTCACTACATTCTACCCATTACAGCACTGCAACCATTCACTCTACCATTCACCTAATACCTGTAAGCCTGTATTTTTATTTCATCATATTTTCAGCACAAATATGATAATTTTAACTTAAAATATGGATTTGTACAAATTTAAAGAAGTTATTTTAACACAACGGTTGATTTCTGCTTAAGTATTTCTTGAAGTCATAGCATTAGTATGTTGCATGTGTTTGAAATCCGACGTTTGGTTCCCCTGCAGTAAGGGTTTAAATATTCTGGACATTTTGAGTTTAAGATTGATCTCAAAAGTTATATTTTAACTATGGCAAATAGCATAACATATTTCCAGGAAATATTCATCGTCATGTTCGTATATGTGGGCTGTAGCATAACACATGAATATCGTTCCATTTTGAGATTTGTACGAACAAGACACAAATTTAAGATGGCTATAACTTGTTTAAGTTCTTTTTGAAGATTGATTTTTATTAATTGTCATATAATTTCGAAATTACCACTTCGTATAAGACCAAAAATGGATGCATTATGCTAAAAATATAAATAGTAAATTAAGAATATCAAACACCCTCAGTAGATCTACGCAAATCTTAAGTTACATCAGTCAAATCTTCCATGTTTAGTGCGACCTAAAAAGAACAACAAAGTAATTTGGTTTCAGCAACAAAATATTGAATTTCCCGCGTACAAAAAAAAATTATATGTTTGCGTCAAACTAACTGTCTTTAATTAAAAATCCTTCATATCAGTGTGCAAGGCTAGACTATAGATTACACTAGGCTTACTTGTAAAGCTACAACCAGGACTGGCCTTAGGCAGTGCAAGTGGGGCCGACGCTCTGGGTGCAAAAAAAAAAAAAGGGCGCTAAAACCAACCGAGAAAATCATATATTATCTTCGACGGTATTGCAAATTTGGGTCGACAGTACCTGAAAACATACACTATTTTGTAATATGTGAATGATGGAGCAAGAGTATATCTATGCAAGTGTGTGCTAATTGTGTTTTAAAAATAGACCTGAAAATGTAATGAACTATTGCAGTGTGTGAGAGAGTATTTGACAGACGCTGGCACCTTTCTCATTGCAATCTGAAATCCAACTCGTTCGTGCGTCGCCGTAGAGAATACGCACATAGGAAGGGAAAAACTTACCAAACTCCAAATTTGTAGTTTTTAACGCTCAAAACGTGGATAAAACAGAGCTCGTGAAAACTTCAGAAAAAAATTATTGGTAATAAGTTCCAGAACGTAGTTAACTCTTGATAAGAACCAGAAAATTCATTGATGGATAATGACACTAGAGTAACGTAATCTTTGGAAATACTCATCCTTCCGAAGAGGAGTTGGCAGATTCGGTTAAATATAAACCACTCAAAATCTGCCAGTGACCCGGAAAATAATCTAAGATAACACCATTTCCTCTTATCACAAACTTAGGTCAAAAATAGCAAAGTTCATTTCTCTGAGGTGCAAAAATATACTCACATACATACGTTTTTAATAGGCTGCTGCAAAGAGAAAATAAAGTTACATTATATTCTACCACTGAATGAATAAAATAAATGCGATAAAATTAAAATATACTGACTCAGTTCAGATGTAAACAAATAAATATTTGGGAGGATACTGTCTCACCAGAGACACGCCCCCCCCCCCCCGCCTCAAACTGTTGAAACATTTGCCCAAGTGATAAAAATTTTGCAAACAGCTTCTCTTTTAGATAAACTACTTGTGATACTACATTTTAGAAAGTGAACAGTAGGTAAATATTTACAGATCAGATTTGAATTTGGAGCCCGAAGGTTCCAATGTAGCCATTCTTGAAGAAATTATAAACTTATTAAAACATCTCAACGATTATAGGCTGTTCACGGTAAAATGAGCACTTTTGAAAGCCCTTCTTAATATCTACTTGTATGCACGTTGCGTGTTCTTCCACCTTATGTAAAATGAACACTGGCAAGAGCCTCATCACTTCATCCATGCGTCAGTCCAGTGAAACTGTGAAGTTGTAAGGAAAGTAAATATTTTACAAACATGTGCAATTTGACACTTCAATACATAAAAAAATACAGAAAGCGCAAGAAATAATTTAAGCTATCACAAATTGCCAACTACTCTTTTTATTCGACGTTAAGATATAAAACTACTTTCCATCCAACGTTACCAACTTTACTGTGCGCATGTAACTCAGTGCGCCCGTTAGAATATATGCAGGCAGGAGCAGTGACTGTTTTCCGAGGTTGATTTCAGAAGTGTTCACTTTATCGTGAACAGCATTTAACCATTAAACGCCAAACGAAACAAAAACTTACATTAAATTACATGTTCGGAGATAAAATAGTCCTAACAACTGAAAAAGAAACAATAAATTATAAGTTTTTCTGCGCGCTATGCTGCGCTCCATTGCGAAAGAAAGTTGGCAGCAATGCCTCCCACGCTGCTTGGACTTTCGAACGCCGTAAGAATGTAGTGGGTGGAAGGGGGTAGCTCAACCGCCAACCTCCATGACAGCTAGTTTCTTGTCACCCGCGTTGCCTTCCTCTGCTCTCTTCGACAGTGACAAATACTCAGTATGCTGGACTATAAGAAAAGTCAAATGCACTCGGAACTGCCGAGCGTCTATGTGCTTGGTGATAGAACGATAGCAGATCATTTCATGCAATAACTTGATCTAACTTTTGTGAAAGAACCTAACGTAGAAACTTACATTGCACGTGGTGTTTTTTCACTGGTTATTTTCGCTTATCATGCTAGCACATTCAAATTCACATTGTTAAACCACTGATAAGGTGTATAATGTTAATTGAAACAATATACTTCTTGCCGTGGACGTCTTTAAGTTCGCCGCTGTAGCATAACTATTCGAAACTAATATGTTCGCAAAATAGTGTTATAAGGCAATGTATATTTATTCTGTGCACAGTGCCAAATCATAACGAACTTCTAAGTTTAGCTTTCTGACGACCCAATGCTAGCAGCTGTAGGAGAAGACTGGTTCAGGAGCCAAATGCTCGAGTTTCCTAACTCGTCAATTAATCTCATTACGGTGGACTTAATATCAACTCAACAATTACCATCAAGATGTGCAAAATTATTTAATTCATACCTATATTAAATATTAGGCAATATGTCTCAGTGCTAATAAATAACTGTTTACAGAATATCAACATTGTCATGAATAAATTAAAGACGTATTCGCAACAACGGAATCCAAGAAAATACTAAGTAAGCTTTCAACAAGAAATCGTCAATAAATAAATAAATTCACACCCTGGTATCCTGATTCCCTTCGAATAACCACAACTGTAAGTACCTATGCTATACCTATGTCTTCTGCACAACATGGTTAAAGACTATTCACGGTAAAATAAGCTCTTTTAAAAGCCCTGCTTAAGATCTACTTGTATGTATGTTGTGTATTCTTCCGCCTTATGTAAGGTTAACATTGTCATGGGCTCATTACTTTATTCATGCGTCGGTCAAGTGAAACTGTGAAATTATTAGAGAAGTAAATATTTTACAAATCTGCTCATATTTACACTTCGATGCATTAAAAAAAAACAGAAAGCGAAAGAAATCATTTAAATGACCAGAAATGGTTACCTAACACTTTTTATTCGACGTTATGATACGGAACTACTTGCACCCATCGTTACCAACTTTACTGGGCGCATGTCACTCGGGCGCCTTTTAAAATATACTGGCAAGGGTAGTGACTTTTTCTAATGTTGATTTAAATAGTGCTCACTTTATCGTGAACAGCCTTTAGGAGTGTTTTATTGTATCACGTGTGTACGTAGGGCATTGACTCGTGTTACATCACAGCTACTAATTTACATGTAAGAACCACCTAAGTGACACTTTAGTAAATAATGCTGAAATGAATCCCGTATAAGTACATGGTGTATGAAACATATAATATAGGTTGTTAGACAAATTTTGGATGAAGAATAAATGTGTTGTGAGATGTAGGGCCCACAGTTTGAATACCGACCCGAATTTCGGATCATTTTTTAACTTACTTGGTACGTGATTTTCTGTCTGTTTACTGGCTGATACGTACCTGTGATATAAAGATTTACGCAATGTCTATCGTTTAGGCATGGCGTCGAGACCTGTGTTCTAGTCCCGAAATTATAAAAAAAATATTCATTTTCTATCGGACCTAATGTGGTATTTTTTTTCATTGTTCGGTGAATATTATAGGAATTTACATTAAAGGCGAAAAGGAAGTTTTAACACCATCGGATATAATAGGAATCAGAGTGAGATAATACGATTGCAAATCGATTGATGACACGAGCTTGAAGCCTTTTTGGCGATGTTAGTACGTTAATTTCTTACTGTTGAGTATTCATGCGCAACGGATGCAAGGATTTAAGCCATCGCCAAATATGTGGTACGATGTAGGGACCTGAGTTTGAGACCGGAAACTATAAAAATTATTATTAATTTATTTTCTGTAATAATTTAAGAAACTGTTTTAGGAACTCATAATAAAGGCGAAACGATGGCTTTGGCTATCGGATATGGGGACCAGGGTCGATAAGTGGTTAGCAATTATACTAATGACCAGAGTTTTGTAAGCCTTTTTATATACAGATTTTCGTACATTGTTTTTCACTGTTAAATGTTCATGCGCAACTGATACAAAAGTTTAAAGTAATTTTCTTAGGTGATGCATGGCTTAGGGCCCTGAGTTTGAAGCTTGGAATCGTAAACAATATTAATTTTCTCTAGATCTTGGAAAAAAACTGGCGATTTTTTCGATTGATGGGAGAATGTATGTATAGAGCGCTGACGCACGCTGATACCTTGGTTGATATTCAGGCATCGAGAAGTTAACATCGATTTGGAAGCATTCTCGCGCTATAAAGTGAATATAAATTGCGAATACGAAGGCCTGCCTTTGACCTCAACGTTTATGGAGTCGCGCCCTGCATCATTGCTAACTGGTTGTCGCCAGTGCCGATTCTGCGATCGATTTTTCACCTTTGGTCAAAATTCTCGTCGACATTAAAGAATCACCTGTGCGAAGAGTCCTTTTCGTACAATAAAGTATTACGACATTGGTCCCATGCAGTCTGTGCAAGGCGATGCATTGAAAGGACATACTGAGATCTTCAAGGATTCGTCTTTTGAGAGCTAGCAAGTTATGCCGTCCATGCCTCCTGCTACATCGGTGGGTACTGATTCCACAGACAATTGTGACGAGATAGTTAATGCTGAAGATGGAATGAACGCAGTAGAGAAGGTGTGTGTGGAATTTAGACTCGCAAGACGTTCGTATGGAGTCGACGAACTTCAAAATAAACGGTCGTTGGCTCTAAATACTGATGAGCATACAACTCATTCAACAGAAGTAATAAAATTTAATATTGAGCATGAAACAGGAAGTGAAGATCATGAAGACTGCAGTAGTAAGGAAATGGCGATTAACGCACAAACGGACCTGGGATAGGAGCGCAAGAGCCAGGGAGCCGCCATGTTGTTACGTCACCACCCACCATAGTTTTTCCTTTTTTTCACTCAAAATTTCCCTTTTTTCCTATTTGCAAAACAAAAGAATCCCCAGAAATTTCCCATTTCCCCCGGAGCAGGCAAGGTGGAATCGTGACTCCGGCGAAGTGCATCAATGACTCCGAACCAGAAGAGCTGGACTGAGGACTACTGACGTTCGACCTTGACCCCAAAAACCCAAAAAATTCCAACATTTTTTTAAAATACCCAACATTCTTCATTAGAAAATTATTAATATGTTTTTAAAAATGTATAATTAAAAATTATTTAAAACATCATTTAAAATTTTATAAAATAGTCAGGAGCCGACCGCCCGATATCATGCTCTATCATTCAGGTGCCCCATCCTCCATCTTTGACGTATATGACCTTTACCTTGACCGTTAACACTAAAAATCCCCAAAAAAATCCATACAATAAAAAAAAATTCTAAACAATCCCAAGAAAATCTATTATTAAAATTACTAAAAAACTATTATAAAAATTATTAAATTTATAAAAAAGTTATTTAAAAGAACATAACTTTTACGAGGTTCCACTAACCTACTCTCACATAACAAATTAGCCGAAGGACCTCCACCCTCTCGCCCATACCCAGTCAGCCATCTTGGTAGGCGACCGCTATCTTGGTAGGAGACCGAAATCTTGGTAGACATCACCTGCTCACCATTTTGGAAGCCAGTCCCATTAGCAATTGAACTTTGACCCCTGACCCACGACCTAGACCATGATACCATGGCCGTGAATGACCTTGAAAACAAAACCTTGAGAAAAAATCACGTGAAAGTCAACAAACATACGATGTTACGGACTACTGCCACCGTATTAGATGCAAACGATACTGACCTTTACCCCATACATTGCATGACCTTGAAAACAAAAACTCGAGAAAAATCTAAAAATTTGGCAAGCATATTATTGCTGACTACTACGTTAACCTCTCAACTTCACTGCCAATCGAGCTGTCGGCGCTTATAATTATAGACATAAAAAAAAACCTGTCATTTTCATCCAATAAAAAATATATATTTTTTCCAATCAATGGTATACCCTTATGAATAATTAATTATAGATATCAAAAACATAAAGCCGAACAGAAGGATACGACACACAAAAATAAATATAAAACTAATTACTTTATAGTAATTTATTATTATTTTGGAATTACAACTTTAGAAGAAATCCCATCACCACATCATCTGATGTAACTCCAATCCTTAAGCTTTCTAATGATCGAAAACATCTCTTTCATTTTCGAGTAATCCCCACGTTTTGAAGCTCAAGCAAATATCAATGTCTACAAGTTTATTCTGGTCGGGAAATAGATAGTAAGTATAACCGACATCTTCTCCATTCTTCGCAACACTTGTCGAAGGAAACTCGTTGGGGAAATGTGTGGAAACGTCGAGGGAATCATCATCGTCTTTAATACTATCACTGCCGTCATACTTATCATCAATGATGTCTTCATGACCGTCGTCACTTCTTGCTTCACCCTCAATATCATATTTACTTTTATTTGTAGCAAGAGTTATATGTTCATCAGTATTTAGAGCTGATGGAAGTTTATTATGAGGTTTTTCTACTTCACGCGAACCTCATAATCGTCCGCGGAAACAGTACCCATCGATGTAGCAGGAGGTATTGATAATATCACTTACTGGCTCCCAGTAGACGAACTCTCTCGGCAGACAGCGACGAACTTATCAAACCCACGCCTGTGCCTTCCCTTATGTAGCAGGCACTCCTTCACGATCGTCAAAAGACCATATTTAACTTTCCAGCACAAGGAACACATATCTTTGAAATCGGATAGAGGCATGTCCGTATTAACATGTTCATCGTAAATGTGACGTAAATTCGTATCGCCCGTGCGAAACAGCACCATCACATTAATTTTGTCGCGGAAGCATCTGTTTGAGTATGCGCGAATAGGTCTGGCTGAGGTACACACAGTCCACGTACATGTGTCGTCCCATGCTAAAGAATTGTCAAACTTAAGTTTGTTTACCGGAGGCAATGCCATAGAAGACAAATGTCGAGTTTCGCATTGCTTCGCTCGGAGGTACGACAGCTTCCTTATCACTGCATGGGAAATAAATAACCCATAACTTCCGCAGCCTACAGTACTCATGCCAGTCGCTGGTATTTAGGTTACTGGAGCGATTTTGAATATAGGTGCACGTTCTCGAACCGAAGGCCGTTCGGTTCTTCCAGCAGGCTTAGTAGGACGCATGTCTTGCCACAACCCGGTGGTCCCGCGATGATCTACCTTAGCGTATTCTGAAATAGGCTTCCATGTCGCGATTCGTGGTAGATAGCTTCATCCTCAGCATGAATATGTAAGGGTAAACTAACATCTTACATGATAATAGATATGTTACCACTACTATCTGCGGTGAGTGCGGTGCTGATTGCGGTGGTTATTGCAGTGCTGGTTACGGTGATGATTGCGATGCTGTTTAGGTGCTGATTGTGATTGCGGCCAGGCTTTTCGCTCATAACCAAACAGATGCTTCTCGACAACGCTTATGTGTTGGCGATGTTTCGCATGGACGATATAATTTACGTCACATTTACGAGGATCATGTTAATACGGACATGACTCCATCAAATTTCAAAGATATGTGTTCCTTGTGCAGGAAAGAGAAATATGGATTTTGACGACCGTTAAGGACTGCCTGCTACATAAGGGAAGGTAAAGACGTGGGTTTGTTCAGTTCTTCGCTGTCTGCCGAGAGGGTTCGTCTACTGGGAGCCAGCAAGTGATATCATCAATACCTCCTGCTACATCGATGGGTACTGTTTCCGCAGAAGATTATGACAAGACAGTTTGTGCTAAAGATGGACTGAATGCAGTACAGCCAGTCTGTGTGGAAGTTACGCTAGCTAGACATTCGCGTGTAGTCGAAAAATTTTAAAATAAACGACCATCAGCTCTAAATACTGATTAACATACAATTTCTGCTAGAAAGAAAAGTAAACTTGTTATTATGGGTGAAGCAGGAAGTGAAGACGATCATGAAGACAGTATTGATGATGACTGTGACGGCAGTGATGGTGTTGAAGACGATGAAGATTCACTCGACGTTTCCACACATTTCCCCAACGAGTTTCCTTCGACAAGTGATGCGAAGAATGCGGAAGATGTCGTTTATACTGACTACATATTTCCCGACCAGAATAGATTTGTAGACATTGATATTTGCTTAAGCTTCAAAAACGTGGGGATTACTCGAAAATGAAAGGGATGGTTTCGATCATTACAGAACTTAAGGATTGAGGTTATATAAGATGATTAGATGACCTGCTTTCCTCTGAAGTTTTAATTACAAAATAGTAATAAATTACAATAAAATAATAGTTTTTTAATTATTTTTGTGTGTCATATCCTTCTGTTGGCCTTTAAGTTTTTTATATATGTCATAAATTATGCACTGATTGCAAAAAAAATATTTTTTTTAATCATATGAAAATTAAAGGTTTTTAATGTCTATAAACACAAGTGCCGACAGCTCACTTGGCAGTGAAATCGATTAATTAACATAGTAGTCAGTAACATAACATGCTTGCCGACTTTTTAGATTTTATCTCGAGTTTTTGTTTTCAAGGTTAACCATAGGGTTAAGGTAATGGACCAGGGGTCAAGTGTCAAAGGTCAAATGCCAAAGTTCAATTGCTAATGGGACTGACTTAAAAGTAGCTGGACGGGTGATGTCTACCAATATGGCGGTCCCCTACCAAGATGGCGGTCGCCTACCATGATGGCTGTCATGCCGGTTTCTGTGCTCCTATCCAAGATTCCGTGATGCGTCGATCGACATTTCCCTATTTCTGATTGCACAGATTAAAAAGAACATGAAGACAGTGATAATGTTGAAGACGAAGATGGCTATTTTGTCGATGCACTGACACACCCCTCCGACACGTTTGCTGCAATGAGCGAAAAAAAGAACGCAGAAGACGCCGAGAATACTGGCTACCTATTTACGGAAGACCCGAATGAACTTGTTGATAGACTCGGATGCTAGACAGACATTCAAAATCTTAGATTGACATTCAAAATAGTGAATATTTTTTGCGCATGTTGAAATGTCTCCAATCATTAGTAAACTGAAGGAACGGGGTTATATCGCACGACGTGATGAACTGCTTTCTTCGGAAATTGTAATTTCAAAGTAATAATAAATTTTTATTATAATAAAATAAATGTTTTTTTCTTTATTTTTGTGTGTCGTATTCTTTTATCTCTCTAAACTTTAACTTGGCGCGAACATGTCAATACTTCCCATGTACATATTACAGTCGCTAATTTAGTTAGGGCAATTCACAGTTTATTTTACTCCATGCTTATCTCTCCTTTCAACAGTGCTCAAGTCTTCTGGATTGTGCATATTGCTAATCACAACTTACATACTTATTCCTCTGTCCTTCCATTTAGCGATAGAAATCTCACCAGATACAGCATAATCAAATTCTCCGTACTTAAGGGATTTGCCTTTTTTTGAGCAAATGTTTAGAAAAGTGCGTATTTGTTTGCTTAATTTTTCCACAAGCAAACAATCCCTTCGAAGAAGTGTTGGGAGAAGTCTTATGGAGCTGAAAAAATGTGTCAAAATATGCAATATCCAAGCGTTTCGAAATTATTTGCAAGAGACAATACTGCCCTCTCACCAAGAGTGCCATCAGCTGTACCAATATTTTTGCCTTGGTAGACTTCGAAACATACCCTGAAACAGTACATACTATCATACACACTTTGAAACGTCTCATCACTGGTTACATAAGAAGATATTGTTTCAGATTGGATCTGCCTTTGAAACCTATCTTAATTTCGTCCACAGACAGGTAGCGGCTAAGGTTGAAAGATTTTTTGAAAACATTGTTCAATTGGCAAATAAGAGGTCTGAGTTTATAAAGTCAGTCAAAATTTGGCCAATCTTTACCCGGTATGGCAGAGCTATCATTCAGATGGATAAACCGTATTATTTTTAACAATCATATCAGAGGTAAGATTTCAGCGACACATAAAAATCTCCTTTCTCTTCTGCATACATATTTGACTGTTCTACTATGTGTTGCAAAAATTTCAAGGTTATTTACTGCCAAAATTTATTCACTGGGGATACAATATATAATTGTACATCAGGACCTAATGGCTGGGAAAATAATTTTTCAGAAAAGTTTTTCACATTGTAATTATTTTTAGAAAATTTAGGCTGAGCTAAAATTTTATTGTGTGTGCACGACTCGAGGTGTTCACCTGCGTAATCATATTATTTACATTCACTTATGAAAATCAAGTTTCTCTTAGGCGATTCAGGAGGCACAAGTAGTGAGAGCGGTGGATTTCTGGAGCATCTTTGCCCTTATTGAAATCGGCTGTATTTGACTAACTTGGAAGGGGTCTCGGACAGGATAGGAAAAAACAGCTGCTTCGCCCTCATCGACTTTTGTTCAACATGGGAGAAGATCCCGTAGGCGAGGAACTCTGAGTGCTTGTACTATCACCACCCTCGCCCCACCCACTAGAGTAGTGGGAGCGGTGGTGTTCTGAATCAGGAAGTGCCCAAAGGGTTGCTCACGTCCGATACACCTGCGCGAAAGGGTTAAAAAGATTAAATATTAGCAAAAATGGTTAAATATCGCTAAAAAGGGCTATACATTGTTTAAAACTGGTTAAATTTTATTGAAAGGGTTACATTTACTGAAAGCGTTTGAAAGGATTAAGCATCCAAAGGGTAGATGATGATGCCTCTTAGTAGTCTGTCGGACGACTGAGCTCTGAGGAGCGGGGACAGCAGCATATATGGGTTTACACCCTTCTTAGAGCAAGAATGTCATAATGACCATTTTCAATGTTGACAGTTTGTTTTCTGGTGATGGAATGAGCTCTGCGGCTGAGTAAGTGGAGGGAGGGTGTTTGTTCAGAGTCTGACGATGGAATGAGCTCTGGGGGTGGGCGAGGGGAGGGAGAGCAACAGCAGTGTACGTCCATTCTGGTTGGCGGTTGACGATGGAATGAGCTGTGATGGCGTGGAGGGGGGAGCTTAGCATGGAACATCCATCCTGGTCGATGGCTGATGCTGGATGAGCTTGGTCGGGTGGTTGAGGGGAAGGGAGGTTGTCGGGAGTAGCAGAGGTCTGTCCTGGTTGCTGCCCAGCAAGGGAATGAGCTGTGATGGTGGGTGAGGGGTGGGATGGAGAAGAGAGCAGCACAGTGGGTCTGTCCTGCTCGCTGGTCAACCGAGGGAATGAGCTCTGAGGAAGAGTAGATGTTGCTTCTTCACTGTCCACTGTGTGACAAAGCTCAGGAGTGGCGTACATTTTGCCGGGACGAAGGGAGCTGAGCATCTGAGGTCGTAATTGTGCAATTAGAGAATTGTAAAAATCCAATATTTAAAAATAATAAATTTTGACCTAAACAAATATAGCATATGAACAATAACGAATTCAACAATTACCAATCGAACAAATTACAAGCACCAAAACATAAAATATGTTCCAAGAAACTATTTGACAATGAAACATTAAATATTTAATTAATCAAATCAAAATATTAAGAAATTAAATATATTCTAAAAAGTATTTAAAACTAGCACTGAGACAAATACTAAGTATGCTCAACAAATAAGGAATTACCAACTAAACATTATATATAATTCAAGTAAACACTAATACATTAATGAAACAAGTACAGAGACAATTAAGACAAATAAATCAGAAATACCGAGACATTAAATCAATTACTAAGTATGCACAATGGAAAATGATTTTAAAATGAAATATTAAATATAACTAAAACAAATCAATCACAAACACCAAGACATTAAATCATTTACTAACTTTATGCACCAAGACACTAATGAAACAAGTACCAAGATGTTAATTAAACAATTACTAAGTATACACACTGAGACATTATTGAAACAAGCATTGAGTCATTAATGAAACTAATACAGAAACATTAATTAAACAATAAACACATGCAACAAAAAATTAATTAAATGAGCACCTACACCCTAAGTGCCTGCTAACACCACGCCATTCATAACTAAACTCAGATTGTATTTGCCATTAATTATAGTGTACACCACTTCATGAGAGAGTCTACCATGTTCGTTCGTATATATTTCACTTGTTAAAGTATGAGTTAATTTAATGTTATAAAAAGTCTGTTTCAGTAAAGTGTCTTATAATATTTCCCATCCTGTATAACTGTCAGAGCCTCTTTCATAACACTTTTCCCATCATTTGAATTTAGTAAAATGTGTTTAACATATTCCTTCAATAAAGATTAAGTTGGAATAGACTGTTAAATCATGCAAACTAATATAGTATTTGTGTAGCACAAGACAACAGCTCATGCCTGTATCCCGCTGCCCTGGCGCATCACGCAAAGGGATGGCTGTGCACCCTCATCACTTTCAAGCTTCGGCCCGTACTATGCCACTTCCCGCTGGCTTGCTATATCACCACACACAAAACAAACTATTTACTTATCTATATGGTTCTTTCATAAACTGTACGAACATATTACTTAATTTACACTTGTTTATTGCAAACTACATGAACTTTGTGTAATAAAAAAATTCTAAAATACTAAAACTTCAAATTGTCTTAGTATGTCAATAGGTTAGTAAATTATTTAGCACATGACTTTGACTCAATCAGATTATGTAAATACTATTACAGTAAACTAATATTTAGTATAAGTTTTATTCTACGTAATCTTGTAATACGTTAATTAAAAAATATTATAATGAAAAAGACTTTCTGATATGTACCTTCATTTATTCAATGTTTCCCAAATGTTCAAAATTAACAGAAGACTTCAACACGGGAGGGTTTTAGAGGTGGGTAATATAGTCAAATTCAACACCTCATGCCAGCATTTGGCAACATATTCATAGCTATGTTTTACCCTCACCAGAACTGCTCAATTTCCTGTGGGGCAAAGCGCTGGATATGAGGAGTTCATGCCTTTACTGGCAGAGAGTTCTACTACTCATCTTTCTCTCTCTTACTTCCCTCGCGTGCATGAATTCTCCACCCGTGATGATATGCAAAGATATTCTCTCTACACAACTTTGTTGAGAAAAATTGTTAGTGTTAAACACTTATATATTCGTTTTAAGCAAACATATGCAGTCATCACTATCTATTGTGTAAATATTACTAGAAAATAATCACATCTGAGAGAAATTACAACCATGAGAGGCTAACCAAACATTTAGTATAAGTCTGATAGCACCCAACACAGGTTCGCAACCGACACCACTCAATATTAACAATGTATACCACAATTCAGATCAAGGAATAACTACACGACATCTGTTCCAAACTGTAAGATTCTAATCCCAACTATCTTTTCAAGAAATCCCAGGGGATAAAGGTAGAATAATTACCATTACTGTGTTCCACCCAGGCATTTTTAATATAATTTTTTTAAGTCCAGAAACATTAGTTGAAGTAATATTTTTATGCTCAACATTCGTTTCACTAGAGAAGTACTGTCGCACATTGTTTCCATATATAAAAAATACTTTGGTTTTTATGTTAAGACTCGATTTGTTAGTCATTGAATTTGTTCTTGTGTAGCCTCTTGTTTTGTTAATTATTAAAAATACACACACTATTAGAAATGTTTTCAGTAAGTAAAATTTTTGTAAAAGCCCTGTGGGTGGGCTATTGTTATTTGTGTTCTCCCCTGTTGTATTTATACAAGCTTAACTAAACATTTTGTGCCCTGTAGTGATATTGGAATTTAAAATCAAACACACACAAAATTCATTTAACTAATTAAATTTACTTACTTGTTTCGGTATTATCCACGACACGTTGTACACCAAATAAAATTATGTACACTTTAGTAAAATTTTGCATCACAACAATTCTTTCGGAGGTCCTTTTGGTGCTATGAATTTTTATCACTTTAACATTAAAAAAACATATTTACACTATACCTGTCATAACCACTTCATTATTCTCTATGTACACTTATTTTGTCATAATCGGGAAATTACTTCATTCTTCTCTATTTACACTTATTTTCTCATAATCGGGTAATCACTTCAGTCTTCTCTATTTACACTAAACTTGTCGTAATCGGAGGGTTTCCAAAGCACACAACTGTAGACGTATTCGGAGGGTTTTGGAAGCACGAACACAACTCTAGATGTGGAACAGAGGAGATGAAACAGCCTGGAACTTTGGGAAACTGATCTTGTTGTGGAGTAGCAGATGAATGTTGTTTACGAAGTACTAGGCACGAACACCCCTCACAGGCAGACAGAAGTTGGACCACTCCCTCTCAGACAAGCAAATGGGCATGCGGGCCACTCAAGCACATAGAAATGCGGTCACACAGATAGTGAGTTGGCCTGTATTAGGTCCTGGGTTCTATTCTGGCGACTCACGATTCTGCTAGAATGCTGTTACAGCAGTTGTAACAGATTTTGATGCAGACTGGCCTTGCAGTAAGGCAGGCCATTGGTTAGATTCTGGCGACTGTCGATTCTGCTATAGTGCTAATACAGCAATTGTAACAGATATTGTAGATGTGCACTTGTAATAGCAATTGATGAAGGCAGACAGTTGTTGTGGCAGTTTGCATGCTGATTCTGGTGCAGATGATGAAGACAGACATTAGTGGCAGTTGGATACTGGTGTTGACAGGCACACTGGTGTTGGTGTGTATGATGAAGGCAGACAGTTGTTGCAGCGAGTAAGGGCTGGTTGAAAAAGTTATGTCATGATGTGGTAGTGCCTCCAAGGCAAGATCGACACTGCGCCTGGCTCAACAAATAGTTTGTTGTCCAAGCTCGATAAAGCCACCTTTGTCACACATTTGGTGTAGACCTCGTCGTCACAAGAGCAGAACTGAAATCGGGCCTCCAGTACACTTGAATTTCGCTTGAGGTATTCCCGATAATCCTTGTAACAGAGCAACTGCAACACATTAGGTTTTACGCCCTTTGCTTCGCATATACACTGTTCATTCACAACAATGTATGCATAAAGTTTGGGATGTAGGCCTACAAAATGTGTGTTGATGTGGCCGGCATATTCATCCTTCATCACTCCTGTTATACCTTTGTTCACTATTTTGAATCCATGTGGATTATTGGGCACATAGTTAGAAGTATATAACCATATTTTTAATTCTGCCACTATCCCTTTGTAATGATCATGGCAGGTTATTTAGTACAGGAGGGAATCGGCATCACAGTACAGAATGTGTAAAGTTGGCTGAGGAAACTTTCGGCTGATATAGTTGTGTTGAAAATAGTATGGGGTTAATTTAGCATGTTCAAGAATGGCAACACCAGTATAGAAAGGGTTATTAAATGTAACACAACTCTTTAACATCTCTGCCAGGACTAGATTTTCATCGATGATTAGCCTTGTCTTGAAAGTTGGACGCCCAATAAATATTGCCACCCTAATTGTGTCATACCACGATAAGCCTCTAGTGTCCCTTCCCCGGCAGACATTCTGCAAGTTTTTCCATATATGTAACTATTCATCAATAAAAAAAACTATTCTCAATGACATTCAGAGCCTGGGCACATTTCTCAAAGTCATTCAGAGCCTGGGCACGTTTCTCAATTTTTTAAATTTGATGTACGGAGCCTTCCACACATCCTGTTCAAAGTGCAGAACGTGATGAACTGCATCTAGTTTGGCTCCATACTTTAAATAGTGCATCAGTGTTTCCCCGTGTATAACATAATTTCTCTGCAGCACAAGTGTCAAAAGTAATTTCTGATGCGAGCCATTTGGAGAGGTATGCAAGACACTGGGTCAGGAGGCAGATCGGCTTGCACGTCGTCAACTTCATTTGTAAAAGACAAATCAACTTCCACATAAAAACAAGTGACCTTATCATTGTCTGTGTTCCTGAAATCCCATGACGAAAACATGTCTGGCCCAACCCACTCGAAATTACCAATGGGAAGCTTGTAATTCATGGCCTGACTGTACATCACATTTACATAAAAGTAACAAATATATTTCTCTGAAACACTGGTGTCATGCTCTTCATCCCTAACCATGCATTCTACAAAAATGTACATGTCAGGATCAGTCAACAGCTTTAGTCACATGCCTGTCTATACAAATGAAGTTTCCCATGAGAGGGATGGAGCTGTGACGTATTGTGGGGTAAAGACCATAACTTGCCAAACATAAGTTCACACAAAGACAAATGCGAATGTTTAGTTAAACATATCATCTGTGGAGGCTCAAGAATTGCAATATTATAATCACATGAAAAGGCACAAAACTTTAAATTACACTTTACACAAATGGTCTGGATATATGCATGTTATTATTTCCTTTGCATAGAAATTATGTTTATAATGCACTCATGATAAATGGTTTACGCACAAGCAAAAAATTATTTTACATGGTGATTTTAGGAAAATTCGTCTCACAAAGGAAAGTGTTGTGTGCTAGAGTAACTAGCGGATGGAGCCTTTAAATTAGTCCAGGCTTAAAAGACCATTTACAATAAAAACCTGATATACTGAGTGACAACGTGCATGAGCTTAATACACTCCACGACAACAATGCAGTTCTTTAAAAAGCATTTAATTAACACATACCCAGGTTTGTGATTTCATAAAACAACAAAAAGTTACAATAGTGTTAACAGAAATTGATTGAAATTATCATTAACTTATGTGAAATAATAATAATGTTCAAAGATAATAGTACTTGGTGGCAGAGAAACCTGATAAACAGTATTGAGTTAAAATACGTGAACATGTTTACATATACTAGTTTCATCTCATGTGAACATAGTTACCAAAGGTTTATAATATTCCAGAAATGTAAATATAATTTACAAACATGACGTTAAAATACTAGAGGATTCTGGTCACAGAGTATAGCAAAAGACATGTTGGATATACCTGAATCAGTTAAAAAGAGCAGACAATTTTTGGTACAATAACTGTAAATCTAAATTCATTAACATCACCACATGGGAATAAAATACACTCGTAAAATAAAAATAGAACAAAGATTATTTCATTGCCTTATCTATATAATGCTCTACTGTAAAAGACTGAGTTGAGTGATGAGATTTTAGAGTCGATGAGGGTGAAACGTTGGAACGAACGGGAGATCCCACAGAAAATGTGCCGACCAGTGGCATCGTCCAGCACGATTCTCATATGCGAAAACCCGAGATTGACTTGGCCGGCGATTGAACCCGAACCCTGTATGGGAGGCGAGCAATCTAACCGCTCAGCACTTAAATTCTGACAATGAAAGTGAATTTAAAACATAAATAATATCATACTAAGTCGGGACAGATCTACACGCAATCACTGCACCCTGATCAAATATGGTAAGTATCTTTCTTTTTACCCAGCATTTTATGAACGCCATTGTTAACACACACAGGACTTAAAGACAGACATAATATATTGCTACTGTAAGTTGGCTGTTTTAACCTAAGTAACAAATGGGAAACACAGTGCATAATTATGTTAACTACTCAGCAAACAGAATTCTTTGACACACCATACAGAAACTGTTTCACAAATGCAACTAATGAAAGAGTTTACCTACGTTACATTATTACTATACATAATTAATAAAACTTCGCCAAATTGGTTAAGAATGATTAATATTTGTATCTTACTATACATTCTTAGAGTATGTGAACGTATTCTTTAACATGCATTACACGACTGTATACATTATTTTCCGATCGCAAAACTAGTACGTATCCGTAATATTTCTTATGTGTAACACAATGTATTCAGTAATAAAACATATGTTAAACATTTGAATTTGTTCATTCTGAGATGTGAAATGTATCGTGGGATATTTCAAACTCACATGTCACACAAAAGTGGTTTCATGGGATATTTACGATACATTTAAAAATAGAAATGTAATTTACTCTGTTCATGTACAATGGGGTATATTAACACGGAACATTGCATTCTGCGATACATAAATAAAATTGCGCGATATCAATTACACCTAATATTCTATCAAGTGCTAACACCTAATGAGGGATTGACATGCAGTATACTCGGGCCATTTGGTGTGTACTTTTCTAAAATGTGACATAATTACAACCAATTTTAAAAGTGTGTAGCTACCTGGAAGCAAGCAATCTGAGACAGTTCGTCCCGCAGTAATGGGCTGTACTGAGAAGTTATGTACTTCTCAGCATCCGGCACCCCCTTCCGAGCCGACCAGCATCCACACCCTAGCGCCCTCCAGCGCCCTCCACATTTTGTGAACAATGGCTTTTAGCCTTGACTGAGTAAAATACATGTTTGCGCTCCATCGTCTATTCGTTAAACCGCTCCACTCTCGGCTCTCGGAACGAAATTCAGTGTTCACCGATCGGGTGTGTCTGCTATTCTTTGGATATAATAGTGCTAAACTATATAGTTGGACAATCGCGATATACATTGTTCAAAATTAACAGTTTATATGTATTTGTTCTATTAACGGGAATGCCTCGAGCGAATTAAAGGGTACTGGAGGCCCCATTTCAGTTCTGTCTATGGAACCACGAGGTCTACACAAACACATGACAAAGGTGGCTTTGTCGAGCTTGAACAACAAACTATTAGTTGAACTGGATGGCATGTCGACCATGCCTTGGGGGCACTACCGCATAATGAACTACTTTATTCCCTGCTCTTACTCGCCACAACAACTGCCTATCTTCATTATCTGTACCAACACCAGCATGCTTACCAACACCAGCATCCAACTGCCACAAATGTCTTGTCTTCATCATCTGCAACAGCACCAGCATCCCAACTGCCACAACAACTATCTGCCTGTATCATCTGCACTAGCACCAGCACCAGCATGAAACTGCCACAACAACTGTCTACCTTCATCAATTGCTGTTACAAGTGCACACTTACATCATCTTTTACAACTGCTGTAATAGCATTCTAGTGGAACCGCCTGTCGCCAGAATCGAACAGAAGAGCTGTCTCACCGCTAGACCAATCTGCATTAAAATCTGTTACAACTGCTGTAACAGCATTCTAGCAGAATCGTGAGTCGCCAGAATCGAACCAAGGACCTTTTACAGGCCAATTCACTATCTGTGCGACTGCACCTCTATGTGCTTGAGCACCCAGCATGCCCACTTGCCTGGCTGCGAGGGAGTGGTCTGCTTTCTGTCTGCCTTCGAGAGGTGTTCCTGCCTAGTACTTCGTAAACAACATTCATCTGCTACTCCACGACAATGTAAGTTTACTAATGTTCCAGCCTGTTTCTTTTCCCTCTGTTACACGTCTACAGTTGTGTGCATGCTTCGGAAACCCTCGGAATACGTCTACAGTTGTGTGCTTTGAAAACCCTCCGATTACGACATGTTTAGTGTAAATAGGGAATATGAATTGATTACCCGATTATGAAAAATAAGTGTATATAAAGAAGAATGAAGTGGTTACAAGTATAGTGTAAATACGTATCTTTATGTTGAAGTAATAATTATTCACAATAACAAAAGGAACTTCGAAAGAATTGCTGTGATGCAAAATTTTATTTAAGTGTACATATTTTTATTTGTATTTTTATACCGAAAAAAGTAACATAAATTAGTTAAATGAATTTTTGTGTGGGATTTATTTTAAATCCCAACATTATTACAGTGTAGAAAGTGTTTAGTCAAGCTTGTGGGAATACAATAGGTGGGTCATATATATCCATATCCCATCACAGGGCTTCTCCAAAATGTTTAAATACTGAAAACGTTTCTAATAGTGTGTGGATTTTTAAGTATTAAACAAACATGCAGGCTAAACAAGAATAAATTCTATGAGTGTATACATACAGACAAATTTATTTTCTAAATATGGAAGCAATGTGTGATGCAATTTGTGTTGTGAAACGGATCTTGAGAATAATTATTACTTCAACTAATGTTTCCTGACTTGAAACTAGTGTATAAAAATACCTGGATAGAACACGATAATGGTAGTTATTATTTCTTCAGTTAAGTTATATTTTATTATGTTATAAGTGAGATGAAATATATGAGTGGGAATACAACAGGGTAACATACACGTTAAAATTGAATAGCCTGCTCACATGGCTTTTACACATAAACATTTTAACTAGCATTTTTTAATAAATAACTATAGAACAGTGAAGATGTTTGAACATAATTATTATGTCAAATTCTATTATGTAGCGAAACAACTATTTTCTAAGTGTTAATTTTCATGCATGAAGTGTTTGTGCAACAATTATTATATTTTCAAAATATACATGATCAAATAATTTATTTTCTTCATAAACTGTTCACATCTATTGAAAAAAGGGCATTACAGTGTAACAATTATACACAATTAGTTACTAAGCCTCTATAGTGGTAATGAAACAAGCTAGCGATATCTGCATGCTGTTGCTGTGTGCCTGGCAGACCAAGAATTGTCTACGCTACAACACGAGTAGTATATTGTACATTTACATGTAATTTTAACACAATTGAACAGTGTCGTGAATCAGAGTTTCCAAACACAAGGTGGGAAATAGTAATATGAGGCTTGCATTTTTGAAAGCCATGAAATTATAAGTAAATAGAATTGTGTGTGAATGTTTACTGATCAATTTTTCAAATTAATAATTCAGAAGTGAATTATAGTGTTTGAATTGAAATAGTTGTAAAGATTTGAAATTTGTTGGAACGTTTGTAATTGAACTTAATATTACATATTTCATTTTTTTAATGAGTAAATTTGGCTTTCTTACAAATTCAAATACTAAAGAAATAGGAATGCGGGTTTGCGAACTGGGGAATGCTTCTTGGACAAACTTTGGGATTCCTTGAAAAAATAAGTGGGATTAGAATCGTACAGTTTGAAAGAGATGTTGTGTAGTTATTCCTTTATCAGAATTGCAGAGTTAACTATTAACATTGAGTGGCATTGTTTGCGAACCTAAGCTGGGTGGTATCAGACTTATACTAAATGTTTGGTGAGCCTCTTGGGGTTGTAATATTTCTTGTACATTGTCATTTTTGAGTAAGATTTGCACAATAAATAGTTATGACACAACATGAGTTTTCTTAAAACGAGTATATGGGTTTTTAAAGCTAAACAATTTTTTTAACACAGTTGTGTAGAGAGAATAGCTTTGCATACGGTTATGGCTGGAAAGTTAATGTGTGCAGGGGAAGTGAGAGAGAGAGAGAGAGAGAGAGAGAGAGAGAGGGAGTGATGGGCAGTAGTGCTCTCTGCCAGCAGAGGCATGAACTACTGAGATCCAACGCTGTGCCCCACAGGAGCTGGATCGGTTCTGAAGAGGGTGAAACAGAGCCATTAATATCTCCCCAAATGCTGGCACAAGATGTAGAATTTCCTATTTTACCCACTTCTCAAACCCTCCCGAGTTAAAGTCTTCTGTTAATTCTGAGCATGTGGGAAACATTGAATAAATGAAGGAACATATCAGACAGTCTTTTTCATTAAAATTTTAAATAATGTATTACAAGTTCGCATAGGATGAAACTTATACTAAATAATAGTTTACTGTAATAGTATTTGCATGAGTTAGTCATTTACTGACCTATTGATATGCAAATAAACACCAAGTTTCGTAGGTTGCAATACACATGTGGAAAGTAAGTAAGACCTTCATAAAGTATTTGAAAGAACCACATAATTAAGTAAATAATTTGCACATGCTGATGTAATGAGTGAGCAGGGTGTGGTATAGTGCGGTTCGGGGCTTCAGGGTGCATGGCCATCTCTTTGTGTGTCAGGGCAGTGGGATAGAGGCATGTATAGACAATTTAATAGTCTTTATTTCAACTTATACTTTAAGTACTGAAGGAATATGAAAGGGTCTCTGGCAGTTATACAGGATGGGAAATATTGTAAAACACTTCACCGAAACATATTTTTTATAACATAAAGTATAAAACGAAGGAACATAGTAGTCTCTCACACGAAGTGGTGTATACATTTACTGAGTATTCCTGCACAACATTTACTATTTAAACTTACAAGTGTTGGGGTCTTTGGGCTGGGGATTTAATTAATGACAAATACAATCTGAGTTCGGTTATGCATGATGTGGATGTGCACTTAGGGTGAAGGTACTTGTTCAATTAGTATTTTGTTGCATGTTTCGGTACTTGTTTCATAATGTCTTGGGCAAATACTTAATAATTGTTTAATTAATGTGTTGGTAATGATTTCATCAGTGTTGTTGTGTGCAACTTAGTCATTGATTTAATATCTTGGTGCTGTGAATGATTTGTTTTAATTATATTTCATGTGTCATTAATTCGTTTTTCGTTCCATATATTTAGTAATTGGTTTAATGCCTCAGTATTTGTTTCTGATTTGTTATAATTGTTCGAGTGCTTGTTTCATTAATGTCTTGGTGTTTGGTTTAACTACATATAATATTTAATTGGCAATCAATTTTTCAATGGCCTTTGGCCCGGCAAGATGTACACCACTCCCAAGCTCAGCTGCACCATAGACATCGAAGAAGCAACATCGATTCTCCATCAGAACTCATTCCCTTGGCAGCCAGCGAGCAGGATGGAACTACTCTGCTGCTCTCCCCCCTTCCTCCCCTCACCCACCATCACGGGTTATTCCATTGTTGGTCAGAGACCAGGATGGAACTCTGCTGCTCCCGACATCCTCTTGCCCCCATCATCCCCCCGAGCTTATTACATCGTCAGCCAGCGACGAGGACGGACCTCTGCTGCTCCTTACGCCCCACTTCTCCTCACCCCCCTGCACGAGCACATTTAATAATCAGTCACCGATCAGGATGGGCGTACCCTGCTTCTCTCTCCCCCTCCCCTCCATCGCCATCACAGCTTATTCCATCATCAGCCACCAACCAGGATGAACATACACTGCTACTGCTCTCCCTCCACTTACCGAACCCAGAGCTAATTCCATCGTTAGACTCCGACCAGTCAACACCCCTACCTATCCTTACTCAGACGCAGAGCTCATTCCATTACCAGACACAGAGCGGTCAACATCGAAAATGGTCCTTATGGCACTCTGACTCCAAGGAGAGGGTAAATCCATATTTGCTGCTGCCCCCACCACTCAGAGCTCAGTCGTCGAACAGACTCCTAAGAGGCAACAATAACCCTTTGGACACTTAACCCTTTCAGTGCATTTAACCCCTTCAGTAATTCAACCCTTTCTATCAACTTAATCCCTTCAATAAATCTAACCATTTCAATAAAAATTTAACCCTTTTTAAACAATGTTTAGCCCTTTTAGCGATATTTAGCCCTTTTGCTAATATTTAGCCCTTTTAACCTTTTCGCACACATGCACAGGTGTGATTAACCCTTTGGCCGCCTGATCGACCCTTTGGCACTTCCTGTTTCAGAACCCTGCCATTCCCACTTTTCCAGTGGGTGGGGTGGGGGTGAGGCAAGCACTATGAGGTCCTCACCTCCGGGATCATCTCTCAGGTTGAACAAATGCATTAAATGTCAATAAGGGCGAAGCAACAGTTTTTCCTATCCTGTCCGAGACCCCTTCCAAGTTAATCAAATACAGCCAATTTCAATAAAGGCAAAAATGCGCCAGAAGCCCGCCGCTCTCACTACTCTACTTGTGCCTCGTGAATCGCCTAAGAAAAATGGGATTTTTATAAGTGAATGTGAATCATCTGATTACGAAGGTGAACAACTCGAGTCGTGCACTGAATAAAATTATAGATCAGCATAATTTTTCAAAAAAAAAAAAAAAAAATGCAATCTGAACATTTCTCTGGAAAATTACTTTCCCAGCCATTTTGTCCTAATGTACAGTTAAATATTGAATACCCACTGAATATATTTTTGCAGTTAATGACCTTGGGGATTTTGTAACACATAGTGAAACAGTCACATTTGTATGCAGAACAGATAAGACATTTTCTAGCGTATAGAATCGCCGAAATCTTACCTTTGAAATTATACGTAAAAGTAATCTGGTTTATCCATATGAATGATATCTACTATGTTGGGGATGATTAGCCAAACTTTGACAGACTTTATATTTATAAACTCGCCTCTTATTTGCCACTTGAACAGAAAAATGGAAAGTCGAGTAAGACGTTAAAATAAAACATGATGCGATCAGCATAGATAAATTATTCTTACCTATTAAAGCATCAGCACCTCCTTCAAGTTTTCCAACAAACTGAGACAGTGCCAGCAAAAATGACGCCTCAGATGGAAGATCAGGGCATCACCACGACTGTCAAAATCTACAGAAGATTGTCTTTAGCAGAACAATATAAAGAACCGGAGGAGGAGTCTGTAATATCTACACCTAGTTAGACACTTTTGTTGGCGAAAGTAGAAATAGTTCCAAAAGAGAGTGAAACCAATCAGAAGTTTTTATCTATTTGTTATATTCACTGTTATAACTACAGTTTTGCAGGAGAGAGAGATAGAGATAGAGATAGAGAAGGGGGGGGGGGGGCTTACTTCAAACAGAACTCAAGAAATCAAGGATACAACTTTTCCTTTATATGCAAATAAAATACATATTTCTGACAATCATTCAATGAGGAAGTTAGATCATGGGGAATATGGCTTGTGTATTGTAAAAGTTCGGACTGTGTACTCTGCTTTTGTTGAATAATATTCCAAATTGAGTATAATTCAAAACTGGGAACAACTGGTTTTCATGGCTAGAAGCTCGTAAATGACCTGCAAATAGTTTTACGTGAAAAAAACAAAGCGGTAAACATGCCTAAATGTATTTAAAGAACCGTAAAACACTAGGCAATCATTTTGTTGTTTATTATATTTCGTTATTTTTCATTCTCTCTCTTTAAATTTCCATTTCTTAGAATTTTCTCTCTTAGTTTTGTTCAGATTCACTCAATTTTGTTACATTTTCCTTGCATTCATTATTTTTCAGACTATTCTGTTGGTTTTTAATCAGTATTGATATATCTCACCTGTTTTGGTTGTTCAATCAAATTCTCCCGGAAAATAAGTTTTTATGCAGCGGTACTTAGAAATAATCAGTAAAGGATGAACTGGAATAGAAATGATATCACAGGAAATATCCACAAAGTGTTATCTCGTGTGCTGATTTCCAGTTTGAGATCACCGTTCAACGACAGTTTCGCCGTCATTATGGGAAGGCTTCTCCATTCAATCCAAGTGTATTGAGGTGGTTAAAGTTTTTTAAAGATACAAGCAATCATAAAGACCCCCTTCGTAGTGGGCGCTTAAATGTGCCACAATCTACCATTAGCAACGTACAAGCAGCATTCCAGTCCTTAGAAGTGATAGTATGATACATTTTGAGACTCACGATGTGGTCCTTTCTTTATTTGTGTGTGCATAGCTTGAGAATAACGCATTTTAAAACATACTACGATTTTGTGCATAAAAATGTACTCCGCCCAACGGCGTAAGATGTTGGTGCGGGGGGTGTGGGGCCGCCTCGGGTGTAATCACTGAGGGGAGTGACAAAATGTCAAAAACAAAAAAATAAACATTGTGGGATCGTTATGCTTTTTTTTTAAATAATTGTATTTAAAACGAGTGAATAACTTCGTCTAACAATTAATAAACCGCAAGAAGTCAACATAATACATACTGAAACTTTTTAGTTCAGTCAACAAATGCGACGAAACACCGCTGAACTCGACGCTGTGCAGTGGAGAGAGTATTGATAAGGAAGAGGAGGGAGTTTTTATTTCCGCCCAAGTCTGACTCTGCAGTTTGTACTCGAGCGATACGTAAACAACTGGTGACTCATGTTGCCTTATTACTGAAGCTTATAAGTGCGGTACTGAATTTATTTTTGTTACATTATTTCGGTTCATCTTCATTGATTTATTGTGATCATCCTCCTCTCTATGATATTGAGTTTGGTCAGTAAAATAAACTTTTTGATCCGTGCGGTGGGAGGTGCAAAGTGTCAAAGTAACGCTAGGAGCAGCACTATCGCGTCTAACAGACTGGACAGGATGGAGGTAGATATGTGATTTTCTTACGTGGTCTGTTGCATTTTCCATGTGTTTAGGGCAACAGTAAATGCGTGTTTAGTTTTTATTTCTTTGGCGTTGTTGGATTTATTCTGCACATAGCTCATGGGTATTGAATAAACTTTAAAAGGGAGAAACTGTTTCATAAGAAACACATTATATGTATATGTATGTATGAATATATATATATATATATATATATATATATATATATATATATATATATATATATATATATATTACAACGAAAACTACTGAAGTCCATATTGCATGTTAGTGGCATTATAATGATGATGCTGTCACGAAAAGTGATTGTGTCATAAATTATTAATTATCAGGATAACGTTGTTGTTTCTAAACAAATTAATAAAATAAAATAAAACTGCATTTTATATTAGAAACTATAACAGTCCTATGCTTTCGTACGCAGACGAGGCTTAACCTGTTTTTCGTTGTTTATAGGTTGTTACAGCACCGCTAAATTATAATTACTGCAGTGTGTGAGAATGAATTACATATATATATATATTGGAATGTTAATGGTGAATTTGTATGTTTTATATTATGTACGTTTGTGTTATTAGGCCTAGTTAAGTGCGACAATGGGAATTTTTATGAGTATTTATGGCGTATACAATTGACTACGTTCGTGACAATATTTTACAATTTTCTGCTTCCTGACACCATCATTTTTGGAGATGTATGGATTTGTTGAAATTAAATACTATTTACGTGCGTGTTTCATATTTGGAAACTCAGCAATGCAGTCTGAAATTTATTTTTCAGGTAAAAATACCTTCCACCGCTGCACACGTGCACGGTAAAGCCGACGGCTTATCACCATTCCGCTGGTTCCAAAATTCGCCACTAGATGTCAACCACTTCGCTTTGCATCTCCATTTGTTGGTATTTGTACTTTAAGCCAAAATTTCAAAATAGTGAAATTAAGTAAAAAAATTCACAAGGGGCGTATTCTCCATGGCTGTTTCCGAATATTGGCCTAATGGAACCCTCAAGGCAACGGATCCATAGAAAGTTCACTTTAGTGGACACGGCCATATTGGCTAAGTTTCCGAATTCTCACCAGGGATGCCGATGCATCTCTTGACACGTCCACTGCCAAGGGTTTGAGATAAGTGATAGAACATTATCTGAATGTATGCATTAAGCATTTTGAAACCTGCAGCTTTCTTTTGAATATAATTAAGATAACATTGCTATCGAAATAAGTAAAGACTATAAAATTTTATTTACTGGTGTGGGGTGTTATTTTCTTCCCATAAATGTGATTGGCAACCCATCAGTTGTATATAAAATAGCATTTTCTTTATTCATTAACCATTCCTCCATTGATATGTATTGGTTTTATCAAAAATAATATAAAATTATAAAAAATAAAAATAGGTTAATATCAGAACCACTACAAAAAGTATTCTTAATATGTAAGCCTTAAAATAAATGTTAGGGCTCCGTGACTTCGCCCTTGGGTACGAAGGGCTCCTCAATCTGAGACGTTTGAGAACTGCTGTATTAGAACTGCACTGGCAGATTGTGTAATGATTTGCTACAGCTACAATGTGGCCTAAATTACGTGACACATTTTTTTTGCATTTATTTACGAAGCAAAGCAACACGTACCCCATTTTCATTTTTCAGGTATACGTCCATGAAACGGAACCGCCCAAGTGGAGCACAGCAAAGAAAAAAACCAGAAAGGCAAAGCTTTAAATCTGCAGTCGCTGGCTGGATCGTTGCTGAAATTTGACACATCTTCCAATTCGGCATCAACATCAAGTGTTCCAGAGGAATGAAACTATCGTGGAGACATGAGGGAAAACACTGAAACATAAGGTTAGGATGAACTTGAGTGTGAAGAAAGCAGAGTACTCTCTTATTCTGATAGTTTCGAAAGTGAAGAATAAAAACACAAATTGAAACGGATAACCAGGAAAGGCCAGACAATGAACTTCTTACTAAAGAGCACAGAGAAAGTGCAGAAGATAAATTAGAAGAAGTTACTTCAGAAGAATACAAATTAGAAGGAGATGATAGATAAAAAGTGGAACAAATAAGAAGTAATATTTTTTTATAAATATATATCTGATTGGCCTTTTCCTGTTCCAGATAGTCTAATAGTTGATTTAATTAAAAGGAGTAGTGAAGCATATTAGAACAAAGACGGTCCATTTGGCACAGTTAAAAGATCAGGTGATAAAATTAATGGTTCTATCCGCCAACTAATGTCTGATTGGTTCTATATCAGTCTACCAAATGGTGAGCAAATACTGAGAAACTGGATGGCTTACTCTTAAAAAAAAAAACAAGTTTGTAGTTATTTTGTTGTAGGACCTTTGGCACTGATGAGTGGTAATCAATGTCCATCAACGTTTATGACTGGTTATCAAACTTGGTGGAAACTTCGTCCGAAAGTTCAAAGTCATGAAAACTCTGAACAAAATTTAACTTGTTTTGAAAAATGGAAAACGTTACGAGCAAGTCTAATTGCTAACAAAACGATTGATCAAGTTAGCCAAACTGTTGCAGAAACAGAAAAAAAGGAAATGGAGAGAGATTTTGAAATTACTCTGCGATGTAACATTATTATTGGCTCAACACAATTTTATCATTCCGGTGCCACTGAGAGCATGTGTTATCAGAAAACAGAGGAAATTTCTACAGCTATTTGAGTTGGTATCAAAGTATGACCCGATACCAAGAGAATACTTGACCAAACTAGAGCAGGCAGGTCAGTCACAGACAGACAAAATACTTACAAGCTATCTGTACCCTACCACAAAACCCGAGTTTATCACACTTCGTAAGCGAGAGTGTTAAGAAAAAGATTTTGTTTGATATTAAGGAAGCAAAATATTACAGCATTATCTTTGACAGTACACCAGACATTTCACACATTGATCAGATGCGGGAAATAGTTCGATATGTTCATATCGAGAATAAGAAAGTAGAATAAAGGAGTCTTTTCTAGGCTATTTACAAATAACTGGAAAGAAAACCCGTGACATAACAGGAGGTATTAATTGATATCACATTGTGTCGACGTCAGGGGTATGACAATGGCTCTACAACGACTGGAGTGAACTCTGGAGTACAGGCGAGGATTTGTAAACTTAATCCCAAAGCATTATTTGTTCCTTGTACAAATCACTCTCTTAATCTGTGTGTAGTGCATTCTTTTGCAACTGTTTCACAATGTGTTAACTTTTTTGGGACCGTAGAAAGTCTGTACTGCTTTTTCTCAGTTTCCACACACAGATGGGCGATACTTGTAACTAATGTGGGAGCTACAGTCAAGATACTTTCAGATACAAGATGGAGTGCTCACTATGAAACTGTAAAACCCGTTCATATTAATTTCAAGTAGATTATTGATGCCATAGAAGAATTTTGTGATCCCACAGAAACTGTGAAAACCAGAGGAACAGCACAAATGCTTTTGCTAGCAGTATGTGATATTTCTTTTTTATGCTTTTGGTATTTCTTGAGTAATATCTTATAAGAAGTAAATAACACTCAAAAATACCTACAGATGTTGGAATCAGTTTTGAGAAGTGTGTTATCAAAATGAGAAGTCTGAAGATCTATTTGAAATACAAAAGAAATGAGATCGTGGATCTAACACTGCAGTTTGCAACGAACATTTGTGAAGAGATGGACATTCCTTTAGTGAAAAGAAGAACCGTCAGAAAGAAAAAAAATGATGCCTGGAGAAAAGGCTCAAGATGAACCACACTCGTTGAATGAAGAATTGAAAATATCTATGTTGGAGTGCATTGGCAGGTTTTATCAAGTGGTCGACACTAGCAGTAAATACTTGGTAAGTATATTAGCTCGGTTTGCAGTTCTCGAGCTCAAGAATCTGATCACAACCTCAGAATACGAACATCCACAGTTAATACAAAATTTGTGTAAACTATGATGAACTTTCTGAAGATGTTATCCTTAGAGAGATTCCATGACTAAGAAGACATATACAAGCTGCCAAAGTTGGAAAAGAAGATTCTATGGAATGGTCTTCTTTGAGGTGTTTAGAGTTTGTTGTTGAATATGAACTTTCAGATTCTGTACCAAATCTGACTTTAGCCTTAAGATTCTTTTTAACATTATGTTTATCAGTAGCATCATGTGAGAGGAGTTTATGTAAACTAAAATCAATCAATTATTATCTTAGGTCCACTATGAGTCAGTAATGCTCGGCTCTTTGGCTTAGCCATCTTTTCAATTGAAAACAAAGTAGCGAAAGGAATTGATTTTGATGATGTGATTTAAAAATTTCCAGAGAAAAATGTAAAGATTTAAGTGCTTATGGTCAAATTTTAAGTGAATATACCAGAAAATTACACTTGCAGCTGTATCTAATTTTTCTTTCTCTTAATAATTTCAATTTGGGTTGGGGGGGGGGGGGGGGGCAAGAAATTTTCCGCACCGGGTACCAATTGACCTTGCTACACCACTGACTCCGCCATGTTAATGTGCCTGTGACGTCAGCATACATGCTGAACTTTGTTGTTTACAACCAAATGCCTTAGCTGGTAATGTTTGCATTTGGAATTTTTATTATATATTATTGTTTTCAGTAAGTTTTGTTTGATTTGGCTTATTTTGGTTATTCTTCACTTATTAATCCGGTTTTTATTTATAATTCATTCGTTTTTTTTTTTTTTTTTTTTTTTTCATATTCGCAAGATGCTACTTATTTTCGTTATTTTGATCAAGTCGGCTAGTATTGTAGTCAATCTTCAATAGTCAGTACCTTTCACCAGGTGGGCAAGTATTGATAATACCGGAGTCGGAGGGCTTAATATTTAAAACTCATCCATTGGAAGGCCTCCGACTCAGGCTTAGTACAAATTAATAACAGCTACTTGTGAAACGAATTTTTATAAACTCATGAATATATATATATATATATATATATATATATATATATATATATATATATATATATATATATATATATATATATATATATATATATATATATATGATTATGTGCACGCAAGTAGTTACATTGAATACAGCATACTATTTATAGGTGTTTTACATGAATGTCTAAATAGCTTTTCTTTGTGATAGAAACAATATATCTAAAGTCAGCAGAAAAAAGCACATAAGTCAAAATACTTTATTTTTTAGAGACGGATATATATATTTTTTCCTGCAACAACAAAAAATACTTTCGCTGATGTCAGTAACCAAAATGTTCATCTAGGAAGACAAAACGGAAACAAACTTATGTACGTTTGCAACGGCATGTATTCGACTGAGTATTTGAATTATTGTTCAATACAATTATACAAATTTTTTACTTATGTGCTTTTTCCCGCCGACTCTAGATATGTTTCTTGGATCTTAGTTCAACCTAGTGTCTATAAATTTTAATACAAATATACTTTTTGTTGTTTTTATTAAAATAATTTTTTCGTCTTTTTATTTATTTTAGGGTTCTGTTGCTGACTAAGGCGAAATCAGAACCCTTGTGGGAGTACTCGTTTGTCCGCTTATGGATTTAGGCCTATGTCAACCGGCTATTCTGTGGTACACAAGGTCAAGTGTTGCGTAGTTCCCTAAAGTCAAGGGAAAAAAAATGGTATATAATTATTATTGGAAGTAGCGTTGTTTAACATTCCCAATGGTAGCAAGTTTTGTATTTAATAACATTATCATAAATAAGAACTATTTAGACGTTCACATACTTTTTTAAATTATTGGCCTTTAGGCAGATGTGTGATACTAATGTAAACAAAAGTATTAGTGAAAACACAAAACTACCCCCACATAAGCCTGTACGTCAATGATGAATGAAGCTAGTCCTGCGAATTTATTGTAATTTTCGGCATCGTTCCAGAATCGCCACTTATTGTAACTATTATTAACTAATTCAGTATACTTTTTCAGTATTTGCTGATTTTATTTATGGCTGATTGTTTTTTTTTTTTTTATAATTTTCGGAATCCTTATGTTTTGCCAAGAGCTTTCATTTGATACTCCTATTACTGGAGTTAAAAAATATTTTGAGTCCGACACTATGGCAGCTAGCGTTAGCATTAGTGATAATTTTGTGATGTCGCCCACAGAATCAAGACGAATCCAACGATACTTCTTTAATCAAAATCGGTCCTGCTCTTTGGGATGTAGAGCGGAACTAATAAACACCAGTACATAAAGATATGCGAAAAACAGTACCCTCTTTTTGGCTTCGCTGTTCTCGGGTAATAAGAATAAATTATTGATTATTATAAGAATTTGGAGGATTTTTTTATAAAGAAATTTATCAAATGACTGATACCAGCGATGCAACAATTTTGGATTTACAAAATAGACCAAATATATTTTAATATAATTTAACAAGAATTTACTGCTTGCTAGTGAGCCTACTTTCCTCTATAAGGATGCATATAAATTCTAGCGAAGTTCTTAAAAGCTTATATGGCAGGTAGGCGTTGGTGTCTCATTGACAGCAGTAACATTAGAGAAGAAACCAGAAACATGTGGAATTGTACCAAGACAATTAAAATACACTCGTAACTTACCCGGGATTCGAATTCAAAGAAGCTCTTAAAATCAAGCTAGCTTGGTATCAACTGCATCACAGAGGTAGGATTCAGAGCCTTAACTTGGGATGTAATGAGTCTAATGTTTTTAATGATAGGGTTCACTAACCTGAAATATTAACACGCCCATCATTTTGAAAATAAGTGCCTTAGCCACTAAAACACATAAGTTTACAATGCCTACCATAACACTACTTGTGTGAAAAATTGGGCGGAAATCGTTTGACTGGTCTTCGAGATATGGCATAAAACTTCCAATGTTTATGTGACGATCTTCATAAATGTAAGACAAAAATATTATATATCAGCACATTCGATGATTGTCATATATACAATATACAAAGCTCAATTTCAATTTGTTAGAGAGTTTCGTAGATATAGTACATTAAGCTAAAATGTTTGTATAGGCGCCATTCAGAAAATAAGAGACTTACACACACTTAAAACATATAAAGTAATATGGCCTACCACTGTACAACTTCTTCGTCAGATTTGAAATAAATCTGTTGTTTCTTTCCCCAGATATGGTATAACAACTGTATTATATAATGTGGGACTATCTTACAAAATGGCTGAGAAATGAGGCCTTGCATAGGCAGTTTTGGCGAATATGACGGATACTGTCTGCATACAAAATTTAGTTGAAATTTGTGTGCAGTTTCGTAGATAAAATAATTCTGACCTAAAATGGCCACAATTTTGAAAATATGTGTCTGACCCTCTCGAAGTTGCACTTTACGTGGCCTGCCATAGTGCTACATGTTTTGCCAAATTTGGTAGTAATATGTTGTTTTTTTTCGGAGATATCATATAATTGTAATTGGTCACATGATACTATTTTACAAAGTGGCCATTAAAATATATATTCTGTGGACATATTTGATTATTGTAATATATACAGCCAGCATACAAAGTGTCCATTGGAAATACTTACATGGTTTCTATGATATAACATACAAAATTAAAATTGCTATATAGCCGCCATTTTGAAAATAAGTATTTGACACACTTGAAACATATTTGTACATATAAACTGCCGCAGTACTGCCGGTTTGCTCAATTTCGTAGGAATCTATCAATTGTTTTCCGAGGTAATACACAAAAAAATTGTTAATTCATGTAGTGCTAGCTTACAAGTTGGCTAACAAAAGAGGTTGTTGGTGGCTTGTATGATACTTATAGTAGATATTGTTAGCGTACAAAATTTGTTTGAAATTCTTGTTCAAAATGAACAAAATTTTGTTGAAATTGGTCAAATGGAATGATAGTTATATCAAATAAACCTAAAATATTTGTATGGCCGCTATTTTGAAAAAAAAAAAGTTCATAATAAATTCAAATTACATATATTCACCTGGCCTATCATAGTATTACTTACGTGCCAAATTTGGGGGAAATTGGTTAAGTAGTATTCGAGATATAACATAATAGCTTAATTTTTTAATATGGGTTAATCTTCCAAAATGGCGGACCAACAACAATATCCACTTCTGAATTTAATGGTTACAACTTCTGTTGTTAGCACACAAAATTTGGTTTAAATCTGTTGAATGGTTTTCAAGATATATATCACCATACATTTTTTATCGCCGCCAATTTGAAAATAAGTGCCCAGCGTGGTCGAAAACTATAAAAGTATGGTGTCATTTAGTACTATATGTGTGCCGAGTTTGGTGAAATTCGGTTCATGGATTCAAAAATCGAAGGATGGAGGTCATACACACTGACCCACAACCTACTCACAAAAACACACACACAAACACACAGACAGGAAAGTGATCTCATAAGCTTTTCTTTCCTTCGTTAAGTAGGCAAAAACGAAGTGCTGAAGAATTTTTATCTGTACATTGATAGAAGTAAACTTTTTAATTTAGCATACTTTCCGAAGAAATGAAGGCTTATGAGATAACTTCCCTGTTTATGTATCTGTGAGTGTGTATGTGTGTATGGGAATGTGTCTGTGTGTATATGCAAATAGTCTGTGTGTGTCTGCGTATGTGCATGTCCCCCTCCTTTCAACATTTGAACATGTGAACCGATTTTCATCAAACTCGGTACACATATAGTATTGAGTAAGAAAACCTCACTTTTATGGTATTCGACCACTCTGGGCACTTATTTTCAAAATGGTGGCCATTTTTAATACGTAGTGTGATATGTCCTATCTTGAAAACCATTCAACCGATTTAAACACAATTGTGCATGCTGACAACACAAGTCGCAAGTAGTGAATTTAAAAATGAACATTGTTATAGGTCCGACATTTTGGAAGATAGCGACATTAGTAGGCGTTGCCGAAATAGGCACACAGGCTGCATGCTGAGGATATGTGGCTCTTCCTGGAGCCAAACGCTATGTTGGAATTTTTTCCTGTTTTCCTTCAAAATCGTCCTTTTTTTCCCCTAAAAATCGCTAATTTTCACTCAAATTTTCCTTTTCTTCCCTAAATATTTCCTGTTTTTGCCTAAAAAGTCCTAATTTTTCCAAAATAGTGTGAAAAAAGTGCTTCTCCTCAATGTGGCTGAGGTACCCGAAACTCAGCCATATAATGAGGAGTTTACAAAATAACATTAATTAGAAATTATTTTTTAAATTTCAATATATTTTTATAACTAAAAAATGTATACTTTTTGTTAATTAAAACATTTAAAGGCATAAGTATTAAGTGTTATATAACACCAGACTCGTCTATTCACCAATTGTGATGTCATACCATCAATATGTCTCGTTTTTTCATGCTCTATCAATCCATGTTGTCTCTCTCATTCCATCTCTTTCTCTATCTTTCTTTCATTCCATTACTTTCTCTCTTTCTCTATTTCCTTTCTCTGTAGACTCTCATTCCGTTTTTCTCTCTTTCCTTTTTCCCTCTTGTCTCTCTTTCCTTTTTCTCTCTTGTCTCTCTTTCCTTTTTCTCTCTTGTCTCTCTTGTCTCTCTTTCCTTTTTCTCTCTTATCTCTCTTATTCCATCTCTTTCTCTTGTTTCCCTCGTTTCATCTCTTTATCTCTTTCCTTTCTGTCTCATTCCATCTCTTTCCTTTCATTCTCTTTCTCTCTTGTCTCTTACATTCGTTAGACGGCACCGTCTACATAGTTCCTTAATCGCCTGCTAGAGTGCGAATCGCCAGTGTGTATATTTATTTTAGAATTTAAAAATATAATTTTCCATACACGAGAAGGTATAAAAAAATTAAAATAAACTACACTATCGACCAAAAAGTAATTGGGCACCTGTTAAGATGGGTAATTCAGTAGGTCAGATGACTTGTGTGACCACCATATGACAAGGTGGACAAGGAGATGGCACGAGGTACAGAGCTATCGGACTTCGATAAGGGCGTGATTGTGGGCAGCCATATCAGTAGGCTGTCTAGCCGGCCGATTGCACGAAAGGTAAACAGGCCCAAATCAACGGTCGCATTCGTCCTTTATAAGCGGAAGGTCGATGGGCATTGTGTCAATGTTGCACGTTCTGAGCGACCTTCAATCTTGACCGACAGAAATCGCAGAACCCTGAACATGAAATTGTCAAAAATAGGGCACAAACGATGGCTATCTTCCGGCAGGAGATTCATGCATCAACAGGAGTAACGGTTTCCATTGGAACATCGCGTACAGAGGACAATGGACTGGGATATCTCGTAAGAGCAGCTGCATATAAGTCCCATATCACGACAAGTAATAAAGCTCGGCGACTCAGGTGGTGTTTGGACAGTCGCAACTAGACACTGGAGCAGTGGAAATCGGTTCTGCGTAGTGATGAGTCGAGGTTTACATTCTTCTGGTCCGATGGACGTCTATGGGTGTGGCGTCTGCCCAGGGAACAGCTTCTGCCGGAGTGTATAGTGCCAACTAGGAAATTCGGTGGTGGTGGAGTGATGGTGTGGGTCTGTTTCATGGCCTTCGGTGTACGACCTCTGGTGTTTGCCCGTGGTAGCATGAACACAGAGGTATATTGTAACATTCTGGATAATGAAATACTTCCAACATTGTGGCATTTTTACGGAATGGATCCGTGTTACTTCCAGGATGACAATGTCAGATGCCATGTTTCAGGGGAAACTGTGCAGTGGTACCCCGACAACAATGTTCGCCTATTGGACTGGCCCGCCCAGAGCCCCGACCTCTACTCTATAGAACATCTTTGGGACGAATTGGATCGCCGGGCCAGGGCTCGTCAGGCGCTGCCAAAATCCATTGCTCAACTCATGGAATGGTTGCAAGAGTTTGCATGGATGTCTTGCAAACACTCGCAGAGAGCATGCCAGACAGGGTGGCTGCTGTTATAGCCGCAAGAGGTGGCCCTACGAGATTCGAAAGGGGTGACAACCACAGAGCAAACATTGTGGACAGGTGCCCAATTACTTTTTGGTCGATAGTGTACATTCCAGGCCAGATTTTTTAAAAACTATTCAAATTGTAATGCTTTAAAAATCAATTCAATCGATATTTAAAAAACCTATATTTTTAAATATTTTACTTGATTCAATTTGTTATTTTGCTGTTGTACGAAAATTAAGTCGTCTAGCCTTTTAACCACGCACGCACGTGCTGGTAGGCCCCGCGAGTCACGTGCGCCTGTTGTGACATGCGAAGTGTGCAGTGACTTTGGTAGAGACTGCGCGGGGAAGACGGGTCGAGTGTTCACGACCTCCGAGCCAAGTACGCAGAAACTTAAGTAATCACTGGCGCTGCTATGCGACCTTGTTAGATCAATCAAGCATCTAGGAGTCGATACATTTATAAATAAATATAATTATTCTATTTAAAGTTTATTCTATTTATCATTTAATGAAATACTGAGCAATCTTTTAAAAATACAATAAATATATATAAAATCCATTGTTTATGCAAATTCCATGAAAAATTAAATTATTAAAATTTCAAACTTTCCCATGACATGCTGGGATTCGAGCCCGAGACCTTTTGTTTGGAAGGCTTGGATGCTAGCCACTCAGCCACCAAACCCACATCGAAAAGTAATGATTAATATTTTTATATGTCCATTCCAAGTGAAATTGGCGAATTCCCGCTTACAATGGCTTATGAATACTATATTTTAGAGTAGTTTTTGATTATTTAAAGGCAAGCGATATACTGTATTATATCATCTCGGGATTTTTTTTTAAGTTAGGCTGTGAATACTATGCTCACATCTTATTATTTCTTATAAATTAATTTTAAATAATTATGTAGCAAATCAGGTCGGGCTCGAAAGCAAGAGAATATGTATAGACACCGGTGAATATATATATATATATATATATATATATATATATATATATATATATATATATTTAGCAAACTCTTAGGATATGTGCTCACGAAATTCAATAGGCAAGTAACATTTCTAGTTACATGAATGTATGTTTATGTCCTTTATATCCATACTAATTTGCATGAAATAATATTTGCTTTATAGTGATTTTCATAATTAGATCTGTTTATAACAGACTGGTTACGATACAGGATTTTAAAAAAGAAATCAAGTATTCAAGTATGTTTGCTTTTCAGATTTTATTAAAATATATTACTAAACAAACACTATAAAATATTCATATTCGTCTACATATGTATACAAATCTCATTCCTTCGTTAAACATGAAAGCAGTAGGGACGAGCAGGTTCTAGATACAAAGGGATGCCACCTTTATTGATTGACTTAATTAATTTTATATCAAATTGATTGGTCGGATTAATCCGATCTTCCCATGAAATTTTTTTAATCCACTAATCTTAATACTATAAATGTAATGGTATTAAAAATTTGGTTGATATATCCAAGAATTGAATTGAATTAATCAAAGAAAATTTTTTTTTTTTAATTTTTGAATTTTGTGTGAATTGGTAAATGTATAGTTTGGTGCAAGAGTGTGCTAAGGTTCGTTATGATATATATATTTTTGGGTTGAGGAGAGGTCCTCACTCTCAGAGGTCTGGTGTACTGTGTCATGAAGTGTTGGGGAAGGGGTATGTATGTGTTGAGGTTGGTGCAAGTGTGTGTTAAGGGTCTTAATTTTTTTATTTTTGGGTGGGAGCATCATGGTAGGTCCTCACCCTCGGAGTGTGATGTGTTGCGGCAGTGGTGTATATAGGTATTGTGTAAAATTTTGTGTTATTGAGGAGTTCGATAAGACATGTGCTGCAATATCTGATTATAGACTGAGGTTATGATGCATTTCTGCGAAATTAAAATATGAAGAAATACATAATGAAAAACTATATATTAATGAATTAAATGAAACGAGACCTGAATACGATTTACGTACACAAGGTCAGTTTCCTAACTCATCCTATATGCTAGTAATGCCAAACAAGAGATACTCATGGACAAACAGAAAATATTAGGAACAATTGACAGCCAAATACACAATGACTGTTAAAAAATGCAATTAAAACTAATGCAAGTATGTGGCTATCCTGATGTGATAAAGAAATCAAGCAACGAATCAAATACTAACTAATCAAACTACAGAACCAAGTTCCTGGTGCCATAAAGAAATCAAGTAACGAGCAATACCTAGAATGAACAATTTCCCTACAGATCCCAGCTAACCTGGTGTTTTAAAGAATGCAACTAGTTAATAAAAATGCCATAACAATATCTAAATTACATATCTTGAATTAAACCCGTGACATTACACATGACAGAAGTACAAGTTGTAAAACACAAGTGAAATTAATGAAATGAAAAATTACTTTAACCAAATATGTCGCACACGACAAAACTACAAATAATGGGCCGCAATATTGATATTAATATTGTAACAAAATATATTTCAAACAGCAGAATAAGCTAAACAAGTGCTAACTATCAAACAAATTACAGAACCTAATACTTGGTGTCAAAGAATGCAACAAGTTATATCTACAACAAATTCAAAAACATAATGTACGGCAACCTTAAAAGTTTCAAATGAAATTTAAAAAAAATCTTACCGTAATGCTTCATTTTAATTTCTTAATACACAATTTTTACTTACATTATGTAATGTAGTTTACCACTGAAAATACATTTTCCTATCGTGAGACTTGGTATAATTATGATGTAACTTAAAAATTGGAATATCACACAATCACATTGTAACCGAACGATTTGAATCAAACTTCCTCGAAAAAAATGATAAAATTATGTAAACTCAATACCAAGTTATGTTTAAAAAGTAATAGACGTATGTAAATGTTTTAACAGAATCACATCAAACACAGTTATTTATCCGAACAATTTTAACATATCACTTGCTTTATCTAACGACTTAGCCAAAAAACAAGTTTACTACTGTGAATAAATTATTTTTAACACAAATTTTGTAGAAGTTTATCAAGACTTGTATCGTGTGGAAGACATCTTGGTATAATTATGATGTAACTTATGGGAGTATCACATAATTACAATCTAATACATAAACAATTTAGCACTTAACATATCCAGTTAACATGGACAAATAAAGGTTTCCAAACAGAATAGTAATTCACATTCTTAATTATACCCAAAACGACGTCAAACATTTACCCTATTTCCAAGATTTAAAAATAAATGATTTTTTTAAACACAACTTCCATTGAAGCTTAGTGAGACTCACATTGTGTGAAGGACTTTATACCACAACACTTTATCCAAATGTAGGTTTTAAAAAAAATCACAACATTATTAACTCTACGAACAATTTAAATGAAAGAGTCCAGACAATTCACGGAAGAAAAACAATCAAATTATTTAAAATCAATATTAGAGAAAAACACACAGTACATCAGTCCGAACAATTTTAACACAAATTCAGTTTAAGTCTCGCTATACCAGCTTCGGAAATTCACCACACTTGTTAACACAAAGCAGTTAAGTCTAAGGGTTTGCAGTAGCATCTTTTTTGCTTCTGTAGAATCTATAGCTTGTTGCGAGAAGAATGGTGTCGAGCTTTTTGAAGACAACGTCGAGGCTTTTGAAAATGGCATCGAGATTGTTGAAGACAGCATCGCGACTGGAGATGGCAATCCTGTTGTTGGAGGCGGCATTGAGACTCGACCTGGTGTAGGAGCAGTAGGAGGTGTCGAGGTTGGACCTGATGTAGGAACTGGAGTTGACATTGAGGCTGGACCCAGCGTAGGAGCTGGAGGCATCATCGCGGCTGGACCTGGCATAGGAGCTGGAGGCGACATCGATGCTGGACCCGGCGTAGGAGCTTGAGGCAGCGTCGAGGTTCGATCCGGCATAAGAGCCGGGCCTGGCAATCTTGATGTCATTGGATATGGTATCGAAGCTGGAGGCGGCAATCCTGATGTCGTTGGATGTGGCATCGAGGCTGGAGGTGGCATTGGCCCTACTAAGAACATTGGCCACATCTTTGAAGTTGGTTCAAATATGGGAATCCATTGCTCCTCAAACAACCCAATAAATTGATATTAAAGGATCTGTAGGATCATTGTTGCCATTAAAATTATCCCAGTAGAAATTAATGATTTCATTTTCCAGAGCTTGACTAGACAACCCAAGAAAATAGTCGTAGTTGAAACGCACCATCGCATTGTAAACTGCACAGACGAACTAGTAGAAACAGTGGAAGGGGATCTAGAGGCTAAACTCCTATTTATAAAAATTTCAAATTCACTGGTAAATGCTCAGAGAGCGGCACATATCCCCTCCAGCCAGAAATCCATACACCCGTTCTCTCCACCATATTCACACCTTTCAAACAACTTCAACCCCTCACCCCAACCTCGGAGACAAAATTCTCCACTAACTTCATCCTGGAAGAAATGAAAACAATTTGATTTAATAAATAAATTAAATTCTGGTATATACATTCAAATACATGTGTTAGGGTTCAACTTAGTTAATAAAGTGATATATAATATATATGGTGTGGATTTACAGAAAAAGAAACTAGTACTATAATTTTAAAAAAAATCGTTCATCGTTTGTGATATTCTACTTGAACTAATTTCTAAGAATAGTTATACATTTCAAACGAATCGTTGTTTATAATATTTTGGAAAGTTTTAAATTATTTAGTTACTGTTTAATAACATGAACTTTTACATTTTGTAATATTAAGGCATCACACAATATATCTGTAACCTTAAAATTATCTTTGCTCATAATCGTATCGACTTCAATAAACATGTTATGAACTAATTTATGTAAATATATTCCTATTATCTTAATATGTATTTTGGTCATCATATTTACACTTAACATTCCAGAAATATCATCTGTTAATATACACGAACATATTTTCACTAGTTAAAATTCTAAGCATCTTTGAATAAACAAAAAAAAAAACTTGTCTACTGATATTTTGGTAAAAAAAATTTGGTGGTTAATAGTAAAATGATACAATATCTTTACAATTTTTTTTGTAAAGGTTGGTGTGTATGTCGAATAAACCCTCTTTAATAAACAATACTATATTTTAAAATATGTCTGCCCATGTTTCGATATAGTGCAAGTATACAATTTCGTGGATTTAATGTTCTGTGTATTTTATATCATATTAGATTATACTAGGTTTGACCAAACTGGAAAGTGTTTATATATTTAATAAAAAAAAATATTGCTAGAGAGTTGTGAGCAGATAGGAAGACTTTTTGCCTTACTATGGTCGATGGTTAAGATGATGGCCTGGCCAATAGTAGGGTGGCCAGCTTCATGAAAATCTATGCCAGAGAAGTCTTCGGAGTATTGTGAAGCTAAAGGGTTTCCAGAGAGAGTAGTTGGATTCGAGCTTAAACTCTGAGATCTCGATTTTGTGGTTGGTACCACTGGAAAGTCATTAAAGTTAAACCTGTAAATTTTGTTACTCTGGTCAAGGTTTAGTAACACTGTTAAGGCCATAGACATCTAAATATAATGGTTTTTGCATGTGTTGAGACATTTTCAAAGGCTATTAGTTTACCAATACAAATTGAGTATAAATTATTCAGATAACAATGTTTCATGGGAAATATTCCTCATGATTCGTTCAGTTTAAATTATCTCTGTCTTTTTCATTATAACAGTTGTTTGTTTTTGATAGAAACCAAACATATTTTTTTAGAAAATTTAACAATCTCTCTCTCTCTGTTGAGACATTGTATCAACCAAGGACAATATTATTCCTTTCTTAGGAAAACTAATTTTCATTTCACACTTTGTTTTAAGAGGAGAGGTTAAATAAACCTATGAAATGAGTTCATTTTAAAACTTAAATTTATTGACAAACTTAGGAAATTACAGGATGTTTCAAAATGCAGACAAGTAAGCACAGGTTGTTTCGAAATATACACACCATTTTAAAGAAAGGCATACAATTAAGTACAGGCTGTTAGACAAATTGAAGTACACCATTTTTTTACTATAGGATGTTACAAAATATTTAAAATTATTTCTTTTGTAAAAAAGCTGTAAATTGTTTACTCCAACATGTTTATGACTTGCTGATATTTAATTTACATTTTGATTTTTGGATACACAAGTATGGGATTCTGTTCTCCTCTTGATTCATCTTTATGAAATATTGGTTTAAATAAAACCAAATACTTTTCAAACTAAATTTCACTCATTAGTCCACAATGTTCTCTCATCCCAAAGAGCAACATATTACTGGTATAATATCTACTGGGAGACTCAGGAGTAGAATCATCATCATCTACTGTACCCCAGTTGGTCATTATTGTCCAAGCTATCATTAATCTATCATTTTCCTCTACAGAGAAGAATGACAATTTATACCCATGTTTTACATAATTTTTGAATGATGGAAAATTGTGTTATTTTTTAATATCTGTTACTTTCCTATTCCACACACTTTCTAAAATTCACTTTTGCTCGACTCTGCCTACATATATTTCACAATTATTTAAGTAGTTCTTGCAAATAATCTTCTATATTCTCATACTCCATATATCCACTCTCCCATTTTAAGCTGTGGTGGTGCTTGGTAACCCATCTCTTAGTTTTCATGTGTTTGGGAGTTAGATGTTTCCAGTCGAACAGTGATTTGAAGCTGAATACAGTTGTGCGTTCTTCCATACCAGTAAAATCTAGTTCTTTAATGATAAATTTATCTGGAGATTGAAATCCCTGCACATTGTAAAACATCTTGTCGCAATTGTGGTTCATTGTCTAAGTTATTATCTTAACCAGCTTATCTCTTACATTATAGCTAGCTAATCTATAATGAATTATCAAAGCAACAGCTTGCATATTTTCTGGAATGCGTGTATTTGCAATTATTTAAATTCATGAATCAATTACATTATTGGCAATGCTATCGTTTTGTTTGCTTACATAAAATACAAATAACCATTCTCTAGATTTGAATGCTTCAGGTTATAGTATTGATGAACTGAATTTGTTATAATATGTTTCCTGAAACTTTGAGTACATATTGTAGCAAATAAAGAATTTCCCATTACCAAAGTTTGTATTAAAATCAACATAGGGATAAAGTTGCATGTTTGGATATAGTTTAATAGTTTTCATATCACAATTATCGAGTAATGATAGGCCTGTTTATAAATTGTTTTGTATGTTTGTTTGAAAACAAATGACAACAAATTATAGTTTTTTGATGAAAAACTTGATTTCACACTCCACACTATTTTTTGTGATGTTTGTAGTAATGGAAAAGACACCAGACACCATTATCTGAAAGCAATATTTAGATTCTTCTCTTTTTTATATATTTTTAAATCTTTACATATTCACAAGTATTAACTTCAATATGTGGCATTAGCCATTTGACACTGTTTAATTACAATTTTACACCTTCCTCATTATTAGCTGTGTTATATATAGCATTCAAATGTGTATTACAGAGTAGAATAACCAATATTTGTTTAGTATTTAATATGATGCATTTATAGTCTTCAGCGAACACAGTACCGTACTTAACTATATAGCAAATTCGTATTTTCCATCTGGGTTTATTTTTAGTGAATAATCACTAACATTGTTCCCCCAGCCATAAGCTGTGTATAAAGGTTGTTTACAGTTTGTGATAGATAGTTCTTTACCATGGAAGTAATTCCAACAGCTCTTATTTGATATATTTAAACACCATTGAGCAGATATGCAACTCTATAGATTAAAGTAAGCATTCTGTTTCTTATAATTTTTGTAGTTACAGGATTACTTGCATTGGCGGCTTTTTTAATTGTTCATCTAAACCTTAAACTGTATTTAGGCAGCAATATGTAAATATCGTTATTTTGTATTGAAATCCTTATTTCTGATGGAAATGTGTACAGACCTGCCCAGAATGGTTCCTATACACGTATTTCCATATTGGTGATTGTACCTTCTTAGCTTATTGTTTTTTCAACATTATGTTTGTCTTCCATTCCTTTTATAGCTACTTTTTTCAAAATACATTCCTGAGTGATATAGCACTCGAAAGAACCACCTACTTTACATCTGTATTGACTATTATACACCATACCCATTATGATTACAATGTGTATGTGATGCATGTTTTTATATAGCATTTTTAAATGTAAATAAATGGAGATTTATTTGTTTTTAAAATAAATAAGTTTACCATTTTGATCGAAAATTGTAACAACTGTTTCATAAACCAGATTCACTATTACTCCAAGATATATCAATTTATTAGGTTTCTCAATTATTTTATATCCTGGATCCACTGCACACATTAATTCTTGAAGTGTTTTTGTCTGTTTTACATTCAAATATGATCCACATACAATATTTACATTTATACAACATACATTTACCGACAATATATTAACCTGTTTTGATGATTCGTGCACTACATTAGTGGGATACACTTTCCATTCATAACCTAACATATTTGCAATTGAATTGTCTTCCATGAATCGATATCGACATTACTGTACATCACTCTAGTTAATGTTTTTGGATCTTCAAATAATTGAAAATGTACATCTTTAGGTAATGCTGCTTTAATGATCATTTCTAAATCATCCAACTCATAAGATCCTACCGGTATCACAATCTTGTAGGGTTTTTCACCAATGTTGACTGTAAATGATTGGTTGTGCGTGTAAATGTCTGGTATGCTGTTGTAAGTAACAAATTCGATTAGACTTATTTGCAGTTGTCTATCTCTCCAAAGTCGGAAATTATAGCACATGCAATTGTGATGAATTTCCACTTAATATCAACTTAATTCACATATTACTAATATGTTTTACTATTGCACTTACTTATGTATCCTATTTATAATCAAACAACCTAAACATAAATGACCAAAATTAATTGTATTTGGTAATTGTTCCATTTTGCAATTGTATCTTAATTGTATGTTTTTAAAATAATTATGTATTTCAATTGGAGGATGTAAATCACCGAAACTGTCATAATACAATGATTGATTTACATTTTTAATTAATGCTGCCCAATGTATTCCTTCATTTTGTTTCGAATCTAAATTAAGTACCATTCATTCATGATGGTTTGATTCCTTTGGTAAATTGTCTCTCATATACACACCTCAGAAATAGGAAATATCCAGTTTCTTAACAAACATGAGAATGTCTTTGTTTGTAAGTGCACGTTTTGGAAGACTATTTAAGACTTTCAGCATATCTTCCCATATTTAGGGTTTTTTCTTCCTTGCCAAACTTTATATGGTTTCAAATACATTCCTTTACCATTTGATTTAATTGCTCTACTGATTGTCGAAACTCCCTCAAGGAGCGATCCGAGAGCTGTTAATGCTGTAAAAAGGAAAGCAAATATCCCTCCTTTCTTGGTTTTTCATTTTGTCTTGCATTTACTGCCCATACCTCTTTTCACTTTTGCTCGCATCACTTTGTCCACAACCCAAGGACCAAGCTTTACACCTCTTGAGGTGGATGAATCTTCATTATATATGCTGCTTTATTGGCTAGTATCATATCTGCTATATGTCTTTGTTCAAATTTTTTGTTCGATCTTAAACTCTGCCATGTTCTTTACAAGCATCATCCAAAGAGTTTATTCCTTGATCGTTCTGTGCCAGACATTTTGCAAGCTTAAATCTGGGTCCACAATAATTGTACTTTGGTAAATGTAATTTAAATGGTAATTTATTAATCAATGTATTCAATATACCACATCTTTTTTGATATATTTAGTATGAGCCATTATTTTCATTTGTACATGAACTTATATATAGATTTGCATTTATAGTTTTATATTAGTTTGTCATGTTACATAATACTGTGTATAAATGAAGGTTAAAAACAAAATTTACATCTTCTGGTAATTGTAAACACGAAAAAAAATGTAATCGAACAGAAACATGTAATTATTTTACCCCCAGATATACATTGTATAATAAGCAGGCCTTCTTCATGTGGAATACTTGTGTTTTTATGTCGCTGTTGGAACATCCAAATGGCCTTACAAAAATAATACAATAAGGAAATATCAATGAGTATCGACCATTTTGTCATTATTTGAAGGAATGCGATATTTCCCTTTTACTAATAAAGAATATATTGTCTCCAAATTAAGCATTACTCAATTTCGTATCTATATTTGACGATGTTTGGTGCGAACAGCAGGGTGAAATACATCAATATTTTAGATTTGGTAGACACTTACACATTGATTGTTTTTATATATCGCAAATTTGTGCACATATTCCAAAATGCAATTTGTGTGATAATGCAGATATGTTAGTTGTGTTTAAAATTTATATTATAATTGTACAACATATTTACAATGATCATGTTTTAGGTGATATAACATTTACAATGTTTAAAGGTGTTTTTTACACTTGGAAAAATAAACACAGTTTTCTGGTGAATATACGAATGCTTCCCCTATATAATGCATATATAGGTCAGGATTTGACACATTTTTATTTCCTGACCTAAAATAATTATTATTTCATAGTTCGGACATAACAGTATAAAACAATCATTCCGATAGCTGTTTAACTAAAAATCGCGATGGGGATTATGATTTGAATGGACATATGTTGTATAATGTGGATATGACTGTGAAATATACTGATGTGGTAAATAAACATTGTGTGGAAGACTTACACACCATTACAATAAACATTTTAAAATCATAATCGACCAATACACAAGAGAAGTTAAGAAAGTTAGTTGATGGGAATGATAATCTTTATTAAAACATGGCTGCAATTGTAAGCCTTTTAACCAATATTCGGAATGAGTTGCAGGGTAATGAATTTAGATTAGAAGAATGTTTAATTGGATTTATTAAACACTTCGATGCTATGATAAACATAATTTTTACAAGACTACTTACAGAAATGCATGATAATATAATAGTTGTAATTAATGAAGTAACCGCTACTATTATAAAACAACTTGTAACACAGTTGGAAGAAATGGCACAATATAAAAGAAATGAATTGATTAATAAAAATGTAGTTTAATTATGCAAACAAATCTGAGAAAAATAAATAATGATTTGGAAATATGAATAAATTATTTTATTAATACCTTGAAAATTAAAACTGTAAGTAAATTAGACACTGTATAAAGTAAAGTCTATAATATTGAAAATAGCACAAACTATCCTATCTACTCAACCTACTGCACTAGCTTATATATAAATAGTTGAAAGTTAATGCAACATAATCAGAACATGTTTGACTCGGATTCTGAATTACATAACATTATATTTGCCATAAAAGATGATTATTTACAAGCAAAATGAGCCCATATGTAACAGGGTGGTTTAAACGAAGAAATCATTACACCTGTTATAAGTAGAATGGATCCTTCTGTGTTGGAATATGCCTAAAGAAACACAATTGGCAAAAATCACAAGAAGAACTTTTAAAGAAGAAAAACAAAACCTATCTCATTTAACACACAGTTATTTAGCTTTAAAACATTCTTCAACTATGCACAATATGACATTTGGTGTCTATCGACAAGGAAACACATGGTTTCTAGGGGAGTCAGTAATTATGTTTATACTTTAGAATAGATTTGAAATAGGTGATTACATAACTGATGTGAGTAAAGGATTGCTTGAATTATTATTTAAAAGCTATCCAAATGGATATTCCATCAACAATTTGGAGAACTATAAAGAACTTGTTCTTTGTACAAATGCGAATAATGGCTTAGGAGATGAAAGCCATCCGAAACTACATTTATTTAGTGACATTACCAGAAGTGGAATATATAAAGATGAATTTGGCGAACGGTTTTCTCATGTATTTTGGAACAATCCTAATGAATTGGTCGACAGATTAAATTCTTATTGCTTCGAGAGAGTCTGGAAATAATTCACATACGAACAACATTGTTTGTATTATTGAAGGGCTGAAAAAATATGGTTATATTACTAATGAAGTTCAGTAAGATTTCTCAACAACTTCCCGCACACCCCTGCAAGGATAAGATTTCCTAGAAGAAAAGTTATCACCCATGGTTTAAATGATATTTTTCAACCCTATTTGTGTGAAATGACATTGCTTCCCAATTACAATAAGGGATACAAATATATTTTAACCATAATAGACATTTATTCAAAATATGAATGGGGTATACCTGACAAGAATAAGACTGGGAAACAGGTGAACAATGCAATAAAGATCATTTTGCAAACAAAAACACCAAATTTGCTCCAAGCCGATAAAGGATCCAAGTTTTTTAATGCAATATTTAGAAACTAATGACTGATTATTGTTTCAATCATTACATAATGTATTCAGAAAGCTAGTATTGTGGAACAATTCAACAAATCGACCGAACAGATAATATGCAAACATTTCACATAGAAGAGGACTTACAATTCGGTGGTGTTTTGCCTGAAATACTTAAATATTACAATTCGAGATATTATCGAACTATCAAGATGCAGTCCGAAAAGATTATGGACAAAGATTGATGAAAACTGTGTGTAATAATGTAAAAGTATTCTACAAGAGAAAAAAAAGTTTGAAATTGGTCAGTATATACAGATCTCAAAGCAAAAATGCATCTTTGTGAAAAATATATGTTTAATTGGTCTTATGAAATATTTTTAATTATTTCACATAGACATTTTTATCCCAGCGTGTATTACCTCGAAACATATGATCTATTGTCTATAAAAGGCAGGGATTTTAAGAACACAAATTGCAAAAAGTTAGTTCTCCAAATAAATATTTAGTTGGTAAAATTATTAAAAGGAGAAAAAGATAGGTCCTTGGTTCGACAGACAGGTTTCTCAAAATCGCACGACTTGTGGGCGAAGAATAAAGATCTTAAAAGATTGTAATACAATGTTTTAAAAAGTATGATACTAAATAAAAAAATTATATTTTATGTGATGTTTAATTTAATAAACTTAGCAATATCGATCATGCAATCATTCTGCTTGTTTGATAGGAATATTGTTACAGTGGATTATCATTTGAGCGATAATCCATTACACTCATTTCCTTTTATTTGTGATGTTTGAAATATTTTTTGTTTTAAACATACATATATAATACAAATTTCCTTTTCACAGTAAATTTTGTTTGATAATTCATTAAGTTGATTGCATATAGTATATGGAATAATGCTATTTGTTTTGGCTATGTCTTAATTATGTTAATAATTTGTTAACAATTGGAATTTACTATCCTAAAAGATCTGTTATACGAATAAAAAATTGCCACCATTTTCCATGAATTTTGCTTAAAATGTGAAATTTTTCCAAATATCTATAAATTTGGCTAATTTTAACTCCGATATAAGTCATTTCAGCCTACATTCGTGGTATTTCATTAATACTATATCGTAATGAAGTATTTTTAAATAAAATAAATTTATATGTGTTCAAGTATACACATTTTATGTTAAATATGATGGTGTAACCAAAAAAAAAAGTCTCATATTGGAACATTGATTATAACATATTTTCTCTGCTATACACAAATAATTTGAATTTGTATGCTGCACATACTTAAAACATATTTGTTATGTATTGCTTAAATGTAATGTTATATGTTTGAAAACGGTGTTATTTGAAGCCTTAACTTCACCAGTGTAAATAAAGTCGAAAACAATAAGTAAATAAATTAATAAAAAGTATCTTGACTCGTGTAAGATTTATTTATTGAAATATATATTGTTTTTTCTTGTATGAAATTATTAATAGATTCCTGGATATTTGAGGGATTTTAAAATTAATAAGTCTACTAGAAATACTTTAATAAGTTCACTGGAGAACAGAATATAATTTTGTGTATTAAAATTGATTTCTTGGAATTTTTTGGGATTAATTAAAAATTCTGACTTAAATGATATCATTGATAAAATAATTTTTTTCTGTGGGATTTTTAAAATTTTTCTTTAGAAGCCAGCAAATGTTTGAACAAGCGAGTGTCTGGCGGTTGGAATATTTGGCCAATAATATTCAGGACAAAGGCTTGAAGGGTCAATGCTCTGCTCCGGTAGGGTCCAAGTTTCCTGGTTGGAGAAGAGGTAGGCATGGTAAAGATATGCTTTGGAGCAGGGAAGTTAGGGAGGGTGCGTTCTTATGGTACATTCCAACCACCCTCGCAGCCAGACATGGCATAGATACTTCGAGATGAGCAACATGAATCCTGCAGATTCTTTAATATCAATTTGTTGGGTTGTTTGGAGGAGCAGAGGGTTCCCAGATTAAAATCAATTTCAACAATGTTGTCAATGCCCTCCTTAGGGCCAATGCCGCCTCAAGCTTCTCTACCATCTCCAACGACATCAGGATTGCCGCCTCCAGCTTCGACATCATCTCCAATGACATCAGGATTGCCGAGCCCAGCTCCTACGCAGGGTCCAACCTCAATTATACCCCCAGCTCCTATGCCAGGTTCCTCCCTCGATGCCACTTCCAGCTCCTATGCCAGGTTCAGCCTCGATGTCGCCTCCAGCACCTATGCCGAGTCCACCCTCGATGCCGCCTCCAGCTCCTATGCCGGGTCCCACCTCGATGCCACCTCCAAAAACTACAGGATTGCCATCTCCAGTCTCGATGCCTCTCTTCAATAACCTCGATGTCATCTTCAAAAGCCTCGACGTCGTCTTCAACAAGCTCAACATCATCCTTCTCACAACATGCTATAGATTTAACAGAAGCAAAGAAGATACTTTTGCAAACCCCTAGACTTACTGCTTTGTATTAACAAGTGCTGTGAATTTCCGAAGCTGGTCTCGTGAGACTTAAACGGAATATGTGTTAAAATTGTTCGGACCGATGTACTGTGTTTACATTTTTTTTCTAATATTGATTTCAAATAATTTGATAGTTTTTCTTCGATGAAGTGTCTGGACTCTTTCATTCAAATCATTTGTACATTTATTAATTTTTTTGTTCTTTTTAAAATATTCTACGTTTGGATTAAGTATTGTGGTGTTAAGTCCTTCATGCGTTGTGAGTCTCACTAAGCTTCGACGAAGTTGTGTTCAGAAATCATTTAGTTTTAAATCTTGGAAATGGGATAAGTGTTTGCCTTTGTTTTAGGTATAATTGAGAATGTGAGTTTCTCTTCTCATTGGAAATATTTATTTTTCCATGTTAACTGGAAGTGTTAAGTGCTAAATTGTTCCATATTAGATTGTGATTATGTGATATTCCTGTTTTTAAGTTACGTCATAATTATACCAAAATGTCTTCTATGCGATACGAGTTTCGTTGAACTTCAATGGAACTTGTGTTAAAAATCATTTATTGCAGCAGTAAATTAATTTTCTGACTATGTCGTTAGATAATGCAAGTGATGTGTTAAAATTGTGCGAATCTGTAACTTCCTTTGTTGCGATTGTGTTAAGATAATTGCATAAGTATATTATTTTTTAATGTAACTTAGTATTGATTTTAAGTAATTTTATCATTTTTGTTCGAGGAAGTTCAATTCAAATTGTTCAGTTACATTGTGATTATGTGATAAAATACAGTTTTTAAGTTACATCATAGATATACCGAGACTCGCAACAGGAAATGTATTCACAGCAGTAAACGACATTACTTAATGCAAGTGAACATTGTGTTAAGAATTTAAAACGAGTTATTGGGGTAAGTTTTTTTAAATTTCATTTGAAACATTTATCGTTGACATATGCTATGTTTTTTAATGCATTGTAGATATAACTCATTACATTCTTTATGACATAAGGAATTAAGTTCTGTAATTTGTGTGTGAGTTAGCACTTGTTTTGTTTATTCTGCTGTTTTAAATATATTTCGTTACAACATTAGCATAAATTTTGTGGTCCATTTGTTATACACTATCTACCAAAAAGTAATTGGGCACCTGTCTATAATGTTTACTCGGTGGTTGTCACCCTGTTAGAATTTCCTAGGGCCACCTCTGTTGGCGATAACAACAGCCACCCTGTCTGGCATGTTCTCTACGAATGTTTGCAGGACATCCATGGGGATTCATCGCCATTCCTCTTGCAACCATTCCATGAGTTGAGCAATATATTTTGGCCGAATCTAACAAGCCCTCATCCAGCAACCCAATATATCCCAAATATGTTCTATAGGGTTGAGGTCGGGGGTCTGGGTGGCCCATTCCAACTGGCGAACATTGTTGTCGGCATACAACTACATTGTAGCCCTCGAAACATGCCACCTGGAAATGTAATCCTGGAAGTAACATGGGTCCATTTCGTATAAATGCCACAATGTTGGGAGCATCTTATTATCCAAAATGTTACAATAGGCCTCTGTTCATACTAACATTGACAAACACCAGCATACCTAGGCCAAAGGCCGTGAAACACAAGTCAACTGAATTATTGAATTGCCTATTGTTACAGGTGCCCAATTACTTTTTGTTTTTTAGTGTAGTACTGTTGTGTGCGATGTGTTCATTTAAGTTGTTTTCCATTTCATTAATTTCTCTTGTGCTTTGCGACTTGTACTTATGTCGTGTGTAATGTCATCAGTTTAATTCAAGTAGTGTAATTTGTACATTGCTACAGAATTTTTATTAATGAGTTGCATTCCCTAAAACACAAGGTTAGCTGTGCTCTGTAGGTGAAATTGTTCATTCTAGTTATTACTCTTTTCTTGATGTCTTTATGAAACCAGGAATTTGGTTCTGTAATTCGATTACTTAGTTTCAATGCTTCATTTCTTTATCACACAAGGATAGTCACATACTTGCATTAGTTTTATTTTCAATTTTAAACAGTCATATATTTAGCCATCAATCGTTTTTAATACCATCCATTTGTCCATTAGTATTGCTTGTTTGGCATTACTATCATACAGGACAGGTTAGGAAACTGACCTTCTGTACATAAATCATATTCAGGTCTATTTTAGTTTAATTCATTAAGATATTGTCTTTCATTACATATTCCCTAATAATTTAATTTCGCAGAAATACACCATAACCTCAGTCTATAATCAGAATTTGCAGCATGTATCTTATCGAACTCCTCAATAACATTAAATATCACACAATACATATTTACACCCCTTCCCCAAAACATCACACATCAATACAATGCCAGTCCTCCAAGGTTGAGGACCTACCATGATGCTCCCACCACTCTTGCACCAACCTCAACACATATGTACCCCTTCTCCAAAACATCACATCTCTGTACAACACCAGACCTCCCATAGTGGGGACCTCTCCCCAACCCCCCAAAAAAGAAAAAAGAAAATAAAGAACGTTAACTCGCTCTTGCACCAAACTATACACTTATTAATTCACATAAAGTTAAAAAAATGATAGATTAATTCAATTAAATTAATTTTATACAGCAATCAAATTTTCATACGATTTAATTTATTGGATTAATATTAACAGATTAAATTTTCTCATCTGATTAAGATCGTAACTATCCAATAAATAAATTTGATATCAAATTAATAAGGTCAATCAATAAAGGCAGCCCTTTGTATCTAGAACCAGCACGCCCGTACTACTCATGAAGCCGACTGTTCTGGCACTTGTACACTTCGTGTCGTCATGCAGTAAGCTTGAAGGCAAAGTCCTTGCAGCAAAAGCGACACCGATTAGCCACTGAAAGTTCTGTAGATAATACGCGAATGGGTCCAGATGTTCTGCTGTCGTCATGTCGGAAGGAGCAGGAACCGCAACGGTGTTGTCGATCACGAAGATGAAAGTTGCAGCAACCCAGATATAAACTTCTCAGCACTCTAAGTCCCTTAGAAACGCAACCATAATCAATCCATATGCTTCTCACTTACCTAGGCTCCTTGCGTATATATATTTTGTAATGTCATTATTTGTGGATATTTGCATGTGTTCGTATTCCACACCAAAAACAAATAAAAAAATAGAAGTAGGAAATAGTATGTTCAGGCATAAGGAGAGGGAGGATAGGAGCGCAGGAGTGAGGAGACGCCATATTGTTACATCATCCAGCTGTCATCTTGGATGCCATTGACCATTTACCCCAGACGCGTGTGACCTATGACCTTTACCTTGACTCCTGGGACCTTTGACCTCAAAAAACACAAAAAAAATTTTTTTTTTAAATTCTGAAATCTCAAAAAATTCCAAAACATTCTAAAAAAATTCCGAAAAAAAATGTGTTACTAAAAATCAATAAAAAATTATTTAAAAATTATTAAAAAGATCCTCAGAAATGAATCAAGTTAACCAGAAATGCTGTCACGGATCAGTGAACCAGGTGCCAGGGATCAGTGACCCAGGGTCAGAAAGCAGACTTGGATCAGTGACTCAGGGGTCAGGAGAGCACTACCTATGACTATGACCTTTTAACTTGACCTTTGACCATGAAATTGCGGAAATTATTATTAAAAAATTTAATTTAAGAATTGTAAAAAAATTAAAATATCGCTAAAAATTTTATTAAAAAATTCGTTTATTTACGAATTTTTAACCCCGGCAACCATATTCCCCCTTTCCACAAAAATATCCCTTTTTCAATAAAAATTTCCTTCTAAACATTTTCCTTACAAATTTGTAAAGAAACTTACAATTCCCCCCACACCACCAATTACTCACCTCTATTCGAATCCAGCAGACGACTAACACCCTCGCACACACGCCCCTCATCCAAACTCATTCTGCCAACTTGCTTTTCTCATTCGTCATTTGTTTATATGTTACTGGAGGCCACCATCTTTTTTTTTATGCATGACTGACTACATGCTTAATTTATTAAATATTTCAAATACATGTTGTTGTTATTAAAAACTTAAAGACCAACAGGAGGATATGACACACAAAAATTAAGAAAAACAAATAGTTTTATGATACTAATTTATTGTTATTTTGTAAATAAATTTTCAGAAGAAAGCACTTAATCACATCAGCTGATATAACCACGATCCTTAAGTGCTATTGTGATCGAAACCACCTCTTTCATGGTTGAGTAATCACTATGGTGTTGTCTAAGAAACAAATATTTAAGTCTGTCACCAAGTTTGTTGGGATCTTCCGTATACATATCATCAGTATACTCGGTGTCTTCTGCCTTCTTACCATCACTTGTCGAAGGAAACTCGTTGGGGAAATGTGTGGGACCGTCAAGGGAATAATCATCGTCTTCAACATTATCACTGTCGTCATAGTCACCATCAATGCTATCTTTATGATCGGCTTCACTTCCTGCTGCATCCTCAATATCAAGTTGGCTATTCTGTGAACCAGGAGTTGTACATTCATCAGTATTTATAGCCAGTGATAGTTTATTTTGAAGTTTTTCGACTTCACACGAATATCTTGCAAGAGTACCTTCCGCACAAACCGACTGTATTGCACTCATTCCGTCTTTAGCTTTAACTTTGACGTTATAATCGTCTGCGGAAACGGTACCCATCGATGTAGCTGGAGGTATTGACTGCATCACTTTCTGGTTACCAGTAGACGAACCCTCTCGGTAGAAGAGATGAACTGATGGAACCCACGCTTGTAACTTCTCCTATGTAGCAGACAGTCCTTAATGATCGTCAAAAATCCGTATTTGTCTTTCCAGCACAAGGCACACATTTATTTGAAATCCGATAGAGTCATGTTCGTTTTAACATGATCATCGTAAACGTGGCGTAAATTCGTATCGTCCATGCGATTGTTTGCGTTGTCGCGAAGCATCTGTTTGGGTATGCGCGAATAAGTCTGGCCGAGGTACATGCAGTCCACTTTCGCGTGTCGATCCATCCTAAAGTATTCTTTAATACAAGTTTGTTTCTCGCAGGCAATGTCGTCGAAGATAGACGTCGAGTTTCGCAGTGATTCGTTCGGAGGTACGACGGTTTCGTTATCACTGTATGCGAAATAACCCATGCCTTCCATGGCCTGCAGTACTCGTGCCAATCACTAATATTTCGGTTACTGGGGCGATTTCGAATAAACGTACACGTTCTCGAACCGGAGGCCATTCGGTTCTTCCAGCAGGCTCAGTAGGAAGCACGTCTTGCCGTAACCCGTTGGCCCCGCGATGATGCACCTTACTGTATTCGGAAATAGACTTCCATGACGCGATTCGCGGGAGATAGCTTCATCAGCATTAATGTGTATGGATAAAGTAACATCTTGCATGATAATACGTATGCTACTACTACTACTACTACTATCTTGCAGTGAGTGCAATGCTGATTGCGATGCTGAATTTGTTTATGGTGCTGATTGAGCTACTGATTATGATTGCAGTGCAGACTGTGGTGATGATTTTGATTCCAGTACTGATTGTGGTGCTGATTGCAATGCTGATTGTAATTGTGGTGCTGATTGTGACTGTGGCGCTGTTTGTGGTGTTGATTTCTGTGCTGATTGTGATTGTGGTGCTGATTGTAGTGGCAGAGAAGCAGTGCTACAAATTTTAGAATTTCTCTTCAAAATATCGTTCCATGTAAAATGTGTCTGGCAGAAATTGCACTGAAATGACATTTTTGAAGTTTTCATTCTGCAAGTTGTTTTCTCATGTCGACGCACACTGCGTAGAGCTGAAACTGCTTTACCACATAAGCAACACAGCATATGCACACACACATATATATAAATAAACGGGTACACTTAGTGATATGCGTCCAGTAAAGTTGGTAACGATGGAGGGGAAGTAATTCCATGTCTTAACGTCGAATTAAAATTGTTAGGTAATCATTTGTGACAACTTAAGTTATTACTTTTGATTTCTGCTTTTTTAATGCATCGAAGCGTAAAAATGAGCAAATTTATAAAATTTTAATTTTCTGCAAATTTTACAGTTGCCCTTGGCAGACGCATGAATAAAGTTATGATGCACACACTGAGAGAAACTCGAACAAAATATTTGTGTGTATAGGGCCAAATATATATTTAGTTACCCTAACAATATATATTGTTGAGCAAACAAAATTTTAAAAGCAACAAAATTACTTCTGTTCGTCTAACAAAATATTCATGTTTGAATAAACAAACTCTCTATTTTGGGGCAAAAACAATTAGACTGTCAACTAAATATTTAGTTGAATCAACTGTATATATTATTGTTTGGCCACTCATTTTACTGCCTTCTTTCGAAAATACAGCTCGAGAGTTTGTTTGTACACTATCTACTAAAAAGTAATTGGTCACCAGTCCACAATGTTTGCTCGGTGGTTGTCACTCCGTTAGAATCTTGTAGGGCTACCTCTTGCGGCTATAATAGCAGCCACCCTGTCTGCCATGCTCTCTACTAGTGTTTGCAGCACATCCACGGGTATTCGTCGCCATTCCTCTTGCAACCATTCCATGAGTTGAGCAATGGATTTTGGCCGCGCCTGACGAGCCCTCACCCGACGATCCTATTCGTCCCAAAGATGTTCTGTAAGGTTGAGGTCGGGGCTCTGGGCGGGCCAGTCCAATCGGCGAACATTGTTGACGGCGTACCACTGCATAGTAGCCCTTGAAACATGGCACCTGGCATTGTCATCGTGGAAGTAACACGGGTCCATTCCGTAAGAACGCCACAATGTTGGAAGCATTTCATTATCCAGAACGTTACAATAGGCCTCTGTGTTCATGCTACCACGGAAAAAACACCAGCGGTCCTACGCTGAAGGCCGTGAAACACAAGTCAACTGACGTATTGAATTACCTATCTTCACGGGTGCCCAATTACTTTTTGGTAGATAGTGAATTTTTGTGACAATTACGATAGTAACCGTGCTTATTAGTGCATATATTGATGCTTAATAATCGTTTGAACATGTTTATAAAATAATGCAGCAAGAAACTGACAAGTAAAGCTGTAAAACTTGAAATATTTGTTTGAACACGTTGCCCAATATTTGCAGTATATCTATTAAAAAGCTTAAAAAGGTAATCAGTTGTAACATTAGCTGAGGTTAATAAGGTGTTGCGCTCGGACGCAAGTGATCTTGGTTCGGAACTCGGTCAAGCTACTAAGTTTTTCGTATATCGGCCCAAACTGTTTAATGTACTTGTAGCCAAACAAATCCTCAGTTGCACCAAGCAAATCTTGCAGTTTGGGGCAACCAAATGAGAACAACAAAATAATTTGATTTCAGCAACAAAATAACTCTTTGCCCCTATACAAATAAATAATTTGGTTCCACCAAACAGATCTTGTTGGATTCAACAAAATATTTTTCTCAGTGCATGGAAACGTTAATTTTACATGAGGCGAAATAATACACAACGTGCATACAAGTAGATTTTAAGGCAGGGCTTTCAAAAGTGCTCAGTTTACCATGAACAGCCTACAGCTTATGGTGCGTGGTTTTCTGGGTTCAAGTCCAGGGTAAGACAGGTGTGTATTTGTAACTGTCTCATTACTTTTGAGTTGAGTATGTTTCTGGTTCCATCTTTATTGATATTGCTCTCAATGAGACATCAAATACTACATACAATTTAAACTTTTAGGATCATCTTTGGAAATTATTTGTACACATGTTGAGAAAAGTAGGCTCATTGGTTACATCAGTATATCCTTATTTGTATTACTATATGTTGTTTTGTGTGCTGGTGTATGTACCAGTCTGTGCCTGTTTGTGTGTCCTTACATGTAAAGCCTTGAATAATAATTTAGACTTTTTTTTGTGAAATTATGTATAAGAATTGTGAAACTTATGTTTTTCTGTGTGTTGGGCGACTCAGCTTCCACACTAGATTACTAAACTCGCGTTTATAAATGTCGATCATGCCAGTTACTGCATTGCCAATTATGATGATAGTGTTCAATGTACCTACAGCAAAGCTGTTTTTTTATAATAGTGCTTAATAATGATAATGTCAGAAATTAATCTTGAGTTTTAGATTTGAAAATGGGAACATGTTTTAAAAGAGGCATGGAAAAATTTTAAGGGCGGGAAATAGTGAAATAAGGGAAGGAAACTCAGTGAAAAATATTGTGAGGACAAGGAGGAGCAGAGAGTTAGGAAAGTGAACTCTCAGCAAGTGCGGGTTCCTGCGGCCACAGCAGGACGTGTCTGTTTTTCTGGGATTGTGGACTTTTTTTTTTAAATTTTGAAAGTATGTGTTATTTACAGTAAATCTGAACAGTTGTATTGTCAATTGTGTTCATTTTCTTTCATTCAAAGGGAGTAAGAAATGTAATTCCAAACTTCCTTCAGGCACGTTTAACGCTTTGAAAATTCCCAAAGTTGATGTTTAATAAGTAGCACATTATGACCTTATGAGAATCGACGTGACAAAACTTGAATAAATGAGTTCAAAATCCATGGTCATTGTGAAATTGTGCCGATGCTATCTAAAAATCCAGCTTTTATCACAATCGACGTACGTACAAGTCAATAGCGACTGAGCCTTACTTGGCCATCTCCCAGAACTGATCCATTGACTACAGAAAACTTCTTTTTTCAAATTATTAATGTGTAAGCTGAAGTTACTTTGTAAATTGAAGTAAATTGAAAATTCTAAATTGTCCTACTTAATAAATTTGGAATTTTCATGAGTAATTCAGTTGATTAATAAATTTCCCTTTTACTTTTTAGAATACCGCTGTCAAAATGAACAACATGGAGGGGTCAAGAATACCACATCTTTGCAATATGACAATGAAAGGTATATGAAATATTTCAACATGTAAGAGTGTATTGGAATTTCTGATAAAAAAAGTAATTTCAGTTATTATATGTGTTCAAATATAGATAAGTATGTTTATTATTCTGTTTTATACCCATGCTACAGGAGTACAATTAACTAAGTGCTAGGGGGTGTGATTTCTAATTTTTGTGAAATTAGACGACTCTGAGCGCGAGTGAGAGAATGAGTGAAGAGATTTGGGCGCCTCTTAAATTCGAGGTCTTGAGAGGCGATTAGGATGAAGCGAGGTGAGTATGGAACAGCGCCGGAATGAAAGGGCGGGGGAAACAGGAGATCCCCGCGATTCCCACATGTGAAAATCCGGGAGCGACCCTTCTGGAAATCGAACCCGGTTCGCCTAGGTGGGAGGTGAGTAGTCTAAACACTACACCACCGCGGCCCCTGGCTCTAAGCGTGAATTTGTTGTTAACTAACAAACATACAACACTAGCAGTAAATAATGGCAATATATCAGTGGTAGATTTATGTATAAAAACCGTTTTCCATGCCTTGGTTATTTTTGCGTGATTTCTGTACATGCATCGATAGTCAAGCTTTAACCTAGGAGCTAAACGAAGCTGCAAAGTGAAATATAAAAGAACAATTTCAGCAATTTTGAAAAAACTTCGATGTAATATTTTTAGGTGAGGTGTTTAACTACACAGTTGTAATTTATTTGATGCGTTACGAAAAATTTATTAAATAAATTTTTATTCAATTTAACACTGAACGTTTTACAAACTAGCGTATGGTCTCAATACTCAAATAATTAAGTTATTTATTAAAGAAAATTATTTTATTTTTATCTGTCGTTTCGTACCACCTCTGTGCCATTCCAAGATGTTAAGGGTGTCACTCTTTCCGAATACAATATAAACGTTGTTAAAGAAAACACTGCCTCCCAATAAAATTTATAGACATGTGCGCCATCGTCAGAAGCAGGCCTATAAAATTATGATGACTGTATATTGACATATATAATGTATTTATAAATAAAATACGATAAGAAAACAACCTATATTCATCATATAATCATTTCTCTTATATCATTGTAATTTTATGTTCTGGCCATGCATGTCACTATAAAAAATAAATTGGTGCTATAAACTGTATATACCAACACATAACCACTTTTTCCGCCATTTTTTAAGATAGCAGTGCTTGAAGAAATGAAGGCTACGAAATCTCGGGAAACAATTGGTCCATTTCTACCAAATTTGGCAAACATGTAGTATTGCTGCATGTTATGTAAACTGGGATGTTTCAGCGGGTCAGATACTCATGTATAGCCATTTTAGTTTAGTACGATATGTCGTATAATTCATTTAATCAATTCTAACTTAACTTTATATGCTGGCAGTATATATTAAAACTATCAAATGTGTGAACGTTTAGCCGCTGTTGCCCGCCATTTTGTAAGGTAGTAACAATGAAAAAAATATAAATTGTTGTATATCGGGAAACAATTGACCGATTTCAACCACATCTGGCAAAAAAAAAGTATTTTTGCGGCAGGTCAAGTAAATTAATTGATTTAAAATGCGCCAGGCACTTATTTTCAAAATGGCGTACATATAAAAATGCTAACTTAGTTTGCTGTATCGTCTTAACCATATAATAAATTCCAAGTTAACATTGTATGCTAGCAGTACATATTACAACTATCAAGTATATCTAAATTAACTCTCTTTTGCCTCCCGTTTTGTAAGATAGACCAACTAAGGAAAAAAAAAAATTTTATTCCATATCTCGGGAACCAATTAAACAATTTCCACCAATTCTCCACACAAGTAGGGCTGAATTGACCATGTAAACTTACGTGTCTTAATAAGTGTCTCAGGGACACTTATTTTCAAAATGACAACCCCTTAAATATTTGAGGTTAGTAATACAAACAATTTTAAACATTAGATGTATTTAATCAGAAGTTGATGCTCCGAATCCTACCTTCGTAATTTAGGTGAAAGTATTCTGAAATTTATAAAAAAAATGGATAGTAAATTTCATGTAAAACATTTTTCAAAGAGAAAGTTTTTTTTCGTATGTATATCCCAGCTCGTTTTATATTATTTTTTAAAAGTATATTCCCTTCCTGCCATTTGATTTTCTCTGGCCTACAGGAAATGTCGATTTGTAAGTGCACAGAAAATTTTCTTAGATATTATAATAGCTGTGTACATTTTGAAGTAATGTCACTGGTTCTTTGTTAGACCTTTTTGCCAATGGATTCATTGTTCATGGGTAAGCTGCTTCTTTGTTGTTTGAAACCGGTGCCACAAATCCTTCTAATATGTTCAAAGCATATATATTTTTAAAATGTGAAAATATTTTGTCTTTTTAAAAGGTGTCATAGCAGAGATGATGGACAGGAATAAAACATCTGGCATAGTTTGAAGTTACAGTAGCACATGATCGTAAAATTGGTATAAGTCAGCCCTTCACTGATCTTCCTCTGGCATTTTAGAGCCAGGTTAGTGATGCTTCTATCTGTGATTTCTTAACTTATAAATTAACACTTTTCAAAATAAATACATTTCCTTTCATTAATTTTAATGATTCATAACAAAACAACTAACGTACTACGTAGTAAAAACTGAGAAAATCACACAAAAAATAATTTCTAATAATTTTTATATAAAAGGCTTAACATTCTTCGAAATCAGGGTTATTATAGGCAGAAACAGTTACTCGGAAATCAAGAGCTTGGAAGGAATTGGCCATGGTTTTATCAATACACCATCACGGCATTTCGCAGGAATGATTTCGGAACGCCATGGAAAACCGGAATCTGTATGACCGGACCAAGAAATAAGCCTGAGCCTTCCTGAGTGTTAGTCCAGAGCAGGGGCAGATTCAGGGGGCACCTAGCCTGCCTTTCTCATTGAAGAGCTTTGTTTCTTAAAGTTAACTTAAAATTAATACGCAAGTTAGCTGCAAAGAATGTTTTTGCTTATTAATGACTCCGTCATATTGCAGATTTTTTATTGGTATTTGGTCACCACATTAAATACCCTCATCTTCCCCCCTTAAATACTCCCTATCTCCAGGGGTTAGACAGTTTGCCTCTCACCTAGGCGAACCGGGCTCGATTCCCAGTGGGGCCGCTCCCGGATTTTCGCATGCTGCAATCGTGCCGGACGATGTCACTGGCCGGTGGGCTTTCTTGAGGATCTCCCGCTTCCCCCGCCCCCGCACTCTGGCGCTGCTCCACACTCACATCACTTCACCCTCAGCTCTCAAGACCGTGATATCAAGAGCCTTCCAAATATCTCCACTCTACCACCCATATCCAAGACCTAAACTCAGGCCCACACAAAGGTTTCTCGGAGCCTAACGGCGTATTATGACTCATCGACGTTTGTTGTTTCATATTTCGTTTTAGTGATTGTGACAAATCTTCCTAGCGACGATCGCTATTTTTTCTTCAACGTAAAAACTTTGCGTCAACGCACACTTTGCGACTGCAGTTGGCAATACTTCGATGGTAAATGTCTCTCTTTTGAATAAAATCGAGGCATATTTGTGTCTACGAAGTTTTCCAAAAGCCATTTGTGATGTCACTGTAATGAATACCACGGGCGCGAAGAAGAAAATAAGTATTAAAAATAGATACTTACCAAACATCTGTCAAATTTTGAAAAGTAGTGGTCTATCAAGAAGTTGTGTTTTAATATTTAATATTTTGTATATAATCTAACATGCGTCGTTCTTGTGCACTAATAATCAGAGCTCATAAGTACTATCCTACTAATAAAATTGCAGCTAGAAATAAGGAGTTTCTAGAATAGATGTGGTGTTTTGAGGCGATTACACTTTTCTAAACGAAAATTTTGCCCAAACAATGCAATCTAACTAACAGAATGGTATTTATTTTAGTGTTATTTCATTGAACACCTTATAACATGAAAATTATTAATTTCGTTCATTGTAATTTTTAACACGTAATATATGTATAATACAAAATGTTTAGACTTTTGTGAATACAAATCTCAGATATTTGAAAAATGTCATAGTTTGTGTGTATGATGAGAAAAATATTTAATAAAAGAACTAGTTAGTTAAAACACTGAAAAATAACTTTTAGTTGAAATAATAAGTAGAACAAACGGAGTCAAACTCGTTAATGTATTCTTTCTCTAGGCGAGGCTAACCATTTTGATACAATGTATTTGACGTATACACGACTCACTACAGTTTAAGTACATTGTCAGATGACTGTTAACACGAATTGTGCTACATTCTGTATCATCATTAAGCGTGCGTGTATTTCTGTTAGGGCACATATTCGTGTTACGATTTTGTACGTTTTACCCACGTTAAATTATATTTTACATGACTTTCTTTCATGTTTATTCCTTTTTAGAAAATTATTACTCTTGTGGAATGAAACACACCCAGTGATCACAAAGAGTATTCATTCAGCACCTTTAACGTGATAATCTATATTTATACCAATGAACTTAAATACATTTCCACAAATGAATTACAGTATGATGATGAAACACATCCATTCACAACCAAATTGTTATGCAACTGCCGGTACGAAATCTACAGAATAAAAAAACCTAAAATATGACCGCCAAAGAGTATTCATACAGTCATGGTTTAACAGGAAATTATTTATATTTTACATTTACATGCTCGAATTTGTAATGTTAACTTGATTAGAGTAGTGTTTGCTCACTGAATGATAGCATGCTGTACAAGTAGAGTACCTCAATACTAGCCGTAATGGGGAGTCGAAAAGGTGAACTGTCTGAAGCAGCGAAAAAGCGCATAATATCTTTATTTAAACAAGGTAATAGTTACCAAAAATGGCTGCTATGGTTCATTACAGCTTCTATACAGTGCAATACATTGTGTGTAAGTATGAGAACACAGGATGTACAGAAAGCAGGAAGAGATCAGGACGCCCTAAGGCGTTATCTGCAAGAGATGAACGTGAATTGCTCGGACAAGTGAGGATAAATCCAGGAGTCAGCGCTCGAACCGTCTGTCTACAATAATCCGCAACCGAATCTATAATACTGGATACAAGGCACGGAATCCGCGATTCAAGCCTACATCAGTGAAGTCAATAGGAAGAAGAGGCTGGATTGTTCTCGTAAACATGTTGATAAGGGAATAGATTTCTGGAAAAGGGTTATATTTACTGATGAGCGTAAGTTTCACTTATTTGGGCCAGATGACCAGAATGTGTTTGGAGAACACATAATAGTGAATTGCATCTTCAGAACATAACCTCAACAGTCAAGCATGGTGGAGGAATTGTAATGGTTTGGGATAGTCTGGGTTATTCTGGTGTAGGGGATCGCGTTTTCATTAACGATAAACTTAATGCACTCAATTATATCGACATATTGAAAAGTCATTTTTAAGAAAGTGCTTCAAAGTTAGGTCAAGAAAAGAGTTTCGTTTTCCATTAATACGACACGAAACACATGGCGTGTAAAACAAGATAGTGGCTTTTATATAACATCAGGAATCACTGAAAACACCCCCACAGTCCCCGGACATAAATCCCATGGAAAACCTGTGGACCGTATTGGACACAAGTGAGAACAAAGAAGTGCACCTTAAGGTACTTAAAGAAGAATGGAACAATATAGGTGAAGATACATCAAAGAAACAAAAAATGTCTAGGAGACTGCATTCTGTAATCAGTGAAAATGGTCTCCATGCTAAATATGAAACTAGTTAAATATTGGGTATGGATACCAATTTTCCTCGAACCAAGACTGTATGAATACCTTCTTAGCAGTTACATTCCATGTTTTATTACTCTCTAGATTTTGTACTAGTAGTTGCAGATTACTTTTTCCGTGGATATACAATATTTCGTCGTGATGTAATGGATTTGAGGAGATGTACACTGGTGTAAAATGAAGAATGAAAACCCGGACACAATGGTTCCACATGAATGAACATTTTATTAAATAATTATACATGTTGTATACTGTATATGACAATCATCACAGTGACGTACGCCTATGGACAGAGGCTACAGAGTGTCTTGAACAACAATGGCAATACCCTGTGTAGCCTCCTTCAGCGACGATGCAGTCGTGCATAGAGACGATCTTAAAGGTGTCGGATGTCATCTTGGGGAATAGTGTTCCACGCTAATTCCACATGTTGTTTCAATTGGTAGAGGTTTGTTTCCGGCATTGCAGACCGCACCAAATACCATTCCATCATGTCCCACACATGTTCAATGAGGGGACAGTTCGGGTGATCGTGCTGGCCAGGGGAGTTGACGAACACCTTCGAGAGCGTGTTGGGTAACACGAGACGTGTGTGCACGGGAATTATTCTTCTGGAAGAGGGCATCTCCTTGGTATTGTAGGAATGGCAACAAAATGAGCTGGATGATTTTCTGGATGTAGCAGTCACTCTTCAGTGTTCCCTCAACAAACACCAGGGGCGTATGGTCATTGTAGGCTATTGCTCCCCAGACCATGATTCCATGAGTTGGTCATGTATGTCGCTGCTGTATACACTCTAGTTGTTGCCGCTCTCGTCATCGATGCCTCACTCGCAAACGATTGTCAGTGGCGCCAAGCAGAATCTACTTTCACCACTGAACACAACTCTGTGCCATTGATCCCTCCAGTTGCGTCGTTCGCAACACCATCCGAGGTGGGCTGCACAGTGATGAGATGTGAGAGGAAGCCTGGCGAGTCGCACGAGTGATCGTAGCCCAGCATCCAGTAAACAGTTGGTGATAGTCGTAGCTGACACCCAGGATGCAACAGTGGCCCTCATGTGGGCGTCAGTCGCCGTGCGATCACCAATGGCAGCTCGTCTGATGCGGTGGTCCAGACGGGAAATCGTATGGCGCTGCCATCCGGAACCAGGTTGACGAGCATGTGCAACATCGTTGGACCACCGTCATCACTAGTGATGCACAGCAGACACTTCACATCCTACACATTGGGAAATTCCTCTGAAGGACCATCTAGCCCCCTTCAGGTCCACAATACGACCTCGTCCAAAGCCCATTAGTTGCACGAAGTGTGGTCATCTATGCCATCGTGGCATGTCTACAATACTTACTACATACAGATTGATGCTTCAAACAACAGAATACTTTTTCACCGAGTCAAATACAGTCGTTTGGGCTCAGCGGTGTTATGCCTAGTACACGATTCCTACTCTGCCCACAGCACAGCACTGTTAATCATTGCATGTACATCACTCTGTCAGTACCCCATGCACATATGGTGTTTCTACATCGCTGCTTTAGTGTGTTAATTTCTAATTTCCTCCTGTGTATTTAAGTTAATTGAATTAAACAAAGATTAGAAGATTGAATGTTGCTGTATGAATACGTTTTGCGATCACTGTACATACGGGCGACATGGTGGCTTGAACATATACATACCCATTTGAAAAAAAAATAAAAATAAACTATCAATTCTTTCTAGAACATTAAAATAATTTGAAAATTTTGAACACTTTTTTAACATACTAAAGAGAATATTTCTAAGCTCCATTATTAAATTACAACAGTTTTTATTAACATCTTTGTGGCAACTCATGATCATTATCTGGTATTTTCCCTTTCTGCATACGATGAAAATTCATCTGTGCAGTATCTGTCTCCCTCGTTGAAGTATGCGACCTTTTTTTTTTTTATCGTCGACACGAACTTGTGTTTGCAAAATGAACGGTCGTTATCAGAACTAACTCAAAGTATAGTTTTGTGTCATGGACGAACGCAAAACTGCTTTGCTTCGCGCTCATGCGATATATGGACGTCAATTGTTGGTTGAGCGGGGAACAGCTCTGACTGTTTTGCGCAGCGACTGCCATTGTTCTTGGGGCTCTTGTGTTGGTCAGGTTGGTAGCATTCTTTTGCCTCCGTGTTAAGGCTTTTTCGGCGTGGATGCTTGTAGAGTCTTCCACTTGGGTGCAAGATTGGGCGGCAGGTGAGCTGGCTGCACGCTAGCCTTAATATCCAAACAATTAGTATAGCATTAACGGCTCTGATATAGAAATGCTAGGTTATAAATATTACCAATAGTCCATAAAATATACATACAATAATTTTTTTTACACTTACGAATTGTATGACAATTGAATTATGATTAGCCTTTGCGGCGCGGGTGGTTGTTGAGTCTTCTGCTTGGGTGCAGAGGTGGGCAGTAGGCAAGCTGACTGCACACTGCGAGTTAGTAAGTTGAGGTTTAGCTGTCACGGTGGGCAAACATTGAGTGGAGTTTGATCTGCCACAAGTAGCGGTGAATCTGCTCTAAGCTGTCACACTTGATTGGCGATGTATCGTTAGAGTTAAGGCTGTATGCATGGGTGTGTAGCAACAAGGTTCCAGCTAGCATGGTGGCTTGGCGGCTCGGTAACTATGTGAGAGAAACAGCAAGTGGTACAACGCATGAAGACACTGTTTGATATGTGTTGTAGTCGTTTGCTGTTAAAATACAGGTGGTTTTGCTATGAACTGTATTTTAAAAAGTGCTTGCTGGAAAGTTACGTTTTCTCACTTGTAAAATACCCGGCTTGAGTGTTGTGCAGGAACATTATGGAAAGGCACAGATTAAAGTCGTTAAAGTTGTTTGACCGCTATTTAATGTCGGTTTGCCATTAACTGTATTTTGTTCTGTTTTCTTTTTCATGTGTGAAGTGGCCGGCTTGAGTGCTGAGCAGTATGATAATGCGAAGACACCGATTAAAATACATTAATGTTGTTTGAAGGTAATTTAATATCGGTTTGCCATAAACTGTGGTTTGAACAGTTTAAATTTTGTAGTCGTGAAATGGGCAACGTCGTTGCACTTCTGTACGGTCAAATGTTCTGCGTGTGAGCACGAGCTTGTCTGGTGTGCCATTGATTTACTCTGTGCTGTGACATGGTTTTCCTTGCACGACAAAACAGTGGGTTTTGTGTGCCGCGTTTTGATGACGAAACTTCCTGCATGTCGTTTGAGAATCTGAGCTATTGGAGTTCGCTGTGCACCCATCTAACTCATTGTCTCGCCCGCTTCATGTGTTGGGTAACATCTTTAAGATTAATTTTGCGGGCTGGAGGCAGTACGCTGTGCGACAGAACAACTGTTCCCAAGACCACACGAGGGAATTTATGATGATAGTGTAGAGTAAATTTTGCCCTTTTGTAGAATTGAGCAATGATTGTCATCCTCTCTGAGATGACTTAATATTTTGTAACACCATTTTGTGATGAGTTATGCATAAATTTAAAAAATGTCTTCGTCATTTAGGGTGTTTTAGCCAAAATATAATGGGCCTTGTAAACATTTTCGAATGCAGAATTCGGTAGATAAATAAGGTCGATTCAGACTCAGTAAATTTCTAGAGTTAGTAGTTGAAAAACGTCGATTCTGGTTCAATTTTTATTCATTTTGTTCATCCGTCATAAATTCTGAAGTGTAGAAGTATTTATTTTGTGTTTGTGTGTATATATATATATATATTATATATATAAATATATATATAATTTATAATATTTCTATATATAGATAATTTATAATATTTCTAACATACCATCTCTATATTTTAGCCACTAATTTCAATACTAGTTTAGATTTAAAGGCCAGTGGATCAGCTACCTCTTTCAAGAACGATGCAGTCAATTTTAGTGTGTTAATAAATGGCAAGCATGTATAGCAGTATTGTAATTTAGTTAGAAAATTTATGAATCATTCGAAGTTTATGCTTTTGTTTGTTACTTGGTACCTATTGGTAATTAGTGACTCCAATGTAAAAATAAACTACTGTCTCATCCTTTTAACCACCCTACATCTAATGCCATAAAATAAAAGTGGTACAGAAAGAAATTCCACTCGTCTCTTCCGAGCGTAGTCGCTAATAGAGTACTGAGTGTTGTGAGAATGTATAATGCCTATTGCTTGGTTTTATAAGCCTAACAAAAGAGAGTCGATCGGTAATCTCCAGGCCACTGGGGTACCCTCAGATGATGGTGGCGATATTGATAGTTGGTGCAAAAGGTTTGTTGCTGTACTTCAGGGTGTTGAAAAAGTTTCTCCCAGTATAATGGAGCAGGGAGCAGGTCCAAAGGGAGACAGTGGGTCAGTGTCTGGTAGGGCAACATTGGCATCCCATTTAGTTAGTAAAGTGTTACTTTAAGAGTATTCAACACTTAACACATTTTGAACTGCGTATCCTTCTGGAGGTTAATACATCTATTGATCGTGTATAAAGAAGCATGGCGTGAATAACAGATTTAGAACACATTCAGGGACTTACTCCATGTTCTATGGGTGTGGCCCTAGATGTACTTCTGGATGGTTTGGGCAGAGGTAATTGTGGCATCAAGTAAACTCTAGATTGTGTGGTGCTCTGTCTTCTAAAAGTATGATACAGGACGTGGTGCTGAACTATGTTCACAGGTTTTAGAAATATGAGAAGAACATGAGTCGATGCATTCGATAGCTTATGGAATGTTCGGTTGTGTTAGTCATGTCATTTACCGATGAAAAATCGATTTCTCTAGTTCTAGAAAATATGGCCCCTTCAGCTTGGCAGATGTGTACCTTTATGACAAAACCTAAATCTGTGGAGGAACTTAAGGCTTGGGGAGTTGAAGTTGATAATCTGAGGTATTCCTGTGGTCTGTATCATTAAGAGCAAAAGGTTAAACATGATATTAATGTGGACTATGGGGAACTTTGCAGTGTTAGGAAGACCAAGGTAACATATTAAAATTGTCAGAAGGCTGGCCACTATGCTTCACATTGTAGATTGCTGCAAAAAGGAAACCGGAGATGTTATAATTGCGGTCGATTAGGGTTCTCTCTGATGGAGTGAGGAGGAACAGCTGGCAGTAGCACAAACAGGGAAAGTAAAAAAACCAGTGGGTTTCATTTGCTGTGGGAGAGGTTGAGTTACAAGCAATGATATATACTAGTGTATGTTCATGTTTTCTGAGTCAAGAGTTTGCAAGTTAGTTGGTTAAGGCTCAGCCCACATTAAAACATTGTATTTTGGCTTAAGAGGATTGTACATTGTAGGTGGCCAATGGAAAAGAAAGTCGTGTTAGTATGTCTGCAACCTTAATTTTGAAATATCGTGATATGCTTGGGCATGACAATTTTGGGTGGTTCCCAAACTAATATGTGATTTAATGCTTAAGCAAAATGTTTTGTAGGAAACCAATGTGATGTTGGAATGCAAAAGTAAATTGTTGATTTTCTGTTTGTTTTTTTCCGGAATACCCAATTTCTTTGAAGGGTCACACATATGTAAAACAGGTCAAGGCTTGTGTGAGGATGGAGATATGGCGAGGAGATGTATGGTGTTCAAAAAGGACAATTGAATAAGGTTGACAAGCTATATCCTGATATGTTTGGCAAGTTGAAGGAATGTGACCTTCTTCCGTATAAAATGCCTATCACCGACGATAATTCAGTAAGTTATACTCCACACCAAGACTCTCCCCAAATTGTTTGCATGTCGTAAAATAATGAATGTTTTGTAAAGGCAGAACATCATTCATCGTAGTTAATCACCATATGCTTCACCAACTTTTCTGGTTTCGAAACAGAACCTGATAAATTTAAATTGTTATTATATTACCATATCGTGAACAAACAATTAAAGCGGATCCTTTTCCGATGCCGACTACAAAAATTCTGTTCATATACTTGACACAGGCTTCCTACATCGCAGTTTGTTTCTTTAAATTCGGATTTCCATCAGTGCACATTAGAGGGATAAAGTAAGAACTACACAGCATTTGTTACTCCTTGAAGCCATTTTGAATGGCAGAGATGGCTGTTTGAGATAAATTTTGGTGGCAGTTGCTTGTTACGTATTTTGGCGAAGGTATTCGAAGATATCCGATTTGACATTGTTGTTGTCTAATTTTTGGATTACAGCTGTGTCTTTTAAAATAACCTTGAAAACCATATTTTACATATCCATCAAGTGTTGGTGAAGTTTAGAGCAGATGGTTTTACAGTCATCCCTGAGAAGGTGTCCTGGGCTATGGAGCAAATAATGTTTCTAATTTATATCGAAAGTAAAGAAAGGCTACTGATGAACCCTGCGAAGATCGCGCCAATTGTAAACTTGCGAGTTCGCAAAAATGTGAAGGGGGTAATTCACTTTCTATAAATGCTTGGGATTTTTTTTTAATTTCCTCCCTGATTATACAGCCATTTGTGCACCTCTAAACTATCTAAAGAGGAAGCACGGTGAGTTCTGCTGGGGCGAGAAGCAGCAGAAAAGTCTTCAGGCTCTGAAATAGGCCATCTCACACCCACTGATCTTAAGCCTCCCTAGGTTCGTCCAGCATTTTGTATTACAGGTGAATGTGAGTAGTCGGCCTCTAGGTGCAATATTGTTACAGCATAAGAAAGGATACTTAAAAACTATTGATTATGACAGTAAGACCTTATCACAGGCGGTGCAATTGTGAAGTGTATATGAGAAGGAAGCATTGGCCTGCGTTTTTGAAGTAGAAAAATTTGCAGTGTACATCGAGAATGCTGAGAATGATCAGATAATCGATAACCACACTTTAACTTGGTTATTGTCGCACCCTCGTTAGCTTGGAAAGATGGGGAGGTGGATTATATGGCTTACCCGATTTCGTTTCATGATTTCTCATGTGCAAGACGAAGAAAGTTGTGTCGCAGATGGTCTATCACGAATGAATGATCCAGCCGAGTTTGTCGTGCCTCACATTACCTCTGAAGAGACTTCAGTAGGTGAGCTTTGTAATATTTTACACTTAGTACTTGAAACCTTTCTTAACATACATTAATGCCAGGAAGATGAGCATGAGAAAGAGTTGATTGGAAAAAATTCAGAGATGCAAGTACACAATTATAAGTTGTTGAGAGGAGTTGTACAATTCATTGAAAAAAAGTCCATGTGGATGCCCAAATCATTAGTACAAATGATTTCGGAATATTTACACGATACCCTCGTCCGAGCACATAAGGTTAGAAAGAAAACAGAGCTCAAAATTCGGAAATAATATTTGTGGCCATGGCAGCATTTGAATATTGACATGTTTTGTTCCCCACCCTGGTCAAGAAAGGTAACAATTTCTTATTGATCTTGGTAGATGGATTCACCAGATTTTCTGTGCTGATGACTATGTGTGATATGAAGGCTTCAGCAATAGCTGGTAAGTTAGAGAATCATGATTTCAATATCTTCGGGAGCTTTAAACTTCTGATTTCTGATATGGCATCATATTTTGTTGGAAATATATAGCAAAATTTAGTTTTTAGTTTAGGGATTTAGCAAGTTCAGACTAGCAAGTATTACACCTGCCCAAATCTTCTAGAGCAGTTGAACAAATCAGCGAAAACACATTGGCTAATTTCCGCCATGAGAATAAGAGAATATGGGACAATAGTATTTTTGAACATATTCTTAAATACTGTACTATATGCAGTTATGGCAAAATCTCCAGGTTTTGTTTTGGCAGGAGATTCCACATACCTTGATAAAGATTTGAGATATAGACATTTTTGTTTTTGTTGGCATATCTCGTAAATTCTCCATCGAGGTCTGAAGGAAGCCTATCCGGCTCTTTTAAAGAAACATGAAAAATATCTGAGAGTTATAATAAGAACTGAATACTTAGTCTAATTAATGTAGGAGAACTTGTTCTTTGTAAGAAAGTTACTCAAATTAAAGAAGTGAATTATGTCTCAGCCAAGTTGGCAGTAGCATATGATGGACCTTATAAGGTTCAGGGTTTTCTGACACCGATTACAGTAAACATGGTAGACCTTTCTAATATTTTAGTTGTATGGCTGTAAAATTGTACACAGCTTAATCGTCCTAATGCAATTCAATATATCTGTACCTGGCCAGAAAGTTGAGGATTATCTGCATTGTAGGGTGTTAATGTGTTACTTATATTGTCTTTTGAGAATTTTATTTATTTATTCTGAGGGTTTTGAGTTATTGTTTTGGGAGGGCTGTAGTATTGGGTTTGGTTTTTTTGTCAGTTTTGTTGTTGTTTGAAACTTATTTGTAGATATATTCTAACTGTGCAAAGGGCAACCAAGTTATTGCCTTTATTTTGTAATACAAGGGTGTTTGAGGAGTTTAGACTGTGACACATGGATGCCACATGTTGGCTGATCAGGGAGTGGCTGTGACTATTCCGCATGTCAACTGCCGTTGGTGTAGGAGATTGTGTGTTGGTCAGGTTTGCAGCTTTTTTTCGACGATTTTTAGCGTGGGTGGTTGTTGAGTATTCTGCATGGGGGCAGGGGTGAGCAGAAGTGAACTGGCTGCGCACACTGTTTTAGTGAGTTGAGTATTAGCTTCCATGGTGGGTTTTCACACTTAATGGGCAATGTTACATGATAGTGAATTACTGTATGCACGCGTGTGTCGCAACAATTGCCGGTGGGAATGGTGGCCCGGCAATTACGTGCGTGACGTGAGCGGACCAGCATGTGGTGACGTACACAAAGGGACTGCTTGATATACATTGAAGTTGTTTAATGTTAAATACAGGTGGGTTTGCTTTGACCTGTAGTTAGAATAGTAGTCTCTGGAAAGTAACATTTTTTCACTCGTGAAATGCACGGTTTGAGTGTTGAGCAGCATGATTATGCGAAGGTACCGATTAAAGATGTTAAAGTTGTTTGACAGTTTTTAAATGTCGCATTGCAATGAGCTGGATTTTGAACTGTTTGGATTTTCACTCGTAAAATGCCTGGCTTGTGTATTGCACAACATGATTATGCGAATGCACCTATTAAAAAACATAAAATTTATATGAAGGTAATTTAATATCAGTTTGCCATATACTGTGGTTTGAACAGTTTGGATTTTGTAGTCGTGAAATGGCTAATTTCGTTGACACTTTGCATTATGATGGCCAAATATCCCATATGTGAGCACAAGCTTGTATTGTGTGCCATAGAAATTTGTTTTGTGAGCTGGAGGCAGTACACCATGCAGCAGAACAGCTGTTCTCTCTCCATGACCATGCTAGGGAATTTATGACGTTAGCATCAAGTAATTTGTCCCCGTTAATAAACATGAACAATGATTCTTGTTCTCTGTGAGTTGACTCTTAACTAAATGTTTTATATGATGTTTTGTAATGAGATGTTTAGATGACTCTGTTTCCTGGTTTGTGTGTGACCGTTAATTACTTGTTTTATATTGTGAAACAGGCCCCACATTGGGTGCCAAACTGTTATGATTATGAGGTTATGTTGTGAGTGTGTGGGATTATCAGCCAGCAATAATAATAAATAATAATATTTACTAACATTTGTGGAGAAAGAAAAAATATATAAAATAATGTTGTCTTGCAATTTGTGTGAGAGTTTGTGCTTTGTGGTGTCTCGTCGAATACTCCAACACACAAGTACACGTTAACTTACACCCCTTACGTCACTCCGACAGTACACTTGAAGACACACAAAAGCAGCATTTTGTGTGTGTAATTGTGGATACTGTAAGTGCGATGTACATAGGCACAAAGTGTAAGGAAGTGTAATTGCTGTAGAATGCTCTCCTGGACATCAACTAGCTATGTTCAGAAATTATCCAATCTGGTTTTACCCACACATGGGGTTTCACTGACACTTGTGAATTAAAGTTTCCAAAATAAATCAAAACATACACAATAGCCATGCAGACATGTTGGTGTTGAGTGCTACAATTACTTCTGCAAGAAAACACTAGAAGTAAAATTAATTCAGTGTAATATTAATTAAATTGTAAAAAATGATGCAAAAATTAAACACAAAACAATATCTTGCAAAAGTCCCTTACACCTGTTCCTGTCATTTGCAAAACACTTCAATTCTTCCTTATAATACATTAACTTTACTCACAAGCTTGAACATGAACAATTAAAATTTTACTCGGTGAGTACAAATCAGTGAGCATGAGATTCATTAAATTCCCTGAGTATACTTTGAGTAGTGTTTCTCCAAATCTGAATTTATGCCAATTGAAATAAAAATTTAAAGTCTCAAAAATTAAAAAAAAATTAATGACTTCATAAATGTTTGTCAACGTAGTATTGCTCAGTTGAAAATATATTGAGAATGTTTCCAAAACAAATGTCCATCCTATGGTAATAAAGTTCATGAGTGGGACTTGGATTATTTCTGCTGGCTATACCTTCCCCTTGGTCATCTTATACTACTTTGCAACGGACCACAGGTTGTCATTACATTTCTTCATAAATGGATAATCCGTAATTATTGGGCCTCTTCTGCACATGCCCTTGCCTCACATTTAATAATGCTCAACTTTTAACATTATTTTAACACTTAACAAAATTTCAATAGGTACTTTAAAATGACACGAGGCTGCTCTCTTGCAGAGCGACTGTCCCTGAGAAAGCCTGGTCCAAGAAGAAGGAAAGTAGACTAGCCAGCAACCCACTTCCTGGATTTTGGCGCAATATTCTCGTATCCAATTACAACCAGCATCCTAAATGGAGCTGTCTGAGATTAGGACAGCGCGAACATGCCAATGACTTATAAACGTCAAAAACAGTTGACCACCTGTGACGTAACATTCGTCCTAGACGTCGCGTACCTATGTGTCTCTGGCGCTCGCAAGCCCTCCAAAAACTATCAAAACTCATAAATATACATATTTAAGCAAGTTTTAACACAAGATAAATCCATTTTAAGTGAAATGCTAACAATTTATACAAATCTGTAAGAAAATAAACAATATTTAAGTTTACCGCGACTTTTGCAAGACGTTGACTGAATTAAGAACAGACATTTAAATATGGTGGCAAACATTAAAAAGAATATATAAATAATCACAAGACGCCCTCCAAAACTATGTAAACATTTTCCTAACCCTAAAATACATACAAAATACAATCAAAATATACATGTTACTAAAAGTAAACAAAGAAATTGAAAAGTAAATTAACAAACTGAAAAACATAAATGAACACTGTGACTTGGATAACTGTGCATATTTTTTAAATATTTTAAATCAGTTAGTGTGTTTTAACCACAATCTCTAATAATGGGTCTTGTAAACATTTATGACTAAATAATTCTGTAGATATACAAGAACGATTTTAACTCAGTAAATTTTTTAGAGTAATTACTTGAAAATGGTCGGTTCTGGTTCCAGCGTTATTTAATTTGTTCAATCGTCATACAATCTGAAGTTGTAAAAATTGTGTTGTGTTTATATTTTATGGATCATTGGTGATATTTCTTACGTACCATTTCTATATTATAACCATTAATTGCTATACTATTCGTTCAGCTATTAAGGCCAGTGGAGCAGCTTTCTTTATGGAGACTGATGGCAATGTATTTTATGAATTGCATGCACGTAGGGCATTATTATTACAGAGTTAGTAAACTCCAGAATCATTGGAAGTCTATGCTGCCCTTTTGGCGGCCCTACATCTAAAGCCATCAAAGTGGGCCAATAATACACCTGCTTGAGCATACAACAGTGTTTGTGTTCCCAAACTCACCCTTACTGAGGCCAGATAATCCAACAATTTTCCATGGAAGTTTTAATAGAATTCATAAACATCTACGTTTTTTTTTTTTTTTTTTTTTAAACTGCGATGCATTACAGCCACGTGTGTATGCGTATAATGTAATCTTGAAAATACAAGAACGCAGTTGTTATGTAATGACCGTAACTATTGTGGTGTATATCGCAACCTAACACACTTCGTGTCCTGCGACCAGCATTTACCCTTCTTTTTCTTGAGTAATTATATTTCTGTGTCGTCCTCTTCGTTTTCACCTGGACTGCAATGCCATTTGTTGCAAATACCTTATAAAATTAACATTTTAAAACATTTTGTCAGGTAATAGCGTGTTTCAAGTGCCGCTCGGCACTGCAGCAAATAAGATGCAGTTCTGTCAGTAATTTTACTTCTGTTCATGCAGTTTGAGCTGCTGTGAGCACAGAACATTACCCTGTGAATAATTACTTGAACCTTAAAATGAAAATAAGGACTATGTAGCTCATAATAGATGACTGAACAGTCTCTTTAGGAAAACAAAACTCCTGAGCCAAGAAAATTATGTTCTGTAGTAATATGTTATGAACAAAAATATTTGTTAAGGGCTAAGGCCATAGCATTTAAAAATAAACTGGAACTATATTTACACAAATAGAAATTATCTTAACATTTTAACATATTTTTGTTGACCATAGAAATTAAATATATGTTATAGCAGAATCCTAATGCCAACTAAATAAGGATATTTAATTTAATTGAAGAAAGTACTAAGTCCACACATGAATTTTCTGTTAAGAAGCATGATATTCACGCCATAATTTAAAGCTTCGAACAAACAATGTCATTGTTGCCTTTAGCAAAATAATATATAGTAAAACAAAACACAGATACAAACAAGAAATAAAAATATAATTGAACTGATGACTATGTCCACATATTAATGTTTTATTCAGTAAGAGGCATGATTGTCACGCCACACCTCATTAGTTAATACTGCTGTGCACAAGTCGTGTCTTTGTTCATGTTATCGCAGTAATATACCGGATGTTCACCAACAAATGATAATAAACACCAAAGTGTGGTAGATAAGTACAAATGGAACATATTTTATCAAGGAACCAATAATCCAAAGTCCATATTTAATCTGCTAATGGAAGTGGCAATTTGCAGAGTGGCGACTAAGCAAACTTGTGTATGTGACGTTGTAATCAGCCCGTGTGCAGGTCTGCGTGCTTGATAACACAGCTCAGTACCGCGCGGTCGCAGTCTCGGAGGTGCTACGTCTCTACACTTCCTGCAGGATATATTACCAGAGTACTTGGAGGAAATTACTTTAGATGCTCGTGAGGCGATATGGTTTCGGTAGGATGGAGCCTCGCGTCATTTCGCAATTGCTGTTCGCCGGCACCTCGACGTGCACTTCCCGAACCGGTGGATAGGTAGGGGAGGCCCCATAGCATGGCCACCACGCTCCCCTGACATCACATCATCTGACTTCTGGCTGTGGGGTCACATCAGATCGATGGTGTATGCCACACCACTTGACACAAGGGATGAGCTAATTACACAGGAAAACTTTGCACATGTGCGCCGCAACATGCTTCAGCGCTGCACCACCTGGGTGGCCGACGGTGGCGGACAGTTTGAACAGACACTTCGAACAGGGACATCGAACAGACACTCTGTCCCAATGCCTTCAGACCAAACGTGTAAATAAAGTATCGTTTCATTGCACTGCCTGTAACCTAGTTATTGTGATTGCGTACCCGCCCCTTCACATTTCCACTGCAATTAGCAGGTTAACTATGGACGTTAGACTATAGGTTCGTTGATAAAATATGCTTAAATTGTACTTATCTACCCCACCCTGGAGTTTATTATCATTTGTTCGTGAACATCCGTTATAATATAGGTAAATAATTATGCCACCCAAAACCGAAAATACCTTTTAATTTAAGAAAGTACTACTAAACCCATGCTTTGTTAAGTTAAAGCCATTATTTTCACACCAAACTTTAGTTTGCTATTCTCCTTGTGCACAAATCACTGTAATTTTTTTAATGTTCTTCTGTGCAAATATTCCGTCATAGTAATAAGATCTTTCTTTTTGTCATCTGACACGCCTATTGTTGTCTCATCAGCTCTATTTTACAGTTCTTAAAATCCTGACAAGGTTTTTCCTTTTTTTTTTTGTACTTTTTGCAGTCATCCGGTCTTCAATCTCATTGAAAGTTTCCTTAAAGTTATTACTACTGGAGTTGTATTTTTAATCCATGAAAAAGAAGTTAAATTAATCTCTGTCTTGTTAGTGCCATTTTAACATGTTTACTGGAAGTCTAGGCAGTCATCCAGTCTCATTTGCAGCTCTCTAAATGGCTGTGTGATGCGAGCTTTTTCATCATTTCCGTCGGGTCATTTCGAACATAACATGTTACAAATTTCTTTCTCCTTTTTATTAGCGCAAAGTCATGGTCGCATGCTAGGAAACTGTGATCTGAAACTAAGTATTTTGTGTTCTATTGACTCATATGTGCCAGTAGTAGGGCGTGGGCGATCTGGCCCACTTTTGATTTATTGGATTATCGATTAAATTAATCGGGTAATTATTCCGTTTATTTAATCCGATCAAATGGTCGAATTAAGGCATGTTGAATAAGATTGGCTTAATACGATGAAATTAATCAAATGAAATTAATTTGATTGATTGATAACATAATTAAAATTAACTAAATTTTAAAATTTGTGTGATTATATATTTGGTATGTGTGTGCAAGAGTGTCATAAGGGGCATGGGTATTTATTTTTGGAGAGCAGCAGCATCGATGTTCACTCTTGGACGGCTTGCAGTCGACTGAGGTGTGAGGTGTACAGGTACGTGTGTGTGTATGTGTGTGTGTGTGTATATATATATATATATATATATATATATATATATATATATATATATATATATATATATTGTAATAGTGGTAATATTGTTATTTTTGTTTAGGGGTTAAATATGGTACTGAGGAGGGTGTTTCGGGAGCCAGACAGGGGGGTTCTGGATAACTTGGGAAGTCGTAGGACTAAGCTGGGTGGAGGAGGCCCTTCCAGATCGTTGTCCTGTATTATACTAAACTCTAGATACATGTAATGGCTGAGTTGGGAAATGCGTAATTAGAAATAACGAAGTATAGGATTGTATGTATTTCTACAAAATGAAATAATTACCAACTAATTTAACCACGAGACATTACAAATAGAACATATTTGATTACAAATCAATAAACTGCAAAGAGAGATGAATATGATTTATGCACATAACAAATTACTAGCTGACCACAATGAAATATCCTTACTATCGAAACGCAACTACCTTCACTCATGGACTTAAACAAAAAGAACGAGTTAATACTAAAGATGCAACATTTCAAATACATAATGAACCACTTCACAAATCAATTAAAATTATTTACCCTGCTTACGACGCATGTAACAAATGGAGCACAAATTAAAAATATTAAGAACTCCCAAAGTAATTTCTCTACCAAAATCAATTAAAACTGAGAAATGTCCAACATACTTTCCATGGAACCAAACGAGTTGCATTAAATCACACAAAAAACATACGTTTAAAATACGCACTCTACAAACAAACCCAAAAACGACACATCCTGCATTATACTTATGTTGCAACGAAGTAATTAACCAAGCAAAAATGTATTTTACATCCCAAGAATCTAGGTGTCATAAAAATTTAGGAATGACCTACTAAAAAGAATCCGAAAAAATCACACATCCAAAATTAAAACTCACTTAAAGCCTCAAGCAACGAAATTATTGAATGCACTAAGTCCTACAACACACACATAACAACTGGTAACAAATGACCCACACTCATAGACATTCATTTAAACACGGGAACGAAATGCCCAGCAGAATCAAGGGTAATTATACCTACAACACACATGTAACGTTTGAACTACATACAAAGTTCTTTAACTATTCCATATAATTTGTTTCAGAAATCAATTAAATCTCAGAATTTTACTAATACCACGACCGAAATACTAGCTAATCACGATATACACTGATGACCACTTAAACACAAACAAGGGAAGACTTATCCTCAATCACACTGAACATTTCAAATATGCACATGAAATATTAATCACAGCCAAAGAAATATAAATTAATTTAACATTTACAACACAAACAAGTCAATTCACCTAATCTCGCACAAAAGTATACAAAAGAAAATACCAGACAACTTACCTCATTTCCACACTTTAAATTAATAATGCACAATTTAACTTAACAGCCATGTATAGTGTTTGTTCCTAGAAAAAATTAATTTTTAAAAATAATTAACTCTTTCATGTCATAAACAAAAACGATGTATTCACAACTGCACACAAGAATGAGATATAAATTAAAGATGCACAAATGCAGTTTACTGCTCTGTATACTTTCCCTAGCATGAGAAACATATTTAAAACAATTCACTTTTAACAAGCAATAAAACTTCTATTGAAGCCTAGCACGATCATCTGCTCATGTCGAAGCCGATGGAACCTCGGTATAATTATACAGACATAGATTGGCTTCAGAAACACAGTTCACACTTTGCAATCATGTTTATAAAAAATATAGGACACGAATTTATTATATGATTGTGAAATGTATTGTATGGTGGGAAGGAGAGTTTATGAAGGTTAAACATGATCGCTCTCCAGCAACCAGCATCCAGCCAGTCCAATTTCTGCAACACAACTGGAAGAGTGCCGTTAGCTGCCTGTGTGCGAGAAACCATTGACCACCCTCTGTCTTACCCACTTGCTCTCGCCTCCTCTCTCTTCAGTCCTGAAGCCAGGGTTAACAACCCCAGTCCTTTGTGGAGAAGACCATTGGAAAAAAAATTTCAAACATTGCGTCCCGAACTGATATTAAAACTAGTATTCACAAAACTATCTTTAAGATGCAATATTCCAAGAAATATCATGTCCCAATAAGAATGTAAATGACATGGAAATATAAATACCTTCAACCGACACAATTCCAAGAAATAGCAGTGAAAAACAATGAATTACAAACTCAACCTATGTTATGTGCAACAAATTAGCATTTAATTTTAAATATTCCCAGTGGTGATTGAATTACGTTCCAAAAATGTTCAAGCTGTACAATTCCAGGAATTTTATCGACAAACTAAACAAATACTTTTGGTAAAAATTTAAGAGATCTGCTGTTCACCCTAATCGGCTCCCAAGACCCCGCAGCCAAGATGTACACATTATATTTTTAAATTAATTATGTGTCAGCTATTTGAAATGTTTAAGTACTGTAACCATTAAAAAGTAATATATGGCGATTGATATTTCAAAAAAACAGTTTTCACATGGAGCAATCGTTAAACTCACATTTAAAACATTTTGGTACATAAGTCGCATATTTGACAAACAGTACTAATGCAATGACATCATTTCCAAAGTACAGTAAACAAACGTGTTTTGTATGTAACATCGTTCATAGTTTCAAATAATATTATTATTATTTTATAGCCGAGAAAATAAAATACATTTTTCTCTGCCTCTATGAGATGAAAAGCTCAAATATATTCGGTTATACCACATCCAAAGTTTTGTGTACATGACAATAAAGTCTGTTTGTAATACGTTCCTTTAGAATCAGACCTAACCCTTAAATATACTCACAGAAAGTGAAAAATGCCTTTAGATATGCCAGAGTTTAACCAAAGTCCATAGCAGCATACATCATCGTGTAGAAAAACATAATACTTACCCATTTAATTTATCCTTATAGGTTAAGTTATAATGTGTGTTCTATAGCACAAAACTTTAATTTAAATGTTATAAAAATGTTCTGTGTGATAAATGTTTTGACATTAATTATGAACAAAAAAAAAATTATGTTATTTGTTTTAATAGTAAACCATATTGAACTTTACTGTCGTGTTACATATGTAAACCAGATATTTAAACATATGCTAAGTTAATAGTGTCAAAGTACAGAGTGAAGACACCTGAATTATGTTACAATGTTTTATTTATTATCATAATTTACCAACAATGTCTCACAATCTTTTAAGATCTTGATTCTTCATCCACGAATTGTGAGCTTTCGAGAAGCCATTCCAGTGATGTAAGGAAGTACGTTTCCCTCTCACAGATTTTGTTAACTAAATATTCATTTCGAGAATTAACTTTCTGTAATTCGTCTTCATAGAAACCACCTTTAATAGGCCCTCCTTCATAACTTTTCAGGTAATATGCTCTAGGAAACTACTGTTGTAATGATATTCTTTTAAATATTTTGTACAACCAGTTAATAGTATATTTGTTCTCAAAAACACCTTTAAGTTCGGAGGCATGTACATATTAGTCAACTTTGAACTTTTGCCCTCTCTCATCCACTACTTTAGGAATATTATATACCGTTTTCATCAATCAATTTTCTGCAATCTTTGTGGATGCCATCTTGATAATTCAATGGAATCTCGAATTATAAAATTTAAGCATGTCAGGCAAAATGCCCACCCATTTGTAACTACTATTCGAAGTGAAATGTCATTAGTTTCTAAATAGACCTATTAAAAAACGAGGTCCCTCTGTCGGTCTGCAGCAATTTTGGCATTCTTTCTTACAGAACTGTTTTCTTGAAGCATTAACTTGTTTCCCAGTATTGTTCTTCACAGATATACCCCATGCATATTTTGAATATACATTTATAACTGTTCAACTATACTTGTATACATTAATATATTTCGAAAGCATAGTCATTTCACACAGATTGACTTGAAAAAGATAATTTAATCCATGAGTTGTAACCATTCTTCTACGGAACCTTACATGCACAGGAACATAGAGTTATTGAACAATATTAATATACTTCATTACTAATATAACATTCTTCAGTCAATTCTTCAATAATAGAAACAATTTAGGATATTACAATATACGGGAGAAAACCAGTCGCCAACTTCATCATCATTTATTCCAGTTCCAGCAATATATCCTAATAAATGTAATTTTGGGTGGGTTTGCATCTATTGAACGATTATTTTCGTTCGCACGATGGAGAAGTTCCTTATATTTCTCCAAATTCGTGTCAGAGTACCGATTTGGAAAGTTTTTAAATAATAATTCAAACAATCCTTCACTCACATCAGTAATGTAATCGCCTATTTTAATTCTATTCTCAGGTAAAAATATAATTACTGAATCTCCCAGGAACCATATATTTCCATTTTGGTATACACCAAATGTCGTATCGCACATAGGTGAAGAATGTTTTAAAGCTAAATAGCATAATGTTAAATGGAAAGGTTTTGCTTTTTCTTCTGTAAGATTCTTTTTATTTAATCTCCAATGGTATTTTATTAGGTGTAATCATCACAGAATGTAATGTACCTATTCTACTTGTAACAGGTTTTAATATTTCTTTGTTTAAAACATCCTGTTCTGTACAGGCTGGTTTAGCTTGTAAATATTTTTCCATTACAGCAGAAATAATGTTGTTTAATTCCGAAACAGAGTCAGACATTTTTGATTGTTACATTAACATTCAAGTATTTCAATGAACAAAGGCATTAGTTTTCTAGCTGGTGCACTAGATCGACTTTCTGCTACAATATGTTGAGTAGTTTGAGCTTTATCAAGCTTATCGACTTTACGTATAACCATATATAATTTATTTGCAATATGCTTTTGCAAATCATTAATTACTACTCTTAGATTATTTTCCATATATGTAAGTTGTGTTCTAAGAATTGTGTTTAACATATCATTGAATTCCTTAGTTAACACATCTAAACATTCATCAATTATAATTTTGTTACTCTGTATCTCATCCAGAATATTTGTTAAAATGTTCGCAATTACACCCGTGTTCTTATAAACATTATTCCCATCAATTAACTTTATTAATTTATCTTGTATATCAGTTGATTTTTATTTAAATATGTTTAGTGTAATAGTATTTAAGTCTTCCATGTATCCTTTATTTACCACAAAATGTTCTTTCACAGCAATACCCACAGTATGTAATATATGTCCATTCAATTCACAATTCCCATTGCAATTTTTTGTTTTTTTTTGTGATGATTGTCTGTTATGCCACTATGTCCAAACTTTGAAATACTCATTATTATTTTTCTTCTGGAAGTATAAAACTGCCAAATCCACAACAATATCTCCCTTTATACAGGGCAAGTGCAGACATAATTACCAGAAAACCATACTTGTTTTTCCAGCAGTGAAAACACCCATCTTTAAACTTTGTAAATGACATATCACCCAAAAGATGGTCATTGTACATATTTGTATATTCATATTGTCAATTTGAAACACAAATAATAAATTTGCATTATCATGCAAATGATGTTTTCTAATATGTGCATAACTTTGGGATACATAAAAATAATCAATTTTTGAATGTTTATCAAAACTAAAATACTGTTGTATTTCACCCTGCAGTTCGCACCAAACATCGTAAAATATAAATACGGAATTGGGCAATGCTTCATTCAGAGGTGCAATATTGTCATTATTAGTAAAAGGGAAATATCGCATTCCTTTAATTAGCAACAAAAAGTTTGCTAAACTTTGATATTTCTCTTGTTGTATTGTTTCAGAAAACACACATACATTTTCAAACTTAAGTCCATTCGGATGTTCCAACATCGACATACTAACGCAAGTTTCTCCACAAGAAGGACCACTTATTATATAGTGTATATTTTGAGGTCAGATAATTCCATGTTTCTGTTCAAGTACATTATCTTTCATAGGTACAGTTACCATAAGATGCACACTTTGTTTTACAACCTATATAAAACTATAAATGCTAGCCTATATATAGGTTTGTGTCCAGTTGAAAATAATGTTTTATACTAAACGCATCAAAAAAGGTGGCAGAGTATTGAATACATAAATAAATAAATAATAATTTAAATTGCATTAACTGAAATACAATTATTGTGGGACAGGAATTAAGCTTGTAAAATGTCTGGCTTGGAATGATCAAGGAATAACCTCTTTGGATAACGCTTGTAAAGAGCTTGACATAATTTATGCTCAAACAAATGATTTGAAAGAAAATCATATAGCATATACGATTAAGCCGATAAAGCAGCAAATATAAAGAAGGACCCATCCACATCAACAGGTGAAAAGCTTTGTGATTGGGTCATATACAAAGTAATGCGAGCAAAAGTGAATAGAGGCATGGGTGTAAAACACAAGACCAAACGACAAAGAAAGAAAGGGGGAATTGTCCCATTCATATTGTCAGCATTATCAGCCCTTGGATCCTTAATGGGAGGCATTTCAGCTCTTGCCAAATCAGGTAAATCAAGTGGCAAAGGAATGGCTACTAAACCATATGAAGTTGGACAAGGATGAAAAAACTCCAAATGTGGAAAAAAAAATGTAGAAAGTCTTAAATATTGAATGGTCTTCCAAAATGTGCACTTACAAACAAAGACATTAATGCATTTGTAAAGAAACTGAATATTTCTTATTTCCAGAGTGTGTATATGAGAGACTATTTACAAAGGAAACCAAACCATTGTGAATATATAATTGTCAATTTAGATTCGAAACAAAATGAAGTCACATATTGTGTTGCATTACTTAAAAACATAAATCAATCATTGTATTATGACAGTTTAGGTGATGTACATCACCCAATTGAAATACATAACTATTTAAAAACATGCAATTGAGATACAATTACAAAATAGAACAATCTCCAAATACTATCATTTGTGGTCATTTATGTTGGCACTTCCTAACTATAAATAGGATATATAAGTAGGCTCACTAATAAAACATATTAGTAATATGTCAATCATGTTGATATTAAGTGAAAACTTGTCGCAATTGTGTTCGATATATTTCCCAGCTTAGGAGTTGGATGAGCAGTTGCAAATAAGCCTAGTCGAATTTGTCACCTATAACAGCATACCAAACATTGATATGCACTACCAATCATTTACAGTCAATATTGGTGAAAAAACCATTAAGATTGTGATACTGGTGGGATATTACACATTAGAAGATTTGGAAACATTTATTAAAGTGGCATTACCTGAAGATGTACATTTCCAATTACATGGAAATCCAAATATGTTAACTAGTGTGATGCACAGTAATGTAGATATCGATTTCACGGAAAACAATTTAATTGCAAATATGTTAGGTTATGAACTGAGAGTGCATACTTCTAATGAATTACACAAATCATCAAAACAGGTTAATATTTTATCAGTTAATGTATGTGGTGTAGATGTTAATATTGTAAATTTGAATGGAAAATCAACACAATACATGAATTCATGTGTGTGGTGGCTTCAGGATACAAAATAATTGAAAACCTGAATACTTTGGTCTTCCAGTAATAGTTAATCTTGTTGATGAAATAGTTATTCCAATTGTCGATCAAAATAGCTAACTTATTAATTTTAGAAATAAAGAAATTACAGTTCATTTACATTTAAAGAAATGTATATAAACACTTACATACCAAGCACATTACAGTCAAATTGGGTATTGTGTCTAATAGTCAATACAAACGTAAAGTAGGAGGTTTGGTTAAAAACTATACTTCTGAGAAACACTCTTTGAAGAAAGTAACTCTAAAAAGACTTAAACAGATCCATAAAACACTCAGTTTAATTAAGATCCCCGTGTAGTTAACACAGGGCAAACAAATTATTTTTAAAGGAATTACGATATACAGTTAAAAGAAATGGAAGATATACTTAATATTGAACAACCCATAAGTTATGAAGATGCAATCACGAATACAGAAATACAAGTATATGATCCATTCCATGCAGGCCCATATACATTTCCATTGGAAATAAGAATTTCGAACAAAATCATGTTATGGTACCATCGAAATCCAGTTTATAGTTTTAGGAACAGTTAAAAAGACAGCTAATGCAACTAACCCAGTAAATGCAGGAATAGTGAAAAACAGAATGCTTAATTTAATCGACAAATGTGCATATCTGCTCAGTGATTTTGAAATTGACCAAACACAAGATGTTTGAATTACTTCCATGATAACAAACTATCTCTCACAGACTGTAAACAATCTTTATACAGGACTTGTAGCTTGGTGGTACAATGCCAATGATTACACTCTACAAATAGACCCAGCTGGAAAATACAAAGATGTTATACCATTAAGTATGGTACTTGGATTCACTGAAGACTATAAACATGTTATATTAAATGCTAAACAAGAATTAATAATTATATTTGTAGTTCACATTTGAATACTATATATATTATGGCCATTAACAAAAAATGTGTAAATTGGATTTAAACAGCATTGAATGACTGATGACATATTGAAATTAATACTTGTGAACATGCATAGGTTTCAAAGTATATTAGAAAAGGGAATAATCTAGACACTGCTTTCAGGTCATGGGGTTTGGAGATTTTTCTGACACTACCAGCTTCAGAAAAAGTCATATGAAAGTGAAGTCAAGTTTTTCGACCAAAAAACCGAGATATGTTGTCATATGTTTTCAAACAAACCAAGAAAACAATTTAAAAGCAGATAGGTCATTATTGATGTATGTAATGTGAAAAATGTTCATATTTACCACAACAGTCAAGAATATTCCTACATGGATTTCAATACATACTTTGGAAATGGGGAATTCCTTATTTGCTACAATATGTACAGAATGTTCCAGGAAACATATTGTAAACAAATCAGCTCACTGATCCTAGAACTTGAAGCATTTAAGACCAGATGAACTTTATATGTATTTGACATCAGCAAACAAAATGACACCATTAGCAATAATGTTATTGATTCACAATTTTAAATAATTGCAAATATGCCCATTCCAGCAAAATACTCAAGCTTATGCATTGATAATCCATTACAGATTAGCAAGCTATAATCTAAGATATAAGTTGGTGAAGATAATGACTTAAGTCAGTAGACAAAAACCACAGTTGCACTAAGATGTTCTGCAATGTGCAAGGCTTTCATACTCCAGATAGACTTATCATTAAGGAATTGGCTATTACTGATATGGAATAACAAATCAGTCTCCAGTTTCAAACTCTGATTAGAATGGAAATATCTAAATCCAATATAACAGAAGATCAATCAATGGATTACCAAACATCACTGTGGTTTAATACGGGAGAGTGGATTATGGAGTATGATAATATAGAAGGTATTTGCAAGAACTACTTTAAAAATTGTTAGATATACATCTGTGGAATCAATCAAAAAAGTATTTTAGAACATGTATGGAATATAAAAGTAACAGATGTTCAAAAATAATATAACTGTCCTTCATTCGAACACTTATGAGCCCTTCGGAGTCTTCTGTTGATGTTATATGATTACTATGGCATTGCCTGGTATGAGAGAACATTGTGGGGTAGAGAGTGTAATTTACTATATAAAAGTACTTGGTTTGCGCAAACCTTTACTTTGTAAAGAGGAAACAAGATGAGAACGAAGTCACATGTTTGTGTGTACAGAAATCAAAGTGTAGATAGAATATTAGCAAGTTATTTACACATCGGAGTAAACTATTTCGAACCTGTTTAGGAAAGAAGTAGTAATAAATATTTCAGTCAGGAAGATGTTTTTAACCATTCACCTATAAATCCCTGGTGTTTATCCAGCTGGCAAACTGTCTATAACTGAAATGGTTAACAACTTTTACTGTTGTTCATGTGCTTGGTAAAAATATCTGTTATGTAATTTTTGTAACATTCTGAATATACCTTTATTCAAGTGTATGTTGTGTATGTTCACATAACCGTTTCAAAATATAATTTGCGTTGTAAAAAAATGTTTTGTAAAATGATTTGGTGTGTGTGTTATTGTCTCTTTACCAAAATGCCTTTAAAACCAACTAGTGTGAAATTATTTTATAACCTTAAGAAACAAAAAGTAGCAGTGTCAACATTTAAATTAGAATTTAAAATTAATTTACAAATTCGAGTATGATGGACAAAGGTTTTTAAAATAAAACGTTTCACGACTCTAATCTTACATGTTATATACAAAATTTAAAAATAATAGTTTTTTTTAAATCAAATATGTGTGCAAGTTTACCTATTACAATTAAGGTATGTCTCAAAAAAAGTGAGAGTAAAAAGGCAGGGTAAAATGGGAAATTCCCAAAAAAACTTAATATCAAATCGACTTATTCATATGTCATGACAAATTAATCTCAACAGATTCAGTTAACGATAGATGTCCACAAATTTTAAGATGCTTTTAACATAAATGTATCGCGACGAATATTTAAAATGAAACATTGTTAGCTGAATAACCTACACTCAGTTCGGGCTGTCAAACTTACACCCTTATCAGAAATCTCAGGGCATGTAAAAACCATTACAGTTTGAGTTCAACAACCCTGCCAATGCTACCAACCCCTGTCCGAAGATTCAGGGATTGCAGGCTTGGGTCCAATCACCTGAGCAGTGCTGCCAACCACCTTGTCCGGAAACACTCTAACCCCAATAGCCTGGAGACATCTCCCCGCGTACCCTTTCATGGACCACACACAGACAAAATGCCCTGGACTACCCTGGCACTGACAGGTCAACGACTCGACCTCTGTCTACGGTACCCAGAAAACCCTCCCACCCCTCCTCGCAATCGCTCTTCCCCAAACGTGCTCAACTCCAAGCATTCTGCTATGCATTTGAGGAAACATATTTTCTAATTAATTTAAATATAAACACTTTTCATTCCCCATTGCAGTTTTAACTATCCTAAACCTACTATATAGGGTTTAATGTCTTACGATAGAAAAACACACAATAATAAAATCAACGAAATGTTATACTTACAGGAAACTTATTTGAAAATGAAATATTGTTCAGTAAAGAGGGATAATTCTACACACAAATCTTTTCTGTTTGCAGAAAGAGCAGACATCGAAGATATTATCCAGAAGTAATCTGGTTCACAAATTTTATGTTATTAATATCTGGAATAATCGATGTGTATTTATGTAAATGTATAGGATAATTTTATGCACATATTTATAATGAAATATGTGAATATTAATGTTAATTTTATTCAACATTTGTATTAAATAAAAGTAGTTTGAAAATGAACCGAATGATAGCACTAAAGAGTACAATATTATTGATGTAGAAATTAAATAATAATCACTTAAAAATAATTTTGTAAATAAATCGCACTCTAATGGAATTAATAAACTAGAGTAGGAAGACATTATCATATAGTTTATTATCTATAATTTGTTTTAGAATTTTGGCGTTAAAAATCATGAATTCAACAGCAAAGTGGCTACGTGGAACATCTGCTTAAATGTGAACAACCATCAGTTCTGCGCGCTCTGTTTGGAATGATTGACATACATGTGAACCAGGCATTATTGTAGCAAAAGTTTATTTCCTGAAAAAAGTAACCTGTCTATTGTTCATGTACCCGAATACGTATTTTTGGTGAGAAAAAGTTTCTCTTCCTTAATGTGGTCATTTAAATCACTTCCCAGGAGACTGAATTAGCACTACCAGAAATTGATTGTGAAATGTGGAGGTTAATTCTAATGATTTGTTAAGAAAACCGAAGTTTGCTGCAATGTATTTGTATTAAATGTTCGGAATTTGAGAGTAATAATTACATGGGGCATAAAAAATACTTTGATCCATATTTTATTTTAAACATCTCTTCACCTTGAATTGCATACCACAGATTCAAGCAACTACAAAATTACTTTGCAAAAATGAGTTCTTCACATAAACCAAACTTTTATTAACTAGGTTCTACTGTATAGAATAAATGTGTCACTAAGAAGCCAAACAGACTAACTCCATACAAGACGAAACTGAGAAAATTGATGTTAAAGTTAACTTACAAATGAAAATTCTGCATTATACAAATGATAATGTATAATGTATTAAAATATTCTCTTGGTATTATAGAATTTGATGTTGGTTTCATTTTTCAAAATATGTGTTACAACATTTAAAATTTGATTTTTCAATCATTTATAGCATGCTTAAAAGAACACATAATTTTGCTTGTGGAGATAATCAAATTGTCAACTGAAAAAAAGAAACGATTCTTCATGCTTATGGTACTACTCATCATTTTAAATAATATCATCATTATCGTCATTTACAATGTTCACTTCATGAGTGACTACTAGTTTTCTGTAGTAAGTGTGGTTTACTGGAGGGATATACTTCAGAAGAGACATATCAGCCCGTTTTGCTTTTATTATTGGGTGGGTGTTTGGATAGAGTGGACACTGCCAACATTTGCTAACACTGAAGGGCGACCCACAGATTATTTTGTTAAATCTACTTCCATGAAAGGAAATTCTTAAGAAAATGTGGTCTTGAACTGAAGTTTCTGTGGATGATGACTTTCGAGTCGAATCCATCTTATTTCAAGCCAATGAATGGGTATTCCGTCAACAGTCGTTTGCGATTTGTAATGGAATCTTCAAGAGTTTTTGTAGACAAAAACCATCATGTTTCATTTCAACTACAACAAAAGGGTTTCTTGATTTGCATTGTCGGATCACATCATACCACTCGTCTGGAGAGAATATGTTCTGTGTTTTTATTGCTTTACCCTCTATAACTCCAAAAACAGAGCCATTTGGTAGGTAGCTGTGGCCTGGTACCAAAAATTTTAAATATATTACATCTTTTTTTATATCAGGGCTTTGAACCAATTCATCATACTCACAACTCCTTTGATGTTTCTGTTCTGCCCAGTGCATGAATCTGAATAAGTTAAAATGTGCTTATGGTTGCAGGCGTTCGACATTATGTGTTTCTTGAGACATGTTACTACCTCTTAAGATCCTCTAGACCCCTCTGTTTCAGGCCACACATACATGAATCTGTTCCCATGATTGAAACTGTGACATCCAAAATTATAAAGATACAAATTTCTCTTATAATACATAATGGATGTCAATAATTTTGGAAACGGCAAAGCTTTCTGGAGATCAAAAGTAAACACATGAGTGTCTTCATCTGCTTGCATTTGGTCAGCTTTCATTGAATCCATTGCCCTCTGCACCTTCCTAAGGTGAAGTTCCTTGTTTGTCTCAAGCTGCTTCTTCTGTTCTAGTGTAGTATTCATAATCTTAATTTGAAGGTCATCACAATCTTGACATGTATCTTTGGCTGGTGTTTTGAAATGAATGGTGAATTTAGTTGAGAAAATGTGGTAGTACATATTTTCTTTGACTGGTTTCTTATTTTCGGCACTGCACTGAGACACATACAGTTCATACATTTTTTAAATAGTTAGATCAGAATACAAATATTTACGATTTGGATTCTGGGCTGTTGTGTAGTGACTGGTATAGGCAAGGAATGATCGAATGTATATCTCAACATCAGATGTATATATTTTGTTGCCAGGTATTTTGCGACCTCGTCCATCCAACACAGCACTGATTTCATCCTTTCATCACACATTGTGTATACGCCCATCACTTACCTGCAATGTATTTCTAAAATATTTCTTGCAGGCCTTATATTGTCTTTTCCACATCTTAGAAAGTAATGGAAGAATACAGTTCGGGGAACTTTCGAGTTGTTGACTGGACATCGTTGATTGATTGCACTAGTCTGTACACTACCCCTTAAAAAAGATACTATGCTTACTTTGCTCAGGAACTGAATAGAAGGATTCAAATATAATTTGTCGTTGTGTAGCGGAATTTTTTTTATTCCATTTCAAAGCACAGCCACACATTACATAATGAAACCGTTTCTCTTCAATGCATTTTCCACTTCTGTTAATATAAGTATGGCCTGTCAGCCTTTTCTTGTCTCCCTCCTCCTAGCCCATTCTCCTGGATTACGAACACGTTTACGTCCCCTTTCAACAACTGCAGTACTATTTGGAGCACGGGGTTGTGCAACTGCTGCACTTCGAGATACACTCGGTTGGGAGAACGCTGTATCTCCGTTTACAATACATTGGACCACTGCATCATCTCCTGGTACCGTACATCGGAAAACTGTTGTTTCTCTTGAGCCACTGAGTTGGCAGCATGCTGAATCGTCTTGCAATGTGGATTGGGAAAGTGTTGTGTCTTTTGAAGTACTGGTTTGGGAAACTACTGTACACACTGGCAGACTTTAACGATCATCAGATTCTGTATCCAGAACTGTGAAGTCAGGATCTTTATCATTGTCATCAAATTCTGAACACATGTCTGTGTCACTATCACTCATGCTCACCAGTTGTCAAGATTCAAAGCTGAAAACAATTTAAGTTTTTATCGATTACAGTATTGCATTGCTAGAATACAAATGGCAAATATTAAATTTAAATTTCCATGATTAGGACCTACATATTATGTAGGGGTACTCGCACAAAAATATGCACGAAATTCGTAACAGTAAAACTTTGTTTTTATATGCATGTCATATATTTGTAAAGTTGTGCGTATGTGTCTTGTTCATTATTAAGTTTCATGTTAGGTTAGCAAAAAAATTTAATTAACCAATATTTTGTAGAAAGCAGTGTTAAACAAAGGCTAAATTTTTTAACCAATTGAATGTGTTAAGATATTAAAAACGGCATACATACCTTCAATACAGAGTTCCAAATTTAAATTAACAACAGAAATAACCTTTGCAAGTAAAATACAGAAGATATCAACATCACACAGGCAACACTGTTTACCACTAAACAAATCACAGACAAAATATGATGTATGGAGTTAGTCACTTTGCCCTCTGAAAGTTGGCTCGTTTTTCTCAGTGGCCAACTAAAATGGAGCCACCTTTAGAATAACAATGAACTTTTGAGTTAGTCGTGTTTGCCACTGAAAAGAGAAGGCTTGTTACATTGCTTGACAACAATTTCATTAACAAAAAAAAATTGGACTTATTCGGTTTGGCTTCTGAGTGTCTCAAATGTCAAATGCAACATGTAGACTAAGAACACAGGGATAAGAGTAACTAAGAGTTTTGCATTTCGAATAATGACTAGAGTTTTAGAAGCTCATTAGCGATGTTCATATGCAGGTTTCTGATTATGAAGGTGCTAAATCCAACTGATAAAGGCTGTTCGTGGTAAAGTGAATAATAGTCAATAAATATATTTTATTATATATATTTTAATAAATATATTAAGATAATGTCATCTTTGCCTTTCCCAAACCTGTGCAGTGCATCTTGGACATTTATATAAGGGGCGGTGTGCTTTGTGTGATTAGGTTGAATGGCTTGAAATCCACATAAAAGTGCCATGTCCTGTCCTTTTTAGGCACTAGTGTAATTGCGCTTTTGTATTGGCTGTGGGTGGGTTCTATGTCATCCTCAGCCAGCACATCTCGGATTCGATCCTTAATAACTGCTCACTAATGCAGTTGGTAGATGTGTGGTCCTGCAAAGAGTGGGTGTTTGTGATCCAGAAGGATGGATTTCTCTACCACCATCGTGCACCACAGTGGATCGGCCTCTGTGAACACATCCCATCTCTCGTGCAGTAGCTTCAGAATAATGTCACTATTTTTAATGGGAATTACATGATATAGTTCATCAAGTTAGACTTGTGGCGTGCTGCTCAAGGGTATGAGTTCTAGATTGTAAATCGTGTGCCTTTCCTTCTGTCCGAAGTGTATCCTGCAGGCCGCTGGCTCCATTATTGTATGCTGTTCAGTGAGCCAGAGGATGCCAGAGATGGTGTCCTTCTGCAGGTCAGCTGACATGAGGGCCGTAGTTGCTGTCTCTACATCACGAATGCAGACTTTAATAGTGGTCTCTGCCATTGCTTCCCCCGTGTGCTGTTTTGTTACTAGTTGTAGCATATGTGTGGCCAGTTTTAACTTCCTCACATCTATGGACCCAACTGTTATGAAGTTATGCGATACGGGAATGTCAACTAGTGCATAGCACAGTTGGTTATTCAGCAGTAGAATAGCAATTCTGATTATGTGGTGATTCCCCTGTAAAATCTGTTGCAAAATTATTTGTTGAGGTGTCAGTGTTGCGTGATTGATATGTTGAGGTGGCAGTGTTATGTTTGGCTTGACTTGTTGAGGTGGCAGTGTTATGCGAGCATGCTTGGTGCGGGTGTAGTGAGCATCCGGCTTGTCTATCCAGAAAGACTGTTTTCCATCAGTGGGGTTCGGTGATCTGCATTGATGTTTCTCTTAACCTTTAATGTGGGACAGTCACTGTGCGAGTGAGACTGTTCCCCATCACAGTAGATGCATGCAGAAGGAGGGAAGTTCTTACCTGGGTGTGTTTTCCCAGTGGCCTCGCATGTTTTGGTCGGACCTGTGGGTATTGGTGCAGTAACGTCCTTGCATTTGGAGGTTTTGGCTGGCCTGGTTTTATCCCGAATATCAGGTGGCTGTGTTGCCCCAGCCCCGTTCTCATGGCCATGTATATGGTGCTGGTAATACTCCTCTCACTCCCTTCTTATGCATTCCTGCTCCCCGTTCGTCAGAACGAGCAAGGCAACTGAGCACATAATAGCCTCAATACGTGTATTTATTAATGGTGCTAAGCCTAGGTGGTTTTCTGTTTGTACTGTGGATGCAACAACCTCTAAAACCTCCTTTTCCCTCATTTTGTAGTAAAAGAGTTTTATTAAATTTATCTTTCGTGTTGCAAATGCTGTTATTGTTTCACAATATTTCTTTGCTTCTAAGATGGCTCTGCTCTGTGCTTCAAGGGACGAGTGTATTTTGGCAAAGCTACTCTGAAATGCCCTTAGGAATTCCCTCCATTACATCCCACAGGGATGTATAGTACTCCACCACATGTTCGCTTCTCCCCTCAGCTAACTCCCAACAGAATTCGGCCATTCCAGCTCGTACACTTCATACCTGTTCAGTTGCTGTTGGCAGTCGTCCCAGAAAGCTTTTGGGTCTTGATTATTGTGCCCAGTAAAAGTGGGCAGCGACTGGAATCAGGGTGGTGTCGTGTCTGGTCTCATCATTGCAGTGGCCACGTGTGGTTGTAGCCACACAAAGACAGTGGTCGACATTTGTGTTGGCGGTGGTGGTAGGCCCATAGAATGAGCCAGGGGGCTGCTGTAGTGGAGTACTGTTTGTTCATTAAGAGCAGTTTGTGGTGTCAGTGTTATATTCTGCCCAATTTATTGAAGCAGCAGTGTTACACATAGCATGGGGGTGCATTGTGTGTACCATTATTTTCCCGCCTCTGTGTTTGCCACCTTTCTATCGGTCGTGCATCGCCATTAAGTGAATTGGACACACTGCTCGCATGCCATTGTTTCTTTACTAATTTAATGGTATACATTTTGATGGCAACACTGTGATGTTAAATTGCCACCTGTGATGAAGTCAGCGAGGGCTTGTGACATAGGTATCAAAATGTTTAGACACACTGTGCACAAAATGTTGCCATTGATGTCTGTTGTTGTTCGTTCGCTTTGTGAGAGGATTTCGGGGTGGTGCACGTTGCTACACTGTGCACACACAATCGTCTCGTTCCCGACATCTTCACATATTTGTCACAACGTCGATGTTGAAAATTTTCATAGGTTGAGTTCGAAATTCGTTCGTTTGATCCAAGCATATACTGACACCCGTGACTGCCGACAGGGACGACATCGCCCCAGACCACTCACAGTCTATGACAGTTGGAGCTTAGTGGTACCCTAGAGTACTGTCAGAGGTGCAGCTACATGCCCACTCGAGGCATTCTTGGTTTGCCTGGCGAATATTGTGTGTGAACCCCATTGCATTTTCAGGTTCGGGGCATGGGCACCTGGATTCCCAGAATGGGTTCGACTTGGGCGTGGGTCGCACACACTTCAGACATAGTGTTTTTGGCGACCATTACTCGTACACCAGTTAAGTCTAAGCACCCTGAGTATCAGCTCAACCACATGGTCCGGCACACATGTTGTAATTGTGGCAGCGGTTCTCGCCACGTGATTTTTGTCCGTCTCCCTTCTCGGCCAGACAGGTGGAGTGGGAGGGAAGGTTCCGTCCCAACTCACGTGGGTGTGTTTCGCCATGCTTCACCACACTCGCGTGCGTCTGGAGGGTGGTTCGTCATGCCGCTCATCGACTATAAATGGAGGGGGTGGGGGTTGCCGGCTCACTTGGCTTTACCATTTCGCGATGGCTGCTCTCATGGACTATTCCCTTTTTGTACTGCTGTAAATGGCGGAAAAATCTGAAAACTGAATTTAACCGTGTTTAATGTTCTAAACTGCTTTTAATAATTTCCAGCTGATGGGTGTTGAGCAATTGTTCTTTAGACAATTGATTCACATTCGAAACTCTTGCAATTCACAAAATTTACTCTTCAAATGTTACATGATTTTTGAAATAACATTTAATTTTCAGATGACTTGTTTTGTAATGCAACTAAAATGCATTTGATGATTGATACTCAGTTCCTTTGTCACTTTTACATGTTGCTTTAATACATACAAAACTTCGAAATTTGCCAGTGCGGACAAACAAATCCTAATAGTTTGCACTAGATATAATTATCTCTTGCATACTTTGCATGCTACACCACACGAATACATGAATTACACTTAAATGTCCATTGTGATGTGGGCAATGTTACTTTACAGCTGTCAAATTAATACTTGCGTGCTTATCTGGGCACTTTCAAGGTTTTGCATGATATGTGTAAGTAAACATAAAAAAATTTCGTATTGGTTGTTACAAATGGCTCCAGCACTTGGCGTGTTGTAGTAATGCATACAGAATTTTCTTAGTGAGTGTTGTTGACAAATTGGCATCACAATATTAATAATTACACTTCACATCATTAATTGACATGAAATATTTGAAACAGCGGTAACATTACAATTTTACTTGATGCGTTTTGTACATATTTCGGAAACACAATATATATTGCAATTCCTTGAAAGTGGCTCTGATGTATACAATTTACACTTTGTTATCATTGATTTTTCAAGTGGCTGCACGTGATTTACCATTTAGCTCCTACTTTCACTGTTTACATATTATGTTGTTGTGTCTGTAGGACATGCAAAAAGGGTAGAAGTACTCTAAAATCTGGCAATTTAACATGCGTGCAGGGGAACATGTACACTGTGATGTTGTGGTTCATTGTATTGTTTTTGGGTATTGCTATTTTCTCACGTTTGTTGTCTGTTCGTGCAAACCTGCTGTTCTTTTAGTCCCTAGTTGGGCCATCTATTTACGACAGGAAAATGGCTTGTTGAAAAATTGCCCCACAAGTTGGGCAGGCCATTTATGATGTGATGCAGTTCCAGGGCTGATTATTCTGGTCGCACCTTGCCTGATACAGCAGGCTGGGGTGAGAATTGTTGATACTGTCTAGCGCCATAACTAGGTAGGGATAATGATGATTGGGCCTTGTGCCGACAGCCTTAAGGGACCTTGGAGATCTGTGCCAAGTTGCTGGTGCTTTTGTAAAATTACACTTACCGACACTGATGCTACATAACAGTCTGTATTGCTACTTTCGCGCAAGGCTATGGGCCGCCTTGCACACCATTTTACATTCACTGTTGTTGCTCTGCATGTGGGTGCAGGATCCATAAACTCCCTAGGGAAACACACACTGTGCACTGATTCTATACTTCTGCCTTCAGGATGCAGCACCTAACATTATCTGGAGGTGGTAGACCAAATAAAAGTCTGTGTTACATTTTCAAAACTTTTATTGGTCAATTGCTTGTTACAATACAGGGAATCTGTATGTAGAAATACTAATGCGGACCCGACACCGAATTCTGTCAGTGACTGGTTCTGTAACAAAGGCTTACGCCATGAAAATTAAGTTTATGTAGTGTGCGTAAAGTTCTGGTGCTGAAACGCAGGAAAAATGCCAGTCGACTCCTCAGCACTAAAATAGAAAAAGATTCAATTTATTTAAACAGTTATTGATATACTAATGAATACAGCTTAATGTTGAGTGTGTCAAAGGGGCATGCACGAGGCGAACTCCTGAGCAGCCAGTCGCGTTTATTGCTAAAGTCAGACTATAAGAATGGCATCGGCCTGATTGGAAGATGGCAGAGGCCGTTCTCAGAAAACATTTTGATGTTTTCATAATTTCACTTGAATTGACATGTTTGGATGATTGATGTTGCTGAATGAGTCTACTTCTTAAATTATAAACACATTGGCGACATTTCCATGCATTTCAAAACGTTATTTGATGTGATTGTGACATCATGAGAGTGCCGCCACTCTTACAGGATGATATTAAATTCGATGAAGCTATCATTGGCAGTTTGTTGATAAATGAGTCACATTTGCCCTTTCGCAACATTTACTTAAGCCTAGTTACACAGATCATACAAAAATGATACTGTGTTCGCTTTCACGTTATATAGTGGCGCTTGTTTAAAATGTGTGAGCACCGCATAAAGTAAAATGTGGTTTTGTCGTTTTCCTCCGTTTTCATATCTTTCGCTGCAAAAGTGTGCCAAATGTCACTCTGGTTTGTACTTCTACAAAATAAAATCGCTGACTTTATGTTTTGACATCAAATAAACACTGTGGACACTGTGGGAGTATTACTCCCTATTGATTTGTAACACTTGGGGCCACGTAGCACTGTATATACGGCCAGTAGGCCAGTCGACATCACGCACATTGGAGAAATGTTGGGTGTCGCGATGCGAACAGATCGGATGTTCTCCCCATTAGTTGTTGCTCCTGACGACTGCGGCTTTCTTGGGGACACCCGGCTCTGAAGACCTCGATGTTACGAGCTGTCCAAATCTCTTCACTTCACTTCTTGGGGACACCGTTCTTGACAGCTTGCTAATTTATTCCAACTGTTACATCATGGAACAAATTAAAGCAAGCTGGCCGCTTGAGTCACATAATACCTGTCGTTGATGCGGTATAAATTGCCATTCTCGTCGACCTACACTATCGAACTTCGGGCTTTTCTTGTCGACCCCAGTGTACACTAAATGGAATAGTGTACTGCGGAGGTGCAAATGGTCATAGGAGCACTCGTGGACACTCGTGTTCACGCCAGTCTTATGAACCATGTCAACAGTTTGTTGACTGTACCACATAATGGTGAGTTCTTAGTGTTCTGCCTAAATGAATAAACCCAGTTACTGTTTTAACTGAACGAAGTTGTATCACATGCTATGAGACAGGACAACCAGCACACACGTTTACCAGATGTATACATCATCCTTTTTTCCACTATTGTTGTGCCACCAGCCACAATACCTAAAACTGAAGATGTGAACAACACCCAGATGCCTGTCACAACAGTTCCAGTATCTACAACAGGAGATGCCTATATCCATGAAGCATGTCGCAGCTATGCTTATACCAGCAGTTCGAGTGCCTAGTCACAGCAGCAAATGTATTATGACAGCTGTGTCCGAACCAGGAACTTCGAAGGAAAAGTGTACACAGCAATATCGACTTCCATTTGAACCTTACCTCTCGGAAGATGTGAAAAAGCAAGCATTCTACCTGCACCATCAACAACAAAATGCCCTCCATCATTTATTGAATTTGTCATCCTCAAATTAACAGTGGGTGTATTGGACTCGATAAAACAGTTTATTGTATTGATTCGAAGGAGAATATTTGTGCAAGGGAGCTGGTTTTTTATAGGACGAAACGAGTGGAAATATTTATGTTAAATAAATCATATCTGCGAAACTGAAATAATAGTTGATTATATTTACCTTTATGTCACAAATAACAAAAACGGTTAATAACATGAAAATTTTATAAATTATAAGTTTAACTGACTGAGAAAAAAATACTTGAAAGATAAATAGCAAAACAACAAATAATAAATGTCTGCTCCACCTTTCAACTGAGGGTTTATAGCTTGGAAAAGTATAAACAGAAAACACACTTAATAATTTCTTCGGATGTAATCATTTTCTGCAGAAAGGGCATAGATGTTTTTTACTAACGATTTTGTACATATTCCCTAAATTCGCCAATAAAATTATTCCTTACATAGCTTTGGTGTTGTATTTATTGAAAACATCTGAGCTTTAGATTTTTCAATTTTTAAGATGAATGATTTAATTTGCTACTTCTCAGGCACCATTCTAATCACTGGAGGGAATTGGTGAGAAGTTGCCGCCCCCTTCCCACAGTACATTTACTTTTCTAATAATCGTGTTCTGCCAATGTTTAACTGCTATTTCAATGACAATTAGATCATGTTATTTCGAAAATGTGAGGTGTTCGACGTAAAGATAGTATCGTTACCTCCATTATAAAATAAATTTTGTAAAACATTTTTGAAGTGGAGAAATATTTGAAATTGTTGTATGCTGGCGACTGATTTAAGTATGGTATGGGGATAGAAGTTTGGTTAGTGAAATTTTCTTTAACCCCTAACTTTTATTCCAGCATTACTATTTAAAGGAGTGTGACACTGATCTTGTTGACAAAATAAACACTTCTGAGAATTTCGAGTTAATTCATGCACTTAGAGTATTTGCATGCTTAATCCATTATAAGTAACTATGACTAAAGAATATTCTATTTTAGTGGTGTGTTAAGGAACTTAAAAAAGTTACACCGCATTCTGAACACAGTAGTGTAGTGATAGATCACTGGACGTGCATTTGGGATGAAAAAGAAACAATCCCCATTCTAGCACTCTTGATTTTGGTTTTCTATGATTTCCCGAAATCACTTCTAGCGAAAGCAGGGAATGTTCCTTAATAAAGGCAATGGCCAATTCCTTCCCCACTCCTGCTTCTTTGAGTAACTTCCGCTTTTATTTAACATGCTGCGGATATGTTTATCATAGCTAAAACAAAAAAAATTGTGGGTAAATGGTGGAATTCATTTATTGCTATGTTTGATTAGATAAGGTTAAATTATGTTAGTTTATGTTAAACTGCATCAAGTTTTCTTTAAATTTAAGGATCTGAATTTTAAGAATTATTACAGTGGTACTAATAATCGTATGACGAACTTATTGAGAAAAGTAGTCCCGTAATCTGTAGTCCGGTTGCCAGGTTCCCTTTTTTTATATCTTAAATGTAATAGTGGTATTTTTACTTAATTGCAATTTATAGCCATCTTTGCTTCCCTTGTAGAAAAAAAGTATACCCAAAACTTCATATACAGGTTGCTCGGAAATTAAACGCCCAAATTGCAGTAGGTGATTCCTTTTGATAAATAAAGTAAAAAATACATATAACACCATAGAACTGAACAGAATATTAAAGAAGATATGTGTCTGTGAAAATTGGGTGTTGAAAACGTATTTTCACTGAATACCTTGTACTTTCTGGCAGCTGTAGGGATAGTGGCGATTTACCCATGGTACATCCCACATGTTTGAATAGGACATGCCCATTTGGCACGCTATGGGTGTGTACTAGTGTAGGGCATGTTATTGATGTGCTGACGTAACACTTCCTCAAGCCGAACAGTGCGCACAGACCGAGGACGGCCAGCATTATGCCTATGTCTCTGCAACACAGATAGCATAAGTCGTCTTTTTGCTGTGGACTTAGTAGGCTTTGTACAAAGCATTTAGAAATAATAATTTTTCAAAACCCAAATTTCATAGGGTCATATCTCCTTTAATATTCCGTTTACATATATGGTATCCTGTATACTTTATCATTTATGTTTCATAAGGAATCGCCTCCCACAATTTGGGCGTTTAATTTTCGAAAATTCTATCTGTGTGTATATATATATATAGTAATTAAATGTCATAGCTTTGGTGCTTGAGCATATGAATTCATTAAAACTTTTGATAAATGTAAAACTCATTGTAATTTTCTCTTTTTTTTTCAGAATTTCAAGAATACGATGTAAATATCACGAGCTATGAAAATAGAATCGCTGAAGATAACAAAATATTTGCAGTGATTTTTTACTCTTTCCTTTCATTAATTGGACTCTTTAATAATTTAACTATCTTGATTATATTTATTCGTTATAAGAAGATGCGAAATGTTTCCCATAGTTACATCACAAATCTTGCGGCTGCAAATATGTTACTAATAACTATTAATTTGCCTATGGTTCTATACAGACACCTGGCTGGTGTTGTAACCAATGTTTCCCTGTGCAATAGCCTAGAAATCCTTAATAACATTTTTATTTATGTACCTATTTATACAGTGCTTGCAATGACTACAGATCGATACTTCGCCATCAAGAATTCGCTTCGCTTTGGAATGCATGCAAACAGAATCACCAAAAAGAAACTGACAATAATAATTATTAGCGTGGTGTGGTTTTTCTGCTCGTCCATAATAATAACAACTGTGCTTGCATCAAGAATAAATATTGTTCTCTGTGGTTATGTTGCTAGGTCGTCTATAAACATGCATGCATCAGATAGACATTTTGCAGAGTTTGCTGTTGGATGTGCAATACCAGTTTCATTCTGTGTCATTCTCTTCTTTCTAACATTCCATGAGCTGCGGCTTAGTGTTGCCTTCCTGCCAGAAAACATGGATGGCTTTACATCACAGGTAAAACTCAGAATAAACACTGTGAAATCAGCCATGTACATAGTTGCCTTTTATAGTATTTGCCACTTTCCCTTTCATGTAGGTAGGATTTCAATGTTTTACTATCGTTGCAAGATTCTTCAGTACCATGAAGTTGAGGTAATATATCATATCTATGCAGCCATAGAAGGTCTACGGTACATATTTTTCTGTTGCACACCCCTTATTATATATGCCCTTTGCGAGCAATACCATAAGTATATAAGAATATTTTTCTCAGCCAAATCAAACACACAAACATCGACGGCCTTAGCTGATTCCCAACTGTGAGCTGTGTCTTTAATACGACTATGTTCCATGCCGGTGTAACTGGTATGTAAAGTTAGCATGCAATCCCATCTAAAAGGGTTTTTTTTTTTCGTTTTGTGAGCACAAATAATATCACACAAAAAAGGAAGTGAAATACATATGTTCTTGCATACAAATTATATTATTACTGGTTAATTACAAACAGCAGACACCAAGTACTAAATAAAACTGGAAAATTTGTACTTAAGAATTGATTTTAATCTTTCGTACTAAGAAGCTTTTTTTTAATACTACTCGTAAGGTAAAATACGATTACTGCTTAATAAACATTATTAGTGAGGAGTCAATTTGAAAAGAGAAAATGTATGTATTTACTAAGAAAATATAGGCATTGGTGATTGTAAATATTATGTATAATTTTGCGCACATTTCATTGTATTATTATAGCTTTAAAAATTCGGAGCAAACTTATAAGGAAAATGAAAACAAAAAAAAATATTAGCCAAGATATTATTAGATACCCTAATGATAGTTGTGCGTTACTATTTCCAACCTCAGATGATGCAAGATTTTGAAGACTGATTCATATTGATGGTCATGCGCCCCTAATAAGTAAATAAGAAAGTGCAACTGCAGTAAAAATTGCAATATTTTCTACTAATATCACACATTATTTGCACTTGAAAAATGTTCGTGTAAGTAGGCATAATTTTAATAAGGATTATAATAGAGGAATGAGGGAAATAGTACGATATTAAGAGGCATGACGCGTCTGAGCCCGGATGGTCGCCATATTGAAACTACAATGTTGTGTAAATAAAATTAAAACCATAATGCCATTGACACTGGCATCTGTCAGTTTCAAAAATGTCCCTGATTTTTATTAGAAAACAACTTCCTTAAAGTCTCTCAAACTCCATAAAAATTTCCCAAATATTGCTCACACACTTCTCTTGCTAAGGCCACATTGACTCTTAAAATACACCTATATAGCTTTCGTATATTTCAATGCACGACCGAATGACCATCATTTATTTAAATAAATCACCAAAATTTCTCGGCAGAGACCAGTAATCACACTAGTCGATTCTGAGTTTTGGTAACTTGTTAATTGCAACTCTTTTTAATAGTCCAACAGCATATATTTATAATACATGCTATGTTATTAAATATAATTAAAAATCTTGTAAATTATATTTTTATACCTACAAATTTTTATATTATATGTAAGGAATATAGAGTTTTTGTACACAATATCGACTTATTTTAAATTAAAACGTTTGTATTAAAAACTTAAACTTTTACTTTATTTTGTATTGTGTTAAATGTATGATACCTATATTAAATCTCGGAATGTGTTATCGAAATAGCCTACTTTGATTGCAACATCAAATACGTTTAGCCGAGAAATCGCATTTGTATATATCTTTAGTATCTGTATAAGCATCTTAATTTTGATCGACATTCTGGTGAGTAGGGTGCTAACCTGTACATCTTCAACACAAATCCAATTATTCTGGTACATATAATATCCACATAATTTTTTATACTAAAATGTAAACAATTTTTACATTTTAATGCAAAGTCCATTATGTTGTATCAATGTTTTCATCTCGTGCAAATACTCTGATATTTCATTATCACACATACTACAATTTTTCCTTTATAAAATCATAATAAAAATATAAATTTTGCATTATAGTTATGCATATGCCCTGCTAAACTGAAGCACAACACCGACTGTAATTTCAGCTTATTCGTTTCGCCGCACAAGTATTCAATTAAGAGCTGTGTGGTAAATACTAATTTTATTAAACTTTTATTTTAAAAAAATATGGTTAAGACACATCCTATAAAGTACTTAAACATTGTATTTTAGCTACACAAAGAATGCTTGTATAGAAATGCTTAGGCAACCCTTTAGTCTAGTTCTATATTGGAGCCCTAATCACATACCTACATTCCACTTATGCTCACCTATTAAATTCGCATACGTATCAGGACTAGGTTTTTTTTTTCTGTGTTAATCGAGGATTGTGGTAATTCCTTATGCCAGTCAGCGATGTGATACCAATAGTAAATCAGGTCCTTGACTCACATCCCACTACACACATTCAACTTAATTATTTTAATTGGAGCCCTCCTATAAAAAGAATATAAATAGTGAATTAAAATTATATTAGTATGTGAACAAAGTAAAATACCAGCGTTGGGTCAGTTCGTTAGGCACTGTAACATCCTCTGATGTCACCTATTAGATCCCAGGCCCTGGCAGGCAGGGAATTTTCGGTCAGGGGCGGTCATGTGGGGAGTGTGGCGGGCACTGCCAATGTGAGAGGGTTTTCTCAGAGCTCTTCCACCCCTCCCCCTCAACATTATTGTGCCTCTACCACATCTCGTCTTATCCAGAGATGGATAAAAACATTTGATTGCTAAATGCAAGATAAGTTATCGCACCTCCGCCCCCTTCCTCCAGTTACTGCTCATTATATATCGTTCTCTTTTTGACTATAATCCATTCGCGATTACTTCCAAATTTTCTGAAGACCTGGTGAAGTTCCTCTTCCAGGACATTCCTCCGCCTCATGCAAACTAAGCTTGACCGAATCTATAAAATTACATAAAGGAACAACATACTGCATTCATGCACACTGCATTTAATAATATTTGGCCTAGGAACTATTTCTTATTAGGCAATACCAACATAATTGTTTTCTCTGTTTTCATTCATATGAATTATAAATGAAAATTACAATTTGTAGATAAATTACAAACAATATTGAATTTAACCAAAAATGAAAATAACTTTTATGTTAACTTAGTGTAAAACACATGTGATGCATGACATGTAGGAAACGACCAAACAATTCGTATACCAGGTGATTTTTAAAAGGTTTGAATCAAAAAGCGTAAAGAAACTACGAATAGATGGATTTGGTAGGTTCGGGCGCATCAGGCCCTGGCTGTGGCATGGAGGGCGCTCGGCCACCATCTTGGATTCCGAATGTCCTACTCTGTCAATCCAGTCATGTTACCACCATCTTGAATTCCGCTGTATTGGTAGCCAGCACATCGCCATCATAGACCCGCCATTTTCATGTTCTTTCATTCCATGGGTTTCCTCCGAGTGCTCCAATTTTTTCTCTCTCTTGCATTCATTCTTTCTTCCTTTCTCTCCGATTTGTTTGTCATTTGTTTCCGACCGCCATATATATTTACATCAGCTGTCATTTTTTATCGTTTTTAATTTGCCTCTCAAATTCATTCGAGCTGCCATCTTAATTCTGGCATTAGCCACTGGTTCTATTAATCGCTACACCACCATCTTGGTTCTAGTGTTAACTGCTAGGAGCGCTGATGTCACTCTCATTTGATTAGTCGCTCTTGCATCTGTCAAATGTGCCCCACTGCCATATTAGCTGTAGATTGGCTGCTAGGTACGCTGCTTTTTTTATAACTCAAAATAGTACCATCTGGACTAGTGCTGAATCGAACTGCCGGACCTTGGGTCACCAGATTAACACCTTAGACCACTCGGCTATTGTGACATGCACTGTGTTAAGGGTTTATAAGAAGTATATGTAATATGATTTGTATGTGGACGAATAAATATTTTGTCATGTTTATTTTCTCATTACCTTTTAAGTATTTATTTTAAGTTTAACATTTTTATATACATATAATAATTATTAAAAAATTTTACTATTTAAGTCTCTATTTTAAGTTTTACACTGTAAGTCTTTTTTTGATTATTTAGATTTAACTGATATAACTTTTATGTATTTTTTTTATTCTATTATCTTTTTTTACCATCCCAACTTAAGAATATTTTTCCATTGGTCATTATTACTTTTTAAGAATTTTTCTCATATAAGCATTTTAATTTATTAAGTTTTTTTTAAGTATTTTATATATATGTAGGGACTTTTTTTACTTACACTAAACTTAGAAAAAATGTTATATACCCTATGTTGAATGTGGAATATTTCCTACCCCTATGCTAGGACTTATTTTTTTTCCACACACCTATTGGCTTAACCCTTAACCTAACTTCGCTTAACATATCCATCATGTAAGACGTGTATGTGCTTCAAACACTTGTTTTTTTTCATTAATTAACTCATTTCTCTCGGCATCCACTTAACCTTATCACCACACTATAAATAATCGCCAGATCCCTCTTCACCTCCCCTCCTGACAGTCTTACTTACTTTCCCATTGGTTATTTTGTCAGAGCCAATCAGACACCTTCGCCTACCCCCTCCATTGCACTCATATACCAGCATATAAAAGGCCTCGGGGCCAATTCTTCCATCTGTTGCTGCCGTCGTCGTCACCTGTCCGCCTTAGAGTATACAGGTCATGTTTTGTCTGGAGTTTTAGAAGATGCACGCTTGTTGTCCGAGCGGTCATTTTAGCATTTGGAAAGGTGCGCTCGCTTAGTGCCTTGGACAAACGGGAAGAGTTGCCATACCTGCCGAAAGAATTTCTCTTTGTCTACTCACCTTACGAAATTTCGACCGTATTCAAGTATTTACCGTCTACCTACAGCAGGACGAAAACATACGGGACTGCCTGCCCTGCAAGGAGTGCTTCAAAGGTTGCACCACTTCCATTCTGGACACTCCTCCTTCCCGGAGCTGTTGCAAGACGCGACGTCATGCAGCAGCAGCCACCACCAGCACCATCTCCTCCATCGACGAAGGGGTCCGCACAGTGAACAACATGAACAGCTCTGCAGACCAAGCGACCTCCAACCTCCTAACGGGTGAAGAAGCTGACTCGTCAAGCGGACATCGACTTGTCGCAATCCTGCCGTGCGAGGTAAAGACAAGCTCACAAGATGAGTATGGTGAAGCACAGTTAAAAATAATAAAGATATAAAGAAACAGTTTTTCGAACAGAGAAACACAGCGTGTGTCAGTGTGTGTAAACAAAAAAAGCAGGGAATTTTTCATAAAAAAATCTTTGTGTCTTAAAAATTATCTATGTACGAACAATGCAAAGAATACGTCACAATATAAATGCAGGAAAAAAAAAGACTTGTTTGGATGTCAATGTAAACTAATATTGTTTAACATGTATGTGGAAATATAAAAATAAAAGTGTTAATGAATAAAATATGTGTGTAATTTTTAACAAAATCCGCTTATTTTATTGTCTGTCATATACCCCATCAATTCAGAGAAAAGGTAATGTAAAGTGCAGTGGTAAAAACTTTGGTAAACATTTTAGTTTTTTTTTTCTTTTCAAAACAGAAAAGAAACTAATACAATAAGGTGATAAATTATGGAAAAAATTACTTTCTGAATAAAATACATATATCAATTAGGTTACTGGAGTTAGTTCGCGAGCATACATAGACAGGCAAGGCAGTTGACCTTGTCAAAGTTTAAAACAATGGCAAGAGCAGTGTTAGCAAGTCTGAACCTACACGGTATCTTGTAACTGGAGTCTATACGTGCTTTCACACCATTTTCACAATCTGCATGTCAGATAGCCTAAGTCAGCACATATCATTTTCACATGCTTTCAACTGCATGGTGTCTGTTAACTGGAGTTTGTGCATGCTTTCGAGTCGTTTTCACAATCGACATAGTGTCAGATAGCCTAAGTCAGTACACTGCATTTTCACATGCTTGCACCTGCATGGTTTCTAGTAACTGGAGTCTGTACCTGGTTTCACATTGTTTTCACAATCTGCATAGTGTCGGATGACCATGTGCGGGGGATTAGCTGTGTTAACATTTTCACAGGCTTGCGCCAGCACTGTGTCAGGTAACTGGAGTTAACTAACGAGAATTAGTCAGCAGGCTTCATGAGCAAGCACTGGCCCATCCAGAATTGAACACGGGATCAGCATGAATAAAGTAGATTTTTTTTTAGCTTGGTTCCGGTACCATGCTGCTTTATTGCCTGCCCCGTGTACCACTTCCGGCCAGACTCGAAGCTATCCTGCACCACTAGCGAGCTGATAAGTCAAGCAAAAGAAGAATGACTTCGTCAAACTTGGGCTAGTAGCAAAATCGTATATCAACTCAGAAACCACACAGCTACAAGATTACTTGGTGGTCCGATCACTGTTATGGAGAACATCACACCACCATTTTGAATTATGGCAGAACAACTTGGGAGACTATGTGCACCCCACTAAACTGTGATGAGTATACTGCATTCGTTTCCTAGCATTGGTCTTCATCCAGTTTACTTCTGCCTTGTCTATGTTCCGTAGCAGCCAACCAGTCAAAAACTAGATTTTTAAAAATAACCCATGTGCCATAAGTATATTCACAATTTGTATATACTCAAAAGTGCTATGCAAACAAAGTTTGATTAGCGAGCAATATTGAAAGTTTTCATACTAATATAAAACATTTTAGAGGCTGATAAACACAAAGGTATTACCACACTTCTCGTGTCGGTCGATACCAAACACAACCTTTATTACATAACCTGTATGTGTCTTTATTTCCACCCGAATGACTGGCCTAAACACTTGCATCAAAAATATTCACCTCGTTTCATTTGTTGGCCATATAGAACACCATAGATTTAAAAACAACCTGAGTAAGGCATAATATTATAATCATCCTACAATGAATATATTTTTTAAATTTATTATTTGCATTCCTATTGTTTTCGTATTTATTTGCACACACATTATGCCATTCAATAGCTAAATCCCCACATGTTTGCATATCAAGCAAATATCTGCTCTACCAACCAACTCCAGACGAAATATACTCATCGTTTATACTAGAATTAAATCATAACTCAGCACACACCCACTCAAATATACCACATATCGCAAGTCCAGCTTGTTTGTCATAGCCCCAGACACATGCCAAATGTCATACCAGACATTAATATAAATCACTATCAACCATCTGTACCAATAAAAAATGCTGACCACCACACCTTAGACATGCAAAACAAAATATGAGTATCCCTACAGACCAGGAGCATCATAGCAATCATAATCCCAGCATACTTCAGTTATGCCACACAGATCACAGTGTAGTTATACAAGGCTACACTAATAACAGGATTTTACACATTTTTTATTTCAACAATATTTATTTTAGACAAAAAATATTTACAATTAAAGTGTAAGTAACTAACAAAAAAACTCCCAGTGAGGCATCAGTGCATAGGGCTGACCAGTAAAGCCCATATGGATTTGATCGTACATAACATACTAAGGGATAAAAATGCACATGTTATTACATCCATCACAAATGATGACATAAAATAGCCAAAGCAGCTCTCGAGAAGCCTCGTAACACTTAATCACTATACTTAAGGGCGAAATAATTGCCCACCAGAGGCCTACACTAAGAGATATGAAGTAGGTAGTATAGATGTGTGAGAAAATAACATACTGTAAAAACTCTAAAAATGCTTGGAAAAAAATTCAATGTAATAAGCATGCCATATTATATGGCCCGGGAAATCTTCAATTACGTTATAAAATTAATGCTTTCAACAGACTACCAAAATACATTATTGCTGATGTCAAGGCCATGAGCTTCTGCTAGAACAATTCATTAAAAAGGTCAAAAAATGCAATACACCTGAAAAGAATGTTCATAGTACCTGGCAATCAAAATGCCACATCTCCTGGCCACGATTCTAGTTAGTGTGAACAAATGAGTTTTTTAACTTAAGAGAACAACTACCATAATACTGCCCCCAAAACCTCGATAAAACTATGAGATGGCATCTACACGTGAAGTTACGCCATCTTTTACCTAACCATTCTTATCAACACAGCGACATTTTCTGCATCCTGGAAAGCTACCTGCATGTCATGCCATAAAAATATTTCTTTACACGGAAAGAAAAATACTTAAAATCTATCTAAAACTACATTTTTTACCAACCCATATACTGCACGCTGTGGTTACCAACATGGATGGGCCGTGGAAGAACGTTTTCGGCCCAAAAAATGTCAAATTGTTGCCCTGCATAAACACACTCCCTTCATTGAGGCACGGTAGCTCGTCATTGGTGGTCTACGCTTCGGCTAGCAATGCGTCCGCCCAGATGGCAGCACTGTCTGTGGCAGCTAAATGCTATCTCTGACGTCATCCAGAAGTGTGGCGCTGCATGAACTGGGGCGGTGTGGAAAAACATGATAGTGTGACAACATTTCCAGCATCTTGGTGTGGGAATTCGGAACAAGGATGAAGTTCTGATTATTTATTCGTCGTTGATTACTCAGACCCTATAGTATTAAATTATACCCCTCTACCTTGTATTGAGATCGTTTCCTAATAATGTCACATTAAATGTTATTGGCCATTGATAGGGCGAAATGTTTTTGTCTCCTAAAAAGGTAATCTGTTATGTCATTGGTTGAGGACTTTGTCCTACCCTCATAAGGGGAAATTGATATTTTCGTGTATTTAGGGAGTGTGCCTTGGGCGAAGCCAGGGGGTGGGGGATATTGGAATATATCCCCTCCCCCTCTCCCAAAACGAAAATAAAATATTCAAATATTTTATATTAAAACTTAATAACAAGATAAAATATTATACATATCCCTTAATTGTAAAGCCAAGATACTCTTGATTAATCCGGTGCCTTAGTGCTCTGTTGGGTAAGCAAGCTGACATTTACACTTCTCAGATGCCAGATGGTGTCACTTAGATTGCTTCTCTTTCTGCTAGTCATTGTCCTTTCAAGGTCAAGCGGGGTGTCGAGTGTCGCTGGAGATAAGAAGGTGGGCTGGCTGATGGACAAAGGTTTTCTCGGCTGGGTCGGACTGCAAGTGACATGCGCAGAAGGATGTGCAAAAGAATAAAGCAGCCTTATATTGGCAGCAGTGCGCGGCAGGTATTCTTCCTCGAGCCATTTTCTGGGCTGTATTGTTTCATTGCTCGAGCGATTGGTCACAGTCACTCGTGTTCAAATTCTTCATAGTGCAATAGTGCAATGTAAAGCCATTTTAACTTTCAAGAGGAAGTGACAGTTGCCAGTAGAAAGTGACTCATTATATAATACTGTGTTTGTTTATTTCAGTAACATGAGTAAAAGACAAGGCAGTATTTTAAACTTTTTTAACAAACAAAATAAGAAACTTTGTACTGAGAAAAGTGAAAGCAAAAATTTCGAAGAGGAATGGTCTACAGAGAAAAAAGTGAAAGAGGGGGTTTAGTAGAATTAGCATCAGTTCCTGAAACAAGTAATGGTAAGAGTAGACTTAGCCCTAATGTTAGTAATACTTTACCCTCTTTAGCGATGGACAAAACATAGCTGTGTTGATGTTGGCCCATTTTAAAACAAACATTGTATTCAAAATGGCAAGTATAACATACTGAAAAATATGCGTGTGTTTGTGACACATATATATTTCCTAAAGGAAAAAGAAATTTGTAGTTCCAAAAAAAATGGCTTCCTGATTTTCAGTGACTTACATACTCCGAAGAGATAAAAGGAGCATTTTGTAAATTTTGCCTTGTTTTTTCTAAAGATGTTGAAGTTGGGAAAAGAGGTCTTGTAAAGCCAGGTGCCTTTGAAAATTCACGTTTTGTATGCTGGAAATATGCAAAGGAAAAATTCCATCTCCATAAAGCTAGTAATTACCACATAAATAGCTGCATTTCTGCCCAGAACTTTTTATCTCTGTTTGTAAAAAAGTGTGAGGATGTGTGCATGCAACTTGATCAAGGAAAAAATTGCATCGTTTAGAAAACAGAAAGAAAATCTTACCTGTTGTCAAGACAATCATTTTCTGCAGCCAGCAAGAAATTACATTGCGTGGTCAGGTTGATTTTGGTGCAGTTGAAGTAGGAGAGCTCAGTTAGCAAAATTAAGGTAATTTTCGATCTCTTATTCGGTTTAGGGTTGCTAGTGGGGATGAGGTAGTACTTAAAAGCCATCTATAAAACTGGCAGCAATGCTTTTTATCTTAGTCCACATATTCAAAATGAAGTCATTGAAGTGTGTGGGCAATTTATTTCTTCAAATGTGGTTGATAAAATTAATGCATTCAAATGTTTCAGCATACTGGCTGATGAAACGACATATATAAGTGGGGTAGAACAATTTTCAATACATACGAGTGGCGGGGTGCTCCTTGAAGGAGGGAGTATTGGATATTTTTCGCCCATGTTTATTTATGTGAGCCTACATGCAAATTAACATGGTTAATAACTTCAATTTTGGCCAGTAGTATAGCCAGTATAAGCACTGCCCTTTTTACAGTATTATTCATAAGTGGTTCATGAATCACATGCACATATGAAGTAGCATAATGGTCACATACCGACAAGTGAAGAATAAATAATAACTAGTTTTATAAGAGTGTTCTTTCAAGGTCATATTAATATTGTTATTTTGTATATCCAAAAGCAGAATTGTACAAATGAATGTGAATAAATCATTACACATGCAGAGCCTTGCACAATCCGCAACTTAATCCCAAAAGAGAGGTTATGTTGCCAGCCTCATGGTAAGTGTAATGTTTAAGTATAAAACATGTATTGATGGTTGGCAGTGGAACAAAATGGTGTAGTTTTAAGTTTGGGAGTTGGGGTAGACAATTTACCATAGTTTCTCACCATAACTTCTGCTGACAGATTGTGGGCACCGGTTATTGCAGGGGCAATACCAACTAGTTGCAGTAGAGCAGACGCCTCTTCTTTGGGTCGTGTGCCGACAGCCAATGGATAGTGTTTTCTCTGTGCTCTGTCCATCATGATAAAAGAAAATACTGCACCTGTACTATGCGTTCTATGCTGTGCGATCTCTGGGCAGCTCACACACCAATATTTAGTTTCACGTAGAGATAAAAACAATCTGAAATACACTGTAACACTTGCATAGTAAGCTCAATAAAAAGTGGGAAATGAGGGGTTCGCGCCCCTATAGCCCCGAGACAATAAGAATGAATATGCATACTTCACACATTAATTCAAAAGGGGTTTATTTAAGCGTTCCTCTAGGAAACAATTGCAAAAACACTAGCGTGCTTAACCACTGGTAAGATTACACTGCTAGAAACGGAACCTGGCCACACTTAATTAAGGTGAAAATAAAGCCTTCCCTAGCAATGCTATTCTGGGGGAAGGGAGGAGTGGAGAATCTTGGAAGGCGAAAAAACACAACATTCCGATAAACACTACAAGTATATTGCTGAGAAATCATTAGTTCAAGTTTTGCTGTGTCGCCCAAGCATGCGAAATGTGACCCCATCGGTCTGCATGTCCAACTCCTCGAGACATGGTAGAATGACTAACTCTATCGCCATGGCGCACTGGCCAGTTTAGGTGAGCCAGTGAGCCGTGCGAACTTCTTTCCTACACACCCAAATCTTGCAGAAACATGCACAAATTTCTTAAAAACAAACAATTCTCACATAATTAATTACAGAAACAACAGGAATGCTTTACTAAGTACATTACAATGTGTGACATAAAATGAGGGTGAAACACATGAAAAACTGCAATGACAGAAAAATGGTAACACTTACATTTGGGCCTGTAGGGCGCTTAAATTAAGCTAGGGCTCCATGCAGACTTGTTGCATGGATATCTGTCTTTGAGCATCTTGTAATTACCTGCTAATTACCATACACCTAATTTCACAGGTTCTACTTTCAGAACACGTGCATACAGGCACACATGTCTGCACTGCACCTTCACTACACTGCTCTGCACTTGTGCTTTCTGCACGAACGCTACGATAACCACTATTCAAAGGACTTGTGGAATAGTAATTTCCATGCAACTGATGTGGGATGCTTCTTAATCGGTGCACACCAGTGCTTGGTAGAGCGCTGCACCCAGCAGAAGCTGCCAGCATCGGCGAGCAAACTGGCTTGGGGAAGCAACTGAGGGCAAACGCTCCCCCCTTCGAGTCCGTTTGCAGGCATCGACTCACTCGCAGCAGGAGCACCTCCTCGGCTCCCTGCGGCAAGGACGCAACACATAGGCATCCCTATGTGCTGGCAGTCTGCTGGTCCTCTGCTGCTGCTGGGTCTGCACTCTATGGCACGCTGTGGCAACACCACACGTTGTACAGTCCCTTGGTGGCTATCTTCACCTCTTCGATCAGTAGCGAGCTGGCCAACCTGCTACTCTCACTATCTTCCTCACTGCTTGCTTCATCTCCTGCTTCTTCATCCTGCTGCTGAGGCTGGTTGCAACCCAGTAGTAACACTCTGGCAGGCCGATCCTATTGCCGTACCTCCAGGCCTTACTCTCATTCCATTCTGGTAGTGGGCTTTCCCATGAACACGGCCGGCTCTGCCCTTTCTGTGCCTCCCTGCAGTGGTGTAAGTGCTGTTCCCAGCTCACTCACTCATATGGCTGTGCTTGACGACGCTGTTCTGTCAAACGCTCGATCGTGGGTTACCGAGCTCACCCCTGTTAACACCTGCATGATGGATGTCATCGTACCCCATGCATCCTCTCCTGATATACTGGCCTGAAGTGCCGCACCACCTTCTCCTGCTGTGACCTCACCAGAGGGCTCGTCAGTGCCTAAACTGTCATTGGGGCTCCTGGCAGTTCATCTCCTCCTTGTGCTGTTCCACCTCTGCTTGCTCCGTATTTACATCACGAACTCCTGCTTACTTGCTTGCCTTATGAACTACCTTCTCCTCACTTGCTTTAATTAACAGTCTCTTCCTCACTTGCTTTAATAATAAAATGATCTCTCTCCATACTTATGTTGCTATTTACAATACACCTTTTAAAATTGCGGTGCTATATGTGATGACTTGTTGCGATGGACGCACTGCTGTATAAGTGGCACTGCGATCCTGCGCAACTGTGTTGTTGTATTAGGCATAATGCCTAATACAACAATACAGTATAATAATGCCACTCCTTCTGTACCCTTGCGGACAAAACAACCAAAAAGAAGTTTACATCTTGCTTGGCCTCTGTGGCCGAGATATCTTAAATTTAAACCTCGGACATTTGAGCTGCTGTCTTGCAATGTTACATTTGCACTGTTTAAAAGTGAATAACAGTGCACTCAGTTCAGAAATCGCTGCTACATTGCAGCTAATTAATGTGCTCATGCATTTGCATGTCCATGACCTGCTATTACTACTTCGTGCGGAATGTTTATGTCTGTATTTACATGACACAATTTCAGAACACTGTGTGCTCTCTGTCACTGACTGAAGTGTCAGTTCCATTTCTCTGTCGCTATCTACACATGATGAAGTGATGGTGTGACGTTTTCGGATTCACATGCGGTGAATGATGGAGTGACTGACGTCTGTTCTCGGCCAATTATGGCACCCACTGCACCAGTGGTACCGTGTGGTGATGTAGTATCTGCAGAGAAACATTTACAGGTTTGTTGATCTGAAAAGTTCGCATTGTCACTGTTACACTCGCAGTTGATTGTGATGTGGATGTGTGTTGGGCTGGACTTTCGATCGCATAAATAATATTCCGTGCCTCGCTCCAACCTCGCGATCCTGTCCTGAGGTCGTAGCTATAGTCACTACGGACACAACTACTTCGGTGTGTTGCTGTCGTTCTAGCCAGCCATAGTGTTTACTTCAATTCCACATGTCGCGGAAGAGCTGTTGTAAGAGCATTAAGCGGGAGTGTGGAACGGCATGGATGACAACACAGCGCTAGAGGCCTGCTCGAGCATGACGTATGGCAGGGGTCAATGGTCGGCGTGGCTCACAGCTGATCGCCGGCACAGCTGGTAGCACGGGTGGGAGAAGGTTTTCATTTCTCTTCCCATCGTCCTTTTTTTCCTCCTTGTCCTCCTCGGCACATGCGACACGGGTGGAGTAGGGGGAATATGTTGCAACCCCTTTGTCTTGCTGAGCACCTAGGAGGCGCATAGCTGAGGTCACAGTGGCACTATAAAATGGCTGCTTCCTGTTACCCTTCTTGCTGCCTCCTCGTGGTTGCCATGCTTTTCTGCACTGACCACGTGTGTTGACTTTCTAACATCCTGGGGTGTCGTGATGGCATCCCACGGCTCCAGTTGTGCACAAACATTCTTCTTAAAAACCTTGCTGATGTTTGTGTAGCTCAGGATAAGAGGAAATGAACAAATTTTTAGCTTCGAAAATAGCGGAAAATTTGGAAAAATTCTCGAAAATAATTCAGTGGGTTTTTGAAAAAGGAGTTTTAGTGGAAGGACAGCGCCCCTGAATTGGGCAACATTTGATGGTAATAATATGTTCGGGGTGCTATTAGGATAGCACCACGTGTTTGGATAGCCATTTGATGGCAGGCAGAGGAGCAAAATGGTGTAGTTTTAAAGTTGGGAGTTGGGGTAGGTAATGTACCTTAGTTTCTCACCAAACTTCTGCTGACAGATTGTTGTATGCAACCCGAATAAATATGTATACTTCACACATTGATTCAAAAGTGGTTTATTTAAGCATTCCTACTGGGCTTAACATGCCGGTAAGGTTACGCTGGTACAAACAGCATGTGGCTACAATTAATTGAGGTGAAAATAAAGTCTTCCCCGACAATGCTATTCCGTGGGAAGGGAGGAGTGGAGAATCTTGGACGGCGATAAGACACAATGTTCTGGCAAACACTACGGGTCTATTGCTGAGAAATTATCAGTTTAAATTTTGCTGTGGTGCCCAAGCATGCGAAATGCGACCCCGTCGGTCCGCACGTCCAACTCCTCAAGACATGGTAGAATGACTAACTCTCTTGCAGTGGCATACTGGCCAGTTTAGGCGAGCCAGCAAGCCATGCCAACTACTGTTCTACACACACAAATCCTGCAGAAACATACACATGTTTCTTTAAAACAAATAACTCGTACATAATTAATTACAGAAACTACAGAAACCATTTACTGAGCATATTAAAATGTATGACGATAAATGTGGGTGAAACACGTGAAAAATGCTAATAACAGTAAAATGGTAACACATACAATTGGACAAGAGGCTGCTTAAATTATGCTAGAGATACATGCAGACATGTTGCTTGGACGTCTGGCTTTGAGCAGCTTCCAAATACCTGCTAATTACCATACACCTGATTTCACATGTTCTACTTTCAGAACACGTGCACGTGGGCGCACATGTCTGTACTGCACTTTCACTTTCATTTTGGTGGAATAGCAATTTCTGTTCAACCGATGTGGGACACTTTTTAACTGCTGCGCACCAGTGCATGGTAGAGTGCTGCTCCCTGCAGTGGCCGCTGCGACGTCGGACAAATGGGTTTGGGGGAAGCAACTGACATCAGTATATTATTTTACTCAGTAATTTTAAAGGGCAAGATGTTTTATATTTTAGTTTTACTAAGGATAATGTCATTTGATTCCATTCATTTAGTATAAATTGCTTACGTGATATGGCACGGGAACTGCAGCCACTGAGCAGGCAGCAAATTCGTCATGTTTCACACTAGTGTTTTGATGACCACATGAGGTGGATGTGTGTGTGCATCATTCCCGGGCTTTTACCATTTAGCGCTATACCATGTATTTTTCAATAGTGTAATTATTTTCGGGAAACTTCGTTTTTTGTAGAATGGGAATTAAGACTCCTCAATGCCCTGTCATCTTGTATATAACTCGGGCGTAATATACCATAATTTTGGTCTTGGCTTAGCACCTCTTTTACAGTGTTAGTCGGTTCCCGCTTAAGTGGAACAACTTGTATGTAAATCTTATGTGAAGGAATAGCGAAATAAATAGTGTTTAACATGAGATGTCGCCTCTTTATTTCGCTGGCTACCTCTTTGCTGTTTCGTTCTTTTTCATGTGCCCGATTTTATTTATTAATTAATGATTTGGAGGAGTCTAAGACAGCTTCCATGGGAGTGAGTAAGCATTTGGGGGAGGCTTACAGCCCCCACGAGAGTAGGTCTTGTGGAATTTAACTCAATGTAAAATTTACAACTTAGAAAAATGGTGTTGATGAGGGGCCAACACCTCGTATTAGCCCGGGCAATCATGCTATAAGTTGGAACAACAGCATCAATTTACTCTCTGCAACATCCATAACGGGGAACTACAAGGGAAGGCCACGCATGTGCCATCAACATCACGACCCCACATGCTTCTCGGGCTCACTGATCTGACTTTTCCCTCTTAATTTCTACAAATTTCTCTTTTCCTCTGGAGTCCAAAAACCAGGCCCCATTATGTGGAAGAGTGGGAAATAATGCTACCACCCCCTCGGCCAGTGAACATGACCACAACAATAACTGTACAATTCGTACGTACAGTCAAGAACGAGCATAAACAGTGACATGTGGTACACGTTTGTGACCGTCTCTGCATGCGGAATGGTATTATGTTTCTCTCGTGCACATCATATCGCCGGACATCCAGGCGCAACCCAAACACGTCACAACAATCTCTGGTATTTTCACTTGCCAGCTATATCGACACACGTGAGAAATTTGTGCGAAATTGTATTACGAGCAACAAGTACAAAAGTAGGAGAACAGATGGAACACAGCAGCAAACACCACATCTGCTAACTTAGTCTTTTGAAACAGTGGTACCGATTTAATACGTCCATACCCATGCACACCAACCGGTAAGAGATTTATCTTGGTTGTGACAGATATGTTCTAAAAATGGGTGGAAGCCTACCCCATCGCCAGTGCACGTGCACTAATGATTGGAAAGTTGCTTGAACATGAATTATTTTCACTCTGGGGCTGCCGTGTGTGGCAGGACTTTTGTAATAAGTGGATTGTGCAATACCATATGACTGCTGTTTACCACCTCCGTGCAAACCCAACAGAAAGAAGGAATCAGGAACTGAAAACGCAGCTCCATTTATGTGTTGGAGAGAATCACATCTCATGGGCTGAGCTGCTACCCAAGATGCTTTATACATTGCGGAAAAGAACTAACCTTTCAACAGGCAAAACACCCACACAGCTAATGCAGGCATGCGACATTCCCCTTCTCGGATAATTTACAAGCGGGGCGAGAGAGCACACCAGTAGTCCAGCAGAAGGAGTGGCAGAGAGGGGAAGCAAGAAAACCAGGCCTGCTATGTGCAGAAATGATTGCCTACCACCACCTGCCCACCACCACAGTTACATGTCGGACAGAATATTAATGCTAAGCCACACTCGTAGTCAGCTGTTCAAAAGAACTTCTGCACAGGATTTGCAGAGAAGTGAAGTGGCCCACATGTCATCACTCAGAAAGTTGGCAACATCTGCTTCAGAATCCGAGTCAATCTACGCCGCTCAGTTATATATTTCATACCGATGCCCTGTGTTTTGCAATTGTCGGGGACCAACGCCTGGTGTCGGTGACCCTTCACTGGAGGAAGACCGGGGCAAACAAATATCATCATCAGCAACTGACATCGAAAACATCACCACTCAAATACGTGCTACGAGTGTCAAGCCAGTTCCGCCCGCAACTGCGATGCTGGACATTCCGTTGGCTACAAGGATTCCAGTGAGAGATGCAGCTTCGGATGATACTGTACAGAAAAACATCATTCAGCTGCAGACAAACAGCGATGTCCAAAATGCAGCATCAGAAGAACCACCTAAAGATATCATGGCGACACCAACACGTCAACAACCTTCGGAAAAATCATTATCAACAACAACATTTATGGACCCTCGGACAACGAGCTAGGAGTCACATCAACATTGTGTGTCAGGGAAACCCAAACTCGTACTCTGCGCTGCCCACATCATGCTGTTTGTTCAAGCAGCAATGACAAGCCGGGGGTGAAAGAACACTATTCTCCTCCCCTCCGATCCAAGCGAGCTCGTCTGGTTTGGCATGCCATATGCATAGCGTGTGGTCACTTGCCTATGCCCGCCACAGCCACCATGACATCACCACAACCCGCACAGCATCCATGCCCACAGCAGTAGTAGCCGCCCAAAAACAAGATTAGTCCGCCAGTGAGCTGTTGCACCATCGAAAAGGAATGGAATTTCGGACCTCGGTTGGGGGGGGGGGGCATTTGACGTGTGTCATATGTCCTTACTCTTAAGCAGTTCCACACACCACTCGTAACAGCTCAACTGACTACTTTATCGCCATGTATGAGCATCTAGATGCTACAGCCAGCATTCCCCATGCGTGTAAAGTGTGTCAGTGCAATGCATCAGTGTGTGACTTGTGTTTAGTGCTAAATATTTTCAAGGGCCTTTTTAGAATGTTAATATTTTGGTTCACATGCCAAGCCACATTTTTTTGTGCCATGTGTTCGTATATATATTTTTTTGAGAGGCAAGAGTAACATGTCAGTGTTTGTGTCACGTGATGCAGCATTACGTGTCACGTGTAATGAAGGTTTGTTTATGTATTTAAATGATACTTTTAGTAAAATGACTTATGTATATTTTTATAATAAGGCACTAGGTTTGCAAGTGTTTTGCCATATAGAGTATAATTTTACGTGCCCAGTGAAACTAGAGTGCTCTGTGTTCATAACCATAATTATTTACATGCACATCACACACAGATTAGAATTGCTGTGCAAAGCCTAATTAAATATATAGGAATTTTTTACATGTGTAAATTCCAGTGCACGTAATTGTACATAAATATAAATATTCTTGTCAGGCGAAACAGTACCTACCAGTAGCATAGTAAGTATCAGCCAGGCACATTGACATTAGGTTGAGATACACGGCGAACTAGACTTTTCAGCACCTCCGCCATGCAGAGATTCTAACCTAAATTTTTATAGATATTTTTTAAAGAGTGTGTTTGGTTAGTTTTAGGTATTGTATAATAAAGATACCATCCCAGTGTCCATGTGAATGTAGTAGATTTTATGTAAATCATCTTATCAGCGCCGGATTGGCCAAGTAAAAGACCTGTGTTTTAGGGCATCCATTAAGTACATTGCAACAGGACGTATCAAAACAGCTAGGTACTGTGAAAGGTTCATTTTAATTTTCACATAGGTATTTTATTAAATATAAGAAAGGGTTTTCATGTTTCGCCATGCTCCATTACTTAATCACCACATATTTCATTTACTATTTAACATATTTGTAATACACGTGTATTTTCAAATGAGCGTGTCAGAGCCCAGCCAATCAGGGGGTCGGCGCCAAGGCAGCAAGCAGTAGTGTCTCGTATACTCCGTGGGGTGGATGTCGTGACGGACCTCTCTGGGCCTGTATTGTTTTAACCAATCATATAGGATTCAATAGCATGAACTTCATTTACCGGAACATTTTTCATTTCTTTTATCACCTGGGCGTTCAACCACACGGCCCTCCAGCAACATCATGTTCTCCGACCATAACTGTCCACATAACCTCTCTTCCCAAATTGTCCAGCAAACACCTTATGCCATCAATACCTTTCTTTTTTATGTGAAAACTACAACACTTGTTATTTCACTGACATTGTTTCATATTGGTTATAAAATCTCGATAATAGGGCACAACAGCTGTTACCAAGTGAGAGAATAATAACTATGAAAAGTCTTCCTTGACAAGTTTATTATCTGCATAACTATGCTTGATCACCCCAGGATACCTCTGTTACCTGGGGGTGACAGGTTGAACTACATCGTCAATACAGGACAGTGGGCATGTCTTTGTTATTTATACAAAGTCACAGTGGGGTGGACAATGGCACTGTGTGGTTGGATGAAAAGGGGTTAAGATGAGATATCAAGAGTGGTGAGAATTTAAGTTATATGTTTTGGTGGTTGTTACCCACCTAGGCACCAGGCTTCGCTCGAAAGCGGCATCAATTATGATGGTGAATCACGTTGGAGCTGGAGACTCTGGGTGTTCTCAGGATGCTGCAGGCCATTCACCAGGACATAATTCTTTGCTGTTAACATCTACTGCCCCTTCATCAGTAATTAGAACTGGTGCTCTGAATCATGCAATTTTCTAAATGGCTGACTATTGACTGACCACAAACCCTTGCAAAGATGAATTAATTACGTGATTTATTATTAATAAAGCTGCATCAGACTGATCCCTGTCGCGTGACCTATTCTGGCTGGTCATATGCCATGGAGAAATTGCACACTTGCTTAGAACACACACATATTGCAAAAGTAAAATAACAAATTACACTTCAACAAAGATACGTTGCACTGAAGTGGGTATTATAAGGGCCCATACCATGAAGAGCCATGAGGCTGAACACAACTAAATAACACACGGATATTAATTTCCACTGTATATTTAGCATTATATATACCATTTCATTACAGAAACATTTAACATTGGTGCCGGGCACAGCCCGCCGGCAAGTGCAATACTGTATAAAACAGCGCGTAGACAATAAAGTGGTTATGTTTAAGAATATATCCTCCCCTGGTAAATGCAAGCGGCAGGGGGAAGGGCGGGTGTCTCCAGGGGCGATGAAGCAAAAAAGGTTCCGAAATATTATGTTTACTATTGCAGTGAATATGGTTGGCATGGAAACTGTGTTTGCCTCCGGAGCATGATCGATTGCAACCATGCCCTTGTATGATAAGGATGGTACTGATGCTCCAGCTAGGCACTTGAACCTGCCAGGGTGGGTGTTGGTGTAACAAGCTGGAACGACTTTCTTGCACCCTCGCTAACCATGCTTGTAAAACATATGCAAAATCTCTTTACCCTTGCAAAAACAATACAAAATATCATTCTATATTTCTTGCAAACAACTGTGGATGAGGTGAACAGTGAAAACATGTGGAGTGAAAACAGACAGATAATTATAACTAAAACTGAGGGCAATTTAGTTGGCATGGGAATTAATGTGGATGCCATTCCCAGTTCCCTTGCTTAAGGAAAGTTATGTTGTGTCTGTTATGCTCTTGTGAATGCACCCTACTTTTCCATTGCACTACACGTGCCCTACTCTGCATGTCTGACTCGTTGAACTATCACATACACACTGCGGAAATTCACTGGGCATCGTTGACTGCTATGCGGCCGGGCAAACGGTCTGAGAGGCGGGGGATGCGAAGACAGGTCAAACACCTTCCAACCCACTCTTGAATACATTTGCAAGCCGAATGCTGCTACTTGCAGCAGGCGATCTCCCTCGCCTTTCCTCGCGGATACAGGACATACGGGCTTCTTGACGGAACCACATATAACTGCGATACTTGCTAGTGCTGGTGCTGATGGTGGCCTGCTGTGGTGCAAGGTGCGCATGCACTCGCACACTTGGGACACGCCACTGGTGGGCAGACCTGCCTACATGACCGGTTAAGGCGGAGCGAACTGGCCGACTCGCTGCCTTCGCTCCCCTCATAACTACTGGCTCCCTTGTTGTTATCTATATCCTCCATGATCTTTGCATACTTGTTGCTTTCTGCTTTTTTGTTTCTCTCTGTACCATGCTGACCAGGATGCCTCCTGGAGCTACCCGGATGAAAAGCAACTGCAGGAATCTGTTTTCGTGCTGGTGTCCTCCCATCTTGTGATGGTACTAATGCTTCTTGTTTGCACAAAGTGTCTGTCCCTTTGCAGCCGAGAGTGCAGCATGGGATGCCGGGATGTCACCTGGTGCGGGCGACATTGGGGTGGTAGATACTTCGGGTGCCAGTGGTGCCATGGCACTGGGCATCATGACATCCTCTGCTGCATGTGCCACTGGAATTGTTGGCACATGCGCAGGTGCCGGTGGTCGATCTGTGGTGCTCGTAGGTGCCGTGCCTTCGATAGCACCTGGGGCAACTGTTCGAAGCTCCCTGTCGGACACTGCTGTGCCAGAAATTCGGGCTTTCTGCTTCTACTGCTGGTGTTACTGCTGGAGGTACTGGTGTGCCCTCAGCTTTGGTACTCCTCTGGGTCTGCTCAGCAAAGGTGTCGCTGTCCAGGCTCACCAGGGGTGGTAATCCTTCCTCGTCGCGCACCTCTTGGTTCATTGAAGACCTTCCTGCAGGGAGTGCCGGTGCACATGTTTCTCCTCCTGCCACCTTGGGGAGCTCGTCGCTGCAATCGCCGCCCTGGGGTGGCAGGGTGTCAGGCGCGACATTATCACCAACATCACCCGGTGCCACCCGGTTGTCGTGCCAATGCACACTGACCCTTCTCCAACCCAAGTCGGACCAAGTAAGTGGTTGGCCCATGGCTCCCGATGATCCTGTGCAGCCTGCTCCATTTCACCGCAAACCCCGTGCAGAAGTCCTTGCGGGTGGTGGATTGAGGGTGAGCTCTCACGTAAACCATCTGTCCTGAAATTAATGGATGTTGTGGCCATGTTGTAGTTGGCAGCCATTTTGTGATGTACTGAACCTGATGCTGTCCTACTTCCTGCAGTTGCTGATGGCGTTGCTTGCATCGTGCATCACAGTTGATGGGCTCACTGCTTTCTTCCACCTGTGGGCAGTGTACTTCACCTGGTAGGTTCAGGTTGTTTCCCAGGAGGGAATCGGCTGGTGGTTAGCCTGCTGCTGCGTTCACATGTCGGTAGAGGGTGTAGAGGGTGGCTGGCAGGTGATCTGCCCACGTAGCATGCTGTTCACCCACACATAGTCGTAACTACACCTTCAATCCCTGGTTACGACACTCCGTTGGTTTCCCCCTCGGGTGGTAGTTTGGCATTGTTAGATGTTTAATGTCCTACCAAGTGCACAGGTCTCCCCACTTTCTCCTGGTAAACTGAGAGCTGTTTTGGTTCAAAGGTTCTTGGGGTAGTGGCTACCCCAAATAAATCCTCACTCATTACTTTAGCAATACTTGCTGTCCGTACACTGCTTACTGCCTATGCCTTTACACACTTCTACAAATTATCAGTGACGACCATGATAAAATGTTTTCCTTGCAACGTTCCTGGGGTAAGGTTCCATGAGGTCTACGGACAGTTTCGAACAGTTTCTCGAGGCACATGGTGGCTGCTACTGTTTTCCATCATTATGTCTGGCCTTGAATAAATTGCACTTCACACAGTTGTGCACATACTTGTGTGTGTAATTTGCCAGACAATGCCAAAATAAGTGTTCCCTGAAATTCTGCACTATTTGGTCTACCCCGGGTTGTCCTGCCACTGTGCAAATGGACTAACACTCCCTCTTGCACACATATGGACAAATAATCGCCATCTAGTGTGAGCATGTCTAGAGCCATCCATCTACTGCAATCTAATTCTCTACACTTTGCGTCGTGCACTTGTTTATTTTGTCTTTGGTGAGTGTGCATTACAAGTTGCAGTTCAACTTGTTGATAAGAACATCTGTATTTACCATGTCAACTTGCTAGATGTTTATCTTATGAAATGGCTCTTGCCCGGCTGGGTGGAGGATGTCTTCCCATTCTGCGTCATCTGTACTATGATGCCAGTGCAGGGAAAGTGCAAGAGTGCAACTGCTAGCTGCTTTTCTTTCTTCAGCACATGTTCCACAACAAAGTCATAGGACTGGAGCAGTAGTACCTACCTTGTAAATTTACTGTGTGCTTCACGGGTGTTGTGGGGGCCATACCAAACATCAGTAATCGGTATGGAGAGTAAACCGCTGGTACTCCAAGTACGCACGGTATTTCTTAACAGCCCATACGACCGCTAATCATTCGCGTTCGTTTATATCATAATGACGTTGGGTGGTGCCCAGTTTGGCACTAACAAAATCAATTACTTGCCACTCTCCCTCGATGCTGCAATAGTAAAGCATGGCCCCTATGCCTTCTTGACTTGTGTCCATTTGCATGTAGGTGTCAGCTTGGATCATACCTAGCGAGTGTGGGGCAGGACTTGAACGTTACCTGTACTCCTATGAATGCTAGTTGTGCTTCGCTAATCCACTCGAATCGACACTGCAGCGATAGTAGGTCTGTTAGCGGTGCTGTTATATCTGCGAAGTTTTCAACCTGTTCCCGCAGCAATTGATAAGTCCGGAAAATTTCCAAACATGCTTATGTGTATGTGGGGGCGGATAGCTTTCAATTAACGCAGCTGTTCTGGGCTTGACTTATTTCCTGTTTCGCCTACAGTATGTCCCAGGAATTCGAGCTGGTTTTCCCGACATGACATATTGCTGTGGCACAGGTAAGGCCGTTTATTGCCAATTATTCCAACAAGACAGATAGTTATTTTTAATGCTCTTCCCAACTAGAGGTCTATACAACAACATTCTCTAAATATGCCAAGGTTTATTCCCCAATGAGGATGTCCAAGATTCTGACTATAATTTATTGGAATGTTGCGGGAGCACATTTAAGCCCAAATTGCATTGTGCAAAACTGGAACCTTCTCCCATCCGGTGCCGTGAAGGTGGTTTTCTCCCGATCTTCCAGTTTTACCGGGACTTGCCAGTACCCACTTTTAAGGTCCAAAGATGTTAGTATTTTGGCATGGCCGAGTCAACATAAAGTGACCTTGACACTGATGTAGGTTGGGAATGCACTACACATCACCTGGTTTAACAGCCTGAAATGTATGCAAAACCTTTATGTACTACCTTTCTTGGGAGCTTCATAATTATCTGTATTATTTGTGCTTGGGGTGGTAAATAGCTCCGTGGTGGCTTACGAATCAGCCCTTCTCTCTGTAGTGAAATTTCGTATTCTGCTATGGTGGTTCTATGCGTCGTGTGAAGCAAACACATCTCTGCGCTCTTTCAATAGACGTCGAAAGCCTGCCAGGTGTTCCTGGGGAATTTATGGTCTATCTCTCCCAGTGAGATTGGGGGTGACCTATTTACCGGATGCCGGTCCAGGTTATACACTGTGCATCTTTCTTAGACACCGAAATGAATTCGCAGTTCCATGGACTCTATGGTGGTATACTGCTTTGTAAGCCACAGTACCCCAAGAATAGCATCTTCGCGAATTTCCTTCGAAATTATTGGCATGGTACTTGTTTCCATCTCTCACACACACAAAATGATTGGTGTCTGATCCAGCGCTTTACTGCTGTGTTGATTTGTGGCAAACCTTATAACATGGTTAGTAGGTATTACATCGCTTTCACAAATATTTCGGGTGATTGAAGTGGCGAGGGACTGCGGTATCAATTAGCGCATGACATCACTAACGATTTACATTGAAAAGTATGCAAATAAATGTTGCTGCACTACCACTGATCTGGTTAACAAGTGCCTGTTTCCGTATCTATTCCTGCGGCTTCTGATATGACAGGACTGGGGTCTCAGGATCATCAGGCCTCCTTACCCCACTTCACATTTCCCTGCTATTGCATGTTTGTGCTTTGTTATACCCAATCCAGATGCTGGTTATTTGGGCTTTTGCTGTGCCAATGGAACACTTACCTGGGACAATACCGGTATAGGAATCTGGGAGGCAGATTGGTATCCCAAACACATTACTGATTTTCCGCACTGTTTATGGTACTATATTCTTTCGGCTTCCTGTCACTCGCTTTTCGTTGTTGAGTGGGTCTCGAACTTTTCTGGTAATTATTTTTTGACGCTAGACCAAACTGTTGGCAATTTTCATCAGTGTGATTGTCCCAATGATACCTTCGTACAGTGCTCGGATCACATCGCGGTTGCTCAGTGTTGCGCTCTAAGATGATTGCAGCATGCATAAGATCCTCTAACGTACCCAAAAGCAGAATCAGAGTGGCACGTAACTCCGATCGCACTATCTCGGCGAAAATTAAAAATACTTCTCTCTCTGGCTGCTGTGGATGAAATTGGTGAACCAAATGTGTTTTCCACATAATGAACTCGGTCAGTGACTTGTGTGGTTGCAACTCTTCCAAGGTTAGTTCGCTTTGTGCCTGGAGCGATGTAAACACTCCACCAAATCGACACTGGAACACATGTAGAATCTCATAACACTAAAGCCTGCAGTGGTTGAGTGACTATCGTACTTCAATACAGCTGGCCCATTCCTTGTTGCATATGCCATATCCGGTCAGCAATAGTATGCAATCGTCCAGAAAGGCAGCTGGATCTTCAGTTGCCATACCGGCAAATGTGGGGAGTGTCTGGAATTTGGCTGGTGTAATTGCTATTGGTCCTGGCGGGTCTGTTGTGGGGTTGGACACAGTGGTTCCACCTCCCATGATGCTCCCTTGTGTCTGGATAATCGGTGTCACTCCAAAGCTGTTTTGTTGACATGGGGTCACGTGCTGGAAAGACAGATAGGGTGTGGCAACTTGCAGTAACTTGGGGCGAAACACTGGTGTGGGATACATGGTTGGTACCGTAATTTTGGATAGTATGGGGTAGGTGGTAGAAATGTGAAAGTGGTTGTGGTTAGGATAGGTTTTGGTAGTATTGGCTGGTCAGGCAACAGTGATTTGTTGACATCCGCCAGATGCGTGCTGTGGTTGTGTGGCAGTTGCATGCCATGATGGTTTGCCGCTGTACAGTCGTGCACAGAAAGTTTCTGCACCATTTTGGCAAATTGTGATTTGGGAAAACTGACGTTTCCTATTTTGTGGTGTCCACAATTTGCACAGTCTGTTGTGAACTAACATGCCTTGCTTCACTCTCGCGATTGTCCGTGACACTGTTTCTCGTGGGACTGGACTTCGGCTGCATTAGCAGTACTGAGTACCGATATCACACTTTGCAACCACATCTTGCGGTATCGACCACAAACACTGAAAACACAGCTGTGCCAGTGCACACACCTGTTTTTTTGCCAGCCATTGTTTACTAACAGAGCCTGGTGGCTGAGGAGTGGTCAGAAAGTGGTAAATTGGATTTTGAGAAGCGGTGAAGTCTGGATTGAGGTGTTTTGGTGGAAATAGGTTTTGTTACCCAGGGCACCAGGAATTTTCCTGACATAATGCCGTTATATAGGGGTAGAGCTGACTTTTCTTTCACTCAGTTTCGTCCGGCTGACGACCATTGGCTGCAATCCTCTCACCTGTGCTGCGGCACTCCTCTGTAGAATTATGTATAACTGATACATGTCCTACTCTGTGAATTATCAGGGTTATCCACACCACCATATATTACAGTGTAAAGTCCTGAAAACACTTCAATAATACTTAAGTTGAAAGTTCAGACACACATGCATTTTGGCGGGGATTGTAAGGGCCCGTACCCTGAATCGCCTTGCTGCTTACCTGAATAAAACACTTGTTTCAATGTTGTGACAATTATTTAGTAGTTGTTACCCTTTTCCCCAAGGGAAGCACTTTACAAATGTAAGCCATACGATTACAGCTCGGCAGCAGTGAAACAGTAAAAATTTTTGTGAAGGCCCGTGTGTGGCATACAAGTGCATTATACTTCCCCAGGCAATGAAAACACTGGGGAAGGTAAGAGGCGGTGTCCCGGGCAGAAAAGCGAAATGGTTCAAGTTGATTTAAAAAGTCTATTGAAGTTAAATTATCAGTGCAAAATACGAGGGCCACCTGGGCGTGTACCGATGGTACACGCGACCTGCCTCTCGAAGTACCCAGTGTCTACTACAGTTACAACATTGCGCACGTGCTGGTGTTGCCGTGCAAGCAAGCCATGCGAAACTACTTTGTCACATTGCACTTTACAAAACAATACACTCCCTTGCTCAAATCTGCTCTTATGTGCTAATTAAACTCTGTGCATTCTGATTAACATATTACCCTTTCAATACATGTGAAATGAAGTGTAGATGAATACACATGGTGATGATACATTTGCTAATAAGTTTCATAATACACTTTATAGTAAACTATAAGGCATTTAAGTATGTTTGCGAGTGTCCCTTTGCATGTATGTAACCTTTTGTCACCACCCTTGCCCTGATCCATTTTTTGGAAAATATTAGGACTGTGGTACTCTTTCCTTGTAACACAGAATGCGGTGCACGTGGCTGCTTGGCCACTGCCACTGCGACACTTTGCACAATGCTACCTGTTGCCCATTGCACTGTAAATGAACTTGTGTAGTGCTGGTCACGGCCGCACTACCTACCGTGGTAGAATGAAACTCTCTGCTGCAGTTGCTGGGTATGGCAGGCAAACGGTCTAAAGGGCGAGAGCTCGGCACACGCCAAGCCACGTGCTCGTGGTGTGGGTGACCGAGTGCTATATGACATTGTTGTGAGGTGTTGGAGGGACTGGAGTACCTTATACTCTCGCACTGTACCCCTCTCACGTGTGCCGAAGGGGAATTGACCGACTGGCAAAGGTAGGGGGTTGATAGGGCGCCGCTCATGCTGCCTGCTTCCATCGATCGATACTCCCCAGCTGTTCTTGCATGCCAGACAAAGGAGGGAGGCACAGGTACCCCCTTCACTTCTATCTGTGCTGTCGGCAAGAGGAAGGGGGGGGGGGCAGTTGGCTTGACATCACCACTTCATCCAAACATAGCTGCTTTCCTACACGTGTTTGCCTTCACCGAACAAATGGGGGCTGCCCAGTTGTTTCTGCATGCTATTCCCGCTGGACCATGTGGCACATTTCCTGGCTTCTTGGCAGCATCCGGAAGGTATTGTGGTGCCGTTGTTGGCTCTGTTGATCGTCCTTGTCATTCCCTCATTGTGAGTGGTCAGGAATATTACAGGAATTACTATGATAGGAATAATTTCATAGGAAACACCATATAATTTTTTTTAGTGGTTTCTGGAAAAATTCGAGGCTGGAAATTTTTGGCAACGGAAAATTACGCCACACAGAAAGGCAACACTGGATGGTGGTCAGAGTGTCGGAAGGCGGTAGGAAGTCTGCCCCACACTGAGCGCCACTTGATGCCGTGTGGTTGGATGAGAAAAGTTTAAGGTGAGGTTTCAGGGGCATTAAGAATTTAGGTTAGGTTTTTTGATGGTGTTACCTGACTAGGCGCCAGACGTCGCTCGAACGCAGTATCAATGATGATGGTGAAGTTGGAGCTGGAGTCTCTGGGTGTTCTCGGGGTGCTGCGGGCCATTCACCCGGACATAATTCTCCACAATTGGCATCTGCTACCCCTTCATCAGTACTGGTGCTCTGGATCATGCCTAAATGGTCACATATTGGCTGACTACACACCCTTGCGAAATTGAATTAATTATGTAACATAATTAAGAATTAATAAAACTGCATATGACTGAGCACTGCTGGGTACCATATTCCGGCTGGTCACACACCGTGGAGAAACTGCACACTTTCTTAGAGCATACATATATTGCTAAAATAACATAGCAAATAACACTTCAATAAACACACAAGGGGTGGGGGGCATTATAAGGGCCTATAACCTGAAGAGCTGTGAGGCTGAAGACAACTAAACAACACATGGACTTTAATTTCCACGATATATATAGTTATATGTACAGTTTCATTACAGAAACAATTGACACTGGTGCCAGGCACAGACCACCGGCTTGAGCAATACTGAATAAAATGGCTGGGATCCAGTAAAGTGGTTATGGTGATAAAGTTATGCTTGCCTGGGCAATGCAAACTGCAGGTGAGAAGGGCAGGCGTCTGCGGGGTCGACGAAGGAAAAGGTTCCGAAATATTATGTTACTATTGCAGTGAATATGGTTGGTGCGAAAACTGTATTTGCTCCCGAAGTGCGAGCGACAGGCCATGCCCTTGTAAGATCGGAATACTACTGATGCTACAGCTTGGCACCTGTAGCTGTTAGGGTGGGGTTGTCGCTCCTAGCTGGAACTACTTTCTTGCACCCTCTCTAACTATGATTCTAAAACATATGAAAAAACTCTTTACCCTCGCAAAAAAAATACAAGATATCACTCTATATTTCTGCCAAATCAAATAGCACTTGCAAACAACTATGAATGTGGTGAACAGCGAAAACTCCGGGGTGAAAACAGAAAATACTTATAACTTACACTGAGGGTAATTTGTGTGGCATAGGAATTATGGGACGCCTTTCTCATTTCCCTTAGTTAGGGCATGTTCGGCTGTCGTTAAACCCTTGTGAATGCACCCTGCTTTTCCATTTAACTACATTTGCACTATTCTGCACTACTCTGCACCTCTGACAAGTTGAATTGTCACACACTCACATAGTACTGGTAGAGTGTGGCTACTCACTGCACAGGGCTGACTGCTGTGTGGCTCAGCAAACTGCCTGGGAGGCGAGGGATGCGAACACACGTAAACATTTCTGGTTATGAATGAAAAGTCACAGTGGGGTGGTTATGTCTGCATTTGAATGAAAACACTTTGTTTTGCATACTTTTTGAATGGAACATGTATTTTTTTTTGACTGAATCTGAGTACATATTCGTGTGTAGCTCACAAAGCTCAGAGTGAAAAGTTGTTTAACTCATTTTCGTATTTTCGTGGACACATCTGATTTAAAAGTTTGCTCTTCAATATTTATCATATTTATCAATGTTAATGTCAACAGTTATTGATACACTGTAAATGTAATATCTCTATAAGTTTTATAAATTCACATATTCTTAATTTAATTTTTCTTCAAAGAAATTAGGTATTTGATGGGCAGTGGCATCCATATTACCAGTCCAGCTGGAGCGGCCACCAGGGCAGGCCGCATAACTTGACTGGGAGATTTAAGAAACTTTTGCACCCCAATCATTTAACTTTCATAAACTTAATTATACAGGCTCATTTTCTCTTTCTTTGTGCACCCCCGAGTTCAACTCCCTTCTGGAGTACCTATTCTGTAGCCCCTCTAGCATTATTTTCACTTAACATCTTTGTTCAGTGGTTGTGCGACACATTTGTCTTACAGCATAGTCCAGTGTGAGGCATCGTCCAATATGCCTATTTTTATTTTAGTGTTTCATTTCATTTGCTTTCTCTAATACAAAATGTGTTGTGAAATCAAATTTTGTGTGTACTTTATTCATGCTTCACAGGTAGTTTGCTGGACTCTCTTAATTAACCAATACCTACCAAGATATATACATCATGAGTAGAAGTCTATTGCTGATTCTAGTGCAAATCAATAATTTGAATAAAATTCAAGCAAATTTCTCACTTTCAAGCAACTTTTTTTTCAAATTCATCTGAAAACATGATTCATCTCTTCAATTTCACCCCCAAAATCAAGTTAGTTTGATCCAAATCTGCAATCTAAATCAAGTGCACTTTTTTTAAAAACATGCTTCATTCACTCCTTGAGCAGTGTCCTTCTTGGGAGTGAATGAGGCCAAATTTAGGTCAAAAATGGCCAAATTAACTCTAAATTTGCAAGGAAAATCAATTAGTCAAAGAGAATATCACAAGAATGTTGTGATTATTCTTGAAATTTCATCAAAAATTTGATGATTTAGCTTGCAAATAAGGCTTTAAAGAACACCACACAAAGAGTGAGCACAAGTTGAGAATTTATTTTGATTTTAACCTTAATTTGATTGATTTTGAGTTGTGCTTGGAAAGATTTTACAGGAAATTAGAAATTTGCTTGAATTTGGCTTCAAATTGCTTGACGTTTAGTCTAATTATTGAGTTGCACTATGTTCTGCAACAGACATCAACTATCATGTAAATGAGTGGTTTTTTTTGTTGTTTTTGAAGTGTCACATTTTTGTGCACTGGAATAGTTAGCTGGGGATACACAATACCCCAGTCCAGTAAGTGCATGTATGTTCAGGTTTCTAACTAATCTCGACTACGCCAGTCATGCTTGACCTAACTAAGCATGGGGCACGGGGTTAATTAGCCCAGGCTTTTTGAGCATGAACCACCTCAAGGGTCTCGTGCTAACCAGAGTGGATTCTCTCTACTGGTTAGCTGGTGCCCTCTGGACATTAAATGTTCATATATCGAATCCTGTGACCAACCCCAACCATATCAATTGACGCCCTTCTGTATAACTAAACTCCACTACCACTATGGTGACCATTCGTGGAGCCACCATTATCGATGTTGGCGCTAGCAGAAAGCGAAAATGCCTCAATTTTGATACTGCATTCCTGAGGATAAAAGGCGAGACGTTCTTCCCCCTTCTGCTGCCTTCGTGCACCCTACCAGTCAACCACGCCATCTGCTCTACAGGGAGAGCATGCATGCCTAACGCTTACAACTGCCATGACATCAACCTCTGAAACATCTTTCCACGTGCACGGGACACCTATGCGAGTCGCAGCCATTGCGAAGATGTTCCAAGCGACATCAATGCCACAATCGCGCACATTACTGATTTCGGAATGGATTGTTGGCCTGCAGACCATTGTGTCAATTTCTGTAAAACAAAAGACAATGGCCCCTTCGCGAATTATGATCTATAAGCGAACATTTGCCGCTACCTTCCTATGCCAACATACTCCACTTCAAAACCAACACTACTCTGCCTGCTAGCCGAATGTGTGTACATAATCCTCAGTAACTAACACTACTCCGATGAAACAGAGAGTTTCCTGCTGTCCGAGGGATTACCTCATGGACACCCTCAGCAATGCAGAATTCATTAGTGCATCCACCAGACAGTTCATATGTACTCAGTGTCGCATCACAGAAGGACTGGCGCGTGTCAAACTCAAGATGCCAGCGGACTATACCCCCAGAAATCCTAGCACCACCGTGGATACACGCAACTTTACGAACTGTGGATACTCCACTGGTGACATTGCTATCTGTCATGGATGCGGACACGAAAATGTCAATTTGCCTGCATGACAGCAGTCGAGTGGTCAAAATTTCACAAAGCTCAGTTTCAGTGCTGGGATAATTTGTCTAGACAACTCACCCAGTGCGACTCAGCTATAACCCACCAACCACAGCTCCAAAGGCGATGCAATGCGACTTTTGCAGCCCTCAAGTATATTTGGTACCCTTACCACCGCGAACACTTAGTGTGCTTCAACTCATGCCACCACATCCTGCTGTGGCATCCTCACCATTTTGCCGCGAACTGTTCAGTTTTTGCACACACCACCAGCAGTTACTCCAGCAAACTTTCAGACACTCCCAAATTTCTATGGTCAGGAGTAGGAGGATCCTTGAGTATTTGTAGAGGAATGCATGTAGTGACTGCAAAGGTATGGTGTCACACTCGAGGAATGGCCATATGTGGTGGGAACACAACTCACCAGTGATATGCATGCATGTTGGAGGTATGTTACCGAGTACCAAATGATGTGGGAGCAGTTTGTTACAAAATTTTCAACCATGTACACCAGCATGCTGGCTACATTACAGATGCAGATGGGTATATTTATGGAGAAATAACAAGCAAATGAAGACATAGAGATATTGATGAGGGTTAAGGAAAATCTCGTAGCCTGGTTTTACCACCATATTGTGACCGCTAATGTGTTACAAGCAGTGATATAGAGAGCCCTTTAAAAAATTGGAACCACTTTGCAACCAGCCATATACAATAACGCCGAAATTTTCGTGCGAACAGTTTCCAGCATTTTCCATGATGCCACTTAGTTAAAACAATGTGTGGCGCCACCATATGCAATGCATGTGTTTACGTCTTCCATGCCCACTGCGAAGCAGGATAACAACACGGTGCATGGTAGCCTGCCACCAGTGGCGCATGTGGGCGCATTGATGCTTCCCCAGCCAGCTGAAAGTGCTTGGACTGGGCATACTGCACACAATAATAGCACAACCTCAGTGCCATGTAACAGTACAGCAGCACCAAACCAGCTGCCGCCCAATGCCCAGGTGGACAGATGTATTGGCATTAGGACTGCCCAAGTCGCAAGCCGAAGGAAAACTCAGCACCAGCAAATGGGAAAATGGCGAAGGGGGAATTAACTCACATCCCAGAAATAGCGAACACAGCAAAGATTACCGGCAAAACAACCAGTCATATCTCGGCCAAAATTTTCAAAATTACGACAGTCTCTTATGCATACACATTAAAGTTAACACAAGTCAACAGTAGCACTCATCTATATAGCAGCTTCACATAATTGTATAAGTGAACAGTTAATTATTCCTGAAAAATGCGAACAAAAGGGAGAGTCTGTACATCTCGTCATGCATGATACATCTAGCCATGCTAACATTATTACCACCACAGTAACTGTAGTATTCAGGGACAAAATCATGCATGTACCCATTATAGTCACACAAGGTCTCAGGAAGGATCTCATCCGGAGAGTACCGTGGCTCATTGATCAACTAAATATCATTGAGTTTTCCCATGACAGCATTCATTTCGGCAAGACGTTACCAAAAACATTTAACGACCTAGGTTACCTTCAACCTACAGTTCTAGACACTATAAATATCCATGGATTCGACCACGCCATCTCTGTGGAATTTCAAAGTGGCATGCAAAACATTTTGCAAGAACGAAGTGATCTGTTTATGTGTGGGGACCCGCTCCATCGAACCCACATTGCAAAGCATCCTATACCAATGAGTCAGAAGGAGCCACTGTACACACCGCCCATAGACTACATAGCATACCATCGCAAAATCATCGACACTCACGCGAGTAAAATGTTACATGATGTTATTGATCCATCTGAGAGTAATTACAATCCAGCCATAACTTTCGCCCCTAAAAATGTGGGATGTGGAGGTTTAGTGTGGACTTCCATCCAGTAAATTTGATTACCAAAAGTTCAGCTCCTCCAATAATTAATGTAACTAGTGCTCTCAGTTTGCTTGGTTTTGCAAAGATTATTACTTCCATTGATCTCTGTTCTGGCAACTGGCAAGTCCCAGTAGCGTCTAACGATCTCCACAAAACCACCTTCACCACACCAGATGGGTGGAGGTATCAATTTTGTGCTATGCCTTTTAGTTTTAAGTATGCACCAGCTACTTCTTAAGCTATGATGGTACATCTAATTAACACCTATATTGGCAAGTTCGTCACTGCCTAGCTAGATTACTTAGTGGTATGGCCAGACAGTTGGGAGAAAAATCTAGAACACTTAGCATTAGTGCTGGAACATTTTGTGATCGAATGCCTCATTTGTGCAAATCACAAGTGCTGCATTGGTAAATCGGAACTTAATTTATTGGGATACGAAGATGAAACTGCAATTTGCCCTAGTGCAAACACCTGCGACTCATTGACGAGTGGGGCACACCAAAACATGCAAGCTACTGCATGACGTGAACACAGGGTTCATGTGCGTCTCTCTGACCATTTGCACCACACAGCCATTTATCGCATTTAGAGCACACGAGGGGCGACGAGAACAGACACAAGTACGCTGTTGTAGGTCGCGGAGAACAAGCGAGTCACTTGTTCCCGAGGACATAGATCACATAACTCACGAAAGTCGTTTTAACCATCTTCTTCCAAGATTAAAATCTTGGGGGAAATTGTTAGTGGTCTGGTACGGTGTCCCCACGAAGCCACGACCGCCAGGTACAACATGTATAGGTGGGAACAAGTGAGCTGCCTGTACAGCAGTGTATTACATACCCCAAATATGCGATATGTCGGTGGGCCTGCTGGCCAAAGTGTGGTGCTATGTGGTCCCTATGCCTAATACAATAAGCAGGGAATAGCATTGCCCTGCTTAGGTGAGATTTTCGTATGCACGAGGTAGAAATTCTAAAGAGTTTCTTTTGTAGACAGCAAAAATTGAAGTCATGCTTAGTCCCATTTTATGCACAAGAAAGTGCCTCATAGGAGGTGACGTTATCAAAAGTGACGAGAGCAAAATGTAAGTATTTTTCGCCGAAAAATAGAAGCAGAAGTAACGCCTTTTCATAATGCTGTTTCTGTTCCGGCTATATACAAGAAGAAAGCATTTAATGTGAGCAATATTATGGTGTACATACAAGTCAATTGCAATGGACTGTTTAACACAGCCCTTTATAATATTATTCATCGTGAACGTGTGGTGACATTCCCCGCACACGTAATGTTGACCAGCTAAACAAACACTTGTTTACTCACGTGGATCTCACCAGTATCTATTATAAATTCAGTGTACAACATATGTAATGTTAGATTTAACAAGGCATGCATTTCATTATCATGTAGATAATGGTTTCTTTCTGGTGCGGGCGCTTGGCGCCGCTGCCACGACCATATTGGCACCTTTGGCTTGGCACTCAGAGGCGACGGTAGCATGGGAGGTCTGCTCTGCATGGGAGGTACGCAGCATTTAGGTCTTTTTGTCATGTTCAATCTGCAACAGACGTAAGTAAAACCAGAACATCTTTCATTATAGTACTGAGGGTTCGAACTGCTACCTTCTCACGAATGGGAACAAAACATTTCATTTAAACCATTAAGGGCTTCGGCCACCTTTACCACACCAGGCTATCGGCAGACTCTGGAGTGCCGAGTCCACATCACTTGCACCAATTCAAACATGTGTTGTAAGTAGTTAGTATCAAGTATTAACAAAATGTGTGTGAGAAATTGTAGAGTTTAATTATATCTTTTACCTTGATGCAAATTTGGGCATGGCATCCTTAGGGCCGAAGTATATAAATGCAGTGTTTTAGGTGTGTTGTGTATTACATGTCCTGTCCCCGAGTAACTTCAAAGTAAGTGAAAGGCATGCATGTGGCCTACATCCTATACATATCGACCCTTCACCAGCATCAGAATTGACAGAGAAGCCAGGGATCCACATGGGTCATTGGCTGACGACCCCCATTTGCTCTACTCTTAGGGCTAGTGCCGGCACACTTACCACTTTGCCCTGTCTGAGAAGTCAGGCAGGGCGATTCAGTATCCCTGGGATGCCGAGCACGTCATGTGCAAGATTTTGGCCTTATAAATTGGCTCCACCAATACATTCCAGGGTCGTTATATTCACCGTACCCCTCAGGTCACTCTTGGCAATACAAGTTGAGTACAAGTAGACCCCGGAAGCTGACCAGGTGTTAACAAAAATTAAGTATCAGTTCCATCAGTGTCCATATCTATCACCTGGAGATACCTGTATCTGCAAACAGATGAAAGTCAGGAAGGGTTAGGTGCTGCCCTATTTCAACTAGGCGATGAAGACGATACATAATCAAATATGGGAGTGCAAAATTCGGCCCCGTAGAGTATCAACATAACGCAAATGAATGCAAATATTTGGCTATCATCTGGTCTCTGAAACGGTACCAGCAGTTCTTGGAATACCGTCAGTTCACTCTCTGCACTGACAGCCGTCCTTTAGTAATATTTCATAAGATTTGCAAATCCTGAAGCAAAATTATATGCTAGTCCATTCTTATGCAGGCCTATGGTTTTGTAGTAGAGCATTGTACTGAGAGTAGAAAACGAGTTAGCAGATGTGCACTCATGCTCCCCAGGACCAGCAATATGTGAGAACTACCAGGACGAGTGGGAAGCAATGTTGCCTGGCGCAGAGATGCCCGATAGGGATCGAGCAGGCTCCGAGAAAGAAGGGCCTATATTAAGTATGACCCTGCACAGGCAGAACATGCAATCAGCGGTGACACAGGACACATCAGCCACTCACACGACACCCGGCGTCCAGGTGCCCAATAGGGCTCGGGGAGAGCTAGACGACGCCATAGTTATACTGGCACACTTTCTTCAACCTCTGGTGCCAGAACCACCACTGTATTTCGAACAGTCGACTCCAGTAGCCTTACACCCAACAGGGCAGCGGTGAAAGAAATAGAAGGAGTGCGGAGCAGCACAGGTGTGCCACGAGCACCTACAGCAACTCTCACACCACAGCCTTTAACCACAAAGATGCTTAGCACTCAGCTGCCTACAAGGGGTCGGTGGCAACGATGAAAGCCAGCTAGGGGAGTTCGCCTGCAGCACCTCTGCCACCAGCCAGCATGGTTTTACCGCCACCCTTCAATGTTCAGCAGACATCACCCAGTCCTCTTGTGACTGCACTCTCGAATGGTGTCCCGATGCCCGATAAGGAAGTGGTGACAGCCATCCAGGAGGTCTGGAGTGTTTCACCAGATAGTGCAGCACCCTTATCATCATCAACCAGAATCACAGCTACACCACACAAACCTCTACCTCCACTGATGTCCGGCATTTACATGCCCGACACAGGACAGGTGGCAGAGGGTGGAGAGAAAAGTGGTTGGCCTCCATCAGCACCAGCTGACAGGATGCCGTAGGACAGTGATAGCTGCAGCAGCGATGTTTCCGGCATCCTGCTCTACTGTCTGCAGCACCATCGTCGAGATGCTGTGAAGCTGTGATGCTGAGATGCCACACCACTGGAATCCCGATGTCATCAATTACCACCACCAGCTGTGGCCACACCCCCAGAGCGAGTCGCCCTGCTGCCAGATGCCATAGACACCTGCTGCAAGGGGGTCGAAAAGGCCCCCACAGGAAGGGGGGATGGGGCATTTGATTTCATCCACAACTTTCCCCAGAGCCCTTATCGCCCTCGCACACCATCTACGATCTCAGGTTAGGGACTATCCTTGCCAAACACCGGTCATACACAGCATGGCCGAAGACCATGTGCTCAAGACAGATGTCTCAAGCCAGTGTAGAGACTAACTGTACCACATGGCGTAACTTCTGAGACACATCAATAAGTAGCCTAACCACTATATCATAGTTAGCTACATTAATTATAACGCAGCAGCAAACTAATGTACCATTTTCCCTCACCAGCTCTCCTAGAATGACTGTCCAGAGACAGGGGTCGCATGGACCGATCATGGCTCCTTATGGGGTTCACACAAGCGGAAGTGCTATGAATGCTGAGTAAAATATTAATATGGCAAACTGTAATGGCACCAAGAAAATTTTTAAACAGTTTTGCTTAGAGAATTTTAAATTAGAATATTCTGTTGGAATTTAATTGTCTTTAGAAGGTGATCTCCCCTGCATATCATTGTCTCTTACTTCAGCGCCATGTGCGCATTGAATTTCAAATTGTAATTGCACACAAAGCTCTCAAACATAAGTATAACATATTGACAAACAATTTTCCCGTAGAACAAATGCATTTTACATTAAAACAACTTATATCCCATTTTTGGAAAGTCCGTGGCCTGTAACGGTACTTAACCATGTGCTCACCACCATGTGTACCTTTAGCAGCGAGCGCAGTCATGGTCTAACTGTAGATGGCCCTTGGTCGGCGTCAAACGACCCCTCCCTCGAAGACCATGACGGTGTGAGCAGTTCACCTATGCCCTTCTTTTTGTTGCCCGAGTATGAAGTGGGGCCACCGGTCGAGGACAGACAGGGCATGGTCTTGGAGGCATTCGTACTCTACGTCGGTTGAAAGGGGGTAGAGTATTGACTGGAACAACGTGGTTGGGGCTACCGATGGCTCACTACCTCAGTTCCTCCTGGTGCGAGATGTTGTGTTTGCGCCACACTTTTCAGTTATCGGCGCACATATGTCCCTAACTGTATCCCAAAACCCCTTAAAGCTAGCCTGTTCCACCTACTCAGTTCTACTGGTGCAGGAAAACCTCTAAAAGGCGTGCTTATTTCATTGTTTACACTGGTACTTGCCCTATATGGCGTGGAGTGATCTGGTGGTGCAAAACCCTCAAATGGTGAGGTATCCAGATGGCTATCTTTAAGCTAGGTTGGTACGGGGCTACTGAACTGTTGTTATTGTTTACATTAGCAATCATGTTACACTCTCGCCGCATAAAATTTCTGCTGTGCTGCGCTGCGCTCCACGATGTGTTCGGCCTCCTGGTGTCTCATTGCCTTTCTTCCCTAGTGGTGTACAGGCGATATGCAGATCATCGTGGTGTCGCTTAGCTACATGTCTCTGTCCCAGCTTCACAAGAAAAGTAGAGTTCCCTAGTTATTCAATAACTAGTACTGGTATGATCCATCGGGGTGTCAGTCCTGCTCAATGATTTCTAGTTTCAGCTGACAGTGTATTTTCCCTAATGTAAACATACATTCCAGGGAGTCGTTTCGGCAGTTGTTTCTTACTCGCTGGTACCCACGTGGCACAGTATTATTCTTGATTGGCACACACCTGTTCATGGATTTGTTGTTGGTGGGTGGCAATCTTGGTGGGTGGCACTGGAGGGGTTTCCAGCAGGGTTCTCCCGGAGCGTGAAGCTCGTGGCCTTGCACTACTTATGTAGGTGTTTTCCCAGTAGCAGCATTTACCTTGTTGTGTATGCAAAACATGATTTCAGGAATGAGTTTTCCCATCGCATGTGATCCTCTCCCAACCATACACGCAACTGTAGCTTCACATCCTGATTTCGGCACTTGGTTGGGTTCGCCCTAGGGTGGTAGGCTGGGGTGGTGTGGTGTTCTGTGTTCCGGGTGGTGCAAAACTCCTGCCATTTTTTCCCTACGAACTGTGTGCCATTATCCATAAGCAAATACTCAATCTGCATCACGTGTGTAAGAATATGTGCTCTGACATTAGTAATTAAACCAAAAATGCTTCCATCCACCTTGTAAACAAATCAGTCACTACTACCAGGGGCTGTTTTCCACTTTTGGTGGGTGGGTAGGGCCCCATGATATCGAGAGCAACTGTTTTGAACGGTTCGGTGGGCTGGCAGGGTTGTATGGTGCATCACCATCTGTTCTCCATGGCTTCCTCGTGTTACCGTGATGCAAGCTTGTACATATAAACGCACGTCTCTTTATATACCTTGCCAATGGAAATGCACATTACCCCGTATCTGTTCTGAACCCGAGTGTCCGTGTTCCAAACTATCATGAACGTATTGCAATTCTAGCTCCTGTGTTTCCTTAGATACATACATCCTCCATTTGATGCTGCTACTTTGTGGGCGAACCAGTATTTCTATTTTTACAACACGTCAATGCACTTAAAACCTTTCTGCACAATGTTGGCAGTGCTGTGCGGTATCTGGGGGATTTTCTTGGGACACATGCACCTTTTGCAAAATGTCACAGACATTCAAAGACCCAAGTTCACAATGACAATTGGCTACATGTTCTGGAGGATGAGCTGCGGCAATCCCATTACCGGCGCAGCAGGGGGGTAGTGCCTCCTCCCACTCGGTGTTTTATGTTACCATTATCTGCAGACATGGGTTTCTCGACAATGCATCTGCCAGCACGTTCACTTCTATGGCCACGTGCTATACTTGAATGTCAAACTCTTGCAGCAATAAGGCCCAGCGAGCGAATTTGCTCCTACCATTGTGCATGCCTTCCAGCCAAACTAAACATTGGTTATCAGTTTTCAGTGTGAACATGCAGCCTAGCAAATATGGGCGGTATTTGCGTAGCATGTGTACAATCGCCAAGCTTTCCTGTTTGTTAACATGGTATTTACGTTCAATACTGCCAAACTTTGCAATATGGTAATTGATCACATTTTTACGCCCTTGGTTGTCTGTTTGGTAGCGTACTGCTCCAATATCCTCCTGACTAGAATCTGTCTGCACGGTAACTGAGAGATCTGAGTTGAATCTGGTTAACAATTCACAGTTTTTAAATGCCACTTTCACAATTTGAAAAGTCTACTCTGCATGTGGGACCTATACAGATTTGTTTTTCTGACAAAAATTCAGTGAATGGTGCAGTAATAACAGATAAGTTTGGGATAAACTCCCGCAACCAAATAATATGTCCAAAAAATTTCCTCAGCTGTTTGCATGACTTGGGGGCTGGTTTATCCTGTATTTGTTGCAAATGTTGGGTTTCTGGTTCGTGTCTGTCCCCTGAGACATTATGCCCTAAGAATTCCATCTTACTCATTCCTACTTTATACTTATCAACCCGACATGTCAGCTTGTTATGCTCCATTCTTTCAAACACAAAACTTAGGTGGTGTAAGTGATCTTCCAAATTACTAGACCACACTAGTACATCGTCGAGATAAGCCATTGCAAAGTCTCCAATATACACGTCTAAGAAGTTTACCATTAGATTCTGAATAGTCGCAGGGGCCGCACTTTAAACCGAAGGGTATTGAAACAAACTGGAATCTCCTCCTGTCAGGGGTGGTAAAAGCTATCTTTTTGCGGTCTTAGAGGCCGATGGAAACTTGCCAATACCCTGACTTAAAGTCTAGGGATGTAAACAGTGTGGCTGGCCCTAATGCTGAGAGAGTATCTATAATATTGATAACAGGTGGGTGGATGTTCACTGTAATTTTATTGAGTGGGCTAAAATCTTTGCAAAACCTTCACTCGCCATCTTTCTTAGGGGAAAGCATAATTACTGAATTATGGAGACTTTACATTGGTTCAATTACATTGTCACTCAACATTTCACATACCTGCTGATTTATCGTGTTCCAGAAATAGATATCTGCGTCCCTTGGTATAGTGTAGACCGGGTACTTGTGTGTGGAGAAGATGGGGTGCTCTGTGATGTCCGTGTGTCGGAGATTCCCTTCAATGTGGAATACTCCGGCATACTGATCCAGTAAGTGTTGCAGCCTCCCCTGATTATGATCCAGTACTTCGTGGGCGAGCTACTCCAGCTGCACAATGGTTGTTGTGGTTGGTGGTGTTGCTCTCATGACATACAGCATCCACCTCCCACTTGGAGGCGGTCAAGGTGGGGTTCGACGACAGCTTGGTTCTCGACTAAACATGGCAGTCCCAGAATCAGTTCATCTCACAAGTCTGGCACACTATACACGTCCACTTAGTCCGTAAGTCCCAGATTCCCACTGTTATGTGCATAACACTAATGGCCTCACCCTGTTGGTGTGTCGTGGCAAATTGTAATCTACGTGGTGGTACCCATGTGGTAATAACATGGAGTAGTCCCTCGCGTACAAAACTATGACTGGCAGCAGTGTCTATGACAGCAATAACATTTTTCCCTTTCATTTCGACATTGATGCATAATGCTAGGATGGTACTGTCACTCACTTGGCACACATTTGCAGCCACAGTTGGCAGACTTCTCCACTCCAGTGGCAAGACTGGTGCAGGTGCTATTTCGCCAACCTCCCTTATCAGTTTCCGACCAATTTAGCTGATAGGAGATGTCGGGTATGTTTTGGCGGTAATTCGGTCCTGTCCACATAATATCAGCACTGACATGAATGGAGGTGGTGGCCGCGTGACATCAACAATTATCGCAGGGGCGTAGGAGGTGGTGGGGTACAGTGCCATCCCAGTGATTGATATTATTGCCCTGTATGCACACCCCATGAGAAGTATTCTTCACTATGCCTGGTGGCACTGCATAAATACTACCTAATGTCTGGTGTTGACAAGGCGATAACAATCTCTAACACCCTGCTAGTTGGCTTCCCTGGATTTAACCTTTTGTATAGTCCCACTTTGCACTGTATAACTCCTCGATTCCCTCACGCTCTCATTGCTGCTCGTGGTACAGCAGGGCTTGGACCTGTATTGCGTCACCATCCATATCAAACCGACCTACCAGTTTTTCACAAAACTCCTACCACATGACTTGATACTCGCAGACGAGATTACAACATGACACCACGTCACCTCTGAGGTGGTTGGCTGTTACCTCTGTCCAGTCCTCTTGGTGCACCCTATGTCTGCACAGTTTTTCGTCACATACGGCCAAGAACGAATGTGAGTCTTAGGAATCATGACCAGCAAAGGTAGGCAACAAAACAGTTCGGTCTGGGCCGGTAAAGCCTTGTGGCGTATACATCACTACAAATGTTGTTGGTGTTTTTTTGTTATGCGGCAGTGTCCGTGGCGTGCTCCTAGCACAGCAATTGGTTCAGCACTCTCCCCAATTATATATTCCGTCACGATGGGTTGCGTACTCTTCCGACCTTCTGCATCTCAGATGTACAGTCTGTCGGTATTGCTGGCATGTTGCCCACTGCTTACCTGTTCCATCACATCTGGTTCGCGTGCACAAGCATTTCTCTGATGGCGATAACATGGTATCGGACGTGCACTGACATAGAGTTTGTTCTCAGAGTTTGTAATCTAGCCGGTTAATTTGTATTTCAATTTTCCGCAGTGCGCTCATCTGTCGATTGGTATGTCTAGGTATAGGTATTCCCCATTCCTGACTAGCACGATTGTCCAGGGTGACGCGGCAGCTGATGTGGTTTGCTTGATGTCTTCTCGCAGTTGCTCTGGTGTGGTCGCCATTTTGTCGCTGATGATGCGGTTGTCCCGATGTGGGTGACCACACTGGCTCCACTTGGGAATGCCAATTGAAGCCGACAGGTGAGACATGGAGACGATTGCGATACACTTTACCTGCTGCTTGATGGGCGCCAGCGGTGGTTCCTACGTACCACACTTCGAGACTCAGAGTGAGCTCAGTGATTCTGTGGGTTGTGTGTGTTTGTCTCACCCATGTGTACTCACTAAACAACTTTCACACTTTACACTGCGTATTTAAGTGTTTATTATACAAGCTACAATCTGTGCCAGCATGTAAATTATGATATGTCTATAGCGTGTCTAGCCAGTTCCGGTGGGTGATTCGCTCAAGCACGTAATTCAACTTGTGCACCTCTGACAGGATGAAGCTCCGCAGTGCCTGAAAGCACAGTCTCTACAAAGTAAGGGGCCTATAGCAGCTAGGATGAACTGCAGGTTTGCCCCGAGACAGGACACTGAGTTTTTTGTTAATTGTGATGCAATCACCGCTAAAAATTACTAAAAATGTTCCTATTATTTAATGTGGCTAGGGAGCCGCTCACCACTTTGCACTTGCACTGGGAATGTGATTCCCCGTCTTTCGACAACACTTGAAACCACATCGCACTCCAGATTCGGCCACGGGGCCTGTCGAAATCACGCACATAGGAAAGCTGTGTGAATAAATGCCGCTGCTTATTTCAGTGTTCCCTCCAATGGCTGCTGAGTCTAACGGTCATGACTTCCTGGGACACACTCATTTAGGCCACATATCCATTCATCATGAGAGTTACCGCTTGTGATGAATGTTAAATCTTATGACCCGTGGCCATGAGTTACAGGGCGGCAATAAAATTGTAAACGCCATTCTTGTCGACCTGCACTGATCGAGACTGCAACCTAATGTCGATCGGTCGAGTGTTGCTGTGTGGTTCATGCATCTGCGATGGAACAAATGGGCACAAGAGATACATGGACATTAGGAACATGTAAAACACCCCCCTCTCTGGTGACCGTTTAGTCCTCGCAAACCCCCAAAGGAATGTCACGCCGCTAGGCACAACAGAATGTCGGTGGTCGCAGCTGGTTGCAGGGCCTCAGGTTGTAAGGCCACGATGATGATGTGCTGCGCTGCCTGCCGATGCTCCAGGGAGATGACTCTGGTGATGGTAAAGATGTGCTGCAGCACCTGCATGACGAAGGGAAATGGCCCCTTCGTCATGTTCATGGCGATCGATGATGATAATGATGATGATGCTCCTGATACTGCCACTGCCATGTCGGACCCCTCGATGCTCCTTCTTCTGGTGAAGGGAAAGGTATGCTGTCCCTTGCTGGACTTGATGCTCCTTCTGATGAACATTCCTCTGTGCCACTGATGCAGTCCTCTGATGCGAGGTCAGCTGGTATGTTTGTCTTCGTCGGCGCCGTAACATAGTCATGTGGGCAGCTCCCCTGTGGGCTGATTGGACCCACAGTTGCCTCCACTGACTTGCTTTGTGCGACGTCACCTGAAGTCAATGTCACTACACTGGGTGTGGTGAAACTCCTGAATGATTCACTCCATGCTGCAATGCCTGCCATGCTGATAACACCAGGGCTGTGGGCCTGCAGATGATGATATCGTCCCGCAGCACTTGCTTGGCAAAGGGGATTGGCCCCATTGCAAACAGTGCATGGCGGTTGATGATGATGATGCTGCTAATGTTGCCACTGCCGTGTTGAACCTCTTGACGATGGGAAGAGTATGTAGTCCTTGTGAGGACATGATGCTCCACCTGCTTCTCCTTCCCATGCGCTTGTGAGGAGGTCCATTGACATGAGGTCAGCCAGAATGGGTGTCTTCTTAGATGCTTCGGCAAAGTTTGATGGGAAGCTTCCATGTGGGTTGATTTATCCCAGTGGCCCCCACTGACTTGCTTTGGGTGACACTTTCAGAAGTCAGCACCACGACGCTGCACGTCGGGATGCTCCGGTTTGACCCGATTTGTGCTGCAGTGCATATTATGCTGGTGACTCTTGCTTCGATGAGGTTGATGATGATGCTTAATGCGATGAATGTCATGCCGGTGTTACTTAGCTCTTTCTGGTTGTTCTTGATGTCAGTTACTGTGGTCTTTGGCGCCTTCCATCTCGGCCGAGATTTGTCGTTGTGCAGAATGTTCCTGTCCCTGCTACTCGTTGGAACGAGGAGGATACTCTGGCCGGAAGTGGCCCATCTCCCCATCAGCTGTAAGCTGATGCTGTGTTGATGTGCTTGTGCTGCTATTTACTTGCACACCCCCTGTACCATTGTGTGCATTTTCACCCTAGGGGTTGGTTCGGACAGTGACCCTCCAATGCTCCATGCGTCACTGTCAGTGTGACCCCTGGGTGGCGATGACTCCTGGCATTGGCATTGCTCCCTCTGATGCCAATGATGCCAGGATGTGTAGACTTTCCGTTTGCTGTGTTTGTTGTGTTTGTATGAACTGATGCTTTTGCTCTTGGCCGGTGGCATTGAACTGTTTGTCACGCAGTCGGCAGCTACGCTTTTCCCCCTCCTAATTTTACATTGTAAGGGGATGTGCTTTTGCATCACTTTCATGTCACTGAACCATGATGCTGGGAGGTAATGGCGGTTCGCGTGGACCTGCCATCCCTGTTTACCCCTCTGTGGCCAAAGAAAAGTTTTCCAAATTTTCATCAATGAACTCAGCCTCTCCTGCTCGTACTACTCCTTCGGTCGTAGTGTTCCCGAACGGACTTGAATGCGATGCAGCTGCTTCGCTGATGCACGCATGTGGTGGACGCATAAAACATTGCGGCCCAATTGAGCATTGTTTACATCCTGGTTGCTGTTGGGTGCTCACAAATTTCAACTGGCTAATGCACAGCATATGCGCCAACTGATCACACGGGCTTTCTGTTGTTGATTTATGCATTGCTACGCAGGTATTCCAACGAGTTTGACAATGTTTGGCCTCGTCTTTTGTCGCGAAATACCCGTGTCGGTGCATTGCAGATTTCCTCGGAATCGCCTGTCTGCACAACTTCTCAAAGGCTGCCGCTCGTTCGTTACTGTGTGCTTCCGTTTTCTATTACTACATGGTCTGTCATTGCGCTGGCTTTGTTGTGCGAATGTTGCGGACACAAACACAGGCGCCTGTGAAATGGGCACTGGTTGGTTGATACCCTCAGCGATACTTTGGGAATACTGTACCGCAATGATCCTTCCCCTACACGGGACTCGCCACTCTAGTATACACTGGTAAATGAGTTATACGTTCCTCGCTCCTCTGTTGACAGGTTATCTCGTGGACTTGCTTTTGCACAGGTGTTACAGTTAACAGTAATGATCGCACGGCTTTCTTTTGTGCCAAATGCTGCATGCAATGGCACTGCTGGGCCAGAACTGGCTGAAAATGGTGCCGTTTAAGATTGTTCCTGTTCTGACTCTGGTTTGCAAGTGCATGTAGAAAAGTTGCTAGTAAGGTTGCCAACTGATGTGAATTTATTACACAGTTTACATAATAACTTCTATATGTCAAATTGAAAAAACTATGCTGTGTTTGTTTGGGGTGGAGGAAGTAACCTGCTCTTGCCCAAGGTAGTATGCGACTCACAGCTGGCTTGGTCACCACTTGTTGCGCGCGGGCTTCAAGGTTAAGCCTGTTGACGTAGTTAGCGGCCGGCCCTCTGTCGCACTTCGTGGGGGGAGGGGCATTTACCGTTACTATGGCACCTTTCTTCCTGCTGCGAACACATGTTCCAGCTGCGCGAGTAACAAGTGTGTTTTCCCAGTATACTGCTTGCTTTAAAAACTGTAAAATTACTTTGAAAAATATCTTGAAAATTAGTTGTGGGTTCTTGACTTATGAATGCCACACAAAAGCTTTAAAAAGTTTTACAAAAATGCTCCTGACAAATGGCTGTAAAAATTTTGTTGACTTTTGAAAAGTCCATGAAAAAATCTTAAAATATTAAATTATTTTGAAAAATGCTCAGAAAAGTTTTAAAAATGGATTTAATTGGCCGTTGCACTTGAAGTTTGTTACTGTCCAAGGGAAAACAATGAGAAAGTTTATTGTTTATTTTGAAAAGATTGAAAATTTTATTTCTGAAAATGCTGCAAGATTTTCCGGAAATAATGAAATTAAATTTTGATTGCTTTTGTATCTTAAATTGCTGACTGGTATTGCTTGAAAATATTATCTTATTTTGATTGTTGTGATACCTGTTGCCAATTACTGCACACATTGATAAACACCTTGTGTATTTCTTTACAAAACACTATTGGTCTTACATATGCACATCTGCTGCACTGCTGCCTTGCTGCTGTGCAGTGTTGAGTACAGGTACAGTTTTACATACAATTTACACTTGCAGTGTCGAGCGGGTGTGTTTGACTTACATCTGTTTGGCTTACAGCTGTGTCTTTTGCATTATGTGTTGTCACATCTAACCAGTGTATGTTTAAAAAATTGAAATGTCGATGATGTTGCAAGTAAACAACCCAGCTTAGTGAATTGTTTTGACAGATGCAGGCCTTTACTGTACATCAGTCGACATGTTTTGTTTCCCACTCGAATGTCTGTATGTCTGTTGACGTAACACATATACACTCTACAGTGTAAACAAATCTGACAAATTGACAAATGAATAAGTGTACAAATAGTGTGACAAATGACAACATAAAAACCCTTCATATTATTGATGTTGATTGTAGTGTTGAATATACTATCTTAATTGTGTTGTTGATAGGTGTCTGAAGGTCTCAGGTTACTCACCAAGGACTGTAGCTGATTGTTGTGAAACACTTTTGTCGCACTTTTACCTTTGTCAAGTAGCCTGTTGTCCACGCGTGTTGTTGGTACTCTCATTGCACTCTGATGTTCTACTGTGGTTTTATTCGCCCGAGTTGGGAAAGCCACATGACGTGTTGTGTCTTCAGACGTTCTGTGATGTGTTTGTGTCCCATCTGGGAGCAGGTGGAGAACAGGAACGGGTGATGTGCCCGGCACCACGTTCGGTAGAGCGAACAATGTTGAATGGGGTCGTAAGGTCGACAGCCTACTGCGACTCTGGACATGCGGTCAATGTGAAGGAGAGCTAGTTTAATGGTCATTCAAATCATGCTGAATCTAAAATATTTCCTTTGGGGCAAGGCTGTCGACCACTTCGCACACCTGTATTATCAGTGAATTTACTCTGCTTGAGGGACGCAGGCCCTGTAAATGTAAAACATACACTGAAATACACTTTAAAGTTGATGCTGCTATTAGGGCGCAGTACCCGATGAACTTAGGAGAGTCGCAATAAAAGACGTCTAATTAGGGTATGACTGTTTTATTACAACAAAGGTGCAACGGAATGTTGCTGCACATGAGAATACATCCCTTGATTAAGTGGACCCGGCACTCTGGACATGCCGGTTGTAACTACTGTTGAAAATAAAGCGTAGGCCTTAAGTTAGAATTATGTAAAAATGTGTCTCATGCGTGAAGTACTGGTATGCTACCTCAGGATGCAGGGTGACCTCCCCTCAGCTAAATAAAGTTATCAAATGTTCTGGAGGTACGTTAACTATGGAATTGAAAGGTTACAGCTTAAATTGAAATGCCGAGGGGGGTAATGCGGAGCTTACCATCTGCCCTGACAGTTGTCTGGAGGCTGAAGTCTGACTAACAACATGGCATCGGCTTGGCTGCACATCCAACAGATCCGGCGCCAAAAATGAAAATATGAACAAATGGAACTTAATAATTAACATGATTAATGAAACAGACATTATACATAATTATGATTACTGAATTAAAACACGCTGATGACATACTCGTGAACGCTGGAGCCCCAGATATGGCTAAGAATGTGACATCACGAGTATGTCACTGCACTTGAGGGGTGATATTAAATAGAAGGATGCCTCAGGTGGCTGATTCTCGATAGCTGATTACATGTTAACTCTTATAATTAACATATTTATATCGGCATGTGTCGTAAAGGTGATAATTACAGGAATGTGTATGGATTTGACGAGACACAGATTTCAGCATTAGGGGTGGAGCTACGCCTATTAATTACTGCAGCTAGGGAGCCGCTTCTCACTTTGCACTTGCTCTGGGAATGTGATTCCCCATCTTTTGATACAACTTGAAGCCACGTCGCACTCCGGATTCTGCCATGGTGCCCGTCGAAATCGCGCACATCGGAAAGCTGTGGGAATAAACGGCGCCACTTATTCCAGTGTTCCCTCCAATGCCTGTTGCATCTAACAGTTGTGACTTCACGGAACACAATCATTTAGGCCACATATCCATTCATCACGAGTTATCTCTTGTGATGAATGTTAAATCTTATGACCCGTGGCCAAGCGTTACAGGGCGGCAAGAGTGTAAACACAGATCTTATCGACCTGCACTGATCCAGACTGCTACCTAATGTCGATCGGTCGAATGTTGCTGTATGGTTAGTGCATCTGCGATGGAACAAATAGGCACAAGGGATACATGAACGTCAGGAACACGTCAACCACATGCTTACCAACACGTGTACATTTAGTGGCGAGTGCCGTCATGGGATAACTGATGCTGGCCCTTAGCCGGTGTCAGACCTCATGTTTGTTTGGGCCATCAAGCTGGTTCAGACATCTCCTTACCACCCCCAGGAAAATATTACGGAGATATAAAATCGTAATTTGAAGGAAGCACTTGCAGCCCTGCAAGACAATTCGCAACGAAAGTGGGATGATTTGTTGCCATATTTGAGTTTATGTTTTAATAATGTTTTATGTATGGGAACACAATACACCCCATCTGAATTATTTTTGGGATGTAAATTGCTAAATCCCTTAGTAAGTGCCTGGGTGCTGTATTCAATTGCCAAAAATTTGAAAGAGTATTATAAAAAAGGTTAGAAACATGTTATAATCAGGGAAAGGGCGAAGCTTTTGCTAAAGTGGGTGATTTAGTATTAATTGAGTCACATTTTTTAAACTCAAAATAAAATTTATAATTTCTCTGCCAAGTTTGCTCCTTAATGGGTTGGGATTTTTAAGGTTGTGAAGTTGTTAACCTCCGTAACTTCTTTACTCAATGATACACAATCTCCTATGAAAAATATCAAAGTGCATTAAAATTATTTAAAGGTCATGACTTGCTCTCCTCTCTCCCACTATTACGAACTTATTTTAATGTGTGTGTAAAAGACTTTAAGCATTTGTAATTGAAATTCTGATGTTAAAATATGGTGCCAGATGAGGATAATGGATTAGTCTTTTAACGGGTAGGAATACTGAGGACAGGATTGGTTTCTCTCTCACTGCCTTTGCGATTATCGACGGGAGATTCTGGTTGAAATTCTCTATCTTTGCACACTTTGATCCTACCGAGTCTCACAGAAGATCAAAGATACCCTGAAATAGTCGAGATGCGATGTGGAGCTCTAGGAAGAGGATAATTTGATGAGACTGCCCCCGCCCCCACCACTGACCAACTTCCTGGGATGTTGCTGTCATTCACACAAATCTCCAATAAATTATGTCTGTCTAAAACATCTAATTCCACATCAATGGACAACATCGCAAATGGGGAAAGACCAATGGAAAACAAGCTGCCTTCCTACCTGATGCTGCTCATAGGACGGGCCGCAGATGACGACGAAGGCGACGGGGCAGTCCAGTGGAAACTGGTCGCTTCGCAGCATGGACATTTGCGGATGGCAGCTGGTTCACGATGGCAGTGCAGCCCGGTGCTATATTATTGTTGTCTCATGCTTCATCCCCTTGCAGTGACAACATACGAATAGCTGATTGGCAATATTCAAAATCTTCGCCGCTATTGGATCATCTAAACTAACGACATCCTGGGTTGCCACTTTTGACAAACACAGAGTCTCGAAGGAAGTACAGCAGGTGTGTCCCACTCAAGGTTATGTTCTGCACATGTGTGGTTCTGACTTTCAGTTGTTGACTGAAATTTCATTGCCCGAAGGTACATTTTTTTGGTATTTCTGTTGTACACTTCGGTGTTCGTTATTGCCAAGAATTATGATAAACAAAATGTGGGTCAGGAAGGCAAGGAGAAGTTTTGCGAGGGAGAGTCCTATATTAGAATTTTCTTTTGACATGGACAGGCAAAGAAAGTGGGATTGTCATGATGAATCGTATTCGTCATTCGCCCTTTAGGGGACAGGTAATTTTTAATATATTCATTTAGGTACAGTAGTTCTGCAATATTTTTATATGCAGATGGGTTTGTAACTTTAGCAGTTTTGTGCCTTTTGAGTGCAAAAGGTTGTAGTTAAAGTTTACAGCATATAACTTTGGAGATTTTTCGACCTAGTACAGGATGATTGTATTATTTTCCTCTCATATTAAAACTTTGATGAAGGTGGTGGTACAAATTTTTTCGGTGCTATGTGTTAGCCCTGAGATAATTTGATGATTCCTTTCGAAATGTAGAGGAAATTAAACACTTATTTGTTGCATCAGTAATAGTACATCTTGTTCAAAACACCTAATATTTCAGTAAAAGTTATTTGTTTTCAATAATACAGAAATTGCAATAAAATCTTCAGGTTGCTGATGCGTGTCGTGTCCTGGAGCCCGTTTGACAGTCGCCACGCAATGGAACTGCACAGTACGCATGCAGAAAAATAAACCTTTATTTGTATGTATATCATGGAATCTTTTGAAGAATATTTCCTGAGGAATAGATGTTTTTTATACACCAAAAATTAAAACAGACAGTAAGTTTTAAATTATTTTAATAAAAATTAGAAGGGTTTGGGTTATTTAAGACAATAAAAGAAAATCAACAGTATCATATTAAAATCTGATACTGCCTGACAAGAATTGTATATATGCATATTATTAATGTAAATATTAATTTACACATATTTCTTTACAAATAAAAGCAACAGCAATCAACTAATCCCTCACTATAATAATCATGTATCAATTAATAACCATACAAAAGCTTTAGAACATTATACATCTTACTGTTGAACATAAATGAAAAGGTAAATAAAAATAAGACACTTCTTTGACTCTAGCAATCTTTATAAACATGAAACACAATATATTTGAAAATTTTCTGTGGAAGAGGCCACAACAACATAAAATTATTTTTGTGAATATAAATCAGCATGGTGTTACTACTACCTTCAGACAGGGTCACCATGGATGAGAGGGACTGGCACCAAGGAAAACTGGCAACCTTTCATGCAGAGGTGTCCATCACCCCCAGACACTATAATGATACAAGTAACCACCCTCTCCCCCTTCCCATGCACATATGCAGAGAAACTCACCTCCTTCCCCCACACATACATACCAGAAACAGATGACAAATAATTTAATAATAATAAATTGGAATTTAAATGCGTGAAGCAAAAAATGAAGAGAAAATGTAAACAGAAAAATCATAATATGAATAAAACCATATACCAACTTATACACAGTCGAATCACATTATTATAACCACCTGCTAAAAGTGTAATCTGCAATGCGTAGCCCATGATTTATGACCCATGATGTGGGCTGATGAAGCTGGTATATAATGCGACTATCAAGCTGGCTGTACACATTGTGCTCCCTGCGGTCATGGGTAAGGGAAACAATTTAACAGAGCTGCAAAAGGGGTTGATCATCGGCTTTAGGACAAGGGGAAAAGCATTTTGAAAACAGCAATGTTTGTGAACTGTGCACATGCCTCTGTGGTAAAGGTGTAACGTGAGTGGATAAATGGCACCATTGAGAATAACCATAGTGGAAACTGCGGAACTCCACCTGCCATTAATGTCCGAGGTGAATGTCGACTATGACAGTGCATGAAGGCCAACTGACAGGCTACAGTGAAACCGCTCACCATACAAATGAACTAGGGGGCATCCAAACATGTGTTTACTGCAACAGTTCACCAAACCCTTCTGCGAATGGGGTGCTGGAGTAGACGGAGTGTGACTGCACCCATGCTAACATAGATGCATCAACAAAAATGACTGGAATTTTCTCGAGAGTATGGCAACTGAACAACTACTGATTGGCAATGGGTAGCCTTCTCCGATGAGTAATGTTTTCAGCTGCATAGAACGGATGGTAGTCAGCGTGTCCGGCGAGAAATGCTGGAGGACAGACACCCTGCATCCATTGCTGAATGACCACAAGGCGGTGGGAGGAAGTGTTATGGTCTGGGGAATGTTCTTGTGGTATTCTCTAGGTACCATTATCTGTGTGGAAGGCACTATTGATCGATTTGGTTACGAATACATCCTTGGCCATCACGTCCACCCGTACATGATGATTGATTGTCTTTCCTCTGGAGGATGGGATCTTCCTGCACAATATTTCGCCTTGCCACATGGCTAGAAGTATCCACACGTGGCTGGAAGAGCACAATCAAGACTTCCAACTTCTTCCCTGGCATCCAAATGGCCCTGATCTCAATCCAATTGAACATTTGTGGGACCACCTCAATCGTCATGTTCACAGTCTGTCTCCTCCGCCATCTACCCTTCAAAAGTTGTGGGACGCACTGCACACAACATGGCTCCAGATATCAGTGGAGACCTATCAGCACCTGACTGAGTCACTGCCAGCTCATCTAGCTACTGTTTATGCTGCGAAGGGCGGTTGCTCTGGATACTCGAAGGTTGTCATAATGTGATTTGGCTGTGTATGTATAAAAAATTATCTAATTTTAACTTATAGCTTCAATCTCTTTTTTTCCAGGTAATACCAACAGAATTTTTTAAAATCATCCAGAAATAAACAATGTTCAACAGTAATTATAACACTGAAGTAATAAAAGAACACATTTTTAAATTATCAAAGAAATTGCTTAAGCAAAGCCCGGCCTTCAAAAAAATGTTACTGCCTAGAATTAATACTTTTTAATTATCATTTTTTAAAAATCCTATTCTATGAGATACCATTTAGGAGCTATGGGAATAATTAATTTCACATATTTGGTCCACAACTGTTCATAATGCTGGAACTCGAGGAAATGTTTTGAAATGGCAGATAGCATAGGCCTATGCTATTTTGTTTGAAAGCATCTACTGTACCATGTTGTGGAAATAAATTTTAGTTTCGAATATATCAAATTAAATGTATTGATGAAAATATTGTACAACTTAATGGAAAATGCATGGCCAAGAAGTGTTTTAATTACAAAATACTTCACTGCAATATTCATATATCCCCTGGCTTCATGCCAGTTTTTCAATAGCTGAATGCCCTGTTCATGCTAACTTTAAGGGCAGAATTCATAGTGAGCATTTGAGCAATATTTGAACAATAATTACTTATACTCATGCTTAAGTAATACTTCATAAATCAATACTTCAAATAAGATGTATTTATTATAATTTAATTAGTCTGGAAGTAAGTTTTACTTATTTCTAAAATAATCATAATCAAACAACCATTGCTTATTCACATTATATATTAGTAGTTCAACGAGTCTGCTTCGGTGTGAACTTAAGTACTGAATATTCACATTACAATTAGGTTAATGACATAATATTTAATTCCACCTGTTTTTTAAATATTTGAAAGAAACACTAATATAATTTAAATAATTATGTGAGAAAAACTAGAAAATTAAAATTCTATACTATTTGAAATGAAAACGTAACCTGTATGCACAATAGGTTTTGGTTACTAGGACAATTTTGAACAATTTGTACATTAAGTACTTTATGATACGTAAGTATGAGCATCAAATCATTTTGAATATGGTTCTTATTTGTAATACAATCACAAGTTCAGGTGTTTAACAAGAGAAAAGTCAAACTTTTTTTAGTGAAAATGATGGAACAGTTAGATTCAACAACAAAACAGCCTTTTGTTTTCTAATAAAAACAATGACAGATTACAACTCTTCATAAAAATTAAGATATTTAATTATTATTATGGTGAAATATTCATTACACTGAAGTGAACCAATTTTTATATGGAACAAATATTTGGTAACATTTTAGCTTTGATGATGACAAAAGACTGACTAAGAAATCACAACATAAATTTTAGTACACAAACATGGTCACTGTATCATTTCTATTACAAAAACCACCAACAAGAATGTGGCCAAACCAGCTAGGTTATGATTGAAATTGTTTGCAATACGAGTGTTAAAACATAGGTTATGTTGATTGGACAGTAGCATGAGATGTGAGCAAGCACTTTCACGATCAATAATGTTTGTGAATAGGCGATTCTTGATGCTGGCCAGAATTATTACAATTTTTTTACCACAAGTTCTTGTAGATTGTGAATTAACTGAAAATTCATTAAAACAACATTCATATTATCATTTATACAGGATGGTACACCTAACATGGACATACCCAAAATTTCTGGAAGGGTTGGACCACAAAATGTGGTTTTTGCTATGTGAAATTATTTACGGGGGCAAGTTATTTGCTGCAAAGTAACTATTTACAACACATGTATGAACAGAATTAATTAAACCACACATAATTTCTCCCCTGGAAACATTTCAACAGCGTCTCAAAGTACATGCAAAGAGGAACTCAGTGATATAGCATATGCATAGGAAAGTAACACAGAAATGCCAAGAAATAATGTGCAAATATGATTAAGCTAAGTGGGCCGGTAGTATGGGGCAGTGGCCCTGTACTCACAGCTGTAAGCAAGCAACACACACCGTGGCTCATCCTGGCGGGACTGCTTCCTTATAGCAGCATAGCGCTTACCTTAATGGGGCAAAGGGCACGGAATGCGATGTTGGACAAAGGAGAGCACCGCAGCGGTAGGAAGACTGACAGTGTGAGTACAAGTCTGATATCAATACATTACATTTTAATCAGATCAGCTACCAATGTAATTCACGAGATTTGTTTCCTAGTCATTAACTGTACTGAGTAATGAGTGCATACAGATGCACAACAAAAATAGAACAAGCCAACCTAAGGAGAAATGCAATTGCATCTGCATGCACAGTACAAAAGAGCACAGTTATGGTTGAAACACTTCACATTGGGTCTTTTCACAGCATGTACTCTATGTGTTCACTATCGACAGCAATTCGTATCTGTAAACACACATGTAGCGAGCGATGAGGTATCTGAAGTGTTCCTGGCATAATGCCTATGCAAGCTGCCACAACGCGTTACATGTCTTCTGGTATCATAGTAAAAGTTCTACAACCATCTTTCAGTGTTCCCCACAGGAAAAAATCAAGAGGTGCGAGGTCGGGGGTGCTAGTTGGCCATCTTACAAAACCACCACGCCCTAACTACCTGTTTGGAAACGTTTCAACACTTGCCTTGCCACCAAAGCAAAATTTGCAGGTATGTCTTCCAGAAGTGCCGGTAAGGTCTCTGAGGAAATGGGCAAATGCAAGCCAGTCATTGTCTCTTGAATGAAGTATGGCCCTATGATGTAGGTTCCAACTATTCCACATCACACGTTCACTTTCCACTGTTGCTGGTGCTTCACGTGCTGAACTCAAAGTGAATTCTCCGTCACCTAGTAGCGCATATTTTGTAAACTTATGCGCCCATGGTTTGTGAAGGTTGCTTCTTTGGTAAACAGTAGGTTCTTCAGAAAATTGCTGCCATCCCTTACATACATCTGAATAAACCTACAAAACTGAACACGCTGCTGGAAATCACTTTCATGTAATGTCTAATGAAGAGCCACATGATATGGATGGAATTTTAGTTGGTGCACAATTTGTAACAAACTTGTTTTACTTATTCCTACGAACATGGAAAGTTATTGCGTACCCATGTGGGGGTTTGCATCAAAACATGCCAACACAGTGTGTTGATGCATCTCATCCATAGCAGTCTTTTGTCGCACTCATGTTGTAGAATTCCAATCACCTCGTTACAAGATACAAGTGCAAATTCTTTGTATAATTTGCTGTGAGATGGGCATCCAATTAGGATAAGTTTTACCGTACATTTGGATGGCTTGCTTGGCATTTCTGCCACACTCACCGTAACTAAGTAGTGTGTCCAGTTTTTTCCTCGTTCGTGAACTTCATTACGTACATACAGCCATACACTGCAATACCACTTACCATAACGGATTACGGGGATTGCTGCTGTACTAATATTAGTAAGCGATCCTGCCAGGATGAGTCACAGCGTGTGTTGCCTTCTTACAGCTGAGTACATGTCCACTGCCTCAAGCTACAGGTCAACCTAACGTAATCATATTTGCACATAATTTCTTGGTGTTTCTGTGTTACTTTCCAGTGCATATCACTGAATTTTTCTTTGCACGTACTTTCAGATGCTGTTTGAATAAATGTGTGTTGTTAGAGGAAAAATCATGTGTGGTTTAATTATTTCTGTCCATACACATGTTGCGAATAGTTACTTTGCTGTAAATTACATGCCCCCCGTACATAATTATATTTTGCGTAAACCACATTTCGTGATCTTCAACCGTTACAGAAATTTTGGAGGTGTCCACGTTAGGTGAACAATCCTGTATATTCGTAAGTGTGCACATCATGTAAGTTTTTTTTTTACCACTGCTAACAAACCTCCAGAATAATATTACATGAAACAAACACATTTTTATTGTGCACATGATTAGTCTAATCTCAACTGAGTGACAAAACAAATTAAAATTATTCACAGTACCGTTAACAGATTAGAAATAACAAATCAATGTAAATATTTATTTAATCTGGGTGATTGCTCTAAATAAAATGCCCATTTTATTTGTGTTATGTTGGTACTGATATTTTATAAATACTTATATTGCTACTTCATCAAATAAAACTTGCCTCAAACAAGTAACACTTCTATAAGAATTACTTTTTTTAAGAATCTGTTTATGAATTCATTGCTCAAATAAGTACAGTAATGCTTAAAGAAGTATTACTTTATGAAGTATGACTTATTTGACAAACATACTTTTGACTATGAATTCTAGCCTAAAAGCACTTAGATGAAATTATTTGAAGTTAAATGGGTGCAGGTATTTTACCTTTTTGAATAGTAGCTGGCCCATTTGGATTGACTTTCCTGCCTGTATCTTGACAATTCATTTCTCACCAATTTCTGGACTTGACGACATGTTAAAAAACAATGATAAAGGAAAGCAGCTTTTGAAGAAAATTTAATGTATTGAAATTAATTTTGGTCAGCGATTTTGCAAAAGAATGGTATCTCAGCTCTGGAAGAAAACTGGCCTTACTGCCACTGTATAGTTAAAATACAAATTTTCTTCCACCTTAATAGTCTTGCCATGTTCTGGCAAAATTCCTGAGGATGGAAGAGAACATGTATTACATCTTCATACCTGCCAATTTTTTCTAATCCTCTATCAGTAAAACATCTTTAAAATGTCAATTTTACCGTAAACTGGACGCATCAAGTTTCCAAAAACATACAGTACTTTAAAGAATATTTCTTTGACACAGGCCTATTTCCTGACATGCTAATTTAACATTTTAACCCTAAATAACAAAATTAATATGAAGTAGAAGTTAAAAATTATTAAGGTCATGGCATCTTTAAACTGGCAGAAAATTCAGGTTTTTACAAATATAGGTTAACTCTGCAACAATGGGCACATGCCAACCTGAAGTTCAAAGGAAATTTCTTTGCAAAAAAAAAGTGAAAAATTGTCGAATTGTTTACTGAAATACTTTTGAATAATTGGTTTTCTTTCAATTTTAAAAAACTTTGCAGCTTAGTGTATATTGAGAAGTAATACTAGTATACTTAACAAAAAACAGTAAACTTTAAGACATTACAAACCTTACCTTCACTGACGTTAGCTAACTTCCGTTAAGTAATTAACGTAGGTCTAAGATATTATAGCTAGATTGGCATTCCAACCTATTGTATTTTTGTAATTGCCAAGTAAACTTTGTTGGGAGCTTTAGTTTAACATCTTTCGTGAGACGGCATTGTTTTGATGTTCTTACGAGTATGTGCCATTTTGAGTTTCATATTGTTTTGATGGACCAGTGGAAAATTTTGCTCATATGGAAATAACATTAAAACTATTATAACTTCGAAAATTTTAACTTCAATAAAAAAGCAAAAAGCTATACATAGTCACTGTTCGTATTCATAGATATACAGCTCTCTATCTATCTATCTATCTATCTCTATCTATCTATATATATCTACACATACGCACGCATGCACGCACACACACACATGCACATGCACAAACACTCACTCTCTCTCTTTGACTGAAGTTAACCTTACACTCAAATTTACGATATAGACAAAAAAATCATTATTCATGCACTACAAAAGTGTTGAAAGTGTGGCATTCTCGAGCCACATTAATTTAAATAATTATAGTAATGGATTACAAAAACATTATTTACAAAATACTACAATTTACTGTTTGTAGAATTCACAACCTCTTGAACACGTGTTTTTCCATGGTAAACCTTGCAAGTTGACTTCACTAAAATAATTTCTGTTCGTCATTAGCATTAAATAATATATTTGCAGAATCATTCAGTAAAATCAACACTGCACATGTTTCCTAAAACCAACAAACTTAAACGTGTTGCTTCATTGCAGACAGTAGTTAAAGAAAATGGTGGAACGAGCAGTTTTACGAAACGGTAAAAATGTGCTGATTAAAAAAAAAAAAAAAAAAAAAATCGTACCTACAAGTAACTACGCTTAAAGAAAGCAAATAAAAGAATAATTAACTATTGTTAAAATATTCTGACAACAACAACAAGACACTTGTATAAACACAATGAGGAAAAAAGCAAATGGGAAACATGGCAAGCTACTTATACACGGAAATTCTTTGGTGTACTCTTTCCTAAAAATCAGTAAATATGTTTTCATTCATTTCCACTTATTTTGCTAATTACTATGCAACACGAACATGGCCGACAAGTAAACACATACACACACACACTGTGTGATGCACAGATGGCGAGATGCCATTCATAAACACGTCACGGAAATACGACTTCAGCGCTATCTACAACTACAATCCACCAATAGCATGCTAAGTTTAATTACCAGATTCTTTGTTACAGTGACGTGTGTCTATCACGCTATCTATGGTGATCATATGAAAGATATGCAAACAAACAAAACAATGTTATGAAGAACCAAAAACTCTTAAAATTTTAGCCTTTTTCTGTAAACAAACTATAAATACCACACACTTTATGGGCAAACCGTAAAAGTTGGCAGGTATGCATTTTATGGTGGCTGTGAAAATGAATTTCTCCTCGAGTTGAGCTATCATTCTTTCGTAAAATCACAGAGTTTTAGTTTTAATTCTGGCTTCCTTTCCTCAATACCATTTTTTTCAAACATATCAACAGGTTCATAAAGGGATGGGAAACAAATTGTCAATGACAGACTGAAGCTGGAAAGACATACTGAATGAGCTATAATCTTATTTTTTTAAAATAAAACACCTGCACTCCCATAATTTCTCATTATTTCAAGCAAATTCCTTTAAGGTTGCACACGTAGAACATTTAGCTGTACAAAATCTGGACTAAAGTGTTCAGCGATCTGAAAAAAAAAAATACAGTCTATTGTTTTTCTTCAATTATGACATTGTTCTAAAACAACAATGTTCTGTGTTGTACACTTACACATCAATAAACCCACCCAAATTTTAAAGTGCATTAAAAAAAAGTATGTAATTAGTTTCTCTGCAAATTGTTACACGATTTTTAAATTATTAATAAGCCATTTGGCATTCCTTGACAACGGTTAGATTACATATACTGTTTTTTCCCCTTGAAATTTGATACAAAAATTGTGACACAAAGTTTTAAAATTTTCTTATAAATGAAACTACAACTACAAGTCTTTGAAGAAAACTGATGTAGCAATTTCCCAAACCTTCCGACACCAATTTATAATAGAGCAGCTAAACCCGGGCTGGCAGTGGGATGCAAAGTTATACAGATTTAGAAAGTAATTTTAATTATACAATAACTTTTGTCCTAAATTTTCTTTAAATTATTTTTATTAGACCATTTTACCTGCCTTACTACCTGATCTATACAACATATCTGTAAAACTATGAAAGGTATAAGGAGAGAAGAGGATGGGGCAGGAAAAGTCATCAGCATACACAATGCGACAAGACAATACTTACGCCTCAGCCTGTGCACAGTCACTTTGTCCCAATTCCTAATTTCTTCACAACCAACAATTTATTCCTAGCTCTCCAACCCTATTCACTCGTATCTCTGTTTAGAATATAAAATATTTTGAAAACAGTGTTTTGCTCCCTCCCTCCCCATTTCCACCATGGACCCCATTTGTGGACACCCCTGCTACCCGAGGTTCATACCTGTCACTACTAGTTGGCCAGAAACATGAATGGGATGAGAGATGATATTGTAGAGGAGCAGTGGCAAAATGAAGACAAAGGAGGAAATGGAAGAACCCCAAGAAAACTTCCATATCATGATATTGTCTGCTACACTCCCCACATGAGAACTCCAGGCCAAAAATTTCCCACCCACCAGGGTTTGGGATTGAACCAGGAACTGTATTGGTGGATGGTCACAGTCTAAACCACTGAGGTGACCACTGGAATGGATTTATGTACTGAAAGTAAATAAAATACAAACACACTCAGATACCAAAAAGGAAAATACTCAAAATTACACAAATTGATTTTGTATACCGGTTAATGAAACTGCGACACAATTCCAGCCAAGGCAAATAAAATAGTGAAAAATTACACATATCACAATTTACCTAATATTATGTACCACTAATAGAAATTCACCAAACAATGTCATAAGATCTTAGTCTACAGCCTTGCATTAAAGATATATACTTGTCAGGTAACAAATATATTTAGAGAAGATGTCTATTTCACTGATCTACATTATGTGATCAAAAGTATCTGACACACCACAGTGGAAAAAAATGTGTGCCTAGATGTCACTACAACTCCTATAAGGGGAAGATGGTTCGATTGAAGATGGTAGTATGGGAACATGAGATATGTCACCATGAGATATTATCACCCATGAATTCCATAAAGCCACTAATTGTACAGATAGCACCATGACTGTGTGCCAGGAATTACGAGGACTGGAGATCACAGCTCAGACAAATGTTCATAAACCACACATTTCATTTCATCTGTGAGTGTTCAGCAGTGCTCGATGGTGTAAAGAAAGTTTTCACTGGAATGTGGACAACTGGAGACGCACAATTTAGAGTGATAAATCATGATATACCATAATGCAGTCTGATGGGTGGGTTTGGGTGTGGCATATGCCAGTTGTATGCTACATGCTAGCCTGTATAGGCTCCAAGATTAAATTTGGTGGAGATGGGGTGATAGCGTGGGGGTATTTTTCACACAAGGGACTTGGACCTCTCGTAATACTACAGGGCATATTAAAGGCAGAAGGCTACGAGGAAATTCTGACTTGCTGTGTCTTGTCTATGGTAGAAGACCAGTTCACAGATGATAACTGAATGTTGCATCATGACAATGTTCCCTGCGATAAAAAATGGCCTGTTCACAATTGGTTTGTGGACAATAGGGTTCCGGAAATGGACTGGCCAGCCCAGAGCCCTGACCCCAGTCCCATTGAACATCTCTGGGATGAACTGGAACTGTGCACCAGACCCCCAAAGACCCACATCACTTACTGCACTTGCTACAGTGCTGCAGGAAAAATAGTTGGCCATTCTTCCAGAGAAATTACAGATATGGTTGATAGTCTCCCCCAAAGGGTTAGAGCTGTACTAAAGGTTACTGGGCAGTTTATCTAAGGGACACTTATACGACAGTTTTGTGTGGGTGTCTGGATACTTTCAATCAGTTAGTGTAGTCAGTCACCAACTCATAACTTCTTATGAAACCAAATATAAATACAGTAATATTATTATAGTCTACAGTTACATAATATATACATAACATATTAGCTAAGTTTTTGTTACAATATTTTTAACATTTTCATTTATAGTTTTAGAATGAAATTTCAATACCTGGAGGCCACAAAATACACAAGTCACATCATAATCTTAAAAATTAGTTTATTATTTAAATAGCAAAACTTTACTTAAGATTATATGCATATGATCATTTATAATAAAATATTATGATTAGAATATATTGCTTTCTGTTTTTCTGATGTGTTTAGTTAGAATGTCATATCTCCTACCATCAATTTATAATATAAATCTATTATAAAACAGAGACCAAAATGTTAAAATCTAGTCTAAATCTAGTTTTGTACATTATTTGTATCTTCAGTTAAATCTGATCTTCAACACTACACTTTCAAACTTAAATGTAAGTACATTAAAGTTTTCACAAATAATATTTACATGCATTGCATTTCAAAATATTTTAACACATAAACCACATAGAAACAAACCTCAATATTGGTAATAAATATTTAAAATTTCTTATTATTCCAAATTTATTCATTATACATTTTACATACATAATCTGAGTTGGAACAAGGTGCTCCTTGACTTCAACACTAGGCCAATATTGTTTATAAGTTCTCCAGTACATCCAACTTGTACTTGCAGTGTGAAAAAACAAAGACAATATGTGTGAAGTTTTATAATTGCCACATTTTCCTTACCTGAAGAAGTTAATTCAATCTGGTAAAGCAAAGCAACTGAGAGAAGCATCATGTGCTTCTTGTAGTTTTGTTTCCTGCCCTAGTACAAGTCTGAGAGTACTTTGGTACCTATTATCACAAGAAGCAACTTAATAACTATTGCATCTGTTTTAAATCAACACTGAAACCTGTTATATATTCGTACTGTTAATAAATTACAATTCCTAACAAAATAAGTGCACTTGATAATTTGTTAAACTAAAGATAAAGCAGAATAACATTTTACAGGAAGTTTTGAACTTCATTTTATGATAATAATTAAATTTATCTCATAAGGTACCCCACAATATGTTTCCTCATTAATTAGCTTACATTAGGGTAATGTTATGAAAGATATTTCTTAAGTACCATATTAAGTTGCTGTAAAATATTAGATATTTTAATTTATAGCAGAACATACACAATAAATAAAAAATAGCACAGCTTATTGAATCATATAAACCTATCAATAGCATAAAACAAATACAATAAATTTAATTCAATGTGCAATGAATAAACACACACCTTGGAGAAATACTTTAACCTACTATAAAACAATTAAAGCCCACATGCCAAGTAGTAAATAAAGTTTTAGTTATTCATGTGTTTTGAATCTTTTAATTCTTCTTGGTTACTACAAAGCAATTCATGCAGCATACGAGATTATTTTGTTATGAAAAGTCCATGCAACAATAACTTAGGATACATTATTTAAGATAGGGTGACCAAATGTCCCATTTTAAATAAAATTATCCCATGTTTCAGTGATCTGTCCTGTAAACCTAAAAAATGTGTAACAGGATGCAAAACATTCTGTTTTTAAAAGTTTGCTATCTGGGCAATACCATATGCTGACACATTTTGCTATTTTTTTTTCATATTGACAAAACAGAAATAAATTCATATATTTTCCAAGAGATAATGTTACGTTACACCTTGCCTCACCTGTTTACAAGCAATACAAGGTGTTCTGATAGTTGTAAGGAAGAAATCACAGTTTGAAAGATTTTAATTCTTTAGCAAGTTAGGTGCTCTATTGTGCATGACAAACAATCAAACATACACAACTCAAAACAAGTTTTGCACAAGCTGTAATTGGTCGCACATGAAGGATGTTCACTAGGGAAGTAGGTGCATCACAAAAAAATACATTTGTCATGCCTGGCACGGTATTTGGGGGGGGGGGGGGGGGGGAGAATTTTTATTTCATTCTTTCTCTTGGGTTGTGAGCAACCAAGTAACACAGAAATCTCGATGGTGCAAAACTCGAGGTGTGTCCGCCCAGCCGCATGTGTCTAAGTATTCGACTAAGGTTTCTAAACTAATTTACTGATTTTGATGTGGTTTCCACCATCATTTAGAGAACTCCTTGACAAAGGTTTTGGTATAAAATACATTATCAGTTAATGTAACGATAGTAGAGAAATACCGATGTTTTATAATAAAGTCAGAAAAAACCCCTTCTCAGGTGCTTACATGGTTTACCCTGACCAAACCATAAGTGATACACCAAATTATTGTACTACAGAGTTGGACATCACAAAAAAGTCTAAGAAAAAAGTCCGGAACAGCATATGTTTATCTTTTAAGGATGACCCACAGTAATCATTTTTGTCTTTAGTGAATCACTTACGATGACTTTGTGAAAAACACAATATTAATCCTACCTTAGTTACCTTAAGCATTTAGTGTATATACTAGCTGTAAACGTAAACAATGCCATATTTGTAAATCGCACCCGAGCGAGACCAGGGCAGGTCGCTAGTTACAACATGTACAAAACAAGAACAAAAAATTGGTAGAGGCTGCAAGGAGTTTAAAGTAAAAAATTAACATGTGATGATGAAAGGGGACTAAATGAAGAAGGAAAAATTCCTTATCACTAAAAGGTGTTTCCATTTTTTTACATTCAAACTTATTTTTCAATCAATGGCCTGTACATCAACTCTCATGCATATTTTATTTTTTAAGAAATTTATAGTTAAGTGTACATCCTGGCTCTTTCGCACTATCTGAAATTATGAATGAATTGCAGTAAGCCAAATGTGTGTCAGTCTGGGACATTGAAAGTATGGGTCAGTGTAGACCATTAGCCACCAAACCATCAAGCTTCGAGGGCCTTGAGCCTTCCTCTCCTGAAAAATATCTTCATTGGAATTGAAAACAGAAAGTTCTGGAAGTTTAGACTGCACAGCTGAAAGCTTCACGTTATTCTCGGTCTTCATATTTTAAGCCATAACTCTATTGGGATAATGACAATGACTACCACAACTGAAATATGATTCATATTCTGGACAATAGTAGCACTTGGCATAGTGAGGTGGGTGGAACTTGGGCTGGTAAGCTAATAACATGTTCTTTGTTACTGATGCTGTAAAATGCATAAGCCAACCAGAAAAAGATTTAGTAGCGATATTTCTGGTCTCTGTTGTCTAAAAAAATGGAAGAAAAGTTTCTTTGAGAAACAAAATCAATTAATTTAACACTAGTCAGAATTTAAGAAATAGGGCAAGTTGTCATTTGTATATCTGTAATGTTTCTGTGATAATGCTTATATATATTTTTTAGCTTAATATTCTTGATCTGGCCATACATTGCATGACTCGAAAACTAATAAAGGAAATCTCAGGTAGCTTTTGAAGGAATGAGCTGAAGATTGTCTAGAACTTGCAAACTGACTGAAACAAAGACACACTTGGGTCAGTAGCAATACTCAAAATGAGGTAACGGATATCATTGCTCACAAGGTGCGGCATAAACATGTATGAGACATACAGTGTTAGTTTATATTTCACTGTTATGGGTGTTGGCACAATAGACGTTGCAGGTAATGAGCAATTCTGGATTTATTTTTCAAATCGTTAGCAAGGAGACACTTCAAAATACGAGAATTATTTGTGGTATTGGATAATATGACGGATGGGATAGCAGAAAACATCCACAATATCCTAAAAGATATTATGATTTGTCTTAACTTAAGCAAAGATTTTCCAAAAGGACACTGTTCCAATGGGGTGCAGGTAACGTCTGGCCATTGGAATTGCATGCAGGATCTCATTTCGAATGAGCAACTTACTTAAAGTCTTTATTTATACACTGCTCTAACCACCCTCTGGATCTTGTGCTTCAGGTGGTTGCAAAGAGCTGCACCACAATTTCACATACTTTGATATTAAAGAGAAGTTTATAACACCATTCTCAACTCTTCCAAAAAGGAGAATGTGTGTGCATGCACACACATGAGGGGAGAGAGAGAGAGAGAGAGGAGAGAGAGAGAGAGAGAGGAGAGAGAGAGAGAGAGAGAGAGAGAGAGGAGAGAGAGAGAGAGAGAGAGAGAGAGAGAGAGAGAGAGAGAGAGAGAGAGAGAGAGAGAGAGAGAGAGAGAGGGAGAGAGAGAGAGAGAGAGAGAGAGAGAGAGAGAGAGAGAGAGAGAGAGAGAGGAGAGAGAGGGAGAGAGAGAGAGGAGAGAGAGAGAGAGAGAGGAGAGAGAGAGAAGAGAGAGAGAGAGAGAGAGAGAGATGAACCCCCCCCCACGCACACGCACGCACGCACACACACACACACACACACAAAGAAAAGTGTGCACTCCCCCAACTTCATCACAGTGGGCACAGAAAGGTAGTAAGAGTATGTACAAAATTAAATAAATTTGACGTACACAATGTCACAACCCAAATAAACACAGTAATGTGATGTGCTCAAGTTTATCAAGGCAAAAGTTAGGGGGATGGAAAGTCTAAATTACTAGCGTGCACTTACCATTGAGTCATGGGCAGTTGTAAGGAAAGTTTTAGAGGAATAATGTTTGGTGCAGTGCAAATGATGCTTGACTTTTACGCTTGCAAAATGTTCAATGTCAGTTAAGCCAAGGAAGAAACAGTAGCAGACTGGGGGAGCAGATTATATACAATGGTAATGGATTTGAAGGAAGTTGCTTTACAGGTGGTTACGAATGCCAAATTAGCAGAATATCGTGCACTGATTGATTACCTTACCAGAGTCTGTTTTATACAAGGGCTAAATAATGAAAAAGGTGCAAACTACGGTTCACAGTAAAAGTTTGAGAGTGCATAGTTTAAGTGATGCAGGTGAAGTTGCGTTAGAGGAGGAGAGTAATATCCTGTTGCAAAGAAGAAGCTGAGTGAGAGGAACTTGTAGAATAATAGAGATTCAGGGACTATAGCAGGCTGCCACCACGATGTTCAACTGTGGCTGGATGAGCCACATAATTGAAATTTTTTTCTCAAAACAGAGGTTAAAGACAGACGACATGTCAACATTAATTTCTTGTGCTATTGTTCTGAAAAACCTGGACACATCAGTAATTTGTGTCAGGAGAGAAGGTATTCTAACTGTAATTACTGTGGAGGGAGGGGTAGAGAACAGAGAAGTGTCAGAAAATGAACAGTCATGAAAAGCAAAAAGGTAAGCAATAAGCAGCCAGTTGTCCATCCCCAATCAATGAATTTATACATAGGTTGCATCAAGGTAGATACAGAACAGTGGCATCAGGGAAGGGACGTTGGAATATCATTTTCCTTAGGCTCTTCATAGATGCAATTAAAGCAGACTGTACTCAACCCTTTCTAGCACACCCTAGTTAAAAAAAATTATTTTAATATATGCTAGTAAAATAACTTATATGACAGTGAGCAAGATGAAATTGGCCATTAGATACATAATACACGGAGCAGCACAAAGAAAAATTACAACCTTTAGGTCACTAGACACAATTTCATACAGGCAAAGGAGTAATGCACACCTTTCATGAGATAAAAGATTGCCCATATGCCGGTATTCTCGAACATGATTTTTTACAGAGATCAGATAGTATCACTCACCACTCTAGGCAAAACCTGGTACAGAAAACCAAAGGAAGACTGCCACTATACCTGCAAGATGCAAATTTATTATCAAAGCACATTTCAAGTCTTGGAGAGAGGTTGGTAATGAATAAGAATTAAACTAAGTGGTATACCTAGCCAATGGACTTGCAGAAGTGAAAAGAGGTGAGTGTGTATGTTGTATATTGAACACCACCAAGCAACCAGTGATGGTGCCGGTATCTGAGGTAACTCTGGAGGATGTTGAGGGGTGGTGTGAGCTGAAAGGACACACATGACTGGTACAAAGTTAAATCAGCTATGGTCACTCCTTTTCGTAGAACACACAATTCCAGAGGGAAATTAGGCAATAACAAGAATTTGAGACGAGTATTGGGACTTGTTCCTCCTGCCCAGTGATAAGCTCACTCTCTCCCTACCAAGGAGCATTTGGTACCCATAGTAGGAGATGCACATCCGGTAAAAATCCGGCCCTACCACATTCTGGAGGTCCACAAGCAGGAAGTGTGCAAGCAAGAACTAGAAAACCTGTGTGATGGCATAACCATTCCCAGCCAGAGTCTGGGGAACGTGCTGATACTTGTGATAATAAAAAAAAAAAAAAAAAAAAAAAAAAAAAAAAAAAAATGATACGTCTGGTAAACCAAGATCGTGGTTGGTGGTCGACCTCTGCGGCTTGAATAAGTAGACAATAGCCAATGCATTCCCAATTCTTAACATAACCAAAATATTAGATCAATTCGGGCAGGCCAAATACCTCACAACACTTTATTTGGTAAGTGGCTACTTACAGGTCCTGATGAAGTCAGAGGATTAGTCCAAAACAGTCTTCAGCACGACCCATAATCATTACAAATTCAGCTGAATGATTTTTGGACTGAGAGGAACCCCCATTTCAACATCTCATGAACATCGTGTTGGCAGGTCTCTAGGGCATCCACCTGTATGGTGTACATGGACAACACAAGGATGTACCAACAAAGTCTAGCAGAACACAACAGCTGAATTTGCAAGGTGTTTGATTGACTCGGGGAACACACTGTTAAATTACAACCAGGCAAATGTGAGTTCTTCCACAAGGAGGTCTCTTATCAGGGACATGTGGTAACATGTGACAGAGTGAAGCTAGACCCACCTAAGGTGGTGGAGAAAAACTTCCACCAACCTAAGACAAAAGTCAACTCAAGTCTTTCCTAGGTATAGCTGGGTATTACTGAAGATTAATTCCCCAGCTTAGCCTAACTGCAAAACCACTGCTTGAACTCTTAAATGAAAGGGCAGTGTTTGCATGAGGATATAGCAGACAGATGCATTTAATGACCTGAAGGAAGCATTAGTTAATGGAACCAGTACTCCAGCACAGAGACTTTGGCACCCTGTTTATTCTGACCACAGATGCCAGCCAAGATAAGCTGGGATTGGTACTCTTAAAAGGGGAAGCAGGGAATGACTGTCAAATAGCATACATAGCCATGCCCTACACCAGATGCTAAAGGATATTCCAAATGGTAAATGTAAAAATTCATACAATATCCCCATGGTGTGGAGAACTAGCACAGGTCAGTTGGTTAATTTTATAGTTCGATTTGTCAAAATCCCTCCTTAAGATTGAAACAGGGAAATATTTTTTTTAGTGATTTTCTCACCTGTAGATATTTGTAGTATTCCTTTTTAATTTCAAGAATTAACATCACTTCTCATTTTGCTTACTCCTGGATCTTTGCCAGTGGGAATCATGCTGACCGATACCGGTGATCAGTGGGTTTTCTTAGGGACCTCCCCTTTTCCCACCCTTACATTCAGGCGCTGCTCCATTCTCATCTCATTTCACCCTCATCAGCTATCAAGACCTTGTTTTTAAGAGCTGCCAAAATATCTCAAATCAACTCAACTCAACTCAACTTCTCATTTTGCACATGCTGGCAAAATTATTTAGTTTCCCACACTGGAAACAATTAGGTAAACTGTTGATTGCCTGGCTTCCCTCAAGATGTCATGTTTATTTTTCTCCAATCTATTATACTTTGGTGATGTACTGTGTTTACAATTATTACACTGGCACCCAAATTCAACATTGATGTTTGTGTGTAACTTGACTGAAGGCACTGAAACTGTTGATTGCTCATTTCAGCTAGTTTAGCTAGCTTGTATGCTTTTTCTAAGGTCAGCCAACGAGTCCATTATTTCCTTCATTTAGGTACCAAACTCTCAGCTGCGCACGAATATCTTGAGATCTGTTATGAATAGTTAAAATGGTGTACTCTCTTTTTGCTTTCATGAATACAGTACTAATAAATCATAAGGCAAATTTTTCAGTGCACCAGCATATGCTTCAAACACAGCTAGTACTTTGTCAAAGTCCTTGTATTCTCCATCAGATAAGTTAAAGATCAGTTTTATGGCATCTTCTCCAATGAGGTAAAGCAGTCCTGCAGCATTAATGTCAGACAGTCAGACAACTTCTCCGATTTTCCAGACACCAACATGTAAATTTCAAAATTTTGCTTGAACTTCAATTTTCACTGACATTACCCGCGAGGTCTAGGACACTTAATTCGTTAGTGTCAGCAATTGTTCACTTGACATATGCATTATACAATTCAATTATCCAACTCATCATCAATCAAGCTTGGAGCTTAGGTTCTCATCATACTACTGCACCATGTTTTGTTTCTCCCCTCTTTAGCACCAATATTTTAATAAGTAAAGTTTTACAAAGTTTATATTTATTTTTCTACACCTAATTATCTACATTTCTCAACTATGCTTGGCGTGCTCACATGTCTGACCAATGTTGCCAATCTCAGCATCCTGTACACAACCAAAACATACCTACAACAGTGGCTAGCATCACTGAAATAAAAACAGCTAACACTTCATAATCAAAAAAAAGTTAAACTGTAGGGAGTGTAGACACTGATGTGTACAATTCAACAAAGAGAGCACAGCAGTAAAAGTGGTGAATGTATACATCCCTGACTATCACTCAATTTAATCTCTGTAAGTAAAACAGTGGAAAAGGGAATAAATTTACATTTAACTAATTCACTGGACAACTCCATGGCCTAAATGGTGAACAATTAATTTCAATGTCTGCAGAAAAAAAGGTAATTGGTAAGTTGCACATGCCTCCAGAAAAATATTTCTTTGCTACTGACACTTCTATATGGCATTGATGCCTTGAACATTTCAATGACTATGAAAATGAGTGTTTCAACTGGAATTACTGGTGCATTAATTTGTGCAAGCCCATACAAATCAAACTTCGAGTTTTGGTAAATACTTGCATATACCTATTTATAATTGATTCGTCAAGATATTGTTTTGTTTATTTGCTTAAAATGGAAAAATTAAGTGCCTGAAGTGTTTCCTAAATTTAGAAGACTATGCATTGCGATACTAGGAACATGTTTATAAATTCCAAATAAGAATACACATTTAAGAAGTAGAGTCAGTCATTCAACAATTAACATCCAGCTCAGACTGGCTGGGTGTTACAGAGTGGAAACTGTTTCAATAGCAACATACCTAACCATCTGTTCACCATCAACGGCAATTGATAACAGAAATCAATATCAGTTTTGGTATAGAACTGAACATGATTTATTTAATCTGTTAGTTTTTGGGCACTAGATAATGGTAGCGAAAAAAAAAAAAAAAACCAAAGAAAATTGGGGAAAAAAGACAAACCACAAAAGTAATGAGTTTGACTCCAAAACAAATAAGATAAGGAACAGCAAGGATTAGTTTTTTTTTTAAGGTCAGGGCATGAAATAGAAAAGAAGGTAAAACAAGTGGTTTATAAGTGAACCTTATCTGAAATTATCAGTCCTGATGAGAGGGGAGATGATTTTTGTGGTTTCTCACCACAAGTCGCCCAAATGGATGTTGACAAACCAAGGCTGTCCAAAGAGAATATTGATGAACTACGGTTATCCCGAGCACCCAAGCCAAAAAAGCAACTACATTTCAATTTTTTTCCAGTGTGGAAGAAATAGTTCCCTGTGAATAGCCAATGACTAAAAAAATCCTGAGGAAGCATTGGGTAGTCCACAGACCAGCAAATGGTTTAAAAATCGTGGAAGAGGAAAATCAATTCATTATTAATTAAGAATAATGCATATGAACTCTTGGATCATGAAGAAGTAAGTGCTAAGTGCAAAGTGAGTTTTTAAAACCAGAGAGACAGAAAATGGAAAATTGAAGTACAAAGGCAAAACTTACTATATGAGGTTGCTTTCAAACTACTGAAATAGACTAACCACCTGTAGATAGGTTATCCATCAGTTATCTGTTGTCATGTGCAGGGAGAGAAAAAACATCAAAAATAGATATTTCGGACGTTTCATCTGCCTGCCTACACGGAAACTTGGCTTAGACCTTCTTGTGAAGCCTCCTAAAGAATTACTGAAACCAGGTGAAGAAAACAAGTTATGGTTATTAAAAAAAGGCAGTTACGGTCTCAAGTAAAGTGGAAAATGCTTGAATAAAAAAATTAACTGAGGTTGAAAGAAATAAACATCACAGAGGCAAGGCAGTAATAAAATATTTGTACCAGTATACACAGAATGTCACAGGATCATTGCAACAAACTTATAAGGGTCATGGATAATGTACTGAGGAACAACTTTTGACAGAGAACAGATGTCCAGAGATGCTCGGTTGAGATGCCAAACATCATTGTAAAATAGTTCCACACACATGGAAGATAGTCATTCCACAGCGTGTAGGCAGTATTGAATGCATTGAGAGTTGCATTGGACCTCGTGTGCTGTGTGCAGTTCCTTACATCCTTCTCTCACAACATTCCAAAACACAGACCTGTGTCACGGTCCATGCTCGAGTCAGAACAATTGTTGTGTGTTCACCATAACAGCGCTTCATACATCAGAATAGTCATAGGCACTAATTCATCGTAAGAACTGACAGACTGTATATGCTGTATGGTGAAGCTAGATGCTATGGGCATGTAGCAGCACATATTTATCAGAAACGCTTCCCCAACAGACAGCAGCCACATCACAGACTGTTCCATAGTCTACATCAGCAGTTACGTGAATATGGGACCTTCCATCCACCGCATGAAGGCTTCAGGGCGAGAGGTATTTGTACGTCACATTTTGAAGGGGACGTACTGGACAGGGTTGAAGCGAATTTGTCCACAAGCACACGTGCATTTCCTCACAATATGGACATTAGCTACACCTCTGTATGGAGTGTGCTTTATCTGTAAAGACTATATTCATTACACATGCAAAAGGTACAGGCACTTATAAAACTGACCTTAAGCCACATATGCAGTTTACACCGTGATTTATGCAACAGTGCGTTGCTGAGCCGGAGTTTGCATTGCATGTTTTGTTTACAGATGAAGCACGTTGCTCAAAAAATAGCTATTCCAATACCCACAACAGCCATGTGTGGGTAGAAGAAAATCCACGTGTAGTGGTGGCCACACATCACAAACAACAGTTTGCAATGAACATGTAGGCTGGTATCGTATACAAACAAGTTATTGGACACTTTATCCTTCCAGCCCGTTTAGACGGGCAGGCATATCACAACTTCCTGGCCAACAAGCTACCCCAGCTGTTAGAAGATTTGCAGCTGAACGCATGAGTCAACATATGGTTTCAAAATTATGGTGCCTCATTGCATTTTAACCGTAATGTTCACCAACACCTCATCCACACATTTAGTGATTGGGAGACGCTGCCCTGTGCCATGGTGACCATGGTCACCCGAACTCATGCGAGTCAATTTCTTTCTGTGGGGCCACATGAAAAGTTGTGTGTACTCTGGTTTAGAGTATGGAGAACCACAACGTTCTTGTAGAACCAATACAGGTGACATGCAACCCAGTTCTTCTCCTGGCATTTTCAAGAGGGTCAGCCAGGCAATGCATTGGTGTTGCATGTCTGCAACCAAGCGGAGGGCCACCATTTTGAGCACTTGCTTTAGGTTAACGTACGGAAATGTGTAACAGGCAGTCAATAAAGGACTGCAACCTACAAATGTCTACTTACTTATTATTACCACAACCCCTACAGTACTATAAAAAATACCACTTTTCCTGAGAGATAGACAGCTGGTGACTGATGTGTGTAATGCTAACTGCTAAACTGCCAGGCATTATAACATGTTTTACAAAGACACCTGGCATATAAATGGGGTGTTTCTGGGCATCCCTCTTCTGACAAAATTTGTTCCTCAATACATTACCTATCAACCCTAGCAGTCTGTTGCAATAATTCTGTGACATCCGGTATAAATGATGTGCTTATTATAATATCTTATATTAAACAATTATAAAAAATAATATTAAATAAGACTTCGAAATGAAAGACCTTGAAACAATAAAGAAATGTTTAGGGGGCCTGGGGGTGAACATCAAGACAGAGGAGGAAATCACAATTGACCAGGCTAATTATACAAGGTTATTTAGCTAAGATGTTCATCTCGACTATTTTCCGAACTGCTGGAGGTACAGAATTTGTAAATAGCACTAAGGGGCTCATAAGACACTATCAATGTCTATTCCGAGGTGTAATTAAGTATGGGATATCAATATCAGTTTTGGTTTTTTAAATAGCAATATACCCATTTCTCCTAATAACATAACATGTTATTAAGTGGTGAGTTCAGTGATGTGATTATTTTGAAAATCCAACTCGCACTTTTTGGTATAAGTGGGTGTTCATACGTGTATGCATTTTACTGTAGCTGTGGCAGGGTAGGTTGCATCATCCGCTCAGATGTCCAGCAGTGTGTTCCAACACAGGTGACACATGCTAGTGATACAGTAACACAGGTATCATGTGCACGTGAAGGTTGTTTGTAGGTGGTGTGATTTTGCAGACAAATAAGACACTTGTTTAATTTGATGTTTATAGCTTGATTACAATTAATTCACCAAGTAGTCATGCCTGTTTCACAGTCCACACCAATCCAACATTTCCCACTTTGAAACTTTTCATAGGTTTATGGAACACCTGGTTTCATGTAATTAGAATTAATTCCCTAAGATTCATCATGGTTACATACAGACAGCTGAGTATGCCATGCACTTATTATTTAATTTTTTGGGCAAGGAAGTAAAACAAATTGATACTAAGTAGTGACAATCACATATTTATATTTTGCAGTATTACAGTAGAACCCTGATTTTGCAATTTCATATTTTAAGAAGTGATTCTTGGGGGGGGGGGGGGGAACAACCACATTTGCTAAGCCCACAGTGATAAAATATAGGGGTTGTAATGTCACTCTCACAAATATGTAAAAAAAAATGATGAAATGATGTCGAAAACTATGGCCTGTGTAAGGAAGGGACACAGGAAACTCCTGTCCCTTGCATTATAGTCCTCCTGGAGTAACACATTGTGTTACAAGACTATTTTTCCTCTCTCCCCTCTACTTACCATCTCTTTTGGAATTCTTATGCTCCAATCCCATGCACCTAGCAACAAAAGGGGTCAATAATAGTGCTATTTATACATTCCACCTTTCACACCTAACACTTCCTTCACCTTGTGACCATGGTATAAGTTACTTGTTATTGTTGGTCTTTGCTGGTTTGTTCGTAGTGTGTGGCTTTTGGATATGTGTTAAGATAGTATTGTTATAACTTTGGCTTTGTTTTTGGATTTAGAGTTTGGATTGCATTTTGAACTTACTGTCTTGATTGTTGGCCTACTTACACCGTGTTTATTAAATAATTATTTTATTTACATTTTTGGATTCCTATTTTCTGCTTTTGACTTACTGACTATACAATATGTGTGAAGTTCCAATAGTGTGTTTTTAGAATTTACAAACAGTAACTAGCCTACAGTGCTTGTGAAATACCTTCCCTAAACTTCAACATGTTCGTATGTGAAAATCTTAAATGCAGATGTGTCAAGCTGAGTTATGTAAAATTTCAAGCCCATGCCATGAAAAGCAAAGTTGAATTTTCCAGTGCAATGGGCACTATTTACTTGTTAAAGTTACACTGTTCTCTGTTTAAACTTATTTATTGGGCATCAACAGGAAGTTATATGTATCCTTATAGGTTATCATTTAACTCTAAAGATGTCTAAATATTAAAATATCTTGTCATATTTTTACTAAAACTGCTTATCATCTTGCAAAAATCCAACAAAAATGAATCTGTGCTTGCAAAACATGCTGTGCTCTGTTCAAATTTTATTTTTGGAGTCCATGAGTGGTTATTCATAAATTTCTGGGATATTATTTTGTTCTAAAGATGTCTGAAGATTGAAATAAATGTATATAGTGTTTCAATAAAATTGTTGATTTTCCCATGCGAAGCAACTGAAAATGGAATTTGCACTTGCTGAAAGTTAACAGGCACTGTGTTTGAACTTATTTTTTAGCATCAATGACAGGTTACATGTTCTAGGATAGCATAAAGATGTCTGAATATTGAAATAAATTAATATTATTTATTTTTTAACTGCTGGTTATCTTGCAAGAAGGTAAAGAAAATTGAATTTCCGCTTTCAAAACATGCTGTACTCTGTTCAAACATTATTTTTGGAGTCCACAAGTGGTTATTCATAAAATTTTGGCATATAATTTTATTCTAAAGACATTTAAAAATGAAAATAAACTTATATATTTGTAATAAAACCTCCGATTTTTCTGTGATAAGTAAATTCAAAATGGACTTCGCGAAACCCCTAAATTTATGCAGCACTCTATTTAAACTTACTTTTTGGTGTCCACTACTGGTTGTTATTTTATTCCAAAGACATCTGAATATTGAAATAATTTTATATACGGTAGTTGAAATAAACCATAGATATTTCCATGAGAAGTAATAGAAAATGGACTTTGCAGTCTCTGAAAGTTAAGCAGCACTTGATGTTAAAATTATTTTGCTGACAAGGAGAGCTGTACATTAATTTGTTAGATATAATTTAATTTAGAAAAGATCTACCTATTGTATAAAATAAATATTTCATGTGAAAAAAAAAACATTTTCGCACCAGAGACAGTAAAAAGTATACTTCCTGAGGGGAAAAAAAAAAACTTTTACTATCATTTTTGAGTTACGGGTGACCATATTCAGTCAGTTCCAATTTTACAAAATCATTTTCAGGAATTGTGACACTTTGTAAACTCTGAGTTCTACTGTATTTAAGTTTATATGTCTAAAAGTATCATAAAGACGGGACCTTGAATTTAAGCAGCAATGGTCCAGTACAAAAAACTTATTAGCACTTAATACAACATTAAATTAAAATCAACCTTTAACAAAAAAACTCTATCTGTAACTTCACACATTTCAATGGAAAAACTGTCAGTAATAGTATTACAGCAGTAGTGGCAATTATTAACAGCAACTTAGCGACTTATTGAGTTATCATTATTAAAGAGTAACACTGACAAACATTGATTTTTTTTTTGTTATATGCATTATAGTACGAATTAGAGAAATAGTGTGACGAAGCTAAAATTTGCCTATTAAAATTTTATTATATAATTTTTTTGTTCAGATGATCTTATCTGTTGGAAGTTTCTTTTTTGTTATAGAGTTAATATTATTTTGTTAGGATTGGTTACATTAATTTTTTTTTTTAATTATTTCAGAGGATAAATGTTTTTCTGTTTGTCTTTTCCTGGTAATATTCCATTTTAACTTGTGTTTGCAATAGAAGGATCTAGAGATGCTGCATTCAGTGTTGTCCTTAGATATTTTTTTTCTTTATTTCCGAACTGCTGAACTGAGGTTAGCTTCAGGATTTCACTTTTTCTGCAGAAAAACTTTTTACCAAATTAAAATGCAGTTTTCCTTTTGCCACGGCATTTTCTGGAGTTTTTAAACATTTTTTGAGGGATTTCGTGTAGAATGTTTTACTTCGTAAGTTCTGGGGCTGTCACAGACTGATTTTTGGTTTGCTTTGGCAGCCGTGAGGACAGTGGTGCTGCCAGGGGCAAGAGGAAAGTGTCGTGCTGAAAGCAGCACAGATATTGTAGGCTGCAGACGGAAAAGGGGAGTGGGGGTTGACGAATTTTTGCTTACCGGCTGTTGCTAGGGGGGTGTCACGAACACTGATTGGCCGAAGTAGGTGTTGTGTGACAAGTGACGTAAGACAAGGTCAGGCATAGCATGGCTGTTGGTGTTGAGCCGGCGAGCTAGGAGGACGTGTCGGAATCGTGGCTGGGAGGAGGCGGCCCAGAATCTTCAAGATGTGACAAGTATTAGTATTTTTGAATTATTTTGATTGCGCGGGACATTCTTTCCTGAGATCAAAAAGAATGGCCCCGATCAATCTTATAAATAGCCTTTTTTTCATGGTAGTGATACCAGTAGTCAGGGATGAGATGCAGAGAGAGAAACTAGAACTCTGAGTCGTGTAAGACGTTAATACTAAGGTAAGATGATAAAGATAGGAACTGTATGAAGTAAGTTGAGGTCACTTTAAATGATGTTGATTTTTCAGTAGTGAATAAAGTTTTATTTTTTTAGAGTTAATTTTATTCGTGGTTTAAGTCGTAAAGGTTGGTGCTTGGCTCTGACAACTTGTTATGGTAGCCTTCCTCTAGTGATTGGCGATTGCGTTTTCTTATGGTTCTGACTCACGTAACTTTTAGTCTTTAGTTTTTTTTTTTTTTTCCAGATAATTTCAGGCCAATAATTGATATATTTTTTCGTTTAAGCGTAAATTAAATCTGAATTAGTATCTGACAGAAGCTAATTCTGGTTTAGGTTCAACGAGACTTATTAACTTTAACGTTGAAGTATTCTCTGGTGTTTGAACTGACTTAAACTCTGATGCAGTTATCCCTTCAAAATAAACAGTCTTGAAGTAGTTTTCCCAGTTGTTGTTTATTGGTGTTCTGAAACTCCCAGACACATCTTAGCTCATTTAACGTGACCTATGAGTAACAACTAAATTTATTTTAATTATTCAATATGGTTAAAGTGAATTAAATTTCAAATTTATTTGTTTTCACTTTTTAGAGAGATTTGTTGTTTCTTGTTATCTAATAACTACTTTGGATTAGAAGGTTCTTATTTCTAAAATTGTGTGAACTGAATTTTATGACAAAGTATTTATCCAAGAAGCAAATTTAATTGTATTGCCTAGTGGGCCCCACCACCTCTTATCCACCAAAAATAAACCATTATGATATAAATAGTCGTCATCCATGCAAAAAAGTTAATAAGTTCCAAGTGTTTAAATTAGATTTACGTAATATTTTGTTTTATAAATAAACATTTATGAGCCCCCCGCCCCCCTTTATGACTGCACCGTAATATACTTTTTTTCAATAATTTATTTACACTTTGAATTGCTATTTATTGTTATTTGATATTTGTTGTTGTTAATTAATTATTTCAGAGTTCAATAACCAGTATTTACAAAAGATAATTGTTTCCTATGCATTAGCCTGTTGTTGATTTAATTTCATATAGATGTTTAAATTATTATTTTACTCACTGAATAAATATTCAGTTTAATTTTTAACCAGTGTGTCTGCTTTAATTTTTTTAAAACTAGTGTACCATTTTACTTTTATTTGGTAGAATTTTCTCTCTTCGAGTCTTGTACATCCATGAGTAAGAGAATAAGGGTCAAGGTAATTGGTAGATGATTAAGAGAGTGGGGTTTGCAACACACCTGGTTATCTCTCTGCAGCTCCTGAACTGCGAAGCGATCCCCCCTCCCTCTACCTTTCGCAGTGCATAGAAAGTATTATTCCCCCTTTTTTTTGTTTCCCTCTCTGGTTTTGGATATATAATTTTCTTCTTTTTTTACTAGTATTAGGTTCGATCAATTTGAGAGAAGTATAACAGATTTTATTGTTGTTGAAGTCAAGAAGTATATGAGAATTTGAATTAAGGGCTTTAGGATGGCCCTCTTGAACTGTCCTGTGGTGGAGGCAACCTAATTTTTGTGAGAGTTTGATATGTTTGTTAAGTTTTAATTATTATTAATTATTATTTTTTTCTCTTTATTTAAAATTTTTCCCTTTATTTCCTTCAGGTTTTGACTTACAGTTCCAACGCTGAGTAATATAAGACCTTTCTTGTCCAGTTACATCCCCCCCCCCCCCGCCCCTACCACATTTTTAACAATTGGTTTCTGTCCTTGGGTAATCAAAATTCTTCAGTTGTTTTTAAATTACTTTGTTTTATTATTTTTTCACCCTTTAAAGATAGCTTTGAGTCACTGGATATTACAAGTTTTAGCTGATCCTTTTATCCCAGATCTTTAACAATTGATTTTGGCACCACGTATAAAAGCAGTAAATTATTATTTATTCTTTATTTTTTTTCCCTCCAAATTTTCCTTTTTTTATAATTTTCGTTGGCTCTGGATAATCTTTGCATAAGCTGCCCCATTTTATTTAGTCAAAATCATTCCTTTTAGACTAAATCTTCCACTATTTAACAATTCTAACATATTTAGGTTCTTAAGAACTTGACACCATGCTTTAACATGTGGATACTTGTTACTAGGTGTATGGCAATGTTAATGTTTACATGATGCAGAAGGATACAGAATGGGCCAAGAGGAATATTAACTGAACAGGGCTTGCCAAGTATCTCACCTGAATGTAAAACAAGGTAGAGTAGCTGCTTCGAGTGGCAGTGTTGTTGGACTAATTCCACGGACGTTTAAAAAAAGAGCTGTTTGCTATTTTTTTTTACATTACTAGAGTCAATGTTATCTCATTTTTCTTCTCCTCTTTGCTTTCCTTGCTTAGGTTGTTAGCATTGAGAATCGTGAAACAATAATATAAGAAGAAATGTAGCAGAAATAATTAAAATTGTTCAGTTTTTTTTTCATGAGAATTGAGTTGCCGCTTTCAGTTGTGGTCAACAACAGACATAGAATCAAGTACACAATTATGGGCATTTCTGACATAATATAAATTATGATGAAAATAAAGGTTTATTAAGAACAAACTCAATAATTTCACAAAATATATTTTGGACAAATGTGTGACATAACAACCGATGAATCTCTGTAATTAACATAAAGGCACATTTGATTGCAAGTAAAATTTTATACATAAATTAAATGTTTACTATGTGTAGCCAACATAAGTAATTATTGTGACTATGATGAGTATAATATATTCTATTTTGTAAATGCTGTAAGTTTTAATATGTACTCTAGTGTTGCATCTAGAGTTTGCGATGTAATAAGCCTAAGTAACTACCTGCCAGCAGTAATGGAAATGATTACAAAACTTTTACTCATTTGGACATTGGAATTGTACTGATGATTAAATAAAGCCGCCACAATCTAGCTATAACTGACTAAATGTGACATAAGCAAAGATCAGACCACTGCTTATGAATAAATACAAGCATGTGCACTGGGTGAAAAACATACTTTCAGCACCAAGATAGATATTGGTTAGATTCTATCATATGGTGCAACTTTGTGTTGATTAGAAGGGTGCCCGTCAGAAAGAGAGAGTTGCTGTGTCCACAACCTGGCCGGAATATTGCTCATCCATCACTGTACCGGAGTGTGTGGTGTAATCTCAGCTGTTGAACTGTACGTTAGAAATCTAACATTCTTTGTAAACATTACAGACCCTTAAAATTGATTAACCAATAGTAAATTATGCCTGCTGGTTGCTCACTATTGAGCTAAAAATTTGTGAGATTCTCAGCCGTACATTTAGTGAATTTTGGTAGTAAAAATTTGTGTCAATTAAGTAATGTTTTCCAATCAGATAGCCAACTTATTAGAAGGTGAATTTGTATGTCTCAGATTGAAGGTTAAGCTAATAACTAGCTGTTGTAAAAACTTACTCCTTAGTAAGGTCAAGTTTTTGTACGGAAAAAATGAGAGTATGATGGAAAGCTATCCTCTAGCAATTAGCAGTAGAGTTAATAATAAGTGGTAGTAAATGATAAGTATGCAAAGAAAGGGAACTACCACTCCACTGCCTATTCTTCCTTGAAGAAGCAAAAGTAATACTTGGATATAAAGTATAAAACAACCTATAGACACAATAATAATATTGATCTAATAAAAATAAAACTATCACTTAGCAAAAATTGTATGAGATGGCAATTTTGCAAATTTACCCAAATTGTAAGTCCACCTGTTGGAAAATCTGTCATACCTAATTCTTGAATTATCTTCTAAAATACAGTGTTATCAAACTTATTTTCCACAATCACTTTGTGAGCTCAGCTTCATGTTATTAATACTTGGAATGTGGATTTGGTTAGGAGGTTTCTCCCATTGAGCGAGAGGGCAGTAAGAATTCCTTACTATACAAATTACAATTTAGGTCAATTTATAAAATTCCCACCCCATACAATCTCCCTTGGGATGGCGGATCTCCTGGTAACACAGATGATTCACCTCTGATGCATCTTCTCTCCTTAGTGTACTTCCTTTCACACTTGCATGAATATTGTAAGCCACAGACAGCAAAACAGTGTACAACACTATTTTATATGAAAAATGAAGTACCTGGTTATGTATGTGTCTAAATGATTATTTTCACCACACACACATGCAAAGCAACAATGTAATGATAATTTGCTTATGAAAATACTTGTTACTTTACGCTAGAAGGTAACAAAGAAAAATTTGTAAAGATCTGTAGGTAATACTCCAAATAATATAACATGAAAATAAACATTACCAGTACGTTTTTTCATATTTATGAACACTACTGACATGTTGAATTTTCTTGAAAACTAACTCAGTACAAATGTGATAGGTACTGGTTTTAAGCAGAAGTTGTTAAGCTGGAAATCAGTAATTTTATAATGGGTGTTTGGTACTATGGGTGAGAAGCAAAAGCATTACATAAAACTGAGGAAGTTAATGTTTGCTCTTAAAAAAATTATGACACCCCAAAATTATATTACTCTTGACAGCAGTACATTTAGTATGTAGCCATTATGTTAAATTGTATGTGAAAATTTGCATGGAAAAGTAAATTTATTTCTGTATTAAAAATTTTGTTTTTGACTGGCACAAACAAATTTACAATTAGCAAACACAAATAATTAATGAAAAGGGAATTATAAATTGTCCTTTTATTTATACAAGTACTCATAAATATTAAATACTTTTTGTAAACATTGTTCTTCAAATATTCCTACTGATATAACAACCACATTTTAAGGCTGAAGAAAAATATTAATAAACATCTATAGAGTTATAGAGGTTTACATTTAATGTATATTTTCACAGTTTACTTTCCCGAAAAACTGAGATAAACAAACAATAACAAGCAGGTTTACATTGAAATATACATTTTAGCACATCTATAAAGTTTTCTGCAAATGGTTGTTTGTAGATCTGTTATCACTTTAGTTCTCCCATAATATGTAAGCAAATTTGAAATATTTTAACTGTAACTATAAACATTAAAACAACCACTATGGGAAATAATTATGTATAGCTAAAAGTATGACTTTCTGGGTACTAGCATCTCTCAATGCACACCTACTGTTCTGCATCCTGACCAAAAATGTTTGAGGCACTCAGAATATCCTTAAAACTTGATAGGTAATGATTTATTGTCAATAAACAGTAATACAGTAATATGGGAAATCCAAGATTAATTACTTCTTAAAATCAAAGTAAATAAGAAAACCAACATAAATTTACATTCAAGGAAAAGGTAGCAAACTAAATGAGGACATTAAAAAATAATCATAACATGTGCACGTATAACTGAATTCTTTCCACACATTAAATAACTTGAACCTGTTGTCAAAAATTAATCAGTTAAAAAGTTGACTGACAACATTTTTTTTTGCAAACGATTAATCAATTACAAAAATGTATAGCATTATGAATATAATTTACAAATACATACAATTCCTAAAGAAACAGAAAAATCTTGAATGTCTGCACAGTAAAAATGCTGCTGAAAATTCTAAACATCATTAGGCTTCAATAACGAAATGTTCATACACATATTGCTCTGTATTTCAAAATAAAGATTAGAAACATGGTTGAGACTAACTAAGAGAAAAAGTCACATTCTCACAGCATAACTTCATCTGGATATTCTTTACTTATATTTATGGTTGTTTACAAAATTTAAACAATACCTTTTCTTTAAGAAAACATTATTATTGACCACCATAACAAAATAAAACATTCACCTCTGTATTCGAAAAAAGTTCACCAAATTTATGGTTTCTGGCTAAAATTTCCTACTACACACACTTAAAATAGGGACACACACAACCACCAAACCATTAGTCTGAAGTGCTTCCTAGAGGATGAAAAAAATTCTTTCATATAAACAGGAGTTTTATATAAGTGGCTTGTATTTTGTACTCACAAAATCCTAAAATAAATATGTAATTATAAAGTGTTACAGATTTGTGGTGTTTTCAGAAAGAAACATAATCTCTAGTAAACAATGATGCTGCTTACTGTGTAAAAAAAAATCATCACAAGTATTAATTAACACAATTATAAAATATTTTGCATGAAAAATTATGTTATAAAAAAACAGAACACACATACTAACTCAGGTAACAGTTACTCCATTAAAAACAGCAATAGGCTTCAAACAATACTAGATACTACTGACATGGAGATATACTGAGAGAGATATTGCACACAAAAAATTATGCCTTTGGTTTTACGAAGCCTACAAATTTATAAAACAAAATTTTAAGGAGATAGGGAATCAAAGGCACTGACAGGAAGCATGTGGAGTTGACTAATACCTAACTGCACAAAATTTATACAGTTAGGTACTACTCAACCCCACATTTAATGTGAAAAGCTAGTTTTAGAATTACCAGTGGTAAGTTTTTCTTCACTCAGCATACTTCTTGAAACTGTGCTTACCTTTCCTTTTCTCTCTCACTTCCTTATTCACACTGCTAGGAACACAAACTTTGTTATTAAAATGAAAAAATAACTTCAGACATACACTGCTGCAGTGCTATGTCGTGAAGGAAAAAATAGAGGAAGACTTTAAAAATATACATGAGCACAAGCAAAGACTAGCTGTTAACAGACATTTAAAACACCAAAGTTATCTCACAAAGAATTCAGTCAAAAGTTACTCAAAACTAAAATACACCAAGCAAAACAGGATTAGTAACAAATTAAGTGTGATTAAGACAAGACAATATATACAAATACATGCATAAAACTCTACAAAACCGAAAGAAAACTACAGAGACAAACACTGAGTTGAAGACAAGTTTTCATCTCAGTGTTCATCTGTGTTGTCTTTGTGGGTTGTCTACATATATGTGCATGTATTTGTATGTATAGTCTTAATTGCTCTTTGTTAGTCATTTGGTAGTTAGTAGTTTAGTAGAACTTTTGACTGAATTTGTTGTGGGACGATTTTTTCATTTTAAATATCTGCTGAAAACAGCTAATCTTGGAGTTTTGGCTTGTTCTTATGTATGTTTTTTGTGTCACTCTCTGTGTTTTCCTAGGCGACGTAGTTATTGAATGACATATGTCCAAAGTAATTTTTCATTTAATTACTTACCCCTATTGCAAGTATCATTAAGAACATAACTTTGTTACTCTTACAGTGGCTATACATTTGCATCCAACCATTCTGAACTACATTACAAGAAACAAAACAAGATGTATGATCTTCCCTTTGGCCAAAATGCAACTGTAGAAATTAGTACTTAATGTCTTAAAGGCACATTTACATGAGATCTTCAACATGCATGTAGTGTTAACACAATTTTATTCCATGGCCACATCTTACTAACATCGCCAGTTTCACAATTCATTATGGTTAATATTCACATTAATCTTCGGTCTTTCTGTTCTACTGTATTGTTTAACAGTCTTCAACCCCATCACTTCCTTCATTACAATCATTTCAATGCTTACACATTCCCTTTCTTTTATTGTTGACAATAGATTCATTCTTATTTTCTTCTTTATTCCTATTTAAAATCTGTGGAGACTCAACTCATTCTTTTATACAATACCATGAATAAATTTTTATCTGTTTGTTTCATTGCTCTGAAGTCCCCATGTACTACAAGAATATAAATTGCAGACTTAAAGTCTTACTATTAAAAACACTAGCAATACTACCTCAAAATATTCACTAATAAATTTTAGCCTAGACACAAAATATATATATATAATATATATATATATATATATATATATATATATATATATATATATATATATATATATATATATATATATATATATATCAACCTCAAAATATTCACTAATAAATTTTAGCCTAGACACAAAAATATATATATATATATATATATATATATATATATATATATATATATATATATATATATATATATCAACCTAATAAAAAATAATTTCTTCAAATTAGGCTAAATACAGTGATTTGTATAGTATATATAATTTTTAATTTGAAAGGTGCTCAACTGTTGCATACTAACAAAAAAAATTTCCACAGTAAACACGGTATAGCTACAAAAAGCTTTGGGTACCACCTAATCCTCTAATCCCTGATTAAAAAAAATCACTAACAATCAAAGTTATGAACTAATTACCTTATAACTAGAGACCTGAAGGATTCGCAGATTCATTTTGGGACAAGCTAGAAATTGAAACACGTATGTTTACGTCCTGAAGGAAGCTGGCACAATCATCGCTTTCCACTGTGACAGCAGACAACCAATGCACAGTTGATATCGGCATATTTGTACATAAGACTGTAGGGTTTAACCCTCAGGTCATTGAACTCGTGAATTTTTCAGGTCTCTACTTATAACTATTACTCTTTCACCCTGCATGATCTTTGGTGAATAGTATGTTGAAACAAATACTGTATAATGACTCTACTATACAATGTATTACAAATACTACTATCACAGGAAGCAACTATGTATTACCTGTCATTAATATAGGCTGTACTAGCAGGAATTTGCCATACTTATAAAAAATTAACAAAGTCATAAATATGACAAACCAGGGAATATCAAATTCTCAAAGTAACTGGGAAATAATGGGATTATAGATTGAAAAGTGACAACATTTTCATGAAAATTTTGAATATAGATAACCTGCAGTGACATTATACAACATTACTTTGAACTCAAATAATAATGACTTTGATGTGGCCCTCACTGTTCCGCTTGGGATGTAGCCCACTGCTGCTCTGCTTGTGCACCAGCCATGCATGGCAGTACGTTCTGTATATGGGTCACTTTAGGCATAACATGTCAACCTGTTTTTTCAATAACCTGTTTTCCACAAATATACAACACTGTGGTTAACTTTAGAGTACTGTATTATTGAATAAATGAAACTTTACCTTAATATCTTCTATAACTTGTAATATTTATTTCTTTTTAAATATGAATTAACAACAGTGAGAGCAGTGATGTATTGGCAACAGCAGGTAAGAAATAGTTCACAGTTAAAATATTATTTTATCCTAGTTTTTTAGTATACTATTTGTAAATTAAACGGTGCCTACTGAAATATTGAAATATTTAGGTAGCTCCGATGGCAACATATATCATTTTTACAGTTTAAAATAACAGCGGAAAATATTGTGAGTAGGCTGTAATGGTACGGTGTTGCTTTATAGAACAAGAAAGCAACTGTCTGCTGAACAAGGCTTGTCTCGCGCGCACGCGCGCTCTCTCTCTCGCTCTCGCTGCTGCTCTCTCTCCCTCCCCCCCCCCCCCCCCCCCTTTGTCTATTTCACACTCGGGAAGTTTCACTTTGCTAGTAAGCACAGAAATTATACACAATTTCAATTGTAGCATATTTCATACTTATTAGAGCAAAATAATGATTTCTGAATTTGTAATTTACAACTGAAAAGAAATTTTAATGTTTTGAATACTTATTTTAATATATTTAGATATGATGGTGGGGCAGAAACAAAGTGAAGTTGCTACACGTGGCGAGCCATGACATAGCGTGTTGATTTTTTAATAAATGAAGCATAAATTATACTTACTCCTTAAAATACTTCAAATTACCATATCACGTTTGTAGACGTTATGTTTTTTAAACATACCTAAGAAAGTTACGATGTTGTGATAAATCTGTTTTTCCGCAGCTTTACTAAATATACTGTTACGGTGTGTTTCGTTAACCACTGCGTGTGAAATAGCGTGGCGTGGCTATTTGGTGATAGTTGCGCTGGATCTGTGTGTGTGCGTGATTTCAAATATTTGATGTTAACTATTTACATGTTTTAAATGTGAACGGCCGATAACCAGTTCTACGCCATGCCCTTCGGGGTTAAATGCACCCCGTCTACTTTTCAGAGCACGATGGTGAAGTCCATGATGGAATAATCAGTGACTTCACAATGGCCTATTTAGATGATGTGGTTGTGTGGTCAGGAACATGGGAAGATAACCTGCGACATCTAGCTATCATTTTGGAACGACTAGCGATCAATGGCCTAACCTGTGTCAATCACAAATGTAGCACACGGAAAACCAGTATTAAATATCTTGGCCACCTTGTCGATGGGAAAGGAAATTGCCCCTCACCGGAGCAATTAGCCATCATTCAAGATTAACCAATGCCCACCACACAGAAGTGCTTGCAAAAATTCTCTGGCCTAAAACTGGCTCAGAGAGTACGTGCAGGAATTCACAGTAGTTACAGCACCGCTCACTAAATGCTCTCGCCCGCTAAGAAGTACAAGTGGCATGTCAACATGTAAAATGCATTCAAGGAAGTAAAGAACTGTTTCTCACAGTGCCACGCCCTAACACGTATTGACACAACACACCACCTTTATTTACAAATTGACGCCAGTCCAGAAGGCATTGGTGCGGTGTTGTTCCAGTATAGCGAAAGTCAAGAGCGTTGTGTTATTAACTATTGCAGTGCCAAACTTGGCAATATAGAAAAGTGCTATGATGTAAACAAATGTGAATATTTGGCAATCATCTGGGCCATAAAACATTACAGTGTTCATCTGGAGTACAGGCATTTCACACTGAGAACAGATAACCATTGCTTGTTGTGGGTGCACAAAATGTGCAAGGTCCGTAGCAACTAACGAGATGGTCAATGTTGTTGCAAAATTTTGACTTTGTTGTTGAACACGTGCATGGCAAAGATATTCAGTTAGCCGATGTCTTGTCATGTTCCCTGAACGAGATGGAAACAGTGGTAGATGAAGAGAAGTCCTTAGGGACCTGGTCCACTCCAGGAAACCCACATGCTCAATTTATGAACTGTATAGATGTGCTAATTGAACTCTCTCTCATTCTTAACTGCTTTCATTAATGTGTGCTGTGAGTGGACAGTCACGTGGCTGTTGACCTGCTACTGCCCTGAGAATGAGTCAACATTTGCTCACCCGTGAATAGAAGAGATGACACTCTTGGGAAAATATTTGAATCTTTTCAAAACTTCTAGCCATGAATCAGAGTTTCTCTCAAATCTGGCATACTCTGCTCCTCACTAGCAACCAAACCACATTAACTTATTACTTGCAGTTTTTAAGTATGCTCCCTAAAAAAAAATCCAAAGATTTCAAAATATTAAAAACCACTTAAGATAATAAAAACAATTAAAAATTTTTTTAAATTGAGGTGTAGAATCTTGAAAGTTTTGTGGATACCTAATATCATCTCAATTTATTATAAAAAGTAGAGATGGGCGAGCATTAATTTCAGAGCCTCGAGCCAAGCCGAGCAAATAAAAAAAATATAAAAAAAGCCTAGTCCAGCCTAAGCTTCATGGCACCTACATATTAGGTCAAATTCAGTTTGAATCATTTTTCAATTCAGTCAAAAAAATTCCTAAATTATATGCTTGTTTAAAATTGCCAAATATAATTAAAAGAAATTAGCTTAAGGGTGCTCAATTAAAATGTGTCTCACATAAAGAAACAAATAACTCAGAATTAAAATGCATCAAAAACTTAGTTATGATAAAAACATATTTGTATAAAAAATATTACATATATCCCTCAGTAAAAATTACAGCAACTGATTTATTTGAAACAATTTTTTCCAATCATTACTTGCGAAGTCTTTCTCAAACCTTTACAATTCTAACCAAACACGTAGCCAACAGTTTCTGATAATAATCACCCTCAAATTACGTACCGCCACAGCTCAAACCTCATTCCAAATCCCATTTACAATAACAAACAAAGCCATAGGATGTTGGATACAGTGTTGGAGATTGTGAAATTCGTTATCATTGCCGCCAATATGAGCGTAGTAAATACGCAAGAATACAATTTCGAGACGGTTTCTCATAGTCGCCAACCTGTGAATGCAGTAAAGATTTAGGAAGAAGAAACTGTTGCGGAATGTAAACAATACTATCAATAGCACCAGTTACAAATTTTCAATGCTGTTTCGCATTCACATAGTGTTCAAAACCGAATGATGCAGAAAATCTTTGGTGCATGTACAGAAGAGAAACACGTAAAATGTAATAAGTGGACTGAATTATCAAAAATTTACTGTGTTTCATAGCTAAACAATTGTTAAAATATATTTTGGTTTTGGACAGAATATCTGATGGATGGATGGTGGCAAATTAATGATTTAAGGGTCGTTGCATGCTGGTTTTTTTAAAACATTGTTTATATAGGATATTTGTCGGGGCCGTCCAAAAACAAAGACTGATATTGGAAATCGACATAAACAGGATCTCAACAATAAGGTTTCACTGTATTTATCTTTGTTTCAACATGTAAACAAAGCGAAGTGTCTGTAATTCCAAGTCATGAGCAACTGCATTAAAAGTGGCTTGATTATCGAGCCAAGGTTCAACAAGATGGTAAGACTGGCTGGAGTTTCAAGCCAAGTCGAATAGTTAAAGCTTGACTTGGCTCGGGTTTAGGAACTTCGACCCATCTAGAAAAAAGGGTAATGTGAGTGTACAAAATTATATACCCCAAATGGTAATCCAAATTTTAATTATGGATATAAATAATTTAATATGAAGTAGCAAAAAAAATGTTGTGTTTGTGTAATATTCTCATAGGAATGGTTTTTGAGAACATAGCTATAAAATACTGAAAGGTTAGGGTTGTTTAAATGACAACTGTACAACTTGTAAGGCAACTTGTTATTTTCTTAATAAAAGAGAATGACTCACCAAATTTTCATGACTGTGACATTTAAATTCAAGAAATTACTATTCTATTCATAAATGTGCTGCGTGCTGTTTTATCACAAGTAATTTTTATTTACTTGAAAATAAAATTATTTTAAATATTGATTTAAATGAGTGCATGCTTTCCTTAATAATTACCATAGGTCATAAACTATGTTTTTACTCAATTTAACATTTAGAATAACCTCAAAGAGTTTATACTTACAATTCTAATGAAAAAAAAAAAAAAAAAAAAAAAAAAAACACCCAGGCATATACATGTGTAGTGGTGTTAGTAGGCTGACTGTTGTCTGTATTTATCTTTAATATGGGATACTGTGCCTTAATCAAGCTGTATGTACGAGGACCTAAGGGCATATACTTACATCCCATACTGTTATTTTTTATGAAATAGTTTTGAGTATAGAGACACAAGATGGAACTGACCTTTATCAACAAACTTCAGCAGTTATTCCTCCTCAAAAAATAGGTAGGAAATATATGTATGATCAATGGTCTACAGTATGTATATTTCAGAAATCTCTATGGAATTGTAGCTAAAGCAGACATTTATTGCTAGAAACCCAGCCAGATTGCAAGATAAATCTATGAATTTCTGGATAATGCACTATTGAATGATGAAGTGCAAGCATAAAAAATTGGGTGCTGATATCAATCCCCTTCCATCAAGAAGGTTGACTGGAACCTCTTTTGTGCATTTCAAATTTAATTATGCAAAATTTTTGGATTACAAATGTTTGCAGTATTAGAACAATATGCATCAATTTCATGAAAACAGTGGAGTGTTGGGTAAAAACACTAACTGCCCTTTTGTTTTACCAAGTACGGTAGATTAGTAAGCATCATGGAACAACCCAAAAATTTCAGACAGTTACACTTTCAAATGTACAAATTAGGTTGCTGCCCACCTTCTTATAGAGGGGGGTTTGATATCTGCATCTATCTATTTTTGGATTACATTTTATTCAATATTGCATTATCCAGAAACTAAGATATTTATTTCAAGGGTGGTTACACCCTTTTGGAATAGATGTAGGCTATTTGTCATATATACTTTTTCTACCAATTTGTTTATGAGTAATCACCTGTTTGACAGAGCTCAGTTCCATCCTGTGTGTATACATATGCTGGGGCGTAATTCGACCGACAAACTTTGTGAGGTAATTCCTTATGCAAAATTATGTAGGAAATATATGGGACACTTTCTACTTAAAATAAATATTAAGGGAGATATAAGCCCTTGAAATTCACATTTTTTAATTGAATTTTTGTAAAATATAATAAACAAAGCAAAATTAAATAAAAATTCTCTGAACATTGTTTTGTGTTATTGGGATCATCAATTTAAGAGCCCACTCATATTAATACCTTCACCCATAATGGAAATAGCAGTGGCCACCCACTTAGTGAAGACAAAGTTATTAACTGTCAATAATTATGAGTGTTTGATGCTGATTTATCAAGCAGTATGACATTATTAACAAAAATTATCCTCTTGTTCCAACTGACCAGGACCTACCATTTTGTGTAATATGAACACAAAGCTTCAGCTACAGTAATAAAGTACCTAGCACATAGGCAATATTACCCATACGTGTCTATGTGAGCTACTATGCTCAGTGCAGAGATGATGGTGGAGGACATTTTTAACACTTAATGTAAACATTTACCATACATTAATGAGCATAATGTAATGAAACTGTGTGTCTGTTTATGGTGACAGTCAATGTGTGATTCCCTGCAGGAAGTATTGGTATTGCCTACGTGCCTAGAACTGTATCTCTACCACTAAAAGTTTTGTGTGCGTTTTATACAAAAATGGTGGGTCCTGGGCAGTTGCAACAATATGTTAATTTTATTTAATTACCCCATACTGTTCAATATACCACTATCAGATGTTCATCTTTCCAGGCTGTAAAAAAATGTACACAATGGGAGAGTGGCCACCATTGTTATTTTTAATATGTTGGAAGATATTAACTAGAATTTGCTCTTAGGCTGTTCGGGTGATTGTGGTTTAATTTCACTTAGTTTCCAATATTTTGCAAAGATACAGTTTGAAATTATATTTTCAAGGGCTTATATCTCCCTTTATATTCAGTTTAGGTAGAAAGAGTCTTATATATTTCCCACTTGGTTTTCCACAAGGAATCGCCTACAAAACTTGTCAGTCAAATTCTGCCCAACCTTGCACACACACACACATGCACGCATGCATGCTCGCACATGCACACACATACACACACACTATAGCCTCAAACACATTATAGTGAACATGATAAAATTGTAAAATATTTTACAGTGATGCATAAAATAGTTAAAGTTGGATTGTTTACTGATTAAATGTATCAAAGAATAATTCATTAATATAGTAATTGCAGTGGTGATAGGTTATTGATATTTCCCTTTCATAATAGGGTTGCCAGATGTATGTTTTTGAAGGAACAGTATGATATTTTTCTTTTTTGTTCCACATATGGTATAAAACAGGTACCATACAGCAAATATTCCTTGTTTTTGTTGTTTCTGTTAAAATGAGAATTATTTTTAATACTATAAGTTTAATGTGCTTTGAAAATCATAATAGTAATGGTTGGTGCTTAGCGGTCCTGTCTCCCAAGTTGGCAATACTGCTTGCCAAATGCACATTAGTGCATTGTTCGTCACTGTTTATCATCATGATCCTCCACCAAAAGTGAATTAACACTAATTGCTCTCTGTGGTTTTATCTCTGCTTTTCTTGTTGGTAGAATTTGATGTGAGTCAGCCAGTGAGACTTGAGGACTTATACAGATAATTATGTCTGATGAATCAGACGAGGTCAAGAGCAAACAAACTGGAAATTTTGAAACCCCACCAAAAAAGAAATGATATCTCCAAAGCATTACGTGATTTGGGAAAAACTTTCCTGAACTACGCCAATTAAAGGGAATATTTCAAGGCAAAGTGCACACTTTGTATAGGCAATCATTGGCAATGCCCCCATATGATACATTAATATGAAAGAAATTTGATGTGCACATACTGCAAATAATGCACGTAAACATTGTATGAACTTATTGTTCCTTGATGTAGAGGTATTGCCAAAGTATTAAATTATTTCTCAAACACTACTAAAAATGTAGATCAGTTGAAAGAATTCTTTGAATTTTTAGGTAAATAGTATCATTCGTGCTTAGGTACGTACCCACCCGTTGGTTTTCTTTGAAATCTTCAATTGAAAGGCTACTTAGAAAAGTCTCCCTAGTGTAATTTCCAGTTTTACTAGCATTGATGATTGCCCAGTTTTTATCAAAAAGAACCTCACTGGTGAGTCAGACAGACTCGGGGCAGCAAAAATTGTTATAGAAATGTTTCTATACTTTTGCCAACATTTAATAGATCTGTTTCAAAAACCGTTAATTCTTCAGAACAAAATTCAGTAACAATTTGTGAAGTTTATCAAGTAATGAATAATTTAAAAGGTCAGCTTGAACAACGAATAGCTGATTCTTGTTTTGGATACCAGATACACCAGTGTTTAAATAGCTTATGTAATCCTAAAGGCAAAAATAATTAACAAAAGAATTTCATGAAGTGTACAAAGATTGTGTAAATTACATAAATAAGTGGATTGATTTTAGCAATGAAAATTTTCTCTCTAAAATGGAATGTATAACCTTAAGAAATTCACCAGATGTTAAAAGTTTCTTACGTTTAGCTGAATAACTTTCTCTTGTTGATAAAATATGTGTGTATGAAGTACACAGAAATAATTTTGATTAAAGAACGAGTGTATGAACTATGTTAATTTGAACTGACTTCTGCTTAAACATGAGCTTGTGAGGGGACCACCACGTGGCTGTCGACCTGCTACTGCACTAAGAGTTAAGAGTCCACGTGTTCACCCATGAACAGATGAGCTGGCACCCTATGGACATTAGCAACTTATTTTGTACCTTTTTGTCAAATTTCTACACATGAAAAAGGGTCTCTCTCAAATCAGGCTATGTCTGGTAGCGAATTAATGGTGAGTTATCGCCATTGTGTAAGATGATTTGTAATGGATTTTTGTTAGTCTATTCATAGTGAGGGATAGGCGTAAGTTTCGGGGCAGACTACTCCAGCTTTTCAAAAATCTGTTTGGGTTAGCAAATCAAAATTAAGTTCAGGTTAATTTGTTAGTTGGCTTGCTGCGACTGCCTTTGTTTGTGACAGTTTGTACATGTTTGAGTTGTTATTTTACATGTCTAGCGTGATTGCAATAATTTTCCAATTGGAGCAACGAGCGTTTGTGAAGCTGAAATTTATTTAGGGTTTTATTCGCACAAGGCTCTGGTGGGCATGGGTTGTCGTCCTCCTGCGAGGTCAATATTTTAAAGGTCTTTTTAATGTGCTGGCTTTTATTAATGCTGTGGTTTTGGAAAGGCATAATATATTTGTCTCCCGTCAGCATTTATTACCACACACAAGTGGAGTTTTTATTGGTGAGAAAGAGTTAGGTGAGAAAGAGTAGGGTTAATTCTTGCATGTCCTTTTATTGTAACTCTAGGTACTAATTCTTGTTAGTGTTTGTGTACGTGATTTTAAAACCAATTTTGTTGGTAATTCTTGCCTTGATACTTTAGAGTTTAATAGTACGCTGCACTAGCAGTTGGCAACTCAGTAATACGAATGGGTTCGTTCTGCACCAAACAGTAAAATGGTTCAGAGGTCTAATATTGTGAATGATTGATGCTTTGAGAGGATTGTAGAATTACCAGACCTATTTAATGATAATTACAACATTGACATTAGGTTTAGGGTTGATATTTATTTTAAACACAGAGTGTTGAATGGTTATGAAGGATTTAATGCAAGGTTTTGCAATGATGTGATCAATGTCAATGGCTAAATGGAAAGCATTTTAAACTACTGTTATAAGTGTGATTTAGTTTAGGAATATTGTACATTTTCAGTACGTATTTATTGAAAATCTTGGTGAACCACTTCCATATACTGAACTGGAATTAGAGTAAGGTTTACAAATATGAAATAGTTTTTACCTTTGTGGTTCACGTACAAAGTGTATTTTAATGCAGTGTGTTACTCTTAAGGTCTATGATATTTATGTACACCAGGTTGTATGATCTCCATTTTTTAAGACTTCTTAATACTTGATGTTACTCAGGCCCAGTGTTAATTTTATATTATTTAATTGTGTGATATGGGCCAAACCCTTAAACCAGTGTGACACTTGGATTGTTTTGAAAATGTTTGTAGATGCCATTGATGGTTGGTCTGTTCAATAAAACTGAATTTGATTTGAATTTGTGTGGAATTAACTTTGTGCTTCGGCACAGGCTTATGGCAGGCCTAAATGCCTTGTCCGCTTAAGGCTAGGGTAGCTGTATTGTGTAAGTGCATCGCTTCTCTGCTCAATACAATATAGCCATTCATGATCCTAGTCCCTGTAATATTATTTGTACATTTAGTACCTTTGAAACCTTGTCCACTTCAAGCAACCACGTGTCCGAGTGTATAAACTATGTTAATCTGAACTGACTTCTGCTTAAATGTGAGCTTGTGAGGGGACCGCCAATTGGTTGTCGACCTGCAACTGCCCTGAGAGTTAGATTCCACATGTTCACCCGTGAATAGGTGAACTGGCGCTCTACAGACATTAACAAATATTTCGGAACTTTTTGTCAAATTTCTAGCCACGAACCAGGGTTTCTCTCAAATCCGGCGTACTTCACCCCTCACCAGCAACCAGACCACGTTAGAACTTTACTGCCATGATAAAAATACACATTTTCGGGAAAAAGTTATGAGTGTAACCATAGTGTGTTGTGTGTGTTTCACTCGATGCTTTCACTGGAAAATATTTTCTGCAATGAATTTCAACTGCAGGGATGACAAAAAAACAGGAGTTCAGTAAATTTAATAAAAATCAGTAGTTGACTTATTTTAATAATAATAAATCATGTAGAGAATTTTATGATAGTTGTTTCCAAAAATGTTTTGTTAAATATGGTTAGAGAGAGTACTATGTATGGAAAAAATGATCAGTTTAAATTCATTGCAAGCTATGATATGAGCATACTGCATTATGTATTCTAAATTGGCAAATAATATCTTAGGTTTAAAGTAAATTATTTTTTACTTAAGTAAGAAACTTTATGGTGGTTTTATTTGAAGGAAATGGCCTACATTTCCTCCTCGGACTTCAAAAAATATTTTGTAGAGTTGTTTATATAATTTATTATCTGCTGCAAATTTTTACTTGCTTTCTTTTTGCTATATACAGTAGTTATGATAACATAAGAAATATATATTTTTTCAACAAACAGAGCCAAGAGAAATCAGTCACTGTCTAAAAGTGTGCATGTGTGCAAGAAAAGACAGTATGCCACAAGCTCGCCTAATAATACTGTGGTGTTAAAATAAAAATGAAATAAATTAATATTGCAAGAAATATATAAGCTACACATGTGCGAGATCATTTCATAGTAAATAAATCTCTAACAATTTCCTACATTATGACAAATTCCCACTAGGTTTATCTAAATACTTTCACAACATATTGTAACTAGGATGAAAACGTGCCAAATATTTCAGCTCGTTTTAAGACTAGATTTGTCCCTGATCATAATGGGTGAAAGCTATATTTTATACACATGGTTAGGTATCAGCATCAAAGTTCTACCCAAGATTTTCAACAAAATCTTGACAAAAATTATTAGCTGCTTTAACATAAATACATATAATGTACTTGCTATTTTACAGGAAAAAAATGGCACAACATAATATATGCAACAATTAGAGTTGTGTTATGCAATTACAGTGAAACCCTGTCAAGAAGTTCCAGCTTAAGAAGTTTTCTTGCTTAAAAAGTTGAATAATTTTGCACGGTGTCTATACCCATATATGTAATTTGACCCTTTTAAGAATTTTTCTTGGTTAACAAGCATAATTTTCTCAGTCCCTTCAGAAACGTCTTAACAGAATTTTACTGTACCTTTAAGAAGCCTATTTTCACAGGGCTTCAAAAACTTATTTCTAGAACAATAGAAAACTTAAACTAAAGTAACATGGTTACATCTGACTTCCAAGACATGAAATGTAGATTCAAAAATCTTCTTTCTTTATTGCAGTTCACCGAGCCAATTGAGTGATCAAAGCAGCGCACATCTCAAAAAACTCCATAGTATGATGGCCAGTGCTCTGCTGAGGGGCAGTAGATGACTCACTGCATGCTATAAAAATAAACAATGCATCATAATAAACACAATGTTTCCAATACAATATTTGAAAACTATGAAATAATAAGCTGCAGAAGAGCTTGCCAAGCTGAATAAAAGTAAAATTCAGGGTTAGTGTTTTCATTGCTGCTGCAACTTTGTAAAGATGTTTTCCATACCACAGAAAATTGGTAATGTATATTCACAGTTAAGATTCTACAGAAAAGTATTTCAGAATCTCTAAATTTCCAGTGAATTATTCTATGGTGTACATTATAAATGTAGAATTCTTTCAAAAATATTAAATATTACTTACTTTGCAGTTTTACTGCAGCATGTTTAAAACAAAACAGTGGTAGAATGAAGTTTTATGTCACTGTTAGCTAGTGGAATATAAAACTATGCTTGCAAGGTAACTGTGGTTGGGCTGAACTGAACGTTTTCTAGAGAAAGCTGAAAACAATTTCTGTCTGAAAGGCTCAGTTACGACACAGACCTGCAAGCTGGACAAAATTGTGATTTTGTATTCCATCTCATTATGGTAAGGTACAGGAGTATTTTGGGTGCTCCCGGTTCTACTGCGAGGGTGGTACACCACTACATAATTTCTCATGGTTTTTGAACATTCTTTAAGACAGTGTTTTAATGATGCAAGGAACAAATTGATAGTATGTCAAGAAATGTACCAACAGAAACTTCGCAAAGGCACAATTTTATTAAAACAGAAAATCATGGCTAGTGAGAAGTTTTGCAGTGGCTTAGGATATGGTGTACAAAAGAAAATCTGTGGATAAATGATACTGTGCAGCTGGGGAATTCACTGCTGAAGTTATTCCTGGTACTAATACAGTGACACTTTTAAGAATTATTATTAATATTCGTATGAAAACTTATTCATAAAATAACTTCATAGTTCATGCATTTGGTACCCAAGACACAGTTTTTTTGTTTCATATCAGTAAAGATGATTGCATGGAAGAAAAATATGTACTTTCTCTTCCATGAGAGAGAGAGAGAGGAGAGAGAGAGAGAAGAGAGAGAGAGGAGAGAGAGAGAGGAGAGAGAGAGAGAGAGAGAGAGAGAGAGAGAGAGAGAGAGAGAGAGAGAGAGGAGAGAGAGAGAGAGAGAGAGAGAGAGAGAGAGAGAGAGAGAGAGAGAGAGAGAGAGAGAGAGAGAGAGAGAGAGGAGAGAGAGAGAGAGAGAGAGAGAGAGAGGAGAGAGAGAGAGAGAGAGAGAGAGAGAGAGGAGAGAGAGAGAGAGAGAGAGAGAGAGAGAGGGAGGAGGAGAGAGAGAGAGAGAGAGAGAGAGGAGAGGGGAAGAGGAGAGGGAGAGGGAGGGGAGAGGGAGAGGAGAGAGGGAGAGAGGGGGAGAGAGAGGGGAGAGGAGAGAGGGAGAGGGAGAGAGAGGAGAGGAGAGGGGAGAGGGAGAGAGGAGAGAGGGAGAGAGGGAGAGAGGGGGGAGAGAGAGAGAGAGAGACAGACATGCACGCACACAACCACCCCCCCCCCCCCATCCTTCATTAAAGCTCCTTGTGACTTAAAAGAATGGGAAATTTAGAAGGGGGAAGGGAAAGAAGTGACAACGCTGCTAATATATATTAATAAATTGTACAAAGGCCAGAAAGAACAAAAAAAGGCATCAGAAAATGGGACAACCATATTCGTTTAGCAGTGCAAATAACTGCCAATTCTTGTGTGTATTTATGCGACAAGTAGACTACATTCTTCACTGCCATGTATTAGCATTTAAGTTTTCAACACAGAAAAATTTAGCCCTGTATTACCACCTGTATTACCACCGTCCAATATAAGTTCTGAATAACTATCAGCTGACACGGCTATCAGTAGAGTGTTGCCAGCTCTTGTGTATTATGACCATCTGATAGCACCCGAATAGCTGTCAGTAAATTATCAGGAATTTCGGACGATACCTGGCAATTTTTCTGATTGTTGGCAATTGAAATCACCATTAGGACTCAAAATATAGTAACAGTTGGGTTAGTTGTGTTGGCGACATTGACTTTGTTGTAGCCTTCTACGGACAAAAGTTGTTTACAATTTACCTGTGCCTTTTCTGTATAAAAACGTATTCAAAGGTTACTGGGTAAGACACAATGGAAAAGACTGATTCCCAACAAAAACTAGTGGGGTCTGTGAATTACAGAATTGAAGAATGTTTACATGTTTTATAAATAATGTTTTCTTAAATTGTTTTTAGAATATTTAAAATGTATTTGGACTTTAAAGAAACCTTGTTTTACTATAATTTATTGTATTGAATTTCTAACTATTTTTACTTGGAAAGTTAAATTTGTTGAACATGTTTACATTGTGCATTTCATACATCGGTTTACCAGTGACTTATTTATTGCATTTTGTTCTTGCAGGAGGTTTTCAAATGTACGTCGTCTAAATAAACACCCTTTTAGTGTATTTCGTTACATAAAAAATGCAATGCTATTCATGTGTTGACTATTTCTCTCATTGGTACAAACACCGACACATTTATCGCATTCATTTCTTCCAATGAAGTTATAACTTTTGAGTTATAGTAAATTGAATGCTATTTCCATATGAATAAATTTTTTCCACTGTTTCATCAAAACAATATGAGTTCCAATCGCCACTCTCTCATAAGAACAGCAAAACAATCACATATCACGAAAGACATTAACTATAGTTCCACACACCACAAATAAAATAAACAACCCGAAGTAATAGTTACATTGTGAAGGGTAAATTTGTCGGTTTCAAGAAATAGCTCAAGTGTTATGTTTATTGAATAAGTCAGCACACAACAAAAACTTTTACTAAGTGGCAGACACATGTCAATTCATTTCACTGAGGCGACTGTTCTAAAAAGGCACTTACTACTATCCACATTTAATGAAATACGCAAATACAAAAATAAATAACTGCATATATAATATTTCTATACCACCAGCAACAAATTCTTTCATATACATAAATTTTGATGGAAGATAACTCTATTGCAACTGCATTTCACCAGACCAGTTAATTTAGTTTGGTCATAAAAGAAAATTGTAGAAAATAAAAAATGATTCAGTTAAATGGATGGAAAAGCTAAGTTATTTGAAATATGTGTCACCTTTGCATTTCTAGCACAGTGAAACATTTCGTCCAAAACCTCATCATCTGATTCATTGTCAAATACAATTTGTCTCCTATCAGGTGCTGCCATATTGCTCAAGCATACAATTTCACATCATGATACATAGCTATCAGCAGGACGAAGTACCTGATAGCTCTATCAGCTGATAGCCTGCCGAATAGGCAGTATCAGTGAGCCATAATATGCATTTTGGGCTATCTAGCTGATAAGTTATATTCAGAGCTTCATCAGACAGTGGTAATACTGGCCCTTAATGTTATAAAAAATTACACTTAAAAAATTTATGCCATTTTAGATGACGTGTGGTATTTCTTCCCTTGATTGCCATGGATAACTAGGAGATGTTACTCCCGGAAGAAAGCTGTTTCAAAGGGAGTGAAGAGGTCTTGAGAGCCTATGAGAGTGAAGCAAGATGAATATGGAACAGCACCAGAATGCAAGGGCAGGAAAAACGGGAGATCCCCAAGAAAACCAACCGACCAGCGGCACCATCTAGAATTCAAATGGCTTAAGTTTAGATCCCATTGTGACATAACTATTCATTTCCTGTTCCAAGGCTGGTTAGGTTAACTCCAAATTGTAGTCAAGGGGGAAATAGGCCTCTAGGCTAGTAATCATTTTAAAGAAAGAAAAAAAATACTCACAGGTTAGTACTTGTGAACATAGCACAAAAACATAGGACTATAACTTTATTTACATGAACGAGTAGGGATGGGTCAGTCAAAAATTTTTTCGGTATCAGTCAATCTAGGATTTTTTTACATTCATTCCTGTTTACCAATTCTGGTTCTTATTCCAGTTAGTGAACTGAAAAATGTGACCAAAGTTTTATCAAAAAGTAGACCGAAATCCAGTGTCTAAAACTATGGACTGTCCTTTATTTATATATAAGCAAAACATGATGTTGGCTGTTCATGATAAAGTGAGCACTTTTTAAGGCCCTCACAACAGTCTTTAACCACTAACATATATATCTTATTGCAGCCTCAGGCATTAAATTTTGAGGGTGGTGAAATGTATACATTGTGTTTATTGGTCACATTGCAATATTTATATTAAAAAGCAGCACGAAGATGGAAATTGGACGAAAGGAAAAATTTAGAAGGGCCTTAAAAGGTGCTCACTTTACCGTGACCAGCCTCTATACACTGAAATTCTATAATAGCAGTAAAATAATTGTTTGGTATATAAATGTTTTCAGTAAATACACTTAGTTTGCACATTTTTATCATTACCAATTCCTGATTAAATTCCAATATTCTTGTTTTGATTCTCAGTTCTGAATTTGATTCAATTCTCATTATTTAACAATAATATAGGGGAGAAAAATTCTAAATTGGCATGAAAAATATGGTTATGAATTAAACCAGTTTTAAAAAGTTGATATTGCAAGACATATAAACTCAAATACTTTGTATTTATTTTTAAGAATTTTTACATTTTAATAAGGGATCCAAGACATCACAACTTTTGCAGGACAGTTCCAGTTTTTAGAGTCCTGTCCTGGTGCCCCAACATTTGATATATGGGATGCCAAATATCCTGGTTCTGTTGCTTTCTCAATCACAAACACTAGCCATAGTTAATCTACTCAGTCACAAAGTTGTATTCAGCGTTTAGAAAGCACAACTTCCAGGTAAGGCCAGTAGCGTTGCAGAGCCCAGACCACCAACTACTTCTGGACTCAGGCTAACAACGCACTCGACAGACATTGCACAGTGAGGAGAAGAAATAAAGTAAATACTTGCATAGGCCTCTGCAAACACTAGTCAATAAATGTGTCATCATGAGCTGGCAAGGTTTTCTCATACTCCTTCTGGCATCACCTAATCTAATGATGTCAATTGTGAATATGCTGAGGTTGGAGACAAGCCGGCATACTGGCAGGGTTTTCTCACATTCCTTCTGGATTCACCTATGCTAATGATGCCAATAGTGAAGATACTAATATCTAACACGCCAATCACCGCCACCTGACTGCTGGCTGTGGACGTGCGAGTATACTCACTGGTTTTCTAATATTCTATTCACTTGGAGACCGGCATGGATTCTAAGTCTCATGCGCTGTCATTCCACCCTAGTTTTCTCATATTCATTCCGGTCATTCACATGGCATCCTGGTGGGGACAAGTCTCATACTCTGCACTTCTAACTTAGTTGACTCATATCCCTTCTGGTCTCATCTCACCTGATGTCCTGGCAGGGATGAGTCTCATGCTCTGCCAGTCCACCTGCGTGAAATGGAGTGAAACCTGCCCATGCATGCTAACCTAGAGTCGCACCGCATGCATGTCAAGTATGCCCTAAGTGCACTCATAAGCATAGTTGGATGTAATTTCTAAACTGTTTAAGATATAGTCACCAAATTAATAACATATGCATCACCCCTGACAACGGAAAGGACTGCACTGCCAAGGATGCCCTAACTACACTTATACCCATAGGTGGATGTAATTTCTGAAGCGTTTAAGATATATAGTCACCAACAAAATGTAAAAGAAAATAGCTGTAAGCACTTACCAACCAAGCCTCGGATAATGTACTGTGTGTGTTAAACTATGCTAGACAAGACTAGGCCATCCTGGTCAGTACAACAGAATAGCACACAACCTTCTTCTGAGCCAACAGAAATGAAACTATCACACACAAACACCAGCAGCAGAACAAATCCAATGCAGCCCAGGCGGTCAACTGCCAAGTTGAAGGGATGGCACAGAGAGAGAGAGAGAGGGAGAGGGAAGGAGGGAGGGGGGAGGGAGGGGGAGAGAGAGGGATATATATATATATATGCATCACGCTCCAGGGTGGTAGACCAGCAGAGGCACACTTGTACTTTTTTATTACGAAAGGAATTCAATTATACAGAACAAGCAAACAATTTATTCCATTGTAAATACATGTAATGTATAGTATTAGAACTATACGCACATATGAAACAACATACATTTAAACCATTAGTTGTACAAGAGAGTCATCACTGTTACACGCTGATGCGAACAGTTATGAAAAATTATTTATAAAAGCAAATAATTATAAGCATTTAACAACTTACGTATATGGCAGGAGCAACAAGCGCTGTACATTATGTTAGGCGAAAAATTTCTATTGTGAATTGCAGGAATAAGGACAACACTGCTACACACTGATGCAAACTGATACAAAAATAGTAAAAAAACAGTACCTGCAATCACATATTACACATGTGTCGGGTGCATATGCTGCTTTAGATGATGCTAGCCAAGACCAGAACATCCTTGTCAGTACAACAGGATAGCAATCACCTCCCGTACGAACAGAGTGAAATGAAACCAGCAAATTCAGAGTACAGCCAACACTCAAATCACTAGCAGCAGAACACGCCTGACCCGACCAACATGTGAGATCAACTGACATCTTGGGAATCTGTAAGGCTGCCCCAGATGGTTACCCAGTGACGTGAGTACCGCGAAGGTCTCGGCAAGCTGACGGGATGATACAGAACACTAGCCGAGAGAGAGAGAGAGAGAGAGAGAGAGAGAGAGAGAGAGAGAGAAACACGCGTCAGGCTTCAGAGTGGCAGATTAGCAGAGTCGGACATGCACTTCCCTTTACGAGAGGAATTCAGTTTTAAATTATAAGTTAACAATTTATTTTGTTTTAACACTTTCTATACATGTACTGTTTCAAATGCATATCACGTATAGTGTCAGAACTAGGGATGGGTTGATGCTACATTTTCTCGATACTCAATACCAGTTCCAATACCAAAACATTCTCATGATACTCGATACAGATACTTTCCTCAATATTAAATTAAAATTGTTATAAACACAAAACAACTATGCCAAGAAAATTACTAATTATACTAATATCGTTGACACACAACATAACTATATAAAAACCCACATTACACTGGAAACAAATGGTGGATGGCCTGTAACCCAAACCTCCTTAACCAAAGATTGGTCAACACAGTTTCCTCCGATTGAATAGAATCATGTTTCCACAGTAAAAGCTGTAATGAAACTTCGAGGAAAATTATAGCTCAGTACACACTTATTTTGCAATTTCACAGTTTTTAAATTTTATTTTGCAATTTCATGGAAATTACTGTAACATTAAATAAATATTGTCATTATCTGATACACCTGTATCGGATAATTATGGTATTTATTTTTGTGAATATTTAATAATGCAGTTACATCAGATAATTATGGTATGTGTAGGATGTACAATAACTCCTCAATCTGCTCGCTCATGCCTATCGGCGCTCGCTCGCAACTCTCTACCTGCTTTTATAGCACCTGAAATATATACCATAAAAGTGATTATTTTTGTATGTATTTGGATTATAATAACTACTCAAGTTGCTCACTCATGCCTATCAGCACTCGCTTGCAAATCTCGACCCGTTTTTATTGTACCTGAATTATGTACCATAAAAGTAAATTTTGTCAAAAATCATAATTGTGGTATGTATGGGTTGCCTAAAAACACCTCAAGGTGCTTGCAATTGTGTGAATATTATGCTATGAATAAAATATGGTATATTATGGTACAATTGTACTTTTAAAATCTAATAATTTGTAAACCGTTTGTCCGATCTCAACCCACATAGTCTTTATGGAATGCTTGTGGAAAGCTTTGGAATGCTCGCTGCCAGCTGAGATAATTATGGTATGCATTTAAAAGTTGCTGTTAATAACTCGTGAACTGCTGGACCTAGGTCAAATTTTATGGATGCCTGAAGATGCAGATTAATTTACTGTACGCTTCTCAAAAGTATCGTATGAATTCCAAAAGTTATGGTACATTCTTACCATAATTATGGGACCATAAAATGTGTGTTGAATTATTGAATTATGGTATGCTTTTCAAAAGTATTGTACACATTCCAAAAGTTACGGTATGCTCGTACCATACTTACGTCACAAAAAAATGGGTGTTAATATTTGATACTTTTGGCATGTGATACTCGATACTATAAAGTATCAGGGTATCAAAGTATCATTGTATCGAGGATCCCATCCCTAGTCAGAACAGTAAGCACATACAAAATAACAGGAATTTAAACCCTTAGTCGTGCTACACTACGAGGCAAACAGATTACAAAAAATTATAAAAGCAAATAGTCATACGAATTTACCAACATATGCACATTCCATGAGCATCAAGTGCTGTACGTTATGTTAGCCAAAAAAAATTACCATTGTGAAGTGCACGAACGATAAGGACAACACTGCTACAACTGATATAAAAAATAAAATATAAAGTAAAATGGTTATATGCACTTACCAACCATTGCAATCACATATTATACATAAGTGTTCCTTTATGAGAGAAATTCAGCTATACAGAACAAGGTAACAAATTATTTCATATTTAATAAACTAAGCTGTCAATAGAAAAATGTCTTGTAACAATATCGCTTTGAATAATCTGATGTTGGTAGAGAATATCACTTCTGCCCACCCTACTCACTTTTAGGCCTACAAAATGTGTTTGTACCAACACACATTGCTCAGAACTGCTTACTCTCGTCTAGAGTATATATTGAAAATGATGGCATGTTGTTGTAGTAATCAGAAAATTTTATTGGCTACTGTGACATATGGAAAGATGAAATCACTTGCAGCAGTCTACAAAGATACCGAGCTTGCATACCTACCTAAGGAATTCCTCCTCGCCTATGCACGACACAAAATAAAATCTGTCTACAAACACCTACCTGTATATCTGCAACAGGACAAAGAGATTCTGGCTGTCTCCCATGATTAGAATTTTCAAGGCAGTGCTACAGTTACAGACACACCACATTCAAGGAACTGGTGTAAGATCCAATGGGAGTAAGCGACTGGCGTCGTCGTCATCATCATCATCATCATCACCCAAAGATGAACGAGTGTAAAGAAGTTGAGAAGTCAAATTGCCAACTTCGCAGGCTAGAGAGCAATCGTCCTAATAAGGTAACATATTTCAGTCCAGCAACAATGCAGACGTAAGCAACACACAGCCTGCAGTCATCTACTGAGGCAAACTGAGATGGGCAACACATAGTAGCAAGCAGTGTGAACAGTATACAAGCAAACATAATGTAAAATGGATGTCATTTTGTCGGTGTGCGTGGTAGCGGAAAGCAAATTGTTACGACTACATTCATATAATACAATTGTGTACTCTTCCACAAAATGAAGATTGAATCAATGGTTGACCATTTACCATCTGTAACACTGTTCACACCATAAACAGCAAGCAGCTCTGCAGGGTCACTATAAGACTTACGGTATCAATGTTACTATTGTGGAGATACTGTGAGTGCAAGCTGTCATTCACTCCGACATGAAAACTGCCATTGCATGTTCAGTCCAGCATAGAAGGCGTTCCACTGTGAAAACCATAATGATGTGTTTACCCGCAGTGATAACCTGTATAGACATACAAAGCAGTACAAAGACAATGTTTGTCGTTCATTTGGAAGCGAGTGCAAGTATTGTGGCACAACATTTTCTAACCACACCGGTGCTAAATGTCATGAAGATAGTAACTGCCCATTTGCCATAGTCTACAAGACCTACCCATGTGTTAACTGCGGTGCGGTATATGTGAATAAGCATACCTTGAAAGCTCACAGCAGGAATTGTTCCAATGAAGACTAAGTTGAGTCTGTAAAATGAACGAGTGTAAAGAAGTTGAGAGGCCAAAATGTCAACTTCACAGGCTAGACAGCGATCAACCTGATAAGGTAACATAATTCAGTACACTAACCATCTGACATGTGAACCACACAGCCAGCTCCCATTTACTTAGCCAACATGAGACAGACAATGCTAACTAGCATGCAGTGTGAACAGCATAAAAGAAAGCTTCACGTAAAAACGGATGTCATTTCGACAGAGACCATGGTTGTTGAAAGCCGATCTTTACGACTTGTCATCTACTACAATGCCATACTCTGCTACAATATGAGCTCAGATTCAATGGTTGAAGACTTAACATCTTTAATATTGTCAGCATCATCAACAGCAAGGAGCCTGAAGAGTTGCTACTACCATTCTGGAAATATTTTTACTACTGCAATCATGTACTCTGCTATAATATGAAGATGGGATTCATGGTTGAAGACTTACCATGTGTAACACAGTCAGCATCATCAACAGCAAGGTTCTGAAGTGTCGCTACGAGCATTATGGTATGAATGTTACTACTGTGGAAATACTTTTAGAAAAACCTGTAATGCATGCCAAATCTAAAGTAGTCATTGCATGTTCAGTGCAGCATACGTGACATTCCACTGTGATAACTGCGATGATGTGTTTACCGGTAGTGATAACCTATATAGACATAACAAAAAGTGCAAATGTAATGTTTGTAATTCATAAGGAAGCGAGTGCAAGTATTGCGGCAAAACATTCATTAACAGCTCAAGTGTCAAAAGTCATGAAAATAGTAACTGCCCTTTTGACATTGTCTACAAGACCTACCCATGTGATAACTGCTGTGTAGTATATGCGAATAATTATGTCTTGAATTCTCACAGCAGGAATTGTTCTACAAAAACCAACACCATAAATATTTTGCTCGAATGAATAATAACTTGAGCAAGTATAAAGTATTATGTAAAATCTGTAAAGTAAAGGTGAAGTGAATAAATTACTTCTGTGTTATTCACTTATTTTACCCTGCGCTGATATTAGTTTCATCTCCATTTTACAGACCTGGAATATTTCCTATCACTAGGGGGAAAAAAACCAAATTTAGTCTAAGTCTGAAAGAGAATTAATTCTTTTGTATAGTTATGAGTTTTGAACTCAGGTCCTTGTATCATACCTCACCTTAGAAGATTATTTAATTCCATATATCAATCACATTTATGTGCATAAACAGACAGAAAATCACATGCAAAGCTAATTATGCATATGCAAAATATATGCACATAAATTACCCAAATGACAATCAACCTCATCCATTGTCTTACCTTCATCATAATCATCTGCTAGCTTACACCTCGGGTGACTGACATTTCGCATTTGTTGGTGAATGCTTGAGCAATACAAACAGATGTTCTCACCATCTTTGTTTCTCCAGTCGACCACTAGAGAGCATGACTATCATCTGCTAGAGTCGCATGGTCTTTAGCCATCCTAATTTCCCGTCACATGTCAGGGGATGCCAACATTGTTTGCGTTGCCGATGGCGGACACTAGGAGCAATGGTATAGACACACATGACCGAATTCTGACGTGCAGCATGCGCACAAGCGATGAGCACTATACATCTCATCAGTCGTTGCAAGACCAGACCATACATCTGAAAACTGACTTAGTAGCCTTGGTTAATACAGCAGAATAGCCAACTATTTTCCTCAGGTACACCCTCCGAATGAACTACGCTACAGTACAGAGGTATACGAATTCCACTACCAACCAACCCAAAATTTGCAATCATCAAGCAACGTAGGTCACATTAAACTAGAATAAAATATTATGGCAGTTGTGAAGTAGGGGAGCGGCAGAAACTGCTACATACCAATGCAAACAGATATAAAAAAATGTAAAGGAAACTAGTTGTAAGCACTTACTAAACAGTGGATATTGCATAAGCATTGTACACTGCATTAAATGATGCTAATGAAGATAAGGCAGCCCTGGCTAGTATGGCACAATAGCCAATTATTTCCTTAGAATCTGATTGGAATGAAACAGACAAATTCACATTAGAGCCAAAACTCACAACCTGCGTCACCAGCGGTGGAACATGTCCACCCTGTCCAACATTGTGTGATCAACTAACATTTCGTGAATCTGTGAGGTAGTCAGGTGGTCGACTGACGGTGGAGGCACAATGCAAGTCTCAACGAATCAAAGGGATGGTACATACATTAGCCATGAGCCGAGTCAGGCTCCAGAGTGGCAGCCCAGCCAAATCTCATATATACTTCCCTTTACGAGTGGAATTCAGTTATACAAAGCATGGTAAAATTTTATTTTGTTTTGAATACTATATACATATACTTATTTTTAAGAATGAAGAAAAAACACGCAAACACTCTGAGAAAATTCATTTGCAGGCCCTTGCTCGCAATGAGCAAGGAGGAGCTGTGCAACAACAGTACATGTGATATCGGCAACAGCTACCGCTGCCACTGCCAAAACCCTATTTTCCTTACTAACAATAGCAGGGACCATGGCAACAAGCAATTATAACTTTGACCTTGGATAACATCATGCGACCTGACCTCAACCTGACATGAATGGCATCATGCGATCTTGACCTTGACCATTAGCCATCATTTCTAACAATATCTAGTGCTTAAAACAAAAAAGAATCACAATTATTTTTAGAAATTTTAAAACCGCAGAAAAAAATTTTAAGACCTTGGCGGCTTCATCTTCGAAGATGCTGAAGTCGGGGCAAGCCCCATCTACAGACTGGACTTCGATATACGGAATGCTGCCCTACCGCCTAGCCGAATTTATGCTCACCAATGGGCCGGAGCTCCCTGGACCCTTGTGCTCTTCCGTGTCGCTCCGACACTGATGTTGACACTTCACTCTCTGCTGACAGCCTGGGGGGAGAAGGGTGCACGCTTCTTGCTTAAATAGTCCTGGTCTCAGTAGGTCGGCCAGGCGTATTATTAAAACAGGGGGCCCGCTTCGGAATCTATATCCCATCCAAGTTTAGCTCGTCATGTGAAGGCCCCCTGGAGACTGCTACAGTCTGCATGGTTGCTCAAATGAAATATGTTACCTTATTAGGTCGATCGCTGTCTAGTCTCCGTAGTTGGCAATTCTACCTCTCAACTTGTTTAAACTTGTCCATCTTTCGCCACCACTGCTGCTGCTTGCTTGCTCCCATTGTGTCTTACACCAACTCCTGGAATTTGGTGAGTCTGTAACGGTAGCACTACCTTGAAAACATTCTAGGCAAGGGAGACAGTCAAGAATATCTTCGCCCTATTGCAGATATACACAAAGGTGTTTGTACATGGATTTTATTTTGTGTTGTGTATATGCGAGAAGGAATTCCTCAGGTAGGTATGCAAGTTCGGCATCTTTGTCGAGTGCTGCAAGTGATTTAATCTTTCCATATGTCACAATAGCCGATAAAAATACTGACCACTAGAACAGCATGCCATCATTTTCACTATGTCCTCTCAACGAAAGAAAGAAGTTCTGAGTGATGTGTGTTGGTACAAACTGCTCTTGTAGACCAAAAAGTTAGTAGGGTGGGCAGACGTGATATAATCTACCAGCACCAGTTTATTCGAAGTGATGATGTAATGAGACATGCTATTATTTACAAATTAATGTATTAAGTACAAAATGAATTGTTACCTTGGTCTGTATTACAATAATTTACGATGAATTACTAACAATACAATATATTTGTGATTATTTGAAAATAGGGCTTTTTTATTGGTAAAAATTACATCTCTCAGAACTTATTTAACAAAACCCACTACTCAAGTTTGAAGGCATCTTGTGTTTCTCTCTTTTTATTTGAAGATCTTACAAGGCAAAATAAAATAGTATAACGTGTGTGCAAATTATTTGTGAGCAACGTCAAGAGACGGGACGAATTAGGACTTTATGTAGGCACAACTGACGACATGACTTGTTGACTGTTGATGCTGGCTGTTAATAGAACCTTTTGCCCCATGTGAAACTCAAAATTACATTATGAATATAGCATACGTTGTGTTTTAAACTAATTGCATGAGTTACAAAGTTGTGTTTCCTACGTTTCGACGTTTCAGTGAAGGCTTAATTCAGAGTGTGTCGTGTCAATTGCAAAAGAGATGTGCGTGCATACAAAATGGCGTTCACTTGTGCATTAACCTTTGGTTTCATACATTACTGCGAAAACTACAGTAACAATGTTTACATACATGAACAGCTGTTTCGACTGAAATAATTTTTTAAACGTCATATATGTATGTGTATATCACAACTTTGTAATGTTTCCCTGCAGGTTTGAAACACATTAATTTGTCTCGTCTCATCTGTGATTTGAACATTTGCCACAGCTCAACAATTTGCAAAAATGCTGATTTCTAGCCAATAAAACTTATGAAGTAATACAACAATAAAACTGATGTATGCAGTATAAAGTGTTTGAAATGTGTATTTCTCGAAATATTTTATACTGCACATCATCAGTACAAACATTTTTGTGAAACACAGGGGCGAGTAACAAATTTTTATCACCAGGACCTAAAATAAGGTTAAGTATTCAATTCCCAAATGAAAGACAGCATTATTGTTCAGTATTTTCCCATTGGCGTTATGAGCTTCATTGATGTGCTGTTTTATCCCTGGACTCCTCTTTCACCAATATAATTGAATAGAATACAGCTCTGATTTGCAGGACTGCCAAACATCGTAGATTTATTTATTATTATAAACATATAAATATAAAATTGCAATTTTCCTGCTAAAATGCAAGTACACCATTTAAAATTTACGTATATAATTTCCACGTTACAAACACGAAACATACCATATTATGGTCCATATACTGTCACACAATAAAATATGAAATAAATATATCACGTCAGATGATAATAATGATTAGTTTTTATTACTCCATACAATGTTATTTAAGTCTGTAATAACTGCCAGCGCTTTAGATAACATAATAAATAAACCAACAGGTATTTATTTTTACAAAAGCTATTGTAAATAACACTTCTGTGTCACCTCACCGGCTTGCGATGACAAGTTTATTGTCTGGTGAGTGTGTAGGCTCATGCAAGTAATTACTTAATTTCCTCTCCTAACTGGGCAATGTATTTTGAGTGCATCATTTGCTTAGCTGGGTCCAGAAGGAGTGTGAGAAAATCTTGTTGGCTCATGTTGACAAGTTAATTGTCTGGTGAGTGCACAAGCCCATGCGAGTATTTACTTTATTTCTTCTCCTAACTGCGCAATGTCTGTCGAGCGCATCATTAGTTTAGGCAAGTTCAGAAGGAGTATGAGAAAACCTTGCCAGCTCACAATCACAAGTTTATTGTCTGGTAAGAGCGTAAGCTCATGCGAGCATTTACTTTACTTCTTCTCTTAACCACGTAATATCTGTCGAGTGCATAGGCCGATGAGTATTTCATCTCCTAACACTTACCATGCAATAGTGGTCATTTGTTAAAGGCATTGGACTGGTAACCCAAAGGTAGCCAGAACAATCCCGTATGCCTCCTGCATTTTTTGAGTTCCCAAACAACTAACCCTAATTCCCAGGGCTCCTGGCTGTTGCCACTTGAACTATACTCCCCGATGCTAGTGTGCCACTGCTAGCGATGGGTGAACCAGTCAACACAACATGGCCGTACTGATACAAGTGCTCCTAGCTGCGACCTGCTGAACTTCAAATGCTCTGGCAGCGAGTGTAGGAATTAGTGATGGCTGCTGACAGCGGCCAACTGGCGTTCAGAGTGGGAATTAAAGATTACCGCCTGCAGCAGTTGACTGGTTGTGTCTAATGGGTGTGGCAACAGGGCTGAAGGAAGGCTTATACTGGCGTCATGGTGGGTGTCGTGAGGGACGTGCTGCGCTCAGAATGCAAGGGTGTGATCCTGGTGTCCTGGAGGGGTGCTGGGAGGGGCCTAAGCTGGCATTCTGGTGGGGACATGGTTATGATCGGGGTGCAAGGGTGCAATGTGAACACACATTGGGTAGGGTGGAATGCAAGAGCGTGAATTTAGGTCATTTTGTTGTAAGGGATGTAAGAGCCTGGCATCATGACGGGGGACAAGGGGTCTTCGGTTAGTATCCTGGTGGAGACAAAGTGAACACACATTCGGTAGGACGGAATGCCAGAGCCCATACCAATTTTGGTAAAACAAAAATTCAAGTTCCTTGTTGTCCTTGGCATGTTGATTACTTAGATATTTTTGGTCCGTTTGTTGGTCTAAGAAAGGGAATGTTTGTATATTGATAGTGAGTGAATGAAGAGATTTGGGCTGCTCTTAACAGTGAGGTCTGAGAGCCGATGAGGGTGATTGAGGTGAATATGGAGCGATGCCGAAATTAAGCGGCGGGGGAAATAGGAGATCCCCGAGAAAACCAACCGACCAAAAGCATCATCCGGCACAATTCCCACTTGCGAAAATCCGGTGAACCGGCCGGGGATATATTGATAATATTGGACACATTTACTAAATTTGTGATCTTGTTACTGTTAAGAAATATGAAGGCTCCCACTATTGTTAAGGCTTTGGGGCAGCAGGTGTGGAAAATGTTTGGTACCCCTGCAGAACTGAACACTGATGATGCCCGGTACTTCAAATCCACATGTTTAAAGGACATGTGTTTTAGGTGGGCTGTGAAATACTATACCTCAAGTCCCTACTGGGCAACCAGATCAAATGCTTAAATAAGAACTTGAAGGCGTGTCTCACCATATTTTATAATCAAGATCATACTCAGTGGGATTGCGATCTGGAGTTTACAAGTATTATCTTTAATTCTGCCGTCCATGATTCAACTGGCTTGCCTCCCTCTCTTTCCTTCCTTGGACATTCGTTATCACATCCTTTATTAAATTTATGGAATCTTCCTCTGCCTTCTACGCTTGACTCTACCATCATAAGCCATTTCCTCGACGGGGTTGCGCAGCGCCTTCTTGGCGCGATAAAGGATGTAGCTGTGCACTTAGATGTGGGTACAGTTGTTCCTCCTTTTACCATTGGGGACCCAATGCTGTGTAAGAACTTTGTGTTAGCTGATGGTGGTAGAGACATCTGCTTCAAATTTATACCAAAATTCGTTGACCCTTTTCGGATTTCAAAATTTCTGAATGACAATATGGTAATGTTGTGTCTTGAGAGGCCTTTGCATCAGTTTCGTAAAGCTCACGTGAGTCATCTCAAGAAATAAATTCCTAGGGTTTCTGTGTAATTTAGTTGGTAATTAATTTTAGCATTGCTTGATTTTGTAATGTGCTTGTGTATCCATTTTCTTGTCACTTTCCTTTGTTTTTGAAAAAACTTTCCCTCTCACTATCCCATTTTTTGTTTGTTTATATTCCTCGGCGCTTGATGGTGAGGATGAAGAGATGCTGGCCCTAGTGACGTCAATGCTGTTGCAGCGCTGGCTGGAGGACGATGCCCCTGGGTACTTACTGCTGTGGTGCCTGTTAGCCCGCAAACCCCCTGGACTGTATACTGTCCTGGATGCGTCGTGCAGGCGGTAGGAAGAGTGCTGTTATCAAGCCCCTAGTTGTGGACAGTGACATATTTCTCCTAGGAGAAGAAGAGTGATCTCTAGCCGAGGTGCACCATAATGAAGATTGCATCGGTGTGGAGAGCTTTGACCTTTTGATAGACTGCTCTACGGTTTTCGTTGTGTTTTCTTCAAGAATGTTTCTATTTCTGAAAATTTCTGATTTCTTCTTCTGTGAACTGTGTTCTACTGTGTTGTACTAATTGTTGACTAAACAGATAATAAAGTTGGGGTAAGAGAGCTTTAGCGGAGGGGATTGCACAACTTATGTCTTGAGGTGGAAAGTTTGATATAGGGTGCCTCTAAAAATAATCTGTGAACAGTAGCTCTCCCACTTTGAGTGCTTTAGTTAACATTCCTCACCTTTTTTCTTACCATTCTCTTTGTAATCCCCACATTCCATGCATGCACAATAGTGTCATTTTCTAATTGGTTATGATGTAATTTGGAATGGGCAGGCTTTGCATCAGCGCTGGGCTCGCCCACATCTACTCTGATCTTCTGTTTGAAAGCACCTTTCAGGTGTAGTACTGCTTGAGGTAGCCATGGGACTCTCTAGACTATGTCGGCGTGTTAGCTGAAAGTGAAATTGTTTTGCACCACTGACTTAAGGTGGGTTGATTTTGGCGAAATAGTGGAAATTTGAAAGTTTTAAATTCAGATTGTGTAGGAGCTTTAATTATCATTCTAAATTCTTGTTTTGGTAGTTGGTGATTTTGAATTAAATTCAGTTTGATGTAACTTGTTCACTGTGGAGCCCTATTATGTTTATGGATTTTGCATTTTGATAGAAGTTATGTTACTGTGTTGTGAACGCTGCAGCTTGAAAAGTTGATAGCTATTTGAAAGGCCCCGCATATGTTCACATTCATGTTTAGTGTTTTCTGCTTATAATACACCTTATATTGTAGCCATTTTAATCAATTGTAATTTGGTGATATTTTTAACTGATCAGTATTAACTCAGGTTTTTAGAGTAATTTTAGATGTGTCAAAAATCATTCATTTTAGCAGGTATGGGTTTTAGACAGGTCTTTTTGGATGGCCCGACCCATGCCGGTGGTTTTAATCTGTTCAAAGCAATATATTTTATATTTTAATCAACTACTCCATTTTCTCAAATTAATTGTATTTCTGAGGATTTGTAATCAATTTAATAAGGAGGCTGGTTTAATTTTGTCGGTATATCAAATAAGTCACTGATTGGAGAAAAGTATAGTAAAGTTTAATGTTTTAAATTGTTTTTGTCTAGATTCCGTCTCTAATGGTCCTATGGGATGCACAGAAGTTCATTTTAATATGTATTGTTTTAATTTATAAATGTTTTCTTAAGTATTCTTCTTCTTCAGAGTTCCTTGAAATAAAATACAGTTTTGAAATCAGTTTTGTGTGTCCAATTAATCTTGGGTGATAAGTACGCCACAGGACTAGGATGGTACTTATGTGGTAACCTTCATTGCACTCACACATTTTGTTTATGATGATCAATTCTTTTCACAAATGAGTGCATGATACCAAATCTCCAACAAGATGCAAAACACAAACTGCTATAGATAAACACTTATGTGGAAACATGATTCCACTTATAACCATCCACATTTCTCTTTAATACCTCCTACATTGGCACACTGCAGCAAAATTTGTATTTCAACCTCAATAAGTAAAATATTCCATTATACATGTGCTACCATCCTTGCATTTGGTTAAAATATTAATATTTAATTTCACGCTTTATTTTATTGCAACTTTACAATCAAACTGTTGTTTATAAAACATTTAACTGGTCACTGCACGCCAAGTACAAGGGCTGTTGATGGCCAGTTAGCCACATGTAACTGGTAAAGACTGGTTAGCCACAGCTGGTTGGTTTGAACAGAAGGTGAAAGAATCGTGACGGCTTGATGCTCCTTCACCCAGGTACACAAAAATTATGGAGGATAGCAGAGTAATATATCAGCCTGTGCTTGAACCAAGGTTACACAAAATATGAAGCCACTTAATACTGGCTACCTAAGTGTTTTTCACACAAATCCCAAAAACTGTAAACAATATACAAACAATTATAAATACTATTTTGTTAATTGAAGTGAGCACCCAAACAAAGCTGTATGACACATGTCATTGTTGTGATTATTACTGAATAGTTCTGTATGAACTCTCCTTAACCAGTTCTACTCTTGGATTGCTAAAAACCCAACAGAATGCACCACTGTATAACTGGTAATTGCAGGCACACAATGCTGTATAGCACAAACATGGCAGACAATAACAATGTTGTGAATGCTGCTGGAGCACTAGATAAATAAGTTATTAGAGAGGAAGATTAACATGTCAGAATGGAAGGATGTGAAGTGGAAAAGGTTACGGAATGTTGGGAAAGAGCACATCTCGAAAAAAGGCAAATTAGAACCTCCAGAAACATATCCAACACAGGTCAGCAGAACAATGCTTTCCACCTATTGCATAAGCGAGTTAAATGTGCAGTAGATATCATGCTGTTTTAAATTGTAATAGTAAAGCCCTTAGTAGTGATAGCAACAAGTCAGCTGCACAGTGTTAAATCAATAGTGGTAACCAGGTTGTCAAGTGCTTGAATCACACAGGGCAACATAACGTATGGTTGCGCGTGTGCCAGCTGTTTCATTCAGTCCGTGTAGTAGTCAGAAGTCTACATCACAGTGCAGCGGGCAACCTTGCAACCACCGCACTTTCATACGTCAGCCAGAGACAACTTGCCTGTACTTTTCTTTTGGTAGTAACATAGTCGCTTTCAATTAGATTAATGGATGCGGGAATATTTAAATTCCATTGGTAATCACAGAAAGTCTCCAGCTTACAGTGAGTGTGCTTAAAAGGAGATCTTTCTTTTGTGCTTGTAGTTAGCAAATTAATTTTAAGTTACACAAGCACGTAAGTGTTACACACAAGTACACAAACAACACTACACCACACAAGAAGTACTCATTATTTTTGGAAAGTAGGAGCAAATTTGACACAATCATCAGTCACAAAAATTTTCAAACGTGCTTTTCTAGACCCCACAGAAGTAGAATGTGCTCTCGACATTTGTGATAAGCAAAGGCAGTTGCTAAGCGAAACCATGCAAAATAATTCTGTAGCTGAAGAACACTATCATCCCTTAGATTTTTCCTTTAACACAAATCCGGAAAACCACCCAAGTGAGGAAATAGTACACACAATCGACATTGCCGAATTACAGTCAGGGTACTTAAGACCTAAAGTATTATTCCAGTCTCTTCACACAAACCACACTTACACAAACACTGCAAATACACTACCTCCAAACACACTAGCAAGCATGGCAGAGCATAACCCACTTCTAATAGTAGTTTCCCAGCTGGAAATACCGCTGTCATTTTCAGGTGAGAAAGGTGAAAACGTGCATGAATTCTTAGAAAATTTTCAGGCCATAGCAGACATCAATGGCTGGAATGATGAGGAGAAATGTTGTAGAACCAAATTCCAAATGAAACACACTGCCAAACACGCACTAGAGAACTTACACGCAACCAACCCAGGCGCCATCACGTGGCCATTGATTGAGCGAACACTAAAGACAGTTTTCAGCACCACAGAAGAAACAGAACTATTTAAACACTTGCTCTACACCAAATGCCAAAAACTAGGGGAGAGTAGGCAACAAAATGTCGAGACTATGAAATATTACCGCCAGAAGTATAATCCTCATGTACCAGATAACAAATTTTTGAACATTCTGTGACAGTCACTGTTACCGTCAATGATGGACAAGATTATTGGACTCTCTAATGACAAGTACAAGGAAATGGTACAGAATTTGAAACATGTTGAACAAGGGATATAGAGGTATAACCAGACACTTGCACAAACACCACAGAACCCTGACACAGAAAAGTTCAATACGGAGATAGCAAATTTAAAACAGGAGATTGCCAAGCTTACGATTCAGGCGTAACAAACCATACACCCAACAGGTAATGAGAGCAAATTTCACCATGGTGATAGGTCATACAGGTCGCCACCGCATTATACAGGGCCACCCAGAAATAATTACGATCGCCGAGATCGCCAATCGAGATGTGATTACCACACGTACCAAAATACACGAAAAGGCACTCAGCCGATAGTAATTATTAAAGAATGTTCGCATACTGCACATCGTCAGGGAAACACATTTCAATCATACAGGGGCCGTCAATGTAAATCAGTGGGACAACCGTGACATACTGACTAATTACAACAGCAAAACATCACGTGACAAGAGTTCACCCAGACAGTACGACACGCAGGGGTGTAATTATACCGAGTTAAAACAGGACAACACCCGATATTTAAAAAACTTCTTAACAAGGGGGAAAGACGCGCATCCCCCATTGAAGGAAAACATGGTGTTTCCAGCACTTGCCAAGCAATCTTTAACAAAATGGTACCCAATAGAACTTATTCGGATATCGCTAGGTTTAACTCAAAGAGCGAGCAGACAGCCGTGCATAGAAATAAGGAAACATGTGGCCAAGGACACATTTACTAACATCCTATCGTAAAAGAGGCTATATCAATATTCATTTCACGTCAGCGCCAAACATAGGTAAAGCGATCACGCCTCACAAAGTCACAGTCAGCGAAAACAGCTCTTGCCGACCCTGACAACATATGCTAAACAAACACCACCTCCGCCGCCCCACGGAACAACTCGAAACATTGTCAAACCGCCGCCAGAATGACCGAAAGAACGCGACATCAAATTGTGGCATGTTAAAAAACACGAAAAGGAGTTTACAGGTCCACGAAGTTTGGCTCAGACATATGTGCCCTGTGTCTCTATGTACGACATAAAGCCAGGCATTGCACAATATTTCCGCGGCAACAATTTTACTTTCAGACAAACATAGGCAACCACTTTCATATAAATTTGGGTTTGCGGAAAAAAAAATTCATGTACATAAGGAAGCGCATTCAGAGAAAGGAAGCGGAGGAACTTACTATCACAACACGGGTAGCAAGGCCGGCAATGATAAAGACGTGTTGCCAAACAAACTGAGCCAGCCTACGCCCACAATTAGGACGAGTAAACATACACGGGCCGGGGGAACAGGAAGTTCACTGTAAGTAAGCCGCCGTGCGTACTTCCACACCCTGTATTGTTGTTAAAATAAGCGGTAGAGAATACCACCCCTTACTGGATTCAGGGTGCTCCCATAGTTGCGTAGCCAGCATGTTAATATCTAAACAAACATTAGAACCTTTGATGGAAAAGTTTACACTCGTCGGCACAACAGAGAATCTTGAAACACCACAGTTTAAAACAAAAATCAATCTATATATTTCAGGAATTTCAAGAATTCCTTGTTGTCGACCATTTATAAATAGACATCATTCTAGGAGTAGATTTTATCAGGAGGTACCAGATGTCATCCCATTTAAAAAATATAATATGTTATTCATAAATGCAAATGACTCTGAAAAAATTCTCCAAATATTTGTACGGATGCCATTTTATCATTGGGACAGACCATGCCAGCCTCCGATATCTAACAACAATGGCAGAACACAATGTATGTATTCAGAAAATGGCAATAGCACTAGCTGACTACAACTTTGAACCACATATCGTAAAAGGTAAACTGAACACACTTCCAGATGCACTAAGCCGCATTCCCACACAAAAAACAAGTACACACACACAAGGTCGACGTTAACAACACCAAATATCCAGATAAAAAGAGTATGTTAACATGCACCTCATTATATATGGCATTGGCAGAAACCCTTTTACAAAATCCAGCTAAAGAGTGCGAAATTCAGCAATAATTTGAAAACACATTATAAATTATTGGGACGACATAAAAAATTAGACTGTCAGTAATGAAATTGAAAGACTAATCGCTAGTAAGCAGAAGTATTTTGAAAGGATAATATATTCCAGCCCAAGCTATTACCAAAATTATTTCCCAAGTATTCCAGGTATAGGTAGAAATTTTTACCCAATGCAGTAATAGTAAAATCAAATCGACTACTGTAGACCCAATGTTTAATTGTCAAATTCTCATTATTAATGATCATGAAAAATTGTATTATTTGCCTGTCTATAATCATGAGCAGGAATATATCAAAACTGACGACAAAACCGCATTACATTTATGCGTGGTCGACACAAACAGATTGTCATTTCAAGGAGAATATGAAAGGGATCCACATATACAGAAACTGAAAATCGCCTTCACAGATCCAGTATGTGCGGAAACCAAGTATAAAAGGCTTAGTAGATGTTACGGAATTACCGCACACGGGGAAATCTATTTAAGGGTACACACCCCGCAAGGTGAACAGAAATTGACTTTGGTTCCAAAATATTATGTTCAGGAAATAATCCAAGCACACCATGATGCAATTCTAGATGGAGGGCATTTCGGAACTTACAAAACGCTTCAAAAAATAAAACAGGTGTACTACTGGGATACTATGAGCATTGACAACAAGAACTATGTCAAAAATTGTGAAATATGCCAAAGGATTAAATTTCAGAATGCTAAATCGATATGGACACCTACCCCAATTCCACCGCAACCTCTTTTTAAAACTTGGGGTTTTGATGCTAAAGGGTCTTTACTGTACACTGAACGGGGGAACAGGAATATATTAGTCATGACGGAGTATTAAGTAGATACATATACACACAGGCCGTACCTAGTATTGATGCTGCCACATGTGCCAAATTTATTAAACAAGTGATTTTACTCTTTGGGTGTCCAAGCCAAATACTGACTGACAATGGCTTAAGTTTTTTAAAATGAACTAATTAGTAAATTGTTGAACGAATTAAAGATTAAAAAGCTCATGATGACCTCTTATAATCCATGTTACAATGGTTTGGTTGAATTGGCTAACAAATCCCTTTCTACGCAATTGACTGCTGTGGCACAATCAGACCCATCTTATTGGGATTTATCTCTAAAGTTCATAACATTTAAACATAATACCACAATTAATGCAAGCACCAAATACACTCCCTTCTACTTGTTACATGGTGTAGAAGCAGCACAACCAGGACAAGTAGTAACTAATGGTTATTTTGAACATGGCAATAATTGGTGAAAACAACTTTTACAAGAAAGAGGACAGGTGAAGTTAAATCATTTGCCGGTGCAGCAAGGTCAAAAACGCCAATTCGACAGGCATCATACAGAAAACACCATAAATATTAATGACTTCATTTGGATTAAGAACCGTGCTCACAGAAAGGAACTCACATACTGTTATACGGGTCCATTTAGAGTTGTAGATGTTTTGGGGGACTCTACCCTTAAAATACAAGTAAACAAAACCGGTGAGCCGAAATTCGACACGGTATGCACTAGACATGCCAAAATCGCGTACACTATATAAGGAACCACATTGCCTAATGACAAACAAAATTAATCGTATGTGTGTGTACTATACGAACGCTAATTGTATTCACAATATGTTACAGAATTGCAAAGTGTACATGTGACTGGTACACAGCCAGCAATTCACCACCACTGCGACAGCCAGCCAGGACAAGGTGAGCCGCAGTGCAGTGAAACTGCAAGCAGGTCAAGTGGACGCATGTTGTTGCCGAGCCAGTAATACGCACGGCACGGAGAGTTACCACCGTGTGACACTGGTCAGGCATACCAACCTGGTGGGACGAGCTTCTACTCCTCTCGGCACAGCAACAGGCGTGCCAACTAGTGGAGTCCGTTGGTCACGTAGCGCGGAGTATGGAAGGGAAGCGCGAGGCGAGAGCTACGTCACTAGCCAAGGTCGACAACTGCGATGCCAGGAGGCAGTATGGTACTGCATAGCCATGACCTTGTAGGCAGCCGCCAACTTCAGGACGCTTGCCGACATCACTGGTGGCCGGTGGACGTGAAAATTTTTTTATGAAGACAGTGTACATGTGTTTTATTTTATACCTTTGTAAATACCTACAATCCCTCCTTCCTTAGATGAATATCTACACCTTACATGTATGACACAGGACTTAAATTCATGCAAAATTGTAAACGTATTCACACACATGTACTAAGGTAAAACCACAAGTGAAATCAAAAGTTAATGAGTTAGTAAACACAATAAATGCTCTTTCTCACATTCTACGAGAAAAATCTAGTGGTAAGTAAAGTGGACAATATTGAAGCTCAGCAAAATATGTTAATGACCACCCTGCTGCACATTCTTAACAATATAGTAATTGAGAGCAAATTAGCAGTTATATTCAAATTTATCAGCAGAATAAATTACCTTTGCACGCAGTAAAAAAATCACAACTATCTAGTGATTTTATAGTAATGAGTTAACTTAATGCTCTTTTTCAGCTAGTCAAATGAATTTAGAGTTAAGCATTTCTGTAATAAAACTGCAAGTACCCGTCAAAAAGGCTCAATCTGCATGAAAAGTTTACAAAATAATTCAGGTACCATTGAAATCCCTCATTAGTTAATTGCCATTGATACAAATACTGACTACTGACCTAAGCAAACAGTGACAGGTCGTAATTATGAATGTATTAAGGAAGCTATTACATTAACAAATGTTACCACTCTATTCAATAATTGCAAATTCACTTGCACGTCTGATAGTACTTTTTCAATAAAACAATTGTTACCGCACCAGTATATTTTGACAAACCGCCGGAAGGGCTTCACTTAGTTTGCATTAATAGTTCTCTCAATAAGAAAGTGGCAGATCATAAACTAGGTAATATTGAGCTACACATTCTGTGTGAATGCCAGCTCGTAGCTAATAAGTTAGTATTAATTGAAGCCACGCACTTGTGTGAAGTCAGGACACCTCAAATTCCACTTGAACACACCATGATTCCAATTCATTGGTTAAAGTAGAACTCTGCCATGACCACAGGACTACATTTTCAAAATGTAAGTTCAGCTATAGATAAACACTGGCAGATAAAGCACACTACCCAGCCAGTGCTAGACGACCCACAAGATACTATGGACCATCCATGCCAGCAGGCATATTATTTTATAATTTAGACCAAGAGTCATACAATTATGTTACTGTCAGTATTTTTACCGTAATACTAAAATTTTAATGCTTGGTCTCTGTATAAAAATGTTAAAGATATCACTCCTACTTATTAGAGTAAATGAAACTACGTGACAAGCAAGATATAGCATACTGATAAATGATATCAGTAAAACTACTTAAGGATTTAGTACATTAAGTTGCATATTATGTTGCAGTGCTCAAATGATATTGACATTATGATAAACTGCGAACAGGTGTAACAGCCTATTCTAAAAATAAATTTTAATTTTTATTATTTTATTATGTAAATAAACATGCAAACAGCACAAAAGACTGTGTTCCATTCTAATGCACATATATAGGAATTAAGCGACTTATTTGATGTATGGACTTAGATTACCGCTCCAATTGTAGCAAGTTTGGCAGATAAGGACTTAAATTTTGTATAGGAAAAACAAATGTAAATATTGTTAATTACAATGTGTTGTTATAAAAAAAATAATAATCAGGTTTTGCAAATGTATATAGGTAAACATGCTATTCTGTGCAAATGATGTTAGGAAATTATTCATGCAAGAGTAGCATGTATATATTTCTGTGTTATTATAAATGTTAATTACTTACTGTCCATATGGCGAAAAACAGTAGTCTGTTAAAATGTTGTAAATTTTAATATTTAGCACGTAAACACACTATGTAGCACAACACTATGCACTGCAAGGGCAGTGGCAACTGACTGACAATGCACTTTCAAATGGTTAATTTATTGCAAACGCACCTACGAGTGTTGTAAAATTTAATTGCATTTAGACATCTAGCTGATGTGGAGGCACACACTAGCTCGTCATATCAAACCTGCCAACGCGGCCATTTTGCCAAGCCGACGACAAAGGAGTAAGTTGACAATGGCTGTGCAGTGCTACCAACTCTTGAACAGCCCCTCAGCAAACGAGTGTATAAAGATTTAGATATAAGAATAATGTTAAGAAAGAAACAAAAACTAGTCACTCTCTGTAAAGCAAAGTAACTTATTAACACATAGTAATGTTAAGTAAACTTGTAAATGAATTATAATTAGCATATCGTTGCAGAGTGTCAAACCACATGCATGCAAAAATTCCTCCCTCCCAAAAACCTGTGTCCAACACCTAGTGGGGTCTTAACGTTTACAATTTCCATTAACATTTACTAACTTAATTTTTACTTTGCAAATCATAAATATGTAATGAGGAAATGTGTTAGGAAGAGAAAAAATTGTGTAAAGTGATAATGATGAGGAAGAGAAAGAAGAAACACAGTATACCTAGTCAGTGATTGTATGTAGCCTAATATGATTAAGTAGTGTCAATTCATATGTCATTATCATGTTTTTTTATTTTATATAAATTAAAGTTGAATCAATAGTAGGTTACAATGTATGTAAATACACATTGCTAACTGGCATGTCTCATTGCGGCCCTGGAGTTTAGGAGTAACAGGAAATTATAGGATAGTGTGTGATCTAACTTAATGTTTGGTTTATGGTGTGTAAATGAGACAAAATTGTTGTAATTATCTAATAATGGTAAACATGTAAAGGCATAAACTACATAGGCCTAATTGTAATTGTAATTTTCATGTAAAATCATACTAGATAAAGGATGTAGGTTAACAAACCTTGATGAGTTTAGGGCAAAACCAAATTTGAGGTAATTTGTTTTGATTCTATTAGTGTTTATTCATTTAATGTTAGTTTATATTGTATTAACTTTTGTAATTGAACTTGAGAAAGTTGTATTGTTAACAGAAAGTAATGTAATTATTTTGTTGCAGTTAAGTTTGTTGAGGCTAGTTAGGCCTATTATGAGTAATCTGAAGAATAAATTTTACTTTCATAAATTCATGACATTTTGACCGAGGGTAACACAGTTCATAGAATATCATAAAATTGAGTGAAGTAATGTCTTTTGTGAAGCAGAGTAAGATGATATAAATTTACAATTATGAGGTTTTCTAATATGAAAGGGATTGGAAAGTTTAGTGATTATTAAAAGTGATAATTTAAAATAAGAGCTAAAAAGTTTCATAATTGACTGTTCTTATGCATCAAACATAAAGATTTAATTTGGAGAATGACAAGCTTAAATGAAATGTGTAATGCTGTGTTCTATTATATTATTGTAATTGAAAGTAAGGGTGTATTGTAATTAAATCAAAGCACAGTATGTTTTATGTCATAATGGAAAAACATTATGAATGAAATTTTGATTTTTGTAAATGTATTTTGATCATTCTCAAGAAAGATCGCTCGTATGTTGATCCGTATTACATGTTGATTTTGAAAAATGTTGAGGTATGTTACAGATTAATTTTGAAAACCAAGAAAACATAGTTTAAATGTGTACTTCAGTATAATGATTGAGTGTGAACTTGGGTAAAATGGGTATTATTTATATTGCTTCCATTATGATGTCCAAAATATAATCTTTTTGCAATAGAAGGATAGTTTTGAAGTAAATGAAAATTATTTAAATTTAACAGTGTATGTTAAATCAAAGATTATAATTAACATGAAAAGTTTCTCTTTTCTGACAACGAATAAAGGTTGAGGTATTGTTGTGTGTTTAGTCTTACGAACTTAGAGATGAAGTGTGGAAAGGTTGCTCCAGTGTGTATAATGTCCTTGGATCTTAACAATAAGAGTAAGTTTTTGGGTGTGACAGGTCTGAGTCCATTTTTGTTAACACTGACCTGGATATTAAGATGTTTAAAGTAAATGTGGCAATGATTTATATAGTTTTTTGGGGCAGGCCTGCATTGTCTTATTTTTTTTGTATGCTGATCCAAAAAAAGGAATTAAAGTAACACTGAGCAAACCTAGAAGCAACTTAGCATGTGTAGTGGGTACCACCTCAGCTTTAGCTGGAAAATAGAAACCTTAAAAAAATTATTTCTGTGTTGTTTAAACTAAACATAATTAAATTTGATAAGAAATTATTTTCAAATAAAATATGTAAATACTTCGAATAATATTTTGAAATGTGATCATCATAATTTTAGGGAATTTGGTGTAAATTATGTATTGAATCATTCAGAAACTAATGAATCATGTACCTAAACAAATACTGAAAGTGAATGTAACATTGTAATGACTTTGAAAGAGATATATGATGTGCACTAAATGTTTGTAACTAATTCTCATTAATTTGATGGAAACTTTGTATGTGAAGTGTATCATGTAAACAAAAACTGAAAGTGAATGTACTATTGTATTTAATTGAAAAGATACATGTTATGTAGACTAAAATTTTGTATCATGTTATGATTAATTTACTACGAAATGAAATGTATTTTATTGTGACTTGAACGTTGTATATGGATGTATAACCATGTAAACTGTTAAATTTTCGAGTTGGAATTGCAGTCCAGCCTTTATGCACTACATCCATGTAGGTTTCGATTTGGGACAAGTTTCTTCGAAATCTTTCCCAAACCGAGGGGGGTAATGTAGCATTGCAGCTAGAGAGAGAGAGAGAGAGATTATATATAATTGGTATATTTGGGAAGTATTTCAATTGTCTATATTTCAGTCAAGGATAGTAATTCATGTAATATTTTAAAGGTCGTGGCAATGACAACTAGTTTGTATTTCATATTTTTTCATTTTTTTCCAAATTTGTTATTTTTTTTCCTCATTTCATCAGTAGTAACAGACGTAAACAACAGACATCATAGGACGATAGCGTATCTTTTCCTTTTCACTGGGTTAGTAAACTAAAAAACATTGCCACCGCAAGGCACAACATCGTGAAACGAGGAAAATAACAGAGGTCACATTTAGCTGACATGACAGACTGCTCGAAAACAATATGTTTTCAATGAGGAAACTTTCTACCAATATATAAGGAAGCACAACCTTTCTCTGGTATCACAACAGTTCATTGTAGCACGATAGTTTGTCAGCTGTCAGTCGGACAGCCTGCAACGTGTGATCACGTGACTCGTGCTGACCAGCACCCACGACTTTAACCTTCTTTTGTATTCCAGACATTTAAATTCAAATATCTATTAAATTTATTTTCCGTCGGTGCGAGGAGTCACCAGGGCATTGGGAGAGAAAAGTGGCGATTCGCTTTCATCTTCGTAACTCTCTAAGCGAGAAGTTAGGTTTTATAAAGGCTGCCATTCTGTCTTGTTTTTTTTTTGTTTGTCAGCTGCGAGTGTCAATTGTTTGTTTTGCCGTGACTAAAATAAATCTGCAGACATTAACTTCTTTTATTTATTGGCAATCCTGGTATCAACAAACTTTCATTATTATGTAGTCAAAAATCTCCAACTCACGCTGAGCTAGTCCGTTGGTGTTTACTCAGAAAGACAACAAGAGAACAGGACAGTAGCCTGTTACAAAGATATTTCTAACCAGTACACATACAGATAAAGTTTACTAGTATTATAAAATATAGGTGATACATGCAGCTAAGATAGGTTCCGTACTGCAAATTTATGTTGAGCTTCCGCTCAGAACTGTCAATCATGGATTTAATTCAATAAGGCATTGGAATTTCCATTAGCAGGATGTAGCAATGATACCATTTTCTCTATACTTCCAGAGAAACCTTATTTTGCAATCAGCCATGACCATTCAAGATTTGCTGAATTTTCAGAGACAGACCTTAAAAATTGTAATCGTGATGAAATAATTTGTGAACTCAAATTCCCAATTTATAGTTCAAACAATAAAACTACATATTCTCAGGCAATATTTAGTGATATTTTTCCTTAAACCCTAGTTGAGATAAAGCAATGGTGCAAGGTTAAGGTGTTTACAAAATTTGTCTAGCTGTTTTTAATGTACTACAGAGGAAACTCTATCCATCGAATTTCAGATAACTGACATAAAAATTCTATAGATGCAGAATTCTATAGATGTGGACTAGACATATTAGTCAAACAAAAAGAAACCCAACCTCATTAAACTTTATGTTGAACACACTGAAAGGCCTATGTTAGGCATTTCAAGTTTAACTAAAATAAAACCATGCAAATGGGAATATGAAAGTGGATTTTTCTGGTCACACATCCTCAAACTTAATAAAAACTGTATTTATACACCTCTTTTAAAATCATTTGCACAGAAGTAGCTGCAGAGATAGTGGAAGTATTATCCATAGAGCAACTAACAACAGTCGCAGTTACTAGCTAAGAAATAAAAATGTCTTGAATATTGTGATTGATAAAGTGCAGTGAATTGAGTTTACCTAATTTTGCGTTGCCTTTTTATAACTTTCTGGGCATATTTATTAGAGTTACATTTATACTTAATGCATTTGCAATTTTCATGAAAAAATATTTTATTGAAAAACTTGCGAGTGTTGTTGGCAACGTCGCATCACGAATCAATATCTCGAAAATATGGCACCGCTGCTGGTCGTTACCAACTTGGCTGCCACCGTAAACATTGCAATTGTTTTTGAACATTTAAAAAAATTATACAGTACATATTTCATATACATATGTACTGTACTTCAACATTTTTCAGTTTATTTTTTTGTATTTCATGCATTCTAAATACAAGATGTATAATCTGAAACGCATATTTCTATTATTTATTATTTTTTGTTACAAAGTATGAGTTAGTGCGACATCGTGACGAAATCAACAACAGGTTATTTCAGAAGTGGTGAATTACATAAGTAGGACAAAATGCAGGTCTGTGGGACATAAGCAAAAACAACGTTTGTTGAAAATTGATTTTATTTGTGTTATCTACTAGTATTATTTGTCCATGTGTACATAATGTGCTGTATACAGTCTTTGTATGCCTTGGTGAGTACAGTTGATACTTATACCTTTTTATTAATACTTTATTATTTAATGATTGGAGCATGTAATTTTCGACAATGCTACAGAAATTTTTGTTTCATTGATGTAGTAAAAATTAAATTTTGAGTTCGGCAAAAACTGACTTATTTTTAGCATTATTTACAAAGGAATTTTGTTGGGACCACAGGAAATGCTCTATATACACAGACTTTCGGTCCAACCGTGTTCGATGGTTTGAGATTTTACTGTAAATGATAGAACACATTGGATTTTCAGTGTCCCACATAAAATCACTGCTATTATACAGCACCCTATTAGGGAAGATATTATTGTTCGTATTATCATACAACACGGAAAAGGTGTATTAAAACTTGATGCTGGCTGTGATTTGCATAGCACAGAGTTCACTTTATTCTCTCATTTTGAGGGCTTGCAACCATTGATTAATCTACATTCCGCCCTTAAAAAATATTGAGTTCTATCTCCTTGTATCCTCTTCAAGCAGAGGAAAAACTACAGATGATAAAGTATCTGAACTGAATGATAGTGTAAACTGGGTAATGGCTGGTGACTCGAACCTACCAAAGGTTTTTCTTGAAAGAGTTAATTAGAAGACTGAATTTTTTCATTTGTACCTAGGCCTCACTGAAGGAGACAATTTAAAAATTAATTTGCCCCTCATTATAATTCAAATTGTGTTTGACGTTGTTTGTAACATATACTTGTACATTTTGATTTTCAAAACAGTGAGAATTCTGTGTAGGACATGGTTGTCGAGGCATTCCCTGATTACTGGGAGAAGTGGCCATTACAGTATTGAGATGGTGGAGGAAGGCAACTGAAGCCAACCAGCCCAGACGTTCTGGCTTGTACGAGATACGAGGTCCAATTTAGTCATTCCAGAGTATGACCAGCCCAGGAAAAAACCACCAAATGTGCGAGTGATGCAGCAAGAGATGAATCACGGCCCATGGGAGTATCAATGTAATACCAGCCTCACCCAACCCACGAGCAGGCAGATCCCCTAAAGCTATGGGGATCTGCCGCGCTAACCAGTCGACCTTTAGTGCCATATGAATACACGTTATCTCTTAACCTCTGAGTGGAAATTTCCATGTACCCAACGTCACATCAGATAAGAACTTTAACTTTTGGCGCACTATTGTCTCATCATCTCCACTCTACACTTTGATCTCTTGCACCGTTGCAATTGTGATAACAGAATATTTATCTCAAGGTTTTCACAATCCAATGGCCAGTGTTACATTTGGATTCTGAGTTAATAAGTTTTACCAGCATCATCCATTACCAGCTGGTGAGGGTCTGGTGAGCGAAGCAAGCCAGACCGAGTGCCACTCTGCTGCAAACCAAGGTACAGTGAGTCCCAGCATAGCCATGTGGTAGTCTCAAGAATACTTATTGCTTTCTATATTGATACAGTTAAAAATACTAAAGGCATAATTACTGGAATTTCATAAAAACTACAAGAAATTAAAATCATGTAATTCCATTTGATAACTGAATATGTAAACTTAATGAAAAAGAACAGAATAGAAATTTCCTTGTATGTATAATTTAAATGTTATCTCTGTATACTGTGTCTATGATTTTTATAGAGGTTGATAACAAGAAATTTGATATGAAAAGATTAATTTTAATTGAGAGATGAAGCATTTGATGGTGCTGAGTAATGTATAGATGTAATGCACTTTATTTTGGAATCATTGATAGTTGATTGAGGAGTACTGCAAATTGAACAAAAACTAAAAGAGTACAGTTTATATAACAGTTTGCAAAGGTTCAACTGTAAGAGGTAAGAAGTTATGTGGTTAGGAATTCCCTTTTCAACCAAGTCAAGTTGTTTTACTTTAAATTGAGTGTGTGAAATTTTCATTAAGAAAAACTGTCTAAACAGGATGTGTGTTTGGCTTGTATTAATATCATGTTAGATTACATCTGAGAAGGGATTAAGGGAGTAACACACTGATTTGATAGCACTGCCTTAATTTATATAAGATTTTGTTACAGACATTGGAAGTAGTGTGGTTTTATGGTTTTTCAGAAATTTACTCCTTATGTTGATCATTCATGTTAGGATTTTAAGTGTTTAATAATGAATTGTTTGATTGTTCATGCAACTAAAAGGAGTTGATATGCTAATATAGTACTATGAGCGAGAACATTGACATTATAATGTGAATTGATACAATGTTCTTGTTGTGTGAATAGGGTTAATGAGGAAGTATAATGATGCTAAGATAATCAGTTAAGGTTTGAAATATTTGGAAAAGGGGACCTATATTGATATTAGATACAATCATTATTGAATCAAGCTGAGTAATGTTTACATGTTTGGAGTTTTGAACTGATAAGTAATTTGAAGTGAGCAGACCTTTTAAAATTTGGGTTTCCAGTAAGTAGGAGTGACCCTTATGCTCACAGTATAGCCCCTTCTGGTGATGTAGATTAAGGTTTGTCTGACATGACGAAAAATATTAGGGAAGCCTGACAACATTGTGGTAGTTCACGAAAAACAGAAGATGTGGCTGTTGTACTGACTCAACCATAAAACTTTATTTATTTTTACAGCCTTTTGATTGGACACTCAGAGCCAGGCTTTCTGAGTCAGAGAATATGGTGGTGTTGGTTGTGCCACTGAATGAACAGTAGAGGGATGAGTTTTTACCCCCTCACATACACTCACAAGGCTGAAGAACTGGATTGAGTCAGGTAGTGATTACCACAGGTGAGACTGTAATTAAGGTGGAAACTGAAAAGTAGGAAACGCACTACTTCTGGCTGAATGCCTGCAGGCAACGCTATCACAGTGCTCTAGGATGAAATTTGAAAGCAGGAATTTAATTCATAATGGCTCAGATTTATACCCCAAATTGATTTTGGAAAACTTAAGATATTTAATTAGCCGAATTGATAAATCTTATATTGTTGAACCATGGTAACATGCAAGTGGATGTGAAGGAGAAAGATGAATAATTTATTTTGTGGTTGATGTCTGTGGATAAAAATCCAGAATCCTTACAAGCTCATGTAACAACGGATATTGCCAATGGGCAATGGTTGTTGATTTTGACAGGGTAAATTGTGAGGAACAGGTCCTCCCTTCTTGATGAGAATTAAAAACATGACTCCAAATGATAGTTTAAGGATAGTCGACCCATTGCTGAACTGGGCATGGAAACACACTGTTATTTTATTTAGAACTGATTAATCAACCATACGTTGTGATGAGTTTCATGTTGTAAGTGGTTGGTGTTAAGGAATCTAGGAGTGAGTTATACATGAGTCCCATTTTCATCAATGTTGGAGGAGATGAGAAAGAATTGAAACGTATTAATTTATATATAATTAAATAGTGGTGGTTGTTGATACAAATTTAATGTTGAATATAACATTGTTGTTAAGAAAATTAAGTATAACTTGGAAAATTAAATATAACTTGTTTATGGAACAGTATGTAGAAATATCAATAACTTGAAATATGACTAACAAGTTGAATTTATAAGTATAATTGATATTGTTCAAATAAATAGTACATAATTTAATCAACTAAGTTTAATGTCTTTTATTTTTATAGTAAGTTCAATTACAATCCCCAATACAGATTATTCTTAAACTATAAGTCATTCCTCAGAGATAAGGAACAGTGTACAACAAGGAAATATAACAAGACCATCAGGAGGATGCTCATTCTGTTGAGTAAGTTACAACGTGCATCTCAGAACTCAGCATCGTTATGGTAAAAAACTGTAGAGATGGGTATGTTCCAATACTTGCAAGTGTTAAGTTTTATAGGTGGTACTGAAAATATGTATGATGGTACCTTGTGTGTAAAATCCCGACTTTTTCTTACTATTAGTATTGATTCAGGGATCCCAGGAATTTATCTTGAGTTTGTGTAATAAACATTGACTGAGAAGCTCCTTAATCTTCTAGTATTCTATGAATGGACATCTTAAGGAGTAGGATAAGTTGTAATGGTGATTAATGTGTGATACATGTGATTGTTATGTTCAATGAGCGGTAAATGAAATATCAATTTGGCTTGTAGTCATAGGCACCCAGGATAATTGATCAGAAGAATAGTTGTTTTCAGTCATACTGGTATGACTGCACTAGTAGCTAATTTAATCAAACACACTCGTGGCTGACCTGTCCTAGGCTATGTAATCTCGAAACCCCACTTCTCCTCCGAAGAATGCCTGGCAAGGCTTCTCCCTGTCTGAACACAAATAATTCTGCAATTGTCATCTTAGCAGAACGGGTTTCTGTAACACCCAATTTCCAAAATTACTTTGGTGGCAGCTAACTTCCACCCCTTTTAACATCTTTGCAAGAGAATATTTCTCAGCTGCCACCACCGGTTTAACATGTTCAGACTTTTAACATGTTGACTGTTAGGGCATCATGTGAGAGAGAACGTCAGGCACATAAGGAGAACTCTGAAAGGTCAGTTAATTTTAAATGTAGAGTTGTGATTGCAACTGAAAACCATGCATCCTTGTGTTATCTCTTTATCTCTATGTTATATTATATATACAGTACTGATTTTCAACACGGTGATCACCATAATGTCTCCTACAGAGGCATCTCATTAATTGTTAATGAAATGCCTCTGGTGTAAACATAATGGCGAAGACCACATTTAAAAACAATACTTTATATGTATCTGATTACAAACAGCTGATGTGCTTGCACACCTTAAAAAAAATACAGCCAAAATAATGGGGATGACATATTTCACTGAGAAAAATACTTCAGTTACATTCTCTTAAGCAGAATTCATTTCGTAAGGTAGTTAAACTGAACCAAAATACAGATTTCTCTAGTTAATAATAATTATTGAAAAGTGACTTAAAGAAGGTGGTATCTATTCTCGCACAGCTTCTTGAAAGAAATTATTTCTAAGGAATAAAAGCTCTACACCGGTGCAAGTACAGAGTTGAAAATTTTATGGTAACTGGAATGTATTGTTTTTTCTGACCAATACGGATTCAGTTCAGCAAATGGTGGGCTAGAACTAAAATTATTTATTATTTATACGTCTCTCATATCTTTACATTGTGATGGATTACTCTTATAAGATTAAATTTAGTCAACATCAACTGTTATTTATATTTTAGTATAATACAAAATATTACAGTTCCAGGTGTCAAAGTGTGGTATCCTGAATAACAATGTTCCAACACAGCAGAATTACAAAACAATACACCACATCTGGAATCAAGCCAACTCACAAAGACACAGGATGTCCTATGGGATGTATATATAATATATAGATGTTTTATATGCTACTGTATATCTAATGCCCACTAGGGGGAATGGATGCCGAAACCCACATAAATTAATTCATCATCACAATTATTCTAATTTATACACTCAACATACTTCACAAGAATAAGATTCCTTGTAGTTACTAGCAACATTACTGACATTTGTTATGCGCAGAAAATAACGTACTAATTCAGACCTACAGTACTATGGTAATATGTCAGTGACAAAACCACATCATTGTACAGATTCTTGTGATAAAAGGAACATTATGAAAAGTACAGAATGTTAAAATATTCAATTATATCCACAAAAAACTGTCTCAAAATGTAAGGATTTCATAAAGTTATATGTTCTTTCTGTATGTTGATTTTAATGTATTCTTGGCAATGAAACATACCTACACAATTATTCAAAACATGAACTACTAAAGAGCCCACTTATACTGATAATAAAATTTTAGGCAATTAAAAATGATAAGTGGAGAATTTATAAAAATACAGAAAATTATTATATTTCAATAAAAAAATTACTCTATAATTAAAAACTTCTAAATCTTTATTATGTTGATACTTCAAATATGGTGATCACAGGATGTTGAGAAAAAAACTGAGTCATAAACTAAATATCACTCACAGTATATTGTTTATGCGATTTCCTTTAATTTATTATTCATTACCTTACATCCTATCGTCACCATACTCAAAACATTTTAAATACTTGTCAGCAGAAAATCTTGCAATTATTAAATACCAGTTTCTAACAATGGTCTTATTCAAAGGTAGCAATGTGAGACAGTACATGCAAAACTGCTCCAACAAGCCAATAAAGACATCTATCATGAGCAAATTCAATAGCTAAAAGAAAATTTCTTTGCAGAATGTAAAGTGTCAAGTAAGTATTATATCTCACATCACTGCATTTGGCTGTGCATAGCATACTGCTATATGACAAATTTCTGGTGTCCGACTATAAATATCAAAATTATTTAGCCCTTTCAGATCTAATTTAATTTATGTTCTCAGATGTTGCAAATGAATTTCATGATGAGTGCTGTACATTAAGCCAACAAAGCACTTGTATTGTTATCACAACCAATAAGCTGTATACTTTATATTCACCTAAAGAATAAGAACAATTCATAATCCGGAGAACAGTAATATGGTTGTTAAATCAGTTACCCTCAGGGAAGATCATTGGGAATTGAGCCTCACACTGTAGAGTACTGGCCAAAAGCAAACTTCTTGTGCGTTATGTACACAATTGTGTACATTGGGCCTGAATGTCATGAAACTGTTATCATTGCAGTCCCTTCTTATGCAGATAAAGCAAGTAGTAAATGTTGTTTCATTAATATGATACATAGTTAGAATTTTGTCATTTAGTGGGATGTGTTACGGTTCCTTAATTTTCTTCTTTTATTTAGTCCTTTACAGGGAAGTTTTTTTTCGTATCTTTATGGCAAAGTTTGCTTTCCCTAACTACTTTAGCATAATTAAAAAATTACTGTAACAAAAATGACATCAAAATTTGTTAAATCTAACACTGAATATGTTAAGAGATCTGATAGTTTCATTGACATTCAAATAATATGGTGTAACAACCAATCTATAAATAAAATTAGAAAGCAAAAGTGCAATTTTAACAAGAAAAATGGATTTTCTTGGTTGCTATTTGGTTGTTAAAAATCTTGAATTATAGCAAATTACAACATTTGTAATCTCTTGTTATAACCATTTCAAAAGAATGTAACCAATGTTTGGCATGTCAATATTATCAAACACTGGGCAACATTCCAATGTCCATTGCACATATTTAGAAAACACCCTTTCTTGGCCTGTTCTTAAGACTTCTATAATGCATGAAGACATCCTAAATTTTTGCATAGCTAAATCTGTAGCTATCATATATTAAATATTCTTGAACTCTTATGCCAAAGGTGCTTAAAAATGGTTTTATTTTTAACAGAGAATATTAATATATTAGTTTTCAGAAATCTTTAGTTTATGTGGTTATCTTGTATTTATTACAGGTCTGGGAAGTACTGCATTTCACAACGCTAGCACAGATTTTGCTTTCAATACGCAGACTTCAATGAAGCAGACCACTTACTGGTCACAGGATTTTTCCAGCTCTTTTGTATCAGGTAAGATCATTTCATTTTATTTCTGCATATATGTAAAAGTGGATGTTTCAACATCAAAATGGTACCTTGATAAAAAAAATAATCTATTTAGATTCTAAACCATTAAAATGATTTTCATTAAAATATGAATTTTTTCAGTTTCCACTTTTACTTCAGAAAAATCTAAATATTTCGGCTGTAAAAAAAGAATAGAATTCAAGTTAGCCTAAACGTAAGGGAAAAATAAACATCTATACTGCCCTCGTAAGTTAAAAAGCCCTAACTCCAAATAACAAAACTTTACAGGAAACCAGAAAACGTAAATTTATCACCTGCATTAGAGTGATGATAATTCAAAATTCTTTATTGTCTAAAAGTAGTTGGTTGCATGTACAAAATTGTATGGTGGGGATAATTGTACTTCATTTTACCTTTTTTTTTAAGGAAAAAAATGGATTTAGGGCTTTTTATTATAAACTTAGCTGAAACAATGCACATTCTCAAAAAGCCCTAACTGCCTTAATGGGAGTTAGGGCCTTTAATGATCAAATCTATCATGTTTGCATATCATATCTTCACCTAAAACAATAACAACTCAATGTTCTAGTAAATATGTTGAACATTGTAATCTATGGAGAAAAAAGAACACAGCAAATAATTCTCACAGTATTAACTTACAATTGATTTACTTATACGAAACTAGTCTTAAATCAGTGTTTAGTCATCATTTAGTAAGTCTGCGTGTACAGACTCTGGGAGACTTAACCAAAATCCACGGCGGCTACATGGCAAGAGGGGACATAGTTTTGCAACTATTTCATTTTTCTTTGTTGTATTTAGTCCTCGTACTTTGTCTATTTTCGCAGGCAAAGGAAAGTTCATGATGAACATTGCTCGTAAGAAGTTCAGCACTTTTGAACAAGGTTTGTCATATTTGGTAGAATATAAAAGAGCTGTATTTCCTTGTTCAGCAGTTAGTTTCACAATGTCCCTGACGTAGGGCACTTCACCTTAACACTTAAGTTTTTGTTTCTGAGTACAGTCATTCCATGTGAAAGGGTCTCCAACACTACGTACTTTTGTGTTTACTTTCCCTGAGTTGGCTTTTTCCACACTCTCAACAAAATCCTGGAAATCATAAACTTTTCCACTGTGCTTCATATAAAGCTCAATCTGGTGGTGATAGGAATCTGCTGCCATAAAAGTATGGCCTCATTCAAAGTAAAAAATTTAGTTTCTGCGTACAGAAATATCTTTGCAATAATTCACAAGATACACAAAAAAGGTAAAAAGAGTCCAATTTTTATTTTGTCCTGAGCAGTTGTCAAGTCAAAGACATATATGTTTCACATCTCTGAAATGAGAGAAAAATAAATAAAAATAATTTATTATGTCTTTTTTTTTCCTTCCACATATTGTCTCATGCCATAAGACTGCAAGAGGTTTAGCCTTCGGTTTGATGCCAAGAGGTAGGAAACTTTAATTAAATACTACCATTCTTCACGTAAACACGACTTCTTTGAAAGTATCCATTCTAGGTAACACAATTACCTTTTATAGATCAGCACAAAAGTATATGGTATCAGTGGAAAACTGCAGCTTAGCATGTTCTTTATATAACTCTCTTGATTTTTCAGGCTTTTCAATGTGGCACTGCCAATAAATGCAGGTCTTACAGTCTGGAGATAAATTCTTCTGATTGTGATCTTTGTCATGTTCCTTAAAACTGAAGCACATGCCACATTCTTCGTGGCCAAGTTTCATAAATTATATGTTCAGCTCATTAACAACCTTTCTACATAAATCGTATGAACAGTCACAGAAGTTTTCAGCTAGTCTAAAATCATCATACATCCTTTGAATATTCACATTATTTGGGAGGTATTGCCGATTTGGTGCGTACTCCCTTCTGTAGTGAGCAATACTTGCGTGACAGCTCTCTATATGATTTTTAATTTTGCTCCTGTCAAATTTTCTAGGATTAGGATACTTTCCTCTTTTGTCAGTCGAACACGACATCATTCCAGTCATCATCGTTTTGTCAACAGATGTTAAAGTGTCATAAATAACTGAGTTATTTTCTTTGGAAAACCTTAGGGTAGTGAGAAAATACCACTTGCATACCCTCACAAGTTCACCTTCTTTATCATTAAAGAAATAGCGAAATGAGTTGTTCTTTTTTTCAGATTCTACCCGAAGTCTTCTTATCTGAAGTTTTGTGGCACACAGCACAATAATGTTTCGCCTTTCTATGAAATCCTTGTCCCAAAACTGTGAGTTCAATTGCTGTCTCCATTTGTCTGTAAACACTTTACCGCATTTATAGCAACATTTATCACCACAAGGCTCACATAAGGGGTGGTTTTCTTTCGACTTTTTGAGTCTGTTTTGTGTTCTTTAGTTTGGGGTAGTACATTTCTTCTTCCTCATTCTTTTGTTCCTTTATTTGTTATATCAACTTATTCTTCCTTTTCTTCTTCTTCTTATTCTTGAGGTACATTATTGTTTAAGATTTCACAATCTTTTAAATGTTCCATATGATTTGATAGTGGCTGATTTTCATCGCAAGGGTGTTCAGCAATATCCAGTTCAATATTAACATTTTGTTCACATGGTATGTTTTCTGTTTGGTTGTCTTCAATACTTTCAGGCAGCTCCTGTACATTTGAATGACGAAGAACCTGAAGTGTTGTGTATATTGGTGTGCTTTCATACTCTTTGTTAGCATGGGTAGATGAGGGTGTTGTAGTTAATGCAAAAACATCCAACATTGATTGCTGTTCCTCATTTAAACATAATTCTTCTACATACATGGCATTGTCGAATTTATGGTTTTCATTTACCAACGATACCATCAAATATTGTTGTCAAATATTGTTGTCCAGACATTGTTGGCACTGATCAAAATGCAAACCTATCAATAAAATAATAAAGAATTGGCAGATTCTAAAATATTATTTGTACAACAAATGGTACAAATATTTATATTAGGATCAGGTTAGTCTTGAGGTTATGATTCATATCCCTAGGTCTACCATCATAACATAAACTGTAACACAACATAATATAAATGACATAATTACCTGAAGTAAGTTACAAGTAAAAGATACATTTAACTGCTAGACGAAGGCGAAAAGTATAATAATTAAAACATCCACATAGTGACCTCTATTATACAATAACTTAACCACACCTCACACCATGTGAAAAAGCTGAAACAATGGCATTTTTAATGGTTGCCAACTTAATATTTACATTTTACCACCCTGTTTGTCACATTGGTTTGATGACAGAAATCCCTAGTTCCTTGAGCCTGTAGTGTGAATTTGTAGATCTGGAAGAATTAAGGCCCTAAGTACAACTCGTCATGGAGTTAGGGCATTTTTAGTATTTACTTGTTTTGTAGGGTCGTATTTTATCAAAAACCAACTCGAAATGGAGCTAGGGCATATACAAATTTCACAAAAACTCACATGTATATTGGATTTAGGGCTTTTTTATGCCATAAAAAAGGTGTATTTTTAACAATAAATAATACAAGCTAAAAAAAAATTCAAACCAAAGGAATTAGGGCTTTTAACTTATGAGGACAGTATAGGGATATTCCATTTTATTTAACGTTAGAAACAATAATTTATAATACCAACCAAATATTCATTCTGACAATGTTATATAAACTCCCATAAGGATCACTCCTCAGGTATATCCATGGGTGGTAGGACCCACTGTGGGTCAGAGTAGCTGAGTTTGCGTTAAAAACTCTAGAGGGTTCGAGTGAGTGATGTAAAAGATGGTGAAGTAATCTCACTGGCATTTTCTTATTCTCTCGTTACCTTACAACCCTTGCATCAGGAAGGCAGTTTTCTGCCTAGAGCCTCTGCCTTCGTGCGGCGACGTGATACATGACTCAGTTGCACCAGACTGATGGGTGTGCACCCACCTGAGAACGTGATCTTCTTAAGGTGGCATGGTTCACTTCCTGGTCAGTGCCAGTGTGGTACGTAGGTGCACTTCTCTCAATTGTTCCCCTTTCGGCAACATGGTTCCTAGCCTGGCCTCAGCCTTATGGTCCTGGAATTGGCAATTGCCAGGAGGCAAGAATACTGTGCGAAAGCATGGTCCACACCTTGACTACGACTGACCAGAGGATGTGCACCTGCTAGGCAGTGCGGTTCACTTCACCGGGCTATGGTTGCTTGGTCCACGGTCATCTTCCCTGGATGGTTATCATTAACCCTGACCAAGGACTCTTCCCTCTCTCAACCCTCCCCCCTGCCGAAGACTTGCCAACCTCTAGAGCTTCCCATCAGTAAGACTTTTAAGATTATTAAAATAGTGTGTAAATAAGGTGCAGCATTTCATATGTTGTGCATGTACAGATGATCAACATAAACAACTAAGGTAGAGTGCCATTACAATCAGAGGCACAATGTCTATATTACAAATATATTGAAATTCTCTCTAAAATGTTTTAAAAATTACTGAAAAATTTTAGTTAACGAATCATGAAAATAAAAACATGAAATTACTCTCTGACAGAGGGTTGGGTTATGTACATGAACCAGATAAACTTCATACCTGGGATCTTTCCAAGGTGTTTAACTGCAGCTGCTGTTGTAACTATTGGCATTAAATATTGATAAAATTATTTACACAAAAACAAATTTCAAACAAACTTAGGTGTATTTAAACTTTTCAGCTCTCGTTTTGCCTACTTAAGTCTGTTTTGAATTTTGCATGCTAACGCACATATAAGTCAGTTTAAAACACTTGCAGTTATTACAAAAATATTACATTTCTGATAGAGCTCATTATTTCATCTAGGCCTATACAGTTCCTCCAAACCAACTTTCTACTGGATACACATGCTAACGATTATACTCAAAAAACCTGAAACAGTCACATCAATCTTTTTGACTTTGTAACTACTGTTAAGTTTTCCTGAGTTTTGAACTGTACACGCACATGCAGCTTTGTTTACATTAGTCATACTAACATGAAATGTATATTTATTATTTTCCAACTGTTATTAACATCCACATATAGTGTGTTCACGGTCAAGTGAGTACCTTTGAGGCCCTAGTTACTTTTTCCTTTCAGCCATTTTTCATGCTTTAACCATATTTTAAAATTAATGTTGCCATGTATGTAAGAAACACAGTCTGTAGATTCCACCACACTTTGAAGTTAACATCTAAGGCTAAAATAAAATAAATTGATTGATTATTACTCCAAATGAGAGGGCTTTCAAAAGTGCTCACTTTACCATGAATAGTCTATATTACGGTTGACATGTGAAGCTTTACTGATCCATAGGCAAACAACTTCGTCTCATCTGTGTGTATCTCCTTGGCGGACCAGACGGGGTCCGAACCAGTACCATAACTACTAGAGTGCCTACAGGTTACGTCTCTTGTTGCGGGGACTAATACAGACACGTCAGTTGTGTACTGTTTGTCACCCGTGGTCAGAAAGCCACGCCACGCCAAACTCGAACACCCCCACCCCCGCAGCCCAGACGAGGGTGGGCCAGCAGCTACTTATACTTGAGCACGACCCAGAAATATGAATTGTTGTTCACCGGCCCTCTTCAGGACCAGTGAGCTCCGACAGCTTGCTCCACCACTGTGTGTGCTGGAGCTCTCTGCCGACCCGCATCTTCAAGAGACCTACCAGTTTATCATCGGCTCTTCTCAGAGCCACACAGCCTCGACAGCTCCCTCCACCACTCTGTGTGCTGGAGCTCTCTGCCATTCTAGATGTCTCCCAAACTCACCAGAGCTCTTCAGCTCCACAACCTGTGCCTTCTAGATCTTTGAGGAACCCTGCGCATTGTTGGGACGAGACATTAAATTATGCCCACACACTACACTGGTCATGTGCGAGCCACACTCCAGGTGAGGGAAGCTGAAGAGACATTGAGATGGCAACCAAAGTCAGAAATCGGAACGGAGAGAGGAGCAATAAATAGCGCCGCTGGATGCGTGCTCACCCCCTCTCTAAGGCCCACTTTCAGACGCTTCGGCCATTTGTCAGCTTGTGCAGGGCCGACTACAACAGTGACTGCCAAGGTGCCATCAACGCGAGGTGTCACTGGATAACAATCTACCCAAATCAGGAGACGTACTCAGTCTGCACCACATCTCCACTACTCGACACTGGGAGAGAGGAGCTCTGTTCAATTCATATAGAATTCAGTGGTAGGTGTCCATTTAGTAGGGTGCAAGATTGAGTCGCTAGGGAAGTTACGCAGTCAGGTCAAGGATATATTTGAGAGATTAACCTAAATATTGCAAGCCAACACAGATCCAGCATACGATCAACATTTGTAATATAACAGATTGTGAATAATTAATACTAAATACATAGCTTATTTTTGTAATCATTTGTGTTCCTAATTTCTACTATCTAGTACGTCACCCACAGTTAGTCCTCGTGATTTTAGCATTCGGTAGAAGTGCTGAGTTGGAAAAAGAGAATAAATAGTAAAGTGTTGCTCATTGGAATTGAAGCAAGGACAGGTTTGGTGGCCTTAGGTCAGCCAGACTTCGTGAAGTCACCAGCCTTCGTGTTTGCAGAGTCTAGTTTTACCCGCCATAACTTTGAAAGCAGTAGTAAGTATTCAGGGCTAGCTAGGCTGACTGTAACACTGGTGGAAGCGCTGCTCTTTCAATTCCTCTTTGACAAGCCATCGACAATTAGCAGTGTTAGGAAACACTGGTGGAGGCGCTTTACGGTTCCACCGCATCATAATTGCTAAGTAGTGGTAGAGAACACCAGCCCGCTTTGATCCTTCACTCTTGTATGAAGCAATAGGAGCATTTAGTTGCAGCATAAGAGCACAAGTAGAGGTATTTTCAGGTCTCTGCATCGTAAGTATTAAGTGAGGATTAGAAATTTTTACGTTTTAAGGAAGAGTGTTTTGTACGCATATTAGTTTTGGTAATTGTGTAAAATCAGACAAGTCCACAGTAGTTGTAAGGATAGCACAAGCAGTGTAGCCAAGAACGGTTGAATATTCTCTCTGTATAAGCGCAGGCGATAGGAAGTTTAGTCATCTACAGGCGCGAGTGGAGGAGGATGGAGGAGGGAGGAGGGAGAAGGGAGGAGGAGAAGGAGCAGCAGCAGAATATAACCGCAGAATATAACATACCCTATAGTTATTGTAAAGGAATGTTCAAGTGCAGAGCACAGGCAGAATTTTTACCAACCATGTGAATTTCGGCAGAGTTACCGAAACCAAGGATTTAGAGACGAGCGTAGATCATGCACAGATGATGCAGAATAACGTGATCATCGACAGTTTCAAGACAACAGACGCAGTCACTTTCGGGGTAGCAATAGAGGTGTCCGTCGAGGCAATAGTACGCAACAGTCAAAAACTAGTTGACAAGGGGGTCAGTCACGTTTCCCCCGTAGAGGAAAATAACGGACAAAAAATGCCTGCAGGACATTCTTCAGCAAAGTCGTCAAGTGCACAACGTATGCACAAATAGCTAAGGTTAATGCTTAGTCAGAGCATATTACTGAGTAGTGATGCAGATTCCTGCCGGAAAACCTACCAAGGAGCGTTGCGTGGCAAAAGCCAGTACTTCTGCGATACAGTTCGGCAACTGGCATGCCCAATGAACTACGATGTTGCAAGGAAACTGTACACCACAGCAGAATCCAGTCACGAACCTGGTGAGATGAAAAACGGGCGTCGTCAGTTGTTGTTGCAACTGCGATGAATGACGTGCACAAAATGCAGCGTAGCGAGATTTCGCAGGAGGGTGCGATTCGCGAGACCGGCGACAAGGCAAAAATCATGCGTGTGCTGTGTTCCTACACAGGCCACAAGGCATGCTATTGTGCACTTTTTCCCAACCAGGCCGTTGACTTCCAAATTGACATTGCGCAAGATTTTGGCGATTCAAAAACAAATTTGAGCCGAACCACATCAAACTTTGAATCAGCGATGACCCCACAGCTACAGTCACTGACACTCATGCCATTACCCCTCCCATGGAACGCCAAGTCGGCAATGATGATGAAGCACTATGTGCATGCAGACTGTGCCAAACCACGTTCCAACAACCACAGTGAGGTGAAGCGAAACTTTAATGTTAGCAAGCTTCGAAACATACGTCAACCCCCACAATTAAAGGAAAAATATGAGGAAGGCAATTCAGCGCGCTTATCGACAAAGGATGTTCGCGTAGTTGTCTTGCTTCTTCATTGATTTCAAAGCAAAAATTTGAGCCTATAACAGAGAAATTCACACTTGTAGGGGCGACAGAGGAGTTGGAACCACCAAAGTACAAAACAAAAGTTAACTTGTATATTTCAGGACATACTTACCTTCAGGAGTTCTTGGTTATAGATAACCTTAAAATGGACATCATACTAGGAGTCAATTTTATTAAGAAATACGACGTGATTCCATTTTTAAAACATAACATTATTTTTATTAATGGCAACAATTCAATATTGTCCCAACGAATGAGAAACCATAGATTCAGATAGGGACGACAAACCCTTACGGAAAATAAATTCTAGATTAGATTGTCAGCACCAACATGCTATTAAGGAAGTCATTCACAAATTTCAGGATAGGTTTGCATATTCAATTTTGGAGCTTACCGCAGCAAAGAATTACAGTATTAAATTAGATGTACCTTCAGATAAGCCTATTGCGACTCGACCTTATTGTAAAAGTCCTAAGGTTAGGCAAGAATTATTGGAACATATTTGCAATATGGAAAAAGTAGGGATTATCCAGCATTCAGATTTCTCATTTTCTGTGCCAAATTTTGTTATCAGGAAGAAATCAGGAGACGTTAGATTTTTCACAGATTTTCGTAAACTTAACCAGTATTTAACACATATTCAGTACCCATTGCCACGTACTGAAGACATTTTGAATATTTTATAGAACTCAAAGTATATAACTAGTCTTGATCTCTTTTCAGGATTTTATTCTATACCTGTACGCAAACAAGATAGGCATTAACATACATTTTCAATAGATGGCATTGGTTTATTTACCTAAAATTGTATGCCTAAAATTGTTTTCCCCAGCATTTTCAGCAGTTTATGGACATCTTATTGGAACCTTTACGTTCGAATACGACGATTGCTTATATCGACGATATATTTACAATAGGTAATTCATTCTATGAGCACGTAAACAATATAAAAAAAATATTTCATAGGTTGTGTCAATTCAATGTGAAAATTAATGCCAAGAAATGCATTTTTGCAGAACAAGAGATTAAGATCTTGGGTTATTTCATGACTCCAGATGGTATAGCTACAGATCAGGAGAAAGTACATGCTATTAAACAAATGTCACCACCTGGTAATATAACAAAACTGGGTACTTTTATAGGCTTAAAGTTGTATTTACGTGATTATATACAAAATTATGGTGCTGAGGAAGCACCCTTAATTGAGCTAACAAAGTAATCTAATAATTACAAATGGGACCAACACCAACACAAGGCATTGGACTTTTTGCACTGTACATCTGAGGAGATTAAGAAAATCATTCATAAGTACATTGTAAATAATTGGACAGAGATCAAACCATACGTTAAACCTGAGTTGCAAGCTAAAGATAAATCTATCATTAGTAAAACCAATTTGAATGGTGAATATCTTCCTGCATATGCAATAGCTAAGAATATTTCTCATTACTTTCAGGTCGATTTACAAATCATAAGCCAGCATAATTGGAATAAGATATCTGTAACATGTGTCGAACCTTTACCCCATTGTCATATCATTGTTGAGGATAGTAACCGATTTACTATTTACCAGCATTTGTGCACGAACAGGACCACATCAGGATTGACGATGACCAGCAGTTGCATTAATTTCCAGTAGATGATCCTAGATCTCTATTTCTAGGCAAGTATGCCCATGATCCGCATATTTCCAAGCTTAAAGCAGCTCTTACAGATCCAGATAATGCAGAGCCTAGATACAGGAAACTTGCTAGACGCTATGGTATCACGGGTAATAGAGAAATCTATTTGAAAATCAGTACTCCAGTGGACGAGAAAAAGTTAACGTTAGTACCCAAATATTATGTTAATGAAATAATCACTGCACATCATGACACCATTTGGAGGCAGTAATTTTGGTCTATTTAAGACATTACGAAAAATGAAGCAGACCTACTATAGGGACAGCATGAATAGTGATGTTGAAAATTATATTTAGTACTGTCAAATTTGTCAGAAGGTTAAAGCACCTAATTCAAAATCTATTGGCCAAATGACACCCATTTCCCCCCTGCCCTTCTGAAAGCGTGGAGTTTGAATGCTAAAGGACCCCTTCCAGCTACTCAACGGGGCAATAAGTACATTTTAGTAATGACAAGAGTTTTTCAGCCGATATGCAGTTGCAAAACCAGTTAAAAGTATTGATGCACGGACGTGCGCAGCCTTTATTAAGTACTTTATTTTGAAATACGGCTGTCCACAACCAATTTTAATGGACAGAGGCACGAGTTTTAACAATGAGTTAATTGCAGAACTACTCAAAAATTTGAAGATCAATAAGTTACAGACAATGTCTTACCATCCAGCATGTAATGGTCTTGTTGAAGCTTTAAATCAAATAATTGTGACGCAGTTGACTGCTTTGGCACAACAAGATTCCGCTAATTGGGATGCCTATCTAGATTTCATAATCTTAAATTATAACACTTCAGTCAATTTAAGCACAAAGTTGGTGCCTTTCTATCTTTTGCATGGTGTCGAAGTGACACAGCCAACTCATATCGTGGACAATCTGTACTCCGAGCGAGCTGATAATTGGTGTGAACAGTTACGTAAGGATACAGAGCAGGCCTGCATGAATCTCCTAGAAGCACAAGCTCAGATGAAAATTTAATTTGACCGCAAACACAGAGCCAAGAGTATTAAAATAGGTGATTCAATTTAGATAAAAAACTACTCATGCGAAAGCACTAAATTACATATACAACAGACCATACTGAGTCATTGATGTCATTGGTCCAGCAACATTAACAATTCAGATAAACAGGGCAGGTGTGCCAAAATACAATTGTGTGAACACACACAACATAAAGCTGGCACATATAGAATAAGTTCATAGAGACGCCTTTACGTGCCTACCATAAATGTCAAAACATTGCTCAATGTTCACATTCTCAACTTTTGTTACAGTGAATAACTGTGTGAAAGAGTGTGAGTGGACAAGAGGAAATTGACGATCGAGAGTGAATTAACTCAGCAGTTGGCAATCCTAAGCCAACAGCATGGTGAAACCAGGTGGCCCGCGCCACCCAGCATTGGCCGTGCAAAGAACCAAGCCATGCCTTTTCCCGCCAACGCAAGTGGAGAATGTCCATGGCGAGCAAGGAGAATGTCCGCGGCCACAAGGCAGCGCAGGAGAAAGAGGAGAAAGGGGCAGAGTCACATTCCTTTCCCCGCCTGTCGGAGCGACAGGGCCCGCCATTGTTCTCGTAATGGCATGTTTACAGAGCAGTTCCGACGAGAACGAGTTAACGCACTCATGCAGGAGCGTGCTGCGTGCCACTTGTTGAATTTCTTTTCAGGATAATGTTCTTTGTGTACATTGTAATTATTCCTTTCCTATCAATCCATCCCCCCTGTTTAATTATGTAATAGTCACATATTATACTTCTAGTGACACAAGCATTAACAGGTGATTATGTATCGCAAATTATGCACAGTATTAAGCCAACTTAACGAGCTGTCAGAGAGTAGTTACTTCACATTCTGAGTGAACCGTACTGTACATTTTAGAAGTGACTATAAACAGTTTAGCTCACAAAGTTAATTCCATGTCAACAATACTTAAGGAGCAAAATAAAGCTGTGGATGTGATTCAATCACTCAACACATAGAGTCACTTTTAACCACACAGTAAGATAGCTATTAATGATCAAGTTTCTCAAATCAAATCAATCAGATAATTTTCAATAGTCACTTGGGCAATGTGGAACTGCAATTACCATGTGGATGCCAACTTAATGCAAACCAGGCAATACTTATTGAGGCTAGTCACATATGCGATACTAGAGTGCCTAATGAAATAATTCACACTGTCGTGCCCATTCATTAATTGAAGTCCAATTCCTTTGAATTAGGTGAATCGCTTTTGACGAATGATATTCATTATCAGAATGTAAAGAATGCTCTTGACAAGCATTGGCAAATAAAACATGCCCCATTACCAGTATTCAGTAAGTTTGATGTAACAAATTTTGGCCATATATTGCCTACGAGCCAGGTGTTTTAATTTTTAGAACAGGATACATATAATTTCGTATCAGCTGGTCTTATCATACTGTTTCTACTCACATTGATAGGATTGTATGACAAAATGTTTAGACTGTCAGTCTCAATATATGAAGTGGTTTGCAGCTACTGAAGTATTTTAAAGTGAAGTCAGTATTTCAGTTGCCATGATGTAGTAGAAGTACGTGAAGCAACAGCACAGGTAACTGATATCAAATATGTACATAACGAGTCTATTATGCAGCTAGTCTGTAATTCATTCTACACGACATCAGGTTATTCGACGGAGTATAACTACATAACAATTGTTTGTCAAGTGTTCAACTAATGTCAAATAAAAATCAGCATGTTGTGGTATACAGATGTTTCACACCTACTCATGTGGAAAGGTGGACACTACAGAGAGGTGATGAAAACAAAGTGTACTATAGCACTGTGTGCAGACATATTTAACTATGTCACAAACAAGTGACAGCCTAGGTATAATCTACACAGAGAGCGTAATTGTTTTATAAAATAGTATTCTGTATATAATCCTGTATAAGAGTGTACACAATTCACAGAGAATATTTGGCAGTCTTCTAATTTTCTATAATTATGCATAGACTTTGTATTTCATACCTAATACATGACATTCACTTGTCACAGTAATGTGAGACATGTTCATGTTTAAACAATTGTATTGTAGGCAGAAAGAATGACGATTTTGTCACATGTATATAATAGTATTTTTTATGATAGTCAAGTAAATTTAAAATATCACAGTATTAGCATTGATGATGCAACAGCACATATAAATGTCAACTACGTCTGAAGTAATATATGCTTTTGTATTTCATAATGTGTTATTTTGCTTGCCATAATGTTTTGTATTAATATTCTGTATGAGTTATTACGTTACGATTTTAACAGAATATGATTTATTCATTTCACACTCAAGGAATGTTGTACTGATCACGAGCGATTAGGTTAAGTTTAGATGCACGTCAAAGTGTTTTTACATCCAGTACAGAGCAGTACTTACATTTTTAGTTACTATGATGTTAGAAGTAATTTCCATGCAAGCACGTTCACACAACGTCTCACTAATTAATTAAAATGTCCCACAATGTAAAACACGTTATAACCTTGATGTATCATTGCATCTACAGTCGCAGTATTTTTGCACACAACACTGTTACATGTCGGAGTTAGCACAGTTGTACCAACCTCTGCAGGCACCCGTAACAGGCTTGCCACTCTTGTAATCGCAGGTAGCACACTTCAACACAGCAGTGTGTTGTCAAACCTTGTATGGTAAAGCAGTCATGTAAATTATCCCATGTTACATGCGTCGTTGCACAATTTTACAACAATTACAAGTAGTCACACTTAATGTTTTTCAATATTTCACTAGTGCACACGCAAGGCGGATTGTCAAGTGTCATTTCACTGGGGATACCAACTTACCTACATTCATATTTCCCTGTGTTCGACACCTAGAGCTATTAATTAAACATTTGTTGGTTAATGGGGTTACATGCAGAGCCGAATACAATTCCTTATCCGGTGTATGACATGAACCAACACATCACATGATCACGCATTATATGCTGACTTTTTTTGCTCAGACAAAATCGTAAATCCCATTTGAAACAAGTAAAAATTTTAGAGCCATCGCTTTAATCTGTAATTGCAGTCTTATAAACTGACAAATTATTGCTCATATATATATAATGTACAAGTAATTCCGAGTTAATCAATTATTAAAACTTGTGGAAGTATGGAAATCATCACATTATTATGTTTCATGTATACCTTAATGGCTAGCGAACCTATGATGCTATTTTGCACCTAAACTAACACTGTAGTATACACTGATCATGTCGAGGCATAGTGGAAGTAAGCTCTTCCGTTCTACTGCGCCGACTGCGACGTTCACTGCCCCGACCAACTTCACTTCATAATGCCACCCTTGAGGTCCGGCTCAACCTCTTACCACACGACTTCCACAGCAGCTGTTGATGTTGAGACGAGAGGTTAAATTATGCCAACACACCACACTGGTCATGTGCGAGCCACACTCCAAGTAAGGGGAGCTGAAGAGACATTGAGATGGCAACAAACTGACATATCTGAAATCGGAACACAGGGAGGAGCAATAAATAGCGCCGCTGGACGCGTGCTCACCCCCACTCTCAGATGCTTCGGCCATTTGTTGGCTTGTGTGGAGCCGACAACAACAGATGATTTCCGAGGTGCCACTGATGCGAGGCATAGCTGGACTACAGTCTTCCCACGTCAGGAGATGTACTCAGTCTGCACCACAACTCCACTACTCAACACCTGGATGGAGGAGCTCCGTTCAATTCGTATCAAATTCAGTGGTAGGTGTCCATTCAGTAAGCCGCAAGATTGGGTCGCTAGGGAAGTTATACGCAGTCAGGTCAAGGACATATTTGAGAGATTAACCTAAATATTGCAAAGTCAACACAGATCCAGTAAATAATCAATAATTGTAATATAACAGATTGTGAAAAATTAATATTAAATAAATAGCATATTTTTGTAATTGTTTGTGTTCCTAATTTTTACTATCTAGTATGTCACCCACAGTTAGTCAGTAGAAGTGCAGAGTTGGAGAGAGAGAATTAATAGTAAAGTAAAATGTTGCTCATTGGTGTTGAAGCAAGGGCAGGTTTGGTGGCCTTAAGTCAGCCAGGATTGGTGGAGTCACCAGCCTTAGTGTTTGCAGAGTCCAGTTTAACCTGCCATTACTTTGAAAGCAGTAGTAAGTATTCAGGGCTGGCTAGGCCGACCGTAACAGCCTACAACCCCCAAAGAAGTCGTCAACCCCTCTTGCCTGTTTACCCCTCAGGGAACAGCAATTAAACCCCCGCTACATTTCTGGAAGTGGGCTCCCTATGTCCTTTCAGGGCACACTACAGAGTACATAGAGTCAGTATAAAAGCTACCTAGTCGAAACTGCCATACCCAGTTAGAACCAAGTTCCCTTCACCTGGCTTTTGCTTAGTTAGTACTTCTAGTCAGCTTGAGGTAATTAGGATGTAGTATAGGCCACCGTGTTTATTCCTCTTGGAATAAAATGAGAGCTCTCTTTTACTCCCGAGTATCAATCCATAGCTGACTGTGCTACTCCCATGTAAACACTAGCCCATCAGAGTGAAGTAGGAGATCGTGGATTGCACCAGTATTTTTTCCGAACCTAGTTTAGGACTGTGGGCTCCTCTTCAGGGATGCTCGTAGTCAGAAACACCCACAAGCTTGATGGCCATCCATTCAGTGCACTCCAGTGTACAGAAAGGCAGAGCCATAACCACTAGAAAGACAACACATAAGGAGGCTAGTCAACCAGTCCAGTTTGTACTCTGTTCACCACGCCATTGTGTTGCCAGAGGGAGTATTTGACTGGTCCTGGAGGTCTGACTGCCATTGGGCCCACACCCATAGTTGTTGTCGGATGACTCAGAACTACCATAGGGCCCACACCCATAGTTGTCGGATGACTCAGATAAAACTCGCCACTCCAAACACTGCACCAGTTATGTCGCCGGTTGGGGATCGGGTACGGCTCTGCGTCGGCTCGGCTTCAGCTGTAGCCGAACACTATATCTAGGAACAATTATCGCCTGCTCCCCTCTTGTGAGGCCACTTGTACCCCTTCATGCCATACACTAAAAGGGGCCAGAAAGAGCTGCAGGAAAGAAAGGCCAAGGCAACCTACAAATCTACCTGGAGCGGTACCCAGCCCCTTCTGCATTCTGCCACAATAACCCCCTGGAACCGAGATCATGTTGCCCATCAGCTGGAGAGGACTCACCTCCCAGCTCCCTCCCATTCTCTGTTTGCAGCCCTAAAGATACCAGGGACACCCCATCCCATTGTCGCAGCCCTCCGCAGAGGAGAAGTGCCACTGACCCTGCCCCAATCAGCACCGCCAGAAGCCATCAATAAAAGTCACAACTGGGACAGCAGTCAGCTCGGACCCATGCCACTGCAGTTAACCCCGTGACCGCAAGTCACACTGTCCGTCAGATTGCACAACCAGTTATTGACTTTGTATCCAGCCGCCAGGCCACACATCCTACATTATTCAAAGGTTAGGCCCCAGTCTGCTGGTAAGAAGTCATGCCATTTGAAACCTCAAGTGACTGACCTGCATGTGCTAAACAGTTCCCGACCGTGACGTTGCCTTCAGCTATCCTTAGCCCTTCACGTGTCAAAGTTACATATTAAATAGTGTCTATATTAAGTATCTTAGTTCCTAAAATATGTTTTCCAGTTTAAAAATATGGAAACCACCACAAATTTTTGAGAAGGAAACATTGTGAAGCTGTACACAAAACATGCCTTGATATTTACAGTAAAATAACCACACAAGCAATAGTCAAGATCATTATTTTGACACGTGTCTGATTAGCTAAGGCTGGATTACGGTCCTCGTGGCTTTAGTTGCGCTGTAGGTCAAAGTTGCGTCTAGGGTTTTCGGCAAAGACCGCTTTCGGCTGGATATGGCAACGGGATACGTGGCCTTACAGAGGGGAACAAATTTATGAATATCCCATGTGACTAGCCCCTTATGTTGGCCTACTCTAGTACTGGTAATGTGTTTGGTTACTATCAGCGACTGGCGTGAGGTGCTGGCGGTGTTAGACTTATTGATGTCTTGAGAACTCTGGATGACTGGCTGCAGACGGTGGATGCGGATGTAGTCAGCCTGGACGGCAGCGAGGATACTGGGTTCGACAACGCAAAACTTAAGATTCCACCTCGCTGCAGCTGAACTCCAAAAGATGGCGTTGCAGATTCCCAGGCGTGCCTCAGTCTTGTTCACCACGCCACTCAGGACAGGATGATAATCAGGGTGTGTATGAGTAGGGGAGAGACAAGAGCATACACAAATACTGGAGCAGGAGATGTCTCTAATAAGCTGTAGGGGGAGCTAGACCAGTCCGCTGCTTGGCAGCAAGATGCGCAATCCTTTGCTCCTCCCTCCTTGCACCATGTCTCACCTTATATGGCATAGAGTAGAGATGGTTGCTGAGAACGGTAGGTTAAGCACCACAGACACGAAGAGAAACCCTAGATTAGTTTCAGCTCAATAATGGCTTGATAGCACGAGTCCCGGTGCTTAAGATCCCCCACTCTAATGGGCAGATCAGAGGTGGTGGAGCCGTGGAGGCCACCACTGCTATTACTGAGTGTAGTTTCCAGCCAAGGCCAGGCGTAGCACCTGAGCAAATATCCCTGCCAGCACCTAGGTGCTCGGTGGGGATACAACTCCCGTGTACTGTCTCTCCTGGGTTGAAAAGGTATTCCTAGTGGTAGGGGCTCTTCTATAATATTCCTACAGCACCTGGGTGCTCGGTAGGAATATGATAGCTGGCCGTCTAATAGGTGTGTATTGGTCTGGAGCCTTCTGAGGGGGTGTCTACAGCCGTAGCTAGTTCATAATAAAATAGTGTCCCCGGTCAGTAGTGCATGACTTTATGTTCTCCTAGCAGGTGACTTTAGAAGATCTAAAAGTAGTTGGAGGACCCCAGGGCTGGAAGTGGTGGAGTGAGCTCCAAGACTGAAGGAAACAACTGGTGATGTCCGCAGTGCACGGACTTATATAGTCAGGGTTGCAGGTGACGTGGTGGCCGCAGAGGGAGGCATGTGACGTCTCTCTGGTGCGAGGCTTGAGTGGGGGTAGCACCCTCTAGTGATCTCTCGGCCTTCGCGTATCTTCAGTGGCGCTCAGGCATGTCCTGAGGTGGCTGATGGCTTATAGGTTCTCAGTGCAGGGGAGGGGGTGTGACGTGCCGCTGGCTTGCGCAACCCCTCGTATCTACGTGTCCGGCTACCCTCCAGGATTGTGACAGGCCGTAACTTCAGTGTACTGGTTGGCGCAGGGTTTGACTCTCACGTGGTTAGCAGTAGGTATACTAGGTTGAAAGGAGATGAGTCATAATCGTAATTAATTAGTAGTATGAGCGGCACATGTCAATTTATAATTTACTTTCAAACCTGATATTCAATGGCTAAACGAAAACAAGCATTTACATGCCGTCTTAGCTTCTCTGAAACATATGTAAACGTATCAGTAAACATGCATAGGGTAACTTTTTGTTTTGGTATAAAGTAAGCGGCCATTTAGCTAACCTTCGGCTGCAGTGGGAAATCCAAATACCATGAGCAGTTACTCCCTGTAGACATGCAAATAATATGATATTTTGTAGTCAATAATATGACATACTTCCCAGAAATATAGTACGCTAGTTAGCGAAATTGTAGTATCTACTGTTTACTTTATTACAGGCACATGGTACTTTCGTGAAAAGTATGGTAAACATACATGACGACATACTACGGCAAATTGTGCAATTTTAAGAAGACTGCATTAAGTAAAACCATAAAATTTGAATGAGTTCCGTAACACCATAAAATAGACATTTTTCTGTACACACTACGGGACAACCGTAAAAGTTGGCAGATCTGCCTGCCCTTCTTACGACAGTCATTCTGTCTATGCCCTCAACTTACCACAATCACAGACAATGTGTCAGATGTTCACAGGCAGAGCGTAAATTGCGGCCTCTCTCAACCCAGGCTTAACTCGGCACTCCGGAAAATGCAACCCTGGCCAAGATTACTTGCGCTCTAATCCGGGCTTTCTTGACTCTAATAAAGGCAGGTTTCGGCCTGAGATTACCCTACGTCGCCCACTGTCCCAGAGAACACATACCATCACTCCTACAAACCCTGGTGATTGACACCGGGACAGTCCACCAACTACCAACTGGTCCACGAAACATACCTTTGCTCCCACTAATCCCACTGTCACCTCATAGGAAGTGACAGACAGAAGAGGCGGAACCTAGAGATGTAATTTGTTGGCACATCTGGATGGGGAGGGATCATGCCCCTGCATGTTTGAATCCAGAGAATGAAGAATAGAAGGAGTTTACCCCCAGAGTACCCCCAGAGATTTTCACTGACTACAACCAACCCCAATCACTCCAATGAGGGGTACGACAGATCTCTCTACAACCTGAGTGTCAGTCTTCAGTGTGCTTCAGTGTGCCCCACCTACTCTCCCAGGGTTCAAGCCTGTGACTCGGGCACACTGCTGCAGAGCTAACTGGCCCATGTCAAGCAAGAACTACAAAGGAAACTGTGAAACAGGTATTTATCACCAGCTATCCAACCTACTCTCCAGACTTTCTTTATTTGTTACAACCTGTCTAAGCCAATGCTGTGTTTAATTTCTATGGAGTTTTTGCTATTGCAGACTGTTGGTTTTCACATTTATATGCTCTGATGTATACTTTTATTCTCATTATCCAACCTCTTGTAAACAGTGACAAATGGTTCTTGTGGGTACCTATGCGTTGAATGAAAGCTCAATAGACTATAAACCTCTTGTAAACAGTGACAAATGGTTCTTGTGGATACCTACGCGTTGAATGAAAGCTCAATAGACTATAAGATATCTCTGGGTGTTACACCACTGTCTGCTACTTCATTTTGATAGAAGTGACTGTGGTGATAATTTCCATATGTGTGGATATAGTTGTGGCCTTGCTCTGTGTTACACAGGTTTTTATACCCACATGATTATGACTGTTAACACCTTCAAAATGATAAGTGGCAGTGATGTAATAAGGACATCACTTTAAACGTAGAATTATTGTTACATTGATTAAGTTGAAAATGGGAGACACTTTATTAGTACAATTGCCATAGTCAGCAATTTACTAAACAACCATTACTAATACCTGTAACTTTATACCATGCAATAAAAATATGGAGTTGCAAATGACATGATTACATGAAATATGTACGTACATGACAATTACTACATTGAAAGCACATATAATATAGATGTCTATTTTCACGAACAACCACATCCTGACTGAGAAAGCTCCTTAAAACTTCAGTAGAAATTTAATAAAAGAATGTCTACTTGTTCTGATATAATCAATCATTTGAACTGCAATTGGAAGTTACAATATTGAGAAAATAACAGAATCAGCAACGATACAACATTTTTCCTTTAATTTATAGCCTTTGAAAATAAATGAATTTCATATAGCACCACAATAATCAGACATTAAATTGATGATGACAAGAACGTAAAATTACACATATGCTAAACATGAAATACAGTAGGTCTGCATAAACATTTCACCTCATATATTCTGCATGGCTATAGGACCACCTAAAGCCAGTATCTTCTCATCCATGGAGAGACATTTTATGTAAATATATATGCCGAAAGAATCTATTTTCATAATGTTTTCTATGTGTGTGTGTGTGTATATATGTGTATAAAGAGAGAGAGAGAGAGAGAGAGAGAGATAGATAGAGAGAGAGAGCGAAAGAGATAAAGAGATATATATATATATATATATATATATATATATATATATATATATATATATATATATATATATATATACACACACGTGAACACACACACACGCATGCACGCACACATAGAGGCATAACAAGTGCATATAATTTATGAATACATTATATTTTAAAGACTGAATATTTATTTAAATTTAGCACATTAAAAACAACATACTTTACGATACATTCACTATAAACTTTACTACATCACAGCTTTTGGTGACACATGATATACACAAAAATCAAGAAACTAAAATGTTATCTTAGTTACACATATAATTTATTTGAAGTTTACATTTATTATTACAAACTAGTTAAAAGATTTAGTTGGTCTCCATACCATCACTTTCTTCACTGCTCTCACTGCTAAGGCTCTTGAAATCTAAAAGATAGCTCTTATAGTCCACTTGATATAATTGCAGAGACATTTTTATATACTTTCCAGTCAGTTTGTTTTTTTGACGCACACGGACATGGAATGGGTTTATTACTTTCCATTCCTGAAACAAAGGAAGAAAATAATTTTCATGATTTTTTTTTTTAACAGAATTAGAACACATATTTATGTTTCTGCAATATTTTCAGAATAAAATTGACGAGCACACTTCTGTAAATAAATATAGTAAATGTAAGCAAACAGAAAAATTTTTTCCATTTAAATTGCCACAAAAAAAATTATACTTTAAATATATAATTAGAGATTAATCAGAATGAAATTGATGAAAATACAGATATTCAACCAAAGTATAGCCAGAAGAAATGAAACATTCTTCTCTAATATCAATTGACAAACACCAGCTTAAAGTGCGAGAGTAACAACAAGAAGTTACTAATATAACTTATGAACCTACTTTCCTCAACATAGGTACAAGTCACTTTTAATGAAGTTCTTAAAAACTTAGATGGTAGGTAGGCCTTTACATTTTGTTGTAGTAATATAATTAGAGATGGAAGCAGAAACATATGACAGTAGTGAGACAATTAGATATATACACTTGCCTTTCCTGCAACTCGAACCTATAAAAACCTTTTACCATAAGGTAGTGTGCAATAAACTGCATTATGGAAGTAGGAATCAGATCATCAACTTCAGATGTAATCTATGTAATGTTTTAAGTGATAGGGTTTACTAACCTGAAATGTTTTCAAGGTCTACATTTTGAAAATAAGTGTCTGAGCCACCTAATATGTGTAAGTTTATGGCTTACCATAGTGCTATTTGTGTGAAAAATTATGTGGAAATTGCTAAATTGGTCACAAGATATACCATCAAAACTTTATTTTATTTGATTATATCTTACAAAATTGCCTAAGAAAGAGATTCTGTTTATGATGATTTTAATAGATATTTTCAACATACAAAGACTAGTTGAATTTGTTTAAATTGTTTAGTAGCTATGACAAATGTATAAAAATTATTTATATATCCACCATTTTTAAAATCAGTGTGTGATACTCACCTTAAGTCACATAAGATTACAGAGCATTCTGTAGTGCAAAATTTGGTGGAAATTAGTTGAATGGTTCTGGAAAATGTTCAAAAGAGGATCTCTGTATGCAATGCTTCTAGTGACTACTGTTAACGTAAAGAATTTGTTTGAATTGTGTAACAGATATAACATAGTAAGCATAATTATTTATACTAACACGTTTAGAATAGGCCTGCTGTATCTAAAACATGTAAGTTTGCATGCCCTACTATAAGCATTACTTGCTTGTAATATTTGGTGGGACTGGCTGAATGGTCCTAGAGATACTGCATTAAATCTCCATTTCTCCACATGAAAATCTTTATAAATAGAGGATGAAAAGGTATGTATTAGCACATTCCATGATTATGATAGATACCGCCAGTATAAAAAGTTACGCTATAATTGGATACGTAATTGCATAGATAGCACATACTAAACAAACATGTTTATAAAATCGCAGTCCTGAAAATAAGTTTCTGGCACACTTAGATAAAATAATATGACCTACCATAGTACTACTTCTTTGCCAAAGGTATTGGTTGATTGTTTCCAGTTATGAAAAAAACTTTTTTTTATGTGGAGTTATCTTACAAAATGGTATAGAAATGAGGCTCTGTATAGACAAGCTTGATGGTTATAATAGGTACTGCCAACGTACAAAGTTATGATGAAATATGTTTCATAGTCATAGCATTATTAACAAAAATGTTTATATGACAGCCATTATGAAAATAAATATTTGACCCTCTCAAAACATATTAATTTACATAATGTTACTTATTTGTCAAATTTGGTAGGAATCAGTTAATTTTTTTCCATAGATATGACATAAAATTATTTAATTTTTTCATGTGTGGCTATCTTACAAAATGGCAAACAAAAGAGACTGTAAGGGCACACTTGATAGTTGTAATATATTCTGGCAGCACACAAAGTTAAGTTGAAATTGATTACACGGTTCTGACAGTATAGCATACTGAACTAAAATATCTACACGAACACCATTTTGAAGGAAAAAAAAAAAAACATATACATACTTAAAGCATATCAATTTATGTCACCTGCTGTAGTACAACTTGTTTGCCAAATGTGGTAGGAATGTGTCAATTGTTTCCTAAGATAACATAAAACCCTTTATTAATTTATGTGGTGCTATATTACAAAATGGCAGACAAAACTGATTATGTGTAGGCTTATATGATGCTAGTAGTAAATACTTTCAGCATACGAAATTCAGTTGAAATTGGTTAAACAGCATGTTAGATATTCCAAATAAACCTAAAATGTGTGTATGGCCACCATTTTGAAAATAAGAGCATAATCAATTTATGTCTCATGAAATTTACAAAGCCTACTATAGCATTACTTACTTGCCAAATTTGGAGAAAATTGGTATAATAGTTTTAGAGATATAACACAAAAACCTTAATTTTTAAATCTGGTGCTATCTTCCAAAATGGCAGATGCAATAACATTATCCATCTCTAATTTCAATGCTTACATGATGCACTGAAACATACAAAATTTTGTTTCACATAGGTTGAATTGTTCCCTTGATATGACATAGCAGCCTAAATTTTAAAATGGCCACCATTTTGAAAGTAAGCAAAACCTACAGAAGTCAGAAATCTTTACTAAGTCCTATATGTGTACCGAGTTAAGTGAAATTTGGTTCACACGTTCAAAAGTTTAAAGTGGGGACACAAACACGTACACACACATATACAGAAACAAGACAGGAAAGTGATCAAATAAGCATTTCTTTACTTTAAAATATTAAAAATCCAACAAGATAAAAAGATCTCTCTCTACAAGATGTTAAATAAACATTGCATCATGATAAAAAAGACCCATAGCATGTAAGAAAAGGAGTACGCCAATTGCAGCATACCTCTACCATACAACATTAGCTGTACCTCAATAGGTACGCTGAAAGTACAGTGGGCCTGGCAATACTTGGGACACTCCAGCAGGATGTGGTGAACAGTCAGAGGAGAAGCACATGCATCACAAGTAGGAAGGGGTTCACCAAAAAGTAGATAGTGTGTAATGGAGTTGTGCCCAATCCCGAGATGATTCAAAACACCATGCCCTCCCTGCAGATAAGTGGTTAACGACGACGTAGGCAACCATCCATGGTACAATTGGCCCGAAGCTTGTTGGTCAGTGGGAGGGAGATAGGTTGAGTTCCTCTCCCAGGCATTCTAAGTTTTACACCACGCAACATGCAGCACATCGCACACAGGGGCCCGTAGGTCACAAAGTGGAAGGCTGCACACCTCTTTTGCAGCAGTGTCAGTAACTTGACTATCAGTTATTTGCAATTTCATTTTCTTATCATTCGTATGAAGGGATTTGTGTAAACACATTTTTATGTTTTGATTCAATTCTCATAATATTTTTCTTTCTGAAAATAATTACTGTTACGTGTTGTTCCTTTTAATTGTGCGAGCGAGTGAAGAGTGTGTGGACGACAGAGTAGTGATATGATAGCGGGCGGCGAGAATGGAGGAATGAAGGTCAGGCGAGCAATAATCCAAGAAGTGCGTATTTTGTTTAAAAAATCGAGCCGCTGCGATAATCCTTTTGTGGCTCACACTCCCCTGACCTTCAGCCGACAGAATTTCTGCATTCATCTGAAGAATGCTCTGGATTTATAACCTAGTTTCTCTCAGTGCGACTCGTGGTGCGGCAAACCTTCCAGGTCAAGGCCAGTGACTATAAAAGCATGTTAGGCCTCCAAGCCAGGAGATTATGTGAGCCTGGAATCTGGGCAAATTTTGCGACGTTAAGCGAGTGACGAAAAGCTAGAAGAACAAAGAGTAGCATCGAAAGTGACCAGCGGGAGGAAAATTTGTTACTGCGAGCATCAGAGCAGTAAAGAGTACAAATGGCAAGTTGGACTACTGGACTGGATACATGAGTGAAAGATATTACAAATGATTGCAACAAACAGACTGAATTGTGTTAATGATGAGTACGAGTTAAATGTGTATAACCAAATACACATTACGAAGGACATTAATTAAAGTTGAAATATACATTAAATATTGCACTCACTGAGAAATAAAAAACAGTAATGGTGGAGATGGAAGCTTTAATGCTGTAAATAACAATTGTGTGAATAAATTAAAAATCAAATTTGGTTCTTTTATTTTTATTAAGACCTCCATTCCTTATGAACTTGGATATGCTCCTCTGGCATCTTGGAACACTGGTGTCATAAGTGAGATGGAGGCATTCAATTGTTAATCAAGGTAACCAATAGCCTATTAATTAGTGATTTAAAAAAAAAAAATTAATTTATTTTATTAACTGCAGGCTGAAATAAGACTGTTTTGTATAACACTGCAGTAAATGTTAACCAGAAAAATGGCTGCAGAACTGGAAGCACTGCGAGCATTAATTGAAGGGCTAAATAGACAGATGGGTAGTGTAAGTGCAAGTATAAATAGCTTAAAAGAAGATGTAAACAACCAGGTTAGTAGGTAGTGTAAAAGAAAGTAAGACAAACTGTAAATAACCACATCAATTTAGTAAGAGTAAGCTTTTAAATGAGAATGTAAATAAAGTCAGATAGCTAATGTTAGTAAATTAGTAGATAGGAAAATTGACACAGTATATGAGAATGTAGACAAGAAAATAGATAATGTAGATAGGAAAACTGACTCTGTAAATGAAAATATAGACAGGAAAATAGAACAGAGTGTTAGTGAATACAAGAGTTAACACTGTGGACAAGAAAAATGACAGCGAAAATGAAAAAAATGGACAGAGTAAATGAAATAATGAACAGTGTAAGCGACAGGATGGACAGTGTAAATACAAGAATGAGCAGTTTTGAGAACAAAACGAAAATGAGTGTATTGAAGATGGAGTGGCAGAAACTTCTTCAGCAAAGGAGTTCCATTACCACCACACCTGCAGGCGAGATAAGTGGGGAAGCAGTACGAGTCATCACCAACACAGCGACCTAGGAGGATAGCTAGCAGCTTAGCATCATTGGTGTCGCACAGCCAGGAGTAAGGAAAATGCTCTCACTTAAGCCCATCCCTTACAATAGCCAGACTTCATGGCGGGAGTACCAACACCAGTTTGAAATAGTCATCACTCTGAATGGCAAGTCAGCCAAGCAGCAGGCTTACTACCTTGCGGCTGTACTGAGAGGTCCCGCACTGAGCATACTACAATCTCTGCCCGAGCGACATTGACTGGAGTACCCCACACTGGTGTTGGCCGCATGCACATGACTGGTTAAGGTACAACAGGATATAACTTTAGTACGAGCCAACTTTAACACGAGCCGCCTGAACCTAGCATCATAAGAGTATAAATAGGAGGTGCAAGGAATCATCCCCCCCTCTCTCTGAGTCACCAAGATTTATCGACGACATACTACGTTCCGCTGTCGGAGCGATCGCGGAGATGAAGGCAACCCACTTCAAGGTCTAGAGGAGCTCAAGGCCTATCAGCAATCTGCACATTATATGGTGAACAATAATTCGGCTGGCAGTTAGGTGTCATTCTCTCTTTCGAGGATCCGTTAATCTCAACATATCATATCTCTCATTACTGGCAAGACTAGTGATATTAACTGCTATGAGAATTATCTTGCTAGTATAGTAATTGTTCCATAAGTCTACAAGTATTAATTTGATTGTATTGTAAATTGTAAGGAATCAGACATCACTATTGTTTTATGTCTATAGCATTTGAAGTTGTAATAAAGGAGCTTTATAGTAGAATTATACCCCATTACTTACTATCAGCTACGTAACACCAGTAATGATCCTTCATCCTACAGTAACCATATTGAGTTGAGACTAGCTCACTATAGTAATTGATCTGAGCAGAAGTCAGCAGGAAGAAATAGGAAGGATAAGGACGCTCGTTACAGGATGCAGGGAGTTGGTTCTCCGACGTTTCTTGGCATCCATCTGTTCTATGCAGCTGAAAACATGACTAGTCAGAGAAGGCTACCTGTTGCCAATCAGCAGCGATCCAGTCGTCATATTGTCAAGCCAATTCCAGTGGTTTTTGTCAATGCACCTGTGTTAGCATGGGTGCAGTCACACACTGTCTACTCCAGATCCACATTAGCAGAAGGGTTCGCTGAACTATTAAGGTAGACATGTATCTGGATACCCTCTGGTTCATTTGGATGGTGAGCTGTTCCACTGTAGCCTGTTGGTTGGCATTCACGCATTGTCATGGCTGTCGTTCAACTCGAACATCAATGGCACATGGAGCTCCGCAGTTTCCGCTATGGTTATTCCCAATGGTGCCATTCATCCACTCACAATATACCTTTACCACAGAGGCACGTGAACAGTTCACAAACGTCGCTGTTTCTGAAATACTGCTGCCCTTGACCTGAAAGAAGATGGCCATAATGCCAGAATCCCATTTAATATTGTGCATCTCGTATGTCTATAAGATACATAAGCTTTGAATTTTGGGTTTAAGATATGTCCACAGTTATGGTGGTTTAAATTTAAACACTTTTGTGGGATTAATCATTTAAGTATGACGTAATAGACATTTGTTTACAATAAATAGTCGTGATATATTATATGAGTTTTGAAAAGCCTTGAACACAACAAAACAATTTTCTATGTACTCACAGTATTTGGACACAGCATCACCTTTTTAATAACACTTATAGTATTTCTGTTGGTGTTTCTAAGGTAACAGATGCGTGCTGTCTTCAAGTAAGTCATAACGTGTTGTTAATTGGATTGTTTCTTCCATTTTACATACCAAACATTCCCTTCTTGTGTGTGTTGATGGTGCGTGCAGTTATTCCTAAATGACAGTTCTCACACCAAAGGTATGCTATAATATCAGGATCATCTTGCAGCTGTTGGGGTAGAAAATTGTAGATGTATTTTATTTTATGGGGGGCAAAGAAAATTATAAAATCTTTTGGGAGAAAAGACAGTTTGTTTACAATATATAGGACCAACAATGGCTTGCTTCTACCGTATACTAAAATCGAATAATATGTTCGCATCCATCTGTCATTACAGTTTTGATAACAGTAAGCGAAATTCATTTCCTGTTAGAAACAGTGTTTATAAGGAGAAAGAAAGAAAATCACAGACCTTTTAGAGATGAGTGACATAGCTCGGTCACTGTGACTCTCAATGTGATTCACTTTCACCTTTGTCGCAGGGGATGTAGGTACGCTGTGGTACAATTGGCTGGGGGAGGAGGGCATGGCCCTCAGACATTTTTTCTTCCACATGCAGCTTTGTTAACGCAAGAAGATAATGTTCACTATGTAACACGACTAGGTACTTTCAAAGTAGCTTCTAATAAAGTTAATGCTGAGTTGTGTCAAGGCAGGCGATGTGCTGTGAGGAAGTACGTTTGATGGAAGTTAAATATACACAAGGACCGTTTTAAAATATATTTCCACCTTATATGTCATCCATGGTTGCAGATATATGAACCCAACAAGAGTTTTCATCTCCGAGGGTCTTGGGGATTTGATGGGTACAGCGCTCCATGCAGCGAGAAAGAGAGTTACATCAAGTTCGCGCCAGGAGACAGAATCATGCGGAGTTGCAGACGGGCACACTGCAGGCATGCACCTAGCTTTTGAGCAGTGGTCAGGGTAAGATGTGTACTTAGGGTTTGTAACTAATTGTAATTAATGAGTAGTTACTCTCGGTACATTTATTACTCTCGCATTATATGTACTTATTTACTGTGCAATTTTTCATTGCACATTAATTACCCCTACTTACTTTCAATGGAAGTTAAACCTAGGAGCACCTCACCTCCCATCACCCTCTCGTCAGTTGTGTTTCAGCAGCAGATGGGTAAACAAGTGTACTTAGTGTGTAATTACTCTCTCGTCATATGTACTAAATCACAGTACGTGGACTTACTCTCAGTAAGTTCATTACTCTTAGTACTCTTAACTGTTCATTACATAATTATTTGTTACGCAATTGTTCATTATGTACTAATTACCCCTAATTACAATCACCCGTAATTAGATCTGAATACCTTTGGCAGGTCTTGAACCAAGGACTCACTGAAACTTCAAACATCCTGCACCTTAGAAGCGGTAGGGGAACGTGTCAGCCATCCACAACACACCTCCAGGGAGTGAGGGGGAGTAGGGGAAGACCAGTTTCCCAGGTTAAAAGATGCCACTACTTTGTGTCCACTCTCCCGACACCCCTTTACAGTTTATTCAAATGGCACTAAGGCTACTGATGACTCCCTAGCATGGTAAAAGGGCCTTGCTACCGCCTTCTGATGCCACAGTTGCCAAATGAAACATGATGGAACTCTCACCCTGACTTTGTAAAATCACTTGTGACAAATTGTCCTATGTATAGTAAAATCATAATTTGAACATGCCTAAAACTTTTTTATCCAAACGTTGCAAAGATCTTAAACAAACCGGAAATTTACCATGATGCAGTGTACCATGAGAAACAGTTAGATGTACAGTAAACTCCAAATTTACCGGGGCCGGCTTAATTGGGTTGCGGCTTAAACGTGGAGCCACCAGTTCAAAGTCAAATATTAAACAGCTGCCGCCAATCATGCGCCACTGTCATTAATAATCCATGCGCATGCTGTTAATACCAGGCTGCAGTTGAGTGAGGCGGTACCAATTAATTTTAATATTAAAAGTGTTCTGGTACCATATTTACACATGTTTTTAACAGTGTATATATGTGAAACTTGGAAATAATAGGAAATCTGGGAAATTGTAGGACAGCACATTTTCGTTCATAATAATAAAGTATTTAACGATTAAAACTGGTGTCTACTCATAAAAAAAAAGTGATTGTGTAGTTTACAGTAGTTCGTACACGCAGAGGGTATTTATAAATTAACTGTTGAGACTGAGTGCAATTGGATGACAAAATATAATATTGACATAAATCTTATTTGCCATAAAAGTGATTCCATTGCAAACAAAGCGTGGTTTTAATACATAAATAAATACCATTTATTTTTGCTTTGTTGCTGAAAAAAAAAAATTGGCGAGCCCGCCTCAGAAAGGCTTGGCAATTTGTAGGCCCAATCCAAATTATTAGCACGCAGAATTGCTTCATACAAAAAAATGTTACATTAAGATATTTTTTAAGCTTGTGGAAAATTTAAAACTCTGTGAATCAATTTGCATATTTGCATTTTATACATGAAAAATGAGTCATTTGTTGCGGGCGTGGTTTCCGAAACGAGCTGCACGCACTGTCCAACAGATGGCAGTTTGGTCATCTATTTCACTGCTGTCTCGTGAAAGTATATATGTCACATCCTTTAAAAAGTAAATTTTTCATCTCGTACAGGCACAAAACAACTCAGGTTTGAAATATATCAAGTCAAATTAATGTAGAAACTTTTGGAAAATACTCTGCAATAAATGTGTGGCCTCTTCAATTAATACGAAGCATGCACATGTCAATCTTAGCAGCAAGCTCTAGCTACAACTATGTAGAAAAGACAAACGAAGCTAAACTATCACATACGGTGTTCCATTTTGTTTAAACACCTACACATTATTCTAGAATGAAGTTTAATTTGTTGCACTATTAACAGCTGTTTTGTAACGACATAAAATAAAATACATAGACATTTTGTCTACAATCCCCTTCCTGCCTGCATATTTCTCCGATGTCTGCTGTGCAAATGTAGGCTGTCAAAATAGCCAATGTGAAATTTTCTTGCAATCGTTCATGCATACGCTGATACAGGATTTTGTATATGTGATGCTGTTAATATCATTTACGACAATGCCACACACTGGCCGTCAAAAAGTGAATTCTTATATGACTATATTATTTATTTACATAACCTACATGTACAGTACGTAGACCCTAAGTAAACATGCCCCTCATCCCCCTCAATTGGTTTAAGCATGAATATCAGTTATCCGAGAACCTTTCACCAGTCATTAACCTGGAAAATCAGGAGTTGAGTGTAGTTGCAAATGTACTGGACAAGCTTAAGAAAGAAACAACATGTATTTCAGAGGCAGTTGAAATAAGGCTCGACCTATTATCTTCTGATGTTCTAGGGCCTTACCATCACCATTTCAAGAAAAAATCTCAACAGGCAATCCAACCACCACATATCCTCGCAAACCTTATGGATCCAATATTCACAGGACAACATTTATGTGAAGAACAATAACACTGGGCAGAAATGTGGTTAGCTGAACACCATCCTGAATTCCTGCCTGGCATCATGGCCTTCAAGATAAGGGATCCTGACTATTATCCTGCTTCTACGAAGCATGTAAATATTGTACAAGAGTTTCCTCACAAAAATTGTGGCAGATCATAGCAATGAAGAATTTAAGAAACTCTAAGTTTTCTTTTGGGTTTTCTCACTTTTTCTTCAGCTTCTTCTGCTTCGATTGAGATACACTTCTCTATATTCGGAATGGTTTGCAGAAAGTTACACAATCATTTAGGAGTTGATAAAGCAACAAAACTAGTTAACATGAATCGTCATTTACGAGCAAATCTTCCACAGTCATAAGTTTAGATTGAATAAATTATTACTGTCAAATGTAAATTTTGCCTACCTATTGCATGCAACTGACTACTGTGTATTGTATTACTGGAATATCATTAAAAATAAACAAGTTAAGAAAGCAGACTTTACACTTGTTGATAGCTATGAGAATGAGATTGATGTAGTATGAATTTCTACCACTTGTAATAATTACAATTATTGTTAAGCATTTATTTTAATATTTTCCTTTTCTTAGTGGATATTTTGCAGTGAAGATGAATGCATTTTCATTTCTATAGGGAAAACCTCTATTCCTCTCACTACCTATTTAGCACATTTATAATGATTTAAATTTGTGAACCACAGTTAAAATAAATGTGTACAAAACAATAAATGTCAAGTGTTTGTATGCACAGATATTCTATTTACACAACATTTTAAAGAATTTTTAAAAAAACACAACACAATTGGCGGTTACGAAAATCTTTAACAATATAAATAAGATGATAGTTGTTATATCGATTGTTATAACATAAACTACATGTTGTGTACAATACTAGCTACATTACGTAAACTGCTGTAATATCCATTTTTTTCCTTCACACAATATTCTGCAGAAATAAAAAAAGTTTTCCAATATTTATTAACAATGTATTCAATTCAGATTCTAAATACAGGCATTCTATTGAATACAGTAAAATATAAGAGTCCAGGCAAACATACCCAAAACAAATATTTAGAATAAACACATTCATATTTGGCCGGTTTTTGTGAAAATACCTGGAAAAACCTGGAGAAACCCTGGGTTTTTGAATAAAACCCAAGTGGGTTGGGCTTTAAAAAAAAAAGGGCGTTTTCAAACCTTGTAGATGTGTAGGCTCAATGTCTGTCTTTTGCCTGTGTCAGGATCACCAGTTACTCACACCAGCCCTCCAGACTCCAACAACCAGCGATGAATTGTGGTGTTATGCAGGATTGGAGGAGGCAACAGTACCTTGGAACCACCTGTGAGTGACCTAATGACGGCTTCCGGGTACTGTCTTGTCCGAAGGATGCAAGTCCAACCAAGACAGACTGAACAGCCACAGTACCAGGTGTCAATTTGCAACGGTGATCCCCCTTGAGGTGCAATCACCTGCTGCAGAAATTGTTTTGTTATTACCCAAGCATGTATGTCCAGTTCCACTACTCTTTGGAGAGAAGTCCCTGTAGAAGTGACAGATTACTAGATGACTATAAGTTGTTGAGAAAGACCAGTGAACCAAAGATGTCCCTTCTCCAATAAGAAGGTGAAACTCCACAATATAGGGCTGCAGGGTTTCATTCAAACTCGACACAATATTCCTCAGTGGGAAGCTCTACCCATTTGAGTTATTATCTAGCAAGCTTGTAACAACTCTCAATTGGGTCTAACTAAGTTTGAAAAGACACCGGCCAAACATTTCATTTTTTGTATTACAAATATTTACATTTACATTAATACATATAATGTATACATTTATGTAGCTTGACAGCACACTAAGAATAGTAACATTGATGTATAGTAACAATTATGTTAAAAAGGTTAATATTGTTGTGTAAGGTTGTGTTGTCAATGTTAACATTGAGAAGTTGGTAACATCGATATGTAGTATGTGTGTACCGAAATTGAGATATACTGTGTTTGTATAGTGCAAGTAGAGCTGCAATAGTAATACAGAACACTCCCGCTTAATTGCGCTTTGCTTAACCGGTTTTCTGCTTATCAGTGCGGTGGTCAGGCGATGCTGTAAAGTGTGTTGTTTAACAATCAGCAGTATGGTACATCTACTGCTGTGCCGCATGAGCGGATGTTTATCTCTTTAAACTGTAAGCCTGTCACAGAGGCCTGCATGAGACATCCATTTCTGTCCATTGAAGTGTGTCGAACTCTGACTCATCTCAGGCCATGTCCGAAATGCAGATTTTGTTGACAAAATGATCACGTGACCCCATTTTGTATACAAAAATGGTGACGTATTTGGTAATTTGGTGTTTTGTATTTTCTATCTAGCAGCAGATGTTAGCAAAAATACAAAATTAACACATGCGCGAATGTTTTGCAAAACAATAATTGTTCATAAAATACACTAGGCATGTTTTAAAAGCAGGCAACTGTTGTACTTTGTTTATATATTTGGCAACAAATATTTTTGAAGCCATTATTGCATAACTTATTATTTCCTTATTTATAAACATACGTGCAGCATCCCAGTGATAATTGTGAAAATATTATGTCAGTTTTAAGCATTAAATTTAGATGAAAATATTTTTCACTGTTAATGAAAAAATGTGTCACCGCGAGTGCTAAACAAGTGACAATGAATTTGCCATTTCGGTTCTGGGCACTGCCTCAACTACCACCCCCCCCCCCCCCGCCTTGTACGAAACACGTCTTGCCAGTTTATTGATCACTGGCCCAGCTCATTGTTCACTAATTTTCGCAACATCAATAAAGCATAACATGACAGATTAAACTATCGAGGAAAAGTCAGAAATAATAAAACACGTTGAGCATGGTGTGTTATAAACAAAAATATCTATTGCGATGCCAAGCAAAATAAAATTTACGCCTTTATCAAAAAAAGGCAAGGTTTAACTTTTCTTACTTTTTTCCATATCAAGTGTTTAAATATTAACAAAAAACTAAACATTTCAGATATTTTAAACTTTTGTGTGGGTTTGTAAGTCTGTAAAATTTTAATAAGCTTTAGTATCGTAAGGGTTATTTTTTAAATGGGGATTGTACTGTTTAAATGCTAGGTTGCCTCATTTAAAGTCCCATTATAGTATAGTCTTTATTGCAAAGCATTCTAAACTTTCAACTAACTCTGCCATCTAAAGGACGGTTCTAAATGACACACAGTGAGAAAGCGACACACACACAAATACGGACTGCTTACCTATCACTCCTGGTCGCATGCCAAAAGTGCTTCTGCACATACAGTGTGTGATTTGCGTTTGCTTTGAAATCTATAAGAGGTACTTTATTTTATCACGATTTTCGGTGCCAATGTCACTGTTCCATTAATAGTAAAAATGTGTAAATTTGGTTATCCGGGTATTTTAATACAAATTCGTTTCTTCATGTTTTCTCTGGCCCCGATTAACACGGTTAATCGGGAGTTTATTGTAGTAGTAAAGATGCATGTTATAACCTCTGAATGCATCTAGTGATTCATTTCTTAATATAACAACGGTTATACACCCAGCACAAATGGCCAAAATGGGAGAAGATATTCTAAAGCTTGGTTTATTTCACTGCGTTGGTTTTGACAAATGGTTACACCAGTTGAAGGTGATATTAGACCACAGCGAATACCTTAATTTTGTTGAAAAGGAATTAGAATAAAATTGGAGGAAAAAGGATTAACAGTAAAACATAGAAATCAGTTTCAAGAAAGGCTACGAGAGAAATCAGTAGACATGTTGAAGAAAGCTGAAAAGATGGCAGTTCACATTATCGTACGAAGCATAGCGGACTTGCAGCTGGAGCACATTATGGAATGTAAGACTCCAAAAACTATAATAAATGTTCTGAAAAATATTTATATGAGGAAATTGGTTAGCTCACAGTTGTTTTTGCAGAAAAAATTATTCTAGTTAACATTCAAGGAAGGGGGAAATTTGAAACATCACATTGCTGAGTTTGAACACATTGTACACGAGTTAAAGTTAATAGGAGTGATCATTGATAAAGTAATCTTGACTTTGTCAGTTGTTAAAGACACTACCCGGCAGTTATAAGGGGTTAGTTACTGCAATTGAGACGTATAGTGACAAGTTGGTGTTTAATGACATTAAGGGGAGATTGTTATGAGAAACATAACAAGAGGGTTACCGTAAATATTAAAGAATGCAGTGTTAAACCGGGCAATGTCTTTACAGTGAAGAAACAGCTGAAGTTTTATAATTGTGGACATAAGAAGATTAATTGTTGGAGAAGTAGAAACAAACAAGGCTGTGCTATTCAGGACCCAGCAGAGGCTCATAGGACGTGGCGAAGGACAACTCAAGGTAAGCGTCACTGAAGCTGAGGACACAAATATGGTTTTTAAGGCTTTGTCGTATGGTGACAACAAAACTGTAAGTAGAAGATGTGATGATGACTCTGTTAAACATTTTGTGTGTGTTCCGGTGCATCTGAACATCTTGTGAATGCTTCAGTTAGGCCATTCATGACCAATATAGAAACATTATATGTGCCCATTTCTAAAGTTATTACTGATTGATCATCGAAGCTTGTAACTACTGAGAGGAGAACCATAGCATTTGACCAGTGTGCTCTTAAGAATGTATTACTTGTAGAAAATTTCAAATACAATATTTTGTCTATTTCAAAGGTTGTAGAAGCGGGATTTTATAAACTTTTTGCTGACAGACATATGACAATTAGGCAAAATGGTGTTACAATTCTCAAGGCAGAAAGAGTTGGGAAGTTATATGTTTTGGAATTAACTACTGTTGTGAAGAGTGCAATGGCCACTGTAACATGGTATAAAAAATTAGTGCACCCCTGTAATGAAGCAATGCGTAAATTGAAGAAGATAAGTATCAAAGGTATGGATGATGTTAAAGATTATATAACTTGTCCCAAAGGGAATGTGACTAGGTAGCCTTTTAAGTCTTCTTGTCCCAGAGGAAGTAGGCCATTGGAAGTTATTTCTAGTGACGTGTGTGAACCAATTACTCCAACAACGAATTATGGTTTAAAATACTTTACATATAATGGTTTTAAATACTTCCAAACCATAATTGATTGGTTTTAACAATTTCACCGTTGTTTACATTTTGAAGACTAAAGATGAGTCTCAGGAAAAGTTGAGACATTATGTTGAAGGAGCTGAGTGGAAATTTTATGGTGATGCTGTGACAATAGTGGCGAATATTCATCTAAGGACTTCAAGAATTGGTGCTCTGAAATGGGCACTGAATTGGAATATCCTCCAATTTTCACACCACAGATAAATGGTAGATGTGAGTGGATGAATAGGACTCTATTAAATAAAGCAAGGTTTATGATAGGAGCGTTACCGAAGTATTTGTCAGGAGCAGCTATTCACAGCAGCTTACCTCTACAATTGAACCTCCAAAGTGACTGATGATATACCTGCTGAGTTGTGGTAAGGGAATGGGGTCAACTACAGTAAAATTAAACAGTTTGGGTGTAAAGCATTTGTTAAAAAATAATCGACCTACAGGCAAGAAGGAGAAAAGTGTGAACAGTTAATTATGGTAGGATATGCATTTAATGTGTATAGACTTTTTGATGTTGGTCAAAAGAAAATTGTGTTATCCTGGGCTGCAAGATTCCTGGAGTGGGGAACTGTTAAGCCAGAGATTCAAGCTCATGTAAAAAATTAGACATTTGAGGAGGTCGATACCCCAAAACAAGATTTTCAACAAGAGTCAGCTGAACCGGACTCAAAAGGTTGAGGATACCAAATCACCTGGTCAAGACATCACTCCCTCAGGGGAAGGTTTGAAAGACAATGAAGTCCTATCTCATGACAACAGCCAACCCAATGGAAACACTAGGAAATCCGCACGAGTACGGACAACCCCTAAATGGCATGAACATTAAGATGTTGCACATATTGCATTATGCTGTGCCAGTTTCTTGTGCAATATTCCTCAGGATATGATAGAAGTAGAAGAATGTCCCGACCGGGAGATGTGATTGAGTGCCATGCAAGAAGAGGTAGCATCACTTGAGAAAAACAACACGTGGGAGTTGATAAAATGTCCACCTAATGTAAAGGTAATTGACTCCAAATGTGTTTTCAGAAAAAGAAGTAAAACAGGAAACAGTGAAGTGGGCCACACTGGTTGCAAGAGGCTGCTTCCAGGGATCCAAGAGAGGGGAAGAGATTTATGCACCTGTTGGCAGGATGACAACATTAAGAATCCTTCTTTCAGTTCCAGTACAGGAAGGATGGTCTATGGATCAGCTGGATGCGAAATGCGCATTTCAGTATGGTGATCTGAAAGAGCCAGTCTACATGAAAGTGCCTGTGGGTGTAAACATGGCATTCTACGATGTGACACATGCCACTTTCCTGTTTATACTACTAAAGGACTACGACTCGTCTGCACCACGTATTTCTACATAACCAGAGGGAGAGTCAAACTCAGCAACAGAGCTTAGATTGCCAGTTTACTGGAGGGCAATTTAAACACGTGGAAAATAAGGTCGTGAAAGGCCGAAGCACGCCTACCCCCCCCCCCCCCCCCCAAGTAGTGAGCCTATAAGCCATCACCTGCCACGTGGAAAAACCGAACGCAACCAAATATGCATGAAGCCGAGCACTGGGCAGAGGGTAGCTACCCCCACACTGGCCTTGCATGAGAGGGGTGTCATGAGGCGACATCACACCTCTCATCACGGCCCGGCGTTGCACTTGTCCAGCGGACTATTTAAGACAGTGCACACCTGGGCTCGGGAGTTATTATTTTCTCCAGTAGCTCGCTCTAATATTTCATGTGCTAGGGCCTCCTACTGTTCAACAGTCTTTGGCAGCCACCAGAGGCTGCTACCATTGACGTTACCAGAGGCTCCCACAGTCTCTACAAAAGCTCCATTGCTGTAACCAGAAGCTTCTGCTGCAGACACCATCAGTTACCACAAGCTCCATTGTCGACAACCACCACCAGCTACCAGAAGCTATTCTACTTCAACAACTGCAAATTTAACACACCTTATGCTGCGGCTCCTCCTGGATCAGCAGCCGCCTCTACTTGCTGGTAGAGGCAACTACACCCATTGCTCTTAAAGTAGTGGTCCCATTTTTATATTTGTCTCTTCTAGATGCCCCTTGAATAGAGTAGTTGCGACCAGAGTTATTTCCATAGCCATCAACACCACTAGCTATCTTGGTTAATTTGGGAGGAGGTCGCCTTCACCTGTTTATCGTACGTTACTTCCATATTCACACTCTGCTTGGTTAGGAGGTAGAATGCGCCACTGTATTTATTATCACTAATAAATACAGATTGTTCCTTTCACCGAAGGTATCTATTACAGAGGTATTTCCCTTTGACCACTAGAAACAATATCAACCGTACGTCGTCAACTGAGACAGGGTATTGATCTACCAGTATGAACCAAAGAGTAGGACTGCGGAGTCCCTTCACGAATCTGTACATTTAAACACACACACCATTCAACGGCCACCCATTCTAGACCACAGGAGATGGAACGGTAGAGCCCTCACCATTAGCAACTCGTCCAACAGAGGTGAGACAAGTCACCTCAAGTTGCATTCCACCAGAACACTTATGGTGCTGGAAGGGATATTTGCTTCAGACTGAAAACCCAACCACTGTTGCGACCTTCACCCAATAGTGGTAGGTAGGCAGTCCATACGGCTCAATGCTCTAGGTCTGTGCACCAGTAGTGGGGGACTGATTAGAGCACTGAGCTCTTTCTGGCAACCACTATTGGAAATACACTTAGATATGGTTCTGTCTCATGTCCACGAAAATCAGAAAGTATTTTTAAGTGTCAACCTAACCTCTATGCCTTTTGGTAAAAGAAATGGCTCACAGAGCGAGGAACAAAAAGTGGCCTAAACTGCAGCCAAGCGAGTGTGTGTATTAGACCTGCCTACTCTTAGTAGGCAAGCAGAATGGGACAGAGTTCAGACCACCCGTCATATGATGGAGAGATGTTCCTCTTCAGTATTTACGTATATATATATATTTCCTTGCACACATTCACCTAGCCCGAGAATACCATCCCATGGTACGTGTTCTGGTCGAGGGCACTGAGGTGAGATACGGCGTAACTAACCCCTGGTTCTGGAGCCAAGAGTCTGTGAAGTGGAATCAACGGTACTGTGTTGGTCAGTATAGTACCAATACCCACCATTCTCCTGCCATAGTAATCTGTTCCAGCCAGCAAACACCAGTTCCATCTTCAGTGACTGACGTAACCCTGGTAAGACAGGTATCACGAAACAGACAAGCATCCCGACCAAACCTGTTGTTGTTCCAACAGCTGAAAACTTCGTACTCAGTCGCCAACCGACACACCCAGCATGAGTCGCTAGCCATAAACATAACTCAAATGTCTAGCCAGTGCTAAACCTAGCATGACTGACCTAATGCCCCAAAACCACGTTGAACGTACCTATAGCTCTATAGTCCAGCATACGTCAAGTAATTTTCTGGCACCCAACGTGGGGCCCGAGTGTCGATTACTGTTAAACAAGTAACCACAGGACCAGGTCAGGAAGACCCAGAAAGCTAAGACTCAACCGGGAAACAAAATAAGACTTTCAGGAGTCTTGAAACTCCCTGTGGTGCCCAAACTACCATAATGTCCGACACTGAAATGGCAACTGATAACATGGTGGACATTGCCAATAACAAATGTAGCCATAACAACTGTGAAGGTACTGGCACATTTAGTTGTTCCACCATCTTTGCTTATGATGGATGGACGAAGCAAGGAGTACAGAGGGACTTGAATACAGATGCAAAGCTTGTTGGACACAACAAACTATGTTTTGTAATCAAGTCACGTGTCCAGGGTACGAAGTTAATAGGATACGCTGCATCATTTGAGATGAGCCGTATTACTATGCCTGTACAGGCTGACCCAACGAAAGGGTCACCAGACCTGGACTAGTCTACCGATGCAAGATGTGTAGGCAAGCCTACGAAACCCGTCCTCACCAAACCTGTACCTCGAGACAGCCAGAAACAGTCCCGGGATATCCTGCTAAGGGATACAACCTGGATATCCATAGCCCAGACTTTGAGGGGTGACCACATGAGGTCCCTGTTACATTTATCATGGCATGCGAGAGAGAGTTTAGAGAGTCAAACTTCCCACCGAAGCAATGGGTGAACAATTCACAGATCCATCTTAAAGGCAAGGAATTTGAATGGCGGGATTGACATGGCAAATTTAGAAAGGACTGGAAGTAGTTTTGTAGTTGGTTGGCAGCTGTGTTTACTGGTGAAGAAGTACTGGCCAGTATATCCACCAAATTCAATAGAGAGACCCAGGACATGGACAAAGAGGCCAAACTATTTATAAGGCACAAGGTTAGAATATACCAACACCTTTTCCCTGAAATGACGGACGAAGAAAGCTGTGTACGTTCCATAGCTAGAATACTATTACCAAAGTTGCGCAATATTTTACAATCCCTGAAGTCGCAGTCAGTAGAAGAACTCATGGAACGAGCCCGCGAAACAGAACGCAATTATAAAGAACAGGCCCCGCTAGACCGTAGGCAGGTAGACAAGGGGAAGGTAGAGATACCAATGACAGACCACGCGCCAGCCCCTATGCCTCCTAAAACCCCGACTGTGACCCCCCTCCCCTCTACAGGATGCTACCAAAGTGCCGGTACTGCACGGGCCGACATATCCACAAAGATTGCCCAATGAAGAGAGAGAGGGAGAACGCAAAACCGGAACATGGGGAAGAATCCATGGTCACGCTCCACAATTTGAAAAAAAGTGCTTTATTCCCCTGAAGTGCCACGCATAAAGGTCCACATAAACAATCAAATTACAGAGACGATGCTATATATGGCCGCTACGGGTACTTTTATCACGAGTGAACTGCTCACGCCTCACAACGAGACCGACTGAACCCCGTTGAAAGAAAAGTTAGGTTGGCACAACCAGATCTCCTTCTTAAGGTAGAAGGAGAAAAAAAGTTAACGATTGGGGTACATCACAGGACATCCCAGGTTAACTTCCTGGTTACTCCCCATATTGGGGATCCTATGATTTTGGGGAAAACATGGCTGCTTCAGCAGCATTGCATTCTGGATTATGGACAACACCGCATTTAACTGGGAGATGGAGGAAATATGATAAACTGGGAATGTAGCCAGTTTAATGCTACCCCTCCCTGTACCCCAATCTGCCTCCAGCAGTTGAAGGTAGAAATGCACCAACCGGCTCTAAATCACCCTACGAAGACCAGAAGCCAAGCCTAAAGAGCCAGACGTCATGTCCACAGAGGTCCCGGAAAAGAGCTTTCGTGGCCTCAGACCCCCAATTACGACCCTACGCCAATCATGGTATCTCCCGAAATCAAACCAGGCCCAATCAAGAGGCCCGAGGCACGAACCCTGAGCAGTAGCAAAGTGTCCTAGTGAAGTCCTAGGCATAGGGGATATAGCCAAATACTTCCCAGGCCAAGCTCTCGAAACTGACAGGGAGCAAAGCTACCCCAGACCCATGAGAGTAGACTACACCTTATAACGGGTGAGTCCAGATGGCCCACACTGGCCACCTTCTCCAAAAAGGAAAGGAGGATAAGAGTGGCCATACACACCAGGAGGTGGACCATCGAGCAGCACAGACCTCGACACTCCAATCCTACTACTGTATTGGAGGAAATGTCCGAGCCAAGAATCAAGGTTGTTCCAGCTTCCACGAAGCAGATTCTTGACCCCGATGAAATACCACCAACAATACAGTGAGTGTCAAGCAGCGCAGATGTCAACGATCCACCCCAATCTTCTGCCACGCAGGAAGATCCCATCGGTACAGTTGAGGATGAGAGGCCTGTTCTGCCTCCTGCTCGACTGACTAGATGAACCCAGGACATCCAGCAACGCTGACCCCGATGCCCTACAACCTCCTCTTCTCCGAGAGGAACCAATTCCTGTTCACATGAGAGCTGCAGAGGTCGAAGGGCCATCCCATCCTGTGACCACCAATTCAGACATTGTGGCCGTGATGCCCAGCAACCCACAGCTCTTCGTGAAAGAACTTCAGCAGTCGAGGTGGAGGGCTCTACCTTGCCACTCCCTCGTACTGCCTCATTGTTCTTATAGCATATGAACTGTCCTGCCCAATGTTTGCAGCTGAAGATGATGCCCCAGTACCATATGCTGAACCCCGACGATTGATGGCCCCTCGTGCGGCCAAAGCAGAATCAGTGCCAGGCCGGTATAAGGAGTCACCATGGAGGCCCATGTCTCGTTTCATGTGGCCGTATCTGGTCCACGCAGCACTACGACAGTGGGGAAGACTGGCGAAGAGCAAGACTGCCACCAAGTAAATGAAGTGCTCAGTAACTTGAGACCTCGACAAGATAGTAGTAATTAAGCTACCACCCCAGTGACAATCATGACTCGTTACAGACCTGAAGTAATAATGAATTAAATAGCAGTCGTTCAAAGACAGTGAGATTATCTTCCAGACACATAAGTAATATTTTCATCTAGATATAAACCTGCAGATAACCTACACGGCCATTACTACACTGAGATAGGAAAGGAACTGGTGAGAATGATACGTGATAACTTTTCAGACACTCGTTATCACCATAGTGATAAATAATAATCAAAATTGTTTTAACAACCATTATTAAGATGTAGTGCAAACCCAGTGAAAAAGATAGACACTTTACTCTCACCAGCATAAGTTTCTATAATTAGTGGCCAACAGCCCACTCATAATGACGTATCACGTATAGACGCTCTTCACAGTGCCAGTGAATATACGAAGAAAAGACTTCACCTTGTATATAGTAGTAATAGTGATACAGATATGACTCCCTCACAGGAGATATAGTTAGATTAGAAAGATCAATTATTTGATGTGTAGGTACACCTTGTATAAACCTATGAGTTTTCTAGTGTCCTGTGTAAAGATATATGATCCTGAGGGATCACAACCAAAGACTGGCTATACAAGCGCCCACAATTAATTTTCAAACTAATTTTCATTTTCCAGATATCTGTGCATATCGTGTTTGTATATATAATAATTGCTGATTTAATATTTTTGAGTGTTTTGCTTATTCTTAAATTATTAAGTATCTACCTAGTATATCGACCGAGAGTTGAACCCAAACTATGAGCCATAGAGCTCCCATGAACTCATCAAAATGAATCAAGGTACAAGGGTTATTAATTTACAGTTATTTCTTTTACTGAGTGTTTTGCTTGTTAGTTTTTAAAGTGTCCAACGTGCGCATTATGACCACGTTCAAATTATTCATTGAAGTGTACTCCTTTTGTTCCGCTAGTTGACCAGCCCAGGTGGTGGAGCGCCTGAGGTTGGCAAACTCCTGTATCATCACACGTAACTGTTTTGCTTGCTGTGAGACCCATAGGTTGCCCAAGAAAGAGTGCTAGGCTTTCTTTAACTGATACACTACAGAAAGCTCCGTGATAGTTCGTTTTTCCATCCTGCTTACCATGAGTAAGGCTTGTACATATTTTTATTCCCAATCACTCTTTTATGCGTTGTCGTTTTTATGTAATTTCTTTCCACAGGTCCTTCTTGTATATACAATTTTAAGTAACCATAGAATTATACTACATTTTGTCAACATCACGTGTACCAAAGTAGGCCATGACACCTGGTACAATGCATCACCCCTGACACTAATTATCACCACGGGGGGGGGGGGGGGGGGCATTAACAGACCATCGCTTCAGCTTGTTGGGGCGAGGGGAAGAGAGAGCCAGCCCCAAAGAGAGAGACAGAGCTATGGATGGCGAGCTGAGCGCTGCAATGTTTCCGATGGACCCCAGCACACAGAGCCAGCACAATTACAGCTGTAAAGCGGTCCAAATTTTAGGGTCCCACCTAGAAGTCCAAAATTTTATTTCTTCAACTTCCTACACAGTGAGATCTTCCAGACGAAGGGTTCACTTCTCCTTTCTCTGCTCCGCCAAATTCGCCCAAGGAGTCTTCATCACAATAGAGGGGGGCAAACTGACTACTGCTGCTTTCCTGTTTATACTACTAAACGACTACGAATCATCTACCTCACGTATTTCTATGTAACCCAAGGGAGAGTCAAGCCCGGCAACAGATTTCACAAGTGTTCTTAGATTGCCAGTTCCCTGAAGGGGGATGTAAAACACGTGGGAAATAAGGTTGCGAAAATCCAAAACACGCCACCCCCATCCCCTGCACGGGGAGCCAACAAGCCATCACCTGCCTCGGGGCAAAACAGAGCGCAACCGAATATGCACGAAGCTGAGCACCAGGCAGAGGGTAGCTACTTCCACCTCAGTTTCGTACGAGAGGGACGTCATGAGACAAGTCACACCTCCCACTGCTGTCCAGTGTTGCACCTGTCCAGTAGACTATTTAAGACCGTGCACACCCGGGCTCGGGAGTTATTATTTTCTCCAGTAGCTCTCTCTAACACTTCATGTGCTGGGGCCTCCTACTGTTCAACAGTCTTTGGCAGCCACCAGCGGCTGCTACCATTGACGTTACCAGAGGCTCCTGCCGCCTCTACCAAAAGCTCCATTGCTGTCACCAGAGGCTTCTGTTGCAGCCACCAGCAGTTACCAGAAACTCCACTGTCAACAACCACCACTAGATACCAGAAGATCTTCAACTTCAACACCTGCAGATTTAACACACCTTCTGCTGTGGCTCCTCCTGAATCAGCAGCCATCTCTACTTGCTGGTAGAAGCAACTACATCCATTGCTCTTAAAGTAGTGGTCGTGTTTTTATATTTGTCTCTTCTAGCTGCGACCAGTTATTTTCATAGTTAACTGAGATCATTAAAAACAACCTTCAAAACTTCAGGCAATCTGATGCAGACTTTGATTTTAGATCTGAGAAATATCATACATAACCTCAAAATGCATGTTTGTTTAAACCAACAGCCTAAAGACATCATTAAAAAGAACTTATTGAAATAAATTTAACTATAAATATTTTCGCTTAGTATTCCTTTGTCGGCCGAGCCATTCTCAATCCCTTGGTTAAAATGACAAAAACTGATTTATTTGCAACAAATTTTGACAATTATTACTTGCAGAGTCTTATCCAGATCTTTAACATTCTAACCAAAACTGCAGCTGACAGTTTCCAATAAGTACTACACCCGTCAAAGTACTGCCACAGCATTTCACTTACAATAATGAACACCACCATTAATGGTTGAATAGTATCATAAAAGAGTGCGTGATTCATTTTCATTGTTGCCAACCTACAAGTGCAGTAAATGCATTAGAAGAATAAGAATACAGGTTGCTTTCTCAATGACGCCAACCTATGAATGTAGTAAAAACGTATGAAAATAGACCACAAAAAACACTTGCGGAATGTAATCAATACTATCAATAGCACCAGTTCTCGATTATTCATGATGTTTTGTATTTACATAGTGTCCAAAAACCAATTATGCACACAATGTTTGGCTAATGGACCAACAGGAGATACTGTAAAATGTAGACAGCTGGAACAAATTATCAAAAAACCATTGTTCCGAATAAATTTGGGTTTAGAACCGGATATCTGATTGATGGATGTTGTAAATTAATGCTTTCCGAGATGTAGCATGCCTGTTTATTTAACATTGTGGTAAATAAATTAGTGCTGCTAATCTGTGAATAATAATCTGTAAATAATGTTCAGATGCCGCTGATGCCGATTGTCGTGGTATAGGCCGGTTAATCTGTATCAGCATCGGCCCAGCCCTAGTAAAAATCAACAGAATATAATCTTAGGCAGATACCAGACCTTAATATACCCTTTTTATGAGTAATAGGAACCATAAGTGGCGGAACCATGGAGCAAGGGGGATAATCCTCCACAGATCGGTTCAACGGATCAATAGTGATGCCACCCACAATATTTGCAGTGAAAAATAAACATAGGTAAAAATGCTAGTAGAATTTCTCAAGAAGAGTTTCTGTGTTTTCATTATTTGTAATGCTATCCAATCAATTTGTTACCATTGACTGGATTTTCTTGGACCATTTGCCATTTTTAAGGTATGCGTCTTAAAGTATGATACAGTCTAATGGGGACTGCCGTACCTTGCAAAATTTCAGGTCAGTGTTTAGCAATTGTTGCTCATACTTAAATTATAAGATGTGTTAGTGATTTATTTTCAAGAAGTTGAAGTTTTTGAATGAAGACTGGTGGTGTTTGAACTTCTGTAAAGCTCAGGTAAGTTGTGATTTAAGTTTGAGCTAGTTATTAACACAGAACACCAAAGGAAAAAACGGTCTTTACTTATGAGGGAACTAAAATATGGAAAATTACGTTACCATTGACAGATGTATCTAGGATAATATATGTTATTATCTGCCAGCAGGTCCCTAGGTGACCAATGAAATGCTTCCTTTTTAAAGAGAGCTGCAAATTGCTCTACATTCTTGGCTAGTTCAGGCAGTCAGCCCACCGGATTTGACTTTTACTGCTTTCTAATCATTATTCCTTGTCAGTGCCACATCTGTTTCAGTAGGTGTAAGTAATTGCAAAGAAGCTTATTGGAAGAAGCTAGAAATTAAATTGATGGTTGTAAAAGTGTGCAGTGTAACAAGAATAATTTCACTAGTTTTCATAAAGATTGGTTGACCTTCAGCTGTATGCGGGTAGCAATGTTAGTATGGTGGTGTTCACGGTTAATAATGTAGATGTTTCAAGCATAATAAACTAAATATATTTTCAAAAACTTTTTACGAAGTGTCTTTATTATTACGTTTCAAAGTTTTAAGACTGAAATTAGGAATGTTCATTCCATAGGTCATAGTCGTTTCTGAGTTAGATGACTCTGTAATTAATGGGATGAAGGTATTGGTGAAATTAGAGATTGGCAGGCCCTTAACTAACTTCTGTAGTGAGTGCCTCTCCACCTCTTTATAAATTGATATCCTTAAATGAACACCTTGCATACTGCAAACATGTAAATATTAGTATAGTTTACATGCAAAATACTTAGAATTTATTCCAATGTGAATGTAGTATTTTGCTTCTATTATATCCTTCATGAAAATTAGACAATTTTACTATGCTTTTGTCCTCTGCCCTTGCACATGAATTTCATGCGTCTCCTAAAAAAAAATTTTTTTTTTCTGCCACATCTGATAGGAACAACTGTTGTTCATCAACATATACAAGCAAAATATTTACACCACTCTGATGGCAAAATCCTATATGATTACTTTAGAGCTGCGGCTCAGTTCAGTTGGTTTATTCATTGTTATTAAACAATATTTTGTCTATACAGGATTACCCCGTTAAGATGATCACCCAAAATATTATTACACACAGACTGATGCACGAGGTGCAGGCACTATGTGCGGACTCTGCTCTGGGAGGGGGGGTGTCACCCACCTCGGTTCTCCCATTCCCAAGCAGACCTGCTCGTGGCCCCATTGCCAGGCGACTTGACTGGGAATAATTAACAGCTGATCTGGCTGTCATCACAGACCCTCCCTTCCCTGCTGCTGGAGAAGCCGATGACTTTAGAGGATGTACAAAAATATTCTGGAGACTAGAACCCTTGGCGCAAAGCTGCATTTGGAGAAATTTCTGGGAGATGACCGACGACACTATAAATACAGCCACAGCTGGACAGTCAGCAGGCTTAGGTAGAAGTCTTTTGCTCAATGTGGTAACTGGGTGAAGTTGAGTGCAGCAAGGAACATCAGTGAAAAGGATGGTCGACAAACGGAGAATGCAAGATGGCGGCGGATGAGATGTTTGTGGTGTGAACGGACGAGAGGACATGAAACCCGATGAGTAAAGGCTACTGCGCATGAGGGTTCTCTGAGAACTTTATAATGTTGTGGACTGGTGGGATCTGGACTAAACTGAGGTGGGACTGTATAAACAAGTGATACAGACTTTAGTGTAAATATAAGAACTGTCAAATATGAACATATAATTTAAAAAGTAATATAATAGGTTTTGATACATCATTTATTGGGAATGATTTCAGTTATTTAAGTAAATTAATATCTTTGAAGAAATTGTAAATTGTACAGATTGAATTTATTAATTGTAAATAGCAAGAGAGATCAATTTACTGTGAGATATTGAGAGGCGAGTATTTTCTGTATAATTATAAAAATAAATTAGGAAATTATTATTAATTATTAAATTTAATTATGACTTCCATCCCTTAACGAAACTGACTAAGCCCACGGACTTCAAGAAAATTGTAACACTGGTGTAAGAAGTGGGATGGAGGCATTTTATTTAAAATAAAATAATTTTAATTCATGTTACATTTAAGTATTAACTAGTACGTAAAATTAGTAAATATAATAATATATTTAGTACAAATACGTAAAGGAATTAGTATTTTGAAATTTTTGGATGGTAACAAGAAATATTTCGGCATACATGGAAGCACTGTTCTCTTTAATGGAAGGACGAAGTAGCCAAATAAGTAGTGTTAGGGAATCTGTTAAATGCCAAATAAATAATGTTGTAGACAATGTTAATGAAAATGTAAATAGTAAAATTGGTTGCATCAGTGAACTGGTAGAAATGAAAATAAATGGTGTTAGCTAAGTAGTGGACAGGAACATAGACAAGACAGTGATAACGAGGCAGTGGACAGGAAAATAGACAATGTTACCGAAGTAGTTTACAGGAAAACAGACAATGTTAGTGATGTAGTGGATAGGAAAATAGACAATGTTATTGAATAAGTGGACAAGAAAACAGACAGTGTGAACAAAAATGTAAATAAGAGAATTCAAGATGTAAGTGTTGCGGTTGCAAATAAAGATAAGAAGATTGACAATGTTAATGAAATGGTGGACATGAAATTGGACAATGTGAAGGAGAGAATGGACAGTGTGAATGAAAGTTTTGACAGTGTTGAGTGTAAGGTGTACCAGATGAGCACCTTTCAAGAATGAATGGTGAGAGTTCTTACAGCAGCAGGGAAGGAGATGTACAGCAGCTGAGGAGAAGCTGACATTGACCATGACTGAGTCAATGTGTATGAACTGTGAGGAGAAGGTAGAGGTCGCCGCCAATAAAGCAGGAGAGGCACAGCAGTTCTGCAGTATGGGTATGCCTCAACCAGGAATAGCTAAAGGTGGCGTCACAATAAAACCCACACCCCCACAAAAGACAGACACCTTAGTGTGAATACCAGCACCAGTTTGAGAACATTGCCAACCTGAATGGCTGGACTAACGAGCAGCAGGCATACTACCTGGCGGCTGTACTGAGGGTCCCTGCACTGAGTATACTGCAGTCCCTGCCAGAATGACATTGACTGGAGTACTTTACATTGGTGTCAGCCTTGGAGCTGCGATTCTGCAACCAATACCTGCAACACATCCAACATGCCGAACTGCAAAGTCACATCCAGTGACCTCGGGAATTACTGCAGGAGTTGTGGCTAGACATCGTGAGACTGTCACACCTGTCTCTGGAGAGGTGCTCTGAGAAGGCACGAGATGTCATTGCATTTGGCTTCTTCATCTATGCTATCACTGATGCTGTCGTGCAACAAGCTGCATGTCTGGTTGTGCCTCACACCATACAGGACGCCTTGGCCCAAGTACTGGAGGTGGAGTCAGCAAGGCAGGCTAAGGGCACCAACGTACAGTGCGGGCAGTGATATTGAATGAAGAGGATGATGACAACATCAAGAGGATACTGAAGAAACTGGAGGGACATCACTTCCAGGGCCTGTGCTACAGTGATTCGCTGTCCCCCATTAAAATGGTCTGAATGTTGGTCGCATGGACAGCTGGGAACCTGAGAACCAACTGTCCCCAGCAGCAACAACAGCAGGAGCAACAAGGAAGTAGGCAGAGAGGAACAGGTGAGAGTGCAACATCCTCGTGAAAATTGTAAGCACTGGTCTTGAGGGGCTAAGGTCGTTGATTGCTGGAGGGAAGACCCCAATATTCTTGCAGGTGAGTTCTGCGACACAGGACTTGGATGCCATATTGTTGGAAGGGAGCCTAGATGGTGTTTGTCAGATGGTCGTTGATACAGGGGCGACTATAACAGTGTCAAGACAAACATTCTCAGGCCTTCCCCCAGTGATCGTCCGATAAAAGTTTGGATCACTGCTATTTAACTACAGTAATGGGTGATACCACACCAGTTAGAGGCAAGAGAAGTACTCTTAAAACTTGGTAACCTTAGCATACAGCATGATCGTCGCATAGCAGAAATAGTGGAAAAATGCATTTTGGGTCTTGACGTGTCACGTAAGCTTGCGTGCTGTATCAATACTCAACTGGGGGTGTTAAGGCCTGTTAATACAGAGTTGATAGTGTCAACATGATGAGATAGATTTATCTTCACCAATGAGCTGCCCAGTAGTGTGTAATCTGTGGACTATATGCTCCATGCTTATAGCAAGATTGTTATTCCAGGCAGATTCCACGGAAAATTTGTATGGTGGTTAGGCATAATCGAACCCACCCAGAAAGGTGGCATTTTACTAGATGGTGTCATTGTAGAAAGGACTTTGATATTTTCAGAAACTGACAGTTTGCTAGTAAAGATGATTAATTTATCTGACTGCCATCCGTACTGAGGAGGCCACTATAGGGGTTTGCCAGCAGGTCTCACAGGTACTTCGAAATGTTCTAGGAGCTTCAATGCCACAAAATACTGAATGTCCTCTACGAGATGCTCTGAGGGAACTGCTCACAAGAACAAGAGAAAACCTCAACTGATGACAAGAGCAGACTGTCTCAGAATTACTATGGAGAAATAGAGGTGCTTTGTCCTGCGAGCCCAATGAACCCCAGCAGAACTAATGTTGCATGCCATCACATCTACACAGGAGATGCCTGGCCCATAAAGCAGCCAACAAAGTGACTACCGGTAGCTTTACATGAGGTGGTTGATGGTATTCTGAAAGAGAAAAAGTATTTAGATGTGATACAGCCATCAGTCAGTCCATAGTCTTCTCCCACTGTGCTTGTTAAAAGTAAAGATGACTCCGTTAGATTTTTTATTGATTACCACCAACTTAATAATGTGACCACGAAAGATTCTTACCCACTCCCAAGGATAGACGTCACACTGAATAGCCTAGTAGGTTCACATGAAGAGTGGGTAATTGGAAGTAGTGCAAGGTGGTCCCAATAGACAAATAAAAAACTGACTTTTGTGTCAAGCAATACCCCAATCACCTTTGAATGACTGATGGAGAAAGTTCTGCCCTTAGAAATTTGCCAGGGGTACCTAGACAACATTGTGTTCATGGGAAGAACACTAGAAGAGCAACTGACACACCTAGACTCTGTGTTTCAGAAAGCAGCGGCAGCCAATCTGAAATTAGTTCCTAAGAAATGCTACCTTCTCCATAAAAAAAAATAATTTCTTGGGCCATGTTTTGTTGGCCCACGGGATTGAAACAAACACTGAGAAAACCAGAGCAATAGAGACTGGCCTCTACCAACTGATAAATATGAAATGCGAAGTTTCCTAGGCTTATGTGATTACTATTGTCGATTTTTGACCAGGTTCGCCACAATCACCACACCTCTGCATAAATTGACAGAGGCCAACAGAAATTTTATTGGACCTCACAGTGCAAAGTTGCTTTTAATAGACTAAATGAAATTCTGGTATCTACCACAGTGCTGGGCTTACCGAGTAGAGAGGGTGAATTCATTCTGGATACTGATGCTAGTGATATAGGTATCGGGGGCTGTGTTATCTCAGATTAAGGATAGAAAAGAGGCCACTAGTATACTTCAGTAAGGTACTACACAAGCCTGAGAAGAATTACTGTGTGAAAGGAGCTTCTAACCATGGTGAAGGCAATTGCACATTTTCATCCATATCTTTATGGCAGACACTTCATCCTAAGAACTAATCATGCCTACCAGTCACTGGAGGGGAACGGTATCAGTAACCTTCTGGTAGCAAAAGACTATTTTACTGAGTGGCGCGAGGTCCTACCGGTGACAAACCAAGAGGCTGGCACGGCAGCTGATGCACTTGTAGAGCATGTTTTCTCCAGGTTTGGACTGCCACTTGAGCTTCATTCTAATCAAGGACGAACTTTTGAAGCAACTCTTTTCCAAGAGGTAACAAGAATTTTAGGAATGAAGAAAACTCATACCACAGCATTACACTCTCAGTTGGATGTGATGGTTGAGAGGCTAAATCGTACTTTGGAACAGTATCTGGTGATGATCGTGGAAGACAACCAGAAAGACTGGGACTCCAAGGAACCCTTATTTCTCCTGGCATGTTGTTTGGCAATCCACATGTCTACAAGGGTGAGACCTTGAAGGATACTGTTTGGGATAGAGTGGAAGTCGAAGCAGCCACCCCAGAATATGCCATTAAACTACGTAAAAAGTTAGTTGACATTAATGAGTTTGCCAGCAGTCACCCTAAAAATAATAGTGACAATGAAAACACAATAAGACCGGAGAATGCCTGAACAGACTTTTCAAGAAAGATAGCTGGTGTGGTTGTACTACCCTCAAAGGCAGAAGAGATATTGCCCAAAGTTATAGACTTGTTGTCCTACAGGATCCTGAAGCAAATCAATTATGTGGTCTACCAGATTTGTTGGCAGGTCTCTCGGGCGAAGCCTAATGTTGTCCACATAGATCAAATGATGCTATATGAAGGCTCAGATGTTGGAGAGTCTGTTCAGATGAACAGACAAATGAATAGGACTGTGATATGGGTCAACTGATGCCCCAGGTGCAGGCACTACGCGTGGACTTGTCTCTGTGGGGGGTGATCCACCTCGCCCTCCCATCACCCCAGGCAGACCTGCTCGTGGTCCCGTCGCCGGGTAGCTGGGAACGATAAACAGCTGAGCTGACTGGTGTCACAAACACTCCTCTCTCCCCTGCTAGAGAAGCCGGTGACTTTAGAGGATGTACAAGAATATTCTGGGGACTAGGACTCTCAGCACAATGCTGCATTTGAAGAAATTTCTGGGTGATGGCCGATGACACTATAAATACAGCCATAGTTGGATGGTCTGCAGTCTTGGGTAGAAGTCTTTTGCTGAGTGAGGTAACCCGGTGAAGTCAATTGTGGCAAGGGACATCGGTGAAGAGGACGATCGCGGGCTATTGTGAAATGATGGCAGACAAGGTGTTTGTTGTATGAATGGACAAGAGGACGTGAAACCCAAAAAGTGGAGGCTACTGTGCATGAGGGCTCTTGGAGAACTCTAGAACGTTGTGGACTAGTGGGATCTGGACTAAACTGTGGTGGACTGTATAATCAAGCATTATGGACTTTATTGTACATATTGGAATTCTCAATTATGGACATTTAATTTATAAAGTAATTCAATAGGTTTGATACACTGTTTATTGGGAATGATTTTAGTTATTCAATTACATTAATATCTTTGAGGTAATTTTAAATTGTACTGATTGAATTTATTAATTGTAAATAGCAAAAGAGATCAGTTTATTATGAGATATTGAGAGGCATGTATTTTCTTTCTAATTATTGTAAATAAATTATTAAATTATAATTGTAGGCTATTCACGGTAAATTGAGCAGTTTTGAAAGCTCTCTCATTTGGAATAACAGTGAATAAATATATTTTATTTCAGCCTCAGACTTTAAATACCAAGTGCAGTGGAATATACACACTGTGTTCATTACTTATATGACAGTATTTATTTAAAAAGTTGATTAAAGGATAAAAATGGCTGAAAAAGAAAAGTAATTAAGGCCTCAAAAGTGCTGAATTTACCATGAACAGTCTATAACTGTTTTATTTAATTAAGACCTCCATTCTGTAACAAACTTGGCTAAGCCCAGTGACTTTGAGAAAATTGTAACAGTATTTTCCAAACCACTGAAAATATCAATATTTTTATTCCAAATTGGTAAATGGCACTACAGGTTCTATGTTTGTTCTGAGATGAAATTAATTATTGAGATTATGATATCAACTTTGGTTTTTTAAATGGGAATACTTCATATCTGTTTGAAGTATTGATTATCTGATAACGTGATAAATTTAATGAGAAGTTTTAATCACATGGTTAGTGTCACACTTTTTCCAACATACATTTCCTAATAAAGAGAGTGCAGGTTTGCTAAGTGATTTTAACAGGAATATAAAGACCATGCAGTGACAATTTGGTTTGCGATTGGCTGCTATTAGGGAACTTTCTGCTATTTACGTAAAGCTGGTTAAAAATTTTGTTGTAAAACACAATAGGAAGCACTATTAAAAGTATTTATCAGAAAAGTTTGCTATATAAAAAATATTTTTTTAATTTAGGCCTACATGGGTTGCAAGTGTCTACATGTTACTCAAAACAAAACACATGCACTTATACATATTTATGTAGACTTTTCAGTGGTTTACATGACATTTGATTCCAACACATAGCAATGTTCAGAAATGTTCTCCTAGTGATTACTTATTAGATGTACTTGAAATGTGAAGGTATTCCAGTACAAATTTTCTATTGTGTTTTTGGCATCACAATACTTCAAATCATAATTTATTTTGGAAATATTCATTTCTGCGGTTGCCATAAACTCCTTACGACTGCCATAAAATTTTTGCATCCTACGCCTTTATGGCCATTATATAATCATTGAAATAACAAAGGCTGACTCCATTTTAAGTTGGCACATTTGCTTAGAAAGCACAGGTAAACCTTCTGTAGATTAAATCATTGATTTTCACATTAATGGAAAAACAAATGTCACTTAGAGTAAAGTGGGCTTGCTGAAAACACATCCCAAAAAATTACGCTTTTATATTACTTGCAGTTATCATAACATAAAATATTTTTAAGCAGTTGTGAACATATTTTCTCTAAACTAACAAAAGATTTACTTATCTCTATGATTTTCAAATATATGTCATATATTTTCAAGTAAAATCAGAACAGTTTACTTCATCAAGAGAGAGAGAGAGATATATATATATATATATATATATATATATATATATATATATATATATATATATATATATATATATATATATATATATATATATATATATATATATATATATATATATATGTGTGTGTGTGTGTGTGTGCCTGAATAATGAGAGTCAACATCTTTGTCATCAAAACCAGTCTGAAATAATCAATTGAAAAATTTGGAGTTAAGGTGACTAAAATGCCCTTAGGATACCAATTTTTATATATAAAAATTATAGAAACTCAGTACTCAGTCTAGTACTTGTCAACAGGCACACATACAAAGGATGATGACACATTTTTCACGTGGTCGCACGTTCGCAACAATTTGCTGGCTAGGCCAGATTCAATGAGCAACTCGCTGCCTGATGAAGCTGGCCTAGCACACAAAACATCATGACCACACTATATTGTGAAAAATGTGTCCACCTTTATGTGTGTGCCTGTTGACAAGTACCAGACTGTGAGTACTTGAGCTTCTGTCAATTTTTATATATATTTGAAATCTTTAACTGACATTAGAAATAATTCAAATACACAAACATAACCTCAATCAGTCAGCCAAAAATTACCACCAAATCTGGTGCAAATGGTCTGGTAGTTCAATAATCAGAACATATTCTTATGTTTAAAACCATACATTACAAGCAGATTAAACATTGGTTATTTTTAACCATATACTGAAAAATAAGAAATCATCACTAATCAACACTTCAATTTTTATCAAACCTTAATCAGTACAATATCAGACATTTTGGCACCAGCCTCTAGTTATATTTGTTAGAGTGATCTTGGTTAGGATAGAAATTTATGTAAAATAATTATAATAGGAATCTCTAATAATGGTATCCAATTGGCATATATAAAAATTATAATGAACATCCTGCAAGATTAAATTTTACTAACAGTGCCTTGGCAAAAGTCACAGCTTAGGTGATACAAAGCCTTTAAAACAATATGAATACTGTTTCAGAGTATGAACACTATATCGGAAACAGTGCTCAGTTCAAAGATATATAACTTACATATAAATGCCAGATGATGTTAGTCAACAATAACACAAGTAAAATTTCTACTAAAATGTTATCAAATAATGGCTGGAAATATGGATAATATCTGCTTAAAAGTTTCATGCAAAAACCACAGACTGAGTAGTAATCCATCTGCAACAAGTAGCCTAACATTTATAAGTCTAAAATGATAAATGTATAAATGCTAAGTGAAAAATGTAAATTGGAACTATAAGCATTCCACATACATTGGTCTACATCCTCCTCATGAATTTTGATTGAACACTTCATTTTAATTACCAGTTTTTTTCTTTGGTCCTCTACTCTGCTAATATTTGCTGTAGTAAAGGGATTTGTCTTGCAATGAAACTTGTTTGCAACAAAATCAAATCATGTACATAAATAAATCTTAGATGTCTCATATTTGAAGAAAATATACAATTGATCTGTTTTCTAAGTAAGCTCAAATTTCAAACAGTATACACAAATAACTACTGTTGTACAATGTATCATAATTAAGAGATCTACTTACAAAATTCAAGGTTTTCATGGCTCGATAAACCTCATTCATTATGTCATGTGGTTTACTTTGGGAACGAATACCTGAAATCAACAAGTAAAAACACCACACTAAGGTCAGATATCTTATTTCAGAAAAATGCTTCATTATTTCTGGTGCATGTAAAATTATGTCACATCAAGGATAAGCTGGTCAGACAACAGGTCTCAGCAGCTGGGCTAAGCAATCTACATCCCCACATGTTAATATAAGAATTTATGGTAAAAATAATGACTTTCTCAGCAGGCTTCGCTTGTCACTGACAATATCCATTCTATGGTTATCCGGTTACAATAATTCTCTTCACATTGTGTGACTGTATGTGTATGCCACCTTTTAACAACCCAGTGTGTACTCCTTGCATACAGCAAACCCCCAACACATTCATGTCATTTCTGTGCTAATACTATAACCACAGCACATTAACATCATAATATACAATTATACAACTAAGTGATAAAAGTGTCCACATGTAATGTTATAAGAACAACTAACAATTACTATATATATATATATATATATATATATATATATATATATATATATATATATATATATATGCGCACGCACGCACGCACACACACACAGAGACAAGATGACGCACCTAAGGCGGAGCCAGTTTCAGTGGCAGAAGTAAATGTTTCAGACAAGAGTTGCTTGGGCCCAAGGCGCTAATAACCTGATAGTGATTGTTTATCCGTACGTGGAAGGGTAAAGAAGATACAACAGTCAACTTCGTTAATTTAAATGGAATGATAATTGTTATTAACACCCCTCGACAGTGTATATGAAGATGTAATAAATACAATATCTGCTGGTCATACAAGATCGCTGAAGGTTAATGACAAAGCAAACTGTGCCACACATGGTGTTGTACATAATCACCTAATTGGTCTCCATTTTGTTGATGGGATACTAAATAGCATCAAGTATTTACAGTTCCTAACAGAAGTGCTGCCGCAATTATTGGAAGACATCCCACTGGACATAAGACAATCCATGTAGTGCCAACACTATGGATATTCTGCTCATTCTGCAAAGAGAGTTACAACGGTTCTTAAAAAAAACTTTCGGTAGCTGTTGGATCTGTCTGGAAACACAAAATGGCCTTCACATTCTCCAGACTTAATGCCTATGAACTTTTATCTGTGGGGAACATTAAAGCAACAGGTCTACAAAGACTCACCTACAACTGCCGAAGACATGAAAGGCTGTATAACATGAGCTTATTCTGCGATAAGTTCAGATTAAATTTGACGTGCGGTATTGTCTGCTCAGAATCGCTTTACAGTATGTATCAATGCACAAGGTCACCAATTTGAACACCTGACATCATAATAAATGAACAAAGGAAGAGTAGTCTGAGGTTGGCATTTGTTTAAACAAATGCCAGCAACAGACTACTCTTCCTTTGTTCCGTGCGGCGGCTCAGTTTGATTCGTCAATGACTGTCAGCGATCTTGAATGACTGGTAAATGTCATTGTATATATTACATCTTCATAAGTACTGTCAAGGGGTGTTAATAATAATTATCATTCCACTTGAATTAACGAAGTTGACCTTTGTATCTACTTTACCCTTTCATGCAAGGGGAAACAATCACTATCAAGTTATTAGTGCCTTGGGCCCAAGCAACTTTTGTCTGAAACATTTACTTCTACCACTGAAATTGGCGGTGTTATTCAGGTGGCCTGCCTTAGGCACCTTGTCATGTAAAAAAAAAATCTTGTGAATAGAAAAAAGGTTGTACACAGTACTGTCATAACTTGACACATGTCCCATTTGTGTTTAATGCAGTTTGCTTGTGCAGATGTGCCACTAGTGATTGCACATGTAACTCCATCATTCATAGCTGCAAGACACTGAAAAAGGCCTTAGCAGCAGTACGAACCACAGAGCCAAGTTCAGTGAACACGCAGCATGCACAGACGGCACATTCGACAAGCAGTTGCTCAGTTGAATAAGTTTGAGAGAGGCTGCAACATCAGCCTCCGAAGGCAGATTGAATGTTTCGGCACAATGCACGCCACTTGAACTGTTCTTCCTACACTGTGATGCGTGCTGCTCCCATGTATATAATACAAACAATTGCGACTCATCTGACTACAGTATATATACTACACCCGAGTGAGAATCGAACCCCGCAAACTTAGTACATGGACGTTGCGGATACCCACAACCCTGGACAGCGCTTCCGAACACGTGGAAATTAACGTTGTGCAAGCCAGCGAGCATGCCACCCTCCCCTCCCCTGTGCTGAGAGCCTACAAGCCATCAACTGCCTTGGGGCACAGCCAAGTGTCACCGAATATGCACGAAGTCGGGAGACAAACAAAGGGTAGCTACTCCCACTCCGGCCTTGCACTAGAGGGACATCATGATGCGATGTCACACCTCCCACCGCGGCCCAGGGCTGCACCTGTCCTTCAGATGATAAAAGTCAGTGTGTGCCCGGGCTCGTGAGTTATTCTTTCTGATTCTTGAGCTCACTCCACCCGTGTGCTGGGGCATTCGACGACTCACCAAGTCTTCGGCAGCCACCAGAGGCTGCAGCCATTGCAGTCACCAGAAGCTCTTCTGCAGCCGCAGTACCAGAGGCTTCATTGGTGATGACTACTGCCACTTACCCAAGGCTCTTCATTGCCGATAACCTTCAACTACCGGAAGCTCTTCTTAGTCTATCATAACACCCTCCGTTACTGATTCCTCCTGGAACAGTAGCCGGGGCCCTACCCCCTGCTACTAGAGCAGAGGATCCTTTTTTATTAATTGTCTCATCTAGACATCCCGCAGTATAGTTAGCTACACTAAGCATATTAATTTAGCTGTCAAAGTCACTTACTTTCTTGTATAGTCTAGGACCAGGTCACCCACATCTGAACAGCGTAGGTTACTTCCTTACATACCGTCTGCTTGGTTAGGAGATAGCACATGCCATTTTGTTTATTACGCAAATAATAAACACAGTTTTGTTCCTTTAACTGAGAGAATTCTTTCTAGAGAGTTCTTCACTGTGACCGCTAGGAACCATACGTGTTGTGCACTGCCGACCAAGACAGGACGTTTGATTATACTATTTAGATTAGGATTGTGGATCCCCATCAGGAATCCACCAGTCTAACACACACACACCACTCGACGGCCACCTGTTCTAGACCTCCAGGGATAGAACAGCAGAGCCCCAGTCACTAGTAACTCATCCAACTACAGAAAGATAGTACTCTTGAGTTGTATCCCTACCAGAGCACCTATGTGCTGGCAGGGGTATTTGCTCGAGGGTTACGGCCTGGCCTTGGTTGCGACCTACACCCAGTAGTGGCAGGAAGGTGGCCCTTACGGCTCAAGGCTTCTGGTTCGTTTGCTGGTGGCGGGGAGCCTTCTGGAGCACCAAGCTCATGCCGGCAGCCACTGCTGACAGAACATTGAAATAAGGATTTGTCTCGCGTCCATGGTGCAAAGCATCAACTGTTCAGTGGTGTATAATCTCTCTGCCTTTTAGAGGAAGGTATGGCTCAAAGAGAGAGGCGCAAAGGACAGCCACATCACCGCCAAGCAGCAGTGTGTATTAACCCCTCCTATTTTGAGTATGCAAGCTGAACGGGACAGCGCAGCTTTTACCCGATTATCAGAGAAGCCGACCTCTCCCGTATGAGTACATTTACTTTCCGGCGCATATACGAGTTCTCCAAGAATACCATACCGTATTGCATGGACTGATAAACGGTACCGAGGTGAGGCAAGGGTTTCCAACCCCATGTTTTGGAGCCCGGAAGCAGTCACCTGTAACCTACGATACCGTGTTGACCAGCATGGTTTCACCGTCCTATAGCCAGTTGTCTGCAACACCAGTTCCAGCCAGCAAAAACCAGGATCACCATCTTTGGCCGAAGATAACCCAAGTAAGCCAGGTATCCCTGACACCTCCTGACAGTCTATTACCTCCATAATTAAACCAGCAGTGGGAAATATCGTAACCAAGGCGGTTATCCGCAAACCCATCGCCAGACCGACTGTAGAAAACTTTGTGCCTAACTGCCAACCAACGTGCCCTGTCAAGGTAACGGGCGTTAAGCAAAAGCTGGATCAGTAAACCAGTAATGCTGCATGTTTGGTTTAATACAACTCAAAGCCACAACGACCATGCCAGCTACCACTTAGCCCGGCACGCGTCAACTGTGAGTCCTTGTTGGACGCAGTGGGATTACAAGGGTGCACACACCCAAAAAGATGAATCAGAATGACCCTAACAGACCACCAGCAGGGCGAATTATTCCATTGAGCAACAGGCTGTAAGCACGCCATGAGCATCACTGCGTACGGCAGCTGGGGATATGCCTGTGTCCACTAGCAGAGAAGGATATGTCATCACAGAATCCCTTATGTTGTCTACCATTACAACTTGAGCATCTTTGAGCACATGGGACCTTCTGCTGGGAACAGGCAGCACAGCAGTTTGCGGCTTGGTGACAAGTGGTGTTCAGTGATGAATCTTGGTTCTGTCTGAGTACAGACAATCACAGAATTCGAGTCTGGAGACTTCCTGGTCAGTGCCATGATCTACGCTTCATTGCAGAACTACTCACCACCCCAATGAGAGATGTCTTGATATAGAGTGTCATTTTATATCATTCTCACACTCTACTGGTGGTTATTGAAGGAACCATAATGGCGTGGCAATAGATCCAGGACATTACGACAACCCTGTACACTCTCCTTCCTGGTGCAGCTTGACAAACCCATTTTCCAGCAGGATAATGCTCAGCCTCAAACATCATGGGTTACTCTGGTCTGCCATCGTGATGCCAACATATTTCCTTAGCCATAAAGGTCCATGGACCACATGACCATCGAGAATATTCGGGACCCGACAGAATGGCACCTTCTGCATATTTCGACAAACAGTAGCACCAGCTGTTGCAGGATCTTGCTGAGGTAAACATCCGACATCTGTATGTCTCTATGCCAAACCATATTAATGCTGGTCTCTGTGCTATGGATGGTTCACCATACTAAGTGCATCCTACAACTATTAGTCCGCTGCAATGCATGCTTGGTGTGGTACAATATTCTGATGTTTTCTGTGTACATATTAACATGTCCTTTGTCTGTACCCACCTACGTGCCCCTGCAATAGAACCTCTGGGTGATAATTATTTTTGCACGTGTGTGTGTGTGTGTGCATGTGCGCGTGTGCGTGTGTGCGCGTGTGCGTGTGTGCATGTGTGCGTGTGTATGTATCTTACACAGAGGTCCAGAAGAATTATATTTTTCAACTACAAACATAATAATTTATCAATCAATTGATTTAGATGAAGTATTAATTTAAAATATTTTCAATAATATTTGAAACGAAATGACCATATTTGAAGCATGAGTTTGGTTGATCATTATATTCAATAAATAATCTTGAATTACATGTTAAGAGAGACAATCTATTAAATGGTTCATTATTATATTAAAATATCAGATACAATTAAAGCCAAGCATTCTTGTAAAAAACATAAATAACAATTTAAAATGTTTCATTTATTCAATAAAATCAGTTTTATATACCACAGACAATGATCCTTAAAGAATTTTAAAATATGCAAATTGTTGGTACAGAAAGCAATAACATTTTATAAAAATTTGAAATTCCAATGAAAATCGATGATATAGATAAATTTGTGAAGAAAGTTGACTTTTCAGTAAATGTTGATTCTATTATTGAAAATTTTGAAATTTACCCACTACAAATAACAACAAAAAGGATAAACACAAAAATGTATTATATTTTACAAACAATAAACTTTAAAGATTTGCCAAAATTAATTTCAACGCAAATATAATAATCATCAGAAGAGAATTTTCCTCTCTCATAAGAATATATAAATTTAAAGGTAAATGAAATGGTCATGAAGAATATTGATCAACAAGAACTAACTGATATAAATAATGATCCTCTGAAATATTTACTGGGCCATCATTTTGAAAATTAGAGCCACTTACAACTCATTAAATTTACATGGCTTACTGTAGCGTTACTTGAACGAAAAACTTGGTGTGTGTGTGTGTGTCTATATATATAAGTTGATTGATTTCCAAAATACAGAATAAAATTCATATTTTCTTATTTGGTGCTATCTTACAAAATTGCTTAAAAAAGGGGCTCTCTGTACAATAAACTCTCTATTCTAAGACCTTTCATGGTCCCCAGGAAAAGGGTTGTTATTTCAAAGGGGTTGTTTTTGAAAGAACTTCTTCAACTAGATTTGTTTCATGGTTCCCCAAAAAAAGGGTTACTTTGAAAGGATTTGTATTTCAGGGGTCTTAGAAATGAGAGTTGACTGTACGATGCTTCTAATGGATACTGTCAGCATAAAAAAGTTTGGTTGAATATGGTTACATTTTTTATAGATATGACAAATTTATCTAAACTATTGATAAGGCCACCATTTTGAAAATCAGTATCTGATCTCACTTAAATCATGTAAGTTTACATAGCCTACTGTAGCACTACTGGTGTGCAACATTTGGTGGAAATTAGTTGAATGGTTCCTGAAGTATGACAAAACATTCAATTTTCCCATCTCCACTATTCTACAAAAAGAACAGCAAAAGAGTATCTCTATATGCACAATCAATGGTTTTAATGAATACTGTTAGCATACAAAATTTAGTTGTATTTTGTTGAATTGTTTAACAGACATAAAATAATATTAAATATTAACACCACTTAAAAAAAAGACTGCTGCACTTAAAACATGTAAATTTATATGCCTTACTGTAGCACTACTTACATGAAAATTTGGAGGGAATTGGCAGATTTGTCCTTGAGATATTACATAAAAAATCAATTATCTTCACATGGTGATCTTTCTAAATAGAAGGTAATATATTATAACATTCAGTGATTGTCATGGGTAGTGCCAGTATACAATATTAAGTTATAATTGGTTATGTATTTTCATAGATACAGCATACTAATCTAAAATGTTTATATAGCCACCATTTTGAATATAAGTTTCTGACTCACTTGAAACATAATATAGCGGCCAGAGTTGGGGCCGCTCACAGATGTAACAATTACAGCAGAGGCGGCGGCCAGAGTTGGGCCACCCACCATGTTTTACAAACAAATTACTTTACCCAGTCAGTAAATAAGTATATAAGGGAACCTCAACACACTACCCCCCTCCCCAGATGCTTCCACCCGTGCAAAGAATCAATCAGTGTGTTTCTTGTTGGAGCCGACGACGCCAGGGTTCAGCAAGGCTGACGACTGATAGCAATTCCACTGACCAGGCCTAGAGGGGTCCCTAGTCCTCTACATCAGGGTGAGCATAATCGGATTGGTAGATTGCAAGGCTATCTCTCGGGACTCCGTCGGTTAACTATCCCCTCATTAATTCAATATACTTGCAAGGATAAGAAGGTCACTCTTAACTTGTCTATTTAATAGAGAACGTGAACCATGTGTAGAGTTGTTAGAAGAGTAAATGTTTTGTATTGTTCAGCTTAATTAAAGTTGTATCATTCCCATTAATGTAGTTAATGTTATAACAAAAGAGTTTTATGTTAGTGAATTCAAAGTATCTCGTGTCATTTGCCATTGAGCTTACCACCCCCATGAAGTCGATCTCTTATACAGATTAACCTAACTGAGACAGTCACCCTAGAATATAGTGATAAGCGTGTGAAAGGATTAAGGAAATAGGCAGGTAACGGGACGAACGTTACACTGGTGGAGACATCTATTGTTCCACCTAGCGTTTATGCGAGTAAGCTTTAATTTAGGAATTCTACCAGCCGAGTGCGCTTCATGCTACAGATTATGAACGACATAAGAAAATAAAATGTGGCTGCGCTTTGCGCAAACCACAGCATGCTTACACACAGTATTTTAATGATAATTACCTTATATATTAATTCTTTTCTCTTCAAGTATTTTTCAGTAAATTCAATCTAGTAGTGAGTACTATTTTCGGAATTGTGTTAGTGTGCCAGTATAAATGTTTCATTGTACAACTAACGTATTCATGACAGAATAGGTAATAGCTGTTTCCTCCCACACCGTCAGGGCAAGCGCTGTAAGCGAGCGTGTGCAAGGTTACTTAGCCACATGCGCTAGTCAGCAGTCCACCCCGATGGCCTTGCCAGCCAGCACGTTGAGTCACGCTGCCCACCTCCAGTGCCTTGCAGTGGTTTAAGCATGCTTTTATTTCAGCAATGCACGTATACAGCTTATTCCTGCAAGTGGGAACGTCTGTTCCTTTGTAAGCAAGAAAGTCTCCATTTGGTTTTGTGTGTTTTGGAGAACTTTCCAATTCCTTCTCTTTTTGTATTTAGAACTAATTATAAGTCACACAGTGCATGTTTTTACATCACACAATTTTATTCTACAATGCAGAAATGAGTACAGAACCGAAATCTACTGCACAAGCAATAAAGAAATTGGTTAAAACACTACTAATTGAGTCAAGCGATGCTAAACACACAGTTGAAATACACAAACAATTAAGGAACCACTTAACCAGTGCAAACACAGAATCAATCGCCATAGTACACACCTCAACTACAGAACAGATTTCACCACTTGAACATACTTTTCAACAACCACACCAATCAACATTTAACAAGGCTGGTAAAAGCGGATATTTCCAACCACGCCCACTCCACACACTTCAGACAACAGATCCACTTTTAATTTTCATTTCCAGCATGAATACTGAAATCACTGAACACGAGTACACGAACATACATCAGACCCCAGAACACACTACTAACACGGCTGAATTACATAACTTTACACCAGCACAAATACACGCCATTGTAGTCTAACCACCACACCAAATCCCCACATTCACAGGTGAGAATAATGAAAATGTGGAGGAATTTTTAGAAACCTTCAACACCATCAGTGAGTTAAATAATTGGACTAACCAGAAAAATGACACCGCACAAAAGTTTTACCTGCAAGGTACAGCCAAGCGGACTTATGAGAATATATATTACGCCACTGGAGAGCAAATTTCTTGGTAACACCTACAAAACAAGCAAGCTATTAGACAAATTCACAAAGCTAGACACCAAAGACCATTACAGACAGCTGCTACACTCCAAGAAACACCAACCAGGTGAAAGTTGTCAGGCTTACATAGAATATTTAACATTCTATAAGAATAAGTGTGAACCACAGTTGCCAGAGCAAGAATTCATTAAAATAATTTGGAACACTCTGTCACCAGCCGTTGCCGACAAACTCGTGTCATTACAAAACAACACACTGAACCAGCTATTACACAACATCAAATCCATTGAGCTTGGCATATACAGTTACAACCCGATCAATGAACACAAATCACTCAGTACACAACATGTCAAACTCCAAGAGGAGATAACTATGTTGAAAGAACAATTACACAAATTACAAAACATGAACAGACAGCACCACACCCAGAACCAGTGAGTTATGCTAAACACCATATATTTCAACACCAGTACAGAGAACCCACCCAAAGAGTCACACCAATTCACATCAGGTTTGATAGTCCCATGGCATTTGAAATGATACAGAGTAGGGATCACTATTATAAAATCAACGAACCAAGAATATTACAGATACACGAGAGAAAATCAGGCAGGCCCCTTCAGAGCAATTACGAACATACAGAGGAGGAAGTTCATGGGGATAATTACACGGAAAAACGTGTCTCCCCCACCCAGGAAAGGAACAACATAGTTTGTGATGCGTGTACGACAATCTTTAATAAAGTTGTGCCACAGTGATCATATGCTGACATTGCGAAATTTAATTCACATAGCAACCAGGAGATGATATACACACAACTCCTACCACAGAGACACATCAGAAACAAACAACAAATAAGTGAACAGAATATTGTGTCCAATATAAAATTCATGCCATTTGCAATCACAGAAAATGAGGTAACACAGTGTAAACTTTCGTCTCCATGAATTGCCCGTATACCGCCACCTGCAGGGCTGCAAAACAAACACGGCTCACTGTCCCCTCCCCCTATCCAGGTCGACATTGTCCCACCACCGCCGCCGCGTGCCACACCAAGCGTTGTTGCCAAGTCACTGCAATCCAACTGACCTCAAAAAGTAAGCAGGCCACACAACCTTGGCTCAGACACCTGCACCCTCTGTTGTTATATGGAACACTAAGTAAGTCACTGCCCATTGCTCCCCCACCAAAATTTTGAATTTCAAATGAACATAGGTGATTGTTTTAAGAGATTTAAACAAAAGTTACAGCTGACACCGAACACTGTCTTTCTAGGACACCACATGAATAACAGTGTCGCAGACAATAAAATTTGTTATGCAAACACGAGTCGCCAGGCCTGCAATGTACTTACTGAGCAAGTCTGCAGCTCAATCTAGTACAAATCAACATTCACATCAGCCTACAAAACTGGAGTGTCAACATGCCGGCTTGCGAACGTCAACACCAAGAGAAGTTGTCAAAATAAAAGGGGGAAAGTAATACGGACTACTCAATACCAGGTGCTCACGTAGCATTGTAGCCAGCACACTTATTTCAACACAACACCTGCAGCCATTGCGAGAACATATTGCTTTAGTTGGCACAACGTCTGTATTAGCAACACCTAAATTTCAACCCAACTATCAATTTATGCATTTCTGGACACACATACCCACAAGACTTTTTAGTTGTGGATAATTTGAAACAGAATTTAATATTAGGAGTAGACTTTATAAAGAAATATGATGTAATTTCTCTTTAAAAACACAATGTTCTTTTCATTAACGCTAATCATTCCAATAAGTTACTTCAGGTACCGATACACTTGGGTACTACCATACATGACACCAATGCACCCATTGAGCATTATTTTAATGAATTAGACAGTTTTTAAGGTGAAGAACAGACACTCCCTAAGATCAACAAGAAGTTAACAAACAAACTGCGATAATTAACAATATTATTAACAAATATAAGGATAGGTTTGCTAACAGTATATTAGAACTATCTGAAGCCAGGAACCTTGAGATAAAGCTTGACCTTACCACAGATAAGTCCGTAGCAACCAGGCCTTATAGGATAAGTCCAAAAATTTGTGATGAACTGTTAATACAAATTAACGATATGGTACAGACGGGGATGATAGAGGAAGTGGACTCACCTTATTCTGCGCCAAGTTTTGGTGTTTTAAAGAAAAACTGTGGTTTAATATTCCTAACTAACTTCTGAAAACTTAATATTTAACAAGAGTGCAGTACCCTTTACCCTGCACCGAAGAAATTTTGAATGCATTACAGAACTCCCACTACATTACGAGTTTAGATTTATTTTCAGGATTTTATAGTACTCCTGTTAGACAACAAGACTGTTATAAATTAGCATTTAGCATCGATGGAGTAGGGTTGTTCCAATATAAAACATCGCCTCAGTAATTTCAAATGTTCATAACTTCACTATTAGGACCTCTACAATACAGCCGCCATAGCCTATATTGATGATATTTTTATTCTAGTTAATTCATTTGAGGAACATATAGCAAACATAGAAACAGTTTTTGCGCACCTGCGCATCTTCAATGTTAAAGTCAATACATGGAAATGCACTTTTGCAGAACAAACTGTTCAGGTACTTAGCCACATCATCACTCTGCAAGGTATTTCTACTGATCCAGAAGAAGTGCGCACTATTGAACACATGGCTTCACCAACTAATCATAAACAACTGCATACATTCTTAGGCATGACATCATACCTTAGAAGGTATATAATGAATTATGCTACTATAGCATAACCACTAATCGAATTAACCAAACACAATGTACCCTACAAATGGGAAGATATCCACCAAAAGGCATTTGTAAACCTTAAGAAAGCAATTTTAGCAGCACCTGTGTTACAGAAATTTGATGAGCAGAAAAAACATAATACTAGCTTGCAACACCAGAAATGATGCGGTAGGAGGAGCCCTTATGCAGGTGGATCCGCAGACAAAGCAACATAGTAGTATTATTGCTTTTGCCTCAAAAAAGTTATAGCTTAATGAGTCGAGATGGAATGCAACAGAGAGAGAGCTTGGGACTATACATTATATATGTAATCATTTTCAGCAATACTTGAATGGGTGCACCTTCATTATAGAGACGGATCATGCCAGCCTTAGATATTTACGCACCATGGCCGAACATGACATCCACATTCAAAAGATGGCAATTGCACTAAGTGAATATGATTTTGAGCTGCATATTATAAAAGGCAAATTAAACCCCTTACCAGACGCCTTAAGTCGAATCACCACCGAAACAGATACGAAAAACAAAATGTCACTATCAACAACACTACATACACAATTAAGCAAAACATGCTCAACTGCACAATATTGTATAAGGCCATGGAAGAATGTATCTTACAAAACCCTGAAAACATGATGAAATTAAGAAAAGGATTGTTAGGTATACAGTCAACAATTGGGCCTTCATCAAACACTTTTTCAGAAATGACATACAGCCCAAAGACAAAACTAGCACTGTAAAAGCCATCACTGATGAAATAATTTTTCCTATACAAGCCATTTGCAAAGTCATTAAACATTGTACCAAATTAATATAGAGGTAATCATGGACAACAACCCTAATAGCATTAAAACTAATTGTATTGATCCCCTTTAACCTGTAAAATCATAATTGTGAACAAATATGGAAAGCCACACTTCTTGCCTATGTACAACCATGAGCAGGAATACATAAAAATCGATGATGTGTCTATCCTGCATTTATATCTTATTGCCATCTTTTGCTGGGGAATCTGAGCGTGACCCACACATAAAGCAATTAAAACTCGCATTAGAGACCCCACAGCAAGCTGACACAAAATACAGTCGACTTAGTCGCTGTTATGGTATTGCAGCAAATGGTGAAATATATCTTAAAGTGAACACGCCACAAGGCCCTAAAAAACTGACATTAGTGCCCGAAGTACATGAGATTATACAAGCACACCACAACGCAATTTTCGGGGGAGGTCACTTTGGTGTATTTAAAACACTCCAAAAGATCAAACAAACTTACCACTGGGATGCCATGACTAACGATGTAAAAAATTATGTCTGCGCTTGCCAAGTATGCCAGAAAACAAAGAGCCTAATACCAAGCCTACAGGTCAAATGATGTCCATTCCGCCTCAACCTCTTTTTAAAACTTGGGCTCTTGATGCGAAAGGACCCCTCCCTGCCACTACACATGGAAACAAATATATTTAGGTAATGACCAAATATCTGAGTCGCTATGTTGTTGCTAAGGCAATTTCATCAATAGACTTGTACAGAGTTTATTAAGCAGGTAATTTTACAATTTGATTGCCCTGAACAAATTCTTACTGATAGAGGCACTAGTTTCCAAAACGAGTTAGTAACTTATTAATGATGTTGGGAATTAGGAAACTAACCACGACAGCATATAACCCCAGATGTAATGGTCTAGTCGAAGCCACCAACTGCATTGTAGGCGAACAACTCACCGCATGCGCTAATGCCGACCAAGCTAATTGGGACCTTTATGAAGAATTTATTATTTTCAACTACAACACAAGTGTGAATACTACAACTAAATATACACTGTTTTATCTACTCCATGATGTCGAGGCTGCACTACCAGTGCAAATTATTGCAACAAAATATTAATAGGAATCGGTTGAATGTTTCCTGAAGTATGACAAAAACTTAATTATTTAATATAGGTTCATCTTAAAAATTGATGGAAAAATGAGGCTCTATATACACAAATTTGATTGTTATAATAGATGCTGCCAGCATACAAACGTAAGTTGAAATTTATTTACAAAAATTGCAGATATAGCATACTAAACAAAAATGTTTAAAGAGCTGCCATTTGAAAGTAATATCTGAGCCCACTCAAAACCAATTAATTTACATGAACTGCTGTAGTGGTAATTGTCTGCCAAATTGGGTAGAAAACTGCTGGTTTTTCTGAAGATCTAACATAAAAATTATATTTTTTTCATGTGATGCTATCTTACAAAATGGCGTAAAAACTATACTTTTGTGTAGATAAATTTGATAGTTATAAAATATGCTGTTAGCATACACAGTAATTTTGGAATTGATTACATGATTTTGAGGATATAGCAGACTAAGCTGAAATGGCTATATTGCAGCAATTTTGAAAATAAGTGTCCGACTAACTTAAAACATACCAGTTTACATTGACTGCAGCAGTATTACTTGTGTGCCAAATTTGGCAGTAATTGGTCAATTGTTTCCCAAGACATAATATAAAATCTTCATTTCTTCATGTGATGTTTTCTCACAAAATTGCAAAGAAAAGTGTGTATTTATTGGCAAACATGACGCTCATAACAAATAATTTCATACAAAAAATTTGCTTTAAATTCACAGAACTGTATCGTAGTTGTATCAAACAAATTTAAAATAGTTTTGCCGCCATCACTTTGCAAATAAAAATAGCCTTATCAATTTGAATTGCATCCATTTACATTGACTACAATAATGTTACAAAATCTTGGCTTCTGGGTAGTAGCCAAGTCACTGTTGTTTTCCTTCCCAATGTTTTGGAAGATTGCAGCCTCCATCTTCAGGCCGAAGTAGTAGCAGAGATAACTGTTACCTTCTGAGTCTCTGCCACTGCCAATCTCTCATTTGTCCCCGGAAGGCTGTCGTGTCATAAGACCAGAAACCGAAGTTCCCATAGCTCAAGTGAGTTTGTTATCTAATGACAGTCTGACAGACTTGGGTCAAATCACTGAGCCCGCAGCGGGCTGCCATGTTTATGTTTTAACTGGGATCCAGGCCCGTATTTATAGCTGTTAACCACTGTTGCTATATTAGAAAATTTACATGTAGGGTCTTATCTGCAAAGGAGTGAAGCTCCCACCAGTCTCTTAACTGGAGTGTTGTAGTGTCGTGATGTCTGTAGAACATGTTGTAGTGTTATTTGCAAGTGGCTAGTTAAAATTGCGTGTAATGTGTTGGTGAGTCCCTAAAAACTGAGTCACTTCTCATAGACAACCCAGCTTGTTCATCATCAGCCCTTACGGTACTGCAAGTAAGGGTCCGGCCTTGCTCTTATTATCCAGTCATTTCATTGTGTGGCATTTTTGAAAAAAGTTGCATGTTATTAGTACACTTTTCTGTTACCCCATGTACCAGGACTGTTGTCAGCCCTGGTCAAAACTAGGGTTGACCAGTGTAGTTGGCATACCTACATTAGCCTCCCAAAGGGCATCATTTGAAGATTTTCCTTAAAACTAAAAAACTGCCCTTGCATCCTTAAATCTATTTTTTTTTATTTTTAAAGAATTTTTATATTTTTTCTTTTGTTTTCAATGTCTTTAATCTTTTATTTGGTTATTTGTTTTTAAACTTTTATACTTTTTTTTGTAAGATTTCTGAATTTTTTTAAAACTAAAACTAACTTGAATCTAATGCCCCTAACCAAGTCCTGACCTCCCATGTGTGCCTCTCAGCCTGGATTTCTGACAACAGAGTACGACGAAACTATCTGCCAGTGCACCCACACGAGCTGCCTTGACAGGGCGTAAGTATGCGACATGTGGGAGGGCGCTGTGTGTGTATTTTGTGGGTGTGCATGTCTGCAGAGTGTAGTGAAGTGTAGTGAAGTGAGCTGAAATCGCCTAGAACAAAGTAGTTTGGTTAAATCTTGTCCCGGACCAATTAGAAAACTCCGACCGCTCAGGAGACATAATGAATTAAGTTATTTATTTAAATTACCTTTATATTTATTTTTGAATTAGTCTGAAAATGACAGACTTGAGTGTTTCTTGGAAGGTCCAGGGAGCTCCACTCGCTCCATTGTTTCGTGTGAACCGAGCTAGAAATGACTTGGTCAAGGTAGTTTTGTTAAATGTGTAGATTTTTGTCCTGGACCAATCAGAGAAATCCGCCGGCCCGAGAGTGGTTTTAAATATTGTTTTAATTAAAACCCATCGTGTTTCCATGTTGCAGAGTAATTAAAATTTCATCTTAAATTATTTTGATTATTTAATTATGTGTGTGTATGGGTAGTGAAGTCAACCTTAATACACAGGCAGAGAATTCTAAAATGAATTAATCATACACCTGTGCACTTGGAGGTTGGTTTATGAATGTGGTGAATTATGAATGTTAATTAAACTCATTTTAATTTATTCATGTGTGGGGACACCAGCGTACAGTATTGATGCAGCCTTTGGTTGAAATCAGGGATAAGATGTATAGATAATCAGGGTTTATATTTACATGGCTCTAGTGGGTCATATTCAGATATTTGATTTATAAGGGGGTTGTCATGTTCTTGAAACTTTCAACAAGGTTTCTATTTCTACAAATTATTACTTTTTTAATATAGTCCCTTTTTAAAATCTGATGAATTGTTTCATTGTTGGTATACCAGCCTGCATCTGCTATTGCTCGAAGGAAATTCTTTTGTGTTATCTGAACTTTCTGTATGTGTGTTGGGGTGGCGTAATCCCATATTTCACAGACATACAGTAGTAGGGGCCTTATGATTTGCTTAAAGAGCTGTAGCCTTTTCCCACTAGGGAATTGAGGTGCTATTAGCATTGGATATAAAATTATTAAATTCCCTGTAAGTGGTCTATCTAAAGTCAGCCCTAAATATTTGGCAGTTTTAATATTTGGAATATTAGTATTACACATTTTAAGTTCCCTGTCAGGCTGAGTGTGTTTTTTTGTGATAATTAAGTTAGTTGATTTTGCTGCATTTATTTTAATTCATCAGCGGGTGTACCACTGTTATAATGCAGTGAGCTATATTTGCACGCCTACTAAGAAATATTTTTATTGGCTGACTGGTTGTGGCCATGTCATCTGCTTGCATTCTTTTCTACTTCCAAACTGTCCTTTTTGGATGTTCTAGTCATAAGAGAAGAAAACAACCACTTGAGCCACAAGGTTTGTTGGAAGCTAACACACACAGACCAGTATCTACAAGCAAATTCACACCATCTGCCATCACAGCTAATGGTTACTCCAGAATGGAAATAAACAAAGCCTTGAAGCCACCTAAAGACAAAACGAACACTGCTAAGCTGCCCAACAAATCTGTCATTCCGTAAATCAAAGGACCTCCGAACAGCTGGCTCAACTTCTCAGGAAAAACCATTTTCTACACAGTACTGAAACCATTAACAATATTAGAGACACTCTTGTCTCAGTAAAAAACAACACCCCAGCAGAACAACTAGCAGGTGTAGACCAGATTCTATGCTCATGTGGAAAGGTATACATAGGACAAACTGGAAAGAGAGTCATCACAAGGGTAAAGGAACATATCAGAGACTACAAACAGGAAAATATTTGGTCGGCCATAGCAGAACACTCAGTTGAAATCAAGCAGAGTATTGAGTTTGACAGATATAGTACAATAGAAAATATCTCCAATTACAAGAAAATATACACCCAAGAGATGATAGAAATATCAAAACACCCATCCAACATAAACAGGGAAGACTTCATCCTGAAGATGGAGGCTGCATTGTCTTCCAAAACATTGGGAAGGAACAGTGATGCAGCTACTACCCAGAAGCCAAGATTTTGCAGACAAGGGCCATGAAATCCTACAAACTTTACAATAGTGTTACTTATGTGTCAAATTAGGAGAGCATCAGGGTAATGGTTTTCGAGATAGAATATAAAGAGTTTTATTTTTTCATGTGATGCTTTCTTCCAAAATGATCTACTAACAATGTTATCCATCTCTTAATTCAATACTTACATAATACACTGTAAATATACAAAATTTTGTTTAAACAGGTTAAATGGTTCTACAGATTTGACAAACAGCCTGAATATTAAAGTGGCCAATACTGTGTAAGCAAGCATGCGGCATAGTCGAAATCTCGTGTCAAAACCCCCTATTCTCAGACACAGTGGACATCCAGTCAGCCGAGGCATCACGCGTCAAGAACAGTAGTGGTAAGAGTTTTTCTGGCATCCAACGTGGTGCTTTTGCCGGGAATAGTAGTGACTAGACCACATGAACAGGTCAGCCAGACCCAGCCAAGAACTGCTCGGACTTTGGAGAGTCCAATAAACACCCCGCGGTGCTCAACCGCACCCAGAATGTCCATAACTGACATGAGCAAGCACGAGCTCAGCCTAACAGCCACAACCACAACCAAGCACGCTGTTCGAAGCCGAACTGCTCCAGCATCGGGAACCACTGAATACAATACGCCCATTGTCAACAATGATATCATTATTTCTGCCTAGGCTGGGCAGATGAACACCGCTTCACAGATGGCCTTGAATACCATAGTGATGGTTGTAGAACATGTCAAACGGCATTCTGCAGTGGGATAACCTGTCCAGGGTGTGGTACCCACACAGTGTGTTATATCCTGTGCGGGGAGACCTACAACCATAGATGTACAGGTTAGCCAGAGGAACGCATCACCAAGCCCGGAATGGTTTGTCAATGCGAGGTTTGTAGGCACGCTGTTGAATAGACAGCAAAATTCAGGACCGGCCTCCCACCACAGCACTGCACGTTGCACATGAGAGCCTCAATAGCCAGAGTTTGCGAGACTCCCCACGAGGACCAACTAGTGTTCACAGCCAAACGTGAATGAGAATTTTGCACCCACGAAGTGCCCGAAACGCAATGGGTCTCATGAGCACATGCCAAATTGGAGGGCAAAGCCCTTGACTGGTGGCAAAAATATAGCAAATTTGTTTCAAAGTGGAGCCAACTCAGTAGCTGACTCACACAACAGTTCACAGATGAAGAGGTACTGGCTTACCTCGCTATGGAGTTTTATAGCTGCACCTAGACACCAGATGAGAAAGTCTAAATCTTTGTCTGATGTACGGTTCAAATGTACCAAAGGATTTTCTCAGACAGAGATGAGGAAAGTTGTGTGGGGCAGGTAACCTGCCTGTTGTTATCTCAACGCAGAAACATTCTACTCATCCCCAAACCACTCACTGTGGATGATCTGGTAGACTGAGCACAGTAAGCAAAGCGCAATTTTAAAGAGGAAGCTATCCTCGACCAACCAAAACAAACAAAGTAAACGCAGTCAGAGAATGCAGCCATCAGCTCCACGCTTACCGAAATGTTGGTATGGCCTCGCATACCATTTCAACAGAGACTGCCTGCAGTGGCTAACAGCGGCTAACGCAAAGGCAGAACGAGCAGAAGAAGGGGGTGTAAATCGTACACCGCGTACCACCCTAGTTGAGTCAAATCATAAGTGTGTCCCGCAGAAAGGAAAAGCTGCCAGTGGGGGGTCAACAGGGGCGACCCCGTCAGTCAAGAAGGGCAAACCGTCCAGCTCTTAGACGAGGAAGCTGAAGTACCCGAAGCCCTGCACATCGAAGTTCACATCAACGGGAAGAACGTATTGGTGCTGTCAATTTCGTCAGGTGAAACATTCTCACAGAAGAACAACGGGCAACCCTACGTCCTCACACCAAAACCGTGAGAATGGCAAAACCGGACTGTATGTTTACCGTTGACAGCTATACAACCCTTGCTGTTGAGCCTCACAAAATAAAGACCCAAGCAGAGTTCGTCATGTCACCAGACATCCAGGAGGAATTAATACTAGGCTACCCATGGCTTCAGCAGCAACATTGCATAATAGACAATGGGCAACAGAAAGTATACCCGGGCAACAACCAACGTATCACCATGAATTGGTAACACCGACCTGACCTCACGTAACCTCAAGCTCTCTGTGAAGAGGAAATTAACCACGAACTTACTGAGATGCAGTTCCAACAATTGAAAGAAGGCCTTGACAAACATGCTGAAGCTTTTGGCGCTGGGGGAACGTTGTGTCAGACACGAACAACCCAGTATGAGATACAGTTGAACATACCAGACCCCATTTAAAACCGACCATTCAAGGTTTCAGGTAGGCGCCACCGCCTAATAATGGAACAGCTGGATGACATGAAGCCCCAAGGAATCGTCGAGCCCTCAGACTCACCATACAACTCTCACATTGTACTTGTACCTAAGAGGGATGGACAACTGAGGTTCTGCGTGAATTACAAAGCACTGAATGATGCTACGCTACCGATTCCACCACCTGCCCTTGACCTAGTGCACATTTTGCGGGACATAGGAGAGGTGAAATTCTTCAGCACCTTGGACATGCAGTTGGGCTATTGGCAAATAGCGGCACACCCAGACAGCCGGAAGTACACTGCATTCACAACTGGAAGGAGTGACACTTCAGTTCAGAGTCATGCTCTTCAGACTCAAGAATGCACTAGTCTGGACTTGTCTTGAGGGTAGTTATCCTCAAGACAAGTCTATATGAGCAATTCAGGAAGCTGAGGAACCACACACCAAGAGGCAGCTCCAACGCTATCTCAGTTTGTGTAACTGGGTCTGAGACTTCATGCCCAATATCGCCGAACTCCTGGCACACCTACACCCATTGTTGGGAAAGGAAGCACAGTGGCGGTGGAGACCTGTAGCCATTTGCTAAGCCCTGCACCCCAGGGCAACAACAAAAGTTCAGCAGAGATAAATAGTTTGCAAGCAGTATTGGATCAGTTATGCAGGAAAAACACACAAGATCTCTTCGAAAAAAAAATATATATATATAGACACACACACATTTTTAACCATTACACCAAATACACTACAAAGATCCAAAAAGTTGCAAATGCACAACAAACTACAATAGATACCTTGTACTACATTCCATTTTCCCATCCTAAAACATTTTACTGCTATTTTATTCTTTATATCTAGTAAAATTACATTCTCTAAAACTTTCATATTAAAAACACACTGGGGACAAAAATATCTGAACTTTGATCACAGCAAAAGTTCCAAAAACCATTTTCTACACTTTGTAGTTACCACCATCATTTAAAATACTGGTTTCTTAAAATCTCTCTTTCATGGCTGGAAAAATATTTTCCATCTAACAACACATCTTAACATGTTGTATTAAGAAGAATGGATTTTCAATGTAAATTTTTCCATAATTTTCTAGCATGAAATATTTGTCCACAAGGACATTTATGACATATTTTGTCTTAACCTCTGAAATGTGTAACTTTGCATTTACACAAAATTGAATGTTACAAGAGGAACATCTTTTAAAACCACATAAACTAAAATTACGTCATATGTCATATTTTTCTGTTTCTTTGGTTTTTCAATATTTAATTTATTTAACATTCAAGAAAAAGGCTGTTGTTAACTCTCACTGGTCTCTTAGAATAAACTTAAATAACCTAAGTTCTGAATAAAATTATTTACGTAAAAATTTTAAGTACAACAAACATCTTTTAACTATAAGTGCTTTAAAAAAAATGCCTTAAAGCAATTCTTTTGTGAACCATATTTCATTCCAATACGTGGAATAAAATTTTTACTACCTGCCTAGACCAACATGTCCCTTTTGCTACATTTTCTTTCATAAGGACCCTAACTACTATCAGTCAGGTACTTATCTTGTGGTCCAGGACCCCAGCAACCATCTCGCCCCGATAACACGGCTGCAGAGGTTAATATATCATAAATTTATAGGGGCGGGCCCCCACCAAAACAGGGTGCAATGTTACATTTTGAAAATCTGACCAATATATTAAACACTCCCATGGTAGGTTCTAGAAAACCATGCACTTTCTATGAATTCCGAACCAGTGTCACCATATATAATATTCAAACTCACGCGATGGCTGAGCAGGCCACGTGATACCAGCGCCGTGCAACGGAACGGAGCAGAACCAGCACTCCGCTGTTTAGTTTGACGGTGGAGGTCGAGGCAGCATTTTTATGTGCTGGGTCTTTTATGATTCTTTGCAGCACATTTTAAAGTCCATGAATACATCACGTATCGGTCACCAACTTCAGTCACCTGATTCAGAATATAAGGTAAGAAAATAGTCTTCAATATTTATTACTATCTTTGCATGAAATATTTTCATTTATCACTTTCTACATTGTACAACTGAAAGGCAGGCACAATGGTGACGTAGATGGGGCGTAGTTGAATGAGTCCAGTGGGGTGGGTGGGAATTTCCCATGCAAAAATAGACCACCTGTCTCACACCTGAACATCATGTCACATTCCAGGCCCTCAAGACCAGCATCCAGAACATCCAATGCTTGCATCAGCCACAAGGAGAAGAACCCCTGATCCCGCAGACCGACGCATGCCAAAACGGGCTAGGTGCCGTATTATATCAAGAGGATCCGGATGGCAAGCCCCTTGTCATAGCATACGCCAGCACCCGGCTCAATGCCAGAGAAAAAATACCATATCAACAAGCAAGAATGCATCGCTGTTATGTGGGCAATCCAAAAATATTGCTACCACTTGGAGGGCACCCACATCATTTTCAGAGCAAACAGAAAACCAACTCAAGTGGCCGAGAGAGTCGCAAACAATAAGGCCAAGCTTGGAAGGTGGGACCTATTTCTTTCCGAGTTTGATTTGAAAGTCCAACACTGCCCAGGCAAGAACAACGACCTTCCTGATGCCTTATCTCAACAGCCCATCCTGGATGACGAAGCCAAGCCAGAGGAAGATGTGGACTGTATCTTACCACCTGGATCTCTGAAGCGCAGCCCGAAGAACAAATCCGGCCGGAACCAGATAGAAAGACACCAGCAGCAAGACTCCGACATAAAGGAACGTCTGCACAAGCATCCGCAATGGATTACGCTACGAGACGACGTCTGGTAGCGCAATAATCAGCTGGAAGCAAAGTGGATGACCTTGATACTGAAGGACTTGTGCATCGAAATCTGCCGGCATTTCCACGATAAGCCTCGAAAGCCGCACACGCCATGGAAACAAATAGCCGCTGATTTAATGGGACCCTACCCCCGCAGCACCAAGGGAAATAGGTACCTATTGTTCGTGACAGATTTTTTTCTAGGTAGGTAGAAGCCTTCTCTCTGTTGAGCCAAGAGACCCACCACATAATTGGGAAGTTCAGCAATGAAATTTTCCCAGCTGGGGATACCCGCAGAGCATTCTGACTGAAAACGGGATCCAGTTTTCTAGTAAGAAGTAGCTATTAGAATGTCAAGAATGGGGAGCTGAAATGTGCACAACTCCACCATACCACCCGCAAGCCAACCTCACAGAGCGGAGAAACCAAGAGCTCATGAAGCACCTCTAACTCAGTGTGGGGGAAAACCAGAAAAACTGGGATTGCCACATTCCAAAGATACTCTTCACTTTGTATCGCCGCATGAACAAAGCTGTCAACTTGAACCCCAGTCAGCTCCTACTGGACCAGATGCTACAGTGCCAAGGGGACTGGCAATGGAAACACGAGCTCACTGAAATGCCTATACCTGAAGCTACGCATCTAGCCGTGCTGAACCGGACAGATAAGGCAAGGGACTGTCAAGATGCGTATATCTCGAAGAAATATCAGCCACCACGCACTGGTGTATGAGCCTTTGTAATGGGTAAAATCGTCCTACTCTGCAGTCACCCTCTGAGTCGAGGCAACAATCAATTTAGTACGGGGCTTGCCGGAAAATGGGAAGACCCCTACAAAGTCATCAGATGCCAAGAAATTGTGTATTAGAGCGATGACCAGTTAGGGCGCATACACAAAGCCACTAGGGGACAGATGACGCCCTACCCCAGAAAGGCCCCGGAATCTGTCATACACACCCCAGCATATATTTTTTTCTGACATGCTACATGATGTAGAAGAATCTGCTGATCACAATCCTCCAGAGGAAGCTCGTACGTCGCAGCCTAAGGAGCAGGATGAGGGAGAGCAATCTAACAATGGAACTGTATATTCCATGCCCACATGAATAGTTTCCAAAGTCCAAAGCCAAGGAATCAGAACGGACATTACATGAATAGTTTCCAAAGCCCAAAGCCAAGGAATCAGAATGGACACTGTCTTCGACACCTTCTGAGTTCCACAGAAAGTTCGCAAACCGACCCGGAAAGTGCAAGCCCAACATAACTGAAGTATCTTGGCGAAGACTGCTAGATCGAGAACTGAGACATCTCCGGCCTCATCAGAACACCACCACCAAGAGAATGTCAGCCACCAGTCCTACTGAACGCACAGCGGTCTAGAAACCAACACCTTGACAGATTACGCCTGAACCCCCAGCTCCAGCAAGCCAACTCTGCGTGAAGCCTGCACCGTCGGACAACGTAGCTGCTGCTGCAGAGACACCGCCTTCCACAAGAGAGGATCCTACCAGAATTACCACGCCACATGAGGTCACCTCCCAGGCCTCCATTCAGCTGGTACCAGTGGCCGCAATCACCCCGGATTGTACCGCTGCCCTAGCAGCCAAGTCAACTCTCAACGCAGAAACTGCTTCCTTTAAGTTTCCGGCGTCACCATGCGCTGCGGTCGACTCCCAGGCCCAACGCCTCAGATGAGAGGAAGACTTCACCGAGGCTCCTGCCTCACCTAACCGATCTGTCTTTTTTATGACAACCCCCCAGTCTGTTCACAGGTCACCAGTGCTGCCCAACGCTGCAGATGTCCCTATGGCCACTCGTCCTAGACAAGAGGAGGACCACGCTGAGACACCTGTCTCACCAGCTGTGCAGGACGTCTGACTGGCCATGCCTTCTAGACGAGGGGAACCTCTGTCATTTCCGTGTCCACCTCTGTTCAGTCTGTTCACAGGTCACCATTACCCAACGCCATGTCAGTTCCAATGGCTGCTCTTTCTGCACAAGAGGAAGACCTCGCAGAGATGCCCCATGCAGCCACAGCCCAAGCCAACCTAGTGACCTCATGTTCCGAATGTGAGGAGGACCTCGCAGAGACTCCTGACGCCCAGGTCACTGTCAAAGCCCCATTTCTTGGATGAGAGACCATGTCAGACGCTTTAACGGCTACTCCATCCTGTCAGGAGAACTCAGAGGCCACTTTAATGGCCCCCATAGAGTCTAAAACCGGAGGGGCTCAACTTGAGAACCAGATGTCTAGCCTGCCCCACATAGTCTTCGGACAAGCAAAGAAGAGGGAAGCCACAGCGATCCAGTCGTCGAGCTGGACGCCAGTCGATGGTCCCAGCTCCGGCACCCGCATCCAAGGGGGTGGGTGCACTAACTGAACCACCTCGCCCACCAATGATGCAGACACCAGCACCAGTTCCAGCAAATGAGGGGGTAGGAGACATTGTCCCTAACCTACCCCTGACAGCAACGGAGAGCTCTACACAGCACGACGGCCACTCCATGACGGCTGTCCTTCGATGATGAGAACAGCTGGCTCGCAACTGCCAAGCGAACTTAACAGCCGGCTGTTACCGCGAGTCACCATGGAGGTCACCTGCTCGTTTCACCTGGCCAAACCTGCTTTAGGCACCACCACGTAAGCAAGGATGTCCACCAAAGATGATGGGAATGTCGAAACAGTGAGTGACATGCTATGCGGCCAGAAACTTAAAATTGATAGTTGTCATTATGCTATCTCCATTCAGCGTAAAGTTGGTGCATTGTCAGTGGTCAGTGACAGTTACATAATTGCAGACAATGTTGTCTATGCTTAATTTAAGTGCAATGCTTACATCAAGTGGTTTTTCAGGCAACCTACCCACCCAATTACATAACCTGACTGTGTGAAAATGGCTTGTAAATGGCCATGTGAACTTGTATATATTACATGAACACTTGGACAAGTCAGATCAGTGCCATGTATTTAGTGAGTGAAAGAAGACATCGATGTGTAAAAACATTGGAATGCCAAGTTAAATTCTTGTTGAAAAAAATACAAACACAAACAGAAGTACAACAAATTCTAGTATGTTGGCCGTTTTGTTAAGATTTTAAATCTTGCTACATACTTTCGTTTATATCGAGTCACGTTGAAATATGTAAATATTATTGTTTTACAAAGAATCATGTTTCACCCTATCAATATTTCAATTTCACTTTCATATTTGATTTTACCGCCATCACGCAGCATGTTACAAGCCTGTGATCACTTACATCGTAAAGAGAATAATTTTCTCACCCAGAATCATATTTTGTTAGAATTTAATTTGGATGAAAAACAGTGTAAGGATGTACTGGACGGTGAGATAATGGAAAAATGCAGAGGCTTATCACCGCGAGATAAGAAGGAATTACTTGCAAAGAATGCCAGGACATGATCCATTATCGTGCATTTTTGAACGGAAAAATATCTTATCAAAATTGTATGTTAGAAGGCAGTTATTATGCCTAAAGTGTGACTGATATAGAGAAACATTTTCAACAGTTTGATAGGTAATACATGACTTAGAAGAAATGGGTAGCAAAATGGACAAGAGTGACAAAGTGTGTATTCTTTTATTGACTATGCCGTCTTCATACGACACAATTGTAACAGCACTCGAAACAATTACCAACACTTTGACCATAGATTTTGTTAAAAGCAGGCTTCTAGATGCTGAACTTAAAATGAAGAACAAAAATATTGTGAAAAGTGATAGTGAGTGTTCATTCAGTGCAAGAGATAATACAAATCAGTGATATTTTAGCTATGGTGGCTTAGGGCACTTCATTTCAAATTGCCCCAGCAGGAATTCAGCTCCATCTAGAGAACGAGGAAGAGGGAAATTCCACAAAAGAAGTTATAGTCACATTAGGCCAAGCTATAATAGTCAAGAACAAGGTCAAGGTAAACCTACTGACAGTAAATTTGGACCTAAACACCAAGCATCTGTAACCAGTATTGAATAAGAAATTCCTTTGTTGCTCTCTATCTATTGAAGTTAACTCATGTGACACAGATCAAACAAACTTAATTGTAGACTCTGGTGCCACAGAACACCTAGTTCAAAAATCACTTTAGGAACACATGACACAGGTTGAACCACCCAAGTCTCCTATAACAATTAAGGTAGCAAATGGTTCACACCTAACAAGCATCAGTAAAGGTGTTATTCATTTGAAATAGGCTGATAGAACTGTGAAAGTAGATGCTCTCATTGTTGAGGAATTATCTCACAACTTGTTGTCAGTGTCAAAATTAAACTCCAAACAAAATACTGTAATTTTCACCCGGAGTTGTGCAACCAGAGCAACAAACAATAATTTCCAAATTGAATGTAAGGCACACGGGAATTTATTTGTGGCTAGCTTTGAGTGTGTACACAAAAATTGCAATCTTAGCATTAGTAGTGATTCATGATACAAAAGGCTTTGCTATTTAAGCAGAAATGAGCTCAAAAACATGGGTCTACCATACAGTGAGAAGAAATGCAGTGTTTGTGTGGAAGATAAAATGATAAGACTGAAATTTACTTCTCATGTAAAGTCATCGGAAAATATTGGAAACCTTACCCATTCTGACATAGGTGGTCCAATTAATCCACCAACCAAACAAGGGGAGAAATATTTTCAAACACTCATTGATGACTATTCACATTCACTGTGAAGGTGCTGAGATCTAAAGACAAGGCATCACAAAATGTTGTTGACTTTATAAAGTTGATTAAAACTCATATTGCACTCAAAACCAAGAGAGTACAATGTGATAATGGTGGAGAGTACCTCTATGGCAGTTTTAAGAATTACTGCAAATTTAAAGATATCATGTTAGAATACACCATGCTCTATACACCTCAACAAAATCCAGTATCTGAAAGGATGAACAAAACTTATTGAATAAAACAAGAGTAAAATTCATAGACAAGCATACCAAAACATATGTGGAGTGAAGCCCTACTTGCATCAACTTATTAGGTAAACTGATGTCCCACCATGTCTCTACCTAAAGGTAAAGTACCTGCAGACTACTAGTATGGAAAACAGGATGTGAAAAAATTTAAAATCTTTGGATCCAAATTCTGGGTGTTGACTTTGCCTAGACCAAATAAGTTGAACCCTGAAAGTAGGGGTATGAGGCTTGTGGGCTATTGTGGAGGAGGCTATAGGCTGCGGGATCCAGAAGAAGATAAAATTATTCAGTCTAGAGAAGTTATGTTTAATGAAGATGACGTGATTTTCAACAAGGAATCATCCATAGCAAATGAAAGAAATCCTCAACTAGAAGAAAGTGAAACAGAAGACAATGCTACTTCACCCACTGAAGTAATTGAACAAAACAACAGTCCTATAAACAGAGTTAACGCAAGAGGTGATGATGATGAAGACTTCTATGGTTTTGATGAAAAAAGTAATCAAACATCCAAGAGACCAAAAAGGAAAGTTATTAAACTTACCACGCTTAATTATTACAAAATTTATATTGCCTACTGCTTATGTGCTAGGGAACCAGCAGACTGCACTGAGGCAATCAAAATTGGTGAAGGTTGGGAAGAAGAAATTCAAAATGAAATCCTTTCTCTTGAACAACATGAGACATGGATACCAGTCAACTTACCTCCAGAAGAAAAAGCCATTGACACTAAATGGGTATTCAAAACAAAGCAAGATGGTGTGAAGGCAAGGCTTGTAGCAAAGGGCTTCCAGGAAGAGTCATTGTATAATGTGTATCCACCTGCACCCAGACTGCCTATAGAACGTTTGTTTCTATCCTTCACTCTTTCAAGAAATTAGGAAATTTGTCATCTAGAAATACCTACAGCATTCTTGAATAGCACTTTGGACACTGATGTCTACATAAAAACCTGTGAAGGAACGAGCAATGAGCCAGGGAAAGTGTTGAAACTACGAAGCCTTTAGGACTGAAGTCCGCTCCACGTAAGTGGAAAGAAAGATTCCATGATTTTATAGAGACAATTGGTATGAGCAATCAAGCTGGGATATCTGCATTTACATAGATGAGACTGTTTGGTTAGATGTCTGGGTTGATGATATGTTAATCACAAGGAAATCAGCAGAGTACAGCAAGTTTATTTAATCAATACGAGCAGAGTTTAATGTCAAAGTACTGGGGATCTAAAGGACTTTCTAGGAACAAATATCGCAAGGGAAGGAAATCATATAAAAATTTCTCAACATAAACTCATTGACAAAATGTTGGTTGAGTTCAGGTTGAAGGACTGTAATTGCACTAACACTCCAATGGAGAACAACTGTAAGGTAAATTCAGATGAACCAGAGAAAGAAAATCTGACATTCAGAGAACTTGTAGGCTCACTCATGTATGTGGCTACTGTTAGTAGACCAGATATAGCTTTGGCAACATCATTTTAGAGCAGACATTTACAGAAACCAACAAACCAACTTTGGACTGCTGGTAAGAGAATTCTCAGGTACCTTAAAAAGACTCGAGAAATGTGTTTGACCTTTGAACCAAACACTGTCCAGCTACTCTGATGCAGACTGGACTGGAAATACAACAGACCACAAGAGTACCAGTGGTGCAGTAATTTTTCATGGCCACAATCCTATCCTTTGGTCTTTGGTAATCAATGAAGCAGTCATCTGTAGCACTATCAACAGCAGAAGCTGAGTATCTAGAATGTGCTACATTAGCTGCAGATCTTGTATATTTACAAGGTGTACTCGAAGACCTGGAAAACAAGGCAGTGCTTCCTATTGTGTATACCGACAACCACAGTGCCATAAACATGGCCGAAAGCTTCGTAAATAGCAAGAGAGCACGTCATATTGATACCAAGATGCATTTTCTGAATGATGTAGTCGCTACAAAATTGTTCATCCTCAAATATGTCAGTACAGGAAACAATGTCAGTGACATTTTCACAAAGGCATTAGGACAGAATAAGTTTGTCAATTTTTAGAGACTCATTAAAACTAACATGTTAATTAGTTTAGACCTATGTAGTCAAAATTATTTGATTGTAGGGATATCAAAATATCAATTTTTCTAGATTCCGATTCAAGATTCCACCTTGGTTCCGATACCATAAATTAGGATATAGTGATTATCAACAGTTGCCTACAGTCAATGTATCTTTTTGAAATTTTGTTTTATAGGTCAAATTAGACAAGACACAAATATAAAGACATTTATACGAAAGACTTACTGGTCTGCTAAATGAAGTTAATTTCCTATATTTATGCAACATTTGGACTTATATAATTTCGCCTAACAAGTTCATATAAGTATTTCTGATAAATCTATGATTTATTTGAAATTAATATAGACAAAGTATTATACAAAGAAGTTAAACAAAAGTTCTTAACTTCTCAATGCAATATTTTAGAATTGCTAAATGAAAATGTTTCTACCAGACATTTTTAAGTTGCAGGGACACTGAATGACTTGCTGCTACATGCATCTTTGCCCAAAAGATCTTCTAAAACATCATTATTGGCAATTTTCTGGTACTTGTTGTGTTCACTTCAGTGTTTTCTCATGTTACTAGTTGTGCGACTAACCCCACCTCATGAAAGTTTTGCTGAGCACAAACAGCAAAATGTGTAATTTGCATCACTTACATCAACTGAAAAATAATTCCATACATCGCTAGACATTTTCTTCATGTCTAAGTAAATAAAATCCTCAGTACATTAAAAACCAGAACACTACCCACTTTTAGAAAAAAAAAAGACTGATATTTTTGGTAAAGGTAAACACGAAAAAAAAAAAAAAATTGCTTTCAATCTCTACTACCTTAAAAACAAAATTGTCACAAAAAGGAAATATGTATGGTGGTAAAAATGTACCTGTTATTTATCTAATATACCACTAAATAATAGGTAAACAAAATAAAAAATCCAAAAAATAATAACAGGATCCTTATGCTCCCACTACTAATAACTATTGCGCAACAGACTAAAATCCAATGCATATTCTACGTCAGTGATCCGTAACTCTAGGAGTTTGCCGCTAGCGAGGGCTCTTATCTACAACCACATCTGGTTGCAGGTCCAAGTCGACTTCCAGCGTGCGGCTTATCAACTAACGCTGATTTCGACACTTACACGCAACAAAGTGCTATCTCCAACAGTATCTGCATGTGCCGCGTGGTCTTTCATCCCTGACTGCCGGTTTGTTTTATAGTGTTTCGTCTAGGCAGACATTTACAGGTTTAGATACACTGACATTTACAGGTTTAGATATTGTGCGGTACATTTCCACATGCGTTTGTAGCATTCTTGCAACAGTATACACGTAGTACCGAATCATGTCAGAAAGTGCACAAAAAAGAAAACAATCACAGTTTTCCCATTAAAGCCATGCCCACAGCTCAGAGTGACGTCGGAATGAATTGAGACAGCCAAATACTGATAATAGCTGTCTGCCACATGGCAGCCATCAAGATGAAAACGTCTTGTTTAAATGCGAGTTTACATTATCCGACTATCTCTCCCCCTGCATTATTGCCGATAATCGAGGTTCTACTGTATTATCTTAATTCTTTCATAGTTGAACCATCATTGAATGCAATTTTTAGTGATGGGAATTAATAATTTTTACTATAGTTGTTCTGATACCATGTTTAAAGATACAGATACTGATACCGCGATACCACTGCCAATACCCAGATACCAGAAACCGATACCAATGCCCTCCGCACTGAATTTTAGATAAAGCATTAATGTTAATAATACATTAAAAACATTTCTCCTAGACTCATTTAAATAAAGAAAATAATGTCTTAAAATACAGTATATAATTTATTGTAATATGACACAAAATGCAAGCTGACTTATAACTTCCAAACACTCTGAAAATGCAAATAATATAACACCAAATGAAAGTCAAATTTTAAATGTCCAACACGCACTAAGAGCACACGGAGAAGTTATCAATCAGGCAGTGTCATGTCTGTAGGTTTATGAGGGGGTGGAGGGGGGATGGCGGGAGGATGACCTCTCCACGCCACTACCTGTTGGCGACACCTTGCACGCGCGGAAAATATCTGTCTTTTAAAGTAATTAATTATATTCTACTGCAAAGAAAGCTGGTAATTTTGATACACAAAATAGGCAATTATAATTTATTTCTTCACTGTCTTTAATAATTAATTATTCAAAACCACGTCATCTGATTTTCCCTGTCATGAGTTACACTGCACTCTGCTTGGTGCTTACCTACCCATTATTAGATGGCAAAAGTTGTCGAATAGGCACTTACATACTATCAGTTTATTCAAAGACATATATCTATTGAAATAAATAAATATAAATCGTTCAATTTTTCCGCAAGAAGTTACTGAACATGAACACTTATAATACAAGTCGCTCGATGTTCGAATAATTTTTTGCTGACAAGTGGTTCAGTATATGCTTTTGGGCATATCATTTTATTTGCAAAAATGCTGCCCTTGAGTTAAATAAATAATAAGTTTTAAAGTCATGTAAATTTTACGCCAGATACAATGAAACACCAACTGTACCGGATAAAGCAACCTTTAAACACAAAAGAAAACATATTTATAAAAAATAATTCCTCGTTAAAATGTTTTGCATAACATTTTCAGGTGAAACAATTTGCTTTGAAATACAAGTGATATTAGGTGCAACTATTTTGAGCAATGCATACCGTATTTACTCGTGTATAGCGCACATTCATGTATAGTGCACACCATGATTTTTGCAACAAGTTCAAGGGGAAAATGTTTAAAAAATAAATTTGCACCAAAGATTTGTGATGGCCTCTTACTAAGTATGGAACAAATTATTCCTTTTTACATTAATGTGTGGTGATTGTGATATGTTTGGAAATTACTTTAGTTAAATAACTTGGGTGCAAAAAGCCATAATAAAAAAATGCCAGAAACCTTGTGCTCCTATTACTCAACATTTCCAGCTTCATTTTTCTTTTTTCTCCTTTCTCTTTTTATCAGTGACCTGCTGTCTTTTTTTTTTTGCTGTGCTAAAATGTTACACTACCCTTATCGTAAAAAAAAGGTCTCTTGGTCCCTTCTCACCCCCCTCCCTCTCCAAGCATGGCTCGCTAGCCTCTGCCATGGAAACAAAGAGGGCTTGGCGGAATTATCGACCAACAACATCTGGGTGTTACTTGAAAGGGGGGGGGGGGGGGGGATAAAAAACACGTCGCAGCTCTGGTTTGCGGCGTGACAGGATGCCATTAGGTGTTAGGGGGGGGTGGGGGAGTTTCAACCTACATAACTGAAGGGTTGCTGAGGGAGAAAGAGAGAGGAGGGAGAGGTGTGACGTAAGAGAGAGAGATGAGACAACAGACAGTCTCGCCACTTCCCTCAACATCCCCGCACAATTTATGGCTGCCACTCCTACGTCTTTTTTTTCCCAGTGTATAGTATGAACTCCAGAAATTTTTTCCTTTATTTTCGGAAAAAAGGGTGCGCTATACACGAGTAAATACGGTATTTGTACTTATTTTCCTTTTTGTTTTAATGTACGGCATATACAAACCGAAGTACTGTAATTTTTGTGCCTAAAGAAAGTAATAACCTGACTTCATTGTCTACAACCGATACTAAAGTATCGGCCCGATACAGATACATCAGGAAAAGGCGAAGTATCAATACCAATACTTAGTATTGGTATCGGAACAACTGTAATTTTTACAATGGATAGTAAAAAAAAAAATTTTTTTTTAATTGATAGTAGCTGACATTTTCAGCTTTAATAAATAGGAATTTTGCTGGGGCCAGGAAAAGTATATGTTAATTCCGGACTACACATGCAAATTCGGTACAGGTTCAGCCTATTTGGAAAACCAAAGACCTGTTGCTGTGCAACATAACCTCAAAAATTCATGTGAAGTTGGACAAGGATTTATAACAATCATTTGATTCTTGATTTTTTGATACCTGTAATAATCAAGGGTATCGAGGTATCAAGGAATTGATTTTGACATCCCTATTTTATTGTAAATTGTTTGACTGATTATTTCTTTGTTGCATAGTGTGAAGTTCCTGTTTGTACATTTTTAACGTCGAGGCATTTTGATGGACACTTAGTAATTTCACTGTGGTATGTTAAAATTGTTTGGAATTGTCTTAGTTATCACAATATTTAACTTGAGGGAGGGTGTTAAATATTATTATCACTTAATTATTTTAATGTCCATCGCACTGTTGGTAGTATTGTGGATGTATATTCCTTGCAACTTGTTCAAATGAAGTAAAGCGAGATGTTTGTGTAAATGACTCTCCCACACTCCTCACTCCTAACCCACTAACACATATGACTTCAAATACAATACTAATGGGACAACAAAAGCTCTTCTCACTTTCCCTTGGTGATTGTACCACCCCTGCACTGAAGGGCCTAGCCTTAGTAATGAAAAATATAGGTGGCACATGTTACACTATTTTCAAGATAAAATCAACTGTTTTATTATTCCCAGTACACAGTTATGATCTATAATGGCACAAATATGGTATAAGTGAGTGTGGAAAATCATTTCACTGCCAAAAATATCAGTGTAGATATGGTATACGGCAATGTTATGAAATTAATGTACGAATCCCAGACATTTGTGATTTTCACACATCTGTGGAGGTCCTAGAACCATTAGTGCAGATAAAGCAGGCAAACTGTTTATGATTTATAGAAACTAAAATACCAATAAGCAATCATGTTTTTTAGTAATCCCAAAAAGTCAATAAGCCATGTGCTGTGTTAAGTGGTTCTCCCAAAACTGTCTATTGTCAATTCATATTCACACCTTTTCTCACATTCCATTCTATAATTCAACTTTAATTAAAGTGCTATGGAAATTACTCCAGAATTGAGAGCAACTGGTGGATGTGCTATACCTTAATATATATTAGATAACTATATTGCAGACCTTAATTAAATTACAAAATCAATTTTTGACTGAAAAGTGAGTAGCACTGAGAAGAGAGATTTTATATACCCCATCATATTTCCGACAGCCTGCAGTTTCCATAACATAGTACATTATAATACAAAAACAGGAACTCTGTCTTTGCAACAAAAAAACTCCTTAGAGTACAACTCAAAACTCATGTATTTTTCTCCACATCATGCCATAGCTAAAAAACAATGTACCTATGTTCAAACACAGCCGACCTCCTGTGGCCCAGTCGGTTGGTGCGTCACCAATCTGGGGTATGGAATGCTCTGAGTTCGAATCACGGGTAAGGCATGGGTGTTAATTTAAGTTAGGTTATAAGTTAGTCTGTAAGCCATCCCCAGCTAAGCTTTCAAGCATAAAACCGGGTGACATTAAAACTTTTACAATACAATATGTGCGAACAATTAGGCAGGGGCGGGGGGATAAAGATGACAGAAGGAGAAAAGGAGGAAGAGAATGAGAACGCTCCCAATTACAAACCCCCCCCCCCCCCCCCTACTTAGAATATATGAGCTTATTTTCTTTACTAACAATTATCCAACACAACAAGCTGATAATGCTAATCTGTGCAGTTAAAAGTGATAATTTCAGTTTTGATCAATTACCTAGATGCCACTTGGCCCGTTTGACTGGAGTGCCTTTAGAAGCTCGATCACCTCCTCCACCAGTGTTCGTACCCATCACTCTATCCCGTAAAGCTGTAAAAAAATCATATACATGCAGTATGTAATACATTTAAACCAAATAATATAAATACAAAATGTGAAAATTATAAATATTGTATACAACAGCTCACGTTGTATGACAACAGTAGTATTTCTGAGGTGTTATTTAAATTATTAGTTGTGCCATTATGCATTAATTTTGAGTCAGAATGATGTTCACAATATTACACAGTACAGCTAATAACTTCTGTTGCACAACAAAAAGATTAAAACAACAATATATAATATATAAATATGTAAAGTAAAGGCTTCACTATGAAAAAACTAAATCCCACATTAAAATAAAATACAATATTGCACTTAAATATAAGACCATTGAGGCACTCATATTAATTATATGTAAGAAAGTTACTTTATAACAGATCAGAAACCCACATTGAAAACTGAAAACAAATACAAAAATTTAATTTAAAATTTACGTAAACTTCAGTAATGAAGATAAACTCTGCATTTATATGCAGTGTGCTTGGTAGAATCACAACAATATATATTAATTAGTTTCATACTATATTATCACATTTACAAAAAAAATTGAACGATCATAACATTTATAAAATACAAATCATAGTTACAGTTATCAATATCATATGTTATAGTAGACAAACAAGATGAATAAGTGGTGAAATATTCACTTAAACATAGTTGCTTAGTAATATGAAAAAAATTAAATCTAGTTTGTAGGTTAAAATGAAACATGAATGACATACCGCCATGTGATGTACCTCTGTGTGATAAATGTAAACTAAGTTCATCCATTAAAAAGTTTTCAAGAGAAAAAACAGAGATAAAGTGAAGAGGGTTATTTTCGTTAATCATAAACTCACCAAAATAAGCTATTTACAGATATTTTTACAAGAATTAGATTATGAAAACGAAAGGTCAAAATCACCTTCAATTTCCCAAAATTGATATAATTGGTTGCAACTTAGTTGGTCACAAGTTTTCTATTAAACAAAACTCACTGTCTGGTAGCTTAAGTTAAGGTACATAATCTCAGCAGCTGGTGGATGATGAGAGTCAAACCCATATGTACGTGGCAGCCTGCAAAACAGTGAGATACTGGGTGGCTGGTCAGCAGTTGGATTCCATTCCTTATCAGTTGGTAAACACAATGTGAAGGAGAGTTAGGAAACCCCCAGCAAGAGAAACAGAATTAGAGATGCACAGTGTGTGCTTAAAGAATAGCCCATACACCTAAAACAATCCAATGACTGGAATGGAAGGTCAGATGCAACGAAAGTACCATGATCAAACGAACCAATATCCACTGTTTCCAAGATTTGAAAATCGGCTATTATCATACAGGAATTTGAGCCTAGACCATTTTGGTGGGAGGCTGGTGTGCAAGCTATATGTCAACTGTAAAAAAAGTTGGTACTGTAATTCCTCCTGTGGTTGGACATCATCCTCTTCATCTCTCACTACAGTCATCAAGAGCACATGACTATGAGAGAGAGCTGGCACCAGTCACCACTTTGTGGATCTGATATTTTCCTTTCACTCAGGTACAAGAGCCTGGCACATCTGTTGATGTGTGAACTCTTCCCTCAGCGGAGATGAGAGCCATATATATTGTTACTATTTTCTCTCAAAAATTAGTGGGGTAAACCAAGTTCGTTAAGAGATGGAGATCATAATTAAATAAGAGAGTTAATTATAATTTCCTAATTTTACTTACAATAACTACAAACAAAATTCTCCCGACTCAACATCTCACAATAAATAGGTATCATTTGCGGTTTACAAATAATAACATCAAACAATACCATTTACAATTACCTCAAAGAAATTAACATAATTAAATAATTAGAAATCAGTCCCCAATAGACAATGTAACAAAACCTATTCAATTACTTTACAAATTATATGTCCAATATTTACAATAAAGTCTATATCATATGTTATTCATTCTCACCTCTCAGTTTAGTCCAGGTCCACCAGTCCGCAATGTTTTAGAGTTCTCAGAGCGCCCTCATGCACAGTAGCCTTCACTCATCATGTTTCACGCCCTCTTGTCCACACCACAACACCTTGTCCACAGTTGCCTCGTAATCTCCCACCATTGTCCGTCCTCTTCACTGATGTCACTCGCCGCACTCGCTTTTGCCTGGACACTGCACTCAGCCAATTGGCGTCCACAGAATAACAGCCGGCTGTTAGACAACTACAATATTTATAGGGTCGTAGGCCATCACCCAGAATATTCTTATGCATCCTCTACACATGTTGGCTTCTCCAGCAGGGGGGAGGAGGGGATGTCGTGCCAGCTACGTCACCACTGTCAGTCAATCCACCGGCTGCCCAGGGGGGTGGGTGGTGGCAAGGCAGCGAGCAAGTTTGCCTGGGGGGAGGAGGTTCGAGGTAGATCATCCCCCACAGTGCCAGACTGCGCATAATGGGAACCCGCGTTGGGTGCAAGCTGGAGCGCATAACACTGACCACCCCTCCTTAAGTCTGCTCATCCCGAACAGACTCTCCAACATCAGGACATCCGTACAGTGCCAATTGGTCGATGTGGACAACCTTATGATTGCCCGAGAGGCCTGTCAATAAATCAGGTAGACTTAATCATTTATCTGTTTCAGGATCCTGTACGGACCTTCCCAATATTTTCGTAATTTTGGACAATATCCCTTCCTCCTCTGAAGGTTGTACAACCACACCAGCTGTCCTCCTTCAAAAGTCTTTTCAGGCATTCTCTGGTCATATCGTGTTTTCATTCTGACACTATTAATTTTTAGGTGTATCTGGGCAAACTCATGAATGTCGACTACTTTTGACGTAGTTTAATGGCATAGTCTGGGGTGACTGCTTCTTCTTCCACTGGATGTCCAAACAGCAGGTCACCAGTGAGGCGGAGCTCTCTCCCAAAAAGCATCCTTGAAGGTGTTACCTTTGTAGACTCGTTGACTGGCAAGTGATATGCGAGGAGAAATTAGGGTACTAATTTTCAATACAAATATATTAGTTGTATTTTTTAAATGTTTTCAAAACTTTAATAACAATTTTAATGAGTCTATTACAAATATTTTATGATTTTCTCTAAATTTTTGCATTAAAGGCAGACCTTCCAACTTCCAGAAATGAAAAATCAGGCGATTGTTCAAATCCCCCCCATCAACACAGCCATCGGCCTGCTTTGACATACTCTGCCAAAAATTGTAGTTTTATAACTTGAATTTTCGTGCCATTTTACACAGCACCATAAATACCTATATACACATCAAATAATTTTTTTTCCAACCTACCTTGCTGCTACTGCCTCCTTGATGTAGCTGATTTTGCAGCCTTGAGAAGTGAAGAGTCAAAATTCTGTTCGAAACTATTTCCTTTTTGGGTAGATTTCACAGTCAAAAGTTTTCCTAGCGTTTCCTCACTTAGCGCCGACCTGAACTGTGTGTGTGTTTTAGTGACCTGGCTGAACGCTCTCTCACAAGCTACGTTACTGTGTGGGATTGTCACAATCAAAAGCATCCCTCTGGCTAATTTATAGTACTTCAGTGTCCCATCTACAGCTTTCAATTGACCCACCAAACTCCCCTTTACATCTATTTTCTCCTCACTGGAAAAGTCATGTGGTAGTACTGACTCAAGCTGGAAATTACAAAATGGGACTGCAGTAAATCTAATTCTTCATCCAAATCTTGTCTAGTGCCAGCAAAAATGAGTGGGGATTTTTCCACAAAAACTTTTACACTTGAAAATAAAACGGTACACATTGACCAAAGATTTGCAAATTTTGCATTAGCCAAAACTTCATTTTTAAATGGAAATTTGTTTACATTGCAGTCACAACTTGTTGAATAGTATTTTCTTATGGAATGAAAGAAAATCAACTTGTCTTCTTGTTTCAGTGTTGCCACAACTTTAGTAGTTTCATTGCCTCACTATATAAGAGTCATTTTTCTGATTGTCTTTGCTGTGGTAGTCAACATCTAAAAGTCAAGATGTAAATTTGACTACTGCTGCTGCCTTAACAAATTTTGACATTATGTTTTCTAACATACTGAGCAAAACTGTCCTCAATACATGTATCTGAGGCACACCTGATTGGAAAAGTGGAAAAGTACATTTTGTGCTTCAAATGATGGGACAATATTTGAGAGAAATAATCTAAATGCCTTGTTCAATTCGGATGAAAGAAACATAAATAATCTTTCTTCCCGTGAAAGACTGCAGTTTACTGAAGTGACCCTTTTTCTGTTTGCTAGTACTTGCTTGTGACTCTGAGCTTCGTTTTGAATTTGAAGAGAATGCAGACTTACATATTCCAGAAGCTTTGTCCAAGTCTTAAAACAGTGTTTGAAACTTTGCTAACTGCTTAACTATGGTCAAGTTGTGTTGTGCAGCTCCTGGAAATGTTTCAAGTGCTCTTTCCGTTTGGCACTTTTCTCTAGATAATAATAAATATCAATTAAATACTTGTCAATCTTCACGGGAAGGCATATTGCTCCCTTTTCAGCTGCTAAATTTATTGAATGGCAAGGGTAGCCCATTATTATGATATTTCCTATATCTCCCTTTTAAAGACAGCCGGAACACCATTCTTCATACCCAACATTACAGGTGCATTGTCTGCACTTAGGGCCCAACAATTCATCAATGGAATATCACACGACTTAAGGGTGGTAAGTAAAAGATTACCAATGTTCTGACCAGTCATCAACTTCTAAAGAAGGAACAGAAAATATGCAAATGGCCCAGCACGGTCAGCGCAATTGAAAGGGAGGTTATGTTCGATGATGAAAGAAGTGAACAGACACTCTGCAGGTGTAACGCTTTTGCAGTCCTCATCTTTAACACAAAAATTAAGCTTGCAATTTCCTTCGATGCACACCATGTTTTCCTTGTGTTTTTTTTGTTTGCATGTGTTTCACAACATCACCTTTACCGCCATGTGCTACAGAAAAATCACACCTACACACACAACAAAAATCATAAGTGGCACATTTCTGAGATTCCGTTATACATGGATACTCAACAGAAAACGCATACCTGTAAATAGGTTTATATTTTTTCGACATTTTGAAATTAACCATGACACATTTCACTTCAAGATCATTGAAAACAATCTCTGATAGAACTAACAATAATGGTGCTAATGTCTCGCAAACAAGTCAAAAAGTATAACCACAAAATCTGTAATGACTGTATTTTGGAGGTTACTGTCCATTTTGTGGTGCTGTAAATTTTGACAGTCCTAGAAAAGTAGCACGGCCACAATGTATCCTTTCACCACAGCTGTTTGTCCGAGAAGAAAAATACGTTTGTAAACAAATGGGAGTTCAAGAATGCACACTTGCATTTTCCTTGTATTTTCTGTCATAACAGGCAATGAAAGACTGACATTAGCTAGTCGCCGTTATGTAATCAATGTAGGATACTATAACTTGGTTGGCATTCCAACATGTTTTATTTTTGTAATTGCCAAGTAAAATTTGTCGGGGTTCTGGTAATTTTATTTCCAGGGAAAAAGGAAACAAGGGGGCTTTAGTTTAACATATTTTGTATGACGGCATTGTTTTGAGGTTCTTAGGAGTGTGTGGCATTTTGAGTTGCATGTTGTTTAATGGAGCAGTGGAACATTTTGCTCATATGGAAATAACATTCAAATTATTACCAAAAGTTTTAACTGCAATAAAAAAACAAAACTAGATACATACGCCATTGTTTGTATTCATTCAGATGCATCAATACACACACATCTTGAACAAAGTTAACCTTACACTCGTTGAATTTACGATATAGGTAAAATAAACATTAATTACACATTACAGAAGTGTTGAAAGTGCAAATTTTTCTGGCCACATGCTTTTCAATAATGATATAAACGGTTTACAAATACATTATTTACAAAATACACAAACTTACCATTTGTAAATTGTGAAAACTATTGAACACGTGTTTTTCTATGGAAATCCTTGCAAGTTTACTTTACTAGCATTAAATCATTTATTTGCAGAATAATTCTATAAGATCAACACTGCACAAGTTTCTTGAAACCAACAAACTTAAACAATATAACTTATATTTGTGTTGCTCCATGCTGACGGCTGTTCAGGAAAATGACGAAAAGAGCATTTCTACCAAACGGTAAAAACGTGCCATTTAATATTACATTTCACTGAAGAAATCTCACTACAACCTGCAACCAACTATGCTTGAAGAGAGCACATTAAAATTAATTAACTACCGATAAAATATTCAGATAACACCAACAAGATACTCGTAAAACACGATGAGAAAAAAAACACACGCACGCCGTTCAGCAGGCTGGAAAGTGGAAAGTGTAAACACATGGGAAGCCATTCAACCATTGGCTGGAAACGTTCACTGTTCATGTGTGTAGACATTCTCTATCAAAATTGTTAAACATGTTTTTAAAGTAAATTCACTAAAAGCAAAAAAATAATTAATATTGCTTTAAAAACATAATTTAAACTGTAAATGTTATAAGAGTAACTAAAATTTTAAATGACAACTTTTAGTTCTGAGTACTATGTTCTTTTAAGCCATCATCAAAATTGCCAATTAACAACATGTATCCCACAGTAATTGGACAGTTGATACAATACTTTACAAACGAGAGCATTTACTGTTTACGTAGCATGTAGGTTGGTCACATGAAATGGACAATACACTTCCGCCATGACTACCTGCAATAATTAATTTAATTTACTACTTGACCTATCGAACACAGATAGAGGTTATCCAGTATGGAATACAATAGAAAATCTGGAGATTTTTATAAGAAATTCGGAGGGCGGGAGACAACCTAGAAAATCGGGAGTCTCCTGCCAAAATCGGGAGGGTTGGAAGGTCTGTAGAGGTCACTGAAGGTCAACCTACTGACATCAAGGTCAAAGTTCTCACAGATCCAACATTTAATATCAAGTGAAGGTCAAACTCTTACCTCAGCAGCTGTGCGTTCATTCCCACTTTTTATAATAAAAAAATTTATAACTGCGAAAATTTTATTTCACAATTCTAAACACTGTCAAAATAAAAGTGCATTATGCAGAAATTTGTAAACACAGCATAAGTTCTACAATTTTCCATCTTAAAGAATATAAAAAATTAATATACTGAAGTTACACTACACTAATTAAGCAAATATATCCAAAACCAAAAATGGTTGACTGTTATATCACAAGAAACACAGATTCATTTGTTTATGGGTGTTTGTCACTTAACTAAATTGCACAATTATGAATATAAACTTTATTTTAATGATAGTCAATTCAGTTTAAAGACTGTTAAGTTGTAACATTGGGATTTTAAACAATGAAAGATGAAAAGAAATTGACAAATGAGTAAATTTGGTAACAAAAAATTATAGTTTTGCACTTGTGAACTACTCTCAAGTACAAATATTCTGTTTTCCATTAGTTCAAGAAATTCAGGTAAAGAAAGTGATCTTTGAAGAATTTAAACATCTTCCTTCTTCCCATTAAAGTTTCATAAAAAGCAAATAATTTCTACTTCTATTAGTGAAATGTCACTGAATTTCTTACGAGCAATTCTTTCCGGATGAGGTCGAATGGGGCTTGGATTCAGATCACTTGGACTGAAGGATACTGGCGGGGGACTGCTTGCTACATAGAAGTCCTTCAATTCAGCTTTTGCTGCCTCATCAGCTATTCGTTTGTTGTCAATTACCAGATGGTAGGCAATTGCTAATTGGTCATGTGGGTCCCCACTTAGCAAAGCAGCATGCACCTCATGTTCTCTGACTCCAAATTTCTAGCAAACAAAAAAGGATAAACTACCTTCAAACATCAGATTATTCAAACATCATCAATTTAAATAAACCTTACATCATGCTGGAGGAATACACATGATCAAGTACACAATGTTGTTAATTTTATACACCAACAAAACTCAGTATTTTACAAAATCTATATTTTGGTGGTTGAACTGTAGCAAAAAACATGCCTAAAATAAGTAAAACAGAGAATATGTTTGTATTAACCTATGTCCAAATCATCTCCTCATAGGTTTTGATAATAGTTTTTGTATCACAGAGACTGACTCCTTGTGGATTAGGGTTTGCACCATGTATTTTTAGATAACACCAGGCTGTATATATCCTACTTCCTGGCTGAAGTACTAACCATCAGCATGGTCAGCAAGGAGAAAGAGAGGTGAGGTTGGAGTAAGCTAAATGTATATTAAATATAGTATTTACTCTATTCCAAGCCACACATTTTAACATAATAATAATAAAACAAAAACAACACGCGCACGCACACACACACACACATCATAAAAAAAACAATGGTGCAGCTTAGAATAAGTACCATCTATTTTTTGGCCTGAAAAATATTCTTAGTGCAACTGTACTATTTGTTTGAATAATTTTTTAGTTGGTATTACCAAACCATTCATAGTGTGAGTGTGTGTGAGTGTATGTAAATTAAAGTACATATTCATTTTACAGTCTTTAAAATATGGTAGAATAATTTTAAAAAATTCTTTGAAGGTCCAGAATAAAATGATTCAAGTACGGTGTATGTACGACGTCAAATTGTTAGTATGGGTTACTTGTTCTACAGACGTCGTGGCCTGATTAGGGTGCAATTGGATGAACATCGACACAGCACCTGCACGCAATACATTTTGCCACGTTCCCAGTAAAATGCCAAAGCGCTGACTCCAATTTGAATCCTCACCGGGTCCCCACCCGTTGTTGTTACCACATGGTCGGCCTACACATCCAGCTGGCTGGTGCTCGTGAAGCACGCCATTCACCAGCTTTGTCATCGACAACAACCCAGGGAATCGCGTAGATGACATCCTCCACATGTATCTTGTACTTGCAAAATTATCACATACGTGTCCAATTCCGAATTGCACTTGTCTGACAGCTAGAGCCCAAAATAAATAGCCACATACGAGTCTGCCTCCAGAATATTACGTTGTTTTGGTTAAGTCCTGACACTGTAGGAATTGCTGTAGGTATCACGGTATGAATCATGACAAATATGGCTCACACACTTCTGTGACTGCCTTCACCATCGTAAAGCAATGACAACAATAAATGACACAGTTCATATAGCAGAGATCACAGCATCATGCTGCCAATCCACGTGCATCGAAAAATTCATAACCACAGTTGTTAACTAATCCCACATGCTGTGCCTTAGCCCATTGCAGTCATTCATGACCATTCCTGTCCACAGCCTGATTACACTCTAAGCCCGAGACTCAGCCACCACAGCCCATAATGACAGATTGCGAACGACCAACTTTCACGACAGCACAACCAAGACTCCCCGTGACCAAGGCACAAACAACACTCTGCGACAGCTAATGCATGACTCCCTAGTGTGACGGCTGATGCAAGACTCCCCCACCGATGACTCCCCCACAAGACACCTAGGTATAGACTATCCATGGTAATGTGAGCACTTTTGAAAGCACTCTTATTTGGAATAATAGTCAATAAATATATTTTATTTTAGCATTAGCTGTTAACTTACGAGGGCAGTGGAATATTTATTTAAATTATGGTTAAAGGATAAATAATGGCTGGAAGAAAAAAGTAACTATGGCCTCAAAAGTGCTCACTTTACCATGAACAGCCTATACCAAAGGGCACCAGCACCTCCCTAGTGGCAACAAAAAAACAGCAACAACAACAAATATACTATACAAAATGTAATATAAAATCCACATACATTTAAGATTAACTGAATAAGCATAAAAATATAACAAAGAATATGTCAAATACAAAAAGAAACATTAGATACAACTGGTTGTATAAAATACACTAAACTACCTATAGTGAACAAGTACACTCAAAAATGCATTAATATAACCCACACAGAAAGTCACTAAAGATGCAAAAAGTTACTAGAAGGTAACAAGAAAAATTACTAGAAAGTTACTGGATAAGTTATCAATAAGTCACTGAATGCTGTGAAAGGAACCAGGTGATGATCAAATGGTCACCAAAGGTGTGAAAAAGGCATTAAGGCATCAGAAAGCTATGCTCAGGATTTTGGACCGGCCTCAATGCAGAATTGTAAGTCCAGGCCGGGGACCATGAATGCGGTAAAACTCGACGATCAGTCCACAAGAAGAGATTAAGTGCAGAGCAGAATAATTTGCAAACTATGTTATCAGTTACCAACAAGAAGGAAGAAGTAGGGTATGTTCTGAAAACACCAGTAACTGTCACATATATCAAGTCGCTCTGTACAACACCAGTAACAAATGCAAGTATTTTGCCATTTTACATAAATACCTTTAATAATTTATAAAACTAAGTAGAAAATTACAGAAAAACTGAAAGTTATATTTTCTATATGAAATAATGCAAATTTTTTTTGTTTTAAAAAATTATTTCCGATGCTTTCAACATGATCAGAGCAAATTTAAAAATTGGTTACCAATAAATTAAAAATTTCAGATTGACATAAATAGTTTAAAATTACTAGAAAATACACACAATTACAGAAATGGTGACTATGACATTATTTATCCTTGATCTTACATAGAAACACATATGTCCATAAAATGGTAGGTGCTACAAAAGAAAAAATTGGGGTGTTTCCATAAAAAATAAACAAAATATTATCTGAAATGAGTAAACAACATTCTCCTTTAAACAAAGTAATGGGATTCAATGGTATGGCAAACCACTGACAGACACACACTCTAAAATTAACTAAACTAAATGTTCAACAAAGACTACTTGACTCAAAAAAAAACCCCTTAGCTATTCACAGAAGCTGATAGGGTGGGTAGTAATTTGCCTGGGCACAGAATTTAGATTTCAACCAAAAAAAAATTACAAAGTGAATACAAAAACAGCAATACATGAGGTTGTGAAGGATGAGGTCGAAGGAGATACAGGTCATCTTGAATTTTGGTCCCCTGAGAATTTGAAGTGATGAGAGAATCTAATTCTTATAAAAAAATAAAAATAAAAAATAAGGTAAGATTAGGGAAAGAAGAAAAATTTAAATGAGAGAGATTTTTTACTAGCTTAGAAACATTGACGACTGGGAGAGATACGTTACTATGAATGGCTGAATTCACAAAACCAAAAGCTTTGAAAAAGGGATTCATGATATCACAATGTGATGCATGGTTGATCACTACCATACCTGACAAAGCAAGAGTGAAAGGAGAAAAGGATTCAGTAGTAGACATACACAAAAATATAACATCAATGGTAGTATTAGAAGAAAATAACTAATAAGAACTAGTTTTAAATAAAAAGGGGAGTTTCAGGTTGACGACAGATTTGTCACAAAATTCAAAGTAAGACTTCCAGAAAAGAGGTTAAATTCACAGTTATCTACATGTCTGTCAAAGAAAGGGAAAGAAGCAGGACTTAAGGTAATACAGTGAGTTTTACATCTTAAGAGGATTCATCACACTCAAAATATTTCTACATCTGTCAGTTGGAGGTCTGCAGACAGCTAGAGAAAAGAACTCAGAAGAATAAAGGCAGGGAGGCAACAGAACAGGAAAGGATGAGTTGTCCTTGAATTGTGGTTTGAGTACATCCCGGGGAGATGGAATGGGGATTGTTGTGGCAAAACTGTTGTCGCTGGCTGCTTCCGCATGGACTATGACTGGAGGGGACGGGAGTTCCAAGACGGCTATACATCATGAACTCTTGTGTTGTGCACAGTCCTAGGATAGTATTTTTGTTATGTTGGAGCTGAAGGTAATGATTCCAATGATTTTTGCATAGTCTGTCATCAGCACAAACCCAATGGTTTCACGAAACTATAATAAAGATTCTGGGTTTTATGTCTGAATCACTTGATGCCACCTAGGTGCTAATTAATTTGATCAAGCTGAACAGTGCAATAGAAAACTGACACACACCATAAAACAAAAGAAGCATGAACACTGCTCTGTCTCAGTTGATGTTCAAAATAATTTAACTAAACATTGTGATTACTAACCGCAATTATAAGTGCACTACATATTAAACATATATAATATGTGTCTGCTTCTGCATAGTTACAGCGCTGCAGCCATAAACAGTTTGCTGATTGGTACCCATTCATACAAGGGCCAGTGCGATTTTATCATCTGGAATGAAGTGCATTTGATAAAATGATCAAATCATCCCGCCGCCACCACAATTCCGTTAACCTATTTTAAACAAAAGCGACACCACCGGAGCACTGGTTGTTCACTTATTCAGATATGCCATGTCTAGTAGGGATGGTATTGCAAACTTCGATAGTTCTTGGTGGATCACTATATTTTCAAACACTATGGCATCATTCACATGATATAACAGAAAGCCATTAGGCAGAACTTAATTACCTATATATTGCCAAAATATTCTGCGAGATTGGTTTGTGCAGGTACTCTGTCTTGCTGGAATAAATTTCACATTTAAGAGGCATTTCTTGTATGATGTTACTCAATAAAATCATTTTGCGTACTTTCTTAGCAACAGTTACCTCACCAGGAACAATGACATAATTTAATTTTAAAATTGTGGTATTTCATTTACTCTAGGCCGGTAAAAATTGTTTGTGGAGGATTAGCCAAAATGGCATTGGAAGGTAATTCGAAATTTAAATATTGATGTGTAATAGGATGTAAAATTCTGCATGGTGTGAGGTTTTTGAAACACAAGTATGGCTGCTTATGAACCTTACCTCACTTATTTTATGAATTATATACACCTAAAGTATATTAAGTATGTACATATAATTGAAAAAATAATTTCAGCAGTATGATGCATAACTGCCTTTAGGAGTTTTAATGTCTATATTCAAGAAAATCATAATACTTATGAAAATAATTTAAATGAATTTAATTTAATTCAATTTTGACTTCAAAGAGCAGTTAAGGAATGTTTGCCATGCCTTATACTGGACCCATTACACATGAGCATGACTAATACCTTACTTGAATATAGTAATGAAATAATATAATGATTAGGGCTGTACTTCTAATTTATTTATGATACAAGAAACAGTACTAATTACCTTTGTCAAATATAAAGTTAGCATAATTTTTTCACCGTGTAAACATTCAGTGACTGAAATTAATACATTGAACTAATCTTCATAAAAATAATAGTCACAGATTCACATGTTGTATTCAGAAAAGCTTACCCAAGCACATCAGCTGCATATTTTTTGGGTGAGCTTATCGTTTATTGAGCACTTAAGAGAACATTATAATAATTCCCTGTCAGTTACTATTTATAATATAACAAGAATTTACTGCCTTACATCTAGTAAAACTGGCAGTAACTTAGGAAAAATATATTTATAAATGTTAACTTCTAAAATACATGGCAACTAAAATTTGTTAATTTTTGTTTTCTACATATTAGATTAAATGACGTGGTAGTAAGACATAAGTTGTAGCAATTTCACAATGTTAACCTCACCAATGTATTAATATGTCAGGCTTATTGTTTTCTTACATGGCGTTTTTAGAAGCTGTCCTTGTTTGCACAATGTTTGTAAAACGTGATATTCGACACTGAATTGGGATTCCACACGCAAAAAAAAAAAATACAAAATAATTAACACATTTTTGTACAGATTCTAAGTGAACTAATTCTTTTCTTATGGCTTGCATGTTTTCTGACATCATTCCTGGTCCAAGACAGCTTGCAGTTTTCCGAAAAACTTCAGCTTACCAATGTAAGATGTGTTGGGGATGTAAAAAAAAAACACTAAAGGAATTTAAATAAAATGTGAACTGTTAGATGACATAATAGTGTGAGGTATTATGTTATTACCCTCGAAGTTCAGAATAATTCACTGCTGTTTTTTCTGCTTTCATCATTTTTACCATAGGTCATGACTTAGTACAGTACTAGTTTTACAGAAAAAACTGAACAGATTTGCATAATGCTTTACTGTGAAGATTCCTTTAACGGTTTACAAAATCTTCATAGATAACTGTTCAGCCATTTTAATTTTATAAACAAATTTCGTTTTTTGAAAACAGGAAGCGGAACCATATAGCCGCTATATACACATTGTCCGCAAAGTGACTATATATTAATTATAATGATTACGTAGAGCTATACCCTATAGGAGATTAATTATAAGCTTATAAATGACTTAGAACCACGAAATTGCAGGTGCGTCTCAAATTTTTAATTTTTTTTTTTTTCGAAAATTGGAAGACACTCCGAATAGCGGCTAAATACACATTATAATCAAAGTGTTTACATCATAATTATAATAATTACGTACAGCTATACCCTGTAGGAGAGTAATTATGGGCCTGTAAATGACTTGGAAGAAAGAATTTTGAGGCGCACCTCAAATATTGGAATTTTTTGTTTTATGGGAATACAAACAGAATAGCCAATATATACACATTATAATTGAAGTGTCTACATCATAATTATAATGATTACTTAGCACTATATCTCATACAAGATTAACTAACGGCCTAGAAATGACTTAATCCCTACCTTGCCAAGAATCTGAACACAAAGCCCCTCGCATTACAAGCCAGTTTTATACTGAATGCGCACAGAAGTCGGCATCCCTTTTATGACAGTATTCCAGCATATTTTAACTTACTTTAGCTAACATTTTAGCATCGATATATTGTAATTGCTATACAATGCATTTATATTTTTTAATTTGGAAGTGCCAGCAAATGCTTGACAGCTGGATGCCTAAAAGTATAATATGCAGCTCAGAATGGGGTCGTACCACCCCCCCCCCCCTTAATTGATCCAACACCCAGATAAGATGGAAAGGTTGCTACAGTAACATTTATTTGGCGTGTTTACAACCAAACAGCAGAACAGGTATAATAGGGCCACATGAAAAAAGGACCACTACGAATTCCTCCATCAACGACGATGCAACACGCCAACGAAAATGAATACAAAAAAAACCATACAATATTGGGTGTAATTAATAAGAAAAATAGGTCTTGGCGCTGAAAGGAGGGAGAATGCACGTCCCCCCAACAACATTCCCAATTCATGACCACCCGCCGAGAGACAACACGGTTTCCACTTATTTATTTATTCAGGCCAGGGGACATAAATTACCCCACGATATAAAAGGGCCATGGTATTCTGGGCGTCCACTATATTTGTTTATATTGTTTCATAAGTCTCCATAAAATAAATGGATTATAAGTAATAAAATGATCTTGCAGTACCTAGTAAATATGAATGTGAGAATTGTCACAAGTAGATCAAAATGAGAGCTCAGTTTTACATAAAACAGAAGTTAGGATTACAGTGTACATGAATTCAGATTAGACCTAAATCCAGCATATGCTGCAGCAAGCTCACAGAGAAATGTTCTGAATACCATTCTAATAGCTTACAGTGTACCTAGTGCAGGGTGTTTCTCATGTTTTTTACATCAGTGGGGAAGTATTATATGCTCATGTGATAACAGCTGCTGTGCTATGTCCTCCCTAATTTCTAGCCTGGTCCTTGTGGCTACCCAGAAAGCACCCCAGGACAAGTAGCAAGTGTGAGGTGGGAGTGGGCAGTGCAAGGGATGGTCAAAGTTACGGAGGTGGTTAACACGGAAAAGTCTCTTAGAAATGTTGCAGTGACCAGTGACATGATCTTCGTGTAACATTACTTGTGTTTTGTTTCAGGTCAGGGTTATGTGTAACGGTTAAGAGGACACCACAGTGCCATACATGAAGAAGCAGAAATGAGGGATGGACATGCATCTTGTGGGGGCCTTCATCTTTGAGTTAACTGACTTAGTCATTGATGTTTGCATTCTTATTGTTTTCTGGAACGTTTAGCATAGCATCCCAGTGTGGCCTCGCCATTCTTGGACTTGCTTATTTTCAGGGCAAGCGAGATGCTTTGGGATGGCCGCAGCTAGAGATAACAGGACCAGCCGACTGGAAAGATTTTCTACCCAGGTTCACCCTGATCGGTGGAGATTGCATGAGACTCAGTCTTTTTATTACAGAGAAGCAGACCTTCAGAGTGGCAGTTTGTTATTAATCTTGTCCAGTAAAAGAGGTGTGTAATTGTGTTTTGCGTCTGAATTTTAATTGTACTACCTGGTGTCTTAGGCTGATAAACCTGGAAAGAAAAAAAAATTGTGTTTTATGTCCTTCATTTAGTAGTAGTGCAATACCATCAGCTATAGGTGTGCAGTGTGGCCTCGACAACATTGTATTCACAGGGGTGCAACCATATGTATAATATGGTTACATGTTGGTGCTTTGCTTCGCCTGAGCGAGCAAAGTGTGTGAGGAGGACACAGTAGTGATATGATAAGGGCTGGCAAGTCAATGAAATGTTTTGAACGACAGGTGAGCGATAAACCAAGAAGAGTGAATCTGTTACACAAAGCATCCTTCCTGCTTTGCATACATCTGCATGCCGCCGTGATAAATAACTGTTTTACGGCATTCGCTCCTGACTTTGGTTATATTGAATTTCTGCATTTATCAGAAGAATTTTCTAATGGTTTACTGTCCTAGTTTCTCTCTGCGTCACTCGGGGTGCATTGAATCTTCCAGATGGTCAGTGTGACTGATGCATAAGGGGGACAGGCCTATGAGAAGGATGTTGATGAGTGACTGAGTAGCTGGAGTTTTAGCGATAAACGACGAGCAAGAAGAGAAAAGAGCTGTGAGAGAAGTGACCAGTGGGAGGAAAATCTGCATCTGCAAACATTGGAGAGGTGAAAAATGTGGCTGACAGACTGGACTATTGGACTGGATGCATGAGTGAAAGACATTGCAAATTATGGCAACCGACTTAACATGTGTTAATAATGAGTATGATTTACTTGACTATAACCAGAGACATTAATGAGGACCTTAATTAGAGTTGAAATAGACATTAAATATTGTGCTTACTGAAAAATAAAAAAAATTTGAGACATGCCTGCAAATTCATGCCCCTAAGTCATTTACAAGTCTATAATTAATCTCCTACAGGGTATAGTACTATGTAATCTTTATAATTACGATATAGATACTTTGGTGGTAATGTGTATATAGCGGCTATATGGTACTGCTTTCTGTTTTTGAAAGAAAAAAAATCAGAAATTTGAGGCGCGCAGTGTTATTATCCCGAAGACATGCACGTTAAGACATTCAACGGCAGACTGCGGACGAGCTATTGTGGACAAGGCTTAGTGCAGAAAAGCAAATGTGGAAAAGCAGCCTTTCTTTGCATGTCAACAAATAATTCGCTTTGGTTTGTTTTAGTTTTCTTTTGTAAAATGCAAACTAGACAAGCAAGCAACATGTTTCACAACATGTGAGGCACTGATAGCTCACATCTGCAGTGCATAACTGCACTGAACTTCTGTTTATTATTATTTGGATGTGAACTTTATTTCTTATTCTCACTTCCTCCCAACCATGCCCACCAGGAGGCACGGGGTGAACCCAACTCCTCCAACCAGCGTGATAAACAACTCACAGCGAGCACCGCCCTTAGTGGAATAAGTACATCCTTTGCTTGGAATATGCTGTATTTTTTTTTAGCTATTGTTGCTTGAATGCATGTGACCCCCTCCATCACACCATGTTTTTATTCTTATTTCTCTCCCTTGGGTGCTGTCAAGTCCAGTGATGCAGATAAAAATAATAAAATTCCCATAGGAAGGGGCTAAACATTTCACGAGTTACGGTGGTAAGTAACACTTGTGCTGTGTTTGACAGATAGATGCCACACCCCATTAGAACACTAGCTTTTGTTTTTTGTTACTGAAGTCGGTCACTCCTGGAATAGCATGGAAAAGATATAACGTGGGTTTGAGTTATGTCCCCAAACAGCTCACATTTTATCAGGCTTTTACTGTACTATTTTGCTAATACGTGAAGTTAGAATTATTGATACAGATTATGAATCAAAATGTGTGTTGAAGTCAAGCAAGAAACAATCATGAAGATTTCCAGCAAATGTTACATTCTCAGCTGTTGTAATAAAAACTCTAAGGAGCTAGACTGCAGTCACAGAAATGAGCATTCCAGTTTTTGAATCCTGATAGATAAATATTTTACTGTGATTATCTCTATGTTAAATTAATACTATTTACTATCCAATAGGGCAACTGCTGGACATCAGTGTTTTGTTGTAATAGTTGTAGTTAGGTGTATAGTCTTTAAAGAAATGCTACTATTTACATGAGAATTTATTTTTGAACATCACGTCTAGGATTACACTTCACATACAAAAACTTAAAAGTAAAGTGTGTGCAAAATAAATTACATCACTGGGCCAGCTTCACCTTTAAGGCTAGTCAAATCAAGTATAGAAGTTAAGTTATATAGTTGTTATTTTAAGTTTCTGAATAATTTTTGCTGAAAATATTAATGAATACATTATCTGACATTTTACAAGCAGTACAGAGTGATATCAGCACACCATTTGGGATATCTTGGTGCTCTTAGTTTATTACTCTTTGGTACCATATACATTAAAAAAAACTTTCTTAAGCAATCATTTTTCATGGCCAACTTAAACAAAGACAAGGCCAAATAACAGCATGCTTACTTCACATACTTCAAAACTTCTGGTTTATAATATATGAAGTTTTATTTTTTCAGTAAAGTATGCAAACACCAGCAAAAATAATAAATAGTAAATAAAACACTTAACATATATATGGACTTTCAATGAATGTAGACTTGAAATGCAGATAAATAAAAAAATGAAACCACGCAATATATTCCATGAAGGCTAACTTTCAATTCATCTGGTTTCAATACATAGAGGTTCTGCTGTATAAATTTGGTCCAGCTAATCATCCATAAGGACAATGAATTTTTAACTTCTACATACCAAAATACATTTGTGAGCACGAGAAAAAAACTATATAACTAAGTTAATGTACCGCTCAAATGTAAACAAAACAAGCCAACTTGGTCACAGATGGTACAAAACACAATAGTGCAAAACCATGTGAAACTTGCAGAGTGTACAAGTTTTCGTGTATGCATAAGTGCAGCACCACTAGCATCGCTGCCATTTTATATTGTTTACACACAATTAATTTTCATCTACAACCAATTTTTTTGTTAAGTGTAATGCACTGTGTGATATTCTAACTTGGTAGTGAAAGAAATAACATTCCTACCTGCCTGCAGTAAGATTAAAGCATAGTAATGTCTCTTTTGTAATAAAATAACCGCCGCTTGCTGAAGGGAAATTTAACAAGTAAGAGGTGGTTAGAGGAAGACAGACAACGGAAGCATAGGCCAAGTGATAAGAGGGAAACAGACACACCACCACCAGGGAGCCCTCTCCTGCTAGATGTGATATAGGGTGGTTACTGGCTCACATTAAAAAAAAAAATTAAAATAATCAATTATAACAATTTTTCATTAAAATAAATTATTTTTTCATAAAAAACTTATTTTACATTAGAATCACAATTTTAAAAAAAATTACCAAAATTGGTGCCATTTTTATACCCACTTTATTAAAAATTACTTCTGCGAAAAGGAAAGTGGCTCAAAGTGAAATCAGTTTTGCCCCAAAATTACTAAAATTATCACCACAAAGGTGAGCCAGTACCCCTTGTAAACTAACAAAAAAAATTACAATTTTTACTTAATTTTTAATCAAAAATCATACCTATAATACATCACTACCACAATTGAAGTGGCACAAAGTGAAAACCAGATTGTAATAAGTTAGCCAGAAGTCCCCTCCATTTATAATCAAAATTATTATAATTTTTTAAAATAAAATTCCAATTTCTTCAATAAAATTAATATTTTTTTGGATTACAAATAAAAGAAAAGAAAAATATAAAAAAAAAAATACTGAGAACAAAGTGGCACAATGATGTTAAACCAGCAAAAACAGAAAAAAAAAAAAAATTAAAAAATTACTGGGGACAAAGTGGCACAATAACATTAAAACAATAAAACATAAAAAATATAAAAAAATTACTGGGGACCAGGTGAAATAATATTACTAAAACAATAAAACAAAAGAAAAAATAATTATTGGGAACAAAGTGGCATGGTAACACAAAAACAAATACAAAAAAAATTAAGATATTATTGGGGACAAAATGGTACAGTAATATTAGACCAATTAATTTATTTGTTAGTGGTACAATAGAATAAAAACAAGACTGGGACAAAATGGCATAAAAAGGGCAATAGAATAATTATGATTTATTTATTTAAAAAAAAATTTTTTTTTTAATTTTTTGTATGTGGCTGTGATACTAAAAGATTTTTAGATACTAAAAAATTTTAAAGATTTTTTTTTTAGATACTAAAAATTTTTAGATTTTTTTTTTAAGATTTTTTTTTTAGATACTAAAGATTTAAAGATACTAAAAATATATATATATTGAAATACATATAAAAATAAGTAATCAAAATTACTTTATATTATGATTTTAAAAAATGCAAAATACCCAAGCCCATCTTCATCTTGCATTTTTACTAAGTTTTCCACAATTTTCTCCACAGTACCATTTTTTTTGTTATGTGGATGAGCCATCACGAACACTTGCCTGCGTTTATAGCAGTGGTTCATTTTTTCGTCTATATGTACTAAAGTTGTGGAAGGGGGCAGTGCTTAAGATGAATAAGGTTTTTTGTGAACAGCTGGATCTCTCACTCAAGGCTTCAAATCCTATTCTTGTGATACAGAGCTATGACCACTTGCCCCATACCAAAATACAATTTAAATGGTTTTAACGAACAATATATGGAAATCAAATGATTTATATAGTTAATTTTACCAGCATTATTCTCTAGTATTTAATAAAAGCAATGAAAAATTAATGTTTAAATTTACCAATTTGTCTAACGAAAACTATCTCAGATGACGTCAAATATTTAAATCTATCGATTTATATATACTTTGTCCTTGAAAGAAAACTTTAATTTGCTTTAATTTTATGATTTTGTTCACTGAAAAATCAACTTCACAATTTTTGATACAAACAGTACTCAAACGATTGACTTGATAAACTCATCTGCAAACGCTACCAAATTCATTACAAACAAGCTTGCCAACAAGAGTTACATTCAGTCAGCGATTGGCTGTCTCAAGAGCGGGAGCACTCAATTGTCAGAATTTACTTCTTGGTTGTGTCAGTAAGTACAGTAGCCATTGTTCTGGATACTGAATTATTAATATTTTCAGTGCCAGAGATACCATGCGCTGCAAGTTTAATAAAATAAAATATTATATTATACAATCTTAAAAAAAAAAATTTAAAAATGAAATTCTATAATTAATGAAAGAATTATCATTAGGCCAAAGAAAATTCAATATCATGCATTGATTGCCCATTTTTATTTCCTTTAAACATTTACAACAAAAATAATAACCTTTTTCATTCATAATTTTTAAATCTTTATTTTCAATTAGTTTAATGTATATATCAGGCAAAATAAGTTTAAAACTGCAGTATTATCTAAAACACAACATTTTTTTTACCACAATTTGTATCTATAATTTGAAAATTTTATGTTTTATGTTTTTTATTTACTTTCATCTCATGTAGTTTTCTAAACTAATTCATACTGAATGTTCACAAACAAATAATGATAAACACCAGAGTGGGATGATAAATACAAATGGAGCATATTTCATCAAGGAACCAATAGTCTAATGTCCATAGTTCACCTGCTAATGGCTGTGGCAATGTGCAGGGGTGGGTACGGAACCTTGTTATGTGGCATTGTAACCAGCCTGTGCACATGTCTAGGTGCCTGATAACACTGCTCGGTACCGCGCAGTCGCAGTCTCGTAGGTGCTACATATCTACAGTTCCTGCAGTACGTGTTACAAGAATACTTGAGGGAAGTTCCTTTAGATGAGGCAATGTTGTTTCAGCAGGACAGGGTCCCACCTCATTTCACCATTGCGGTTTGCCGTTACCTCGACATGCACTTCCTGAACTGATGGATATTAGGGGAGGCCTCATAGCATGACCACTATGCTCACGTGACATCACACCAGCTGACTTCTGTCTGTGGGGCCACATCAAATTGATGGTGTATGCCACATCACTTGACATGGGGGATGAGCTCATTACACGGGAAACCTTTGCACATGCACGTTGAAACATGCTTCAGCACAGCACCACCTGTGTGGCAGATGGTGGCGGACAGTTTGAACAGAGATATCAAACAGACAGTCTGACCACATACCTTAAGCCCAAATGTGTATATAAATGAGTCATTTATTTGTACTGCCTGTAGCTTCAATATTGTGAATGCCTACCCGCCACTGCACATTGCTACTGCCATTAGTGGGTTAACTATAGACGTTAAGCTATTGGTTCCTTGACAAAATATTCTCCATTTTTACTTATCTACCCCAGAATGGTGTTCATAATCATTTGTTCGTAAACACCTGGTATAAATGGAAAATATTATAATAAAAAAGGGTAAAAAGTGTTATGAAGAAAAATGCATAAATTCTTTTCACTCACATAAAAAAATCAAAAGATAAATATTTTAATACAGACATATAAAACATGTTTCAATCAACAAGTTAGCAACAAACAGTTACAAAAAATTCTTTGTGATGAATGTGACAAGTGTGTTTGTAAATATTATCTTGAAAACATAACCAAACAAAATCACGTATTAATATACATAAAAAATATACAACAAAAAAATGTGAACATAGTACACACCAATTTATTTACTCCACATCCACATACAAGAGATAAACATAATTATTAGATTAATAGAGTATGTATAAACAAGTATATGACAAAGACATATCAAAAGAAAAAACAAAATAAAGAAATTATTATTCCAAATGAATAAAAGAAGGGTAGTGATGAAATTATCACTACTATTACTCAAAAATAAATACATTTCTTTAAAATATTAAAATTTAATTATCCTATTAAAATTTATAAAAAATAAATATAGAAAAAAAGTGGCCATGCCAAAACCTAGTGAAATTAAAGTGAAAGAGTTGAGAGCAATGGCTACATCTTTAAATATTAAAAATATACACAAGTTAAAGAAGGATGATATAATAAAAGAGCTAAATCAAAATCAAAATAAAGTTAATGAAATGAAAGTTGTAAAACACACCGTGAAAAAAAAAAAAAAAAATATTAATGAGTTGAATATTAAATAATTGTATATAACAGCTTAATCTTTAAATATTAAGACAACACACAAATTAAAGAAGAAAAACCTCATTAATGCTATAAAGGAAAAAAAGGCATCAAAATTTTCATTATTTACTTTTGATAATGCCGGTATTCACGAAGAATATAAACCAGATGGAAAACATTTAAAGAATATATTTCCTTTCTCTAATAATATATATGGTAATCCTAAACATAGAAAATCAATAAAAATTATATAGTTAATAAAGCAATTTAAAATAGACTACATACATATAATACAGAAAACAATATCTGTTTATTACAGCCTAATCATATTATAAATTCATTAAAATCTCAGGTGTTTAAAATAATAAATTCTGCAACTAAAGAGCACAATGGTCTAAAGACTAATATTAAATAGCCGGTCCCAGCGCGACCGCCACATTCCTCCCACGTATCGCATTCCCATGGTCAGTATCAGTTTTATCTCGCCAGTCAGTAGTTACGTTCTGTTTTGTTTTTGCTCATTTTCAGCTGAAAAATGTCTGCAAAACGTAAACGTGTGGTTTTAAATTTACAGCAGAAGCTGGAAATTATTAATAAACTTGAAGGAGGAAGTGTAATAAAACCGCTTTCATTTATGTATGGAGTGAGAAACACAACAATTTGGGATACACGAAACAATAAATCCAAACTTATTGAGTTTACGAGCAGTGCGGACTCGACAAGTGGATTGGAGAATAGGAAAACGATGAAACTATCAACGTACACGGAACTAGATAAGGCTATGGTTTAACCAGAAATGTGCCGCGGGAATGCCAGTGTTTGGCTTAGTATGTGTGAAACAAGCTCAATATTTTTTTGAAGAACTGGCCTTGTTTCCTACATTAAACACTGTTTTCCACATGCTGAAACAGCAGGCTGTATGTTGCACGCACTGGATGGTGTGGGAGGTGTGTGTGTGACATGGGCGACATGCGATTCGCTTTGCACGTCTTTGTTACCCTCTTGTAGAAGGGGGGGGGGGAAGGTGGCCTGTTGCTTAGCGACTGAATGACATCAGATTTCGGTTTTTTTTCTTGAAAATAGGAACACATACCACAGTCGGTATATATACATTATAATCAAAGTGTCTACATCATAATTATAATGATTACAGCTATACCCCGTAGGAGATTGACGCGGTGGATTGCTGTTGTCGCTTGTGCCTAGATCGCCGGGACTTGGCAGCTGTCGGTCGGCCGCTACAAGATTATTCTGATGGGCGGCGGCCAGACAGCCACCGCCACCATTACAGGGTCGGTTCAATTCGTAACAGCAGCCCGGTATTGGGAACACATGCTGATTGATGTGATTCACGTCAATGTGTTGCTTTTCTATGAAATTTAGGTGGCATGTTGGCCTCTGCACTGGCACGACGAGGCCCGGCAATGTTTACGGGAATATACAAATTTAGCGTGGTCTACTTGAAGTATTAACTATCCCAAATTTTTCATCAAAAACTTCTGACGTACCCTATATATGCACACGGCCTAACTCGTCAATATGGTAATATAAGAACACATTTTATTTGCATATATGGAAAAACATACAATATTGGTTGTAAAGAATCCGTAAAATAGATCTCGCCGCTGAAAGGAGGGAGAATGCGCGCCCACTCCCTCCGCTTCATTCATCAGTGTCCCTGACTCACAACCTTCCACCGACAGACCACACACGTAATTGACCACACACTTTCCCGTTATTTATTGAGGCTGGGAAACATAAATTGCCCCGCGGTATAACCGAATCCGCGGTATTCCGGGCTTCCACTGTATTATGTCAAGGATAGGCTAGGTTTCACACTAAAACACCCAGTATTCTGTTACGACCATATGAAACTTAGTGTTGGAAAAACTGTATATTTCTCTTAGTATACGGATTATCCACGATTTTGGGTTATCCACGGCAATCGCGGATCCATTATCGCGGATAATCAAGAGTTGACTGCTAACACAAATGCCTGAGTTTAAAAAAAAGAGGATCAGGTTGGACAATAACTAATATTATTGGTTTGCAGCTATTCATTAATAAAAATCAATTGAGAGATAGATCATACTTAGAATTATGTACCAAATAAAATATAAAATAAGAAAGCATGTATTAATATAAAACATAATGACAAAAAATGTTTTCTTTATTCTATAATATCAGCTTTACATCCAGCACAGATAAAGCCGAGAGAGTTTCTAAGTATAACAAAATTGATTTAGAAACTGGTAAGGCTTTAGAAAATTTTTAAATGCCAATAAAAATTGATGATTTATCTAAATTCCAGAATAAAGTTGACTTTTCTATAAATGTTTAATCTTCTGATGATAAAAACTATTTATATCCATTAAGAATAAGAAATAGTAAATAAGATAAACACACAAATTAATATTATTTTAAACATGGAAATTAATCTCATTATTGTTGAATAAAAGACTTATGGAGATTAATTTCATAGCAATAAAATTATCATAAAAGTAAAATTTTTCCTTGTGATGTGTATTTGTTAAAATTTTCTAGTAAAGAAAAATTAGATAAACATACTGAAGATTGTTCCGAAACAAGGCAGTAAAGAATGAATTACCAAAGAAAAGTGAACAAATTGTATTTAAAAGTTATAAATAAACAAGAGTACCATTTAACATTTATGCAATTTTGAATCACTGTTGAAAAAGATACCAACAACAAAACCAAATGAAACAGAAATAAAGAATATTAAATTAACAACAAAATATCTAGTTTTAACAGAAAATGATATTGATAATGGTTTATATAAAAAAAAAAAATTAAAAGAAAATTATAATATATCACATAAAAAATAAGAAATATAGAATTAATGTTAAATGATGAATCATTTACTATAAAATATCAATTGCACAAAGCATCTGGATTCTGTTATTATATTGTTTGTAGTTATCAAGTTTATAAAATTCCAGCTATTTACAAAGGTCCAAAAGCAAATAAAATATTTATAGAATTAATAAAAAAAAAAGATACAGAAGAGATTTAATAAACATATTCTCAATTAGAACCAATGCAATCATTAACTAAAGAAGAAATAATTATTTATAACAAAACAAACAAATGTACAGTTAACATGGTTTGGCTGTAGGTGAGAGGCGGAGTATACCGGATGAGAGAAATATGATGTTATGCACTGTTTGTGCTATACCAGGGTGTCCTCAAAGGTTGCTGTTATGAGTGGCGTGAAGGACAGTAGTGCACACCCCTGGCGCCATGCAGAGGCACCACAAACCCCCTAACCCACTGTTGTTATGGGTTTTGAGATGGTTGTCATTCACCTGCTACCCTTCTAACACTTTTATTTTGCACTGTGCCTTTATTTCCTTTACCTCTGCAGGCATCTGTTTTTTATTTAGCACAAACACATAGACAGAGATTGTCGCACACGTTTCTGCTAACTGACTTTGTTGTGGTTGTTTCACCACTATTTGTTGCAACACTACCGGAGATGTGACGTTTTCCGGAGGTAGGGCGGTCTCCCACTCTTCCTTGTTTACGGCTGTTTCTCTTTTGTCTGGAGAACGTGACAAGGCAATTGTTTTGATTTCGTGCTCGGCTACTGTGGTTTATTTAAGCGGGTGACACGGTGCGAAAAGTATTTTCTTTTGTTCAAGATGTTTTCAAAGGTTGTGTGATATTCGGCCGGAACACAGTGATCAAAGTCGTCTACAGTTACGGGCTGTAAGTTAACCTCTATACGTTTGCGTACGTTGTAAACAGTATGTCTGACTTACTCGCCAAAATGTGATCTGTCTCTAGGAATTTCTACAATTACATCCTGATTAATTAACAATGGAACTCCGAAGATGACATCTTTGCGGATTTCAGCCGACATTAATGCGGGAACCCATTTCTATGTTAGTAGCCTGGATGTGCAAAAATCTTACAAGTTCCTCGTGAATAAAATTGTGATGCCACAGTAGCAATTAAGGCAACAGTTGTAACATTTGCAAGACTCACAGGTACCCTTAAAAGTTTATCAATGGTAGTTCTCACTTGTCCCAAGTAGGCGGCTGGCTGTTTGTTTACCTTCACTGGGGGCGCTGTGGTTGGCATGCTGGCAGAGTAGGAAGGCCTCTGCTGTGGTCATACCTCGTTGGTGCATTTCCCATAGCCGTTGTCACTCTGATGGGGCACATCCTATGTCAGAGATACTGTTCATCACGGCATACATGACACCGGGCACCTGGCGCTGGACCGCGGCATTGGCACAGGTTACCATGTTTGTTGACGTAACTATTGGAGCAAATAGCACACTTATCCCTTGAGGTATGTAGCGGCAGATGTTGGCTTGAAGGTCGAATATTGTGAACGGGTCCATTGATACAGTTTTTCCACAAGTTGCACACATCTCGTCTGCATCCCACATATTTGCGGAAAATTCCATACCGCTGTTGTTAGCGGTTGTCACGGTCATGGATGTTGCCCACATGCATGTAGAGCTCCATGGGATTGAACCCAATTAACCTGACCTGTAGAGGTGAGGTGGTCATTACATAAGTAGACCAGACCACACACGCCAGACTGCAGGCACACTGTGACATCATGAGTAACTCCACGGTATTCTGTGACATCATGGGTATCTCCAGCCATTCGGAAAAGGGGGGTCAATATGCACCAAGATAGCAGCTCCTTCACTGTACTATGTGGTTTTCTGTACAATGACAAATTTTATGAACACAAAATTTTCCGTCACGTGCATTTTTATATGTGACGCACGTCTTCGTGCCACACAAGTTGCAGCGCCATATAATGAGTGTAAAATATCCATTACGTTGCAATTCCTGCCCAAAAATTGCCACACGAATTGGGCGCCATATAACGTGGTTTGGCTACATGTGAGGACTGGAGTATGCTGGATTTGAGAGAAATCCTGGTTCACGGCTAGAAAATTAATCAGAAAATTACACAATGAGATCTTAATGCCTATGGGGCACCAGTATATCTATGCATGGGTGAGCAAGAGGACTTTTATTCTCAGGGCAGCAGCAGGTCAACAGCCACATGGCGGTCACCTCACGAGCCCACATTTATGCAGAGTAAAGTTCAGGTTATGCAAATTATATGGTTCATAAATTTAGGTAGGTGGTTCCTGGAGTGGGCCAGTTCCCTGAGGTATGTTAAGTATTAAAATAAGAAATTAAGACATGGTTCCTCTGAAAACATATATTGGCAAAATGAGATTACATTCAAACACAATAACACTGACCCTCATCTGAAGTAGGCATGGCATTTAAACCTGCCATAGGCCGATTCTGCAGAAAAGTACTGTTAAGCATGTGAAAACTTAAAAGGCGTCAAACTCTCTAGGGCCGCGAGTCTGACAGAGAGGAGGATACGTACACAGGAGGAGCAAAAACAATTTAAACAGTTCCGGTATGTTAAAAATTACTATTGCAGCTACATTGTTGGTACAAGTCCATGAAGCCTCCTGCAATTCACAACATACGTGTATCTTCTAGGCCCACCAAGAACAGACTAAAGATGGTGCAAAGACATCCGGCTACCTCACCAAGATCTCCCACCAACACCATGAGGGAATTTACATTTATAGATACACTTGATCAAATGTACATATGAAAACACTCAGAAACACAAAATGAGCACTGGAGGAATATATAGAATAATTCTGACGTGTAAAATTAATTACTGATTGACCATAGTTCTTATTTTCATTTGTGTCAAAAAATTATAATTACATGAATAGGCCAGCATTGTCCCACAAAGCATACAGGAGATAATTAGAAAATATGACCAGTCATTTTACATAAACGCTTGCAATTATGAAACAGTTATTAAATTACAGTAAAAATTTAATATTGCACGAAAGAATTTGGTTTTGGGCATGTGGCATGGTGGACCCCGGAACAGCCAGCATCATTTGTGTTACACATTAACACCAATTGAGAAAATGAAATATGCCCTTTTAATTTAAATTAAACATGACACAAACACTAGAAAATCATATTATTAATTATGAGTGTCTCAAGTTCGTGTTTGGTAAACATACGTAACCCACGTGGCTTTGTACTCGCAGGGGAATTATACCTTACTTAGGCACAAGGGAGATAACACTTTCTCTTATATAAATTGGACTGTGCTTTCTGGAGCACATAATAGAATAACACTATAAACACACAGGGCTGAGTTTACTCTTTGTACCACGGGTCAAACCGGTTGTGACTTGGTTCAAAGACCCATTCCTGCATGAACGAGTGTAGTGCCCCGTACACAGAACGTACGGCCATGCGTGGCTAGTGCAGGAGCAGAGCAACAGTGGACTGTGTCCCGAGCAGGATAGTGAGGGCCATGTCAAGTATGCAAATGTGATTATTCAGAAAAAAATCACAAGGTACATTATCACAATCACCTGACCTGTAAATTCATTAATCCTGTTAGTGATAATTGCAATATACAACTGAAGCTATCCAATTTCGTACCAATTATTTTTCATAATCTTGCTGGTTATGATACACATTTATTTATTAAAGCGTTAGGATACGATGATATAGATGTGATAGCAAATAATGGAGAAAAAAATACATATTTTGGAAAATAAGCAATTAATAAAACAAATTAGATTTGATTATTTGAAATTCATGACCAGTAAGTAGTCTAGATAAATTATCATTGAATTGAAATAAAGAACAAATTTTAAATGTGCATTCATTTTTCTCAGAAAATGTAGTTGATTATTTATAAAAAAGGTTTATATCTATATGACTATACCGAAAACTGGAAAAAAAATTTGAAGAAACTGAATTACCAAAAAACAATGAATTCTGTAATAAATAAAATTAATGTATTATAAGCGATCAAGATTATGAATATGCAAAACAAGTATGGAATAAATTTAATGTACAGAGTCTTGGAGAATATCACATTTATATTTGAAACTAGATATATTATTACTAGCGGATTTATTTGAAAACTTTAGAGATACGTGTATAATCATATAATTTAGATATAACTTGGTATTTTAAAGCACCATAATTATCATGGGATGCAATGTTAAAAATTACTAAACAACCATTATATTTATTATATGGTTATGATATGGTATTAATCTTTGAAAAAGGTATTGGAGGTGGAATTTAACAAAGTTGTTAACAATATGTAAAAGAAAATTATAAATATTTAGACGATTATGATGAAAATAAATAATCAAATTATTTAAAGTATCTATATGCAAATAATTTATATGATTGGGCCATGTGACAATATTTACCATAATATGGTTTTGAATAGTAACTATTCATTATTTTATTTACAATTTTGGTCATAGTATATATCAAATATGAAGAATGATTTCCAACATGGTTATATATTAGAAGCTGGTTTAGAATATCCTCAACAATACATAATTTGAATTAATATTTACCATTTTGTTGAGAAAATAAATTAATAACAGGGACAAATCAATCAAGATTATTAACAACGTTAAACAATAAAAAGAAAAATGTTACACATTATATAAATCTAAAACAATGTTTATCTAATGGCTTCATTTTAATAAAAATCCATAGAATTCTAAAATTTTATCAATCCAATTGGCTAATGAAATATATTAATTTGAATACACAAATGAGAACAAAGGCAACAAACTATTTTGATAGAGATTTCTATCAATTAATTAATAATTCTGTCTTCAACGGAAAACATAAGAAACCGAAAAGATATTCATTTTAAATCAAACGTAGAGGGTATTTGAAAATTCATTGCTAAACTAAATTTCATAGGAAAAACAATTTTTAATTAAAATCTTGTAGGTATTTATATCAATAAAACTAAGCACAATTTGAATTTATATATATATATATCGGGATATCACCATTAGATTTATCTGAAGAATTAATGTATGATTTTTCACTATAATACAATGAAATAAAAATATATTGATCATACAGCTTAATGCTATTAAGATACATATTACATAATATATAATATAGAAACATTAGATTTCTATTGAGATACAAAAACAGTGATAGATGAATTTGAGATTAGTAACTATCAAAAAGGTAATATATATAATATACCACAAGTAAATAAAAAAATACAGGTAAATTGAAAGATGAATGTATTGGAATAATTATGAAAGAATTTGTTGGTTTAAAATCAAAGATGTATGTATATAAAATTGATAATGAACAAGGACAGAAATCAAAAGGTGTGAGAATATGCTTGATTAATAATAGAAAAACAATTTAAAAATTATAAAAATTGTTTATTCAATAATAAAATCGAATAGAGAAAATGGACTTAATAGGAAGCGAGAAACATAAAATACATACAGTTTGAAGTAAATAAAATTGCATTAATCCCACACAATAATAAAATAATTATATTAAATTGAATTTGATACTATACCATATGGATGCAATGCATTTTAAATTATTAATTATAAAGCATAGCCCACAGCGTCCCATATATCCAGATACAAAATTTATAAATGAACCAGGTTTACTGTTTCAGGGATGTCAAAAAGACGACCCCTGGAAAATTATTAATCATAAATATTAAAACTTAAAATCTATACTTCCAGTCACATGACTACTTTCATATTGAATTTCAATTTGAATTCTCATTCATGAAGATCTGGAAATGGATGAAAAATTTTAAATTGATCAAATGAATACAAATAAAATAATTTAAATTTGAAGTCTCCCCAAATATCTGATGTTATAACATTTTTACTAGCAGATATTGTAATATTTAAGAAAACTACATTTTCTCAAAAAAACAGTTTCAAAAATTAATGTCGTAATCAATACTAAGATAATATACTCGTTTTATATATATAACAATTTTTAATATAAATGAAAGAAATTTTAACAATGTGCTCATACTGGGAGGACTTATAATTTTTTTGAGATTTTATTACATTTATTTTTATTGTAAAATCTTGACTTCTACCTTCCAAGTCTCTCCAAGGTCCTCCTGCCTTTATAAACTGTGGGCTGTTCCAGGGTGCTTCCTGATTGGCTAGAGCTGTTGGGCCTTCCCTGGCTGCCTACACTCTGGTTGGTTGTGTTGTTCGGCCAATCCCTGGTTGCTTCCCTCCTCATTGGCCAATAATGGACAAGTTTGCCACTGTCCTTCTTTCAAGCTAATTTTTGTGGTTTTTGGAAATGTGGTACCCACATATTGCTTAATTTAAAACTGTCTTCCCTGTTTATGTTAGATGGATGTTTTCATATTTCTATTGCCTCTCCAATGTATCTTTCCTTGTAATTGGAGATACTCACTATTGTCATATATTTGTCAAACTCAATCCTGTGCTTCATTTCAACTGAGTGTTTAGCTACGGCCGACCGAATGTTTTCCTGCTGTACTCAAATTTTTATTGTTTTTACATTTTCAGGATATCTCGAAAGAAAATCTAACTTTGTATGTTTCAATTGTAACAAAGTTGAATTTTTCTAAGGGTGCCATTTTGCCATGGTTACATATTTCTCCATTTTTAATTTATCATCATTATCTAAATGTTTTCTAATTGAACTATCTGTATCTTCTATGCTCATAACCTCTGAAAATCCAGGCAAATGATAAATTTTCAGCCGGTATGATTATACTGTACACATTTACAATTCTATTTTACAGTTTTTACATCAATATTATGGCTGTAACATTTCACAACCTCTGAAAATCTTTAAAAATACTTAGTATACAAAATTTATCACAACTCGATATAGGTAATTACCCATATTCCAATCTTGGAATTTTCGGTGGATCCATTTGAATCCAATAATTCTTTTATAATACATTTTTCTTGGACCTTCAAAACTTTTCATTAAGGGGGTAGCAAATTGCCACCCCTTCATAAAATTTAAATATCCTACATTTCTAAAATAATTTAAAATTCAGCACCATCAAAATCAATAAAGTTATTATTTTCATCTCTTATTTTTCTAAAACAATATGAATAAACCTTTGGTTATTAATAATATAAAATAACGGATAAGATTGAAGCCTTGCTTCAAATTTGACATGCGTATCAACTCGTATACTTCAAGAAATTTTGTGTGTACACCATTTTCCTGCCAGCCCGAAGATCTTTATTCCTGTCCCCATTTATGGTGTTATAAACTGTGGAAATATACGTCAATATATCTTGTAATTATTACATGAAATATCTTTGAACTGCTTTGAAATAATAATACTTGCAATATGGAATGCTATGAACAATTCCCCATGCCTAGTGAATTGGTTAGCGCGAGTAGGTATTTAACACTGTGGTGAAAAACAAACTTCCCCTAAATTGCAACTACAATATAGCCAAAGTTGTTAAAATTGAATTTGCCCGTTACTTCCCTGCACGCACGTTTGTATGAAACTACGTTATTGTTATAGTCGAGAAACATGAAAATAGTAGCATACATTTTTGGAACACTGATTGTAGATTGTTAAAGAAATGTTACTAGTACGTAAGCCTAATATTAGTGAAGAATTAACACTACTGTGCTGTCGAAAATACCTTGCAGAACTTTTCTCAAGTTGACTCGTCTGCCTCCAATAAGATCTGCTACGCACGTCTAACCTCAACCAGGCACAAGGCTACTCTGACTCGCGGTGCACTGTGCTCGCAAGGCCATCCCGCACTCCCTCGTGGCAGCATTTGGAACTACGCATACATCTGGCATGTTCCATAAACTCCTCGTACTTTCTTGCCCCTCCTTGATATTTTGAACCACATTTTTGGGTGTATAAATAAGCACCCGCCAGCCTGAATAATCATGCAGTCTTCCTGTACATGTGATGCGAGCTGGCTGGCGAGGAGATGACGTTGAGATCGCAATCCGCAGTTAGGCTTCATGGCACTAGGCGCGGCAATTTTGAAAGTTGAAAAGCTAAGTAATTTTAGTGTGTGTTGTTTTTAGTACGTTGCCCTGGGAATTGGTATATTACTTACATGGTTGGAATGTGGAATGGTAGAATTTTTAATGTCTTCCCAGTGTTTGGAAGTGTGGTTCTTTTTAATAGCCACTTTTAATTTTCTGGCATCTCCTAGGTATTATGGGGAAGTGATTCTTCACCATTAATATTATAACTATCATAAACTGCTGTTTTTAATAGATTTTGTAAGAGGTGATATTTCTGGGCAATGAATCATGTGTGCCCCATTGAAGGTAAATATCTTTTCGAAGAGTGGTAGCTATCACATTTTACTATTCTCTGTTAATAGAGGGAATCATAGTGATTTTTAAAACGTAAATTTTATTCCATTGTTGTCTGTTTTTGCTGGTTGCTTGTTAGGGTTTTGCTGCCTTTTTGTCTCTCATGCCTCATTTTGAAAGAGGTGTATTATCTTTGCTGTGATTTTGTTAGGACAGGTTACGACCTTTTTTTTTCTGTATGTTGCAGTATATTTTCCTACTTTCCCCCAGTTTGGCAGCATCAAGCAGTATTACCTTATTTTGGATAATATTATTCCTTTTGTGATCTAATACATGAGAATTTTTCTGAATTGTGTGTCTGATGTTAACCGTATGTTTGTGTATCCTTTTCTGCCTTTTCTCTAATCCTTGCTACGTCCCAAAGGGCGTAACAATCTGGTGTTTTAAACGATTGAATCACGAAAACCAAAAATTGTTTTTTGTTCAAAACGATGATATTGGTTTCTAAGGGCCGGTTTCACCAACAAAGATTATAGTTGTGGAAAATTGAGATAATTTTATAGACATATGACGTTTAATTACAATTTTTATCTCAATAATGTTGAGCATGTTTCACCACGATGGATAATTGTCAGAAAATTTACATAAAATTATCTTCATTTTCTATCGCAATGTTATATTGGTAAACCCTTCGCTAGCTCAGTCAACAGAAAATGTTAGGTATTTTACTTTAATTCAGTAAATAGCTTTTAGTAGTGGAGATAATATTTCCATGAAAAAAAAAATGTATTGCATACAAACAACTATTTGTTTGAGATAGTAATGGAATGTATCAGCATAATGTAAAATAAGCGTAACATTACTTTTTTCAAAATGTTCTATTAACACAATATGTAATATTATCAATGGTTTAAATGTTATTTTCCTTACAATATACTTTTCTAAAGGGCAAATAGTACAACTGTGCACGTATTAAAATTAATATACGTATTCAGGCAAACATGCTGAAATAAACACCATACTGTGAACATTAAAATTCTGAAAATACAGGCTTAAAATATGTTTCATAAGTTACTGTTATTTTTGTGGCCGAGTTATAGTTTGTTGTGTAGCACATAAATCCAATTATTTTTGGAATGTTTGAACGTTTACATGTTCTACATCCAGGCCTGAATTTATAACCTCAAATTAAGTGCATTATTATTTATTGAATCATATGCAGCGAATAAACTTAAAAATTGCAAGAACCTGGCAATATTAAATATGAATTAAAATATAATAAAGTGTTTAATATAGAAAATAGATAACCCTGCAATTACTGTTTCCCGAAATAGTTTCCATACATCAACATTTTCATAAATACTCTTGCATTAATTTTGCTACCATTCCCAGGTTATATTATGTTCATTACTGTTCAACGTTATGCTAATAATCTACAAATAAAAATTCTCGATCACTTTCCAAATTTCTTTGCAAATAGTCTGATGTATTTGGTTATATATTACTGCTTTATCTCGATACAGTGATTTTATCCAACAAAAGCAGCTGTTAAAATATTTTATCTCGATATACAGGGAAAATCGAGGTAAGGTGCATAGTGAAACATAAACAACAGATAATCAAGATAATTTGGCACTTTAACTCTATAAAATATCATTATCTCGCATCGTGAAACCAGCCCTACATGATTTAAATCATCATATTATGTAAACATTCCATAAGCCAAATTACAATGAATATTAATATTTTAAAATGAGATGAAATTAGGTATCTTACTAACAATTTCATTTTTAAATATTATACTTTTTTCAAATCTTAAAATATCTGATAATTATTGGTCATTTAATTTTATATCAGATTTACTAAAAAAGGTTTATTAATTAATTGTTTCTTATAATACTTGTTTCTAAAACAATATTATCAGTTTTAAATGGTTTACATAAATTTTAGTTTTTCTAATAAATAAATATCATAGTGACCTTTTGGAATGATATTTTCTTTTGTATCAAATATTGTAATTATATTATTATTTATATTTGGTGTTAAATATAATTTATGAAATTTAATTAAAGCAATAGAATATTCATTGTGAAGAATATCATAATGAAGTTTATCTTTACTATAGAATTGCTACTTGTTAGGTTGGAAACTGTATTCATTTATATAATAATTAAATTATTAAATGACGAAAGTCGATAGGGGAATTGGTGTTGTTATAAATGAAGAGAAATCAAAAATTAAAAAGAATGGTGATTTATTACCAGGAATATTAGAGTAATAATTGGTGGTCCAAGTAATTGTTGTAACAAATATTATGATAAATTTTATATATAAAAATGGATGATTAAATTTTATTAAATGGTATGTTTGTTCAAAGAGTTTAAATCATGAAAAATATGTTTTTCACAATAGATTATTTTCTAACCTTATAAAAAAAAGAAAAAATGAAAGAATTAAAGGTTTTTTTAGTAGTAATTTCAATTAAATTATTCCTTTAGATGAATGAGAAGATAATTCTGTTGCGAAAATTCAATTAAATAATTTTATAAAACCAAGATTTAATTCAAGAATATTTTATAGAAGAAAACATAAAAATATTGACTGTTTTTATTTAGCTCAAACTTATAGTAAAGTTCCAAAACAATTAGCAAGATGCAATACTAATTTTTTATGTATTTTTTAAGATGAAACAGATTTAAAACATATTAATAGTGATTTTGTTGGTGGATATATGTCATATATGATAACTTTAAAGAAAATTCTGCTGAATGTTGGAATAAAAGTTTAGGGTTTATTACTACATATACGAATAGAAAAAATAACAATTGTAAATATAGAAATTAAATTAAAGGTTTATATTGGGTTGAATGTTGAATAATGAATGTTGAGTCATTAGATTATTTATATAATTTCTTCATCAATTCAGTGATGGATGAGTATCCATCAGTGAATTACTTACAGTGTTAAATTACCTTTTAACACTGCTTGGAAGGTGAGGTTTATATTTTTCCAATATCAGTGAAACACCAATATTAATATTTTCAAATTATTTAAATTTTTAAATTTGATATTAATCTTTTTTATTATATAAATAAAAAATTTAATAATAATTTTATTAATATTAAACAGTTCCTTCATCGAAAGAAAAACAAACTTTATTGTTGTAAATTGTTTAAATACGTATGAGTTTTTCAACATCGAGGATAAAATGTGATGGGTAATAAATTGTAACAATTATAAAAATTGATTAAAAAAACATATATTGGTGCTTTAAAAATTTGTCAAGAACTATATAATTTAAAAATAATTGGTTCATTAATGACAAAATGTTGAAATTAACAAATTAACCAAATTATGGAACTAAAAATGATCTATCCTATCTATATTAATCTTCAACAAAAAGGAATAAAAACAATATTAGACAGAATTTTGCATTACACAATAATACAATTGAATTTGTCATTTCTAAAAGACCTAATGTCCATTTTGGCTAAAATGAGTTCTGGGTACCAAGTGATTCCTTATTGCACATTTCCATGCTAATAATGTTTTTCTGTGACCCTCAGTGTGGATACAACAGAGAAAGTAATTCTACGATCATTTCTTAAATGCCTTATATCCAGGAGCTAAGGCATTTTAGAAATGAATGACAGTTTATGCTGAAGGCTTTGTTTGTTTTATTGATTATGGTTTTCTGCACACAAGTAACAATAGAGTACAAAATACTTTAACTCCACAGAATGGTTTCGAGTATGCCAATGTAAGTACGCTATTATTTATATGTAGTTATCTCACAATTCACATTTGCATTCTAAATTGAACTTTCTCCTGCTATAATGTCCATATGGAATAACATTAGTAAAATGCATTCATTTTAAAAGGGGTCTTTTTTCCAGGAATTGAGACAATTTAGAAATGAATGTTGGTTTGGCAGTTGTGAGTTTGTAATGATAATAGTGCACTACTTCTATGAATGAATAATAAACATTGGAATATTTAGAAGGTTATAATCTCTCTTTGGTGTTTTGTATCCATGACTGCAAGAATCAGTTGTTCTTGTATGTTTGCTATATTTGTTTGTTAATGTAAAACAAGAAAATGGCAGACGTGAATGTAAACCAAAAGAGTAAGAAACATAAAAGGAATCCTGAATGTTACAAAAGAAACCTATTGAATAAAGCTAAAGTTGAAAGCTTTAAACATATCACTAACTCTGGGGAACTTGTGCGAGAAAGAATAACTGGTGATGATTGAAGGCAAGTATTTTCTTTGGTTAGTAATAACATTAACATGTAATAGTTAATGTCATGGAGCAGTTGTTTTGCATAGTAGAGTAAATAACTTCCTAATGACGTGCAATGTCGTACATTAGAAAATATAGGGAACAAAACCTAAATAGAAGATTATGTCGTGTTTAATGTTATTGTGCATTGTCTCACCATACAGTTACACTAGATCCCATTGTTTTACTCTGTTGTAGGTGCCGAAATAAATGTTTCAGCAGAGTATTGCCAGATCATCAGATGAATATTCTTTATCTGTTTTTGTCATTCCATACCAAGGATAAAAAAGATTTACCTGCAAGGCCTTATTAAGTCTCTCCCTGCAAAGCGCCGCTGCCCGAATAATGCAGAAAATGCACACATACATAACATAAGGTAATTCAAGTATCATGTTTCAATTGAAGGTGTGGAAGTGGAGGTTTGTAGAAAAGCATTCATTAGCATGTACTGTATTTGAGAGAAAGGGTTCGCAGACTTAACCATTTACGAACTGAAGGAAGTCTCCACCTGATCAAAGAGGCCAACGTGTTAAAAAAAAAAGTGTTGCTACAGAAGAATGACTAAATATTCACAATCACATTTCATCATTTCCTGTTAAGCAAAGTCACCATGCATAACATGATTATTCGTATTTGAATTCAAATATGACAGTTAAGATCATGTATGACTTATACGAAGAGGAATATCCAGATTCAAAAACCAATTACAAATTCTACTTCAAATATTTCAATGAAAATTTCAACCTCTCCTCTGGAGTCCACAGGTAGTCACAGCTGCAGTGTTCGTGAGGAACTCATGGTAAAAATAAAGAGCCCCCCACTAAATGACACTGCTAAAATGGTTGCATCAGCAGAGTTACCAGTACACAAGTGCCAGGCTTCAAAATTCCATTTCATAATTAAACAAACAGAGAAGTTGTGCCATGAAAGGGATGAAGCGCTGGGACTTTTCTTTCACTATATGCAGAACCTCCCATTGCCCCATATACCACTGCAAGATATATTCTATCTATGTCAACTGTGTGTTAACATGTTCTGTATTTATGACACTAATACTAATTTTACATGTACCATGAAGGGCAAGCTAAGACACGTGCAAACTAGGTTTGCTCTTTTGTGAATCACTACATACAGGAGTAGGTACCTGCAGGTATTAAACTGTTGCATCTTTATTCAGATGCATGTGCAGGGAAGAAAATTAATCATTCCATTATCAGATTTCTAACCTCACTAACAGACACTGGACAATTTGAAGAAATTGTTCAAAGATTGCCTGTTTGCGGACACTATTACTTGCCTTGTGACAGGGACTTTGGCATAATGAAACATTCGATTTGTAAGAGACAGAATCTACACTCCAAGGAATATGTTGAATACTTTGTTAATTCCACAAACCAGCAGCTACTCACAGTTCACATGGTCAACACTGAAGATGTGTTAGATTTTAATCAATGGTGGCTCGAAATCTACAAAAATGGTAGCTTATCTCTTGAATCACTCTGAAGGGGTGTACCTCGTCAGTCTAACATTTCATTTGCTCCTGATAGCTACACAGAATTTGTATACAAAGCTGCACATTGTAACATTCAACCTACCTCCTCTCTCCTATCCACACTAATTCCTGCTATTATCTGCTTGGTCTAAGTCAAACATTATGCAATGCTGCAATAGGAGGAAAGGGGTGCTAAGGGATGTAAGCTCACGATGGTTACTAATAAGGAAGATTATTATGTAAAATATAGATTTATTACAATACTTTATAATTGGACAATTCATACATCTAATCGTACAGAACAGCAATTAGATCTTACATATTTTATGTTACACTGATAGCTCAAGTCAATTACAATACTACTCAGTTATGCCCTAACATTGTCAGAATTACTGATTATGAAAGGGGATTGACAGGTATTCGTAAATATTGTGACGTTCTACCACTACGCAATTATGCTCACCAGTAGATCTCTGCAGGTAGGCCCTAGAGCTCCTCTGGCCAAATATTATAGTTAGCTTCTGCTTCAGCTCTGTCTCACACCCTTACTATCTTGCCTTGTACATCGATGCCGTCTGGGGTGACTGGGGGTGGGGGGGGGGGGGAAGGTACCGCTACGGGAGGCGCTTGTATAGCCTGGCGAATTAGAGCATGTTATTCAAACATTTTGCCTGGCCACAAGCTACACCCCATGTCACCTTAGGCGGTAGGTGAGTGGCGCCAGGTTGCAGCTACAACATAAACATGTCGTTGGTAACATCCGAATACATAGATAGCCTAATATGTCATACTTTTGATTTAGGTTTGCCTATGGTGAGCTTAATCTAAATGCCTCAGCATATGGCATACCCACACGGAAAAGTTCCACAAAACGCCAAGAAGGTAGAATATATAAAAAAAATTGGCGAAGTATGTAGAAATGAGCATTTGGGATTCTATACAGATATTCTGAAAGGGCCAGTTAATAACACTGTAGAACAGGGGTTCCCAAACTTAAGTTTATCATGCCTCCCATGTGTCACAACTACAATATTATAAGGGTAAAACAAAAATGAATAAAAGTCTCAAAGGTTTTATTTAGTCATGAAATTTTAGTGCTTGTTGAACACAAATGGTGGTGAACTAATAAATCAATGAGATGGATGAGCTTGCATATTTTTAACAAGATTCCCAATTCTTGGCTGAATAGAAGAAATTGCACGTCAATCACTGGCAATATCGAGTTTACTTATATACTTCGTTTTTATTGCTACTACTGCTGAAAACGCCCTTTCACACAAATGGGTGCTTGATAAAGGTAAATGCAATTGCAGCACTTGCTCTGCTATGTCGGGATAATCTTTGAAGTACTTGACCCAAAACAATGTTTTGTCAAGTGAACAGCTCGGCGCCCGCACCCCCCTTAGCATGTCGTCACGCCTCCCTTGGGGGGCGTGCTTCCCACTTTGAAAACCAATGCTGTAGCAGATGATGCCTGAAAAGTTACCTTATTAGGGATACTGAGTGTATTCTCTAGTAGGACATGTTTGTTGGCTATTATTATGAAATAATTTATGTTAATTTGAATGAATATACATTATCAGTTTCATATCACAGTAACAAAAGTAAAATTAAACTATAATTTGTTCATATTCATTTCTAAACAATCCTTATTTTTTTCTATTTAAACACTTCCTAACTATTATATTGTTAACCTACAGTGGTATAATATTGATTATACTGTGTAAATGCACCAACATTATTGCACAAAAATTACAAACATGTGGGTTAGGATAACAAGTCGTCGCAAAACAGTTTTCTGTGTTTTCCTCAAAACCATATTTTTTGGAGAAGAGTCTTTGTAGTAATGACCGATTCAATTATTGAATTTACAGAATAAGCTTTCAAAATATGGGAAAAGCATATACATTTAAAATTTATTCATGATAGTAGTTATCCTCACATAATTTTTATAATTTAAAAAAGGTATTCATAGATTTCAAAAAAGACAAATCACATGGCCATGTAATTTAAAGGGTAAAATAATAGGAAATGCTTATTTGCCAACACAACCAAATAAACAAATTGAAATTCATATAAATAAAAATTAACCATGCTATATTAAAGATGATGAAGTACCAGATGGTAAAATTAATTTTGTTACTTGATTTGGTTCATGAAATTGGTCATTCTTTTGGTTTAAAACAAACAAACACACAAACATCCACGCAAACAACTGTATACATTTATTTTCAGTAGCTATTTAATTTGTCAGGTCTATAAAGTGAAAAAATCAGATAAGGCAGTCAGGAATATTGTAGGCCTAGGCCAAGCATAGGTTGGTTACAAGGTAGATTTTTACATGATAACAATTTTAGAGGTGAAGTAATATAAAAATGGCCAGTGGGTCAGGATTTATTCCAAGTAAGGGTTTACACAAACTTTTCTAATAACTAAAATGTACTTATTCATCCACTCCCATAACTTTGGGTGATCAACTTTTTCCAATGGAATGTTAGCTTCCATGAAAGTGCAGGTTGTTGACAAAACAAATTCTTGTTTTTCAACTTTCACATTATTCAACCAAGAAACAAGATCGGTAAGCAAAATATGATGTTTTACACCAGACGTGAATGCATCCTGAACTTGTTTTGCTTTCATCACTGAAGCTTTGTTTTTCTAATGAGTATGCCCTGGTTGTGCTTTAGACAAGTGTACTTTTAGCCCATTCTATTCGTACATTACAAAAATTGCACGTAAGTAGTATCTTATTGACTTTGTCAAATACATAAAACCCCTCGTGAGAAAATTCTTTATTACGGTCACATAATGTAACAACCATTATTACTACACACGTCTGGCATCTTTGTTTAGCGACACATTGTTACTCTTTATCGGGCAATATTGTGATATATATGCATGTGTCACAATATATATTGTATATTTACGATATATCTTGAAAACTGATTCTTTCTTTCTCTCTCACTCACTCACTCACACACACACTCACTCACTCTCTCACACGCACTCTCACACACACACTCACTCTCTCTCTCTCTCACACACACACACACACTCTCACACACACTCACTCACTCACACACACACACACACACTCTCTCTCTCACACACACACACACACACACACAAAATGCACAAATGTGTATTCACCGATTCTATTAATAAATTGTGTGGAGAAATACATTTATTTTCATGATTAATTTGCGGATTTACGAAAATTAGTCAATTTCGTAGAGAAAAATGGATTTCGCGATTCCATGTGCTGCGGAAAACATGTGTGTCTAAATATTGTGATTCATACAAGATGTATCAAGTTTATTAATTCCTTTATCACCTCTTTCTAATATATCATTTAATTTTTAAAAGGACCACAATAATTATAACCAGGTAAATGCATTTCTGGTAAATTTAAATTATTTAATGCATAATTTATTATGCCTTTTCCATGATACTGAGAATTCCAAAATGGATAAGGAGTAGCATTTAAAACACTAATTATATATCAAATTCTTTTAGAATTATTAACAACAAAATTAGAAAATTTACTATTTAACATATTCATAATACTAAATTTTTCAATATGATAATTTTTATTGCCAGCATTTTCTTCACAATGAATAACTATTAATCTATCAATTAATTTTCTTACATCACGCATCCGTATGAATTCTTTTGGAATATCATTATTTGTTTTATTCTTTCACCAGAGTTTTGTGTTCTTGGTGAATATAATCTTTTGGGTGTGTGTGGTTGTGAGCGAGATTATGGCCTGTTAATATATTTTTCATACATTGGCATAATTATACTATTGTATTTCCTACTTTTATTCCAATGAAGTTTTTTTAAAATCATAGTTTTGATATTAACAAATTTGTTAATAAAGCTATTTGAGTATAATTATCACAGTTTTCATTAGTACATTTATTTTCATTGTCCTTGTGTTTATGTTTTGTTAACAAATTAGATAGAAAGCCCTTTTGTTAAATCATACTCATTATTTTTAAAAATAACTTATTATTTATATTTACTTGTCTATCACATATAAAAAAAGTTTGGCTAGATCATCTCAACCCAAAATTTTCATTAATCACATTAATATTTTGAGAACTATATATCAGTGTTAATGGCTTAACCCCAGATGATATAGTTAATACATTTTGATAGTGTTTATCATAATTAAATAAAATCTTTCGAATGAAGTTTCTTCTGATGTTGGTGGATAGCATACATTTTTTACAGCAACAGGAACTAAATGTGCTATAAAATTTTAAGTTTCTTCAGCTAGTTCTTTGAATTTTTTTACCAATATTTTGGAATTCATGGATTATGTGCAATTCCTTATTTTTATTTTTCTCATTCTTGGCCTCATGTGTTTTTGTAATAACTTCTAAATTTTTCTATGAGTAGTTTAATACTCAATATTTTCTTTTGTGGATATTTAATTTTTTTATTTATACATACTTTTTTTAGTATCTAAATGAGTTTTAAAACTATCCAAAGTTTTGAGAAGCAAACATTTCCTCCAACAGATCAAACTAAAAATAATTTAAATATTTATAATAATAGCATTGTGTTTGATATTAACATTGATGATGGATTTACTTTCCCAAATTATGAATATGTTTATGAACTATTTAGATTATCAAAGAGAGATTCTGTTTGGTATTTTGCCAGATAAGATAATATTGATGTTTGTTCTAATTTTTTCCCATATCAATTTTTTCTAGTAGAAATGTCAAAACATGGATAAATAAATGAAGCAATTGATAATCTTGGACTGACAACTATGATGCACACTTTTGTTAGCTCACCATCAGAAAAATATTATTTAGAAATGTCCAGTGTTGATAATAAATATCCAGTAAAATCAATTTATTCAGATAGTCTAAATTAAATGATTTATCCATGGAGATATTTGTTTTGTTTTCTTAGAGATAATAATAAAATTAAATTTGAAAGTGGCTACGAGATAAATTTTTTAGGAATCTCATAATAATTGTTTATTTGTATATCAAACCAAAAAGCTGATGGAACAGTTGATAAAAGTTATGACGATTGAGGAAAAATTGTTATTTAAAGATTAGAAATTATGTGACCAATTGTAGAATATGAAGGAAATACAGATAGATCTATAAAAGAAAAAATGTACTATAAGAATCCAATATCTTATATCAGCTTTAATTACTGGCAATTTTTAGAGAAATCTGTTCCTCAAAATAAAAGATAGAAAGGACCAATATTATAATCTACAGTGTAAATGTTGCATGCATTAATCAAAGGGTGCCAACCCATTGTATTTACATGATAAGAGTGTGTACGACAGACCATACCTTCCTTTTATCAATGATATTTGTTTAATTAATCCTTATACCAATTTATATTCCTCTAATTCAAGTACTTTGCTTAATATTCCACATAATATGCTTGTCGCCCTCTAGCTCTAGGGGCTTCTACAGCCCTTATTATTTGAGATGGACCATGGGTGTCCTGTATCAATCTTCCTCTTTTCCAGTTACATATCATGTGCCTGAGTTTGTACACATATTTCCTAAACTCAATGTATATGGAATATAATGGTAAAGTAAAAATTTATAAATTTAATTTTCCACATGATATGAAACTTCTGATGGAAATTTCAGTCACATTTATACTTAGTCTTATTTTGGTTAACTCCATAATGTAAGTCATTTAATCAATTTTTGTTTTAATAACATTTAATTTTCCAGTGAGTGAAATCCCACTTGCGGAAATTCCATAATTATTATTTATTCAATTATTAATGTGCCACTTTTATGCCATTTTATCCCACTCTTGTTTGTTTTCTATTGTACCACTATGGGAAAAATAATTTAGTGCCACTTTAATGCCAATATTTTTTTATGTTTTTTCTTTGTTTTATTGGTCTATTATTATTGTGCCACTTTGTCCCTAATAATCTTTTTTGTTTTATTGGTTTAGTAGTATCGTGCCATTTTTATGCCATTTTATGCCACTCTTGTTTGTTTTCTATTGTACCACTATGGGGGAAATAATTTTGTGCCACTTTGTCACTAATAATCTTTTTGTTTTATTGGTTTAATAGTATTGTGCCACTTTGTCCCCAGCTATTTTTATATACACATTTTTTGTTTCATCAGTTTGGTATCCAAAAAATTAATAGATTTTAATAGAAAATTTAAATTTTAGTAAAAAAAATTAATAATTTTTGTGAACAATGGAGGGGATTTCTGGCTCACTTTTTAGGGGAGAAATTTAATTTTGGGGCAAAATGGATTTAACTTTGTACCACTTTCCTATTCACAAAAATTGTTTTTGATAAGGTGGAACGAAAAATTGGCAAAAATTTTGTTAAATTTCAAGTGATTTTAATGAAAAATTTATATTTTAATGAAAAACTGAGTGAATAATTGTAAAAATTTACTTTTCTTTTTAAAGTGAGAGAGTAGCCACCCTACATCACTACTCCTGCTGTTTTTATTTTCAAATATCCCCCCCCCCCCTCCCCCTATTGGGATGGATTGCTGGACTGCCGGACATGGGCACAGCTGGCAGCATGCGATGGCTTCATGATCGTTATAACACAATAAATAATATTTATTCTGTGGTTGAAAATCACTGGCAGGATGGGGATAATTGAGTTTGGTATGCAATTCAATGCTGCAGTGGCACTTTCAAAAGCAAATATTTTTTTCAAACTAATATTGAGAGATTATTTACTAATAAAATTGTTACATTAAGAAAATTGTCGGCCTGTCATACAATTACCATTTTTCCCCTGCAAAGACCTTTAATTTTAAATCCATCTGTTGCGTAGCTGCTTAACTGTCTTGTTTTACACAAAGCAGTGAACCAACAAACAACTCATCAATGAATACCGTGAAAATAAATATCCGTTCAGAAATTCTCTAGTCTCCTACACCAAATAAAAAAAACCCGCCTATTCCATTATCCCCTGCTCCCAGACCTTATGCTCAATCCTACTTTATTGCCATATTTGATTTTATATTTTTGGCTACTACCCACAAACGTGGATTTCGGATAGATTTTTTTGGACGATATGACATGAGTTATAAGTTAATGTGTTTTCTGAAATCTGTTCTGCTTGACTGCCGTAGCTATAACCTCTATAGTTACTACCACAAAATAAAGAATTATTTTACCTCTGCCGTTACAAAATGCAGAGAAGCTGTAACAACTCAAGAACATTAAAGAAGTTATTATTCATGCTTTGTCACCCCAAAAATTGTAAAGCACCTCCTGAAATCAAATTTGTGGTTGGGATTCAAGAATAATAATTTGACACAGACTGACCACCCCCCCCCCCCCCCCGCGCAATGACAGTTTACTAACATACCACTTACATTGTTCTCTCAGCATTTCAAGACAAGGCTTTAAAGAGAAACATTTTTATCTCTGTCTGTCTGAATCGTAGAGGCAGAGAAATGTTGCCAAGGCAACAGCACGCAAAATAAAAACATGAAATGAATTTTTAGAGTTTTCACGAACAAAAACAGCTACCCGTGAATATGCCTTCTCCCCATCCCTCCATCCTCATGTAGCCGATAGTGAAATTCTGTCCACCAGCATTAAATTTTGTTTGTCCAATTTTTATCTAGTATATTTACTTGATAACCATATGAACTAGGCTTTTATAATTTTTGCAACATGATTTAAATAATGACACTGTGGTTTGACCTCAAAATATACTTAGTTTTAAGTGTTTTGTCTTGGTATTATGCAGTTATAAATTTTATATAAACAAATTTGTTATTTCATTTTTAGAATTTTTACTAATACATACTATGTAGAGGTTAATTGTTTTGTTTCTTTATGTAAAGTCTAAAGAAATGCATTGTGTTTAGTTACATAATCTGTTAAATATGATCTGTGACAAAAACCTGAATTACAGTGGATTAACTGAGCATCATTTTAAGGGAACCTCCTTACAACATACCTCCTTGCAACAAACTCTCAATTTCGGTCCGTTCAGTTTTGTTATATGGAGGTTTGACTGTATTCTTTTAAACCATGGAGCCAGAATCAATGCTGTTAAATTTCCATACTGGAACTCTAGCACACATTGCAATCCAACACATAACCTACCAGCTACATCATAATAAATTACTAATTTTCCTCCTTCTTGTCTTTTTTAGAACCTTCCAATGCAACCAATGCACATGCACAGTGATCTTGTAGCCTCCATCATTTCTTGCCTGCTATTCAATAGTTTGACAAATAATTATTATAGGAACTCCAATCAATGGTAATAGCTTGATGCGAGACCTTTTGTTCCTGCATATATGGAAATTCAATGATGTAACAAGTGAAATTGGATTTTGTTTGGTTCATTGAAGTAAGTAACCTAACCCAATTTCCAGCAATGCAATAAATATTGTGTAGAACATGTTTAATAATTACTTTGTATACTGCTCTTTCAGTTATTACGATGTAATCATATCACTGATCACTGTACCCAATCTGTACTGTGATGTGTAATTTTTGAAATTTTTTTCTATTGTCACAATGTTTTATGATGCATTATTACGTAACATACATTCTTGTTCACAGTTTTGAGTCAACTGGCATGTCTTCAGTGCAAAACTTATTGTTTTAGCTGAATGGAATGGGAACGTCTTGTAAAGTAATCAAAAAGGTTCAAAACAAACTATGTCTTTGAAAATTTTGAATTTACAAAAAAATAAAAAATTAGATGAAAAGCAACTAAAAGGAAGATTGTGACGAACACCAACTTTTGACTTTTTAGTTTTGAATCATTCCCAATGCAATAATTTTATGTACCGAAGTATTGCATTGTGGTATTGCATTTAAATAAGTGTATGGCATGCTTTAAAAGCTCTATGCAATCAACGTCATGAAGTACTTACATACAACATTTTTTTTATTGTTTTCAAAAAGAAGCCTCTCCAAAAAGAGTTGATAAAGTACTTCATATGAACCAACCTCGCACACTTCATTAACAGCATCAGTGTCAATAACTGAAGAATCTTGTTCCACTGGTGATGGAAAGAGGTATGCTGGCAATTCACGCTGGAACCACTCATGTTTTCTGTAAACATAGTAATTTACATTATAATGCATACAGTTACAGAAATATAACTTGTAGGGAAGAAAATAAAGAAAGTAAAAATATAACAAAACAACACACTTAATATTCAAAATTAAAATGGAATGGGAAAATAAACTCAACAACACAGAAATAAATGCATTTAGTAAATATTTTCTATCTCCAGTATGAAATAAATTAACTATATGTAAAGAAATGTAAATCAAAAGAAAACTAATCAAATGATCTAAATTTTTAGCAGAACAAGTAGAGACAGTAAAAACATATAGTGTTTATTCTAAATGTGTTTTCACAACAGCCTGTATTCAATGCCTAAATTTTTAGCATACACAGCAGACAACAGAAAGTGTAAAAAGCATAGTATTTGTATAAATTCCACTAATTAAAGATAGAGAAAAAATACACTCACAACAATTCTGTTTATCTACTTTCAAACAGGTAGTTTGATATTTCTGTAAAATACGAGGTGGTTGTTTTACTTGACAAAAACATACCTTCAGAGTTCCTAAGCACAGTTATGATCATTTGAAATATATTCTCTTTGGTGTAAAAATACTTAGTATTTGCAAATGACCCTTCAAAAAATGTCCACAGAGTGTGAAATAAGACCATTAGAAATATCACAAAAATTAAATTTACGATTATGGCATTGAAATACAATAATAAAAATTCACTAAAACTGCTAAGGCACATCTTCTGAACCTAACAAAGATTCTCACTTTGAGCTCAAATCCTGGCGTGACTGTTTTTATTAGTGCATATGATACCAAAGTTGCTCAGAACCCAGAACAATTTGGTTGTCCCATGGTGTTTGACCTTCTCAGGGGAATAAAATCTATGCCAAAATTGTGGGAAATAATCTCTCTAAAACACAAATTTGTAAGTAAAAAGTTTTTCTTTAGTTGCATTGGTGTCCTCTAATGAACTGTTAATATAAGAAAGCTGTTTTTAATTCATTCACATGAAAAATAAATATTAGTTATAAAATACGGTGGGGGAAGGTTGACACGGGTTTTTTTTATTTTAGCAAATATGTAATAGTATTTTAAAACATTTATGTGGCAGTTATGTATTGAAAATATGAAATAATCCCTATATTGACCAATTTAAACAAATTGTTGAATACTGACATTTAATAAGTTTTGACTTGATTTTAAACAGTTTGAACTTCCACCAAAATGCATTTTTCATGACTAATCCCATCATGATGTTGCCCATCTGATGCAGACATGCTCATACCTTTCTTTATATTAGCCATGAAGCATATTTGTTAAAGGGTTTTTTTTTATGAGTATAGTAGTAAAGTAAAAAAATCAAAAATTTTGTGAAATCCCAAGTGATGTACTTATAACACACCTCAAATACATCTTACAAAAGATGAGTTATAACACCTAAATAAAAGCTGCTAAATATTTTAAGTCATTATAAGTTAATTTAAGAATTTTCTGGAGAATTGTATTGGTTATCGAATCAAAAATTGTAGTAAAAGATAAAACAAATACTTGAAACTAAGTAAAAGTGGTACTCTAAGAGATCATTCTGTTAGCAGAACCTCTGATTTTATACATAAAAACTCTCTAATGTATACAGAATGTAAAATACGATGCTTAAATAAAGTATACACAAGTATTATTTTGCAGACCTAGGATATTAATAAAATTAACAGATACATTTTTATTTACACTGTGCAAAGATAACATTTTACAAGAGGGATGCTCTATATTCTTTTTGCCAATTTTATCATCTACCAAAAAAACAAAAACCAAGAAAAAAAATTTTCCCTTGCCAACTCAACATAGAGGATAGAATGAATCTGTAGCAAACTGAAATGGAAGAGGTGTCACAACAATAACAATGCTTGCAAGATGCAAAGGCATTTAATAAAAATTTGGCTAAAGCACGTTTTAGTCACTGACTCAAGACTATTGCAGTAACCAGGACACTGAAGAAAAAAAACCAGAAACCTTGGGGTTGGCAGGTGAAGTTGCACAGGATGAACACACTAAATTATTAAGGACTTTCTCAGTTACAGGTTAAAATGAGCAAGGCAGATATAAGCAAACCAATTTTAGCTAACTGTAAAAAAAAACACAAGAAACACACTTATTTCAGATGATTTTTATGATTGATTTTCCTGCTTTTTTTTGGATTGGCTGTTCATTCGTTTTAATATTTATTCTAGTTAAGGCCACCCTCTTTCGCTGAATTAATCTATACCCCCATAAAAAATTATATACAGTATTAAATATACCCACATCAAAAATTTGTCATCCGACCTTGTTCCTCACCCGAATAAGCCAGATGAGCCTCACGCACACAAGACGCAGGGTTGTGTGATGCAAGTGTTCTGTATGTTTGATGCATCAGCACGTGTGTAGAGTGCACTGAAGATTGGCGAAGGTCAAAGACAATGGTGGAATAAAAGGTTTTTGTTAGTACAGTTGACTCTCAATCTATCATTATTCAGGAAACTGCCAAAATATGTCCATAAATACGGGATCTCAGTAGATGCAGTTTCGGACATGTCTATCAATAAAATACAACTTCTAACCTTGTAAAACTTTATGTTGAGTATAGTAAGAACTGTACATTATCTGTGAATACAGTTTGGCTAATAAACACAATAAAAAATGGAATTTTAGAAAAATATTATTGTAAATAATATATTAAAAACATTTCACCTACACTCATTTAAATAAAAAAAATTATGTCTCATAAAACTGTATGTAATCTGACACCAAATGCAAGCTGACCTAAAACTTTCAAACCCTCTAAAAATGAAAATAATGACACTGAATGCAAGTCAAAATTTGAATGTCCGGTACGGGCTCTATCGCTGAGAGTGCACGGAGAAATTATCGATTGGGCAGTGTGTTCACTGCAACTTGGGAGGAGGGGTGGCAGTGGGAGGATTACCGCTCCATGCCGCTACTTGTTACCAAGTGCCGACATCTTGCATGTGTGACAAATGCCTGTCTTTTAAAGTAATTAATTGCATTTTACTGCTAAGAAAACTTGTAATTTTGAGACAAAAATAAATAAATAATGTGATAATTGATTTCTTCACTGTCTAATTATTAATCATTCAAAACCACGTCCTCTGAATTTCCCTGTTGTAAGTTATATTGCACTCTGCTCCATGCTTATCTACCCATTATTAGATGGCAAAAGGTATCAAATAGGTCCCTACATTTTATCAGTATATTCAAAAGACGCATGTCTATTGAAATAAATTAATAAAAATCATCTTATTTCCCCACAGAAGTTACTGAAAATGAATTTTAAACTTATAATACAAGTCGCTCGATAGTCAAACAATTTTTGGTGACAAGAGGAGTTCAAGTATATGCTTCTGGACATATTATTTTATTTGCAAATATGCTGCCCCTTGAGTTGAATAAATATTATGATTTTAAATCATGTTAACTTTACAGCAGATACAATAAAATGCCAACCTTAAGGGAAAAACCACATTTAATGACAAAAGAAAATATCTTTTCAAATAATAATTCTTTGTTAAAATGTTTTGCTTAACAATTTCAAGTGAAACCATTTGCTTTGAAATACAAGTGATAGGTACAACTATTTTGAGCAACCCATAATATTGATGAAATTACGTTCGTAAGGCACGTATTTGCTCTAGGCCGGCGTGTGAAGGCAATGCAAGCGAAGCAAGCGTGGCTGAGAGAAAGATATGATGTGCTTTATCTTTTGCTAGACAACTTCCCTTCTCGTTGACGCATATGGCATTTGAAGGAAGGAAGGTACACGGCTGAGAGAGACAGACAGAGGGGAAAGAGAGAGGACGCTAGGTCACCACGTTCGTTGCCGTGGGTAACCACTTCCCCTCACATCAAGGGAAGAAGCAAGCCAGACTCGCGGAGACACCGCAGTCAGTGTCGACAGACGTGTTGGTAAGATAAGACAGTGCGCTGCAGAACAGTTATAAACAGTGGCACACATGACGTATTTCAGATGTAGTTACCAGACGTTTGCATAAACACCCAGCTTAAAAATTATAGTTGCGGGAAATATTATGTGGAGGGACCCGATATATACTTCGATCGATGCTCCATGCAATAAACTATACAAGCTGTTTATGTTAACATTAGGGATTTCGCCATGAGCACAAAAATTGTTGGTCGATGCGGTTTATCGATGGATGCAATAACGATACATTGAGAGTCGACTGTAATAATATTTTTATGTATTTATTTTGTAGTGCACTCCTATGCACTTTCTTGTAAATTTGTGTAAATAAGTGTTAACCCATTTCGATCATACTTCATTCTCCATGCACGTGTTCTGCATGGGGCCACCGCTTCCAGCGCTGGGTCAGGTCCCCGCTTCCTATGGCCATTGGGAGTTTATCCTTGAACCTCAAGACGGACGAGTTCGTGATGTGTGGCCTGTGTAGGCCTCAACTTTGTATTCAACGAACTGGTAACTCTAACTCATTTACTTTCGGAACCTTTTAATATAAACCCCATAGCTGACTAAGCCATTCCATTGACTTGGAGGGCTCTTAAATAATTATGTCACCTTAGGTTATTTATTTCATATGTAACACAGCATCTCTACCTCAGGCTGGTTCAGACGAGGCCTCATGTAATTGTTTCCGCGTTGCAGCACCCTTCTACTGTTTTTCACGTTTGTAATTAAGTTCATGTAGTGCCCCGTACATTTTGCTGTGCTTTTACTGAGTATCAAATATTGGATGGCTTTGGATTTGACATGCACATGGTCTCCCTTAATTCCTACGCATAAGTTACTTACCTTCCCTGTACTTGGATTTGGCATGCTTTGTGGCCAACAAAGGAGCAGAAGATATTGTTACTGGAGTCAAGCGATTTGCCACGTGGTGACATTACAACCCTAGTACGTATCTTTACTCACAGCGTAGATGTGTACGAAATCACTGCCTATATCTACAAATCTGCTTCCATCTACCTCCTCGCCACTTGATGCCGATAACAATGTGGTGCCCAACGTAGGGTGAGCTCTGATCAACACCTCAAGAAAGAAACACACGTAAAGCAAACTGTGTAAAAAGGGAACAGGCTATGTTGTATGCATGGGGACACACACACACACTCTATCTATCTATCTATCTACCTCTCTATCTATCTCTCTATCCATCTATCTCTATATCTCTATATCTCTCTATCTATCTCACTATCTATCTCTCTCTATCTATCTATCTCTCTATCTATCTCTCTCTATCTCTCTCTCTATCTCTCTATCTATCTCTCTCTCTATCTATCTCTCTCTCTCTCTATCTATCTATCTCTCTCTCTCTCTCTATCTATCTATCTCTCTCTCTCTCTCACCAGGTGCACTAACACCAAGGCCACATTCATAGCGTAATGGTAATTGTGGACACATACTGTCGATTCTGGGACAACTTTAGCATAAGCAAGGTATAGACTACGGACCTGTACATGTATGCTGTGTGCGTACGCCCTCGCCAAACAAAAAGGAGCCACACCATAGGCATGGATAGAGATGTTTTGTGTGTGCGCGCGGACACCAATTGGGCCAGTGGACTGGACTTTACTCCAAATCCTGAACCACATAGACATTGCTGAGTGTTAGTGTGTATTAGACTAGCCAATGAAGCGGCGCGTTGTATGAGGTGTCACCATCATAAGCATGGAGAAGGTGCCAATAGTCATGAACACTCATCTTTCAGAATCAAGTTTTTCACTTGTGAAACATGCTATAATCCCCATACCAACTCATCAAATGAAACAGAACCGATGCCAGGCTTGCAGCTTGTAATGCGTGTGCTAGGGGGCGCCAGGCAAACTGGGCTGCATCCCTTCCAAGAGAACCAGCTACCATCTTTCCATGACGGCACACATGCCAACACCACCTTCCTCCTGGAGCTCATCTCGGGGAGCGACAGTAGCCTGCCATACATCCCAGTGGATGTCAATGGGCAGCAGAGGGTGGCCCTGGTTAACATGGCAGCGACGCGCAACTTCATCATTGCCCAGCTCATGCAGTCCTACCAGCTGATGGCAGAACCAGGGTTGCTCTGTCTCGCCACCAGGGACCCACCAGCGGGGATCTGGGGTCGAACCACCATTGCAATACAGATACGGGACCTGGCTATCACAACCACAACCACCACTACTACCACTGCCCTTGTGGTAGAGGGGCTGCGGGAGAACATCATCCTGGGTCAACCTTGACTGCACGAGCAAAATATGCCAACATCAAGGTAAGCAAGGAGCGACTCCATATTGGCCTGCCAGCCAACATACTGCATATAGCATCAAGACACCCCTCCCCATCCCTTAAGGGGGCCTGTGTCACTGGAAGAATTCAGTCACAGAGTCCTGCCTGAGTATGTAACATTGTTCCAATCTGCGCTGAACCAACACCCCAATGTGTTTGCGGTGTCTGACTTGTTGTGGCAGACTATTATCACTCAGCACGAGATCCCGACCATATTAGATGTCCATGTTTTTGCGAGACACATAGATTATATGATGGCCCCATGCAGCAGGCCATCGTGGAACAGGTTACGGACATGATTAGGGATGGAGTGGTTTGAGCCTAGCGTGAACCCTTATAACAACCAAGTTGTTATGGCAGATAAAAAATATGGTATGCTAATGTTTTGTGTTAACTTTAGCATACTATACACAAAGCCTATGAAGCCAGAGCTGTTCTCCTTCCTCATGCCCATCTATGACGTGTGGATATTAGGGATGCCAAACTCAATTCCACGATTCCTCGATACCCGCGATTCTTGAAGAATTGTATAGTCGAGAATCAAAAGATAAATAATTGAAGCATTAAAACCCGATTCCTACAAATACATAACCTATCACTAGAGGCACGATTTTGAAAATCACGATAAAACTAAATAACACCGAAATACAAGTTCAAACGTGAAATAACATGAAATACAACAAATGCACGATATCTCACGAAATGAGCTTTCTCCTAAAGAAATAAAATCTTCTCCTATATTATATCACGAATTTAGTTTGGTACTGTAAAAATCTAGAGACGCACAGTCTCGGGAATATTGAGAAATTCTAGAGATGAAAATAATTCTTGATTTCGTCTTGAGATAATTTTTAAATCTCGGAAATCATAGTTCTAAATGCAACAACACACGTAAATACATTTTTTTTTTGCAAAACTAAATGTAAACAGACATTCCAAAGATTACACAAGCAGTAAAATATGTACTTCGAGATAAGCTACAGACAGTAGGTCAACAAAACACCTCCAGTTGTGCGAAGTGAACATTCACAACTCAAATGTGTGCAGTAATCTATGGCTGCCACTTGTTTACTAACATTGACGAATGTGCGTGAAATTAATGTGTGATATAAATTGACACATTAAACGGACTGTTTAATTAAATGTCTAGTCTAATAAATTATGGAAGATGCTGCAGCCGATGTAAAAGACCGTAAAAAGACTATCATTTGGACATTTTATGTCAAGATAAAAGTGGAAAGGCGAGTGTAAAACGTGCAAGAAATTAATACAAACACAGACCTGAACTCATCTGAGAAAACTTTTTTTATTTAAGAATGCAGATGATATTGATATTACGTGGATACTCCTTGTCTAGTTTATGTATGTATCTCATACATCCCTGTACTAAAATATATTAGTGTAAATAATTTTTTTTTTTTTTAACTTCTTTGCATTTCCGGAAAATTATTTGTGAATTTACCAAAATGATAATGTATTTTAAAATTGGAGCCTGTTAAATAATTACTGCTTTTAAAAAAAATTAACTATGATTGCTTTTCAATAAGCTCCAGTCTTGCAAAAATTTTAATAATTTATTATGTTGGTGAACATTTATCATGGCAAGTGAGATTTGGAAATATTTTCGAATAAACTATGTGGACAAAATACATAATGATATATATGTACATTTTCAATATTATCTCATGCCTCTTTTGAACTTTTGGGAATTTGATATGAATATGCTCCTACTGTTCAAGTGTTATATTATTTGTTATATTATTTATGTTAGTAACAGGCCTACTACTAGTGTAGGCTTAGTTTAAATAATTAAATTTCACACCCTCCTATATATTAATTACTTCTGAAAAGTAAGTGTCTGTAACTAAAGGAATAGAGAGTTTTCGAATCGAGAATCGAGAGTGGTATCTGCATCAAGATCGAGAATCGAGGAAAAGTGGAATTGTTACATCCCTAGTGGATATACATGGTACCGGTATTCCTGAGAGTGTCTATGTTCCTTTACATGTTCACCAGGCTGTCTCCCAGTAAGTGGAGTAACCCTCACCCATACAAACAGGAAACTGAAGAGCTTGAAAACACTTTCTATTTTAAATAAAACTGGAATATGTTGAGCACCACTAGCTGTTAATTTAGACTCCCCTGAATTCCTTCAGCTATTCATACACATTTTGGGCACCATTTACTGTAAGATATTTCTGCCTGGTCTTCCACCCATCACCATGAAACATCTAAATTGGTTGGGAGTTCGCTGTAGCAACCCTTACCATTGGGAAGCATCTCTATCAGTTTGTCTATAAAAAACGGCACGTGTTCCTAGGTCAGTTTCTCTGGGGTGGTCACATCTACTTAAGAGTGTTGTGTAAGAGCAGCCTCAAGATAGTCTGATGCCAAGACCAGGCACACATAGTCATCCCTAGTGGTGACAATGGTTGGGAACCTGGTTTGTGCCTTTAGTCCAATTAGCAGCTATCTTACATGCATGTGCTGCTGCTGCTGTTTTTGAATGTAGTTCACCTCCAGTTGCTGGCATTGGGGTCCACCCCTCTGATGTTATGCTGCATGCTTGCTTGTCGTTGTGCCTGGCAGATTCATTGGGAAGAAAGGGGCCACAATGTTACAAATAACTAGTATCATGTATGAGGTGAAACATGTCAGTTTATAGATGTAAAAGCACTAGCCACCACAACAACATACACTGGACCTTGCCCCTTAATCTTAGGAACTACTGCCTTGCCTAACCCCACACTGGATGGAAAACAGTACTAATAACTTCTGTGCAGTCACCATTGGTTGCCTCCTGGAGTGACATGTAGTCATCCTCTGCACACTCCTTCCTTATGACCACTTCCACGAGGAACTAGGGTTATCATAGCCTACGGCAGCCAACAGTACCGGTCGAATGAAATGCTGTCCTGTTTGGATAGGCTGCTCAAGAGAGCATTTTCAGGGTAACGAAAGAATCAATTCCCAGTCAATCAGATTTTAACTGCTGTAATTACAGCTGGGCAGTCAGCTATCATATGTTTACATATGCCACCACTTTGGCTTGTTCGCTTCCCTGGGTCAGTTACAGATGACTCACATCTGCTCCGGGGCTGGCCATGCCCACTGGGACCTAAAGTGCCACGGCTTAAGGGGTGGGAAGACACTGACCTCTTACTTTGCAACTTCCTTATGGGCCTAGATTTTTTTTAACTACATGAAACTTTTAGTAATATATTATCTATAAATTACAAGATTTTATAATCAAAGATAGCAGTACTGGGTTAGCAATGGCTAGTAATAAATAGTTTTAAAGATACAATGTTATTAAATTGAGTTTTGGTTTGCTATTTGTAAACATTTCCTATTAAAGTATTTATACTTTCCAGGAGCATTGGTAGAAATATATATCACTGCTACCATAAAATGGGGCGATTAGCACCAGTGGGGTGAAATGAAAGAAAATTTAAAAACCAAAGTTTGAAGTAGTCTAAATGAAAGACACACCAATAAAATGTGAGAGTATTACTTTTACTGCAATAAATAATAATGCCTGATTTTTTGGGTATGTTTTTTTATACTATTACTTCAAATCTTATTTGAAGTTTTGTTTCTTTTCACACCACAGTTGCTAATCACCTCATTTTATGGTACTTATTAATTTTAATATTTTATTGTCTGGTCAGTGCAAAATATGAAGCCTACATCCTATTCTTCTACTGTTTTTTCCCCAATGGAGGAAGAAAAGAAACTTGAATAGGCTAAGTTTGTCACATATTTTGTCTCGTTTTTGTTTAAAGTCACAATTTTCACGGAAATAGTAACTTTCAAGTGATACACATAATCAATTATGGTATATGCCATACTTATCAAAGCACAAACAATGATGCTTGGAATTGTGATATTAAATTAAAATATGATTTAATATCTAAGGATACTGTAATGGTGGAATGGTTATGACTTATAAGTTAGCAAAATTTGTGATATGGCTTATTGCAGAACCAAGTGTTTATTTTTCCTCCTGTGAAGATACGCTTAACATTTCCAAACAAAATAGGCACACATTGTGTTTTATTAGTCTTACTAGCAAAATTACAAAATTGTGTTAAATCAGTATTCCCATTGCAGGACTAAATCATCTTCAACCTGTGTCATATCAGTTGTGCAAGAGTGATGTTTATGAGATGGTTGTTGTCGCATTAACCAAATTCTGTGGCCGTTACACTGCCACGCTGGTCTGGTGATTGATAGAAGATGCAAGATTTATACATTTTTAACAACAAATTATTTTGACAATAATTATTTGAAGGTCATATACGTATATTAGAACTATTTAATGTCATCCAACCTCGTTCTTTGGCCAACAAAATTCTGTCACGGGCTGTGTGCACGCAAAGTGCAGGGTCAAAAATGTGTGTGTTTGATGCGTCAGCATGTCGTGTAGCGTGCACTGAAGATAAGCCCAGACAGCTGAGAGAATAATGAAAAGGGTATATATAGTAAGTAAGGAATCTTACATATTAGTTTTTCCCATCGTCTCTTGTGCACATTTTTGTAAACTAGTGTCAATTTTGTCTCTCTTCCATTTCAATCACATTCTATCCTTCGCACATGTGGTTGCTATGGGGCCACCATTTATGGCGCAGACTTATAACCTTCAATGAACAGTTATGGTCAGGAAAGTAGAAAAGGTGATATGCCTAATCAATTGAAGTTAGCCAAACATTTTTAATTAGGTTTCAAGCACACACATATTAACACCAAAATTAATACTATTCAAAATATGGTATACTTACAATGAAATACTTGACTTCAATTCTTCAACATTGTGGCCATCTACAGAGGCGTAAGCAGCCAAATTATGCTACAACAGCAACACCGCACACATACTTCACCAAACGGCTCTTAAGACCTCGTTGTTAAAAGCTGCCCAAATCTCTTCATTCACTCACTTTATTTCACAAAAATATTTGCTGTCTACAGCTAAACCAGATGAGGTGGTCAGGTTCAGGCAGTCCTACTCCACTTCATCTCCTATGTTATCCACCGCAATAAACACTGGGTTTACAACTCTAACCCCTCTGCCACCACCACCCTTCACAGCAGTGGGCTCACGTGCACATCCTTTTATAAGCTGCTACTTTCTCTCAGCACAGCCTTGATGCTGCTGTCAATATCATTCATAGTATTCCAACTTTTAAAGGCAGTGCTGAAACGTTATCACTGTCAATTTTCTCTGAATCAGTTTCTGAATATGTAATACCGGTTTCATAAAACAGAAAAAAATTTGAGCACTTTGGAAAGATTCATACATTTCCCAGAGCATTTCCAATCCTGTACATTTCCCACTTTTCCTGATCACTGGAAACTCTGTTTATGTATATTTAGACAAGATGATACAAACTTGAAAAAATATTTATAACCATTTTGTTGGTGAAAATATGTCTTAAGATCAATTTTTCAAAAAATATGAGCTGAATGTCGGAATACAGATATTGGATTTATTACTACAGACATGAATTAAGGAAATTATATAAATGAAATTAATAACCTTATTAATGTTTGATGATAAAAATTATTTATTAATTTGCACAAATTTTTAGACCCAGTGCAATATCGGGTCTGACTTTTAATGAAATATCTAACCCCAGTGAAACATTAGGGATTGGATGTTAGGTTAGATAACAGTAAACATGGCGCCGAGTAGTCTGCCCATTACTGGGGCAGAGGGCGAGAAAATCAAACTTAAATATGATGCAAAATGTGCGAAATGTAGAAAAATGGTCAGGAATTGTGTGTTATGTTAATTGTGCGACCTCTGGTTTCATTATCGATGTGGTAACTTTGACATAGAAGATGAATTAATAATGACAAGTGAGGATGTGGCATGGTGTTATCCTTCATGTTCAGAAAATAGTGAAGATATCACAATTGAAAACACCACTCAAGAAATTATGAAGAATTAGTGTCAACGTTACATGAAGAGGTGAGTTCAATGTGTGTAATTATAAATAAATTACAAGAAGAATGGAGACTGGTGCAAACTAGGCAAAATTCCACTGAAACAAATCAACCAAAGCAAGTTTTGTGGACAGAGATAGTAAATAAATGTAAGGGTAATAAAATGTAGAAATATTCGCCAAATAGCTTTACAGTATTCAATAGGAAATAGGTATGAAATTCTAACACCAAAGTAAACTAAGATTGCTGAAAAAAAATAGATAATTGTGTTCAAAATGCTGTTAATGGCACTCTGTTATAAACAGGGAGTGTAGGTCGAGTATTTATTCAGAAAGCAATGGTAGAGACCTAGATTGTAAACTAGGCGATAGGATGCCAAAAAAGAATGTCATAGGGCTGGTAAACCCTGGTGCTAGAATGACCAGTATATTGGAAGGCAGTGGAAAAATGTGTGAAAATTTGGGTAGTAGGGTGTGGTTATTATACATAGTAGTAATGATGTAGCTAAGAACAAAGAAGAAAAAGCTGTAAATTCCCTAAAGCATAAACTTAATACTTTTAAGGAACCAAAAGAAGAGGAGTAGATGGTGGTGGTGGTGGTGGTGGTGGTGGTGGTGGTGGTGGTGGTGGTGGTGGTGGTGGTGGTGGTGGTGGTGGTGGTGGTGGTGGTGGTATTATTAGTAGTAGTAGGAGTACCTTTCAGGCATTATCTACCTTCATGGTCTTGTGTAAATGTGGCTACAAAACAGACTAATAGAAATATCAAAAAAGTATGTAGCCTCTTCAATAATGTAAAAGTAATTGACATGAGTACACTCAAAAAAGATTTATGCTTATAAAACATGGACAGCATCTTAATTCACAAGGAAAATATAGGCCCGCTGATATTATTTGTAATAACATAAATCTGGCTATACAGCCAAAAGGAACATGATGAAACAGTGATTCCACTTCATATGGAACAGAAAAACTATGTATGAGAATCAAACTTTCCAAAATAATATGTTAAGTTTGATTCTCTAACACACTTTGTAAAAACATACAATTCAACCGAAGTCCAACACTTGTCATTCTGCAACAAATAATATTTTAGCTCTCAACAGTAAGATAAAAATACTACATTATAATGCATAGTCATTGAGAAATAAAGCAACATTAATTGAAGTTTTCCTTAAAACAATAGTTCATCCTATCCAACCTCAAATTTGATGTTTTACAGAACAGGCTAACCTGTGCAGAAAAATGAATTGAATGGATTACCGACTATAAAATTGTTAGCTGTTTTTGCATAAATGGGTTGGGCTCTGGTGGTAGCTGCATTACGGTTCTAAGAGTTGACACCGGCTAACAGCCAGCGGCGCTAGAGCCCATAACTGCGCTCACCACGCACATTTCACATCTCCTGCATGTGCGCAATAAGGCTAATAATTTTTAATTTTCACATAAATATTATTTTCAGTGTAAAATGTGTTATATTGTATTTGCAGGGTTTAAAATATCTTAAAGTGTTTTTTGCTATTTTTAACTACTTTGGTTATAAAATTTAAAGTGCCTGCGGCACCGAGACTAAGAACACTCATATTACGGCATGAACGCAGTCATAAAGAGACACTTAATTAATATGAAAATTAATAAGAAAATTATAGCAATGTAAAACAATATTTAATTTAATTTATGCAATTTTATTTTCAATAATAAAATATTTTACTCGGCGTGCATAGTACGTCTGTTTATGTGAACCCCGTAGGTGGCCATGGTAGGTCCGTGTGATGCTTGTTTCTGGATAGTCTGTCGAGGAGAGCTGGTGAAGTAAGACACTATCTCATATGCACTACAACTTTTGTTCACTGATTTAGGTTTCCATAGTCAATTTAGTTTACCGGTTAACCTTTGCTTGTGTACATTTTTGCCACACATTTTTCCCAGCATTATGCTTCATCTTTATTAATTTCTTGAGGAGGAGAAAGATGTCTGAGAGGTCATGCAACACGGAAAACTTGAATCAGGCACCATCAGCTATGTTTATGGTGTTTCATTGTAACTTCTGCATTATTGCTACATACAATTTTAAGGGCTTTGTTTTTATGTATGTATTTGAGGGTAATTTTTTATGTTTGAAAATTTTACAGCAACATCACGTATAACCATGTGGCTGACTGACACCAAGTAATTGTATACGCCATTGTTGCATTTTGAGAGCTTATTTTTGTAACAGTGTATGTGCAATATTTTATTAAGGGTTCTATGATAAATTTTGTCAGGGTTCAGTGTAATTTCACGTAAATTGATGCTTTTTGTACTTGATCACATGGTCATGTTAATGTTTGATTTTACCACCATCAGGCATGTTACAAGCCTGTAACCACTTAAATCGTAAAGAGGATAATTTCCTCTACAAGAATAATATTTCGTTAGAATTTAATTTACCATTTTCACAAAGAAATATTGCGATTAAACTGTATCACGTGATCCACTACAAACTTCATCCAGCGGCATCCATGCCATCTAAACTTGTTTCCACACGTGTGTGTGTGTGTGTGTATTGTGAATACTCATCTCGTGTCCCATCTTGTTTCATATATATTTGAGGGTTTATGTAATTTTGTCATTTATGTACGGTGCAATTATTCCCGTCCTAGCCGGCTCTGTGTATAGGCCGTCACCACACTACCCACGTACTGGAGAGCGAGCTCCAATGAGTTTGCATTAGTGATGCAGAGTAATCACACGTATTAATATGTTTCATCAAGTGTTTTCATTTGTAATTCTCCGTGTCCTGTCTTCAGGGAAAAATCGTCTGTCCACCCTAGCGGCTGTCAGCCCTCTTCCCTTGTGAAGGCTGTGCTTTTATGCACCTCGGTGAGATCATCCATCTAGGCGTGCGCTAGATTAATTGCAGGCTGGGGAGAACCCAAGCGGAATTGGCTAGTCATGACCGAGATTATCATAATTTCATTGGTATGTTGATGTGTATGCATAGTAACAGTAAAAAAAAAAGTCTCACAGTGAACTTACCTCTTTCATTTGTAGTGACAGTGTCCTAGCCACACGTGTTTTTCAAGTGATAAATATATTTAGAAAAATTTTAGTATTGCCTATGTGTTTGTAAGTACGCACGGGTGAGACAGACACACAGAACCCACAGCATCCCTGAAAACCCAGAGTCTCAATAGTGCGGTGATTGGAAAGCATCGCTAGCGCCCATATTACCAGTAAGTATTTGTCATTGTTCGTCTCGTGTCTCACCCGACAGCATCAGTATAGCAAAGAGAGTTAAAAGTAAAGAAAAATTAAATGCAATAAGTGTACAGGGATTGTTAGTGTACTGCAGTTGAAGTTTCTGTAAAAAAAAAGTCAGTGTTGTGATAATTTCTTTGTATAGGCCACCAAATGGTAATTAAAAAATATTTTGTTACAAATAAGAACATTTATTGGAAATAATTCATAAAGATAATATTAATAAAAGGTTGTGTAGAGATCTAAATATTAATTTCAATTCTGACGACTCAAGAGATACGGTGTATTTAGCAAACGTTATCAAAGCTTATAACCTTGAAAACAAAGTTTCTGGAAACATGTGATGCACAGCAACATCAGCTACAGCTATTGATTATGTGATATCGAAATAAAATATGTATGTTGAAACTGTAAATATTGATCCAGGTCTGTCTGATAATTTTGCACAATTTATTACAGTTAACACTGAAAATAACATACTGTCCAATAATCCTAAAATAACTTGTAAAAGGTATATAATTGAAGAAAATATTAAAATGTTCAATTTAAGATTAGCGAATGAGAGTTGGTCTGAACTTAATGAGATGAATGATGTGAATACAAATTTTAATTTAGTCTTAAATATGCATTTAAAATACTTTGCTAGGAAGCATTCCTGATAAAAAAAAAAATTCTAAAGCCAATAATACCAACATATTTGAACAGCCTGACTGGATTGGTACACGCATTATAGAGGCAAGTAATGAATTAAGAGAACTCTATAAATTACATAAAAATATAAATGATACAGATTTATGAGAATATATTAAATGTTATCTTTACAACATAATTGTGAAACTATTCTGCAGACCATTGAAAATTGTTTTCATAATAATAGATTGGATTCTAAATGTTTTTAAAAGAGAATTTATTTTATTTAGCATAAATAAAAATGTTAATTTGAGAATATTAAAGAATTATAATCACAATATTATAAATGAATCCAAGACTGTTAAATTCCTAGGGCTTCATATTGATAAAAATTTTAATTGGGAAGCATATATATATATATATATATACAGGAGCACGTGCGCACATGCACACACACATAGACAGACATATATATATATACACACGCACACACACTTAAAAACCAAATTAACATCAATTTGCTTTATGTTGAGAACCTTGCAAGAAATAGTAATCATAAAACACCAAGAATGATATATTATGCTATTTTCCATTCAACCATGAGGTATGGCATTGAATTTTGGGACAATAAGAAGGGCAGTAAAAAGATTTTTAATTTTGCAATAAGCAAATTTTCAGTACTGTACTTCATGTAGGAACCTTTCAATAAATATAAAATTGTGCCATTAATAATGAATATATATTAAATTTAATGAAGCTTGTAAAACTGAATATTGGACAATATCAAACAAATGATAAGATTCATAATCATAATACTAGAAATGTTCACAAACTCACAGTTATCCCACATAGAAGCTCTGTTTTATAATAGTACACACTACACTGGACTACGATATATCATAATATCATAGGGAAAATTTTTTTTAAATTACTAATTCAGTAAGAAAACTAATTTACTCCCAATGTTTTTATAATACCAAGGAAATTTATGAATTTCTACAAAATTATAGCTAGTATGCAACTAGAAATGTTTGTTTTTGTACATGTAATTGTATGTTTACCCAGAGTTAACTTATGGTATCTAAAATATATGTTATTAATTTTTTTCATACTTTATATTATGTATTGTTGTAAACAGTATGTTGACTTAATTATTATTATATATGACAAAGTAATACCCAGAGAACGTATGTTCACATAACTAGATCAAGATGAGTAATAAAAAAAAGAGAACCATACTTGTCAATGCATAAGGTCTATTAGACAAGCTCACTGAAAAAAATATCTTAATTTTTGTTTGAAAAATTTATTAATAGAATATACGTTGTATAGTGTGGACAACTTTTCATAAAAATAAAACATTTACCTATGAAACTAAAATTGAAAATATTTTCAATTAACTATTTTAAAAATTTAATTTAACAATTAAAATAATTTTTCTACTATCATGTGTATATACATTCCTAATTTTAAATGGGTAAAAATTTATTTGGAAATTTATATTTGTAACCTTACGTTGTAGAGGAAAACCTATGAATTTAATATTTAATTTTCATAATTGACAACACAAATTTATTATTATTTTTGGAAAAAATAATCAATAATCTATTTTGTGAAACACTAAATCATACACACATGAAAGTTTACCATTTAAAAAATTTAAGACCCATGACAAAATAAATCTTTAGTATTTTTTTGCAATACACTGTTTAAGTTTGACTACCAAATGAATAAAATTGAAGTGTGATGTGTTACAACCCACATAAAATGCCACTGCCACACTCCCGCCATATTTTTTGTCAGTTTCAACGTATTAAAGATGAGTCGGAAGATATGTTAGTATGAGATTTTCAAGCCGTGTTGCGGCACATAAGCGAGTGCCGATACTATCCTCCACAACCTAGTAGCCTAGAATGAGCATTCCGATGCCACCCAGTGGCCTTGCAATACGATTGGCACTGTGACCCAAACTCCGAGGTGTGCACGCTGTTGTCCAGCACAGCACTTAGTCACAGGAAGAGGGAACAAGGAAAACGATCATACCCAGCACCCTGCAACCTCACCAGAAAGGGCAGATGGAAGCCCGTATATGCATGTGCCACAAGATGTTCGTTGAAGCCGGCGACCTGGTTAGCCCAGTTGCCCAACTCCAGGAGCTCCCGAAGGATGACATAGCCAACAGCAACAGCCTACCACAGAGGATCTCCTCCGGACAACCTCCCAATGACCTCTGGTACCACCATGGGCAACCGCCACCCCCACAGACACCTGCACGTCAGAGGTCACCATTGACATTGACACACAAGGTTGAGTTGAAAGATTTGGGCGGCTCTTAACGAGGTCAGAGAGCCAATGAGAGTTAAATGAGGTGAGAATGGAGCAGTGCCAGAATGCAATGGCAGGAGAAATGGGAGATTCCCAAGAAAACCCACTGACCGGCTGTATCTGTCGGCACAATTGCCACTTGCGAAAATCCTACAGTGATTCGGCCGGGGATTGAAACCAATTTACCTTGGTGGGAGGCAAGCCATCTAACTGTTCAACCACCGTGGCCCCTCATATACCCAGGAATTTGAGCCAGTTAGTACCAGGTCATTATTCGTAGCTTCCCTCTGCTGTGCTATGGCCAACCAAGTAAGTACTTACTCCGCAGTTGCTCAAGGTCGCTTAAGAGATGTCAACGCTACTGTAATACCTTGCTACCTAACATCACTTTGAGGTTAAGGATGCTTTGTTGTTTGTTCTGCTCTTGTCAAAATGCAAGGAAGCCTGCTTAAGTAAAAGTCAATTATCTTGAAGTACATTTTTAATGTGTCACATTGAGAGGCTTTGCCACAGCAAAATAAGAGATATTCATGAACTGAGAGTTACAATTCAGATCCTGAGATCTGGTACTCAGGGTAAAGACTTGGGAAGTTCATTGTTTTCCATCAACAATAAACTTGTCTGGTAACCCAAACCTTTATCCGTGTCATTATTGAGGAGACTCTACTTCTTATTTTCCTTGTGCACGGAACAATTCTTGTGATGTGTCGTGCCCCACGTCATCCCCGAGTGATCACCAAGAGCTCTCAATGTGAGTTAACTTAAATCTATTATCTTACAGAACCCACATATGACTTTCAAGTATAGGTGATTGTGCCTTGAGGGGAGAGGAAGTCTGCTGTACTTACAGTAGCACACAGATGTGTATGTAGTACTGCTGAATAGGGAATGGCTGCCGGACAACTACAATAAGGTACCCAAACCTTGGGGTCTGGCAATGTATATATTCTGAATGTTCGACGTTCTCCACCACATTTTCTGCCGGAGGGACTCTCTGACCCAAAGAACAGCAGACAACTTAAGCCACTCACAGCTTGGGGTCTGGTGGTGTATACGTCTGAATGCTCGATGCTCTCAACCACTTTTCTGCCGGAGGAGCTCTCTGAGCCAAAGAATTATAGACAGGCTTAACCTGTGTTGCACAAAACCATGGGAAAGAAAAGAGACTGTGATTTCAGAGCTGGTCAAGGACCCTCACTCCTAATCCCAGTCTTTCAGGCTCATGCAGTACTCCACCCATAAGAGCGACCATTAGGCTGAAGTTACAGAGCAGACTGAGGCACATCTGGCTCTGGGACTTGAGACTGGATGCACAGTGTACACTGAAAGCCGAGATTGTGCACAGAGTGAATGAGAGTGCACAGTAGCGCTTCCGCCATCGCTACCACAAGGCCTGTTTGGGCCACTTAGCAAGGTGCCTGGAGAGAGATCTTGGGTCCGAGTGTTGAGAAACGTCAATAAGGAGGTTAAGCCTGCCCAGGTTACGACGACCTCGTTACTCTTACCGCAGTATCAGACGAGCCTCGCCCGCAGAAGCCAAAGTGCCACCACTGGCAATGAATGGACCGGTTGTAAGACAGATGAGTTTACTGCGAATAGGTCCCAGTCATTACATCACTCACAAGGCCTCTGCCTCGTCAAATAGTGCCTCTGCTTGAGTAGCTATGAGGCCACGCAGTTTGGTAGCACCCACTAGCAAGAAAACTTCAACTTTTAACTATACAGCAGTTTTACGAGAGAATATGAGCAGGCCTTTCATTCGCTAGCCAACTCAGTAGGCGGTTTCCCGATGCTTGTAATCTGCCATCATGAGTATAAATATAGACATTTAGTGGCGCAACCTGTATAAGTCAGTTATACCAAATATATTGTTAGCACAAAGTTAACAGGAGAAAAGTTACTGAATAAGACTTAGCCAAACAAAAGCCAACTTTACCCGAATAAAAGGTGCCACAAATGGCACACTTATTGGTTGCCACATCAGTAAGCAATCCATCGGGGTCATTTCTGCCCTTCTCAATATGCCCAAGTCAACCATCAGGGATGTGATTGTGAAGTGTAAAAAGGAAGACACAACCACAACAAAACCATGGTGAGGTAGGTAACATGTGTTGATAGACACAGGCCATCAAGTATTGAAAAAGGAGGTATGGGAACATTGCATGTCACTATCTGATACTATCCCCAATGTATTCTGCAATGCAACTAATTGTGCAGCTAGTATCATGACTGTGTGCGAGGAGTTAGGACTGGGGTTCAAAGCTCGGGCACCTGCCCATAAAGAGCATACTTAACCCGTGAATGTAAAGCACCTTATTTGGTAATGTAAAGATTGCCGCCACTGAAATATGGGTAACTTGAGACAAATTATTTGGATTGATGAATCATGCTATACTATATGGCATTCTGATAAGAGGGTTTGGGTGAGACAAATGACAGGTGAATGCTACATGACAGCCTGTGTACTGCCCAAAGTGAAATTTTGCAGAGGTGGGATGATAATGTGGGGGTGTTTTCCATGGAAGATACTTGGACCTCTAGTTATACTCTGGGGTTTGTTAAAGGACATTCTGACAAATGGTGTGTTGTCTAGGAAAGAAAACCAGTTTGGAGATGATCACTGTGCGTTTCAGCATGAGAATGTTCCCTTCCATAAAGCACTGTCTGTGAGTGGTTTCTGAACAAGGTTCTGGAAATAGACTGGAATGCCCAGAATTATGAGGTCAATCCCATTGAACACTAGAATGGTGTCTGTGCACCAGACCCGAATGACCCACATCATTTATTATACTTGCTAATGTGCTGCTGGAAGAATGGTCTGCCCCCCCCCTCCCTGTTAATGTTCCCACACATCGTTGATTGTCTCCCCTGCAGGGTTAGAGTTGAAATAAAGGTCTGTATTAATGACCATTACTGGGCAGTATATAAGAGGGGCACTTATAGGCCAGTTTCAAATGGATGCCTGAATAGTTTTGATTAGATTGCTAATAAGATCATCTTATATGTTACATCAACTGAACTGATTAATAAAAGTAGATCAAATATGGTAGCTCTGATCCTTAACATGCTTTGTCATGTAAAAAAGTGCATTGGACCTGGTAGGGGTTAAATTAATCTTAACACGTTTACCCTAACAAACCCAAGACAAGAGAAACACCACCAATATTTATAATGATGCAGTTAGTTTTCTCACTCAGTTCCACTGAAATGAGAGATATGACTTCTAGGCACTTTGATGCCTACTTGCATACTTGAAAGCAACTTTTTTTTCTCACTAGAATGAATAATTCTGCTTGTACTTTCAATGCTTCCTCAAGTGTTGGTGTACCACTTATTAAATTGTCCACATGCATATACCTCTAAAGGACTTTAGGAAGAACCAATTGAGGCAAAGTGTAACCAAAATGGAAGCTGATGATATGCCTTAAGTTACTGCAGTCAGGGTGTCCATCAAACCATGATTATAAAATTTCCAGTTCTTTTCCTGGTTTTCCCAGATAATTATCATAGATTTCGTGAGTTTTTCTAGGGAGTTCAACAGTCTTAGTGGTGGATCTATACATAAAGGTAAACATCTGCCCTGCCAACACACAAATACCAATAGTTCAGGCATATGGAGCAAATTTAACCAAATAAGTCTAGAACTGCATAGCATCAGACCCTTTGAAAAACACTATCTGCACCGTCAATGACTTTTCACCACTTGGTAGTGCAAGGTGTGCAGTGTGTGCTCCTCGTGACTACCAATATTAGTTCACCAATCCACAGACATGCGATCTCGTTTCCACTGATCCTCTTTCTCCTTTCCTTCTCTTTGGATACCCCATCTTTCCATGCATGCACGGTAGACAGCTTATGCCTTATTGGCTAGTGATGTTAAGCTGGTGCTCTGCCTTCTGCCGGGCTGATCTTGGCTCTTTCTATTGAACATTCCTCCTGTTCCTGTTTGGTCACTCATTGCTCCTGACCACGTCGACGGTTGGACGTCATCGACTTGCGACATTGCCATGTCTGTCAGCTCTGTGGCAATCATCATGCTAACTAAAATTTTCTACGATGGCATAGGGCAATTCGCAGGTGGGTTGCAGTTTCAGAGTTTTAATGTGTTTATTGAGTGGTGTTATTTTGTGCTGGCTTATGGTGAATAGGGTTGCACACTTTCCGTTTGCATCCTAAATTTGGTTTTGATCACCCAGTCAAAATTCTGTGAGGTATAATACTGCATGGTAAATGTGTGTGGATCTTAGTATATTAATATGTGGATATTAAGTATATTTTCATATTTTACTAAGGTTAATTTTGCAGTGGCTAATTCTGTGCGAGTTGCCAGAAAAATGCTTGTTTAAATTGGTGATTGGGATTGCGCATGCTTGCGCAATTTAATTGTTAACATTTGTGATAACCCACCTACAAATACTATTTTTGGTTATATCGCCTGCATTTATTTAAAATGAGCATTTCAATTTTTTCTATTAATGGTTTAACGTGTTTGTATACTTTCTATGCCCATGAGGCTTTGATAGTCTCTATTCAAGTGCCCTCACAGATTTTCACCTTATATTTTCAGGTAATATTTAAATTCATTTTGGGCTTTGAATGAGACATAATATTACAATTTTGGTCTCAGCTTGTACTTGTATGCTAAGCCTGTTAATAATCTTTGTATTTTAATATAAGGTATATTTTAAATTTAAATGTTTGTTATTTAGTATTATGCTTTGAGAAATGGCTCAGATATCATATGCACATTTTTGATGAAAGTTGAATTCATTTTAATTTTATTCCAAGTTGATTAAATTGTTTAAAAGGGTTTTGCCTTTGTTCATGATGTGTTGAAACCTCACAGCAGAAACACTTGGCACAGGCAAAGTCTAGTCTCTTTGTCTTGACACACAATCATAGAAAATGAGAGCACCTTTCCTTTTTGTGCAGCCAGACAGAGTTAAGCACTTATCTATCCCTTTTTATATCACTGCTAATTTTATGTGTATATGAACAAATAACTATATACATCATAAGGAAATTTTCTGAGATACATTTATTGTGCATCAAGACACACAAAACATGCAAAATTTTGTGAATAAAAGTAAAGTTAAAAAAAATTAAAATATAGGATAACTCAGCATGACCTTTCCTTATGGAAGCTGTTGGCTGGAAGTATCTTTCCTGTTCAATGTTTAAATGCGCAGTAGTAATAAGGTCAACCGTGGCTCATGCTCACTGCCCCTTCTATCACACAATGCACTGAACTAGCGTGCAGTCTCTTTGACTGCAATGGCCCTCAATGTGACTAACAGAAATGCATTAATTTTAACCATTTTACTAACATAAAACTAATCCACATGACACTTAATAAAAAAATTTAACTCTTAAAGGTATGAAAATATATTGTTAACCACACACCTCTTCGAAATCTTGATCAGTTTCAAAATAAAATATTTCTTACAGAATTTGAGTTCTGATGTATTAAGGTGGTTGCAGGCAGCAAGAAAGTGTTGTTGCATGCATGCACCAAATCTTGTGTAATTAAAGATATAACTACTGCTTGGTTGTGGCACCCTGCCAGGACTCATTTCTGGGCTGCCTTGTAGGTTGGGCTGGCAACTGAGGACGGCTTTGGTGGACTCTCGGGCATGTTGGGCTGCAGCTACTTTACCCTTCCCTTCTCTTTCTCATTTGGAGAATGACTTTGGTAAGGGTAGGTTTAGAAGCACTACAGGGATCTCTTGGCAGCAATGCAGAAGTGTAGAAGTGTTCCCCTTCCTCCCTCCAGATGAAGATCAGGACCAGGTAGACACTTAGCCATCCTCCAAACCTCTGCACCCAGTGGAGAATCACGGTAGATTGTACAGAGTCAGATGAATGCACTCAATGTCTAGCATTTTCCTGTCGTCTGTGCCAGGATACCAGTTACACAGGCCCTCCAATTCCAACACCTGGTGGCGATGAATCACGGTGGCATGTTGGATTCTTGGGGGTGATGACAGTAACTTAGAATTAACTTAGGTGATACCTAGTGATGGCTTCCTGGTATCATGCTTGATTGTCATGTCCAAAAGGCTCTGGTCCTCAAGAAGTCCCTGTGTATAGATATGTTTGGATACTGGGTTAGTTATGGCGGAAGTTAACTTCAATATGTAGTCGAAAACTCCAGAATAGTTACTCTAATTCTAAGCTCAATAAAACCCCTGTCGGGTGTGACCTGTGAAAACAAGTGGCTGCACCCTTGTCAATAACATTGCTGCCTAATCTAATCACACTACCAGCTAACTAAACAGACTTTCCACACGCAAGTTGAAGGTCTAGTAGCAAAGAGGCAAGTGGCACAACACGCATGGCCTCTAAACACATTTCAGAGATAACTGTCTCTCTATGGGTAAGTACTGATCATTCCTGACAGTTGGCAAGTGGTGCAAGCCGCAGAGAATTGCAGTACTTGTAAAGTCAGGCAGATGATGGTTGGGGATCTGGCATTTAGCAGATCTGTAAATGAATACCGTATTTACCCAAAAGGAAGACTATGTTTTTTGACAGAAAAGGAATAGAAAAAATTAGGGTTCGTATACAATTCCGGGTCGTCTTTAATTGAAAACCTTGCCACAAATGCCATAAATGTGCTATACTGCTGGTTATGTATTTAAGTTTGTGTTACATGCACAAAATTACTATGGGCTTTTATTCATAATTTTTACTCCGGTAGAAGTACATGCACAAAATTTCTATGGGCTTCTATTCATAATTTTTACTCGGGTAGCAGTAAGTCCTCCAAAATTGATGTGCCATGAGACAGAGGATTTTAACAAAGGGTTTTAGTGCTTAAATACCATGTGTCCTATGATTGTATGTATTTTTGTAGTGCTGATACTGTACCTATCAACTTTGAAAAAGGTCCCCTTATCTAATGTAGCCCAGCCTTAAAGAGAAAGCACTTTGCTGGGAATCAAACTGTCTCAAGCCATGTATATATAACACCCACAAAAGTTTTACAGTGTAAGAAAGATGCTGCTACCAAACAGCCAGGTTAGACACACCTATTTCATTGTGATAAGCTTTTCTTTAAAAGTAAATAAAATAGATCATATTATTTGTACAATAGCATTTCTTCTTGAAGGGTTTGTCATAAATTCATGCAAAAATACTTTACCTAAATAATTGTTTCAGCAGTTCACAGGGGTAGTCATGATTTCAGATTTTAATATTTTTCCCTCAAAAACATTTTTTTTTTTAGGAAAGGGTCGTCTTCGATTCAGGGTCGTCTTCCTTTTGGGTGAATATGGTATATACCTGCATGACAGATGTCAAGAAGTTCAGGGGTTCACAGGGGTGACACTTTGCTTCTTCATATCCATCACTCTGCAGCAACTGCATGAGTTGGCTGCACATAATAGGAGTTGGTAGCGGGTGGCGGCCAAGCCAGGCCAGGTTGCAAAATGTCAACTGCCAGTCAGGATGACAGTATCCATGCCTGGTTAGGGCAATCTAACCTCTTTGTTCCATCCCACATCTGTAATTACAATGGAAGGGGTCCAGACGAGGTGCAATAACAACAATTATGCTTATCGTTTAGACTGCAAGCGTCAAAACTATGAATAAAATGGAGTGTACAAAACATTGTCAATGTGTGCATTTGTGATTAAGGATGTTTCAAACCAAGATGTATTAGCGTGTCTAAGGCCAAGATGTGCAGTAGTGATAAGGTTGGTCGTGTCACAAACATCTCTCACCACACAGCCTCTACACATGAGCCACTGAACTGATGTGCAATCATTCTGTCCGCAACTTGCTCCTATGAACTTCAACAGTGATGCTGTAATTTTATGGTACATAATAAATATAAACACGATGCATGTTGCATATGCCTGTACTACTTTAAAATTTCCATTTTCATTAATTTAAGTTACAAAAATGAATGCAGAATGGGAGACGGGGAGACAGAAAACACAAACAGATTCATAAATGCCATTCCTGTGGAACAAAATTACAAAAAACATATGAAAATAAAATTTATTTTACTTAAATTCAGCCTATCAGTAGCTTTAAGCATTAGCACGGAAGATAAAATTAATTGTGAACCACAGTGACTATGCTACTGGAGAAGAAAAATTCCAGGTTGAGGAAATGAATGGGACTGGAGGAAAAGCAAAATGTGATAGATGTGCATTTTGTGGTCCCAAATATATGTAACACTTTATTAAATATACTAATTTAAACTAACACCCATGCCTTACTTACGATCCGAACCCAGAACCTCCTGCACCCCAAACTAGTGGTCCACCAACAGACTGCGCCACGGGAGGTCAGCAAAAAAAAAAAGGGGATAAATGAGGCAATAACGAGCAGAAAGATGGTAGGGGTTCTCTGTCGACTTGATGTGCGACAGCTCTGTAGCTGTGGGTCAGCAACCATAAATTGGTTGCTATGCAGTCAGATGCCTGGCCACTAGCAGCAGACACACATGCATATGCACGGCGGTCACGTGCAACTGAATGCCTTACTGCCTACTGCTGCCTGATGTATATACATAAGACGGCCGTTTGTGATGCTCATTTTGTTACACAACAAGAATGCAGTTACTATAGCATCCCTGGAAACGTATAGGTAGCAAGGCTAGGGAAGGGGGTGGTTGGGATGACAGACAGCTTTAGGTTGCTTGATGGAGGGTAAGGATTCAGGAGAACATGGAAGAGTGTTTAGAGATGGAGAACTGTTCACCCACTACGTGCTACTGTACTCAAAATGAAACTAGCAGAGCGTATGTGTGTAAAAACGAGCACTGATGTGATCAAATTCCTGGAATTATACAGACTGTCCCAGATATTCCATGATTTGTTCCCAATCTTGTAAAATTCCTGCTTTTCTCCTGGTTTTCTTGATTTTTTCCAGTTGACAGACACCCTGGTTGTGAGTCGACAAGTTTAAAGTTCATCTTTTGATTACTCTCTCCAGGTTATTCTTTATTATTTCAATGTCAGCAGTGAAAGCAACCAGATGAAAGTAAAATCTTGATGTAATAGAATATACATCTTGCTGTAATGTAGGTCCAACCATTAAAATGCCATTTAGGAAATACCATTGCTAGCCTTGGAAGATGCATCAAATACTACACATGTCCTCCTTGTGGCGGAGCTGGTTTCTATTGATGACTGCATGACATGGCATGCAATAAGTTGCTCCAGTAATCAGATCTTTTAATGTTTCAATTAATAATACCATGTGTTCCAGGTCTTTGTCCTCCTTCATAAAAGCAGCATAATCTTGCTGCAATGTAGGTTAAGCACATAGATTTTTCTTCAAATGATAGAAATGTTTTTGACACATTCAAAGAAATTTCCAATCTGGTCAGCTGGTATACAAAAGCATAATCACAAAACAAAGCACCCCACATAATTCCACCTTGTAAACATTCTACATATTTCTTCTGCTGACAACATAAAATCAATAAGTTCCTCATTCAGCCAGAATCTTTGTAGCTCCATTCCTATACTGTCATGAGAAATAAACATTGATACACTATTTATTAGTTTGTTTGTCAACATGGTGACCTTAAATGTTGCCAGACAGTATCCACCCCAAGGTTGTTTCTTGGATGACTAGGAGTCCAGGTGCCTTTATTCTTTTGTAACACAACAAATAAAATAATCTTGCCCCAATAAGGAGAACAATAGGGCCTGAAACACTCAAACTTAAGCCTTTCAGTTCTACATAAGCAGGAATGTTGTTCTGGGGCTTAATTTAAATCTGAATATTTGGTACAAAGCCAATATTTTTGGGAAGGATTGAACACATAATTTGAATCCTATAATTACCAACACTGGACTTTCAACTTTACAGTAATGTCAACACTGTGTGATGCTTCTTTAGTTGCAATACTAATGCCAGTGATATGAAAATTATTGAAAAACTTCATCAAATGTAGGCAATTGCTTAGGAGGTAAACTTATTTCCCATTCCCATCTAGATATAGAATCCAGTCTATCAACAACTAACTGAGCAATCTTAGCATTCTTAAAACTCTTATTAACAATCTTCTGTGCTTGAAGTGTATTTAAATGTGTCAGGAAGGTTTCTTAATTCACTTTATGATTCTCTACCAATTGTATTAGCTTCTAAACTTTTGGAACAGTATGCCAATAAGTGCATCCCATGCTGCACCATACTTTACTGCAGCATCAGGAATTATTTGAATCATTTGTAATGCTTCTCCCTGATGAGATGAATATGGATGATGACATTTTTGTATATCTGCCAATTCAGTGTTGCTGTGTATCATGACAACAAATATTTCATTATATTTTACCCAAGCTGTGTGACTGCCACCTAAATTAGAAAGATTTATATATGGTAATTTTATGGCAATTTTAGTTGCAGGATTAGATGAAGACCAAGTAACATCAGAATTCACAGAACGCATATCTACGTGGAGCTGCAACCATGTTTTTTTGTGCTGCTACAGTAATACATTACATTATACATATTATTTCAAAATACAGTAGACTCCAGACTATCTGGCCAAATGTGGCAGAAGGGCAGGCCAGATAACAAGAAGCCGGATAGGCCGGAGTTCTACAACTACTCACTTCCTGCCCCACCCACGCCATTAACAACACACTTTTCATACCAAAACCCGCTCTTATTCATATTTTCTTACCTCTTAGTACAGGCCAGTACTTTATAAATGTTCGTTATGCACTGTACTGTCCATTTTTAAAATTTATAACAGAAAAAGGAAGTCCAAAAATAAAAATATTACACACATTGTAAGATAAATTTTATATAATGTCTAACTTAATTGCTGGAAACATAAAATAATGTACACTGTACAGTATGTGAATAGTATACATACAATTTTAAAATAAACAAAACATTAACATAAAATGTAGGCCTCGTTCTTTAAAAAATTATTTCAACTTATTTTACTGTTCATTGATAAATGATCACACAAATGTGAAAAGTAGTACAGTTTTTAGTTTTTGAAAAAGTCTTTGATAGACGACTGCTTCTCCCTGTTAGCCCTCTTCTGCGATGCAATGTCTCTCCACTTACGCGAGCACATGATATCAGCTGGCGTCACTTCTTCCTACTGGCTAATGTATTGCAGCGCTGCCTCAATGGATCTTGGACGCTTCCGAATGTGGGATGAGATTTTTTCTGTCATCTAAGGATGCCTCCTCTTCTTCTTGTATTTCTTCTCCCTGTGTCACCATTTCCACAATATAATTGTCAGTTATTTCATCAACTTCATCGTTTGTCATTCATTCTCTAATGTCCTCTACACTGACAGCATTGCAGCCTGGTACTTTTTCCAGCAACGAAACAAGTTTATCGTTTTCATCTTTCACTTTGGTTTCACACACGGGTTGAAGGTTGAAATGTCCACCTTCATGGTCCTAAAGAACTTTCCAAGACATTAGAAGTGATATGTTTGTAATCTCTTCCCATGCTTCGGCCACCCACCTTATGACATCTAGTATGACAATTATTTTCAGAGTGGTTAAGTAGTCTTCATTATCATCAATCGCCGATATCAATGAACTGATAAGATGCCGGCGATACTTTTCTTTAAGATTTCAATGACACCCTGATCCATCGGCTGACAAACAGCCATCACATTGCTTGGTAAAAATAAAGCTTTGATGTCTCCATCTGTGAGTTTGTCATTGGCCGGATGCAAAGGTTCATTGTCAAGAATTAGCACAGCCTTTCCCAGCAAATTATTGTCTTTCACATGTTTTTCTACAGCTGGTACGAATTCATTTTGGAACCGCATTTTAAATATTTCTGAATTCGTCCATGCTTTCTTTTGATGTGTGTGATATAGGGGTAGTAATTCCTGATTTCCCAGCTTTTTAAAAGCTCTAGGTTTCTTTGATTTTGCTATTAAAGTCAACCTAAGATTGTGCTTGCCGGTTGCGTTACTGCAAGCCAAGATGATAACCCGTTCCTTGCTTTTCTTGTATCCTGGTACAGCGGCTTTGTTTTTTGATGCAAGAGTTTTTGTAGGGAGCATCTTATAATTTAAACGGGTCTCATCGCAGTTGTACAAATGTTCCCCAGAAATTCCCTCCTTTACAATAAGCTTAAAAAGATAGTCTTTGAACAAAGGTACAGCCTCTTTACCAGCAGATAAAGCCTCCCCACCTATGGTAATATGGCGAATACTGAATCTTTTTTCCAGCGATCTAACCATCCATAACTGGCGGTAAATTCTGAATCCTCTCCTATTTGTTGCTTAAATTGCAATGCTTTTTCCTGCAATATCGGCCCAGTAACAGGCAAGCCTTTTCCTCTTAAGCGTTCATGCCACAAAAATTAAGCTTCTTCAATTTCTTTATGCTTACCATTCAGCATGGTTTTTCTTACTTTCATTCCACTTCCACTAAATTGGGCGGCACATCACTTTTCAATTCTGCACAAATTTTCTTCCAGTAAAAAAAAACAACGAAGCACACAAAAAACAATTTACGAAAGTAACCAGGAACAGTGGCAAACGTATTTCGCGCATGTTGACACCTGATACACAACTGATGGAACAAAGAGCAGGTAGCAGGGCGTGGGAAAATCTGCGCTTTTCTTGTTACAACTTGTGTTTTGCACACAGCACATGGGAGGATCGTACCAGATGCCTGTTTGCAATGACTTGGCATAGTTGCGATTTATGAAGATGTGAAAGTCAAATAGATTGTTAAAAAAAAATCATTAATTTTATTACAGAGAATTTATTTTTTGGAACTAGGCCGGATAGTACGGAGGCCGGATAGTCGTGAGCCGGATACTCGAGAGTCTACAGTACTCCCAATATTATAAATGAGTGTCAATCTCATCATTAATTGATTTAGTCTGCTGGATGCTTTTAAGTTAACAATATTTCTTCTGCAGCTTGATGTCTGCAAATACACTGCTCTAATTTTTGCAGGTCTTTAAACTAACATACACATGTCTGAATGTGCATAAGTCTAGTTTCCAAATACCTTAATTATATTAATCCACAAATTCACATACGTTGAACCCATATTAAATGGAAAAGGTAAGAATCAGGGCAAACAAGAGTAGTCAAACCTAAACCATACCTGTTCACCGCAGCTGTAATTTCATTTCTGCTGTTTGAGATCATGCTTATAACTCCATTCACAGACAACTGTTATTGCACACCAACTCGTTATATAAACAGAAGTTTCTTACAGCACAATTCAGTACAGTAAACAAGTTATTTTTACTGAAATTTGGCACAGCACAATATGTGAAAATACATCACTTCACAATCAAGCCCAAATTGACAAAAATTTTGTTTGTAATTTTGGAGGACTAATATTTTACAACTATGTAATTCCTTATTGCTGGTTCAAAATTATTTTTTAAACTATCTCACATGATAAAAAATTACATTACATTCTCAAACAATATGATGATATTATAGTCCCACTGATACAAAAATGAATATAATAGGATAATTAATAATTGCACATTACGACTTCATACACAATGGCCTACAAACATTAGTAAACAAATATTATTGCCATTACCAAAATCATGAAATATAGCAAACACTGATCTGAAGAATAATCTACACTTTTAACTTTTTCCTCAATAAAGCTTACAGGGTGGCTACCAATTGTGAAAAGAAAAAAAAAATTCCCTGACTTTTCCTTGTTTTCCAGACCCAAATTTATTTTTTCCCTGACCAAACTCAATATTTGTATTTCACACTGACTATTATTAAGAACTGAATCTTTTGAATTCCCTATATAAAAATAAAATTCTATGTATATTTGACTTTTTAACTGCACCATTATTACAAAAGAATGCTTATTTTCTAACTGTATTGCCTGGTCATTAGTTAAAAAAAAAAAAAAAAAAAAAAAAAAAAAAAAAAATCTGTAGACATCCAAATTCCACACAGCATTTTAATTCATGTTCAAATGTAGGCAACTGACCAAATTTGTGACTTTTCCCAAGATTGCAATTTTCAAAGTAATCTGTTTGGGCAAGAACAGAATACCTTGCTTTACTGAGACATTTAAAGTCCATAGTAATATGTTTTGAAGTCATGCTATCCAAGTCATATGAAAGAGTTTTGTTAGGCCTTATCCAGAAGAGCACTTGACAGTTGATGCTTATGCAACATGAATTAGTAAAATACACTATAACATTCTGTGAAGCATTTATTTATGGCTATGTTTCCCTTTTGTAGAAAATTTGTAATTTCAATTACGTATAAAATATTGGATAAGAATCAATACGTTCGCTGTCATGAAATAATGAAAATATTCTTAAGAAAATCATTTAATTAATTAGAAGATACTTTCAGTCATCTACTGATCAGACGAGGTTAAGTTTCACTGCCATACATATCTTTGTAGCAAGTATATAATAAAAGGTAATCACACATATTGAGTTAGTACTACAATAGTACGTCACTTAGAATGTTTACACACTGTCTTCCACGTGACGAAGCATGAAGATTATCACATTACCGATTTAACACACATCGGTCGATCAACACAAAAAATATTTATCACACTACAGGCATTTTCAAAACTGGCAGTTTTCCAACCGGCACTTTAACACATTGGTCACGTAACCCAATTTTGTTTACAAAACCGATCAAGTATTTTTATAATTTGCGTTTTGACCTTTTGTCTACTTCAAAGCTTATGAATTACCAATTACAAATTAAAAAATTGCAGACTTTAAAGGTTAATATGCACACTGTAGAGGTTACTGGCAATAAACAAATGTGCAACAAACTAATAATTTGGATCTGCAATACAATAGCTGTTGAAGTGTAACAAATAAATATCCTAAAATATTTATGATAACATAATTGCTTTCATGAAAACTCAAATGACATTAAATTTTTTCCTTGACAATTCACAAAATTCCTTGACATTTCCCTGACTTTTCCCTGCTGAAAAAAATCCCCTAACTTTTCCTTGTTTTCCAGGTCGGTTGCCACCCTGATATAATTTAAAAATAAATAAGTAGTTATGTTGGACAGAAAGAAAAACTGAGCTTCACCAATTTCATAGTTGTTCTTTTTGAAGTTTTGATATTATTCTGTACCACCAATGGATGTAGAAGTAGGGGGTGGAGGAGGAAGAACCAGGAATAAAAATAAAATATGTGCATCATTCACTTACTTTATATATGTTCTCCTCTTTTTACCAATATCATTTTGTTATAACTGTTATTAAGGTTACCCTTTATTTCACTCGAGAGTATTTGTTCTAAGGGAACCATTAGTTTGGAAAACAGTCTACTCAGCATAATTCACCTGCACAAATTACTCAATAACACTTATCATAATCAACTACTAATAAGTGTTTTTTTTTTCAATTCATGAAAATGAATACTGAAAGAGAAAAAAATAATTTTGTAACCGTATATATGTGGTCAGAAAGCATTCAACATTTAACTATAAATACAGAATTGCTCAGTAATAAAAATAATTACTCATAAGCATACCACTAGGTTTAATTGTATTTTCTATCCTCTATCATGATCTATGTGGGTTTATTTACTGTTCATTAATGTCTTCTGTGTAGTGCTCTAAAAAATTTAATAGGAATGACTGTAATAACATGCTAGCTTAACCAAAATATTCATGGGGTGGCAGCTACATATTCTTGCTCAGGAGAAAACATCATTTGGTTAACATAAATCTGTTGTAAGTAACCTCTTGGTCACTAATCTAATGCAAATAAATATAATAAAGCCAAATATTTTGATAAATATTACAATTTAAATGGAATGAGTTGACTGCAAACCATATATATATATATGAAAAAAAAAAAAACAAAGTAATGAAAAACAAAACAGAAAACCAACAAAGAAAATGAAACGGTGAACTACAAAGCAAAAGCAATCTTAACTATCATTAAAAAAAGCTTTTTTTTTGTGTTTGGTAATTTTTTTACTTGTTGATGTTTTAATGGATTTCTGCTGCTTCCTAGTTCTTTGTAGTTCTGATGGGTGTATGTTATCTATGTGCGGGCTCTTTTTTTTTCTTCTTCAAATTTTTGTCTTGTTTTTTGCAATGAGCTCTGATGTCTTATTAATCATGCCACACCATTATCATTAAACTTAAATAACAGTAATATTTTGCATACATAAGCTAATAAAAATCAAAAAATTACTTGATATCTTCAATAGATGCCCTTTTCATTGGATCAATTTGAAGCATATGGCACAACATTGACACAACAGACTTGTTCAAGTATTCAGGGATGGGAAATATTCCAGCTGAAAAACAAACAAAAATACTACTCATTTAGATCAATTAAAGCATAACACTGATTTTACTCAATGACCACAAATTATACATTCTGTACAAGCAAAAATTATGGATAAAAACACTAATAGTCTAAAAACTATGCTTAAAAACACTGTCATCTGTCAGAGGAAATATGAATGACTAGATGATAATGGCCCATCATTCTGGTTAAAGAGTGCATACGTTGAAATTCCCAATGATATAACTGCTAAGTGATTATGATATCATTGTATATTTTAGTGTTCCTGTTCTATTGTCACTATACTATAGCAGACTTTAATTTCTGTTGTTCATGTTCCACCATTCTGGTTTAGCAGTGACCATACTGAATTCCATCAAAGCTACTGCTTAACCAGGCCAACAGATGCCTTGTATTTTGGTTATGCTTTATCAATTCAGTCTGATGGTGGCCATTTTGCATTCAATTAAGGGCGATGCCCTTCTTGGATTTTCCATGTAGTAATATGTTCTTGACCTCAGAGTTCCAAAATGGCACAACATCCAAAACTATCACAAAAAATACTTATCAAGAATGACTAATGTCATTCAATCTTTAATCAAACTTAATTTAAAATTACACATTCAAGAAATAACTTTAAAAAACATTATGTTATGAAAATTATTTTATAAAAAACATGTGATTTGTGTACTTATTGTGTTTATACAGTTTTTGTAGGCACACAATTAATACGCCAAATTTACAAAATGATGCCCACTAGTACATTACATTAGCCCAAATAAAAAAAGTATTTATATTACTCACTACACTAGACTCCCTCCTGAGTCACTGATGTTACAATCACGAGTTGTTTATTATTAACCACGACCATACAAGAAAATGATGCAAGGAATAGTATTAATTCTGCAACTTAATGTCAGCAGCCACATTGTTGCAGATATAAAAAACAAAGTATCAAATTTAAATAAAATTAAATATGTGTGTGTGTGTGTGTGTGTGTGGAGAGAGAGAGAGAAAGAGAGAGAGGGATAGAGAGAGAGAGAGAGACACACACACACACACTCTCTCTCTCTCTCTCTCTCTCTCTCTCTCTCTCTCTCTCTCTCTCTCTCTCTCTCTCTCTCTCTCTCTATATATATATATATATATATATATATATATATATATATATATATATATATATATATATATATATATATATATATATATATATATATATATATATATATATATAATTATGCATTACATAGCATAGCAGCTGTACTGTATGTCTTCCAGTTTTCAAAAAAGTTCAGAAATCTGAGGCACGCAGTGTTATTGTCCCGAAAAACTATGAAAGCCATAATTGTAGACACACAAATTATATATATATATATATATATATATATATATATATATAAAATCACTTTCCTGTTTTGTGTGCCTGCTCAACAGATTAATTCATCAACTGGCAGATGTTGACGCTTAAAAGATTTTTATTATGTACCAGTAATTAAAACCATGCCCCCTGAATAAGGTTTTTCCAACTTTTAGTGAATCCATATGAGGGATACTGGCAGGAAATTAGTTGTCGATACAGAGTATTTAGTACCTTTATTGTGGTAAGACAAATATCAGAGGTAAATGCTGATGTCAAAAAACATGATTCAACAATGAATCTATCAGTTCATTAAAACATTTTATTATAACATTCAATTGTTTTCCTGGGTTGGCAAAAATATAATGGTTTTAGCTCTTTTATAGAAAAAAAAATTTAATCAAAGCAGTTTTAATAATTTTTATGGGAAGAATACCCTCAAAATGCTGAGCATATATTTCCACATAGTGATCAGCAAATTCATTTACAATTTCACACTGATTATTTTGCAAAGTTCGACCGATTTCAATATCAAGAGCATTTTAAAGCCATTCAGTTATTTTTTACATTTTGCACAAGCTACGAAAAACTTAAATATTGTTTTTTAAATTGGCATTTATTTGGTTAAACTAGACAAGTATATTTAGATACTTTCATTTCACAAAATTATAATATTTTGATAATTTACCATAATGGTAAGAATTTTTTGCTCTCTTAACTAACCTATGGTGATATGAAACTTAACTTTTAACAAAGTATTTTCAGATTTGAGAACCAAAGTGAGGAAGTTAATTTTTCTGATAAATGGCCTGTTATTACTTACGGATACACTTTCATTAAATTAATTATAAAATTGGGACCAGTCATTTATTTAACACAAGCATTCTTTACAAGTCTACACTTGTACAGACTAGGTCAATATAACACAGCTAGTATGTTACTCTTAAAAAAATTAAATGTGGCAAGTATAATACGTTATCAAAAGTACAGTGAATGCCCGGAATACCGTGGCCCATTGTACCGCGGATTCATTTATACTGCAGGGCAATTTATGTTGCATGGCCTGAACAAATAAGTGGAAAGCATGCAATAAGGTAGGCGTGCAGGCTGTCGGCGGGTGGTTGAGAATCGTTGAAGTTGATGGAGGGGGTGGAGGGAGCGGGCGCGCACTCTCCCTCCTTTCAGCGCCGAGATCTATTTTATAGACTCATTACAGCCAATATTATATGTTTTTCCATATTCAGTTTCGTTGGAGTGGTGCAATGTCTTTGATGGAAAAATTCCTAGTGGTCCTTATTTATGTGAACTATACCTGTTCTGCTGCTTGATTGTAAACAGGCCAAAAAACTGTTACTGCAGCAACCTTTCCATCTTGTCTGGGCGCTGGAACAGTGTGTGGGATATCACGACTACATTCCAAACAATATATCATACTTGCAGTGTCCTGCTATCACACATTTACTGGCACATGCACGTTAACATGAAATGTGCGTGCATTGTATAGGGTAACACATTTAAGCAATTACAATTATTCAATGCAAAAAAAGTAAGTTAAAATATGATGGAATACTTTCGTAAAAGGGATGCCGACTTGTGTGGCACATTCGGTATATAACTGGCTTCTAATGCGAGAGGCTGTCTGGGTTCAGATTCTGGGTAAGGTAGGGACTTTACATCTACCCAGCAACTGTTTCAACTCCTATCTTCTAGATCTCTATAAGTCATAAAACTATAACAGATCATTCACCAACTTCAACGTTCATCCCCGGATGCAAGTAGATGTGTCCCAAGTAGTTTGTTTTGTTTACATTTTATCACAGGTAAGTTAAAAAGTACATAATGCTGTGCTGTATTGATACTGAAGCGAAAATATTGAAAAAATAAACACAACATTTTAACAAACGCATAATCATCTATCTCGCAACCACAAAAACTAACTTTAATATGAAAAATGTTCTGACTCCAACAAAAAAGGAAAATCTAAATAAAACTAAATTAAAACACAATCAGAAATTACTCACTTCCTTAACTTAATTTTAAAATATAAAATAAGCTACAAATATGAAATTTTATACGTAATAACATACAATTAATTGATCTATGGCGTATAGCACTACGTAATCATTATAATTATGATGTAAACATTTTGACTATAATGTATATATAGTGGCTATATGGTATGGCTTCACATTTTCAAAAAAAATTGTGAAATGAGGCACACCTCAAAATTTGTGCTTCCTAAGTCATTTACAGGCATATAATTAATCTCCTACAGGATAAAGCACTAAGTAATCATTATAATTATGATGTAGACACTTTGATTATAATGTGTATATAGCAGCTGTACTGTATGTCTTCCAGTTTTCAAAAAAGTTCAGAAATCTGAGGCACGCAGTGTTATTGTCCCGAAAAAACTATGAAAGCCATAATTGTAGACACACACATTAGGAAATGCATCAGTGGACTGCCGACGAGCTATTGTGGACAAGGCTTAATGCAGAAAAGCAACCTATCTTTGTATGTCACAAATAATTCTGTTTTTTTTTTTTTTCCTTCCTTTGTAAAATGCACATCAGACAAGCAAACAAAATGTTTCAGAACACGTGAGGCACTGATAGATCCCATGTGCAGTGCAAGCATGGATTCAACCTTCGTTTAGTTTCATTTGGACGTGAGATTCGCTTCTCATTCTCCTTCCTCCCAATCAGGACCACCAGGGGGCAGGGGGTCAACCCACCTCCTCCAACCCACGTTACAAACAACTCGCCGCAAACACCGCCCTTGGTGGAATAAGTACACCCTTTGCTTGGAAAACGCAATATTTTATTAACCATTCTTACTTGAATGTATGTGATCTCCTTCATCACACCACGTTTTGAAGTATTCATCAGTGTTTCTTAGATGCTTCATGTCATAAATACACTGCCTTCAGTACACCATGGAATAAGTATGAATGTACTTGTATTCCGATGGGGGCAAAATTTTTGGCAGTCGAGCTTTATCTTGTGTGTTGGATCCAGTCCCCTCCAATTTCACGTATAAGTTTGTTTTTAATTATGTGGATGATGTCGTCGTAAATAAGGAGGACTTTGACTCACACGTAACTAACTTGCATCAGGTGTTACAGGGTTTTCGTGAAATGGGACTAACTGTTAATCCCAATAGCGTTAGTTATCCTTAGCTCTAAGGAAGAGAAACTTTTGGGGTATGATTTAGTTCAGGCCATTAGCATGTTGATTCGGATCGGGTAGCTCCAGTGGTTAATTTTCAGAGACCTCATACATTCAAGGGGGTACAAAGGTTTCTTAGTCTTATGGGATATTATTCCGCATTTATTGATCACTGTTCTGAAATTGCTGCTCAATGTGTGCAAGCCTATCTGCAGTGGATAGCACGGGTTTCAGAATTGTATTATATCATTATCATTACGACGTAATAAAAG